>JAWNKX010000379.1:0-2990262 GCA_035041755.1 Cacoxenus indagator
GATTTTATTTAGCTTTTGTATGAACACAGATGCAATTTCAGTGAAACAGCGAGTTTGTGGGATGCTAACAAAATAAATAATACAATAAAAAATGGCAATTTAGATGGTGAAATATTTCGCTTGTTATTGAATAAACTCGTGTGAGTGTATTTATTGTGGCATATCGATATACGTGTGGTATGAGCAATGTTCATAAAGATATGAAGAATGAAATTCTTTATTCTTATTATTATTCCTGTGGTTATAGGAAGTACTGAAAAACAAGAAAACAACGTGTATCGCCAAACATGTATTCGCGTTTCCTGTACGAAAGTCCCATCGCTGTCACAAACTAAGAGGAATTACTCTGTTCAACAGAGTAGCTTGGTGCAAGTATAAGTTACAACGGCTGCGCGTCCCAGCGGTCGCGGGTTTAGACCACACGTTGGGGTCAGTTTCAGTTTTTTAAATTCACCGGCGGTTTAATCGTCACGTCGCCATCATCAGGCGACGCTCTCCAACTTCTGTGAAGGCGTTGTGCCTTGACGGCGCCAGTCGACACTCCCAACACCAAGGACTGGTAGCGGTAGGGGGCTAAACAGCCATCCTACCAGGCAAGCAATAAATTTTCGAAACCAAAGCAAGCCGTGGCTATTGAACAAGATGGAATAATATTGTGGAGACCCTATGCATCCAAGAGAAGTGAATAAGGATATAAAAAAAAACGCTGCTTAACTCTTAGTATGTATGTAGCAACTTTCAAATCAATCAATACTCCAATGGATTTATTTCACAATAAAATTTCAGTTAGCTTCTTGGCAACAAAAGCAAACATTCGATAAGACTTCTTATCCTTATTGATATATTGATTGAGAGGAGAAAACAAATATGCGGACCCCATACAATTTGCGCAAATAAAGTGCGCTCCAAGCAAAGTAAATCAGACAAAATTAATTATGCACAAAGCAGTTGCAGTTGTTTCATTAAACTCCGCCCGAAGGCAACTCAGAACATGGCATCATTGGTGATGATGATGATGATGATCATTATCAACATCACCTTTGTCACCGTCGTCAGCAGTGTTTTGCCGTTGACGTAGGAGTCAGCACTTCCGGCATTGTCGTTGTCATTGAAGCGCTTCCGAGCAGGAGTATGCTACGCCAAAGTGTTGCACGAAATTTACATTTATGATGCCACACAAAAAACAAGAAGAAGAAAACGGTGAAAAAAAAAATCGGAAAATCACAATCAACAATATCCATACTTGCGAATGCGAATTTAATATGCAGTGAAATATTCCCACGCGGGCTTACGCAATTGCCTGCCTGCCTGCCTACACGAAACACATGCACATTGACACCACTGACTCATGCCCACATCTGCTGACGGCTAACGGTTGTTCACTTCTGGCGAACGCCTGTGGTGCTGCCCCCGAAAACCATGTGCACCGTCACATTTACAAATTTACAACTACATTTTGCATGCCGCAAATGCTCAGTGTAAAATTCTTTGCAATTAATTAAAATTTATTTTTCTTATTCAAAAAAATTTATTTTTCTTGTGCGTTTGTGTGTGTGTGATTTTCTTTTCTCTAATTTTGTTTTTCTTTGTTTTCGCGTTGTTTATTTCAGCAAATTTTTAAGTGATTTCGACAGCGGCGTTCTTGTTTATCAAACATTCATTTAATTTGAGCAGCGCAAAATGGTATTTTTCATTTGAATTGTTTTATTAGTGCTGCTGTACTCGCTGTACGTCATTTGCAATTTATCTGTTTATTTATATAAATTTTTTAAGAGCTGCGAATAAATGAATTCGCGTCGATTCGATTTGATAGATTGGCATGCAAGATTTTATAATTTGCTTACTAGTACATCGCAGTTGACGCAGCTGCAAATTGAAGTTGAACAAAACTAATAATTTGTGCTACAAAATTGTATTTCGATTTGTTGTACTCAAATCTTTTTCATGCCACAATGCACAATGCAACGTACTCTCAAATGCATGCATGAGTGTATTGAGTGTATGGGGCATCAACAACTGTTATCAAATGCAGGACAGCGCTTTGGAAAGAAATATGAAAAAAAAGGATGTAACTTAACCACGCATTTGAAAATCCCTGCAGAAGCCCAAACCAACATTGGCACCGCAAACGGGCACCGCAACACTGCAAGTTACAACGCACAACCCGGTCCGGAGAAGCATGCACACATTGGCAAACCGCAATCGAGCAGCAAATGCCAACGCCATGACCGCCAACACGAGCAGCACGGGCGGCCTCAATGATGGCGTTAACATTTTGATCAGCTTTTGTGTATGTGGCACGTTTAAAGCTTGGATTTGGCACTTATTCTTCGGTAATAATAAAAAGTCGTACTTTCCTTCCTTGGTCAGTCTATCTGTAATGTTGTAAAAAGCACGTTGCCACCAGAACCAATGATGCACTTCTGTGCCATTTTCCCTTTTCTTATATCGCTGTGCGGCTGATAAGCAGCGTGTTGCTGCTTCCGCCGCGTCTGTCACACACTTTTGGCTTTTTATGTTTAGTTTTATGTGTCGCCTTCTATTGTGGCTTCCTTTTTCAATTAAAAAAAAAAACACGCACACACCATCAAAAGAATTCACGTCTGTCTGCCTTACTTACATTATGGTAATTTATCAAACGATGTTGTGCAAACAGTTCCCTTTGCAACGTTACCGTAAATCATTTTTGCTAAAGAACACAGCAGCATGGAATAGAGAGCGCTGAGCTGGGCATCAAGCGAAGTGGCTTACACATAGGAAAACGCCAAAGAGCTTCAAAATTGACTAACTCTTAAAATATTGAAACAAAATTGAAATGGGCAAGTGATGGGCAAATGGTAACCGAATTTGGGAGATCACTTTTTCTTATAACATACAAGTATACCCGGATATCCGGTGTGGTCCAAATAAGAACCTACAACTTATATATGTAACTAAGCCCATTGTACGATGACTGTGACTGACTAAGCTTGGGATTATCACTCAACTATTACTGTTTTCTCTCTGCGCTCGCAGTCGGCTGCGATCATGAGTGTACTAACATAATTTTGTTATTATTGCAGTGAAACTTCTAAGGGCGCATTGGTAGTAAAAATTTGCCATATTTCGACGCCGGGAGAAACAGACTAAGGAATACACCACAGACGTACAAAGTTGGTGTTGGTATTTGTGAGTTGCTTGAAAATGTACAAACGTTACTCTCTC
Source organism: Cacoxenus indagator (assembly GCA_035041755.1). Classification (NCBI taxonomy): domain Eukaryota; kingdom Metazoa; phylum Arthropoda; class Insecta; order Diptera; family Drosophilidae; genus Cacoxenus; species Cacoxenus indagator. The sequence goes on from JAWNKX010000379.1 coordinate 3,205, forward strand.
TTGAGCAAGCACTTAAGTATTACTCTCTTTGTTGAGTTCTTTTTGTACATGATGTTCATCATTATGAAGCGTCATAGTGTCATCGTGTCATCGCATTATCATTCTTCATGTACCATTCGAGCGCTGAGCCGAAGTTGTGTAATTAAAACAAAGTCGTTAGCAGTGTATGTAATGAAAACAACAAAAAGAGGAAGGGCACACGCTGTTGTTTTTAAGAAGTTTTACTTGTACCATGCGTGAACTGCACACATGATTTTTTTTTTACATTTTCTCTATCTCAGTTGAGAACTTTCGCATTAAACTTCTGTTATACTTTGCCTAAGTTGCAAGACTCTAGATTACATTACTTCGACTTTTAATTTTTTGCGGTGTATTTATTCTACATGAACTAAATTTGCTCCATTTACACACTTCACACTGCACAGAGCGTCATTAGTTTCCTTCTCTCGCGAGCACATGAAGAACGAATGGAAGCGAGTGTGTGGCAGTTTTTTATTTATTTATTTATTTATTCTATTGTTTTTATCATTATTATTTACTTTATTTTGTTTCTTTTAAACAAACTTCAACACACTTGCATAGAAATGGAAACATGTTCATGTACGCACATTCATACGCATAAACGCCAGAGAAAAGCATCTGAGATACTCGTATTTAAAGAACAAAAGGATGCGCAGAGAAGTGGAGCTACTTGCGACACAAACAGCCAACGGGATCAACTTGTGTAAAACGGTGTCAATTGCAACAAACAAAAAATAAGAATAATAAAAAAATATATAAAATCCTTCAGTCTAAGCTTAGCCACTAGTGACTTGAAGTTGGTGTACGAGTATTTCTTCTAAAGCCAAAATTTTTGAATGTTACACAACGGCATTAGCTCACGTTCGTATATTTATTTCTGTTGACTTTCAGATGGCTTGAACTGACATCTGTATGTAATCAACTGTCTGCAACTGGCCAGGATATCGATAGTTAGCATAACATTTGACTTAACCCGAAACAACGCCAGTTAAACGCATCCTCATCGTCTCTCAATATGTCGAAGCGTTCAGATAATGATAACCTACGCAATGATATATACGAGAATTTGCCGTGCCAGGCGATGTACAACGAGTCGGTGCGAAAAATGCAACAGCAGAAGAACGCACATGCGTCGCAAGCTGTCACTAGTAGTGGCATAATCACCGGAGTCGGTATGAGCACCGGCGGCAGCAGCAACAACAGTAAAGCGATCACGCCACAACATCTGTTGAACAATATGAGCAATCCGAATGCCAACTCGATAACGACAAACATCACCAGCGATTCGCATGCGACCAACTCGAATTCAACGCCAGCTGCGGGGACAAAGCAGCACCAACAACAACTGAGTCACACGAGCAACAAACACTATGGATTGGGCAACATGTCGAAGGAGATGTTGTATGCAACGCCGTTGCGCAAATCGGATCGCTATAGAAGCGGAGAACGCATCACGCGCTACGCTAGCGGTGGCGTTGGCAATCACCAAGACACAGCTGCATCGCACGATGCCAAACTCTCGAATCGGCTCGAGTACAGCAAGCAATACAACACGCGGGACTCGAATCGGCTCGCCTCGGCGTGTTCGGCGCGCAATGGCAACCCAGTGCTAGTCACCGATTTGGATGACGACAACGTCGTCGACGGTGCGTACAGCAGTCAGGCACAGCAGCCAAGCTCGCTGCCACCGCTGCCCACAAGTGCGACGGCGAATCAACAGCTCGAAGATCGACGCATACTGAACTTCCTCAAAGACACAACGCAGCTGCAAAAGAAACTGGAAATCTCCGGTCGTGACTGTCCGAATGCAAGTTTCTCAAATTTGGCACGTGAGGAACACTTTGCCAATTTGGTGCAACAGAATTTCCCCGTTGAGATGGCACATGCTACAAATGGTGTGAGCGGCATGGGCGAGTCCGGGCTTAGCAATCAGCCAGGCCGACGTAATCTTGCTGCCGGTTCAGCAACAAAAGAGGATGGTGCAGGGGCACTACAGCAATCGAGTGGTGAAACCGCTGATAATCTCGAGGCCCTGATGCAGAAGAAACTGTCACCCGACAAGGAGGTGGTCAATGGCATTGTCGCGCTTTCGGGACCGGCGAGCAGCAGCAACAACCGCATAATTAGTACGGTCTACATACACCGTGAATGGGTGCTGAAAAAGATTGCGCTTTGCCTGGAGCAGCGAATCGCTGGCAAGAAGCCGATCCCTGGTATATTGGGAGCCAAGAGTGAAGCCCTGGTTGCTGGCAGTTATGTTTCGGCACGCGCAAAGGCGGCTGCCATTTCGAGCACGACTTACAATGGCTGCCTCGTGCTCGGCTCGAATGGCTCAGGCAAGACGTCAATCTGTCAGGCCATAATGAAGGGCAACTCTGGAACAAAGGGCATACTCAATCGAAAGCTGCTTGCCTGCTACCTCATCGAATCGCAAAATCCCGAGTGTCACAGCTTGTCATTGTTCATACGGAAGATTGTACTGCAAATACTGAGTCACTCCTCACTCACCAGCAAGGATGAGAGTCAAAAGATAATCGACGAAGGCTTTTCGTTTCTACAAGATGAGATGCAGCAACAGGAATCAAAACTGGACGAGGCTATGAACAACATATCGCTCGGCGAGAATGCCGAGGAAATACTCATTGCGGAATTAAAGCGCGGCGCTATCGAGTGCAACACCAACGAGCTCGGCAACTTCCAAGCACGGCGTACATCGACAAGCAACAAGAGAAAATCGAGCTTAACGCGTCAGCAATCGGCACCGGCGCCTACGCCTGTGCCGTCGGATAATACGCCCGAGCACAGTGCGGAGAAGGCAAACTACGGCACACATCCACCGAAGAGCGGCAACCGCGGCAAGGAACGTGACGAAGAGAAAGATAATGATACCGAGAAGGAACTCAGGCATTATTCGCAGGACAAAGATAAAGAAACGTCATCATCGTCGTCAGCCAAATGCAGTCCCGGCAAGAAATCAAAGATTCCCGTCAAGTTGAGCCGGCCGTGTGCACACTCTTCGCCATCAAAGGCGGTCGCAAATGGCTCTGGGCCAATTTCGACCAACAATGGCCAGACGATTCAACACGGCGGCGGCGAAGACATCGCTGAGTTGGCCAGCGAGGAACTAAAAACTGAAATAGAAGCGGCCATAAATGATGATGAAATTTTTGAAACGAATTCGGTTGAATTGAACGATGACAAGCGCAACGACAACGAAGATAAGCCCGAAGCTGACAAGGATATGGCCGAGCCAAAAGAAGATTGCACAACGAAAGCAGAACCAGAAGCCGAAGCAGACGATGAAACGAGGCAAGCAAATGAAACTGAAATGGCTGCCGAGAGCAATAAGAGCCTGTTGAGTGGCAACGAATGCGCCGAGATCACGCTGCCTATGGATGAAGCACATCCGGTGCTGTTGGCACAAAAATCGTGCGACTTCAGCACGTTACCCCCGCCATTACCAAAGAACAAAAGCTGCCGCACAATCATCGCGGACGGCTACTATGAATTGCTACTGTCGAATCCTGAGATACTCGAGTGCCTCAGCGTGGACAGCATTGAAAAGAATCCCGACGAGTGCTTCAAAAAGGCGCTGCTCTTTCCGCTGCTCGAGCTTACGCCACCGAAGACGGCGCTGCTCCTGCTCATCGATTCCATCGACGAGAATTACATCAACGAAGGCAACTTAATCACAACCCTAAAGGGCGGCCGGGGCACCGCTACGAACCACAACAGTCGCAATGTCGCCGAGTTGCTGTCCAATCACATACACCTGTTCCCCAAATGGCTGTTCCTCGTTTGTACGACCAAGAAGCAAACCAAGCCCATTACGAAAATGTTCACCGGCTTTAAGAAAATCACACTGGACGATTTGCGCAAGTCGCACGTCGTCAAAGACGTGCAGGAATACATCATCAACCGCTTGAACTCCGACTTCAAGGACAGCATAATGTTAACCAAAGAGATCATCGAGTCGCTACACCAACTGTACATCAAGTCGAATGGCTGCATCTTGTATCTGGAGAAGGTGCTGAATGGCATCAAGGAGAATTTCTTCAGCTTTCGCGAAATCAAACTCATTCCGTGCACACTGAACGGCCTCTACCTGTACATCTGTCAGAAATCGTTCAACAAAAAGCAATACATGAAAATACGGCCTGTTTTGAACGTTCTGCTTGCCTCTTCCGGCTACGTCGACAAGCTGTTCCTCTTCAACTGTCTGCGCACGCACAACTACACCATCGACTGTGTCGAGTTCGAGAAGCGTTTGCAGCTGATGAAGAACATTCTGGCTTACGACGAAGATGAGCAACGCCTCAAGATATTCCACAACTCGTTCTCGGACTGGTTGGTCGACGTGAAGTTCGCCACCAAGAAATTTATTTGCGATGTGAACGAGGGCCACGTCATGATTTCGATGTACTACTTGATGGTCGCCGACACCATTTGTGCAAACAATGTGCGCAAGTTCGGCTATCATCTAATAAAGTCCGGCGAGTATTTAACGAATCGCCATGTGGACCTGGATCTGATCTTAATGTTGCTGGAGTCACGCTTGAATCTCAGCGACTGCTTCTACACGAACAACTTAAATTGCTGTTCGCAGTGCGAACACGACTTCAAGTACGATCCGAACTTTTCACCCAAAACCCGTGCCATGATAGAGAAGTTCCTGTCGAATGAGTTGAACGACGAATTCGCACAAATCTTGTGTGACTTCTTCAAGCCGAGCTTACCCACAGACGCAAAGATACTCAAATTGCTGATTGAAACCGGCATCAATAATGCGGAGGCACAGGTAAGTAAAGTCAAGTACCTCACAACTCAGCTAATGAAATTGCTTGATTTACTCGTACTTTCAGAACTCCTGCGAGTCTTCACTCATGTCACCTGAGCTATCAGAGAAGTCACAAAATATCGACTTTGAGCTGGCAGATCTGCTATTAGCCAGCGAGAAATCCTGCATGCTGGAGACTCAACGCGCAGCGAGCCCTTCGGAGAAGAGCGAACCACATCACGAGAGTCAGGATGAGAATGGCTCGAGCACTTTGCACCAGCTCTCCGATTCGAATCATATCGAACTGCACAAGGGCAAAGCCCTAATACACATTCTGGCCAATGACGGCAACCATCATTTGCTGGAGCGAGCATTGAACGCCTGCAAGAGTCCCATTGATCTCGAGATAGAAGACTACAATGGCCAGACTGCCTTGAACATTGCCGCACGTAATGGCCACCTGGAAGTGGTCAAGTTGCTGCTGAACTTCTCGCAGCCCTCCAATGACGGCACCGGCCGCATGAAACGCGTCGACGTCAATCACGCTGATCGCGATGGCTGGACTCCGTTGCGCTCAGCTTCCTGGGGTGGACACACGGAGGTGGTGAAGCTGTTAATAGCGCATAGTGCGTGCCAAATCGATTTGGCCGATAAGGAGGGTCGCACAGCGCTGCGAGCTGCTGCTTGGAGTGGCCACGAGGACATATTGAAAATACTTATTGAATCGGGCGCGGACGTTAACTCTGTAGACAGGCAGGGCCGCACTTCCCTCATTGCAGCCTCGTACATGGGTCATTATGACATCGTAGAGATTTTACTGGAGAATGGCGCGAATGTGAACCACTTGGATCTCGACGGCCGCAGCGCTCTGTGCGTTGCCGCTTTATGTGGCTCCTCTGGCTATAGCCGAGTGATCTCAACCCTATTGGAACACGGTGCAAATACCGATCAGCTGGACAACGACGGCATGTCTCCACTGCTGGTCAGCTCGTTTGAGGGGAATTCCGAAGTATGTGAGTTATTGTTAGAGAACGGCGCCGACCCGGATCTAGCAGATTTCATGGGTCGTACGCCACTGTGGGCTGCTTGTACTGCTGGACATGCGAATGTTGTCAAACTTCTGCTATTCTGGGGTTGCGGCATTGACTGCATGGACTCGGAGGGTCGTACGGTGCTCAGTATTGCGGCAGCGCAGGGCAATGTTGAGTCGGTGCGGCAGCTGCTCGATCGCGGCCTCGATGAAACACATCGTGACAACGCCGGCTGGACACCACTGCACTATGCTGCATTCGAGGGATTCCACGAGGTTTGTCTCCAGCTACTGGAGTCTGGTGCAAAAATCGATGAATGCGACAACGAGGGCAAGACCGCATTGCACCTTGCGGCGCAGGAGGGGCGCTTACGTTGCGTTCAGGTGCTGCTCGAGATACACTCGACTTTTGTTGATCAGAAGGCGCACGATGGCAAGACCGCGTTCCGTTTGGCCTGTCTCGAGAGCCACTTGGACACAGTCGAGTACTTACTGAAGTTCTGTTGTGATGTTAACTCGAAGGACGCCGACTCACGCACCACGCTGTATATATTGGCTTTGGAAAACAAGCTGGACACTGTCAAGTACCTGCTGGATATGACCAACGCTGATGTGAATATACCGGACAGTGAGGGGCGCACCGCTCTACATGTAGCCGCGTGGCAGGGACATGCTGAAATGGTGAAACTGCTGATCACACTAGGTGAGTAGACAGGGCGCGGAAATGTTTCTATTATTATTTTTGGTAATAAAAAAATTGCCTTCAGGTAACGCCGATGTGAACTCAATGGATCTGGAGGCACGCACGCCCTTGCACTCGTGCGCTTGGCAAGGTAATCACGACGTAATGAACATTTTATTGTACTTCGGCGCCGTAGCCGATCATGCTTGCAAGCAGGGCGCCACCGCCTTGGGTATTTCCGCTCAGGAGGGCCATGAGAAATGCGTGATCGCCTTGCTGCAGTACGGTGCTAACCCCTATAAATCCGATCATTGCGGGCGCACCCCCATTAAGCTAGCAGCTAAATCAAATCGCACCAACATTTTGAAAATCTTCGAAAACTACACCAAAAGTAAGCGTAGCCACAAAGTCCAGTCCAGAGTTCGACTCTCACTTTGTTTTTGAGTCGTCACTGATTTCTCGTATTTTGCTTTCTCGCACTTAGACGAAGCTAACAATCCCCTAGAACAGAAATTCCATCCCAGCATGTTGCGTTCACCCGACCAACCGCCTGCGCTCCCCGCACACCAAAGCCTCGGCCACAGTGCCACACCATTCCAACCGCACGTATCCGCCTCCTCGGTCTGTTCGGCTGCCACAACGGCCACGGTGAATAATAACAGCGGCAGCAACAGCAACTTGCAGCCGGGCGGCAATATGCTGAACGCATCCAGTTCAACGCACAGCTCCAATAACTTCTACCAGAACACCATGCAGTCGGACACGAGCAGCTTGCACAAACGCAAGAGCGTCATTTCTAGTCAGTCGACGGGCAGCAGCAACGACGTGAGTATAGTGTAGCCCATTCAAATGGCCTGACAAGAAATCCACCAATGAAAGCACCCCATTATTTGCAGCAAGCGCCGCTTACATTCACGCAGCAACTGCAGCGGCAGAGTAAGTTGAGCTCGCGCAATAATCCCTTCGTACAAAATGCACCGATTGTGAATTCCAAGCACGCATTGTCCTCGTCGGGTCCGCGGTCTGGCGGCGCGGCCGGACATCACGCACAGCGGCACTCGCAAGTTTTGCCTGACCTTAGTGAGCATCAAATGGGTAAGTGTAGTCGTAGACGATTGGCTGAAATGATTTTATTTATTGATTTGTATGCTTCTAATCAATCCATAAGCTTCCAACATGAACAACGAGGCGGACTTATACGACATGGAGTGCATGTCACCGCTGTACGCAACGCCACCACACTCACCCAGTAGCGAGTTGAGCTCTCCGGGTCAATTGCCAGCTTTGAACGTATTCGAAGATATTGCGGGCGCCTGTGGGAATGCGACTAGTAAGCCAAGCGGTAGCGGCAGCAACGGTGTTGGTGTAAAATCGGTGCTGCCGGATAATCATTTCGCTCGAGACACACATATGCGCATCATACTGGGCAACCTGAAGGAAAATCAGCCCAGTTCGTCGAGGTAGGTTTGGGCGGCAATTTGAGGAGTATAGTTCAGTTTAGTCGAAGTCATAATTATTTTTTTATTAATTCGTTCTCAAATTTGGCAATTTCCACAGCAAAAGCAAACGGAGCGGCATCACAACCAATCCCGCAATGCGTCTTATACGCAGCCGCTTCGATTCGGCCGCACAGCTGATACGTCGCACCAACAATATACTCTCGTCGAGCAGCAACCAGGGCTCGTCCAGCATTGGCGTCAAATCGGGCACCTTCCAGTGGCGCAAGGAGAGCCAAATGTAGAAGCCAAAATAGGCGCGCCGATGTATTTTCAATGCACGATCGACTTTATTTAATTAAAGTTTAAAGTATTTTGTTTTGTGATAGTCTCATTTTAGTTTATTTTAATATAACTTAAAACATGAAACTTATAAAAGTTTAATTAATCATAAAGAATATTCAAATAGCATGTTGCAGTTATACGACAGTACGGTAGCTGTGCTTTAAATAAGAGCAGTTTGGGTAATCCCAATATTGTATATCTCTTTAAATGCAACTACTGGCAGAAGATACCAAAAACAATGAAAGAAGTTTGAAATTAATTACAAATAACAAAAGTAGCGCATGTGAAAAACGTACATACATAGTGGCCTATAAAAGGAAACGAAATCAAGGAGGAAATACTGAAAAGTGTATAACATACTCGTACGATTAGATTCATACACAACAGATATATACTGTCTTAGATTAGGCAACTCTCAAAGCAATACTTAAATATAAAAAATTTCATCAAATCCTATGTTTAATTATGTCTAATGTCTGAAAAATCATGTAATTCATTAATTTAGCATTACTTAAATTATGTAACGCACTGACGAACGAATGCTGCGATTGATTTTGAAAGCCACAACCAAAGCATGACATTTTTTGTTTTATTATGACTCAAGCACTTGTTATAATTTATTTGTGCTTAAGACTGCAGTTCAGTGCTTTCAACATCAAACGCGCAATATTTTGATAAGCAACTATTTATTACATCATTTGTTTACACACCAATTCATTTAGAACTGAGCGCATCTGCATTTTTATACTATTCTAAAATACGAAATATACTTGTATACTCGTACATACATAAAAACACAAACTGCAATTGTCTGATTGAAAGCACTCAATTCTACATTAACTCGTATTTGCATGCGGAATTTTATTTTATTTCAAAAGAAAGCCAGCAGGCTTAAGAAACTTTTTTCCAAATAAACACCATCTAATGAGCTATTAAAAGGATATCACACAAACAGAATACAAATGCAAACAATTTAAACTGCACCCAACTAATTTTTGCGTGGATTGCATGCTTTAACAGTTTGAAATCTGAATTAAAGTTGACTTGAACATAGCCGCGGGAAAAAACATTAATGTCGCAAGTGATTGATTGTTAACAAAAGCTGATATTAAACAGATTAATGAGTTTACCAAACACTTTAATATATGGTAATATAAAAGAATAAAAAAAATATTTACATGTGTAGTTTATTGAATATTTATTAACAAACTACTCCGGAATCGAAGCTCATAACGAGCATGGCAAATTGTCTAAGGAACGAAGATTTAAAAGAAAAATATATACAGGAAAAATTTAGTGTTTGTGTTAAACGTTTCGAAATTTAATGATTCAAAAATGAAAATAATAAAAAATATCGTATAAAATGTATTTTCATATTATTTCAATGATTTTCGCTATAAGTTTTAGCCTAAGTCGAAGAAACGAGTAAAATAGGTTAATCGAGGCCTACCTACTTGTTATAAACCTGACCAAAACCCTTGTTAAGCTTACGCACTTGTTCGATTGGCAGGTTCAGCGCCAAATAGGCTGGGTGGCCGTATTCGTATTGGCTGTGAATACTGACGAGGCAAACAATTCTCAGCTAGCAAGGTTGGAAGCCATGCTCTGGCCTACTTAGTAGTGATGAACAATTCGAAGATCTTCTTGGTCTTGGAAGCATTCATGGTACTCGAATTCGAAGGACGAACCCGCTAACTAAACCCCTAATCACAGTATGCAACTGCATCTGCATAGAAAATGTATCTTTAATATTCGAATGTTGTTTTGTTGTTTTTGTAATTTTACTTCAAGTTTTTGTTACTAAATTGTTGAATTGTCGATTCTGTCAACCAGGCGCGCAGAAATGCCAGTGAGTGGCTTATCTCACAACAAAACCAAATCAATTGGAATGTGTTTGTGAGCTTGTGGTTGCATGCGTGCGAGCGAAATGTCAATACTTCGCTTATCATTGTAATCACGATAAAAAACGACCAAAAAGTACGAAGACTCCATGTAACTGATTTTTGTGTTTGCGCCTTTACCTATCTAATTTTGAAAGAGCGCGAGACATAAGATAATGTAATCTTGAATACTTAATCGCTCACGCTCTCACGGTTCCGCAAACATTTTATACATGAACAGTCATTTGATGTATGTGTGCTCGACAGCTGGTGAACTGGTGACCAATTAACAAAGAAAGCGTCTCTGTTAAGAAAAGATTAGAAAAATTATGCTTTCATGTGGAAACTAGGATATGTTAAGCAAAATCATATGAATATATGCATGCATATTACCCTTAATTTTTATTTTATTTTTTGGAATTCTGATTCGTTAAGTATTCCAATCGTTTTGGATTCGGATTTTAATGAATCAGATCCAAAAGGGCTTGGATTTGTGCACCACTACTACATAGTTGACGACTTTAATTATTGGCATCTATGTCTGTCAAAAGTCAATGTTAAGGCCGTCTTAAAATTCGTTAGGAAGTCAGATTGGCTTTGGCAGAATTTGTGCAATTATAAAGGTATAAGATGGAAAGGGGGAACAAATTATTGTTCACTTATTGCTAGCGACTAAAATTTTAGGATTAGCGACCCGAAATACATTTGGCACCATGCTGGCCAATGTGTTGAAGAGCTCCTCAGAGATATCATGCGGCAAGAGCAGCTGCAACGTACTGAGCTCAGCACCACCCCAAGAGGCTGATTCAATCATAAATCCCTTGGCGCACTTAAAGACCAACTCGGCTCGTCGCATGCACCACTGCACAGTCATCTCTTCGGTCATCTCGTGCCGCAACAAGGCGGGAATCGTTAAAGTGGTAATGTCGTGGCGACTTGCTGTTTTCAGAATGTTGCGCAGACCCAGTATGACAGGATGTCGTGAGCTGATCTCGGTGGGGCTGTTAATAGGCTCATCGGTGACTAAGTGAAAGATGACATGCGATTGTGAGAGATTCGAATGCTTCGTTATAAAACAATCGCCGCTCTTCAATTTCGTGCTTATCAATTTTGTTGGCGAAGACCGCGCACTGCCGCCGGATTGGTTTTCAACGCTGTCCGGACTTCTTTGGCTGCTGTTGGACGTATTAACAGCGCGTATCTGAGCATCGATCTTCTCAAGTTGGTCATCAATCTATGGGGGATGGGAATAATTAATCAAACAGTCGTCTTAACTTGGCGGATGATAAACCTGATCAAAGTGAAACTCGGTTGACATATTGGCATTCTTATTGATGCTCTTGTTAGCCTCCGCTTGTATCGAAGGTGTTAGCACAACAACACCACAGAGCGAGCTCGAGTAGAGGCCTAATGCCATATTGAGGCCATTTAAACTGAAAAGGCATATTGGCCTTACTAAAAAGGAATACTTATTACGTATAATGACCACACCTTTCTTCGGCATGCAGTGGGCTGCAGAGCTCGGTGACGTTGGCGCTCAGAATGCGTATGTTATGCATATGCTTTAGCTGTGAGCCCAGATGTATAGTAAAGCTCTCCTCCATCGAGGGCTGCTGTGAGACGAACATCGACGAGCGATTGCCCAATGGGGTGGCCACGGGCGATGTCTGGAATATTTGACTGACTTGACTGGTTATCCAATCGCGGAACTCATTCTTCTGTTGGCCACGCATTGCTTCCATCTCGGACTCGTACCGTTTGCGCAAATAATTCTGGGTTGTGTACTGTTGAGCCAAGAGGCTGTTAATATCATCAGACGTAGTTGTTATGTCCAACTGCTTAATTTGACTATCCATTTCCTGCTGCTGGGTGCTGTTCAGGTTTTCGACCTCCTCATCCATAATTTTTACCATTTCGGATATAGTTTTCGCATAGCTACGTTCGCGTTGCAGTATCTCCTCCAGCGACGAGGAGTGGACTAATCTGAACCCATTAAAACAAATGGTAAACTAAGTATCGCCCTTGGCTGAGCTAATTTACCTGTGAAAACTCTGTGCAAAGATATCCTCATCAGTGGGACCTACGCGATCAGCAAATTGTATTAGTTCCTCTTTGTAGTGGCGTTCGGTGTCGCGAATGATGCCGTCCAAGTCTACTTCACCAATGGCCACCTGCTTAATCAGTTCTTCTGCGTAATCATCCATAAACTTTTGGTTCTCATTAACGATGAATGCGCGCAAAGCATTTTCTAGTGCTGTAATCGTTTTAATTGCTTAACAAGTCAATATGTACTCCCGTCATTTTGAGTAACTTAACGCTTACGCTCGTTTTCGTCCAAATATCTCATCATCGGATCCATTTCCATCATCAGCTGTGTGACCAGATCCCCGAGAGAATCTGTGTCCTCATACGGCAGTTTGATATCAAGACATACTTGCCGCTCTGTGCCTTCGTGATCTTTATATTTGTACACAAATTCCACATTTTTCGAAGCGGCCACTTTTTGCATTCTTTCAAAATTAGTTCTAACCCAATTGCGACTTGTTAATGGTGGGCGCTACGGTCTTCTGATTTTGCAACACTGTTTCAAAGAATGTCAGGGCTGCATTATAAAAGTCTTGTATCGGAGTAGTGCTGAAAAACGTTTCATTAATCTGACACCGGCTATGATCTAACCCATCCAACACTCATGCCCATTTTTTATATACTTTTATATATAAATTAAATTCAAAGCAAAATGCTTTTGGTTCAAGGAAAGAAGAATAAAGTATAACTTCATATACCAAAAATTCCTTTCGAAATATTAAAGCAGCTTAACTGTTGCAGTCGAATCTTATAATAAATTGTAATTCTCAAAACCATTCTGGTACTACTACTGTGTTGATAGATGCCAAAAGCTCCGTAACTCCGTAAACTATCTTCTTGCACACGTATCTGGCGCCTACAAATTCCATCTGATTTACAAAAAGACAGCACTTGTTAATTTTTTAAAACTTTATTTAATATGAACTGAAAAATTTAATGATTATTTACAGTTGGGCGAGCATTACTCCTTACCCTGTAAGAAAAAAATATACACGCGCACAACGCAAAACTTACCACATTCTACAGGGATGGAGGGCGAGCCAGGCCATGCCATACTGCCTGTCGCGGAACACGCAGGAAGGAAATCAAAGAACTTCTTCCTTCTGTTAGTTCATGGTTTTGGCTTTATTCACACAATCAGCGTACTCAAGCGGCTCGTTATTTTTTGTCAGCCAACTTGCAACAGAAATTACAAATGGTTACTAAATTCGATCAGTATTTGTGAGGGGGATGTAAGAAAATTAAAACTAAAAAATCAAAACGAAAATGCAAAAATAAAGGCTTCCTTAATAACTTATTTCGAAGTACCCAAACGACTTAAAAAATGAACGAACGAGCGCGCGTGAGAAGTTAGAGACTGAGACTGAAGACGCCCAGCCCAGCCCATATTTCACTTCTTTTACTCACAACTCGTACTCAGTTCTCCTTACTTATTTATGGCTTGAACACTTTCATTTTTTTACGGTACATAGAAAATGGAACTGCTGCTTTTTTCTTTGTTGCTGCTGTGCTCCTGATTCTTCACATCACTCTAAATCATCCGTAAATCGGGGAGATCTCTAAAGGAATAAAATATACATCATACATATGGAGAATGGATGACACAGTCCAGAGCTGTTGAAATAAAAATCCTTTTCGAAATTTCAAGCAAAAGTCAGCTCTACTACACACATAGAACACACTTCTTGACGAACTTGTCTTGATTTCTTGTCTTATTGTTTTGGTTATAAATGTATTTGATTCGTACTCTACATTAGATTGAATTAAGAGATAAAATATAAATATGAATGTCTTGTCTAAATACTCGATATTCGTAACTTGATTGTGTATACAATAAATCTAGTACAGCATTGAATAGATTGATTGATCGATCGAAATCGAAATCGCTACTCGTAGCCACTTACAGTATAAAATTTAAACTAAAATTTTAAATATATCTTTTTTGTGTCTATACTGCTTCCTTTTTCCTTTTATTTATTTATTTTATGTTTGACAAAACTTGAAGCTTTTTATGTTATTAGATTCTTATCTCTTTTATCTTTTACTGCTAATAAGAACAACAAAAATGTGGACAATCGTAAATACAAGATGATCTTTTCTCTTCGACGGATGGTTTTTCGAACGACAAAATAGCATGCCGAAAAACCTCTAGAACTAAAACTTAGCCTAATTTTTAAAAACATGTTTTGCTTGTAATTCAATTGAGATAATACAGATATATAGAAAACTTTTGGAGTTCTTGAAAGAAAGTTGTGAAATTATTTTATGTGATATTTTGTTGGGGCAACCCAACAGACCATCCATGACTGGTTGAGGTGTCATGTTTAATTGTATTTTGTAGTACGGTTGCCCCAACTAAGAAATAAAATAAATTTTTTATCTTTACAAAATTTGTTGGTTTAGACGAAGTTCTTCCTTCCTTTTTTCTACTTATTGCACACACAATTGTTGTTTAAGGATAAAATTCAAATTGCTTACTTTGCTACTGCATTACTGCTATTTGCTGTTTACTATTTAAAATTTACTTTTCTAAGGTTTTTTTTTATATAAGTTGGTTTTTTGTTATACTGAATTAAATATATGTACAGATATATACATAATTGTATATATTGACATATATATCTGAATTATAATTGCTGTACTCTACGTTATCCTTCTTTCTGCTGACTCTCTTCTCTTGCTGCTACTGCTAATGCTGTTGGTTTTTCTTCCTCTTATAATTGGTATAAGTAAAAGGTGATTCTTAAAATGCCTAAAATTACTCTATGCAATCCTTTCATTTCACTTATGATTCTTCTTGATCTTTCTTCTCTGCTGCCGCTGATCCTGCTGACTTCAGAATTAACACTGATCAATCAAGACACACATCTGGTGTCTACTTTTTATCTCTCTCAATAAATGTATCTTTCATTTCAGTGTCATCTTCATGTTCTTCTCTGGACTGGACTGCATTCTGCTCTGCACTGCTTGTTTTGGTTGGGCTCTTCTCTTTATCAATCAATCACTTTCTCTGTATATACCTCTGTACCTCTCTGAATCTTTTTTCTTAGCTTTGATAGTGATATGGAAGATTCATATCTGGAAACTTTCAGATTGTTTGCTTGACTTTGGGGCATTTTGTGAACTGTCACCTCAAATTTACCACCTATAAAATGTTGACAAATGAGAATATTATTGAAACAATGTTGTATAATCAATTTTATGCAGTCGCTTATCATAAATATAATGTGTATATTTTTTGTTGCTATTAGTAAAGGAAATGATGTATGTGTTGTACAAAAAACAAAATCACCAAATAAGAGTACTAAAACAAAATTTTTTTGCTAAAACCATTAAACATAAAATAAATGTAAAAAAACTATATGTGTCTCTTAATAATTTAAGGGTCAACTAGCTTGATGACTAGCATATTAAAAGAGATTTTTCATGTAGTGGTTTATTAATTAACCGAAACGCAACACAATAACACTAGAAGAGGACTAAGAGACTATCCTAATCGAGAAGTAGGTATATTTGCGAGCGAAACTAAAAATATGGGCATAAGAAGACAACCAAAAACTGATAATTTGGGTTAGTACAAAATCAGGCTAACTATGGGGCTGACATAAGAGGAAATGACTGGAATCTCACCTTTTAATACCGCCGGTTATTACCACCACTGCTGCCAAAGCCCGCATTGTTACCGCCGTAGTTGCCGGCTCCGCCTTGGTTTCCGCCTAAAATAAAACCAGCATGACACAGTTTAGAAATCGAAGATCTGACGACAATGCTTTACGACTAGAAAATAGACAAGTAACTAATATTCGTCAGAGACGACACAATTATGTAGCGAAAAAGTTTCTGTAGCGAGGCTGCGTGTCATAACGTACAAAGATTTTTGTTTTACATACGCACGACATAGCGAAAGCCGACGCCTTCATTTTATCTCACAGTATTTTCAAAATCTAGCTGACAAACACTCGAGACGTTTCACCAGTTAGTGTCAGGTACTGCGGTTTTCACTAGTAGGGAGTGGTAATAACCACTCCATGGTAATATAGTCCACAATGTGACAATAAATTAATTTTTTTTTTCAAAACTCACCTCCAACCTTGCCAAAGTTACCACTGTTGCCGTAGGGCTGCATGCGATTATTACTAAAGTTGCCGCCTCTTTGTGGGCCACCGCCATAGTTCTGCTGGTAACCATAATCGTTGGTACCGCCACCAGCACCCCAGTTGCCGCCATTACCGAAATTGCCACCGCCACCATTGCCCCAACCGCCGCCGTTACCGTTATCCCAGGGTCCAACATTGTTGCCGCCCCAACCATTTCCTGCGCCATTGTTATAACCACCACCACCTCCAAAGTTACTACCGCCCCAATTGTCATTACCGCCACGGTTTCCGCCCCAACCACCATTCTGATTGCCAAAATTACCGCCACCACCGCCGCGACCCATGTTACCACCGGCACCACGACCCCCAGGTCCGCGAGCATTCATGTCATTCTGCTTAGGCAAGGCCTTCTTCACGTCCACCATTTTGCCTTTGATATTGTGTTGTTTGTGCACTGAAACAAAATAAATTATATAATATTTAATAATGTAATGTAATGGATATACAAATAAGTTTGTATTAGACTTCTGTACCAAATACTTTTTCATCATTGGCTCACACTAAGAAGCGCCAACAACAAGAATATAATACTGGAGATTATTCTTACAGTCATGAAACGCCGCATGAAGTAATCGAGCATTCTTATGCGGAGCTGGGACTGTGCATGTCACAAGGACCTATGAATACGAGAGTTTAGAGCTACCACAAAATTTTGCATGTTACTTGGAATTTATTTCAGTGGAACTCAAAATCAAAAATTTGTGTACTCAATAGGGATTTCCCCGGCAAGGAGGTGCCCATCACTTGAAGCTAATATTTAACGTATTTAATGGAACTTAAATTTCCTACAGTTTATAGGTATATTTTTAAACAAAGACGTCGTCAATTTCACCCGTTGCCATTTGCACGTTTTTCTCTTCAAATTTAATTAATGGCTAATTTAATGAACAATCTTTATTTTCATTGTTGAAAACTGTATTCATTTAATTCGTCGAAATTTAACTCCAACCATCATTATGAACAGGGAACTGAAGCTTATATGAAAGTTAGGTTAAATTGAAAGTGTTGAACCATATGCTTTATTTTAATGACCAATATAACCTCATTGTGCTACCCTGTTATATTCTATATTTGCATAAAGCTACTCTTGCTACTTTAACGAACCTTACGACTATATGGAGGAATGATATAATTTTTTTGTTTATGCCTATACGCAAATTTTTTTATTTTTTTATTTTTTTTTTTTTTTAACATTTCAATTGCCAAGTTTCCTTACCTACATGAAACGAAACGCGAGTAAAAACTTTTGCAGCGTTTTAAACACCTCTAATTCGCTGTGCCACATACGTTTCCATCAATTTAACACATGGCTCAATTAACAATAATATAATATGTGCCGTTGTTTATCTAACAGTCTCGAAACGCCGCACGAATATATCAAATACTATTGTGCGGAGCTGGGACTGTACACGTTTGTACACTAATTGAACTACTTACACACAATCTTGTCCACGGGATCATAGTCGTCATACTCAACGAAAGCGAAGCCGCGCTTTTTGCCGGTCTCCTTGTCCATGACAATATTGATGTCAACGATGTTGCCAAACCGCTCAAAGTATTCACGCAAACATTGCTCGTCGTGTTCATCTTTCAGAGCACCGACAAACAGTTTCTTTACTGTCGCACCGGCATTGGGATTATCTATGTCCTGACGTGGTACCGCACGCTTCGGTTCCACAACGCGGCCATCGATTTTGTGCGGGCGCGCTATTTGAGCATCATCAATCATAGAGGAATGCGAATAGGTTATGAAACCGAAACCACGCGAACGCTTCGTACGTGGATCTTTCATAACAACAACATCGACAATTTTTCCCCATTTTTCGAAATGCGCTTTCAGGTTTTCATCAGTGGTGCGATAATCCAGACCACCGATGAACAATTTACGTAAATGCTCTGGCTCGGTGATAGAGTCCTTAGTAAAAAAAAATATATATATTGATTTTTCATTTCGTATACTATTTCAAAATGGCGGCCGCAATGACTTGCGACTTTTCACATTGTAGAGAAACCGTAGGCTTCTGATGGAATAAATAATTTTACTTACATCATCATGTTGGTTGCCATTCTGGTTAGAGTTATCATTATGACCACCCATTTTCTAAAATTTTCCTTATTTTTTACACTAAATTACAACTATACGAGTGCGTAAGATATCTGTGAAACAAAGCAGAACTAACGAGAAAAACGTGTCAACTTCGATATGAGTCAAACTTATTAATAGAACCGGAAGTACACCAAGCATCTGAACTTGGCAGCAATGAATGTATATCGATATATAAATGGACATGTTATTGACAAAATTTATTAATTACTCAACCCTCGTAACTCCCTGGCAGATATTAAGCACTGTACAAAAAATTTATTTTTAACTAAATTGTTTTTATTTTAAATTTTTTTCACGTCATTATTTTTTAAATCCGACAAATGTGTTATGCAAACTGCGTTAAATGTTATAATTTAATTATGAAAAAAAAAAAAAATATTTTTAAATTTAAAATAGGTGAATCCGTAACATAACAAAAAATTCAATTATATCTTCGATTTATGTAAAGACTAGTCACAAAAAATTATTATAACGGCATTATTACAAGATTAAAAGAATAAAAAGTAGTATTTTAATCCTGTCTGATGTCTGATTCTCAATCATGTTTATATTGTAGAAATTTCTTTCTTTCTTTGAATGTAAAAAAAAATGAAAAGTTTCATCTTGCACTTATAGCCAAACATGAACTTTCTACATCTACCCTCTATTATCTGGTTTGGATTCTTAGAAAAAGCTATTTTCTGTGGCATGAAATGTGATGAAAAGCATAGACAGCCTTTCAGTTAACTATATCCATTGTTGTGAGTGGTCTCTATAAACAACATTCAACACCTATTTAAATAGGGCTTTGCTCCAAAGAAAGAGTGAACGACAGGTAATTCGCTCGGGGAATAATACCGGCAAGAAAATCATACTAGTAATTGATGGCAGAGAAGATAAATGTTTTGCTCTGTTGGTTGAGTATCGGATTATTAACATCGAAATTATTCAATATTGACAGGATGTGTCATCCTAACATCGACCATCGATAACAATCACTTTGTCATCGTTTGTGGTACAGCACTAACGTTTGCCGGTTCACCGTTCATTGTAAATTTCCTTGTAAAAGTCATTAGGCTTCTTGGTGTACTGATTTCTTGTATTAAATCACGCAAATATGGTAAGCTTCACAGAATCTGTTGATAAGGGAATATTTTGCATCTTCATACAATTCGTATGTTTTCAAATTTTTTCATCCAAGTCGGCCGTCTATAATGAATACTTGAAGAAAATTTATGTTGCTCATTTGCCACTTGATGCAAACGAACTGTGCCTGATAGACTACTTCAGCAAATTTGGTTTAGTCATAGATGCTGTCATTATACGCGACCCGGGAAACCATAGTTTACGTGGATTTGGCTTTGTGACTTTTGCCTGCCAGCAAACCGTCACAAAAGTGCTCCAGTCTTCTCCGCATAAAATCTTGGGGAAGTAAGGAAATTAATTTAATATTCTAGTATTAAATTTTGCCATGTGACAATTCCAATTGATTCTACTTATTCGCAGATTTGTCCTTACTAGACGCGCTGATCCGCCTGTTTCGTCTGTTGGAACTGCCAGGGTGAAGAATAAGGATCAAGATCGGAGGGATCGTTCAATTTTTGTTGGTGGGCTGAAGAATATAACACCTCAAATGCTTGGAGAGCACTTTTCGAAATATGGAACCGTGACCCAAGTGAATATAGTTTTCAACAACCTTACCGGAGCCAGTCGCGGCTTTGGTTTCGTGGAGTTTATTTGCAAGGATTCAGTAGATGAAATAATTGCACGTGAGTTTGACATTACCTATCCTTTTTCCTCATACATGCATGTACTTTATATCGAATCTTGTAAATCTTCTACTCAGTGCCGCATCTTCACTGCATCAACTCTGTGTTTGTTGAAGTCAAAAGAGTTCACAATGGTAGAGATTTCTTGTCAAATATTAACACAGATGCCTTACATACTCAGCCAGCACCAATACCGTTTTACAACGCAGGACCAAATTATCAGGCTATATCAAAGCCACATGCTTTTCAGGCGCAACCAGAAGTAGATCATCAGGAGGCTTATGGCTGTGCCAGAAACGCTTACACAACTACTCACCCTTGGGGAGAGGGATGGCCACAGAACAACTTCACTACGGGGTCACCCTTTGCTTCCTTTGAACCTGGTGGTTCCATCGTTTCTATGAACTTCATTGAGAATCAGCAGGGTTGCAATGGCGGCCTGCAGAGAGATGCTCAATTCCAAGCTAAACCTTACGGTAACAACTCATCAACACCAAAATATGGTAGGTTAACCGTAGTTAGATTAGGCTTTATTGTTTGACAAGTATTCGAGTGGCAGGTCCAGTGGCAGAGTTGGAGAGAACATTCCTTACCACATACAACACCGCTCACTGGGTGTGTTAGAGCGGAGCACGCCCTCAATAAACGAATTCCGTTTAGTAAGTTTATATGTGGGGCTCTTTAGCAGGCAATCTTCCGGTGGGTTGTTGTAAACTTGTTTATCTAAGTGTGATATAAACTGTGATTAATAGTGTCAAAAGTACTGTCCGAGCTGCTGACGGCATGCTTTTCTTAATTTATATTTAAATCTCGTCGTAGTATTGGTGGTAATGAAGATAATGATAATCTGTATCAAAAATGGGTCTCTTTGTGTGCATGGGTACATTCATATCTATGTAAATCTCTCTTCATACGTAGCTATATAAAAACAGTGGCTTTAATTTACACTTTTTTAAATTTTTTTTTAATATATATTTTTTTCTATCTAGACTTATAATATGTTACGCTATAGTTAATACGTAACCATTAATCAGACCATAGTATCTAAAGTTAAGCCTTCAAGGACACATGGAATGAGCACAGAAACAACGAAATCCTGAATATGAAGCACAAATTTTTTTCTTCCATACAAGCAGAATTTTGGAATTGGGATATGCAAGAAGCGATCAGCTAAGTTTAACAAAAACTACTTATACCACAACAACTTTTTAAAACATTTCAATTTGAATAAAAACTATGTTCCTTTTATCTGTAACTCTCTTTTGCATGTGAAATGGAAGATCTACCTATCTTTTGCCTTATTTAACACTTCTGTATATTATTCTTATTATTTATTATTCAACTACAATTATAAGTATTTTAACAATAAGAACGCAATATAATCGTTCTAAATTCAAGAAATGCTACATTGAAATATGTAGCTAGAATATACGTATATAGTGCTACATAGCTAGACGGACGGTAGAGTGTAAATGAGAAGTAAGACAAAAAGAAGGAATCTAATCTACCACTTTATATATATATTAGATCTCCAAGTAAGACGATAATTAGTCCCTAGTTTCATTAGTAAAATTAAGCCTTGTTTATTTAATCATTGTTTGAACTATATAATCGCAGACAACAAAGCTTAAAGGATCACAGGCGGAAATGTACCCTGTGCTTCCTTCACTGAGGAAGAGGTCAGGCGGGAGTAAGTAATGAAATAACCCCGCCTAGGTAGGTTGTGTTAAACTGAAATGTTAAAATAAAATCCGTTAATCAAAATAAACAATATTTTTTTCTTGACAAGATTTTTGCCTCTTATTGGGGGATTTTTCTACAATTTCAGCATATTAGGGTAGTTTGCATTTGGAACCAAACTTTCAGCGATTTTGTTCAGGGCTAGTTGTCGACAAATTAACTTTTTCATTTTGAACCTCAGAATTTTCCGGTTACCGAATAAATTATGTTTGGTTGCTAAGATATTGAGCTGGTAACGGGTGTATTCTTAATAGTTTGAACATTTCGGTGAAGGTGCATCTGATTCCGTGTTTTTGCCAGTCCGGGATCCAGACCAATTTTATTAACTTATTTTGTCGACCACATCCGATCCAAATCGCCAATACAGTCGCAAACTAAAATGTACAACGTTTGACTTCTTTTTTTTGTGCAATTTGAGAATTTTTCTCCATGAAAAACCACACATAAAACCACATTGTAGTTTAGTTTGATGTTCAACGAGAAGTTTTTTATCGTGACCTGTATCCAGACTCTCATCTCTCCATCCCAAATCTACACGTAATCAATCAGCACTGCATCTCGTTTATTTCTTAAATAAATACTCGAGTGTTTGACGTACTTTATAAATCTGTCTCAAATTTAAACTACCGGCGTAAGCGCCACAATCCCTTTTTGACTGCCGTAGACTCTGATAGTTTTACTGGGCGTATCATTGTTGGACTTCCGTTTCGGACTAATAATGGAGCAATCAAAACTTCAATTTACAATTTAAAAAAATAAATAAAAGAAGTTATTTAAAAAAATAAAAGCTGATTACATAGAAAAAAATTGAATCGTTGTTCACGAAAAAACTTGGCCAAAAGAATTTCTAATGTGAAGTGCAAAGTAATAAAAAAAAGCTGTAAATACTCTGTTGTATCTGAGCTTGGATACGGTTATTACTTCTCTATCTGTTGCACTCTCTTTTACATCGCATTCGTTGTTGTGAATCCGTCAGACTACCCCAACCCCCCACCCCGCAAAAAAGCAATAAAAAACTTCCTTTTATGCTATTGCCCTCCAACATAGACACACTTCAGAATTTTTCCACTTAATGCAATTTTTTTGGGCCATTTGCAATGTGCGCTAGTTTCACACGAAATCGGGCGAATATAAAGACGCCACCGAATTGGGTTTGTTGAAAAAATGCAAGAACCGTTAGCCATATTTATGACCGATATTAGTAAAGACAAAGCAATTATTTGGTCAATTCTCGATTACAACTTGTGGCTAGACCAAGGTTTCGTATTCTTGTTCTCCCTTATATAAAATTCATACATAGGGAAAATAAATTAAAAATATATTTTGTTGAAAAATGTTGTTTGTTATTAATAAAAATTATTCCATTTATTATAACTCCTCATGTTTATGTCGCTAATATGAAGACGCTATGTACTTTCTAAACAAAAATCCCAATTTTACAAAACTTTTGCTTCGGACAAATCGTCCAAAGGCTTAGTTGGAGGTGGAATTTTATATTCGGTTTCTGGTGTCTCATAGATTTTCTCCTCCTTGGGCTCGACAACTGAAACATTATCGGGCAGTGGTTTCTTGGGACCAATCTTGTTCTTGGGATCGTAGGGCAACATGATTTTTACCTTGATGCCAAGCACACCTTGACGCAGCAACACGTGACGAGTGGCCATTTCGACGTAGTCATTGCATGGATCACCAGAGTGAATCATGAGACCATCGACGAACTTCATTGATTTGGCACGTTGACCACGCAATTTGCCAGATACAACGACTTCGCAGCCCTTTGCGCCCGATTCCATGATGAAACGCAATACGCCATAGCAAGCACGACGTACAGCCAATCCACCAGTGAGCTTGTAGCGTAATGACTCAGCCTGCGCAACAGCACACAAACCACGCGTAGCGACCTTCTCGGCGTACAATTCAATACGGCCGGGTTCGAAATTAAAACGCTTCTGCACCATGGCCGTCAACTCACGTATGCGGCGGCCCTTCTCACCCAAAACTTGCTGCGTTTTAGTAGCCATAATGATGATTTCAGTGCGGGAGGGAGTCACACGCACCTCAACGCCGGAGTAACCATCCTCGGCGAGCTCGCGGGTAAGGAATTCGTTCAGTTCTGCTTTAAAAATGCCATCCGCAACGAACTAGAAACAGAAATGTTGAAAATTATTAAATTGTTTCGCTGAACGATAGAATTAAAATGCTTTAGTAATTTTTGACAACGCGGCGTTAGTGTTTCATTTGAGTGTTCTGGTGCTTTGTTGCTACCACAGCCCTCAGGCATGTAATTTGAGGTTAGCTTTCAGTTTACTACAGTTTTCACAAATTCTTTACTGTTTCTACGCAAAATATAATAACGAAAGTATGCACACGGTTTACTACACAATGTTATGAGTATTTGGCAGCATTCTATTTCAAATTACCTTGCGTTTCTTCGAAATTGTGAGGCTCATTTTGATTTCATACGACACGAACGGAACGTGGTTCAACGAAAAAGAAGGGGAAGACAGCGCGTCAGTGATGAGCCAATTGTAAAAATTGATGGGTTGTACTGATTTATCGATGTTTTCAAAATTCTGTGCTATCGATACAATTGAATAGTAGTTTAACGGAAAAATCGACTTGATTCGAGGAACATATCAGAACAAAAAAATTTTTGAAAACTAAGTACACCATGATTTTAATTGTCATTCGCTTTTTAGTTTTCTTCAAGAATTAGTTACACCAGATCTTAGTTTTACAGCGTTCGTTGACTAGTTATATCGAAAAAAATAAAAAATTGTTTTACTGTTCCTTAGAAGGAAAAACAATAGGAGATGTTATCTAATCAATTAAAGTTGACATTTGCCGAGGCACTACGTAGTGATCCGAAGGATAAGGCAGCTGCACCACCAAACCCTGTTACCTCGACTAAGGCTAACTCATCTGAAGAAAATCAACATACGGGTGTGAATGGCAATTTAATCGGCAATGAAACTTCGCCAAATGTATCTGGCGGTAGCACAGCCACTGCTGACAACGTTGGCGCCACTGATTCGGCAACCACTAGCGCCAATACCAGCAGCTCGTCCGCATCGCGCTGCGCTGCCGAACGTGAGTTGTTGCGGGAGACTATTCCCAATGAACCAACGGTGAATGAGGAAAACTTGTGCAAGCTTTGCGACGGTAAGTTGGACAAGGCACGCATACTCTCGTGTCTTCACATCTTCTGCGAGTCTTGCCTTGAACAACTTTTGTTAGCCGACAAACAGCAAGTGCAGCCACCAATACAATTGGAGTGTCCATTGTGCAACCAAATGACCCAGTTGGATAATCGCGGCATTGAATCGCTAACCAACGATTTTCTACACTCAAATATACTTTATTTGGGTACGAATGAGACTGCCCAGAATTTATGCACATCCTGCATAAGCGTAATGCCGGCCACCTCGCATTGCCAGGATTGCGATAAGTTTTTGTGCGTTGGCTGTGACAGTGCACACAAGATTATGTGTTGCTTCGAGAATCATCGTGTTATCCGCTTGGATCAACGTAATGATGCCGCCACTGGCGATACTGACGATCTAAATTGGTCCATACACAAGCCGCTCTTCTGCTTGTCGCATAACCGTATGCCTTTGACCTATTATTGTTTCACATGCCAGATGCCGGTCTGCAAGAAGTGTCTAGAAGATAAAAAATGCGGTAAAAATCATCGCTACGACTGCGTAGATTTCGCAAAGGACGAGGTAATTTCTGAGGTCAATAATTTGTTTGCTGTGGCCATGAAGAAGGTAGGCTTTTTACAAAATTCAACACCATAATTCTATTCCTCCAATATCGCTCTCGCTAGATCAACGAATGGGAGATTATCAACCATAGTCTCAAGACTTCGCGTTCGAAGCTATACACTCAACATCAAATTGCTCAGGATCAGATTACAAGTGTCAACAGCAGGTTGAAGCGTTGCGTTGACCTTATCACAGGTTATATACTCACGGAGTTAAATAAGCTCTATGCCGAGCGCGATGCTAAAATATTGAATGAACAGAAAAGCACCGCAAGCGTTTTGGTACGCTTCCGCCAGGCTAGCAAATTCATAGCTAATGTGTGTCAACGCACCAATCTAATTGAGTTTATGCATCTGAAGCGTTTGATTACCGCACAGATGGTCAATCTGATAACCCATCAAATTCCGACTCTCAAACAATATGCGATTGGTTTCTCCACCGATACGAATACGTATGAGGGGTACTTACGTAGTGCTTTTGGTAACTTAGTTACTGAGATATCAATTCATCAGATACCGTCATCCGGTGTTGAGCCAACTGCTCAATCGACGCCAGAGAAAAATTGTATGTCATTTTTAGATCAATTTCAACAGCAGCAGCAAGAACAATACGCTGTTCTAAGCTTGTGGAACAAGGTTAATGGACACAATAGCGGTCACACTCAAACCAAGAATGGTGTAAGCCCATCAAAACTCGATGGACAGACAGGTGCTATTAACGGTAATATAACCTCGCTATTATAATGCCAAGCCAATTAAACCGACTCTCTGTTCCGCTTAGGTACTTCAGCGCCATTCATGACCAACGGCTCTGGTGCACTTTACTTGGAGCTATGCTCCAATTTTGGTTCACTTGGCTCCCATAAGGATCACTTTAATTCGCCACATGGTTTTTGTTTAGGCAAGAACGATGAAATTGTCATAGCAGACACCAACAATCACCGTATTGTTCTCTATGATAAGTATGGCACCTATAAGTTTGCCTTTGGCATACCTGGCAAGGAGCATGGCGAACTATGGTATCCACGTAAAGTAGCACAATTGTTCAACAATGGAAATTACGTGATCTGTGATCGCGGCAGCAATCGTTCACGTATGCAAATCTTTACGGACACTGGAAATTTCGAACGCTTGATCGTTATCAAGTATATCGACATTGTGGCTGGATTGGCTGTTAATTCGCGCAATGAAATTATTGCCATTGATAGTGTCTCTCCAACCGTTTTTATCATCTCGGAGATGGGCTCACTCTTGCGTTGGTTCGATTGCAGCAACTATATGTGTGAGCCCTCGGATGTCGCCATTTCTGATGACATTTTATATGTGTGTGATTACAAGGGTCACGGAGTGGTTGTCTTTCGCATCGATGGTACATTCCTTCATCGCATTGGCAATGAGAATGTCACTTGCTTCCCAAATGGCATCGATGTCACAGCACCGGGATTGATTTATGTTTGCGACTCTCATGGAAATCGTTTCCATGTTGCTTGCTACACTACCGACGGATATCTGCAGTCGGAATATGAGTGTCCACAAATTAAGATTACACGTTGTTGTGGACTAAAGTTAACCTCTAATGGTTTTATTGTTACACTGGCAAAAAAAAATCATCGTGTGCTCGTACTGAAGGCACCAGAATCAAAAGAAAACGTAACCGAGAACAAACAACCCAGCGCAATGGAAACTACTAATTAATTAATGATAAGCGTCTATATCTATTGTATGGTATATTAATTATATCCTTTATATCAACATTGAAATTTGAATAAATCGATTACTATACGCTTTTGAGCAACCCTGCTTTGTTTCCTCTTCACTCTGATTGCTGTTCACTATGATATGTACGATATGGCAGCTGCAACCATTAAATTCAACTACGTCAGCTGTGCATGTAGAGAGTCTTTGTTTTGATAGACAAGGGTAGTAGAAAAAAAAACGAGATTAACTACGCATTACGAGGTAGAAGAACAGCGAGCGAGTAAAGAAAATGTCGGAGATAAAATCACTGGAGCATTCTACACTAAAAGTGCCGTATGAGATATTAAATAAAAAATTTCGTGCTGCTCAAAAAACCATCGACCGCGAAGTCGATCAAGTAATGAATGTTTCGCGTCAAGTCGAACGAGCCTTGAATTTTCGTCAACCTGTCGCTGGTGAAAAAGCACCCGAAATCTCCGATGTAAGTAAATTGATGGGTTGCGTTGCCCAAAAGTTGCAAGTCCTAAAACGCAAAGCAGACGAGAGTATCGGCGAAGAGCTAACGGCTTCGCAGATATGCAAACGCAAGCTGGAACATCTGAAGGGTATCATGCCACCCCTCAACTCCACCATGGACAGTTGGCAAGGGACTGTGGATCAATGGAAACGTGTACGTATGGATCGCATGGTAATCGAGCATTTTTTGCGCATGGGCTACTATGAGACCGCCGAGGAATTGGCCACACGCTCCGATATACGTCATCTGACCAATTTGGATATATTTCAGACATCGCGTGAAGTCGAAGAGGATCTATCGAATCACAGCACAACGAAATGTGTCCTCTGGTGCATTGACAACAAATCGAAGTTGCGTAAAATCAATTCTAACATCGAATTCATGTTGCGCATACAGGAATTTGTTGAGTTAATACGCCAAAACAAACGCTTGGATGCTGTACTACATTCACGTCGCTATTTTCCAGCTTATCAAAAAACACAGATCGATGAGCTGCGCAAAGTAATGGGCCTTCTGGCCCAACCCCTTGATACGAAACGTGTCTGTTATAAAATCTTTTTGGACGAGAATCGCTGGAATAGTTTGGTACTGGCCTTCCGCAACGAGAATTACCGCCTCTTTCAATTGTCAACGAAGTCTGTCTTCTCGGTTGCCGTGCAAGCTGGTCTCTCGGCACTAAAGACACCACAATGCTATGCACCAAATTGTCGTAACTTAAATTGTCCTGTCTGTCACGATGATCTCAATCGCATCGCACTCAAGTTGCCATACTCTCACTGCGTACAGAGTCGTTTGATCTGTCGCGTCACTGGTTTGCCACTGAACGAACACAACCATCCCATGATGTTGCCCAATGGTCAGATATTCGGCGAGCTCGCCATATCAGAGATCACTAAGAGCGATGGCACTGTTGTCTGTCCCATAACACAAACAAAATTCTCCAATCCAAAAATCGAAAAAGTCTTTGTTATGTAATGAATTTAGAATCTGTAATGGATGTATTAATTAATCTAAGACTTGAAATATTTTCCTATTTTGTTAAAAGCAGGAATCAGAACCATACACATTATTTTTTCATTGTAATATCAAAAATCGTGCAGTTAGGATTTAAGCATATACATATATATTTAGTCAAACGATACTCCTTTAAGAGGTAATTTTGAAAAAAAGTATATATACAAATAAAATAGATAAATAATGAATTCAATCAGCAGGAGACCTTGGCGACAACTACATAGAATATAAATGCTATAATTACAATTAATATTATTATACTTAAATTAAATTTTTTAATTTAATATTATGATTTAATTCTTTTAAAAGCTTTATTGTGTTTTTGTTGAGTATGCGGAGCCTAAATGTCGAGCTTGTTTTCATATACAAGTTTTTAAGGTGTCTTTCCACTGTTGTACGTGATACGTTAAGCCTTTCTGCAATCTCTCGTGCTGAATAACGGCGGTTTTCATCAATCATTGCCTTTATTTGGTCGTCATCAGCTTCCCCCATTAACGTAAACCTCTTGCGCTGTGTACTTTCCTTTCGGAAAGTTAAATAGCAAAATGTGCCGAATATGCTCACTTTTAAGATGCTTAGGGATCTTTAAAACACCTACTATTTTTCTTTATCCTGGGTTGTATTTCAATTGTAATTTTTTGTTGCATAGGTAGACCATATATAAAGTTCCAGTATAAACTTCACTTATTATAAGAGGGAAAAGTTTGCGCTCTAGGCTTCTCATTGCGTGCTCTAAATTTTTTGTACATAATTTAATTTAAATTCCGTGATTTGATTTGATTTACTGATACGCTGTTGAGGTGTGTGGCAACCCTGTTAGGATGAGGTATTGATTTTTCAGTAGTTCTAAAGCGAATAGGTAAAGGATTTACACATTGCGAAAAACAAAGCCAAAATTTTGTGAACAAGCTAAGTTGAAATAAATTAAATAGATGTGAATTCGATATTTATACAAATCTTTAAGATCAAAGCCATTGAAGCTGTTTGTGTGTTAATCTGTGTTCGTGAAAAGTGCGTCAACACCAAAAAGACAACAATCGCATATTGTTATAAAACTATTCCTTTGCAGTCTAAGTACAGCTCAATAAGACTTGTCGACTCCTCCATCGGCAATACCCACCACTTTCTACAGCACCCCTTAACGAACATCCACAATAGCCATGGCTCTGGATTTTGTTGCCACCTACAAAGTACTTGTTTTGGGTGACTCAAATGTCGGGAAAACTTGCATTGTGCACAGATACTGCGATGAAAAGTATTACGACACTTATATCTCGACAATTGGTATGTGAAACTATAATCCTCTTCATACACGGATAAGCTACCTTAACCGTTCCACCCCACCACCACAGGCATTGACTTTAAACAGAAGCTAATCAATCTGGATGGAGTGCCAATAAAATTACAAATCTGGGACACTGCAGGCCAAGAGCGTTTTCGCACACTGACAACTGCCTATTATCGTGGCGCTATGGGTATACTTCTTATGTACGACGTCACAAATCTTGAGAGCTATAATAATTTATCATATTGGTTAAGAAATATACAAGAAGTAAGTCAATTGGTTGGTTAGTTAATTCGTGGGTTTTGCTAATTTGTTTCGTATCAAATTTTATAGAATGCGTCACCGGATGTGGTAAAAGTTTTGGCTGGTAACAAATGCGAATGTTCGGCTACGCAACGAATGGTGGACAAGGAACGAGGAGAAAAGGTGAGCATAGAATGGAACACAAAAGTTGATGTAGCATTGTAAATTTGTGCGTATAAGTAGTCAAGTTAATCAAATTTTTATCGACAAAGACTAGTAAAGAGGGGGGGACTTGTTTAAACTTTTTTTTTATTGGAGTAAA
This sequence comes from Cacoxenus indagator, assembly GCA_035041755.1. Lineage (NCBI taxonomy): Eukaryota > Metazoa > Arthropoda > Insecta > Diptera > Drosophilidae > Cacoxenus > Cacoxenus indagator. The sequence goes on from JAWNKX010000379.1 coordinate 34,058, forward strand.
CTGCATAACACATTTGTATGATTATAAGAATAATGATGTGTGACAGTGAGAAAGAGAGAGAACAAAGGAAAGTTTCAAGAGATCAGTTTAAGTATTAACCATGGAAATAGTTGAAAATTTGGATTATGTCATGAGAACAACCGCAATTAAAGACATCAATATGTATGCGTCACATATAACTATGAAGTGGAGAGTGTGGTAGATTCGCTTTTCACGATGTAGAATAAGGCTCTAAAGATCGGGAGAGGAACTTAATTAATTAATGTTAATTAATTAATGGTATTTGTGTGGTGATTGGTATATTCTCTTTAAGGCTGTAAGAAAACATCGATTTTCAACGTAAAGAATTTGGGTTTCTTCATGAAGGTTGTGTTTGTGTTTACTAGTCTATATATAAATATGTCAAGACATTTTCTTTACCACCCTATTAAGCCTAAACCATATAACCGATTTTGAAAAAAAAAATTACTATTCAACAGGTTTTAATTTGCATATTATTACAACATACTTTTTAATAAACTTAGTTAGATATTGTGAGCGTACAAATAGTTAAAAGTTGACACACATCCAAGTACAATAAAGTCTCACACACAGGCTTCGGATGACACACGCTTGCATTTCGTTAAAAGACTTTAACGCATGGGGTTACATAGTTCAATTCAATATTATTACGATTAGGGTTGAATTTCAACCGCTGAGCGAACACCAGTTACAATTAAAGAGCATAGAACCAAAATTTTAAATACACATGCAATGTGAAAAATTCAAACGGTTCAGACAATGTGTTCATAAATCCCTATGTCCACCTCAATATACATACGTATTTTTAGAGCTAACTAAAGCTGATTTTCTGCTTGGCCGATATAATTGTTTCACTTGTTCTAATATTTGTCTATAACTTTTCACAGATTGCTGAAAATTTCGACATGCCATTTTTCGAGGTCTCATGCAAATCGAATATAAACATTGAAGATGCTTTTCTATCGTTAGCGAGAAAGATACGCGAACAGCGTGAAAGACGAGTAAGTAAAAACTACTTCAAGAAACTGTGAGTTCTATCACAACCTTGTAAAGTTGATTGACTGGATGGACGTCTACGAATCAATTTTAATAATAATATTTCTCTATATTCACTTAGGGCGACAATTTTGAGAATGATGACCAATCGCAAGATAAAAAATTATCCGGTTCGAATGGCTTCGGCCAATTCAGTCTCGCCAGCCTCTCTGAGGGCAATCGCTGTTCCTGCTAAGTGCGTCCTATCATCGCATTATGTGAGTTCAATCTGAGGTAGCTAAGCGAAAAGATGTCCAAAAAAGTAGTTACGGTAAAAAAAAATTATATATATATTCATATATATATTTTAAAATTTAAAGTGGAACGAGTCGAGTCATAAGCGTACAGAATATGCATTTTTTAAGGTAGTCAATATTAATAATTCGTAAAGGCGCATATTTATCTTCTTCAGCCGGCGTGCAAGGTATAACTAAGCAATAACAATTAGAAGTCTTCACCTAAAGCACGCCACTCGGCACTCAGTTCTGTAGATAGCCAAGTTCAAATTGAGTTCAAACTGCGTAATAGTTTACTTGATGGTATTCAAAATGTTTGTGAAATTTGTATACTAACGCCGAGCTTATGCGTAGAACCAATTAGGCAAAATGCTTTCGACACCAAAGAATGATAAATTATATGCTGGCTTAACGTATCAAAAAATAAAGAAAAAATAATGCTATCGTCGGCTATGCCGAAGATGTAATACTCTTCACTCAGTACTTTATATTGTCGATAGGTTTTATAAAATGATTGTTCAGTGTCTAAGGGAATGTTTAAGGGAATAAAAAATAGGAATAGATCTGTCAGTTACGGATGGATGTCATGATTCTGTGGATTGTATACAGAAGCAGCGAACACCATATAAATCTAGGTGGCTTAAAATATTGAGTCTTTTAAGTATAACCTAAGTTCTAGATTCTCCCTAAGGCAAATCTAAGTGGTACATTATTAGTGCTTAAGGAAACGTATAACTAGGATCTGCACAAAAAAACAGATCCATACAAAAATAATAACCTTGAGTTGTACTCATTGGTAAAGAAAAGAGACAGGATCTAAAACCAATCTCGGTTAAAAGTATTTTATTGGATAAAATAAATATTAATTATTACTCGGTTTCAAAGAAAATCCAGTCTAAGGTTTAATAGAAAGTTTAGTCTTTTCTGCCTTGAGGTTCTGCTGAATTTGTCGGATTTTGAATGTCGTAAATCCAGCCGCTTGGCCGTCATCTTAATAATCTTTTAGAAATACTCAAAACTGTGTGAAGGGTATATATATATATAATAAGTGTATAAAAAGAATGATTTCAATACAATAATTTCTCGAAATTTCTCGAAATCGAGTCATAGCATGTAGCTGCATTTGTGGACCCATGGCATATAAACATTTCATTATTTATTGTATTTTTTATTATTTCCGCATGTATACAAAGTTTTGACCTTCGTAGTAGTGTCCGTTTAAATAAGATTTGTGGAAAAAGTTTTTAGCATGTAAAACGATAAAACCCATCGAAATATATTATGTTTATGGATTAAATTGCTAGTTTTTTATTTATTAATTTTTTATTTCAATTATGTATAATTATAACGAAGAAGAAGACCAAACAAGACAAATTATATACATATAATCCAAGCTAGTGAAAAACGAACACGAATCCTTCCTGACAGAGTTCAATATTAATTATTACTTTCAAATTACTGCATTGTAAATATTGGTTTTGATTGATTGAATGATTGATTTCAATATTATTTATACAAATTTTAAACTAATGAGAAAAGAGAAAATATTGAAAAAAAAATTTATTTTCTGGTCAATTATACATTGAAAAATATGAGTACACACATGTATTCATAAAACGTTTTTATGCTAAGAGTTAATAAGCAATTCGAAAAGAGAAAATTGTATAATTTAAAATGTATTTGGACATTTTGCATTGATTTGAAAAGCGTACGAAATTAGTTTAAGCATAAACTGAATAAAATATTATGAACTTAAAATGGTATTTCAAATTACTTTCTTTTTAATACCATTGCGTAAGGTCTAGAGTGCATCAATTTTTATGGATTCATTGTGACCATATTATCATCAAGGAGTAATTTTATTTGAGATCCATAAATTTTGTGCTACCAAGTTGTACATACCTTATATGTATAAACATACCAATATTTTTTTTAGGTCGAATCCACTATGAAAATTTAGATAAACAGAGTATGAAATTTGTGTATAAAATTCATAGAATTACACCTTTCCTAGCCAAAGAATCAACTTCTAATCATGAGTTACCCATGATACTTATTGTAATGGAAAAAGTTTAATCATCCTACAGTTTATGGATTACTTTACGTCTCTATATTTGTGTTTTGTCGCTTGGAGTCTGTTGGAGGTCCCATCCAGTCAGAAATAGTAATTTTTAAAATTCTGTCTGTCCATCGCAAGAAAGGAGGATGGGTTAAGTTTTTAGGAAATAGAAATAAAAAATAAAATAAAACCTCCAAGAGCACTAGCATCCAAGCATTGTTTCCCATTAGGAATGTGCTGACTGTATTCGATGTAAAAGGCGGTGCCAAGCACAAAAACCTTCTTCTAAACTTAGTTTGGCTCAGAAGTGCCCATTATTATGGTATTGAGTTCCACAAAGTGCATGTAATTATCATAGTTAATAACTTTCTGACTACGCAAATCAAATAATCTGATAACATAAGCTGCCAAGGGTGGTTGCCTTAGCTACTAGACTGGCCAGTTTGACCATAACAAAACGCGTCAATTTTAATGGCAAATTAACAACATTCCATGTTCAAGATATTTTTGGAAAACACTAAAAATTCATGTTGAAATTTAGAAAATGCAAAAAATCAAAACCAAAGCAAGTTCACTGCCCATTTTCAATGGGCGTATAACCGACTCGTCTACCTCATCGGCTTCCACATCATCTTCGGTTGTAGTGCTGCCTGCGAAGAAGTTTAGAGTGAAATGTGCTACCATCAAGAGCGCATTGCCACCGACAGTTTTCACTATATCCACATCGACAATGACGACGTCATCTACGAGACTAGCTAAACCGCTCCAGGGTACACAGCCGGCGATGCCACGATCACGTACAACAACCAAAGAGACACGCGCTGGCAGTGTGCCTGGCACGGAGTTAAACGATTACGAGAAGTTGAAGGTGGTTGGTCAAGGTGCGTAGCTTTCAATGAAGTAAAGCTGTAAGTAAATCCCGGAAATTTAGGTTCCTTTGGCATTGCCATACTCTATCGTCGAAAGACGGACAATCATCAAATTGTCTTCAAACAAATCAATCTGGCCGATTTGACTCCCATGGAACGTGAATTGGCAATGAATGAAGTCGATGTGTTCTCCAAAGTGCATCATCCGAATATAATAAGGTGCAGTATGCTAGAATATAGAATGAAAACTCGCTTATGTGTACATTATTGAATGTTAACGAATATTCGTCCGCTAAAATGGTGTTAGCTCATATTATAAGCGTGACTCCAGCAGGGATTGAGTTGTAATAACAAAGGAAATATGTAAAATTATCTTAGAAAAAATGTCCGCTAAAGGGAATATCTACCTTATATCTACGTACGCTTAAAAGGGGTATTATCCTAAATGTGTGCCGTTTTACGATAGAGTAAGTCTAACGGGATTATTTGTCTAATGGGGGCACCAATCTAACTAAGATGTTAGCCTAATGGATGTATCTATTACATTACATATTTAATTGTCAAAATATTACAAGTACTTTTTATTAGCTTTTTTATCCTAATTGTAGTTACTTGGGTAGCTTTATAAAGGACAATATGCTACTCATTGAGATGGAGTACGCTGATGGTGGAAATTTGGCTCAAATCATAGCACAGCGACAAATGCGTAAACATTTTCCGGAGCGTTACATAATCGCAATATTCGAACAAATCTCAAGCGCTATCAACTATTTGCACTCGGAGAGCATTTTACATAGGTCAAGACGTTACACATTCTGAACAAAGTTCAAATAATTAATCAGGCCTTCATTGCAGGGATCTAAAGACCGCCAACGTTTTCCTGAATAAGCGAGGCATAGTTAAAATTGGAGATTTTGGCATATCGAAAATAATGAATACGAAAATTCACGCCCAAACTGTACTGGGCACGCCGTATTATTTTAGTCCTGAAATGGTGCCTTACGTTTTCATTATTCCATCATTATGATTCTCACTCTAAATTCTTTCTAGTGTGAAGGCAAGGAATACGATCATAAAAGTGATATTTGGGCGCTGGGCTGCATTCTCGGTGAGATGTGTTGCTTGAAGAAGACATTTGCGGCAGCCAATTTGTCAGAACTGGTTACGAAAATAATGGCGGTAAGTGAGAATCAAAGAGAGAGAAAAAAGTAATTGAACCTTTATAAGACTCCTTACATACAGGGTTCATTTACGCCCATACCAACAGGTTACTCCTCTGGCTTGCACAGTCTGCTGAGTAATCTTTTACAAGTGGAAGCTGCACGTCGTCCGACGGCAACAGAGATATTGGAATATTGGATACCGCTTATTTTTCGTAATATTGCAAAGAACAAAGGTTACACGTATGAGGATGATATCTATGCAAATAGCACCAGACCAGTGACAGCCAATGAAAACCTGGTCACGAAAAATAAAACTGCGACTACCCTGGAACTGCCCACCGCTCAAACGAACACAAAGCGGCTGATGTGTGCTGACACAGTATCTCCAAAGGAGACGATAGAAAAGCGGTAAGACGAAATCGAGTCATGGAGTCTTAGTCGGTAACTTGGGGTCTACTTTTCGGATCATATGAGTCTCATTTTGCCTATTGCTGTTTCGCATCCTGCAAAATCAACCTTGAAGAGGAACTCCATAATTTTTTTCTCTCTAACTCTCTCATGTTTTGAGCACATGACAAACGGTAGTTCCTCGAAGTACCTAGGGCTACATTCAGACATTCACAGAAGTATTTTTTCATGGGCAGCACTAGAAATAATGTTGATTATCCTCTATACCTTGAATCCATATAAATTCATTTACTTACAGCTCCGTGCTTTATCAATTGAAATCCTTTGGCAAAAGCTTCAGCTTGAATCCCATACAACTGCCACCCAAAGCATGCATACGTGCAGTAGCCACAAGTGATTCACACTTCGTGGTAGTAAATGAGGGTGAGTCTTAGCTTAGTATGAGACCTAATCTCCATGATACAAACTCTTACAGATGGTTCCGTTTATACATGGGGCGATATCAGACCCGTTGGTCAATTGGGTCTTAATTCGCTTGAAACATGGAAACATTACCCTAGTCGCATGGAGAGCGTACGTAGCTATCACGTTGTCGGGTAAGCCAAGATATTAATTAAACCACAAATTGGAGGTACATATATAATTTCAAATTCCAAACAATCTATCAGGGTCTGTGCCGGCGACGGCTTCACTGTGCTACTCACGCAATCCGGCGGCGTTCTCAGTTGCGGTGATAATGCGAAATACGCGCTGGGTCACGAAGATGACAAAAGCTTTTACAGTCCAAAACTGATTGCCAAACTGGCAGACATTCCAATCGCACAAATCGCAGCCGGTCAGCACCATGTTTTGGCCTTAAGCCATGATTCAGCGATTTACACTTGGGGCTCGGCTCATGGTGCCTTGGGGCTTGGTGTGCTACGCACATATCAGTGAGTTGAAATAAAAATATTTGTAGAATTGAATAAATTACTACCCGTTAAACAGAAAAACACCTCAAAAGGTGCTCATTTCACAGAAGCACAATAAAGTGGCGCAGATTTATTGTGGACCTGACGTCTCTGCCGTACGCTTCAGCAACGGTGAAGTGCACGTTTGTGGGAGCAACGAATATAAAAAATTGGGCTTCAATAAATCATGCAAAATCAACGCATTTGTAAGTCGTCAAGATACATCACAATTTGTTTTTTTTTTCTTATATACAAATGTATGATTCATATATAGAAGAAGATACCATTGCCGCGGAAAGTGCTTGAGGCCTCATTTTCTGCTATGCATTCGGCTTTTCTTGTAGAAGGTGGCTATGTCTATACAATGGGTCGCAATTCGGAGGGTCAACGCGGTGTTGGCCACTGTAGTGTTGTTGACACGGCCACAATGGTAGAATCCATAAAGTCGCGATACATTGTGGTAAGTACTATGTACTACTATAGTTGATTCCATATTTAAATATACCTAAAATTCTAGAAATGTAAGTGCAACGACACAAGCACCATTGTGGTCTCGGAGAACCACCTCATTACATTTTGGGGTACGCGTAATGGTTTGCCAGAAATTGGTGCAAATCTTGCGGTAAGCTTAATTTTGATCAAACTAAATATGTATATTTATAGTAGTATCTAATCATCAAACTATATATGTATATTGATTTACCTATTCACGGATATATTCTCAGTTTCCTATTTTCTTTTATCCACATGTAAATTATTTACCCTAGTCTCCAAGCTCACAAAACGAACAGGAATTGGATAATAACACAGCCGCATTTACAAATTTTTTAGCTTCGGTTTACAAGTCAGAATTAATACTGGAGCCAGTTGATATGTTGGCGTAAGTTTATCCAATCACAGCCTTCTCTACAAATACACTAAAATATACTTTCAGTCTATACACCCCGAAAGAGCAAGCAGAGAAAGGCTACTATGTGCGTATCCAGGACATTTATCCGCTGGCACACAGCGTGCTCGTGCTCGTAGACACAACGACACCACTAGTTTCCTCACATGATGAGTTGACTTAAAGAACACACCAACGAATTTGCTTTTGGAAATTTTATTTCAACTACCAAAAATACATAACTAATCCATAGTTGGAGTAAAAATAAACAATGTTTTGAATACCGTTTAAAACCACTTAGAATAATATAAATTAGGAATTAAGCGTCATATGTATACTCTCTTAAATGAAATGGTCAGAATGAGCATGGGTATTGGAAAAAATTTGTTGTTTATGTTTTATGTTTGTGTGAAGAATAATTTGTGTGTGTCAGTATGTGTGTATGTGTGAGCAGTTGAAAAGCATACAAAAAGCTATTCTGAGTCTGATATTCATTTCCAAATATGTAGTTTCAAACTGGTTCTTCAAATTTTACATTCTAATAACGCGACACTTGTCCGCCATAGCGATCCTGATTTGGACGACCACCGCCATACATGCCGCTGCTGTTATTGCCCCCATAGCCCCCACTCGAGCGTTCACTGTATGTGCGGTCATAACGATCCTGTGACTGCAAAGGACGCCAATTAGAGTCCTCGACTTGTGACGACTTTGGCCACGAAGTGTTGCTGTGCATATTCGATGACATCGTGTTGGTGGCATAAGACTTCATCGGGCCACTCGAATGTCCCATATGAGCGCTGCTGCTGCCAACGCCACCACCCGATGACGATGGTACCCAAATGTTGTTGCTACTGTTCGAGTTACTACCGTAACCACTGGAATTTTCGTAGCGTTTGTTGCTGCTGTAGGAAAGATAAAAATAAGGAGCAATGTTGTAATACTCTGCATTCTCGAAAAGCATCAAATGCAAAATGCATCCAAAATTTCAGCTCTCTACCTTAAAGACTGTTCAACTAGTTTGCATATATTTATTCAGACGGACTAGGGTTTCTCGAAGAGTTACACAAAGTTATAACAGTATACAATCTGTGAAGGCCATTCTAATCACTCACCTCAAATCATCCAAACCACCGCGTCTGTAGTTCGATGTATTCGAACGATCTGAATCCGCAAAGCGTCCGCCACTGCTACTGGGCTTGTGTCCGTACGAAGTGCTCGAACCACCACCACTGGTGCTAGACAAGTGATGTATGTCGACATCACGTTTGTAATCATCACGCTTGCTCGACGAACCATAATCGTCCAGATTTCGTTTGCTGCTAGACGATATATAATCACTGGCACCGCCGCCAGCGCTACGTTTATTTGGTACCGCAGAATAATCATCGATAGTACTTCGCTTCGTGCTGGAGCTAACGTAATCCATGCGTTTATTGCTGCTGCTGCCACTGTAGTCGTCTATGCCGCGTTTCGTTGAGGACGAGCTACTGTAATCCTCATGTTTCTTAACGTAAGTGCTGAAATAATTAGTAACGTTTCATTGGGTTTGTACTTCGTATAAACATTGATTTAAGTCTGATTTTACTCACTTTCTAGAAGAGTCAACACTTGCATCGAATCTTGGTGGTGGTGGTGCATCAAAGACCGTCGCACGTTTGCGGTCAGGGACATCATTGTAACGATCATCGGATGTACGTTTGGTTACGCGTTTAAGTGGATCATCACGAGTTGCCATAATCCTGCCAATGATCAATCATCGAGTTCGATCGATTTGGTTGAAAGGGACGAGAGAGAGAAATAAATAGATAATGTTAGCTACAAAATTCATATTGTAATCGGGGTAAGTACGCGCAAAATGCAAATATTTGCACAATTGTGGTCGTTGAGAACCACCCAACATGTTCGGTACGAGAATTTCAGAGAGACATCGATAACTAAGACAGAGAGTGAATTAATCTGAGGATCAGAGAGTACTTAACGGTACATAAAGTTGCGGAAATCGCACACGTGCTGCTATTCCAATTCTCATGGTGATAGGTCGTGGTGTATACAAACTTATCAAAATAATTTTTTTTTGTGTTCTTTGAAATAAAAACTTCACTAGTTTTAAGTACGTGTCTTTATCTCTTATGTTCACCGATTCTTTTCTTTGTGGTTTTTGTTACGCCCTTTTTCATGGTTTTCATACTTCATCTGTTGCCGCTTCAACTCGAGTCGCTCCAGTTCGATTTTCTCGCGCTCGAGTTTTTGACGTTCACGCTCCAAACGCAGCAATTCAGCCTTCTCCCGTTCCAGACGCTCCCGCTCGACAGCCAATTTGCGGCGTTCATCGGCCAAACGCTGCTCCTCCTGACGTTGACGCTCACGAATTTCACGACGACGACGCTCCTCTTCGCGCAACTCACGCTCACGTTCACGCAAACGCTGATATTCACGCTCTTCACGTATCTTCTGATAGGAAAGTATCTCCCGCTGGCGACGCTCACGTTCACGTTGACGCTGCTCACGTTCGCGATCGTAATCACGAGTACGATTATGATAGCGATCGTTGGAGGGGCCACGTTGGGATTTGTTCGCCGACAACGACGATTTTGATCTGTCCTGACGTTTGACGCTTTTGTCTCTTGTCTCCGACTTGCCGCTTCTGCCGTCCTTTGGCTTGTCGTCACGCTTACCGCTCTCGCCGTCTTTACCACCATCTGACTTCTCGCCCGATTTGCTGCCACCGCTGCCGGTCTTCTTGTCATCGTCTTTATTCTTCGTATTGGACGCCGACGATGTTTTGTTTGCATCTTTTGAAGGAGCATTGGTGGTGCTGCCACCGATCTCGTTCTTCGTACGCTCCACCGAAATGATGCGGCCATGCAGCTCCGTGCGATGCAGGTGTTCGATGCAACGTGAGGCGTCGGCGGACGATGACATGGTCACATAGCCATAGCAACGAGTGCCCGGCGTGCGTGTGTTCGTCACTACCTTGGCACCAATCACCTTGCCAAACTTGGAGAATATCGTCTTCAAATCGCTAGCACGCGTCAATGTCGACAGCCCGGAAACCCAGAGATTGCGTGATGGTGTTGACTGCTTTGAAGACGCATTCCCCGTCTTGTTGCTGGCGGCTGTGGCGTGCGTTGCGCCCCCCGACACATTAGCCGCTGTTGTCGACGACGACGACGTTTTCTCTGCAATTTCCATGTAAATAATAACAATAGTGGAAGAGAGTTATGGTCAGCTTTGATGCGTCTAACTTGGTTGTTCTTAGGGAAGCACTTATCGTTTTAAACAACACACTTCCTTTGTAACTGGTAACTTTTTTTAACTTTTTAACTTTTTATTTTTTTTTGTGTAGGTGTTACTTATTGAGCAGATAATTGCACCTAATCTGTTTCAAAGCATACAAAATGCCACAACAGCAAAAGCGGAGAAAGTGTGAATTTGATTGGGGACTGATGTATTTTCTTTTTGCGTGAAGTTGGTTGTTGTTTGGGTTTGCTGTCCTTGAACGATCAAAATTCTGGTGGATTCCTCTGCAAAACTGCCGATGTTAAGGTAACAGCTTTCAACCTTACAAAAATGTTCTGGGGCTCGACGTCATTGCCTTGGCCACTCTGGGAAACAATCGTTGTTGCAACAGCCACTGACTTTAGAGCAGAATAAAGGTGTAATTAATGAGTCCTGTCGATACAAAATTTTAGAGTTCTGGCAAACAAAGTACTGACTCTTCTTGGGAACTTGAGAACGGTAGGGTGTGGTTGTTTTCGTAGTGACGAATAAGTCCAAGATGAGATCAGTTTGAGTGGATGAATGTATGCCTATTAGAGTTTATAAGCCAGATAAACATATACATTTTGATGTTTACTTATTTCAGTTGTTATTATAACAGCCTCACGTCGACTATAAATTGTACAGTCGTTTCCAATAGCCACATGAATTTTGTCTGCAGCCATATCATTTTTCAAGTTGTAGACAGAAGCTCGTTGGATATTATTTACTCCAGTGGCTTTAGAGAAGAGAAGAAAAGATTCTCATACTCCACAAGAAGTTCAAGTACTGATATTAATTTTGCTGAACAATGATATACAGAACTAAAACAGCTCTGTAATACACGCCGATAAAGCTGCTTACTTTAACAGTAAAGTAGCTGTGTAAAAAAACTCCATAGTCTACTCGTCCATGAACTCAGCTATTGAGATGTAATCCAAATAATCTGCAGCCCCGTTAGAATCGATTAACTCAACTTTCGATTATTCCTTCGTTGATTGTAACCGTATTTGAACTGCCTTTGTAATCTGTCACTGCCACAATATAAAACATCTGCTCCATTTGAGGTTAGCAGCATCAGCACATCTAATATTGATGTCAGTCACCTGGATCAGAAGATATATACTCAGCTGCCATCTCCTACAGTTGAACACGTTCCGGCTGCCATTGCCCGCCATTTAGCCAATCAAATCCACACTTTCTCGCCATACGTTTAACGCTTTTTTTTTTTTTTAAAGATTTTAATCTTTGTTCACATAGATTTCAAACCTTTTTTGATTGTACTTTTAATTAACCCTTAAACTCTTTCTAAGACTGAACTGAATAGATCTAAGTGTAACTTTCATTGACAATTTACCTTTATCATCCTTTTGAGTTGATGTTTTCGTAGCACTTGTTTTTTGTTCGCTACTTTGATTTAGTACACAGCACAGGAACATAACATTGTAGAGAAACGGAGGGAAAAAATGAATTAGTTCATTGATATTTATGTTGAATGCCAGCTGCTTTCAAAATGTAGATTTGGGCTATTTGGCCACGCTGCTGGCAGTGTTTGAAACAATGCGACTACCCAAAGGCGGTAAAGGCGACTTTGCATGTACCCCAAAACTTCTATGTGGGGTTAAGAGTCGTTTGATCCCGTGATGACGTTGATCTGTTGTGGTCAGCTTACAATAAATAAAAGTTTCCAATTTCAGACACAACGCATTTTGGGCAGTGCAAAGTGCTTAAAACGCCTTTGAGCATTACTACGTCGCACGTCATATGTGTAAAGAAGTGGGAGCCAACCAACCTAGCATCCTTTTTATCGGCGGTTTTGTCTTCCTTCTTCTTCGTTTTACCAGAATCGCCGTCCTCTTTGTTCTTCTTTGATTCAGCGTCTTTGTTGTTCGGAATTGTTTTTTTTGGAGACTTTGTGTCCTGTTTAACTGGAATTTTCCAATTATAATCGTTCATTGTGGAAGAGTTTTTGTTAGTTTTGTTTGTGGAATATTTTGCCGGGGTTTTTATTATTATTATGTTTTGAAGTTTAAGCGTCGACATACTGTCTCAAGTTCAGCAACTCTAATAAGTTTATTCATTAAAAGTTGTCAGCTGTTAAACTTAATACTAAATGGAGCGTTACGTGTAAACAGGGAACTAGAACTTATTTAAACCACTTACAAAAGATAATTCTCAAAAGAAGTTAGAATTGCAAAAGCAAAAATAAAATTTAAAAAAAAAAGAACGTAGAATGTTAACTCCCACAAAGCGGAACACGCAATACTCTTCACACTCAATGCAGATACCTAACTACAAAATCAAGTAAATTTTTAAGTGCATGTAAGTTGTGCTAAATGTGTCTCTGAGACAAACATATATTTTGTTGTGACAGCTATGTTATACTATTTTTGCCCTACTTATTTTCAACAATGTTATATGAAATATGAAATATGTTAAGATGTTTTTAAAATTTGTTGTACACGTCTTGTACCAATTGGAAGACGAAGTTTTCGACGAATTTGGGACGAGCTGACGTTTTGCTTTTTTGCTAATTTTTTTATTCGTCGCACATCACGTTGGTCAACCAAAGCCGGACGGCCACAGCGTTTGCGTTTCCCATGATTTTCCGGATCTTTCAAATAACTTTCTATGGTATTTTTATTTCTCTTTAATTTTTCAGCAATTTTGCGTATAGACATGCCAGACTGTCGAAATGCAAGGATCTTCCCACGCTCATTGTCCGACAAATAAGTGAATGCAGTCATATCTACAAAATTAAATTTAAAGAAAATCTATTCAATCTGGTCTGATATTACTACTCAAGGTCGGAAAATCAAATTTCAAACACTTGCAAAATTTGTATACAACCAAGCAACCATGAAATGCAAGAAACTTGTCCCAGTTGCATATTTCGTTCTAGAAACAGAAGCTGCAATCTATTTTTAGACGCAGCGATAAGGACTAAGGGTACTTATTGAAATTGTTGTTGGAATTCGCAAGACACTTGCTGTTTATGAAAATTGATGAAAATATGTAATTCGAAAAAAGTGTACATAGCTGCCCACAACAAAAAAATATGTTTGTTCCATAGACTTATTCGGGCAACTTATATGAACTTAAAACCAAATTAAAATATCCAAATTACAACACGAGACCATAACAACCAAAAATCTAATAAAAATTCGAATCGATGGATGGATTTGGCTAGTCAGTATCACTAATATTAGTGAGTTTGTTGCTAGTTTGTATGCGGGGATGACTAAATCAGTATGCTACATTCAACCTATGTAGCATACTAAACAAAAAGAATGTGTGTGGGTAAAGCTAACTTAACGAACTCACCAGACTTCTCCTTATCATCAGATGCCTGTAAAAAAGTAACTCTTAATATATCTAGAAAAACTTTGCTTCTTCACCGCCTTACCTCATCATGTAATAATTTTTGTTCCTCCTCACCAATTGTCAGATTAATTGACTCGTCATTATCATTGACATTATCAGCATCATCATTGTTCTCCTCCGCGTCTGGTTGCTCATCATCGTCATCACAGGGAACTTGTTCACCTTCTTCTCCGGCATCCACTTCCTCTTCTTCCTCGCCACCATCGTACTCATCAGCGTTCTCAGCGGCATCATGTAATTCTCCTACTTCTTCATCATCATCGTCAAGTATTACGCAAACATCATCCACATCACCGACTTGATCGATTTCATGATCAGCATCGCCATCGCCACCATTCTCTTCGTTATCACCATTTTCAGTGCTATATTGATTATAGACCACTTCCTCGCCATTCTCATCAACATCCAATGGTTCCTCTTTGATTTTTATTGGCTCTTCAAAAACATCTGCCCCAGCCGGTCCCTTTACCGATGACGGGGTCTTACCTACGCCGACTTTGGCATTTAGCGTAAAAAGGTGTTTTGCAGGATCTAAGCCCTCATCCTTCAATGCCTAACCAAATAACGAGAAAAAAATATTAGCTAAGACTGAAGAAACCCCCTTTTCATATTTTAATTATTCACTATAAAAATGTGTGTATGTATAACAACATCATCGTCAGACTACAACCACCCACCTTCTCCAACCGCTCAATTAGCATCGCTTTGGAACCCACCACTTCCAACTTGCGCTTTTCGAGCTCCTCCTTCAAATCCGCGACACGCAATTCTGTCAACTTTTTGCCAGCTTCCGACATGTTTTTCTTTAATTGTTCTTTCAAAACTTAACTCTTTTCAATGATATTGTAGCACCGATAATAATAGAATTACGCACTACTTTTCACAGACAGAAAACGTGCTTCAAGTAATTTTTCTCCTATACTACGTCAATTCGAGTTTTCGACAGAAAAGAAAATGGCGTCGATGTTGATATGTATTGTGTAGTGGTGAGTTTTTAGTCGATTACAAGTAGACGATATCGACTTATGGGTGTATATTACTTTCATTATGGTCTAGCCGCAGCTGATTTGAAAATTCACTCTGATGGCTACGTGTATATATACTATGTATATATTTTATATGTATCTCTATCTATTTCAGTAGTAGGTTTTCCTTCTCTCAATCACCCCGTTTATATGGCAGCTAAAAGCACTTCGACTTAAAACGCACATGTAAACACTTATCCAGAGCGTTTTAACGCAGTAAGTGCATTAACCAAGTCGCTATTCAAAGTTAGCTGAATGTTTCTAGGTGGTGTAATTATTTTGCTTTACTTTTATTTTTTAAATGATTTTGCTAATTAAATACTGAATAATCATTGTAAAACATTATTAAAAATCAAGATAAGCCTTATTATATATATATTTTATTTTATACAATGTGTTTTTTAAATTAACTTATTCTAAGGGTAAAGCACATAACATTTTATGCGCATAGAAACTCTGAAGAAAAAAAATGAGAACGCAATGAAGACCGACATATAAACACTTACAAATAAAGTGTTCTAAGGCAATCAGATTTTAACTAAAATTTAGCTATATAATACGTTTTTTTTAGCAGTTTATCTAAAATCGAATTGCATTAAAACATTTTATTTGTAAGTGTTGCACATTGATGGCAAGTGAATGCTATATGCAACCTATGTCCATACTAAATTTACTTACTTCCAGGTGCCAGTCTCTATATTAAAATGTATTATTAATCGAGTAAAACGATGCAATTGGTAATGAAGATATTGCCATCACTTGTTTTTGTTACGATTAAAGTCATGTAACCATTTTAAAAAAAATTACCTGTGAATTGCACTTAAGAAAATTTAGACAAACCTGTGAATGTCACCACGTTAAACGAGGCCGGCTTTTTGTGCTATTACCGTTTTAAGCAAAAATTGCGTTTTAAATTAAATTTTTACCACGTCTCACCAAAATGGCTGTAGTGATAGAGACGACAATCGGTGATATAACAGTGGATCTATTTACGGAAGAACGGCCTATAGCATGTTTGAATTTCATCAAACTATGCGCACTCAAATACTACAATTTCAATCTCTTCCATACGGTGGAGCAGGGATTTATAGCACAAACAGGTGATCCCACCGGCGCAGGCGATGGTGGCCGCTCTATTTGGGGAGTGGTTGAGGGCACGCAGAAGCGTTTCTTTGAAGCGGAATCTCTACCAAAGATACATCATTCCACAGCTGGTCTACTCTCTTTGGTCAGCGCGGGAAAAAGTTTGGTTGGTTCGCAGTTCTTCTTCACATTGGGCGACAATCTCACCTCCTTGGACGGCATACACTGTGTGATTGGCGAAGTGGTCGAAGGGCATGAAACGCTGCGCAAACTTAACGATGCCATTGTAGATGAAAAATTTCGTCCTTATCAGGATATACGCATAACACACACTGTCATCCTCGATGATCCATTTCCGAATCCACGCGGCTTTCAAGTGCCCAGTAAGTCGCCATCTCCTACGCCGGAATGCATGCAAAATGGACGCATTGCCGCCGATGAAGATATCGATGATACAGATGGCAAAACGATGGAGGAACTACAAGAAATGTTGGCCGAGCGTGAGGCGAAGGCGCGTGCCACTATACTCGAGATTGTGGGCGATTTGCCAGATGCAGAAATGGCACCTCCTGAAAATGTACTCTTCGTTTGCAAATTAAATCCGGTTACAACAGATGACGATCTTGAAATTATTTTCAGTCGTTTTGGTGTGATTAAGAGTTGTGAAGTGATTCGGGATAAGAAGACGGGTGATTCACTGCAATACGCCTTCGTTGAATTCGAGGATCAGAAGTCTTGTGAGGCAGCTTATTTTAAAATGGATAATGTGCTTATTGATGATCGGCGTATCCACGTTGACTTCTCACAGTCGGTGGCGAAAGTGAAATGGCGGGGCAAGGGACGTGGTGTGGTTGGACAAGAGGGACGTTTGGATTTCAATAATTTAAGGGATGAGAATGTAAGCAGAAAGGGTGAACGTCGTAGAGCGGAGCCTGGACGGAATGGACCTGGTTGTGCAGAGCGACCAAGAGGTAATTCATCGGAGCGTCGTAAAGCACGCGAGGAACGCCATCGTGAACAACGAGAACGGGAGAGAGCACGCGAAGAGCGTCATCGTGAACAACGTCGACGTATTTTGGGCAGCCGACCTCGTTCAAGATCACGTGAAGACCGGAGAGATACTAGACGTGATAGATTACCACGAAGAAATGAGCGATTTATAGAGGAGCGTCGACGTGACGATAGACGCAGAGATGATAGGGAATGTACCAAAAACCGGAGGAAGTCAATAGAAAGGAGACGGTAAACTTGAAATAACTTTCATCTTTTGACTAACTTAATGCAATCTTTACTCATTTTAGGCAAACTCCAGCACGGCGTCACTCAACTGACAGACGTGAACGAGACAGGCAGAATAGGAATCGTGAAGAAGAGTTTAAACAAAAAGAAAAGGATATAAAACGCAAAAGGGACATAAGGAAACTTAAAGCGAAGAAATCAAAGCGGGCAAAGAGCAGCTCTACCTCTAGTAGCAGTGAAGACAGCACGGAAAGCAATAGTTCTGAATCTACAGAAACATCATCCAGCTTCGAAACATCTAGTAGTTCTAGTGACAGCGACTCGAGTTCCTCAGATGAGCGCAGCAAACGAAAAAAGAGTAAAAAATCAAAGCAGAAAAAGCAAATCAAAACCAAGAAGCATAAGAAGTCCGAAAAGAAGCGTAGAAAATAAACTTCTTGAAAACAGCTTCCGAATCTATACTATTTAAACAATTTTATTTTAAAAGCGTGCTCATTTTTTTGATCTACTTTCCACTTCCGCTTTGAGGACAGCCATGGCTGCGCCGCCACAGCAGCCACCACCAGCAACATTTTTCGCGCTTCGGCGTCGTGGACCCTCGGTCACAGAGTCGGGATTGAAAGGCACATTATCTAACCTTGTTGTCTCTGGCGTTATGCGTAGTTCTAGAACAATGATATTTATAAATAACTGCCGGCTAAAGCAGAAAACATGAGTTGCGCCTTACCAAAGACATTGTCATCCCGCTGTTTTAATTGTATAACATTTGTACGCAACTCATGAGCAACATCCTCGGCCAATTTGATCATCTGGAAGACAGCATTTTTTTTTAAAACAAAAAACTTTTAAGTGAAGCTGTCATAAAACCTTTTTGATTTCTTCCTCATCTGTGACATTTTTATTGCTCTGAAACGCATCATTTATCTTCTTCCGACCCTCGAGTTGTGCGCGTGGATCGCCCAGAAAAACGTATTCCCTAGTGCGGTGTAGATTTTTAAACGCGTTGAGTACCTGCCGAAACGCAATTTTTCATTTAAAAGAGCTAGATTACTTGTACAAAATTACCTGGCGCCGCAACTGTGACATTTTGATTTTGGTTTGATAACGAAACAGCTGATTTTGTATGTTTGAAATTCGCCTAACGTAAAGTCACCGACAAGCATACGCCATTGTTTATACGCAGGTCTTTATTTGCGCTATATTCTAAAAAATGCTAAGCATACTTATGGAACTTTAATACTTAATTCAAACTCGTTTAACAGCTTACAAACTAATAAATGAATGTCAAATATTTTAGAGAATCGCACAGAGAACGAGAAATATGATAACAGTATTTTATAACACAATAGTACAGACTTGATCAATGTTAAGTTTTTATTAAGACATATAGCACGGGAAAGTGGTTACATGCACTTAAGTTGATTATATTGAATATAATTTAGTATAACTACGCTAGGTTTTAAATGCAAATAAGTTAAAGTAACAGTCTTACCACAGTCAATTGTGGTAATGCGTACTTGAGCTTCAGTAAAAAATAAATTAGTATAACAGTTGGACTTTCACAGTAAACTTTCGCATTAAACCTCATTGGATTACTCTCCAGACTATTCCAGTTTTCCTGAAAATTTCGTCAAAATCGGTCCGGCGGTCACTGAGTCTAAAGGACCAATACATATATGCCCCCATACATACATATTTACTTTAACTTTTATAGATGTACATTGCTTAGTTATCTTATGTTTCAACTACGTGCATTTGCATTAACTGTGCATTTGTCATTTTAATTTTAATGATCAGTGTAGAGCGT
The DNA here is from genome assembly GCA_035041755.1 of Cacoxenus indagator. Taxonomy (NCBI): domain Eukaryota; kingdom Metazoa; phylum Arthropoda; class Insecta; order Diptera; family Drosophilidae; genus Cacoxenus; species Cacoxenus indagator. The sequence goes on from JAWNKX010000379.1 coordinate 53,484, forward strand.
ATTCTTATCACATTCTCGCTCTCGTATAAATATAAGATTGTTATCAACAATATACAATACCCCTAAGTTTCATTATCTAACTTGAAAACAAACATTAATTGTGTATTAAAACTATATACTACTGTTAACTTTATCAGTCACAGTGAAATTATATTTTGTTTAACATTTGTTCATCACTAGTTCAGCACATTCGCTCATTGCATTTTTAACATTGGCAACGTAGATGTGGGAGCTGGAGAGTCATTGCTGTAAAGTAGATTACGAACGAAAGAACGCATTTGCTGCGATTAACTGATTCCATTTGTGACATTTTAGCAATAATTAAATAGAATTCCTGAAGAAAGTCTAATAGTATCGTTCTTTTTTTTACTTGTGGTACGCATGTGTTTGTGTAAAAGAAGACGCTTCGACATAAAAAACGCCGCAGTATAGTGGCCAATTATTTCTTGTACTCGAAAGGTAAAATTTCGTGTTGTGTGTGTTTTATTGTGCTTGGTGCAACGCAACTTTTTAACAAACTAGCGCTAAACTGGCCGTGCTCAGCGATAAACAGAAATTCTTCATGAATATGGACGACGAAGAGGATGAACCAACCGATCTAAAATTGCAAATATTTCACAATACAGTACGCGAGCACATCGTAAGTACATAATCCACCATCACCTGGTCTGTATTAATAATCACAGTTCAAATGCAATGCCAAAAACCACTGACAATGGTGGTTACTACGCATGCTGCAAATCGATTGGAAAGGGAAAAGGGTGCTTTGCAACTGTATAATGTGGCAGCGTAGTTGGCGTTCAGATCAGTGTGTGGTAAAAAACATATACATATATATGTAGACTATGCTGCGCGCTGATAAACAAATTTTTTTTTTTTATATTATGATTAAAGCATTTGACCAATCATATAGTTTTAGTTTCATTGCCAACGGGTTTAATGTGCAAATGCTTATTGAGTAAGCACCGATAAGCCTCAAAATCAGCCGTTGGGATTTGAGCAATTTTTTTTATTAACTTTGTATACAACGAAAGTAGTAGCTTATAATATTTTTATATCATGCAATCGATAAGAATTTGCCTCATTAACATTGTTGCTACTTACAAAGTATCGTACGTTCAAGTTTCTATTTAACAAGTAAATATGAGAAATTTATGAGAAAGGTTACTGAACAACATTTTGTTAATATCATATTCTATGAAGTGCGAATTAAATTAACAGTATGTACTGCAACAGAACTCTTTCTATATGAATACAAACTGACTCGTTTGAATCCCCTCTCAAAGAGGGGTACTATCAACAAGTAGAAAACGGAACCAAATAATAAATTAAACATAATTTGAAAAGCACTCCTTTTCACAGAAAATTAAAAACTTCCAATAGGAGGGGTATCTCCGATACGAATAACAGATTCAAATTCAAGTTCGTTTTAGAAAACTCCTTTGTTTATGGACATATCGAACTGAAATTTGGTCTATTTAAAATGTACTCTTATAATAAATTTGAATACATTAGCCCGCACACGTAGTGTTCAGAGCATCAGAAAATGTAATATTTTTATAATCAAAGTACACCTCATTTGATATATGCATCTGCTAACGCTCTTCACAAATGAGAGGGCACTTTACGTAAGCGTATGGCAGGTATAGCATTAAAAAATTTTTTTTTCATACTGTATCAACAAGTTTTCCGGAGTTTGGTACTGCGACGTATCCGTTTTGTGTGAATTAACCCAAGCCAATTAACAGAATCTTCGAAGCTAGATCATATATATTCATGGTGTCAGTGTTTAACGTAGGCCAAATCCGTAAGGTGTAGACCGATTTTTTCCGGTGGTCTGTCTATTTCTTTTTTAATAAAACTCCACCAAAACTTACGTCAATAAGCCGTGTGATATATATTTTTTAATAGCGTCTTACAAATTAGTCCGAAAATCATTTACTTTGTTAAACAGTGAAAATGTGTCAGACAGTCGTGTACATTCGACTTTTCTTATGCTTCATTTTCAATTCGCTTTCTTTTACTTGACACCTGTTGAAAGCAACTGAAATTATGAACAACAAAGGCAACAACAAAACTCGTTTGAGTTCAGTAAACAAAAAGACTAAACATTTTCATGCTGAAATTATTGTTTTTTAAATAATTTGCGTTTGCAAAGTAAATCCTTCATTGGCGCAAACACAATAATAAATCCATTCAAATTAATTTCTTCGTGTGGGATGAGATTTTTTTCATTTATTGATTTATTTGTATATATATACATTTTGCTTTTACTTTAAAACATTGTACAAATCAGTGAAAGTGATTTTTCGCTTTTTTTTTTTTTTTGCTTTTTGGCGTCTCTGGTATTTTTGTGGTGGTGTAGCTATTTTTGCAGCTCTTTTCAATCTGACTTCTTGAAAAAATATGATTGCTGCACGGTGAGATAGAAACATAAATTTTTATTTTTACCTTTCAGGCTAATTTATTGTTGTGTTTTTGACACGATAACAACGAAATATAAATAACACAATCAAAACAAGAGAATCAAGTGCAAAATACCCCAGAGGAACTTGACCAATTTGGCTTATGAAGGCTTTGCGGCTGACGATGATGTGAGGGTATGGATTAAGATCCGCGAGAAAGATATTGATCATGAAAATTTTAATGAAGAATTTTAGAATTCAATGGATTTAAAATGATTTAAAAGAAAATAATGAAGTCGAAATTCTTAAAATTCAAAATTTGGCTACTTAAACTGTACCTTTTTATTATGATGAATATTAAGAACTGTAGTTTTATCCTCTTTAAACGACTGATTAATGAATCATTTATTTTAATGAATAGTTATTTGTTCATCTTGTCTTATTTAGTATATCTATTTTAATTGCTTTCTAAATGCAGTCATTCAAAAGATTTGATTCCATTAAACGGTCGAATAACTACGCTTTCTTCAATATGAACCGCTAAGTATTTGCTGTTTTTCAAACTACACCTTTCACAAAATATAGAATGTAATACCTAGAACATATCATAGTAGTTTTATAAAATAAAAAATCAGGTACAGGTACAGTACCTACCGAGGTACAGTATCTTTCATAGAGGGTCACCGGACAATACAGTTGCATAAACTAGTTTTCCGTGCATATTTCCCCGCTTGTGCGTGGATAACATCGCCGACTTTAGGAACCCTAAGATCCTTTTCGATATCCCTTGTACGCATCAATCAACTTCAAAAATCCACGAAAGAAAACAAACAACTTTCATTTATCCGTAATTTACGACTATCCAAACCCCACTTAATTAGGTAATGTTCTCTGAATTAGATCAATTGAGGAATATGTTTAACATTTTGTGTGTTCGTGTGTGTATGTACGCCAATAAGTTCATAAATTATGCAAGAGCTCAGAAAAAATTCGAGTTTGTCGAAAATAATCGCCACGCAGAGCCAGCCTAAATTGTAGTACTTATCAAGGGAGGGAGAACTGACAACGTTGACAGAACCAAATTATTCTGATTTATACTCGTATCGATTTTTGTTAAACATTAATTTTGTTAATTATATACTTTATTGTTTTATCGATTTTTACTCAGCTTTTATGACAGACAACATGGCGTCAGACTTGGTGTGTTAACATTGTAGCGCGTCTTTATAAATTATCTCAATAGCTTTGGCCGTGTATTTAGATAGATATTGTCATCAAATTTGCAACAGGTTTGCTATTTTGTCTCGTTTACTTTTTTAGTTCCTATTTGCTACTTTTTCGAGCGTGCATATCTGAGAGACGCCACCTAAATCTGTTGCTGCCACAAGCATAATTTTTATCATTACATGCGAATTGCCATTTACACTTTTAACCGCACAATTAGAAAACAAAAAATATTTGAACTCAGCTATTTTTGTGTTTGATATTTTTAGTGTTGTTGTTGTCTGCAACGTTGTGCATTGCATGGTTGGGGCGTTGGCGTGTGTGGCATGTTGAGGCGTTGGCGCACACTTGTTTGGGGACGTCGTCTTCAGACAGTTCAAATGCAGTCAATGACTTTGTTGGGCGCTGGCTGACGGTTTCACGCTATAGCATCGAAAAATGGAAAGCTAGAAACTGAGAACAATTTGGTTTTTATTTTTACAATGATTACACCCTATTAAAAAAATAATTTTATGACTCAAAATTAACATAATTATTTTTTTATTTATTATTTGCCACTGTAAACTGAGCTTTTTATAAAAATTTTGACTAGTATGTTGACGCTGAAGATCTCACGGTTACATCTCCATCAAAACTTAGAAATAGTTGCCCAAAAAAAAAATAAAAATAAAAATTAAAAAAAAAATAAAAATTAACCAAACCCTTTTATAGGATAGTCGAAGAGGGATCCTCAAAATCTAGTTTGTAAGACAAGGAAATAAATGACCCATGTTGGTATTATTCTAGTGGTCAAAGGAATCATTATATGTATATATATATTTCTGCAGAGAATTGAATTCACCAAAAGAATAACACCAATCACGCAGGAAATTCGGAATAGATATTCCCTCATCCGTATAATTTGAAATACATTTCCTGACCTGATCTCTAACGAAATCGTTGCGCATCTAAATAATTCATACCACATTACGTTTTCGAAACTGATAATAATAAAATAAATAAAACTGAATCGATGCAAGTTCCGATCTTTAGGGGAGACCATAATAAACATTTTCAAGTGTATTTGCTTATCTTAGAGCCACATGCACTTTCCTGATAAGAATAAGTAAAAGTTCTACAGTCCAGCGTGTTCGATTATAGTACTTTGCACCCCATACGCAATCGGTTAAATTTTCTCAGTAAGGCTGCTTTTCAGTGAAGTACTGCCAGTTGCTACAAGATTTAATCAATTTTATATGACTGAGTTAATGTAGGGTTTTGTTTGGAGAAGAATTTTAGAAAGAGATCCTTGGTGCTCACCTTGATTGATTCAAATTTATTGTCTCTTTCCCTTTTCTAAGCTATGAAAGATGAAAAGAAAGAAGAGAGTTAAATGTGAACCTGGACCCTGGAACTTTATCATAAATTAAAATATAAAGAAGGTTCCATCTTATATACATATACAATATGTGCAATAATGAATTATTCATTTATTGATTACCATTCATCTGACCGTGTGTGCCTCTTGATACAATTAGCTACAATAACAATAATAAAATAAGCTGAGCTGCATGTGTGTGGCTAAGTGGACACGTCACAATTGCTGGTTCTATGACGACTGTTTTATTGCTGACTCTTCGATAAGGTGGCTTTTCGTAAGTAACTTTAAAAAAAATGTATTCTTTTTGTTGCTATTGACCATTTCTTGATTTACAAATTTACAAATATAAAATAAAAATATTTAAAACATATTGGCGGTGCAAAGAACAAAAATTGCTGATTTTGTGACATTGAAAACTGTTATCAATTGTTTATTCTTTTACATATAATTTGTATTACCATTATTTTTGCTGTTATTAAATTTCATTTCATTTTTATCGCTTTTGATTCCAGACAATATTTTTTCATTTTATTTTTCGGCCTTTCGGCTACGCTGTTTTCCAAAATACTGCAAATATTTTACTTTATTTGTCAGAACTTAAATTTCATATTGAATCAATCAATTAAATAAAAATATGCTCTCCAAGACAATTAAAATATTATACTTAAATAAGCACGTGCATCACATCTTTTTATAAAACAAAATTCCATCAAGTGTTATGTATAATAGATACATCAAAATACTTCAGGCTTTTGTAGTCTACATGGGAAACCCATTTATTTAATCACATTCGTTGTCGGATGCTAAAAACTGACGTGTGCCAATCAAAAAGATGTAGTTGATAAATTGCGAAATTGTTTGGTATTGCTAGAATCATAATTTAATACCATCAAATTGAGTAACACTAACCAGCAAATTATTAAGTTTGATTAAATTTCAACTTAATTGAAAATAAAGACAATTAATCGGTCCTTGTCTTGTAATAGCAGTTGAGAAAGCAAAGCCAGAAAAATCACACTTATTAAATCCATTAGATGGCATTACATCTTGAATAAATACCATAAGACAGCAAGCGCTGCGCACTAAGGAAAGAACTTTGATCCATTGGAAAAAATTAAAGTTAAGAAAACGAAACTGTTAATCTATCACAAGGGTAAGCCAAGTATGACGCTTATTCGGAATCAGTCTGTCATATCGAATTTCGTTTTCATGAGGAATTATTCTAAAGTTATAGTATATATCTGGCACAAATTCAAGCCCTATTTATTTGCTATCAACATTTGTAATGGCAACAATTGGCTCATATTGGCCTGAGGCTGCTACTCTTTTACTGTAACCTAACCTAACCTAATATAGAATTGGAAGTGTGCATAAAGAAGACGAACCGGGCGCTATTATATAAGATATTGTAATCACAAGCACTCGAACACTATATACCTCATAATAACGTAAAGGGTTTTGAAATATTTCGCAAAGAATTTGAGATTTTCTTCAGAAATAAATTTAATCTGGAACTTTCGGCTTATCGGCCACCAAGCCAACCGTTCTGCTGCGAATGTTTTACTCGCCAAAGACAAAACGGAAACCGATACAAAGCCTGCTCTGTTCTTTGCACACCTCAGAACTTTTTTTATTATTTAGATTTTTACAGTGGTGCGTAATCATAAACATTTTTTGTTTTTGTTTATTGCATTCGGTGACAACCGGCAAGTGTTTTGACTGGCTCGGTTTTTGTTTGGATTAATAAAAGAACAAAGTGAAACCAAATAATTTTTCTCATATCGAAGACAACGTCAAGTGACGTGAACCGCTAAACTAAACAAAACTGGTTTATTGGAAAAATAGTAGCGTGTTTTGTAGACATAAATATTTTTGATGTGAAACATTCTTGGTGTCAGTAGGGTAAAATATTACATAGCATCATGCGTAACTCATTTGCCTGCCTGAATGTGTGCTTCGACTCGATAGCATACTGGATGTATACTACAGCTGCCATAGTATTTGTATTGTAACAATCGAGAAGATATAGTGATACAAAGGAAAGAAAAAACAAAAACAAAAAATACAAAACCTAGACATGATATGCGTTTAACACACCTTGGCGACATCACATGGCATCGCCATGTGGCACTTGTGGCAGCAAAAAGAGCAAAGGGCCTATGTTTGGACTAAGTGGGTAAACCGTATGATCCCATATAAACATTTGGTCAAACTCAACTTCTTAAATAGAAACGCTCTTGAGTCTTTGACTTACCAAATTATTAACTCTAAAAATTCATTGCTGGTTGGTTTTCTTATTTACTTTTTACTAACGAAATTGGAATTTAATCAAATACAAATATTTTTGTATCTACCTATTTTAATTGCAGATATTTTTATTGCTTTTAATTCTGCTTTATTTCGCATCCTATGCGGTCATTTCTCAGTTTCGTCGTAAAGATCGCGAGGATCTCTACTCAAATGATGAAGATGAGGTTTGGGCCTATCGAATCAGGTTGGTTATTATTGCACATAATGAATAAGAAAAGATAAGATAGTTGTTTTATGTCTATTAATTTTGCCCATTTTCAGCTTTTGGCTTTGCAACTTTTCGACTGCTGTGGCACTTGGGGCAGCGCTATTATTGCCAGTTTCGATTGCGAGCAATGAAGTTTTACTACTGTATCCCAACAGTTACTACGTCAAATGGCTGAACAGCTCATTGATACAAGGTAAGTGGAATACTCGTATTGTATTCACAGATACACTCAGGCAGCGTGCAATATCGATTTTCATCATTTTGTTTCGCTTTGCTTTGCAGGTCTTTGGAATCATGTTTTTCTCTTCTCCAATTTGTCGTTGTTCATTTTTCTGCCATTCGCGTATCTTTTTACCGAATCCACGGGCTTTGTGGGCCACAAGAAGGGCATCATTGCACGTGTCTACGAAACATTTACAGTATTCAGTTTATTGGCCGTTGTTATGCTGGGACTGACCTATGTGCTCTCAGCTGTCATGGATCCCGAGAAAATTGGTTTTTTCTCATTTTTAAGTGAGTATGATTGGTTTAGGTGTGAGTGCGTGTGCGTGTGCGTGTGTAGGTAGACACAACCATAAAGTTGATCTGATTGCAATGCCAATTATAAGCAAGCGGAAGTGCATAGGGCAAATTGTGCGGCTCTGGTTTGGTTGAATTTGTTTTAAGGTGCAGCGTATTTAATTCCGTTGTCTGTGTTCATTGGCGCTTGACGTCATGTATAACTAAACTAATTTGCTATTTTTTTTTCTCTAAATTTTTACGCCTCACAGACCTGGGCAGCGTGCATTTGCCCTTCTTGTATTCATGTGTCTCATTTCTGGGTGTGATGCTACTTTTAGGTAAGTACAGTAAATTGAACTATTATAAATATAATTGTCTTTTTGTTTTGTTTTTTTATTGTTCATTAAAATGAATTGAATTAAAATTTAATCGTTAATTTTGTTCTTAAAAACCATTTTGCATTCAAGCATCCTTTTGTATGTTCGCCAAGAATTCATCAATCTTATCCAGTTGCTTTGAATTGTATTTCTTCACAAATTTCACACAAGTCGCATAGTTCTGTTCATCGCCCAAGTGCTTATAGGCCGTGGCGCGATAAAGCCAACCGCGCATATTCTTCTCATCCAATTTATTGAGCACGTAGTCACAGTCGATAATGGCGCGTTTATAGTTCTTCAATCTGGCATAATCATGAAGTCATGAAGACTTTTCTTGAGTATTGTTTATGACAAGAAAAGATAAACAAATCATAAATGTACACTAAAAGATTCCTAACTATCTTACTCGCTTACATATTAGAACTCCTCTTAATTTACGAAGTATATCTCCTTACGCGACCTGGCTATCGTAAACAACAGCAACAACAACGTCGAACCCATAATGACAATGTAATTATGACACGTTGTGGTTTAAAAGTTTTACAATGGCAAATACTCGCCTAATATACATACACTTCTATGTACGCGTACAATATATGACCACCTAGCGACCTAGGAATATCCAATTGTTAGAGTAAAAAGGAAAATAGTAAGCCACACTGATGTCCACCAAATCCACTTATAATGTTGCTTAAAGCAATCTAAGGTCTACAAATCTAAGATTGAATTACAATATGTTGAATACTCAAATTCTTTGAAGAATTGGGTGTCCAATTATCAAGGGCTTCTCAAACCAAGTACACAATAAGCATGGCTTTCGAGTGATCCTGCAGACAGAGCTCGCCAGCTTCTAGTCTAGAAGTCCTGCATAGCCAGACCTGCTATGAGAATTCTGATAAATTTTTAAATAGTAGTTGTCTTATTAATTTAAAGGTTTAGTTGGTTCGAAGTTGGTTAAAAAAAACCTATGAAGGGGGATCTCCTTAAAGCAACAAACGCCAAGTCCAGTTCTTTGCAAAACCATTGTTAGCTAAGGGAGTTAATTCTCGAATGATATCGATGATAAATTAATTCGTGGCGATATAGGATGACATAAGAAAGAGGAGATTAGGTTATAATAATATTAAATTAATGGTAATTTTAGGAGTTAGCGCTAGAAAAGGGAAATTTCACTTCTTATGCCCTGGCCTCCGTAGCTGTCTTTACTCTGTGCCGACCTATCCGAAGGCTACTAGGTTAGTTCTAATTATCTTGTACAGCTAATCTCTGTAAGAACATACTCACCTGATATAGCACAACGCACGATTGCAATAGAGTATCGGACTATCCTTGATTTGTTCGATGGCTCTTGTATAGAGTAGTATAGCCTTTTCATAGTTGGTTTTACGGAACTCATCGTTGCCAAGTCTAGAAGAATTGTAACAAAGTACGTACATATATGTTATGAAGTTCAGGAATACAATGCGAATGAATGGAATTCTTCTTCAACTTACGTGCGAAAGTTCTGTGCGATGCGTTGCCGTTCTCGACGTGCCTCAGCGCGTTCATTAGCATCTTTCTCGATCTGCTGCATGAACGTGAATTTGTCCAAGGGCACCTGGCCTTGCTCCTGTTGTTTGTCATCTGAGCGTTTGTTAATCACGGTACGATTATCACGCACGGTTACAATGAAATCGTCCTCGCTGATGTCTTTTAATGCTTGCTGCTTTGCCGTTTTCTCAGCTGTCGCACTGTTTTTGAATTGGTTATGAGGTGCGGTAAATAATTAAAGAAAAATCATAGGCGATTTGCCTCCCAACTTACCCATTATTCAAGCTTTTTACGGAGGGTGAAACTTCCTCCAGCAATTTCATGACCTCGTCAACTTTCGATTCGAATTTCAAAAAATCTTCATCGATTTCGGTCGGTTGTTGATGCATTTTGCAAGTTCACAAATAAATAGCACGTGAAGAATTAATACGAACTACGATTCACAGCCAACTGAGATTGTCGTCTGAATTTATTTAATTTAATACATATATATTTTTTTTGTACTTGTTTATTGCACCAAAATAAGTTTTTACATGGCAACACTTTTATACACTTCTTCGATTACGTGTATCACTTTCATTACAGTTTGCACCCCCTACGGCTTTGTGCGCCTCTTCAGCGTTGTTGGTCAGGTGCTCGTCAAGCCGATGTTACTGCGCGATGTCAATGAAGAGTACACCGTTTTCTATCTGGAGGAAGCAAGTGTCAAACGAAAGTTGGCCAACATTGAACTGCAAAATATCAGTATCAATGACACATTGAATGGCAATGGTACAGGCACACGCAGTTTGAATGGCTCAGCAATCGGCCATAGAGGTGGTGGCTACCATAGTCTCCACCGTTCGCTGGCACATCTATACCAACGCAAGCCACTGAACGATGATCTCAACGAACAGGAGAAACTCAATAAAAGACTGAGAGAATTGGAGTCTGAACGCGGGGAGTTGGTTAAGCTACGCAAATCAACAACATTTCAAAGGACTTTCGTTTATCCTTTGGCTATGTTGTTGCTGTTGCTATTCACAAGTCTCACCATATTGCTAGTGGTTCAGAACACACTAGAGCTATTAATTGGCATCAAAGCTTTGCCGTTGAGTACAAGGGTGGGTACACAAAATTTTCCAATGCCAACTAATTTAGTGAAAAAAAGTAGGATTTATAATATTCGAAGCATTAGATTATCAGAGTTAGTGTCATCGGAAGTGGATTATCATCTTAAAATCTAGCTCTGGCTTGATTTACTACTGATTCCCTACATTGAAGACGAGAATAGTGTACTAATTATAAGCCTGAGTCCAAAGAAAGGTCTAGCTGGTGGCATTTTAATAGTCTCGCAAGCCGTTCAATCACTCCTTGAAACTAATAAATTTTTAATTTCTTCCAATCTCCCTCCCCCATAAAGCAATTCACGCTTGGAATTAGTTCGCTCTCTAAACTGGGTCCATTCGGCGCTGGTCTAGAGGTGTGCCTCATATTCTATCTGGGCGCTACATCTGCTGTTGGCTTCTACAGCATGCCATTTATGCGCAATGTACGCCCGCAGAGATCAAAGACTTCATTGGCTCAGTTGATATTGAATTGTGCTCTTCTATTGATACTAACATCAGCGCAACCGCTGCTCAGTCGGATTATTGGTGAGTAACTCTTATTCTATTTAGTCATTCTTTTATCGTTACTTCTTTCTTGGTTATATTCTTGTATAGGCATCACCAACTTTGATTTGCTTGGTGATTTCGGTGAAATCGAATGGCTTGGCAACTTTGAAATCGTGCTACTCTACAATCTCGTCTTTGGCACAGCAACTGCGCTTTGCTTGGCCAATAAATTCACGGCGACGGTGCGTCGTGAGCTGCGCGCGCGGTTAGTGGAGAACTATGTACTTTTTACTAATTACATATCCTTCATCAACTGATATTTACTCAAGCGACGCAACGGAACTCATACACTGCCAACAACAGTTGCTAATAGTCAATATACCACAATAGCTAACAATACCGGCCGATTAGGCATCCTAGAACAGCAGCTGTTGCAGCGTACGGGTTTTGGTTCATCGCTACTTAGAACTCTAACAAATTTGTATGCCAAAGCAAGTGGCAATAGTAACAAAGGCAATATCAATGCTTGTATCATTAACGGTGATGCTGCTAATGCCAGCAATACAACGGCCACTAGTTCTAGTCCACCAATGGACTGCTGAATTTATTTGTTTAGTGTTATTTATAAAAGGAATGTGTGTTAATGCACGCTAAGTGTTGATAGGAATTCGATGTTGTACTTAACTGGCGCTTATAAACAAACTCACAAATTAGAAGAGTAGTTAAGTCTAAGTAGTGTTTTAATAACATGTTCGAATTGAAATTGAAGTCATCGCTAAGTGGTGTTTTAGATACAATACATTTTTGTTCTTTTTTTTCATGTTCCATGTTTAAACAAGTTCTTTGAAAACAAATTAATTTGTATCCCAGCCACCGATTTACTTCGATTCTACGTAGTCATGCAACATTTTTTATATTGTAATAATTAAGTTTTAATTTAATTAATCCACTAATGCTTATACCTGAATATTTATAAATATGCATTTATGAAACATTTTTTAAATGAAAACATTTCATTTTTCTCTGTCTATGAGAGAATACATTTTAACAGAACTATTTACATTTATAAGCATACCATATATTTGATGAGAATGTTCCTTAAACAAACCGCTTGATGTGTGAGTCGAGTGGCGAATGCTTGTAAGCGTTAATCATCTAACCATTATACAGTCACATATTCACATACACAAATTCATATTATTAATACAAGCATATTTACGACTAGATTACATTTGAAACGAAAAGAAACTAAAATAAACATACTTGTAATTTATGTGATAAAAATATTAAGAGTAAAAATAATAAATAAAAAACATCTACAAATTTGTGTGGTCTTTTTGAGCGAAATTTTACTGATTTTTGTCTTTTTTTTTTCTATTATTTTTCTTTCATTTCCAGATTATCAGCATTATTTCCACTAGGATGATTTATTTATATCTTTTATATTTTTTAAATTAATGTTCTAAATTAAACAAAATATTCTGTGATTTATAGTTTATCCTAGTTGTAAAAATAAATAGCTTTAAACTTGTTACTATATAAACTAATGAAAGATTTTGTTTCCGTTTTTAATTTTTTAATTTTAAAAATTTTAATTTTCAACTCAGAACTCGAACAACAGAAATTAATATCGAAACATACATTTCTGAAAACGTTCCAAAATAGATTTTTTGTTGTATTTTTCAGATTGATAACTTTTTCTTACTTATAATGCAAAAAAAAAAATATGCTATTCAAGTTGAAGGTTATTAGGTTGGAACCTATTCAGTCGACATCGCCTCACGCCATGGCTGAGGGCCATCTCCATACGATTTGCATGAGTTTACAGCCTCTGTTGATGACGGTTGCACTATGAAGAATTTTGGCGTGCACAGTTGGCAGTCAGTCTCAACTCACTGTACAGGGTGGTGTTAAGCACAAACCAGAGAGTCCCAATTATGCGCCATAGCGACTTGTTTTGACACGCTTGAATCTTCCATTTGTTGCTAACATCAGTGGTAGCCCAAATTTGCATTGAGTAACGCCAAACTGGGCACACTACTTATAGTAGTGAAGAGTACACGGCTAAATTTCTCCCTACCTCTTTAATGTAAAGATAATTGCTTATGAATCTATAAAAAGTAGGAGTTCAGTTTTCTTTTCCTTCAAATTAGTTTACAGCACTTTTTTTATAATTACTGCATTTTCAACTCACATCTTAAGCTGTGCTCTCTTGAATTCGACGTCGACTTTCGGATATCCTTCGAACGTTTATTTGAAAAATTCATAAATTTCGAAACAAATTTTGGATGCTTTCAACTTCACAAGGAATTTCATAAATTTCTTCGGAAAAATCAATGAGAATTATAAACTTTTTATCTGAACCCCCGATTTTCCCTAAAATAAATTTTTCTTTCGTTTTCAAATCAAGCTGAGGAGCTTTTTTAAAAGTCTAAACCTTCTACACTGGGCTCATAAGGCAAGCGGCAAGTGGGTTCGGCAGAGGCTGCAATCTCTATTCCTTTTTCATTTCAAACACTTTTTTTGCTTTGCCTATGTAAGATTTATTTAACTATTTAGGAGTTTCACATTTTATAGGTATTTACATTCAAAATCGTTTATTGTACTTAGGCTGATTTTATTACATTTCTTGCTGAACTGACGCCACTCTCTTAAGTTCGGGTTGTTTGACTGTTTTGGTTAATAACAGTCAAAATACACACTCAAATGACCGGTTATATGAAACTTTAAGCATATGAAATATATATATAAAACCTCACAGCAAATAGCGAGAGGAAAGGAAAGTACGAACTTCTTATTTAACTAATAATTCTATGAGTCAAACTCGGAAGCCTCAGCCTCCTCGGTAAGTTCCTCAGTAACAATCTTGGGTGCGGTTTGTGTTGGCTGAGCACGCCGCCCAATAGTGCAATCCAAATCGCGCATATCCAATTCATGTAAAGCTTTTCGAACCAGCGCACCCAAGTGCGGCGGCAAATCCTTCAAATCTTCATTTCGTTCGCGCTCAATGGAACTATTAACGCAAGAAGCTGCCTGCAGCAGATGGCAGTTGCCCGAATCAGTTGTTGCCGAAGAAGATTTGTAGGCGTCAATAGCATTATTAACGAAATCGCTTAGGCCACCGATATCTGTACCATATTCCGATGAGACTATACTGCGACCGGATTCCGTTGACAGCGAAGACAAGCCATCGTCGGAGTAAAGAACGCCACGTTCAGTGCCATGCGGACAGTCGTCCGGTTCCGACGAAATTGTGCCGGTGGTGTCATCTGGTTGCGTTGAACTGGGCTTATCTTCACTATTATCAACCAATGAGGGACAATAACCGTTCAACAGCAACTGTGATGGCGCATAGCTAAATTCACCAATGGCATTGTTGGCCAAACCGACGACGCTCTGCAGGCGTTGTTCAAGCTCGGCGATTTTCGATGCTAGAATTCTGCAAAAGTTAAGTTGGCTTTAGTTTGTAAGAAAAAGAGGTGAAAGTTAAAGAACAAATATTTTCATTTATTTACTTATTTGTCTTCTTCTGATGACTAAGTGCTAGGTTTTTGTCATTTAGTCCATCCAATAAAGCCATGCAGAGGGATTTCAAATCCTGCAGAGACTCCGCTTTCGTCGGTATTTCGATGCCACTCTCTCGCATTGTTTTGACTAAAGAAATTTTGTGTTTAGTGGGATTGTGATGTTGATTGTATGTATTGCTGTGTAGTGTTAACAAAACTACCAAGCGAAATTAAGAAAAATCGAAGCAGTAAAATAAATAATTAAGAAATGACTAAGCACACAACATCGAAGTAGAGTGATGAAGCCATTTTGAGGCTTGCTTTTACCTTGCCTGGGACTTAAAATGTTTTCTTCATTTGTGCCAGTGCCTAGTTTAATAATACCCTTCTTACGTTTCGTATCCAACATAGTCTAACGGTTAGTTTTGACAAGAAATGTGTTATGAATCAGAAATCATATTATACATGTATGCTTTATAGAGAAGGGGATTGCCCTTAATTTGTTTATAAAAGTACACACCTTGTACTTTGACGCAGACTCTTTGGCCGACTCCAACTCATGTTCTGTGTTCTTGAGACGCTCATGCAGGTACTTGTTCTCCAATAAAATGCCATCAATATCTAGATACTAAAAAAAGTTGATCATTTTCAATCAGTTGCTAGTTTAAACTAAAATGTCAATCTCGTGCAAACAACCTGCGGATGCGATTCGTTCGCCTTAAGTGCCACAAACAGTTCGTGATTCAAACGATGCGCTTTGCATTTGTAAGCATCCCGCTCTGTGACAATTTCTTCTTTCTCATCGATCAGAGCCTTACAATCGAAAGCCAACTGCGCGTTTTTCTTTTTTAATGATTCCAGATGGCAAATAATATTGGCACTCTCCAACTTCCATTGTAACTCCTCCTTGATGCTCGCACTTTTATTGACATCCACGAAGGACACATTCACTTGAGGTTTCATACCCTTTGGTGGCTCCTTGACACCACGCAACAGTTCAATATCACCATGTAGCTCGCTAAGCTTCTGCTTAAGCGTTTCCACTTCGGTGCTCAACTTCAGATTGCGTTCGCGTGTCTCATGCAAGAGAGCCGCAACGCTGGACTTATTTTCGCTCAACGCATTATAGTCACTCCAATCACCATTACGCTTCAGCGCCGAGTAGCGCAGCTGCAGAGTCTCCGCCATCAGTTTATATTGATCGCGTTCCACGCGGAATTTTTCCAACTCTTTCCGCAGTATACGTAGTGCTTCCACTTTACTTTGCAGCTTGCGATGCACCGCAGAAGTCTGTGAGGAGTGGTAATTTGAGGCATTAAATTTTTCTAAGTCGCGACTGCTTTGGCTGACCTCGATACGAAAACTTTCCATATGCTCGCCAAGAAAATCATATTGTCCATTGGCAACAGCTGTGTCGTTTTGTGTTGTTTCATCGTCAGACATTTTGCTTTTATTATTTCACATTATTTTTACTTCAAAGTATAGTCTCGCGCTTTGAAAATTTATAAAAAACTGCTTTGGCCAAAGAAAACAGCAAAGATATAGAGATCAGTGTTGGTTATGGTAATAAATTCACAATAACAGTGCGGCCAAGTGAATAGATTTAAAACTTTGTATCACTAAGAACAAGATAGAGAACAAAATCTGCGTTTCGTAGTCCGTTATTTCAACACCCAATCGAACATGTGATACATTCCATATAAGAAAAGAAAGCCTAAAATAGTCTAGTTTAAAAACCATATTAAAATAAGGGTTTTGTCAAATATACAAGTTCAACTAGAAGCCGGTAGAAGTTTATTGTCAAAATCGAACCATATCTTCCATATATATTTTGTAACCTTTCATAAAGATATATTGGCCATATAAGCCTTAGAAACGTATAGTACCTTATGTAATTTTTAAGTATTCTAAAACTCCGATTGGTTCGCGAAAAGTACCAATATTGAAAAATATGAATGAATTGTTTTTAGAGTATTGCCATAAACGTTTTAGTTAATTTAATTCCTCATAATAAACTTTCATACGCATTCACCTTGTGTTGACTATAATGTTCTTCATCAATGTATCTGATATTTTTCAGTATACCAAACAAATTTGTTCATGTGACTCACACGTTTCTTCATATCAATTGGCGCTGCTTGGAGTTGCCTGCCCACCATGCTTTCTCCCAACATAAAAATTTCCAGTTAGTGATAATAATAGTGTCTAGAAATATTTTCAAATTGCAGCCATATTCAAAGATAAAAAGTCACCAGTTCCAAAGCGGCATCTTGAACTCTGTCACAATTCTATCAAATTTAGCTTCCAGCACATTCACTGACGCAATTGAAATTCCGCCTGCAATAGTGGCACATTTTGAGACCCTCACAAACACTTTTCATATTATAGATTTGCTTCTCAATATGGTCGACTTACTTGAATGGAAAACATTGTGTATTTTCTTAGCACGTTTTCATTTTCTGATTTTGCATTTTGAGCATTTCTTTTTGCAGTCTACGTAAACGAATTTCTTGATTTCTCATTTACTCCTGAAGATTGGCAATTTTCTCTGCCAAACTTTTGCTATAATTTCGGCTTTTATGGAGTAGCTGTTCAATGGGAGCCTGGTTTTGTTGTTGCATAAAACTGAGTGTATTCGTTAAGCTAAGCATGTCATTTAATTTAAAATTTTGCGTTTCACCTTTTATATACCATAAACCGAATCGAATTAACAGTTTTTGGTTATAACGCTGATGTGCTCAGAAACAGTGTTGAACAGTTATCATTTTCGTCAGTGTCTGCAATTGACTTCAATTTTCGTCCGACACAATCCTATTCAGTCACGCAAAATTTAGTGGTAAATTAAGTGTGTTTGTTTTTTTTGGGTGTCTTTTTTGTCAGGAGTATTTTTGGGGACTATTTATTTACAAGTATAAGCCCTGTCAAAAAGGAAAGACTGTGACCGCTTATATGTTGATTATCGCGGGTCGAGGCGGTGGCAGATAAATGTCCATTGCTGCCATTGATAACGAACCAGATAGACGGATTGCATGGCGGTTGATATTTCTCCAGTTTAGATATTCCCAGTGGATTTTATCAAATTCAGTTACATTCCGATTCAATAGAGGGAGGGGCTTTAGGGTGCCTGAGGGGTAGTACGAATTTCTAGGCATGACGTTTATGCTGAGATGTCCCTGTTCGATTTTTCAGCGTGCGACCGCTCGAGGCTTGTGAATTGGCTTATTCGTGTGCAGTTGGTGATATTAATGACATACTGATTGTTTTTAAATTAAAGGAGAAGTCTTTGAAGGACTGTTATTTATACTGGAAACATAAAAAAATATAATAATAATAATTTCGTATTTTTCAAGACCAGTATATAGAATTTTGTCCTTTTTTTGCCAATGACGCTGAAATCAAATATGACTGGCATCGTACTTTCGACAATTAGTTCCGCAGTTTTCAGAGCGGGTGAAACCATTATATGGAGTAATAGTTGTAAATATATATAAATTATTTCAAAACATACATTATTTTTTTATTGTTGTTTTTTGTTTAGGAGTTTTCAACTTTTTTAGGGGTAAATATTTTCAGGAGTTGGGAACCCTGCAGTCACGATCAAACAAGACGCATTTCATCTGTACGTTTTTGTGAACATAATAAGCAATGAGGACGTCGAGATTGAATACGAAATCAAAATTACAAATTAGAACGGAGCTAATGGAAGACAATATGCGCTGCAAATTAAGAAGACCTGAGAGCTTGAGGGACAGTGTTTGGGGTAAATTTGATTTGGTGCAGTTCGTTGGCAAAGGGGGGGATTATGCGTGCTGTAAAAAGTGCAAAGATGTCGTAGCCTACTCGACGAAAAAAGGTACTGGTAGTCTGATACGGCATGTTTGTGATAATCAAAGGACCGGACACCGCAGCACATTAAATAAACAAACAAAGCGGCAAATTCCAGTAACCGAGAAGGGTGAGTAGTGCCTCGCTGTATAAACGAAGTGGTTTAAATCATCAGCACCCCCTTAGCCATTGATCCATTAGGCTTTGTTCCCAATAACGATGACAACGAACCGTTCTATATGCTAAAAAGAATATCGGAGGAAGCCAGTGAGTCGAAAAAACGCAACTATGGTGAAGCATTCGATGATAGCTCAGTAATCCAAGTAGAAACATCAGAATCGACAGTGCAGCAGGACGAGGTCGATGATGTTTATGGTAAATATGTTGAAATGGACGCCATCATTAAACCAGAGCTACATGAAAAGAAACAAGACGAAGACAACGAGATCGCTAATAATGTATATTATTACATTATGCCAATCCTCGCAATTTATTATAGTTCTCTACACATTCTAGAACTTAATGGAGCTACTCGTGCAAAGAAACGGTGGTCAGAACGTGCTCAATTATTATGATCGACACAATTGCCTGGACTTGAAGCATCGTGATAGACGTACGAAATTCCAGTGGGACAGAAGCAGTACGTCCGTTTTCCTGGATGTGTGGGAGAATCATTTGGAAGACTTGCGTGGACAAGTAAAGAACACGCATGTCTTTAAAAGAATGGCAGATGATCTCAAAAAACATAAAATTGTAGTCACTGGCGCTGAAGTTAAAAATAAAATCGGGAATTTGACTCGCAAGTTTCGGTAAGTAATGTGAATTGAATTATTAAATAATTAATAAAACTAAAAATATTTCAGCACCGAGAAAGGTAAAATTAGCCCATCCAGTATAAACGAATCAAGGTGGGAACATTTTAGCCGCATGCAACGAATTCTTACCGGCTACAAATCTTACCACATAGAGGAGGTTGTGGCAGACTCCATTGGTAAGTATAGGCAGTAATGCCACAGTGAGTAGTGCCTCGCTGTACAAATAAAGTGGCTTAATAATCAGCACCTCCTTAGCCATTGATCCACTAGACTTTGTTCACAATAACGATGACAACGAAGCATTCTATACGTTACAAAGAATGTCGGAGAGAGCCAGTGAGTCGGAAAAACGCAACTATGGTGAATCATCCGATGATAGCTCAGCAAGCCAAACAGAAACATCAGAATTGACAGTGCAACAGGACGAGGTCGATGATGTTTATGGTAAATATGTTGAAATGGACGCCATCATTAAACCAGAGCCACATGAAAAGGAACAAGACGAAGATAACGAGATCGCAAAAAATGTATATTATTACATTATGCCAATCCTCGCAATTTATTATAGTTTTCTACACATTCTAGAACTTAATGGAGCTACTCATGCAAAGTAACGATGGTCAGAGTGTGCTCAATTTTTATGATCTGCACAATCGCCTGGACTTGCATCGTGACATGCGCAAGAAATTCCAGTGGGACAGTAGCAATACGTCCGTTTTCCTGGATGTGTGGGAGAATCATTTGGAAGACTTGCGTGGACAAGTAAAGAACACGCATGTCTTTAAAAGAATGGCAGATGATCTCAAAAAACATAAAATTGTAGTCACTGGCGCTGAAGTCAAAAATAAAATCGGGAATTTGACTCGCAAGTTTCGGTAAGTAATGTGCATTTAATTATTAAATAATTAAGAAAACTTTTAAAAAAAGCAGCGAGAAAGATAAAATAGGCCAATGCGGTGGAACCGAATCAAGCTGGGAGCATTTTAGTCGCATTCAACGAATCCTCAGTGGCCACATAGAGGAGGTAGTGGCAGAGTCTATTGGTAAGTATATAGCAGTAATGCCTTAATCAAATATCCGTAATAATAAACGAATTTCTTCTACAGAGCCCATGAGTACTACGGTTTCAGCGTTTGACAGTAGTAGCGTATCATCCACGGAGACGCTATCAAGGAAGAGGAGAAAATGTGGCGACGACGAAAGGTGGGACCGCATAATTGCGAATTCCGAAGAGCGGACTGCAGCTGTGAAGGAGTTGGTGTCGGCGACAAAGGAGATGGTGTCGATGACAAAAGATATGAAGGACACATTGCGCACTTTGGTGAAAGGCATGTGGGCAAAGAAATCATGTTAGTATATAAGTTGTATATTCCAATAATATAATTAGTAGATAAGTTTATTTATATGTTAATAACATATAAAGTACACACATAAGCTTAAATATACAGAAAGAAGAAAACTTTATTATTCAATGTTTTTATTGTTCAATTTTTTGAAGATGTCAGGATATAGCTGCTCGTATATCCTCAGCTGGTGTGCAATTATCCAAAATTTCATTAGTTTCCGCTGTTTGGGATCTGTTCTATTCATTGCTTTTCAAATTTTCATTGATGGTGCTATTCATAGTGTTTAAGAAATTATGTAGAATAAGCAACATTGTATATGTGTAAGCCGTGGCATCGGCCGGGAGCGCCCACCTGAAATCTGCAACTAAAATTGTTTGTATAAATAATGTTAACATTTAACCGGTAACCAACAAGTGCGAAGAGCAGCATAGAGTACCAACCCTTATAATCACGGTAGCCAACTTCTTCACTTGCAGGTGGCTTAAGTTAGTTAGTTAGTTTTTTTCCTTTAATAAAAATAGTTTTTACATACCAACCGCTCCGAAACACTGGGGGGAATTCAAGAGATTCGAAACCTTGCACACACTCTTAGATCTTGGCTTGTGTAATGAAATTATGTGACGCATATTCTGGTGCAAGTTTCCTGATTACCTCTATGCAAAATTCGTGAAGAATCAAGCAAACGAATGCTTTTGACATGCCGAACAGCGCTCCCACTGCTCGGTACTCTGCAGACGAGCCCATAGTGTACAAAGCAGTTGCTCCACTGGAATATTCCTTCTGAAATTGGACGGTTTCTTACCTCTACCTTGTATCTGATCCATCAACATAATTCCCCAAATAGCACTTTTTAATTTTTTCACTTCTCACAATTTGTCAAAGTGTCTATGACCAAAACAAAAAACAGATGTTCATGATTCGGAATTGACAATCTGAATGACAAGACGCGTCATCGTGATTCAGTGCAATGTGAATACACTATAAAGAGTGCCTCTAGAAATATTTTCAAATTGCAGCCATGTTCAACAAAAAGAAAGTTCCAAGTTCCAGTTCCAAAGCGCCGTCTTGCAATAAACGCTTTGAATCATTATCATCACATGGCTTGGCAAACTGATCGACACTCTGGCCAAGTAAGCTGATCCAGATATAAATTTTCGAACTCCGACTTTTTGAACTCTGTCACAATTCTATCAAACTTAACTTCCAGCACATTCACTTCTATATCGTACAACTGTGGTTTGCTGACGCAATTGAAATTCCGCCTGCAATAGTGGCACATTTTGAGACCCTCACAAACACTTTTCATATTATAGATTTGCTTCTCAATATGGTCGACTTACTTGCATGGACAACATTGTTCATTTTCGTAGAACGTTTCCATTTTCTGATTTTGCATTTCGAGCATTAACATTTGCTCTTTTTGTTGTCTACGTAAACGAATCTCTTGATTTCTCATTTGCTCTTGTGTCAAACTTTTGCTATAATTTCGAGTTTTATGGAGTAGCTGTTTTGTTGTTGCACAAAACAGAGCGTATTCGTTAAACTAAGCATAGCATTTAATTTTGAATTTTGCCTTTCACCTTAAACCGAATCGAAATGACAGTTTTTGCTCATACCGCTACATTGCTTGGTAACAGTGTTGAACAGTTACTATTTTCGTCAATGACTTCAAGTTTCGTGCGACACAATTATATTCAGTCACGATCAAACACGACGCATTTCAGCTGTGCATGTTTGCGGACACAACAAAACAATGAGGATGTCGAAAATGAATACGAAAAGAAAATTAGAAATTAAAACGCAGCTAAGCGAAGGCGATAGGCGCTACAAATTGATAAGACCTGTGAGCTTGAAGAGCAGTGTTTGGAGTAAATTTGATTTGGTGCAGTTCGATGGCAAAGTGGAGGATTATGCGTGCTGTAAAAAGTGCAAAGATATCTTAGCCTACTCGGCGAAAACAGGTACAGGTAGTCTGATACGGCATAATTGTGATAATCAAAGCATCGGACGCCGGAGAACAATAAATGGACAGACAAAGCGACAGAATGCAGCAACCAAAAAGTGTGAGTAGTGCCTCGCTGTATAAATAAAGTGGCTTAATAATCAGTACCTCCTTAGCCTTTGATCCATTAGACTTTGTTCACCATAACGATGACAATGAACCATTCTATTCCCTACAAAATATGTCGGAGGGAGCCAGTGAGTCGAAAAAACGCAACTATGGTGAAGCATTCGATGATAGCTCAGCAATCCAAACAGAAACATCACAATTGACAGTGCAACAGGACGAGGTCGATGATGTTTATGGTAAATATGTCGACATGGACTACCTCATTAAACCAGAGCCACATGAACAGGAACAGGACGAAGACAACGAGATCGCTAATAATGTATATTATTACATTATGCCAATCCTCGCAATTTATTATAGTTTTCTACACATTCTAGAACTTAATGGAGCTACTCATGCAAAGTAACGATGGTCAGAGCGTGCTCAATTATTATGATCTGCACAATCGCCTGGACTTGAAGCATCGTGATATACTTTTGAATACGCTTACGGGCCTCATCTATAACAGTTCGGAGTATATAAAATACACTGAGACACTTAGAAAAACCGCTATTGAACTACGACAATTATTTCCAGGGGAAAATTATGTAAGCAATTCTATAGTGCTGTTGAAACATTTAGGTTGATCATTTAATTTTAGGGCCCCATGGAACTGCATAAACAATTCACACGCGCCGAAATGAACGAAACACTAGAGGAAGATCTAAAATTGTACAATTTATTAAGTACTTGGGAGCTGACACATCTCTATGATCACTTAAGAGGTTTGTAACATGTTTTAATAAGGTCGTGATCATCACTGGATGAAACAGAAAGTCGCTGCGATTTGTATGGTAGATTTACAACAATTCTAAGAGACTTTTCGCACAAAAGAGGGCCCGCTCCGAACAGTCTCTTTTAAGTTATAATCGAAAGCTGTTGCATATTCGATGAAGAGTGTTTAGCGTCCACGATGGAATAAGTTCTTCCGAAAGCATTGAAGAAATGTGTCCGTTCAAGGGAAGTGTTCATTGTGAGAGTTTTTATTTAAATAATGTAAATAATTCAGACTCAAATTTCAATGACTGCCATCATATTCCAAAAGCATTCCTGGCATTCTGGTGACAGCGCTCCGAAATCGAATCAGAGACAAAGTCACACCATTGAACACTAATCATACACCATTCACACAATCTTCGTTGCAAATTTCTGCGCTTCTGCAACTACAACTAACATGATTTCAATTATTCAACTTTCCTTGCAGCCGAGAGCATAACAATAGATGTCCTAAAGTTAATGGAGACGAAACATATACAAAGATTATTTGCGAATCTCACAGTTGGCGATGAAGTACTCTTCGATCATAATTTCAAAGAGTGGCTTAGTTTGGGTGCACCTGATCCGAAGCCGACGAAGGCAACAACACTGAAAATAAAGCCGGACATTTCGTTGCAGACTATTTTATCGGAGAGTTCTAATGGCTTCAAAATTAACAAATTCTATGAACTACACGGGCGTCTTTCGCAGCCACAACGTTTGCTGCTGATCAATACAATTGCCAAATATATAATACTAAATGGCTTATGTATATCACAGGAGTTGAATCAGAAGTTGGTGCAGGAAATTTTGCACATGTTTCCCACGGAGAAAATGGTAAAGCCTTAGTAATTAGAAAAGATGAACACTTTTCGCTGATCATAATTTATATTTTAGGAGTTCTATATGCATGGTAAATGTGGACATATCTATACCAAAGTATATAACATTAGGCATTGCTCCAAGTTACTCGAAACAACACCCAACAGCAGAACTGTCGAGTTACCACAACAGCAGCAATAGAGTGATCAATAAAAACCTGAATTAAATTGGCATGTTAGAGACAGTGAATGGATTGGGTGCACAAATTCTGTATGTTTGACTTTTTTAGGCTTCACTACAGATTCTGAAACCATTGGATACTATACATGTTCTAAGCGCGGTAACATTTTACAAACATGGCCAGATCATATAGTGGGACTCTAACAAGCTAATCATTTCTGGTTAATGTGAATGTTGCTCTAAATCTTCAGATATGAAAAAAATTTGCTTTTAAAATAATACCATTTCTCGATTCTGTACTATGTACGGCTATGATAACCATCCACCATATAGACTTTCACACCCCTTGTCCACTAACGTGCACTACCGCCGCCCTATGCTGCAACCGATGTAATGTGCTGTAAGCATTGTACACACCGATTTACATAAGGGTTCCGTGTCCTTGTCTAGTCCTCATTGACATGGGTTTTCTCTGTTTCAAATGTATTACCTGTGCACGGGTATGGGTTAAGGCCTCTGATAAGTGCTTTAAAATATTTATCCTTTTCAAAGTGGTTTATCGTAAGGAGTCCCAACTATTCCATAATCTTACAAGCGAACTCTTCTACAACATTCCGCCCACTCATATAGTTGTAGAGATCATCAGTAAGCTAAAACTCAAATGAGAACTTCAAATGAAAGGTTTTTAATATTAGATTAATTAAAAGTAAGCTCAAACAAAGTTGTGTATAATATTGATTGCTTTAATATTTAGTGTAAAGTACAGTTCTAACTTCTAACTATAGTGAGAAGGCTATTATTAAATACATTGGTAATATAAATTTTTGTAGAATTAAAGATTAATTAAAAAACTATATCTATATATATATATATATATATAAGCTGAGTTATCTATTGCCAGCAATTGCATTGGCAATGTGGACCATTTTACGTACAACACTTGCATCGGTTCCATAGTAAGGATCAATATCTTGTTTGCCCATTGTAACGTCACACTCCATTTTGGTCACGTTGTTTGCGCCATCGTAAGAATCACCAGCCGTTGTCAAAGCCGAACCATGAAACTCAACGCAACGCGTAACGGTAAGTAGTTGCTCTAAATTGGTAGTCTTTACACCCGCCCCCGGCATTACGATAATATCATGATGATGTTTAGCAATGAGGTTGGCCAACGAATCAGCACCCTCTGACGCTGTTTGACGGAAGCCACTGCTCAGCACACGCTTGAAGCCAAGTTCTTTGATTTGTTCGATAGTGTCATGCATCTTTTTAGGATCTGTGAGGTCGAACGCACGATGAAAGGTAACTGGTAGCCCGTGGGCCAATGGCACTATCAAGCGGCATCGATCCACATCGACGGTACGTTCGGGTGTGAGCGCACCAAAAACAAAACCATCCGCATCATGTTTGTGCAACAACTCCATATCGATTAGCAATGCTTCGAATTCCTGATCGGTATAGACGAAATCTGTACCGCGTCGTGGTCGTAACATACAGAAAATTGGAATCGTAAGACCCAGCTCCTTAAGCTTCTTTAATGTTCCCACGGTCGGTGTTAGACCACCCTCACTCAATGCCGAGCATAATTCTATGCGCGCAGCGCCACCACGTTCGGCAGCAAAGGCGGATCCTATTGAATCTACGCACACTTCCAGTTTTATGTCCTTTGGTGACATTACATGCATGTCTTCGTTTTCCGCCTATTGTAATTTTCACTGCGTTACCTTCTGCATAGATACCGAGGAGGTAGCACATTAGCGTGCAGTGTTCTGCGCTCTATGACACTTTTTATAAATAACTACGGCAGATAGCAAACAGTATTGGCTTTTTCTTTGACATTTAAAACCTTAAAAACAATTGTTTTTGCTTGCGATTTTGTCACCGTTCAAAGTAAAGTGCTATTTGGTGTCAACTTTACAATACTTAAAAAGAGTTTACAAAGTCAACCGATTTCGGTATATCGTTTAAACGTGGTAATTGTTTGTTTACTTTTGCTAGTTTACATTAGTCATTCACAACGAACATAGCCTTTTTATGTACGTCCGAAAAGAAACAAGATTAAAAAGAAGAAGATTATTTGACATTTAATTTACACAGATAAAAAGAAGCAGTAGAATATTTTTTGAGCAGCACGCACGTTGCAAAGAGAAATAAGGGAGAACAATTTATTGGTGCTAATATCAAATTTTAATTAATTGAAAAAATGTCTGAAGTTGAGGTTAATGGCACCGATGAAGATTTGCAAGACAAAAAACAGAAAAAACTGACACGTCACGATGGAGGTGCTGCTGATTTAGAGAAGGTCACCGATTACGCTGAGGAGAAGGAAATTTCAGCGGCAGCGATTTCAAGTGTAAGTTTTCGTGTCGTGGGAGGATAAATTTGCATATATATATATATATGTATTCTAGATTAGCTCTACCTGCCTCCGACCATTAGAGGAAATTCCCATATAAGCCAATTAGTTAAATCTTATTAGAAAAGTTTTATAAATAATTTGCGTGTTTTGGGTCCAGTGGGAGCACTGCACTGTATGCGAGGGTTGACAACCACTCCGAATGAAGAAGCTGATAATCACGTTTAGTTATCGAGCTGTAATTTGCTCGAAAATAATATAAGGCCCAAAAATACAATTTGCCTTAATTCGGATTCGGAAATTCGGCACATTGTTCGGATTGATGTCCTATAAAAATTACTTATTTACACTTGCAGGCAGTTGAACAATTCGGCAATAAACGCAGCAAAGAAGACGAAATTAAAGTGGCCAAAGAGAAGGAGCTACAAAAGGTGCAAGTCAAGAAGGAGGACATAGAATTACTTGTGAGTATAATTATAAGTAAATACCATGCAAAGATTTTAATATTTTTTTTGCTTCATCACTTCAGATCAATGCCTTATTGGTGTCGAAATCCCAGGCCGAGAAGGTGCTACGTGAACAAAGCGGTGATGTTGTGGCCGCTCTCGAGGCTATCGTTAACAATTGAAAAAGTCTGCCGCTGTCCTGTCTAAAGAGATCATCGTGAGAAGTTTGTTCTCCTCTACTAGCTTTAATATGTACTAATAAATTATAACACTTTTGTAATAAAAGCATAATTTTCTACATGGAAGGCCGAAGTTTAAAAATAAGCTCTTGGAAAAGGTTTAATTCCCCACTCAAATGTGTTATTTATTTAGAGAAAAATTACACTTTTAATTTTAGAATTTTTATGAACAATTCAAATTCAGCTAATTGCAGTTACAACAAAATTAATTCGTAGTTTGCACACAAACTGAGCAAACAGAGACAAAATATTACCGGGAGCAGGGAGTTCATCAAAATTGCGTCTATAAGAGTAATAGATATATTTTTTTCTTTCTTTAACTAATATAAAACAAATATAATCAACAAATAGAAACAACCACACACGCGAATTATATGTTGAAGCCATTGGTGCTTACTACGGGAAACTATGTGTTGAGATACTTTTGCAAATTATCGCATGATGGGGTATTGATATTCTGAGCTTTTCGATATAAATCACGATCACCGAACGTGCGTGCCTTCGAGAGCATTGAATCCCCTAAGAAAGTGAGTGCAGAATATTATAGTCATTAAAGTAATGAAATGTAAATGAAATGCTTACTGTAATTACGCTCGCGACTGCAAGAGTGTTTGAGATGATTTATAAAGTCTTCTTCTACCGATTCTTCAAGACGAGCTACAGAGCCCTGATATTCGGAATAGAAATTATCCTTGACATAGTAGGGTATCTTCAGTGTGTTTGTCTCACGTTTGACAGAGTATTTGCTAAAAGATAGTAGATTGCTAAAGCACTTGTAGGATAGAAATCTTATGTAACTGGACTCACTGTGACGGTAACAAACTGTAAATCGGATCCGATATAAAGAACGAGGACATCATTGACAAACCAATAAGCAGCAAAATCGGTAGCAAATTAATTAATGCTGATGAACCATTTGGATTCTGGAATGGCATACACAATTAAAGTATATACAACGTAATTCTATTAAGCTATGTATACATCACGATCGTCACGGGCTTGTTGGCGCCGACGTTGCTGTCGCGCATATAAATTCTGTTGCGGAAATCCACCACCGAAGAACATATTGAATAACTCTTCAGCACTGACGTCGGCTTGGAAACCACGTGAGAATCCATACTCATTGTAATACTGCCCAGTCTGTTGATATTGAGTACCACTTCTCTGTACACCTTGCGACTCATTGATGCCATATAAATCATATTTTTTACGTTTTTCTGCATCGGTCAGTACACCCGCCGCATTGCCTAGAGCTTTGAAAGCCTCAACAGCACCGGGTGCTTTGTTCTTATCCGGATGCAAGAGTAAGGCAAGTTTCTTGTATGCCTTCTTGATTTCCGAATCGGTTGCAGTTTTAACTACACCCAATACCTCATAGTAGTCTTTACATCTAAGCAGGATGAAAGTAAATAATTATATAAAATCTTCTGCGTATTTTCTTTTGAACACAGGTTGTAGTAAAGAGAAGAGACAAAGGGTTATCCAGGATGCAATAGAGAGTTTCCAAAGTTTACACGAAATTTTCGCAGATATATAGCTCCGAGTACTTTTGTCGAGCACCTGAATAATTTTAACATACAAAGATATTGTCTCTCTTTGGGATGTACTTTAAAGTTGTGTATTTCAGAGACAGCTTTCATTTACAGCGTTTGATATTAGTATAACTGTCAACCGAACTTTTTCCTTGATAAATGATATTTTACACTTACTTCTTTATGTTCTTAACAGCTTCCAACTGTTCCTGCGTGTATTCCGGTGCTGCATTACGAGAGCCGGATAACGTGCGCTTACGTGGTCCTTCCTTTTCTGCTGTTGCCTCTGGTTGTTGCCGCTGTTTGTAGCCGTTGTTAGGCATACTCTTGACACGTTCAAGGATTTCTAAGAAGCAAAAATGTAACAAATAATGCCATGGTTTACCACCTAATGAAACTAACCTTTGGCTTTATCAGTCGGATAGAGTTTTTCTGCTTTTAACAGAAATTTTTCAGCTTTTTCTAGTTTCCCCTGGGCGAGCGCACCAACAGCGATTTCGACGCATCGTTGCGCTTCGTCTTTGTTACCATCCATAATTTAGCACAGTTTAAGCCTTACACTTTTCTTTTTTGTTTGCAAAATTACACCTGTATGGGCTTGTCCACCTGCTTGTCCTCTGCAAATCTAATTTTCCACTTTTCTCAGTGTTCTTAATTATTTTAAGAAACTCTGTAGAAACACGATTACCAGTTCATAAAATTTTATATCGGGAACGGCTGCGGAATATGTACTGGCATAATTAATATGCTGTTTAAAATTTTTTAAAATATTTTGACAGAAATTTAATTGATTTTATAGAAAAATATCGACTCACACGAAACCCTACTCTTCTATCTCATACGACAAAACCACATATGGGTTAGAGGCGGCGTTGCCAGATCTTTCTTCGCACAATTCAATCAGAACTGGGTTGAAGTCCTCAGTTCAAGTTATAAAAAATTTTAATACATTAAAATCTATTTTGTGCTTAATACAATAGTACAGCATTTGATATTTAAGTGTTATGTTCGTTACGGCAATGTAAATTCAGTCGACGACGTGTTGTGTTGGATGTTTTATCAAGTATTTAAGTGATTGCTTAGGGCTTTCGAACAGCAATTATTAGGGCTTTAATCCAGCAAATTTCATTTAAGTTGATATAATTCATTAGAAGTCTTATAAATTTTACAGGAGCTACAACTAGTTTTCTTCTTAACTAAAGCTCATAGATTCTGTAACAAAAATGGTATATTTTTTTTTTTTTTTTTTGGTAGCCTAAGTTAATGATTAGGTTCCTAACCAATTTAACATTTCTTTTACGTTCTATACATATTAACGTACATGCATTCTATAACGTTTAAACCAATTTTATGTTCTTAGAAACAATAAACATTTCGATCTCTTTTCATCCACCCAGACCTGATAAAAAGTGACTGCCTCCAGCCCTGGTGAACGGCAATGAGCGAAAGAAGAAGACGCCGTTCGTCTCGTCGTGGAAGTCTTAGTTTTATATCTAATGAAATTGGTTGACTAGGAAGTGTATCAAACTTACGCCGTATGCGTCAACAATCGATTAAAAAAATCAATGGAATAATTTGTGTGCCCTTTTCGAAATAAAATTTGTAGGCCGCAAATCAGAGATAAAAGTTGCGCTCGGCCATATTTTCTGACGTTTGTGTGCGTTCGTTCGGTTATGTGTGTGTGTTGTCAATTCATCCGTATTCGAACAACTAAGGAAAGTGCAATTGCAATAAACAATAACAACAACTTAAATTAAGACCACCGTATTGATGAACATTGAATTAAAATAAGGAGATTTGGTACAGCGTGCTGAGACACGGTCGCTGGTGACGACAAACATAAACGAAGGTGCGTACCAATAACTAATAAAGCCGCTCAGTTAGATGGTTAAAGAGAAATAAATTTCGAGTAGTCTTTCTGGGTTGTTAGTAAGTATTGTTAAGAATAGCCTTTATACTAAATTTTTAAATGATTTCCAATTTAAATTTGAGAAATTGACGATAACTCCCGGAGTAAACTTTTCCATTTATTTTATGATTGCTGTATAGTCGTTGTATGGTAATCCTTGGCGTCGGATTTGGTCATCTGCTTCTACGGATATATTTACGCAATTATTATGCAGTACTGGTTAATTTGCTTGTAACGCAGTAGAGCGGACAAGGGAGTAACCATAAAGATAGAGTATCTTTGTACATACATGCAAACATATATGCCTGAAAACTCCCAGCTTTGACAAGTGAGTGTTAGGGGTTCTGCAATCTATGGGTAGGGCGTGTGACCTTCGATCATCACAGCATATTATAAGGAAAATTAACACAGTACTCAGATTTCAGTGTTGTGTTAGATAATGTAGAAATACGTTTATCTAGCATTATCAGGCATTATTTTTTTATTCTTAGACTAAACAAATCAGGGTCAATTCTGTTCCAAGTAAACTTCTTATTTCTACGTCTCGGAGATCTTATGTCGATGTTTTATGTAAATAAAGAAGTGTGCTTTTTTTTAAAGTTGGAATTTATATTCATTGATTCCAGAACAACACATTCAACACACCATTTGAAATATCCCACTCATTAATTCCAGTTTAAATTCCATTATATTTTATGAGCTTCATTCACCACAAAGTGGAATGGAGTTACGAAAGTTCAGTTTCTGAACCTCAAAACAAGGAAAGTACAAACATCATTTTGAGGTTGTTCACTTTACTTTGCGCTGTAGCAGTTTAAAAAGACCGACGCACTTTACAAAATGCATTTTTTGACTATATTTATTTATTTTTTTTGCTTGTCAATGACTTTGTTTAAGTAGCAACAACAATAATAAAATTTACAGACGAAATCAAAGACGTTGAACCGATTACTTAAATACGTATGTACGCTTGTATTTATAAGATGTGCCATTTTTGTATGCAAATTTTATAAGAATATAATAAAAAAAGTCAACAATGTCATGATCTACAACAATAAGAAGAATAGAACATAAGACAGATGGCAACGGGGTAGGGTGGGTGAATTGAGAAAAACCGATTATATAAATTTTGAGTTGTGATTGTAAAAAAATTCTTCTTATTAATACAACCCGTCGCATGAAAAGGTTATACCCTCTAGATCTTCCATTTCGCATCACAGATGAGTGATCAAGCCATACTCACTTATTATTGTAAATGTGATTTTAAACTTCGCTACATTTCGTCTGACGATATCAGCGAATAAAGACTATGAGAAAAATTGTAATCTTTATAAATTCTTTTAATCATTTTTATACTTATATCTTCCACTCACTTTTACAGTCCTTTGGCTTTGTTGATAAGGCTGCCCTTTTCAAAATCCCTCTAAAAACAGCCCACTGAGCGCACAGCTGGCAAATGCTGTGTGTCAGCTGTGTTGAGAGCATTTGAGCGAGAGATAGAGAGAGCAGCAAATTAACACTCATACACATGCAACGCAAGAAGAATGTAATAGCAGCGACAACAGTAGCGAGGTTGCAGTAGAAAAAAACTCAGTCGTGGCATCAGCTGCTTGCTGAACGTGAGAGTCCCCAGTGTGGAGATGTGCTGTTTCGCTGTGTTGGTGTAGAATAAAATCTAACGTAAAAATGAATTTTTCCATCATTCCTCCGTATTTTCGTTTACCGTTTTGACTATTCCTCCGTGAACACTGAGAACAAGAAAAGAACAAAAACAGAAAAAACTGTGATTATTGGAAAAAAGCTTCACATAACCGAAAATAACTGTTACAGAAAGATTAGTCGCTTTAGGCCGTTTGATCCAAAGTTTATTTGACCTTAATTTACAACAAAATTCGCGCTCAACTTTTTAAGAACATGCGTTTGTGTGTGCACATGTGCTTTGTCTTACATTAAAGCAATGTAAACTAAAAACAAAACTAGTAAAATTAGTCTAAAAAAAATACAAGCGGAAGAAAAAGAGACTAAAGTTCTTCCGTGTGCTCTCAAAAGTGTTTTGTATGAAACAACCACATCAATAACTCGAGTATCATTTGTATGTGTTGTGTTCATGATTTTTGCCCTTCTCATTTTTCTCGAAATTTTATTTGAGGTCGTCTTCGTTCGAATGTTTAGGATTCGAATACATAGCATACAAAGTCAAAATTATGGCGTTCGCTTTATACACCAAATAGCAACAAAACTCGTTTTCTAACAGCTAAATAGAGAAATAACAAAAAATCACAAAAATTATTCACAAAACAGAAATCGGTAAATTTATAAAATAATATGTGCTCTTTGTATTTATATTTATGTAGATATGTATGTATGTATGTATATGATTTGAGAGTATTTCATTTTAAGTTTGCATTTTGTGTTTGCACGTAAATTTCGGCTTTTTCTGTGTTTGCCGCCGCACGTTTACTTTTGTGCTCATATGCTCTCACTTACTGCGGT
Source organism: Cacoxenus indagator (assembly GCA_035041755.1). NCBI lineage: Eukaryota > Metazoa > Arthropoda > Insecta > Diptera > Drosophilidae > Cacoxenus > Cacoxenus indagator. The sequence continues at coordinate 87,329 of JAWNKX010000379.1, forward strand.
GTTGCGCTCGCACATTGGCCCGCTGTACGCATTTGATTTTGTGGTGGGTGATTTATTTGTAAACTCATATAAAATAATAATAAAAAATAATAATAATAAAATATAAGTTTAATAACTTTATAAGAAATAACATCCGCTCTCTTTTTAAATGTGCGCTTGTGTTCATGTTTAGAAAAGTGTTACCAGAAATACTATTTTTGTGCGCTCTCGTCACATCTCTTTGGGTTACTCACACAGTCTTTGCTTGAGTGCAAGCAAAAAGCTGTTATGCACTGCAATGGTATTTGATTTTTTAAATATTGTTTTATTTGTTTATATCTATTTTTTTATTATTATTTTTTTATATTTGAGTTTTTGAAATTGTTTTTACATATTTTTTCGAAATTTATTTATTTAACAACATACTAAAATAGGTTTGATTTAAATTAAATAATAAAATGTTAATTTTTATTTTTAGCACAGCAGTTACTTGGCTAAGTAGATTATGGTGGATCGGCTCTATTTATTTTATATTTGTTTGACACTAACATTCTAACAACGTCGTAACAAACCATCTGTGTCAACTACATTACTTCATTTAACATTTTAAAAGTTTATTTATTTACTCGCACTCGCATATTAGGTGTTTTTGTTATTGTTTGTAATGTTGCGGCGAAGTTGTAACAGCGTGCTTACGTAAACGGTATAAATGTGTGAGTAAGCGAAACGTTATGCATGCGCTTTAATAGTTATTTTTTTCACTTCTGTTCCCACTGTCACCGCTCACGCACCACCCACTCACGATACCTTCAACATACCCACTGTTGTAATGTCATGTGCATTCACTTAGAAATACGCAAACATACACATGCTCGCCGACTTGACATGCGAAACGGTTAATGTTTTCTATTTGTGTTGTATTGTTGTTGTTTTGTTTTAGAAACGTGCTTGCTCAGCAGAAAAACTAGAAAACAGCGAGTGTTGATGTTGATACGCTTAGGTCATATAGTATGAGCTCGGCTGCTGCTGCTGCTACTGTTCCTCTTCATTATCTACTTTACTACTCATTGCACCCACATGGACGGCTACGTGACTACGCGTCAAACGCCACCAACTGATGTCAGCCGCCCCATAACTAACACATACATACATAAGTATGTATAGACTGGTCATGTATTGTATATTTTGCCTGTGCTCTTGACAGCATGAAATATTAAAAGTGAAATAGTGGCCATAGAGCGTAGTGAGTGGATGCAGTAGAGATAAGCGCCTCTGTGCTCCACTCTTTTATTTGCTGTTGAACTATTTTTCTATTTCTTACCTATGCTATGTGTTTGTGTGTAGTGTGCGTTTCTGATATAGGAAGAACCTTGTAGATACATAGCTCTCATGACTGTGGAATGGAATTCAGTTGTTGTTGCTGATATTGTTTATGCTTTGTTTTGTTTTGCCAGTTGTACTTATCGTAGTTGTTGTTACTTTGTGTTATAGCTTATGGCACTAAGTGCACATGCACAAGCAAAGAACATAAATGAAACAATTTTCAATTGTACTTTCAGTACTATTTGTTTTTTTGTTTGCTTTAATTTCTTTTTCTCACATTTTTTAGTTTTGATTTTCAAATAAGTAAGTTATTTTTCTCTTCGCTTAATTTTTTTCATATCCGATTACAACTTTTTACGTGTTAACCTCGCTTTTCACTCAAAAAGTTACACAGCTGAAAAATGGCCTTGCATAGTTTTTCCTCTACTTTTTCTCATTCACACCTTTCACCTAGCATTGGCGTAATGACTTTGAAACATTCTAAATGGAAGTGTCTTCGCAGATGCAGTACGCTCGCTATCCCATCAACTACATTTTATCGACACCTTCCTTCGCATTGATTGATTTTTATTTTCACCTAAAGTCGTGTGCTTTTTTCCACTTTCCGCTTGCTTGAATACATTTTGATAACACAAAATAGATTAAACAAATTTGACTGATAAAATTTTTGTGCACTTTTTTGACATTGGGCAATGTTTAAAGCGTACATATATTATTTCCGTTAGTTATTTGGACAAAACAATTTTGTTTTTGATAATTTCGTGTGCAAAAATATCACGTAGCACAGAAAAAATGCCTTTTTGGCTGGTAAATGTAGTGTTTTACACGTACGTACAACAATAACAAACAATAGCTATTTGATTGCATACTGCCAGACTCATTGCTGTTGCATATTTCAAGGCGTTCGTCCATTACGAATTATCAACATATTATCAAATTTTCTTCAATTAGGATTGCGTTGCAGAATTGCATTTTGGCCTTATTAAAAAAACATTTTATCTCACAAATGAATTAACCATCAAAAATTGGCGTAGGTGCCTCTTTTAGATTCCATCACACATTTCTAAAAAGCCCAAGTGTGAATCAGTGTGACCAATACTTTACGAATTATAACATACTAAAAATTACCAACTAAAATATAATGGATTTCTTTTTACTCAACTTTATATTTGAAGGTTTGCGTTATATAAATTTGTCTTAACAGCAGTTTACAATTTTTAACTTAACATTTGCCTAAGACGTTTCAATGAAAAATATTTGCTTCAAGACTTGTCTGTTTCAATAAATATTAAGCTTTACCAAAAAAATAAAAATCAAAAAATAAAAAAAAAATTGTGTGAAAAAAGTGTAAAATCGGTATTTTTTTCAACGTGTACCATTTGTAGTCATTCAAAGTGGATCCCCTAGCGCAGGCTGTGGGACTTTCTCATGTTAGAATGGTTCTAGCCAGGTAAGTCTATTTCTTGAATATTTAATATATTATATATGTTATACATAGATAAATTCACATATCCTATCATAATCGGTAAACGTAGTAAGGTGTCTGCTAAGGGATCTGGATTTTTGGTGTGATATGTAAAGTTTTCGACAATATTTAAAGGCATATGCACACACAAATATGTGAAAATATGTACACTAAAAATTCCTCAAAAGTGGAACCTCTCAACAGAAGTCATTTCCTTTTTATTCAATTGTTAATTGGACATCAATATACGTAAATTGATGACTTTTCACTTCATTTTTCACCAATATTTAAGAAGGCTTCCTTCCACCCGTAGTACTCTTTCTCATAGTTTTTACTAACCAACGGACCTTCGGTAAACGGCCTCGTTTCATCACAGTGTAGTGACTTTGGTACACATACATTCGTAAATATAGATATCTATGATAAGCATTCGATTAAATTCAATTGCATATTTCGAATGTTATGCATAGCTGTAATTATAGTTAGTCATGTTCATAAAATTTTCCTCGCATTGAATTTCATGGCAAAGCGGCGGCAATCCAATAAAAAAAGTCACGCAGTTTTGCATTTAAAACTGCAATTGAAAAAATTGTAAAAAAAACGAATGTGAAATCTTGAAAATTGCGCATACGAGATCATTTTCAAGATTTTCCCCATGGCTTTTTATGCGCGCACTTTCTTTACAATATGACAGAGAGAAAGGGAGAACGATAAAGAGGAAACAAATTGTTTTCTTTCGCCGGCGTGTTTAGGGACAAATTGGGATTGAAACTTTTAATATATATGTATGTATGTACGTATGTAGGTGCAACTCTCACGAAAGAGCGTGGAAAAAATATTAAAAAACGAAAGAAATAGAAAAACAAATTGAAAATTCGACTAAATCGCGACATTCAATCGCACATTCAAACCACTCGCATTCACGTCTTTGCATTCACCTCCTCATTCACAATATGTGAGTGTACTCGTGCAAATGAGAGAGCACGTGAGTAGGAGACCTAATAATTTTTACATGTGCGCGTCATGTAAACAATTACAACAAAAATGAAAAGCTTAATTTTCACTTCACGCTCATTTAAAGTTGTATATGCTGTTTTGTTTTATTTTCGTTATCGCATTGACGCCGCCGCAATTGTGTTGCTATAAGGAAGCGTAGTAATTTTGTAATTTTTTCTGCGAAGGTGCTTCACAGTAATTGACAGCAATCTGCTGTTGTTGTAAATTACACCTCGCACACATATGTATGTACATGTGTATGTGCGATTTTATTGTAATCACAGTTTAACAATAAAATTGTTTCATCGTCTCTTACACATGAAAATAATTTATTCGATAAGGTCGTTTTGCTTGATGATTTTTCGTAATTGCAAATGTTAATAACTTACTGTTGTTGTTATTGCACATATTGGAGCGGATTTAAGCATGCGATATTGAGTGGAATATTTAGAACAACGATCGCGAAAACAACTATAAAAGCATTACATTTCCAATTGTATTGAATTTAAATGTGGAACATAAAACACAAAAATAACATCATGTCGTTTAGCTTTACGTCCCGCGGGGTTTCAAATTAACTCACCTTCTCTCTTTCTTCACTCTTACCTTGCGGTTTCGTTGTAAAAAGCATCGCGGAACGCATATCACGTCACGCTTCACACCTCCAAGCATCATCGCACGCTTTACCTTCGCCATCATCGTCGTCAGACGTGTAGACGCCCCCTTAAAAATGTGTTGCCTTAAACAAGTAAGAGAGTGGTGAAGGAATAAAAGTTTGAGTTATGTCAAACCTTCAATGGCAGCGCGTCAAAGGTGAGAATGTATGAATGCAAGCGGGTAATGGTGCTGTCAGGTAACGATTGTGTAGTTAAGAGGGAAGGTGATTGGGTGAAGTTTATGTCGATGACATGACTTCATTTCAATTTCCATGACACAAGTAGATTTTTATAGATAACAATGACACAATTTATATCTGTAGCTTTGTATGTTTCGTGTGCGTCCGTCCGTCCGTCTATCGTCTGATTTTTTCGTCCCTCAGTGTTTGTCCCTGTAGAATTGGCTCTCAGTATGACAATAAAATACCACCTACGCACACACACACACAAATGTGTAATGTTTATTCAACCTCGTCGTCCGTCTGTTTATATCGTAAACTATCTATCGATTATGGCATCGAGCTTTGTTCAGTCTGTCGGTCTGTTCCGCTTTATGTCTGCGCAACTGCCTCTCTATCTGATTGTGTCCCTCAATATGTCCGCCTCATGTTTGTGTTCGTTTACTTTTCTATATAATCACTCTAACCTAATCTCATGCTTTATGAGGGCCAATTCAGAGTGTTTATCTATGTACGAGTATGTGGTTGTTGTGTGAGTGTGTATTTGTGTATTGCATAAATATTGCACGAAGTTATGACGACGATGATGTATGCAGTGTTTTGTATTCAAATGCATTTTCAGGTAATTAAATGTCAGGCAAATAGAAGGGTGCTATAAATTGAAGTTTTAACTAAAGCCATTAGAAATGAGCTCATATACTTTATTAGATTTTCATATTGGCGACAATAAACTATGCAAAATGTTCTAGGAATGAAAAATGTTGATCTTGATCGGTTTGCATTCTACTACTTTAGAATTTGGAGTAGGCCAGTGTTAATCAAGGATTGTTCCCAATTGTACTTCGACTTTAGTTCGGACAGGTAATTTTCTCTAAATTAGTTACTCAGATACAATATTAGAGTACAGTTCTGATCTCTGAATCAATCTATAATATTTTTCTAAGCGAAATGCTTTCCGGGCATTTTTTTAATCGTATTGACGTATAGCAACGAAACAATAAAAACAACGCTTATGAGTAATTACAGTAAACATGAAATGAATACAACAAATAGAATAAAAGAAAATTATTTTATAATAAAACAATGAACAACGCGTCGTCAGAAAGGAGGTGGAGGCTAACGCGGATCAGCTGACGTCGACGTCAGTGGCGTCTGAAGCATCAAAGTCAACGCGAAATAGGCTCATTCTCAAACTGTCAGTCAAAGCGTTCGTCAATTAAATGAAACCGCGCCCTCACTGTGCACTAACGCCAACGCAACAGCGCAGTCGTGAGGCTTACCGTGACGTTTAGTAACTGCGTCGTAATTATTTCAAAGTAGCAGCGAACCCCCGCACTTTGGTCGCGTGTTCATATGTGTGTATGTGTGTGAATGTGTTTGTAATACATACATATGTGGCAATGCGTTGCTCCAAATTTTTGTTGTCGCGTTCGCTGTTGTTGCTCGCGCACTTATTAAAGAAAAACGCCAAATTAATTTTCAGCGTGTTGCCTCAGTCGCTGTTTACGTCGCTGCCGCTGCTTGTCACCGTTACCTCGTTCGCTGGCGACGCAAGTCGTTCTAGTACCACTTGGCGCTATGTTCTGCTTCAACTTGCAAGAAATATGTTGGTGTACTACTTTTGTTTTCATTGGAATTATTATTATGATTATTATTTTGCTGTATGTTTACATGGTCACTGAGCTTTTTTTCGAGTCTTTTGGTTCTCATAAATTGTTTAGTTTTTATTTTTATTTTATTGTAGTTGTGATATAAAAACTTACAGCACGTTTGCGTTCGCCATATACTCAGTCATCATTGTCATTCTCACTTATTCTCTCTTCTTCTTCGTTGTTCATTCCAATTACTCCGCTCACCGCGTGTAAATTTGGTCTGGTCACATTGATTTGTTTTGGGTCGGGTATTGGTTATTGACCTTCTTCAAAAGTAGGTAACCTCATTTCTCACATATCGTGTAAGTCTTGCACACGCAGAGCTTTGCTGAGCCGAGCGTTGGCGCCCTTAGTGTCGATGACGACGACGACGACGACCAAGAGCACAAACGCGAAAAGCGTCAAGTTGTCCGACGTATTAATCAACTCACGCACAAAATTAAACATAGCGAATACACGTGTTCGTTGCTTCCCCTTCGTTTGGCTACTTACATGAGGCGCCTTACATTTAATTTGTTTTGTCCATTGCTTCATCTTAAATTGTTTACTTAAGTAAATAAGTACGTAGAGCCTTTTCCGATGGCTTATGGGCTGAGAAATTGTATATCAATTCTGCTTCTTCTTAATCTAAAAATCGCTCGCAAAAAATACAATTGGGCTACATTCATAGTATTGACAGTGACTGTCTTTACCTATCCCACTTTGCCAACCTATTGGATAACACTAATTTTTGTTTAATATCATTTCTATATTTCACCCATCCCAACCACACACATATATATTTTATATTTTTTCTTTAATTTTGTTTGAGTCAGTCTCGTTTGCTATTGACACCATTAATTTGGCCCCAATGTAGGTCAATTGCGTGCTAATTGCCCCGCGCCAACGTCTCATGGACTCGCGTTGCTGCTGCGCTCAATTATAAGCTGAGCTGAGTCGCGCTGAGCTGCTGTACTTTAGGCGCGTTCGCTCGCTTGACCTTTCTCACTTTAAGCACAGAAAAATTGAATTTCCACGCGATTTTTATATTGTTGTTGGCTTGTTTAATTTATTTCGTTCAGTGTACTCAGCAATCGGTGGACGTCATCGTCAACAAAAATAAAATAAAAAAAAGCATGGTCGTCGTCATTGTCAGCGTCATCATTATCTTCATTATTATTATTATCAACCGCAACGCAACGACGTTCACAATTATAATTCGTTTTGCGTGTAAAGAGATTTGTTTGTTGGTTGACTACTCCGTCAGCGGTGCTTCTCTGTATCTGTCTCTTTCGTTCTGCGGTCGCATCTGTTTTTGGTGAATGTGAATGGTTTTGGGTTGATTACTTTTTCTGGTTTGGGAATGGTTTTTGAAAATGCGTACGGGGTCAACTTGATTATGGCTAGTTTGAAATTGCAGTCTGAATTCGTTCGAAATGTAGGTTCGTCGTGCGTGCATCTTTTCGAACATGGAAATGCGCTCGGAACACATATGCGAATGCATGCTGTTTTGGAGTTAAAAAGAGTTTTATTAAATCGTTTAATTAGTGTGGTACAGATAAGACCTACATATGTATGTTTCCGATGAATCGATAGTTAGGTTAGATAGGTCTAGAAAGTTATGAAAAAATGTATGGAGAGTTAAGTGAATCAAAGGATGCAGGGAATAGAATGGATCACTATAAAATAGGATGAATAAAGTTGCAGATGGATGGTTATATGGAAAAGGATTGTTGGATAATGAGGCAGATAACTGTATAAACGAGTGGTAGCTTAAACAAAGGGTAGATGAATGGATATGGAAAGGTGTGGATAATACATGTCTGGAGAAAAGTGTGTAGAATAAAATAGATTGTTGTATGAATTGTTAAATGAATGGATAAAAGCTAATGGTGTTTGTGTATAATTATATTTGTCGAATTTGTTATCCTCGCTATATAGCAGTGACTTAAATTTAGTTGGACTTCTGTATCTGGTAAAGATATAGATATAGATGTAAATATATAGATATATATAGACGATAGTAAAGTGGCATTCATCGATGAATAGGCTGATAAGTGATTGGGTCGATACTTCTGAAGAAATTTATTGATGACTGATTTCCATACACCCAAGGACTTTTATATTGTTACATAGTTGTATAAAAATATAAAATCGTATCTTTTAATGCAACTGCTTAGCAATGTGGTTAACCATCACCCATTCAATGACTCTATTACTCTCAATCACTAACTCGTTGAAGCTGTTGTTGACCCAAACACGAGCGCTGAACCGCTTCGACAGCTGAAATCAAATTCCGGTGCTACTGAAAGTAGTTCAAGTATCATAAACGCTTCGCCGAATTTAACCCAAATTGGAGCTCTACAACGTGAGTTGAGCCGAGCTGCTGCTTGCTTGGCCGCTTTTGTGTAGCCCAGTGTGAACTTTCGGTGGCTGTGAGCTGTTTTAGAGATGTCGACTATAGTTTGACGTGCCGATTTGTCATTTACAACGAGCGTACAAACATAAATATTTATTGCCCCTAAATACTTGAACACCAGCGACAAGCACCCATAAACACATACACACACACTCACACACTCAGAGAGCCAGTGTGAAAATCCAACAAGCTCTGAAACTGAACTTGAGCGCTCAATGACGAACTTTATGTGGCCTGGCCCCCGACCGAGCCCAGCCAGCCCAAACGCCGAAGAATACTGTGGTGTGGTGCCGACATCAACGCTTTATTTTGGCTACAAACTCTGACCTAGTTTCCGCTTTATAAGCACTGAAACACACAGTGCTCACTTCGGTTCAGTTCAGTTGAGTTCTCTTTTTCATTTACACACTTTCCATATGATGATTTTTTATTTTCTCGACGACCATATTTTTACATATTTTATGATTTAATAAAAGAAAATTATACGTACACATGGGCACCACACCACAACACCAACGCCATCACCATTGCTATCGACATCGATGCATTCTGTACAGCAAGACGGAAGGACAAAATAGCGAAAGGAAGGACGATTTGCGCGCTGCGCAATATGATTGAAACTTGACCTAATTCGGAAAGCGATTCGAATAGGCCATCAAGTCATCAGTCATTCAGACGATAAATGTGGTTGTTGAGGCGGGTGCTTGGTGGGATAGGGCAAATAATCAATGAATAAATGGATGAATGACTTTAGTGACCATGTGCGCTGAGGGCATGAAAAATGAGTATAATAAGAACGCCCTTGGCTATGCTGTAGCTTTAAGATACTTTGGAAGTCGGACATCAATGGACTGAAGACGTTGTTGTTTTTAATAGTTTTAATTAGAAGAGACTTATACGAGGTGTGGTCAAACAATACGGTGACTTTTTATTTTTTTAGAAAAATATTTATTTATTCATCAGTGCTATTTTATCCCCTTTAAAGTATTCCCCCCTCCCTTTATTAATTTTGCTAATAGAAAAAAGTCACAGGGTTTCAAGTCCATTGAATACGGTGGCTGAGTCATGATAACGGTTTTATTTTTGCCCAAAAAATAACGAATTTTTCATACATTTTCTTAGATTGCAACAAATCGTCAAAACACACGTGTAACCTTTATGTCTGTCAAAATCACAACATATGCTAGTGACCAAAATAACAAAATAAAAAGAAATCGAAAATCGATAAAAATAAAAAGTCGAATAAAGTCAAAGTGTAAGGTGGAACACCTAAGAACTAAGTTCTTTATGCTGTAATGTAATATTTACTCCCTACTGGGACATTCAGTGGTAGTGCAGATATTGTCATATTTATTTTGACAGAGGTCATAGCTCTTCATCTGTAAAACTTCATAATCTTAATAATCAAAACTTCATCATAATCCAAAGTTGAGTCTTCAATTATTTGAGTCAGTTGAGTCTTCCTTCTGGAACCTAACCAGAAATATGTACATGTGTATATTAAATGGCCAACCTTCGGATAAGGCCCTTCATCCGATTGATGCTAATTACAGAAATTAAATACTTTGCTCTTAGAAACAAATTCATTCGATACTCATTTATTATGTCTTTCCTCTCTAAGTTTAGACAATCAAATGGGATTAGCAGTGAATAATAGTGAGATCCACCATGAAACGAAGAAGAAAGCAAGTCTTTTAACTGTCAACCATTCGCTGTCACCATTGTTTGGTATACGCGTATGTCATCTCCCCTCTTTCGCTGTGGTTCGCTTTATTCGTGAACGCGTTCGCTACTCATCAGTAGTTTTCGACCATTAACTTGTCCATAATTCAGTCATTCACTTACGTTACCCCAACCAGCAAAGCACAACGGTTTTGCTTTCATTGTTGTTGTTGTTGCTGTTGCTGTTGCTTTTAGCATTAAATTGTTCGCTGGCTCGTCTACTTTATTATTACTGTTATTATACTCGTTTTATCGTTTGTTCGGCGCGTCATGTTACGCAGTGTCGCCGCGCGCCGCAGCGCCAACAAATCGAACTTAGCGATGAAGCGTATTGCTCCGCATTAGTTTGCTTTCAATGTTGTTCTTGCTGCTTTTAACTCTTTTCGTCTACTCCTTTACTACTGTTGCTTATGCGCTGCTGGTCTTCGGTTCGATTCCTTCGTTTCGATTTCATTTCATATTATTTCATTTTATGTTTCTCGTTGGGGCCGCCCCTTGAGCAGCGGACATTGACCATTAGCACATCGTTCTAACCTTGTCGTTGCCATCATTTATTCACATACACACGCCGTTCTCTTATTCACTTACTCGCCCGCCCATTCACTGTTGTCGTAGTTTCTGTTGCTATGCTCCGACTTTCGTTGTTCTGGTTGTCGCTATTATTATTGTTGTTGGTACCTTTGCTTGTTGAAACTCACGCGTATCCTTGAAAGTGTCTTTATCCGAGGGTCATCAACTGAAATTGTTTTAATTTTTTTTGCCCGCCATTGTTGTTGTGGCTGTTGTTGTTGCTATGCCTATTTCTCATGGCCCTTATTGCCCAGTAGGTGTGGATATTTGTAGGTTGAGATATGAAATTTTGCGCTTTTATAGATTTGTATGCGCTCATTAACTGATAATTATAGACGGAAAGTTACTCGTTGTTGTAATAAAAGTATTGTTTAGTATTGTCGTAATTGTTGCGCTATATGAACAAAGTGTAAACTCATTCTGGGATACAACTACGATTATAATTTGTGATTATTTTAGTCAATAATCTAATACCCCGTATTTTAGACCATTAGAGCTTATCACATTCCTAAACAAACTGCAAATCAACACAGTTTGTAGTAAAATTATTATATTACCCACCAAACTAATTACTTTCTCTAAACCAAAAGCCTTGAATATCTAATATCAATAAAACGTTGCCTACTTTTAGGGACTGTTCGTTAGGTGTTGATCGCCCCCATTCCTTGATTTTTTGGTTATTAGATCGACAATTTCTTTTTAAGGACATTTCGTTTCTCTTGTGCTTTTCCACAAAGAAAAATCATTCTAAATAATCTTAAATTTTACATATTTCAGAAAATTATTTATTTATTTCCCCCCCCCATTCGTTTTTGCGTTATTTAAAAAGGAATCAAACTCTGTGGTTAAACTGAAAAAAGGAACGAGTCAATAAAGATTTATGAGCTTCCAAATGGTATGCTCATAAAAATGGAAACATGTTAAATTAGGAAAAGAAGAAAAGTGAAGTACCAAGTATCGATGTGCTTCATTGTTGTACAGCTATTGCCGCCACACATGCGCACGAACAATGTATGTACATACATATATAATTCGCTACGCCCTGCTTTACGCGTATAAATGTTTCATTTCCCATTTAGTTTCGTTAAATTGAATTAATTCAATAAAGCGAAGTTTTATGCAACAATAAAATGTCATAAATAACAAGAAGCGGGAGTAAAAGAAGAAACAACAAAAAAAGGGAATGAAAAAATGAATGCGGGGTGTGTGTGATGACAGGCCGATGACGACAATGACAACGACAACGAAGACGAAGTAAAGTAGTTGAGTCAGTAGCAAAACACAAGGGAGAAGAAAATTGTGAGCATATGCTGCACTCAAAATGCCCGCCTCTGAGCTTTTTATTTTATTTTATTAATATTTTGTTGCATAAATTATTGTTTAGCAACTATTGTTGTTGTTCCATTGTAGTTACTATGATTGTAACTGTGTTCAAGGGTACCACAAAGACGTCAAGCACACCTTTTACTCTTCCCTCTTGACGCTTTCTTTTCATTCAACAACATGCTTCTTAAGTCAAAGTCATCGAACAAAAGCAACAACAGCGTCGACAGCAAGCAACTGCTGGCAGCCGCAACAGCAGCATCAGCAACGAAAACGTGCTCATGACCCGTGTTTCTTCGTTCGTTTGGCTGCTTGTGTGTCAGTCTTTCCGTCTTTGTGTTGCTGTCTGATGACGCTTAAGTTTGTTTTGTCGCATGGGTCGCCTCGCTTCGCCTCGACGCTACATGGGGCAAAGCTACTTAAGCGATTCAACTTCATGCGTCAGTTCAGGCGTACACAGAGCATGAGTAAGTGCGCTATAGTTTTGTCGTTGTTGTTGTTGTTGCTTGGTGCAAGTGTAAATACAATAACAACAACAGAGTAGCTTCACTCCTTAGCATTCATTCCAAAGTCATCTGCTGCTGCACTGCTAGTGGCTTGTGGTTGTACTCGGGGTTTTTTTCCATGAAGAGAGACACATTTTTAACGCCCAGCCAGATGGGAAGAAAAAAGTGCGTGACTTGCCGGTGCATGCTGCAAACGCTTAAAAGAGTGAGAGAGAGAGCAAACAGAAGAGGTGCATTGTTGGATCAGCACAGTTTGAGGATGAGCGTTTGAAGGAGAACGTTATCAGAAATGGACTAGCGGTGGAGTGTTTGTTGGGCAGATAAAACGACAGTAAGACAGGCGCATACGCTCTTTAAGTCTTTTAATCATTCTTCGTGTTGTTGTTCTATTAGTCGATTTGGCGATTTTCTGCTGCTGCTGACTACTGACTTTGCCTGAGGTTGGTTTGGTTTTTGCTTTTTACCTTTGCCTTTTTTTTTGCTCGTTCCCACTCTCTTGCTGTTCTCGTTGCTATCTTTTTGTTTTGTTGCTACAACGATTTAGACCACATGCCCAGTTTAACTACAGTTTGTAATTTATGTGTCTAAGATTGTATGTAGTTTTTATCTTTAATTCGTATTAAAATGTATTATGATTTAATTATTTATTTAATTTTTTCTGCCACTTCCCCCCCCATTTTCATTGCTTGCACACAACCATGCAGTTACGCACATCACTTTGATGTTCTCCCTTTTCGTATGCGGTTAATCTTTTTCGCTTGTTTTGTTTATGTTTAATTCTTCTTATCTTCGAAGTATCTCAAGAGCATCAACGTTGTGCGGTTGGTTTTAACTCCTGCCTTTTTTCGTTTGCTGTCGTCGCTTCTTATTGTATGCCGCGAGTTCTTGTGTTTATTATCTTCTGTAGTCAACATTCTTGTGTCTTCTGTTGCTGTCGTGTCTGCTCTCTGTCAGCTGTTGTTTTTATTGTTTGTTGTTGTTGTGTTGTGATTGTTAATCGTTTCTATTATAGCGCATTTAGGCTTGCCTATCAGCACAATATTATCTCCAGCTCACACACACGAATACACACATCTCATCTTCGCTGTAGATCCGTTGTTGTGCTGCTCTCTCCCCGTCCAGCTAGCATTAATTACGTTTAATCATAATAAAATGATTTTTTTCTATTTTCCTCTTTGCCTTGCGCTGCTAACATTGCGATGTTGTTGTCTTTCACCGTGTTTTTCATATGCATAACTCAAATCGTTGTTGTTGCTTTAAAAAGTGTTTAATTTATTCATCGTTTTAGTTGCTCGACTTTTTTTCGAGCATATATTTTTTTTTTGTTTTTTTTTGTTGTAGTGAGGTCGCGTGGTAATTACCATTTGTTATATGTAAGCGACTTGAATTTCATTGAAATCTTTTGGTTTATAATTCGAAATACTTACATATGTGGATCGGATTACAGTTCTTTTTTGGTGGAAAGTCCTTTAATAGAAAAAAAAAATTTTAATTTGTTTGATGATGGTTTTAATAATGATAATGATGACCCATTTGTCAACAAAAAATGTTTATTGTTTTACCGCCATTAAATGGATCCCCAAGTAATCTCGAAATGTTACTTGGTTAAACTTTAGCCCTTTTAATGTTCCTCCTACTAAAAGATTTCAGTGTACAAGATCTTGACTATATATAAATAAGGCAATTAAAAATGTATATCTATATGTAAATATATATATATCATATATGTCTGTTAATGTATCTCAATATTTTCTCAACTGTCTTACTTTAGTTAAATATGCACTTGCAACAATTTACCCTTTCCATGTAGTCTTCTACTACTCTACGCGTTATTGGCCAGCAATACTAGCCGTCTGAAGATGATATCTGTTCCTAGCTGGGTTGTTAAATCACTTGGATTACGTGTATGCGCTGTGTCATAGTTGCATCAGCAAGTTAAATTTTCATTCGCAAAAAACTTGGTATTCCCCAACAAACTTTCAAAAATGATTTCAATCGTTTGTAGATGTATCGAAATACCGAAAATGCAGTTGAACTCTTATCCGCTTTTACTTTCTAATTTGTGCTCCCTTTCTCCCACGCTTTCAATTAACGCTTTTTCACTACACACCCAAGCCAATCGCAACGAAGAATAATTGGTATGCAATTAAATTACACTTCGTTGATATTTTGTAAATTAAAAAAAAGTCGTTTTGTCCTTTTCACTATGAACTGTAACGAAAGCATCTGAAAAAAAAATTTTATAAAAAATGAAGCGAATGGGACGCCGTTGGTGAAGCTTGAACTATTTGGAGTATCTTTCACTCACTCACAAATGAAATGAAATAAAATGAAAGTAAAGAAAGTAGGAGCGTGAAGCTGGAGAAATGAAATCAAATGAAGAAATGAAACTTGCTTTCAAACAACGAAGCAGCACAACAACAACAACAGCAGCACCAACAACAACGCTACTAATTTGTCAGCTTGAGCATAAGCAATGGGTGACTAAATGAAAGCCAAAGGCATAAACTTTGAGATGCGAATTGTGGAAGTTGTCAGTTCCGACAGCAGCTGCCAACCACAAAAAAAAAGAGGAGAAACAATTTAAAAAAAAAGAAACTTCCGAAAAAGCAAAAGAAATCATCCAAGGTGATGATGCTAGTGGTGGCAACTGTAATGCGACTAAGTTGTCCTACGAATGTGTGGCATTGAGACCTAAGCGAACGACGCAAGTAAAGCTGTTGTTGCGGACAGACATTCTTCTCTCGTTTGACTTTCTCTTCCTGTTGGCCATGCTTTGTGGACTGCGACGGCCTCTTCGTCATCATAAAATGTTAAAATATATGTACTACAAAGATACTTACACATGTTGCATCTAGCTACTAAATGTTGCAAGCAAACATATGTAAATAAGTACATACCTAATGAAGAAGAAGAAGATGCGGAAAACATGGTTTTCATATAATTTTTTTAGTAGATACAAATAACAAGAAAATTTCAGAAATTAGTTTTTGTATCTCATGTCAACAAAAATGATGTAAACGGTCTCTTCATAACAAGCGCACATCAACCTGCGCTAAAATGTGTAGCTCCGGTTGACGCTGAAATATCTTTCCAGCCAAAATATATTGAAATCAAAATAAATTTAAATTTTAACCTAAAGCATCTGTAGCTTTAAGATGATTGAAGCATTGTCAAATCTTGTCAACTGGTGAAGGCGCCGTAGGCAAATTATGCATCAGGCTGAGACACAATAATAACCCTATTTAAGAAGAAGAAACTGTAACTTTGAACTTGAGGTATATCTTACTTTTAACTGACCGACCTTTTCTTTCACTATGTTTTATTCTAAGAAATAGATAAGACATATGTATGGTATGTGGCGCTACTGTTCTTAACAATTGACTGATGTGTTTTAGACGAAGAGTAGTCTTTATAATCCAATTTGTATCTGTGCAACCAAACCTAACTAAAGTAACTCAGCTCTGGGTTATATAAAAATTGTAAGACTCTTAGCATAGCATGATCCCATTCAGCATAGTCGATATATAGTTTGAGGTTTTGAAAAAAAGATTTTTTTATTGCTACCATTTGGTAAGATTAAGTTGTTTGCCAACACATACAAGATCTGTAGTAAAGATTTCTGAAATTTTATTACTCACGTACTATGTTCTTCATTAGATTCACTTCAAGTCTATGCAAATTTGAGATAAAAGTAAAAATCGACTAATGAAATGTGACCCCTTTACGCGATAACTGTACGCCAAACCGTGCCATTTTGCACAAGAGCGATTTACGTTTCAAGTATTTTAAAGGTGTTGTGTGTTGTATCTTTTTATAGCACAGCAGTGCAAAAGTAGTAAATTTAATGTCGGTTGCATTCAAACTGAAATTTAAGTCAGTTCAGTACTCCACTAAATGCCGACAACTCGACGTTGTCAAAAATTCGAAATTTTTTCATTGTAAACTTAGTTGCGCTTTGACTTTAGTATGTTTGCAAATGCAGATGTACGCAGCGTTTCATTTTTGCAATTTCAACTGCACGTCTGTCTGTCCGAATGTCCCACTGTCTGACATCGTAGTCGCTTTGAGTTAATTTTTGTCTTTATAGCGGAGTCTTTGTATGGCTGTCTGTTCGTCTAACTGACTGGCTGGCCCTGCGTCTGCAGCATTCATTTGTTGTCTGCTGTTTTCCACACACACACACACACATCTTTGTATCTGCAACTGCGTCTGGTGCTGTATATCTTTTTCCGGACTGCTGCCAAAACGGCGTCGTATCGCTTCATTTCACCCTCTTGTTGGGAAAAAATACGAGTATATTAAATGAAACTCATACAAATTTAAGGTTAAGCAATGCAAAAGAAGCACTTCGTTCGTCTTCATTTTTCTTTTATATGCATCTTGTATCTCGAGTAAAAGTTTTTGTATTTCTTAACGGAGCAACAGCTTGTTGTTGTTGCTGCTGTTGCTGCTCGCTCCACTGAAAAGAGATACAAATTGTTATGCAAAATGGTGAAAAGTTTTGTTCAACGTTGTCTGTCGGTCCGTCTCTGGTCGTCGCACAATGTCGTGGTTGGGGCGACGACAACTCTGACGGCGATGTGGATGGCATACTTTGTGCTCGATCAAAGATACAAGATACAATAAAAAAATTTAAAAAAAAAACCGTATAAAGTTTTGATTTATTTTTGTTTCGTGTTGATTTGTCTGCTCCACTTCCTTTCCCTAGTCACTTTGACAAAGTTTTATTTGTATCTCCTTCCTTTATTTATTTATTTTTTTGCACAACCTTATCTGCTCTGATCTTCTCGCTCGCTTTTGCACTACACTTCAATGGACTTTCATAATTTGTGCTTGTCATGGACGAGGATGATTTTATTACACGAATAATCTTAAACACTCCTATGCAAATCACAGAGTTTTTATCTACATTGACGCTGCTGCTGAAAGCTATAATTTTGTTTATCTCCTTTACATCGCTATCATTTTGTGTATGAAATAACACCGTTTTTTGCTCTTCTCTTTGCAGGTATGTAATGTATGGTGTCAATTGTGTGAGTATAAGTATACAAGTATAAGTATAATTATATATATAATTAATGGCGGTGTTAGAAACCTAACTAATATCATTGCAAACAAATAAGATTATTAAACGGGATTTTTGGCTTTTTTGGCCCTTGCTTGCTCACCCTTGAATACAGCGTGGGTCCACTTACTGGTGTGCCCGCTTACTATTCCTTTTGTGAAAGAGTGGTCCATGTTTCACGAAACATTAAATTATTGTCTTTATATATTTTTATCCTTGATATTATTTTTACATTACCACTTATACTTTTCGCTTATTTGTTTCATTAATCTATAAATTTTGTTTCACATTCTCAGTGCTCATAAGCAAATAATGCAAGTATCGGTAATGGTGTTATCGGTTAAAAATATCATGTGAATAGCAATTTATCGAACTGATAAATAGTGGAATAAATAATGGAATTAATCATGGAACGTTCAAAATTGCAATTTCGACATTCACTACTGTTTTTATTTGATTTGAATAAATCTGCTGCCGAAGCTCATCAAACACTTTCAGAAACTTATGGCGATGCTGCTTCCAATTGTCGGTTTTGGTTTCAACGATTTAAATGTGGTGATTTTGATGGCAATGACAATGAAAGGTCTGGAGCATCAAAAAAGTTCGAGAATAATGAGCTGCAAGACTTATTGGACGGAGACGGCTCAAACTCTGAAGCAACTTGCATACAGCTTAGCAGTTGATTAATCAACTGTTTCCACACGTTTGCATGCGATAATACATATTGTACCAATTTTTCTCAATAAATGCCTTTTTGTAGTAAAAAATATAACCAGAATTAACACAAGCAAAGTAGAGGTTCAGAAATTTAGTCCAAAATGTTTTATCTCGCCGTGACATTTTTTTTAAACTTTATTTTAGTTTTGAGCTATTCCGCTTCTTCAAAGAGTGCAGTATTGGAAAATGTACTTTTTGCCCTTGTCAGTGCATTAGTATTGGAAAGCATTATGTTGTTTTGTACATTTAATAGACATGCATTTGCACAAATACAGTTAAGTGTCGAACCCAGAAAACATTTTTGCGCTTACAATAATCACAAAGCCATTCACAGTGAATGTTGTAAACATGCAAACATGTTTGCCGGTGTATGGGCGTGTTTATGCGTTTGAACCGCCGTTTGCACCTAAATCGATTTCATTTTGATATTTTTGTGTGGTGTGTTGTGAAATTTGTTCAAAAGTTTTCGGAAGGTAGGCTTCTTACTCGGAGTAATATGAGAGAAGTGGAGAATATAATAATCGATAAACTTAATAAAAATTCTTTCTCAAATGTAGACCTGTTTTTCTTTACTTCTCCTCAACGCAATATGATTAGTATCTAGACATATATTTTAGGAAAGAACATATTTTCTCCGTTTATCGCTTTCATATATACTGTATCATATATCAACATTTTCTGATACAAAGTTAGTCATAATAAATATTCAAAACTTTTGGACACATTCAGCAAGAAGAAAAAAGAAGTCATTTCCTTTATCTCATCTCCTACGAGTTGAATGCTCGGTCTTAAGATTAACTTGATATCAGCATGGATCGTTGAGCGTTATGCGTTAATTATATTACATTTTTGGTAAGTTTCCACTCCATTTACTAGCGAAAAAAAATACTCGCAATGGCGATGGCCTCACGCGTATCCGCCCAGTGACAATAGTTCGCCTTCAGTTGTGTCACTCAACTTTCAATTATGGCACTTTATCAAAACTAACAACAATTGTAAGATACTCGCACTCGATTAGACACAATTTATTTTGATGAGACCTGTTTCATTTTTGTTATAATTTTTATCAAAACAAAAAAATAAAAAAATAAAAAAATCTATACAGTAGGCTGGTTAGATTAGATTTGAATAGTTTTAAGCCAATGCGATTTATCATGCGAGATTTACATAAGTCAACGGCCAAAACAGTTAAAGGTCTCGGATCGGAGCGGAACAAAACGAGGGATTTTTAAGCAATTTTAATAATTTGCTAAGCACTTTGACCCTCGCGCATGGCGTACTCGTCCTCCAACATTTTTTACTCGCTGTCTGCCTGTGTAATTGCGTATGTGAGGGGGGTAAAATTATTCAAGTTTTCGCAACCGAATATGTACTACTAAAATTAAAGCAAAATGAATGAACGCAAACGACCAAGTGTGGGTTATTGGTTGTCTGTTGTAACGGGGGAAGTGGAAGTAAGCAGTGGATTAGCAAGAAAGAAGCGTGTGAATGATGAATCCGAAGAATGTGTTGATGGACAAGTTAGTGTTTTAGCGATGAGTGAAGGTGTCATTTGAAACGTACTCAAAAATATACATACATGTATGTATGTATATATTGCTAAATATGCCAGCAAACGCGCGAAATTATGACAAATTTAAATTTTGTGTTATTGAAATAAAAAAGTTCAAATAAGTTCAAATATTACTTGCCCATTTAAATAAACAACGAAAATAAAATCAACAGATACCGCCAGAATACATAAAAGAAAAGAATGATGAACAAACGAAAAATAATAAATAAATATAAAAAATACGTTTGAAACTTGTGACGAGTTCATGGTCAAAACAACCTGAGTTCGTTAAAACAATAAAAAAAAAACCCCAGCAGCAGCAGCAGCAACAATAAAGCAGCGGCGAGAGAAAGGAGCGCGATTACAAATGAGCGAATGCGAGTAAAAGGTACCGCGCGTATAACGAGCATTTGTTGTTAGGTTTATCAGTATTAGGGAGGAGGATGGTGTGTGTGTGTTGTGGTTTAGAGATAGCATGTGCGCACATGGCAACGCCAAACAAAAATTTATATCCGAAAAAAGTATCTTCAACTTGCAAAGACCAACAGCAACAACAACAACACGGGCAACGAACAACTGAAAAATCCCTAGCAGAATATAACCGCACCCAAAAAAAGAAGATACAAACATAAAAAAGCGAGAAAAAAAACTGACTATTCTCGACAAATTACGAAAATTGCCAAAAACTTGTGAAAAGAAAAAAACGCACACACTTTCAAGGCGTGCGCGAGGCCATATTCATAAGAACAGAAAAAAGATACTTTGGCAAGAATGTATCTTAAATCTAATTCGCACGTTGCGTCACCGTTCCACGACGTCGTCAGACTTGCTTTAATGCTCTTCACGTAGTGAAATAGTATAACTTTATTATGAAGTTTAAAATGTAGCGCAGGAGGCATCGCAGTTCCCACATCTTAGCTTAGTCTATATCCATGCAAAGTATTCGCACACTTTTTGTGCTAGAAGGTTCTAATATTGCACCCTTGTCAATACCCCTCGGAACCGGGTATTAATGTATATGGCTATGTAATGGGCATCACAAAAATAATCTGGCAGACCAGATCAGAACATATTCTGAAGCTATAAAAACTAAAAATTTTGACATTCTCGAATTACCGTATCTATATCATATCTGTATAGATGATAGTCCCATATAAAGCCAGAAGTATCCAGTCAAAATTTCATTAGAATCTATCATGGAGCACAGACCTCTGAAAATAGAAATATTCTAATTATTTACTGGATGCATAAAAAAGCTTCTTTCAATTTCAAGTCCTCTAAATGTGAAGCGGATTATAATTTGGTTAAACTTAACATGCTTTGTCTTTTTTGGAAACGTTCTTATCGTTAATTTTGTATCTTGTTCTCTGAGTGTGAGTGAAGTTGAGTGGTGTGTTTGCTCATAAATTAATTTTTGAGTAATTTGAGTTGAAAATTATCTTTTTGGGATATACCATACATACTATGTACAATACATATTTTTTATTTGTTCTGCTTGGATCATCGTCAAGTCTTTGTAGAATTGAGTTGCACAAAAAGCCGATTTTCTTGTTGCTTGGTATTTTGTATCTTCCGATTGACGTGCGTACCTTGAAAATTACACTCAAGGTTGACTCTAACTATGAAATGATTGGATTTATTTATTTTTTTCTTTCTCTTTTCGCTTCGTTGTGTTTGACGTCTCGTTACGTTTTACGTAGCAGTCATGTCGTTTTGCACACGTTTCGTTGTACATATTCGCTTTTATTACACAATTTCTTCTTTTATTTTTGCAGTATGTACACAGTGCTATCTATATATACGCCCATAGCACTCTTAGCACATACATGCATATAATACAACGTTGTAATTTGTTAGTTTACTCGTTACACTCACTCGCTATACACACTCACTACTTAAATTCGCCGAACTATTTCTGTACTCTGTGCTAGCCAACGTACCCACTCGTTTCGTTTTACTGTATCCTTTTTGCGCCGTGAGCTATGTAATGTCTTTGCGGTTTTTTATCGTTGTGGTTCTTTTACTGCTGCTCTTCTCACTTCATTCCACTACTGCGTCGTTGCCCATTTAACTGAACAGCCTTCATTCACAATTAGCGTCTGTCTCTCTCTCTCTCTCTCTCGCTCTCGCTCTTGCTCTTTCTAAACTTATCTCGTTTCCTTTTTTCGACAGCTTATCCCTTTTTCGTCGTGCACAACCGTCAGTCAAAGGACGCCGCCAACTGGCAACCGATAACCGGCATCAAGTTCAAATTTAGCCAAGTCTGGTGGTTTCCCACTGGCATTTTGTTAAATTCGCCCCAAACTTTTGCGAAACCATGAAGTTGCCATCCTTTTTTCGGTTATATTGCAAAAGCTTAAATTATTAGTTTCATCGTAATGCTTTCTTTTGCTTGGTTGCTTCCGCTTTGTGGGCATGGTTACGGTTCTATACACTTTCCTGTTGTCTGGCAAGTTTCGATAATAAACGAGTTATAATTCTATAAAGATCTTGAATGAAACTGAAGTTGTTGGGTGTTGGTTTACTTGTAATTTGCCTAGTTCTTAGTGGTGTTACAAATTGAAGACTTTTATTACAGAATAGCAGCAAATTTTAGGACGAACGAATCCGAAGATTTAAGCAATGCTAGCAACCAGATCTATAACAATGGAGTATTATTCAATGCTTTTGTTTAACTCAGCCTGTTTGGTCCAAATCTTGTAATTTATATTTTTCCTATTTCCTGTTGACCAATTGATCCGAAATTTGGTACACAACTTTGGTTCTGATGACAATACAATATTTTGTCAACTTTGTGTTAATGTCCTAATGACCAGGATAATAAGGATAAGGTAATGACAAATTTACACTATCGCCACTGTTTTGCTCTCTAATCAGAAACATTCTTTGTTGTCATTAAGTACGAAGTCCCTATGCAGTCAAAGAGACATTCCTTATTTGATTACTAGGATACCTACTTTTCACTGACAAATGAAACAAGGATGTTGCTTTTGGTTGAAAGCACTTATCACTAATCATGCGTAGACATGCGTTTTAGGCCAAGTTGCAGTCATCACGACTGCTGAAAAAGCTTTGATTATATCTAAGAAGTGGAAAATATGGAGATGTGGTGTCATTGTCCAACTCTCTACACTTCTAAGATAGATACAGTAATAAATCATGTTTGTTTTAGTAAAAGTAGGAGTTTATATGGTAATACAGTGATTTAACGGCACTGTCAGACTTCTCTACCTAACCAAACAAACAATCTTAACCTAATTTGATCTGTTAGAACATACGCTCCTACATACATATAAATCTATCTATAATGGTATTGTTAGAAACCACTCCCGATAAGCGATATTCATTACAGAAGTCTAACACTAAGATAAGCATCTTAATGGTATGCTTGATATAAATATGTAATGCCCAGTACAACAATGTGTAGAATGCACCTTGTGTCTAATCACATCTCCTTGAATATTTCCACCTGGGCTGCTATTTCCGTAATTTAATGAAATACTTTGTGCTCTTAATTTTTATGCTTGGCTTGTTTTATCGATTTGAAGCCATTTGCAGCGTGCCGCGTCACGAGATATTGGAATACAAAAAGTATCTCAAAGCGATGTGACCTACTTCTTCACATCATTGGCTGGCAGACTACAAGAATAGCAAGATTGTTGAAAAAAATAAATAAATAAAAAAATAACAACTGAAAAAAGAACAAGAAATAATCAAAAAAGCTTTGGCCTTAAAAAATTAAAAAAATAAATAAAAATAAAGTAAAAAGCCGTACAAAAATCAATTAAAAACTGATAAGAAATAATAAACATTGAAAAGATAATTAAGATGTATCAAAGGAAGTGAACATGTTGAAACAAAAATCAGGCATACTTTATTTAGAGTATTACAACATCACTTTACACAATGCCAAACAAAGAGTAGGAAGTTTTTGTTGTTCTTGTAGTTGCAAAATACAAAGATACATATTGAAATAGTTTTTTTTTATATTTAATTTTTTAACTTTGACTCGTCGATGTGTTGCGTACGTGATGCAATCAAAATGTTATTAATAAAAAAATAAGGTAGCCATAATTTAGATCATTCGAATGCATACATTTTAATAAGTAGCTACGTGCGTCGTTCAACTAAAAGTAAAAAAAAAAAAAACAAAGATACTAATAATAAAATAAAAAAAAATTTAACTGAAAGATGCATACGAATTTCGGATTGCGCGACGTCTTTAAAGCGAATATGTAAATACTACACACTTTATGCTACAAAAATTTCAATTATTACAAAGATTTTTTTCTTTGTTTACGCGCTTGTTTTTATTGTTGCAGTTTGATTGTTTATTTGCACTTTGGTGTGTGTACTTTTCTGCTTAAAAACGATTTGATCTCTGCTTGTGAAGCGATTTCACAGCAAGGAGCAAAGAGTATTAATCCATATAGAGTTCCCATTTCTCTCACGAGCTTTTGGAGCTTTTTCCAAATCTTAAGAAGACATTGGCTTATGTTATTTGTCTGCTATTAACATCGAAGTAGCAGCGCAGGTCGCTGTGTAGCAAACTCATGGTGCTAACTACTGAACTGAAGTAATCAGGCAAACAGAAATTTTAGGAAGGTGGGTGTCTGTTGTGAAATCGAAGCAAGCAATGTTTCCCCTTCTTGGTGTGTCTTCCTACATTTTGTGTTCTTAGCGCGAATTAGCATGAAAAGGAATTTCTGTATATCACCTTTGTTTTGTTTGTTTTGATTGCCGTCACCCATTTTTATTTTGATTGTATTGATATTGTTGTGGGAATGATATGATAGCAAAAAAGGAACATGTATAGGTTTGACGCGATTTTTTTATGAATGAGGAACATGATTTTTGTTATTGCAATTCCCACTACAATAAATAATTATAATAATAACGGATAAATTATTCGTTCGGGCTGTTAGAAATAAAGAAACAAATGACTCAATAAATAAGTAAAATTGATTTAAAATGCATATTTTGCGTTAGGTATGTCCAAAAATCCAAGTTGAATACAGCTAATTCTACCTTGACTACCAGGCAAACAGCAAAAACAGCAAGCAACTGCAAATGTCTCATGTGAAAACGATATCAAGCCACCTGCGCTACTGCGAATGTTTTGTTTTTATTATGTCTTTCTTGTGTTTTTATAATTTTGTTATCATTCAATGTTTTCCCCTTTTACGGCAGTCCGTCCATTTGCTTGTTTACCTTAAGCAAACCAGCAGAATATTTTACCCCACATGGTTGAACAGACAAGAAATCTGTACAATTGCTTAAAATTTAACATAAGCCAATCGTTTCTTAAAAGTCTCTCCGGCCATTTTTTTAAGGGAGAAATGGGAACTCTATATGAATAAGTTCTCTCTGGCAAGGAGTATGTGGGTACTCTCTTTTTGGCAAACATACGAGTATCACTCGTGTAAACGAGTGTAAGTAAGCGCGATATTTAGGCGGCCACTCATCAGCGCAGTGATGAGCGTTGGGAAAAAGAGATCAGTAGCAACAGCAGTGAGCAGGAAACGAACACAGGCAGACACATACAGCGGTTCAATAAGAGTTTTGATTTTTGGTGAAACGCAGTCGTCGATCGCTATTACGTTTCATGATCAAAGTGTTTCTACGCTATGAGCTTGATGTGGTTGGAGTTAGTATGTGTGTGTGTGTGTGTGTCAAGAAACTTTCTGGGAGACCGAAAAAAAAGTGTGCTGTGTCGTGGGGGCCTCTCTTTACCTTTTATTCATCACGTTTTTTTTTGTTTTGTTTGGCGCGGCGCGTCTGGTTAGTTGTTGGTGTTCGTTTTTGTCTTCGATTTTACGGCTCGAATTTATACGCACATACATACATACTTACGTGTGTATATGGATATTTGTAGGCCTGATTTGTTGTTTTTTTTCTGATTTTTTCGGGGCGTTGTAAGTAGTCGCTTCGCGGCCACAAATTTTGGTCATTAAAACTCCATAAAAAGAAGTGAGCGACAGATTGATGGTCGACCGGCCCGGCAAACAGACGGACAAAAATCATGTTGGGTGGCTTAAGACGTGATTACATTGCTCAATGGCACTTTTATTTTAAGTTTAGGGCGAATTAAAGTTGAGTGATCATTTTTGAGATAACCTTGGATTTTGAAATTGGCTTTTGGGCGATTTTAATTGATTCGATATATATATTTTTTTTATTTACTGAAGATTGATTTAGAAATAGTTTTGAATATGATTAATTTGAATCTTTGGTTAAGTTGGATTTTAATTGGAGTTGAAAATTCGAGACTCTGATATTTATGTATCACTTTGATTTCACTCTCTTATGTGCGATGTCCAAAAGTCAGCTTTCTGATATCTACTTAATCTATAGATATCTTTTATATATTTTTTATCTCTAGATTTCTCGCTCAATGACAGATAGAGAGATAGAGAGAGATAGAGAGAGATAGATAGATAGATAGATAGAAAACGCCCACAAAATGTGCATTAAACGAATATGAAACGATTTGATGAAATGAAGATTGGGTGCGGAATGAAGTCTAGTGAAATGGTGCGAAGTCAGTTGAAGAGCAGCGGAGCAATTCAAAAGCAGAGCGAAGCGTTTCGAATAGAAACGCACGTGAAAATGTGAAAACGCTGACAACTCTGTCATAAACATAATAACTCTTGGCAAGGTAATTGGCGGCAACTGAAAAGCCATGCATCGGCTTAGGCCGCATCAACTCAAACGCAGTCGCAGTGACAGTCACAGGCTGTCGAGCGATATCACCAAATAATTCAACGAAGTGCGATGCAGTTCAGTGCTGTGCAGCTTAGCGCGACTTGGCTCGCCCCGATTCAATTCAATTCAATTCGAGTTGACGCGCTTTTCTCCTCAATTTGAGTTCAGCGTCATTGCAAATGATTTTTTTATGATTTCTCCTTTAAACAAATTTTTACTTTTTCTCGCTGCTTTTGCTTGTTGTTGTTTTTGTTGTTGCCTTTTCTTTTTTACATAATACTTTATGAGTTGAAACTACAGCGAAATATATTGTTGTTGTTGTAGTTGTTGGTTGCCGTTGCGCTTTCTTCAAGCGCCTTGCCTGATTAATTCGATATCACTCGATTGTAGCTTTCAGATACATACTTTTTTTTTTGTATTTGGTGTTGCAATTTATAGCATAAATAAAACGCCAATCTTATAAAAATAAATGTAGACTTAAAAAGTACTTCTTGTCTATGTACATATTAAAGCGTGCAGTTTATTTGAACACCAGATCGCGAGAATTCTAAAAGTAACTCAAACGGCCGAAATCATCAAATTTCATTGCCGAAATGGTTTTCTTTTATTCGCTTTCATATAAGCATATTTGATAGAAATATCTAGATAGAAATATCTGTCTGTTTGTATGTCTGGCAAACATAACCTCACTTGGTGTTTGGAAAGTCATTTTGCTCGATTATTGCCTAACGCCCGCACGACCGCCGCTCGCCCAAAACCGGCCGGCCACCCATGTGTAAATAGATGACTTTTGAAAGTAGTTACATTAAGGGAAAAGTCAATATTGATTTGGGTCTGATTTTGCCTTTCTATATGTACGAGTATATGTAATACGTGTGGGTTGCTTATTGGCTTGTTCACTCTGCAATATCTTAGATACATTTGTTTCGTTGTATCGTTGGTGCCTATCTATGACTCGTATGATTTGCAGCTTAGTCTTCGTTTATCTATTCATGTAGATATATTTTTAGTGAAATTTTAGTTTGACGAAATAAGTTTGTTCATTCGTTAGTCAGTTCAACTTTGGCCAACTTTTCGGTCACAAACTTATTATTATTAGTTCACGGCATCATTAATCATGATGTAGCTTTGTAATAAATAATTTCCATTGCGATGCTAAAAAGTTTGTGTGGTTTTGCTGCTTTTGTTGCTGTTCTTTCTATTGTCAAAGAGTTGTAAATTGTGTCGACTTGTTATTGTTGTTGTAGTTGTTGTTGCTAGTTGGGCTTGGTCATAGATCGTTAAGGCTCAAATCTAATTGTATCGCTTAATTGATTTTTCATGACATTCAACGCGTTCAGTTCCGCTCGCTTGTGTTGCCAAGTATGCGTAAAAAAGTGTTGAACAAAGTGTGGTGCAAACTAAGGTCATTTGATAGTGGCAGATACGAATGACGACAACATGTTTTGGAGCTACAAATTTACATATTTATGTGCTTATTCTTAGAACCATGTCATGTATGATTGTAAATGATGACTTAATAGATACAATAAGAAAAAACAGAAATATTTTAACACTAGACTTGTTCAAGATTTGGTATTAGACCGCATGTTAAAAATAAAATAACTTGATGGAATTCCAAAAAAAATCTGTAAGATACATTGATTATGCATTTTAAAGCATTAAGCAAATAGAGCGGGCAGCGATCTTCGTTAAATGCCCACCTGTCTGGCGTGCCTGTCTGTTTATATACGCGTACATAGTTAGGCCAGATGATTTGCGCCGGTGTCGACATTTTGGCGCCATTAGAAAGAGTTGCTAATTCGCCGTCAAAGTTTATTAGATATTTATTACGAAAACTGACAACAACAATAACAACAAGCATAAATAGGCTGCAGTGAAAACTGGAACTTCGCGTGAAAACTTTTCACTTTGCACAGATGAAATGATGGCAAACGAAAAATAAAAATGGCCTACGGCCGTGAATGGCGGCCGACGATATGTAAAAAAAGCATATCTAACAACAACAGCAACAACAAACGTGAATTAACAAATTCGTCTTTCTTTTGCGGCGCGCATTAATGGTCATTAAATATGAATATATGCAGATATTTATTGTTTCAAAAACGTGATAATTATTATTATATGTTGTTGTTCTTGTTGTCATTATTAGTTGCATTACCTTAGCCGCATCAACTATTGTATATTGGTGTGTGTGTGTGTGTGTGTGTATGTATGTGTATGTGATGCTGAGGCCGTTGATACACAGTTTCGGCTGACCAGGCAGAATCAGCTAGCTTTCCTTACATTTGCCTTTTTCTCGGATTCACTCTCTCTTGCTTTCGCTCTCTCGCACGCGAGTAATAATATGTTTGAAATAAAAAGTTCACAGTTGTTATTACTAATATTGTTGTTGTTGTTGTTGTTGGACTGAAAGTACGCATGGAAAGTAGCAGCTAGCTCAACTCAGCAGCAGCAGCAACAACAATGAAAAACTTTCATCGAAAAAAGGAAAAGCTGAGAGGAGAGGACGACATCGGAATGGTTTGGAAAGAAATGGCGAAATGGTGGTGTGCATAGGTAGAGAGTATGTAAGGAAACATGCATCAAAATAAGACGAAAGTCACATTTTTGTTTGGAAAATTTGAGACCTGCCTCAATTTCAGTGTTGTACAACACTGCCTAGATTAGACATCACCATCGTTGTCGTTCACTGCACCCTAAATCCACATTGAGTCGATCAATCGTCGGACTAGACGTCGGACGTTATTTTGGACTACAATGCCGTTGTTTCGGCCTTGGAACAATTTAGGGTGGATCAATAAGTTAAAAATCTGTTATTAAAAAATTTTTATTGGCTGAAATTATTAGGGTAGATGTATCGATGGTAGAGCAGTTTTTCCATGCATAGATAGATAAAATACGAATAGATAGTTAAATAGAGAGATGATAAATAGATAGATAAATAAATGGATAGATTATGGATAAATTGGTATATACATATGTCGACTCATTGAAAGATGCACATGGAGCTGTTAGCATGAATGATAGGCTCTTAGAACACATTTTAGTGCTCTCACAGTGCCACGCGCACATCTCTAAAAGTTGTCTTCACGCCCTTTTTGTCCGAAAGACCCTGGTGGATCAGTAAATTATACATTTACCCTTTAAATTGTTGGTGTTGAGTCCCTCCCTATAATATTTTTTAAGCCTTTTTTGAGTGCGTGATCTTTTTTATGTTTAATTGGAAAGTTTTAATAGAACACTCAAAAGCTTGGAGTGGCCGCCAAACACAAACACTTAAAGACGGCGCTTGATTAAAATTTGACAGTAGTCTATTCTCAGATACTTTTTGATCCGCTTTAGCACACTTAACACTATAAGACATAAAATGTATGTTCGTTGTCTTATTTTCATTTTTTATACAACGCACTTTTTTAGTGTATGCATGAAATGGATTTGATTTATCTACTTTGAAAAATGATAAATGAATGTATACATATATATCTAATTTAAAGTATCTCATTTGATTTGTACATAATTATGTTTACATGTTTCCGTCTTCCTCTTGTTTCTTTGCAGGTATTTAGAAAATAAAGATTAATTTTTGTTTATTGCAACACATTTTCTCGCACCTCTCACCTCTGCTGTGCGTGTAAGTAAACATTTTTTAATCGATAGCATTAAGACATGCATTTCGGCCTATTTTAATTATCAGCTAAATTATTTAACTCATGTGGTAAGCACAAATTACAATTTTTTTTATCTTTATGTTCTCCCCCCCAAAAAAAAATTTACCAAAACTGGTCATGGATACATTTTTCTTTTGGCTCAGTCAAGCGCTCGTTTTGCCTGTTTCGACGCGTATCTTTGCAAATATTATTTCGAAATTTTCTTCAAAAAAAATGGACAAAAAAATAAACTGCTGCTTGGTAAATGGACCGCACACACCGTCACTATGTCGGTCCGGCACATTTTGTCTACGGTCAGTTTAAGCCACCGCCGTCAACGTTGTTCAATATTGTTCAGCTTAAGTACGGCAAAGTGGCACAATTTCTTACCAATACTGTCTGGTTTTGAGTCTCCAAACAAATAAAAAAATAAAAAAAGTTGCCCAAAAATTTTTTGTCCGAGGATTGTTGTGAAAGCCGAGCCAGCGAGTGAGCCTCGTTTCAACTCTGTAATTTACACGTTGCACAGTGGGTGGAGTCGCTTGAAATTGTTTGTTGTGGCTGTTAGCGTTTGCTTTGTGAAGTTAATAAAATTCGTTTGTTTGATAGACTGACTAAGTGAAAACTCTCACTTCAAATACGCCCATTTTTGCCTTTGGCTCTTTGACAAAATTAGTTGAACAAAAGTTGTGTGTGGAAGGAAAATGGAAATTGGTTTTCGTAAGGATTGCCAAATTTAAGTTTTCGCTTTCATGACATTTTATATCTTAATGTTACAAGTCTCTGAAACCCACTTACAGAACTTTTATTATTATTGTTGGCATTGAGTTCGATTAGTTTAGGTGAGTGGTTTATAAGTAGTGTTTCGAACTATGAAGCCATAAAGGTGAGAAATGGGAAAACACGATGTACGGCACCCTTTTCCATTAGCCACCATTATCTAGACGTCGTGAGTTTGATTCTTAGACATGGAAGTTGGCATATCTATTATCCAGCATAGTGTCCTCAATAATAAAATTATGATTTATCATAGTTTCTAATCCTACAAATTCCCTCCATCCTCATAAATCAGTTTATCTCCTCTTCTTCAGGTGATATTTGTGTTGTATTAAACAATACGATTACACGAAAGGTTTTATTTTATTTAATGTTTTGTGCACATACTGGCACTTTTTATAACGGGCTGCAAACTGGCCTGGTGTAGGATCTTGTGAAGGCTCATAGACTAGACCTATGTCTAGATGTCAAATATTCGATAAGCTCAAACCTAACCTAACCTATTCTCTTAAGAGTTCCCCAAAACCTAACCTCACCTTATACCAACTAAGTTAGCCTTTCCTTTGGCCGACTTCACACACTCTTTCTTACCCACACTGAAATACTTTTTTAGGAGTTATTGTCAGCTGTTTACTCGAATTAGACAAAGTTGTCTACAGTTGTGCCTTTATTGCCATGCGTGACTCATCGATTCAACAATTCACTTCCTGCTTCTGTAGCTTCTGAGCCACTGTGCGCTGCAGTCTAAATGCAAACAACAACGACAAGCTCCGCCAACTTCGCAATAAAGTTTTGCCGTTTGCCTGCTTATTTAGCTTTGTTTATGTGTGTGTGTGTGTGTTTGCTTTTAGTTGATGTTTAATGTAGCGTTGTGCACTAAAGTATGCTGCCGCTGCCGCTGTTGCTTTTGCTGCCACTGCCGCTGCTGTGGTGTAATGTATTGTAAATTGTGATGTGCGCGTATGTATGCGTGTGTGTGTGTGTGTGTGGTATGTATGGTTCGAAGTGTAGCGTGACAAAAACAAAAAACCGTGCTGAATTGAATATTCAATTTGACACGCATTAATGTTTAGTTGGTCTTTACGACGCCACTCGACTCAATTCTGCGCCTTTTTATTCATAAATTTCTAAATGAGGTTATATTGACAACTAGCAACTGTTGTTGTTACTTACCATAACCACAATAAATTCACATTTGTTGCTTTTGCAATTTACGTCGGTTGTTATCTTTTTACATGCTTTGCGTTATTTCCCTTTTTCTCGCTCTCATTCGGAACCCTTACTTCTGTCCGTAATATGGGCTTAACACAGAGAATATTTATTAGTAAGCCATTTGTCATGTGTAAAACATTGAAAAAGACTTTGGACGCTTTATAATTATTAGTTATATTCGTATGAAACGGCTGTTTGCCGCTGTATGGGCATTAGCTTCTGTGTTTATGGGTTTTTGAAGTGTCTGTGTGTCAGCTGTTAAACACAGTATAAGCCATCGCCGCTTCAATAAGAACCCTTATTAATATATGTATGTTCAGTTTGACATTGCGATGTCCATCTGTATGTATTCACTGAAATCACGGAAATCGCCAAAAACACAAAAATCACGGAAATCACTAAAAACGACGACATCAGCAAAATCATTTAAATCACTAAAACGAAGTAAAATCACCAGCATCCGTGAAATCACTGAAAAACCCGAATTCACTAAAACTCCAGATCTAATCACCAAAATCACTGACAACACAAAACACCAACATCCTTGAAAAGACTCAAATCACCTAAATCCTAAGTCCTAAGTCACCAAAATCACTGAAGTCACCAAAATAACTTACATCACTAAAATCAGTGTAAATGTAAAATGTTTAAGAATCAAATGTACAAAAAAGTTAGTATGACTGATCCTAGGTGCGGAAGGGCAGATCTTCGGGCTGTAACCTTTCTTGGCGTCACGTTTGATTGTATAAAATATGAAGAAATCTTATATTAAAGCAAAAGTATGATCTAAAATTTTATATGGACCCAGATTAAAAGGACGATAAAGAATATTCAAACAAATTACGATAATTAATTATTTGAATAAACATTCACCAGTGCCAGGTCCTTGTAGTCCCAGGTATTCTTGGCTATTGGCAATGACTAATTTTTTATTTTTTCAAATAGGCACAAAATACATATTTTGTAGAGGGAAATAGAGAGGGAAAGAGATAAAAATAAATTGAAATTGTGCAACATTCATGCAAACAAATTTAGAAAGTGTGCACATGAGACACCCAACTTGCCAATGAGGGTTGGCTGGTTAGGGGATTCAAACCAATTGCGGTTGTCGCGGGGGCCGTTGTGATGATGTTGATGATTGCAGTGACGGCCACAAAGCCACTGAAATTTCGCTGTAGTTATGGTGGTGGTGGTGGTGATTGTGGTAATGGCGATGCTTTTGTTTCGTTTTAATTTTTGTTGTCTTTGTTGTTGTTTTTTTGCTTCATGCCACACTTTTTCGTGTAGCAGCTGCTTTCGTTTCGGGCTCACAGTGAAAAGCCTAAAAAAGAAACTGTAATTCAAATTCAACTCCAACTTTCATTTAAATGAGGCGAGCAGAGACACAACCTAAGAGCGAATGACGAAGAAGAGGAGGCGAATAGATCCAAATTGTTATTTTTTTTTTGGTTTTTGTTTTTTGGCCATTGAAATTGAAGCATAAATTGTATTTTATAATCACTTAATTTGTAGCTTTTGCAATTACTCGCTCCGCTTTGTGCATTCGCACTCTCATTAGTGAAGTCATTTGTTCACATCATTAAATTTTGAGATGAGCTCTTTTAAGGAGCATGAAAATTAGAAGGCATCAATGGGTATGGGCGCCGCGCGATTTGGTAAAAAGAAAAGGTAATCGTGTCGCTGCGAACTGAACTATTAAAATTATGCAAAACAATGAATGTGGCATTATATGATATGATTGGAGTGGATTATTTTATTTGACTTTCTTATGCTTTACCGTGCGGAGTGCACTTTCAAGCATTTTCGAGTCAAAGTTGAATGCAAAAAGTGAAAACATCAAATTGAGTCATGAGTTTTTGTTGTTGTTAGTGTTGGTGTTGTTTAGTTTTGCATTACGAAATTGCCATAATTTTTCTTTATAAATGTTTTCGATCTATAATTTGTAGTCAACGAAGACGTTTCAATTGTGCTTTCGAAAGTTGTCCAATGTTAATGAAAAGGTGCATGGCACTTTGACATGAAAGTTGATTCGATTGATAAGAGTACAAACGATGTGAATGAAAAAGAAAGAGTAAAATATCGTAAGATAAATTTGTTAATGAGGTTTTATTATATGAGATTGAGATGAACGGCGTTGCAAGGAAATTGCGGAAACATGGATCAGTGTAATTACAATTTGATATCCGTTTTTATAGACTTAGATAGCCTGGCATCTTGGAATCTTTGGCATCAAAAACCTCTAGATTCTCCCAATCTACTGGGCTCACAACATCA
The DNA here is from genome assembly GCA_035041755.1 of Cacoxenus indagator. Taxonomy (NCBI): domain Eukaryota; kingdom Metazoa; phylum Arthropoda; class Insecta; order Diptera; family Drosophilidae; genus Cacoxenus; species Cacoxenus indagator. The sequence continues at coordinate 122,053 of JAWNKX010000379.1, forward strand.
ACGGCTGTGTTTTTATTGTTGTTGTTGTAACGCGGTTATTTTAACACCTTTTCTAACCTAACCACTGACATTGGCAATTCATACGCTTTTTTTATCAAAATCGGTTCAGTGGTTTAAGCAGGAGAGGGAACACAAAAAATGTGAATGTTCAACCCTCTAGCTTTATCTAGCAAAGCTATCTATACAAAAAAGTGCCATTCACTTGTTTCTGCTTGTGCACTATGATCATTCAAAAATATATATGATACTTATTGAAAACCACTTCAGTACCAACGATGTTAGTTAAAAGCATTGCTTCAATTTTAAATTATTTATTAGGAACCGAGTTGCCTTGCATAATTTTAGTACATTAAAATTTTATTTTAAAATTTCATGGCAATTGGAGCACAACATTACTCCAGAGACAGTAATTCCTTCACCTAAATAACCCTTCATATTAATAACATTTTTTGTATAATATTATACAACAACACTTCAATTCCCCTTTATCACATGCTTACACTTTTATTGCCACTAATTTCGCACGTGAACGGCAGAAAGCGAGAAGCCAACAACATTGGTGAATGTGACTTCGTTTTGCGTAAAAGTTTTTAATATGGAGAGATCAATTTGAAGCTCAATACTCATAACTTTTGACGATTTCACCACGAACAACAACAAAAACAACATAAATGTCGACTACAGACACCACCCGCGCAAAGGAGATTCGCGAATCGCCGTGTTCGTCTGTCGCGACTTGGAAAGTGTTGGTGATTGCACATAAAAACCTTTCACCTTTCACGCTACGAAAAGAAGTGTTTTCACGCAGTTTCCAGTCACAACAACAATTCGCATTCGACGCGATATGTTTGCCTGACTGCTTGCCTGATATTTCGCGTCGCCGCGCCTCACCTCACCTCATCTCTCCTGCCTTTCTAATTTCAATTGTTTCGTTGCCTGTGTGGCTTCCTCCAAGCCGTCGAGCAGTTAGTGTTGTGCAATGACTTTGTGTTTCATTTATTTATTTATTTTTTCATTCATTCGCTCGTTGTTAACTGTTAATGCCAAAATTGGTCTTTAAACGACGCGCGACCTGCTTGGATTTCCTCAAAGTATCATTTCCACTCATGACATTTTATGGCCGGATTAATGTGGAAAAAATCCATGAAAAAAAAAATTATAAATAAATTGAAAAGTAGAAAAAAAAAATATTGCAAGTGACAAAAAAAGGAAAATACCTATACCTATATACACAGATTTCCACACACTTAAAGTGGCGTATGGAAAAGTGAACCGAAAAAAAAATTTTTTTAAATTAGTTTCACCTCTTTTTTATGTAACGCAACGGAAAAAATTACATAGAAACAATTTAAAAAGCGTGAAAAAACCAAAAATTAAGAAAACAAGAAAAAACGCCAGACATGCTGACAGACAGAGAGATACGTTTACAGGAAAAGCGCGCTCGCGCCCACTGCTCTTTGAAGCCGTCGTGTTGCGTATGCCGCGCCCCCGCCATTCCAAAGTTGCTGCCGCTGCTGCTGCAACATGGTAAATTGTGCAGATACATGTCTATGTTGGTTGGTGGTGGACGAACAGAGCAGAGCAGAGAGAGAATTGTGCAATTGTAGCGCACAGATATGTACATTTTGGTAACTGTTCAGCCAATTGACTGCTTAGTTGGTTGACTTGGCTTAGCTTATCTTAGGTTTGCTTCTTTTTTTCAAACATATTTTTTCACAACTTTTAACCGAAATCAAATTCGACGACGACGAACACAGAAAAATAAGCAAAAAGGAAAAAAAAGAAAACAGCGGCACAATACAAATGACAACGCCGCTGCCGACCGCGACCGCCGACCGCGACGCTGTGAATTCGGTCGCGAATTGCCGAAACTGCTGCGGCTGCGAAATTATGTAACTCACCGACGACGCCGACGACGACGTCGGCCCGAGTCAAGCCAAGCCAAGCCAAGCCAAAACTATGTGTTATGTGTATGCGGGCTTGTGTGTGTGTGTGCATGCAGCCAAGCCGAAGTTTAGCTTCGTCAACCGAAAGGGGGCACGACTAAACGGCGAATCTCTTGGCTTTGCTTGGGGTTGGGTATGCCTTTGAGCAAAAAAGTGTTGAGCGTCGCAGCAAACGAGTGAATTCGAACGTGAAGAAAACATGTGAAAGACGTCGTCGACAAAGCCAACGATGACGATGACGACGGGTACAATGACGAGGCGACGTCATATCTTGGTTGGCGCCCTCCTTTTGCCGTATTTTTTTAAACGCGGTTTTTGAATATTTTTTTTCCCAATTTTTTTTGTTTGTTCTTCTTTTTTCAATACTTTTTATTTTTTGGCGTAACTTTAGCTCTCCAACAAACCCAAAATATATTTTCATTTCAAAGTTGACTTTCTTCCTGTTATGATGAGTCGTCTGTCGGCTTTTTCTTTGTAGTAGCGCAGGACTTTTGTTTCCCGAGATTCTGGACCCTGGCACGAATTCGAATTCTTCTGACCAATATTATGAAACTCTTGGTTCCGAGTTTATTGAAGTGTTCTTGAATAACCTTTTCTGACTATTGTTTGTTAAGTATTATAGATTAGGTGTGATCTTACGCTACTGGACTGTCAAATCGACTAATTCGTATCAGTACCTAAACAATGCTCGACTGAAGTATTTGCACACCAATTGAATTCAAGTCTTTTTTGTAAATATGAAAAAAATGAAATAAATTTTTGCTAATGTAAAGATGAGTGAGTGAATATGTATGAAACGCGCTTCAAACATTTTCGCTATACGCTGCGTCGGCGACAGGGCTTTTGCTTATATTGTATCTAGGTACTCGTACTTTGCATGTGCGTACCTGCGTGCGTTTCACTGTTGTTACTATGCTGTAGTGTTGCTCTGTGCTGTTGCTTTGTTTGACATTCGTGCTCTGCCCGCCGTGGCATCACTTTGAGCTTTGGGGCCGGCCTAATTTCGCTTAATTACATACGAAAAAGTACAACAACAACAAAGACCGGTGTATTGAGTTAAGATATGCGCGTTTAGTTTGTGCGTAACCGCATTTTTGTTGTTGTTTTTTGTTCACTTCATAACGGTGCACAGTAAATTTTGGAGGTTTTATGTAATGCCTCGATTTTCACCTCGAAAAAAGTTAGAGCATATCAAACGTTCGCTTGTTCGTTCGTTTGTTCGGTTTCTTTCAACAAAGATTGCAAAACTGAGTTTTATTATGGAAGACATCTTTGAAGTCTTAATATAGTAGTAGGTACAATGAAATTGTTGATATGGGGCAAATCCCCTAATCAGTAATGAGCGACGCATAATTTGATCTGAAGAACATAGAACCTCGTATTTGGGGTGTAGGACCCTAATTATTGGCTCTTTAATGGAAATCTCTTAAGTTAATACTATAATACTTGTCGCAATACACAATATCCCGATTTTATGTTTGGAACTATATATTTTAACTGACAATTAAGGTCTTTTGGATGTATTGCCATTTCTTAGCCGAGAAGAAGGCTCTAATTCTATGGTAGATATGTATGTAAGAAGAACTCGCTTAACAAACGAAAATTGTCTTGGATACCAATCCTAATTGTTTATATTGGAACTCTCTTAGCTAATGTTGTTGGTACATATATAATATATGAAATATCATAGTCGTGAAAAAAAGCTGCTTGTTGAACTCTCTTATATAACCGAAGTGGATACACCCAAACTCTAATATATTATTTATCAATATTATATTATTATTATTTATATTGTATATTGTAATTTCTTGATCAACAAGAAACTAGAATTAATCTTGAACTAAGACCCGAGTGCATCCAACATATCATATTTGGTTATGTTAAATATTTTTTTGCCAATGCTAAAAAGAAGATAAATCGTGTATGGACATATTACAGTCTAGCTTTCCTATAACGAACATCTATACAAAGAAGCTCTCCCTACTGCGGATTCATTTAAAGTGCACAGTTTTTTCGAGTACACCTCGTTTCTGTATAACGTGTTTTCCATATAAGGAAGTGATTTTTAGTCCCGTGAGGATTTCGAAGTTTCATTGTAAAAATAATCGCTAATTAAAACAACATTTAGCTCAGAGTCCTTTGACAGTGTTCTGCTGAGTGTTTCGTCTTTATTTCTTTTCTCATTTCTTGCAGAAGCGCCTAATTATAATAGTTATTAGTTTCGATTAACTTAACAAGTCCATTGAAATTTCCAAACGGCGCCTATTCAAGCAACCTGTAAAAGAGATACTTTTGTCGAAAGAAAACAGCGGGACAACACATTTTTCAGTCGATCGATCCATCGTGCTATAAAATTAACTTTTAAACTACTTTTTAGATGAGCATCTTTGATCGGGGGCTAATTTTAAATTCCGCGGCGCATTAGGTCTCTTTAAAAAAAACACTTAGAAATATCTATAAATGAATCCAGCTAAAACACGCCCCAAAGATTTACAAACATGTGTCTAAGGTCAAATACGCGTACGAATAGTAAAAGAAAGCGAGAACTGAGTGAGAGCAAACAGAGAAAACTACTGCAACGAGTACTGTTGGTGGTCCCGGCCACCAGTGTCTGCGTTGTGTGTACTGCTGTCCCTTTTGATTGTGGTTTATCTTTCGATTATGTTTTGATTGCCCTAATGACAATGACAACGAAAACAATTAGAAAACAACAAGAACAACGGCAACAACTAATAAGATAAACATGGCAAAACAAAAAAATCAACAAATGAGAAGTTTGCTGTTGAGTACCCTCTCATATCTTTCTCTCTCTCTCTCTCTCTCTCTCTCTCTCTCTTACTCCATAGAAAAAGAAGAATAAGAAGTACTTTTTGAAAGGAGCAAGATCGTCTGTCTGTGCATACTTCCATCAACGCCGTCGTCATCGTCGTCGTCGTCGTCGGTTACGCGTTATTAAAAATGCCACCAACGCTGAAATTTCCTTTTGTATCTGAATGTGAATACGACCAGTATCTCAATGTGTGTATCTCGTGTGTGCTTAGGTTCGAAGTTTGCACGCACAACGACTTTGGTGGCATTTTAAGATATCATTGACTAGAAAAAAATTTAATACATTAAATTTTTGTATGTAGAAGAAAAATAAATTACTAGTATTGTCATGTCAATTGCGTGTCATCAGTCAGTCAACAAGAGCTACCCCTCGCAATTCATCATTAGCGTATTTTTGTTCCTGAGATGGTAACGTTTAAACAGGTCCTGCGATAGTGTGAATGCGTTTTGTGTCTTATTGATATGCAAAAAGATACAATTTCATATCTAAGTATCTCATTGCTTGATTTGACTGATGGAATGGCAATTTTTGGAATTATTTATTTATTTATTTGTTTCTTTGTTTGTTTGTTAACCTCTTTGGATTTGAATTTGAGTTGATACTAAGTTTAACCAAGTACAACACGCCACACACACACACTCGCACACAAAGCAAGCGACCACCTTAAACACGCATGCATACAGCTACGAGGCAGGCCACACACAACGCGGCATTTGGGACCGCCGCTATCGTCGTCGTTGTCGTCATCGTCGTTGGCGTTGTTGCTGCTACTGCAACGCTTAGCGCCCTTAACAGTGTTCTGTTGCTTCTTTGGCGCAGCTTGTGCGAACATGAGAACAGAACTTGAGAAAAAAACAACAACAACAATAAAAAAATAAAATAAAATAATAAGAACCGCATCACTGGCAGTTGCTTTGTTACTGAAATTAGCCTAGTGTTCAATATATCTAGATACTTTTATTTAAATATGGATGTCAGATTTCTCGCCTTTTTGTTGTACTTTGCCTTATTCTTCACTTCACTTTACTTCCTTTCTTCTTATTATTTGTCTGTCATTTCTGAAACGCTTTCTTTGCATTCGCTCATCGCACCTCAGCGATCCATCTCAAATAATGAGAAGAATCCATCAAGCAGACAGGCAGCAGTCCGAAGCAAAAGACGTATATTGAATTATCTCGCATTGTAGTGCAATTGTTAAAGGTGTTTCCTCTTTGGTTGAAGCGAACACTGCATTTGTTGTATGTGGTGTTCTTATTGTTGTTGCTGTTCTTGTTGTTTGAAAGACCTGCCGCAAGCAAGCAACGTTCAAAATGCCACACAACACGCTTAAGGCAAGCAGGGCACCTAAACTGAGTAGCTCGGTGGCCGGTGGCCGGTGGCCTTTTCGCCTGATGCGTGGTCTATTCTGCTGTGTGTACGTGGATGTGTGTTCTTGTTGTTGTTGTTGTTTCTAACTATTCCCTCGTTTTAGTCTGTTGGTGGCAATTTTTCATTCTTCCTTTTTTCGTTTAATGAGCGCAAACAAACGCTGTGGGATACTTGGAATGATCATCTGAAAGAATCAATTTTGAGGTAGGCAAATCTCGCTTGGTGGCCCCGCCACCGTAACCTGTCCAAAATCCATTTAAAACGCCATTTCGCATTTGAAACTTCATAATTTATCTTTTCTTCGTTCTGATGTTGACCTTTTTTGTTTTTGCATTAATTGTCTTACTTTGTGGTCCTTTTTGACAGGCGCTGAGATTTCATATACTCTTCTCTTATAAGTTGATTGTGTGTGTGTGCCTGCTGTGCTCAGTTTTGACTGCATGTATCTTTTATCGGGGCAAATTTGTACAATGTATATGAACCCCAGTGCTAGCAGAAATATGTTTTGTTATGACAAATTTTTGTGGGTCCTTTTGTTGAAAGATACTTGTCTTCTTTGGACTAAGTGTTTGAAGATTTTGCAAAAGTTGACAAATTGTTGAGATACATTCAAGGGCGACTGATTTGTAAAGATTAGAAGATATTGTTTCAAGAAGTTGCGAAGCGAAAGAAGAGTTCAAGGTGTTCAAAATTGTATCTCGATACATTTAAATCAAGGAATCAAGCTCTTCGCCTCCCGGGCCAAGGACTGGTAGCCTAATCAATCACCCACCAAGCAAGCCTCGGATATCCAACAAGATGGAAGAGCCTTGTGGAGGCCCTATGCTCCCAGGAGTTGTCAATAAGGATATAAGAACAAAGTTCAGGGACCACAATATGATTCCAAGCTGAATAGCGGACCATACGACGGTTGATCCGTAGAGATCGCACATTTAACTGGAATATTTTCTTAGTATGCCCAAGGTTTGGCTACAATTTCGAATATTTCAAAATCAACTTTACATAATTTCAAAACTGTGCTCTAAAAACTAAAAATTTCACTCAACAATGCCAAAAGTTAAAAAAAAATCAACTTGCAACATCAAAAATTACAAATTTCCCACCTTTTCGTCTTGAAGCATTGTTGCTGCATTTTATGTAATATGATTTGTGCAATAAACGCTTCAGATACTTTTCTGTTTTGCTGTGTTGTGTACCCAAAACGGAAGCTTTTATTTACAACAACAAGGGCAGAGCGAGCTCTCTTTAAAAAAAAAACCCACGCTTGCGACACTAACGTTGTGACCTTTTTTTTTGACGAAAAAGTATCTACGTTATACAAAAACTCATATCTATTGAATGATTAATGTTTGAATTACTTTTGGCATAGGCGCGTGACAACGCCTTTTTGGACGTTCCCCTTACCCATTCAACTCGCGCCTATCTGTTTTTTTTTTGGGGGTCAACAAAAATAAACGCCACAAGCAAAAGCAACAGCAACAAAAATAACTAAATCGGCCGCATTACCACACAGCTTAGCAGCACAAAACAAAACATCAAACAAAAAACAAAAAACAACACGCCTTGCAATCAAATACATCACAACCATAACAACAACAAGAAATGAAATCAAAAGAAAGCAAGTCTCAAAAGTGGGTGTTATGCGGTGAAGGCAAAACTAAGCTAAGCTCTTTCGAGAGACGTAGAGGAATAAAGAGAAGTTGGAGATTTCTAACTTCGCTCGTCGTCGTCGCCAATCGTGTTGTTGTTGGTTTGTGAAATGCGGAAAGCAGAGCGCAATCAAATCCAATGTATAGCGGACGAATGGAACCGAATGGAGCCGAAGTGGGGCTAAACGAAGACAAGATGAGCCGAGACGAAATAAGATTAGGTATGTGATGAGAAGAGGCACAAAACAAGACGAATCAAGTCGATCGATCAACAACACATTAACAACAATAACAACAACAACAACAACCAAAAACGGAAAAGAAATGTATAGCGAAACGAAATGTAATGAATGTGGAAATGTGAAATGTAAATTTCTTGCTTTGGCTTTCATAGCCGCAGCAGCAGCAGAAGCATTGATCAAGTGCGAAAGAGAAGAAAAAAAGCACAATGTGAAATCTCCCAAAAAAGAAATGCTTAATAGGCACAGCAGCAACAAACGATACAACAACAAAGGCAGCAGCAGCCGCAAAAAAAATGTGTATTACGAAAAGCCAAGCCGCTGCAAGAAAGCTGCGAATTTCACTCGTTCGTTAGGTTGCTCTTTCACTCACACATTTGCGGAAGTTATCCCACGGCATTTAGCCAACAATTAAAGTGTCTTTTTATCATACGGATGCGATCGCTTTTTTACGATTTTTTAGGTTGACCAAACGCTTGAGCTAAACGGCTAATGTGATGCTTGTTATTTTTAGCTTTTGATGATATAGCCATAGCCGAAGGTAAATGAAATAAATTAACACATTTTAATGTAGTTGTTGTTGTTTTTGCTGTTGCTGTTATTGTGCCCACATCGAAATCTCGTCGTCATTCATTGCGCGTGTGAAGGCGTTGCAGTAACAGCCACCGCCGCTGATGCCGCCCACCTCACTAACGACACCGCCACCGCCACAACCGCGAGGGCAACTCAAACTCGACCGGCCAAGTTGACTTGTAGGCATTTTTCGTTGTTTCATTGATTCTCTTGATTAAGAGCAAAAAAAAACAATGTTGCTTTTGTTGTTGAAAATTGGGTTATTGTCAGCTGATTTGTTAAGCATCGTTTGTCGTTTTGTATATATGGAAATTAATGTCAAGTAAATCGTGTGGTGCTTGGCATATCCGTCAATGTTTAATTTTATAATTTTAATTGTTTTGTATCTTTTTCGAGGCATAGTTTTGTATAATTCTTGCCTTATAGCTGAGTTTCAACAAACAAATTAATTTTTAAATTTTATTAAAATACATAACGATGTGCACCAAACCTAAGATTTATTGTAACTTCTCGTCTAACTAAGAGTAAGGTCTTTGGCATAACACTTGATAAATATGTACATACATATGTATATGCGCGTTATTCTGTTGAGATACTTTTCATTACCTACTTACTAACCCACCACCCTATCTAAATTTCTATTAATTATACTCGTATTTTCACCTACTTTCTAATTGAAGCATAAAGATTCTTAAATGCATATTACACCATAAATTGCTTCTCATCAAAGAAATGCTTTACAATTTTTTATGAACCAACAACACTTCAACGAAACACAGCATACAACACATGAAATAAGATAGGCGTCCAGCCCATTTGCCGCTTACGGTAGCAATGCAACCCTCAATACTTTAACGACTTCAAAAGCGGGCGGCATCGTTTTGTAATTTTTCACACATCGTTTCCGTGTAGGCATAGGCGAAGATGCATCTCAATGTGCAACTCAATGAAGCGAGACGTCTGAGTGTAACGCCGGTGGTATAGTTAAACGGCTGTTGTCTGTGCTTCTATGCTAATTTGCACACCCGGAAGAAGCAGAGGAGTTGTAGAGAAAGCAATGCTTGGGTGGTCCACTTTTCAACATTTTTGATAGATGCAGACGAGCAGCCTAGCAAATTTAGTTGACATATGAAAGCAAAACACCCCCAATTTTACATACAATATAAACATTCGGATAGATAGATACATAGATACGTATCTATACTTTATTGTTGTAGCGAAGGGTCTGTTCGACGAAGTGTAATTTGAAGAAGCGGTCTATGCGGGTAGCTTTCAAAGACGAAGTTAAAACGCAATTTCCCAATGTGCGAACAATCATTTCATATTTCTTCTTTTGGATCTGTAACTGTGTATCTGAGTAGTGTATGATTGTGCGTGGTGTGTGGCGTTGAGTGCATGACGAAATGATTACAGTTTATCTACTGTGCGGTCGGGCAGACACAGCAGGCACACACACACACACACACACACAGCGAGTAGTAAGGAAAGACAAATGAAATGAAACGAGCAGTGGCAGCTTAGGTAGATAGGCAACAACAACTTCAGTGTGCGCTTGGTCCTGTCATTAGGCACATATAAAATGCCACACAGATACTCAGATACGAACACACGCATACATACACTTCGTGGATACAAAGATAACGAATGTGTTATCAGAATTTGTGGTTTTGGAAGCAAACGAACCGACGAAAGAACTCATCCAAAAGCGAATGCGCGAATACTAGAGTAAGCAGACAAAATCAACTTGTAGATAATCAGCTGCTGTGCGTGCTCACTGATAGCACTACACTCGCTCACGCTCACGCCCGCACGTTAAACGCTCGCTCACCTTTCTTTTCGTGGCTTGCAATGAGTGCACACATGCGCACAGTTGTTCTCTCCTTCCAAAGCACTCAATTTTTATTGTCGCTTTTTGGCGACTGTCGTATTGTTGTTGCATGTTCTAACTAACTTCCTTTCCAATAGTCGTCGATGCCAATGGCGATGGCGACCTCAAACAATTCGCTATGCTGCTGCTACGCGTGCTAGCGTACTTGCGTACGTAAGTTCGTGCATACGTCGTGTCTTACACATCCATTGGTATTTTTAACCCTATTTATGTGTTGGACTGTTTTATAATACAAAAATTTCATACATTTCGCTATCACTAGTCGCCGTCGCTAGCGCCGTCAAAGTCGTAGTCATCGTCATCGTTGTGCTACGCTTTTTTCTGCTTGCGCCGCTGTTAAAGTCAAGTGAAACCCAACAGAAGCAGCAGCAGCGCCTAGTGAAATAAAAGCGCTACTCATTTGTGTAGTATGTACTTGTATTGTGTGACGGTGTATATGAAACACGGAAAACGAAAAGTTGCCCAAAGTCACCGCCGACGCTGGCAGTGGGCAAAATGAAAGCAGCAGCGCAGTGGCGTTTTCAAGTCACCTCGGTGTGTTGCCTCGATTATGGTGGCCTCTCGCGTTTGCTTTTGTATGCGTCAACTTTCAAACGTAGTAGGAATGTTCGGAAATGAACATAAGTTGTTGTTCTTCAACAGTGTTTTGCTTTATGTTTTGTGGAAAATTGAATAGTGTTAGGTCACTTACTCATTTGTTTCATTTTTTAAATTACGCTCACTCGTTCGCTCACAAGTCATGCACTTAGCCAAGCAAGTAGTCGACGTCAAACCAAAAATTCATATTAAAATTGACTTTCGGTCGACACGGTTCGGTCTTCGTATAAATCGTCAATTTATTAAAACGGCGTAGAGTGTGCAGCAGCGCAGCACAGTTGAGCAGCACCAAAACCAACATCACGCTATTTTATTATACAAAGAAAAATGTATTTTGTATTTAAAGTAGTTCAAACTTAACACAACGAAAAAAAAAATTTTATCCGATAATTTTTAGCACAACAAATTCAAATAAGAAATAAAAATTTTTTGAAATCAAGTACAAACAGTGAACAAATGTGTTATTGTAAATGTTTTATTAACCGCAACTAATGTATAAGCAAAAAAGGGTAAAATGTCAAAGTAGAATTGCTAAATGCGACAATATAATAATCGTTTAAAGTGTTTCGTGTAGATTTGTGAATTTTTATCCATTGAAAAGTGGAAAAACAACTTAATTTTTCCTTTAATCAAATCAATATAGTACGTACCTACAATTAAAATGTTTGAGCCTTATGTGAAAATCAAAAAAAAGCGTAATGTGCATGAAATCTATGCGAATGAAGATTTCGAAATGAATTTCGAACAGCAATTATTACAACAACATCGGCACCATCATCAACGACAACCAGCCCCACCAACTTCACAGACACCATTAGCACCGGCTCAACAACAACAAGAAATTGATAATTGTTGCTGTCAACAGGAGCAGATACAAAATGAGTCGAATTTCGCTGATGCAATTAATAGAATTGAAAGTACAACAACGAGAACAACAACACGAAGAAACGAATTAGCAACACCGAGTAGTAGTAGTAGTAGTAATTACAACAAACACAACTGCAGTCGCCTACAACAATTAATCTCAATGCCGCCAGTATTACTAAGCAACAGCAATGCGAACAGCTCAAGCAGCAGCACCAAATTATTGCCAACGAATCCATTTGCCGTAAGCACACCACCACCCACGCCACCACATACAACGCCTGCGAGTTCACCACATCACAATCTACAATCGCAGTCGCAGTCGCAGCAGCCGAGCCAACGCCAGCAACAAGCAGCTGCGGCAGCAGTAACGACTGCACCTTCAGTTTTGCAACAACATTTGGGTCACCTGAATTACGAAAGTGGAACAACAGCAACAGCGGCAACAAATGGTAGTGGTACACGAGCAGCAGTAGCCGCAGCAGCAACGGCACCATCGCCATCGTCGACATCTTCTTCAACGGTCACACCGACGGTAGCTTTACCATCGCCAACAACGACGCCACCACCACCAGCGCTATCCCCTTTGTCATCGTTAGCAGTGCTGCCATTGTTACCGCCCGCATCAACCGCTGCAACGGCAGCGTCATCATCAGCATCGGTTGCAAGAAGTAGTAGCACTGCAACATTGGCGCAACATTTGGCAACGCCGAGCAACATTTTGCAAACGGCATTTAGCAATAATTTGCAAAATATATTAACGCGTGCGGTTCAGCCAACAACAACAGCCGTGCTAATTAACAACAGCAGCAACAACAACAACAATTGTACGAGCGCATGTGCTGGCAATACGCATTACAACAATCGTACTAGTAGCAATAACAACAACAGCATTATTGCTAGTCGCCTGTTTGGTGCAGCAAGCTCAACGTCAGCAACATCAGCATCATCCCACCTACTACACAATCATCAACAACAGCAACATCACAACAATAATAATAATAATAATAATAATAATAGCCACCACCATCACAATCATCATTCCGCATTGACGAATTCTATAACGAATCGGATAAATCAGTCAATACGTCGGCATTTGAATCAACAGCAACATCAGCAGCAACAACACCAACAACAACAATCAACAAGTTCGAACGCCTCAATGTCGGCAACATCATATTTAAACTCCTCTCTGTCGTCGTCGTCGTCAGCGTCGTCCTCGCAACAGCGTTTGCAGCAACATTTTCATCAGCAGCAACATTTCAATTGTGCACATACGCATCAGCAACATCATCACAACAACAGCAACAATAACTTTAACATTAACAACAATAATAACAATCAACAACAACAATCTCCTCTGTGCCTAGTATTATTAGTGAAATGTCCAAATTCTAAGGAATTTTGTCACGCCGCCGCAAATTTCTGTGATAAAAGGTAATTATTTGAATAATTTTTTCTGCCCTTATTAATGTTGCATCAACAAATACATATGTTCGCTGCCGAAATTGGTGTTACCAAACGTTACAATACACTCGTATATTGAGCGCTAACAGCTTTCATTGGGTATTTGTAATGTTGTAAAAGAGTAGGCGAAAGAGCGTGCGACTTTGGGAAAGAGAGCGCACAAAAATGATCTACCTTCAAATTGGATTTGGGTCATGGCCTGTAAGCGAAACAAAAAAAAAAACGATACGAAAAAAAATTGTTTTGCCTCATGGCGAGTGGGCTCAATTTGACTAGCCTCGATTGTATTCGTGTTCTTCTTCTTGTGCATATGTGACATGGGGTCCTTGAATATGATGATGATGATGATAATGTTGATAATGAACAAGAAGTACATACATACCTATGTATATATTTGAAGTTTAATTCGTTGTTGCGTATTGGAAGTCAGTAAGAATTTTTCGGATTGGCTATTAGAGAGGCATTTATTACTAGCGAGAGTCGCAAAACGTATTTTCTTTTTATTGAAAGTTGGAAAAACAATTTTTTATTGGAAATCAGGCATAATTATTATAGTCTTAATATACTTTTAAGCTTATTTTATGTTAAAAAATGTAGGTTCTGTTGAATGGCGGTTAAATATATTTATTGGAAGTTGTACTGTTTTTTTTAATTTATTTTACTACCACTTTTACAACGATATGCGACGGCGTTTTATGCCACTGGTTGACCTACTGAACCAATAAATTTTTCGGCTAAGAGTTGGGGAGTAATAAACTCATTATTGGTGTTCATAATAAAAATATACGTTCCCCACCACCAAAACATCAAATCAAACAAGAAAAGTATCCACTTCCCAACGAGTGTAAACCAAATAAACTTAAGTAATTAAGTACTCAAAGATGCACCCCCACTTCTTCAGTTTGTCATGTCGTTTCACCTCATCACCCCAACTCCAAACCGACGTTTGTCAATTCAGCACTTGCCACTTGAAACGCACGCGGCATGTGCTCTGCCTCTGACCCCAAAATTTGACCTCAAAAAGCAGACATCAGACGGCTAAACGCATGAATGGCATGAAGAAAACCAACAAAATGTGAGAGCAAATGACAAATTTCAAGAATTTCGTTTGTTGTTATTATTGCTGTCGCTAGTTATCATAGCAAAGTAAGTTCGGTAAGCATTTTTAGTTAATTAAATACATAAATTTGACAATGTTGTTTTGTCATTCTTCTTCTGCTTCTACGAATTTTATTTGGGGTCACGCAGATACTTTCGCCATGTGCTTGGGTGTGCGTGCATTTATATGAGTAAGCCTGTAACTGAGGCGTGAGCAGCAGACCAAGGTTTTTCGCTCGTTCGTTCGTTCGTTCGTTTTCGTTTTGCTTTTTATATTATCAGTAGCAGCGTGAAGAAGAAGAAGAAAACCTCAAAGTGAAGTGGGGCATTTTTAGGTCAGCAAACAGAGGCAGCGACAGTGACGCCAAACTAAGCAATTACGATGAATACAAGCACAGCGGTCGCAGTATCAGCGAAGAGCAGCGTCGTCAGCATCATTGACAGCAGAGCAGCACCAAGCAAAAGCATCATCGTTTTCTTCTTCCTCTTATTCTATCTACATTTGGTTCACCGCTCTCTGCTATGGTGTGTTTTTGCTACCGCTGCTGCTGCTGCTTGCTTGGAGAGGTGAACAGCAATAAGAAAAATATGCTTTCAATTGCTACTGTTCCAAAAATATGTGGATGTGTGTTCTTCTTCGTTGTTACACACACAAATGTACAAATGTACAAAACAATACGAAATACAAATGATACAAAACAAATGTGTCTTCACAAGAACAACAAAAAGAAACAATTTCTTGAACGCGTTTCTAGGTGGATGACGCTGCCTCTGCTTCCCTTTCGTTGCTTTGCATTTCACCTAACAGGAACACGAGAGAGAATTGTTACATTGAAAATTAAAATTGAGTGCAAAATCTTTTTTCCGCTCTTCCCCTTCCTTTCGCTTGTAACACGATCATTTCACCTGTGTTGTTGCTGTTCAAGTGATTTCGTCTTCATTTTTGGGAGTTTTGCATTTCTTAGATTGTTCTTAATTCTCTATCTCTCTCGGTGGAAATGTAATTATTCATAATGTACTTGTAATCTCCTTTGCACCCATTCACCTTTGCGCCACTACTTTCATCATCGTTCATTTGCCTTGATTCATTGCTTTTGACCATGTGCTTTATTCGTTTAATTTTTTGCCAATTGCAACTTATTTTGTCTGATGTCAAACATTGCCCTTCTGCTCGTGCATGTGTGTGAGTCATACGTGCATACACACAGGCACATAGACAATGGACGCTCTGCGATTATCAGACAACCCTCCATCTACGCTCTCTTCAACAGCACCCGCCCATTTTTTATTTGATTTTGTTATCAACATAGCGCAAAAATTCTTATTGGGTTTTCTTGTTTTGTGTTTCAATTTTTTTCGTTCCAGTTTCATTGATTTCGCACTTTCGTAGGAATAATTAATCACAAATTACAAAGAGTGAAGCTCAATCAAATCAATACAATTAGGGATAGAAATGTCATTTTATTGGAAATTTTAATATTAAACACTTCTATGAACCCACGTTTGAACAATGTTTAGCATAGTTTACTTTTAGTTATTATAATATTACAATGTGGTTATACAATAGTCCAGCTTGATTTCATAAAGTAATAACGAAATATAAGGCATTATAGCACATTACCTGTATTTATCATTTTTGTCGTTATACAACAGCACATCGGTGCTTTAGTGGATTTACTGGACTGGACAGTGATGATCAGACTTATTGAAAATAATTTCAACCACAACTTATGGGCAGTTCACCTTGATTATTTCTAGTTCACTTTACGCTTGCTTGCCTGCTTAATTCGAAAAGGAAACAGGTTTCATTGAATCTTCATTTCTTTTTTCTGTTGTTGTTGATGTTATTTGCGTTCATTACAACAAACCAAACCGGAAGTTCAACTGACTGCTTTAATTAAAAAAAAAAATAAGAAAAAAAACGTAAGGAAGCCAGACCACATAACTCACACACACACACACCCAGGCATTGACACTTTTACTTGGCCAATACCAACCAGCAACAATAACATAAACGATGGAGGCGAATGAAGCAGCTACCCTTTCAACTTTCGAATAAATAGTTGAAAATGAAATTGAAATTGAAATGAAAGGCTAAGCAACATTTTCACCACACCAACACCACATTCCAATGAGTGAAATGAACATTGAAATCGTCATTGGTGGTTTTACGAACGAATTGTGCTATTGGTGCAGGAATTGTTGGAGATGAATGAAGGAGATCGGTTGTATGTGTGTTAGAGGAGGGAGTGAAGTTTTGTGCGTTGGGGAAATTAACAAAAAATGTAAAAATATTTTTTTCACCTTTACCATTCCGCCTGGCTGCTTTCTTTCACTTAAATTGAATTAAACAAAAAAAAAAAAAAAAAAAAAAATACAAAAACATAGAAACGATTTTTAAATTAACGCGATCGTCTTTAATTTTTTTGTTGTTTCATTGGTTTAGTGTTGTTGTGGCGCTATAAGCAATGTTGCGAACTAACTTTCCGAATTTATAATCCAAATTTTTCCTTTGGGTATGAGTACTTTTCACTGAAATTGTTCAAAAAGCGAATTTTTGCATTCACTTAATCACTAATTGTATGAAATTCCAACCTAACCAAATAGAAGCAGTCAGAATTCTTAGCCAAATAAATAATATGCAAGAAAATGATTTCCTTTCAGCACTAGGGCGGTCTCAAATTGGCTTTCACTCGACCTGAGTCAATCCGCTTTGTTTTTAAATTTCGCTTGGCCAACCCACTTTTTCTGTTTTTGCGGTTACGTCTTAATGTAGAACACATCTTTATTAAAGTTACTAAAACTAGAGAGAATGAATTGAACAAATAGGGTTTTCTACAAAAAACGTATTAAAGGAAAAAACCGAGGAACAGTAAACGAAAGCAAAGCAAAAATATTTAAAAAAAAATGAAAATATTTGATCAGTTTTTTTCGATTTTGTTGTCCGTTTTGTTTAGAAAGTGCAGAGAAATGGTAAAAGCGGCAAAATGCAAAATAAGCTCTAATAAATGGTGTATTGTTGTTGTTGGTTTGGTCGATTTTGCCACGCTCTCTTAACTGTTCGTTTGCGCTTGTACTCTCTTCAAATGAAAATTTATTATACAACCAAAGCAACAACTACATGAAAAATGTATAAAATCAGCACCAATAAAGAAAAACTAGTTTCTTTGCTAAGCTGGTATGTGCACTCTGAGTAATGTACTCAAAATGCGCCACGCGCTTGCGCTTTAAGTCTGCATTAACATCAACAACCAAAAACAACAGCGCAAATGATTCAAAAAAATGCACAATAACATCAACAACATAAAAAGAGGCAAAGAGAACTCGCGTCATAAACTAGTTTCGCCATTTTTTATTGCAGTTTTTGTGGTTTTACATTTTTCACTCCATTTACAACAAACGCTACTGTGCTTTCGATGACTCCGCCGTTTGACTAAATGAGCGAGGTGAAGAGAGCGCACCAATGAAATGATGCTGTGATAGTGCCAACGAAGAGTGCAATCGTTTTGAATAGCTTTGAGTGAGCGAGTGTAAACATTGGTAGTGAAACGTTAAGCAGCACGTTTTCTTTTGCTTCTTTTTGTTGTTTATATTTTGTACTAAGCTTACCGATTACATAAATCTTACAACAACAACAAAAAACGTTGTCTGGTTCGGTTTTTTTTCTCTCTTGTTTTAGCTTTGCAACATTTCATTGGAGTTGAGTTTGTTTTGTTTTTATTGTTGTAGTCGCCTTTGGTAAAATTTTCGGTCAGCTTACAATGTGAAACGAAAACTCGGCGACTTCGCCAACGTGCGTCGCTGTCGCCTTTCCCGCCTACGCAACGTGTGGTTGTCTCAGAGCGCTTTGAAGTTGTCGGGCCCTTGCCCGCTCCCTCGCAGTTTTTGTTGTGCACTCTGCTTAGCTTGACGTTTTTTTTTCTGTGTGAGTTTTCACATTTTTATGTTTGTTTCTTTTTGGTTGATGTTTCCAATCGGGCGCCACCATTCAATTAATTTATGTAATAAATCGAGACAATCCAAGCTTACCTTTAGCTTGCTCTTTTTCAGCTGGCGCGCTCTGTCTGTTGTGTCAAAATTATTTTCCTTTCATTTCAAACATTTTTTATGTGTCTCATCGCTTTTTACACATGAAACTTTCATTTATGCTGCAATAATGTTTTTTATGTGAGTTTTTCAATTTGAAAAGAGTGTAAAATTCATACTTAGCGTTTAGCGTAGAAGTGCTTACAAAATTAGCGCTTTGTGCTGTACATTTATTTATCTATCTGCTTACTTTTGTAACACCAAAAAATACAAGATATAAAATTGATTATGTAAAAAACCGTGTTTCGAATATACATATGTATGTTGTGGAAAGTGGAAAAGTGGGTCAACTGGGTAAATGTGATTTCCGTATTTTTAGCGTGAAGATTTTTATATCTTTTTTCTGGTGGTCTTATGTATTTGAAAGCCATTTAAAGTGAAATCTCCTTTAAAATTTTTTCTCTTAGCCATTTTCTGCCAATACAATAGAAAAAAACTCAATGCTAAAACAACCGAAGAAACCGAAGAAAATCTCAATTTTGAATTTCACTCTACTTAAATGATTATTTATAGTGTTTTTGTTGTTACTGTTTTATATAACACAACACCGAACGAAGACGTCGACGACGACGACTTTCACGAAAACTGCAATTGCGGTGCAAAGCTAAGCTTTCTCTGATATGACCACAGCAAAACAAAAAATAGCAACAACAACAACAAGAAGCAAAGACCGAAAATATTTGGCCAAAAACAAAAACAACATCACAGAAAACAAAACGCAAAAAAGGAGCGTGGGAGTTTTGAAATTAATATGCGTCAAAGTGTCGAAATCAGAAGAGAGCAGCGGCGTAACAACGCATTATTAGAGTTTATCGGTTAAATGCACAGACGGTAAGAAGAGAAACGAGAATGCATGAAAAATTTGCAAAGGAGCCGAAGGTGAAATCAAGTCAACTCAAGTCGATCGCGTTAATTTCACCACGATAGCAAAAGTTTATGTTGTGCGTGTGTGCTTATTTGTGCAATCGCACCTTTTTCAGTCATTTCGTGCCTGTGTGGGAGTTATGCAGCGTTGAAACGGCATAAACGAAAAACAATGCAACAACAACAACAATAAGAGTAAAAGCATGAAGTTCGTACCGGAAGCGAAAAGTTTTCTTTCGTCCGATGTGGAGTTTCTCTTTTTGTTGTTGTTGCGTTGGGTGCTTTTATTTATTTATTTTTGCTTTTTAGCACCAACACTGTCTTTACAACATTTTCATTAAGTTCAGCGGAGAGGGAGATCAGTTGAAAAAGAGTTCACATTACTTAAATTAAATTGCTGCCATTTTCTTCTGCGCGGAGGTTGTGTTTAATGTAATCTTTGAATCAAAAATGTTTTTTTTTTAACATGTATTTGGAAAAGTGAGCAAAAATAATAGTAACAGCCAAACTTAAATAGATCGGCGGGAGTAACTAACTCAGTGAGTGAAAGAGTGTGCAAGTGAAAGGCGATGGTGAAAACACCAACGCCGGTGTCGTCGAATATTGACGATGTCAAAGTGAAGCAGCAGCAGCGTAAGCAAACCACAACAACAATAACATCAACAACTTTCGTCTATTGACTTTAACGCCAAAAAGCGAGTGAAAACTCTCGCATGCGATAATTTGTTGTAAAATTGAAAATTTTCACCACCACTTTTATTATTTCGCTTTTGCTTACTTGTTGTTATTGTTGTTGCTCCTCTTTGGCTTTGTAGATTTTGATAAGTGAAGACTGACAGATAGAAAAAAAAGCTCATTTAAATTGCTAATGAAAATGAGGTTTGGAACGGAAGGAAAGTGAAGTTATGTAACACAATTTCTCTACCGCATTGTTTCACTCTCTCTCTCACTCGCTTCCATGATGTGTGTATAGGGAGAAAATAAGTGAAGATATATGTATGCATATGTACATATTTTTTGGCGCACTTTCGCCAGCTGCGTTCCTACTTACTACTGACTTTTCCAAAGTCAATTATCCGTTTTTCCTGTTAACAAAAAAAAAAACGATAAGTATTTAATGGACATCTTCATTTATCAAAGAAAAGATTCGTTAATTTATCTCCCTTGCGCGTACGCGCGCATTCAACCGAACACGCACACTCACGCAGCCTGAGCACCTATTTAACCCAATAGACAAAAACTTCGAAAATGATATCGTTAGTGTGAGTTGCTTGTTAAACGTCATGAAATATCATTCCTTAGCCTTGACTAGTCCTTCAGTTTGGGATGGGCAATAGTTCAAAAGAAGGGAGTATCGTTAGCGAATAATTTTCGATTTGATGGCGAAACTTACTTAATTTCGAATAATTATTAAAATAAAAAAATTATTAAATATTAGTCAATTATTAATTCTCTTTAAATACGTAACAAGCATCTGGTTAAAGGTTATTGGTTAATGCTACTCGTAAACATTAATCTGATATTGAGCAAATTACATTGTGTTAATTATTGGAATATCTCTCCCCTTTCATTATTAAAACACTTTATTGGCCCTTGGCGCTAATTATACTTATGAGGTATAATGCAAATGCGGTGCGATTGGTGACGAGAGCTCAAACGGCTTGCATTGCGTTGCATGCAGTTAGTGTGCTTCTTTTTCCCAACAGAGCATCGAACAGGCAGAGAGCAATTTGCTTTTAAGCACATTCTCTCTATCACCTTCGACTTTTTGTGTGTTCTTTTCCTTTTTAAGTGTTCGCTAATGCAGAATGTTTGCTCGCTCTTAACTTCACTTGTCACTGGCCATTCTGTTTTTTCTTTTTTTTCTTTTTTTTCTTTTTTTTTTTGTATTATATACCGCAAACGTTATTTGTTGCTTTTGCTTTTGCAAGGCAAACAGCATCTCAATGCAATTAATATGGAAATTTCATGCTCTTTTTCTTCTTTTTATACATGTATTTATTTCGTTGTATGGACTTGTAAGCAAGAGTGCACATTTCGTTATTGTGGGTGTGTGTGTGTGTGTGTGTGTGTGTGTGGCTGTGCGAGCGACTAAATTGTGTAGTGCGTGTCGGTGTTGCCCTTCGTTCTCGCAATTACGCTCTTTGTCACGTTCTACACTACAACTACAACAACAATAAAATTGCGCCAATGTCAAATACGTCATTAAAATGTGTAGCAGTAACAAAAACAACTACAATACGAAGAAACGAACGAGCGCACGGAAAGTCATTAAATTCATTAACTTTTGTAGTTGCTTTTCATTACCTTTGTTGTTGCTGTTGGAGGTGTTGTTGCTTTTATGTTATTGTAAAATTGACACATTTGTTTTGTTTGCCTTCTTGCGTATGTGCCTATATGTATAGTCAAAAAGATGGAACACCCCACCCAAACACTTATCAGTAGTATCAGCTTCCTCTTCTCCGTCAGAAGCTGATGGAGAAGAGGAAGCAGCATCTTTCCTATTTGCAGTTTGTTCACCTTGATGTTTATTTTTTTTTGCGTCCTCTGTATTTTGTGTGTATGGTGAAGGTCCTTTTATATACTCTGTTGTTTTTGTAGAAGTCCTACTCTCGCTGTTGACGATGGCAATGATGATGATGAGAAAACACCTTGAAATCTCAAAATGTCGTTGAAGGCTAGTTTTTTCCTTTTCTTTACTTTTCTAAAACTGTATGTGAAATGTTTTTCCGCTTTTTTTCTTTTCTTCTCATGTCACACACAATGCTTTTGTTTTCCCATTTAACCAAAGAAGATACAATTTTACCAACCGTGCAACAAAAGCATTATACATTTAGAAGAACAAAATGCATCTGCTCAATACCGTCGCTCCACAAAAAACTCCAGCAACAGCCTGAAGGATCTATTCTTTTGTTTAGTGATTTTCCGCAAAATACACTAGAGAAAACCTACGCCACAAATACACGGGGCATGCTGTGTCCTCTGTATATGTTGTGTGTGGCTGTTTATACTCGTCGAGTATGCGTGTGCGCCTGTTACTTTTGGATAGCATTCGTGATTCGCTGGCAATGGCAACTGATTCTGCCTGAGATTTTTTCCTGAAAACAGTTTTCTGTTGTCAGTTGTGCATTGAGGTTGTGTTTCAGTGTTATTTCTCATAAGAAACCAACTGAAATAAATAAATCAATTATTTAATAAGTTAAATTTGCTAAATCTTAAAAAAAATGCATTTAAAGAGGCACCCTGTTTTTGTCGCTTACATGTAAGCTTTTACATGCATGCTGCACTTTGCTAACTATTCAACTCAACTGAACTCAACACCCACGCAATAATTCACCTACATAAATTCACCACATTTGAATCGCGCGCGCGTTGTTCGCTCTCTTGCATGTTAACTAACGGCACTTTTCTTCTTTGAGTGATTCTTTTGTTTCTTGTACTTTTTATTTGAAGTGCCGCTGCGGCTGTTGCAGTCGCACATTTGCATTTGTTTGTTGTTGTGTTTAGTTCTTCGTTATATTTTTCCTGTTGTGCAGTGCAGTTATGTGCGCGCAAATTGTCGAATTTTTGGCGCATTCAGTTTGAACTTATTGTCGCGTTCGTATGTTTTCTAGTTCAGTTTTTGTTTTGTTCTTGTTTAAGCTCGTTGTCAGTCCGTAATTCATGTTAACTTATGGTATTTTCGTCTTAATTTCGTCCCTTGTTCGTGTGCAATATTACTTGTTTGATATTTTAATTGCCAAACTGGAGAATTCAATATTGTTGAAATTGCTCAATTTGCTGTCGACGCATTCATCGTCGTCGTCGTCGTCGTCGTCGTCGTCGTCGTCGTCGGCGTCGTCGTCGAACAACAATGAACCTTCGCACTCGAATTTGATTAAGGTTGAGTTCGAACGCAGTATTATGGATTTGTTGCATGAGCCGCCTAGGTGAGAAAGTAGTGTGAAAGGGAAGAAATCGCATATAACTACATATGGTCTTTAAAATCAATTTAAACATGATTTTTCTTTGTTGTAAATTCCAGTGCTAATCAATTTTTTTTTTTTTGTCAATTCCAGATTGCCGGTTAACGAATGTCAGGCAAGCCAAACTGCTAGAGTCACATCTAACCCGCACGCATCGAGTAGCACAATGGCGGTCAGTCGTGTCCCATCGCCGCCCTTGCCGGAAGTGAATATGCCAGTTGCGGAGAACTGGTGTTACACGCAGGTAAGCAGAGAGTTAATTGCAAAAGAATATCCATTTATACATACATATCTATGGTGTATATATGTATATAAATAAATCCCAACAACCCCAACAACAAAAAAGGATTAAATTTCTACAAGCGTTGCCAAGAACAAAACAATTCCCATGGGTGACCACAGAGAAGTAATAGCAGGAGTAGAGGGAACAAAAAAATTGACGGCTTCTTTGCTTTGTTGCGATATTTAAAAAAAATTTTTTTGCATTTGTATGGTTTACATTAATCCGGACAACCACTACCGCAACAATAAAACTAAAGCCAAACTCAAATTTCAATGTAAACCGTCCATCCTGTTTCCAAATGTCTGCTCTTCTCTTGTCACCCGTCTCGTTTCATACCTTTCTCATGCCAATTATTGTTCGCTTCGTTGAACAGTAAATGAACTTCCGTCGAATGGAACTCTTTTTTTTCTTCTCTATTTGCTTTACTGGTATCCCATAGCATTTTGGACTTGACCGTAACAACACTTTGGGTGAGTTGAATTGCCTACGCATCTTGAGCAAAGAGGAGGGAACTAGATCTGATATCTTCTTGTAATTATGGTTTGGCTGTAATAAGCCTCAGTTCGATGTCTTTATCTCCAGAGGAGTGGGACATTTTAAAAGTATCTACATTACTACTTCGGTTAACTCAATGATGTTCTGAATGCTCTTAAGCCAGCCACATAATGAATGTCCCTCGCCTTTAGTAGAGAGGGAGATAGCTCAAAATTTGCCAACTTGAGCGGCTCTTTGCCTAATTTCATCTCATTTTATTGTGTTCGCTCTGATCCATATATTATTCTAGTGATCAGACCACATAATACAAAGTGATCAGCTTAATAACTTTCTACCTTGTTATAGTCACGTTTTGCGCAGCCACTCTCTCTCAAAAGTATATCTTTCATTTTGTGTAGAAGCTTCGTTCTCGAGTCGCTAACTCTGAAGAGACATAACGATATCCCTCTATTTTTCACATTATTCCATGACACTCCTTAACAATCATCAATTTTTAACTTAATTTTTCCAGGTCAAAGTTGTCAAGTTCAGTTATATGTGGACCATCAACAATTTCAGTTTTTGTCGCGAGGAAATGGGTGAAGTTCTCAAATCGTCCACATTCTCCGCAGGTGCTAATGACAAATTGAAATGGTGCGTGAAGAAGCGAATTTTGAAGCGATTTATTTCTATATTCTATTTCATTGTCTTTGGATGACTCTCTCCAGGTGTTTACGTGTTAATCCCAAGGGCTTGGATGAGGAGAGCAAGGATTACTTATCATTGTATTTACTGTTAGTTTCATGTAATAAATCGGAAGTGAGAGCGAAATTCAAATTCTCCATTTTGAATGCGAAAAGAGAGGAAACTAAAGCGATGGAATCACAAAGGTAGTATGCAACAAATGTCCAATTAATGAGCTGTTCTAAAAAAAATATTATTTTTTTCCTACTCCTACACCTCCTCCGTAGAGCGTATCGCTTTGTGCAAGGCAAAGATTGGGGCTTCAAGAAGTTCATACGTCGAGATTTCCTACTGGACGAGGCGAACGGTCTGCTGCCAGAGGACAAACTAACCATATTTTGTGAGGTCAGCGTCGTCGCTGATAGTGTTAATATCTCTGGTCAGTCGAATATCGTACAATTCAAAGTGCCCGAATGCAAGTTATCCGAAGATTTGGGCAATCTCTTCGACAATGAGAAATTCAGTGATGTTACGCTCTCCGTTGGCACTAAGGAATTCCAAGCTCATAAAGCTATCCTCGCAGGTGAGATCACATACCTCATACACGATTAGAATCGTATCTCCGTTATAATGCCTTCACTTTCGTTGTACAGCACGTAGTGATGTCTTTGCCGCCATGTTCGAGCATGAAATGGAGGAGCGGAAATTGAATCGTGTCGCCATAACCGATGTGGATCATGAAGTCCTCAAGGAAATGCTACGGTTTATTTATACCGGCAAAGCACCAAACTTAGATAAAATGGCCGATGATCTCCTAGCTGCTGCTGACAAGGTCAGTCGTCCTAACAACTCAGACAGATTTATTGACGGAACCTATAATTTTCTTTAAATTTCCTTGTAGTACGCGCTAGAAAAGCTGAAAGTGATGTGTGAAGAAGCGCTGTGTGTCAATCTCTCAGTCGATACAGCAGCGGAAACTTTAATTTTAGCTGATCTCCACAGTGCGGATCAATTGAAAGCACAAACGATAGATTTCATAAATACGTAAGTATACTCCAAGAAAAAAACAAAAAAAAAATCAATCAAGAAAAGGAAAATTCGAAAACTGTATATCATATCCTTCAACGTAAGCAAAAAAGAAAAATGGACTTCAAGACAATAGCGCAACATTTATGAATCAAAATCTGTACTCGGCACACTGCTTTATCTTCAACTAGCATTTGTGTATCTGATAAAATTAATAGGAAACAAGATAATTAGAACTGAGTGGCGGAGTGTGGTATAACAGAGCATCTGGTTTCAATATGGCAACTCAAGAACGTAAGTTACTTGCAACTACTCATTATAAACAGTAAGTCAACTTTTAAGTTGATGTCTTGTGGGAAAAAAGTGGCAACACTCCTGTAATAAGTGATTTTTTCTAACGTTAGTCGTTTGTCGCAGATTTTGTGTAGTCGTCAAAGAGGTTTTTCTATATACATATGTACGTAAATATGAACAATAGAATAATTTCTCCATCTCAGGGCCATCTACCGGGTACAGAATATGAAAAAAAGAACAAAGCCAGAAGAGCTGAACTCAACCAAAGCTCGATAGCTTTGATGGGGCCGGTGATCATGCGTCACTATAACACTGATTGTAGGGTAAAAAAGTGTTCAAAAATCAATCAAAATAAATCAGTTTTTCAGTCATCGAATTAATTAAATTATTTTATTTATTTTGTCATTTATTTACAGTCATGCCACAGATGTGATGGAAACATCTGGTTGGCAAAATATGATCACAACACACTCACATTTGATAGCGGAGGCATTTCGTGCGCTCGCAACGCAACAAATCCCACCAATTGGACCACCAAGAAAACGTGTGAAAATGAGCTGAAACAGCTGCAATAACAACAACAACATTATCAACAACACAAATAACAATAACAACAGCAATAACACAACTACAACAATAAAAATAATAAGAATTCTAATAAATCCGACGGCAACAACAACAAAGGCAACAACAGCAATGGTAGGAATAATAATTACAAGAAATCAAATAATGAAATATTGAAATTTTTACTATAATAACAAACAACAAACACAAAAACAATAACAAAAGCAACAGTAGCAACAACAACAAAAGCATTAAATGGTTTAACTTTTACTTAATTATTAAGCATTACAATAATGATTACAATAATATCTAAAGATTATGATAATGATAACACTTGGTTAATAGTTTGCTAAACTTGATGATGAAAAAAATTATTTTAATGTTCTTTTATGAATATTTTTTGTTGATCACTATTAATTAAAATTACAGAAAAAAAACTCAAAAAAAAAAAGAAGGAAACCAACAACAATACCGTAAAATATAAATTAAAAGCATTTTAGTTCTAAGCGCAAAATTATAAAACAAATCTACTATTATTGATAATAATGATAACGACTAATGGTAATGAACATATGGATGAAGATGAACGTATACTTTGATTGTGATGTATATTGAAATAATGAGCAGTTATGGCGTTAATGATAATCGTCGTTCGTTCGATGAATGCTAATGAAAGATAGCAAAAATGCAGCTGAGTGAAAAAGAGACATTGAGAAACTTGGGCGAATTTCATATGTAAAGGGGTGTGCAACAACAACAGCATTAGCAGCAGCAAAAACAATAATATTAGTAACAATAACAACAAGAAAAACTAGTAAAAAAAAATATCTAATTAAAAAAAAAATTAATTGTAAATTTTCCTTTTTCCGATCACCACATCACACCAACCCACAACTTAAAACTGAACTACTGAACTCCTTCAATCTAATCCAACAACGCGATAGTGTCCAAGCAACTTTGTTGTTTTTGTTTTGCCATAGTGGAAAGTTGCAAGAAACAAACAAACAAACAAAAAAGCTGCTTCTTTTAAATTCTTTTATTTTGATAACCTTTGTGCTATTAGCTAACACATTTTTTTTACTTGATTGCAAAGAATTTATTCCAAACCAAGTTTCTTTGGCATTGCTGCACGAATTACCCCACCAGCTTAAACACAACACCAATAGCGAACCCTTAGGCAGACAATCAAACACACCGAAATCATCATCATTTCGAAGTACAGAGCTGTAATAACCCATCCATAACCCAGTTACTGATAGGAGAACCTCTTCAACTGTGCTCCAAAACCATTAAACCTGAACACCCGTTATTTTATGGAGCCGAGACTAGGTGAGGCCGCTTTTATCTTTTCTTTTTATCTCACACACAATTCAAGCTCACCCACTTTCTTAATCCTCTCACCCTCTCTTTCTCTAACACTTGCTGTGCGATAGATCTAGAAAAGTGGAAAACACTAAAATGCACTAGGGAGCAGCAGGAAGGTCACACTACACTTAATTCTATATACTACGCCAAAAAGCAAGGGTTGGTTCTGTTATTGTGTAGTGCTACGAGGCGGTCGTTGTATTGGGTTTTTTTTTTGTGTGGGACACGAAATCCATTTTCAATTGATTGATAAAAGGGTTCCTTCAGACACACACCATAGACAAACACAACCGAATTGTAAAATAAAAATTTGTTTTTTATAGAAAAAAAGAATTGTAAAAAAATTGTCACGAACTTTGTTTATTTAAGTATTTTTAATTATTACGAGTATATAAAATTGTAATTTGTTGTAAAAAATTAAATATTTGTGTCGCATTAACTTTAAATAAATTTACAAATTAATTATATTAAATTAAGTGAAAGCAGAAAATCTGTTGCCTTTTTTCTTCCACATGAGCTTTTTTCGTACATACATATATACATATATATGTTTTAATTTTACTTCTTTGGTTTATGATTTTTTTTTAATTGTTATATGTATGTAAAATGTTTAATTAAATTAGTTACACTTGCAGGTATACAACACAA
This sequence comes from Cacoxenus indagator, assembly GCA_035041755.1. Lineage (NCBI taxonomy): Eukaryota > Metazoa > Arthropoda > Insecta > Diptera > Drosophilidae > Cacoxenus > Cacoxenus indagator. Next base: position 150,825 of record JAWNKX010000379.1, read on the forward strand.
GCCCACAGCTACATACACACATACACACAAACATACACACCGACAACGCTTAGCAATTAAATTGTATTAGTTAAGCTTTTGATGTACAAATTATAAAATAAAACACGACAAAAAGTACTTTAAATAATTATAAAAAAAAGTGGCCGAGAGTAAACTATTCCGTACATTTATTTAATTCATGGCGTTGCATTCTGTATAATTCGAGATTTGAGTCACAACCGAGCAGCAAAAAAAGAAAATAAAAAATAAAAAATTTTTCATTGTAAATCAGTAGTGACAAAACTAAATTCAAAAATAAAAAAATATTGAATAAAATGAAAATCAAAATATTAACTCAAAAAATGGAAGCCAAGGAAACGAACTTCCCAGTGCTACATGAGCTGATCATAAGTACTCCATAAATTTAACACGCTTTGAAATATAGCAAGCATAATCAATGAAATGTTTAATTGTATGTGCATAACGGATCTCGCTAAGAGCAGAGTTACAGTAAACATTTCTCTATCGTTTGTGTGTCATACTATGAGCTAGTGTAGTGGCCTGAGTTGAGTGGTTGCTTATCTCATGAGAACAATGATAGCATATGGAGTATAACCATGTATTAGAGATAATCCACTACCACCATTGCAACACAACGGCGCTATTCCTTCACTTAAAGAAATAAACTTAAATGAAATTCGATAAGGTGACCAAAAAAACTATAACTGTAACACATTCTGCAAGAAAATATTTTATTGTTGTCGATAGTGTGCAATTTAGATTCGTGTCATTGCGTTTTAGTGCCTGCTGCAAGGTTGAGCAGAACAAAAGCGAGAGAGCAAAGGAGAAATGAAAATGAGAAACTGTATTCTGTGAAAACAATAACAATAAGCATGCATTGTTATAATTGCACACAAACGTGTGCAAGAAACAGATTAATGAGGGAATAATCCGTCGTTTTCGACGGTAGTCGTGACCCAGTGTTGGACAGTGTTTGTTACTGTCAACAGTTTCGTTCAGTGTGCGTTTATTTCTTATTTTACTTGCGGGGTTGCCAATCAAATTTGTAGAAATAAAATAAATTTAAAAGGGGTTTTCATCACCACAGTCGTATACAGTCAAATCATCATACAGTTCCCAACGAAAAGTTAAACAAAAGAAAAGTGAATAGCTACAACTCATGATGTTGATTTGTTGTAATAAAATTCGTTGTTATAAAAATAAAATTGTTAATCATTAATCCTTATCCTTCCTTATCATTAATCCTTCTTCGACAATATGTTTCAGATAAGAACTTCATTATTTATTATTCTAATTAATTTGTTTGTTTACTTCTTTGCTTAGTCATATTCATATTCAAAAACATAATTTTATTTAATATGCCATCATTTCCGACAATGGCATTTTTTTCTCCCCAAATAAGATTTCTAGCTTCTGAAAAAACTATTTCTGAAAATGCTGACGAAGCTGGTATTGCAAATATCTTGCAACTAACCCTATATAATAGGGGAAACTGACATTCCTTTTCTCGCCACCAATTCAATACATTGAATTCATCACTCATGGCGACTCGTATATTGGAGTAAGCTGCTACTTCCTTCGCTATTATATCTTCGTCAGACTCATCTGAGAGGGGTTCAATGAAATCCGCCAGAAATTCGTTGTACTTAGTATTTGAGGAATTTACTGTCGATTCGTGGCGATCCTTATCACCTCGGAAAGATAACCTCATAATCTCCTTACATTCGTCAATAGTTTTTTTAGAATTGACGTGTCTAAGCTGATTAGTTGGAGGAAATAAGTACAGCGCGATCCTGTGATACTTGGTTATATTTTTAAATATCACAGAATCGATAAAGTGATCTAAGGATGACTTCAACTTTTGCATTATAACTTTGTCTTCGCTAGAGTCTTTGCATAATTTTTGCAGAGCATGTATTCTCGGGATAACCCAATGAATAGTTGGGTAACTGTCACCTTCAAGAAATTTGGAAGTCTCCGCCATTTTGGAAAGCAAATGCGTCACTGCTTTTAAGTTGCTCAAATTTAAAGAATCTATGCGATACATTTCTTTGTTTTCCTTTAACGTGGTACATACATCATACCAATTGTCTTCCACCGATTTCATGGTATCAAATATGGTATTCAACCTCGTCTGACAAACGCCCTCTGAGCTTTGACCGGTTCTCTTGAAATATTTAGTCAGTTTGGCGCATTTTTGTTCAATTTCAAGTAGTTCTGGAACCTGGATAAGTGCGTTTTCAATAGCACTATTCATTAGGTGATTAATGCAGGGTATTCGCGTCGATTCTTGAAAGGCAGCTACCATATTTGACCCACGGCCTGTAACGATAATGGCGTCGTCAAAATTTAAGCCGAAAGCCTCCAAGCACTCTTGAATCTTATCGCGAATAAGTGGACCTGAAAATGAATAGCCACTCACTTATATATATATGAGGAATTTTTAACATGTACACACCTGTTGCAGTTTGACCATTTATGCACAGCATGGCCAAAAACCGGTTCTTGATGCTACCTTCAATAATGCAATGCAGTGCTATGCATATAAATGTTTTATGAGAAAAACTATCCGTCCACGCGTCCGTGGTGATAGTATAACCATTTTCCTTAATTAAGGCAATTTCCTCTATCAAAGAGGAAAGTTCCTTATTGTACAGTTCCGTGACATTTCGGGATAACGTTGTTGGATGAGGTAGCAGTTGTTTTACGTCCACATTACTGCCAAGGCGATTGCCAATTTCGATGGCTAGCGATATGAGATCTTGAAATCCAGAATCGCAGATAATGCTGAATGGACGACAATTTTCTATGACCCACTCCGTCACAACCTTTGTCACTGATGATTTTGTTTCGTCATACAAATCAGATTCAGAAAGGTTGGCCTTGTAGCACTTATGACGAACTAAGTTGGACATGTCACCAGAATATTTAAATACATTATTGCAAGTACGGCATGCAACGATAAAAGGTATTGTTTCGTTATTTTCTCCAATTACATGACCGAAAACATCCCACACCTCGTTCTTGCCGCGCTTTTGGCTAAGATGGTATTGACCACTTATTATTTTTGAATAAATTTCTGAAATTATCACGCCAGATGGAAGCGAGCACTGTGGAACAAGTATATATATCATATACAATATATACCTTTAATATATGTATGTATGCAGAAGTCGAAACAACAACATATATTTCTACACATATATTTACGTCTGTCTAACAATAACAACGTAAAACATTATTTGGTCGAGCTCTCAAAAAATATATTCTTGTCAGGAGCAGTTGAATAAGTGGAAACCAAAAGGTATCCTTGTTGTTGTTGTGTGACGTGAGTTGAGAAAGCTATGACGGTTATTACATTTGGCAATTCAACTCTCTCAAGTAATCATTAATTCCTCATTGGTATTGATCTGAGTTATTACACTATCTTTAGTAGCTTTCACAATTTTTGGCAGTTCTTTGCATATTCTCTGCACTTTGCGTGCAATAATAATTCATAATATTGTATTTTTTTCTATTAAAAATTGAATACTTCCCTTTGCCAGCACTACTTTTGCCTTTTTCCTAGTTTAATTTAAAAAGACCCGTTCTACACGCAGCCCCAATTCATGCAATTCCTCTCTCGCAACACTTGTGTACGAGGCTAACGGGATAGCTCGTATTACTTGTACCTTGTGTTGCGCGAAGCTGTTTCGTGTTCTTCTTTATGTTCGCTCGGTTTTTTCGCCGTTGCTTTATTTCGTTGTGAGTAAGTATTGCTGAAAATTACGGGAGGTATGTGGTTGAAGCAAGCAGTGATTGCAGCGTTTGGAAGTGAACAGTACGAACAGAACAATGAAATAGTGTTGCAAGCAATATAATGCTGCGTGTAAAAGGGGTAAAAAGATGAACGAATGAATAAAGTAACGGCGAAAAAACCGAACGAACACAAAAAGAACTCTCAAAATGTTGAGAGTATTCTCTTCTCAACGAACACGGGTTCAGAGAGAGAAATTGAGAGTTGAATTGCCAAGTGTAATACGGGTCACAGCATGTACATGACATGGGACACATTATATAAATATGTATGTAAATATATAAAACGTGTTACGTTGTATTAAGAACTAATAAAAACCCAACAAAGATTTATATATTCCATTATAGACACTTTTGCTTTCCACTTATTTCGTTTTCTTATCCAAGCATATATTTTAGTTGTTCTTTTATGTCTCAAAACATATGACCGAGTAAATAATATAAGAACAGCAGAATTAAGTGTACTGCGCTGTGAGAAATCGAGTCTGCTTTAGTGAGCAGATCGCATTGAAAATATGTTTTGATTGTTATTTTCGACTTCTGGTCACATGTATGTCACTTTATTTTTGTTACATTTTGTTGTACATCGGCGTCAACAGTAGCTGAATCTTCATATACATCAATATGCTTTATCACCAAATGGCGCCTCAAATTTGTTATGTGTTTGCCAGTCAACAAGACGCCGCATACGTTACATATCGATTTATTTTTAACACTATCAAACCTAAAAAAAACCCGCACCGATTTGGATGGATGACGACCCATTTCTACGCACTATTAGAAGATAGATTTAAAAGACACATATTAACACATTCACTGTAAACATACAATTGACGCAGGGTTGCTAAGTGCCAAAAATAATTACCTTTAAGGTAAAGTCGATAACACCTAAAAAAGAACAATGTATATTTTGAAATGTTTATTTACAAAATATTTCATTTATTTTTAAATTTTTTTTTTTAATAATAATATTTCGGTTTCTTACTAACAATAATCAGCTTATTAAATGCTACCAATTGTTACTCAATAACCATTACAATGACAAGACTTAAATAATGACAAAGTCGATGAACAAATAATAATAGCAATATAACAATGAAAATAACAAATATAACAATATAAATAACATATATAAGCAATATAAATTTAATAACTTAATGTTACATGAAACGTTCCTTAAGCTCGTAAGGATGGTGCCTTTTCCGTCTTTTCCTCGGGCGATGAGTTGCTAGAGCCTTATCAAGTGGATTTGGGTGCATAGACCGTTATTAAATCATTTTCGTCAGCTTCTTCTGACTTTTAAAAATAATATGTGTAATATTTTGTAGTAAATTACGATAACATTTAAGTGGATGGGTAAAATGATACGACCACTTCGTTCCATGTAAATCGGACTATCATTAGGCTTTGCAGCATTTCAATAGATAACCTATCACGCAAATTATTTTAAATTAAATTATATACAGAGAACGCGCGCTCGACAGTGACAAAAAACTGCTTTTGGGAGGACAACCAGAAAGTGTTGACACATATTTGCGATCTCTGCATGTATATTTTTGTACTATGTCATAAAAACAGTGTAATTACAATATCAAATATTATTAGCCTGTGCTTTTTTCCATTTTACTAGAAAATTAAATTTTTTTAGAAAGGGCATCGACTCTGTCAGTCAAATAATTTAACGAAACTTCACTTTCACGCGAATCACACTGCCGAAACTGGGACTCAAAACAGCGAGTCGTTGGGGCCCACGCTCGCAGTGTTACTATCAGTAAAGCATAGTGCATTTTCAATAACTCATCAAAGTAAACACAACTAAAAGAATTAAAAATATTCGTTCAAGAACACCAACCAGTCGACTTGGCACTATTATATCCGACCGTTCAAACGTTTTATCGTAAATGAGTGTGTATATATACATATACATATTTAGAAGATAAATATTGTCTCAAAACCAGGGGTCGCAAATAACAGTCAACACATTTTGTCAATGCGGTGTGCTCACTGAAAAAAAAATGAAACAGACTTGATTTCCCACTTGCAGAACCCTAAATTTTTCTTTGCTATGTAGGCTGACATATGTTTTTAGTTCAGCAAAGAATAAGATTCGTTGTGCGTGAGAGAGTGATGGGGTGAAAAACCACACATATACATGAGACGTACAAATATACGTACATAAAAGTGCATACATGCACACATCAACAATTTAGCAATTTTATATCAACGAAGCAAGTAAAGTGTTAAGTTCTACAGGACGTAGAACAAATTAACGTACTAAGCAAAGCTCTGAAAAACACAATACAACAAAACTACATATTAAAAACACTTAAAAACAACGAAGTACGCATACAGACAAACGACTCGTCGGACTACTCGGCGGTGGTTAAGATGCTTAGAGATAACCATACTAAATATTACACCATTAAGCCCAAAGAGGAGAGGGGATTCAAGACTGTACTAAGGAATATGCACTACGCCACTGATCTTGACGAACTAAAGAATGAACTATCGGAACTAGGCCACGGCGTTATTAATATACACAACGTACAACAAAATCGACAAAGAAACCCCTGCCGCTATTTTTCATAGAACTAAAAGCCAACGCGAATAATACAGAAATATACAACATCAGCACACTTCTCCGACCAAAAGTCATCTTTGAGCCACCACACCACAAAAGCACGGTAGCTTAGTGCTCAAACTGCCAAAAATATGGACACACAAGAAATTTTTGCACCAAAGATCCGATCTGTGTGAAATGCGCTGGCAAGCAAGCACAAGACTATTGACTGCAAACTAATAAGTGCAGATCAAATTAAATGCGCTCTTTGTGGCGGCTCACACACAGCCAACTTTAAGGGATGCGAAGTATACAAACACCTAAAAATTAAAAGATTTCCGTCACTAAGAGAGAAAGGCGCTAAAAGAGCTGACTATCAGTCAGAAGAACAACCATCAAACAAAGTTAAAATTGGATTAACTGGATTAAAATTGGATCTGGTGGAAATAAAACACATAATAAAAGAACTAGCGCAGCAAATGAGTAACATGATGAACATCATGACCGTATTATTGACAAAACGCGACAACAAAAATGGACGATAAACTACGAATAATTGCATGTAATGCCAATGGAATCAATAACCATAAACTCGAATTCAAGACATTCTTAGACAACAACCAAATTGACATCGCCCTAATATCTGAAACGCACCTAACACGTAAACATAACTTGCAGATAAATGGCTACGTTGCTTATACTACAAATCACCCTGATGGAACGGGCCACGGAGGCACAGCGGTCATTATTAAAAACACACTCAAACATATAGAACTCGAAAATTATGATTTAGAGCACATACAAACAACTTATATACAAATCACTGATTCTTTGGGATCTCTAATTATAGCAGCTGTCTACAGTGTACCTAAACACAAGATCACTTTGACACAATATAATGACTTCCTGAAAACACTTGGACCACCCTTTATTGTCGGTGTCAAATGTCAAACAAAAAAGGTAAGGACCTACTGAGGGCTATATACACAGTAAAGGCACCACACATAAGCACCGGCGAACCAACCTTTTGGCCTACTGACAAAAAAAAAATACCTGACCTCATCGACTTCTATATAATTAAAAATATTGATATACGAAAGCTCGCAATAAAATCAAGGCTAGATTTATCTTCAGACCATACTCCGATCCAACTTGACTACCAAAACAGCGTATTAACTGAACGTAAAATCAACAAGATATACAATCATCGCACTGATTGGGAAACTTACAGAGATTATATAAAGCGATCGCTGCCGCTAAATATTTCAATTACAACTAATAGCGACATAGAATCAGCAGTGATTCTCTTCAATGATGTAATCGAGAAAGCTGCTCTACAGTCGACTCCTACACATACGACCACAGAGCGCAATGCTTTCACTCCACCTTCTCTCCGATGGCTAATCAACAGAAATAGAAAACTTAAGAAAATATGTCAAACAATCAGAGCCCCATCTGCTAAAAAAGTGCGACCACCACTGAAAATGGACGACAGGACATGGGCTAGAACAGACCTTGAAAAAGCTATAACATTAGCCAATTATTACGAGAGTGTTTTTGCGGAAAATGATACTACCACTGATGACTCACTACCTCCTCTGAACTGAGGTAGTTCAACTGTAGCACTAAAGAAGATCTCTACGAAAGAAATAATTGCAACTATAAAATAGGACATTAAACATAAAAAAGCCCCTGGCTACGACAAAATAAACGGACTATTACTGAAAGAATGTCCTGTGGAGGCACTAGACTACATACGAAATCTATTTAAAGCGGTATTAAGACTAAGACATTTCCCCAGTACATGGAAAGTTGCCGAGATAATAGGTATTCCTAAACCTGAAAAGGACTACAAAAAAGCTTCCTTCTACAGACCCATAAGCTTGCTACCCGTGCTGTCAAAAATTTTTGAAAAACTTCTACGTGAGAGACTTCTCATTCTTTTAAGACGTAATCAAATAATACCCGACCACCAATTTGGATTCCGACGTAATCATTCTACGATTCAACAGATTCACGGCGTAACCCACAAAATACTTAACGATATAGATGACAACTAATTTTGCATTGGACTATTCCTAGATGTCGAGAGAGCCTTTGATAAAGTTTGGCACAAAGGCCTAATACACAAGATCCACTCAATTTCCCAAACCAATGTGACTCAAATTCTGTCAAGCTATATAGAAGGCAGATACTTTTATGTTGAATATAAAAACGAATATTGAACACTACGCCCGGTAAGCACAGGAGTTCCCCAAGCAAGCGTTCTTGGGCCACTCCTTTACACTATTTACACCGCAGACCTACCTCAACCAACACAGGACTCTACAATGATAGCTACGTTTGCAGACGACACCATTCTTCTATCCGCCCATAAAAGCATAAATGCAGCAAAATCCACTCTACAAAAAAACTTAAATAAAATCCAAGAGTGGTTTCGGAAATTGAGAATAAAAATTAACAAGCGCAAAACAGTTCAAGTAATTTTTACTACCAAAACAAAATATAGACCAGTTCCCCTAATAATTGACGGAAGAAATATAACAATCGGAAACGTGGCTAAGTACCTCGGAATCTACCTTGACTGCAAACTGACATGGAAATACCATATTTTTAAAATACGAAACCGAATGAAACTTAAAATAAATGAATTGCACTGGTTGTTAAACAGAAAATCGAAAATCTCACTGTACGTACGGAGTATATATATATATATATGTATATGGAGTAGCCATATAAGCTTTACTGTCACCCCTCGATACATTATGAAAACGTACTACTAAGAGTCCAAATTGTGTTGACAGGTTCATTTCAAGGGGTGGCCAAAAGAACCCGAAAAAATGACTGCATGGCGTAAACACAAAATATTGTAAACAATGCTCGAAATGACTTTTTTAATTTCTTATACATTTTTTCCAAAAAAAAAAAGGTTCTTCGAAGACAACAGAAGCGAAGGATCGAAGGAGAAACGAAAATGAGGAACTGTATTCTGTTGTAATTACATTTTTCGTGCGTGCATATGAATATCCAAACGTCTGAAAGAAACAGAGTAATGAGAGAATAATCCGTTGTTTTCGACGGTAGTCGTGACCCAACGAAAAGTTTAGCAAAAGGAAAGTGAAAAAGGGAGTGAAGTTGTAATAAAATTCGTTGTTATAAAAATCAAATTGTTAATCATTAATCCTTAAATCATTCCTTCCCAGACAATATGTTTCAGATCAGAACCTCATGAGTGCTATGCACACTCACATATTTTTTATTTTATAATTTTATTGTTTACTTCTTTGCTTATTTATATTCATATTCAAAAACATAATTTTATTTAATATGCCATCATTTCCGACAATGGCATTTTTTTCTCCCCAAATAAGATTTCTAGCTTCTGAAAAAACTATTTCTGAAAATGCTGACGAAGCTGGTATTGCAAATATCTTGCAACTAACCCTATATAATAGGGGAAACTGACATTCCTTTTCTCGCCACCAATTCAATACATTGAATTCATCACTCATGGCGACTCGTATATTGGAGTAAGCTGCTACTTCCTTCGTTATTATATCTTCGTCAGACTCATCTGAGAGGGGTTCAATGAAATCCGCCAGAAATTCATTGTACTTAGTATTTGAGGAATTTGCTGTCGATTCGTGGCGATCCTTATCACCTCGGAAAGATAACCTCATAATCTCCTTGCATTCGTCAATAGTTTTTTTAGAATTGACGTGTCTAAGCTGATTAGTTGGAGGAAATAAGTACAGCGCGATCCTGTGATACTTGGCTATATTTTTAAATATCACAGAATCGATAAAGTGATCTAAGGATGACTTCAACTTTTGCATTATAACTTTGTCTTCGCTAGAGTCTTTGCATAATTTTTGCAGAGCATGTATTCTCGGGATAACCCAATGAATAGTTGGGTAACTGTCACCTTCAAGAAATTTGGAAGTCTCCGCCATTTTGGAAAGCAAATGCGTCACTGCTTTTAAGTTGCTCAAATTTAAAGAATCTATGCGATACATTTCTTTGTTTTCCTTTAACGTGGTACATACATCATACCAATTGTCTTCCACCGATTTCATGGTATCAAATATGGTATTCAACCTCGTCTGACAAACGCCCTCTGAGCTTTGACCGGTTCTCTTGAAATATTTAGTCAGTTTGGCGCATTTTTGTTCCATTTCAAGTAGTTCTGGAACCTGGATAAGTGCGTTTTCAATAGCACTATTTATTAGGTGATTAATGCAGGGTATTCGCGTCGATTCTTGAAAGGCAGCTACCATATTTGACCCACGGCCTGTAACGATAATGGCGTCGTCTAAATTTAAGCCGAAAGCCTCCAAGCACTCTTGAATCTTATCGCGAATAAGTGGACCTGAAAATGAATAGCCACTCACTTATATATATATGAGGAATTTTTAACATGTACACACCTGTTGCAGATTGACCATTTAGGCACAGCATGGCCAAAAACCGGTTCTTGATGATACCTTCAATAATGCAATGCAGTGCTATGCATATAAATGTTTTATGAGAAAAACTATCCGTCCACGCGTCCGTGGTGATAGTATAACCATTTTCCTTAATTAAGGCAATTTCCTCTATCAAAGAGGAAAGTTCCTTATTGTACAGTTCCGTGACATTTCGGGATAACGTTGTTGGATGAGGTAGCAGTTGTTTTACGTCCACTTTACTGCCAAGGCGTGTGCCAATTTCGATGGCTAGCGATATGAGATCTTGAAATCCAGAATCGCTGATAAGGCTGAGTGGCAGACAATTTTCTACGACCCACTTCATCACAGCCAATGACACAGATGATTTTGTTTCGCCATACAAATCAGACTCAGGATGGTTGTCTTTTAATTCATCGGCATTGTAGCACTTATGACGAACCAAATTTCCCATTTCGCCAAAATATTTAAATACACTACTGCAAGTGCGGCACGCTACGATACCAGGCATCGTTTCGTTATTCTCTCCAATTACGTGACCAAAAAGATCCCACACTTTGCTCTTGCCGCGCTTTTGGCTAAGACGGTACTGACCACTTATTATTTTTGAATTTATATCTGACATCAATGGCACACCTCGTGGCAGCGAGCACTGTGAAACAAGTGTACATATTATATACAGTTAATATATGTATACAGAAGTCGAAAATAACAGTCAACACATATATTCAAGTCTGCCTAGCATTAACAGCGTAAAAACCTCATTTGGTCGAGTTCTCAAAAAATATGTTCATGTGAAAAGCAGAACAAAATAAGTGGAAACCGAAAGGTCCTCCTTGTTGTTGTTATTGTGTGACGTGAGTTGAGAGAAATAGCGTGAGTGCGAGAGAGAGGTAAGGTGAAAACAACATAGCTATGCATGTAAATGAGATGGGACACATTATTTAAATACATAAACTAAAGAAATAAAGAAGGGTTGTCGTGGTAGGAGAGACCGAATCTCAGCAAGCCAGTGAAACACGCAGCACCAGACCTAAGCCTGTTAACGGTTGTAGGGTTCGGGGATCCGCAACTAGTTGAGGGGTATCCCTGTAAAAGGAAGCGGGCACTGTGACCAGAGAAGATCTCTTGTACCCTATACCCTAATTAAGACAAAACAGCCTCTACCTTTTTAATAAAGGACAGGAGGTTCTTTGTCGAAAAGTTCCTGATCAGAACACTTGACATCTATGTCTGTTTCAGGAAGTTCAGACGAAGTGTGCCAACCACCGAACACTCGTAGAGGAGGTGGAGACTTGTTTCTACGTCTTCTAGGCAAAACCTACACTCCGGCGAGGGTGACAAACCTAGTTTGTGCAGATGGTAATTTAGGCGGTGATGATCGGTTAAGTAACCTACAACCAATCTTAGGTCTGATCTACTAACATCTAAATTGGAACGGGTGTTTCCGGGACAGATAAGCAATTTGGCTTGACAAAGGCCCCCAGGACGTGCCCAAAGGTCTAGGGTGACATCTCTGAACCATTCCTCCATAAATGAATTGGCCGTTGCCCAGCTAATACCGATATACGGTTCAGGACCGTTATATAAATATAAATATGTATATAAATATGTAAAACGTGTTTAAGTTTTATTAAGAACTAATGAACAACCCAACTATGAATTTATATATTCCAAAAACAGACCCTTTTGCTTTCGACTTATTTCGTTCAGTTCTTTCACAATCTACATATTTTAGTTGGTCTTTTATGTCTCAAAACATATGACCGAGTCCATAACATAAGTACAGCAGAATTAAGTGTTCTGCGCTGTGAGAAATAGAGTCTGCTTTAGTGAGGAGATCGCATTGAAAATATGTATTCATTGTTATTTACGACGTCTGGTCACATGTGTGTCACTTTATTTATGTTACATTTTGTTGTACTTCGGTGTCATCAGTGGCTGAATCCTCATACACATCGCTATGCTTTCTAACCAAATGGCGCCTCAAATTTGTTATATGTTTGCCAGTCAACAACACGCCGCATACGTTACATAGCGATTTATTTTTAACACTATCAAACTTAAAAAAAACCCGCACAGATTTGGCTTGATGCCGACCCATTTTTACGCACGATTATAAGATAGATTTAAAAGACACCTATTCACATCCACTATAAACATACAATTGACGCAGGGTTGCCAACTCACAAAAATTATTTCCCTTAAAGTAAAGTCGATAACACCTAAAAAAGAACAATGCATATTTTGAAATGTTTATTTACAACATATTTCAGTTATTAAATCGTTTTCTTCAGCTTCTTCAAACTTTTGAAAATATGTGTAAATTTTTATAGTAAATTAAGTAACATTTTAGTGGATGGAAAAAATGATACGTCCACTTCGTTGCATGTAAATGGGACTTTCATTAGACTTTACAGCATTTCAATAGATAACCTATCACGCAACTTATCTTAAACTATATTATATACAAAGAATGCTGGCTCGACAGTTGCGTTTGCTTTGTTAACGTGACAAAAAACTACTTTTTCGAGGACAACCAGAAAGTGTTGACACATATTTTCCAATTTCCTTGCGCTTCCAAATTAAGCGCCATCCCAACCAATAGTATGGTCGCCCTCGCTGGTCTTTCTAATTGACAATGACTTATTACATTTTCTTACATCTATCCTACTTACTATTATTTTATCATTCTTCTTCAATTCTTTGAAAAATAATTAGCTTTCTTACATTTTTATATATATTGAAACATCTTGGGTTTCAGCCGGATAAAATCTTGCTTGTCCCAACGAACACTTAAGCAAAAGGAAAGTGAATAGCTACGACTCATGATGTTGATTTGTTGTAATAAAATTCGTTGTTATAAAAATAAAATTGTTAATCATTAATCCTTAAATCATTCCTTCCCAGACAATATGTTTCAGATCAGAACCTCATGAGTGCTATGCACACTCACATATTTTTTATTTTATAATTTTATTGTTTACTTCTTTGCTTATTTATATTCATACTCAAAAACATAATTTTATTTAATATGCCATCATTTCCGACAATGGCATTTTTTTCTCCCCAAATAAGATTTCTAGCTTCTGAAAAAACTATTTCTGAAAATGCTGACGAAGCTGGTATTGCAAATATCTTGCAACTAACCCTATATAATAGGGGAAACTGACATTCCTTTTCTCGCCACCAATTCAATACATTGAATTCATCACTCATGGCGACTCGTATATTGGAGTAAGCTGCTACTTCCTTCGTTATTATATCTTCGTCAGACTCATCTGAGAGGGGTTCAATGAAATCCGCCAGAAATTCGTTGTACTTAGTATTTGAGGAATTTACTGTCGATTCGTGGCGATCCTTATCACCTCGGAAAGATAACCTCATAATCTCCTTACATTCGTCAATAGTTTTTTTAGAATTGACGTGTCTAAGCTGATTAGTTGGAGGAAATAAGTACAGCGCGATCCTGTGATACTTGGTTATATTTTTAAATATCACAGAATCGATAAAGTGATCTAAGGATGACTTCAACTTTTGCATTATAACTTTGTCTTCGCTAGAGTCTTTGCATAATTTTTGCAGAGCATGTATTCTCGGGATAACCCAATGAATAGTTGGGTAACTGTCACCTTCAAGAAATTTGGAAGTCTCCGCCATTTTGGAAAGCAAATGCGTCACTGCTTTTAAGTTGCTCAAATTTAAAGAATCTATGCGATACATTTCTTTGTTTTCCTTTAACGTGGTACATACATCATACCAATTGTCTTCCACCGATTTCATGGTATCAAATATGGTATTCAACCTCGTCTGACAAACGCCCTCTGAGCTTTGACCGGTTCTCTTGAAATATTTAGTCAGTTTGGCGCATTTTTGTTCCATTTCAAGTAGTTCTGGAACCTGGATAAGTGCGTTTTCAATAGCACTATTTATTAGGTGATTAATGCAGGGTATTCGCGTCGATTCTTGAAAGGCAGCTACCATATTTGACCCACGGCCTGTAACGATAATGGCGTCGTCTAAATTTAAGCCGAAAGCCTCCAAGCACTCTTGAATCTTATCGCGAATAAGTGGACCTGAAAATGAATAGCCACTCACTTATACATATATGAGGAATTTTTAACATGTACACACCTGTTGCAGTTTGACCATTTATGCACAGCATGGCCAAAAACCGGTTCTTGATGCTACCTTCAATAATGTAATGCAGTGCTATGCATATAAATGTTTTATGAGAAAAACTATCCGTCCACGCGTCCGTGGTGATAGTATAACCATTTTCCTTAATTAAGGCAATTTCCTCTATCACAGAGGAAAGTTCCTTATTGTACAGTTCCGTGACATTTCGGGATAACTTTGTTGGATGAGGTAGCAGTTGTTTTACGTCCACTTTACTGCCAAGGCGTGTGCCAATTTCGATGGCTAGCGATATGAGATCTTGAAATCCAGAATCGCTGATAAGGCTGAGTGGCAGACAATTTTCTACGACCCACTTCATCACAGCCAATGACACAGCTGATTTTGTTTCGCCATACAAATCAGACTCAGGATGGTTGTCTTTTAATTCATCGGCATTGTAGCACTTATGACGAACCAAATTTCCCATTTCGCCAAAATATTTAAATACACTACTGCAAGTGCGGCACGCTACGATACCAGGCATCGTTTCGTTATTCTCTCCAATTACGTGACCAAAAAGATCCCACACTTTGCTCTTGCCGCGCTTTTGGCTAAGACGGTACTGACCACTTATTATTTTTGAATTTATATCTGACATCAATGGCACACCTCGTGGCAGCGAGCACTGTGAAACAAGTGTACATATTATATACAGTTAATATATGTATACAGAAGTCGAAAATAACAGTCAACACATATATTCATGTCTGCCTAGCATTAACAGCGTAAAAACCTCATTTGGTCGAGTTCTCAAAAAATATGTTCATGTGAAAAGCAGAACAAAATAAGTGGAAACCGAAAGGTCCTCCTTGTTGTTGTTATTGTGTGACGTGAGTTGAGAGAAATAGCGTGAGTGCGAGAGAGAGGTAAGGTGAAAACAACATAGCTATGCATGTAAATGAGATGGGACACATTATTTAAATACGTAAACTAAAGAAATAAAGAAGGGTTGTCGTGGTAGGAGAAACCGAATCTCAGCAAGCCAGTGAAACACGCAGCACCAGACCTAAGCCTGTTAACAGTTGTAGGGTTCGGGGATCCGCAACTAGTTGAGGGGTATCCCTGTAAAAGGAAGCGGGCACTGTGACCAGAGAAGATCTCTTGTACCCTATACCCTAATTAAGACAAAACAGCCTCTACCTTTTTAATAAAGCCCAGGAGGTTCTTTGTCGAAAAGTTCCTGATCAGAACACTTGACATCTATGTCTGTTTCAGGAAGTTCAGACGAAGTGTGCCAACCACCGAACACTCGTAGAGGAGGTGGAGACTTGTTTCTACGTCTTCTAGGCAAAACCTACACTCCGGCGAGGGTGACAAACCTAGTTTGTGCAGATGGTAATTTAGGCGGTGATGATCGGTTAAGTAACCTACAACCAATCTTAGGTCTGATCTACTAACATCTAAATTGGAACGGGTGTTTCCGGGACAGATAAGCAATTTGGCTTGACAAAGGCCCCAGGACCGGAATTGGCCGTTGCCCAGCTAATACCGATATACCGTTCAGGACCGTTATATAAATATAAATATGTATATAAATACGTAAAACGTGTTTAAGTTTTATTAAGAACTAATGAACAACCCAACCAAGAATTAATATATTCCAAAAACAGACCCTTTTGCTTTCGACTTATTTCGTTCAGTTCTTTCACAATCACATATTTTAGTTGGTCTTTTATGTCTCAAAACATATGACCGAGTCCATAACATAAGTACAGCAGAATTAAGTGTTCTGCG
The DNA here is from genome assembly GCA_035041755.1 of Cacoxenus indagator. Classification (NCBI taxonomy): domain Eukaryota; kingdom Metazoa; phylum Arthropoda; class Insecta; order Diptera; family Drosophilidae; genus Cacoxenus; species Cacoxenus indagator. The sequence goes on from JAWNKX010000379.1 coordinate 167,538, forward strand.
CTGTGAGAAATCGAGTCTGCTTTAGTGAGGAGATCGATTGTTATTTACGACGTCTGGTCACATGTGTGTCACTTTATTTTTGTTACATTTTGTTGTACATCGGTGTCATCAGTGGCTGAATCCTCATATACATCGCTATGCTTGTTCTCCAAATGGCGCCTCAAATTTGTTATGTGGTTGCCGGTCAACAACACACCACACACATCACATAGGCTTTTGTTTGTACCTTTATCAAACTTGAAAAAACATCGCACAAGGCCATTTGCACGCCGACCCATTTTTACCCACGATTAAAAACCTTTCTCACAACTACTGTAAACAAACAACTGAAGCAGGATTGCCAACTCCCAAAAATATTTAGCCCTAAAGCAAAGTCGAAAGTCCCTAAAAAGTACAATGTAAATTTTGAAATATTTAATATTTACAAATAATTTAATATTTCAAATATTTAATGGTTTTCTTCTGACTTTTTAAAACCAGATATGTACATTTTTGTAGTAAATAAAGTTTTTTTAGTGGATGGATAAAATGATACGCAAGATCTACCCAAACACCGAACGTTGTGACTCACGCTCACAATGTTGCCGCACTGATTCATTAATGCATTTAGCACAGTGTATTTTCTCAACAGTATGAAGGCGAGACATAAAAACACAGTCGCACGACAGTTTAACTTCGATTCAACGAGCTTGTTCAGGGCTCATATGCATGCATGTCTTTTTGCGTGTCTTTTCATAAGTACATATAGTTTTTTTCGACATTAAATTTAATAATCAGATTAGTTGAATATTATTTTTAAACCGATTCATTTAATATCAGTACGTATATGCCCAGTGACAACTTTAAAGTCTTTTTGTAAGATCGCAACCAAATCGAAATTATTAGAAAGATTCAAAATTTAAGTTAGTTTAAGTCTTGTTATGCATAACTGGAACTTCGTTCAAGTTGCAGAATTACATGCTGCACTAGTCGAGAAAATGCTACATTACTTAAGCCAATTAAATGGTATTGGCTACTGTCAAACAACTGACAACATTACATACCGACTCAGAATGGATTTAAATTATTATGTACTATTTATATATTGTGTATAAATTTATTTATGTATCATTGATTGTAAATTTTATCTCCTGTTTCGCAGCAAGGGCCCCGACATTGCTCGGGGCTGTGTGTGGAATAAAGAGGTAAAAGGCAAGTGAGAACTTTAGTAGCATTGTTCGATTTTTGGTATGGCAAAATTTTAGTAGTTCGCTTCACCAACATGTTATTGTTTATATCTTTTTGTGTTCATTCGCTTGCCGTCTTCGTGTTTTGTAGTTGCTTTTATATATACAAAATAATGGACTGCTTAGAGTTACATAGCTCTGCTTGAAAATTAAGGTATTGTAATTGTGTTTCAATATACAAATTGAAAATAATACTTTTTTATTAGTTAAGATCAATATATCTTATTACATAGGAAATGTTGTCTGATGATTTTACCAGTTGATGATTTTAACTGAAATCGCAAACAGTTAAATGCAAATGGCAATTCGATTTTATAAAAATTTTCCTCTTCGCAAAAAATTTAAAATATCAAACTTAAAGAAACAACGCACTAAAAACAAAGCAAAAACTAATAGTCATTATTTATTCGCTAGACTATTTGTAAAATCGGTTAAATCAAACTCGGGCAGGAATGTGAACGTGTGTCCGTCTCCTGCAGCATCTCCTTCAGACGTAAAGCGATGCGTTGACGTTTGGCATCGATTTGTTCAATGGAAGCGGTCACACGATCGCCGATGTTCAATTGGGTGTTTTTCATTTTGCTAATGTGTATCAAGCCGTTGTACTCGACGCCGATATCCACGAATGCGCCAAAGTGGGTGATGTTGTTGACAGCGCCTGCCGGGATTAGTGAATATTTAATGTGAATTATATTTGGATTGTGGACCCCTCACTCACCCGTGACCACATCGCCCACACTCAGATCGTCGAGCTTCATGACGCCCTGTTTGAATAGTGGTCGTTTGTCCAGATCTGAGCGATAGTCCTGGTAGAGTTTTCGTTTTAAGGCCACAAAAACAATTTCCAACTGAAACGCAGCAGTGGGTGCAAAAAGATGAATTGATACAATATTATTTATAGCAATTGATTGATTGACTTACGCGCTCCTTGGGCATTTTAAATTCCTCAGCAATTTCGGCGATATTCTTGGCGGACTCGAAGCGTTGGATAGTCGCAATAAAGTCTTCGCTGCCGATGTCACACAACTTCAGTCTGCATTTACTGATTATTCTGTAACGTTGAGTTAAGAAAAAATCAAATAAGAAAAGTAGTCCAAGCACAACAGTTCAGAAATTATATTCGATACAAAAAAAAAGCACTACACACAAAACACAAACATGTCGGCAGCACCCAGAGTAAATTTAACTCCTCCGGAGTCATGCAAAAAGCGAAAAATTCCATCAAAACCGTTAACTCTCGCAGAGTTGAGGCAGTTGTACATCCAAACCTGGTGCTATCCACCTGCCAAAAAGAAGCCACGTTCACATTACCCGCATTGTCATGAGTTTCTAAACAATACGGAGCCTTATTTGGCATGCTGGGACCGGAAGCCTGTGCCGCAGAGCATTTTATTGGGTCCGTGTTGGGATTATCGCGTTAAACCGCGGGAGATCTACGAGCCGAAAATTACAAAACTCAAACAGAAGCCGCCGAGACAGTTTATACGCATAAGCCCGAAATTCGACCACTGCGAAACGCTGTACACGCAAGTCGACAACAAGTTGGAGCAATGTGTCCAAGAGCAGATACTCCAACTTGATATGCAATTCGAGCAGCTACAACAACTGCTCGCCAAGCAGAAAGAGAAACAGATACAGCTACTTGACGTGATACGAAAGCAGACAACGCGGTATCGCATTTTGCTCAGGTGAGTGAGGAAGCGTTGAGCAATGAGCTCGGTGAAATCAGAGATCTGTTTCTCCGTCGTGTTTTTACAGTAGCGGCGTCTGTATCAAGCCCTATCCGGAGTATCTAAGTAAACCGGTCGAGGAGCGCGCTTTGTGTCAATATCAGAAGTGCCATGAACAGTTGGTCATATCGAAGTAAATCAATGCAAACAAATGTCTCTCTGAGTACAGAAATCTATACGCACACCTTTCCTTACTCCTTTACAGCTCGCGTTTGGCCGATAAAATTCTGTGCATTAAAGAGGGCATGACTGAACTACAGAAGCGCATTAGTCGTCTGGATAAAACGCTTAAGAGTCCCTTTCTGATGGGCGATGGCACCGGGATGCCTGCATTGGCAAGTGTTGTCGAAATGCTCGAAGATTTGTACAAATACTTCTACGGCGTCATATCCAAGATGAAACGTTGGGCCGAGTTGATTGATCCGGGAGATGAGGGTGCACAGGATGACTATGTAGCACTGCTCAGCGATAAGCACGATTTTCCGACGTTCATGCGCATTGGCACGGAGAAATGCACGTGCAAGCGCAACAACAGCAAGCAGCCTTTGGAGCCGTACGTGCCGTGCTGGTGTCAGTGCTACGAGTTGTACATGGATAAGCCAAAGACTTGGCCGCACTACCTTTGCGATGTGCAGATAGAGACCAATTTATCCAGCAGTATTAGCAATGTGGAGGAAGAGAATGGCACCATGAAGCCCATATAAGAGCCGCAGGTGCCAGGCACAAACGTCATAACAATGGAGTTAAGGGATAAGATGAATTAATTCCTTTACAAAATTTGTTTGTTTTTCCTATTCAAATAAATCGCAAGTTACTCACTTCTTTGCCACGACGTAGCTTTCCGGATGCACCCAAGTGCAGTCGAGCACGTTGTCCACGCGGCCGCCCAGACTACGCGGTTCGATGCGCACAAAGCCAGCACATTGGACAAAAGTCTTCTCACCAATGGATTTGACGGCCAACAAGTCTTTACGTGTGCGAAATGCCCCGTGTTCGTTGCGATGCTGGATGATCTTCTCAGCCTTTTTCTCAGACAAGCCCGCAATGTGCCTGGCCGGTGTACAGAGAGGATTATTGAATTTTCGGTATTGCTTACATATATAATATGGCTTACTTGAGCACACTGTGACTGGCGGTGTTGAGATCAACGCCAACGAAACTGACACACTCGGTGACGACCTCATTGAGTGACTCCGTCAGCACTTTGTCGTTGATATCATGCTGATACATGCCAACGCCAAGGTGTCTCGGTTCGATCTTCACGTACTCGCTAAGCGGATCATTCAAACGCCGTGCAATGGACACTGCACTGATCTCGTTCATATCCATTTTGGGAAACTCTTTCCTCGCCACGTCGCTACACGAATAGATCGAAGCGCCGCATTCGGACACAATGCTGTAGCGCACGTTACGCGAATCGAGCAGTCCACTTGCGAATAGCTGTGTTAGCCAGAGCTCAGTTTCACGGCAAGCGGTGCCGTTGCCAAGGGCAATGACCCTGCAGCTGTCAATGCGAAAATAATAATGTGATATTAAGAAAATCGATAAAAAAAGGTTATTTACTTGTGCCTGATAAGCATCTTGCCTAATTTCTCAGCGCACTGTTCACGATCGGTGTTCCTTCTGTGCGGATAGATCACGCCAGTTTCAAGTACATCAGCTGTCTCTGAAACGATAGCCAATTTACAACCGTTTGCAAAGCCCGGATCAATGCCTAGAATACGTTCTCCTTTCAGCGGCGAAGTGAGCAGCAGCTGTTTCAGGTTCTTTGCGAATACATCGATGGCCGCTTTCTTGGCAACGTCGTTCAGATCAGAGCGAACTTGACGTGATAGTAGTGGCTGCACTGTAAAATTTATAAAGGATAATAGCATTTTTTAAGTCTACTACAACTACAGTTAAAGGACCCAGTGGTCACTGCTCAGTAGAAAGTCAGTGTTAACCAAGAAGGTGAAGAGTGAACTACGACCATGCAGTGAATCTGTTCCCATGGTAATTTGGTCTTCATTGTAGAGTATAGTCATACAAAAATACTCTGATTCTCTGATTCACATAAGGTGCTTTCCTCGGCGGGAAGTCCTACTCCGCTCTATGAAATTTTAAAGGAAGTTTCGCTACATCCATACATATTCGACTTGTGCCTTTGAAGGACCTGGTCTTAGCATGGACACCATTTCCCGTTTTTAACTTACATTTCTTTGTGTAACACTCCTCGTAGGACTTTTCGAAAACCTCCTGGCGAAGTGGATAGTGAAGACCCTCGCTCAGGAAGAGCTCTCTAATGAACCGCATCATTTCGTACTTCATATTGTCTGGCATTATGATTTTAACTGTTAGGAATTTATGCTTCTCGCCACGATTGACAGCCAAAATTTGATGGGGTTTCATTGTTTTAATGCCGGCTTGGAAGTCAAAGTAGTTCGTAAACTTTGACTCATCCGTTTTGTTGCCCTTATGACTGCCAATAGACGAAGATGAAGCAGTCAGTTTTTCCTTAGACGATCCTTTCTTACTCTTGTTGCTTTTAAGTAAAATGTTTCCAACGCGTTGTCTGGAATGGTATGAAGAATAAGCTTTGTAGTGCCCCACGTTACTATTATTGCAAAAGTAAAACCTACAAGCGTCGCAACTCCTCCAGTACGGCCGTATGTTTGCTCATATTGTGTGCGATTATATGACAAATTCCATTCTGCACTTTTAATTCATTATCCAAGTCCGGATTCTTGCGGTCTACAATTCCCGACAACTCAACCTTGGGTGGTTCGCCATAGAGCAAGCGATCTGCATATATTTCAAGTCCTAGTGCTTTGGCTCGTTCTGCTAGAGATCCTTTGCTTGCTGGTTTATAAGGCGCATACTAAGAGAGGCAGAGAAGTGCGCAAATGTAATGTACTCCTCAACTCCGTTTTACCACAGTGCAGCACTTACCAGAAACTCGAGCTCTTCACCTGTTTTGGCGCACATAATTTCTTCACGCAATTCTTCATTCATGACCTTCTCCTTCTCCAGTTGTGTGATTATGGTCTCTGCCTTCTTACGCAAACCCACAATTTCGGTGTAGGAGTTCTTGATATCACGCAGGCGTTCTGGGGTTATGTGATCCACTAAGTCGCGTCTGTAACGGCAAATAAACGGAATCGTGTTCTCATTCTCCAGCAGTTGCACAATGTTCTGCGCAGCATGAGTTTCGATATGCTCCGTTTCCGCCAGCAGCTCGTGTATGTTCCAAACCTTGCGTCTGGCCCAGAAAGAACTACGTCCCGTAGATTGGCGTACATTTTGTACGTCTGGTATAAGAATTGCATTTTGTGCACTTTGTGGTGTACTTCTCATTGGCTGGTCTACATCGACTGCATTGGGTGCAACATTCTCAAAACTCTTTTGCAATTTTTCATTTGCGGATTGGGAATCACCTAATTTGCTCTTTTTTGTTTTGTCTGCCCATCTTTGTTTTTTACCTCTGCACAAATAATTGAAAGTATTAATGTTAGTTACACATAAATTAATCGCTGACTTACACCCCTGCAATCCTTTGTGATGCTCTATCAATGCGTTTGTTGGCTGTGGTTCGTTGTTTTTTCCTAGAACTTTCACCATCACTGGTGTCTTCATAGTCTGAATCATTTATTTCTATTATGGCCTCTTTTGAGGTTGCTTGGCGTTTTGGTCGTGTGCTCATTTTTATTTTCCTTTCAATTCCTACTTGTTTCCGATCAGGCGTCCCCACACGCGAACTTAACATCGTAAACGCAAGTATTGCGTTTACTTCAAGATGGCGGTGGTTAAAGTTGAATGCATGCAATCATATGAAACAAACTTCATTGAAACGCTTTTGCCGCACAAAGTTGACCATCTTTCATTTTTGTTCATGCGATTTTGATGTTGAGCTGTTGAGTTATAAAGTTAGTGTTGGTTCTGTTTGCGCAGACACCGCATAAACAAAGTTGAAAGTTGGCCAACTTTCTGTAGCAAGATGCGCTCCGTTGGAGTATGTTTCATATGATTGCATATATAATTGCGTTCATACAACTTTGCCAACCGCACTCATTTGTACGGAGTTTGGCCTTTATGCTGGGCACACACCTTCATTCATTTTAATTTTTAAATTTCATAATTGTGTTATACATCGATTTCGGGTTCGCGCACGAAGGCATACGAAGTAATTCGGAGCGTGCATTTCAATTTGCTTTTGGCGTTTGTGTGCGTGTGTCGCATTGTCGAAAGAAACAACTGAATATTCAAGTTGTTGTAACACAATTATAACAATTAAAAATAAAAATGAATGAAGGTGTGTGCCGAGCATTAAAGGCACCAGCAGTTCCAGAAACACGCAAATCACAGTGTTAAACAATACCATTTAAACGTATTACTAGTTTCAATCAATAACACTACTTATTTGTTAGTAGTTTGTTTACGAATATGAAATCGGCAAATTCAGCAGAAGATACAAAAAGGGGCGACAGCCCTGAACAGTCGGAACAGCTGCTTTCAACAGCAGGCGCTCATTTACAATTGCATTTTAAAATCCAAATGTTGAATTTTGCTAATAAAAACAAACTAAAAATGCTTAGAATTGCAATACGCAGAGATGCTTGGCACAAAATACGGAGTGAATATAGTAGAGTTATTTCAGTCCGATTTTATGGCACCACTGATATACGTAACATCGGCATTTTGGCGCATATCGATGCAGGTACAAGCAAAATATCACACGAAAATATTCATAATTGTTGTATAAAAAAATTTGTTTAGGCAAAACCACAACGACTGAACGTATGCTATTCTATGCCGGTAAGACGCGAGCATTGGGCGAAGTACACCGAGGCAACACAGTCACCGATTATCTAACACAGGAGCGTGAGCGTGGTATTACGATTTGCAGTTCGGCCGTTACATTCGCGTGGAATGAAAAGCGGTGAATATAAATTGATTATATATGTTCTTGACAGTTAATGGAATCATAAACATATCAATCAAACAGAATTAACCTACTTGACACACCCGGTCACATCGATTTCACAATGGAAGTAGAGCAGTCTCTGCATGCTGTAGACGGCGTTGTTGTTGTTCTAGATGGCACCGCCGGTGTGGAGGCGCAAACCTTAACGGTGTGGTCACAGGCAGACAAACACAATCTGCCTAAATTGATATTTGTTAATAAAATGGATCGACCCGATGCGGACTTTGACAAATGTGTGGCTGATCTGAAAACGAAATTGGAAACTATACCGGCTTGCTTGCAGTATCCGGATAAAAATGAAAATGGGGCATTGAGTATGTAAACATATTCTTTTTATTAGGTTTGGTTTGCCTTTATTCAGTTAATGTAGGCATTTATGATATCATCACGCTGGAACGCCTCAGTTGGCAACACGAGAGTCTCGGTCGCAAGTACAGTAAAGAGAAGGTGAGGGATGATGCTGTTTTGCTGGCATTACAAGAGAAACGTAGCGAATTGATTGATTTACTATCCGGCATTGATGATGAACTGGCTGACGTTGTCATCAGCACCGAAGGTTTTGATAAAGTTAGCAACACACTCGTTTCACAAGCTCTGCGACGCGCCACTTGTCGTCAGAAGGTGGTTCCAGTGCTGCTGGGTTCAGCCTATAAAAACATAGGCATTCAACGACTTATGAACGCCGTAATTGATTATCTGCCAGCGCCACACGAGCGTAATCATGTTTATGATTGTTTTGGGTAAATCCTATTGAAAAATTGTTTTACTAGCTTATGCCAGTATTTAATCGATTTCAGTAACGATTTTGTGGGCAAAGTCTTCAAAATCGTGCACGACAAACAACGTGGCGCGCTGACATTGGTGCGCGTGTTGCGTGGCGACTTGAAGAAAGGCATGCGTCTCACATCCACCCGTGGACAGGGAGAGGTCGTAAGTAAAATATACGAACCCCTGGCAGATGAGTATCGAGAGGTGAGCTCGGTACAACCCGGAGATGTTGCCATTTGTGGTGGTCTGAAGGTTAGTTTACCTTTTTGAGTCGGAGTATTGGCATTTGCCATTGAACTAATTTATAGAGCACCATTACAGGTGATCTGCTCACAGCCAGTCAAAGTACTTTGAAAAATGCGCAAAAACAATTGCAAAAAACAATCAAAGCTGATGTAATTGAGTCCAATTCGGCTGCCCCAATTTATAACGAGTCAGAGGATGTCGAAAACGAGTTGATTAATGAAATTTTCTCAATTGAACCACAAATCCCAGATGCGGTCTATTTCTGCTCCATTGAACCGCCTAGCATATCCTCGCAAAACGCCATGGAGCATGCTCTCAGACAATTGCAACGGGAGGATCCCAGTCTTAGAGTGAACTATGATCCTGTAACGGGACAAACTGTTTTGGGTGGTTGGTATTAGCGTAAGTTGTTATCAAATCTATTCTCACAAAAGTGATTGCAGGCATGGGTGAACTTCACATGGATATCATAAAATCCCGTATACTAACCGAATACAAAATTGAAGTCGATTTGGGCCCTTTGCAAATAGCCTATAAGGAAACCATTAAGGACGACGCTTTGAACACGTTGAACGTAGAAAAGGAGATTGCGGGCTCAAAGCAAAGTATCGCTATCACGTTAGAATTGGTCAAAAACCAAAAGGATCTATTTAGGTAAGTCACTGATACCTGATCAACCTTCAACAGCAATTCAATGATTGTCATAGCTTGGACAAAACACAGGAGAACATGCCCAACCTGAATTTGTTACGACCCCGCACAATGCAAATGATACGAAAAGGTGCCCTCTCCGCATTGGAGCGTGGACCACGCATCGGTGGACAAGTTGTAGAGACACAAATACGGCTACATAATGCGACCATAGGGCGTGGCACAGCCGATTCATTTGTGATGGCCGCCGCATCGCAGTGTGTACAGAAGGTATTCACCAATCACTTAAGCAAAACATAAGATTCGCAAATTCCCTAAATACCTGTCGCAGATACTTAGCACGACAGGTACTCGTCTTCTCGAACCCGTGATGTCCCTGCAAATCGTTGCACCCAATGAGCGCATATCAAGCATACTGGCGGACCTATCGAGACGCCGTGCCGCCATTAATGACGTGCTACCTAAGGGTGAAAGGAATAAGGTGAAACACTAACTAAGAATCTTATTACATTTATCACGACTGATTTTGAATGCAGTTGATCTTGGTGAATGCCCCATTGGCCGAACTCGCTGGCTACTCCAGTGCTTTGCGTACGATAAGCTCCGGCACCGCAAGTATGACCATGCAACCGTGCGGCTTTGCAAACATGAACTCCATCGACGAAGATAGAGCTGTAAAACGGGCGCAAGGTTTAGAATAATGCCTTACACATGCAAGATTGTCATGAAATTACAACTATGGCAAATCTGAATAAAGAAACGATATTTGTTAAATTACTTCAAATACTTGGTTTGGGAAAATATTGTATATCCCGATGTCCGTTATTTTGTATTTAAAGTGTTCTTGGATCGGCTTTTCTTACAGTTGGCATTTAAAGTACATTTTTGTTCTAATAAAACTGGTCAGACTAGCTACATCAAAGAAGAATACTTGTTGATCTCTTGCACAATTAAAATAACACCGGTTAAGTTCTTTGCAAATTTTAAGTTTGTGATGATATTGTGTGACGAGTGCAAAATTTTCGATTGCTAGAATGAATTGAAGGATACTAACATTGAAGACCCTATATTGTTGTTGATGTTAAAAAAACTGAGGGGTGACATGTTTTATGTCGCACTGAAAGGTAAACCAATTGTTTATTTAACACGTGTAAAAACAGACTACCAGAAAATAATAGAATCAAGAGTTAGTTAAATTCGAATCATCTGAACGACATCTTGCCAAAGAACATGTATGGCAAACGAATTACGCTCCGAGCGTATCTGCAGAATATGCTGAAAGTGTTGGTGGATTTCGAACCTACACTACGAGTGATCTAGTAGAGGTAACCAGACTACGATGGAAACTTTCAGGTAATTTATTGAATTGTTTTTTTTTATTTTTATAATTAAATTATAACATTTAACGCAGTAAACTGCATAACACATTTGTCGGATTTAAAAAATAATGACGTGAATTGAATGGTTAATAGAAGTACAAATTCATTATAATAGGTTTAATAGTGAGATTAAAAGATATATTAATAAATTTAATCAAGATGAAAAGAACACATTCACCTATTGGAAAATAAGCGAAAAAAGCAATTATTATATAAATAAGTACAAGAAAAATATTATTTCTATTAAAAATATTTTTTTTTATTAATTAGGAGTTTTTAGTGTGTTATGATGTAAATATTAACTTTGTAGTTTTCGAAGCTTTTACGTTACGGACTGCAAAAATTAATGTGTTATTTGGATCCCTTTTATTTTAAAGTTTCCAAAAACACTGGTATGTTTTAATCCCATTCAACTATAACATTCGAATTGACCACTCTTATTAGCAAGCAGCAGCTGTTCGGTGGTATTGCATGTGTGTGAAAGTTATTGTGTAAACATTTTTTTCGTAATTTCTGCACACGATTAAAAGTAAAAAAGAATGGAAATTGTTGCATCGGCGAGAAATTGCATTAAATTTATGCAAGTGAGTAAAATTTGGATTTGTAGATTTTCGCCATTTTTATTGCTTTTACATAAAAGGTCATCCAACCGGGCATGCTGTCGCCGGCGGCGGCTCTACTGCAAATGCAGCAGGTTCGGCATCGCCAAACGAAGCATTGGAAGCCGGAATTCAAGCGTTTGCGCAAGCTGAAATTCATAAAAGTGGACCTGCCCAATTTTCGAGAGAAACCAGGCGACTTGAGTAAAGATGAAATGCGTAGTCGTATGAAGGAACGTGGTGTGTTGCCACCACGTCCGTGGATGGAGCGTCCCTTTTTCATCAGCTGCACCGGCGGTATATTCGAAGCCTATGTACCGCCAGAGGGTGATGGCAAGAAGTCGATAATAACCACATCGGGGGCTAAGCAAAAATTTGAGTTTCTCGAGAAAAAGTCTAAGTCGATGATGGCTGTGCGTAAAATGCGTGCCTACGAGGAAGAATTCAGTACGAAAGCGTTTCCCACACAAGCTCAGGACATCTACATTGCAGCACATACACATATGGCAGCGAAGGAGAAGTATAAAATACGTGACTTCGTTACCGAACGTTGTTACCCCGAAATGATGCACAACGTCATGGATAAAACGATACATTGGCGTTTTCTGCAATCGCTGGAGCCGCCACGCGTTGTGCATGCACGCGTCACCGATGTAATCACCAAGGAGAATCAATTTGCCCAGATCACCGTGCGATTCCACACGCAGCAGCAATTGGCCATCTATGATCGTTTCGGCCGCCTGATGCACGGCAGCGAGATACTTGCTAAGGATGTGCTGGAGTATGTCGTCTTCGAGAAGCACATTTCAAACGAATACGGCCAGTGGCGTCTACATGATAAAATCATACCCGACTGGTTGCCACCAAAGCAGCCAGCCCCAATCACTTATCGTGTGATTGAAGAGCCAGTTGAAGAGGCAAAACCGCTGCCCGCCGAAAGTGATCAAAAGTTGGATGCCATCGAAGGTGGCGACGATAAAAAGGAGGCACAAATCGCTAGTGCCACCACCAATGTTGTGGAGGCTGACAAGGCTAAACCCACGTTGGCCATTTGATTGTACTTCCTCTGGGTTGCTTGGCGACTCAGATCGAATGCTTTGGACGTTGTTAAATGATAGTTGTTTATTCTATTTTTAATAACCAAAAATATTAAATATATCCATTTAATAGTTTAGTAGCTACGTTCATGGAAATATCTAGGAATACACAATTAAATTGATGAACAACCCTTTTTTTCTTGTTTAGAAATTATATCACTTATTGCCTTAGGCACTGGATTCTTTACACCACTCAATACGAAAATTATGAGAATTTTGTATGTTTTCAAAATTTCCCGGTGGAATATGCTTGATTGGTATTTCAGCGGGAGCACCATAATTGGTAGTCCTTATACTCTACAAAGCTCCTCTGAATGGAATATGATGTACGAATCCTTGGATGCGGATTCGAAGAGCCAGATCTTAGAAGTATACGAATGCGAATCCTAGGAGTCCTAATATGAAACCGGATCCCTCGAATACCGGTATGAATTTGGGTCCTACGAATCCCAGTATGAATTTGGATCCTACGAATCCCGGTATAAATTTGGGTCCTACGAATCCCAGTATGAGTCCGAATCAAAATATATTTTTACGAGATTATCCAAATTGTTTGTGTTGTTGCTGTTATTTTTTTGGTTCTTTATTTACTTCAGTTATTTAGTGTCTCAATCAAGTGTCGAATACGATTCTGGCAACCAGGCGAACAGAAATGCCAGTGAGATAAGCCATAGCAAAATCAAAACAAATGGAATGAGATCGTACGCTTATAGTTGCATGCAGAGAGAACTTATTCATGAATTCTCTTTGGTATGAAAGCTCAACGTAACGGATGTTTATGTTTGTGCTTTTACCTTATCTAATTTTGAAGTGCTCTAAGATGTATGATTATTGATCAAATAGTTTCGGTTTATTTAGAGGACTGTTGTGTTGTTATTGTTATAATACTCCACTGCTCTGAGCAAAAATTGTATGCGTATGAACCATTAGTATTTTTATTTTCATTTTTCTAATTGCTATTCTTATCGCATCATTACTAGAGAAGCTTCTCTGATTAGAGTCTGGGAAGTGACCAAACCCAATAGCCGTGGCAACAGGAAACCAGTTATGTTCATATAAACGTTAACTTTTATTATAATTAAAAATTCATTTATAAAATGCTATCTTTAGTTTAAAGCTCAGATTGCTTAATGTTGAATGTTGAGGGAGGTTGTCAGCGATGAATAAATATGTATGTACAAACTAAAAACGAATCGGATAGACGATTGGAAGGTTGGTACTCTTGACGAAAGCAACATTGGTTGAATGTAGCTAAATCCAAGCTTTAGAGAGCTACACAGCGATGAATAACTTACTACATATGTTAGTAGTAGAAATGGTATATAGATACGAATTAGGTTAGGTTAGCTAATTAAAATATATTATCACGCGTTCTAAACGAAGCTGCTACTCGGCTCTTCCAAGTAAGCGCAACGTGCCGCTGACTGCTCGGCGGCGAGCAGCGCCTTGCGACCGATGTCAATGGGAATTTTGCTTGCTAACGCCGTTGGCAGAGGTGGGGAGCTAAGCTTGTTGCCGCCGACATTCGTTGTTGTCGAAGGTGATGGCAACGACGGCACTGATGTCGCACCCCAATTGGATGGTTTGATGGGCAGCACTTTGGGTTTGGGCGGTAATGGCGGTGGACCTTTTGCTTGGCTTGAATTTGTGGCGTCCGCTGGCGTTGTCGGTGTTTCCGCCGTGCCTATGCCACCATTCGTCTCATGATGCTGCTTTTCCTCTTCATCGACTTTCATGGGTGAGGAGGCGGAGATTTTTTGCTTCTGTGTAATTGAGTGACGCGGTGCCGGTTGTGGTGGTGCTCCAGCGCTAAGCGAAGATGTGCTGGCTGTTAGCAAAGGTGACGTCAGCGTGGTTGGTGATGACGGCGGTGGTGGCTTTGTGATGGGACTCAAGTTGGCGCGTGCTTTGCGTAGCTTGGATGCCGCAGCACTAAGGTTCTCCTTGTGCCTTAAGAATTCGGGTAATTCGAAATTGATCTCGGTTCCACGCTGATCTTCCAGGCGCGCCAACTGCGCACGTTTCAGGCCTTCGAGTAGTTCATCTGTGAAATCAGAAAGGGGGTGTTTTACGAGGCATTTAAGAGGAAACAAATGCCATAGCGCACTCACCTTGATGCTCGGCTACTCGCTCCGTGACCTGCAGCTTGACCCCCGCTTTAAGCTTGGCGATTATCGGTTTCTTGGGGTCCGTCAGAGACTGTGCTGTCAGCTGTGTCGCATCTTCGGAATGTTGACTGCTCGTCGATTTCTTCTTGAGTTTTGGAAATTTGCTGCCCGGAATGCTTGTATCTCTACGACGTATGCGTTCAAATATGGACGAGGCTTCGGAGGCGCAATCATCCGACTTTAGGGATGACAAATCACAGGGACGCTGCGCATCCACCTTACCCTGTAAGAGTTCGTTAAACACTTTATTTGTTATTTCATCCAAAGTGCTTTGAGCGGTAGTCGCCGTCGTCGTCGCAGTCGTGACATTCCTAGTTGATGTGACACCATCGGCTGTGGAGCGTATGGCCAACGGTGGTGGTAGTTGATTGCCCAGCTTGGGGGATACAAGCCCAGTTTTCGATGTCGTTAGCTTCGGCGGCAAACTAATGCCACCGTCCTGCTGAAAATCCTGCGGCGTCAGTGACGGCTGTAGGAGCACTATCTGCAAGCGCTGCCCATCCGCAACTGTGACCGGTTGTGACAGATCAAGTGGAGCTTGTGTATCACGCAAAAGCACCTGCACACCAGACATGCTGTAGTTGTACTTGTGCAATATGGGACGTATGACCTCGTAGAGTTGCTTTTTCGGTTTGCTCTTCACCGATATCACCTTCGGGTCGGGCAGGTCGAGTTTGAAGGCAACACGCTGCTCGATTAGCACTTCTTTACCGGCGAGCGTTTGAGCAGGCAGCTGCATGTCGATGGACTTCGTGCAGCCGTTAAAAACCACATCGTAGTGCTGATAGCTCAGACCACGTTTCTCCAGCAACCTTTCGACAAGTTGGCCGACAGTTTCGTCTGCGCGAGTCTGTACGATTGTCGTAGCGCCGTCACTGAGAATGACACGGCACAGTGAGCAAACCAATTCCGCTGTGTGAGCATTGGCCGTCGTCGCATCGAAGGAGGAGAGCGACGAACGCGAACTGTAAATGTCGGTGAGCGAATTCTGTGGCGTCGTAGCAATCTTCAGTGAGCTGCTCGAAAGTGGCGCTAATTTGTTGGTCGGCGCAAGCATCAACGTGCTCGACTTCTGACCAACGCTGCCGCCGGAAACCTCATTCAGTAATTCGTTGCGATCGCGCGATTTACTTCGTGTCTTCCGATGCCACGGTAACAGACTCTTACGGCGACGATCTTCGGCATTGCTTGCGGATTTTTTCAACTGCGAAACGTAATAAAAATGAGTTTTCGATCTCGGATCGACGCCTCCCAACACTCACCTTTGTAGAGGCCACTACCTGAAAATTTGTCTTCAACAGTTCATCGAGATCCTCGCCGCCGTAAGGCAACGGTTGCTGCTTCTCCTCCGCCTCAAGACAGCTTTTGTACAGATCAGAGCGTATGAAGCGCTGGTAACTGTCGAACTTCATCAAATTGAAGATTTGCTTCTGCGCCGGCGCAAAAATATCCGGCGCTGCGCTTTGCAATTTCTCCTCCGTCATATTGCGTGCCTGCGAGTCCACATTGACGGGATCTGTGCCGGAATTCGATAGATGCTTAGTGAATATTGCACGCGCTTGGGTAGCACGCTCTGCCTCGCTCTCTAGCTGGCGATAGCGTTCGCATGCTGTCCAAAAGTAGATGTTCTCGGCGGAGAACTCTTTTTTGAGGAACTCTGCAAAGGTTTGCAGGCCTGCGGGATCCTGTAGCATGCGCTCGAACGAAGTACCCCAAGCCGCAACGCCGCTCCGACCATCGGAGTCCTCTGCTATTGCTGGCGTCGCCGCAAACAGCTGCTCTGTGCGTATTTGTGGCACCATCAGCTGCTTCTGCTGTGATCGACTGCAACGCGTCGTCTTTTGTTTGAGTTCGTCAATAAAACCGTCCATGGATTTAATGTAGACGTCATTGTCCGATGCTGTCATCGAGGCAGTGCGCCGCACTAATGGACTGCTGCTTGCCGCCGCCGTATCGCCGAGTTTGTCTGAGCGCGGCGAACGGAAAGAAGACTGACCCCAGGCGCGACGAAACGGCGAAGCATTGGCGGGCAGTGCGCGATTCTATGGGTGGAAAACATATAGCATTATAGCCTTACAACATAAACATAACGCGTAAGAAAACTACAATTACAACTATAAAATCATGAGCTGATTCGCTTCATTTGCGCTTCGGTATCATTATCACGGCCAAGAGGGGCAGGGCACGATAAACTTTTGAACTTCGGTGGATGTGCTTCAGCTGAGTTACACAACATAAATTTGTAGCGCACTAAAGTCAATCGATTTCATTCTAATTTCTCCCCCTCTGAACTAATTTCCGGAGAAATTTCTTTTGAGCTTCTTTTTACGGTTTCATTCTTTCTCGTCGCTTCTCAAATGAGTGGAAGTGAGCAGCCAAAATGAAGAGAAAAAAGGCCACGCAATCAAAGTCAAACATTGTCTAGGTTACTGTTTGTGGGAATTCAATATAGAATACAGTAAAACCGCTGCTTAGCGAACCAGTGAAAGTCAGCCAAATTGTAATACGAGGGCGCCGTGGGCTTAATATACCCAAATTTTGAAGGGGAAAAAGAAGAAACTTTAAAAATAACCGTTCGATTAGGCTTCCGTCTAGCACATTGTCCCTCAACAATAAGAAGACAATCCATAGCCATTACGCAATACAAATTTAAGGAGCTACCTCCTTCAGCCACATGGAAGAAGTTCAGGCATGCCAAAACAAAGCGC
This sequence comes from Cacoxenus indagator, assembly GCA_035041755.1. Lineage (NCBI taxonomy): Eukaryota > Metazoa > Arthropoda > Insecta > Diptera > Drosophilidae > Cacoxenus > Cacoxenus indagator. The sequence goes on from JAWNKX010000379.1 coordinate 185,070, forward strand.
TGCGGTGCATTACTGGCTCCCCCTAAGGTGTGTACACCCCGCCACAACCCTGCTGGCTGTTATCAGATCCATAAAATCTGACAACGGCATTCACAATTGGCGTGTTTCGACGGCGGCTGAAGAGCCCGCTCCCTAGTGATCTTCTGGACAGTAACTCGCCGCCTACTAAATAATCTCCGCTGCGTTATAACAGCCTCACGTCACTATTCTTTTATAATGTGTTATGTAAGTTGCGAAAATGTTGTACTATTCCAATGAAAAAATAAAGAGAACTTTATGAGCGTTTTTCACTGCAATTCCGATCCCACAAAGCAGATATTCCCCCTTTCCGAACACAACACTAACTTTTTATCACACGCATGACGACTTTCGAATTAGAGCATTTGGGGGCTGGGCTCACTTAGATAAAAACAAAACCAGACATCTCCAATCATCAATTTAGAAGGGTTCTCTAAATGTGGCATTAACAAATTCTCGCAATCAGACAAATGCAATTCGAGTTCGAGTAGAAATGCATAAATGAAAACAACTGCGTATGACGAAGCCGCCGAAGCCGACGACGCCGCATCCACAGTCATCATCATCATCATCATCATCAACAGACTAAACGAGTCCAATAATTTTGACGCAATTTAACGCATTGCAACAAAGCCAGCCAGGCAAGCGTGCGCATACATAAATCAGCGATTGCTAAACAATAGTTCGGTCGGTCGCTCGCTCGCTCGCTCAAGTCTAGCTGCACACACTCTCAGATATGAGTACACACACGTACAATTACAGTATATCTGACGACGTACGTCGCATTCAAGTAGGAAACGAGCAATTTGCCAAAGCAAACAATTAAAAAATAAAATAAAATAAAGCCAACAACAACAAAAGAAACAGAAGTAACGACAAAGAAAGATATTTGTGAACTTAATTTAAAATTCGAAATCGCCGAAGGTTCAACTCGAGAGTCGAGAGATCAATAGGCAAGGGCGCACACGCATACATTTTGCGATTGCTGAACTGTGTATAGGTGAGAGGAAATAGGGAAAAGTTGAAACACGAATATACTGTTTATGATCTCGTCAACGTTACACAGGTACAGACAGGTACGTCGATTTGTGTGCTAAATCCCTTAGGTGAAGTTGAAATTCTTTTCCTGGACATTTTATGCGGAGAGAAATATGTATTATCACGAAGGCAATAAGTTTTATGCGACGTTCAATATTTATGTATTATCCGGAATGAAGTATAGCTTATTGGGAGTGAAATGTGCTATATACAGAGTATAATGTATATTATGCGGAATGAAATATGTATTATCCGAAATGAAATGTACTATATACAGAGCGCGAGGTGTATTATCCGGAATGAAACATACTATATACAGAGTGAAATTTCTATTATACGAAATGAATTGTATTATATACAGAGTGAAAGTTGTGTTATCCGGAATGAAACATACTTTAGCAGAGTAAGACGTATATTATCAGGATTGAAACACACGTTATCCGCAGTGGAACATACATTATTCGTGAAATACACTTCATAGGAAGTGAGACATTCTTATAGAGAATGAATTTGGCAGTTTAAAAGACTAACTGAGTTGAGAGATGTAGTATGATGAATCGACTTGCTCATCAACCCGGCTCCAAACGCTTTGGTTGGCTTGTACACTGAGTAATTTTTCCTTTGCTTCATAGCTTCATAGCTGATCAAGTCTATGATCTGCAGTGCTTTGAGTCTGTGTTTTAGTACACGAATTGAACCCATGAGTTCGGACATTAGCCAGTACAGACAAAATTTAAAACTTCTAGTCAAATCACTGAACACCACCAAAAGCAAAATTTTCAAAGCAAACGCATTTTTATCCTGTAAATGAACCAGCAAAATATTATTTTGCTAGGACTGCCAACCTTCGGATACACCGGCGAGAGACTTATACCCTGAGAGAAATTTACCAACTACAAAGTTGCAATTAGCATAATTATATTGTTTTCGCAATCCCGTCGTTACCAGGACAAGATCTTTCCTATTTAGTGTTATGACCATTAGAAACGTAACGTCTAACGTTTCGGCACTATTCCCACCTGTTCATAGCTCTAGTAAAGTACATATGTATGCTGCTAGTTGCACGCTCATATCGAATACAATATACTCTTTAAATTCAATTGTGAAGTGTAGCAAAAAAAAAAACGAGACGCAACGCGATCGGCGGAAAATCAGTGAAGAAATTGTGCTAGTATATGTCGAGTGTATGCAACAAGTGTTGTTGGCAGGGAGTGTTTTGCATGCACGGAATGCAAATATACAATTCACCATCTGCCAGTGCACCCGCCTGTCCCCGACCGAATGAAGCATTCAAAACCATTATCCACGGTTGAGTGGTCACTGACATGGTCGGTTAGAGGAATAGATGGACCGACTTGGCTTGGGTGCATTCACATTGAAGTTTCTCTTGCCCGCTTTTTACTCCACTTTTTTTTTCTTATTCACGCAATTGTCAATCTCAGCACGAACAACTAAATGATTGTAGAAGAAGAAAAAAGCTCTGCAAATTTTGCATTTTTCAATGTAGAAGAAACAGAATAAAAAAAAATTCCTCCCCTTTACCGATTAATTTCGCAGCTAAGATTTCCAACTCAGTTCTGTTTTTGTCACACGAGTATTTTTTTGAATAATTATTATTTTTCTTCTTCTACTACTTCTTTTCCATAGAAGCCGCGTCAGCTGAAATTATGTTATTTTTTATCTGACACCGGATACAACACTGGCTGCGCCTGTGGCTTTTGTAACATGAGACACTTGTTTGGTTGGTTGGGTGGCTCTTCACTTCATTAAAAGTGATCATTTTCATGTTCGAAAAAAGAGCTGTTCAAACTCAATAGTTACAGATAAAACCTAGACATTTTAGTATCTAAAAATACGTGTCTTTGAAGTTGTCGGTGTATCTGCAAATTAAAATTTCCGGCGCGTCAGCAAAGATGTACGAAAAGAATCGACAACTTCCTAGAATCGCAGTCACAATTCAAATACATGCGAACTGTCATGAAGTCTTATCATCTTAATCTTATCAATGGAGACTTGCACGAAATCATTCATTGATTAAATGAAAGGAAAATAGAGAAAAGAAAAATGTAAAGAGAACAACAATAAACAAAAGAAAAAGTTTAAAACACAATTAAGGGGCGTCGGCATTGCTCACCCCGTTTTTTATGGTTGGCTGGCTGTGTGAGATTGCTGTAAGTGACGATGTCAGACGTCCCTTCCCTGCCTAAACGCAGTTTGTGTGGTTGCTTTCTCTAAGCGTCTCTTCGTTTGGACGGAGTAGGTACTCACGGCGAATTCACGTTAAACAAATAGAAAAACTAAAATTAACACTTTTCTATTTTCGCTTACTTCATTTGCATAAAATTTGCTTATTCGGCTGTGGTTGCCATTCGTGATTTGATTTCTCAGTTTGCGACGTCGGCTATTTTTCAAAAAGTAACGCCCAAGAAAGGCAAAATTTCAAACGAAAGCGAAAACGTGTGGATTTTTTGAATGAGCAAATATTTGATTTTTTTTGAGCCCTTTACTTTGGTTTTATTGATGATTTAAAACAAAAAGGAACTATTCAACACACAATCATATACACTTTAATTAATTATAATTATTGCCCACAAGATACAAGAAAAGAATAATAAAGACAACAATATAAACCGCAGACGACACAAAACTAAGGAGCTCAACTCGAACACGCACCACTCGAGATAATGTCAAAACTTCTACTGAACGACAGCTTTGGTTAAAAATCTTGTGAAATTATTCATTTTCCGCTCATACACGATATATAAAACAAATATATATGTGTGTGTTTATGTGGCTACTACAAAGCAAAACTACAAACGAAAAAGCAACAAGTTTAATGAGAAACCCCACCATACACAAACACTAAAGCGTTTGTTAAGTGCCACTCCATATGCGGGAGAGTGAGAGCCATAAATGAAGCCACGTTTCTATTGTGTTGTGAGAGAAAAAAAAAACATTACAAAAATAATGCAACTCCACTGCAACAGCTGAGCTTCAAACAATACTGCATGCGAGCAACTATTGAGTGAAAGAGAACGACTTAGGATTTTATTAAAAGCTATGACAGTGCCGTAAAAGTGTGGGTGTGTTGCAAGCTTTAAGCGGTGTTTACACGGTCATACAACGTTTTCAATCAATATGAATGTGTTCTCCAAGTGTTCTCTCTGATAATACGAACACGATCATTTGCATTGACTTTAATTGACTGTGCTCTCTGTGTTTTTCATTCTTAAGTTTTCTCATCTTCATTCATACAAATGGTATGGAAAAAGAATTGAAGTTTTTTCAACTTCTTTTGCCGGCGTTTGTCTACATTGTTGTTGTTGCCTAAAAAGAATTTTGAATGAATTTCATATTTACAACTTTGCGGCCCTTGCGTGTTTGCGTGGGGGTAATTTTATTAACCATTTCGTTTGGCAAAAAACAAATTAATCTTGTTTAAAATTCTGAGTCAATTATTTATTTAAAAAGCCGTAGACACAGGCACTAATAACAGATATCGGGCACACCTCCACTTCCTCAAAATATAAATTTTTTTTTAAAAAAGATTCAATAAGCAGACGCGTCAAACGAAAACGTAACAACAACAAAGGCAGAAATTGAAATAATTAAAAGTTGCTAGCAACAACAGTTTAAAATAATGCGGGTTGTCTGCTGACACTGCTGCTGTTGCTTTCGCTCATGTGACTGCTTCACTGCCTTTGCTCTATTTTCATTCAAGCAGCACACCCCCGCAGTTTCTTGTGATGTGTTCCCACCGGCTTTCTCTAACTTGCCCAGCCATGGTTGTGGGCATCTATTTGAGTCAATTACACAAAACCTGCGAAAAACAAAAGTTCTTCTGTCTCTTTTATTGAGCTTTCGATGCGTATAATTTTCTCCGAGTTTATGATTTGTTTAGTTTTCATCTTCGATGGAACCTTGTTCTACAAAATTATTCAAAGCCACAGATACATTTTTTGGTTCTTTGTGTTTGTACATATTTGCGAATTAACAAAACGTTGCGGTTTTTTTTTTGTTTTGTAAATTACTTTTTTAAGTTTTGAAAATTTATGTGAATTCCTTTCTGCTTTTTTTGTTTACTGATCGCTACGCATTAAATTAAGTATCCGGCATATTTTCCTGTTGTGTATTGCCACGTTGCGTTTGCGTTACGCGTTAAATAAAACCGATACGCAATTTTATTTAATTAAATTGAATGCGGGCGATTTCTGCGCTCGTCTGCGATTTCTGCGGTCGGAGTCGGCATTACTAACAAACAGAATTGAGATAAGTTCGATTTGTTTGTACGGAAATAAAAGGGCAGCAACCGGAAATGAATTAACAGCCCTAACATATTGAAACGAATGCGAAAACAATTCACGCACGCCATCTTAAATTAAAGTTGTGCCAATTTGTTACACACACACAAGTTCGGTGGTTGAAATACTTTTTTTTTATTGAAAATGAAGTAAATATGATTTTATGTACTATATGCATGTATATTTTCAGCTAGCCTAGTCTAGCGACAACAGCTGGTGACGGGTGTCGATTTCCATTGAAAAGCTCAAAAACTTAAACAAAAGGTGGATGCCGGCATACGTGATTATTATGATGAGAGAGAAAAAATAAATAAATACAATTCCACTGAAAAAGGCCGCCACCATATCAAATGCGAACATTTGCGAGTTATTTCTAAATCCAATTGGATTCATTCACATGAGATAGATATGGAATGAAAAAAAAAACACAACTTGAAAAATCTTAGAAATGACTCACGCGCATCAGATTGGTAGTATCGCTGAGCACGGCTTTCGGCCGCGCCTTTTGGCATACCGGCGTATTCGGCTTGGTGAAATCAAACTGTTCCATACTGTCCGGATCGCTGATCGAGCGGCGTAGTGTTGTGATTGTCGCACGCTTGGCATGGAAGGAACCACGCAGGAAACGTGCAAATTCATAGGCGGCATTTTTGCTCACACGGCAGACCGACTTGGGTGGCGTCACTTTGAAGGTAGGCAGTAGCGGTGCATGCATTTCAAAGGAAGAATCCGGTGAAATGTTGCGACTGGAGTTGTTGCTTGAAGATTGTGTTGTGAAATTGGAGCTGCTGGCAGATGAGATGCCATCGTCGTGATCATCATCATCGTCATCACCACCACCATTGTCATGCGTCCTCTGTTCCTCCTCTGTATCCGATTGTGGCAGCAGTTGGCAACCAAGTTGTGTGCGCATTTCTACGGGTGAATGTGCTTCACACTTGTCGGCGGCTTTAGCCGCTTTCTTCTTGGCCGAGAAGAACTGCAATACCTTGGCCGCTGAGCGATAGCTACTGCGTTCTGGTTGTGCGCGTTCCATTGCATTCGGGGCTGGCATCAGATCCTCAGCCTCGGCGGATTTCACCTTCTGCAGTGGCGCTTTTGTGGGATCCTTGTAAATGTGCTCTGCAATGCGTGTTGGCGTTGAAGAACGACTGTTTGCAGCGCGTTGGTAAAGTTCCCTCGCCTTACGGCACAGATACGGCGATGAGCATTTGGAGGTCGGCTTTGTCGTAGCTTGACGCGTCTCAAAGTCACGTACAAATTGCATCAGATTCTCACGGTCCAGTTCCGTAACGCAGCGATGGCGCATACGCTGTGGCGTCTGAATGTGTTTTACCTCGAAGCTGGTTTCGAAACTGCCAGAGTCATTCAGTTGCCCAAGCGATTGTACAAATCGTTCGACCATATTTGCAATGCAATGATCCGGCTTCAGTTGATCGTTGATTACGCGTTTGTGTTTTTCCCGACTTTCGTTGTTGGTGGCCGTTGATTTCTCAGTATTTTTCATGGTCTTTTTCAGCACGTCACTAATTGGAAATTTAAATATTGAAACAATTTTTTTCTTTACCCAATTTAATTGATTGTTTTATTAATGTTGTTTATGGACAATTCGGTGTTGCAATAAATTCGCAAAGCTTTCGCCCGACGCGTCTTTTCGCGTTGCTTGTTAGCGTTTGACTGAATTTTCCGATCATTCACGCTTCGAAGGTAAGCTTTTCACATAAGCAGCACGAATAAGTGTGGCAGACAGAAGAGGCAGATTGCCGCCGCACACCTACTGGGGGTAAAATCATTATACGCGCAACGTACTTTCATTGATCGGTACGGTTCGGTCGAATATACATAGTCTTCCTCCTCACAATATACATATATATGCGTCGATCGATATTTTAATTAGTCATGCGACACGTGAGATTTCGTCAGCGACGCACGACGGGCTGGGTAAGCCCGTATTTGATTCCCTTTCTACTTTCGAAATGCGTAGTGAATAATAAAAGAGTGGCTACTATACAACATCGTTGAACCGGTGACGTGATCAACGTGAATGAGCTCGACGTGAATGTGAATGAAAAGTGATTGAAGCGAGCCAAACTTTGATATATTTGCAACTTATGACTCAGAGTAATAATTGCACTTATAAACAATGGAATGGTCTACAACTCTATGGACCTAAAGCATAAGATATAACACCTACTGATATATTGAAATTCATGTAAGAGATCTAGGGTAGAGGTCTTGTATTCCATAGCTCACCATATACATATATGAGAAGTACTTTTGGGAATAAGAACAGTTAACTCATAAAAAACTATTTTTTTTTTTGTCTCGGTTTCTTTCTCTCTGTAACGATCCATCCCACTTTTGGATTATTAAAAGTATTTCGACCTAAGACTCCATAACATTGAAGATGTCTAATCTGTTTACCATCTAAAATACCCTTATCAGTCCACTTTATTTTGTAAGTTTAAACAACAAAAACTGAATGGAATTTTTGAAACTATTCCAAGCTAATTATTGTTGTAAACAATTAAACAAAAACAATAAATAAAATAAAATACGACAGTAGAGAAATCAATTAAATAGAGCCTATAAACAAGTTTGACGATAATAAAATGGTGGGCCCCTAAAGGTCATTATTGCGTTTAGAAACATCTTGTGGAATGGAATGCGAGCGCCGCGTTCAGCTCAATCGCATTTAGTTGATCGAAACGAAATCGTGTTCGAAATTAGTACAGCGGGCGACGCAATACAAATCGTTCGAATGAGGTTCGCGCGAGTGAGTCAAGGCGAATTTCGCGACGTAATCGACGTCATTCTCAATGCAGTTACAAACGCATATGATTGATATTTATCAATAAAATATGTAAAAGTTTATGTTAAAAGTCACGTTTATGAGATTAAGTAGTAGAAGAACAAGTAGTAAACACTACACTCCCTTCTATGACTAAGTTCGATTGATTTAGTATGATAGAAAAAGAAAGAGAAAATAGAAGTAGTAGAAGAGTAAACTAGTCTTTAAATATTCAAATATATTTATGAAGTCTTCCGAGTCGATACTAAGCTGTATGTTCCTACTACAAATGTCATACATGACCAGTCGCATTTTATTATATGTACATATGTATATGTACTATATACATTATTTTTGATGAGATCATAGTATTCACCAAATATAGCCGAAAGCTGCAGTAGCCAGTGGTAATATATCTGCTCTGTTATTAATTTTAATATTTCGCGAAATCACACCAATACTCCGAACTAAATTCTTTATGAATAAATTCAGTCAAAAATAATTATTCCGCAATATATAAATCAAATTTGAATACAAAGAAACCCACAAAACGGCACAGTTGGCATAAATTCCATTGAAATGGGGAAAAACCAATAAATACAACAATTTTTGGGGAAAATACGAGTATATATTTGCAATTTATGTTGAATTTTCCTTCCCGAAGTTGTGTCCGAATTAATTATGGAAACGCAAATATAAGTGGAAGCGCAATCGGTGTGTTGGCGCCGTTGCTAGTGATGGACCAAATGTTGATTTGGAGGAGGGCAAGAGCGATTCCACGAAGCACGACGCGAAGACGAGTCAACGATGACTTTGCGAATTTATTGCAATATATTTTATGCAAATTTTATCCATATTAAATTTAGTTGGAAAACTTACGCATTGTTTGAGTGGCGCAGTGGGCCGCAAATATGAAGGAAAAAAAATCAGAACAACAAAAAATTGAGGAAAATAATATAACACAATTTGAGTCACGCCTGCGACTGTTTCGGACGTTCAATCACTTTAAAAATATTTCAGGTATTTTTGCACAGCTTTTACTTTCGTATCTTTCTTTCTAGTGTATTAACTCGCAGTTTTGATGACGTTTTGACCGGTGTTATTTTTGTAAGCACACTGTGCGCTGTGAATGACGTCGTTGTTTTTTTTTTATTTTTTTTATGCTTAACAAATATTTTCTAGTTTCTTTAAGTTTCTAATCGTGATTTGCGATGAATTATCGCTATTTCTTAATACGACTGAAAAATTATCACATTTAAAAGATTATCGCAGCGGAAGTGGTTTAACTTCTACGCAATTGGCATGTGAAAAGTTCAACATTTTACGTTTCGAAGTTCTAATTAGAATTTATGAAGGAATTGAATCGAATGGAGACACGTCAATTACACTCAACCTGCGCTTTAAGACTGACTCAGCGCGTGCGAGTTTTGTCAACTGCCACCGAAGCGGGTTTTTGCCGGGCTCATATCGACGGCGTCAACACAGGTGGTGGTGGAGTAAAGATGTTCAGCAATTTGAATTCGACAAGTGAGACACACTTATAGTTACATAAATATACACAAATACTCACTCACTTACTCGCGCTCATTTACAGCGCGATGGTTGCGCTGACGCAGTTTTGTTTCTATGCCTTTCGTTTTTGTTTTTGTTTATGTTGTTTTGTTGTTGTAGTCGGTTAGTTAGTCACCGCGCAATTTTCATATCAGGTGTTTGTCTCTCCCTTTCACTGCATTTTCCTTCTGCTGCGGCTGCTATTAAAGCCGCGCTCATTAGCAGCTGCCGCAAAGAGTATATAATTATATGAATTAGTTCTCTCTGAGCTGCCGATTGATTGGTTCTCTTTGAACAGCTGTGAGAGCATCAGTGAGAGCGAGCATTCATAAGATAAATAAATTGGATCATCAAAACTGTTGGCGTTTTTTTTTTTTTTTTGTTGATTTTGTTTATACTTTAATCAGAAAATTCGCAATCCCGGCTCTTGGGGTGTTTTTTTTTCATTGACCAGCCTTCTGCGACGTCACATGAATGCCTGTCCTTCTTGCTTAATAGTCTTTTATTTATTATTTGACAATTTCACGCGGTATTTTGTAATGGATGTATTCGACATGCCATTTTAAGATATTGAGGTGAAACAACAACAACAAAATATACATATGAATGTGCATATTTATATGTAAAATAAACAGAGAACACGCAAACTATATAACGCAAGCTATAACGAAAAATGCATACATTTCACAACAGACATCAATTTTTAGAACGGAATGTTTTCGATTGTTCAATGCCCGTTAGTACACTTTACTCTTGCAAAAGCCACGATGGTTCCGAAGGACTAACTCTCAGAACGCATGAAATTAAATGGATTTCTCGAGGATAACATAACTTTGCCACTTTCTCACAGTACTGACATTTGGCAAAACCGTTACATACGTCAACACATACCGATAACGACCATGGGAATCTCAACTGAGTCAGGTGCCTTACTGTGTTTTTTGACAAGAATTCGTATTAAACAATGGAAATGATACAGGTGAATGCCTTTTAGCCTAACCTGACCAAAATTTAATTGAAGTCAAATACAAAAGTTAAATGAGGGAATAATTTCCCATGACGGAAGCGCAACACGACAATGAAAATGAGGAAAGACTCAGCAAAGACTCGTAGTACCAAAGTAACGTATTTTTCTCGAAGTTCCATTTGTGTGCTAGTTCCCTTGGCATGCGACATGTGGCATATAAGCAATATGAGGGTGCGTTAAGGGTTGCATTCGTATGCCCTGGAAATTCACCTGTTGTGGCAAGTCGGAGACGGCATTGGCTTCAGCATGTGCTTCGGTCGGTGAACAATAAAACCTGTTACTTTGACGATGCAAGAATTTGAAATGGAAATGCTTTTGCAGGTTGAGTTGGGTTCTTCCGCTGTGGAACGTATGTGGAACTAAATATAACTCATAATGACATATTTCTGATTTGCAGTTAGTCAGTCACACGCAAAAGAATTTTAAATTCTAAATGCATCGATAAAGCTCACTACTCACTCTCACAGGAAATGAAATCAGCGATATGCGCATTTCAAATTAAGGGACCTATCCCAATAAATGTGTAACATATCGAACTTATTGAAAAGGTGAGTAGTTATGTATGTACTTGATATACAATGATTGTTGAATTGGCACGGACGGAAATTTTTGAATCCTTGTCTATGACTGTTAAAGCGTGTGTATCGTGGGGGCTGTTTAAATTCCGAAATTCAAGATGATCTTATTTAAAACCACCTTTGTAATATATATTACAGGACTCATCACTCTTTTCGAAAACTAATATTCATTTTCATGGGTTAAAGCTTGAGAAGGAGCCACATAAAACACAACGGCATAACTGACTAAAAAATAAATAGATGGAATTAAGAAAAAAAAATACAATTAAAAAAAGCTATGAGAGATACATATCATCTTTTTAGAGACCAATAAGCATACCGTCGTTGGCATGTGGCTACGCCCGGCTAAAACAACATATCCTATACGCCTATATAAAATTCTGGGATTAATCCATACAATAATTAATCTAAATATAATACCTCCTGACGATATATTAATTCTTAGCAATTCTATGGGTTTCTCCTTTTATTCTCTAGTTATTACAATTCATATACGATACTTATGTTAGCTTAGTCAAAGCCCAGTTCAATATACTCTATTTTTAATATGTACTTCTAAGATACTTCACAGAGACTTGCATCTCAGCTTACCGGATTCTGCGTATTCTCCTCTGAATATAAACCACAAACGAGTTCCAGCAGCGACATCGCTGGTTTTGTTGTTTATCTTTTTGTTTTGCAATCAATTAAACAATATCACTTTGAATGAACATTTTTAAAATCTGATTTTGGTATTAATTACTTTATTAACATAAACAATTATTTATATAACATCACGAGGCATTCACATTCGATTCAAGGGCTTTTGAACTTTGAATTTACGACACAGAAAGTGAACTTTTAATGCCCAAGGTAAGGCGAGCATGTAATTATTATATTATTATTTTTCTTTTCTTTTCTTTTTACTCTGTTGTATCAAAATTTATTGCTAATTAAATTAAACTGTCGACACAAGCCAAAACCGATCGAGTCAAAAAATCTTTTGCAAAAAGCAAAACATCGTGTAACTGAAAATCGCTGCGAACGAAGCAGCGCGCAAATAAAACTAAAGCAGCGCCAATCACAGCGAGCGGCAGCGCTTCATCGACGAGCGAGAATGAAGAATCGCGTGTTGCGATAAAAGACAACAACGAATGGGCGACACGAAACGAACGACAACAACAAAATAAGTACGATTAAAACGTAAGGAGCCAATGCAAAATATTTTTTTTTTAGAAAAGGTCGCCGGCGAGAGCGACAACAAATGCTAAAATACGATTTTTTTCCATGTACTGATTTAGATTGATTTAATTAAAGGTACATTATGAGTGACGTCACACGCTGCTGTTTCACGTTAAACGACGACCGATAACATCGAAGAACTTTTGTGTACGTTTTAATTTTACATACATATATGCACTAGCAACAACAACGTTGATAAAACAACTAATTTTGTATCTTATCAGTTTTAACGTTGGGCTTTCGAGTTTGAGTAAAACTGATTAAAAAAAATGATCGTGTGCGGGGCCAAGAGAACAGAACGAATTGGATACGGCCGCGGTCTGCTTCCTACCAACGTCGCCTTCAAAACCCCACTGAATGAAGCATTTGAAAAATTATAGTTGTAAACTAGTGCAGGATTGTCTGCACTTCTTATCCAGACAAGAAAGCATAAACAATCAAAGAGCAAGCAATATTAGCAGAGAGAATGGGATAGAGAACGAGAGCATATTCAACGTAGATTAGAAAATAAAAGTAAGTAAAAGAACCAGTGGGTGTAGCTTGGGCGTTTCTTATCACATCTTTTGTTTTATAAAGAATCAAATATTTCCGCCATAGACAAAAAAAAAAATATTAATTATAAATAAATGATTGCAACAGTCCAATCAATTTTAAGATTTTTTGTTAGTTTTCTCTTACAAAAATAAAATAGAATTCATAAACAAACTTACCCCGAGATCAGGCTCACTATTGGTAGCTTCAAGTAGGCCAGCACTTGGATTCGCCGACGTGGGGTTCCTCGAATTTGTGCCGCAACCGTTGGCATGGAGATCTTGCAGACTACACCAGGTGTCCATCAGTTCGTAGTTGTTAATATGACGAGACATAGGAGGGGCCACAACCATAGGTTTTCTTTTAGCCGAATCGATGGCCTGAAAGCCAAGTGAATGACGTACTTTTGGAGGCGGCCCCGGGCGAACAAAATCACCAAACACTTGAGGACTCAGTTTATGTGGGGTGGTACAGGTAGAGGTTGTTGCAAGTGATGTCGACATTGGCTGCAGTGAGTAGCGCATTTTGCGTTGCGCAGTGCTCATGGGCATCGGAGATGGATGTAGAAACGAATTTGGTTCGTCGTCGGCCGATGGAGTTGTATGCAGTGAAATATCATCCATGGAGGCGTGTGGGGGCTGTAATAAACTCGCGACATGGCTGCCATCACCCAGTAAGTTAAGGACATCATCACAGGAGCGGGTGGTTGTCAAACTAGTCGCTGGACTTTTGATTAAATTGAAATTGACGAGTAGATTGGGTCGGCGGAGCGGCGCAAGAGATTTTGGATCGGGCATGGCACGTACAGTGAGGCGTTTGTCGTTCGTCGTTGATACAGTGGAATCGCAACAGATGCCAAGTGGACGTGTGTGTCTTTGGTTTGGTTGTTGCGGCATCAAAGCACCAGCGGAGTGTGCGCCATTATTATGGGCAAGTACACCTCCACCGCTACCACCTGGAAAGTCTACAACCAATATACGATCGGATATATTGGTGCAGTCATTATTGAAACCAATGCCAGAATCCGAATTTGAGGTGGTCGTAGATACTTCGCTATGATTCGATGGCTGTGGCGAATGTGCAGCACCACCACCCACAGCGCCAAAGCCACCATGCTCAAGCTCGTTAAGGCTTCGCGTTGCTGGTGGCAATATGCGCATCGTATACATGCTGCGTATGAGATTCACGACATATTCCGAATTATTGGGAAACTCCAGGCAAAGATTCGAAATGGGATCGCGTGCACATTGAATGTGAAATTCCTGTGCTCGTTGCAGATGCTGTGCATGCTCTACGAGTTTGATGTCGATAACGAACACATGGCAACTGTGCGATATGCTAATGTGACCCGTAGCTGATTTATTTTCATCGGCAGGCTCTAATTCGTACTCCTCTTCGATTTGTGTATTGTGCACGGCGCTTGTGACCAGGCCAAAGAAGCGATTCTCACTCTCAGACGATGAGCTGACATAGTTTAGCCGTGACGAGGCATATGTGGCGAGCACATTGCCATTGGCACTCTGTAGTCGCAGACAATCTGGGAGTATGGACATGAGGACAATAGTGGGTTGGCGCTTCTCCTGACGTAATTTGCGTATGCACGAACGCACCGTTTGCAATTTGGAACTGTGCGATATTTGTTTGGGCATTTCAATAGTGCCCAAATAACCAACAATGGCACGATATTCTAGAGCGACACTGGCCACCACACGCACCATGGCGCTAACGTTGGCCACATCAGAGTTCGAATTTGGCACACTACCGTTGGCCGCTAGCTTTGGCGCACTCGGCTTGATCACAGGCAAGGGTAAATCCTCTACCACCGAATGAAATGGCGGCGGCTCAAATGGCTGCACGACCGAATCCAAACTCTGTGCAAGTGATGGCCTCTGTTGTTGTTGTTGCTTTAGTTGCGGCGTTAATTTCTTAAGTTGCAATTTTTCCACTGTTTCAGGCTTCTTCTGTGGTGAATTGCGCAAACGATGCATTTTCGATTTGTGATATCGTGGTTTGGCACGTGCACCACCAATCATGCTGGCTGAGAATAGACCCCCACGCCCACTAAGTCCACTTTGCTGTTGTAACAATATTGAAGTGTTTATATTATCCTCATCAGAACTGTCCGAGTAGTAATTCTCAGCTATTTGCATGCGTATGCTGCCGAAGGAGTTTCCAATTAGCTGCACAACAGTCTCGTGTGGCAGTTTCGAAACGTTGAGTCCATTTACCGATATAAGAAAGTCACCAGCACGCAGACCGGCCTGTTCAGCGGGAGAATTTGTAATGATGCATGAGAGACGACAGGGTTGTTGACCGGATATTGTGAACCCAAACCCGTTATAGCCACGGCGGACCTCAACAACACGTGTGCCATAGTTGGGACGCTTTTTGCGTCGACGCTGTTGTTGCTGCTGCGGCGGTGGCGGTTGATTACCACCGACGCCTGCGCCCGTAGCTGTGTTCGTGGCAACGGGAGCCGTCGAAATGCTCGGCAGTGGTGGATGATGGTGATGCATATTATCACGTCAAACTGTAAGCAAAGCAATATCAAATAATCATCAAAGCATAAAAAAATCTGAGATGGACGCACCTTTTTTCTTATTCCTTTTATATTACCACAGCCGCTTACGTTGGTTTTCCATCTTTGGAATGCGGTTTGTTCTCAATTTACAACGTATGCTGTCTCGCTCTTGCACATTATACTGCTGCAGAGTGCAACAAAAACAAATCCAGTTATTGATGGGTTTTCTTTTGTAGCCACATTGATCCAATGCACATAAAAAGGGCAAATTGGCTTACTAATTATGGAGTTTTATAGAAAGTTGCTTTTATTTATAGAACAACATAATTAGCACAATCATTAGTTTTGAGTTTAGTGTTTTAGTTATGCTTTAATTGAAACACTTTTTTTAAACACCAAACAAATACTCAAACAATGGCACACATCCGCGATACGTTAAATAATTGTATATTATAATAAGTGTTTGTTTTTCTAAGCGTCTACGCAAGCGCAATTGTACAAAAATTTTGTTTAATTTCACTGTCAAAAAGCAGCGTTGCCACTTGCTATTTGAATGCATTCTTTGTGTTCCATTCCGTTTCTTTCTAACCCAAAGTGTTGCACTAGAGCAACGACCAACCAAAACAATACAATAGTGATGCCAAGTTCAAGTAAAATCATTTGTTTACAAGCGCATTGTTTTAAACTGCTTAATAAATATTCAATAAACATAATGAAGGAAAAAGAGTTCTTTGTACGTTCCAAACAATTAATAGATGATGAGTCAAAGCTGCGAATACAAGAGTGCGGCGTCGCAAAGCGCTGTATAAAATTGACTCAACAATTTGGTAAACATTTACCGCGAATTGCTTTAATACTATATTACTTTTAATTTCTTATTTTATTTTAAAAACATTTAGACACAATAAACGAAAAAGCCTCAAAATACTTCAACCGCTTAGATGTTCTGCGTGAGCTTGTCGAGAAGCGACGCAGCGAAAATGCCGTACTTGCCAAATACAAAGATTCTGAAAAGTGCCGCATTCGAGATTTGGAAATGGAAATTGTTGACTTAAATGAGAAAATCGTGAAAAGGGACTCGGAGCTGGCAGCTCAAAAACAAGAAGAAAATGAAATAAAGGAAAGGTATTTAAACATTTCCAATTAATTTGTTTACATCTTATAGAGGAAACAATGTGTTTTTTCTTGTTAGATTGCGCGTCCTCAAGGAGGCTTCTAACACACTTATTAATTTTGGTGCGCTGCCCAAGCGTCTCCAAGGTGTGGTTGTGTGCAATAAGTCTAAGGGTACGAAGTTTCAGCCTTTTAGTATCGATCCCTCAGGGCTAAGTATTCATCAGGTGCAAGATTTTGTGTGGGAGCAATCGGAAAATATCAACGTGCAACATCAATGGAGAGAACTTATTTTTGGCGAATGAGGAAAATAAAATGGATTGTGCAGATTAGTTCGTAAAAGTGTTTATTAAACTAATATTCTTTATCAGCGATATTTGTCAGTGTGTCTTCTATGAATCAACAATTCGACAAAATTGTTTACGTTTTCATCAAAATGAATCAATAATATTATACATATTACTTTTTTTAAAGCTACGAGTGCGGATCAGTTATCCAGTGACTTCTGGAGTTTCCCTGTGATTGTAACTTATTGAAAAAGTCGGTTACGTTTTGCTAGTAATGGTTTTATATATCGAAAGCAGTGATGAAGTGACTGAAGGATTCTTGAATAATCTCCTCCAGTGGCAACTTAGGACATCACCAGTTTGATTCAAATGTTGTTAGCCACAACTTAGGCTTAATGAGAACAACACTTCACGAACAAGAGAACGGGGAACAGCCTTCGATGAACACATGGTACCTCAGTCATTGACTTAATGACCCTCTCTCGTATATCGAAAAGTACAAAGGCCATTAAGTGCAACCTTAGTTAAATACTAATGCATGTAGATTGCGTGCGTCTCAAGTGCTAAATTCTATCTTATCTGAAAAGTGCATTTCAAGGTAAATTGCACAATTTCCTTCTTACTCGGATTTGTTTACAAAGATTCAATCTCACTCTCCGAATGCAGTGTACCATTGTATAATCTAAACGAAAATGCTCCGCATTATCTTCATCGTTGAAGTAGAGCGCTGACAGCCTGACCTACGCGCACGTATTTGTTGATTTTTTGCGAATCTGTGTTTGGTATGGGTGCGCAATTCTTTGTTCTTTGTAGTTTTGCTTTATTCGGTAATTTTTAATTTTGAAATCGACGACTGCTGAAAGGTGCACACGCGCCAGAGAACCGGAGTCCATCGCTGTGCCTATCGCAGTGCATTCACTTTACTCAGCACGTACGAAACACAGACGGAGAAAATGTTAACGGAATTTCTCGTGGCAATTTTCGCAGTGGTGTCGATTTATATTTCTTACAAATATGCCATAGGCAGACCGCCTGGATTTCCGCCGGGTTAGTGTGTGTCTCATAGTTAAACTATAGCGTAACTTAAAGCTTTCAATTTCTATCTTTTAAGGACCACCCCGCATACCCATATTCGGTAGTTATCTCTTTCTTATGCTAGCCAATCCAAAATATCTACACAAGGGTGCCGTTCGTTTAAGCAAGTGGTATAAATCTGATATTATTGGCTTGCATGTGGGCAAGTTCCGAGTTGTCGTTGTACACAATGGCGAAGGCATACGTCAGATTCTGACATCAAAGGAGTTCGATGGACGGCCCGGTATATATGTAGCGGCTATGCGCGATCCTGGCGATGACATTAGAGGTGCGTAATTTCGTGTCTCTAAATACCGCGCGGAACTATCGTTAGGTATTCATTCTAGAAGAACGTAATTTTCGATCACTCCATTGGAACTGATCTAGAGCTAATGATACATACACAATTAGAAAAAATGTATTACCGGATACCAAATAATAACAATGTCTAAAAATGGTTTCGTTTCTTCTCTCCACAGGCATCTTCTTTCAGGAGGGTTTGCTGTGGAAGGAGCAACGCCGTTTCATTCTTCGCTACTTGCGCGATTTCGGTTTTGGTCGTCGTTTCGAAGAACTGGAATTGGTTATTAAGGAGGAGATAACCGATATGCTTGATCTGATTCGTAATGGGCCGCGCTATGAGCATGAAAAGTTCCTCGTACAGCCAGGAGGTTACCGTGTGCTGCTGCCCTACATTTTTCATCCCTTCTCGGCAAATAGTCATTTATACATTGTTTACAATGAACGCACTCCGCGTGCCGAAATGTCGAAAATGCTGGAACTCTTACGAATGATTATGCAATTTCAACGTACCGGCGATGATTACGGCAAAATGCTGAGCATTATTCCGTGGATTCGTTATGTCTTTCCGAATTTGAGCGGCTACAATAAACTGAATGAGTCGAATAAGGTCGTGCATCAATACTTTTCGGAATTCATTGATCGGCACATTGCCAGCTACGATGAGCAGAGTGCACCGCGCAATTTTCTGGACCTCTACATAGCCGAGATGCATAGAGCGGAGCAGGCAGGCATAACGGATACCGGCTTCAACCATGAGCAGTTCATAATGAGCCTGGTGGACTTCTCCTTTCCAGCATTGAGTGCGGTGGGTGTGCAACTCTCATTCCTCGTGCAATACCTGTTGCTCAACCCGAAGGTACAAAGGCGTATCCAGGCCGAAATCGACGGGGTAGTGGGCTATGGTCGTCTCCCAACGCTGGAGGATCGCCAGCATTTGCATTATACAGAGGCTACCATACGCGAGTGTCTGCGCATTGAGACCTTAGTGCCGTCGGATGTGCCGCATAAAGCAACAGTTGATACGACCTTAATGGGCTATAAAATACCAAAAGACACGGTTGTCATTCCCAGTTTATATGCCTATCACGCGGACGTGCGCATCTGGGGCGACCCGGATAAGTTTCGACCCGAGCGTTTTTTGGACGTAAATGGCAGACTGTGCCTTAAAAAGGATGTCTCATTGCCATTTGGAGCAGGCAAACGGCTCTGTGCGGGCGAAACATTCGCACGGAGTATGCTCTTCCTGATGACCGCGGCGCTGTGTCAAAATTTCAACTTCGTACTGGCACCCGGCGACACGCTACCCGATTTATCAAAGAATCTAAGCGGTATCATTATTTCGCCGCCCGATTTCTGGGTGCAACTACAGGAGCGTACCACTGACAGCGTGAAGCTTTAAGCTTTTATCTTTTAAACAACTTGAAATTAACATAAAAAATAAAATATTTTTAAAATATAACCAGAAAAGATTTAATTCTCATCCGATAACGATGACAATGACGATGAAGACGTCGATAGTGAAGACGACTCCGATGAAGACGACTCCGATGAAGATGAAGAAGATGCTTCTGATGAAATTGACTCTGATGAAGATGATGCTGTTGATGATGATTCTGACGAAGATAAGTTTAACAAAGATAACTCGGGTGAAGAGGCCGTCGATAAAAATAACGCCTTTAAAGGTGCCGCTGATGAATGTTGATGACTCTTCACAACCGACTTAGACACTGAAGACTCTGAGGATGAAGATGACGTTGTCGGGTTTGAGCTAGGCAATGGCGAACGTGGTGTGCCTATTGCTTTTGGTAATGGTTCCGATAATGACCTTGACATTATAGACTGCGCTGTTCCTCTTATAGGTGCACTGTAAGGATGCGCTATTTTATGCTTGAGCAAACGAATACTCATCGCATTGAGTTTGTCATGCGAGCGTCGCAACTCAGCTGCCAATTCGTCTTTCTTAGACGTGGATTCCTGCTGCATTTTTGCGGAAAGAGAAATTATGATTATTTTAAAATGCAACCAATAAATTCACACTCACAAGCTTCTGTGTACGCGCGCACAACAATATTTTTGCATCTCGAAGTTCCAGCAGTAGCGCATTTCTTTCGGAGGCATGATACTCTCTCTGTAGACGGCAATCCCTCTGCAATTCCTCATGCTCCTGGCGCAAAGTGTGCATATCGCCTATCATATGATGCTGCTTCTCGACTATGGTCATGATGAGGTTCTCCAAATTTTTAATAGCGATTTCCGACTCCTTCAACTTCTGCTTAAGCAACCAATTCTCAGCATAGGCGTTCGCCAAATCTGTGGCGGAGATTACACCGTCGGAGGCAGCTGGTCTAAAAGAGGAATTTTTAGAGGTTTGCGCAAGTTACTGTAATTTTTCATGTTACTTTTCTCGCAGCTTATTATTGATCGTCTTCATATGTTCTTCATCGATCTTAAGTTCCATGGCTTCAAAATATTGACAGATGCAAGACATATTGTAAATCAAAAGCGATTTCTACTTTTATCAGTTTTTTTTTCATACAATAGAGAGAAAGGCCACCTTTGTTTGAATTAAGAGCTTAAAAATTTATTTTACATAATCGTCATTAAACATAGGAACGTTACAAAGGTCCAATGTATTGATTGACGCCTCCAAAATCATTTCTTTTTTCAAAATCATATTTATTGCTTCGAAAAATCTACTTGTAAAATATCAGTTGGATTAACACTAGAAGTATTACCGGAGAGTGCGCTTAGGTTTCTAGATCTAAAAGCATTTCTGCGTTATTGTAAAATTAGACGAGCGTGTTAATTTTTATACGTGTAACAACGGAACTGGAGTCAGAACCATCTTTTCATACAGCTCGCTTTTTAATCTTTTTGGATCATCGTTTAGTTAGTTTTTGCATCATAAAGTTGTTTAGTTCGTTGCTAAATTGCATTAATAGTAAGCCTGCTTAAGTGCGGCACTCGTGATGAGGAATGCCGAACCAATCAGTACGAATGTGATTATTTTAAGAGCACTTGGCCTACCGGAAGAATCTGCAATAATGGAACATTCATTAGAAAATGGTTCAGAGGTCATCTCCTGACCGCTGAGATTGTACATACTTTTCTTGTTGGGCAACACACGTATACAATGCGTATGCTCGCTATTGGCCTTGTAGCCGATTTTGCATTGGCAAATTGAATTGCGGCACTCCACATTCTCTGGGTCCTTTTCGACGTAACATTCCGTTGACCTGGAGCACATCTCATCAAGGCCTGTGGAAAGTAAGGAAGTCATTAGATACACTAAACTGAGCCTTTAATGGAACGACCGTTACGTATCGATTCGAGTGGTTTTCAAACTACCCGACGTTAGTCGTTTAATTACAACAACTGTTTCAATATTAGAGAGTTTCTTCCAAGTGGAGTGTCCAACAAGAGAGGACCAGAGCAGATAAATAGTAATTTGATATTTAGCGCTTTATGAGCGACTCTTCTCAAGCTGCGGATAATCTGTTTGTAGGTTAGAAACCCTAAAACACTGATTAAATGAAACAGTGCTGCCTTGACTTGTCACAAGAGAGTTTAGAACTAAAAGCCCAAGGAGGCCTTGAACGCATGGAAATAAGGAGAGAGCGAAGTAACGCTTCAGATAACCCGCTGCCTGATTTCTGCGGCTAACAGCTGTCATGGAAAGGTTAACTAAGTCATTACATTACATTACATCAGCAGGCACCAGGTGCCAGCAGGTGCCCAGGGAACTGGAAAGATGTAAAAATCAGGGTAGTCTGATGGGGAGGGTGGTTAGCCTGCCGCTAGATGCGAGTGCAACCACCTACCAGATGTTGGAGGTATTTAACATGACCTTGAGGCGCCACTTTGCTTTTCACATTCCCAACTACTCACCCTTCTTTGTCTCACAGCGTCCATTCTTGAGATGCTGCTCATCCGTACAGCTACACTTCTGTTCAATACAGGACGCGAGCAGAGGCTTACATTGCTCATTGTCACTGCACGCATCTTCGATCTCTTCAGCTGTAGGGAAGCAATGGCTTTATTTGCATAACAAATAGTTATATCACATAATTTAAACACACCTTTCTTTAGGCACTCGTCCTTGAAGTGCACAAATCCTTTGCGACATTGGCATTTGCTGTCCAGTTCATCCGATCGAATTGTCGAATTTGTGCTATTCTCCTTTTGCGAGCAAAAAGCGTTATCAGTTTTGCAATCCGCATCGCCCACACAATTGGCACCGATGCCTGAAAAAATGTTTACGTTTCATTTAAATCTTATTATTTCCTCCCAACAGCGACTACCTACCGGCCAAGCACTCGGCATCCTTCTCGTAAAAGTTTTCCTTACACACACAATAACGGTTTGAGCAAATTGAATTCGGCACCAGACAACCATCGTTAGTCTCACATTGTGCACCCAAGCCACTGCTGTAGACACACATCTGCTGGAGTGCATCGTACTGGGCGTATTCCTCGCACGTGCAACGACGCGGTATCTGTGGATTGCAGTAGGCAGCACCGAAGGGGCTACATTGACTGTTCGACGTGCAGGATAAGTGGTATTGTATAGCTGAAAGTGGGACTCCAAATATATTTTTGTTGTGTCTTCAAATTGTTGTTGATGAAGGAAGTGGTCACGTGCTCAAATGGATGACGATGGAGGAAGTGCACTTAGTCAGTTGGATGAAGGACATTAGCTTACGTTTACGACAACTACGCAGATCACGTTCATAGAAGTAGTTCTTTTGGCAAAGACATGTCTTCGATAGTTCATCGAATTCGTATTCACACTCGGCCTTGCTTTCCGCTAGCTCGCCAAGCTCTGCAAAGCATTTGCCATTTGCCGGATAGTAGCCTTGCCGGCAGAGGCAAATCTTATTCGAGCAAATTGAGTGTGGCAACCCGGAACAGGATTTTCCATGTTCCACGCAAGAACTGCCATCTGAAAAATGTCCTCCTCATTATTGGCGGCCCATGGAAGCTTATCGTTACTCACATTTCTTCTCATCGTCATCGTCGTCAGTGTTCGAAATCGATGAATATGTCTTAATATCATCATCATCAAGACGGAATATCGTTGTCCGCTGCCTCTGGTCTTTGATTGATTGGTTATAGTTTGATGTGCGTCGACTGCTGGTACTGGTCGAAGCTGTTGTGGTGCCCACATTGCGTACACTCCTTCCGACCTCTCTTAGTTCGTATTCTTCTATACTCGTCTGAACGGCAATCTCACGGGACTTTAGAGCTTCGGGCTCCTTTTCGATTTCAATTTCCGTGTCCGTCGATTGTGCGCCGCCATTTGTTAGCAGCGGTTGAGGCGGTTCTATGGCGGGTTGTGTATCTTGACTCGAATCGAAACTTTCAAACTTTCCGTTGTTGTTGTTGGCAAACGTTTCAGCTGTTGGCTCCGTTGGCGATCCTTCTCCGCTATCTTGGCACTTAAGACTCACACATTTCACACTTGCACCGATTTCATCGCAGTCCGTATCAACGACGCAGGCATCATCAATTTCTGTAGTGTATTTAATTTTCACTATGCATCTCAAGAATAATAATCCCTTTATATTTACCCATTGATTTGCGACGACATATGTTTCCATATCTACGATAATATCCATTTGCACAGGCACAAACTCGATCCTGACAACTAACTGAGTAACGATCGTATCCGAAATAACAATCTAAATCCTGTTGGTTTAGTAAGAAAATGAGAACAGTTAATTAACTTTTGTCTCCTTATTTTTCTGGAGCTGATCAAATTTACCGTTTCACAATTTTGACCCAGGCCATTCAAAGGACGACAACGGCCACGTACATATGTTTGGCCATCGGCGCAATCACAGACCCCCGCCTTACAGTTGGCTCCCGATGGCATAAGATTGCACTGAACTGAATCCACGCATGTGTCACCAAACAGTGACGTCGTCAGGCATTGCGTAAAATCCTCCGAGAAGACGGTGTTGAAAGCACCGCACACACAATTGTTCGTATCGGGGTCGCAGGTCGATCCTACAGCTGTGCAGTCCCCCGGTGTTTCACATGGCCAAAAAATTGCGTTAACGTCTAGAAAAATAAGGACACCCAATTTTTATTTTTACTTATATTCAACTCCTTTAAAATTTAATGAGTTCCTTTGTCAAACGCAAGCGCAATACGAGGGTTGTTCCGAAAGTGCATGACTAAATGCAACAGTAGGTTATTGCAATTCTGCCTCTTCAAGTAAGCTAGCGGTCTCGAAGCCTAAAGCTGACTTATCAAATCGATCGGTACTCGGAGATATTAGTTGTCCCCCTGTAATAAGTACGGCCGCAGTTATAAGAAAGATGATGAGCGCGGCATAGCTAAACCTTTCTTCTGCAAAGGTACTTTGACAGTTAAACCTGAGATAGGTACTTACACCTTAGATCAATAGATAAT
This sequence comes from Cacoxenus indagator, assembly GCA_035041755.1. Classification (NCBI taxonomy): domain Eukaryota; kingdom Metazoa; phylum Arthropoda; class Insecta; order Diptera; family Drosophilidae; genus Cacoxenus; species Cacoxenus indagator. The sequence goes on from JAWNKX010000379.1 coordinate 209,840, forward strand.
AGCGCAATTGTAAGGAAGACGATAAACCTTAAACAACTAATTTTTTATTAAGGCAGGTTTTCAGAATTAATCAGAGAACAAAGGAGTCGGTTTAAAGACGGACGACCCTCTTATGTCAGCCCTCGTATTAAGGCAACAGCTATCAACAGTATCAAATCGAACCGGCTATAGTTACCGCATTTGGCGCTTCACCCTCGATGATGACTACCATTTTGATCCAACAACTTTTTTGTCACAAGCAAAATTTGACGTGCATTGCTTGAATAATTCAAAGGGCTGTGACCTGCGACCGTACGTTAATTCCCATATAATAATTGGCTATTGATCGATTAGCCTAAATATTTGACAAGAACCGCAACAACAACAACAGCTCATACAACAACATCTAGAACAATAATAAACTGTGTTACTTTCGTTAAACTTTGGCCGCGCAGGTGTTACTTGATCTAAAAAAAAAGTCGGCGTTATCAGCGCATTTCGCCGATTATCTGAGTTTCAATTACAATAAGAAGGCCATAATACGAACATTGTTTCTTAATATTTCAGATTTCAATCATAAAAATGAAACTATGAATTTTGAAAATTTGGATGGCGTTGAGGATTTCTTAATATCCCGAAACTCATTTCATCCAAACCCTTAGGGGTTTGTCTTGTTTCTAGAAGGAGTATACAGATTTCTATTGTACTACTCATCTGTGTTTCACCATTACAAATAGATAGAAATCGCTCAATGTATATTTCGAAGGACTGTTTTCAATAATTTCTTAGGTTAGGTTCGGTTAGATTCGGATACGTTAAACCGGCTGACGGCAGTGATCTTTCGTCCCACTTAGTCCAACTATATGATCTTTGTGATGCCATAAATCCTTGGTGATGGGAGTGCCATCTGACGTCGTCAAGGAGCACCGCACACCTATCAAAGGTAAGATAACAACCCTGCCTGAACTCAGATCTCAGGTGCGACAGCATTAGTAAACTTTCCCTAGGCTACTCAATAATTTCTTAAGAAAATACATTCAATGGGAGTGAGGCTGGGCTGGAAACTCAACAGAAAGAAGCTTCGAAAAAATCCGTTTTTGTCTACAACCGAAGAAATTTAAATCTTTGAATTTCTGGATTTTATCCAGAAAGGCCATACGGGTAGGAAATTGTAAGCATTTGAGCTGAATTAGTTCGCCTGAAGGTACTATTGGATTGAATTTTCAACTCAATATTTCGGCTTCTATTAGATTTCCCGTAATTTATTTATCCATATTCTTTAGAAGTCGAAAAATTAACACTTTTCAGATATTAATAGATTCCAAAAAAAAATCTTGAACGGAATAGAAAAATAAAAGTTCACGGCTCTCTTCCGGAATGGAAAAAAATAAAAGCTCTGTCCGGTTTCTTCCTTATTTCCATTTCTCAACTCCGATTTCGGTTATGGATACGGTTCCTTATAAGTGAACGATTTCTGAATAAATTATTTGCTTTGGGCGGCTTGGACAACACTTGAAAAATTTTGCACGCAAACATTTCACATTTTTGCAAATACTCTTTTTTTGTTGTTGTTGCTTTTTTTTATAAAAAACAAATTATTCTCGCTCATTTGCATAAAAAAGCTGCACAGCAACAATAAATTGCGCTTCCGGCACAGAAATTCTACAAGAACTGGCGCCACTTCAATTTACCGCAAGCACGGTCGAACAGGATTAAGTAACGGAACGATGCCGGCGGCAGAGAAACAATTTGATAAATTTACCTACTCGAATGCTAGAAAAGAAACAAGACAAAAACCGTAGGAAAAAAGGGAACCAAATAAAAAAAAATTTTGGTAAAAATAACGAAAGAGACGAACAACAAAAATAGTGTTAATAAAATAGGCAGCGAGAAGTAACTTCGAAGGATTCGCTGTGTTGCGCACTTGCGATGGTGGCAGGCTAAAGGGCACAAGGTTGACTGACAGCACTTGACCTTGATTACGTCTGCATTAATTGCTTTTGGCCTTTTTTTGCTGTTCTTGCTTCTGCCATTTCCTCTCATTCCGCTATTCAATACACACTCATTTCCTTTTCCACTATCTTTCGCTTCCGTTCTGGTCATACGCTCACGATTTGGGGCTTGTGTATTCGCACTGCGACACTTTTTTTTAATGAGTCGCCGTTGTTATTGAAAACGAAAAAGTGGGCTTTTGAAATATGCAAATGGCCCGAAATTGTATTTCAATTCGATTTGATTGGCTTTGGGTACCTTCGAACGTGCTGAGGCACAAAATAGCCGCCGCTAAAATGTAACCGATTTTTAACATTTTTTTTTAGTTTGAATTTTTTATATTTGGCGCACCGTTAGTTCATCGAAAAGCGCGTGGTTTGAGTTTCGTACAGCAACTAAATTTTCAATGTTTGCCATACGAATGATCCGCGCCGTTAGTAATTTTGATGCTAATCTTATCGAATGGTTTTTTGGAACACCCACTAAATATTTATCGGTATTTTGATTATGATTATGTTCAACTCTTTATATTAAAAGAACTTTGGTTAGTTTGTAGGTTATTGAAAGATGCTTCAAACTCATTAAAATGCACAAAACTGGAAACCCTCTAGTCAAATATGTGTTCAAACCCCAATAATAATAACTCTAACATCGCTATTACCACATATCACGATTATCGCCAACAATGTTGTCGGATCCAAGATAAGAGTTATCGCGAATTATATGATTGACCAGACACCTGGCGCACCTGTTCGATTTGCTGAACAGGTAGTTAAGATTATATATAGACTTGTTATATGACTGTTGTGATTAATTCATTCCTTACTTCTTCATAAACTGGATGACTTTGGTATTCCACCCAACCTGGTCAGTTGGATTACTTCCTACCTAACGGCCAGAACGGCTAAAATGTTTTGTTTAAAACAGTCACATCCGAGATATTTGTGTAACCTCTGGTGTCCCTCAGGGCAGTCGCCTTGGTCCCTTGTTATTCAATATTTTTATACACGATTTGCCACTTGCCATTAAGAATTCTCACGTGCTGATGTACACTGACGATGTGAAACTATGCATGTCTATTTCATCTCCTGTCCATTTAAAGTTTCTTCAAAATGACCTTGACACTTTATAACGTTGGTGCTCTATAAACTTTCTTTCACTTAATTGTGAAAAATGTAAGCTTATGTCGTTCTATCGTAAAAATGTGATTGTAAATAATTATCGTATCAACGATCACTTACTAGAACGTGTTTCACAATTTAATGATCTAGGGGTATTGATGGACCCAAACCCCCATTTCGGATGACACATTCACTCATCCGTCAATTTGGAATATGCATCTTGTGTATGGGATCCCCAGTTTAGAATTTATAGCGATCGCATTGAATCAGTACAAAAACAATTTTTACTGTTTGCACTGCGTAACATGCACTGGGATCCAAATGTCCACCTTCCATCCTATCGATGCCGCCTAAAGCTTATACAACTACCTTCGTTGGCCAATCGTAGAACTACTCTCGGTGTGATGTTTCTACATAATTTAATTGTCGGTAGTGTCTATTCTCCTTTTTTGCTTGGTAGCATAGACTTTAACGCTCCTTCTCGGGTTACTAGAGGTTATATTCCAATTTCTATTGGTTTCTGTAGAAGTACTTATCTGATGCATGATCCATTTCGCGTGTTATGTCAATTATACAATTTGCACTATAACCTAATAACCATTTCTAAGTCTTCTGATAATTTAAAATCTATCCTATTATCTTACCTCAAAACTTAGTAAATAATGTTCTCTTCAATGAACTCAAGTTCGTCACACATGTTTACTTGTTTAAATCTTTATTGTTATGGTATGTAATGAACTCTAAGTTGAATCTTAACTTTAGTTCATCTTGCATGCTTATTTGTTAGAGGGTGATGGTGTTCTTATCTGTAGCCAAATACGTAGTTTGTAGACATTGGCTTTGGTATGTTCACCAAAGAAATTAGCAATTAAGACCAGCTGAGCCCAGTCTACTATGTAACTGGGTGAATTTTGATTTCACTTGGGCTTGCCCCATGTGAAATCAGTGTGTGGTCATTGGGAACCTGCTAAGTCAAAAAAAAAATTAATGTTATACTTCAAATCAATTATTGACTTCTATGCATTGAGATATTAGTTAGTTGTTATATTGAAGATTAAAATATAAGAAGAAGCAAAGCAGAATACGAATGGAAGGCCACATGAAGTCAGATATTATATACAATGAGGTCGGAATAGAGTGAGCTAATTTAGGTTCTAGTTCATATATATACATTTTCTTTGAATTCAAAGTCTTCATTATACTCTCCAGGACTTATAACTCAAGTTCGACAATGAAAGATGAGCGACATAAGTTCCGTTATTGTTATTAATTCATATGCGTAATCATTTAATAGTGAACCTAGTTGAGCACTCCTCGCGTGCACAACTTCGCTCTAGTCCGTATTTAAAGCAAACATTCCTAAACCGGTCGCTGACGTATGGAACCATGACCTTTTATCAGTTATGGCCTGATTTCGAGTGACTCATGAAATGTACATGTTTATTTTCAGTTATAGAATCGAGTAGAATAGATTAAATGTGGTATGAGGCATACTACATATAGAAGAGGTTGGTTTCGTGATTCTCAGCAGTTTATTTAGGAAAAAAAGAACGTCAAGTCTCCAAGTGATGCAACTAGTGTTTACAAATATTGGAGTGAAGCACAGACATTTCTATAGCTTATTCCCTTTTACAGATATCGTATGTAATATACATTTGATCCATAATAGTTTTATTACCATGCCCAATCAGTACAGCTGTAGTGAAGTTCAGTCATATTCAGTGTATTATATTAGTGTTTTATACATAGATGCCTAGAAAAATAAAAAGTCACCTTATTTTTTGAACACAGCTTGTATTTATAGCTTATCAGTGTCTCCCTAGCAGTTTCCTAATTGCTATCCACACTATGCATTGTTTAACTGTATCCCATAGAAGTAAGATGCACAACACCAGTGACTCCGCCCGAACTCCAGAGCTCTTCCTCTATATTTCTGCCAGCTAGTAACTCATAAAAATAACCGACATACTCCCAACTTCTGACACTAAGTCCATTGGAATCGTTTATACTAATATCTAATTAAAACTAAACATACACAGAGTCCAAAAATAAACTCAGAATACGTCACTTGGTCCTTTCGGTTAATTATCGAATTATTAAGAGTACCTATACAATATTTCATCCATAAATACACCTGTGACCCTTTGTGGCAAATGTCGTATTTTATGATTTAAAAATAGCGCGCGTGTGTATGTGTGGAACAAGAACATTGAAAGTGTCCTTGAAATTTTTGGATCCCCGCTCGGTTACGACATTTCGCTATAAAAGATATTTCATAAATATTTTCGTTGTGAGGGCTATCATTGTCGCTAAATAATTAACTTCAAAATTTCATACACCATAATTTCATGGAAAACAATTCATAGTGGTATGTACGATAAGTGATTATGAGTAAATGCATTAATACTTGCAATATAATCTCATGCAATGTTCCTTTGTAAGCTTTTGTAAGGAATGGACAACGTTTTTTTGTTTATTGGAGTCATTTGACTGAAAAAATATAGAAAAGAAAAGGGATTGATTGAGTTCATATGTGGGACTTATATTTGTCAAGGCATTAACGGTACATTGATTTATTGAAATCTGTGTTTAAAAGCGAATGATTACGATTGTTTGCAACAATTGTTTTGTTCACCTATGAATGGTATGTAACGCCTGCCAATTAGGTTAACCCCAGCAATTGGGAAATTGAAGTAAGTTCAGCGAGCTCTCTTCCTTTCAAACGGCTTCCGGAAAGGTGCACCTAGTCGGCTCAGTCATCACACCCATTCGACTACCGTAATGGATACGCATTGTTTTCTTATTCAGTTTTTTATTTTTATGTTTTTGTCTATTTCGGATATGCGCGCTAAAATTTGTTTCGACCCGGTTATATTTGTATTGGTAGCAGCACATTTCGTGCTTATATTAAATGCTATGGCTTAGCGCATTCAACACGCGATACGAAGATATTGTATAAGACACAAGGTACTGCGACCGTTAACAAAAAGGCAAACGAAATTGTTTTGGTGTTAAAACCTAAATATCAACAAATTTCTGCCACGCAAAATAAAGCAAAAAAAAGCACGTTCGCCGGTTCCTTGTAAAGGTCAACCCAATTAACTACTGGGCTTTGAGTAGTAGTAGTATGAACTTTTTTATATACATATTGTTATCCCATTGACGGAAAAAAATCTCTAGTTGCGCCAACTTTGGCAATATTCTCTAGAAAACGAGTGCATTTAGCCATAAACGTCTAACTGTAAAAACTCTCACCTTTTGAGCTATACAGCTGAACAGTTCTCGAATGCAATATCTATGAGCCTATATTCCATATCAGCAACTTTCATTTTACGAGTATTTCGTATCGAAATTACAGAAAATATCCACCTAAAACTATATATATAAAGTTTGGTGTTTACTTATCACACACACCTAATACACACATTTTTAGTAGAATTGCAAATTTTGCGAGAATTTTTTTTAAGATGAAAATATTTAAATTTATTTTGAAAAATTTAATGCGTTTCATTAAGTCGATTAGGCCACATACAAGCCCATTAGTCTATTAAAAGGTCTTTAATGTCAAACATTTTTAATTTCTTGAGCTATGGAACTGAACTTACAATAATACAAAGCAATGGATATATAGAAATACTGAACCAACTCATGCAGATTAACTCGTGCTTCTTCAAACATAAAAAATTTTACATCACTGGAATAATTAAGTATTTTTCCTTGTTAGCTGAATTTTTGAACTAAATTATTTTTGGTAACAATTCTCAATAGTAAATAAGCCCCTTAAAATATACTCACATATCGTTGTCTGATGCTGCTATCCAAAAATGATTTCGAGTCACTTTATTCACCGCCTAATTCTATGCAATAGTATTTTTCAATTGCATTCAATAAAAATCGTTCGAAAGATTTGTCGCCTACCTTTAAACAATCTCTATATATGTATATGTAATTTCAAATTTTGTAGCACATATTTCCATAAATAATTTCTGCTTTAATGGAAATGGAACAGGAACACACACATAAACGCATACCCAATCAGACATTAGATAGACCACATGCAATATGAACTGAGTATATCAGATTGTGCACCAGAACAAAACTCGCGTGAGCTACGTCTCCATATGTGTACTTAAGCGAGTGCATGTGTGTGTGCACACGTTCAGGCAGTAGTGTGTGTTGAGTGATTGGATCCGTTAGTTTGACTTAATTTGACTCGCTCACTTCACTCCTGCACTCACACTTGCAATACGCTCGCTTACTGGCTTGTTCACTCACTCACTTGTATGACCTACACTTCTCCACTTTTCTAGTTCAATCGATACTCATTAAATTTTCCGAAAAACTTGTAATTACCATTTTTATTAACGCAAATGCACAAGAAGAAGAGAAATTCACTAAAACAAAAAATAAAAAAACAAAAACTTTCACACACTTCCAACTGATGCCGAGCTGCGTTGTAAATAACGGCGCGTAACAATTTCACATTCATTCACACAACATCGTTGCACTCAAGCTGCAATTGTTAATTGCTCGAAATGCTTGCTTTTCATTAATTTCTTTAAGTAACTGTTAGTTTAAGTGTTTTGCTTTGCTCTTCGTTATCGGCACTTTTGTGTCGGTTTCTCTATTTGTTTGTTTTTTCCTTTTTGTTGTTATTCTTTTTTAGTTATTTCTTTTATTATGCTCAGTGCGCACTGGCAAGGCATCCGAGCACTTTTGGTTTCGTTCCTTGCCGTGTAAGCTTTATTCCGCAACTAACTGCGTTTCATTGCGACGACGTTCGGCCGCGTGCTTCGTTGTCCTTTTGTCGCAGTCGTTGTTCGCCACCTGCTCAGTCTTCACTTGCCGCACGTTGCGTACCGCCTTCAACAATCATGTGGTGTAGTCGGCATTGTTGTTTTCGTTTTTGTTGTCAACGTCGCAGCAACCTTTTTATCTGCGTTGTTGGCGTTGGATAGTTCTTGCCGTTACCATTGTGAATTGTGCGCCGAAAAAGCAACAATTTTCTATTAACACTAGTTGTTGTTTTTTGGTTTGTTCAGTTCTGACTCGCATTGCTGGTTACACTCTTGTATCCGGTCTACTACAGTAACAAAACAGCGCGCTACCAAATGTTAAAATATTTCATTCAATACGGTAGAAGCAGTTTGCTGCAGCTAAATCACTATGCAGTGTTAGAAACTCTCATTTCATGCATCGCTCTCACAAACACCTCCTGGTGCCGAAGGTGAAGGTGGTGGTGAAGATAAGCAACTCGTTGATCAGATATCTTAAAATGTTTCCATGTTGAGTCGTTAGCTTAACAAAAACTTTGCTATTTACCGAGACCTAGTGATCGCTACGATCAAAGAGAAGGTCGTTAAGTTTAACAACTTTAAAAGTAAACCTGGCTTCCGAACCACAAACGAGTGATCGATCCGTGACTGTCGATAACTGCCCCACGACAACGAAAAAATCGATACAAACACGATTTTCTCTATTATGTATTTAATGTTACTTCGAATTTGGTGGTTATTATATTTGACTGAGAGATTCGAAATAAAGAACAATAATAATCAAAACTACACAGCAAGTATAAATTACGGTATAATAAACCACAAAAAAAAAATTCTATACAAAAATTGGGTCAAGTGGGCGCATTGTGTAAAGGCGCAACCTATCCTTTTTCATTTTAACAACTGCCGTAAAAACTTCAGCGGCAACAGTAATAATACGAACAACAACAAAGGCGATAACGCTACACTACTACCAACATACGAACTTCGGCATTTCCATTTTAATAACAAGAGCAAAAGGGATTGCTCTGGTCACTACAAAAGTAGTAAAAGTCAAATTTTGTAACAGATGTATGTGTCTATTTGTGTGTATAGCGTTGGCCAGTTGCTGTGCCGTAGTTATTGCTTGGCGCATATAGTTCGACAGATGGCGGCAAGGGCGTAATAATAATTACTTAAACTCATGGTCTTCTAACCAATACCACAAGTATCACTACTACACTACTCAAAAGACAACAGACTAACGAAACACCTGCACACAGCAGTTGTCGGTTAATGCTCTATTATGGGCAATTTCATGCACAAAAGAACTGCACGAACAAACGCAAGTCAAATATGAATAACGAAGCGTACTCAAAGTTTACTAATATTTATTTTCACACTCGTCGTAAAAAAATAAATAAATAAATAAAACTCGTGGCAGAACTAGAGCTAAACGACGATTGTAACGAACATATGAGATACTACATTGAAATATTGCAAATGCATTTTTCGATGGAAGTATTTTTTGAGAAGTATGAAATTTGCTATTATCTGTATCTCCACCCAAAATTACAGCTTACAGTTTAACCGCAGTTTACTGCTCTAACTCACGCTTTAATACAACGTAAATTCCCGTATGGTAACATGAACACTATTTTTAGAAAAGTGACGTGCAGTCACTAACTAAACGTGCCATGGATTGCATTCGTGTGCATGTATACTAATGATATTTGTGTGTGAGTATGCGTGATTGTCGTCGGCTCCTTGTGGAAAACATGTGCGCGCTCACAAACAAACTATTACAGCAACAACAATAACAAGATAAATAAATATTTCAGTTGACATGTTTTGCAGCCATAAAGCACCAAATGTTCAACTTTATGCTAATTAAATATGTACAAAATAATATAAAGTTTTTCTACTAAACAAGCTAAACAAAAAACAATGCATTAAGTAATAAAAAATTTAAATTTTAATCGCTGTCAAAGTGCAAACTTACCCTAAAAATAGACGCAAGCGATATGGCGAATACGTGAACCTCAAGCGCCGATAACAAAAGCATTCAGGCAAAACGTCCACTCACATACCCACACTACCGAATTCGATTGCCCATGCAGTGTTCTTATGCCCCGCTTTTGTTGCAATGCAACCCTACGCCCAACCAGCGTTTAAAACGTAAACCACGTCTCATACAAATAGAATGCTCATTTACCAATCCACAACGGAAATGCCATTTAAGTCAGCGTGTTGTAACATGGAAAACGTTTTTCTCTGTTCCCTTTGTTTTTCTATTTCCTGTTTCTGTAGTTCTTTTCATTATTCTTTATTTTCATGAGTGTTAATTGGAAAGACATAAGGCGTGTAATTTTGATAGTGTAAAATTGCACGGACATTATGTGTGACGGATTCACTTCTTCAGGGGAGTGTCATTAATGCCAATTTTTCACTTCACCATCAAAATATGTCAACTGTTCGACAAAAAACAATAATAATAATTATAATAATTTAGTTCTCATACGAACTCATAAGAACTTGTACGTTTGTTAGTGTACACTAGCAGTACTACCTAATGGGAAGTCATTATGGAACTCATTAATTATAAAATATATTTGTAGATCAGCTCACCTTCATTCGTCTGGGGCATATCAGAAGGTGAAATAGACTTCTCACGTTTTGTTGGCTATAGCGGGATTTCCATAAATTAATTCTTTCCCCAAGCGGATTGGAGAGAGCATTTAACATTTTGGATAGAACTTACATTTTTCCCGAAAGATTTTCTTATTTAAGGTTTAAGCATAAAGTTTGATTATTAAATGTTCTAAGATATTGGAATTTACAGTCCTTTATTTGAACATGATTCCGGCTTAGGTTTTTTTAAATATATAATAGGTTGAGGAAAAATAAATCCATTATTTTGAGTATGTATGTTATAATTCGTAAATAATTAGTCACACCGGTTCATATTTGAGCTAATTGGAAATGCCCTTCTAAAAAATGAGAACTACGCCAACTTTTGATTGGTTAATTAATTTGTGAGATTTTATTTTTTAATTTCTTTTATAAAGGCGGCAACGAAAGCAAGGCGGCTGACATTGCTAATAATGTTTATGGTCCAGAAATTGTCTTATCTAATTATGCGCAATTTCGGTTTCGACTAGAAACTTGAGCAACCTTAAGATACGGTTGCATCTATCATACATCCCGTCTAGCCTTCCGAACACCCATCAACTTGACGGCATGGAGAACTCATAGCAATCACTGCCCAAAGACGGACGGCAATTAGCTGATAGTGAGTGTTCATGCAAGATAGTTTCACTGTACCACTTTCCATAATAATTTAAACGAAATTTACTTAAGCGCTTTCTTATTTAATGACGACTATCTCATAAACGATGACTCACAGCTCTTAAAGATGGAATACGTACTGAATTCTCTGAAGTTAGGCAACAACTTGTTCCTGAACAAATCCATACTAAAGTCTACGGAAAATCACTTCGAGGCATCGATAATAATAATCAAATAAGATATACGTAGAGAAGCTTAGCATAAATACTAGCGACTAGAAGCCCATGCTAACCATACAACATCGATTCCCATTCTTTGGATAATATCTAGAAAACATCATTTCGCTTTACTGAACCGATTTATTGTTTGAAAATTGGATGATTGTCCTTTGGGAACCGATCACAAATAAAAATTGGTAAGAAGCCATGCTTGAAGCGTACTGAGGATTCAGCATGCTCGAATAGACTTTTTTATTTTTATTTTTTCGTGTTAAAACATCTTAATATATTTGCAAAAAAAAAAAATTAAGCACGGCACGTTTGCTATCCCTCACATGCCTGCCATAAATTCCATTGTTGTTATTGCATGATCGAGTTGAGAGAGAAAGAGAGTGACACAACATAACGCGAAACCGTTAGGGGCAAATGCGAAATACGAGCGAAAACAAAACTTTACCAAGAAAGATGAAGAAAGAACGAGTAGAAGAGGCATAGAGAAGACTAAGATGCGCTTCAGTTCTATGGTGATAGACAAGCAGAGGAAGTGACAGTGGCGACAGCGGCGGGAGCAGCGTCAGCTCAACAAGAATCGTGACTTTTTGCAAATAATTCGCGAATTGGCAAAACATTTCAAAAGTGCAGTGGGAAAACGAAGTCTAAATAACTGTGATTGTTCGCTGTGGTAACAAAATTTTGCAAAATGGTAGGAAAATCATGGGACGTACCAAAAATCGAAGAGCATGCCTCCGACAACATCGCAGCCACGCAAGAGCCGCAAACGTCCAAATTGTGTGGCTCTGTGCGTATGACTTACACAATCTGCGCGTTTCTCGCGATGGTCGTGCATATTTGCATGCGTAACACGCTTAGTTTTTCTATACTCTGCATGGTTAAGACAACAGAAGCTGAGCAGGAATCAAGTGTGGCAGCCCATCAAAATACCACCACTGCACATGCGGCTCAAACGCAGTGCTCGAGTAGCATTTTGTGGGCGACACATTTCATAACAAGCAACGCCACGCGCATTGCGCGGGTGAGTTCGAGTGGGGATCCTTTGGTGTTCATAATAATTCATCAATGTATTATAGTCAGGTGATCTAGAGTGGACACGCTTGCAGGCACTCAATCTGCAGGGCACCTTCTTCTATGGTTACATCGCAATGATGCCCTTCGCCGGTCATCTGGCGGACAAGTTTGGTGGCAAGCTGCAATTCGTTCACTCCATAACGGTGCAAGCCACATGCTTTATGCTTTTCCCCTTTTTTGCCCGTCTCAATTATGCGTGGGCGGTGGTGCTGATGATCTTGCAGGGCTTAGCTGCAGTAAGTTGCTTCTCAACCAGTCTCATTAAATTACTCACCCACATTTTCAGGGCTGTGGCAATCCGGCCTTGTATCAACTTTTTGTTGTCTGGGCACATCCCACTGAACGGTCTGCGCTGCTTTCCTTTGCTTACGGTGGCTACTCTGCAGGTGCCTTGCTTGCGAGTCCGGTGGCCAGTTTCCTCTGTGGCTTTGGTTGGGATACAATATTCTATGTCATTGGTAGCGTTTCATTTTTGTTTGGTTTATGTTGCATGTGTTTGGTCTACAACACGCCGGATCAGCATCCACGCATAACGGAAGCAGAGCGCGATTATCTTAGGCAAATGCAGCAGTCGACGAACACAGTAAGACATTTAACTCCAATTACACCCAGTGCCAATTTGATTCACCTCAAACTTCATCCTTTTTAGCATAAAACGGTGCCTTGGAAATTAATGATGAGCTCACCACCAGTTTACGCATTCACTTTAACACACATCTTTCATACGTATGGCATTATGGTGCTCATGTTGTTGCTGCCACGTTTTCTAAAAGAAGCTATGAACTTCTCGCTGGCCGAAGTTGGCTTATTATCCTCGGCGCCTTTTGTTGGGTCTTTCGCCTCCAAAGCCGTGTCCATTGTCACATGCACTTACATTGAAAAGAAGCCTAACCTGAATCTCACCAAGCTCCGCCGCTTCATCTATGTTTGTTGTGAGTTTAGCTTCTTCAACACATCCACCCCTGACTACAACAAGTCTCTTTTTACAGGCAATGCCTTCACCTGCGTCGCCATTGGCCTCATTATCAACGCAAACTGCCAACAAAAAGCGCTAGTTGTGCTTATGACCGTTGTCATTGGTGTGCTCACAGATCTTGCATTTTCTGGAATCTATTGGCCCAGTTTGCTGTACTTTGCGCCATCTTATGCTGGTCTACTTTCCGGCATTGCAAATTGCTTAGCCAGTTGCTGTGGCTTCCTCGCGCCAATCGCTATTGCTCTGATAGTGCAAACTGTAAGCGTTGGATGACACAAGTGTAAATCAAAATCACGACTTTTCTAATCATTTTGACAGGGCACAAAAGGTGAATGGGATCTGGTTATGCTGACGTTGATTGTCTTCTACATACTCGGCGCTTTTGTCTTTGGTTTGTTTAGCAGTTCTGAACTGCAATCGTGGGATATACGTAATCAGAAAACAACTACAGAAAATAGTATTGGCATTGATGTTACGTCATGTTAGTGTTTATTATTTGTAAATTTTTGTGTTTATTAAAGTATTTACCATTATAAGAAACACCACCATTTTCAAACTTACTATTTCAGCGCCACTTACACTGCACGGAAATCAACCAACAGATGGCACTAAAAGTTATTTCATTTCTATGTTGAGTTTTCCAATTCACAGTGTTTTTTTTTAAACACATCGGATCGGTCAATATTGAAAATATACTACAAAAGCTTTCGATAGCTATACCCCATCCGATTACCATGTCGTTTTTACTTTTAGTATTTAAGTAGGTGACACTGGTTTTGTCATTCGTTTAACTCACTTCGTCGGAAATAATCAGAGAAACTTTCCAAGTTTTGCAATAGAAGTTTCAAGCAACTTATTTTTTTAAATTGTCTCAAATTTTTACGTGTTGTGTTATTTTTTGGAAATTGATTGATTGCAAACAACAAAATTCTCAGTGAAGCATCTGTACCACCAAAAGCAAAAGTCTTGGGCTACTTAACCATTTCAAAATTACCTCAAAGTAAGTAACCAAGCCAACAAGAAAACAATTGCGCATTTTCCATTCCGCGATATAACTTTATATGTATTTGTTTCATTTTTTGCTTTGCACTTGATTTTTATACCGCTAGAAGCAAAGCAAGCACAGTTGTGAGAAGCTTTGAAAATTATGCTATCTTTTTTCGAGGTTTTTTTTTTTTGCTTTCCTGCACCTTGCTATTTTTGCAAATGACATTTTATGTAAAATGCGGAAGCTTCAGAAATGCTGGCCGCCTTAGTCAATTTCCGCAAATTAAAAAACCAAAGTGCAAGCAGTTCAGTGATAGTGCCTATGTGAGTTGTGTTTGTCGTGGGTCAAATGAATTGAGAAATCGATGTATGCGGAATCATGGGAAGTAAGGAATACACTTTGCCATCATTACATGCCGAACTGTAAATTTTATGAGTACGTATGTAAATCGATAGTGGCATGATTCGTTAAGCCCCAATTTACACTACTGCTCTGCATGCTGACTTTTTCGTTATTCGAATTCGAATCTGAAACAGTTGTCACCTTGGGGAGCAATAAACCAAATATGGAGGAAGTTCATTCGCTTCAGTCACATTGTACAAACACAAACCTTGGTACTTTTGAAAGGTTTACCTCATAAGTTATGGTTTTATTAGTATTGTTTACATATTTACACGCAATATGTTAATAAATTTTTTGCAATTTAAACTTAAAAATGGCTGACTACGTGCCTTGCGTGTAGGTTGTTAACGTTTATATGTGCGCTCGGGGTCGCAACTGTGTACACACGTTCGTCACTTCAACCTCCAATTGCTTAGCTGATCGCCGTCGTGCTTAAGCAATTGTGACTTGTTTAAATATGTATAATAATGTCTCCTTCATTTAATCGAATGTGAATCGAATGAATGCTTTCATTTCATATTCTTTTTTTTTGTTTTAAATTAAAAAACAGCCATTTTCACAAGAAGTTCTCATATGCGTTATACCTCATACGACTGCTTTTTAGCCGTAACTCGTTAGTAGCCGGTTGACTCGTTAGTAGTGCCTTTTTCTTATCGGTATTGTTTACAAACAACACATTGACGTTCAATAGAATAAATTTGTATAAATGTGTGTGTGCGATGTAGGGTATTCGCCTCTCGCGATCTTTGCGCTTAGTCATTGTTGTTTTCTTTTTGCTTTGTATTCGAGATCACGAAGCAAAAATAGAATTATCTTCGGTTTGCGCCGTAATAAACAAAGAACACGCAGAAGAGAGAACGAAAAATGTAAAAAATAGAAGAATAAGAATAGAAATTAATATTCTTCAACATAGAAAAATCCGTATTTTAGTACACTCATACGCACACGCACGTACATATCTCATAAACCATTGAATATTCTTGGACTAATATTGAGTACAAAAACGGTCATACCTGAACGTTTCTAGAGTTTGAAAAAAATCTTATTGGCGCAATAATTTTTGCTGTCCGTAAACCTTTTATATGATTAAACGGCAACACATTTTTTGTGTTTCCTTTCCTGTTTATACCACTGAACCGTTTTTGAAAAAAAATAAAGATACCGATTGAAAGGTATTCTTGGCTAGATGTGTCATTGGTATCAATAGAACCAGTGTTAGAAAAGGTGTTAAATACAACCGCGTTACAAAAACAATAACACACAACCGTACAACGTGGGGAGAGATCATTTTTTGCGTTCGCGCTCTCTTTGTTATCATTAATGTACTAGTGTTGGGTTGTTCATGAGTGAGTGAACAAAAAGAGTTGCTCACTTAACTGAGGAAATTAACATGTTCCGTTCCTATTGTTCTTCTTTGCTCAGCTGTTCGTTTTGTGGCACTTAAAAAAACAAATGTTTTTTTTCCCAGTTTTTCTGCACTAATAACGTACTAAGCTATTATTTTACTGGATTTTTTTACCTGAACCAATATTACCGTTAATAACGTTTCACAAGCCTAAAGACATCTAAAAATAAGCTCTTATTTTTATTTCACTTATTTTTCTGAAATCTTTACTAAGTTGTAAGTTTTCAATAGATCTCCGGTAATCGTTTCGATTGGTTTGCCATTTTTTTCTTTTTCTGTTAACAAAGCGTTTTACTTCAACACCCTTATCCATATTTTTAAAGAATCTAATCCTAACTCTTCCTTTTTGCGCCATAAGAGTAAAGAAACAAAAACAGGAAATCAACTCCTCCCTTCATTAAAATCGCTTCTTTTTTCGCTTCTTTTTTTTCTTATAGTTTTACAATAAAAATCACTAAAATGCTCTTCAAAGTTCCATCAGTTGATTGGTCTGATCAAATTGTTTACATTGTGGATGATGATGATTCCCTGTCTGATATTGATGATGAGCCTGACTTCTCCGAGTACATGTGGATGGAGAATGAAGAAGAGTTTGATAAGAATGTAAGTTAAAGTACTCCGCATTTCCTAACATCACTGTCATTAAAAAAATATTGTACTTTCTACATTACAGGAACTGCAGCGTCTAGAAGAGGAAGATATTATGCAAGAATGCTTTGAAGCCATGATAGAAGACGAGCTGGAGGAACAGCTCAATGAATGGCAAAAAGCAAAGTTAGTACACATTTAAATTCTAAGTGAGCGTTCTTTGATAGTCACTTTATATTTTTGTCGCCACAGAACCGATGAACTCAATAACGCACTATCCGCTCTGCCAATGAGCCAGTGTAATGTGGAAAAATCTGTACTAAATCCATTAGCCGATGAATTTATACCACAACATCACATCCTCAATTTTGGCCCTTCTTAAATAACAGGATCTTTTTTCGATGTCTTTATACATATTTACATAGCATGCGATACGACTCGGATGTGCCCACGGTAAACGGCGAACAAATTACAGAGTATAAATAAAATAAAGCAGAACACGAACACGACTTCCATCCGTCCGTTGTTCGCGCGCGCGATAATAAGAAAAAAAAATTAAAAAATACAAAACAGTAAACAACAAAAAAAATTTCCTATAAAATCAATTCTAAAAAAATCATTAGCAGAAGGTAAAGGAGGTGAAATGAAGAAACGCGTACATTGTAAAACAAAAGGACACCAATGCTGACAACAGTTGGTGTTTATCATGAAAAAGCCACTCAACCAAACTGGGTTTACAGTAAGATTTACAAGTTTAGCATGTAAGACAAAAGGAAAAAATGAATCAAAAGTAAATTCAAGCATCAAACCCCGACCATACCATTTAGTTATGTGTTATTACGTCTTTGGTGCGTATGTGCGTTAGAAAAAAAAAAAGAAAGAACAAACGCCTTCAGCGACCCAACCCCCTAGAGAACTAAAAAAAAAAAATTGAGGATCCGAACTCAATAAACTTTCTTCCCTCCACTACTAACCACCGCATAACTGAGCATGTGTCAAGTGCTAAATTTAACGCGTGAACCTTTTTAATTTGGACTCTGTCACAAAATACAAAAACAATAGAAATCGAAATCGAAACCGAAAGAGGAATATCGGCACTGCTGCGATTACAATTTACGATAATTCGATAATGCTTTGAATGGAATAAAGACTTTTGTTTATATTAAATCTGTTTAACGATTAGCGTAATTTTTAAGTTTGTTCCTTTCGATCGATGCGATCTGAATTTAGTCTATGTGCGTGTAATAATGATGATGTACAATTATCTGTTCACTTGTATGTTTTTACAATGACCGATAGAGCTTACAATTATTTGCCTCTATATTTTATTTTTACTTCATCCATCTTATATATTAAACCGCTTAGATTGCAACGTGTAATTGTAAAACAAAAATGGAAAATTATAGATTTATAAACAAATGCAATAAGAGGGATGTAAAGTAAGAAAGAGAAAAGCAAGAAGACCGCGACCTATGTCAAGAACGAACTACGATCTTGTATGCCAATTAGAAGTAATTCACCGCACAATTATTGCGTCGCCGTAATTCTCATTATACAAAGCTAGAACGAACTTTCGTACGGCTTTCTTAGTATATAGTTTTATTTGCAATTAGTTTGTACATTGCTATATGTAAAATTAAATAAACATAACCCTAAAGATTTACTTAAGTTATGTGTGATATAAAATTAAAGGCGAGACAGAAATCTACAAAAAAAGAAAAAACCAACCAAAAAAATATCAAAACGATTTTAAAAATCTCAATAAAAAAGTATTATAGAATTAACATCTATCGTATTGAATCTTGTTCTTCGGAACTACTTGACACTTATTGGGCGGACCCCGTCAACGACGTCAACGCAAATAAAAACATTGCCCCTCTAGAATGAACTTAACAAAGAATAAAAATGTTTTTTGAAGTCGAAATGTTTAGGTGCGTTGAGCAATTTTTTGCTATTCCGAAATTGAAATATAATCATGGGTGGAAAATATACAATACAGTAATGCATCACATACCACAAATGAGACTAGTATGGAAGACATTGTGGGAAAGCCTACTGACGTTCGTTTCTACGACTCCGCCAGCATCCCTTAAGCTATTTGTTGTTATCTATGGAAGCGGGCCTTTTCATTCTTTCTAATTCATTAATCTGGCAACATTCGCCTTTCAAAAGCTTTAAATTGTGAGGCCCCACGAAAAATGTTTATCAATACATTATGAGCATGTACATATATTTCTGTAATTATTAGAGAACATGTTCTCGGTTAGAATTCGTCTATCTATAAAACGTGAAATGGTAACTACAACAATTTGTTTCTGTGCGAATTCCCAAAAACTAAATTGTACAAAACGTGCCAATTATCCGTAAGTGGGAGAGTGATAGAGAACGAAATAAGCTGTGAGCGCCATCAGTACTGCCCACTTGAGCCACAAAACGTCTAAAAAATACCGAACAGTAAAACAAAAAGATTGAACGTGAAGCAATTAAAAGTGAATTAAATAATTAATATGTGTACAAATAAAACTATGAATTCCTAACAAATTAAATTGTTGATATTAGTGCATATAATATAAATATAAGAGCGACAACTTAATAAACACGGCGATTTGATTCATTTTATTTGAGAACGATGCTGGCCGCCCGTCAGCAGGTGCAGCTGTATTGCAGCTGCTAATTCATTAATTGGTTGTTGTTGTTATCAACGGCGAGATTAATTGTTATAATGAAAAGATACTGTCGATAATAGCGCCTTTTGAAATAAATGCAAAAAAGGACGCATGAGGCACAGATAACCAAAACCAGAAGCCGTCAACATCGATGTCCACTGCAGTACCGTCCTCATCCGGTGGCAGTCACTTAGGCGCTGCCAACAGGCAGGCTGGCGGACTCGTGCAGTTGCCACCGCCGTGCGCCGCACAATTTCGTGAAATACACAAAAACACTTGGCTCAAAAGACTGAGCGCGGATGGCAAAAAAATAACAGTAGGACCCAAGGTAACACACACAGACAACAAAGAGAGAGGCATTTAATTACTTATTTTTCTCTTGTAATAGAAATCTGAACGCAGTTGGGTTGTTTTCTGCGTGCACGACGATACCGAAGCCCTCCTCGAGGGTTACGCGGAACCACGTCAAGCCGCATCGCACATGCCGGAATGGATTGTCTCGCTGAAGGACACATTGCATATATCGCATGCGCTTATACCCAATTTACACGAATTCGAATTTGTCGTAACACTCAGCAACGAAGTATTGCGTTTTCATTCGATGTCATGGTAAGTTGAGCACGCATGAGCGTTGCGCAGAGGCACACTTGGAATCCGCATTGCCTCAAAGCAATCATTTTCATTGTGGTAATTGTGCTATTCATTCGATTATTTATTTGTATTTTCGCACATACACAGGGAAATCATGCAAGAATGGGTCGAGACGCTGCGTTCAAAATTACGCGAAATGAAAATTCTTTCGCCACGGGAAAACGTATACACGAAGTTACCTGAAGTGCGTGCACCTTTACTACCCACACGGGATCCTACATCACCACTGCCAGCGCCTCCACCAGTGCCCGCAGCAATTGTGCCTGGTGTTGAACGAGTTACCGCACATCCAAGCACACAGCACATGGAGAATGAAATAACGAGACTGCCAACAACAGATGTGACAGCGGTAACTTCAGTGTCGACAGCAATACCACAAGCAACAGGCTCCACCGCAATCACAACACAAACGAGCAATTTGTCAAGCATTATTACCGCCGAAACGGCGACATCAGTTGCTACTAGTCTACCAACTGTAGCACCACCTAATCTCACTTCGATGTCTAATACTTTGACGCAGAATCTACTTAATATGCTCTCAGATCCAATTAGCACTTACAGCGAGCAAATTAATGAAGAGGATGATGAAGATGATGAGGCTGGTGGTGAAGAAGTAGCACAGGTACCGACCCAGTCACGTGTGAGTTCAACGCAAAATTTAAATTTATCCAGCGATGAATTTCTATCGCCGCTATTGCGTAAAAGCTGTGCTCTCACAGAGAATAACAATGTAGACCTTGGTCACCGCGTCTCTGCAGGTACTTAAAATAATCTTAAATCATAGGCCACAACTATTAAAAGCTAAATTTCTCGTTTCACAGATCAACTGAAGAACTTGGAACATTTGTTGCAATGCGAACGTTTAATACCGCGGTATGTTACAGGACAAAAACCAAACAAAAAAAATTACAACTTTGCAGCTGCCTCTAAATACTTTGTGTCAAGTAAACTGACCACGGCACACATGCTCCTTCTCTCCCCATTAAAGGTCTCCATGAATATCTTATGCAACACTGTCAAGAAACGCATCTCGGATAGCGTCAATAACTTGTCTAGTGCAACTTTCTGAATGCACAAAGCCTTTTTGTATCTCTCGTCAATCTCGGTACTGAGCTTATCAAAATCCTTGCTGCTTTGTGCTACAATGACGTTTCTTCGGTAGTCTAGATACACATCAAGAGATCTGGCCAATATTTGTCGGAATCTCTTGTCCAATTCGTGTATCTCCTTTTTAAATCTGATGTCCCCATAAAAAGCATTGAATAACATTTGAAAAAATTTAAGCTCAACTTTTGGTCTGCGGGTATCTTTAAAGGATTTTACGGTTGATAAAGCCGAATATAACTGAATTTCTTTGAAATAAGTAATTTCATTCACAAGCATTTTATGCTCAACGCAAAGTGTTCCGTTTATATGGATTAGGTTGCTGTAATTTACCTTAAGCAGACACATCTGCTGATTCAATTTATCTAGCTCCTTCTGCAGTTTAAAGTTTTTCCCTACCAGTTCCGTATTCACATCCTCTAAGCTGAGATAGAAGCAAACTCCTTCGTTTTCCGTACCGCTTGTCGGCATAGTTTCCCATTGTATCGTCATATCCGCATCGGTCGGATGTGTTGACTGGTCACCATCACCCGCAGTTTTTTTAGATATATTCAAATTTTGATGAACAGCTCGCAAATCCAGATATAGATTTCTTTCAACCGTGAAAGGCGCAGCGAGTATGTTCAGCTCCCGAAGTTGCTCATAGAGAAGTGCCATCAAAACGTTCCTAGCGAATTTCTCCTCCTGTGTGGCACAGTTGAAACGGTTTAGCCATTTGGTGCACATTGGCAAAACGTCTCGACGTAGCAACTTGGCCACTAAGGCGGTCATTTTTCGCACGTCTTTGATGAAATTCGAATTCAATTGTTGCTCCTGCAATTCTCGGCAGTTGGAATAGTCTGGTGTAGCCATGTTAATGAGCCAACAGGAAGCAGGAAAAAATTTTTAAACAAATTTTTTTTTAAAATTTAAATCTACTAGATGATTAAAATGTGTTCAGTGATTTACAGATAAATGAAAGCATATCAAGAAGTTGTGAGAACAATATGTACTACACATGAGCTGTTTCGAAGTAGTCATATGATAACCTTTGTGGTAAATTGAAAGCATACGCGGCACTAATATTGAAATAGCTTTCTTATTCCCAATTGATGATTTTTAATTTGCTTTAATCAATTTCGGTGTTACCGTGGAGTCGATTAGTTATACATTTTTTGCAGGCACACACAGATATCATCCCTCCTATTCTTACATACAAGATGTTTGAAAAGTCATCAAACACTATTACATTCGATTATTTATTCAAACACTTGTTGCAGCCCACAAACCTCTCGCTCCATGTCAGCTGGCGCTGCAGACCATGCAAAAAAGGAACGCATCTCAACGCATGCAGTGAAGAATGATGCAGCTAAAACGCCGGAAAAGTCATTATTAGCTAATGTCGAAACGGAATCTGTTGAAACGACGTCGGCCAGTTTAGCAACTCCAGTGGCTGAAGCGAACACGAGCACAGCGACAAATACGAATGTCACCATTATACAAGTATCGACGAACGGCACAACCGAACGAATGATCAACGAACTGATCAGTAATAATGGTGATGGCGCAGATAAACTGGAAGGGAATCACGGGGAAGATGCGTCACCGCCGAAATTGCCAACGAAAACAATCACCGGCGAAATATTTAGATTTCCCGAAATCGAAAAGAAGAAGTCGAACAAAGCAACAAAACAACACGAATATAAGAGTAATGTACAAATCATTCCGTCCAATGCAAGTACAAGCAGTACAATCCAAGTACTTGGCCAGTCTTCAAATCATTCCATGCCAGTGAAAAGCAATAACATTGCTGCGGTGACCACCAGTTGCAGCAAGAGTAGTGCGGCCTCGAATACTACGATGGTCCATGTGATTGGTGGTGCTGGTACGTGCGTAACTAAAGAGGCGACAGCAACGATAACAATGGCTGAACCAACAATAAACGCAACAACGACGACTACATCAGTCGCTATTTATGGCACTTGTTTTGCGTCTATTACAGCTGCACCGTCCATTACTCCAATAAGTCAACTTACGCCGAAATTAACAAAAAAAGTCATACTCACTGCAAATCCGTCGGGCATTACGAATATAACAATTAGTAACGAGGAATCTACAGCAGCGGCGTCTGTGATAAGAAATGCTGCTGAAAATGCTGGCACTATCGACGAAGAGAGCCTCGGCAGCGGCAGCAGCACCAGCAGTAGCGATGTCAAACACAATGTGGGCAGTGTACATTATGAAAAGGTCTTCCTCTCCTCTAGTATACCAATAACAGTGACGACGTCAGCAACGACATCGAATAGTCAAGCATGGCAGCCAGCAGCAAATGTGAGTAGCTTGTGAAATAAATTCTTTAAAGACAATTTAAAATTTTCTCCCACAGCATTGTGTTATACTACCGCCAACTGATGTTGAGCAGACAGTCAACCACACAGTGATCAGCAAGCACCAACAAACAACCACCAACGTTAACAGCTCCCAACCCACAGTCTCACAATTGATAGCAAAGATAAATGGTGGTAGTCCAGCACTGCCACGACGACGTGTTATCTCACCTAGTGCTCAGCTGCCAACGTCGTCCAGTGTTTTGCGGCCACCAATGCTAACACGTGGCCTAACCGAAGCAGTCATTACAAGTCGTCCAAGTCGCAGAGATTATCACAATATGAAGTTAATGAATATACCGATCAAAAGCAAAACGAGTAACGTCACCGTCACCAACTCATTGGTCAACAATAACGTTGAGAGTGGTAGTGTGGTTGGCGCTGCCACCTCTAACACAGTACCATTGGCTACCTCAACGCCAGTACATGCAGTTGTCAATCGCACCAACATCGATTCATTGGAGCAGCGCAGACGCAGCTCATCGACTTCAGATGCCCAAGCGCCGTTACAGCGTACTCCACAACGTGGTGCGAATAATAATGAATTTCTTGGTGGCCGTGCTTTGCGTATGCAACAACCGCCGCAGCCGTATCGTAGTGTAGAGAGCAGCGCCAATACCTCAACTGCTAGCACAGCGCCACCCAAACGTCTAACGCTACGTGAGCAACAAGTGCTGCAATTACGGCGTGAAATTATGCATCCAGGTGGCGTAAGACTTCAGTTGAGACGCAAAGATTGCTTGGGTTCAATTGCGTGGGTCGATGCATTTGGTGTGGTTTGGTAAGTCTGTATATGCCAGCCGAGTTCGCCGCGTTCTAAAATCAAATTTTGAATCTTCTTTTACTCTAGGGTTGCTGGATGGAAGCAAAAGGAGCATCCTGTACTTTACAATGCTTTGCACATCGGTGATCAATTATTGTCCATTGCTGGCGTATCCATAAGCAATGCAGCGGAGGCCAATAAAATTATACGCAGTACAAATACGCTTTTTGTGAGTAACGGTTCAATTTTTGCACACCCATTTTCCTAGGCCTTCTCATAAATCAAATCAATTTAATTTCAGTTGGAGGTGCTCGTGCGTCGCATACCCTTCGGGCGTGCCTATGCTATACGGCGTGATCGTGAGGTTCAATGTTTGGGTCTGATACGCGACGGTAACACTTCAACAATTGTTGATGTAGTGCCCAATAGTCTGGCTGCACGGCATGGTTTGCCACCGAAGGTAGGAAAACCTAACGAAGCCTTTGAATAGCGTTGTTTGTTTGATTTTCCCTCTAAAACTACCTTTTTAGGCTCAGTCCTGTGATGGCACAACGTTAACCTTTTGGATGCTTACGGAAATTAATGGCCGACCTTTGAATCTGTTCTTTAAAGATAACGAAATACGTGATCGTTTAAATTCCGTAGGGCGTGATATATCAATTTTGGTGCAACCATCTGATTTGGTTACTAAATTGAAAAAGCAACTGAAATCCTTGCGTGGCTACAAAGACTATCTTGTGCAATAATCGTCGGAACACAACTAACAATCCCAAAAGTGTTCGGTTCTTCAAATGGAAAGTACACCTCACTAGTATTCGGTATGAAAATAAACTAGCAATTAAAATTGTAATAGTCTCAGCAAAGCACGACACTCTTTTAGGACTCTTATTTCGGTGCTCTTTTACTCTATACTAAGCTAAAAAAAAGAGTCTTAAAAGAGTTAAATTTCGTTCTAAAAGTGTACACTAATAGGAGCCTCCATCCTGAAAGACACTCACATCACATCATTGAACTTGAGTCATATTGGAAATTTTTTCGAGATACTTTTTGTGTAATTTTTCGGGTCTTTACATTGAACTGCAATCTTCTTATCAAACGCTGCGAAAACTGATCCAAATTATTTATAACAATCTCCGAAATCTCCGAAAGGCATCAGAATTGAGACTCTTCTAGGTGGATTTTTTATACACTCACTGACGAAGGGTTGCGCCCCCTCGGTTTTTATTAAGGTGATTATATCATCCAAACCAATTTATTGTTATATAATGCTCAGTACGACTTTAAAATCCAATATTGACCACTCCATTTTGTAACGGCATACTTAACATTTTAAAGAAACCTTTATAGTCAGTTCTTATATATATATATACATATATTATAAAATCACATAGGCATCAACTTAAGGTACATAGATACATATACACCATATATATATATATATACATATACACTTATATATTTTTGCATTGTTTTTATATAATCTCAAGAACCTATAACGACAACTCATAATCTTAACTCATAATATTTAAGAACAAGTATTTTTGGGAAGCTCTAAGCGAAGTTTCAAAAATTTGTGTCTTATATTTGAATCGGCTCTCGACTTTGATTACTTTCGTTATCACTAAAATTAGGAATTAACAAACAGCAATATTAGAGTGCCTCTGATTTGTAGGATTTCTTTGTTTTATGAAAAAAGAAAACTCTGAATTCTCATTCGAATAACGACATTTGTATTTTGTAAGATGTGATAAAATTCATTTATACGAGTATATTTAGTGTGCGGAGTATGGAAATTGTAGACAATTTTTAACAAACTTATTTTATTTTAATAGTTCTTGTGTTAGAATTTTCGGTGATGTAATTTCTACGCAATTAAAAGGTATAACTCACTCACAGATTGTGTTTCGTTTGGCCTCGACAACGTTCTGTTTCCAGATTCGAAAGTTATAGACATTCGGATCTAATTCTGAGTAAATGAATATTGGCATTGAGTTTGACATAACCCAAAGCGTACCATCTTCATCGATCTGTAAATGAGATTAAGAAATTCGGCATAACAAAACCGAACAAAAATGTATACAAGAACAACTAGAACTCTAGAACCCACCGTTAAATCACTGGGATAAATCATGCGTTGCGCATCTTGAAAAACGTTGCCGTGTTGCTGTGCGGAAAATGGACGATTAGTATTCCAACAACCGATGGCGTTGTGTTGTATCTCATCATAGAATATGACACCCGTATTGGTGTCATAAACATGCATGGTCGATTGTTTGTTCTCACCACGGCTGCCAAGCAAACGAAAATCACTGCCGTGATCCGAACGTGCGGCGTTTTCTTCACGCTGGAGCACACGATTCGAAACAACGAACTCATTATTGCTAGCCATTGCATGGAAATAAACATCACGACTACCATCCAGTTGCGTTGAACCAAGTGTTGTCGAAAAGATGCCGTCATCCCAGCGGAAGGTTTGACCACCAATATTCAGATCGCCAGCAATAGGATCAAAGTTGAAATAATTGTGACTAAATGCCCAAATGCGTTCTGTTTCGAAACTGTCTTGGAAAAAGTTGAGAGTCAATGAGATGGTCGACTAGTCAGTCAGATGAGTGTGTGGGACACACCTGTATACGTAGAGCTGCCTATTGGTCAAGTCGGGTATGTAAGCGAAAGCCTTGTTGCAATTACCCGGCTGTACATCGATGCTTAAGCTAGCCAAACCGCTACCAGTGGCCACAATATTTTCTGGTATTTCAAAGCGTCTAATTCTACGATCAGTCTTCAGATCCAATACCCAAATGGCTGGTTGTTTTAGCTGTTGACGGTCACCAGGATATTCTAGCATGCCCGTATCGATGAACCATAAACGCTGACAAGCATCCACCGTGGTGCGATAGACCGAAACTATGCCGTCGTCACTCTCATTAAACTGATTCAACTCGAAGTTGGGATAGGCATGCAACTTAGGACTGGGCAAATGGCTATCGGTGCGCATATTGATGTAGTTCAGCGTTGAAGGTATGCCCAAACGCCGCCGAGGCATTGTCACAAACAGACGACCACGATAGTGATTAGCACCCATGGGTATGTTATTATATGGAATGTACGTATCCGTGTCATCATCTTCGCCAATGCGTTTCTCAGCGCGCACAGGTTGATAGCGTGATGTAATCAAATCACGATTCGACCTTTGATTGGGGTCAGCAGCGTGCCTAGTTGCACGACCCGGAAAAACTACACGACCTATGTTAACAGTAGGAGTTCAGCAAAACAACTTTAGAGCTTACTATTTATTTAAACCACCTGGTTGATAATGCGGTTGCATTACTGGTGTGGGGTTGTAGACATTTTTGATGTCACCACGATTGTAGAAATCCATTTGACGCCATTTGAAGACCTCAATCATACCAGCGGCATTGATATTGGCAAGTAATTGAAGAAAGCATAAACAAATCAAAGTTCTTGACATCTTTAAAAAGCGACACTAAAAATACTCTTAAATTGGAACGATTAGAAAAAAATATAGAAGAAAAAGAACACTGCTGATTACGCTTGACGCAATGCTCCGAGCGCACAATTGAGACTGAAAGTATTCAAAGCTGCTCTGTCCATTTCACATGGAGCACTCAAGTTCAGTTAGATGAATCAAATGCTGATAAGTCCAAGCGATCATGGGATGGGTAGAGCTACAAAAATAGTGAAACCGGTTTTTAAAATACAAGTCGATCGTGTGTCGTCGGGCAATTATTTATTATAACTCAATACTCTACGAAATCAACTCAAAATCAATACTCTAAAAATCACCGGGCACAGATTGTGTTTCTTAATGTCTCCACAGCAGTTTACTTCCATGTGGAAATTGTATTCATTCCGATTTAGCTGAGAGTAGACGAAAATCGGCATTGAATTAGTCAACTCCCCAATGTTGCCATTCTTATCGATCTGCAAAGAAAGTGTGTTTGTCGATGTCTCTATTCTAATAAGTACAGAGGATTCCCACATTCAAATCACTTGGATAGAGCATACGTTCGTCATTTTGCTCCACAGTACCATGATTCTCGGATAGAAAAGGAGCTTGTGTCTTCCAACAACCGATGTCATTACTATTGACCACGCTGTGGAATAAAGTTTCTTTCTGCGGCTCATATATATGCATAGTCGTTTATTTCCACGACACACACCACGCCTGCCCAGTAAACGAAAATCGAATCGAATAGATAAATATACCTGCTTACCGGGGTACACTAACATGCTCGTATCGACAAACCACAAATGCTAACACGCATCCACCGTTGGACGGTAGACTGATAAAAGGCATGTGGATTGTTTATAAACTGATTTGTTGTCATATTCGGAAATGGGCGCAGTTTTGGGTTTTTATTGCCGCTCTTGATTTGCCGGTCGATGAATTGAACGTTGCCGGCACACCGTTACGTCGTCTTGGTGCAGTCACAAATTAGCTTCTCTTTGTAGCGTGTCACACCAATTGGCACATTGTTGTAGGGTACAAGCACTTCATCTAACTGAACACCGTTACACAAGCTCATATTTTCAGTGTTCTTAGTGATTGACTGCTGCATATCTGGTGGTGGTACTATGGCATACTTTGATGCCGGTCCAGGGAAGACAAATCGTTTTGCAAATGAGCGCATGTTTGAATAAAGACAAAAAGGAAAGGGGCTATTAGAGGAGCACGGTATTCCTGTGGCAGTCATACCAATGCCAAAAGCATAAGGGATAATTAGAAAAACTAGAAGAGTCAACGTATTTAAAATAATTAAAATGCCACAATGCTTGTGTTTGCGTTCGACTGTGTGTGCGTCAGTTGAAATAAGTCAAATGCTTGAATGCATTTCAATTGCGTAAATGTGATAAACATTTTATGTAGTTTGAAAAGAGGAGTTTATCGCACAACTTATTTCTTTTTTTATTTTAAGTAAAACTCAAATCGAATTACAAACCATTTAAAAGCTTTTACAAACACCCACCCTCATACACACATAGAGCGTATTTAAAAAACCGTTCATTATTTTTGTGCCTGATAATATTTACCAAAACTGTTTTGGGCGCACTATGTTATCAGAGTTGCCAACTAAGACAAGCTACAACCAAAGAATGATTGCACCATTTCACTTGTATAAAATAGTCGTATTTTCCAAACTTATTGACAAAAACAGTGCAGAACTTCGTTGGAGTTGCAATAAAACTTGGAATAATGTAGACACATTCGGAATGCACCTGATTTCAGTTTCAAGCGTGTGCAATGCGGTCTGGCATCGCTGTTTGTTGTGCGAAAATTTACGAAGAAGTGCGGAATAAAAATTGCAATTGCAATTGGTTAAATCAAATCAACTGAATAGAATTAATTTATTAATTCTTTGAAAACGTAACAGAATACTGCCCAGCAGGTGAACTTGGTGTAAAAGCGCAATTAGGTATACCCTAGAAGCCCCAACGATCGAACCACCGTGGAACGAACGCATTGTGCTCTTCTGAGCTGAGCGAGCGAGTGAGCGAGTGAAAGTCGCGGAAGTGTTAGCTTGCTTGTATGTTTGGCTGCAACTCTGTGATTTTATAATGTGCTTCGCTGCAATTCGGTGATGTGAAACAAGTGAAATAACGAAAATTTTATTATTCATTACGCACACGATTCGCTATTGGATGTTAAAAAGTTTAAGGCGTGAGAAGTATTAACAAAGAAGAATAGTTGAAAAAACGCGTTGAGCCTAAGCCTGTGTACGCATTTTAGCAATAAAGACAACCCCCTCCGCGCCGCCTACGACAACACCTTGACGGAGCACAACAAACGAAATAATAAATGGCCGAAGCAGAAAGGAATCTTTTGCCGAACACCAAAGAACTGAGAGTACGACTGAAACGCCTCAAGTTAGATCAACAATTGGATGATAGCAGCGAAAATATTACAGATGACGACGAAGACGGCAGCAGTGCCGCATTGAAAAACCCCGACAAAGCGAATGCTGCTGTACAGGTGCTGGACAGCGGTTGTGCCACAACTTCGTCTGAGCATTGTACAATGTCCGAGGCAGCTGGCGCTACCGCCATGCTTACGGACAACGTGCAAACTTTTGCCGGCCCCGTCGATTTTGTCGAGGATGAGTTCGTAATGGATGAAATCATCAAAGATTTGCCCACAATACTATCGTTACCACCATTCGATCCATACACACCGGTTCCGCAATCTGATATTGTTTTTAAACCGGTCGTATCGATGATGCAGCTGAGTCTTCGTGAAGACAATGTAATCGAGGTGGAGGTAGGCAAATGTTTTTCCTCCATTTTGGCCTATTGCTTGTGGCTCTTAGATTTTACTTTGGACTTAATTTAAAACTGCTTATTTACAGGAACTAGACGCTGAAATCAGCATGAATTTGCTATGCGAATATTCGAAGAGTGTGATTCGCACGGATGAAGGACAGCTACGACCGATAACGGATCTTGCCGACATTTTTGTTAAGCACGACAGGGACGAGTTTTATACATTTTGTTCCTGCAAAGCCTGTCTCGAATATCGTGAAACCATTATGAGCATTATGATGGATCAATTTAAGGCTGCGCATATGGTTGTTATGCTTTTAGATGTACTAATCAAAGCTTACAGTCCAATGCTTAAGTAAGAGTTTGAGGTTGTCAAATACTTAGCCTAGTATTTCATTTTAGTGGATTTCTCATTACAGAAACGATGCTGCCTACAATAAGTTTGAGAAACTGCTTGAATCTAACAAGGAGATTTATTGGATAACAAGTGGTTATCTCTATGATAAAAATGCAGACTATCTTGATTTTATAGATGACAGTACGATCTCTGATAATATGATTTTAGTGCTATTCAGTTCGATGTAAGTAATTAGACGCGTTCCAATGAGATTTTGTTGAAATTCTATTTGTTTATTCCAGTTTAATGGTAAATAATCCAATGTTGTTACTACAAATCCTTGCCTACAATGTCGAATGCATTGTTAAGGCTTTCTCTGAAGGCATTATCGAAATCGCAGCGCCGAAAAATGGCAAAATTCCAGCGGAAAAAATGTTGACATGTGAGTCTAACAACTGCTATAGTTCCTAATGGAATTTAATTAATATAATTGTTCCACAGATATTCTTGAAGGCTACTCTGACTTAAATTGCATCTCACAAAAGATATCGCTCAACCTATTTGCGTTTGAGAATGATTTTCTCCGCAGGTTTAAGCTCACTTGGGTGCTGCTTTGTCAGCGCATGTTCCAACAACACGTTTACACCCACCTTGCCGACACGATGCTCGCATGTATTATAACGGTATGGTGTTTAGTATATGTTATACCCAAATCACTGATTGTGATGCAATTTTCAGTTGAAGGAGGATGTGCTCACCCAACAGAATTCATCACTCATTAAGCGGTACATACTATTCGATGAGCACATGAATTCAATAGAGCGACGTTGGAGTGATATTTGGGTGGAACTCAATAAGTTTAATATATCTGAAGTAGAGCATCAAAGGCGCACAGGTCTACTCGATGTGCACAACATATTCGATACCGTTGTAATGGATGCCACATCCTTTTCGCTGCCAGATATTAGCGATGATGAATTCACTGACTTCCAGCGCATAGAAGATCGTCATATGGCTTGGCGAAACATAATGGCATTCACCAAGCTCAAGTGGCCAGATGGTTTCTATGATCCACCGAATACGCTTGTGTATGAGCTCAGATGCAGCAAGTGTAACGCTTTGCTCGAATATCATCTTGAGTGAGTGGCTTTTTAACTATGTTTTTTCATATTTTTTTTACACAAAACTTTTAATAACTAAATTTTTAAATTTTAAGAAGGAACTGTAAATGCGTAACCTGTTCCATCGCCGGGGGTCCTATTGCACCCATTGCAGCTGTTGCCTCTGGCACATGTGCTAAGTGTGCGACGCATGCAATTGTCGAGAAGAGTCCAAAGATAAAACAGTCGAAATTACTTAGCACCTGTACATTCGATGATTCCGCCCTTGCAAAGATTTCAGCTGTTCGCAAAAGCTTAGCTTTGGAGGACTTCAATGATGAATTGGCAAATGCGGTAGTCAAACGCAACGAGAACGAGACATTGCGCACAACATATCACATCGCATGGGCGGTCTTCCAACATTTGACGAGTATGTTTGGATGTATTCAATATTCTAAGCAAGTTTACTTTACTTTTATTGCCTTAAATTGAAGCACGCAAACGCTATCGCCACGAAAGCATCGAATCGCAGAACTTTTGTAATGAGAGTTGCCGTGTGTCTGCTTGTTTGCTGGCGCGCAAAATACTCAACAATGAGATTGGTCCAACGTGGACCCCACTGCTCGTGCGTCACTTTCAGCCTTTGTCGTTCTCACGCGAGGAGCTGCGTGCCACTTTGCCAAGCATCATGTTCTTCAATCGTAAAATGCATCCGTGCAACGTGGAGCTGCGCGAGCAACAGGCTCACAACTACATACTAAAAACTTATTGGACCTTCATACTTTCCATATATGCGAACTTTTTTATGAAGTTCAATTTTCCGAGCACCACTGACTTCACAAACTTGGAGATTGTCAACAAAGACTTGCGCCTTCGTTTGCGTAACATTGTCGGCAATGAAAGCGACTTGAGTTTCGAGTCCTTCCTTAGTCATGCCAAAAGGTAAAATTCTATAGTCTAATTAATTGTTAATTAATTAATAATCCGTTTCTATACGCAAGATTGTCGCCATTCAGAAGCACAGACGAGTAAGTTTTGAAGCTTTTGAAAACTTTAACTTATCTTTAATAAATTTTCTACCTCCCAAATTTAGTCTCGCACTTTTGGACGCGCACATCGATCAAATGCAAATGGGCTTGGATAAACTAATGAGCATCCATGAGGCTCAAATAATGTTAGTAAATGCCCAGCGTATATGTACTAAGTTCATAAAGTAATAGCTCCTTTTAACATCCACAGAAAACATCCACGTGCTGAGGCTGCAGCCAAGCCAAAGTTACAAGATGCATCATCGTCGACCACGCCAATTCCAGTCGGCAGTGATAATTCAACAAAGAAACCCTGCAGAGACAAAATGCGGAAATGTGAGTACACGGCAGTATGGTCAACGAAGTTTTTACTTATTTGTTATTGTAATTTACAGGTTGCTTAGAATATTCGGATATAGGCGAGCATTGCAAAGAAAACCACACAAAAAAACGTGTGAAAAAGGTGATGAGCACAATTCATATTTGTTTGCATAAATATATTAACTCAATTTTATTTGTTGCTGTCAATTTCAGGAATGCAATCATGCGCGCTACAATGAGACTCGCGATCGTTTGCGCAAGAAGTTCGCACAAATCGTGAATGAGCGTAAGAAGAAAAATTCTGTGACAGAATCGTCACCCAGAGTATCTACAGCAGAGGCTGCCGCATCGAAAGCAACAGTCGTAAAATCAGTTCAAATGGTATCGCCGATTAAGGAGCCACCAACATTGAAGAGCGCAGCCACGGCGGCTGCTCCAACATTGAAGAGCGCAGCCACGACGGCTGCTAATGTTAAAGCTACAAATGAACGCTTAAAGAACGCATCGGAGAATAGTCTGTCTTGCTTGGACAGTCTATGCAAGCGTATACAGTTGGGGAAGCCCGCTAACTGTCCGAAAGATTTGAAAGAAGCAAAGGTAAAGTTTAATATAATGAGGGATTAACTAAGCAGCGAACTTACTTTCATATTTGAAATAGGTACCACTCACTGAACTGGAAGCTGTAGCTACAAGGGCGCAATTAATGGCAAGGGAGAAGGATATTGAAAATATGGTTGCGTCCTTGGATCTCAGCAATAACACTGGCGTTG
This sequence comes from Cacoxenus indagator, assembly GCA_035041755.1. Taxonomy (NCBI): domain Eukaryota; kingdom Metazoa; phylum Arthropoda; class Insecta; order Diptera; family Drosophilidae; genus Cacoxenus; species Cacoxenus indagator. The sequence goes on from JAWNKX010000379.1 coordinate 244,025, forward strand.
TAAATGAATTTTATGAATTTTTGGACACCTACTCAAAGCACCAAAATCTTAAATGGCTTAACGAAAAGCTCGATTTCATCGAAGGCAGAAATAAAATACAGCCCCAAACAACAAATCCCAAAAAGGCGGCTAAAAAGGCGAAGCAGAAAATGCGTAAGGAAGAGGAAAAGCGCATTGGTGAATTGCATGATTTGCGCGGCCAATTTCACGCTATATATTTTAAAGAGTTCACAGCCAAACAAGAACTAAAAGGCCAAATGGCGAGCAGCAAAAAACGTGATAAAAAACGCATCAGCGAATTAGAGGCGAACATCAAGAATCTGCAGCGAGCCAAGGCGAAAGTGGAAACGGGAATTTTAGAATTAATTGCGACTGTAAAACAGACCAGTTCTGAATTTAAATTCACCTACTTGCCAACAAAGGAGCAACAGTTACAAAAGATGTTGTTGCTTGCCGATGAGAAAGCCGGTAATGTCACGCATGAGTCTGTGGCGATCCATAGCGAGGAAGCTCGCAAAGGGCCCCAATCAATAAAGTCATATGCGGAAACCGGTACTGCCGCATATGAAACGATGATGACAAATGAGGAGCCTACTTCTAGGAAGCACCTACCACTACTCATAAATTTTCCGAAGGCAAAGCCCTTCTTCTCACAACTGCCGGTACAGCCATTACAACCAATACAAAAGCCAATGTGCTATGCACCGCCACAGCAGCAGACGTTACCTCCAGATGTAGTGGCCGCAATGGCAGCGAATACAGTCAACACTGATCCATCGAAACGTATTGTGACTATCCGTCGTGTCAATATGCCCAATGACAATGAGCCACAGGTGACGGTTACGGCAAAGGGTAGATCACCCGATGAAGATAAGTTACTCTACACATTTGTCAATGGACAGCTGATGCCAACGAACTTAGCTCAGATACCAATATCATACGACTTTAGTGCCTATGGGCACCTGAGGCTGCCGTCGTTAAAGCAGACGCAGAAAAACACCAACGAGCCAAAGCCCAATATTGCATCAAGTGCTGCTACAACTAATTCGAACAAAACGAGAGCGCCCACAACACTCGAAAATAAGTTGGCCAAACTGAATTTGAATGACCCTGGTCAAAGCGAGAAGCACGCACCGTCTCAGGTGAAACAGTCATCTAAGAAGGCCAATAAAAAGAAGGCAAAAGCAGCCAAACAAAAGGCGAGTGAACTAACCGTCAAGGAGTCAGTGTCAAGCACCACAACTTGTTCGAATTCAACGTCCAAATCGGAGACGCCGTTAAGCAGCGCTGTCAATACACGTGAAAATTCAGTTTGCAGTCAGAAACTCACCAAGGGCGCAAAGGTCATTCCTAAGCAGTTCCCACAGCAGCCGACAAAACAAACGACCCAGAAACCGCAATTAAAGCCACAAAAGATAACAACCATTAAAACAAATGCAAATCCGAGCAAACCAATTTCGGAAACGAAACCCCCAACGAACCCAGAACCTGAATCTCAACCGGCTAATGAAGAAAAGATTAGAGAAGCGCCAAAAGAGAAGCGTCAGAAGCGTCCAAAACCCGTAGACAGTGGTCAGTTTGATAACAATCCATTTATGACTCTGCAAGACACCTCGGATTCTGAGTGGGAGAGTGGCAGCGAACCGACTGAAACACCATGCGTAATGAAACCAGCAGCAGTGGCACCAACACCTGTGCCTACCAAGGCGCCGATCGCTGAAAAGTCTACAAAACCGCCAGCAGCTACTGAGAAACGAGAAACTCTTAAAACGACTGTAATTACCAAGAAGAAAGAAAACAAGGAATCGTCAAAGGCAACGACAACAACCACCGCCACACCAGCGCCAAGGAAATGCAAACAAGAAGCAGTTAAACAGCCGCAGACAAAAAATCAACACCAGCAGCAGCAGCAGCAGCAGCAGCAGTCAACTAAACCTGTGGCTAATCGCGCACAGATGCAATCCTCTAAACACAACACAAATGCCACACAACAATTCTCGCCGAGCACAACCAGTTGTAGTAGGCGTCAATCGGAGAATGATCGCAAGCGCATGCGCGGTGGTAAACAGCAAGCGACACCTCCCAAGCAAGCGCAATCTGCATCGTCCGCAAAAGCCGCCAATACCAGCACCTCTTCAACTTCGAGCGCCACAAGCAAACAAACGCAGACGCACCCACGTACGCGCAATTTGCACCGCTCATCGACGGCGACGGTGGCGGCAGCAAGTACTGAGAATCTAGCGCCAACCTCCAAACGAAGCCAACGCAGCAAACGCTACCAGAAACAAAAACAAGGTGAGATTGTTGAACATCAGAATCGCCCCCACCCATCAAATCTCCACTGATTATATGTGCTTTTCTATTTATTCAGATTGTATGTCTGGCATTCCGAACAACATGGGCTACTTCAATCCTAATGAGGTGGCCATTCCCGCAGCAGTACAACAGCCACAGGCTCCGCCAACCAACTACAACACCACGAATATTTGTCACACAATTCAAAATATGCGTATTAGCAACTCGAATGTGACGTCGTCGCTGCCGCAGAGCTATGCGGGTAAATTGCTACCATCGAATGTCAGCATTATGGATCAACTGAATCGCGGCGTCCAAGTGGAGAACTTGACATTGCCTCCAGGCATCACATTGACAAAAGTCGATCCAATTAAGAGCGAGCAACTGCGTCAGAAAAGCGAAAGCATACGCAAGTTGGCCAAACCGATGTCCGGAAATCAAGTGGTTACGCCCCCAGCGAATACCATTGTCTCTCGTATGTCGTTCCAGCAGTCAGGTGCGCAGCCTACTGCCACAATTTTAACGCAACAGGGTTCCAGCTACTATGGTGGTGGCGGGTATGGCGGCGATAGCAGTGGCATTATTATGGTCGAGGCTAATCCGAAAGCGGAACAAAGATCCACTGGTCAGCAGCAAAAACCGAATGTGGCTGCTGCCGCCATGGCAGCAACGGCAAGCGGAAAATCAACTTCGCGTAGAAGGCGTCGGAATAAGCCAAAATCGGTCAGTAGCAATGGATCTGGTGGTAACAATAGTAAGCCACGTGACAATCTGGCTGATGTAAGTGGTGGAAATGGCGGTGGTGGTACAACTAAAATGGTTACATTGCGTAATCCAATGTTCCATGCTAATTTGAGCTGCAGCAGCAGCGTTGGCGGTACCTCTGCAGCTTCTGTGATACAACAACAACAACCACCAACAGCAAATCCAATGCTGCCAGGTAAGGGGGCACCATTCAAAATGATCTACCGTTTGCTTCTTAATGTGAGACTTTTTTCCCGGTTTAGTTCGCCCATATAGCGGCGTACCATTAAACACATCAGTGCCCATGGATCAACCAGCTGCCATAATAAAGAATGACAACGGCATGTTCACTATACGAAACCCAGTATTGCATCAGGCAGTAACCAATGGATTGGCATTGGGTAGCTATCGTCAGTTTGGCAATGTTAACTATTACACTCCCCAACAGGCAGTAGCCGAAGTGTCGCGTTCTGCCACCAACAACCCACAAATACAAGCGCAACAAAATGCCTGTTCTGAGCATCCGACGTCGCATAGCAGTGGCACGCCGGCCACTTCCTTCTCGTACTTCTCGAGCGGTATGGCAAATGTTGTGAGTAGCACCGAACGCACGAGCGGCGGCGGCGACGGCGGCGTTGGCAGCACGCACAACAATATAAGTATTAGCTGTACGAATGTGAACAACGACAGCAGCAGCTGTAGTGGTGCAGTTGTCTGTAATGCCGGTGATTGTGGTGTCGATAATACAACCGGCCGTCGGCTCACTGGCGACGCTGCGATCATTGCACGTCCCACAAAATCAAAGCAGCAAAAGTGCATTTCAGCCATTGGCAGCGAGATTAAACAGAAGACCAAAGAGAGTGGTCATCAGTGGTCAAACTTTGGTCAGGATTTCAGTGCAACGGATTACAATAATCCAGCGCTGCTGCAGGAGAAGTATCAGCAATCCAATTACTATAATGGCTTCGATGTGTTTCCGTCACGGCAAACTACTACGGCCACTAGTGCTAGTAGCACGGGCTCTACTCTTTTCGGTGCAGCCGATTGTCACTTGCAGCACCACAGCTGTGGTGATGATTCGCCACCACCCACAATAACCGGTTTTAATTCGTATCTGGAGGGCATACCGAATACGGGTGTCATACGCTATGATGATGCATCATTTCTCAAAAATCTAATACCCGGACAGCAACTCAACAATGAAGTATATTGATGAAGTATTGATAAATGAATGCAAGAGGTCTCTAATTGTGTTGCATTTGCAGGTTTCAATCCACAACATTTCCGACGGAAATTATGCACGTAGTGACAATTCGCCCGCACCACACACTCATGTGGAAATGACAACAGTCTATGGCGGCAGGCCGCATCCAAACAACTCCTACGAACAGCAACAGCAGCAGCAACAACAACAACCGCAAACGAACGCCAATCAAGGTGCTACTAACTACTGCGAACAAGTAACGGACTACGCGAACGGTGAGTGTAATCGTAATTGTTTTCCGCCGTAAGATGGCAAGGTCCTTCGATGAATTCAAGTTTTTAAGTGGTTGCAATGTGTAGCTTCCATAAAATCCCTTTATTAATTCTCAAGTCGTGTATGTTTCCTATAATTATTTGCTATTTCTGCCCGATCTCCATAGATACTCAACTGTACAATCAAGCAAATCTCCTAACTGGCATGCCGGAGCTTGATGTACGCGATCGCTACAACTACGATTTCGAACCACCGACAGTATCAACGTCATCCCCGACATCGGCTACGGCTGATTCGCAACAGCAGGCCATCATCGATTATAATGAATTGCTGCGACGTAGTCCACTTAGCCAACGCACGTCGCCGTACAATATCGACGAGAGCTCAGCCTTGGAGACATTTGTACAGAATATGAATGCACTACACATCGCAGCCTCTGCAGCAGGCAGCACTACCAAAAGCGATGGTGAGCAGTGCGCACATTTGAATGGCGCTGGCCTTGGCGCCGAAGTGAAAAATGTTAACTCCTCCGGCGCAGAAGGTGCGACCGCTAGTGCTACGCCAACTAATGGCTGGTGGTAAACGTTGGCAATGTACGATGAAGATGCCATGGCAAATGCAACGACAACAACCACAACCATATAACCATAACAAACATTTCATCCAATCCAAGCAACATTATTGTGTAGCATAAGAAGAAAACAAATTATTAATAAAAATTCGTGAAAGGAAAAAAACCGAAAAAAAAACAATTATAAATTTTCATTTGATTATTTCTGCGTTTTGCCAACACAACACGTACGTCAATTGAATAATCTACAATTTCAATAATTTAGGTTTAGGACTGCATCAAGTCCATCGTCATTGCGTTCTCCTTTTAAATTTCAAATACCAACGAACCGGAGGCGTAACTAACGCTGGAGTCTTCCATTTTTGTGCACTGGCTGCTTTGTGCGTATTTCAAAAATTTAAAGCTCATTTTTGCGTAACCTTGCTTTTGGAGCACCTTCACAGCGCTCAGCATGACACCAATTGGATGTCGGCCACATATGGTGTTGTTGTACTTGCGCAAGTACTCCGTAAAGCTGGACGGACTTAGCGTTTCTACGATATCCATGCCCTGATAAAGGAAAAATCATATAAATCTAATAAAAAAACACAAAATCTCACTACTTTATGCTACGCCCACCTGCTTATCCAGTTGCTCAATGGACTTGTATATTGGTCCACAGGCAGAATCGTAGTACGTATAACTAAAGCGCTGGCCCCAATGACAGAAATCGGATGATATAACAAACAGATTTTGTGGATCAGTAAAGTAATTCGCTAAGACGCCGCCATATAAAGCCTCCTGGTCTGGATTCAAAGAGCCAACCAATATCGGCACAATGGTGAATTGATCTTTAAAACTGATGAGGCCAAGAAAAAGGAGGATTTATCAATGTGGAAAGGAGCAAAACAAAATATAGCATTTACTCACTCCTCCATCACCTTAGCAATGTAGGGCAAATGCATCTCTATTGAATGCTCATCCTCATCCGTTTTCATATCCATCCAACTGAAGTGCCCCGTTTTTTCCAGTTCGGCATTAACTATGGTAATGTCGAAAAGTTAGTTGAAATTATTATGTGTTGATGCACACTCACCTGAAGTATCGATTTTGAGATCATAGAGTGGGGTTTTATATTTTTTCGCCACGGAGAGCGCACAACCACGGAGGCGTACATGATGTGAAGGACCTAGTATGAAGATGCGCTTACTATAAGCATCAAAAATAAGTTACAGATGAATCGCCTTTGATCTATATACTGTGTTACTTACACCACCGCCGGACTCACTTGTCTATAGGCATAAGCACCACAAGCGCCACAATAGACATAACCAGCGTGTCTGTATGTGAATGAATGTGAATTAGATTTGGATTAGCTCACTTTCTGTTGCAAAATTACTCACGGCGCTATAATTGCACGTGCCGGACCATGCGAGAGTTCGGCAGCACCCAGCCAACGATCCAATTGTCGTGATAATTCCGGACCTGAAAAACAAAAAAGAAAAAAAAAAATAAAACATAAAAATTGTTGAAAACAGCTTGCCATGACAACCTTCCGAACAATCGAAATAGTTATAGTCAATCAGATTCTACGAAGCTTCATACAACGAAAAATTTTTCGGTATCCAAGTAGAGAGACAATTTTTCAGTCAACACGTACAACACAATGGAAACAGAAAAGGTTATAAAAGATGACTTTGTCGAGCTCATGCGAAAGGAGCTGACTGCAATAATAGATCCCAAGTAAGCAGATAACCATACTGGCACGTTAGTTCTAAAAATTGGGCGGGTCTTCGTCCCTGAACGAGGATACTTTCTCTCGATTGCTCCCGGGACAACAACACAACGATGGCATACTAATCACGCATATTCCACTGTTGTGTATTTCTATGCGACTACGTCAATTGATACGGTATTTCCTGTTGGTCTACTTTCAGTTCATCGATAGAGAGTCCAATTTTAACCACCCAAAAGCCAATAGTAAAATCCACAAAAACTTCGTTGGTCCTCACTGATATACTAGAGAATGCTTCGTTACCAAAGTCCAACGCAACACGCTTGGTTGCGGGTCAAGAAGACAATACGGCTGAACAGACCACTCCGATGGTTAGTCAAATTTCGTCAGCTGGAGTGGTGAGCGTCAAAACTGCAGAGACCTCAATAATCGCTGATGCTTCAGAGATCAAGCCGGTGTTGAAGCGCAGTGCAATGCGCTTGGCTGGCGGTAAAGAAAGCAACGCGTTTCAGACCAAGAAGAATATAAAGGGTAGTACCCTAGCTAAGAATACTTCTGCTCAGTCTATTTCGGCGATTAAGACACCTTTAGCCACAAAGACGGCCACCGCCACCAAGTGTTCATCGGGCCCTAAGGCTAATATGATGGCATCGGCTACAATAAAGCGCGTCATCGACAAATCGAATGCTGTTTTGGAAGATACGGGCGCGAAACCAACGCTAAATGCAAGAACAGTAAAAGAACCATCTAAGGTTGATGCCAAGAAAGCGGCACAAATGAAATATTCTGATTTAGAGTTCTTAACCACAAAGTCGAACGCTGCCAAACGCATGGAATTTTTAACCAGTCAAGCCACTGGCAGCATTGATGAAGACATACAACAGATGCAGGTGGAGCTCAAGCAGAGCTATGAACTATTCCAAACGATTGGACAGAAATTTAGTGCCATTGATTTCTCCTCCCTGCAGACGCGCATACGGGACTTACATTTAGACAAAATGGCGAAATATATGAATGAACCTGAGACCATTGAATTGCAGAAGGAGTTTGAGAACAGCTGTTTGGAAAAACGACTGCACACGTTGACCGCTAATGTGGGTCAGGGTTTTCGTCATCATCCTGGTGAGTTCGGTGATATACCAGAGCTGAGCGCGTTTTTTCAAGCGTGCACACAATTGGATCACGGTTTGGATAAACTGAAGCAGCAACGCTTTCAAAGCAATGAAATGGAGAAGCGTCTTTGCTGGGCGTCCGATATTGCCTACGAACGTATGGACGAGATACGCAATGCGGTTGGCAACTCGCCGACCAAAAATTTTTAGTAATGATTTTAACTCCACGTCTATGCAGCTAAAACTTATTTTGAATTGAAATTGTTACGTTCATGACTGTTCAACTTTGACGGAGTGACTGTCAATCTGATACTCATTTTTTGCAGAGTTTACAGTATCAATGTATTCACACAGACCTGAATCCGTATACCAGCTACCAGCATGTGTTGATCGCCTGTTCGACATTTCCGATATGCGTCCACTTTGCAATTACTCTATATTTAATAACAAACCTAACTTTCCACTACAACTTTTTGTCAACAAAAGAGATGACGAACAATGAATGCAAGTGGAGTGTAACCAGATTCGCAGCATGATAAATACCAAAGTAAGAAGCAAAGGCGGTAAAGTACTCGCAATATATCAATGTTCAAAACTAGGAGAAAATTCGTTTATAGGTTTAATATGTCTGCTATGTTTTATTTATTGGGTTTTTTTTTTTTTTTTTGAAGTTCCATGAAAACAAAAAGGCTATTAATTCCAAATTTGTAAATGCGCTCCTGAATCATTGGCAACGCCGTATATACTCGCATCGATTGTCGCCTACAATCGATTACAAGACAAAGTGCGGCAACACCAGTTTTGTTCGCGTATTGGTTGTTCATGCTTGTGGTTGCGCAGCGGAGTTATCTAAAATTTAGTGTAACAAATCGAATCCTCTAGAAATGGTAAATCTTAACAAAAAATAATTAAGAAGGGTGTAGTGATGTATTAAAATAAAAAACGATATGGTTTATATAAACATTGGAATGTATATAAATATGCGTATTTCTCTATGAATCATATTGTGTGTGCATGTGCGCTTTCTTCTGACTACGTTTTCTGCTAGCTAGCCAAAGCATGCAATTTTCGTTTTTAAATAAATAAATACGATACGAATTTAATTCGTATTAAGTTGTAACATACTGTATATGCGTTTTTTGCATTTGCAAAACGCACTCAGATTGGTAAATAGCAAACAGCGTTGTTAATTTTTCGTTACTTAGGTTCGAGTTACCGAATGAACCGAGTTATTTTCGTGTATTCGCATCGCTAAGAACATCGCGTCATTGCTGTACTAAAAGTAAAAATCGCCGTATTCCGCCATTTTGAAAGCTACGATTTAAGAGTGGAAGTGGAATTTGGTCGCGTTGCTGATAGATATTTGCAAAAATTAACGCATTAAACGCGTCGAATTTGATTAAAAGTATGAGCAAATTCTTCCTAAAGCACATACGCAAATGATTGTGTACTGAATGTGAGTGTGACGACGTGTTTTATGCAAAGAAAACTGTGCAATTGTTCGTTTAAAAAAGACGTGTGCGCTGCGCCGCTCTGCTGCCGCCTCCGCTAACGCAGTTGTTACAAAGAAAACGTGAAGTGAGCAGAAAAAATTTGCCGAGAAAGAGAAAAGAATAGAAAGAACAAAAAACTATCATTGTGTGCGTATCATATTAATAATTACATATTTGACGTGGTTCAATTTTAATTTGGAGTGTTCAAGTGTTTAAATTTAGCGGTGGTTAATTGATTTTTTGAGCGAGAGGATATGTATTTGTTGTTCGTTCGTTTTTTATTTTGGGGAATTGTTTGATTGTAAACCTGCTCTTGGTAAGTAATGTGCAAGTGTAGTGTGTACGTGTGTTTTTATTAGTGTTTGCTATGCTCGTATGTGTGTACGTGTATGGTGTTTTGCGCGGTGAGAAAATCACTTGCGAAATTATAATTTGTATGAGTTACAATAGGTTGTTTATAGTTCGACCTCTTTAAGAAAAATATAAGCACAGAACGCAAAAAGTGAACGCGAAAAATTAAGTTTTTATTGATCATGTATAAATAATAAAATATGGACTTTATGCTATTAATTTGTACAATATGAGTCGTAAATTTGATAGTGAGCGCGATGGGAAACTCGACATTTCGCGGTTGTACGCAATTAAATCTTATCTCTATCGCCTTTTCTTGATGCTTTTATTCATGGACTTTTGCCGCGCTGATTTTAAATTTTCGCAATTTGTGTGCGTTGCGTGTATGTTTTGACACATTTTCAACTCCTTAAAGAGTAAAAAAGATAAAAGCAAGTTGTCCAAGACTCTCAATGCTTTAAAGTGTTGAATGTGCATATTTAAAGAATGCAATGTACATTAATTTCTAAACTTTGAAATTGAAATCGAATATTCGATGTTGTTCTCTTATAGACTGATATCACGCTTCCGGTATTTTCTGTGCACGCACATTTTTCATGCGTTGTTGCCATGTTTTCCTTTGTTTTTTTTTTTTTTTGTGTATATATTTATTTACTGAAACCAAAAAAGTCTGGTGAATTAAAAACTTGCCAATTGCAAAACATGCAAAAATTCAACTTAACATTTGTGTCTGTATGTGCAAAACTCTATATATTATATACATACATATTTAATTTACCGCTTGGCTCTGTTGCCATTGTTGGTGCTTGGACGCCCTTTCTGTTATATAGCACGCCTGTACCTAAAGTCTATTTTATTTGTTTCTTTTCTATTCGCTTTAACTCACACTTTTAACCCATTTATAACAGCAAAAGGCCTCCCATCCACTATCTGCTCAGCTCAGCGGAATGCTGCTAGTTCAGTTATCCAAACGTCCTATGGCACAGTGAAAACATGCCGCTCAAGACATTGCTGAAAAATGTAGCATTCCACTTTTTATTTTTTATTTATGTATCTATTTATTTATCTTTTTTTTGTATTGTCTTTTAACAACATTTTTCGTTAAAAATCTTTTCCTTTAGTATGCCTAGTCGCGTGGTATAATAAAATTAAATTGTCACTTTGTGCGTGTTTTTACTGTAATTTATTTTTGTACACCAACATTATTTCCATGTTCATGTTTTTTTTTCACTTGCATTGTTATGGATTTTGCGCCTTTTCAACTCAGAGAAATACACTTACGCCCTGCTATATGCCAATGTTATACCACCCCCATCCTTTACCGTGTATTTTTATAACACGAAATGAATCTGCTTGTTTTTAATATTTTTATGTGGCTGAATAAAATGTACTCATATGTTATTGAACGCATTATTCAATCAATTAAGCACTTGAAAAAAATTTCCTAAAGCCATAAGAACACAAAAACTTTTCACGGCTTGTACTGGCAGTTTCTCTTCGCAGTATTCATATTAATATGTTTGCACGTTTACATCCATTTGTCCACTTCGTTCTATAATCTTACGGTTTCTTTTCACACACAAAATGATTACTTAATTAATTTCGTTAATTCGTTGTTTTAAAGTTGACGATCACAAAGGCTGTGTAAAACTTTGAGCAGTGGAATAGGAAAAGTGAAGACATAAGTTTGCAATCATTACCAAAACAACATTTGTTTTCAATCCAAGGGGCAGCTGTCGAGGAGAAACATTTCTATCTTATTGTATAACTTTTTTTCTCGAAATTCATGACTTTTCCAATTTTGTTCGATTTGCGTCACTCATGGTGAATCAATGGCAAAATAAAAAATAAACACAGTCCGGACGAAATTTTTTAGCAAGCGTAAGTGCTTTTTCTGTTGTAATTTTTTTTTCTTCGATGTTTTCTTGTAACGTGGACTATAAATATATATTTATTGACATGTGCAATGACAAAAAGCGAGCAGAGACGACTTCACATCGATAATAATAAAAAAAAAATAGATATATAAAAAAAACGCGGGAAAAGTAGCAGACACGCACACACACCATAATTGATTTGCTCAGACAACGCATACCATACACGGTCTTGTTGGCTTGCGAGGAAGTTGAATCGCTCTCGTTGCGTAGTAGTCATTTCGCTTAGCGCTTGGTCTGGTTTAAGTGTCGACCATCGCAGAAATAATAAATAATATTAATAGATAAAAACGGAATGTGGAAAATAAAAAGTATATATCATAATTAAACTTTTACCCATGGATAACTGTCGTCTACTTATCACATTTTTGTTAAAGTCTGATATTTTGGTACATCCCTTTAATAATATTTAAGGTTAAGTACATATGTATGTCGATTATTTTTCTCCCACCCCGATTCGGCAAAACACGAAACAATTACCAACAGAATTGCAAACTTTATACTTTCTTTTCTCTTCTGCCGCGCTTCCATTGGGGTGTGCGCATGACTTATTAAACATGTTTGTTGATATAGTTGGGTGCCGTATATATTGTGGGCACTGAGCCAACAAACAATTTCGAGCTTCAATTATTATTTTTTCTTAATTTTATTTCGTTTGGTGTTCTTGCGCACTGAATTCAATTCAGTACTTTAACCAGAAAACGCAGCGGCAAAAGAAACCATTAAATACACAATTTTTTTTGCTTTCTGTACTCGCTCGGTTGCTTTGCTCACTCGTTTGATGTCAATTCGTTCGGTCGTTTGGCTGTCTGTCTTTCCGTCCGTGTTATCGTTGTTGATAAACCGGTTTTGGATTTGTGATGTTACAGTCACACGTACAACATATAAAATGTCTATAATAGCTTTGCATTTATATTCATTTTTTATTTTATTTTAATATTTATGGTCATACATTTGTAGCATTTCAGTCCGTCGGTCGCGTTAACGATTTTGAGTTTGTTTATATGGTCTTGCTTGCTTGCTGCGTCATTGTCTCATTACATATGGTGGTGGCCGCAATGGCTGTTGAAGTTGTATTGTACATATGAGTGTTTATGCGTGGCTTCGTTGGTGTTGGTGTTGAGCTGAAAGTAACGCTACGAATCGCATTCACTCAGGTCACTTCACTACTGATGAAACGAAATAATATAAAATCGAAAACAGAATACCATCGCGTTCGTTAGGCCATGTCTTCTATATATGTGTGTATGTATATATGAATTTATCCTACTATTGTCTGTCGGTCGTATTGCGGTTTGCTTAACTTTACTTCACTCTTCTTTTAGTTTTCAGTGTTTGAATTGGATTTCTGTTGATTTTCTTCTCCTTCTGCTAACTTGACTCATTTCGAGTTGGAAGCGGCGTTAATCAACAGGTTTTTCTGTCGTGCTACAACTCTCGCTATTTCTTGATACATAGAAGAGGTTTTATTTTATGCCGCTGTTCCTTTTACAACAATGCCGAACCTCGCGTGGGTGTCATTTTGTTGAAGTTTGCACAAACTGGTTTACCGTGCAATTTTTTGACGCAATGCAGTTCTTATTTTTTTTTTTTTTTAACTTTTTTCGGCAGCTTATCGCGTTCTTCTTGTTTAGTGTTTAAAAATAACTAATGATTTTATATTTATATTACTACATTCGCGACTAAGAAGTACAATTGGTTGACTAAGTGGTGCGCCCTTTAACTAACAATGGGTATACACAAATTATAACGCAATGACAAACATAGTGTAGCTCCCCACACCTGTATAGTTCTTACATTTCACCATCAACATGAAGATTTTCAATCAACACAACACATTCATTCTAAAAAAAAATAAAAAATAAAAAAAAATATAAAAAAAATGACGGCATGTGAACGATTCAGGCGAAATCCGATTGAATAATTTTTTTTTTTGCTGTCTAACTGCTCCATTAAATCGCAAATGCCGCAACGCACTCACACATTATACGAAAGTACACAAATAACATATAGAAAAAAGAACAAACTTGAATATAAACAGAAACCGTAGAAAAAAATAACGATGTCATAATTGCGACTTTGAGCAGTACAAAAATGTGTATGAGTGAGGTTGTGTGTGTGAACCTTCATCGGTCAAATTTTGGTTGTATTATTACCCGTCGTGCCTACCATTGCATTTGTCGGTGGGAAGGGTTTTTTTTTCTAACGATATTTGATGTAGGCTGTATCACTGTGAAAGGGATAATATTAGATATTTAATATATATACAGTAGAGGCCACGAATTTAGCACACTTGGTATGTGTAACTTTCAGATGAAAATATTTCCTTGTTTTAATTTTTTTGAACCAATTGTTGTCGTGGGTGTTGTTTATGATGTACTGATCATATACCGTTAATTTCGTCGAATTCTTTTGCTCCTTTTCTTTTCTATTGCCACTTATTTCATAGTGGAACGAAAAGTGGCTGGCCACGAATTTAGCACAACTCTAAAATGTTTCTGTTTTTAAGTTTTAACTTCGACTGATTTAAGTTTTTTGGTAAGATTTGTTAAAATTATGGATGTTTATGGTAATACTGATAGATTATGTCATTAGATATGGCTCAGCTGTAGGTTATACAGCAAATGAATAGCTGTGGAAGCTAAGTTGGGGAGATTTCCAGGACCGAGTCCGATCAGTAGAAATGATATGCTGTGTACCCTCCAAATAGACCCGTGATTCAAAAGCAACTTCTTGGGAAAGCCTTTTCGAACCGATTCCTCAAGCTCTACTCAAATAGTTCATGACAGTTTTTAAGATTTTAATATTCTATTGTCTAGAAAGAATGGGATTCATATGTAACGATTTTTCCTATAATCAAGACTATGCGTAAGACACTAGATTTTTGCCACTTCAACGGATTATACTCAAGTTCATACACACAAATCGTCTTTTCCCAAATTTCAGTCAGTCTTGAATTCAATTGTTAGGCATTCAAGATCGGCATAGCCCAAACTTAGCATTCTTCTTTTTTCATTGTTTTATTAGAATGCTTAAAAGAGAAACAAAATTATAAAGGAAATAATCGTGTATGAACACAAACATTATAAGTGCTCGCTATTTTGCCTGCTCATGTAGTTACGCGTCACCGTCGTTATCATTCAAGTTGACGCGCTGCATTGTTGTCTTTTATATTTATATTATGATATATATCCGCTAGTCCGGACACTCGCTAATCCAGACAGTTTATAAATTTTACCTATAGAATCCGGACACAACACAAAATTTGGCTTTATTCTCTTTCTCCTCCAAACAAAAACAAATCAATTCTGACCCGAGTGATGTTTCTTCCACCGCTTTGCATGGCAATGCTACAACCATTAGACCAAAATTTAATTCTAATACAAAGTAAGATATAGAACGAGTCTTTGGAACCACATCCTTAAAAAAACGATTTAGATATTAGCAGTGTTTTGAAAAATTTTGATTTACGCAATGCCATATTCCTTTTAAACTCTGGTTGGCGTTGGCTTGATATTAGTAAAAAATAACATTGGGCGCGTTCAGCAGAAGTCATCGCTGACTTTTTTCTGGGACTTGCTAACCGACTACTGATTTGTCTCTGCTGAACGCAGTGCTGCTAGATTTGTAAAATTACGGCGTTATGAAATGCGGGACATAACATCAGCACTCAAATTATTTTCTTAAAAATTACGCTAAAAACGGAAAACATCTGATTGAAATCTGATGACTTGAATTTGTAGTCATCGCAATCTCTAAATTTTCAACGAAATTGTGAATTAGGAATTCCTATAATTAATTAGGAATTCACAATTAGCAAAAAAAGGTCAGCGATGACTTCTGCTGAACGCGCCCATTGTAAAAAGATGGTCAAAGTTGCTCCCTAAGGTTTCCTCACAAGAGGAATGGGGCAGAGAAAATGATATATCACTTGTTCAGATAAGGGAGAAGAATGCGACATGTCAGAATTTGAGCAGCATACAATAACCAATCTTAATCCTTGTGAGGACATTTATAATGATGAAATTATTGCTTGGTCGAAAATGAATACGCATATGATTATTCTGATGAGGATATAATTCAGTCAGTTAGGCGAAATCAAAAAAATATTGAAGATAACTTAGATTCTGATACTAGTGTTGAATAAACTGATGTAGTAAGCGATAGTGTCAAATAAAGAAGCAATAAAACTTTTTGCTAGAACTGTTTTGTGGGCTAAACAGACAAACGCCTCTGAAGCTAAAATATTATTTTTAAAGTAATTAAAAAATAGTGCTGCAAATTTACGAAAATAAAACTGTGTTCAACAACAAATAACCTTGTATTTTAAGAACTGAACGTTGTTTTATTTGATTTTACTTTTTAAATTAATATGTTTATGATAATTAAATGAATATCAATTAAAAGTTATGCCTGTACAAATTGTGTTTATCATCTTTGTGTAATGTTTTGATTTTATACTGTAGTCCGGACAGTAATTGATACTATGTGTCCAGACTAGGGAAGTTATACTGTATATGGTTTTTGTTGGATTTTGCCATTTGTTTAGCAATTTTATGAATTTATATTGCTGTGCGCGTTGATAAACGTACATTTCGCACAATTTATTTTTTGCGTATTTTGCAACGAAAATAGCATTTCCGACGACGTTGACGACGTACGACAATTCTTAAAACTAGACAAGTTCATCTGGCTGTCTTGACTGGTTTGTTGGCATTTGTTTGTTCGTTCCTTTGTGCTTATGTAAAGCAGTCATAAACAGAAATATTGAATGGATTGTAGAATATAAATTCGAATAGTATACGTACACTCATCCGATAACCTCTTATGTGATATTGTCTATCTCGATCCAATTGTGCTTCGTGACAATTTTGTAATGGGTAGCAGTAATGGTGACATGGTGACGGCAGTTATTTTTTGTAACTAACATGAACGAATTGGTTGATATGATAAGATAGGCGCAGTTTTTTGTTAGGTTTTTTATTCTTTTCCTTCTCCCTAATCCAGCGTAAAATATTGTTTTACGTAGGTACTATTGCTAATCAGTGTACTATATAGATGTTGTATTAACGTTTTGAGACAACAGGGAAGAGTGACAATGGTTTGCAAATAAACAAGAAATACAACAAAACGTTAGAACACGGTCACATGTATATGCATATGTACGAGTATTGTATTTACCAACACATTTTGAAAACTTGAAAAAAGCGAACTGAAGCAGCTGCTTGACAACCCGCCGTTCCTGCTTCATACTCAGTCACTCGTTCGTTTGTTCGCCTAACCAGTGTTGCAATTTTTTTCCTTTGCCACACGCTTTCCATGAGTGGGTATTAAATTTCGATGTTAGTCAGAGTCGCCTGTTTCGAATGCTACAGAAAGAAAAAAAAAATATAAAAAACAAACATAAAATATTAATAAAAAGAAAAAAACTGGGAAGATAATTTCACTTTATTGCTGATGTGTGCGAAATCCAAAGCAAATTATTACCGACAAGAAATTTTTGCTGAGTTAGCGTATTGAGCAGTGTCGAAGTTGTTGGCATTGCTGTCAAGTTGCCGCCACCACTTACGTTGACGCTGCTCTGTTCGTTTTGATTTTTGATTTACTTTTTTTTTGACATCGCATTTCATGTTTTTCCATGGAATGTATTGTATTATAATATTATTGATCTCATCATCAAATTATAATGTAATTTTGTTGGCGATTTTATGTGTCTTATTTATTTATTTATTTTTTAAAACAATTTTTGCTTATTTTTGCAGATAAATTGTAATGGTTCAATATGAAGCGCCAGAAAGCAGATAACTAACGTAATAAAATACCATAATATAACGACAACAACAATTGGCTGAAAATATACACATACTAAACACAATCAAAACACAAACATACATACACACACAAGGTTGATTAAGCTGAAGGTGCAACAGGACAGAGGAACAAGAACTAAATACTTCGGCATAGTTTAGATTCAACAGCAGCAGAAGAAACAAACAGCAACTGATAATTGTTTAAGCATCATCATCACAGTAGCAATTGGATTGGATTTCGTGAAAGTTTGGCATCTGCGCAAAGAAGCCCATTTGTTGTTGTGTGTTGATCACACCGTTGCGGAGTTTTTGAGTTATTAATAAAAATAATTCCAAAACAAACCAACGTAAAAAATAAATATTATTTTAAAACAAAACTAAAAGACGACGGCCTTGACTTGACTAGCACGAAGAGCTAATAAAAACAAAATGGAAAAAAATATAATGATGCCGAAACGATCACGTTTGGATGTCAAAAGCACATTTGCTAATGGGCCATTGCAGGCTCGACCGTTAGTTGCGCTACTAGATGGACGCGATTGTTCGATTGAGATGCCCATATTGAAAGATGTGGCTACAGTGGCCTTCTGTGACGCACAAAGTACATCCGAAATACATGAAAAGGTGAGTGATGTCTAGTGGTTGAGGCATTTGTATACCTTTCAAATGTTAATAATATAAAATTTGTTGCTTGTTCAGGTACTCAATGAAGCTGTTGGCGCACTGATGTGGCACACCATAATCCTGACAAAGGAGGATCTGGAGAAATTCAAAGCTTTACGCATAATTGTGCGCATTGGCAGCGGTACGGATAACATTGATGTAAAGGCAGCTGGCGAGCTTGGCATTGCTGTTTGCAATGTGCCCGGCTATGGTGTCGAAGAGGTTGCGGATACGACTCTCTGCTTGATTTTAAACCTGTATCGACGAACCTACTGGCTGGCGAATATGGTGCGTGAGGGCAAAAAGTTCACTGGACCTGAACAAGTACGAGAAGCGGCACACGTAAGAAGGCACTCGTTTCTGACTACTTTTAAGTCTTTGCTTTACATCCTGTTGTTTCTGTTAACGCTTTTAAGGGATGCGCACGCATACGCGGTGATACACTAGGATTAGTTGGACTTGGTCGCATCGGTAGCGCGGTAGCTTTGAGAGCAAAAGCCTTTGGTTTTAATGTTATATTTTATGATCCTTATCTTCCGGATGGTATTGACAAATCGCTAGGCTTAACGCGTGTCTACACACTGCAAGATCTACTGTTCCAATCGGATTGCGTGTCGCTGCATTGTACACTTAATGAACACAATCATCATTTAATCAATGAATTCACAATTAAACAGGTTCGCTTATTAGTACTTAATTTACAAGTTTTTTTTTTTTTTTTTTGCTAATCCGAATGTCTTGCAGATGCGACCTGGTGCATTTCTAGTGAACACGGCACGAGGTGGCCTCGTCGATGACGAGACTCTAGCGTTGGCATTGAAACAAGGCCGGATAAGAGCAGCTGCGTTGGATGTGCACGAAAACGAACCCTATAATGTATTCCAAGTAAGATTGTTGTAAAACAAGGCATTTTACTCAATCTAAACGCCAAACGTACGGTGGAACATTAAAATATACTAATTACAATTTTTTCTTTCTCTTGATGCCCACTCTTCATTACTCATCATCATCGAATTGGGCTGATTTTTTAGGGCGCATTAAAAGATGCACCGAATCTAATTTGTACACCACATGCAGCCTTTTTCAGCGACGCATCAGCAACGGAACTACGGGAAATGGCAGCCACTGAGATCAGGCGAGCAATTGTAGGCAATATACCGGATGTGTTGAGGAATTGTGTCAATAAGGAGTACTTCATGCGAAATCCGACAAATGCGGCTGCTGCTGCAGCGGCAGCAGTGGCGGCATACTCAGAAGGTAAACTACAAATACCTTTAAATCAAGAGAAGTAAAGTATCGATGGTTGATCAACATCGTCAATAAAAACGATGTCGATTTATTCACCGTAATGATATAATTGAAAAAAAAAAAATTCGATAATACCAATAACGATAACTCATAGCAGAGCAGTGTTAAACAAATCGATTATTTTAGTTATACACCGCTACACATAACACACTCATACACACATAAATGCATGCACTGACAGACGCGTGCATTTTTTAAGCAGATGTTTCCCCTTATGATTGATGTAAAAAGCAGACAGAAAGAAAGAACAGAAAGTAAGAGAAAGTAACAGTGAAAGAATTGTTGCATTATTTGAGTTTATGTGTAATTGATTCAGAAGTAGATTGATTTATTTAGACAGCGCTGTTTAAGTTTGTGTGAGAAAATGTTTTTCAATTGTGTATTAGGATGTTGAACAGCATTAACAGATTTTAAGAAAATGATTTGAAAAATATTAAAATTTATTTGCAAAAGTAAGATTCTTTAATTAATACCAGTAAATAATTCAAATTTTTTTATTTCAAATGTTTTCAAATTATTTTGCGTTGCTGAGTGCGCATCACTTTTATCTTTTGTGAATACCATTTTCAAAATTAGTTTCTTTCGGCTACTTTAATTGTTCAATTTAAAAATTCAATAATTACTCACACAGACAAAAGCTAAAAATTAAAAAAAATAAAAGAAACAAATATAGTTTGAAATTAGGGTTTGCACTTTATGCAATGCATTGCTTCTGATATAATCATTATTTTAATATTTAAAAATAAGAAATTCAAATTGAGTTATTTTTGTTAACACACCATCACCGCACACAAACACACACAGCATTAAAAAATAGTTTCACATTGTGTTATTGTCATAAAAATTATAAAAGCACAAACTTAGCGCATAACAGACAAATAATTTTTGAATTTAATTTACAAATGAAAAAAAAGAACACACACATGCAACAACACAACAACAACAACGACAAGTTAATTTATTTATGCATACTTCAATGTTTGTGGGCCCGCCGCGAAAGGTGAAAGTAAACCCATTTTGATGTGGATTATTGAACTCTCCTTTTTTACTTGTTTTTTTTTTTTTTTTTTTTGAACAAAGCAAAAATTTACTTCATTAACAAAAGATAAAGTTGTCATTGAGCGTTTCAGTTTTGTTTTTGCCCTTCAACAATAAATACTTAAATTTGTATATTTTATATACACTGGCCTCTACTGTCTGTGTCCTGTGATCCTGTCTATTGTCATTTTTGTCTCTAGATCCTTTGATTATTTCATGTGTAATGTTTTATTTGTTTCCTTACTTACGTTATATTGTTTCAAAACTGTCCAATTTAAATCATTTAACCTATCAAACACTTTTTCGAAAACCAATTCCAATTCGACTCTGGCCGAGCCTCTGCTTTTTGGCGTAGGTATGGGCTGTCTGGCCAAACGCCAACGGGAAACAATTCACGCTTAAAACTTATAATTTTTATGACAAAATTAGTTATAAAAAATAAATACCAAGACGTCGAAGAAGAACAATAAGAAAAATAAGAAAATTTATTTTATTGGTTTGTATAAATTACTGACTTTCTGCTAAAATTACTACTTTAATGGAAATCTTAGTTTAAGTAAAAATTTACAACAAACTAAATTATAAAATAAAAATCCAATCAGAAGATATGCCAGAAAATTTAAATCCTTATTAGAGAGAAGAGGGTAAGAAGTTAATGATCTCATCATCCGAGTTTATTTTCGCCTGCCGTTAGACAAATTTTTTAAATTTAATTTTCAAAATCAGAATTAAAAAATAAAATTTGAAAAGGTCAACCGAAGCACACCCATGAAATATTGAATGAATAAAAAATGTACATTAAAAAGTATGATGAAGTTAAATATTAATAAAAATATATGTATAAAATCAAGTGAAGAGAATTGAAAAGCAAACAAGTTCAGAGCAAACGATGAGAAAGAGAAAGGCATGGAAAAGTGTACGCACTTAGTAATAAAAATAATTCTAATTTAAATTAAAAATCGTATATTACATAAAAAGAGTAAATTAATAGCACACCGGACACACCAACATATATATATTATATATAAAAAATTACTTCTTAATTGCAAGCTTAAGTTAAAAATTGAAATATGATTTTTCGGCGCATAAAAATAAATTAATAAATTTAATTCACCTAAAGTATATATATACATAAATATAAATATAGCAAGTAATAAATATAAAAAGTAAATTTGCGCAATAAAATACATTTTAACAGAAACAAAAGAATTAGAAATTAAAATTAGATTAACAAAAGTTTAGTTGAGCAAAGTAAAAAATCTTAATGAAAAATAGTGTAAAGAAAAAAATCAGCTTTGGAGAGAATCGCACAAAATTAAATCAATAAAGAATTGTTGAAATAAAAAATACTTAAAAATACAGAAAGGCGACAATTATATCTCATATACTCCGCACTCACGAACACAAACATTCATAGCTACACAAAACACAAGTTAATTTTCTATATATATAAATAACATTAGAAAACAAAAACAGAAATCATTAAAAAAAAAAATTAAACAACCTAAACAAATAAAAGATGAAATACTGTTATTTTGTAATGTATAAAAACAAATATTTTTAAAATAACTGTGAAAGCTAATTAAAATTATAAAACAACAAAAAACAAAAAAAAATGAAGAAAAAACCCCTTTCCAGAAGAGAGAAATACAAAAATAAAACAAAAACTTTAAAAAAAATGACAACGCGTGAATTATTTTAACCTCTTGGTAAACTGGCAACTCTGGAATTTTGCTGAAGCCGTTCAAGTGATGAAGGGAGATTTCTAATTTGGATTTTTTAGTTTCGAAAATACTTATGTGTAGTGACAAGCGAAATGGATTGGGTTGATGGAATCATTAAACTGAAAATAGCTTTTAATATTTTTTACACTTAAGCTAAAAAGCAATGTACAATTTAAATTATTATTATAAAAGTTAATTTAAAAAAATACAATTTAGATATGCCAAAGAAAGTCAGTAATTTATATGCACTCGAAAATAAACGTTGATTCGTTTATTTTTTTATGGTATAAAAAATTTAAGTGGAAAAAAGTATTGACAAATCGTAATTTATTTTAGTGCCATCAGAGTTTCCATCATGCCCATAAAATTTCGGCTTAATTTTTGTTCCATGTGAAATATATATATTTTTTTTTGCTGAGCTTCCGAAAAAGTTCATTTCATGTCAGACAAGAAGATTTTGATATCATTTCGAAAAAAGATCGTTTAATAAGCATTTTTTTTTTTAAATTCTAATGTGATTAATTTTTCAAAGCAAATTTTATTGCAATACTTTCGACATTTTTATTTCGTAATTTATTAATTTTCGAAAAGAAAGTAATATATATACATTTCGAGAAGGAGAACGTTTTTTTTTTTTTTCATTTTGCTTCCGAATTCACACACAAGACATATATTCATATTTTAATACACAAAGAGACAACGGATCCGACATAAAAGCGTTGCATAAAAGGCACAACCTGAAATGAGAAAGAATCGTATCTAACAAAAGTAGGAGAAAGGAATTATTGCACATTTAAACATACACCACATAAATATGTAGAGGTATATATATACTAGAAAGCTGCATGAATGCATTCAATATTTTGTCATTCAGTGTACTAAGGAATGTCTCTCAAAATTTGGAATACAAGGCAGAGTGATGAGTGATCATTATATGAATGATTTGTACATTTAAAAAGCCGTTCGGTTTGAATGATTCAGTTCAGCAGAGAACAACGTTGATTAAAAATGTGAAGAACATATACGTAAATTTTACAGGACATTGGAATACTCTTCTTACTATACACATGAATACAATCAATTCGTTGTTTCTTCTGAATAATGTGTCTGTTTCACTTATAGCTCCTACATTCAAATGTACTCAATTCATTTCAGTGAGTAACGCAAACTCACTCATCATTCACTTTTGCCATGAATAACTCAAACATCCTTTTGAATGTGTTCATGCAGCTCTCTTAATATATGCTATATATGATACATAGAAAATCAAGAAAAATATGAACGAATCAAAGAAATACAAATATGTACAAAACTCAGGACTAAATGGCGGCTTCTATGCAGGCGCATTACATCGGGCCCACAACACAACTGGCACAACGCCGCACGATGCGCACACCGCTGCCGTCGTGGCCAGTTCATTGGCAACGACGACGCCGGCGGCTGTTGCGGCAGCCGCTGTGGCGGCGGCTATCAATCCGGCAACAGTTCCTACGGTGGCACCGCCGGCTGTTGTGGTGCCGCCATCAGTGCATGTTCAATCGCAAGTTGGACTGCAGCTTGGACTTGTGAGTAGTCAATCGGTAGGTACACACGCACGTAAACAAACGGCAATCAAGGTACAAACAAACTACACACCATCATCACCACTGCTAGACTACACCATAATAATGCTACTGCAAGAAATCATTGTAAACAACTACACTCACACAATCACATGACACAGACGAATGAATGCCAGCACACAATCAATTAATCAATCAGTCAAGCAATTGATGGTTTGATTGGTCGGTCAGTCGGTCGTTGTTTAAAATCAAAATTAATTATAGTTCCTTTATTAATTATTGTTGTTGTTGTTGTTGTTGAACCGTATCTTACATCAAATTTGTTGTTATACTTGTTACACTCGTTATTAATGTTGTGTATTATTGTTGTTGTTGATGTTGCTATTGTTACCATATTTAGTTTTAAAATGACTTTTTTGTTATTGGTTTATTTTTATTATATATAAATTTCCTTCTCTAGGCTAGTGTTGTGAAAGGCATCGACTTATCCCTGTTTATAAAAAGCAACGTTTTGTTTTATTTTTTATTTATATTTTTGTTTTTTGTTACATAGCTTTTTAGCACAGAGAGACAAGACAGCGCGACGTCGTGTCTTCTCCCAGCTTCAAATGCAAGAAATTTGTAGCATTTCATAAACAACCATTTTGTTGTATCTAACCATGTATTCATATCATAGAAAGTGGGCGGGCGTGTGCTAAACATGTAGCCGATATGAAATGAGCAATGGTAGTAGAACAATTTTTTAAGAATGTAAAAAATTTGTCTGATGTATTTTCACAATAGTAGAATATATATCATATATATATATATTATACTATCGTATATATGTATGTACATATTTTGTATCACTAGAATTATTTGATTACAAAGGAAAACAATTTTTTAAACCATTATTCATTGCTTGGCACATTCCTCGTTTTTGTTGCTCTCTCTTTATCTCTTTTTACACAAGCATTGTTGTCCTTGCTTTTTTTCTATATTTATTTTTTAGCTTTTTATGGGCTGCCAATTACTTGATTTAAGCTTTATTTTTGATGTTCCTTCTTTGTCTTAATTCCAGCCCCTGAGTGCGGCAGACCCTAATAATCATCTAACATCATCATCGACCAGTAAATCCGATGGGAAACCAGAGTCGTCGGAAGTACAATAGTTGAAAATCACAGAGGAGCGCGACGACGCAATTTTATTGCCACTCAAGATACCAACCAACAAATAAGAAACGATTGAGCTAAATTGTATGCGCAGTTGAACTAACGCTATTATAAACACATATTAAAGGAGCAAATGAAAATAACGTTCGTGTGGCAGAGAGCAAGGGAGCTAGAGAAAGAAAATATTTCAGAAAATGCCATTAGAACTTTTAGAGAATGACAACAAACGATCGATCCGATTTGTGAACAACGAAGGAGATAATTCAATGAAAGGTAGGGTTATTGGTTAAAGGAGCGAAGAGGCGAGAAGGAGTTACTACAAAAGCAAACAATAAAACACGCGATTTGCAAAAACTTTATGAAACAAAATAATAAATACATATAGTGTTAATAAGATTTAATTAATTGAAGCAACCATAAGATTAAAAAAAAAAACCAAATAAAAAAATTCCATTTTGCGAGTAAAAATCTGAGACACAGAGGTGTAGTGACAAAAATCGGAATTGCATTCTTAGCAAACGCAATAAAGAATATGCTTTATAGCACTCCCCTCTACCACACCCATGCACATGTCGTGATATATTTTGCATATAATTAAATCAACTTAACTTGTTCATTTCGTTTTTTTTTCTTCTAATTTTATTTGATTTTTGTATTTTTTTTTTATATATGAAAGTATATGTACACGATTTCCTTTCATATTTTTTTATAACAGCGTAGACCGTTCTTCTGCTAGTTTTATAAACTACTATATATACAAATAATATAATACAAATGTATACATAGGTAAAACATGTACGCACTACAAATAAAACCGCTCAATCACACACAGCCACATTCATGTAGAGCAAGGAATCAATTAAAGTCGAGCAGCGTAGCGTCATCTATTTGAAATATGTTTATATTTATGTCTCTTTTTGTGTGATTGCATCAGCTCCGCCTTCTTTTCTTTCCTTTCCTTCATTTGCGCCACAGCTCTCAGCATACATAAACATTAAGTGAAATCTTAATGTTGTTGTATTTTGTAACTAGCAACTAATATTTAAGTTATAATATTCTATCATTTTTTTTATACTTAATTTTTTTAAGCGAGAAAATCTTTTGCAGAAATTGGCGCATTGCCTTTTTTGGTTTGCAAGAACACCAAACAAAAAAACAAAAAAATTATAGGAACTGTTTTATTTGTTTTTGTACAAAAAATAAATAAATAAAAATAAACGTTTGCATAAAAAAATAAATTTTAACTTTAAAAAAATAATAAGAAATATAAAAACACCATACATCTGTAGATTCTAAGCTAAGCGTAAAAAAATAAAAGCGAAAAAAAAAACAAATTCGAAGCTCATTTTTTAGTTGTCGAGTTGTGTGCTAGCGGGGGTTATTGTGGTTTGTATGTTTGATCCTATAATCGTCGACTTGTGTGAAAAATCTTGTGAATAGAAATCGTTGTCCTGTTAAATGGCGTTGGCTATTGGTATATGTAGTTCATAACTCAGATCTGCACGGGCTTCCATAAATAAAAGTGCAGCTTTTTCTAGCGTCCCTTTCACGTCATTATTTTTTAAATCCGACAAATGTTTTATGCAGTTTACTGCGTTTAATGTTATAATTTAATTTAAAAAAAAAAAAAAAAATTTTCTAGCGTCCCACAAATCGCATTGAAACAAAAAAAAATTTACGAAAAACTCATAAATTTTATTGGTTTTTTAAACATTTTTACACACAAAAAAATTTCAGGGTGTCTATTAAATGCTACAACAACAATAAAACATTAAATGAAGCAACATCAATACAGTTGGAGGACAGTAGTACATCAGTTTGGTTAGTTAGTGGACTAAGGCAGCGACAGCGGCAGCGGCAGACGCAATGCCGATTTAATAATATATGGAAAAACAAAAAAAAAGAATCAGTCGAGCGAATTTTGGGGTTCATGCTTTAAGCGATTTCATAGAACACAAAAAAAGGGCGTCGTCTGTCGCCGCTTAAGCCAAGTCCGATAGTTTGATAAATATTCAGAGCGAGTTTTTTACAGTTTCTGTAATATGTATATTTAAGGATCCCTCTAGTTTTTGCTAATAACACCAGAACGCTCTCCTCTTCAATGGTCTTTTTAGGCTTACAAGCTATTCTTTTAAAATTTGAATTTTTCAACATTTCCTATTAGAATTATTGTGATTTTCACGGACTTTTCTACGCTACGGAATGAGATGTCTTCTTGAGGCGGGCAATATATTATTATTTGAGTATAGTTTCTTTAGTTAATTCGTTCGTTCCACAGAAAAATACATATGTATATTCGTATAGCTAATCAGATTTTATACACCTTCGAATATTGGCTGCTACGTAGGAAACCATACACTGGTCTTTATCGTATAATAACCGTGATAGTTTAATAAATTCTGAATATATATTTATGTGTAAATAATTAATTCGGTTTCGATCCCTAATTTGAATTGAGTTTTATCGAGTTTATCGCTTTTGACAAATTTGATTGACACGCTACACATTAAATGTACGAGTACATGTATATGTAAAGAAAATAAAAAACATTTAAAGAAAATTCCTTCAAAAACGCATTACGATTTTAAATGATTCGGTTCTCCAACTAACATATTTTCTAATATCAACAGACATGCACAGAATATATGTATATCGAATATATATTATATATATTAGTAGTTTTTCATCTTGCTGCTATTTTTGTATAAAAGCCACCTTAATACAATTCAACATTCTTAACCCGATTGATGGTTCGGTACGTTCCAATACATAATTTAAAAGAAGCGCGTCAGACGCGGGCGGAGAATCTTGATGGCGCCAAATAGCGTCAGTCCAATGAGGCCGTACTTGAGTGTGTACTTGCATACGCGCGTACTGAGGCTGGCCGGGGGTATTTCCAAAATGGTGGGTATCTTTTCCAGATCAACGCGTCCCCACATTTTTGCAATGCCATTGGCGTGGCCAATTCCAACGACGCCGACAACGCGCACCGGGCGCGCCTCATTAGAACCATTCATCGATGCCTGCGGCAAAGCAGCCAACTGCAGTGAGTGGCAAAGGTAGAGGTCACGCTCACGTACAAAGACATCCGAGAAAGCTGGAAATTCGCCAGCCATTTCCTGCATTAGTTTCTCGAGTAGATCGCGTTGTTTGCATTCTTCCACTTCCTCAATGCTAATGGTGTCGGCGGATGTCAGGCGCCAGACGAGTTTTATTGTCTGCCACAGTGAGAGCGCCCGCAGGGCACGATGCAGTGTGATGCGTATAGGTCGATCGCCCAGATGTAATATGCAGCCAGGGATTTTATGTATTTCTTCGAAGGCACGACGAAATTCACCGCCAGGTGCCATACCCAAATCCTTGGCAATTTGTGCGCTCATCTGAAGTAGGAGTATGAAGAAAATGCCGTTGATATAGCCGTGAGCTTGGATGATTCCACGTAACTAGTTAGAAAGGAAAACATTTATTAGAGGTTGTTGTTGTAGCGGTTGTCAAGGCATTCATGTGGAGTAAATTAGACATGAGACTAATAATACGAATAAAGCTATCGGCCTGGCTTGGCTGGGTGCACACCATGTACGGCAGGATGCTTATTGTACTACACACCTTGGCAATGGTAAAATTCTTTGCCTCCTCAAGTAGCGTCTTCTCATCGAGCTTCAGTATGTGTATGCGCGAGGGGCATAGTTCAACCATAACCACGTCTGGATGGACATTGCGTATAACCTGTGAAAGCAGAAATTTCATTGTTACAGATTATGCCGCCTTGACTGCTTATCCATGCACTTACAAAGGATACATCATCCTGCGATTCCTCACTGAAATGTGCCGTACCAACCAAATACACTTTACTGCCGAATGGCGTATCCAATAGGGTTACGGTGCTTGGCAGATTCTGCTCAAATTCTTCGATTGTGTCGTAGATTTTGATCTCACGCTTTGTATCCGGCTGTGGCTCGGCCACAGGCGCTTCAGCCATAACGGCGCACTTATCAACAGCACTGCCAACACCGTCAGCAGCGGCCGAAGCCTCAACAATGGACACATCCAGTTTCTGTTTGCTCGATTGTATCAACGATTCGGTTTTCTTGCGTCGCTTTTCAGCAGCCGCATCAGCACCTTCGTTGGAAGTACTTGCTGCCACGTCATTCAAAGCTGTCGTTTTTGCCGGCGATTTACGCAATTTCGATTTCAATTTGCTCACATTCGCTCCGTCATCATCGGATGCAGTCTCAATTAATACTACGGGATTCGCAATGGAGTTGTCGTTAATTTCTATAATTGACAAATCGGGATTATCCGATTTGAAGATAGTCTTAATCGCTAGTTGGGATTTTGGATCGACTTCCTCCTGCGATGTATTCGTATCCGTGCTTTCCGATTGGTGCAGTTGGCTGATGCCATTTATCTCTGTTGGCAAACCAATTGGCGTCGAATACGGACTATTGTGGTAGGGCTTTGTGCCATTGAGCAAAGGCGTCACATCTTTATTGGTCGTGGGGCTTGTGTTGGGCGTTGAATGCATTGTGTGTTCGGTGATTGTGGTGTCGGAACTGTTAGCGGCGGTTTCTGCAAACCGAATGAAGACTTTAATGAGCAAGCTTTATATGAAAGAAAATATTACAAGAAACGTAAACATAAAATATAACAAAGCTAAAGATTATTGGTAACATCATCGTAAATCTTCCTAAGCTTTTTTAGGTATACCAACAAGTGTTCTCTTTGGTCTCCGCATGTCTCCAGTAGGCAGCTTCCAAGTGCTTCAAAGGTTTGCCACTTTAGCACGTCTTCCGCGGCAAGCTCCTGTTCATCGAGCCTCATTAGTTTCAAGCGACACTTATCATTGAGTTGTTCCCTGACACATTCAAAATTTTTCTCAACAATTTTCATCATCCTGGGCCGCTCCTGCTCATACGCCTCCATATGCAGCTTGATGAGCTCACTCCGCAATTCACAATCGCAGCGCCTAAGTTGAGCCATCATTTGCTCATCATCGCTGAACCCAATGAGGATAGTTTGCAAAAAATTCTCCGGTATCTTTGTATCGTTTTCAATATTTGTCAGCGATCGAATGGCGCCCATCAACAGTCTGTCTTTCACATCGCAACAGAAACGCGCAAGTTTCTCGTTCTCACGGCCTATGATTTGTGATGATTGCTCCACGTATGCGGCTTCGGTGTCCATCACGGCCAGTTCAAACTGCAGTAGAGTAACATCTGCATTTAATTGCTCATGTTCGGTTGTTAGTTCACCGTTGAAGTACTCTGCCATGGATTCCGTACTATCTCTACGTACCAGTGACGGTTGCTTGGCATTGTTGGCAGCTGCTTCATTTGGTAACTCAGGCCATTTACGCTTCACGTGTTTCTCAATATGACAGCATATTTTATTCAGATCGGCAAATGGTTCACCAATGTTGAAATCATTTAATAAACTCAACGGCCTATTATTCTCCAGCCAAAGTATTTCTTTGCCACCAGATTGTCTAGGTGGCAATGCTGTTTGCTGACACGATTGTTGTTGGTCAGACATGTTTGGCATCGGCTCAGCTGACTGAACACATCCGTCCGGCTGACTCTTATAGGTGTCAAATAAGTCAGATTTCGAGGGTGGGTGTTGATTGTTATGGGTGTCATCCAAATCAAATTTTGCGTGTTGACGTTGATTGTTATAGGATTCACCTAACTCAGATTTCGTGCATGCTATCTGCTCTTTGGGAACTCTGCTGATTTTGTCCATTTTGATGCACGTTACAATTTTCTAAAATCCAAATATTTTCGTCTAATACAATATAGGCGCCGGTACAGCTCGCCAATATAAATAAAACTAAAGCTACGACAGCAAAATCTATGATGCCGTTCCGTTCCCATTGAATGTAAAATAACTTACCGTTTGGCGAATCATAGGTCGTTGGAAGTGTGTCATCAAAGGCGCTGTTATAGATGCTATCGTCGGTCTCATTCGCTGAGCCGTTGCTTTCGATTGAACATCTTCTTGCGGATCCCTTAAGGTTTGCGTCCATGCTGATGTCTGCCGTAGTGTAATCCATAACTGCGCTTGTGTTGTTTGTTGCTGATGTTGGAAGAATTGTGTTTTCGAAATAAACGGTTGTCTTTCAGGTGTAATTAGAAAATATATATGCCTTGCATTTGCTACTGTTGTCAGTTCAACTGTGAATGAATAAAAAAGTTGCGTTAACACTAGTATGAGCGGTTGTGAAAATGGTTGTGATGCGGCTTACGGGAACTAAAAACTAAACAAAAAAAGAAACACAATTCTTCGTTCGGCTATTGACTGCAGTTGAATGCTGCTCTTAATGGTTGTGTGTTATTTATCTTTGTTTGTTCGGCTTTCCTTGGCCACTCAAAAAACCGAAATGTCACTTTGTTTCCAATAGCTTACTAATCTTAGACTTCAGTCAAAGTCTGAGCACCTAAACTGACTTGATTTTTTTAAAATAATGTTATCTAAGTCTTCGGGATCATTCACTTAATTTGTTGATAAAAAGCTGTCTTGATCTGCCTTTCTCTTTTCTTTTGTCGTGGACTTACCTAAAATGTAGTGCAGCTGTTACAATATTTTTGCATTTGTTGGATTGTTGTTGTTGTGTGTAAACCAGTTCCAAACGAAATATAAATAAAATTAAAGGAAAGTGCAAAAGCCTTTTCTACTTGCTATATTTGCGTGTCAGTTTTAATTTTTCTATAAGGGAACCCAAAAAAGAAATAATTGCTGTGCTGCCTTTCTAGTGTTGGAAAAAGTGACTGTGTTATGCAGCTGTGCAATGGTAGGGGCGTGCTTACACGATGTGGGTAAGTGACGGGAATGCCATACTGTATGCAGGGTGGTCCTCAGCTCTTTAGTAGGTGATTCGATATGGATTATTAAAAAGTCTTTGTTTAGTTCCAAAGTGCAAATTTCTGAATGACGATATCTTCAAAAAATCTGAAGTAAAGTATCATACAATAAAAAAACCTATTGATGTTTAATATATTCTATAAGGTATGGACAATATATTATCGCAAATAATTTGGTAACAAAAGTTATAAGACTCTGGCAAAGTTTAAAATCTGAAACATAAGTTTGCTTAGGTACAAAATTGGTGGTTGTTCAGATAATAATAACTATAAACTTCTTCTTCAACAACCTGGGTTAACCCGGAATCCCACTCAGAACCTCCATTATCTATCACATCAAGAGGAGGAAACGTATGGGGATTGGGAATATCAAACTTAGCAATGGTGGGATTCAAAATTTGGACTCCTGACTTATTCATCAGCAGGCTACCACTGTGCGACCGAGACTTTAACGACAGTTGTCCCGCCAACAGTACCAAAGAACGATGGCACTGTTACAACAATAACAAAAACCACGTTTATAATATCAGAGTCAACAGCTTGCCTTTGTTACTTATACGTGTAAGTGCGCCTCTCGCGAAATTCTTTAACAGTGTTGCCAAGCTTGCATTAGTTTATTTCCCGCATACCTGAATAATTTCGCACTTTGTTTTTATGTAAGACGAAATTTATTTACATCCAAGGGAAAGCATGGCAGATGAACCCGAGGAGCCAAATAAGGTAAAATGCTTTTCATATATGCCTGTACATTTAAACAATTATTTTCCTTATAGAGCCTCATTCTGTTCGGTCGCGACGTTGCACAAATTCCGTGTTTTCGTAACAGCTTCCTATACGGCATTAGCGGCGGCATAGGCATTGGTGTGCTTACATTTCTGGGCACTTCACGCCCACATCTCTCCACACATGTTGGCTTTGGTTCCTTTTTCTGTGGCACATTAGTGTATTGGATGGGGTGCAGGTTAGCGTAACACATTCTAACTGCTCTAATGAGTCTGATGCTAATTGAGAATATCTGCTTTCAGATACCAATGGTCTCGGCGGCGGTTCGAACAGAAACAACTAGCTGAAGCGATGCGCCGGCAGGCAATGTACGAAGGTACCGATGTCGAACGGGAACTGAACTTGAAATCGGCATAGAGCTTAGCTTGGCTTAGTTGTATTGATTAATGTTTATATATATATATATTTTAAGAAGAATGTGTGACACATGTTTATTGGTTTTTATGATTGTTATTCGCCTATATAAACATGCCAGATCAGTTTACGGAAGCCTAAATATTTAATAGATATAATAATGGCGAGCCAAGGCTTTTCTGTAATGTTACAGTACTCGCATTTGACTGTCGCCTCAAATTCGCTGTTAGTAGTTCGGTAATTTTCTACGCAATACAGCGCATCTATTTTTTGCAGTTCACTCGTTACTGATGACCCCGTTCAACAAGTAGAAACTGGGAAATGGTCACTATTCCTACTGCAGTTGGTCACCGAAACCCATAAATTTATACCCCCATAACTTCGGTAGGTTCCGACAAAGTTAGAGCATATGATAAAAAGAAATGAGGGAACTAGTTCACATACATTCAATAAACTCTACAAATGGTCAAACAAACGTGACTAAACCCGGCCTGCCTCAACGTATACGTATAACTTTAAGGGATAATCGACATGAAGAATATACAAAAAACCTTAAGCTACACCATATAGCACCTATATAAATCTGTGAGTCTGTGTGTGGCAGTATGTTTAGTGATCGCTCCCTAAACTTAATTCAATAACATAATCTGATTGTGTGCTCAAGCATTAGTAGGTGGAAATTTTTCCGGGGGTTGTATTCGTGCACACAATTTTGCCATGCACTTCAAAACGATGCATTCAAGTGCCCATTGAGATAAGCCAAAAACAACAAAATGACAGACGAAGCGACGCGTTGAATTCGACGCGGTTCACTTGTCTTCTCATAACGCTTCTAACCACGCGGCGAGTAAGACTTGTCGATCCGAACTTACGCTCTCGTTCCAGTGTAGATGACGCGTTGTAATCAAAATAAAACAATATAAAAATTATCTTGTATATAGAAAAATTGAAAAGAGCCGATTCAAAAAGATTATTATTTGAAAATGTCGAAAAATTCGATTTTAACGTTTTTCGTGAACGGTAAAAAGGTGAAATCTTCAAGTGTTTTTGCTCGGTAACCTCTCCCTTATCAAAGAAACTGGTTTGCTGACGACGTCTCCCTTCACTCGAATCTGTGTTTAAGTTGCGATCGCGTGTTATTTTCTCTCTTTTTTGTTTGTCTATTGTTCTATTCAACGTCTTGTTTTAATCAATGAATTTTAATTGAGCTAAATTTGCTTATGCCTTCCATAACTACGAACCAGAATTGCGTTTGAAAACATATATTATTGATAACCGTTTTGACCCATGTAAGGTCTGTTTGGGTTTTTTTTAAATTTATCTAGCATACGCTGGTTTTAGAGCCCAAATAGATTCGCTTAATAGAATGGCAAATTGTTACAATTTATTACAAAATCCTAACGGCTCCCACGCACTCTGGATACTGTGCTCTTGACATTTGCGCGGGTATATTCGGCAAATAGAAGGAATAACTGCAATACGAATCTAATACCAAGTAGTGATAACATTGCTTGCTGAAAATATTATACAATCTATGAAAAAATTCCAAGCATCAAGCCATTGTGACCATGTCACTCAGGTCAAGGACCACTCACATTAATGTATTCCATGCGAAAATGATTCTCTTAGAAACTGGGGCATCGCTCTGGAACCGGACTGTTTTATTTATTTATCTTTCTGAGCAATGTCAAAGCTCCCATCAGGAATTCCCACACCTCTACAATAACAACTTTAGAATCTCGTTTTTTCCATACAAACTTTTAGCGCATATTTCTCTCCTTATATGTGAATATCGATCTACATGCTGTGCTATCCCTTACTATCAATTATCCATCTGTGCTATTACCATAAATACCATTATTACAAAATTCGTTTAAAACAACAAGAATGACTTGACCAAAGGATGCTTAAGATAACTGGCTGTCTGCCTGCTGGATATGATGAGCGAACTGCGCAGATGTGTAGCCTCTGCAGTGTGTTGTGGGGCGACAGTCTCGAGTCTAGTCCTACCTCGGCCGCCATCGGTTCATCGGTTCATCGTATATTGCCTTGCGCCTGTGACGTGTTCCACGTAATTACAACAACCTATTTCCAATCTTATATAAGTTTATAATCCCCTCCATTTTATAGTACCACCTCCCGCAAAACCTTATCTTGTAGTGGCTCCGCATTGAGTTTGTATTGGCAAAGATTCATTTAGACAAGAGTTCCGCAAAACCCAACACATTCCAAAAATACACGCAGATCTTAAAAATGTTATTATGACGAAATATTTTTTTGGTACAGGGTATCAAAGTCTTCACCTGACCGAAGTCAGTGGAATTCTTTGTATTTTTCTAGGCATCCGACTATAAACAGTTGCTGTGGTAGAGCTGTCTGTCCATATCGGTTGGTGCGAACTTTAATAATTTCACTGCTTATCAACAGCACAGGGTAAACTTTATTTGTTTATTTCATAAATAGATTGTGCTACTAGATTTGTGTTATTGACATGGGGTGGGGTCTGTATGGCACGCTGAGTGATAACGCGATGATTGGCTTTGAAATACATATGTATATGATTAAAATTACACAAGTCGAGCGTTTGAGTATTATCGGTTAACGCTTTTCTCTCTGCGTGGTAGGTAACCGATCCAAGTCCCGATCCGGAATGCACGCTGCTGACGTATTTACGCGAGAAGCTGCACTTGTGTGGCACAAAGCTGGGTTGCGGCGAGGGCGGTTGCGGCGCCTGTACGGTGATGGTGTCCCGACTGGATCGGCGCACTAAACAAATCAAGAATTTGGCGGTGAATGCATGTCTGACACCGGTTTGTGCCATGCACGGCTGTGCGGTAATTACCGTGGAGGGCATTGGCAGTACACGCACGCGTCTGCATCCGGCGCAGGAGCGCCTGGCGAAGGCGCACGGCTCTCAGTGCGGCTTCTGTACGCCGGGCATTGTGATGTCCATGTATGCTCTGTTGCGGAATACGCCACAGCCAACAATGCGTGAGCTGGAGATAGCCTTCCAGGGTAACTTGTGTCGCTGCACGGGCTATCGGCCGATACTGGAGGGCTACAAAACGTTCACGAAGGAGTTTGCTTGTGGCATGGGTGATAAATGCTGTCGCGTGAATGGTAATGGTTGTAGTCAGGCCAATGGTGAGGAGGTTGTGCTCTTCGAGAAGAGCAAATTTCAGCCACTTGATCCAAGTCAAGAACCGATCTTTCCTCCTGAACTGCAACTTCATGACAAATATGACAAGGAGAGTTTGATCTTCCGTTCGGAGCGTGTTACGTGGTATCGCCCGACCAAGTTGGTGGAGTTGTTGCAACTTAAAGCGGAGTTCCCCAATGCGAAAATAGTTGTTGGCAACACTGAAGTGGGCGTGGAGGTGAAATTCAAGCATTTCCTCTATCCGGTGTTGATTTATCCCACCAAAATCGATGAGCTGACCGAGGTGCGTGAAACGGCTGATGGCATCTACTTCGGTGCTTCTGTTAGTCTGATGGATATTGATCGCATTTTGCGCGAACGCATCGAAGCTCTGCCGGAGTCAGAGACACGCTTCTTTCAGTGTGCGGTGGACATGCTGCACTACTTTGCGGGCAAGCAAATACGCAATGTGGCTTGCCTGGGTGGCAACATCATGACAGGCAGTCCCATCTCAGATATGAATCCTATATTGACAGCTGCCTGCGCTAAGCTGGAGGTGGCCAGCTACGTTGGTGGGAAGACGCTCAGGCGACAGGTGCATATGGGCACGGGCTTCTTCACAGGTTATCGCAAGAATGTGATTGCACCACACGAAGTGCTGGTCGGCATACACTTCCAGAAGACGCTGCCCAATCAGTACATGGTTGCCTTCAAGCAGGCACGTCGGCGCGATGATGATATTGCGATTGTGAATGCGGCTGTGAATGTAGTTTTCGAGCCCGGTAGGAATGTGGTGGAGCGTATTCATCTTGCCTTCGGTGGTATGGCGCCAACTACAGTACTTGCTCCCCGAACATCCGATGCGATGGTGAAGCAGAAGTGGGATCGTCTACTTGTGGAGCGTGTCGCGGAAAGTCTCTGTGCTGAGCTGCCATTGGCACCGTCCGCACCAGGTGGCATGATCGCCTACAGACGCGCGCTGGTTGTGAGTTTATTCTTCAAGGCTTACCTGGCTATTAGTTTGAAGCTGAGCAGTGCGGGCATCATAGCAGCGGATGCAGTGCCGCCAGAGGAACGCAGTGGTGCTGCCACATTTCATACTCCAGTATTGAAGAGCGCTCAGCTCTTTGAGCGCGTTTGTGCGGAACAACCGATTTGTGATCCTATAGGTCGACCTAAAGTGCACGCTTCGGCCTTGAAGCAGGCTACCGGCGAAGCCATTTACTGTGACGATATACCACGCATGGAGAACGAATTGTACCTGGCGCTGGTATTGAGCACCAAATCGCATGCAAAAATCGTGTCCATAGATGCGAGCGAGGCGTTAGCCTTGCCGGGAGTACATGCTTTCTTCTCAAGCCAGGATATCACCGAGCATGAGAATGAAGTGGGACCGGTGTTCCATGATGAATATGTCTTTGCCAATGGAAAGGTGCATTGCTATGGTCAAGTGATAGGCGCTGTTGTGGCCGACAACCAGGCAATCGCACAACGTGCCGCAAGAAGTGTACGCGTGTGCTACGAGGACCTTATCCCAGTTATTGTAACAATCGAACAGGCTATCGAACACAAATCATATTTCCCGGACTACCCGTGCTTCACAACCAAGGGCGATTTAGAAAAGGGCTTCAAGGAGGCCGACTTTGTATTTGAGGGTAGCTGCCGCATGGGTGGTCAGGAACACTTTTATCTGGAGACGCATGCTGCGCTTTGTGTGCCACGTGATTGCGACGAGATTGAGCTCTTTTGCTCCACGCAACATCCTTCGGAGGTGCAGAAGCTAGTGGCTCACGTGCTTTCAGTACCGGCCCATCGTGTTGTCTGCCGTGCCAAGCGTTTGGGTGGTGGTTTCGGCGGGAAGGAGTCACGTTGCATTTGTATGACGCTGCCGGTTGCATTGGCCAGCTATCGGTTAAAGCGACCTGTTCGTTGTATGCTCGACCGAGACGAGGATATGATCTTGACGGGCACCCGCCATCCTTTCCTGTTCAAGTACAAAGTGGGCTGCACAAAGGAGGGTCTGATCACAGCTTGTGATATTGAGTGCTACAACAATGCCGGTTGGTCCATGGATCTATCATTTTCGGTGAGTTTTGGTTGGAGGTAATCAGAGTGTTTTACTGTTACTCATACGCCGCAACTTTTGTCTCTAGGTATTGGAGCGTGCCATGTACCATTTCGAGAACTGTTATCGCATACCGAATGTTAAGGTCGGTGGTTGGGTGTGTAAGACTAATCTGGCCTCGAATACCGCCTTCCGTGGGTTTGGCGGCCCACAGGGTATGTTTGCGGGCGAGCACATCATACGCGATGTAGCAAAGCAAGTGGGTAAGGATGTCTTGGAAGTGATGAAGCTGAACTTTTACCGAACTGGTGATGTAACGCACTACAACCAAACACTGGAGAACTGCCTGATCGACAGATGCTTCACCGAGGTGCTTCAGCAGTCGCGTTTTTATGCGAAGCGTGAGGAGATTGCGGATTTCAATAAGGAGCATCGTTGGCGCAAACGTGGTATTGCGCTGGTGCCCACCAAATTCGGCATCGCCTTTGGAGTCATGCATCTAAACCAGGCGGGCGCACTTCTTAACATCTACAGCGATGGCTCTGTGCTGCTTTCGCATGGCGGCGTTGAAATCGGGCAGGGCTTACACACCAAAATGATACAGTGTGCCGCACGTGCTTTGGGCATCCCCGCTGAGCTCATACACATCTCGGAGACAGCAACGGATAAGGTGCCCAACACATCCGCCACCGCGGCCAGCGTTGGTTCCGACATCAACGGCATGGCTGTGCTCGATGCGTGCCAGAAGCTCAATGCGCGTCTGCAACCGCTTAAGGACGCGAATCCCAATGGAACATGGCAGGAGTGGATTAATAAGGCTTACTTCGATCGTATTAGTCTCTCAGCGACTGGTTTCTATGCCATGCCCGGTATTGGTTATCATCCGGAGACGAACCCCACTGCTCGCGCTTACAGTTACTATACAAACGGCGTTGGTGTCTCCGTTGTTGAGATAGACTGTTTGACTGGCGATCATCAAGTGCTTAGCACCAATATAGTTATGGACATTGGTTCGAGCATCAATCCGGCCATTGATATTGGTCAAATTGAAGGCGCCTTCATGCAAGGCTATGGTCTGTTCACGCTAGAAGAGCTGATGTATTCACCGCAGGGTATGCTCTACTCACGTGGGCCGGGCATGTACAAGTTGCCCGGCTTTGCGGACATACCCGGTGAATTCAATGTTAGTCTACTGACCGGAGCGCCCAATCCGAGAGCGGTCTATTCTTCAAAGGTAAACTTAGTTTCACCCCCTTAGTCCATTGTGTTACTTTGGTTATTTAAACAACAACATTTTTAGGCTGTTGGTGAACCGCCTCTATTTATTGGCTCCTCAGTCTATTTTGCTATTAAAGAAGCCATCACAGCGGCACGTCTTGATCAAGGCCTCAGTTCGGAATTCCATTTCGAAGCACCTGCTACATCGGCACGCATACGCATGGCTTGCCAAGACAAATTTACAAGGCTCGTGAGTATTACGAGGGATTCAAAAAGTGTGTCGCTTTCTAATTCATCGTCGCTATAATTTTCAGATCGATGAGCCCACTCCTGGCAGTTTTACGCCCTGGAACATTGTGCCTTAAACTTACAATAAATCTTATGTAGACACTTCATTAGGTAATGTAAATAAATTTTTTTTATTAATTTCACTAAAAACTGCAATAGAAAAATCACACG
The DNA here is from genome assembly GCA_035041755.1 of Cacoxenus indagator. Classification (NCBI taxonomy): domain Eukaryota; kingdom Metazoa; phylum Arthropoda; class Insecta; order Diptera; family Drosophilidae; genus Cacoxenus; species Cacoxenus indagator. Next base: position 283,847 of record JAWNKX010000379.1, read on the forward strand.
CAACGTTTGCGAAATCACATGTTTCGATTCCCTATTGCCTATTTAAAGATTCTTCTCATGATCGATCACGTATTGCTATATTACGGCTGAGTGGCTTGAGGGGTCAGCTGCTTCAACATCACGATTTTCTGTTCACACGTCTAAGTTGCCAACGGTACTACCCGGCCGTTCTTCATTTCCCGGCAAGTTAGCGAAGGGCTGATTATTTCTACAAGAAGATATAAATTGATCAATTGATTGGATTCAGCGAGCCACACAAATTGGAAACAAAATTCCTAATATCGAGCTATTTAAAGTATCAGTTGTTGGGCATAGATTCGAGGCTAGGTTCGATTGCCATGTCATGGGTCTGGGTCACCATTGTACGCGTCACTATTTTTGTGTATATAAAAACAAAATAATATTGCAAATTATAATTTGAAAGAAAATTTTTATTCGATATTACAATCTTGAAAATGGTTTATAGTTAGTTGAACGTCTCTGCCTCCTATATAGCGTGCGCATCAGAAGAGTGCAAAGGAAGCTTCGCCTGTTGTGTTTGTACGGATTCTTGGGCAGTTGTCTACTAAAATAATTGATAACTAATAATTGGAATAGGTAAAAATAAAACACAAAAACCACAAACGAAAAACATTTATTACAACAACATAAAATAGTAGTAAATATTTACAACTGGTGCTAGCAATTCTGTTGTGGTGATACGAGGAAATCATGAAAACAACGACATACTTCTAGGACACATTGAACTTAAGATCTAGGCATATTTATAAAGCAACTTTATAGACTAAACAAAATAAGAACCACCTAAACTTCTTCGGGGTTTTTCTCGTTCGACGACACTTCTGTATTCGTTGTGAGATCAGAAGTGGAAGATTCTGCAGAATGTCTGTGAAATGTAAGAGTTTTGATAGAATCGCAAATAGACCCGAAAGTGTTAGATGTTTTAGGTTATATACGAAAGCAAAATGTAGTATTGTGTAAGGTTAAGATGAAGTTTTGGTATGCGGAATTATGTACAATGAGTGAGTCATCAAAAGGTAATTAGGCAATACCTATAGAAAACATAATGCTGCAACATGAAGAACACATCAAAGAGCACCGAGAAAAGACCCAAGCCGAACTTTGTTGGATCACCAAATAATGAAGCCCAATCATCTGGCAAAAAATAAAATAAATAAATTTAATTGGTAAATCAGTCGACATCAGATCAGTCTACGCACCATAGTTATAGGCATTAAGTATCATTTGCAGCATGCTGAGCATGCCACCGGTGAAATCAAGTAGTATATTGCCAATGCTCCAGCCAACTGTGCTCTTTCGGCGGTAGTTCATAAGAGCCTGAAGAGAGGAAGAGAGTAGATTAGTTTGGTTAATACAAACAAATTTGAAGTGATTCTAGGATGCCTTGTTATGGTAGCCTAGTGACGCCCCAGAGGTCGGGTTTCGATCACCACTTCAGGCAGCGTCATAGTCATGGTCGGGGTCAGAGTCTTGGTCAATCTCGGTGACGCCAGATGGCACTTCCATCACCAAAGAGTAATCACCTACCATTTCAGACAAAAACCATTAAATTTAAGTAATCACCACAAAATGAGATCAGCTTTTGGAGGCGCTATGCTCGCTAGAACTGTGAACAAGGGAATACAAAATTTGGAATTATGCGTATATTATGTAAGATTAGGTTTGCTAGGTTATACTAATCGCTAGCATTATATGTCGTTAGTATCTGTATTAAAAAGGCCCCTAGCACATTTTAATATCACGTTTGCATTAACTCTCAAGAACTAAGTAGACAACACATTTGTCCCAGGAGCTCCCCTTTTAGAGGATTCGATATACAGTGTTTGCGCGCGACCGACAACATAAGCCTAAATAGTCAAAGAAGTTGTTTGCGGTCTACTCTGGGGAGTCGCACCGTATCATACAGTATATTATTGAATTGTCTAGCACTGCCAGTGACTATGTCCCGGTACGCTCGTTCTTGCCGTCATTACGTCAATATAGATGCATGTTCCTCCAAGAAAAAACACGTCTTCTTGGTTCTAAGAGTTTCCAGGTTTTTTGATGTCTTATTTCGGTACAGGTCTATAGTTCAATAGAATCCTTACCAGCCTAGTAAGCATTTGTAGATGCACGTCTTACCTGCGGCACATATTTGATGATCGTAATAGATAACTTGACGTAACTGCAGTAGTAGAGAAACGTGAGCCAAGTGATGACTTCGCCGACAGCTAAACCGATCGAAATGATTATGAAGATCGCGTATAGACCCAATAGGCAACACGCAACTCTGGAGATACGTTGGCCAGCACGCTGCAAAACTTAACAAACTTAACTCAAAATATTCAAAATCTACCAACCGGATCACACTCACCTCGTAAAACATACACTGCAGGATCGTAATAGTACTCGCAAACATGGCATGCAGCGAAAAGACCACATCATTCAGCATTACAGGATTCAGACCACGTGGGTAGCGCTCGGCGTACTCCGCTTGAATCTCCGGTATCCAATAGAGTCCACAATTGAAGGCGCTGTATAGTGTAAAGCCGAGTATGTTCAGCGCAACAAAATCGAAGTTGAGGCCCACAACCGATCGACGCTTGAAGTTTATATAGATCTGTGGATAGAAGGATATCGACCACGCAACAAAGTAAATCCAACCGAAGACAAGCGATACATAGATGATCACATGCGAGTTGGCTACCGTTATGCGCAGAAATAGATCCTCGAAACTGAAAGAAACGCGGTAGAAACTAGTCTTGGCTGTAAGCGAGTGAAAAAATGTATTCCTTACAGCCAAGCCTCGTCTTGTGTTCTCTGACCAGTGACCTCTAGATGACCTGGCCTCAAGCCGGTTATTATGATCGTCTGATTCGGCGCATTGCCAGCGGGGAATACAAAGTTCTCCGGTTCCAGTGTGATCAGGTTATCATGTTGTTTTTGCAGTGACACACTTACGTCCACTTGTAGTGGTTGCCTGGTGGGAAGAGATATCTTGGGTAGTTTAATTGATTCGGTCTATATTGGATTTCTGATTGGCACTTACAGCGCGAAAACTTCGAATGTTTTATTGGAGTTAACGACTAAGGCTACGTCATGGCTGGAGACAGAGAGACCGCGCGATGCAGTTGTGGTATGCACTTTGGGAGAGAATCAGGGGTTTACGAAATTATTGATTTTATTACATTGATTCATACTAACCGAAGCCGATGATTATAACTAGCAAGGCCGCGTGTCTGCCCAGTAACCGGGGTTTTGTTTTCATGTTGCGTCAGCTCCACGTGTTCTTTTTTATATATGTTTTTTAATGGCTACTTGTCTTTTATTACCCAGTTCCAGTATGGAAGGTTTTCATGCCAACACTATAATAAATATTGAAGCACAATGAACCAGGTTATATTTTTGCCGGTCAATTCGACACTGTCTCAGTGCCTTATAAACTGCAAGAGCATAAAGAACATTTATTACTCCATCGTAAAACAAGAGACACTCGTAATTGAACTTTAGGCCGACGTTGTCGAGAAATCTACGCAAATATTTCCAGTCGCTTCCATTCAAAGGTTGGATCCGAAGTATTGCGACAATTTATGGCAATAACCGACAACGAAGTCAATTCAACTGACTCACTTAAGCGCAATGAAGCGGTTTACGACTGACAACACATTCTTCCTATGGAGTCGTTGGCGAATGTGTTTGTTTGCGGGGAGAGCTCTAAAATTCCTTATAATGATTCAATACACACATTAAGCATTACTCTGGCAGGGCATAATGGAGATTACATATTCTATGAACTAACTTTGTGAGTGTTAAATAGAGAGATCGATTTGTAGGTCAGTAAATCTGCAATGAGGAATTGTTTGAGGAGGTACCAATGTGGTAGGTACCGATGTGACTGGCTAAAACGAATTACATATAGGTACATATCCCGTGAGAGTCAAATAGAGACAACAGGCCTTTACTTACAGGCCGTTTCTCTGGTTCATCTACAGTAGTAGTAGAACCTGCGACTTTCACCGGGCATGCTTAATAAACCTTTCTGACTGAACCAATTTCTCTCCTACATCTTCTGTGTATGCTACCTTATTTTAGGTAGGCTTATTAAATGGTTGTTAACAAGAGCAGCGATATTCCAAAAGTTATTGACTTATCAAACTGCCCTCTGATCATTTGAGTTCTGTCCAAGGTGGGTAGTTATTAGATGCTGGCATTGAAACTCGACTCCAATAATATTAACATTATGGAAATTAACCGATACATGGAAAAAATGTATACCCACCCAGGGATATTTCGATTGATTTGTTCATTAATGCTTAAAAAAGCCAAGTTTTTATGCAAATGCCTAATAGACACTACAAGCGGGCCTCAAAATCGCTACTGGCTGGTTGTGGTGCTGCTCTAATAACATCCCCACAACCGGCGAATAACGCAAACAAAACAAAGAAACCAATAATTGCGACTTCGCAGCAAATGCATTGCCATTCGGCAAGAAAGCAAATGTGCTAAAAGCTTGCCTATGGAAGTGGGTCTTTATTGCAAGAGGAGAGCGATAACTGTTGCTCGCAACAATGGCATGTAAACAGGCCATTAAAGAAATTGATTGTTGTATTGAATCGAGCGCCTTTTTAACGATAGACGCGGCGCGGCTCAGACGAATCAGAACTCCAATTAAAAATTCCAATGTGTTCGCTTATTAGAAATATTCAATATTCCGCCGAAGTTGTTGCTACAAGATTTATTGAAGAACGCTATCAGCAACGACATCGGCAACACGACATTAGCAAATTGCATATCGATTCGCATGTCTGTCTGCTGGGTCGTTGTTCTAAATACACACAACTTTCGTTTGGCCTTTGTTCAAGTGTTGGCCTGAAGTGACGGCAATAAATGAGGTTTCGCGCAATTGTCACACTCGGCTTTATGCGCGAGTATTTTGCGACACGCGTCGCAAAATCCATTTTTGCCTATCATGTTGCGGCAATAAATAATACACCAAAGAGCCAATAAAGCTAATTCATAGGTATAGGCTTAGTGACAAAGCATAAAACAAGCATTGGTGAAAAATCACTTTTATCACAATTAAAAAAAATTGGGTTTATAACGAGCGTTCAGCACTCGCTAGTGTTGCGACCGATAACGGTAACGATCACCTTCTGCCTATTTCGTCTATTTGTGACTACTCATGTCCGTTGTTAAAGAATGTCTAAGTTGTAATTGCATTATCAGTAATCGAGTAAGAGAGTTTAATCGACATTCGACGATGTTGAAATACTCTGTACATGATAACTGGTCAGAATGTTGTTTCGGATTGTACCCTCCAGTTTTGAAGCACTTAACATTTTACGTAACAGTGATGGTGCTAAGGAACCTTCAGCCTAGGGTTAAGTCTGCTTGGTTTGGTTTTCAATTTGAGAACACACATACCTTAAAGCAGCCCTAAGAGATGCCGGATGTTTGAAAACCTTGAGTGTGACATTTGTTTGTAGATAATAAAGTGAAAGCTCGGTTATATACATACATAGTTGTATTTAAGGGTCTCTTTTTTTTCATTGTGTATGCATAGACGTGGTCATAACCATTGGGAAGTAACCCACCAAAGGGTGGTCACATTGAAGAACAAGGGCACTGTATCAACAACAACCGCCAGTCACATGTTTTCATAAGGTCATAAGGTTTTACTTCAGAAGACTGTTGCCTGTGAAAAACTAACGCGTGATAACACGTTTAGAATGGCCTATAACATATTGCTTTTTTTTTTGTAAATATTGCATATAAGACTATATAGAACAACTGTAGATAACAGATGAAAAGTTGAGTTAGGTTATGTATAACTTTTTATATACTTCGAATTTAATGCAACTCTTTGGGGTTCGAGTATTTGAAGTGGGTTGTGAAGTATAGATGAATAATGATGATGATGTGACACCACAGCCCTAAGCTAAACTTATATTTTATTTACTTTGTAAAAAATGCCATACCATAAACAGTTCATAGAATTTCAGCGTATTTGATTTTGTGCTTGGCCCATGCTTATCTTTTGAGACATACGTATTTACTTAATAGATTCTTGAAAGTCAAGTGCATAAAAAATGTGCAATAAAGTGTTGAAATTGAAAAGTTGTATTCTTTAGAGTCAATAATTTTATCTCTAATCAATGCGCTTTGTGTTGGAAGTTGTTTTTTTTTCTCAGCTGCTCGGAAACTGGTTTATAATTTGTATTTTTATTCAGAGTTTTTATTGAAAAAGCATTATGGCTACAACTATTTTCCAAAGCATCCGTACGTTTTCACAATTTTTTCCTGATTTTCGAAATAATTGCGCACTTTAAGGGGTATTCACTGTAACGCAACACGCTGTAAACTCATTGATTTCGCGCTTCTGCACACAAATTGATAAGCGGAATAATTAAAACGAAATTCGAAATAACAAAAAAGGGGCACAAGTTTTAGTTTAGAACTTTCACTTGATTATTTTATTTAAAGTCCCCGCGACTTCAATTTTTTATGCCAATTTTTCAATGCGAATTCGCCAACATTTCTGATTTTATTTGAACGCGCTTCCAGTTTAGTACACTTGCTGCTAGTCTAACTGTGCAAATATTGATCGAGCAAGTGTTTTAAGACAATCTTCACCAAATATTTACTTTTGTCGTAGTTAAAAATGACGACTAAAATCTACAGAACGCAGCGATTTTGAACAGCTCCAACTCAAAATCCAAATGACTCAACTCGACGACTGCCGCGACTCGACTGAGAGTAGCGCGAATCCCAAACGAAAATGAAAGCGACGCAGAACTAAAAAAAAAGAACTTGGAACATCAATGAATGAATGGATGAATGAGAGAATTGTAGTGTGAGTGAGTTAATGAGCGAGAGCGAAGTTAGAGTTTTGATTTACGCTTATCAGAGCATTTACTGGATAGGAAGAGTGAAGCCAGATGAATTTCTTCTGCTATTTTAGTCTCTTCAAGTTCTACAGCAACCCATAAAGCACTTAACACTTAATCATAACGATCTTAAAATATTAAATTAAAAATAGACGAGCGCGAGCAGCTCGTATAAATAAGGCATTTCATTTTTATCGTAAAAGCGAAGAGTCGTTATCGGAGTGACACGCAACAATGGTCGGCGTTAAGCTCGAGAAGAGGCGGAACTAACTTGTTCGACTTTATTGTTTTATATGTCCAATCATATTTGTAATCTGACAGAATGTCAATCATGAAGTTAATCAATTCCGAATCGTACGTTATTACCTTGCCCGTTCTTTGGCTTAAAATGGAGTATATCGAGCTTCGTTACTGACGAATGTGGTTGGTTATTGAAAAAACTCAATAATGGAGTATATGGTTCAAAACAAAAGAAATTGATACCCGAAAGACGCAGCTGCTTGTGATCATGTCGTAGCCCACAGAGGCCGTTGGATTATCCCACACTAATCTCTTAACTTGACGCTCTAGAGTTTGTCAAAGGTACTGTGGCCTTGGGCAGTGTACAAAAATATTGAGGCCCATATAATATCAACTTGTTCGACTTATTCCACACCGTTTCTTTATTTAAAAATATAAACAACTCTCATAAAATAACTCAAGATTACTTGTTTAAGCTCATTAGTATCCATTATTAGTAGGGTTTTAGTATATGACAAATCAAATCTGAGGCACTAAAAGAAACCAAGGTAAAATTTCATCCGAGGCAAGTAATGAATAGTTTTTTATGTTTGAACTTTAAATTGGCCTGGTTTATAGGGGCTCTATCGTTTCTGTAATGGGATTCGTGGGGTTCGAAGAATTTTTAGCTTACAAATTTCAGCTAAGGTTGTGCTTACTGGCATAAGAAGAATATTGAGGCTCACATTAATTGAGTAATGGTATGAGACTTTACTAATTTTAATAAAAAAGCATGGAAAACAAAAAATTATGATGATTAAGCACTTTTCTTTTCGAACAGGATGAAATGAAATTGTTCAATGACGCAGCAAATTCTGGGCAATGTTTGCGATATCAAATGGTAAAAAAAATTGTTTTTATGTTCGCATTTGTAATGAAACCACGATCTGAATTGAATGTGTGCCAATGCGAAACACAGTTGGGAATCGAAAGCTTGGCATTTTTCCAGATAAATTCGCTAACACAGCAGAGAGCGAAGTCGCGACCTAATCGAGTTGCTTGCTCGACTTTGAAATTCAGTCGAGCCAAGCAATCTGCATGGTCACAGGTGATTCATTTTAGGTAAGCATTTTATAGTTTATTGTTTTGAAAGTGATATAAAGAGAATTCTACCAACGGACAGCACTGTTAGGTACACTTTCTTTTCAAAAAACTAATAAAATTTATTTTTAAGGCAGGACACAAAAGGACGGCTACTGTCGGGGAAAAAATATAACACGTTGCAAGTAAAAATGGGGGGAAGGTTTCGAATAGTATAGCTAAAAGTACAAACTGGCCGCTAAATACAAAAAAAAAAAGTGAAATAAGTTAACCTTATCTGGATACCTGGATATCTGGTACGTCTCATCAGAGGACACTCTCTCAATAAAGTGCGAAACTAAAAGAATAAAATATTTGTTTGCACAACAGAGTACATACACAATAGTAGAGCTTGTATAAATTAAAAATGCCCCTATTGAGTGCACAAACCCCAAAAATACAGTGGAGCATTCCAAAGATCGTTGAGTGCCGAGAAAAGAGTAGAACATTTCTTGTTCAACCCTAATACATTTTTCGCAATCACTACTCTCATATTACTTACATATTACTTGTACACAAATTCACTGTCCACCCAAGACAGAATTCATTTCAATCTCATTACTCAACATTATTAATGTAAAATCGATCTTCACAAACTTACCTGAAATGAATTGTATGAAATAAGCCGCCTTGACAAAAGTCTTGGGGCAGCGGTTTTTGTCGACGCATTTTTGTTGTTGTTGTTTTCTCTTCACTTCAAAGAATCACACTGAATTAATAACTGTAAAGTATCTTTTATCTTTCAGATACATTTCACTTGAGGTAAAATTTTGACATTAATCGACTTTCAAGTGGCTCAAGCGGCGTATGCGTAACATTGGCAGCAATCGCTGTGCGCGCTGAAATGAAGAGTAAATTGTAATTCGCTACACTCCACACAAAATCGTTCGAGTTAGTCACACAAAAATAAATAAAAGACATTGAAATAATATATTACAATAATAGAGGCATGTAATATAAACAAATTGTAAAAAAGACGTTAAAAAGATATAAACAAACAAAGAGATGCGGTTGAGAGATGAGTTCGGCTTTTTTTTTTTTTTTAAAGAATTTAACATAAAAAATACTTTAAAAAAATATAACATTTGAATTCAGCGTCGAATTTGTTCAAAGAAATTAAAATAAATTAAATTAAAGGTATAATTTGAGGCGAGTATGCGCGTTAGTCGTTCTTGTTTCTATTATTGAGTCTTTCGAATCGTCTGAGGCGTCAGTCATTGATGATTAGCACTGTTCGCGTGCATCTCTTGCAGATAGCGTTCCTGTTCGGCACGACGGTTCTTCTCGAGTATTAGAGCGCGACTGTAAATGAAAAAAATACATTTCTTTTAATTTGAAAGCGTTAAGAATCGAGATACATAAATAAAATGCAATTGGCGACACTCACCGATAACGCTCGTAGTAGCCAACAATTGTGCCGAGTTCCTGCTTAAAGAGCCGTACCAGCATCCCATCGAAGCCCTCGAGCTCTTGCAGACTGAACATATTAAACTGCAGCAGGTGATCCTTGGATGAATCGGCACCGGAGTAGACAAGCAACCAACTGGGTATCTCTTCGAGCAGGTAAGGATTGGCCGGCACGAGTGCATTGTGTGCATGCGGTGGTGGTGTATAGATAGGCGCTTCGGGTCGTATAGCTTTGGGCGGCTCAGCTGATGTGGTGTAGACGTAGTAGGATGTGAGACAAGGATGCTGACGCTGACATTGCCCTGTGTACTGGTTCTCGTAGTAGGTGCCATGCGCTTTGGAGACAACGCGCCGCCAGCCCACTGGCAGTCCTTCACGCTCGAGTGGATGATTCCAATGCGTGGTGTGTGCATTGTGATCGATGTAGTATTTGCGTCCATGCAGCGTATACTGTGTTGCCCAGCCTGGTGGTAGCGGGAGCTCCTCAATAAGCGACTGTTGTGATGGCACTTTGTGCAGTGAAGCAATTGATGTGGCATTACTGCCTTGCGGTGGACCATTGGACATGTTTGGCGCTGGGCGATAAATCGATTGTATTGAGGTAGATGTGCTGCCGCCGCCACCGCCCGTACCAACACTACCACCTGAGCTGCCACCGCCACCAGTGTTTGCGTTCGGCACTGTCAGGTGATGGTTCGTTGCGATTGATGCGGTCGAAGCTGTGGTGTTACTGTAAATTGGCGATTCGGAGCGATGTGATAATGGCATGCGACTGGACACGCGATATGGGTTTTCATATATGGGATACGAATCTGTGGAGTAGCTGCCAGCGATATGTGTTGCTGGTTGATGCATCGTATAATGCGCTGGCGATTGTGGACGCCTTGGCAGCTGTAACATATTCGCATACGAAGAGTCCGCCAGTGTACGCCCCGTGTCGTAAGAGTTCACAGCTGTTGGATGCTTTTGATTGGTTGAGTAGCTACGCTGAAAACCGCTCGCTGGCGCCTGTAGCAGTGGCGACGACTGTTGCCGTCGCATACGCTCGATTTGCTCGATGTTTACGTAGTTGCTGCTATTGCTGCCACTATTGGCGCTGAGATGATTGCTGCTCGCCCGAAACTTTGGTGGCGGATACAGTTCCGGTCGACGCGGTTGTGTCGAATGCTGTTGATGTGGATTTCCGCGCATTGTCGATGGCGGCAACTGGCTCTGTGCACGTCGCGCATGATAATGATCCGGTTGAGCTTTGTACTGAGTGTCGTTACAGGTGTACGTGTTGCGGCTGGCACTTGAACTGCGAGGCTTAAACTCACAGCTGGGCGAGGTGCTAGCGCAACGCTGCAGTGATTTTTTCTTAGCACGCTGATCTGCATAAGACCACACATTGATGACCGGTATATCCGGTGGAGTGTCCTTCTTTACATATTTCCCCACTACGCCTTCTTTGTGTGCCTGCGATTTTTCTTTGCTCCGGCGCGAGAGCATAGTCGGTTTTCGATTGCACAACAAAATTGTTAGGTAGTTCATGCAGCGCCAAACGCGAATCCTTATTTATCCAAGGCGAGAAAAGTCCGTTTTGTTGTTGCCAATGATGTTGCGGCTGCGACTGCCGCCGCTTCTTTGTGTTAGGCTTTGTTTGCAATCGGTTTTCGTTCGAATTGTCGTCGTAATTCAGTACGTTAAACCTACTCACTTTTATTGGTCTTGACTGTTCTATGGACGTGTAGTGTACGTCTCTATTTTTGCCCCGACTATATCACCCATTTTAATGCTTGTTAGAAATTCGCAAAATTAATTTGCTAAATCTTATTGGCCTTGCGATAGCGGCCATCTCCATGTAAGTGTTGCCACTTTACTAAAATGTAATACGTTTTGAGCAAAAAGAAAAGTAAAATAAATGAAAACATTCTATATAAATGATTGGAAAACGCTTTAAAAGAATTTGCAGTATTTAGTTGTATAAACAGATCAGTTATAATTTTACCTAATCGTCAATTCATAAAATTTATGATTGCACAAATCTCGTAAACAGTATATCATTGCAATTCAGTGATGCGGCAACACTATAAATCAGCTGTTCTGTTTTAAAAAAGTTGCCCAGTTCAAATGAAATAATTTTTGCGGTTGAGAACGTGAGACGAGTTTTATTTCTCGAATTTATTGATAGCTTTTCACTTTCGCTTACACTTTCAGCTTACAAATTAATTGCGATCAATATGGTTATTCGTTATACATTCGCCAAATTGATTCGATTTAGGCCCACGGATATCTAAAGCAATGTTAAATTGTTGTTTAATGGTGGCCAGCTTTCTCGGCTTCCAACTGCTCTTTGGATTTGTAGCCAAGCTGTTCCTCGGGTGTGTGTGGCCAGAACGTTGGTCGGTTGATTGGATCCAAAGCCTGTTCGGGGAATGCATCGCGGTAGTCTTCCATGTTCATTTGCTCATATGGCAACAGGGATTTCAGGTGAGCTATTTCCTTTTGATACTCGACAATGCGTTGCTCTGATGACTTCTTGAATGAGGAGATTTCGCTCTGGGTCTCCTTCATCTGAGCATCGACCTGCGAAGAAACATTATCGGCTGGGTAGGGCACCTTCAGAGCTTCGTACTGCTTTTGGAAGCTATCGACCAGGCCGGCCACCGGAATCAGACGTTTGTAGTTCGCCCAATCGATTTTAGGTGGATTCTCGGGATTAGCCAAAACCGCGCGCATATAAACGTCCGACTTGGTTTTGAAAGCAATGAAGTTGCTCTTCTGGTTGGGAGGCACACGCTCTGCCAGAGCGGCCCAGTTGATAGACGATTGCGCGACACGGCGGGATGCCATTTCTGAGTACTGACGAGTGGTTTGCTGAAAGCAAAAAACAATCAGTTTGTTGAGTGAGGTTAGAGTGGGTCAGGTATGGTTGTAGGTGATTGTTGATAAAACAGAATTTATTTAAAGACTATTCACGTTCTTAACTAGCAGAGGCCTTTAACACAATCTCTGGATAATAACTGATTGTCAATTTCCAAGAAATCATTGGAGCAGCGAAATTATGTAATTTCTTCGTAAGGCACATTTCAACAAAATTTTTTGTTACAATCATTGCATATATAGCTTGTCTGTTCCTCCACTCGACTTTAAGCCAAGTAGTTTTCTATGGTTTTTATAATTTTTCCAGATTTTCACACATAGTTTTCCTCGAAATTAAAGGAAAAATAATTTTCCGCACTTACCAACGTTGACAACACGAACGAATGACAGCTGTGAGAATCTCGTTAAATCGTTGATTGGGGGAGAGCTGCTGAGTTGCGCCCGAGAACAAGTTCCACATGAATAAAGTCCACAAGGCGAAAAGCTGATATCATTTAATTTTTTTGTACAAAAAATCACTTTTTTGTAAATTACATAGATATGTAACATACATTTCCTTGTGGGGCCCTTTTGTGGGGCCAATTTTTCATATCATAAACCATAGGAGCAAACACTACATTTTCTTGGCTACATGTTTTAAGTAAATTTTGCAAACATGAGAGAAAACAATATTGACCTCTTTTTCAGCTAATCACGATCACAGAACTAATTAAATGTTAAACAGTAATATATCTTTAAAATAACTCTCGAATCTTAAATTGTTATAATATGGAAGTGCTTTTCAGCCAACGAAATAAATATCGATAGCAACATTAATCGCGATCCCCTAATAATTTAACGTTGACCTGCCATATGTTTTCAACAAATATAACTTCAATTTTAAGTTAATCCAATATTAAATAGTTCTTCAGCTGTCCTAGTCACAACCAACCAGCCAGCTTAACTTTCAATAACCTGCCAAGTTTTTAGAAATTTAGTCTACAATCAAGAGTATATACAATATATATATATATATATATATATATATATATATATATATATTCGCGATCTTGCAAGTTAGATCATTCAATAAATTTATTATTCATCTGAAATGTGTTGAGGTAATCTTCTGAAAGTTAGGAAAGTATAACACTGAAACGTTCCCCAATCACGTTTACGTATTTATATACATAATTTAATTTTGTTTTGCATCAGCTGTTTTTCTGTTTTAACTTAAGTTATTTTAACATAAACAAACAACTTTTATTTAGCTTTTACTTTTTCTTCTTAATGTACATCATGTATTTCTTTGCATTGAAGTTATCTTCCACCTCCTCCAGAATTTTGACCTTCTTGCGAGGTTTACGTGCTTCTAAACGTGATTTGCGTGCGGCTTCTGACAAGGTGCTTAGATCTAGTGGCAGCTGTGGAGTAGAAATTGAAAGTGAATTGAATCATAAGAATTTTGGAGTATTTAATTATTTACCTTGATGATTTTGCGCGGCTCGTGATAGCGTATGTTGATAGTTGAGCCATCCGGTTGCACCACCACGGTGGGGTACATCCGGCAATAGACAGAACGATGAAGTCGAGTGATAGCAGCTGTTGCAGAGGAAATATAACGCATTTGTTGTCCTGCAAGTCTTAGTAGTTGTTGCAGCAACATTTTTGGAAATTGTCGAAAAACTCCAGCCAAATAGTTTTGTTATGTAGCCTCTTCTCTTCTACCGACCCAACGAATTAAAAAGTATTAAAAATTACAAAGTCTTTGCTTGTATGCTAGAATTTGCAGCTGTTAAGATTGTGACAGTTTCTCCAACAGTTTCGTTTAGTTTACCTACGCTACAATTAAGACGCTTTCCATATACGACAACTCAACATTAATTTTTAATTAAATATTGTATTGCTCTAAATCCTATCTGTTTTTTATGCTAATATAAAGCACAAGTAAAAAAAAGCGGCAGCGTTTAATACCATATCATTGAAGTTTGTTATGTTTCAATTAAAATGCATGGTACATACGTAACTCAATATTTAACATTATTTTTGCATTATTATTATTTTAACAGAAACTAGTACTAAGCATAATGTTTTTTAACAGCTGTAATTTGCTATAACTGTCCAAAATTAGCTCCTTTTGATCGCACACAATTCGTACACACTGCTAGTGTGCGTGCCGGGCTTTCTTCTCGTCTGTTATTCGAACGGGATCTTTAACAATTTTCTCAAATGTGCTAATTTCTTGTGCGTGTTTTCTCGTTCGTCGGTTCGGTTGTATGTTTGGTCGGTGCGTGTTGCGTTTGTTGTGTTTTCGGTAATATTAAAAAAAATTAAATAAAACTATCGCCCTTATTGCTCCTCTTTGTGTGGATGTGTCGTTCTAATTTGTGAGTTCATATAAATTTCCAAGTGAATTGGAAGCGGAAGTGTGGAGGCGCGTCATCGCCAGGATTTGATTTGCCACCTGCCGTTCATAACGCCTGACTGACCAACACTGTGGACTACTATAAACTTTTTATAGTGTAAGTTTACAATTCTCTTCGCATAATTATTTTATTAGTCATCAGATGCGAATGCCGCAAATTGATTAATTAAAAAACAACAAAACGCAGAATTTTTTTTGCCTCCTTGTTTCCCACCGCGCCCAACAGTTGTTCATTACAGCAGAGCGGCAACAGTAATAAGAGAGTGTTTCAAGAGCGCATATGTGAATGCGAAGAGAAAGAAAGTATTTTCATTTTAATTTTTCTTTATTTTCCCTCAGGCTCCCATGCTTTAATTTATGTTTGTATTTGCCTTTTGTTTTTGGTATTTCGACTTTGTTTTTGTTATTGCTGTTGCATTGAATGCTCTGCTCGTGCATTTTCCATTACTGACCGACTGACTGATTGACTGAATGAGTCTATGGGTGCGTGTGTACGTACGTCTGATTGAGTGCAGCAGCGTAGCGCATTGATTAGCTTGTAAAGCCCAGTTTTTTTTCATACTTCCGCAAACCCCAATTCGAACTTGACTTTTTTTTTTATTGACTTCACCTGCGTGTTTGGTCAAGATATTTTTTCGAGGTTTGAATTGCATATTTTAGCGTTCGAAAGTGTCTATCAAACATAAAAAGTTTCACCTTTGCTTCGACGACTTTTGGACATATTGACAGACAGACTGACGGAGAGACAGGTATTTGGATATATGTACATACGTTTGATTGCTTGTAAAGCTTGGCTGTCTATCATTGACGATCGCTTGATAAATTTCCGGTATTCATGCGATTTTTTTCTCAGCTGTAGTAGGCGCGAAAAAATCAATACAAAAATACCTTCTTCCCCAAACGAGTGACGCCATAAAAGATCAATAAATCACGATCGAGCGCCTTGAAAGTTTTGCCGCGCCTTCACAGGGCGGTGTCAGAAGGTAGACGTGCCCTTCTAGAGTTTCTCAGAACTAAAAAATATAGAAAAAAAGGGAAAAAAATCAAAACAAATATTACTTCGAGTAGTACTACGTGTTAATTAATCCGAGTTGGGTTTTAGACCCTTACCAGCAACAAATTGACAAATTCCAATTGCAAGATCAACACCCATACAACAAGTGGCTTTTAAATACAAACTATGATTTCGCAAATACGCCTGACTGTAACGAATCGACCGACCCGATAATCTGCTGCCCATAAAACGCCACGTGAACATTCGAATTGTTTGTGTATTTTTTTTTCAGATATTTTTTCATAATTCGTAATTAGCCAAACCATATTTGGATAGTTTTTATTTCACACTGTTTATCTGTTGCAAATAATATGCGCTGAGAAAACTATGCGTGAAATGATCATTTCACCGCTCACAGGGCATGAATCGCGTGTTCAAAGTCCATGAAAAAATAAGCAGGCATTAATTTTGGCAAATGCTTATAACATCCTTCATGTGCCAGTCTATATTTAAATATTTTTAAAAGTATCTTTTGTGATATTCACATTCGATCGAACCGCTTTTATTGCATACCAATACAGTGAGCACTACTCAATGAGAGACTTCAACTGATTTTTTGTGATTTGAAGTCATTCGACGAATTATCTAACTGTCATCTGCGCCTACCAGAGGTATCGTAAATTATGCTTCGATATTCATTAGAAGAAAACTCATGTACAATACATTGCGTATTCAGTGTTTGACGCCATATGATGGGAATTTCTGATCAACAAGTAACAATGCTGAAGGTTATGTGTGGTGATGGTGGTATTTCCTAACACTGGAACCCAATTACGGTGCTGTTGACCGCTGCTTATTGACCTAACTTAATTTTTTGTGAAATATATCGATCGTTAACAATGGAACCGGTTGGATTGGCATTAAATAACCACACTTATTTGGTTTTTAGCGGTTTTTGCATTTCAATCGTGCGTTTGAGACACATGCGCTTTGTGGGCGTTCCTTTTTTTGATGGGGTATGTCAAATTTTTAGTGGCGCTATCGAATAAGGCTAAAACGGATTGCCATACAAACGCGACATTGACTCGCCTCTGGCGCCAAAAGTGAAGACGTCAAAGCTGCCGTTGCACTGGGAAAGAAGGCGGCAACTCAACGAGGCACTAGTGTATATAAGTTCGTTGTAGGTTTTGTGGTTTAGCTTGGTTGTTTTTTTATTGCTTTCATTTTTATTTATTTATTTTTTTATTATTCATCAATGATTTGCACCTTTTTTTAATAAACCTGAAAATAAAATATTTTGTTAGCAGCATCTTTGCATGGCTTTCAGGTCATTGTACCACATTTTATGCGCCATTGAAGCGCTTAAGTAGATGCCGGTTCGTTCAATCGATCGAGCGATAGATGAACAGATCTTTTCAAACACCTGTTGGTTGACTTGAAGTAGAAAATAATATATGAGTATGACAATAACAACGACAATAATACAAGTAATACCGTTAGACAGCAGTTAAAAGTCTTCTTTGCTGTTGACCAGTTTTCAGACAACTTTTATTCGTTTTATTTTTGAATTGTTGATTTTAGACTTGTTTTTGTTTTTGCTAATGTTTGTTAGTCGAGTTGCTTAGAAACGCAGTAAATAGGGTGTGCTTTTGCGATTCATATGGCAGAGTTTTTTACACCCCTTTATTTTTCTATTAGACCACAGTACGAAACACCAAAATGTGTTTATTGGACCGCGTGAATGAACGCTTTTCGCACTTTTCGCGTGAGTTTATTTTTAGAATAGAAAAATCTATTCAAAAAATAAAATAAAATACATTGAAATTGGCATAACTTACAGAAGAACTGTTTGTTCAATGTTTAGATTATGCAGGTTCAAACTAGTCAAAAATCAAAGGTTTTGCTACAAAAACGAAAATTTTTGGCACACCTCTTCTTATAGGCCGGAAAAAAAAAAGAAAGAAAAGAATCATAAAACGTCCCGAACCATAGAAAGGCGAGTTTCTGTTTATTTGTTTTATGAATAATTTTTTCGACGAGTAAGACTTTCGAAGAAGCACAAAACGAAGTACTATGAAGTCGTAATCAAATATTGATCGATTAAGAATTGGGCGCGCTTCAAGAAATGCTCTACTTTCAACGACGTCGATCTTATGAAAACCTGAAAAAAATTAACGCCGAACCTGACGCACGAACCTGTAGATGTAGATGACGCTGTTTTCACTTGTATTGTCTGCAGTAAATGTGTAAATTCTTTACTGTAAGTAGCATGGCAAGGATTCATATTCTTTAATGAGAAACCCTTTCACTTAACATTTCATGCAACACTAGCAACTAATCGTACGTATCGTATTTTGTTATTATTGCTGTTCTGCTCTGTTTCACGAACATGTTTTCCCCTCGAATTTTTCAATCAATCAATCTTTAGTGCTGTCGTTGCTGTGGCGCACTTGGTTTTGTACTCGACTTCTTATGTTCTTCTTCTTCTTTCACCTCTCGGTAATTCACACATGAAAGTGTTCAACCATTCTAAAAGCCATTAGTATTGAACATACGAGTATGTAAATAAAACTAATCTTATGTAATCCGGCAGTTTTATCGAAAATTTATCAATGGTGATAAACGAACACGAACGCGTGTTTTTCTCTGTCCAGTTGTCTCTGGCCGCTCGTCCAATGCGCGGCATCGGCAGCGGCATAGCATGCGTTAATTAAACGCGTACACATGGTTTTTTTGCACGTTGTTCAGTCGGACAGTAAACCAGAATAGTTTTGCTTGCGACCGTAGCAGCCAATTAGTAGAGAGCAGCGATAGCGACAACGATTACAAGAGTTCAGGGACAAGCAGCAACAGCAGCCAAACTCAGCGTGGTACAGGTCCACACTCGTTACTTTGTACTCGCTCGCTTGTTGAAGATGATCATCTTAAGCGATGCTTTTTTTCGTAATTCCCTTGTGCATGCTTATCACTTTTTTTCTCGTCAAAGTTTATTTTATTATTTTTGTCTCTTTTTTTGTGGATTTTAGAGTTTTAGTTTTGACCATGAAAAACAGATACTTTTTCCAAAAGAAGAAGAGGAAGAGGGAACGTTTCACAATGCAGACGTGCTTTTTGTTTCTCGATAGTTCGTTATGACGACCCGTTATTGTTATGGTTTTTGTTGTTGTTGATTTTGTAAGAAAGTGAATTTGGTTGCTTTTGTGTGAGTTTCCATTTTTGTGCGGAATTAATTTTGTAGTTAAAAATGATTATTTTTGGCTTTGACCCGCTTCGTGTACGAATTGTTATTTCTTCTTCTTTCGTTTTTTTTCCCCGTTTCACAGCCTAACTCGTTATTGTTATTGATCCTTAAATGCTGAGCTCACTTGAGCGGTGTGCAACGGTAATTATTGAGTAATAAAAACGGCGCTTGTTTTGCGGGTTTTCCACAGTTGCAAAATCCACACTCTGGAGCGTTGACACAGTTTTCCAATTGTGGTCTGGTTCGACCAGTTTGCTCACGACACGGTATCAAACGGGGAGAAATCAATAAGAAAATTCACGCCGAACGAGAAAAAGTGCTTTTATCATGACCATTTTTAAGGAGTTTTTAGCCAAGTGCAAGTACATAGTTCAATCGGAAATTTAACGGTTGTCAGATACATTAAAAAAAAAAAAAACAACAGCAAAAGAAAAGATAAACTCGAAAGTTCAGACCTTGTAATGAACGAAGTAGAAAACTACGAACGTGATATCTACGCTTGAATTAAACCTCATTTAAATTTAGTCCCATTCCACATAATTAGCTATTGTTGTCTCATAATCTTCAGACAGTGTATGCGAATTATAAGTTGTAATGAGGCTTGTAACACACTGAAGCAGACAACGAAGACCGCAAAGGGTACACATATATGCTTATTATTGCTCAACTTGTATATATGCTAGCTCAGCTTTTGAGCTAGTAAGTTGTAATATTGCACTAAGATGTAGTTTTTCTATAACTTATATATTTCTCGGAGTTAGTCGGAAAGCTTTGACAGACCATAAAGAAAACCCCTAATGATTTCAAGGTCGTTGCATTATTGGATCATATAGCCTCAATGGGGAAACTTCAACTTACACATATGTATAAAACATATTTTAAAAACATTTGTTTTTAACCTACTCAACTGAAATTTGGGCTGCACAGAGAAATTAAACCTTAAAAGTTTCAGTGGCCCAGGGTCGCTGGATCGCAAAGCCTCGTCATGCAAGTATAAGTTCTTATATAAAAATCATTTTTTTTTTATGTACCCAGGTAATATTTCCGCAGTACCCTTGGCATATACTGTAAAAAATTCAAATTAGCCCCTCTAAATTCATATGTCAACTATAAGATCAAGCAACTTAGATTATTAAACCGATAGCCCGCTTAAATTTTAGTAAAATATTTTATAAGAATTCTGATTCAAGATACTGAGATTGTTGGATTTAGAAGATCCATACGAACTCTCGATGAAATTTCAAGTCTTTTGAACGTGTTAGAGCTTTGTGAAATTTCTTTTTTTTATAGATATATTTTTCCGCATTTTTTAAAAGTTCGACGTACTCGCGAAATCAAAATTCAAAGCATTCCATTTCGAAAAAACAGTCTTGAATTTAGGTCATTGTCATTTTTCAATGTCGCATTTTCCATTTCCATATTCATTCATTAAAACAAAATTATTTGTGCAAACTGAACTTTGCATAATTCCAAAAGCATTTGGAGAAAAGTACCAACCTGTACCTGAACTTGTTTATCTTAAAGCGTATAGAAGGACTCGATAATTTTTTTTCTGTTATGTTGCGTAAGCCACTCCGTTCGCATTTACGTCAGTTGCATCTATCCCTTTATTTATTTATTTATTAATTTTTATTTTTTTTTAAGTGCACTTAAACGTAAGCTAATGCCGGTAATTATAAAATCGTTTCAATTTGTTCGCGTCAACCGGAAATTACCCAGAGTTAATACGAAATCGCATGGATGGAGCTTGGCTTTGAATAAATAGTGAGTTAAAGCTAGCAAACGTTCCTTTATGGTTGATTTGCATTTTCATTTGTAATTTGGTAATTCGGACGTCGACGTTAATCGACGTCGTTCGATGACACTTTCTTCCAATGCATAAGGCATAAACCCAATCCTCCATTGAGGAAGAGGTCAGACGGAAGTAGGTAATACAACAACCCCGCCTTGATTGTGTGGAACTGAAATGGTAAACAAAATTCCTTAATCCGTTAAAGAAGATAAAGGTTTTTTTTGAACTTACCAATATATTGTTCCCATTGCGTGATCCATATCTGTGCGCAAGCGCATTTAGTACGCGGTTGTTTATGCAATTATGCAAATTGCCTCAGAGATCGGCATGTCAATGCACCTAAGGCGAAAAGGGAAAATATGAGAAAATATATGTGACCAGTACATAGTTATATGGGACATACCTGATTTATTTGATGATTCTGCGAGCAAACGAGTCGTATGTGCACCACCACATAGTGCGCATTTGATTTGGCTGTCAATGGTTTTGTGCTTACCTGCGCACTTAACACATATGGTCCCTTGTGCAAAAGTTCCTCGTATGGCCATACTTTTGACAGTTGGAGCATTGTACCTGACAAATAACTGGTATAATAAAAAATAAATGGCTAAGAAAGTTAGGCACAAGTTAATGGAAACAGTTTAGTAAAAACAGGTTAACAATATTCTGGGTTTAATGTGTGTCAATTACATTTTCATTTATTATATACATATATAATTATTGCATAAAAATGTGTATGTGTGTGTATGCTTGGTATTTTTCTGCATATTTTATGCACAATTGTTGAATATTTTCGACAGCGACATTGTGCATAAAAGAAAGCGAAAATGGTTTTTGCAAAGAGCAAACGACATCGGACGACAAAAACAACATAAACTAAAGCCGTAGAAGTAAACCAACAGCGGTTGCGGCAGCGCCTGAGGTTACATCAGATCTCAGCGGCTCTCGTCTGTGTGTGTTTTTTTAGTTTTATTTTCTTGTATCCCGCAAAGTTTTGCAACGTAAACCCGACTCAACCTGCTCTTTTTCTCTCACTTTCGTGCGCCTGGCTTTAGTTACATTTCGTACGCAGTTTTAAAGCTCAGCGTTGCCATCAGTTTCATCGCTCTTCTGCTACACTGCTTCTGCTTCATTTTTAGCTTTGGTTACCACAATTTTGACTTTGACGTCAGCTTTAGCTTCAAAATCTTACCGTTAACGCTGTTCAGCGCTCAGTATTGTTCAAACTTCACTCGTTTGCGGTTGTTGACGTTTTCGAATTGGTTTGGCGCATCCGCGCATTGCATGAAATAAATTTCATTGCTAAGCAGAAAATTATAACAAAGAAGGAGAGGTGTGTTTTGGGCTTTTGTATAAGATATTTTCTTATACTGCTGGAAGGTGGCAAAAAAATTATCATTGATAAGTGTTCAAGAACCGCAATTCGCCAGCCCGGCAGCAATAACACTGAAATGTTAAAAAAAAAAAATTATAAACAATAATGTTTTATCATTTGCTCGGCTATCGCTGTGTTGTGGATTGTGATTCATTGCGCGCGCAAGAAGAAAAGTAACAACAAAGGAAAAAAGTCGATCCATTTTTTTTTTCCTACTCTTTCGCGATTATTAATCGATTAGCTTCATTCGGCTTTACGACGAATATTTATGCGTGAGGGTCGCGTCGTAAATGAATCGGCATCGACAATGAATAGCAAAGCAATAAGCACACATACACTTGGCTTGCTTAATTCGGGGGGAATAATCGAACTGTGGAACGCACAGACAGACAGTCGTACATGTGCACCGAGTTCACCGTCTACGCCAACGTCAGCAGCGCGAGCGTTCGCGTTGCGCACTGTCATTGATGATAAGGCGCAGACGCGCGTCCAGCGGCTGTTAGTTGGTTTAAAAACGCGAAACGCGACGCATCGAAAGCTTATTAGCGACGAACAAGCGACGAAGCAAGTAAGCGCTAGCAAGCAAGAGAGCGAAAGTAACGAGAAGCTTGTAAACTATAATATCAAGATTATCTAATCGAGTCCAGTTAAGAAAACAGAATAGTTAATACAAAAGTTAATAAAATAAAATTAAAGACGCACAAAAAGAAACCGCACTAAGAAAAGAAAAACTGAAATAAGAAATTAAAAAGCAACGTGAAGAAACAAGTTGACATAAAGCTGTTTTTCGTATTACACTGTTTTTGCTGTTGTAATTTGCGTTGCCGTATTGAATCAAATCGCAGCGTTTTGCGTTGACGACGTGCTACGTTTCTCCGCTCATTTAAGGTAAACGAAATAAGGTGCGTTATTATTTTGGCCAAGTTGCTGTCACCGATTTCGCATTTGTTTGTCGTCTTTCGCGTGTTGTTGTTGGTGTTGTAAACGATCGTGTTCATCGTTGTGTAATCTTTGTTAACCGTTTCAACAACAAATGGAAAAAAATACCTCGGCTTTGTCGAAGAATTTAATGTCCTTCACCCATATACTAAAATCATTCATATTCTTCATAAACATAACAGTGTAATGTTCTTTATAAACATTAGATCGCATATCTAAAGAATTAGAAGGAAGAAAAATGAAATGTAGTCCATGAGACTATATGGAGCTGTGTATGGGTATTTATTACGATATTTGAATACGAGTATAAACGCTAAATAGTGGGATAAGATAAAAAATTAAATGTCCAAAGTTCGATGTCGATATATACTCATACATATATATACCCATTTTCGTCGTTCCATAAGAAAAAGACTTATTATAGACTTCATTCTAGCTCCTGAATTTTTTATAACATTTATTTAACCAAATTAATCTCTTTTCTCCCCTTGACCGATACTTTAACGTGTTAAGCTTATGTAAAACGAAGCCTTTGCGTAACATGGGAGAGTTCATTGACAGACTTTCACTCTTCTTGCAAGAATTTCTTAAGCTCTAAATTCACAAAATTCTGAAAATCATCATAAAGTTTTGAACTAAAATAAAAACTAAAACAAACAAGCTAACATAGAAAGACCCGAACATCCAGACGAACAGGTGTGTATACGGACAGCCATAACTCGATCGACTCCTCTCATTGATCAAAGGAATGCGATTTTATTATGTTGAAGATGAACACTTCAAAATGTACTTGCATTATCAAAGAGTTAAAAACAGAGTTATCGATTTTAGTAATTCGAATGGAGTTATCGTCACGAAAAGTGTTAGAGCTGAGCTATAAATACACAGAGGCAGACGCTGATTAAAGATAGAATCGGCTACGATGAAAATTGCGCAGTTCATCTCAAGTGCGCTTTATTATTAGCCATACCTCCATAATCAAATTTACGATTGAATCTCAAAATCAGCTAAGAAGTTGCGCGTTAGATATTTTTGTGTTATGTGTAAATGATGATGAGAACCTTTTTCGGTGAAGGTCGAGCGAAGTACCTACAAACGGTCGAATTTGGTGGAAAATCAAGGCCATTACCGATAACGCATGAATCTTGGGGCCGCATATCTGAGTGTGTGGAATATCTGAGTTGCTGTCACCGATTTCGCATTTTTTTGTTGTCTTTCGCGTGTTGTTGTTATTGTTGTTGCTGTTGTAAACGATCGTTTTCATCGTTGTATTAACCGTTTTAACAACAACAAGAAGAAAAAATATCTCGTCTTTGTCGAAGATTTTAATGTTCTTCACCCATATACTAAAATCATTCATATTTTTTATAAAGATATCGGTGTAATGTTCTTTATAAACATTAGATCACATATCTAAAGCATTAGAAGGAAGAAAAATGAAGTCTGCGTATGAGACTATATGGAGCTGTGTTAGATTCTGTGACGTCCGTGACTATGCAAATTGAATTAATTCAGTCACCACTGTTGACCTTCAGCCAAAATTGTCAGTAGCACAAAAACTTCCTTTTTGGAAACAGTAGTTGAGATTCATCATTCATTATCCTTTTAGAACCTAGTTCATACTCATCGAAAGTCTGTTTCCACTACAGAGTTGCCCCAATGGGCAGCCGAGTCCATATACGAGGACAATCAAATTAAATAATCTGCTGTGTATGGGTATTTATTACGCTATTTGAATACAAGTATAAACGCCAAATAGTGGGATAAGATAAAAATAAATTAAATGTCCAAAGTTTGATATCGATATATACTCATACATATATATATATATACCCCTTTTCGTCGTTCCATAAGAAAAACACTTATTATAGACTTCATTCTAGCTCCTGAATTTTTTATAACATTTATTTAACTGAATTAATTTCTTTTCTCCCCTTGACCAATACTCTAACGTGTTAAGCTTATGTAAAACGAAGCCTTTGCGTAACATGGGAGAGTTCATTGACAGACTTTCACTCTTCTTGCAAGAATTTCTTAAGCTCTAAATTCACAAAATTCTGAACATAATCATAATGTTTTGAAATTAAATAAAAACTAAAACAAATAAGCAAACAGATTAGAAAGACCCAATCTTAAAGACGAACATCCAGACGAACAGGTGTGTATACGGACAGCTATAACTCGATCGACTCCTCTCATTGATCAAAGGAATGCGATTTTATTATGTTGAAGATGAACACTTCAAAATGTACTTGGATTATCAAAGAGTTAAAAACGGAGTTATCGATTTTAGTAATTCGAATGGAGTTATCGTCACGAAAAGTGTTAGAGCTGAGCTATAAATACACAGAGGCAGACGCTGATTAAAGATAGAATCGGCTACGATGAAAATTGCGCAGTTCATCTCAAGTGCGATTTATTATTAGCCATACCTCCATAATCAAATTTACGATTAAATCTCAAAATCAGCTAAGAAGTTGCGCGTTAGATATTTTTGTGTTATGTGTAAATGATGATGAGAACCTTTTTCGGTGAAGGTCGAGCGAAGTACCTACAAACGGTCGAATTTGGTGGAAAATCAGGTCATTGTCGATTTATCGAATCTTGGGGCCGCATATCTGAGTGTATGGAAATCATCTAAGTTTATGAGAAATTGTTGACGGGAAATTGGTTCGATAAATTCTGTTAAGCAATTGCACAACGTTTCGGAAAGAATCCTGAATATCCTGAATATTCAAGATTACCACAGTATGGCAACACTCTTTACTGAATTTTATTTACATAATGATTCCCAATTTTAAGTAGTTCGATTAATTGCTTTTTGCTTTGACCTTCAGTTTAGTAGTGCTGCATCAGTTATGCTAAAGCTCTTGTCTACTTGTTATCGTTGTTGTTGTTGTTGTTGTTGTTGTTGTTATTGTTATTATTTATGTCACTAATGAGCACTCTCTACGCTCAAAGCTCTCCAACACGATTTTCCACTTAATTACGTTTTCTAACTCATTAGATTTGCATTTGTGTTCGTTCGCTCGAGCTCGCATCTGTCGTATGAGTTTCCAGAGATTTTTATCGATAGCAGATTTACGCTTTTTCCTTAGCAAAGCTGACCGCCATCTACTGTGGTGGCGTTATTTAGTGCAAGTTTTGTGATTGCGCCAGGAAGCGTGTCGTATGAGATGATGTGTGGCATGCAATTGATTATTTTATAAAATGCCACTGTTAACAGCGTTGTAACAAGAAGAAAAAAAAAACTAAATAACAACAACAGAAATTCTATGTTTACATTGTGTTTGCGTGTGTCGTGCGCTTAAATGGAGCATGAAACAATATGACGACAACGAAGCTTCACCGAAATGCAACGCTGTGCGACTGCGATTATAAATAATAAATATACGTACATATGAGTATTTGCACTAAAAATTATGCATGTGTAAATATTTCTCTTGGTTTTTTGTCATTTTATTTTTATTTTTGTTGTGGTTAGTAGTCGTTAAATAGGGTCTCCATAGTTTTCTTTAATCTTTTATTTGTGCCATTAATCTATTTGCAGAAGCCGCACCCTTCTTCTTTATCTAACCCCCCTTACAATTTTAAGCACTTGTCGTTTTTTCCCCTTTTATTTTATTATAAAAGCTTATATTATTAATTCCGCTACTTTGAGTCTTCTGTGTCGTCGCCTGTGTTTGGCGCGGATTAGGTATGCAGGTTAGGTAGCGACGGCTGTCTCAATTAGGCCAAGCATAGGCCGTTGGTATTGCATTATAAAGTGTGTGCACCACGCCTCAAGTGGGTTTCAAACCCACGACATTTGGGGCGGCATACTTTTTTCACTTTACACTAAGCTACCGAGGCTGGCATCCCTTTTGACAAAATATTTTTTTGATTTTGCTAATCGTGCTAAAATACATACAATTTACTACTTTTGCCTTGAAAAAAAAAAGATTCAATATTCCTCTGCAAAGTTCGACTGAGCAATGCTCAGTGAGCATCGATGTTGACGCGCATGTGTTTGCGGCTCATTGATCGCGTATCGCAGCGGAGTCGTCGTCACCGTTTGATATAGTTTGTTTTTGTTGTATTTTTGGCCTTTTCTTGTTTTCTCATGTTGCCACAAAAACAATAATAAATAAATAAATAAGCAACATATTACTGACGCCTCAACCCACACACGCGATGACACTCAAATGTTTTTGTTTTCATTTCTTCTTCTCTCATTCATATTGCGAATCTTTTGTGACTAAATTGATGCCTATTCGTTTTCTAAATCGCCCACTCCCACCTTTTCTTTTACCTATCATTGTCTTCCTTATTATTTTGAGCATGTGTTATATAACAAACAACTTCATGTTTACCTTGACAATTCAAGTGTCAACATAAGACGATGTGCAAAAAAAAAAAAAATTAAATTAAATAAAAAAAGCCGTAAGCCATTGCAATCGTCGTGTCAGTCAACTTCGACATCATCGGCATTCGTCAACATTTCGCAATTCCATTTGCTGTGTTATTGGCTCTTATACGGATGCTGTCTCAGGCTCTACTGTCGCTGCTCTTAGTTACTGCACGCTTGCGTCGCTGTTAACTGTATGTAATTGTTTTTTGACTGCGTCGAATTGCATGAGCGCATGACAAGTGCCACTGACCCACAATGTCGCCGAAGCCGATGCCGATGCCGACGCAACGAATGCTAGCAAAATGGTAATAAAATGGCAATGACAACGACTACAGCATGATACGGCGTGGTGCGCATTATATAACTGTTTTGTGTGTGTGTGTATTGTTCATGACATTCAAAAAGTCAAATTCAAGTGTATCCAATGGTGGTGACCATTTGCCGTCGCTGCGGCTGCTGCTGCTGCTGAGTTGCCATATTTGCGCGTCTCGTGCTTGTGTGCCAGCCTTGATGTATCAGCGTGCAATAAACGAACAAGTGACGCGCAAATGATCTTTGATCCGTCCAACTGTCTGTTCGACACTACTTCTTCGTTGGTCTAGCGTTGCTGTTTTTTTTTCAACTCTTTGCTGCAGAATTTTTTTTCTTAGTATACTAGATACTTGTTGGATTCTCGTTGAGCTTCTCGTATTTGGTTCGGCATTGGCTTGTGTGCTTAGATTTTCAAGTGTGTATATACATTTGTATGCCACATTGTGTGCCACATGATTAGCATTTATGTATGTACAATATTAGCATTCGAGTGTGTAACATTGTATTTCAATAATGACGACGACCACAAAAAAGCTTTGAACTCGTTGCTCTACTTCTTCTTCTTCGCCGCTTGCTTCCTCATCATCTTTCTCTATTCGTCACTCGTTAGTTGTGCCAAACAAGTAATGTGCATTCATAATCTAATTTACATATTTCTACTGCCTTCATATTTGATTGAATTAAAAAAAAAAAACGAAACAACGAAACAACATCGACCACACCAAACGAGCATTACTACTGAACTGGTCTGATGGACTTGTCCTCTTACTTGCTACTAGTCACTCTTGCCATCGACTGATTCAAAACTTTCACATTATATCAACACTGAAATCAATTGTTGTACATTCCAATCAAATTCATCACTTGAAGTGGAATATCCACATCTCATATTATGTATGTATGATGTGGCGATTCTATTGACTGCTTCATATCATCGTCGAGTGTTATGTTTGTGGGTTGAGGTCGTTTGTGGCATTCTTGGGGCCGTTACCGATGTATGTACATCTATGTACATACGAGTACAACTGTAGAAACCGCAAGCGCACTTATTCTACATTTTATTCGATAGATATACATATGTACTTGACGCTGCATAATGTTAATCTTTGTTGTAGTGACGTTCACAATATTCGCTGCGATTATTGGTTGACTAAATTACTTTAACATACGAGTAAATTAACATTGCCTCTTTCTCTAAGATCAATCGATACCTTTTATCACATGTCAAACAGTAAACGTATGGTATTTAATTAGACACTTTAACGTTAATAAACACTTTTTCTAGGGGTACAGTTTTATAAACTATAGTTATTAATTAAAATCACTCATTGTGTGCAAATCAACCATTACAAATTACAGTAATACCTCGACTATGTGAGTAACTCAACTCCCTTACTTAAATCAAGTCAATTTTTAAGTCGAATTTTAAATCTTGCGCAGCCGTTTCCTTTTTTTGTTGTCACACTTTACACCAGACATCGAATATTGTTGTAAATCTACACGAGTCGCATTTACAGTTATACTATTTTGTGGACAACAGGTCAGAAACTCAAACTGATTTTGATCGACGTGTGACACCAAATACAAGCGGCTTGCTTCAATCGATGTACCAGACAGAGAAACATCAAAACTTGAAAAATGAAATTTTAGGTAACCAGTGAGCCTTGTTAGACCCATCGTCCGAGACAAATCAAATTGATCACCAAAAAACAAAAAGAAAAAAAGGTATCAATCTTGAAGTTCAAGTAAATGTAATGTTTTATGATGATTGGACTCAAGAATTGTTGAACCCATAGTCTTCAAAAATTTGGTTATCTTGCTTCAGTTCAACCAGCACAACACAGTTCAGTTGAAAAATTGTGGCAACGAAATAAAAAGATAGTAGACCTGCTACGAGGAATTTTTTACTAATTATAGTCACGACTTATACGACTTAAGTCCATCATTTGTGTAAGTACGAGGTATTACTGTACATTGCAATTATCGTCGCACGACGGCGGCTTGGCTTCTCAAGTCAAAGCAACTGTTATTGAGCATGTCGAACGTGTCGATGTCGACGATTTCCTGATCGAGCAGCGTTGAGAATGATTCGTTGGCGTTTAATTGCGCTTGGTCGTGTTTTCGCAATTAAGTTCAATTAGAATTGCTAAGATGGCGAACGGCCATTCAGAACGAAATGTACGATGTGAAATGATAAGAAGTTGGAGTAATTTAAACAAAAAAATATGCAAAAAAATACCTGGCCAGTTTTTGGTTATACTTTTATTAAAATTTTTTTTTTAGCCGCGGCGAAACAACAAGAATACGTAGTAGTTGAGACGTATCGAGTTGCACCTGAATCCAATCAAGTTCAGGTTCAATGTCGCGGGTCTGTTGTTTGTAGCGCCATTCACATTTCACATGCTTGTGTTTGTTGTATTGCAAACATGGTAAACAACAAAAAATTAACGGTTTCCATTCACAGTTTTTTTTTCCGCCCCGAGCGGCACAATAATTAATCGGTTGATCCTTTTCATTCAGATTGCGCGACTCCCTTTTATGGTTCTTGTGCAAATTTTCCGTGATTGTTTACAAAAACATTCCATTGCCAAGTGAAGCTGCTGCATCGGCATCAGCATCGGCATCATCATCTTTATCATCATCCTCTTCTTCGTCTTCTTCTTTTTACACTTTCTAGAACCTGAACCTGTCATTCCATGCAATTTTTAATGGCTGTCAACCTTTGGAATTACAGTTTAACGGTGACAGGCCAGTTTTACTAGATCTTGTTTTGCCGCAGCAGGCCTTGTCATTTAGTTTCAGTAAAGCATATATAATCCGTGCGCTTGATTCGATACACCCCATACGGAAGAAAGATCTTCGTCTTTTTGTGTGTCCGACTACGTTTGCAAAAGAGCCGCGCGAATATTTTATATTTTTTTTTAATGATGTACAAGTACAATAAATTTATAATCTAATGCTGCTACGGCTAACGTCGAGTTGTATCGAGTTTATTTAGGCTGTTTTCCAACTTTTGTTTTGCAGACAAAAAAAAAAAAGAAGCAGAATCCAAACCAATTAAATTCCAAACAAGATGGCGGCAGTTTTACACGACGCGTACGATTGGTACATAGATCTCATGGACAACAAGAGCGGTAAGCGTTCATTGGACGGCTTATATTCATTGATCTAATTGCGCACTATTTTCCACTCACAGATCCCCGCGTTAATAACTGGATCGGGATGTCCTCACCATTGCCGACGCTTGGCATGTGCCTATTTTATGCATATTTTAGCAAATCCCTAGGTCCAAAACTAATGGCGAAACGTAAAGCCATGGATCTGCGTTCGGTGCTTGTGTATTATAATTTATTTCAAACGTTATTCAGTGCCTGGATATTTTATGAGGTAAGTGACTATTGGATGAAAAAAAAAAAATTTAAAAAAATTTCCTTCTACGCATTTTGCAGTACTTAATGAGCGGCTGGTGGGGTCACTACAGTTTGAAGTGTCAACCGGTCGATTACAGCAACAGTCCATTGGCATTACGCGTAAGTACACAATTATCAAAAATCCACAGAAATCTAACACCATAATGGACCACCGTTCTAATAACTATTAGGTTTTTGTAATGTAAGCGACCCAGAAAAAAAGTATTGCCAATATTGTCAACCACTTGATACGCCAATATCTATATAAATAGGCCTAGACATTCTCTTTACCGACACTTTACGCGAAAACTATATAAACGGTTTTGACAAAAATTATACGATTCGAAAGGTTTGCATTTGCAGAAGTGAATCATATAAGTTGTAATATAATTAATTTGGTATTGTGGGCGTAAAAACAGTTAGGAGTTGTCACACACGCACACACAACTACAGTATTATTTTATATACATACACACGCTTCGCACGACATATGTTTGCATAACGCATGTGGTTACTAGAAAGAGAATGACATACTACAATTCAATATTAATTATATTAATTAATTAATTACGAGACTAGTCATATCGGTTTCCATGGCAATTGGTTTTGCATCCTGGACCCGAACCAACAGAATACAAAAAAAAAAAATCGTTCTCTGGCCAAGCATTTTCAACGGTAACGATTTCCATAGCAATCGCTTCTTTATCTGGGAACCGAACCGAAGCAAGTATTGCCAACCATTTGATACGCTACTTACTTGGTGCGCTGTGCCAATCACAAAATCTTCAGTCAGTCGGAATTTCTACTCAACTAGTACAAGAATAACAACAGCAATAACAACAACAACCACATGAATCATCCTTCTCTTTGTCTCGCGCTCTTTTTTACAGATGGCCAACATTTGCTGGTGGTACTACCTCTCGAAGTTCACCGAGTTCTTTGATACGCTATTTTTCATTTTACGCAAGAAAAATGAGCAAGTTTCAACACTGCATGTCATACATCACGGCTGCATGCCATTTTCTGTTTGGATGGGCTTAAAATTCGCACCAGGTGAGACTCATACAACGTAACAGTGCGCAGCGCCATCCAAGTATCGCTGCTCACGCAAGCCGCAACAAAAGGCATTGAACAGTTAATTGATTCGTTCTTATCATTGCACTTGCTTTGAGTTACTTTGCAAGTGATGGAGCACGCAAAAATCCATAATTAAATCAAGCTTGCTTATCTTCGTCTCTTCGTCTGCCTCTGCAGGTGGCCACAGCACATTCTTCGCGCTGCTCAACTCGTTCGTACACATTGTTATGTACTTTTACTATATGATCGCTGCCTTGGGTCCAAAGTACCAGAAGTACATTTGGTGGAAGAAGTACCTGACCACGTTTCAAATGGTAAGAAGCTACGCTACTACTACAAACTACATATTATGAATGAGATTGACTAATTTATATATCTCCCCATTCCCTCACTCCCGCACTTCACACGCGCACTCTTCCGTTTGCTATATATGTTTGTAGATACAATTTGTGGCTATTTTCACACATCAGTTCCAGTTGCTGTTCAGAGATTGCGATTATCCAAAGGGTTTCATGGTCTATATTGGTCTGCACGGCGTTATGTTCCTGTTCCTCTTCTCCGACTTCTACAAAGCCAAGTACACAAACGCCGGCCGCAAAGAACGCCAAGCTGTCACCATCAATGGCTATACGAAAGTCGCCAACGGGTCGAATGGTGTGGTGCACAGCAATGGCAATGCCGTTGGCGCTGGTGCCAGCGGCGATGCCGTTGCTGCTGCAGCGGCTGTTCAAGCAAATGGCAGCAATCGAGGCGCTTGCATGGTAAGCAGTTGCAGTTGTGATTGTTGTTATGAGTAGACTGGACTTGAGTCTGCTTAACCGCTCCATTGGTTGTCGAAGTCATTTTAGTGTATATAAACAAAGCCTTGCATTGCATCATTGTGCAAGGGCAACGACGCGTGTTGTTTGTCCACTTGAGCACAGTAGGCACTTGGCAAACGCACTTAGATATTAGAATTAGTAGTTTTTTAGGCTCACCTTCGGTATTAGCTTTTCGTTGATGGCTTCGCCGTTGTTGTTTGTGTTATATTGCTGGTGCTGGGGCAACGTTTAGTGGGGTTCGCTGCGCTCATCAATTAGCGCACGTATGTGAAACCGGATGCGCGCGGAGGAGTGGGCACACAACGAGCACCGTGAGACAAGTGAGCCTAAAGCATTGCGTGTATTTGTACGTGTACTTTGTACACGTGCCAAGTGCAAATACTTTAGGGAATCTGTTGAGGTCAGCTTAGTTCAACACTTGCGACTGGCCACACATTAACGAAATCACATTTGTGGGGGTGTAGTAGTGAATAACTTTGTACAAATGTTTTTTTTACTCGTAGTTATTTTTATCAACGCTCTAAATAAGTTTGTTTTCAATAAGAGTAACTTTGTGTAGCTCAAATCAAGCTAGAAGTATACATTTTTAACACAATTTCGATTCGTATTTTTAAATAAAAAGAAAGTTAACCTTTTCGGGCAATTTTTATACGCCCAAGAGAGGTTTCCGCCCAAGTTAAGAAGTAGCTCAGAACGAAAAACAAAAATAAATACAAAATAAGTAAGGGTAGAGGCAAACTCACCCTAAGCAAACATAAGTCAAAAGCCTAATGGATTTCTTGTATGGTGGAGCTTCAAGTATTACGTAATCATATGCTTTATAATAAATCTCATCGTTTCTAATAATTTATTTTCATTGCTCCATTTTCCGCAGCCCGTTTTGGAGGACGACTACGAGGAGGTTCGCCGCAATGGCTATAAGAATGGCTATCTAAAGGATGGGGTACTCTCGTCAAACGACGCCATTTTGAATCCGGATAGCAGTAGCTCTAGTCTGCATCAGCGCAAAGTCAAATAATGCAAAGCAATAAAGCAAGGCAGAAATACTAAGAAATTATATTTAATGATATTCATATAAATAATTCAATTTAGTTTAGCTCTTAAGCAACCCAGCGATGAAATACGAGTAGCAAACCGGGAGTACAGCAAACAAAACAAAAAAAAAATTCATAAAAATTTGTTATTTTATAATTTCTTTGTGCATAATTTAAAACAAAAGGGTGTGAGGGTGAGGGTGTGAAAGAAAATAATTTTTGCTAGGTTTATTTATTAATGCCGTTTGAAGAATTGCAGTGTTGCAATGGTAAATGTGCAACATGGCAACCCTAGTAAGATCTATCGACCAATCAATCTGAACTAAACCTTAAATTGTGTGTAGCGAACAACAAACCAACCAACTAACCAACCAACCAACCAACAATCAAACCACAATCGAACCATATTTTTATATATTGTATATTTTATTACACGAGTGTATGTATATAGATTTGTAGCTGTATCTGTAAGGTGTATGTGCGTTGTGCTTTAGCCTTTAAACCTTTTCAAGTTTCAATTTTTTATTTTTATATATATATACACATTATCAAAAAAAAAACTAAGAAAATATATGTATTTCAAAAAATGTCTAGTGCAAATCGTTTAAGGAAATCCAAACACCAACCACCTCGTTTTAGTGTTCTAGCAAAAGCCCACAAACAAACAACAAAAACAAAGAGAAAATGCGATTTTTTATATAATATATACACGTATATGTATGTATGTATGTATGTATATACTAGAAAAAACACACCAATGTTTGTCAAACGCTGTTTAGATATTTTTAAAGATTTAAAATTGTGTATTTATATATATGGAATTTTGTATATTTTTTATGAATGTATTCAAAAAATAAAAATAAAATAAAAAATGGCTGAATAAAAAATATTTAAAATAAAAAAAATTGTTAGAAAAAAATTTTTGTAGTTAAAAAAATATCGCAAATATAAAATAAATCGGCACAAGTTTTCAGATGTAAACCAAGGAAGCATTCTAATCTATTACTGAAAATTGTAAGCTTAAAACATTTTTAGAGGGCAATTTTTCAGAATAAAAAAATGAATTCATTGATAAAAAACAATATATATATATAATAAATATAAATATATAAATAAATATTGCGAATAAGAGAAAAAAAAAGGTTATAAGAATAGAGCCTTAAAACCAGAAAAATATTATGCTAACAAAAGAAAAAAGTAATAATAAAAAACGCCTTTAAAATAGCAATCCCGCTAATAATTTTAACATTATAAAACGCTTGAAAATAGAGCTTTAAAGAGTCGCTGGCAGCTTGTTTTCTTTGCACATTTTTAAAATTCTGTTAATGAGGCACAATAAAGTGCATAAATTATAGACGGAAATAAGCGTTTGTTTTATAAAAAAAATTTGCAAGTGCAAATACTCAATCACTAAAAAGAAAAGAGATTAAACTAAAAACTGGTAGCTGACAGTTTTTAGATTTAGATGAAATTTTTTTTAACTAATACAATTTTATTTATTTAATTTTTTAACCTAAATTTGTTTGTTGTCTCTTGTTTTATGGCGCTTTGTTCTGCTAATCTTTTGTAAACTAAACTATAATGAAACCAAAACTAATTTGTTTTGTACTATTTTATATATATATATTATATACTCTTGTTCAACCTTCTCCACTATATTTTATCTTGTTGCTTTGTTATATTTCCTTTTGTAAAAACTTTTTACAACCGAAATCGTAGTCAATCATAATGAAATGCAAAATCAGTTTTATAGATACTTTTTTATGTAAAGCGTCAGCCTTCTGCCTTATCTGCTGCCTGTTTGTAGTGCGCATTATATAACAAATGTCATAAGATCCGCAACGCATTGGTTTCTCGTTAAGATTGGTTATAAGATTCTAGGTTCAAACAAAAACATTTATTTATATACAACATTTGATGAGGTGTTTTCTAATTCGTAATAATTGTAATATTGAAATAAATGAAGAAGAATGTGCACTTTGATGATATAAAAATGATGTGTTTAACTTTTATTGTGTGCGGTAAAGTAAGTAAGTAAAGGCTAAGCAACTACACTGATTGGCTCTTCGAATATACACTACGATGAGAAAGAAAGATTGTAGAGCAAAGCGTATGTTACTCTACAGATGACTGTAAAGGATTATGAAAAGTGGAAAAAATAGAAATAAAGTGATATACAAATACTAGTCTAGGCGTGTCTATTCTATGTCTGGAACACACTCCAGATCTCCAGATCGCCAGCATCAGAAAATTGTTGTAGTATTAAACACACCGTCCGTTTGCAGTCACATCCTTACGTACGACTGAATTGTAACTAGGTATTCGATTTATCTTTCCAGTATTCAATCGCTTAGACTGACATTAAGCGACATTAAGAGATCTTTGAAAGAACTAGAAAATTTACTAGTTCTTAGTTGGAAATTCAAGAAATTCCTTTTTGGTTGTCGTAATGCGATAAATGATCTATTTATTGATAGAGTAATATTGTATATAATGAACAGGTTGTCACTAGTAAATAATGGTGAGGCCTGTAAATAGATAACATCTCAACTCTTTCGGATCGACGCTCTCCAAGAGGAGAGGAAGAGTTTATAGTGAACTTCTTGAAAAAGTTATATTATTTTATATATATTATCTGAATGGTCTGAAAACCAGAATAGCCACAATTACAACGTATGGAAAATGGAAACCTCCAAAGTCCTTAAGTTCGGACACTACCTCTGTGTAGGGCACACAAAGGACTTTGTTCAACAGGTGTCTCGAGTGCGAAACTTTTATAGTGTCAGGGTGTAGTTTAATTTTGGAAGCACCGGTTGGTTTAAGTAAAAGCCATAGAAACTTTTTTGATCCATGTTGTTGACTTTTGGAAGAATTTTAAGAGTATCTGGCATCTACTAGTGGTAGCTTAGAATGTATCATATAAATGGAACTTTCTTCACTTTCATTCTTTGGTCCTCAAATAGATATAAAAGGATTGCATGAAATCTGATTTCTAATAGTCTCGGCCTCTGGTCTCATTGGCCTCAAGTATGTGAAGAATTTTTGGAAGCAGAGACTTAGATTGAGACCTTCTCCCTCAGAATCTCACAGGACCTTTTCAAATGCTTTTTGCTGTTTACAAATATTCGCTTACATAATTTTAGGCTCAAACGTTTACATGTAACTGTTCACGCCACAAGTGCTGAGATAAGAATTTAAACAACAAATCTCGAAAAAAAAAGATACAAAAAAAGAAAAGGCATCACTCCTTGTTCCGTGTTCCCCGTCACAAATTCACATGGGAATCGAAATTGTCAAAAACTGAGAAAGTTTTATCGGTGCATAGTGTTGGACTTTGATTTCAGTCAGCCGTAACCAGTTGCACTTGAAAGGGCCAAGAATTCATTGAGAACCGTGAAATTCACAAAAAAGTTGTTGTCAAATCCAAAATTTGTTTTGACTTGCGGAGTCCAAAGGTTTCGACGATCGCCGTTGTTGCATCTAATTAATTAATGCTTCGACTGAGAATAAAAAAAACAATTTGTTTTCAGGTTTTTGTTTTGTAATTGTGAATTTGTTATTGTGAATTCGTAATTGCGTTTAATGCCGTCTGTGGGGGAGCTCTAACGGAGCTCTAGCTAAATGCCAAGAACAATACGTCATTGACTTAAACGTCTAGTCGTGTAGTCGCCGGTCGCAAGCGTTGGCCCTCAACGGGAAATGACGTCTTATTTGTTCTGGAATTTCAGTTCATGCGTCAAAGTCAAGCACGTGGACCGTTCAGGTGCAAAAGGCAAACGCCCGGAAAATTTAACTGCGGTCTGAGGCTTAGAGTTCATTACGCAGGAAGAAGAGAGTATGGTAGTTCTCAGGGTTTGGAGAAGATTGAGAATAATATGAATGACATTAAATCTATTTTACAACAACAAACAAAGCCATTAGGTATTAGAAAGCAAGGCTTTTGGTGATTTTTTACTCTTTGCTGTCGATGCTGATCTCACATTCAACCATGGGCCTGCACTCATGCACTGTATTGCCGACTGACATTGGTGACAAACTCATTGCAGCGGTTTATGGAATAAAGGGGATAACTCTTATAGGGTAGGGTATAAATAATAATACAAATAAGTTCTGATTTCCAAGGTGTCGCTGTGTTTGATAGATGGTAACATTTATCAAACATAAATTCCGGAGTAAATTACCCACTAAAATCGGAAACAAACTGATCACTGATCATATATGCCAGAGAGAAAGACATGTGCGTTTTACGGAATGCGAAAGAAGAGCTTTCATATATCAGTTGAATTGATGAGCCGGAAATGTAGTGGTTGGCGAAGCGCCTCACAAAACCCACCGCTACGACTAAAGGCGCGTTTATTTCAGTCATTTTAGTGCTAACAATTCAATCGGAACTGACCGTCTTAATAACAACGTTGCAATTCCTTTTATCTGATTTATTTATTTATTAATATTATATATTTTTTTTTTCTCAATTAGACAATTATTAAAAACAATTTCAACGCTAATAAAAGAAATAATAATAATAAAAACCGTAAATCCGCAAGGTCTTTCAAACGCCACACGAACGGTGCGAAACCCGCTATAAGAAATGTAAGTTAAACCGACCAATTGGAAAAAATGTAATTTATTGCTTTGAAACAAGAAACAAAAATAAATAAATGAAAAAAAAAAAAAAACACTTTTAACGATTACTTAATCCATTAAATTATTGGCAAACAAAACCGCGTTCAATTGGCCTACAAAGTGTGCCACCACAAAGTGTGTTAACGCGTGGAGAGCAAAGCAGGCGGTTCGGCGAATGCCGCATTGAATGCGCTTTGACAAATATTTTGATACTTTGCCGACCCTCGAAAAGGGCAAGTTTTATGCAATCAAATTAATGCTTTTTTTTAGAATGTTCATTCAGAAAATGAGTTTATGCAAATGCAGTAACTAGAATACAATTAGCCAACTAACTCAATTGAAGCGTCCACTCCAGTTCGCAAATATTTGATCACCTGCCTTGCCCGCCTCTGCTTGCATAGAACACGAGAACGCAAGCGCAACGTCTTCGACACCGACGCTGCTGTCGTTCTTGCTGTTGACGCTGACGCCGCTGTTAGACTGACGCAGTTGCCTGTTTAACAGAGCGCGCACTCTGTTAATGGCCTGCGTTGCTTAACATGAAATCAACTTCAGCTTAATAACGTTGCTTGTAGAGCTCATTAATTGTTAATTATATACGCTTGCAAGCGATATCTGGAAAATTTTGCAAAGTTCTCAGTAAATTTCCACTTATTCTGTATTGAGCTTAGGTTTCTTTGCGCATGTCAAGGGCGGCGGTATTAATACGCACGAAAAACGATAAACGACTGAATACAGAAAAAGGAGACAGAATAAGAAATAAGACAAAAAGGATTGGCTTAAAACTTGTTACACAAAACACACCAACGTTGTAAACACACAATGACCCTTCGATGGCCACGGATGTCCACTTAATTCTGCTCTATGTAGATGCGCTACCTTAGAGCACATTATTGTTATGGTTTCTTTAGTATTCGAGCGGATCAATAAGTCTTTGATCTTTTGGATTTTCTGTATTGAGCCTTGCCGTGTGTATTTCCGCAATTGATCGACAACTCCCTTTCTCACGAACTAATAACTAACTGGAACTTCCGTGAAGTTTTTTTCTTCTTTTCAGTCGTCTCATTGATCGATATACACTTGTCTAATATTGAGTAAGCTGTGTCATTCCATTCGTGTTTGGTTTGTCCTTTTTTGCAGAAAATGGAGAAACTATGAATCAGTCATGGGCATTAAGCCAAAAAAATAAATAAATAAATCCATGAATTGAATTTACCCGAATCGAGGTGGCTCGTAAGGAGGCCATAGATCGTTTGAAAGTCTGTTTCCACTACAGAGTTAGACCAATAGGCAGTACATTCCATATACGAGGACAATCAAATAAAATTATCTGCTCTGTATGGCTATGTTAATACGAGTATAAACACTAAATAGTGATTAAAGTAAATTAAATGTCCAAAGTTCGAAATCGATATATACTCATACATATACCCCTTTTCGTCGTTCCATAAGAAAAAGACTTATTATAGACTTCATTCTAGCTCCTGAATTTTTTATAACATTTATTTACCTGAATTAATTTCTTTTCTCCCCTTGACCGATACTTTAACGTGTTAAGCTTATGTAAAACGAAGCCTTTGCGTAACATGGGAGAGTTCATTGACAGACTTTCACTCTTCTTGCAAAAATTTCTTAAGCTCTA
Organism: Cacoxenus indagator; assembly: GCA_035041755.1. Classification (NCBI taxonomy): domain Eukaryota; kingdom Metazoa; phylum Arthropoda; class Insecta; order Diptera; family Drosophilidae; genus Cacoxenus; species Cacoxenus indagator. Next base: position 324,416 of record JAWNKX010000379.1, read on the forward strand.
AATTCACAAAATTCTGAAAATAATCATAAATTTTTTAAGTAAAATAAAAACTAAAACAAACAAGCTAACAGATTAGAAAGACTCAATCTTAAAGACGAACATCCAGGCGAACAGGTGTGTATACGGACAGCCATAACTCGATCCACTCCTCTCGTTTATCAAAGGAATGCGATTTTATTATGTTGAAGATGAACATTTCAAAATGTACTTGCATTATCAAAGAGTTAAAAACTGAATTATCGATTTTAGTAATTCGAATGGAGTTATCGTCGTGAAAAGTGTTAGAGCTGAGCTATAAATACATAGGGCAGACGCTGATTAAAGATAGAATCGCCTACGATGAAAATAGCGCAGTTCATCTCAAGTGCGCTTTATTATTAACTGATGGTTAATTAGAAGAATTCTAAGAACTTATTTTTTAGCCCTACCTTTTTTGTATGCACTCTCACTAAGGAGGATCTCACGAGTATATTTGGACAGGTTTCTTGAAGATTTATTGAAGATTATTTTATCTTCTTAGGCTATAAAAGATCTTTCGATGATGAAAAAGATCAACTCTTATTTTCCGAAAAATATTAATACCTCTCAACTCATTAATCCACTCTCGTATTCTCGGAGCAACAGCGATTTTGATTACAAAAAAAAACGCACATGCGTAGTATTTGCACAAGCCGCCGCGCCTCCAGAACACACGCACTACCAACAACAACCAAGCCACCGCCACTCTACACAGCAACCTATGCCCAGCTCGGCTCATCCACAAACCCACATTTCTTATAATTGCCAATATGCTGGGGATGTGCTAAGTTCAACTTGTGTCGCGTCATTTTTTATTGTTGCTTTTGTATTGTTGCTTTTGTATTTATTGTTTTTGTATTTATAGTTTTTGTATTGTGTTTATACGTCAATTCGCCGACGCGACGCGACGCGACGCAACGCTTCTACCGATCGCAGTCGCAAACACAATCGAAGTCGGCGTGCGCATCAGTCGCCTTTCGCATTTGGCTTGCTGACGCTTGTAAATCGCGTTTAATCGCCAACGTTCGCGAGTTTACGCTCAGTTTCATTCAGAAGTTTAAAGTGTTCAGTAGAATTCGCCTCGTAAGTCGTAGTCGCACCGATCTTGGTACGGCTTACTCTAAACATTCTTACGATTCTTAAACGACAGATATAACAAAGAATAGAACGTTTTATTGGAAGTGATTTTGTCGTCCGAATTTGCTTTGAGTTCATTTCACTGCTGCTCGCGTCTCTGCGAATTGGCAACACAAAGGCGAAATAGTAAGGAGTAAAAAATCGAAAACAAAACAAACTTTTAGTACCTTTTATGCTAAATTCTATATTGTTTAAAATTTGTTAATAAAGTAGCAATTAAAAAGGATCATTAATAATAAAAAAATAAAAAATCAACGTTTAGCCATTTTTAATTCAATTCAATTTGCAATTTCGATTTCATTAGCGCGTTTCAACTTTGTTTGCGTTCTCGCTTAGCCGCACAAGGCAGAGGACTAAAAAAGCTGAAGCAGCAGCAGAAGAAGTAAAATAATAAATAATAAGAAGAAGACGTTGTAGGCCAGCGGCAATAAACACACAAAACTTGAAAGTTGAAACTGCCAAAGTGCTAGGGGTAAGTGCACATGTTTTTCTCTTTCTTTATCACTCTTTTGCTCCTCTGTTTCTTAACTCAGTTTTTTACTGTTATTTATTTGTTATTTATTTATTTCATGTTCATTTATATTGCTTTGTAAACAATTTGTCAACAAATCGTTTCAAATTAGGCATATCGAAAATTATTTGAACCCTAAGCTGATCAAGTGTGAACCTACTGAGAGATAATGAAGCATCAGCAGCTAAGTTCAAAATTGAAGATTAATAAAAAAATTTTATAAATTTATGAAGACATGAGATACGTTGTGGGACTCAAAGTGCTTACTAATTAATCTACTAATTAATTTTAATTAATTTATGTCATTCTAATCACGTTTGAGTTATGTTTTTGGCGGTTCAATGGGTTAGTAATGATTTGCAAATAGGTATAATCATCAAAATTTGAATCGAGAGCTTCTGAGCATATTAAAATGAGCATAAAATAGAATATTGAATACTCTTCTCAGTATATATATATATATATATATATATATATATATATGTAGTGTATGGTATGTATAAACTCGTTAACCACAGCACTGATTCTAATAACATTTTCAGCGCAACTCTAGAATAGTCTGCAGCGTAATTGAGTGAAGTTTTGTGCGAAAATCGAAAAGATGTATGCAATTACAATAGCTTTGTAACATAAATCAGTTTGTTATTTTCTATGAAATATAGTTTGTATAAAATATATAGGAATCATATTTTAAAGCGAATAAACACAAAAAGAAATAAACAAAGCATATCGGTATAAAGAACTCATAAAATGTTTCCCTTCGAAAAATCGTTCAACGCAACTAAAGAAGTTTTCACTTGCCGTTTACATGTTCATTCTACACAACTCCCGAGCAACGCCGGGACACCTGTTAGTAAGACTTTGTGGTAGTCATTCAGTAGTCCTTAATTTTCGGATATAACGTTTTTCAGAAGGAGTACCAATTTCATATTAGATTTCATTCAGGCTACTAAACGATATTTATCAAGATAGTAGTACCTCATTAATTAGGTACCTAGAGATAATGGCCATTAGTCAAAGGCTTTGTTACGTGACTTTCTCAATTAAAACTTCGATGCTCAGCTTAGTTGGGTTATCTTGGATTTTTATTTTTATTCATTTTTTAGCGTTTGGTCATAAAAGTTTCAAAAAACAAAATTCAATAAAATTCCGGCGTAAACACTAATAAGAAATATAGGTTTTTAAATTCGTTCTGATGTAATGCTGAACTGCTCAAAACACAAAATAATTCTTATAGAAACTTAAAGCAAAGCAATCAGGATTTTTGCAGTATCAAAAAGAGATGTCAATAATACGTTGTAGTTTGATAAAATTCGTAGTTCAAAAGTCTCAATGTCTTAAAGAAAGCCAAGAAATTTGCTTAAAAATATACAAACCCACTCTGACTTATGCTGGGCATACACAACGAACATGCTCGTGTGATTCGCTCGAGCAAAACAACAAAAATTGAAATTTTACACGAACATTTGCTCGCCAACAGCGTCAGCATACATGATGAATTTGCTTTCTAACACGTGCGAATCACACGAGCTTGCTCCTCTTGTTTGGCTAGCTTTCTGCTATTGAGCTCTGTACTAAGTTACTTTGTATCATGAGAAAGGAATTTGTTGTACAAAGTGAAGAAAATTGTGAATCGCTAACAGAGCATAAAAGTGCGAAAAAACTAAAATTCCTCACGGTACGCTCCGAAACACGAATTGCCATAGTTTTACGGTTTGTTATTGTTTCTCAGAACAACGCGTACTTGGAATAGTTTTAGACCCGGAAAGTGTCTGAAAACACTCGGGGAAATACAATCGAAATCTAATTGAAATTTGAGTTAATGAAATTCCTTTCACGAAATTTAAACGCGATCCAAAAATGTATGAAAACCGAGGGAAATAAAAAATCGTGAAATATAAAGTCGTAAAAAGTCGATTCGGAAATATGATTTACGGTTTGTGAAGAGCACGATTCGCTTTAAATTTGTGTCACATGAGAGTTCAGCGCTCAGAAGGTTCTCGATCGTTTTCTTATTGAAGGTGCTACTTTGTCAAAGGAGCCGAGTTGCCTAGCATTGTTCATTGAAACGGTTTGCCAGAGCATGGAATTGGAAAGGCGGAAGAGTCTGTCTTTAGTGCATTAATTTGCTTGCTATTTCATTTCTCTGCTTCTTCAGCTCCTTTTTTGTGAGCATTGCCTTTGGCAAATGCATTTAAGCCAGGCACAGCAACCTTGGACTTGACGCAACTCGATTCGAACTCATTCAGTTCGTTGCGATTTGGTTTACGGCGACACCTGATGCGACGCACGTTCGCCACAACAACGCGTTGCTGCGTCAGGCAGATCGTTAATGGGCCTGTCTCCGAAGAAGCAGAAACAAGTAGATAATAAGATTATGCAGAAAAAAGTGCAACTGCAGTCCAGTTCAGTGCGTTGTGTGTCCCTGAACTCGTATTTATTGTTTAAATGAACGCTGGAACAACTTTCAAAGCAAGTGGCATTTTTTGTGTTCTGCTCTTCTCAGTATCCTTTTTCATATTTGCTCAGACTTCCGCCTTCTCGATTACATTGTTTTTGCTACTATTGGCTTAATAATTATCTTAATGGGTCTGCTTGTCGCCGAAATCAGCTCATTAACGCCCAATTATAGTAAAACAGTGAAGACTCGTTTTGTTGCCTTACATGACTCACATGATTTTTATATGTTCAACTCAAGTGCTTCCCAAAAACTTGGGAATCCTAATTTTTTTTATTGACAACTCGAAATTTCTGTCTTAGACTAGACTCCGCTGAAGCGCAATTTTTCATAATTGATAATTGAGACGTAGCTTTTATTATTATTCGCTACACGCTGTTTTTAGTTTAGTACACAGCAAAAGCGTTGATGGCTGCAATTAATGAGAACCCTAGGCGCGCTCAATGCAAAAAAAAAATTGTAATAATAATAAATAAATAAATCCATATAAAACGCATAAGCTAAGCGATTAATTTCAGCTTTAATAATACGCAAAACTTTATTTTGTTTAATTAATTTTTCTGATTTTTTATTGGCAGACAGCGACGTCTTCCGCTGTCAACTTTTAATTGATTCCGTAGTGTAAGGTTTGAGCTGAGTTGGGATTTAAATATTGTCGTCAGTTTTTGATTAGCGTCAATTATATGCATATAGAACCGATTCAGCGTAATTGCATAACTCTAATAATTATTAGTTGATAAAGTTTGTTTAACGGTTCTATAGAAGATGACGTAGGTAACACCTCACGTTACTGGCTACAGGAGAGGAACAATTTAAAGAATGATTTTTCCTAAATGCTACGTGCATTCTGAAACAATAAACAACTTGTTAAAAAATAGTAACACTTACTACAATTAACTGCTTAGATCTTGCACTAGTCTACAAGTGACAATAAGCGCTCAGACTTAAGACGCTCCGGCGTAGCCTTATCAGCCTACAGTTTGTCGTATAATATTAACAGTCGTAGTAGTCGTAAATTCATATGTCGCGTTAATTATGGGACACCCTGATAACCGTTACTTCTGTTTGGCGTCTCAACCGGCTTATAGGACAACACTAAAGTAGGGCTTACTAGCAACCTTTGGTATTTAAGCAACATTGGCATAGGAATTAGGTGTTCGTTTTATAGAACGCACATTAGTCCCCAGTTGATATATGTAGCTGTATTGTAGATATTGACACTTTTTTACACTAGAAATTATGTTATTAAAATCCTGGATACAGTTTATGACCCCAGATGTAGTAGTTAAACCTGCAACCTCTGGTCACGAAGTTTGCATTGATGCTACTCGCTCTTCAAAATTGAGTAAGCATTGGAAAAATTCCATGGCTGTTATACTTTTTATGAATGCAATATAACGTAATGTAATATAACCTGCTCATTTCCCGCGGAACTTTTATTAGAGTGTGGCATTAAGGACGTTGAACTTGGGATGCGTAGAACACAAACTCGAGATTTGCGTCAGAAAAGTTCGAACATTTTTAATGCTTCGTATTTTTTATAGAAGGTCAACAACCAGCGAATGTATTAAGCAATAAAATCACAATTAAATGTAGAAGAATTATGATATTCTTCTTCAACGAGAAGTTATTGCATGCGCCAGCCATGGTGCGCAATGGCAAATCCGCAAGATGTAGCCTTCTGAGGCGTTGCGGGCGTTTGGTTTATTTTTCAACAATAAAAAAATTTTTTTTTATTATTAAAGTTGGAGTCTGTTCTAAGAGAGATAGGACATACAACGTTGCACCTACGATCCTGCGCTGGTGCTTGGACGGTAGTCTTTTGCAGTGCACTTCTAGCAACTTGATAGCTAAACGTTGATGTCCACTTCAAACCCTAAAGTGTCTCTGGTGCTGAATCTTCATTCTGATCGTTGGTATGTCCAGGTCTCGAGGAATAGCTGATTTTCACATGCACCGCGGCCCAACGCCAAAGCTTTGGGTGGATGCCGTTGAAGAAGTGGATCTTTCTAAGAGTAAAGTTGAAAAAGTTTTCAAAAGGAATTTACCATTTCGAAGTGGCCCGAGCTCTTTGGATTTCGGTATTCGAGGTGACATTGAATTGTTTTAATGGAATGTACCGTACTCATAACTACTAAGTCTGATTATCACACGGCTGTCAGAAAATGGCTGAATTCGTGAATGAGCCAAAAGGCAAATACAATGCCGCTATCACCGAGTGCTTGGCATGAGAGAGTTATTTTCTCATTTTCTTTGCATTGTTACTTGAATGTAAATATTTATGCATAAATCAGTACCCAAACACAAGTTCCGATCGGTCACTATGGCAAAGTGTTTGAAAGTGGTCAGTGCCTATCAGAAACAGAAATGTTTAAAGCGCCTAATTTTAGCCGCTGACTTCAGAGACATGCGAAAAAGCGAATTTCGCTTTCAGAAAATCTGCCGCCCAACGACAACAAATGGCAAACGAAAGAGACTTTTTCAAATCGAATTTCAAAGCACGTAAGCGCTTGGTTGAAAAAGTATAAAAAAAAATGAAATAATAAAATAAAAAAATAATAATAAGCGAAGCACAAGCACTTCAAGAGAATTTACAGGAACCTTTGATTTTATTTGAGTTTGTGGCGTTCAAATTGCCACTCGCGCGGATCGCACTTTCAAATCGCCGTCGAGATCGCCGCCAACCAAGGCAGCGGTCAACGAACGCGTTCTAGCCGTAGTGGATGAAGGGCTAAGGAAGAGACGCTTTTTTGCTCATGGGAATGTTTTATTGTACGAGCGAGAATAAAAAAGAAACAGTGCTTAACACAAAATATATTATAACAGAGGCTTGCAAAAAATAGGCAAAAAATTTAATGCTTCAAAGCAAACTCAGAGCAATAAATACATCAGTTATGCAAACAATGTTGAGCCCGGGCTCTGGAACAGGAGATGCAGAACTGATTAAGAAGAACCCAGATACACTCATTGAATGTCAGTTAGATTCGCATTGGCCGAGAGAGAGAGAGAGAGAGAGAGAGAGAGAGAAACGAAGATAGTAGCTGATTTCTCTTGCTAATCTCACTCTGGATCCGCACGCCTTTCGAGTTGCGAATTTACGCCATTTGCTAATAGTTAAACAAAACACACCACATGAAGCTACAAAAAAAAAAGAAGAGATATTCAGATAGAAGAAGCTTGCATCTATCTAAGAAACGGACTAAACGGTTTTATAGATTTGCTTGCTCATTTAGTACAATTGAACGCTGGCTGACTTCGGGTTCAAAAGTCAGTTCTCCGTGCAAGTCTGAACAACAACAGATTTTTGGCCAAATCATCACAAATTGGCAAATTGACAAGCAACAACAACAAGTCGAGGGACAAAGTAACAGTTGCAAATTTCAAACTGGTTTCGGTTACGCCGCTCATACGCCGTGATTTGCTGAAATGATTTTAATACAAATTTACAATAAATGCGACAACGACGACGACGACGAAGACAACACTAATGAGTATTATGGATCGTGTTTGGCCTATAAAAATTGCAATAAAAAATTCATCATCATCATCATCATAATCAACAGCAGCATCAGCATCCTTGATAAGCACAAACAAAGCAAAATGCTTTATTCGATCATAAAAATTAAGAAACTCAGCAGTTGAGCAAGATGAGCAGCCAAAAAAGGCTTTAATGAAATGCAAAATACCAAAAAAAGTGGCGGCAAAAAATATTTAAATAAATGCAAATGTGGCAACCAAATTCTTTATTTAGCATTTGGACTTTGAGCGTTGTTTAGACCAAATTAACAGCGACCCAAATTCGCAAACAACAAACAGGTGAATAACACATTAAAATAAATAGGTGTGAGCTTGCATAACAGAGAAAGGTATACAAAACGATACAGCGAGTGATCGAGATAGACAGATTGTGAAATATTTGCTGTGTTGTTATTATTTGTTAATTTTGAAGAACCGGCTTAAGAGATTAGAACGTCGGCAGCTATTGTAACAGTGAAGAACATCAAAGCGAAGTTTAAAAAATGAGGTTCAATAAATTATGGCAATAAAAGTGAAGAGCACCATATGCAAATGAATAACAAGGAATGAAGATTATTATATGTAGCTCAAGAGAAAATGAACCGTGTAAGTTAAAAAAAAAACATGTGTGCAGTTCACTCAACTTCAAAAAAAAAAAAAAAACCCCGCGTGCCCTTCCTCTTATTTTTATTACATACACTGCTAACAACTTTGGCTCAACGCTCGAATACTACAAGAAGAACGATAATGCGATGACGCGATGACACTATGACGCGTCATAATGATGAGCATTATGTACAAAAAGAACACAACGTAAAGCGCAATACTTTTGTGCGTGCTCAAGAGAGAGTAACGTTTGTACATTTTTAAGCAACTCACAAATACAAACACAACATTTGTACGTCTGCGGTGTATTCCTTCTCTGTTTCCCGGCATGGAAATATAGCAATTTTTTACTACCAAGAGAGAGTAACGTTTGTACATTTTTAAGCAACTCACAAATACAAACACAACATTTGTACGTCTGCGGTGTATTCCTTCTCTGTTTCCCGGCATGGAAATATAGCAATTTTTTACTACCAATGTGCCCTTAGAAGTTTCACTTAAACAAATAAACAGAAAAAAATAGGCAATTTTTTAAATATTTTTTTATACAGTCATACTTCCCTATAGCGTATCCTCATGGGAGCAAAAAATCATATGGAAAATTTGTTATACAGAAATGAAAAAGTTGTGTACTTGAAATCAATGCGTTGTAGGGAGAGCTTCGTTCTATAGAAGTTCGTTATAGGAAAGTTCGACTGCATCACACTCACATGTACCAATCGCAGAAATTTCAACGATATTACATAATTGATCTGACTTGCGTTTAATGAATGGTTACTATAAATAAGTTTAATAATGAAATCCCGAAAAACTTAAGCCTATTTTCCTATACACAGTTCAGCATAAAAATACACACACATATTAGAGTATTGACTTGTTTACATACCGCAGTTCAGAATTGAGACCCATCATTTGGTATGGGAGCTATACCATTAAATAATATTAAGATCTTCAAATGTTCAGAGTTGGGTGTGCCTTAGGAAAGAGTTATGTCTAGTTTGGATACACACAAATCTAGAGGCAGACGAACACATGATAGAGCTGATGAAGTATATTTATTTTACCTGGCTGTCCTTTTGAGATTATAGGACCACCACAACGCTCTTTTAACCTTCGAATATCCGAGACTTGCTTCGGTTACGCTAAATGAATGGTTTGTCTGATGGGGTGGGTAATTAGCCCGTCGCAATCAGTTTTTGGTACCTTGGTTGGATGAACGTGGGAAGAGTGGGATTCTCCTTAGAAATTAGGAAACGTAAGGAATTAGGCAGTAAGAAAAATTGGAAATTGCGGTACGAACCAACGAACTCTGGGGCAGTCGACTCAGTGCACTTACATTAAACTACCGAGACCTTCAAGAATGGATTGCGGGTGCTTTACATAGTTGTTGATGTATGCATTAATCACTGAATGAAGGGTTAAAAATTATAAATTAAGATCACGTCAACGGGTTGCGTCACTAGTCTTGTGTGATAGCGACTGCTGTGAGAATGAATCACCTCCAAACCTTTGCATCGTGAGTTCGCTGTGCACTGCGGTGTTGTGGACGTACCAAGGGACGTCTGTAAATCATCTGAGCGCATTCTTCTGGCTCGTCTGAATTCTTCTGATCTTGTAGGCAGTAGCGGTGTTCCATATTTGTGTGGCATAACGCCAAGCAGTTGCCACCAGTTGCAGATAGATGAGCCTCTTGTTAGCTACGTATAGATGGTTCGAAGGCCGGAGGAGCTACTCCAGCTTCTTAAGCTCTTGGTAGTGACTACACTACTTGGTGGTAACTACCCTTATGGAAGATAGAGTAGTGCAAATTGAGCAGCGTAAGATAAAAGGTTAGGACCGAAATGTAAAATCAAAAACTGAAGATTAAAAAAAGAAAAATAGCCATTCAATGATCTTCTATCTGATAAGTCGTGCCTCAGTTCGAGTTGTTCAACATAGTCAAATCGAGATCGTCTTGAATACGCACATTCGTTCGATATTCGTAAGTCCAAGACTTTCTAGACTTTTCGTTGATTGCATTTGTCTCGTTGCAGAATCATCTCTGAATATAATCAAAATAGAGACAGGTTTATAAGAAAATATCACGTGAGGGATTTGAATGGATTTTAGCATTAATCAACATCGTTATGGTGTTGATAATAATGATGATGATGAACCACGTCATGACTTGGTAGACAATGTCGATGACGCTGATGACTAATGAAAATAATTAAACAACTTTCTGAGTGAAACGTGTCTAGCATATTAATGTATGGGTATATTATGTGATTTGCAGGGATTCTATTCCGGTTGTGTTGAGTGCTAGGGGTCTGACTGCGCGAATTGCTACAGTTGAGCGAAGTTCAAAACTGTCGAGGTAGAGATACTTTGGAATTACATATTAATGATGATGTTGATGATGACAAACATCACTTGAGGAAGTTGAAACGTAATATATATTGAAGACAAAGAAAAGAAAAAAGCCAAAGCAAAGCAAAAGTAAAACAAGAAAAAGATCAAAGCAAATGCTAACATAACGCAAAAAAAGATACAAAATTTAAAACAAAAGAGCGCAAAATCATAGTGAAAGAAACATTGAAATTGTTTGTTAATTGCAGCAATTAACGCGCTAACAGATACTGCCAAATGACAACGAGAATAACACTAACGAAAAACAATAATAATATTAACAACAACAACAACAACAATGCCAATAACAAATATGTAGTAACAACAACATTACTGTGAACATTACAAAATATTCCATGAATTCGCTTAGCTGAGAGCTAAGCTGCGTTGAGCTAAGTTCGCTGTCACTCGATCATGCAGTCAATCAGTCATTCAATCATTCAAACACTCAATCACTCATGCACTCAGTTAAATGACTACAAATTACAACATGTTTACTTAATTGTCGTTGTTATTATTGTTGTTGTTCTTGGATTTTTTTGTGGTTACAAGCTGACATTTTAGTTTGCCATTGGCATTCTTCCATATAACTTAACAGTAACTCCCATTCGTATGTTTGTATGCGCATTGTTTGCGTGCCAGGCACGGTCTTATAATTTGCGCATGCACTTTGTAACACAGTGAAATAGATATAGGAGACTGCATGAAGCATACTAGTATAAACAAGTGTTTTATTATTATTGATCACATCGCTGCACAACCAGTTCGCTCAAATCACTAGAAGAGAACACTGGGGATTCGAATCCACTGACGCTAAGCTACCGAGTTCTAATGGAGTAATCGGTAATTTGTACTAAGCGTACTTTATACACTGAGATATAAGTTTTTTAAATTTCTAGTTATTAATATTTTTGGTTAAAATAGCAGACATATGAACTTGTACTTATAACTGTTTTTTACCCATAACAATTTGAAATCATTGGGTCGTATGGAACACGTAAACTCATTGGTTCTTTGTTATTTTATATTTTTTATATTGCGCTGAAATTTCCAAGAACATAGAATTGTATTAGTGGTTCATTGGGCCAAATTTGGAACCCATGGATCAATAAATCAATTGAAATGGATTTTTTTTTTTAAATTTTTTTTAGTACCATAGTGGTGTTTAAAACTGTGAAAATTTCAAGATCTTAGACTGCCAGGGTGCTCTTACCATATATTTGGTCATCAAAAAAGTATACGCGTTTTTATAACTATATGGTGTTGGTAGCCATATATTGCGCAATACTAATCCGATTGCGTCAAACGAACTCGCGTTTGAAAGGTGACATTTAAGGCTCCATTTTTTGTGAATGCAGCTGTGTAATTTGTTGTTCGTGTTAAAAGTTATACTGATTTGAAAATGAGTGAATTATCTGAAGAAATAGGATGTGATACTTTCTGTACTATAAAAATGTAAAACCGCTGCAAAAACATGCCGAAAAATTTGTGCGGTTTAGGCTGAGGATGCTGTGAGTGAAAATTGGACCCAGAAGTGGTTTACTCAATTCCGTTTCGGAATTTTCAATGGAGTTAATTCGCTCTCTATTGTTCACAACTCGGCCACGTGAACGAAGCAATCAAGGCAAAGCGACCAGAATTGGCCAACAAATATTTTTGTTTAATAATTACTAAAAAAAATAACCGCGGATACGTTTTATATCTCCCTATACATCTATGATTCCAATTCAAGTTTTCGCCTTCTTTTTTTTGACGCGTCGAGCTATAGAAATAAATTGTGAGCCTCTACAATTTATTGCCTATTTATCTATACCCCCTATAGTTTGCATTCCATTGAGTGATCACTCATACTAACTTATTATTATTGTACATGTGATTTTTAAACACAAAATTCGCTGTCTATCGCCTGACGATAGAGTAGAAAAAACATACCTAAATTTGATCCATTTTCAGGTTGTAATATGCACATTTTTAGCACCATGCACAAAAACATAGAAAATTTGAAGCTCTTAGGATTACTGGATACTATAGCGCTCTTAAAGTGCGAAATTCCGGGTTGTTATTTTACAGAATGTATATGCTTGGATCAAACTCAAGTTCTGCTTTCTTTTGTAACCTATTATCCTTTCTTTTTTTCCTTAATATTTAGTTTTTCTGTTATTATAAGAACAACTTAAATTAAAGTGTATGTATATAAATTAACAACACAACTTAAATTAATAGGTGCGGATATGATTTAATAATAATATTAAAAGGATCTATTAGGGTGGTCGACAGGGTGTGATCTTCGCCGCAGTCTTGCCACCGTAACTCCTCCAATTCTGCGTCGTTTTAGAAGGCGCCTTGCTAGAATATTTGGATGATTTTTCCATATATATTTTGGCCTGCGAATAATCACATCGGAAATTTTCGGTATTTTTAAGGCTCCTGAAATTGCTGAAATTGTAAAATTTATTATAGTTTTTTGCTTTCATAAAAACTCTTGCAGTAATTGAATTTCTGTCATTTCGAGGCTGTAAAGTATTACAATTTCGTCATAGCTGAAAATTTCATTTTTTTGTTTTTATTTCATGTATAGCGCATCATTGGCATAGCTAGCTATATATGGTACATCAGATTGCAGTATCTAGATACATTGCAATTGATCCCGTTTCAACGCAGTTGTCAGCTCAACTGTCAAACTTGTCATTCTGATTACTCAGTTAAACCGACTTGACAATCGATTTGCGAATCGAATTAACAAAAAAATGTCGCCGCTCAATGATGCCAGACACGTTTTTAAGGAAGTTCACTCGTATTTTCCGAACTTGTTGATTTTGATAAATACGCCTTAATCGCACTAAAACAGTTGTAAAAGTGCATAAATAGTTTCGTTGATTGAATTAATTAAGCGTACGCAGCATTAGAATGAATGCAAATAGCATGAAATTATCTAAAAAAAATATAAATAAAAATAAAAATAAAAATAGCACAGTGATGAATAATAAAAATTAGCGCGTGTTTTTTTTCCTCGCGCGGCTTTAACGCGATTTTAACAACTTTTTCTATTCGGTGGCTTCCGCTTTGCTCAGCATTGACACTTTTGTAAACCTTGAAAAAGCCAACTAGCTACAATGACATATAATAAGTAACAACTAATATACAGCAATGTGTCTTACTTATTAAACAAAAGACTAATAAAAGACACATAAAGCTTAAGAAAAAACTAGACCAAATGCCAAAAAGAGTATCTACGACACGACATAAATCGCTAACAATAAAGCCAAAATAAAGAAAAGATGTGCCCAAAACAAATTTTTGAATCGCTTTTTGACATTGAAAAAAGGTTGTTGATGGATTCGTTTCAAAACAAGTTGTCCGCATCCCCGGTATCGTCACGTCCTCTGCTTCAGAAACAACAGTTCAAAATTAATTACCGAAGACTTGCGATTTTTGCATTGCATTTGCGCTTTCAGTAGACGCCCGCCCAATAATTATTGGTTGTTGTGACTGTTGGGCTGTCATGTGCATAGTTCGTGTAGCTCATATCTTAATTAGCGCTTGAAAATCAGCTATCAGGCAAGCAATCTGATTGCTGTTCGTGTGTACATAAAGTATAAAGTACCTTATTGATTTGACGCCCATTGGCTGCGATTTACAACAACAACAATACAAAATTGCGCATTGCCAGGTTAACGCTTTTAATTGCTCTGTGTGTGGGTGGGCGGTTGACGACTCAAAGTGCAAAGCGTTTAGTAAGGGGATTTTTATAAACATTTTTATAATATTCTCTATTTAGTGATTTATCTTAAGTGTTAATTGGAAAAATTGTAGATCGCATCAATCTTTTCAAAGTGATTTTTCCAAAGTATACAAAATTATCTATTTGCAGTTACTACTTCCACAGTGATCTTTCTAATGTATGAGTAACCGGAAAAGACATCTTACCAAAGTAATTAATTCAATTGGCTCTCTCTGTATAGGTTTTTGCAGGGTTATCTTTCCAAAGTGACTTGTTTAAAATGAACTTTCCAAAAAAAAAAATATTTTTTCGATATCAGTGATTTCAGCGATTACGATTTTCAAATCACTTTGATTGTGATTTGCGATAGAGTTTCTGATCACTTAAAACACCTAAAACATCAAAATCACTGAAAACACCAAAATCACTTACATCACCAATGTGATTTCACCAAAATCGGCGAAAGAATTGAAATCACTAAAATAACCAAAAATACTACTCCTCACTAAAATTGCCGAAATCACAGAAATAATCGCAATCACTGAAAACACAAAAATCATTGCTACTTTTGAAAAACGATTTAACGGCGTCGGAGTGCATTGTAAGAGCGATACATATCGAAGCCCCTGGTTCAAGACCCGGCGTCACCATTTCATAACTTAGGTATGATATGAATTATAAAGTAGTAAAGAGTTTATGGTCTTAATTTCTAGTACTCTATCAATATTAGGTACTTTAATGTAGCATATAAGTCGTACTTTATTTAATATTAACATTCATATTATTAATATTACCAAACAAACATAGCATTAAAAAAAATCTACCGAACGTAGTCACCACAATGTGATCTATCTTTAGTAATACTTCAAATAAACACCAGCTAACCACCTCAAAGCGATCTGTCCAACGTGATCGCACAAGCTAATTATTTCTTTCTATAAAAAACAATTCCACTTAAGTGATCTTTCCAAAGGAATATATCAAAGATAATCTGTCTATATACTGATTCTTAGTCTATTGAATGGGTGCATTGATTCTAATATTTACAAATAATTTTCTTTATAGTGAACTAACTTCACAAAGTGAATTTTCAAAGCGAGCCTTTCTTTAAAGTGATGTCTTCACAAGTGATGTCTGGCACAGTGGTAGTTTTTCAAAGTGATATTGCCTGTGAAATCATTTCAAATTAATTTCGTCAGAGTTATTCGTCAAAATGATATTTCCGCGCTGATATCTATCCAATGCTCTCTTCTCTCTCTGAAGAGATCAAGTTAATCTTTCGAAAGTGATCTCTTCGAAGTGTTCTTTCTTATAAGCTGCTTTAGATAGGTAATGAGTAATGAGTGCAATTTCTAATTGCGGATGCCGTGTAAATTAATAACAAATTTTAATTTTTTTTTTGCTAAACTCGTGTGGGAATTAATGTGACAAATGTCAAAACGTTGGAATTTTTCAATAAACTTTGGGATCGTGTTGGAGATACAGATACTGCTTGTCAAGATTCAATCAACTAACACTTTATATATTAAATATAAATTGTTGTTGCAATTTTTTTTTAATTTACTTTTTGCTAATTGACAAATCTCGCGTCTAAGTCAATTAGAACTCATTAAACCCAAGTTGGATTTAATTGGTTGCCTGCCTTGTTCAATTTCCGTTTAGACCGATGAAAATTTATATTTTCCACTAAAGTGAAACTGAGCACACATACACATACACACACACAAAACGCATAAACCTCGCCCCTCGCTGCCGCTTGTTATTGAAATTTGGCTTGAGTAGGCAGCATTAAATCGGATGTTGCTGCGTTTTGGGATCGCGTTTTCAGTGTTCGATCGGCTTTTTCTTGACGCTTTTAACAAATTTACAAATGTGAAAATCAAATCGTAAGAAATCGTAAATTACCTAATGTTTACAGTTAAAATAAGTGTTTGCTTGCCCAGCTATTTGCCGGCGAAGGTTAAAGCGGCACCACCGGTCGTCGGTCGTCGGTCGTCTGTCGTCTGTCGTCGTTGTTGACTGGTTTGACAATGTCCGGAGACGACGACCTTTCAATTACACTGCGAAGTTGATTTAATTGAAAACTAGTGTGAGAAACAGTGGAAAACATTGAAATTGAGTCATTTTTAAATTAATTCAAAAGGTTGTGCTTTGAGGTTTCTGGTGCAACACTTCATGTTTAGTTTAATTAGTAGATTAGTGAGTATGGCAGTTGTTATCAACGGAAGTGTCCACAACAATGTTTATTAATTTTATAGAGGACACCAAAAAAAAAAAAAACACATAATATATGCATTTAATATTATGTGTGGATAATAGCATATCGATAGTCAATACGAAGATGTACCGACTCAATCAGCTTCTGTAAACAAACTGGTTAACAAAGGGCGCTTACCATGGGCACTGTAATTAAAAATAAGGTTGCCAACTGAAAAAAAAATTTCAATCAATCAAAAAAGCATTAAAGAAAAATTTAGAATTGAATAGATGCAGCTCTTATCAAGACATCCCTCCAAGGTGATACATGAGATGAAATGTATATAACCGGACGTTAGAATGATCTATTTTTATAAAATTGCTTTATTATACTCCTGACATTTTTTTTGTTTCCAACGGAGTTTGCAGCACACTGAAGAAGATATGGGAGACCCCATATACTATTTCATCTACTCGTATATTCTTGATTAGAACGACGTGATGAGCTGTGCCGCTGTTCGTTGTTATGTATGGGCCGTAGGCTCATACTATGAGAGCTTTATGAGACACCTAAAATCAATAGAGGAATACCTACCATAAAAACCACATAATGTTCTTGTTTGTTGATCTATCAAACTGAAGTTTGACCTAAGGTTCATTCAAGCATATCCTGACGGTTACAGGTTTACTGGATGGTGCAGCTACAATACGAGGAGCGTCATTTTCCCAATTGTTATATCAAAATAGTTTTTGGTCTGAAGTATAGTACACCTATAGAATAGTCAATTTTTCTTTTTTATTATTATTTGTCTCTTTATTTGCTACCCTATGCAATTGAAAATTTGCAATTTGATCTGATTCCGCTTAATATACACCGATCCTATGTTTAGGTAGTACTCAAATATTACCTAAGACAAATCATCTATCAAAACCGTTCTAGAGGAACATTATTTTTTCAGCACTCGATTAGAGTAGAAAATTTTTATTGAAACCTCTTAGCATCGTTGCCCATTCAATATAGCCAGCTATAAGGCGATCTGGTCTCTCGTTAATCTTCTCATATCATTTGAGTAGCACTTGTGAAATTATTACTTTCAATGGTGCTCGCTCACCTTCGACATTTCCCACGCTACCGCTGCGAGTGAATAGCCGATCTCACACGCACTTCAGGTCAGTTATAATTAAACCGTTAATGTCAACACGAAGCAATTAAATCTTTTTCAATTAAACTCAGTTAAGCAATTCAAAAAAGACTCTCAAATAAATCGACGTGAAATTTAACAAGTCAGAAAAAAAATGTCTAATAAGAAAACATAAACAACAATAACAACAATAAGAAATAAATGTTTATTTGCTTGGTAATTTCAAAATAGTTGTAGTCCAATGAATTTTTCGTATGCCTCAAAATTGTCGCTTCTCTTTGAGATCATTGTAAAGATCAATGTTTAAGCTTGTCTCAGGTTGTTGTTGTTTTGTATTTTCTCATTAATACACAAATGAAGTCGCTTCGTAATTGTTTGCGCCCCGCAAATTTGGGCGTGGCAGCATAAAAAAAGATAATATCCATTATCATTATTACAAAAAAAAAAAAAAAATTAAATAAAATTAATAAATAAATAAATATATAAATTATTCAAATGCTCGGAATTCACACATCTCAACTGAGCTGAGCATGGGAGAGCCGCGTTCGACTATGGTGCGCGGCAAGCGCTGCTGAAAATCGCTTATTGAATTTTGCAATTAACTCGCGTGTTTCTCGCAACATGCGATTATTTTTGTTTTCAATTTATTTGTTTATTTTTTTTATTATTATTTTGATATTATTAATAAATTTTTTTTTTTAAGGAACTAAGAATACCAAACTTGAATTTTTTTGGTGCATTCTGTGATGGCAAAGACTTCCTTATTTTATCATTTCGCATACCGTTGAACAGGTGCCAAACAAATATTAATACGAGTAGCTCACCCGCAATCAATCGTTCAATTAAATATTGATATATTTGTGTCGGCGGCAAAGCTTTGTCGTTTCAATTTTGTTTCAACTTGAATTCGCCCCTCGTTTCAATTTCAACGAGCCAATTTTCGATTTTCGATTGCGAACATTGAATTGCGTTATGCAATACAAGTCGTCACTTGTTGTTGCTGACGTCGTTGTTGTTGTTGTCGTTGTTTTTAACTTGTTTGTTTTGTTTTAATGACCGCTCAATTGAGTTGCTGTTTGTAAACCGTTATTACAGCAGCGCTTAGATTACAACATACGATAAATAATCAAGCACCAACGCATCGACTGTGCGCACTGCGCAGTGCTGCAAAGCGTTTGACATAGAAACCCATTTCGATGTGGACGCCTTTTTTGTCAACGCTTTTCAATTAATTAATTAATTTTTTTCATTTGTATGCAACTGAAAGTATATATACATGAAAAATATAACAAAATACCCACATACACACACTAGGTCAATCACAGACCACAACCACCCACTCATTTGGATAAACATCGTACATGGCGCATCACGCGTGCGCTTGCTTGCATGCCTATGTGTACGTGCAAGTGCAGGCGTACATGCGTGCGTTGCGTTGTGCCTGTGTGGGTGCCGCTTTTCGTAATGCCCAAAAGTTCGTTGGCTTGCTCGTTAACTTTACTTGCATTGATGACTACTAGCGAGTATGAACCTGCAGTTTAGGGTGGCCCTAAATTATTAAAATTAATTTTAAAAATTAATGAGTAAAATATAATGGTGATCCACTGATAAATTTAGCGTGTCGGAGCCAATTTTAAGAGCAATGAGTCATAATTAACTGAAACTGCTAACTTAGTCGAATATACAAAATTAATGAGAATAAATTGAATTTAAAATGGGGAATGGGTTAGTTTAGAGGTTTTCAATTTGGTCCTATTTTTCTTTAGACCAAATCTGTGTTAAAAAAAAATGTTTTTAGGACACCCTTTTTCGCTGTTTTCGGTTTTACATGGAGAAAATTACTAACCAGGCAAATAACATGTCTCAGTTTAGTTGCGAGCAAGCGAAATTCCCAACACTAAACGTTTGCACCTGTCTCCTTGTCTCTGTTGTCGTCGGTGTGGTCGTAAACATAGTCGCTCAACGTCGTCATCAAATTGCCGGAGCATGTAATTTTTAACTGATATTGTAAACGTGCGCCGGCGGCTCAATTGTGGCGCCCTTGACTTCAATTTCTTTCTTTATTTCTTCTTTGTCTTTTGTTGTCTTAAGCTTTTTCTTTGGCTTTGTATTTGTATTTGTGTTTGTCGCCGCTGGCGTATTGAAAGGGAAAACTTCGTGCGGCGCAGGCACATAAACAATGCGCGTTTAACGGTAAAGCGACGACATTTGGCCGCAATTGGCCAAGTTAGTCAGAAGGCTTCTTGTGGGCGTGTTCTGTGTAACGATTCACAGAAACATTTTGCATTTAATAATAAATTTGAGTATGTTGGCAATCATGGCTTACCGTATGGGACTCGTCATTCATCACTCAGTCACTGACTGATTTGCTTTAAGCTAATGACGATAGAGCCTTCAAAAACTCCAAATTTCAGTCTTAGAATATCCGCTAACGTGGGCGCTATATCTGCGCTGTATCTTCTTTCTCAACTTTCATTCATTCATTCATTTGTTCTTGTTCTCTCATTTCACATCGTGTTGGCCCACAAAATGCTTTGAGCTATATTTTTTATTATTCTTATTGTTGTTGTTGTTAGTGGTGTTTTCTTTCTTTGGCGTTTTGTGTTGCGCATGAAAAAAACGCATGCACATTCGATTGAGACACTTGACCAATTCAACGACAACAACGATGATCGACAACAATGGTGCCACGTAACACAGATTTGTATACGAATTGGTTTTTTGTTTGTGTTGCTTTTGTTGTTGTTGTTTTGGCTATTGCTCATGGTGTCATTTGTTTTAATGGTTCGGTTTTCATTTACGAAATTTATGAATCGATTTATATGCGATGCCGTTAGTCAAATACACCCAAAGAAAGGCAAAGAGCGCCCCTCGGCTTCCATCTGCCGTAACCTGAAAGCTTGGCTAGAAGTGCGATTTCGTTGTCAATTTCGTACGTTTCGGCGCGTTTTCGCAAGTGTGCGCTTCTGTATCTATGTATCTGAGTATCCACGTGTGTTTATGTGTCTGGTTGAAGCGCATCAATTTTTTAATTTAAATCGCTCAAGGTGAGATGTAAATTTTTCGAATATTCAATTTGCATTTAACCGTTACGATTTTTTTCAATGATGGCCAAAATGGTTGAAAACGAAAAGTGTTGAAAACCAAAGCGAGTGCAATGCGACACGAGCGTTGAGCTTGACACGTTTTCCAATTACATTTGACATTGTCAAATGGCAGTTATTGGACGGCGTTAGCATTGCTTAAATTGTCTTAAATCAAGAAGCGACTATAAGCAGCAGCATAAGAAGAAGAAGTGACCGAAGAAGTGTATTGTTTTTTTTCACAATTTTTGGCTTTGCCACTTTGGCTTATAACGGCGGTGGGCACGTTGCGGTCCAAGGCGGCTGACTATGCGTGGCTCCAATGCATTGCTTAGATGCTTGCCTTTTCGTATGCGCTTCGACTTTTAATTGCAAATGGCTCATAAAAAAGCAAAGAAAATTGGTTTTTGAATTTTTATTTCTCTCTTGTGTATGTCAGGATTGTGCAATTTTCCCATCTGCATTCCGTGGTAGTGTCAACAATGGCATTGGCGTTGGCTCTGCCTCCGCTGCAATTGAGCTCTGGCTTAGTTGTTTCTATTGCCGAAATGGTTTTTGATGTAATCACATTAAATTGAATTGAGTTAGAGAAGGTTAGTAGTTTATATTTGTTTTAAGAGCATTTAATGGTGATTAAAATAATTACTCTCTGATTTTATGGTTTTTTGACGTGAGCAACCGCACACTTGCAGGCCAAACCATTGTCAACAGAGTGCATTCGTGTTTTGACAACTAACAACAAACTACCATATAGTCAATCAATCCCTGGTCTGTAGAAAAGTCCCAGTCTTCTTAATTTTTGAGGAAGGAAAATAGTTCGGAATGATGTATTTGAAGCTTGCATAATTTCTGATCAGTGACATCTAATTATATGAAAGCATGGATTGAATTTCGTTGGATTGAAGCATAGAATGCGTTCCCATAAATACGGACAAAAATTTCAGTAGCACGAGGATTATGCTACTTGACATGCCTGGAAATCGGAACTACGGAACTACTAGAGACGACTGTTTGTCTACTAATACCAAGTCAACTCCTTTTTGCTAGGCACTCTTATTAATTGGATCCGACTTGGAACGCATCAGAAATGCACAATGGAAGACATAAAATACTAAATAATATGTTCCTATTGAAATTGGGTTTTTAGTTTACAAAGAATTTTATAGTTTACAAAGAAATTTTCCATTTAGATCTTGACCAGAAATCATCTCTGGATTAAGAAAAATTGGCTGTAGAAAATTATTCCATTGCCTTCTGTATTAGAACAACTTTATGATAGAGGGTATGGATTCTTCTCTCATAACTATACTTACCCTACTACATTCAAAAACCACCCTAATTTTTAAAATCCTTTCTCTTAAACTCCTTGTATTTTGCAATAAATTAAGATACTTCCCAAAAGTGTTTATTTCACTTATTAAACAAAAGTTTCAATTGATACTTGAGACCCTTTTATAGTTTCTGTTTTTGTTGTTGCTGTTGTTGTTATTGTAATCCTTTACCCTTCATTTGTTTTGTTCCATAGCTTTTTAGTTTAAAGGAAAGTTTTCAAGTTGCAAAGTTGTAACGCTTTTCGGGGCATAAAAGTCTACAAAAAGAAGGAGAAACGGAAGGGGTTAAAAATTCATTTCCGGTTGAGTACCGAAAGCGACAAACAGAGCCAAGAAATGACCAACAAGGCAGCTGACCACATTCGTGTGCGTGTCTAATACGTGTGTGTGTGTGTGTGTGTGTGTGTGTGTGTGTGTGTGTGTGTGTGTGAAGTTGAGTGTGTGGAATACAACCTCAAAACAGTGGAGAACCATAAGAAGAAGAAGAAAAAGTGCAATGAAAAAGATACGCTTCTTTGGCAACAAAATAAACAGCAACCAGGCCAATCGAGTGGGCAAATAAACGAGCAGCAAACAACAAAAATAAACGAACAGAAAACAAGCCAAAGAAAACACGAACGTTTGTCGAGAGTGACTCTTGTTGACAGCCAGAAAAAGACAAGACAAGATACACGATGACATAATTCCAATTGAAGTAAGTAGCTCGAACAGTGCTAATCAACTCAATTCGAAACAACTCAACAACAACTCTACTCGATACTAGTCATGTACAAGTATGTATCTAGATACATGTGCACATGCTCAACGTTGGGCATTACACTTGAGCCAATGAGACCAAATCAACCCGAGGGGCAACTAAAGCCAATCTGACTGAGTATGAGTGTGGGTGAGCTGAGATTGCAGTGAATGCTCACAAACTGTTAAAGCAGTGGTGGTGCGTAGAAGGGATTTGACTGTTCTCAAAGGGATTAAAGTGATAGCTATAACTTCAAATAAAGCAGGCATTTTTATTTTTTTAATCTTGAATTTCTTGCAGCACATGACTGTTTTAGATAAGAGTTAAAAATTTGAAAATAATTACGGCGGCAACCCTCAATTTAGTCATTCATTCACTCACTCACTCATTCATTTCACTCGTTTGAGCTTACTCTTTTACTCACTCATTTAACTGCACTCAATTGTAAGCGCAAAGAGTGCATAACAGGAAAAATGCAGAAAAGCGCTCTTTCCCTTATTGATAAGCACTCATCGGTAGTTGAATTCGTTGCTGCCGGTAATTTGTTTGCTGAATACCAACCGAGTGTGCCGAGTGCATCTTTGTTGGCGTCGGCGGTGGCATTGCATGTCGTGCGATTTAAAGAGCGATTCGTATTTATGGAAGTAAAGTTAGTGTAGCTCTTTGCACGTGTTCAATTTGTTTGTGTAAGTGGACGCACGCGTGACGCAACATTACCAGAAAAAAAACTCATTTTGGCTATGCAGCTTCATACGAATACGAAGCGGCTGTCGTCGCGTCGTCTTCTCACTCACTCATTTAACTTCAAATGAATTTTGGCAGTTACACGAAGCTAACCAAGAGAAGAGGCAGAAGACAAAGTGTTACTCTCCTTTGTCGATCGTTTTTTGTTTTATATATGCGTTTTTTTTGCTGACATTGCTTTTCGTTTGCTTGTGGCTTACCTTTTTTTCGGCCACTCTGACATAGTTTTAGTTCGCGCTCTTTCTGTCACTGTTTCTCCCTCCACTTATTTTTCTTTCCGCTAACAAACTATCACTCTCAGCGGTGTGGCGTGCTCATTTTTGTCGGTTTTTTCGTACGCTTTCAAGCTCACTCATTTGTGTCTTCTCCCTCTGACGCATTCACTTTCTTGGCCATTTTCGGTTCGGCAGCTCTTTGCGCGTTTGCTCTGTCTCATTTGAGTTTTGACTGTCTGTCTGTTTGTGTTAGGCCGTTAAGCAGCAGTAGTGGATGATTACGACGTCCACAAACACGACGACAACGAAAGCACAAGCAGCAGCCGTCGTCGAATAAGAAGAAGAATCGAATTTCATTCCTGCTGCGTTCCTTCGGTTTTTCTTATAACACGTTTTTTCGCTCAAGTAAAAACAAAATAATTTAAAAAACCCATAAAATTATGAAATTTATTAAAAGTACGTGCGTGTGTTCTATAAAGAAAAAATAACTAGAAAAAACCAATTAAAACGTTTAAAGGAGAAGCAGAAATCAATTCGTGTGTGCTTTTAGTGCGTGTGTGTGCATTGGTAGACGGCGAAAAAAACAAATAAACATGATTATAAAAACAACGTTGCAAGAACGAAGCAAGAGAATATGAAACCATACGTGCGCTTTTATGTATTTTTTGCATTACAGCCGTGACAGGAACATAACAAGAACAATAATGAATAAACTATGCTTAATTATATATTTATTATCGCATACAAGGGTCGGTTTCCGCCTACAATTGTTGCTGTTGCAAGGCAACAAAATAACAACATTAAAAAATTAAATGAAAAAAATAGTTTAAATAAATAAATAAGCTTAAAGAATCTAAATAAAACTCAACTTTGAAAATTTAAAAAACCCAAAAATCTAAAGCCAAATTAGAATAAAAAGTCTTTCAACTGAAGTGAAGCCGATGTCTGTCGTTTAGTCCCTTTGTACGTCACTCCATCTGTCGACCATTTCATCCTTCATTCATTGTTTCATTTTCAGCTTTCAGTTTCAGCTCATTTTCGCATTCAAACTAAGCACAACAAGCGACGCTCAAACTTAGTGCAATAAATCAGCCGCCAAATGACATACGATACAACCACACCTCCTCTAACTAGTTAATCAACGTCATATAAGGCAAAACATAACGACACATATAATGCGCTACACTCGAGTGCAGGCGGTTCCTTTAAACGCGCACCCAGCAATAACCTATCAGCAACCACAACAAAAACAAAACAATATTGCCACACTTAACGGTATATTATCGTTAATTAATCAGCTGAGCTGATAAAAATGATAAAAATAAAGGAAATAGAAAAGTTCAGGCAGTAACAAACCAAATATTTTACACATTTTCACTTTTTCATTTTATTTTGATTAAAATTTTTATGCTGCATTTAGAAAAAGGTAATTTACTGATTTTTGTCTTGGCGACAAATTTCAGTTAGTATCGTTATTTGTTGTTGTGACTGTGGTGGAAATATGACATAATTCGGCATAAGGTGTGCAACGTTGTTTTTATCTAACGACTGGCCGAGTGTACATGAGTTTGTGATTTGCGGTGGGTGTTGGGCGGCTAGGCATTGACGAACGACAATTTGCACAGAAGTAAGAGCGCGCCAATTACACAAACACTAATTCATTCATTCACTCTCTCATACAAAACTAATCTCAAATACGCGTATGCTCGCTCCCTGTCTCGCTATCTGTCTCTTTGCTCATCATGTGAGTAGCGCTTTGCTATGTTAACTTCGTTGTTCTACTCTGCTCGGCTGTGGCATCTGTCGCGTCGTTGCAGCATATAGGCATTTGAGCTTTTTTCGCATCATATGTGTTGGCATCTGATAATGCCCTCAATGGAATTCTAATTTTTTTTCTTATACTTTTTTTTTTAAACTCTTTTTGTCTCATTTCTTCATTTTCGCTGTTGCATCTGGCCATTTGGCGTAAGAGTATGTGTAGAAATAACAACAGAAACCGTGCTTACGGTGTTGTTGACCTGACCCCTCAACAAGTACTTTGTCATGCGCTCTTTCGCACAAATATGTTTTGTATGCTCGCAACACTTGCCAAATTATACACACTTTAGTTAGCATTTGTGTTTGATTTAATGAAAATATGAATTTCAATTGAAAGAAAAAAAAGTGTAATAATTCTGATATCGAAAACACGTTTGTTGCCTATTTTTGTGTTGTTGAATATTTTTATTTATTCAATTATTTTTATATAGAATATAGTTTGTTAAAATGTTATTGGATATTCTGTATGTGGAGTGTGTTGAGAATTATTTGTGAGCGATTTAATGCAAATAAAAGTGATAGTAGATACTCAGATACATCATGAAGTATCTTTAGGTGTCAAAAATGTTGTTGTAAGCATTTTTCGAGTGCATGATTAATCACAGTATCATTATCACAACACTAAACATATTAGTTCCAATATTCTCTTATAAATCGATCGATTGATTTATATTTGAAGAAAAAAAATTAGTAATCAAAGTAAAACTTATAAAAATTCCAATGTCATAGAAATAAGTGTGTTGAAAATGCTGCTTTATTCGCGTTTTTTATTTATTATTATTATTATTATTTTTGTTGAGCAAAGCGAACTTTCGAAATTACGAAATGATTCTCCTAAACTATGCGCACCCAAAAAAAGTAAATAAATAAATAAATAAAAAAAATGAATAAATAAAAAATGGAAAAAACACCAAAATAAAAAAATATAGCAAAGTGTTGGGTAAACCTTACCAGCAACATTAACCGAAAGTAGAAGCATAGCTTCGATCGTAGTCGTTGTTTCCCTCATCGTTGACGTAGACGGCGCTGCCGATTGATCTTCTTCTTTTTCGCAGTCTAAAGCGTCCGCAAATATCGCACGATATGGGTAAATTTAGAGACCCGCACCCCGTACCGTAACAATTGTTCGTATGCCAGTCCGATATGTCCGGGGGATGTATAAGGTTTGACCATGAATTCAATGTGAAGAGCAAAAAACCCAAACGTGTTGGGACGATAACGACGACGACGACGACGAACTCTGAATTTGAATGGAGGGAATTGGTTTATTTTGTCAATTCGTCATTTCATCTGTTCGCTAGTTTCTCTGATCGTACAATATACGTAAAACAAGAGCGCCAAGTGCGTTGGCTAAAGATCCGTAAGCCTACTCACCGCTTAGCGCTACCACGCATGATGTCACTTGAGGGGGAGTGAAGTTTGTTTTACCAATGGTAATGATGTTGTTGATGATAATATTTGCTCAACGGTTATTCGTATGCGTATTGCGCTCGACGCTGAAATTGAAGATGACACCAAAGACGTAGTTGTTTCAGAAGCCCCCAAGATATGTAAGTACATAACGTACGTATAAGGCGGCAGCTCTTTGCTGATTTGATTCGACATGATTTTTCATTAGCCGAGGTCGTTCACGAAAAGGTGACAACAATGACGCTTTGGCTGGAATATATTGGAATATTTGTCAATTAGGCTTATATCTCCATATTCATCCTTTCGGAAACCTTTTTCGTAGTTTTCCTTCTCGCTGAACATACTTATGTACTTATAATTGCACTCTTTCTCTCTGATTTTTTAAATTAAATTGTGAGGTTTTCTTCTGAGAATTAGTCATTTTCATTCTTTTTTCTCTTTAATTACCTCCTTTTCGTTGTTCTCATTCCTTAAAGTGGCCATACATAACGAACATGTTCGTGCGATTCGCTCGAGCAAATCAACAAAATTTGAAGTATTACACGAACATCGGCTCTTCAACGACGCGATACCCGACGAAAATGCCCTCAAACACAATCGAATCGTCGTGTATGTCCAGCTTTAATCTCCAACCGCTGTAGATCGTTAGATGTTAAGGTCAAGTAGTCCTATTTTTCTTATTATATTTCGTTTATTTCTTTTAGGCTAGTGTAGGATAGTGTAGGATGGTAAGTTTCTCGGTTTTTTCCTTTTATCTCATAGAGCAAATGGTGCCTATTTTCTTAGCTAGCTTTCTCTCTCTTCACTTCTTTCTTTATTTTTGCCCTGCGGAACCCTTCCTCTTTTTGAACTGCAAAACATTCACTTGAGCATCCAAGTATTATATCAGATATTAATTTATTTGTTTTCCTCCGCTTCTACTTCATACTCTGCTCTGTTCAATCTAGTTTCTTATTTCGCTGGCATCACCTGTCTCCCACTTATTTCTACCACTAAAGTATAAACTATGCTTTTTTGATTGCCATAATTCTGTGGAATTTCGCAACATCAAATAGGGGAAATAAATATAATAAGAAATATTCATCGTCATCTCATAACATCTTCATCTTTCACAATGTGAAAGTGAGCAGGTGTAGGTGTGCAGGCGTATTACAGCGACGCTCGCCATTTGAACTTCCCGCACACTTGATGCGTCAGAGCAAACGCAGTCGTAATCGTAGTGAAAACAACAAGCACATCATCATCAATAGTGACAAAAGTAAAAGTCATAAATTACAACAATAACAATCATGAGAAGTAACAATAATAAAAAAGGGCATAAATGGCGATCGGCAACGTCGCCGTTGTTGTTGTTGTCATTGTCGCCAACGTTGTTGGTCCGGCACTAGTCGTTGCAGTCGACTTTGGCTACGCCGTTAGCTACGCTTCGTTTCGTTACGATTCGGTTTACACTTCGTCCAACGATAACGAACAGCTGACGACGACGACGCGTGTGCTTTGCTTGTGGCGTCTGTTTCGGGAGGCTGCGCGTCGACGTCGGCATTGACGATTACTTCGTTATTAGTTAGTCGCCGTTACTATTAGCCCCCACCATCAGTTATTCGCTGTTAGTCAGTGCATTCAGTTTAGCGCGCACGCACTCAGTGATCTTAGAGTTAGAGTATTAGAAATACAGCATCATTTCCTTCAAATGCCTGTAAACGAATGATCTTTTAGTAGGTCTTAGTTCGTTGTGCACATCTCGTCTGCTCCGCACTAACGTCTTCCTGCACGCGTCCGTCACATTCGCATTTGCGCTTTACTCGTTCGTTCACATTCGTTGCTTAGCGTATTTGCAGTGTGCATCAAGCGACAAATGTAAAAAAAAAGAAAAATTAGAAAACAATTTTCGAATGAAAAAATTTAATTGAAATTAATTCAACCGTGAACAATTGAAAGGATTTGCTAATTCATTCAAATGATTGTTTATTTATTAATAGAAATTTGTTTTTGCAGTGAGAACGAAATTATAATGCAACAACAAAATGAATAATTAAGTACTTGCAAATACCATAAACAAAACTGAATCGTTGTATCTCAAAAACACAATTTAATTCACTCACCGATTTTGTTCAAAGTGATAAAGCTGCTTTAACTAGAAAAAAATATTATTTTTGCGGACGCCCGATCAACTACCAAAACTTAACGAAAAAATCAAATTTAATTTAATTAAATCCTATTTACAAAAGCAACAAACTCAGAACACCAGGATACTTCAACAACAACAACAACAACAACAACAGCTAAATACAACGGAAAACAACAAACTAGTTCAATTTAAATAATTATTTATAATTAGTAGAAGAAAAACAACAACAACAAAAAGTCGTTTATGACTATCGCCACCATATAACAAAAAGAACAATAAAGGTAATAATTCCAATAAGAAATAATCGTGTATATGTAAGTGACCTTATCAGGTGTGATTCGCTAACCTGACGTAAAACCTGAACACAGGGTCTACCATTGCGTAATTACAGAAACTTGCGAAATGTAGTGGAATCATATGATATCCATGTGCAAGTGTAGAGTCTCAGTTGTAAGAAGTTCTTTAGAAGAGTCTCAGCATTATAATAGTATTCGTATTCCTGATTAGAATGACTTACGTATGTTGTTCATCACATTACCAAATGATAAGTCTGGTTATCTTATGAACTGTACTTCATTAACCTTCCTTAAAAGTTATTGAATATATGTATGATTCTAAGGTTTAAAGAAAGATTTCGAATATGAATAATTCATTATACACCATTTTTTGAGGCTGAGAAATCACTCCCAGCATGGAAAGTGTTATCCTGAGTCCAAAATGATTGATGGTAGGCATAGTTTTATCTCAATAAAACTATGGTATGGTATTTAATCCAATGAACCTCAAGCTGAGCTCTCAGTAGAAGTGCCGTTAGATATTAAGACACGGTTGAAAGAATTTCCAGGTGTGAAGGGTCACCTCTATGGCTGATTATGGAAAGTGCATGGGACTACTGTATGAGGGCAACTTTCGCCAGTTATAGGACGGGAACGAGAAGTCGATCCATGTGATGTTAGCAACCCATAGTCCATTTTTGTTAAAACGTTTTCAAGGTCACATTAATTTTTGTAAATTATTCAAAGTGACAAATATCTAACATGATTACCTAGAGCGCTTTAATTTAAGCACAAATTTTACGACTTTTTCATTTAGTAAACAAGATATATATTTGTTTTTAAAATAAGTATTATATCTTTTAGATACTTTATTGCTTCTGGACTTGCACTTAATTGCTGCGAATTCCAGAAGGTGTAATTTGTATTTTAATTTAAGTTGACTACGATTTCAATAGTCATTTTCAATAAACAAAGCACTCTATATACAAATTACTCTACACCTAACAGGCGGCGCTGCGTTGTCTAACAAAAGATTATAAAATAAATAATAATGGAAAAAACACATTAAGTATCTCTCTTCGTGGCTTCTGTTTATTTGTTTACTATTCTTCTGGAGTTTTTGACCAATTAAATCTGATCGAATCGAGTCCAATTCAATTCATTCCGCTAAGAAAAAAAAAATAATAATAATAAATAACACCTGAAATGTATTTGTACCGCGAAGTTAAAGAAAAAAAAGCCAGCCACCTGCCGAGTGAGTTGCATTAATTTTTATGAATTTTAATTTTTATGAATCAGATTTCTATAGAAGCTAACGGTTAACGCAGAGCTGAGCATTTCAATGGATTAGTTCGAGTCTAGAAGCGTGCTGACCCACTAAAATGGACAGCGATCCGGCCAAACTACCAGAAATACAAACTGGCTTTGCTAGTAGCGACGAACTTTTAGGTAAAAAAATTGCCGAAAAACCACCCAACATTTGACCGCGAACTTAAAGAGAAAGAGAAAAACCTGCTCTACCGCACGGCAATTATTTGCATATGAAAAAACGCTAAAGTTAATGAACTTTTATAGAAATATTGCAGGTTTTTGCTGTATATCAGTTTAATAGGCTTCGAATTCAAATCCAATTTGGTAATGAAGCACGGCGTCGCGCTGTCTGCTCGTAATTGACTGTTATGAGTGAAAGAGTGCGACAGAGATAGAGTGATAGATAGTTGTGCCAGCGATGCTATTGGCCTTGAAGATCAAAGAACTATGGATTATAACACGTAACGAGATAAAAACTTTGAGATACACTTGTTTGGTGACTCATTGCTGCACGTGCAATTCATTTCACGTTGTTCTTCAATTGGCTGTCATTAACATTGAGAAATGAAAACAACTTTGGTTTAAATCAGATACTTTTTGAGCATTTGTTAGATAAATAAGCCAGCACATGAATTGGTGCTTCTGTTGTTGATATTCACACTGCCCACAGGTTTGTTGTTATTAGTTGTCTGTCTGTCGCCCACACGCTGTTATTTTATATATGTATTCCTTAAACAATGTGTTTATCGTGAGCGATTTGTTTAAGATACTTTTACAGTTCAATTCCCAACTTAAATGTCAATAATTAAAAATTAAAAAAAAATAACAAAAATAAAAATAAGGAAAAGAAATAAGAAAATCCCTACCGATTACAGCTGTCATCAAATGAACTTTGGTGCGCTTCAATCAAAGTAAAATGTCGTAATGTCGTAATGGCCAGAATAAATCAATATAACATTGGCTGTTTACGGTATGGCAAGGCGCACCCAACAAAGCGAATCCTTTCGTGCTCAAAAGTAATATTGAACAAAGAATAAAAGTAATGGACACACTACATAGCTGTTCATACACACACGCACACACGCGAACGCAAAGGCGAACAGATTGTTGGCACGTGCGAATGGCAAAAGGGCAAACGGTCAACGGTTTTGGTTTGGTTAAGTTCCGGACGACGTGCTTTACAACAAACTGAAACAAGTCTTGCTAATCAGATGTCAAGCTGTGTGTCAGTGTGTGGGCGTGTTTTACACACACAAATATTTAGAGATACACAGATAAAAATTGACATAATAATATTAAAAAGAATACAGTGGCGACGAAAAAGCATTCAAAGACGACGCTTAACAACAAACGAAACGAAACCAAACAAGCAAAAAATAAAATAAAAAATCCCAAACAAGAAAAGTCGTTGCGCCTTTTTGGCGTCATTCATGGCGTGCTATACGAGCATTAAATGCGTTTTTCTTGTAATTATTTGTTCTGAGGGGAATAGGGTCAGAAGTGTGTGAGAGCACAACAAAAGTTCGTACTTATTGTCTCAGGCAGAAGGAAGAAATGGCGTAAGCTGAGTCACGCGAGTCAGGCAGGCATGCATGGTGGTTTTTTTTCTTCTAAGAACCACACATTCAATCAAATGCATGCGCTCTCATTCGCTCTTGAACATTTCATTCATTGAAGAAAACGCGCCGAGAGCGTACGTACACAAGATTTGCTATACGCCGAAGCATCTTGCAAATGTACAAAGAGCGAAACTTTTTTATGAAGAGTAGAGTCAAGAGAACAACACGAAATAAAGAAGAAGCGTAGCGCTCAATAGAGATGTGTAGAATAGAATTCGAGAAGTTTTGAGAATAAAGAGATAAGTCGCTGCTAACGCGGCGCGGCGTATGTCACGTGACATTCACGCCTTGACTGTGAGCAACGACGTCGACAAAGGTGGCGGCTACAGTAAAGCTGACGTTGGCCATATGGAGCTGACGCCGTCCGCCGCGGTTGTTCGCCGTTGTTGTGCATCCTAGCAGTGTTTTTGGTGTGGGACTTTTGTGGGTTGATTAGTTGAGTTCATGGGTAGAGATGGGCGTGAGTGTGAGTGGGGGTCAAAGTGCACGGCTTTTATTATATTTGTTTCTTTGCTTTGCTTGCGGCTTTTTGTTTATTTGTTTGTATTTGCGTTGGTGTGTTATATGCCAAAACGAAATGAATTACAAAGTGTATCTTGTTATAGCAACATATTGTAGCGACTAATGTGATAGTGTAGAGTGAGCTAAATTACGCGGCAGCGACAACAAATCAGGTCAATGATTAAGCAATATTTGGCACGACTCTTACGCTTTTTGGTAGCACTGCCAATGAAGCCAAAGCCGACAGCGCTATCATTGCCTATCCCCATCCCCACACCATAGATCAAGAAAGTACAATACACTTTGGCCATTTTCCTGCTTCTTCTTCAGCAACGGCATCAATGTCCTTGTTGTTGCCTTTGCTTTCTAAAATATCGTTGTGTTTTCGTGCACGTCCTTAGACACGTACGCACACACAAAACTCATATTGAAGTTGAACTGTTGCCGATGACATTGTTCTAAGGCTTATTTTATGTGTGTTTTTGTTTATTTACGCTTTTTTTTATTAACGCTGTTTTTTCTTCGATCGCGTGCCTGCACTTATTTTCAACACTTTTGCGCCCTTTTTCATCACATTTTGTTTGCTCGTTTTTAGCCACACACGCACGCGCACACAAACAAACATATATGCATATTGTTTTTGCTATGCATTAGGCTCTTGGTCAATGTCTCACTCACTCTACTGCTGCCGCCAGTACTTAACACTAACTGCTGCTAATCATTCACTGTTCACTTGCGATGTGTTCCACAAATACACACACACACACACACAAGTGGAATGCACTTTCTTGTTCCCTTTTTCTGCTGTGCTGATTGTTGTTGTTATTGTCTAATGTGATTTTGACTTTGTTGAAATTTATTGCTTTCGCTGTGCGTTGGCAGCCTTTTTTCCAATTGGTTGTTGTTCTATGGTTTCTCCTTCTTCGTTTTTTTTTTGTCTGGTTTGCTCGTGTGTTGTTTTCATAGTTGTTATTTGGATGAGTGTGAATCCTGCGCAAATACAAACAATACCAACGTTATCGTCATTATTTTCATTATAGTCGAAATCATTAGTCTACATTAATCGCCATCATTAACACAACACAGGTGCACAACTCATTGTTTACGTGCCAACTTTTGGGTTTGTTGTTGTTGCTTACCTTTGTGTTGTTGTTCTGTTTATTTTTGTCACTGCGCACTTTGTCTTGAACTTCCAAGTAACACGCAAAGTAACATTTAAGTTCAATTCCACTACCCTCAACAAGGACTCATATATAGTTCTTAGTATATGTGGGTGCTGTTACCTCAATTGCGGTCGTTAATTATATCCTTTACCCGACCAGCGCTGTGCCCTAAAGCTACTTTGCCGCACATAATTAACTTTGCTTTATTGTCATCATGTGTGAATTTTATCCAAATTATCCTTTTGACAGGCTACACTCATTTTGCTGGCTGGGTGCGGTGTTGTAGTTGCTTGAATAATTTATTAAATTGACGCACCAAGACGTCGGCAGCTCTTATGCGTTGAGAAGCCAGCCCACAAGATGAATCTCATCAACGCGCCGTATGCGTAATGCTCAACACTTCTTCCCTTCATTTTCCTTCCACTTATACTTCTACTATCTGTTTTCTCTGTCATTTTCCGCTTCTCTTTTGTCCGTCTTGCCAAATCAGCTGTGCGTTGCTAATCGCTGAGCCTTGTTGGGCATCTGCTCAATGACGTCAAAGCAGAAGAGGAAGAAGCAGATAAAAGCTATTTTTAAACGATTGTATAATCGCATGTGCTGTTAGTCTCATAATGAGGGTAGTCGCTTTACTTATTTGTATGTATTTGGTCATGTCTATGAATTGTTATGTCACAAATGTACGAGTATGCGTCGTCGGTGCGACGTTTACTTTTGGCTTGATGACGTATCTTGTGCCTTTGCTCTTCTAACGTAGCTGCATTCCCTTAGATAGATTTGCGAAAATGATTTTCTCTGTGTTTTTTTTTTTTGTGTATTACAATTTATGCTTATTTGTGTCACCATTGTCGGCACCTTTTGCTTGTTGCTTATTTGTCGTGTGATTTGTCACCTTCCGACTGTATTGATGATGATGGTAATAATGAGGTTATTACAGCTGTTGTTGTATGTGGCATGGTAGATATAATTAGAGTCGTTACAGTGTCATAGTATCTTTGCTTGAACTTTTATAGTAAAAACTCTGCGAACGGTTACCTCTATTAGTGCAGCAGCTCATTTGCCTTTTTATACTCTAGAGTAACTGCAGTTAGGAGAACACTACTGGAGTTGAGCGTTGTTTGACATTGTTCTTCTTTGATCTTTAACCTTTAGCGTATAAAAAATTGATTAAAGCAGGAAATGAGACACATGTGTTTTTACTTTTTAATTTTTGATTACTCATACGCAATGTACGCATGTACAAAAGGAGTCTTTTATACATCCTATATATAACCTATATTACTCTCTTTCTATAGTTTTCTTCCTTCCCTTCTTTTTTTATCTCTATTTGCCTGACTCCCTACTTTTTATTGATTACACTTGTCGATCGATCGGTAGTTGTATCACAAACCTCTTTCAACCATCCGCTACTGCGTATGTTCCCATTTACCATGATGTAGCCTTCTCGCCTCGGCGCCTTGCCCATTTTTCGGTGTAAAGTCTGCTGTTATCGCTCGCCTTGCCTTAATTGTGATATAGCCAAATCACCGGTTTTTTTGATATTCGCTATGCATGTACAGTTGACAATAGATATGCCCTGGATTGAAACTACTTTTTATATAACGGAATGAAAAAGAAAAGAATAAATTAATAAAAAAAATGGAATTTTATTGATTACTCACTAAGATTAATCAACTATCAAAAGTAAAAATTACCGTTGCTTATTAAGGTAGTATTTGTTCTCATTGATAAGCAGTTGGTCGGTGAAGTGGATTGCTTGGGTTTCACTTGAAATTTTGTAAGTGAGCGTTTTCAGAGTTTGGAAGTTAATAACAAGTCTCGAAATTATACAGAATTAATTCCATATAGTGTTGAGATCGTATGAAAACGCACTGAAAAGACTTTCACTATAAAATTTCAGCATATATTTGTATTGATATCCTTAAAACTTGGTTTAACCAATGCTATTTTTAATTGCAGATATCAACGCCAAGAACAACAATTACAATTACTAGAAAGACAACAAATAATAATTGTAAGAGGAACAAGAAGTTTTGAGCACAAATTCAAAATAAAAGAAGAAAAAAATACATAACAGCTGACAAAACAAACAAACTGAACCCGCAATGGCCTTCGTAATGAAATATATAGACACCATAAACAGATACATGGACACATATGGCGGTAAGTAAATTAGTTAAAATCAACGTCTAAACTTATTAATCCTTAGATCCTTTATCAATAGACCCTTAGTTCCTAGATATAGTGTTAAGAAGAGATTGAGTATTGATATAGAATTGTTTGAATGGTCAATTTATCAGAATTTCAAAAAACACAAGAAATTAAAAAAAACGGGCACTTCTTAAAAAATCAAAAAAAAGTCTCACTGAAAACGCTTTCATTCATTTCCTCTGCTCTCTAGCGTTTCACAATAGCCGCGCTAAACGGCTTTAATGCTCAGCTGCTCTGCGCGGTGGTGCTAATTTGTCTAACCTTGAAACGCATGCTTTTTCAAGTTTCTTTGGTTCAACTTCGGCAGCGACGCTGACTTCGACTTCGGCTTCGTTAAAAAGAAAACCAATGTGTGTTGAGCAATTTTAGACACTGTGCTCTCCCACCAACGCTTAGAAGCACACACGCATGCACCAATCCGAAAATGGCCCACTGCCGTTGTAATTAGCATATTTGCGATTAAGCTGAATGCACAAGTGCCAAAAGAAGAGAGCCAAGTGGCGGAGAGCAGCATCGAAAGTGATCTGTTACGATTTCATGCGTTCGCTCGTGCCTGTAGGTGTTGTGTATGTGTGTGTGTATTTTCTTTTTAATTTGTGTTACACGTAAAAACCCCAACGTTTGTGGCACGTCAATGGCAAATTGCTGCTAATCTACAACGATAACAACAAGCAGTGCAACATTTATTTTTATTCAAGTGAGCAGTAACTAAAGCGAAACAAAAGAAGGGAAAAAATAAAATAGGAACGATTTTGCTTTCCTTTTTTTATTTATATTTTTCTTTGCTAATTCTTGCATTAATTCACGTGCTGCATGCGCAATGCTATGGTTCTTCTTTTTTTTTGTTTTTTGTTATTCGCTTTATTTGTTTGCTTATCTGCGATTACATTTTGCTTTAATTTTTGTATTTTTTTGCACACTCACTGTTTTTTTCGTTACTGCACTGGTTTCGTGCTAACAAAAAAATATTTCCCCCTTTTTATGTCGCAAGCGATTTTTACATTGGCAGCGTCGTCGTCGTCGTTGAATAAAAACGTGTTATAAATATAACTAAACACTGCAAAGGGTTGCTTTGGCGTAAGCGAGAGTGACTAAAACTAAACATATTTATTGAAAGCTATCGTGTGCGTGTGTTGCGAGAGCGATCGAGTGCGCTTCATGCGTCGAGACAGGGTTGTCGATACAGGCACACAGGTTAATAAACAGCCAGCCGGGCAGGAAGGAAGCAAAACATATGCAAAATAATGAGAAAAAAAACCAAATCACGCTCAAAATATAAATAACTGAAACCGGAACTGAGTACTTGAGTTAGAAGCACAAGATTTGTGCAAAAATAAAGCTAAAAATATAAATAAAAAGTGCCATTACAGGGTGTGTCATTGATTCGTTTTAAATTACGACAAGGGCGCGCCATTAGTAAACTTTTTCTTATTGCAATCTAGCTATGGGGAAAATACCAATACCAATGGGTTTGATAGAGGGAAATTTTGTAGTAGGCCCTATACTATATCTAAGGGTAAGCTCTAATGGTTCCTTTTTTGGCGCAACAGTCAATACACTGATTGTATTTGTTAGTTTGATGGTTTCACTATAATTTCTTTAAATTTTCAAAACCCTATTTTTAATACACTTTCCCTGCATCATTAACTTTCATCACCAATGATTTTATTGATTATAAAATTTTAGCCATCTCTATTAATCAACGTTGCATAAGGCCCGAATTTGGCGAAATTTTGTATAAATTTATTTAAAAAAATTGTGGCAAAAATTATGTCATTTGGCGTTGTTTGGAATACGAAATGAAGTCGATTTCCTTTTTTAGTTTAAACAAATTCAAGGTGAACAAATAAAACGTTAAGAGTGAAAGGGCAGCGAATTGACAGAGCGATAGAGGATTAATAGAGAGTACATTTGATGCTCATAGGCTTAGTGATATGTAAGCTTTCAATATTAAAAAAAATTGACTGACAAAAAATAAATAAACGAATGAAAAACCCACAACGTGCTCAGGGGCAACCGCAATGGCAAAAACATTGGCTTGTGCCACACGCATCGTTGTCGCGTCAATAGGGTTGTCAACATTGACATGCCGTGCTGCGACAATGACAATCAGTGTCAATGCTAATGATGTGGGAATGATAAGAAACTTTGTGAGGCTTTGTTTATCTAACTAAAATAGGTGATATTCGTTATGTCTGGAACGTGACTAATTTGGTTGTAGTGTAATGACGCGATTTTGTTGGCTTTAATGATTTTGTATAATGACAAATTTTCATTTATTTTTTGCAGATTCAAGGACGAAGGACTGGCCAATGATGTCATCACCGTTTCCCACACTCGCCGTTTGCCTAACATATGTCTACATTGTCAAGGTGAGATTTTTTCAACGACCTTGATCAATTCATTGAACTTAAGTCAGTTCAAGTGAAAATGTACGTGTCAGTGTAAACACACTACACGGTGGTTTTATGGTATGGTAATAAGTCAAAAAAAACTGTAAAATTTTTTTTTGATTGATGATAAACGTTTATTATGAGATCAATTGCGAAGCGTATGAGTTTTGGACAAAGAAGTGCAACCTTGTTGAACCATTGAAGTATAATGGGTCAAGATCCTAACCGAATTTTATGCATGAACAGATAAGCTTTTAATATACAT
Source organism: Cacoxenus indagator (assembly GCA_035041755.1). Taxonomy (NCBI): domain Eukaryota; kingdom Metazoa; phylum Arthropoda; class Insecta; order Diptera; family Drosophilidae; genus Cacoxenus; species Cacoxenus indagator. Next base: position 363,312 of record JAWNKX010000379.1, read on the forward strand.
ATCAAAAAACCAATGTGAACTGTATACTCTTGCTCTATTTGGTAAGCGTTATACAGCGCAATATTAGACCCCATTATGATTGAACGTTCGATTCGGTAACCTATTGGTTTGCCGCCCCAGTGGTCGAGTTTCAATCCCCATTGTGGGCGACAAAAGTTCTATTCAATTTTTCAATTCACCTGCGGTATAATCCCCACGGTGGGCGGAAAAATGGTTCAATTTTTCAATTCACCTGCGGTTCATTTCCCACGGTGCTCGGAAAAAAGACAAGTACAAGTAATTTTAGCCTCTCAAATGAACCAAAGCTATTCGGCGGCTCAAGAGCCTAGAACGTGATAATATATCTGCCAAAACATTTTTTTGGACTGGTCCTATACTTTCTATCTAATCCAATAGGTAACATATTCTGGTACATCTATTAGAAGATGCCAGCAACCAACAAGTTCGAAAAGTACTTATTGCCGACGTAAATCCAGCTACAGCATTTTATCTTGTTCAAAGTGTGTGTAGACTAGACATATGATAACTATTTCATTAATGATAATTAAGCTGGTTCTAAAACATAGAAAAAGTCTACTAAATTCTCGGAATCGTTTATGACGAGCTGAAGTTTTTCAAAAATTAAGAAAAAATTCAAGTCGTCCAAAGTTTATAAAGCTAAGTGCCATTAACTGAATGATCCGATTGCATCTGCTAGGTTGATTTTCGAACGAATCACGCTTCTGACCAGCTGCGTCAGCTGCTTATTCCAAGTGGTCCCTTCAAAAAAGAGACTGACTCGTGTGTTGCTGATAAGTTATGCGGAGTGTCTTCTGATTAAGTTGAGTAGTTGTATTTGCCATTGTACGATTCATGCAAATACTTATAAATATCGCTTTATTTTATTTTATTTTTATTTTTATTTGTTTATGATATGGACTCACACTCGTCTAGTGATTAGATAAAAAAAGAAAAAATAATAAATAAATAAGGAATAGTGATAGCCTTATTTTCATGTTTCTGTAAACTTGTAACTATAACTTGCGTATCTTATCTTCTTTTTCAGGTGCTCGGTCCACGATTAATGGAGAATCGAAAGCCATTCCAGCTACAAAATATGCTTGTTCTCTATAATGCAGTGCAGGTCGTCTTTAGTGCGTGGCTTTTCTATGAGGTACGACCAATGTGCGCCAAAATAAACTAAACTACACAATCCTGATCCATTCCATTCCATTCCATTCCGCAATACAACACGCCTCACCACATCCCTACATAGATCATTCTCCATTCCTTTATTATCTATGCCCCGTTGTAATCCATGGAAAATAAATATTTCTCTTCAGCTTTTTCTACGAATTGTTCGAAAATGATTACACGTAATTTTTTGTTATAGCAGCGAATGAGAGACGCCGACTTTACTGATCGAAAATAATATACAGCTGGTTTTTTTTTTCTATACTATTTGTGCTTTTATTTTTCGTGCCGTTTTTGAAACTGTTTTTGTTACGTTTTTTTTTTGTTTTTAGTGTTTAATGGGCGGCTGGTGGGGTCATTACAGCTTCCGTTGCCAGCCTGTGGAGTATACCGATAGTCCAAGGTCTAGGCGTGTAAGTGCCAAAGCTACTTTACTACAACAATCAATCAAACTGAAAAGAAAGTCTAAAGAAAAAAAAAAAGAACTGTAAAAACGATCAAAACAACGCTGCAAACTCTCGAAAGCCCCTCATTTTTGGTGTATCTCAAATGTGGAAGGAGCTCATCAAATCTTCAAAACTCAACTGCTGCCAACGACAAGTTGAATACAAAATTTCAATCTATCTCTTTGTGCAGTCTGTTCTGGAGTCAATTTTCACCTTATTTGTGGGGTATACATTTAATGCTTACTTAAACTACGAGGTTGAATTAAAAAGTTCTTACAAGATGTGAGTGTGTTTGCACTACTAAATATCAGAAAAAAAGCTTCCGAGGCAATGGCATCTTAAACTGAGCCAAGGAAAATTTTCTGCTTAATCTTTTCTGCGCCCAATCTTTGGGTTGGGTGCTTCACGCAAAATACCAACAACAGAAACTTCAACAAGAATAACATGAGCAAAGATTTTTCAAGCAATGGGATGGATATTCAATTTGAAATTACCCCTCACTACTTAAGGATTTTCATTATTCCGATGTTTTACAGCAGCAAAATCCTCAGAGATATAGCTAAGTCAATGATAGCTTCCAGTCATAAAGGATTTCTCTATGAAGAACCGAGCACTAAATCTTGGTTTTCAATATATCTATGAAAAACCAATCAGAGAACTGTTATTACTCACTTTCACACAATTAGTGCTTGCTCGCGGAACGTTCTAAAGACAACGAAGCCAAAATATATGTTTATGTTGAGAAAGTATAATGACAGCAGGCAATTCAAAGTAAACCTGTCTATATGCATGCAAAATCTGGAAATCTGGAAATCTGAAACTTCTCAGTCAAGTGTAATTAAAAATTATATTATAAACTGCTTGCATCTGTTTATAAAAAATTTATAAAACTGATAATCCTTGAAGTCGACCTACTTATGACTCGAATAGTGATGGCTTAATGGATTACTTAACTTTGAAAATTTTGTAAGAACTTTTTGAGCTACTCTCGTCAACGCTACTGTCCATCATACAACGTCAATACGATTTCCGAGTTCTGGCATTAATTTAAGACATCCTTTTTTACCTATTCGCCAGCGGTGCACGGACCAAAGTATTCGATACAAATACCACTGTGCACTGCCATATATGCCATTAATAATTTTATTTAGTTTATTTTTATTTTAATAAAGCTTCCGTTTTTTTAATCAACTTTTTAAGTTAACCCAAACTGGCTTAATTCTTACTTTACTTTATGGCGCTTAAAATGGTTACTAACAAAAATTTTTTTTCGGACTAATGCCACGCCCACATGTGCGTTTAATGAGTCTAAATCAAAGATACATTTGTGAGTGTCAATGTTTATGTATGTGTGTATCTGTGTGTGCTGCTTTTTAACTGTCGCCCAAACAATAAATAAAACGATGACTTAGAAAGAAAGAAAGCCAACAAAAAAGTTGCAACAAGGAGAGAAAAATTTATTTACAAAAGCACCAACAACAACAATAGGCATCGCGTGAACTTCATCGCATCCATTCACCGTTCAACACACAAACAACTAAGCACAATAGCAACAAGAACAACAACAACAAACATTTGAATTCTTCTCTACAATTGCAGATAGGCTTTTCCGGTTGGCTAACAGGAGATTATAGCTTCCGATGTCAGCCAGTCGACTATAGTAATAATCCTAGAACGTTAAGGGTATGTTCAACATAGCGAAATGAAATGGAATGGAAATGAAACGGAATGCAATGTTATGCAATGAAATGAAATGCATGACAATTGAAACGATTATTCCCATTAAGGCCGCATGACACTGGCTAAGCAGTTAAATTTATTAGAGTCTAAAGCGTAGCAGACTTATTAACTTACATATGTATGTGTATGTGTGACAAGATCAGTTGTAGGTAGGTAATAATAATAAAAAAAGCTCACCTTGTTAATTCAATAGTACAGCTTTCTTTTGCTAGGATTGAAATTTGTGTTTGATCGATGGTATTTTTTAGTACATTGTTGGAAATGAATAAATATTAATAATTCTTTTCATCCGGTTAACACAATTCGTTGATTGCAAGTTTTTTAACCTCACACAAGAACTTCTCTGTGTCGTGGTAAGAGGAGGTCGCGCTGACAAAGGATTAAAATCTTTCATTTGAAAACTATTTGGTTTTACAAAATTTTGTTGATATGACAAAGGTGGTATACGGAGTGTGCGCTTTCCATTCAAAACACTATATATGAGCTTGGTTTGAGAAAAAAGGGCATCCAAGGGAAGTATTGGGCTATTTGTACATTATATTTTTTTTTTTTGTTATGATAAGAGAGTGATGACAGTACTGCTAGAAATTTACAAATAACTTAATCAACATAAGAAAATACTAGTGTCATACGGCCTTTAGCTACCATTTTAGCCATTTAAGGCGAATAACGGTTTTATGTTTATTTGGGCTTAGTTTTTCTTATATATTTTTTTAAATTAATTGTATCGGTTTTTTAAATATTATTTATGAATGCTTGTTAATATTTAAAATACAATATTTTTTGTGTAGTATTTTGTAAATATTTGAAATTTGAAATATTTTGTAACAAAATATTGTATTTTTTCTAATTATATTATTAAACAATATGTTTTTTAATCAATTTGTAAATAACTTACAACTTTTTGCTTACGGTTTCATATGTCAAATTCAAATCTAATTTTTAATTCAAATTTATTTTAATCATTAACAAAAACTAATTTAATTAAAACCCTTTTTTCGAGAGCCCTGCAGTTATTTTTTATAGGAAAATATATATAATTTTTAAATTAAATTTAAACTAATTTCCGTTGCATGAGATATGATAATATTTTTTTTTCACCGAATTCCTCAGTATAAAAATCAATTTGAACTTTTAAAATTTAATTCAATTTTTCCCTGCAATCAACCGTTTTTTAGAATTTTTTTTTTTTCAATATTTTATCGCAATGCATGTTGGAATGTTTTCAAGCAAATTGATTGGCAAACCTGTTATATTAAATTCTAATGGAATTTTTTTTTTCTTTACCTTCCCCATTAACGTGTACTCGGTTGCGTTGAACCAATTTTCAATTTAGATGGTGCACGCGTGTTGGTGGTACTACTTCTCAAAGTTCACTGAATTCATGGATACGGTAAGTAATCCAACAGAAACGTGTGCAAAATAAAAACAGAAATAAAATAACAACGCAACAACAACAGTCAGTCAGTAATGAGTTTTTCAGATAGTTACATTTATTCTCTGAACTTTTTTTATTTATGCAGAACTTGTTTCATTGCCGTTTGCCACACGCTGCCAGCGCTGATGTAGCAAAATATCGCATACCGTTTCGCTGCAATAAAAGCAGGTCACAATAGCAAAAAAAGATGCGTTGTTGTGGTTGTTATTTTATGATAGTGAATTTTTAATAAAAACTAAAAAAAAGAAAAAAACATCGGAAACTTCAAAATGATTACTCAAAAACTTCCATAACTTATTTCTGTTTTCTTGGTTTTCGTAGATTTTCTTCGTGCTGCGTAAGAAGACTAGCCAAGTGACAACGCTGCATGTGATTCACCACGGCTGCATGCCGATGTCGGTTTGGTTTGGCGTCAAGTTCACGCCAGGTGTGTCCCATTATTTGTCTTCTTCTTCTTCTTCTTTTTTACTATTTCACTCACACTACACTCGCATTTTCCAGGCGGCCATAGCACCTTCTTCGGTCTGCTCAATACATTCGTACATATTGTTATGTACACGTATTATATGTTCTCGGCTATGGGCCCCCAATTCCAGAAATATCTCTGGTGGAAGAAGTACCTGACCACGCTGCAAATGGTAAGCATCATCGACTAGATAACAAATAATTGATCGGCTTATATTAATCGATTGCTTTTGCCGGCAAACAGGTCCAATTTATACTGATCATGGTGCATGCGTTCCAATTGTTGTTTATCGATTGCAACTACCCGAAAGCGTTCGTCTGGTGGATCGGCATGCACGCTGTCATGTTCTTCTTCCTATTTAATGAGTTCTACAAGGCTGCATACAAAGGCCGCCAAGATGTAAGTTTTTATAGTGGTATAAAATTAAAAACAAAAAACAAAAATTGCACACAAAATCGTTAAAAGCACCCAAAAAGACATTGAAAACGGCAGAAAATGATTATTGTGTTCGTAGGTGTGCAAATGCGTGTGAGACAAAACCGATAAGCAAAAATTAGTGATTGTTATCGATGAATCCAAACTTGAAACCAAAGTGGAAGACGTTGAGTGGGGGAATAGAGCTGTTGCCTGAGCGATGAAGAGCACCCCAGGCATAGGATGATGACAAGACTTCCCACGTTGCATTGACAAATAGCGCGAAAGCGTTATAACATAAAAAACACAAACAATAAAGAATAAAAAGACGCATGTTAAAAACCCATAAACAAACACAAACAGCAAAAGACGATGGACTTTTACACAAAATACGAATATGAATATTTTTTTTTCACTTAATTACGGCATGCGCCAACAAAAAAAATCATGGCAAAGCTCAATAAAAAAGTGCCAAAAATGGAAAAGAAGCGGGTGAAAAAGGCGATCGCGAAAGCGTTGGTAGATGAAATTATGCCAGAGCAACCATCAGCAAAATCATTTACGTAAAGTTACCTATATCACCAACGTATCAGTCTCAGTCGCAGTCGTAGTCGCCGTCAACGTCGGCATATTTATTCCATGTGTATGTCTGTGGGTTTGTCCATTCGGCACTGAAACAAATTCATTAACAAATATTTCGTCAAGTGGGTCGCGCACATTGCGGGAATTTAGCACAAGCAGTACAAGCGCTACGGTTGCGCACACAAAAAGGCGGACGAAAGAAAGAAAGCAGAGCAAAAAAGAGAAACAAGCTTGAAAAAAACCCAAAAGAAAAAAAAATGTATGAAAGAGCTGGTGGCAGCGCTGAAAAAAGTAGGCGCGTTGAATTTTTGGGTAGGAGGAGCTGGGGGTGTTATTAAGCTAATGATGATAAGCATGATGTGTGTGTGGACCAACGCACAAAGCTGAAGACAAGTGAAAGTTGACGACGCGTTGAAAAGAGATGCAAAGTAGTCATTAAAAAAAAAGAAATAAAAGCTTATTACGTAATTGGCGCCACGTCTGTATGCGTGTGTGTGAGATCTATGTTGTTTAGATTGTTGTGTGCCTGTGTGTGCACTTTGGCTGATTTTGGACAACGCGTCAAAGTCTTCACGAATGCCGAAACGCCAAAAAAGTTTTCATGGCTTGACCACAAAAAAAAAAACATTCTGCAACGCGACGCACGCACAATCTCCCAAAACCGTCAAACCGCTACTTCTTTCACTTCTTTCATTGTCTTTCACCTTATAACTGCTTATCACTTTCTCGCACACTCATTTGCCATACTTAACTCCGTTTTTTGACTGATGCTTTTGAACGACTGTGTGTGCAACAAAACGAAGAGCGAAAGAAATCACTCAATTTAATGTCGTAGACTTGAACTTTGAGTGAAAAATTACACAAATTTTGAGTGGAAAAATGCACCGCTTTTGTTTTGTTCATTTCAATTACACATACGCCATGTTTTTGAATGTATGTTTTATTTGTGTGTTCTATGTTTGTGTATTTAACCTATTTTCACAAAAGTTGAATGGTTTTCAACTTTTCTTCATGTCCTTACAGCGCGGCGGCGGTGGCAAGGGCGGTGTAACCGCTAACGGTCATTCGCGACCCAACGGCTACTGCAAGAGCATCAATGCGCACGATGATCTCTTTGCACCGGTGCCTCAGTCAACGACAGCGACAAAGGAAGACGGACATGGGCAAGAGGCAACTGCAGCGAAAACATCGCTGCTTGCGAATGGTTATGCCAATGGGCATGTGAAGAACGGCTACAAGACCAATGGCGCGACTAATGGCGCTGCACTCAATGGTGGCAGTGTTGCCACACAAAAAATGGCAAACGGCAACGGCAGCCATTTGAATGGCTATAGCAAACTGCGGGCGAACGGTAGCCCTGCTGTTAGCAGCGAATTTGTCGGTGATGCGGAACTGACGCAGCGTAAGACGCAGAAATAACAAAGGGCCAGGAAACTGAAAAGGAAAAACAGCAGCCTCAAATCGGCGAAATAGACACAAAGTAATTTTCTTATATTTAGAAAAGAGGGGACAGAATAAGTGCAAGTTAAATATGGAAGTCTAAAGGAAAAAATACAGCAAAATAAAAACAGAAAATAATTTAGTTAAAGCAAATGAGGAATTAAGTTCATACATATACACATGCAACCAAACAAAAACCACCACTACCACATGCACATATAAACGAGCGCCGCATGCGTGCAATGCACAGGAGCGCATTTTAGTCGTTGGCTCTCAGGCAAGGCGCTGGCATCAAATTTCTATACATACTAAATTAAGCATCAACTAAACTAAAACTAAACTATAACTAAAAAGGGCGTTGTCATATTTTTAATGAAAATATTTCTTTAAGCAATTTATATTTGTGAAAAAAGATACAAAAAAGAAAAAAAACGAGCAAAAATCCGAAAGCACGGAAAGAAACTCTATAACTAAAAATATAAAAAATGCAGTTCTAAAGAAAACGGTATATTAATATTTATAGCCGTATGTACACTTGTTGCTTTTCTATTTTATGTATAAATATATATATAAATATATATATATAAAATAAAAATAATTGTTTAGTTGTAAAAAGTGGTAAATTTATGTAAAAAAGAAACTTGTATAAAAAATAAAAATTAAAAGAGTAATGCTTTAGTTCGACCTCGAACTAATTTAAAAATTGTGTGAGTATGGATTTAAACTATTTAAGCTTAGATTCTAATTTATATAAAACAAGAAATAAAAAAATAAATAAATAAAAAAATTAAAAAAAAAAAAAAACAGAAAATGCTAGAAGCGCAAACTTTTTGTAAAAAATGTGTTAGCCTTAAAAAACTAGGAGCAATAAAGGAATTTGGTAAGGAAAAAGGATATGAAATACTTTAGTGAAAACAAAATGTATGTAATAATAATTGAAATTCGACCAAATTTTGGCATCCATTAAAGAAGTGAAAACTACTAAAATCTTAAAAAAATTACACAGAAAAAATTACTCAAAAAACAAAAAGAAGAAATTATATAAATTGTTGCAAAAAACGTTGGCAAAAATAGAACAACAAGAAATCTGTTCTGAAAAAACAGCAGCAGAAATTGTCACATAGTTAAATTAGGTCCTAGACTGGCAGCGAGCGAAGGCGCCAAGCCAACTACCCTTGAGCGTCGATGAATGGCAGAAGAGTAAAATTGTGTGTAATAATCACGACTAACTGCAATTGTATTGTATGTAATTATATTACAATAATTATAATACTACTTATAATTCAAATTATTACGAAACATAAAAAGACAGACGAAGAGACAGACGAACAAAGAACACCGTTGAGAGACAATTTGTAGAAAGAAATTTAGAAAAAAAAAATGGCGTGGAGTGGATTTTTTCAAATAAAAACGTTAAACTAAAAAAATAAGATTTAAAAAGTGCAGTCGTTTTTACTGAATTTAAAGCTGAGAGCAGCGTTAGATACGGTGGCAGTGCTGCGCCACAAAAGAAGCGGCGAATGGCAACGGCAGCCACTTGAACTGCTGGCGATTGGTAGTCCTGCTGGTAGCGGCTGACTATTATATATCTTTCTCTGAAAGGTTTTTTTTTTAGAGATTAGCACTAGAATATTGGAAGAGTTAAAATATGAAATTGTCAACACCATACTCTGGGTTTTTTTTCTACGGTTGCCACTAAAAGAAACCGATTTGATATTTTTCACACAGTTGTGCTACAGATCATGACTTTGGCAGTTTTTGAATATTCGATGCTGGATATATTGCTTAAAGCGACATTTTACGAATTCAGTGCATTATTTATGAAAAAAGTATAGACCAATGTTTCGAATAGTGTTATGCGCGACTGTCGAAGTAAATTTGCACAATTTTGAAGTATAGTATGTTTTAAGTATATCACACATCTTTACCTAATTGTTCCAGGCCGAAATAAACGACAGCCCTGCACTCTCACTGAGCAAAGGAGTAACGGGACAGCTCACTCAGAGAGTGCAAGCGCGGCTAAAGTGCTTGCAGAGTTTTCGCCTTGATTCTTGATCTGAAGATAAGAATGAGAGGCAGCCCATCGCCCATCGATCAGTCTTATTCGAGACGCGCAATCGTGTGGTTCGCGCTCCGCTTAGCGATTTTGTGAAGTTATTTAAGTAGTTGTAAACACAGTGAAATTAACAAGTGAAATAAAGTCCGTTTCGCTAAATCGATTCGAGTGTTCTTACCATTTTTCCTTTTCAGTTAGCTACCATCCTACCTACGCTAATAACCTCAAATTCAACCAAGTAAGTCAAATTAATAAACTTATATAATCCACATGCTATGTAAATTGCTTGTCACGGAGAAAAAGTGTTCTACTTTCAATGACAAAACTCTAGAACTCGGCCGCCTGAGTTGCGTTATCAATTTCTTAATCTAAGAAGCCATGAACAATTTTTTCAATCGGGGAATATTCGAAGACAAACTCTTTTCTAAATCTCTTATCTATCAGAAATTTTTTTCTATAGTTTTTATATATCCAGCGAATTTTATAATGATTAAAAATCACAAGAATAATAATAACTTAGAGTGACTGATGTTATGGTTTACCAACGTTCATAAGCCATCACTGTATAATCCTAGTGCCCTAGTCTAGTCTTCTCTAAATAGTGCTTTAATAAATTTGTGGTTAGTAATGTTCGCTACTATAGCTGCTGCTCTGTTTGCCTGTGGTTCCGCCTAGAATATGGTTTTTCTTTACTGTTGTCCCCTTAATACATTTGCTTTGAAGAAAGTACATACTATACACCCGTCAGCGCCAAGTGCTGGTGATAATATATAGGATGGACTCATGTTCTACAATACAAATCATTAACGTGGAACTATTGAAGAGTACTTCGATGTTTGTGCCATCTTCGGTCTAATTATTTTATCTAAAAGATGAAAGAAGAAAGTTCACGCCAATTATTCACAAGTCTTTGATTTCGGGATAAGCGTTAATGAGTGAGTGTGGCGAAAAAAGAGCGACAATGATAAAGCGGCGAATTAGAGACTCGCAACGATGTTCCAAGCAGCGAAAGCTTCAAACAGCGAATTGAACACGTTATGCGAAAGCTTACACTCTAACCGGTCGGCAGTTCCTTGCTACGGACAGATGGCTCAAGCAGTCGAACGGTAACATAGCACAATTTCTGTTGACACTCAATAGGAAGCTGGCGTGGCTTAATAGCACTGATTACGTGGACATAGGAGTAAGTATAGATGTAAGCTGTGGAGATGTATAACACGTAGTTGTATTCGTGCAGCCTTTGCCAGAACCGATACCGAGTATGCGTTTTTTTGGAGATGCACTTTGTTCATTTTCTTGCAACCGGTGCGCTTGTTTGTTTTCTAAGCGAATGTAAGAAAGCTCACTTGTTCATAAGGCTCTATCCTCTCACTAATGCCTCTCTTTTTCTCTATACTTCTATGTATTTACTTTCTTATTAAAAGTTTTCGCTAAGGCTATAGTATAATGGGAACCAATAGCTTGAATACAAGTGGGCGGCCATGGGTCTACATTGTCCATTTAATATACGAGTATCTACCCATCTACACTCTCTTAAAAACTTAAAAATTTCGCTGTCGAGATTAGACCTTGCCGAAGATCCTGTAATTCTTGGCAATAAGTAGATTTCGGTTTTGTTTTAGCAACTACCGGAAGTACATAAAGCTTTATAAAGACAAAGAAGAAGAGGAAAAAATATATTAGAAGGAAGTTTCAGTGATGAAAGATAGGGGGGGTTGTTTAAAAGCTGAGCGCACCATAGTGCCCGGAATGTGGCGATTTCGAATAGCTGGCTTCACAGCATATATGGGCTACTATAGTTGCGGAGTCAAGTGCAGAGTTCAAAGCTAAGCAATAACTTCAAGGTGCATACACGAGTGGAACTAAGAAATCTTATCATAGTTGTGGCTATGCTGTGCATTCCGATATCAATTCACTACATTGGATACAATTATTCTGGCCATAGAGTGCAGACAAATCTAATTTATGAAATCGCTACAATTTAGTCACAATTAGTAACAAAATGGCTGCCAATTATTTGATTACGCTTAGCTACAATTTTATTACATGTGTACTTTTCTTCAACTCCTTTTAAGTCGGCCATTTGCTTTATTCGCTTTTATTGTACGCCACATTCTGCCTTCCGTTTCCGTGTTCGTTGTTGTTGGTGTTCTCATTTTCGTGTTTAATTGCAAAAGTGTTGGTTGCCTTTTCAGCTCCTTTAATTACGACTCCACATCTGCCGACTGCGTCGACTTCGCGACTGTTTGCCATTAATTTTCATAGCAAAGTAATTTTCAGTTCTGCCTTCTTCTCCATTTAGTATTGCTTTTCCCTATGTGTGTGTGTATGTTAAATTTCTGGCATATCCCAACATTACCTGCTTGTTAGCTCACGCTAATTGCAAAATTCTACTGCATTTTGGGAGTCATTCAGTCAAAAATTAAGGTCGTATTTTGCTGGGCGTGCAATTAAGGTGTGCATTTTAATACGTGCACCTGAAAGTATGCAATGTGTATATAGAAGTGAACAGAATTCATAGATCATTTAACGAAATAATTGGGATGGGTGGATGGGATGAATAAATTAGCTTAACACGTCTGTCCTCTCTGGTTTTGGAGTCTGGAGCATTTTGCCCAACTTTTCTATATATTGTACCATCATATTGCTGTTCTCTCTGTGTCCCTATTGCTATTCATTGTATCCACATACTGGGTTGCCGCTACATCTTTTGAGCAGTTTTAGAGCGACTCAAATAGATCTCTCAATGCAGCTGGTATTGATCAAGAAAGTTTTTCAAGAGACTGCTCATTTTTGTTGTGCTCTGAAGTGAATGTACCTATTATAACTTGCAAATATTGTAACAAAAATTTAAAGCAGAACGGTACGGTTATAGCCACTCTATGACTTAGACTTTAAGGATGTGCTGTACTTAAACCGGCCTCTTTAGCTTGGCCCTCACTGACTTGTTTAGCAACTACTCCATACGCATTGAAAGTTTTCCATTTTCCTCCTGCCTAAAACTAGACTTTGAAATATTTTAATTTTTAAAAATAACAAACCATTTCGATGGCTATTCCCGCATAGTTGGCGAGCTTGTGTTTGTCTTTTGAATAAAGCAAAAATCTTTTTGCAATTTAACATTTTAGTTTCGTTCAATTTATCAATATTCAAATACTCACTTTTGCGATTTCTCACAACCGCACAATGCGCCACTCTGCCACACATACAGCCACATCTGCTTCCTGGCATTTGCTTTGTTCAAATGCATTTTTGTTGCACGAATCCGATTTGCTCGTCGAGAAATTGTAAAAATAAATGAAAAAAAGTATGGTTCGAGAACTTCTTTCATGTTAAAAGTTGTTGGAAAAAAGGGAAGAGAAAAAGAAAAAATTTAAACATCCAAAAAATGTTTAGAAGAAAAAATATTTTAAATAAAATAAAAGAAAAAAAGTTGAGTTGAATTGAACGCATTGAGAGTGTAGTTGTGTTAAGTGTAGAGAAGAGAGAAAGTCTTATTGTAATATAATTTAAGTGTTTTGTTTATACTTTGTTACAGTGTTGTTAAACGTGCTACCTTTTTTATTTATTTTTTTACATTTTTTATTTATATATATATTTTCTTAATTAACATGCCGCAAGTAAAACGAACAGTTGACTAAAGATGCCATTTTACCTTTGATAGATTATGTAGAAAAAAATTGAAAAAAATTAAATAAAATAAAAAAAGGATAAGAAGAATAAAATGAGCGCCATTTGAACAAAAGTCATAAAAAGAACTTGTACAAAACACGCATAAAACAAAAGCTCAGATATAGACAGGATAACGCTTAAATGATGTGTATGTCGCTGCCATTGTTACGACTACGTGTGTGTTTATTTAGCCAACTGTCAACTGTCAATTGTCAGCTATGTTGTCAATTGTTAATTAGACACAACTGCAACTGTGTCTGTAGCTGAGTTCTGTGATTGCTCGTCTTTGTTTGCCTTGCCAGCCGGCTGCCCAAAATCCATTTGATTTGTTTCCTTTTCGGTACTGACCAGCAACTTGTGCTTGAATGGAGGTGTGTGCGTGTGTTTGTTGTTTGTTTTATTATTGTGTCTATATAAAGTGAGCATTAAGTTAAACACACTAAATCCTATGAAGCTGTCTGTAGGACACACACGACTTGGCCACACGTCATGTGATGTTGCATATTTTCAGGCATTACAAAATAAACTAATTTATCATATTAATGGCATTGTGCTTTGAATTTCCAAATAGTTGCAAATATAATATGCAAATTTCATGTTTGGCCAGCCAATGTGATTTCTACCTTAGTCGTTGTCATTGGCTTCGTCGGCGCGACCTTTGCAACTGACATGGTCGGCATGTGACAGTTAGTTGAGTTAGCTCGCCTGGCTTTTGTTATCGCACAGCATTAAATCGAGTTTTTGATCCCGCCTATCAATGATAATACACAAACAACAATAAAGACATAACATCACATCGTATTTGATTCCTTGCGCCTTTGTTCGCTTTTGTCTGGCTGTGTTGAAAAGCTTCTTTTTCGATGGCTCTCACACATTTTTCTATGCCCTCCTCAGTAGCTTTCGGCTTTCGGTCTCGCTCTGCTTTTATTCAGCGCATCAGACAAAAAGCTCTGAGAGAAAGCGTTTCTTCTTTTCAAATAGCAAAAGTGCGTACGTTTCGTCTTGCTTTGCTAGTGTTTTGTTGGTCGGAATGCTCAAAGGACTTCAGGCCAAAACGCATGCAACGAGTGAAGTACACCAAACTGCGATGTGCTTGACGCAAACTGACTGATTTTACGTATTTAAGTTTCAATGGCTTGAACAACTTTCTCCATCTTCATACATACTTAGTCATGAAGCTCAATAAGGTTCAGACTCAAACAAGCAACATATTTTAAATTCATAATTCTATATGTTTGGCACTCCATTTTTTTATTGCATTCTATTTATTTATTTTTTTCTATACTTTTTTTACTTTTGTTTTTATTTATTTATTTTTTTTTTGAACATAAAAAGTAATAATCCGCAGAGAAATAAGCTCAAATATGAAACCTCATTTTTGAAATGTTGCCTCTGCCAACGCAATAAAATGCAAGCAAACAGAAAAAGTATGCTTGCATACTTGTGGGCGCTGCTTGCTTTCGTCCAGCAATGCTCGCGTCAACGATGTCCACAGTGCGAGTATACGTGTAACGCGTGACATTTGTGCATTTAAAACGCATAATTAAAAAGTTGTACTCCTATATTACACAGGGCTGCATTATTATTGAATTTTTAAAAAATATTATCGCAGCGGTTCGAACTGGGCGGGTTGCTTGGAATCCAGGTTTTGGTTTAAAGTCGAATAATTTGTTTTAGAGACACTGAGTCTATTATAATTAGGATACAACTAGAGATGAGCGATATTAATTCTTTTCGATATCAGTGATTGCAGTGGTTGCGATTTTCAAATTATTGTGATTTTTACCAGTGATTAGCGAACGCAGTTTCTGATAACTGATAATTGTTTACACTGAAATCACAGAAATCACCTTAAACACTTAAAAACACTGAAATCACTGATTTCAATAAAAACACAAGAAAATACATGAAAAAACACTAAAATAACCAAATCACTGAAAACATTAAAATCACGGAAATCGCTGAATGGCTGAAATAACTGAAATCATTGAAAGTATTGAGATCACTGCTACTTTTGAAAACCGATGGCAGTTGCTATTTACAATTTTTTCATTTAGAGTGAAAAAATCACAGGTAGTGAATGTATACACAACACTACATAAAAGTATTCAAGTTGGCTTTCCGCTGTATGTAGAATCCTAACCAATTCACTCCAAGAATTTCAACGAAAACGCTATTCAAGTTCTAGTTGCATAATAGTTGAGCGCTCTATAGCTGAATTTCATAGTTCAAGATTGATTTCAGTATTACTTTCTGTATTATTAACGTGAATGAAGCTGTGTCTTGTATATCTTTAAGCAGAGCATACGTTCCTTTTCCACTTGATAGCTGCGTGTTAATTCAGAATTTCGTCTAGTATTAACTGCTGCTTCTGGCTTCCCTGTCTAAGATAACCGATACCAGAAGTAAGGTTGATGCTTGCATTGCGGCGTCCTCAGCAGTGACTAAGGAGACAGTGGTTTTTAACATAATTGCGATATACGCTGTGAAGATAGTATAGACTTTTATAGTTCGCTAGTTCGCTATAAAAGTCTAGCCAACTCCACATCGGATGCATTGCCTGTCTAACACATCACACTTTGTCGAACGCGTGCTTGCCTTATAAAAAGGAAATCTGCCGTGTAATGTTTTCTCTTCCTTATAATACTCTAGTAAGTACCGCTTCCTAGCTAGTAGTGCCCCAATATTAAAACCAAAAAAAAAACAACTCATTTTTGTAATATTGTTTTCCGAGCTTCTGCTCAAACAACAACAAAAGAAAAAAGGGAAAAGAAAATTTGAGCGATTCCGACTCCAGAGCGGTTCATTCCGAGTCGCTTTGCAGCCTGGATTTTCAACGTTGTGTGCATTGCATGATCCGTGTCCCCTAAATCCCTTTTGTGAATTATTTGTGTTTGCGGGCAAAAAGGAAACACGTACACCCCCACACGCACACACTCACACACATTTAAAACTTTGTTCATTTATTTGCATTTTTGTTGCGTTTCATGCGTCCTCTTCCAAATCCCCCACTTGTGACGTTTGTTGTTTTGTTTATTATTTTTTTCTCATTTTAATGAAGCCACCATCCAGGATTAGTTACATAATCAACGCCCTCATGCATGGGTGTACCATCGGACCTGTAATAAACTTATTTATCTACGTTGCAAGTCTATTTTGAGCGCCTTTGTTAGAAATCTCGTCGAATGTGGGTTCTCTAGTTTTATTTGTTTAAATAATTGGTGCCACTTGCACCGTAGTGTATTCGTGTGTGTGTGTATGTGTGTGTATCAAACGATGTCATGCACTCTGCATTTGAATGGTTGTGCCATGTTGAAAGCACTCAATTTAACTAACATAAGTGAAACTACTCTTTTCGCATGTTGCCCGCATTGGAGCGCACACACCACTCACTGCGCCAACTAATTGACAAATGATGATGAAGTCAGGTTGGTCGGCAGTCAATGCTTGCAATTTCAGTGTAGTAAAGGCAACGTTTACAAATTTGTTACGAAATGAAATAAATGAATATGTTACATTAAAGCAAATGGTCGACGACGTGTACTGAGATGAGGTTGACGAGGAAACGAAAAGCAAAAAAAAATTTTCGAAGAAAAGCAACGAAAAACCACTAAAGAGACTGCTGTCTGCCCAACTGTGTAGTTTACTGTCTGTTTGGGCACTCCTAATTGTCTGCCCAAGAGCTTTGCACTCGCACTTTAACAGCCCAAAGGTGGTGGTCTCGCACTAAACTCCGCTCAGCTCAGCTTTGTTGAGTTCGCCGCTGATATGCTTTTCTTCTTCGCATTGATGTCCGCGTTAAGTATGATTTATGAAGTGAAAAAATGAAAAAAAATTAAATAAAATAAAATGAAAAATTTATGTAAAACACTCGCAAACAAGCAGAAGTCCGGAATAATTCGCCTACTACAGTTCATTTCATTAAATATTGAAATATTTTCGGGGCAGCAGCAAATTACAGTGCGAGATTGAGTTCGTGTTCGTAGCGTAGTTGTGCTTTGAATTATGTTTGCAAGTCATGCTTAATACAACACAAACAACTTCGTTACTAACTATAACAACAACAACAACAATGAGTTGGTGTAATCCTAATTAACTGAAGAAGCTGTCATCTGCCATTAATGTATATGAATGAACCGATATTTTGACTGGTTTTGATCGATCGGCTGAGGTATTAGATTGTTAAATCACACGCGAAGTGTATAATACAATGCTGTGAGATTGAGCTATAGTAGAACTAATCGAAATGTATCCTTTTTGCATTACATCTATCTTTCTCTTGTCTTCTACCAGGTCCACTTATTCCATCCCATGTCATCTAACAGCTCAACTACAATCATCTAATCTCAAAGCATCTGCTTCGCTTACCTGTTTTAACTATTACTCATAAATATACTTCTATTATTTCATCTTCAGTTATCGCAACACAAATTACCCCTTATTTCATCACATCATCTCATCTGACGACGTCTTAACCGTCTTCACCTTCCGACATTGTAGCCTTAGGCATTTCTGCATTTATAATTCTAACGCCGTCAAGTCATCTTAATTTTTTTCATAATCACATCTTCCTACATCTCAACTCTCATCGCAGTAACTTGCTCCATTCTTTATGTTAAGTCGCTTTCTTTCTAGTCTCCTCCTTTCAGTTGATCTCCTCTTTTGCTATCACTTCTCAACTCTATTGGTCTTCATATTTTATTTCTTATTCCCAGTCATCTCATCTTAAATTATTTAAAAATTGGTTATCACTAATTCTTGCATGATCTAATCACTAATAGGTGCTTGCATGAATTCTGGTCATTTTTTAATGGTATTTTGACCATTACATGCAACTGACCGTAATATATTCTAACTATCGTCGTCGCTTCTTATTCCACATTGCCCCATTCAAAGTATCTCCTCTCCCATGATTCATTCTTTCGACTCCCCATCTCATCTCATTTTTATATCTTATCTCATCTCTCAAGTTAAAGAGTCTAAGGTAGAGTCCCATTTTGAATCCATTGAACGTGTCCCTTTGAGTTGATGCTTTGAATTATTTCCCTCTGAATTCGCCAGTTCATGATGCATTTGGAATTTAATAAGTATTCTGCCAATAAGGTCATACACAAAAGGTTATAAGAAACCATTGTCTCGCCGTTGTCTAAAAATAAATACATCAAACAACAGAATTCGCGGCCAATTAACATAAAAAATTAGAATTCCTAGGAATTTCGAGGAATTTCGCCTTTCATTTTCGGCATTAACGCGTTCTGAATAAGAAGCAGCAAATTACGCTGGCAGTTGGGGTCAGCGGACTTTTATACGCGCGAAAACGCTTGAAATAAAAAGCTGGGGTACCTAAGAGTATGCAGGTAAGTGCAGCGCGGAGATTGGCACATTTTAAATGAATCAAATGGTTGGTTTTATTGCTGAAAATGAGAACGAGCAAATTGAATTAAAATACATTAAAAAAGAAAAATATAAAAAAATCAAATCAAACACGAGAAAGTGCATCTGAATGCTTTTAAAATATCAGGCGTCGAAAACATTTTAATCCGCTGCGGATTTCGTGGCATTGTGGCGACTGAAATTGCGTTATATTTTCAAATTTGTGGTTGCCCTTTAAATAGTGTCGTGTTGTTCTGGTTCTGCTTGTTGTTGTTCTTATTATTGTTGTTGTTGTTGCTTTTGTTTTTGGTTAAATGGAAAAAACAAATAATCTGTAGCCACCGAAGGCTTTGCTGTCATTAAGCATTGTCATTGTCAATGCAAAATGGGCCAAAGACTCTTACGCTTTGAATACCTATGAAAAAGTGCTATTGAAATGGAAATTGAGTTTTCTCTGAGTACTCAGGAATAAAAACATCAAATTACCGAGCAAAAAAAAAAAAAGAAAAGGAACAAAAAAAGTTATGTAAGCACAAGGACTTTTATCGAACGTATGTCAGTAACATGTCAAAGAAACATGACAAAAGGAGGAGCAGTCGATGTGGAAAAATCCTGAGCTTTCTACGTCGAATACGCCGAATACGAATTGTTATGAAAATGTACACTTGAATTCGATTAAAGTCGTGCATACCGCCTAAGCTGACGATGATACATTTGCGAAAGTAGTCTTTTGTTTGTTGTTTGTTGTGCACGTTCCTAAAAGTATGCTATTCGTCAATAGAAATCATGCATCAATTTTCCAGCATTTGTGTTGTCATTTTGTAATTTTCTGATTTTCTGACTTATGCTTACGCCGCTCTTTGTTTACGGCACGAGTTTATGTCTGCCATAAAAATTTGGCTTACAATGGCGCAATTCGCGTCACTCCTTCTCCGCCATACTCGCTACAAGCACATACAACCAACGTGTCATCATTGTTTTCAAAACATTTCGCTCACTTGTTATCATCATCGTCGTTGTCATCGCCGCCATCATTATGAATTTCTATTGGTATTATTTCGTTCGGCTGTCGTATTTGCGATTTTCAGCTTCAGTGCCCAGCTCCAATGTACGGAGCTACCCAATACAAGTAGCGCAGATGCTTGTCTGTTTGTATGCAGGAAGCGTTGGAGGTATGGAGCTTGTAGCTATACCACGACTCGTGCCGTTTAGAATTTGTGCTATTGATTTATTGTGTAAAATTGTGTCGTTCTTAGCGTTGCATTTGATATTTTATTATTGTTGTTTTTTTTATTTTTTTTTTTGGTTCCTTACAAATTTCACGTTGCATTTGATTTAATTCTTTTGTACGGGAAATTTAGTTGTGATGCTTTTTCATGGAACGCTTGTGATTGTCAGTGGTATTGCGTCTAGCAAATCCAACGTGGATCATATGGTCCGTTGCACCAATCGCAACAGGGATCAATGGGCTTGCCACGGCGTTCAATTGTGCACAGCGGTGGTATAGGCGCCTGCAACAGTCTGCGACGTTTACGTTGTGCGTCTGTAAGTCCGTCGGGGCCAACGACTGGCGCGCCGTTCTTGTCTTTGCCGCCGCCACCGCCACCGCCAAGACCGCCTGACGATTTCATATACGTCATCATGTCGACGTTCTTAGTGCGTGGATCATTGGCTTTCATATTTTTATCCTTTTCCGCAGCCACTTTTTCCGCTGCAGCTTTAATGTCACGCTTAAGCATACGTACAGGAATTGGGCCACCACCACCACCACCACCACCGCCGCCGCCGCCGCTGCCGCCGCCGCCGCCGCCGCCGCCGGGACCGCC
Source organism: Cacoxenus indagator (assembly GCA_035041755.1). NCBI lineage: Eukaryota > Metazoa > Arthropoda > Insecta > Diptera > Drosophilidae > Cacoxenus > Cacoxenus indagator. The sequence continues at coordinate 383,938 of JAWNKX010000379.1, forward strand.
ACGAGCACCACGACCACCACCGAAACCGGCACCACGACCACCTCCTCCACGGCCACCAATTGCAGCCATCATAGCAGCACGCGCGGAAGCCGGTCCGTGTACACCACCGCCCCTGGCACCAAATGCTCCATCCTCATAAACCTCTTCACCTGGATTGCCGAAGGCATTGCCTGTATAACGGTCACCTACGGCGCAGTCGTACCGTCGCCAGTATGGATCAACCTTAACTGGATGCTTAGGCGGCGGCGGCAGCCAGTCATTCTTCTGCCACTGTGTGCCGTGATTAACCAGGCGTGCTTTACTTATGGTCGGTGCGCTGCTTGCCACGCCCGCCGGCGGTGTGACGTCGACGTCAAACTCCGCTTCGCTGTCGGAGGTGTCGCTCAGTACCATTTTGTCGACCAGATTGTGCACGCCTCGTTTGGCGCACTCGCGACCCAGCGCTTCGGTTAGTCGGCGCTTCTCCATGAAAGGACGGCAGGTGCATATATACACCGGCTTGTGGCAGCTGCACTTAGCGAAGCCCTGCGATTTCAACACCCGCTTCATTTCTCCCAGTTGCTTGGCTAGTTCGCTCTTGACGACCTTGAAGACAATCGGCTGCTGTAGTGGGCCGGAGCTCCTCGCCACGGTCGGACGCATCGTTATGAATATATCGCCGTTCTTCTTGCACACATTTAGTATGGGCTTCTGGCGTTCCTCCTCGCGTTCCTGATCAGCTAGCTCCTTGCATATGACAGCGGCGTTCTTGTTGGTTGAGTTGCTGAGGAAGAAACGCATAATATTCTTGATGGGCTTGCGTACAGCGCCGGGGCGCCAACCGTACTTCTTGGCCTCTTTACAGCTAGTCCAGAGCCAACCCATAGACTTTGGCACACCCTGTCTTGAAAGAACGCAGTATTTGTGGCCGATCTTAATTCCGGGGTACTTGCGCTCGGCGGGATTGTAGAAAGAGACTTTCGGCTTTTCGTCCTTTTGCACTTCATTTTCCTTTTCGTTTTCTTTTTCTTTCTCTTTCTCTGTCTCTTTGTCTTTGTCTTCTTTACCTTTGTCAACCGCTTCGCCATCTTTGGGTTTGTCGGTTTTGCTTTTGCGTAACGGCTGCCCGCAGTGTTCGTCGAGCTCGTTTGGTTTCTTGTTCGTGTCCTTGATGTCATAAAGGTCACGCAGCTCGGAGAAGACACGAGCTAAGTACGGCCGGCAGTCCTTGCTGCTCGTGTTAATCACACAAAAATCCTCCGACGATTTCGGCTCGATCTTGGGGCACTCTTTCTCCTTCTTCTCGGGACTCTGGAAGATGTCCGCACACATCTTGCGAATGCGGCAATGTGCACAGATTTTTCCGAACTTACAAGTGCAGCGGCACTCTGATTGACATTCCCCTTTGTCCTCCATTTGCTTCATCACATTGCGACAAGGGTCATAGCAACCGTCATCCTCCGTACCACGTGGCTTGCCAAGATACTCCATCAGTATTTGATCGGCCGTCATTTTCTTCGGTTCTTGGCGATCCTCTGGCATGGGCATCGGCTTGACACCACAATTCGGGCAAGCCGCGAACTTTGGCAGCCAAGACATATTTTTCAGGCACACTGGACAGAAGCGAATTGGTTTTATGTCCATCTCGGGTAACTCGCCCATTGGCGCTTGCATCTTAGCACCGCCAGCTCTGCGGCAGGGACATGGCCTATTGCCATCGTCAACTGCGGACAAAGTAGATTAAAGTTGATGGAGTATTGGAGGAGGAAGATAAAAAAAAACATTGCCAACTACCAACCTGACATTGAACGTGCTTTGCGCGCCTTTTTCGGCGGTATAGTGCTCGGATGCGGCTGCGGTATACGATTTGTTATCGAGTCGATTAACTCCTCATATTCGCGTGCCATTTTCTAGAAGGAGGTTGGAACTAATTGATGTTCAAAGCGCTAAGCTGAGAGGCAGCTGCGTGCTACGTACCTTAAGCTGACAGCAGGCTGTATTCGGCGGCGATTGCAATGCATCCATTGTCATGCGTTCATTCTTCACGCTACGGTAGCGTGCCAAATCCAAGTCCAGCTTCTGGTCGCCGGGCTGATCCTCCCACAGATCGACGCACGGATCACATGGATTGGGGCACCTTTGAGACTGGCCAAGGACGAAGAGAATATCCTGTGGATTTATTACGCTGTCCAGCGGCCGTGGTCTTTGGTCGCCATCCTCACTAAAACGTATCTTTTGGTTAAGTGAACGGTCACGAACTCGCGTTTCGAGTTGCAAACTTACACAGCCTGCTCCTGACATGTGAGTATCAGGCGACAGATTACATCCACATTGCCAATGACGGTATCACCGCGCACAATTTCGGCAGTGCCCGTGTGCATCAGCTCACCCATGTTGTCGGTGATCATATCCGTGACCTCAGGCGGCCAGTTCAACACGCCCTTGCCAAGAGCACGCCCATTATATTTCGGCACCACTGGCACGCCACACTGCTCCAGATTCTGGCGCAGCGCATCCGGCTCCGCCGAGAATTCCACGCTCGAGCCTCTCTTGAACTCGGTAATATTAATGCGGCTAGCCGTGATCTTAAGCGCTACACCATTGAAGGTCGCATCGACGCCGATTTTGTTCGCGTCCTCCATACGCTCGTCCGGCAAGTTGACGCGTGCGATTACGCAATCGATGATGAAGCTGCATTTCACCATTTTGACAGCTCAGTTTCCGCGATGCTTGACGGTTTTCAGTTTAAAGAATTTTGAAAAGATTTTGCACTTTTTGTCTTTAAAAGCGATCGTTACGCACACGAGGGATTTTTTATATTAAAAAAATATTTAAATTTTATAAAATCCGGTTCCACGTGTGTTTTATTTTTGGTTAATTGAATTGAATACTGAAAATTTTAAATTGGTCAACTTGACACCAAAATCGAAAGCTTACTGCCCCAAATTTCTACTCCAAATTTCAACTCAAAACCCGGACAAATGAGTAATTTCGATACGGCGCGCTTAGCCTACCGAGGTAAACAAATTCTAATCAGGACACATATTGATAGACTCGTCGGACACACGTGGACGCGGGGGGTCAGGATTTAGCCCAGTGTGGCTTAAATGCTTGAATTAGAACGAAATTAGTGCGAATGCTGTTTTTGCGATATCAACAAGCGTCGTATGGCCTCGGGAACCGTTGACTAAGCTCAAATGACAGTGACATCGACCGCAACTGCGGCTGTCAGTGACTAAACGCCGCTCTCACACTGCCTGCCGACAGTGTCAGTTGAGTCGCTGTTGCTGTTGCTGTTGTTAATTCAACGATTTTGGTTAAGTGCCATTTCTGAATAATTTATTTCGAAATTGGTTCAACAAAACAGCCAAGCGGGAGAAACGTTAACTACGGTCAGCACTAAGATGTGTGGAGAGGCGAGGAATTTTTGAAGGATTATGAGAATGCGATTTCCTATGCGCAGCCATAAAACTATAAGCTGAGTGTTACATTTACTTGTATGTATGTCTGCATGTGTACCCAGCATATGCTTATTGTTTCGCTGGTGTGTGGTCGATGGACTTGATTATGCAGGACATCAAATGACCACTTGAGGTTTGTTTACGAGTACACACTTGGATGTGGGAATTTGCTATGTAAGCAGACTTCGAATTGTAGAATTTTTGGGTATTAACGACAAAGCATATATTTAATGCTACAAATATACTTCTAGACACGTATAACTTTCTATTGTTTCGTGGCGGCTGTGGAAGCTCATAACATAAACCATGTTCAGTTTTCCTCAGTTTATGTTAATGATAAAAACCTTTTAAGATCAATAAACTCTTATTTAGAAATAAAAATATTTTGTAGAAAGCCTTAACTTTAGCACATGGTTTTATCATATGTGGAGTGTATATACGCATTCATAATTAATTAATTAATTTGAGTAAAAAATACGCGGCCTTTTAAAGTAATACTATAATTAAATTTTATTAAATTATTTATTGTCCATTTTGTAATATTGCGAGTTCCTAGAGGTTTTCAATAACTTTTTTTAACCGCGAGAGTATAGTTTATAGGGCTCTCGCTGCCATTTTCAGTATGTGACCAGCTCAACAGTTGAAGTTGAGACTTCTTAAGGTGTTTTAAGCAGTTAGGTCTGTGATATATTTTACTATGATTGTATATACTAATCTTAGAGTCTGGCAATTGTGTTGTGCTAATATCTTCAAACCACTAATCCAATCTTCTTTTAATCTTGCAAGTACCACTTCATTCACTCTTTAATCGCTCTTCCTTACAACACGCAAATCGCCCATTAGTAAAATCTACTAATCTAATGTATTTCTTTCGCCTATTCGTCTGCTACAACAACGAAGCCCATAAACAAATTGTGCTTCACTCATACAAGGACAGCTAGCTAGCTTAAGCCTTTCACTACTTTCAACTACACATCAAAAGGTTTAAACACATTTCAGTAGCCTTCGAAGTTGAAAAATCAAAGCGTCTCTCATGTGTGTTTTGGCTGCCTTTCAGCATTTGATTTATGTACTTTGCACGCAGGATGCAGCACGCAGAAGGGCGCTGGCAGCTTACACAATTCCATGATTGCTAATAGCATTTTTCTTCAGAAGTTTTTTCTGTGCAGTTGCTGTTGTTGTTGTTTGGACTTTGACTTTGCCTATTCGAAATGTACACAAAAAGTGAAAAGCGTAGGTAAGAAAAAATGCTAAACTCTCAGCTTGGCCAAAAAACGAAGTTGCCAAATAAATTTCAAAATTGGCAAACTCAAAAATTTCACTACTGCTTGTGTGTGTGTATGTGTGTGTTTGTGTATGTTTGCCCTCGCGTTAGTCGATTTAGAGTTAAGCCGTCTGCTGTCGTGGGCTGTTCAGTTGGCTTTTTCAATTTAAATTGACTCCTTTCAATGCACTCGACGTTTCGACCTTTTCATTTGTCTGTTGGCCGCCTTGCCGATTGTTGACTTCGAGCCATGTGTTTCGTTGTAGTTATTTATTCAGTTGGCTTTTTGTATTCTAATTTATTTTCTTTTTTCGTTTATATTTAACAATATACTTATTTATAGAAGTGTTAGAAGAGTTCATAGAAAATACTTACAAAAGCGCTCCAATTCATTCATGCCATGCCATGCCGTCCCATACATAAGTTGCAAATTTCCTTACACAAGAACTTGAGAATGACTTGAGTTATGAGTACATTAACAATGTAATCAGCCTCTGAATATCATCTATTGATGACTTCTCTTGAATTATTAGTTATATTCCTATGAAACTGCCACTTGCTTATAGTTGGCGTTAGTTTCTGTCGTTGTAGCTGTTTGAAGCTGGCTGCATATGTGTTTGAAGCGTTTATGTATCAGCTGTTAAATGGCGGCGGACGCAGTGGACGGGCCTCTTATTAGGTTACTAAGCTTAGGTTACATACGACAAATCGCCCATCGCTCAAGGCTATTCCCTTTCACTTTATTCCTCGCGCTGTGCTAAAGGCGGCGTTCACTTCCATTCTACTTTGCTCTCTCAGCTACAAGCTTTCTCTAGCCAACAAAGTAGCTATTTACAAAATTATATTGAGTCCGATCTAGAAGTATGCGATGCAGCTGTACGGAATTGCGACCAAAACCCAACTAAACAAAATACGAGTGGTTCAAAGTAAAATATTAAGGAGAATTTGTACTGCTCCATGGTATATGCGTACATGGGATATTAAAAGGGATTTAGGAGTCCCTAAAGTCGGTGACGTTCTTCAAATACAAGCCAAGAAATATTTGGAATGGCTTAGTTCTCACCCGAATGCACTAGCCAGGCGTCTTACGGGAGAAAGGCTAAGAGCTAGGATAAGAAGATTAAACGATGCCACCCAGAGGATCTTCCTGACAGAGTTCTCTCTTGACATATATTTTTAAGTTAAAATGTAAATTTAAATGCATGTTAACAATGCTGTCTATTTTTTTTTAAATTTACTACTTTCGTATAGTCATTAGTTTTTTGTTAGTTTTTTACATGTAATTAGTTTAAGCTGCCATTAAAATAGGTAGTAGTTCCCTAGTTTAAGAAAAAAAATTGTAACAGGTGTAAATAAATACATAATATTTACAAAAAAAAAAAAATTGCTTTCTCGGCTCGCTTATTGCTTGGCACAAATATTCAAATGTACGCGAGCATTGTCAGCATTGATCCAACCCATATGACTACTGGTTATTGCCAGTAACAGAGTATAAATTAATACTAAACCTATTGAAAGAACAACATTGGAAAATGACATATTAAAAAAAAAAACCCACGCAGCTGAAAAAAGATAAAACAACAAAAATAAATTACAAGCACAACGCAAGCAAAATAATTTGACTGCATGCGAGCGTGATGTGAGCGTGACACTAATCCACATTTTACCCTACGGAAGCCAAAGATGGTTCACATCAACATCACATCAACAACCTAAGCTCTAGAGCTGTGTTGCTCAACTCTGCAAACTGCGGGTTCTCTGATGCTTCTACTCTATTGTTGATAACTTTATATTAAAAATTTATATTTCATAATTCGATTTATATAAAATGCTAAAAAATACGTTCATTTAAAGCGCTCCTCTTTCATGTTACTTTTTCGTTTCACCATTTTCATCTGCATTTTCATCAAAAGGAAAAGCCAGAACTTTTAATGAAAGGCAATTTATAGATTCATTTATTTTCGCTTATTTTCTTTCAATTTATAAATACAATTTCAAGTTTATCATTAGTTTGTAATTTAAAGTTACATCGACAACTTTCAACAGATACGAGATACAGATACAAATATCGAGTACAATTTGCGTGTGGCTCGAAGATGAAAGGTGCTGCATTTTGTGTATGGCAACTGTTTTGTACAGTTTGATTATGTTTGTGCTTTTGGCTAATACAACAAAGCAGGAACAGATACAGAACTACAGTGTTTTAAATACAGATAGAGCTACAGTTGAGTTTGACTGATTGACAAATATTCGTACACATTTTGGTATGATTAACAACTATTATAGAATACAATTAACTACTACATACAATTGTTGATTTCTTTTTTATTTTTTTTTTTGTAATATATTCTTATAAATGTATTTATTTATATAATGCGTAGTCATTCTCAATTTCAACGTCAACATCAACTTCAACTTAATTTTTATCAAATCATGCTCTCTATGCTCCATGTCATCGTTAGTAGTTGCAGCACATCAATCAATAATTGGTTTGCGTGGTCATTGTACCCGTACAGAATTACACAATAATTGTCTACTACACTTAATTGAAATAATTTATTTTTAATTATTATTATTTCTTTATATTTTTTAAATATTATTTTTGAATGCTTTCAGCATGGGCTTTTTTGTTCCATCAAACATAGATTGAAGATATTTATGTATTATACTAGTATATATAACTATTTTTTTTTACTTGTACTTATTTGTATTTGCTTTTTTCTCTTTGTTTTACTAAATTCGAAATGTGGGAAGAAGAGGTACAAAAGAGTTGCCAAGTTGGCATTGAGTAGTAGCCCGGCAAGGTTCTACAATAGAACTAAACCCAAACTCGCTTAGTCATTTAGTTGGTAAATATTAGATACATTTTGCTTTGCTCATTAATTGCGTATATCTTTTTTTGGTTTCCTTTTTGTTCTATGAGCGTTTTAGCTTGCATTCAGCAAGTCCTTGCTTATCCTTAATTGCTAAATACGAGTATGAATGAACTGCTCTATTTGCTAACACACATTCAACTACGTAGTCCCGTAATTAGTCTACAAGAGTATTTACAGTAAATAATTTATGTGTGTGTAAGATACTTTCTTTGAGTGTTGAATTTGGTGTATGAATGTGGTATGAGCGTCTTAAATCTAATTGTTAGTGCAGGTTGGTGATATGTTTACGAGTAAATTGTACATAGCGAGTCAAGTGAAATAACCATTAATCATAGCAGTTGAAGTGTTTGCAATTAAATGCGGGGCAAAAGTGGAAATACGCAGCACGCAAGGCTAGGCGATTAGTATAACAATGTAATGCAGTATTGACTAACATATATTTTGTCTAATTTGTACGTTAAAAAGTTTAGCAAAATTATCCTGTTATGTTGAATTAGATCAGTTTAGGGTAGCCCCTGGCTGACGGTATGATCTATTACTCCTTCTACTCAACTAACCATTCTGACTGTATACAGACAATTATAGAATGTCAATGTGATTGTCAAGAAATTACACCCCTCACTTATTAAGAACTATAGCGAATATTCCTCTTTTTGAAGATACACGTACTTTTTGGCTTACGAGTATAAGCGATGATAATGCATCGACTCTTTAAAAATTTCTTTAGTTGTTCTTTTTCTTGGCCACCGACATAACATTAATCTTCGATCCAGAAAACATACAAACATTCACTCTCGTCTTTGCTGTCTCACAGACTTTTCTATATGCACATCTTTCGCTTATTGTATCTTTGATCCCAACACTTTTTAGTGGGAAGTGGATAACGTCATGGTCCGTATTATTCTTGAGAGCTGTGCGAGTGAGTTAGTGTAATGTGAACCAAGAGGCTTCGACTGGGTTCACGTAAAACGAATATTCTGAGTTAACATTAGTAGAAATGCAGAAATCGTGCTAAAGTTATAATATATAAAACTGCATGCCATCTGGCCCCACCGGAGTTCGGAAAGTTACTTCGCAATAAACGATGGTGACAAACGGTTATACGTGATGTTGAATTATTTGAATAAATAGAGGAAAGGAAATGACTTTTAAATGATAGGTAAAGTGTTCCAGCGTTCATTCTAAGCCAATTACTACTGTGCTGAGGTCGCGTTACTCTACGAAAAAGGACGGGATGAGACAGTTGCTGTAGACTGAGCTTCCTCGTTTCTTTCCGAACGTGTAGCAGTAGGGGTAAAAACAAATATCGATCCTTAGGTCTACACTCGCACTAGTACGTCATACCGGTATATGCGTAGACGGAGGCATGTAGGATGGATAACTAAATGGACTTTTTAATCTAACAGTTTAATAGGATCTGCCATATATACATGTCACATAATTTTAATTGAATACTAGCGGCCCCAGCAAACGTTGATTTACCCTTACATTACTATTCTTCACGATGTATACTCTTTGAGCATAAACAATGAAAAAACGTACGAAACTTTTTGTGTTTGGTCTTGAAGTGGTTTTGCAAATAGTTAACCCTAAAAAAAATATTAAAAAAAAAAAGTTTAAAAAATTAGTATGCCAGCGTCTCCAATAGCGGAAATGTGTTGTTAAAAAAACATATATAGTTAAATCGGTTCAGTATACTATTCGCAAAAGCGTTACATAGAGATTTCATATAGTCAATTTTATATAATAGTATAGATAGTCTAAAGTTAACCACGGTTTGAGGTAAGGAGCAAATTTCAAGGTACTTCGGCATTGGGCAATCGGTTCTTGCTGCTGCTCTTATGCTGTTCATGTTTTCATTTTGGAGATGATATTAAGATTTCATTCAGTGTATACAAAATCGCATAAATTTTGTGCTGTCAATATGTGCTTTTGACGAGCTTTTGTTATCGCGTACAGTTTCCTGGCTTTTCAGCAGCCAACAACAGTCAAAAACTGTCGACTACCGAAATGACTTTCAACTCCTTCAAGATACGACGAAGCACTTGACTACATTCCCCCCCCAAATCATATTTGTGTGCTCGAACATGACTAACGCGTTTCAATCGCTTCCGTTAGATGTCAACTTCGGCGTGCACCTGTTCAACTTTGGCGCTCTGAATTGAGTCTTTCAGACTTCGCTTGCATTGGCAAAGGATGTAAGAAAGTGTCAGACTGCCAAAATGGCAAGGAGCAAGTGGTAACAAATAACGAGCAACGGCACAGCGCGAGCACAAGCATTTTGGCAGTTGTGAATTCAGGTGACATCAACATTTTGTTCGACCTCTTAAAAGCTTGACAGATTTCAGCTCTATAAGCCAAAGCGAAGACGACGGCGCACAGAGGCACGACGGCAATAAAGTTGTCAAGTAAAAAGTGTAAGGCTTGTCTGTCAAGTTGAAGGCCAGTATTATTTATTATGAATATATATATGAATAGAGAGTAGAGAAAGGACCATTAGAACCATTAGCGACCAGCGCTGAAGTGGCTTCAATTTTGTGGCACATTATTCAAGTCCAGCTTGTTGATAGCCATAAAACCGAGTGGTAGTGTGAAGTTGTGTTAATAGAAATAAAGCGGCCACAATACGTTGCACGATGATGTGGTCAATTACCGAACAATGGGAATGACGCAGTTTCAATCAAGTGCACATCGAAACGAGGCGAGAGACCAGAGTCGAGAGTCAAACAAAACTCGCAAACAAAATCGCTACAAAAAGCAAACACTGAATGGCGAATCGTTGGCGAAAGGCGGGCAAAGGTGGCGGCAAGATTACGAGAGCCGGTATAAATTACAATTAAGTGTAATTAATCATTGAAGAGGTAGCAACAGCTAACAGCAACTAAGGCGGCGCCGTTAGAACGGAAGCGCGCCATGGCATGATTTTTTGTTTTGTTTTGTAGCATACTTTGCAGTGCTTTCGCGTATTTGCGCCCTACTCTACGGCGATTGCCTTTAATATATAATTTATTGCTAGTCTATTAAGACATAGCAGCGCACTACCGGCCAGGCAAGGTCCTACCTCTACCCCACCATGCAGTCTTTCTAGCCTTGCAGCGTAGTAGTCGCTGCAGTTGCCTAGCGCGCGAAGCCTTATGCGCCACTTAAATGCCGTACATCAACGTGTGTAAACAAGCCAAGTTGTTGGTATGCCCTGAAGTATGCTTACAATTTTGACGTAACGCATAGGAGAACTGCTGCTGGTGGCCGATGAGGTGGACGAATAGCTTTGAGTGAATGGGGAACCGATTTTTACGGGGCTTTTGTCCTTTATCAGCAAGGCTTAAACTGAGCCAAGTCGAGAAAAACCAACAAAAAAGAAAAAAAAGGACGGTGTACTGCTGTGTGCTTCCTGGTCTATTCAACTGGTCGTTCATTCAGCTAGCGCACGTTGAACTTGTCGTGTCGTTATGCTCAGAGCGAAATGAAAATTGAATGCGAATGAAGCGGGTTTTTTTTTAAATTAGCCAAGCAATCAATGATTGAATGAGTGAGTGAATGAAAGAATCAGTAAGTGCGACGCCTTTAGAAAGTAGTAGTAGACTTCAAAATATATTTATGCGTTGTAAACACCTAAACACGCAATATACAATATAAAGTGACAGTAACACACATACACACAGCCGTACACACGCACACTGATTCATTTCTTTATTTATTTATGCCTTCACTTAAAGGAGCGCTCGCTTGGAAAAATTATTGCGCCAGAAGTAATGCTATAAAGAAAAGCTCGTCTTGCCCGTGTTTGCAGTGGTTTTCGCTACGGTTCGGTTCGGTTCGGTTCAGTTTGCTTTTGACTTGCTTCACTCTGCCCCATTTTATTTTGCCTCTGCTTTGCTCTATTTTGCGTGCGCCGAACACAGGTCAACGTTGTGTGTGCAGCCGATATCAGTGGTAGTGGTTGTGGTAGCGACGTCAACTGAGTGCCATGACCACTCACACTAGGAATTTTCCTATTATGTCCATTTTGTTTATACGCTTTCTCGCTTACTCATCGTTTGTTGTTATTTTTGGCAAATAGCTTGTGACGAGCCCAATTAATTTTTTTTTTTTAGTTTGCTGCTGTCCTTCGAGGGTTTTTGTTGTCTTTATGCTTGACACAGAAACAACACAATTTAGCTGAGTGATGAGAGGGTTGAGTAATAAGCAGCTTACGAAAACAAACAATACGAAAGTGCAAAGATAATAATGATAATCGTAATAATTTCGTTATGGAATTAATAACACTTTCAGTTGAAGATTTATCATGCGAGCGCCAAAGTTAAAGCTTAAAGTGAATTTACAATTTAATGTTGCATACCGTCAGGTGGACGTCGTTGAGCTGCATACTTGCATACTTGACGCAAATTTTACTTTGCCTTTGTACAGTTTTGGTTATTTTTCTTCTTTCGAGTGGTTAATTAATTTGTGCTCAACTCATTCATTCGTTTGTTGGTCCCTTGTATTCATTTGAACGATTTGACTACACACACACACACACACACACACACACACACAGTTTGTTCAAACACTTCACTTGAGTTGAACTTAACACGTGCTGTCGACAGCTGCCAACCGCAAAAGGACTCGTTGATATTCCGCAGGCAACTGAAAGCGATATGCGCAATTCGACAAATGAATAACGACCAACCAAACAGACACACATCGACGCATTTAGAATTATTTTGAACAAACACTTTTTACATGCGGCTTGGAGCAAAATCATAAATTGAAAAAACGGTTCATCAAAAGGGCATTCGTGCAAATACTCGAAAATATTTTCACGTGAAATAGCAAAGCGCCAGAATATTGTACAACTGTTGCTGTTTTTGTTACTGTGCGGATAAAAGGGTCACTCCCATATTTATTTATTTGTATTTTTATTTAATTTGTTGTTATTTTTTTTGCCTTCGCCAATCAATTAGCGACAAATGATCCGCAATTGTGTGTAAATTTGTTATTTGCATTTGGTTTTTCGTTAAATGAAAACGGAAAATTGTGGTTTCAATGGATTTCTGCTGCACGCCAAATAAATTAATTAAGAGTTTTTAATGCGACGAGAATGTTCTGATAAATATATTGGTACGCGCATGGTTCATTGGTTTTATGTGTCAACAAAAACTCAGCAGCGAAGTATACGATAAAAGAATGGGCAAATAAATATGAAGCGATAAGGTGTTGGTAAGAAAGAAGTTAGAGGATGAGAAGGAAAGGGAGAATGTCAAGCAAAAATTATGGAATACTTTGTATAAATATGTAGATGAGAAAGGAAATAGTTATAGAGAAAAATACGTTAAATGTTTGCTGGATATGACCAATATTTTCTGTTGCGATATTTTTCTTCTATTTTTCAACATAAACACCTTCTAGTTCTCTACACTTTTAATGCATTTTTTGAGTTATACAAAAAGTAGTACTTCAGAAGGTGCTCAAAAAATGGTCGACTTGAACAGTTGTCCACTGAGTTCTTTTTTCAAGTTTGGGAACAAAAGTAAGTCGTTGTGTATTAGTGATGAACGATATTTCACTACCTTTGATTTTTTACTGCGAATAAAAAATTCGCAATTAGCTGCCATCGGTTATCAAAAGGAGTACTGATTTCAGTATTTCAGTAATTTTAGCGATCTCAGGGATCTGAGTGTTTTCAGTGATTTTAATGTTTTCATTGGGCGCATTCAGCAGAAGTCATCACCCATCATTTTCTCTGACTTAATAATCGATGACTGGTTTGTCTCTGCTGAACGCAGTGATGCTAGATTTGTAAAATAACGGCGTTAAATAATATTGCCAATAATTAACGTATTCCCCACTCCACTCATCTGTTAAATATATATTAAGAACATAAATACATATAAACAAAAATTAAATAAATAAATATCATTACATTTCACTTTCCAAGCAACTAATAACAACACTCAAATTATTTTCTTTAAAATTTGTGTCTATTAGTTTGTTTACAAAAGACAAACATCTGACTGGAATGTGATGGCTTGGTTATCAAAGTATTTTTGTGATGAATTTTTAGCCATGGCCATCACGAAATTTTATCGAAATTGTTAATTTGGCATTCACAATGAGCGAAAAGCATCAAAAAAGTCATCAAACACGTATGCTGAAAGCGCTCATTGATTTCAGTGATTTCGTTGATTTCGGTGCTTGCAATGATTTTTATGATTTCGGCGATTTGGTGATTTTTTCGACTGTCGATTTTGGTGACTTCGGCGTTTTCGGTAATTTCGGGGACTTTGGCAATTTCGGTGATTTCTGCGATTTTCGCATCAGTTCAGTGGTTTTGGCTATTATTTTGTGGCTCATAGGCAAAGGAATATTAGCAACAAGTCATTTGCTTTTATTCAAATGACTGCAACGGAAAAGGAGACAAAACAGGAAATTTTTTTAAAACTTTTCCGAAGTTGGCATGGAATTGAAATCATAAAAGCAAGAAAGTTATGCCAGCCCCTGAACAAAAAGCTGTAAAAAAACACAACAAGTTGCATGACGTGATGTCGTTTACGAGTAAATTTTGTGGCCAACCAACGACAAAGTTGCAAATAACGTGGTGGAGACAGGCGATGCAGAGAGATCAGGGAGAGAAATCGACGTACGAGTACGTACGAGTAAGTGCCGCCAATGCAGTTTATGTTGTTGATAAAGTAGGCGTGGTTCGGGGGCCTCGTAAAAATTGTGTGTATAATTCAATTTGGTTTTTAAATTACGAGGCCTTACTTACGCCCCACGGTGGGCTGCCATGAGCTGGAATGCAGTAAAGAATACACAGTATAGAGTATGCACCCGGAAGTGCTGCTGCGAGCATTACTGACACCGGCACAAGCTACTCCTCGGACGAGATGAAGTTTTAATTGAAATGCATGCGAAGCTGAGTGCAGTTGGATAATTGATTGAGTGGAGTTTAAGTTGCCATTGCAAAGTTGCATGTTCTTATTGAGTGTTGCTCATTGAGTGTTGTTGCTACAGAGAAAGAAGGACGTGCATTGAATTGAAATGAATTGAATTGAAATGCCTTCCGCAGCCAACTGCCAACAACTGGCAACTGACTTCGACTTCGACAACGACAAAGTTGAAGTTGATTTTAATTAAGAACAAATTTGTTTATGCAAAAAGCGAAAACTCGTCTCACAATCATTAACTGAAACTGGCAGCACTGTTGCTTGAAGACATGCAAGCAGCAGCAGCAACACAAACCTCGACTGTATCTGAGTGCGGCAACATTGCCAGTTATGTTATTCAATGCCCGTCGGCATTGTTATTCTCAGCATCAGCAACAGCATCGTCATTTTCGTCAATATTACCGTCAACATCATCATCCTTTTCATTTACATCATAATTTTCATCATTTTCATCATCATCTTCATCATCAGTGTCAGTAACTTGAGCTTCCGTTATCAGCTCTGATCTTCTGCCCTCATCTTCAGCTTGCGAAGAAGACTCATCACTCATCCTACTTCAGCATCTTGATTTTCTTCTTCACCTTTCATCCTATTTCCGCATCCTCATCTTCATATCTCATCCTCGTCTTCAGTGTTCATACTCAGCTGTCATCTTCCAGACTCATCCTTATTTCTTATTCTCATTCCTCAATGCTTCACAAATTCTTATAACTCATTCTCATCCTTAGCTTCTATTCATTTCTTTCACTCCTCTTTTCATAATCCACTTATATCCTTAACTCATCCGTATATTTCATTCTCCAGCCTCAGTTTTCATCATCTCTCAGCCTCATTCACATCCCCTTCTCCTCATCACATCATCTCTATATCCACTTCCACTCCCACTTCTCTTGATCCCACTTCATGCGCTTCATGCCTCATCCTCAGCGCCTTCACTGTCGCCATCATCAGCATCTTTTGAGTGCTCATAAATTCTCAACTGGGCTCGCGCTCTCCCTGCGGCAAGTTTTACAATGCGCTACGAATGCTTTTGAAGCAAAACCAATCCAACCAACCCAACTGAATTCAATTCAACTTGAGTCGAATCGCATCGATTTGCTTCGATTGTACGCTGAAAACCGCGAACCGCATCATTTCCGCTCAAGGCGGACGAATCTAAAGACGGAAGCAGGGGCGATAAAAGCATGCTAGTGTAACGAAGGAATGGCAAAGGCATGTATGGGGGGTGCAAGTGGTATGAAAACTTTCGGCGCAGGCGCTCTTTGCTTGAGGGTATCCTTTGTTGCCGTAAAGGCAATACGGGTATGAATAAAAATTGAATTTGTTCGTCAATTAAATTACGTCAGTTGAAATGAAAGGCAAATAAAAGTGACAAATTATGAATGAACACGACGTGGAGTGGGCGACTGAGCTACATAAAAGCTGCATGTGAAGGGCAGGCATCACGCAGAAGGAAAGTTCTCACGCTGCCACTTGAGACGGCAACATTTGACATTTCTTCAGAACGTTGTTATTGTTGTTGTTGCAAACTAAGCTTGCCACGCCTACTACTCAAAGTCAGTTTCAAAGTTTGGCAATTGTGTTAGTCGCTTTGTTGTTGTACTCATGCTCATTTTTATTGTTGTTGTTGTTCACGGCTTTTATAGTGCGCTTTTTTGTCGCCGGAAGTTTGTTTGCTGCGAAGAAGGGATGTTGCACAGAAATGTTGTTTGCGAATTTTAGACAATGCATCTTAGGGAAAACGTAATTTTAATTGCATGTTTCGCTCGAAGCATCAGGCTTAGGCGAGCGAGTAGTGTTGCATGCAACGAACGTCTTCAGTCGTCATGCCGGCATACAAATGCTAAAAGTTTTCATACTTTTTGTGTTGCAATTATTATTTGTACATTCCCTCAAACCCCACCAATTCAACGACGCCACCAACATGACAGCACTAACACTACCAATGCCTTTCGTCAGCCTTCACTGTGACTGGCAACTGGCAAGTGCAGCAGGCCATTTGTGTACTGTAAGAAAAATGAAGAGTACAAAAAAAAAAAATATAGTCTACTTTTGAGTGCGCACACGAAAAATCAAAACTTTAATTTGAAAGCAAGCCAAATGGTGTGTGTGTGTGTGTGGGCGTGACGAAGGGGGCATCTGACCATGGGCTTAAAAAGACGAACGCAAAGTTAAAAGAAGAAACAAAAAAGAACAAAGGACAAAAGAAAGATTTGGCATGAGGTTGCTGCTGCAGCTGACTAGAGGAAAAGGTCATTAAAATACGAGCGGCGGAATATGGTGCGCAACATGTGAAAATTCGAAAGTGTCGAGGCGTTATTTTTTTCTACATCCTCCCTTTCAACCTCACACTCTCTATCACTCTGTGTATGTATCTGTGTGTATTACTAAATTAGCACTAAGTCTTGTGCTTCCGTTTCATTTGGAGCTTTGACTTTTTGCTCAACGCCAAAGGACTTCAAGTGACGCGAGCCGAGCTAACGAGTACCGAATTTGTCTGCTGGCTTGGTGGCTCAACTCAACTCAACTCAACTCAACTAGACTTGACTTTGGCTCAACTCGATTTGGCTTTGCTTCACTTCACTTGGGGTTTTTGGCTCCTCATTGTAAAAGAAAATAACCACTTTACGGCTAAGACCGTTGGAAAGTCGTTAAAATGGGAATGTCACGAAGTCAGCGTTTTGGAAAAAATAAATAAACTCAGCCGTTTGGGGCTTTTGGGACGAAAGGTTTCGACATGACCAGCATTTTTGCTTGACCTAAGCCGATAAGCGGCTGAGAGGACACTAAAACGCGCCCCACTTGACTTGCGTCTTTGATTTGATTTGACTTTGTTCTTGGCCGTGGATATGGGTCTGCGTATCTTAAGTTGTACACGAGCAACTGTTGCTGTTGAACTTGTAGTGTTTAATGCGGACTTACGTCAGGAAATAAAATAATAAAATGTGAAATAGAATTTAAAAAAAGGCACAAAAAACAACGGAATAAAAAATAATGAGCCTTTGGTAAAATGCCAAGCTGATTTTGGTCTCGAAGGCGACTCGCGTGGAAAAACTGTCAAATTGCTTCACCACAGAAAACCAATCAATCAGGCAATCAATCAATCAATGAGCATTAAAGCAATCAATCACACAAGTACAAATGCAAACACACTTGCCGACACACACACATTCACCGCTACACTTACACGCATTTTGTTTACCGTTACACGCGCCAAACATTGACAGTTCTCATGTAATTCATGCGAAATGTTGACATTTCCACTTTTCACACATTTTATTTGCTTTTAATATGAATGACACAGGCTGTTGCAAAAAAAGTGAGTGAAGAAAGAATTGAGCGGAAATTGCCCATAAAATACACAAAATACAAAATTGAAAAATAACAAACGAAAAGCGCTTGCAGTGCAAGGCGCACTTCCAACTGAACGGGGGGTGCGCCGATGTCGAATGGGATTGCGGTGTTGCGCGTCGCTTTGAGTTGGCACTTACGAAGCCTAAATACGCTATTCTGTTATTAAAAACAGTAAAAGTAAAAATAAAAATAAAAAACGTACACGATATAGATTTCTTCAAGTGAAGAAGTTTTTGCAGAACGTGGGTTTATTGTATAATTCTGGGTGTACACTTGGACTGGATTAATCAAGCATCCATCACACAAAGCGTACCCTAAACCCAAATCCAAACTCCTATCTGGCCTTATATTCTTTCTTCTTTATTATATCTGAGAGGGAATACTTTGAGGAAATAAATATTTGTCGAGAAAAATAAAAAGTCGCCTTGTTTTAATAGACAATATAAAAAAACTGGTCTCACTATGTTCGTTCAAGCTAATCTCCAAAACTATCCAACCAATTTCAATAAAATCTTGGCAATGTATATAGTTGGTTCCAACTTGAAAGATAGTGTAGTTGAAGCTGTTGTCGAAATTCGGAAATTTTTTTGGTGCAAATTATACTTAATATTGTTAGAATAAAGAAGTACATAATTCACATTAAGCCGGCGTTGGCCATGGCCTCGATGCATTTGGTTCTTTTTTCAAAACACTCAAACGCTTAATAGATAGTCGTCTGGATGTAACGTTTAAAAACCATCTGAATGAAGTTTCTCATAATTTCACTTATGATTTTCATTCTATTCTAAATCTAACAAAATTGGCGCTAAATGCTAGAAGAGTATAAAAATAGTCGCGTATGCCACCTACCGCTGCTGCTCTGTTTAAAAAGTTATTTGTATTTTAACTGTTAGTTTTTATTATTGGCATTAAAATATATATTTTAGCATTTAATTGAATTTGTGCAATATTTATTTACTTAGGAAAACCATTTGAACGCACTTAAAGTAAGCTCTCGTATATATAAGTGTAACTCTGTGACTTGAATATGCACTGACCTTAATTAAGGCGTGGGATTGCGGCAGAAATGAAATCATAATAGGATAGAAAGTACTTAAGTAATTTCGCTAATCGAAACTAACGCATAAGCATCAGTTAATTTTTATGCGTTCGATTTGGGCAGATTGCACAGATGGGATAAGTGATTCACTTATCATTGGGCTAAGGACTTCACATGCGAATCACGTCGTGCGTTGAATCTACTAATAAATCATTGGCAAACATAATTAAAGCCACGCTGTGTTGTGTGATTGTACTGTGAAATTGAAACCGGAGTGGCATCACTTACGGATGACTAGGCAAATTAGAGTGAAGCTAATGTTTTAATTAAAACTAAATTGTTACAGAAAAAAAAGGAAAAAAAAATAAAAGGAATCAAATGTCGAAAAGCTTTTAAGACGCCTTGAAAGGCCTAAGGGGCAGAGTGATAGGAGACGCTCTAAATGCTAAAAGGGTTAAACGACAAGAAAAACAACGACGATGACGACGACAAAGCAAAGCTAACGAAATGAAAGCCGCTTTTACAAATGGAAAACCAGATTTGGATTGACGCCGTAGTCGGCTGTAAATGCGGATTACATAAATAACGTAGCAATAAAGAAGAAGCAATAAAACAAAATTTGAAGAAACACGAAAAAAAGGGCACCCACATTATTTTAATTATGTCGAGTATGCTTTGGGAGTAACAGAGCGAGCCAGAGAGCAGTCGAAAAAAGTCCCAAGACAAAAGATGTCAGGATAAACAAAGCACAAGGCATGAGTGGCTGGAATAAATCGGAGATGACAACAAGCAACGTCGTAGCCGAAATGAATAGCTGTAAATAAGGCTCACTTGAAAACAATTTACACACCCACACGCTGACACAAACACACATACGAGCACACAATGACATAATAATCGCACATGCTGCGAGCTCAAAGTCTCGCGCAAAAACCCTTTGTACGCATTACTGAGCCTCAAGTAAAGCTGCCAACCCAAAACGACACGTGTTTATGTGTGTGCATGTGTGTTTGTGTGTATTTGCTTTAAACAGACACAGCCTTTTGGAGAGCAGTAAACGTCAAAGTAGACCTCAAATTGATGGCATGCGTAATGGCCTAAGTCTACACAGCTAAAGTCGAAGTTGAAGCGAGTGACTCCATCAAAGTGGCTGCTGCCAAAGGCGAAATGGTTAGCGCCGAAAACTGACGAAAAGTGATCACAGCGAATGATAACAAATATCTGACGACGACGTCTGGCAATTGCTGGCAGGAAGTGGGTGCTTTAGAGGCATAGATACAAGTACCTAGATACAACTTCAAAATGGTTGCTGCTTAAGCGTTTGTATAAGCGGCAAAACGCGTAAGCCGCTTTTGCACAAGTTGTAGCTGAAGTAATTAAATCGCGCATATTCAACCACAGCACCACAAACAAAGTTATTCACAAAAAGCAACAGCGGCAGCAATAAGGACGCCAGCAACAACAAGGACGAGAGCATCACTCGTTAAAGCATCGCTCACGCTTCAACGCCATTGACTGACTGACCCTGCGCGTAATGGTTGGTTGGGCGAAAACCACAAAATTTATTTGTATGAATTGTTTTAAATAAATTTTCGTGTTGGAAAATGTGTTATAAATCTTTTTGAGTCCTGGCGAACGAGGCACAATAATTAATACAAGCAAGCCAAGCTGGCAGCAGAGTTCGGTGAAATGATAAATTTCCATTCATGCCTTGGGCTGTTGTTAAAACGAAGCGAAAGAAGCGCCTGGATGACAGCGAAAAATTACAGCAACAACAACAAGAAGAACAACACAGAGCAAGAAGTAAAATCAACAATAGTACCAACAATATGAATTACAACAAAACTCAAATGCGAACATTTTCATTACACGTTGGAGCTGTTTAAACAGAATAACAAAACAAGACAAGACAAGGCAACATAAAGCAGAGAGCTGCCTTAACTTACCAAAGAGAAGGGCATATTAAAGCAACCAAACCAAACAATTGAGTGCTTAACGCGCATAGTTTTTTGTTTTGAGCACTCAATCTCATGCCACACTAACTCTCATGCCAACCTCAACAATAACACCAGCTCTAACCCAAGCTCGAACTTCAACTGTTTTAAATGATGCCATCAAATCCTTTTCCTCAACCTATAAACACAGTTCAAATGAAAATGTTTCAGGCATTAAATCACTCTTGAAATTGCTTCTGTGCGTTGGTGGGCTGTAGTAGGAGGGAGTGGTTGGTTGGTTGGTTGGTGTTGTCAAAGAACGACTAAACACAAAGTGCCACAAAGTTGTTTATTATGCTCGGTCTTAGCTGGTCTACGATGCTGCCACTGATTGGATCAGTGGTGTGGAACGCCGTTTGTTTTTATTCTTGGTAGTTGGCTGTTTTAAAATTTTATCTGGTATTAAAAAATTTCAATTTCAAACAAATCAATCAAGTTCAGACTCTATTGACATTTTAGCTTTGCACCGACTACACCGACTACATTCGATTCAATTCGATTCAACTCGATTCAATTCAACGCAGTTCAATTCATCTACTCTTTGCTTGTTGCAGCTTTGATTGCAAGATTTCAAAGCATACAGTTGGGCGCCATCTTAGAACGTTATAAATAGAAGCCAAAATCAGTTTTACTGTCGCGATGTGTTGTTTTTCACTCTGTTAAAATGAAAAGGTGGATACAAAAATATACATAGTAAACATAAAAACATGTAATAGTTACGCTCAGTCTTCAGAAGGATATGATTAGGACACTTTTTCACATTGTAGAGGTTATTATAAAAGATAGAGCAGAGGAGATTCGTATGTACCAAGTGGTTTTAGGGTAAACATTAGTCATGACATGAGCTTGACCGCTATTCAGAATACTAGTAATTTTTTTTAATTTAATATCATTTACTTGTGTTGTTTAAGTTATCGAATGGTTTTTGTTTAAAAAGGTAGGTGGTTGTTCTGTCGCTCACCAAAGAAAAATGGCAACACCACCACCACCACCACCATCACCAACAACGGAGGTTGGATAATGTCCCTGCCTCCAGTGTGGTTCGAACCCTAACCTCTGGGATGGAGGCCATAGTGCGCGGTTGTAAACATTTTCTTCTCTGTTATTACCATAATTAACAGACAACTTTTTAACAGTCGTTCCAGACAACATTCTATTTTAGAGTGTTTGAAATTTGTGTTTTTGCGGAGACAATGGGGTTATGTTCCACAATACAATTCTGTAAACGCCTATTATGTAGATTGATAGAAAGACATTTGTTGCTGTTAGAAGCAGTCATATTTCACAAAGGCATCACTCAACTAAAGAGCAACGGTCTGGATGGCCAGACTTCTGGCCTCGACATTAACTGACTGCAGGTGTGCTCTTATGTTATTCAAAAATATGACTACATTTCTTTAAAGATTCTCCAAAAATTTCAACAAGATATTATTTGTCTAATTAGAGACAAACTTCCAAATTGGCAAAAATATATACTCTTCTTCGAAGCCTTAATGTGGTTCAAAGTTGAACTGTTTTGGAAGAGAAGGTTCAGAATTTGTTTGTCATTGAATTAAATCACTTCTCCAAACATAAACGAAATCTAAGGCGGAACTGAAATTTCCATTAAAGTAGCAGATTTATTCTAGGCGTAGTAGTTAGTACCGGAGTAAGCGAAAATCCAAGTAGAATTAGCTTTTCAAGTCAGTCGCAGTGTATTGTATATATTTCTTGTGCTTATGCCGATTGTTAAGTGTTAATGCATGTTTCGTGAAACTACAAAATTATGTATAATTTTTCTTAATTGTTTTACCAATTTGATTTTCTTCAAGTTATTGATTACACTCTGCGTACACGCCGTGTCGTTTGCTCTTGCATCCAACTAATCCTGCATGCTTTTTTTTCGGCAGCCGGCAGTGTTGCTTACTCCTAAGTCTCCCTGCCCAACATTTTAATTATATCGCGGCCCTCTACGAAGCGTAATTGTATCTATGAGAAAGAGCGAAACCACAAAGAAGAACTTACTACAAATCGATGAGATTTACAGTCCTGCTCCAAAATACATGTACTTGCCTTTCAGAGTCCAAGTTAAGTAGGAGGTTAAGCCAGCTGTTTCTTTCTCACATGAACAGATGAAACGGAAAATTTATGCACTAAAATTTTTGAATTTAAATTAAAAAGCAACAGCTTAGAAAGCTGGCAAGATTAATTTGAACAAAGAAAATTTTTTAAAGCGTAGAGCAAAATCACAAAAGTTGTCACGCTAAAAAAAAACTTATTTGCCGTCAACAGCAGATTGTGCGGAGCGTTAAGTGGGCATAAACGACGAACATGTTGGTGTGATTCGCTCACGTTTGAGCGCATGTTAGACGTGTATGGCGCTGTTGATAGGCTGATGTTCGTGTAATATTTCAAATTTTTTTGATTTGCGCGAGCGAATCACAAGAGCATATTTGCTGTGTATGACCAGCTTTAGTCTGGCATGCTGAGAGTACATGAGTTCGAATCCGTGGTGGTTGGTCGTTTTTTTTCCACACTTCCAAAGCGAAGTAAACACATCCTTATACAATAAATAGAACGTATATAATGGAAGATTTTTTTATTTTTTGTAGGGGAGCTATTTCCTCGCTCAGAGTAAGAGAAAATAGAAGAAAAAAAAGTTCTCCCAGAAAAGTACTTGAAGTATTTAAGTACTTAAGTAAGCGTTTCACACTTAATCACCTGCAAAGCTGCTAACACGTGTTGTCGTTCTGAAAATCCGCTGGAATAAATCATTTAATGTGTGTGTGTGTGTGTGCTGTGTGTGTGCATGCATGTTCTATTGTAGTTGTGTGTGTATGCAAAATGTGCTTGCTTGTTCTAACGCGCTTCGCTAAATGCCGCAAATATTTACTGCACAAATATAAACTACAACAATAAATCTAAGCTAACTCTTATAAAACTAAAATGTTGATGTTTTTTCATTGTTGTTGTTGTTGTGGCTGTTGTATTTTTACTTTTGTACTGTATCTTCCCCCGCCATATTTATGGGGCTTTATGGAGCGCGCAATTTGCAGCAGTGGCAACGACGCTGACTGGGCAAATTCAATGGCCACAAATTCTCATCAATAAATGCGAGTAAGAACGTTTTGTTTATGAGCGAATAGACAGGGATATTTGCGCGCTACGCATGTATGTATGTGTATGTGTGTGTGTGTGTGAGTGTGTATGGTACATCTTGTTAAACAAATGGCGTGCAAGGGCTTTCATGAATCAGTGGGATTTGAGTCTGCAGTTGCACTTAGGATGCTGCGTAGCTAAGTATAACTGTGTGCGTGTGTGAGTGTGTGTGTGTGAGTTATGTTTTTGCGTGTTTGCATTGTTGATGGCTACATTGTTGCCAGCTCACACAAACGGTGATAGAATGAGTTATGGCGTTAGGCAACCAAAACAACACACGCAAGCTCGCATTAGACACAGCGGAAGCTGAATGTGTTGGTGTGTTTGGTTGTAACTTAGGTGTATAAGGTAAATGGTCTAGGTAGAAGCTCTTTGAGGCCCATACAGCTATCACGTATTGTATAAATTCACTTAGATACAGCATTCATTTTAATGTGTGTGTCTGTGTGTGTATATATGTATATATATATATATATATCTTTGAGATGTGGTTAGACTATAATACAGAACCCTTCTAAGTTGTAGATCGAAGTAGTCAGCCTATGTTCTAGTGAAAATTCTTCTACTTGTGGTTACTGCTCACTTCTTAAGAAGCAGAAATTTGCTTTTTTCTTTTGGAATAATTGAAATTTCGCTTTTTTGCTTTGGTGTTGTGTTCACTGCGCCTCCTGCGCTGTACAACTTTATCGATTTGTAGTTGTTTAGGAACCAAAAAACCGCACAGAAATGCTTATAGATGGTTTACTTGTATACTCGTAATGAGCTCGTAGATCTACTAATCCTCTCAATGCCTAACTCATTCGCTTGCTGCCTTGCCCTGATATGTGCTCGTGACAAACTCACCCCACAGCTGTTCGCCTTCACCATCGTCTTCAGCTTTGTTGTCGGCGGTGGCTTTGTTTCATATCATTTCGGTCTCCATTTCGGTGGCATCCACAGTCTCGACAACTGTTGTGGTTGCCACGGTGACTGAATCTCATGGAACATAGGTTGTGGTCAGCGAGGCCGCATCAGCGCCCAGGCTGCCGCTGCCGCTGCCCGATACGCAACAGACAAGTGCCGAAGCGGCGCATTTCGCTGGTCAAATCGCAGACACCTGCTCGAGTTCAGCCGAGGAGCGGCCCGAGTTCATGACGACCACATTCTTGGCCGCATAGTCCGTGATGAAGCGATCGCTGTTGCGCGGATGTATGTTGCCCACGTCCTGCGTGCAGCACCACGGATTGCGTGTGGTTAGAATGCGTTTGAAGGCGTCGCGGAACTCCTTGTTGAAGATCGAGTAGATGATCGGATTGAAGGCCGAATTCGAATAGCCCAGCCAGGAGAGAATCTTGAAGGTCTGTCCACCGATGCAGGTCTTGCAGAATGCTGCGACGATGTTCACGCAGAAGAAGGGCACCCAGCAGATGAGAAAGACGCCCATGATGACGCCCACAGTGACGGCTGCCTTGTGATCGGAGACATGATACGGTGAGCTGTGGTGTGCCAGATTGCGAACCTTGAATTTTTTTGGCTGATTCTTGGGGCGTCGTATGCTCTTGTAGCGCTGCTTCTCGGCTACCTCACCGGGCCGTGTGACCGCCTTGATGGACTTCACATGCTTCTGAGCGTAGCAATAGAGTCTGCGAAAGAAATGAAGCGAAAATTTGTGGCCTAAGATTAACGAAGAAATAAAAAAGAAATCAAGGAGGCCACATTTATACGACTAATCCATGCGACCCACTCAGAGTGCGAGCATGTGTAAATACATTCGAATCAAATTGTTTGATAAAAGTGTATTTGCTTAGTAATTTGAGAAACCTAAGTCGCATCATTTGTTTGGTCGCGCAAATCCCTTTAAGCCAAATTGACCGACATGGCCACTGGTTGGCGGGGTGTGGTGAGCTACGTGTGTGCCACAAAATTATGCCTCGATTATAATCGCTTAGCTACACAGCCAGACAGGCAGGCAGGCAGCCAACCAGCCTACTAAGCTTCTGTCCTGTGTTTCAATGCCAGCGGTGGCCTCCCAGCGCCAACTCTGCGCCATTCTGTGTGCAGGACGCTGACCTTCCGCCTTGTGAGCGTTTAGGAAAGCCACCCAGTTGTTTTGCTGGCATTAATGCGTAAGCTTATTGCCATGTCCTTTCTCTCTCTCTCGCTCTCTCTCTCTCAAGTGCGCATACGTTGTGGCTATTTGCTCAGAGGCTACATCTTACATGGCAAGGGCTGCCGTGCCTGCGTACCACAGCGGCAAGCCACGTCCTGAAATGTTCGAGTGAGTAGCAAGATTCTCCTTCGTTTTTATTATGACAAATAGTAAACTCCTTTTCGGTATTTGTCACAACAAATGCCGTACAGACTCAACCATGAAAGTTGGCTTTGACATGATTGGAACGGATCGGGCAGTAAAGGAGAAAATAGCGTTGTTCTATTTCTGTCACTGGCATAACTTTTCGCCTTTCGTCTCCGCCCAAGTGCGACATTGTTTTTGGCTGTGTCTTCCATTTCCGTGAATGTATCTAATTGTGGCTGCAAGCGTCCGGAAAATGAAAGTACAAGCATGAACGCACTTGCTTGTAACTCGAAGCTCGTAAAAAGCGGAAAAGACAAATTTCAGCAAAAACTGTCAACTGGCAACTGGCATAGAACATGTCAGCTGGCCGACATGCCCTGGACGTCTTGTTTGCGTACTCACCTGCAGTAGATGCCAATCATGACCAAGCAAGGAAAGTAGAAACTTATACAGCTCGAGACGACGGCGTACGTTGGTGTCAGATCGAGTGCGCAGGTCGGATACTTTTTGCCGTTGTCCTCGACTATCAGCGGCTGCTCCGGTCGATGCAGGCCCAACGAGATGGGCACGAACGAAACAAATGCGGCTAATAGCCAAATGGCAGCGATGGTGATGACGGCAACACGACGTGTTACCCAACGACCGTATCTGTAAGAGAAGCGGAGAAGGTGAATGTAGTTGAGCGAAGTTGAGTTGTACATGAGCGATAGAACGGGGGAATGTGAATGAAAGAAAATTATTTGTCTTATTTTGAAGTATCTACTAGTGGAACAAAGCTGAAAACAAAAAAAAGAAAGCCAGACAAACAACGTAGCAAAGGGTCTGAGTGCTTCAACTTTACTCGCGTACAAAGATACAAAGATAGACAGATAGACATATACGTGCACATTAATGCTGCGTCAAATTAGGTTTTTGGTGTTGAGCACAGGTTAAGGTTTTCAATATGTTTTACGTAGTTCAGCGACGTTCACGTTAGCAATAACGGTGAAGGTAATCATTGGCAACGGCAACGTCGTCAACAATTGTGTCGTCAAATTGGGCACAAAGCAGTCAAAGCAGCTACAGTTCTGTGCTTTGTGGTTTCGACTTTGTGCGTTGCTGTGCTCATATCTGTGTGTGTGTATATGCCGTTATTATTAGGAAATTGCGCCTGAAGTGGTGCACAAAGAGACACATTCACACATATGTCACAGCATATGTCAACTTCCCCCCCATTGAGCGTTTGGGTTCTTAGGACTCTCTGCTGCTTGGGGAGCTACTGTAATGTGTATTTGATTGCCTTAGGCGCAATGTTGTGCACTGAAAGCTTAGCCCTGCAAACGGATATCAAATCGCAGTGGAAATCAGACGATTTCGATTTGTATTTTATCTGTGTTGGTAGCACTTAGCTGTACTCGTATGCCGTCATATGCTGCTGCGTACGTTTGCTTTGACCGGAAATAAAACGGAATAATTCAATTTCAAAAAATGTCTGCGCAAATCGCACCAAAACAGAAGCGGAAGTTTTTGGCTCACATCGCATTCGCATACAAATTTAATAACGCTTTTCACACGAAATCGATTCAGTCAACAGCCAACAGCCAACAGCACGGCATTCTTCTATCGTCGTCTCCGCACGCCAATTTGCAGCGCTTAGCCTGGGATTTAATTAGATTCGTCTGAAATCGAAGCGAATCTGTTAGGGGGCATGCCACTCCCAAGGGTTCTCTCAGTTAGTGTGAATCATGCGTGTTGAACTGGAGTATTAGAGCTTATACTCGTAATCTCGAAGGCATTTCTCAACGTCATCTATTATGCGTAAGAGTAAAGTGGCGGAAGTCCAATCATAATGGCTGTTTACACCCCAATCTGGGCAGACTTTGGAGAATAAAGTTGGAACTTTCAATCACAATATTAGGGGCTTGCATGAAGCGCTGAAGCATAGTAATCAACGCTGCCATATCCAGCAACTGGACGTTCGCACTTAAGCGCAACTGTGTGACCACTTCAAAGAAGTGTTTGGCGACCACAATCTGAATGCATCTTGGCAGAAACATGGTTCTCTCACAGCACATTACAGACCACGGAGCACTAAAATCAGTAGTCTACTACGGGTGATTGTATACCAAAGAAGGTCAAGCTGAGTTTGTCGACCAACAAGGTCATGGCTCAAGTTTTTTGGGATGCTCACATCGATTACCTTGAAAAATTTTATTCAGAGTTCTATTGATTGAGTGCTATTGATTGGCTGCCAGCCTCTTCAAGGGAAGATCGAAAGTATCGGCAAATAAGGATTAAAGATTAAATTAAATTAAATCTCTCGACAGACGAAAACTACACTTTACAAAACGCTCATCCTTCCAATGCTTTTATATGGTGCGGGGCCTGTTCAGTAACACAGTCGGATATAGCCGCTCTTGGAGTGTTCGAGTGAAAAGTTCTTCGGAAGATCTTTGGTCCGATTTGCGTTGACGTTAACTACCGTATTCGATGGAACGACGACCTGTATAAGCTATACGGAAACATTGATGTGGTCAGACGAATGAACATTCAGCGGCTTTGCTGGCTGGGTGATGTGCTACATATGGATTAGGAAACTCCAGCTCGTAAGGTATTCGATACGTCAGCTGGTGGTCAGCGAAGGAGAGGAAGACTGCTACTACGTTGGCAGAACCAGACAACTGAAGCACTGGCAAGTATTGGTATGACCAACTGGCGAAGGCGTACGCAAGGCAGGGCGCCTGGAAGCAAATTATGCATCAGGCTAAGACCAAATAGGGTTGTTATGGCCAACTACGAAGGAGAAGAAGTCAAGCAGAATGTAGACTTCGTCTTGATTTGGACTTTGTGCTTTACTAAGGAAATTGCCGATCAAGGTTCGTACTTAGAAAAAAGCACTTAAGGTCGACTTAAAGTCGTTAGAAGTTCGCTAATATTATTTGGCACAGATGAGCAGCGATTCTCATATACGAGTGTATGCTTTTATCTGTGCACCTAACTCATGCAATAAAATAAAATAATTTGGTCTTGCTACCGCAAATCAGCGTTAGCAGTACTAACTAATCGCGTATACACAGTAGTCATTAATGCACACTCGTATAAACTAATTAAATCCTGTGCGAGGTGAACAAAGCAAAATAAATCGAAAGAAAAAAGTATCTAGATAAATAATTTATCAACAGCAGCGGCAGTGGAATTCGAAACTAATCAAACTATGCAAACTAATTGAATTGGTTTGCCTGTGTGTGTGTTTGTGCGTGTGCGTGTATAGGTATGCATATTTACTGAAATAGACACCGGCGCAAACGGCGGAAAAGCTAGAGAAATATGCAACTCAAATGAAGGATGCAGAAGTCACGTCATGCCGCGCATATTATTTGCATTAAATCGCGTTGGCGGCACGCGTTTGTGGCATGTTCGTCGGTGTAGTGTGGGCTGTGGTGGGCGGCATGGCAAAGGCGATTTGTTGCGTTGTCACTGGCATAACTTCAGACGGCTTCGTGTATGTTTACGTGTGCCGCTATAATGTTATTACTTTTTATGACTTGAACAAGTACTCGGCTTGTTGGACACCTTGTCACAATCACGCTCACTCTGTTTCACTATCTTTCTCTGTCTCTCGTCCTCGTCGTCGTCATCGTCGTCATCGTCGTCATCGTCGTTATCTGTTATACTTTTTATAGGCGCACGCAAATGACACATGTTACAGTTGTTGAAAATTATGCACTCAAGTGTCGGATACAAAACAACCGGCAACAATTCATGTGCACAAGCCTAAAGGAAATGGTGACATTACTACAAACACACACACAAACTCACAAGAACAACAGCAACTAAAATAGAATTACCAAATGCTCCCATGTGTGCAATTGCCATCTGTCGCCTGTGCTTAGTGGGCCTCAGTCTTGGTGTGCACGTTTGTGGTTAAGTGTTTTTCCGACGCACTTTTGTTACACACACACACATACACAATAAGAGTACACATGTGAAAAAACCGTCGTCGTAGAAATAAAATCTTATTTTATTTGATTGTTGTGTGTCTTGAATGCATTTCTCGAGCCAAGCCGTTTCGAGTCAAGTTAAGTCGAGTCGAGTCGAGTCGAGTCGAGTCACCTCCAGTTGAGCTTGAACTTGTTGCCTGAAATTGAATTTCTTCGTCGAAATTCGCCTTGACTTTCTCTAATTAAATTTTTGCACGCGTATCTGCGTCATTTTGTAACTAAAAGTATTTGTCGGCGACGTGCCACAGCGTTCTCAGCGTCGACGTTGATGTCGACGTCGGCTTCGCTTTATAATCAACTTTAAGACAATTAAATTAAGCGACTGCAATCATTTTAAAATGTCGCAAAATCAGCATAAACGCGGGCTTTCGTACAGCATTTGTCAGTTTTTAATAAGCAACAACTGTGGTGTGGTGTGGTGTTGTGTGGTATGATGAGGCATGTTTAGAGCCGCGAACTTTGACACGATAGATAAATCAGTTTAGTACGCAGCGAATGCCATTAGAATAGCAGCGTCATCGTCAGCGTTGGCCAAAAGCGCGTGCTGTGGGCAAAGGTCACTTGAAGTTGGCTGGGACTGTGCGAATTTTGTGATTTTAACGCTGTACTTTTGACTTTTGTACTTTTTTGTGAGTGCAAATGTTATAATTTACTTTATTCAAAGAAAATACAACTAAGCTACACTATTTGCATTTAGAGGGCTAGGAAAGTTATAACAAATGGAGCGACGCCTAGTCAGTATTTCGCCACGGTATCATGCTTCGGGACAGTTTACGAAACCCACAATGAACTGTGTGTTTTAGAGCTTGTGAATGAAAGAGATAGAAAATAGGAAATCCTATACACTAAGCGTAATGGCAGATAACTGCTTCCATCCATTGTAATCTTATATAATAAGGTCCTCCCTTAATTTTCGAACTGACCTGGAATCAGAGCTAAGAATTTAATAAAACATTTCATGTGGAGTATTATACCGAAGTACCTGGATCTGACCATTGATAGACGTCTAAACTTAAAACCTAATATCAAGACGAAAAGGAAGCATACTCCTAAAAAATAAGCGCAACATGCTCTTACATAAGTCCATAAGCTATGGAGCTCTGCAGCCAAATCAACTGTGGATAATTTTGAAGCGTTTTAGTGCAAACTCCATTTGCATGGAACTCTGTCAGACATTGTGAATTGCAGATTTCGATAGGTTTAATATCAGAAAATCATTTATCTTTCAATGAGCTTGTCAATGGCATATGCGCTCTATGGTATCACCCTCTGCTTATAACTTTTAGCATTTAACGTCGAGAGAGTTATTCGCCGAGAACAATCGAGAAAAGAATTCCAACTGCACCCAGTGGGCAGGCATCGAAACATGTATTTTCCACATTCATATGACCAATGTTTTATGGTCATTGCAAACGCCAAAGGAATAGTCCATTGTAAGCTTTTGAACTGAATTTGTGCGTCTGAAGTAATAACATGAATCTGTTTAAATGTAATTTGAATGGAACTTATTAGAGTGCATTTTTTCTTCTTACCACTCTTCTATTATGGCGCTTGAAGAATACGTACGTTGTATTTATTCTTGCCTAAAAAGTCTATTAGTTCCCCAACAGTACCAGTAGAATGAATTCTCTTCTCGGAATTCTTCATTCAAAATTGTCGCTTCTAACAGATTTCCCATAATTCGTTTGATCAACAATCGCATGCCATTGAACAGTTTGTTCGAATTTAAATTATGAAGCAAAATGATTGGCGCACCAATATTAAAGCGCAGATTATGTGCTGGTAGTCCAATAGAGTGAAATTTAGTGAATATAAGAGTTCAGCGGTGCAATTGGGAGCTTCGTTTACATCTGAAGCAGTTTTAATCGATTTGTTGTTGTTAAAAAAATAAAAAAAATTCGCTTTAGTAGGAAAAATGTATCTCGATGTGTATCACGACCGCACCTTTAACTACTAAACAATTTTTAAGCTCGAACCGCACATATCCCAAAATTACATTGCAATCGGTTGCGTGGTTTCGGAGATAAATATGGACAAACATACTATAGTGACATGCGATTTTTATATTCGTATACTATGCTATGTGACACTTAAAAGATACAAAAACAAAAATGTTGCTTGTTGCTTGTTGAATTTTTACCACATTTTTCTAACCACTCTCACAATATTTTTCTGCCTTTCTCAAATTTCAGACGTGCTTTGTTTTACTCCGGCAAACACAACTACACGCCACACACTGTCTAATGAACACACGAAACCACATTTAACAAACAGAAAACGATATTCAATAAACAGTAAACAGGTGCAGATTTTTGCAATAATCTGAGCACCTGCTGTAGAAATTTTCTGTTGCAGATACTTTTCTCTCGCCAAAAATTCGTCGTCCAACATTTTCGCACTCATTGAATTTTTGTGTGTTTCGGAGCTTTGTTCAATTTTTCATTGTCCGAGTGTTTTGGTTTTATAAGAATTAATTAAGACGAATCTGTCTGAGTTTATTATGGTTTTTATTATGCGCTAACATCGAAGCTCATATGTATATAGTTGCAGCAGTCAGCTTTGGGTGTAATAGAATATTATAGACAACTTCTTTATTAACAAAGGCTTATCAAATCGAAGTAAAGTCAATTGACAGTTAGGCAGACAACATCAGCATGAAGCGCGAAAATGCCATCAAGTCGATTGGCATCAGACATAAGCCAAACTAAGCAGACAGCAGATAGGAGCCGATGGGCGCAGATGGAAGCAGCAGCAGCAGAAAGACGCTCAAGGCCAATAAAGCGAATACTGCAAAACTAAAGCCGAAGTGAAGGCATCATTATCGATTCCGTTAGTAAAAGCCGGGGAATAGTAGCGGGAGACAAATATAAAAAAAGGAAAAAAATCCAAAGTGGAAGTGGCATGTTTTGTCTGAGGCGGCGACATTGTTTGCAAGGACCCCTTTCACGGCGCACACTTCAATATAATCAATTTTGTCGTGCAATAATTCGTCATGGTTATGAATAATGTTGCGGGTTAAGTGGCAGCGTGTATGTTGGCGGAGCATGAAGCGGATTGGAAAGCAGAGGCAACCTAGGCTAGGTGAACATGATGACGGGTCTGGAAAAGCAACAAAGTGGTGGGACGGCTTGGGCTATATATATATTAGTCCAGGTATGCTAAAAGTAGAAGCCGTGCTAAATGTGCAATTTCCGTCGCATTTGGAGCATGCAAGAATCAATAAAAGTGGCGCTTGGCCGGGCACGGGCACGGCCACAGGCACAGGTCAACATGT
Organism: Cacoxenus indagator; assembly: GCA_035041755.1. Classification (NCBI taxonomy): domain Eukaryota; kingdom Metazoa; phylum Arthropoda; class Insecta; order Diptera; family Drosophilidae; genus Cacoxenus; species Cacoxenus indagator. Next base: position 417,498 of record JAWNKX010000379.1, read on the forward strand.
GACGTGGCAGTTTTAGTGTGATGAGCGATAGAGAAAGAACGACAAAGTAGCAGTGGAAGGAAATGAGTAGGGAGGCAATTATTTTAGATGCTTTGCTGTGCTATGATGAGGTGTATGAGTTTTTTGCTGCTTCCACTGCTACCTCCATTGCTGCTTATCTACTGTTGCTGCTATTGTTGCTAATGCTTCTGTGCTTAGTTACATAATTTATGCCTGCGATATGGCAACTCTGTTGTTGAAGGGAAATTTTCTTCTAAAGCCAGATGACGCCAATCGCAGCTGCTCGCCGTCGCACAACACTGCTTATCCAATCATTCGCCCCACTCGCCCCCAGTAACGACCCGCCATGGCTGCGCCCATATTTACCTCAGTGGATCCTTGATGTGTATATAGCGGTCCATCGATATCGCGCACAGATTCAGTATGGAGGCCGTCGAGCACATGACATCAAAGGCAACCCAAGTGTCACAAAATTGCGCACCAAAGATCCAATAACCTGTGAAAAAAGAAAAAAAAACGAAAACGAAAGAGTTGAATGAAAGTGGTTACCAAAATGGCCAACACGTTAGAAAGGTTCAATGAATGAGTGGCATTGAAAGGATTTTAATATCTTTTTTTACACTTTTTTTATTTTATTCTTCTTGTTTAGCTCGACATCGTGCTGCTCGTTTATTCACTTCGATTATATTCAAATACTCGTATGTGTAGGCGAACGCAAGCTGCCGGAACTTGTATCCCCAAAGTTTGTGGATGTGTGTTGTTAAATATATTTGCTAATGTGTGTTGTTGCAAAAAAAAAAAATTGAATTTATATGAAATAAATTGAAATGAAACGAAGCCGTAAACTCATTTCCGCTTCCGTTCTTTTTATGTCCTTTACACGCGGTTTGGCATTCTGATTTACTCGTCAAGGTAGTAACTTGAGAAGGTAGAAAGAAGTGTATGAGATTAGTTATTCTAATATAATTTCGGACAGGCATGTTAAATTTGGTAGACCATGTATTTGTGCTAATATCTGGTAGATATTTGGCGTAACAATTAAATTGGGTAGTACAACTCAATTTGCCTTATTCGTCAGGCATTGAAACTTCACGGTATTCGTATGCTGTCAGAAAGATGGGAAAGAAGTAGTGGCTAGCAATGGACAATACCTTTAATAAAAGATGAAAGATGATCCATTATCTTCTAATTTACTAATTACTTGATTTGAACGAAAGGGATTTTGGTTTACCCTCGAACCATATTCAACTCTTCTTTGCTCTCTCGAGAGCTTGTCCTATATATACGTCCCGAGCCTTCCAAATCAAGTTTAATATATCTGGGCGAATCAATAAACTTGAGGCTGTAGGAAGTAGAGTGCAAAATATGCATAGGTATTGTTGAATCGAGAATGATCCATTATCTAATGGGCTATTGCATCAGGGCAATAGCAGTCCCAGGGCTTTCAGTTGCGGTATTTGTTTTTTTAGTTTAAAGTCTGCATCCACTTTACTTCATTTAGATTTAGTCACACTTATAAATTTCGGGACTAAGTTCAATACTTTCTCAACGCACAATGCCGTCAGCTTTTCTCCATCAAGAAGTTGACAGCTGTTTTCTGTCTCTCTATAGTTAACATTTTGTCCACAAAACCTGAACTCATAATTCCAACTCTGTTAAGTAACAGTGAGCTTACTTAAGTACTAGCTTACACTATGTTATAAGAAATGACTTAATAGATATTCAACGGATATATCAACATCCTAACATAACTGCAGCTGGGCTTATATAATTTAACTTAAATTTTTTGTCTGTATTCCATGGCTGTCTTATATGGGCACTGATTTTGAAAGAACATGGAACGGACCACTGTATTATCTGTTTAGCAGCTATATCCTCTGTGTGTTATAATGTCAAAAGCTTTTTTCTTTTGCAGTTATTATTAGAAGACCAATTATTTAATTTTGTGTATAATGCTCCTTTGAGCAAATGTGAAGCGCATTAAACCAACAGCTTTGTAGAATTTTGTTTGTTGTTGTTGTTGTTGTCTTACAACATTGCAAATTGTGGCACAGCATGCGTTCAGTTGGTTTTCTTAAATTTCGATGTGCATTCAACTGTGTCTCTGGGTCTGTGCAACTATCTGTGCACTTGAGTGTGTATTTGTGTTAAGCAAATTGAGGCCAACCGGAAACCGACATTCCTTACGTTTTGTGCTCAGTTCCTGACGTTGCCACGGCTGCTACTGCTACTGCTGCTGCTTTTGTTATTACATATTTTCAATAATTTATTTATTAAATTTTCCTTTCATAAAAAATGCAAACGATGTCCAAATATTGTATGAGTGCCAGCTAAATTCTGACAGCACACGACTGGTCTTGAGTGTGCGCTCGCTCGCTAACTCGCTTCAGTCACCCATTCATACTCAGTCGTTGAACGCTTCGATTGCCTCAAAGACTCCATGTGTATGCAAATTGTTGTGAGCTCACATTGAGTTTAACAATTTTTATTATATTAGAGTTTGTAACACAGTGAAGGCGACTCGGAGAGCTCATAATGTGTATATACGAGTGTATTATTGAATGACTCCACAAGTCGAGTTGATTTAGGCATGTCTGTCAGGTACTAAATATTACAGAAAGATTGATTTGGACAATTCGAAGTACTGTTCTAAGCAGCTGGATCAGTTTGAAAGAGGCTTATCTCCCACTTAAAACACAAATTTAAATTCAATTCATTATTAGCAAAACCTTTGTATTTGTGTGCCGAACGACCTAAAATTTGTACTGTTTTTTTTTTTTAAATCTTTACAGCATCGTATAGCCCATATACGAGGTATTTTCATTTTTACTTAATTTGTTTTTATTATTTTATTATCATTTAAATAAGCCTCTTTTAATAATCCATTTATGCTAATCTCCCAATTATCAAGATAGCTTTTTGTGGGAACAATAGTATTACATCTTCGGCATAGCTGAACTTACAGTCGAACTTCCCTATAGTGGACTGCTATGCAACGAAGCTGTAATACTAATAAAATTTGATTTAAAGTGCACAGCTTTTTCGGCAGTATTCGCTAAAGGGAAGTTTGACAGTAATTTTTCTCTTCTTTTTTGCTTTTTTCATTCCTTTGAAAAACATTTTCTCTCTCTCTCTTTTTGTATTCCCGAGTCATAGTGACGCAGCACTTTAATTTTGTGCAGACTTTCGATGTCTGAAAGTGATGCTTAACCGTGAATTAGCTTTTGTCTGACTTTATTTAAAAAAAAAATTAATTTTACTTCTTTTGTATTTTTAACGCTCCCTTTGCAATAAAAAAAAAAACAGCAACTTTTCATACTCCTTGTATATACAACTTGTATTGACAAATCCCTCTGACTTGTGACTTCTTATTCTTCTGCTTCTTCTACTCCCACGCGTGTACTTACTCTTGTCGATAATATGTTGTGAACTGCTTTATGTGCCCAACTGTCAACCGCTTCTACGCGTATGTTCACCTGACTGACTTGACTCATTGATTGTATGCTTGACTTAATAAGTTTTTTTTGTTTTGTTTTCTTTGTATGTGTGTGTGTGTGAGTGTGGGCTCAAAAGTGCGCATTTACTTGCCTGAATTGAACAGTGTCTTTTGTGCTTTGAAGCGTGTTAAAAAATTGTTTTGCTGCCATTTTCCTTGCTTGCTTGCTGTTTACTTATTTTGCCAAAATTACACAGGCAGACATAGTCAAACACATGTGCACCAACATGCTCGAGGCAGTGAGTGTGAAAGTAATTTCTTATTTTCATATCAACGAATTCGTCGATTCCGGTTGCTTGCTACTGCCGGCTGTCGATACGACAATATACTCGTACTCGTAAGAAGTGACATCATCTGCTTGTTGGCTGTGTAATGGATACTTCGCCGCTCATTATGCGCACGCGGCGTTGATTTCACTAATTAAGTTCCAGGCACATGCAACTTTAATGCAATTTCGAAAAGAAGTAATAACCAAAAATGTTATGGAGAAAAATTGTCATTATTTTTGTTGTTGTTAGGCTTTCGTGTTTTTCAATTTGCCGCCACTTTGGAGCGCACAAAATGAATTTCAGTCAAGTGCTGCAGCTAAAATCCTCTATTCCAAAAAAAAAAGAAAAAAAAGATTATAACATGAGAATATAGAAGCACCAAACTAAACGCAAAACTTTGTCAATGTCGGCAACAAATGCAGCGGCTGTTGAGTGAGCAAGAGTGGAAGGGGATGTGCTAACCAAAACCAGCCTGCCAAGTGTTTCGCTGCTGCACACGTCGACCTCTGATGCCACCGCACTGAAGCCAAGCCAAACCAAGCCAAGCCAAGCCTTCTACTTGAGTTTGGTATACGCGCGACTGCATATAAAATGTATATTACATGAGAATGGATGGCTGATTTCTCATACAATTTGCCAGTGTAAGCGCACAAGTGCATCTGTGCTTGACTATATACAGCTATATACAGCTATATAAAGCTATATACAGCTATATAGTGACGTTAATGCCGTTGTTTGCTGCATGAATACAGCATTAGAAGCAGCGACAGTAGCTTCAGCGATTTTTGGGCGAGCATGATGCAGACACACTCACTCACACACATACAGTTAGGCGCATACAATATTGGCTGCTTGCATAAAGTAAGGCATTTCGCATTCAACGAAACTAATAACAACAAATATATCAACATAAAAAATCTACTTTTACGTTGAAAAACGACTTGGCGATAAAGCAGTAACAGCAATAACAGCAGCAGCAGCAGCATACGGCGCAAAGTATGCAACAATTTTTCTTTCATTTTCAATCAACTTAAAAAAACTGAAGCAGCCAATTTGGGCCACGTTTTTTGCTTAAATTAATTAAAATTCATTTTTTTCGAGCATTTGTCGAGCATTTTTGCGTGCGCATCATTTTAGGCCGTTTTTACCGAATATTTTTTTCAACTCAAAAAAGAACTTACCCAATAAATCATTAACACCAGCGAATGTCATCACCAGCGAAGCGACAAATAAATCCGCAATGGCCAGCGAGGCCAGAAAGAGGTTCCCAATGCGTCGCAGGCTGCGCTCCGTGTAGATGGCTAGGCAGACGAGTATGTTGCCGGCGACTGAGAGAAATATGAGCATCGAGAGGAACACACCTGCAAGAAGACAGACACACACACACAGACACACGCATATGCCCAGAGGTGTACGCCAATGGGCCGAAATACAATAAATAAATAAATAAATAAATATTGAGCACATTGACAACAACAACAAGAATGAAAATGTTGATTAAGAGCGAGAAATATTTATTGAAATGTGCCAATCAGAGTGAGTTTTACAACAAAGAGGTCATGGGAAAAAATGCTGGAAAATCGTGTGTGTTGTGTGAGTGTGTGTGTAGACAGTAGCGCGTTGGTGTCATATATGAGGTCATGCGGGGCGAGAACTGTAAATTGTGAAATGTGCTTGTGTAGGGGGAAAACGTGAAAATGTGAAAATGTAAAAATCTGTGTCAGTCGTGAGTAAGAGAAAGAACGAAAAAGGGGTAGAAGAAGTTTCAGCCTAATTGCAGTATTGCAATGCTCAATGTGAGATGTTCTTATTTTTGCTTTTTATATAAAAAAAATTCAATTATTTTTCATTTCTCTTCTTTATGTGAATTCCCACTTCGTTTGTGCCAGAATTCCAAGAGTTGTCAGTGCGAAATATGTATGAGTGTAAATGAAACAGCAATCAATTCGTTTTGCTTGGCTGCTTTCGTCTCCAATTTTGTTGTTGTTTTTTTTTTTAGTTTTCCTTGCCAGCATTTCAGTTATTCGTACATCAGATCGATCATTCATGTGAGTGTGTGTGTGTGTTGTTTTGGGTAAGACATTCAACGACATTTACTTTACCAACAACTACAATTGACACAAGCGAGAGCGCATCCGGTTCCTCACCCACTATCGTATCCGTATTGGAGGAGAAGTTCAGCAGGCCCGTTTCATTGTAGTTAGTCGTCAGCTGTAAGTGAAGGAAGAAGAGAAAAGACGTTAAAGATATATGCATGAGTTGAGTTGAAAGAGTGGAAGTGAATGTTTGCACTTGAGAAGAAGAACTGCATAAAAGTATGCAACATGAAAAATTATTTTGAGCTTCAGGTTTGGTGCTTGCCTTTTTCATAATTTTTACGCTTATCGAATGCCCTTCCTTTGAATAAAATAGCAAACAATTTTAAGCAGTTTAAAATTAATTAGCTCACAGGGGCGTCATGGCGCATTGAGAATTCCGCTGAGTGCGCCACCCATTTTTGTCATGCCAAAGTTGCTGTACACTTTGAAGTCAAAGACGAATACGAGTGAGTACATATGCCACAAAGCAACTCGCTCGAGGTGCGGTCTGCACAATGCCGCAGGCATTTGTGGTTTGCGCCGAAGCTCCACCTTTTTCGGCACATCATCAATCATCAATCATTCGGCAGTTGAAATTATGCAGACGCACACACACACACACACACACACGCACACACACACACAGGCAGATAGAAATTGTCGGTCGTAGATATAAAACCTCATCTGCATATAATACGCAATCAAATTGAATAAGCCTTGTTGCACGACCTACGTTAGTGAGGCAGCTACAAATGCCGGTAATAAATGAAAGTACATTTGTCAAGCCCGGATGAGCAATGACCTTGTCAAGTTGTTTGAATGCAGCAGATATAAGACATTTCAAAGCAACTGAGCATAATGAATACTGTCAGACAGGCAGACAAATAGACACGCAGGCAAATTAATTTAGCAAATTTGACTTGTGGTTTGCAGAGGCTCAAAAATTTATTTGATTGGTTTTTGGCTTTTGGATACTTTAGTTCTCTGATTGAAAGCTATTTTAGTTGAAGCCAACAATAGCAAAAAATGGTAAATGCTTGACTGAATTCAATTTGGGTGAATAGCGTGCTCAACAATTTGCAATTAACGCAAACATTTTCAATACAAAAGAAGTGTGCAAATTGCGTTCAGCGCCACGCCCACTTAACATTTCTTTGGCCAAGCAAAATAAAGGGATTTCATGGTCACGTAAGGCACTTGAGGTCTACACAAAAATTCGCGCTGCCATTGCAACAACAAAAATAGTAGAAAATAATTTATAAAATAATTTTAAATTTAAAAAAAAATGGATTAATTAATTAATTCCGCACTAATGGACGCACTTTTTTAAATCGCTGACAGACTTCAAGCGAACTAATTGAACTGAATTACATCACGAATCGTTTGGAATTAATTAAAATTAGTGAATTAAAAATAAATTAAAATAAAATTTTATATTTTAATAATAATGAATAAAGAACATAGCATTTTACACTGGAAATAGCAACTGATAAGCACAATGATATTTACGAGAGATCGCCATTAGAAGCATTTAAATAAACTTGAGCAACTCAACCGCGCAATTCCACAAAGAAGTAAATTATTTATTATTTTGTACTCACAATACTTTGTGTTTTCCTTAAAAGGTTTTCTTCATGTTTTTTTTATATTTTTTGTTATTGCTGGTTTTTTTATTGTTCTTAAATGTTGCTAATTGTAAGCGAAACTTTAATTAAGCGCGCACAATAACAATAACAACAACAACAACAATAATAATATAATGGCATCGCACGACACAACAAAAGTGTAACATTTCAAGCCGCCGGGCAGTTTGCATGAAAAGCTGCTTTCTTTGTTCAACTCAACTCTGAACACACCCAGAAGGGTTCTCTGCTGTGAGCTGAACACGCTTTGGGCCTGCAACAGTGTCTGCTTTTAGGCGCACGTTCATTTATGAAACTCGGTCGTACTTTTGTTTGTTTCAGTTAAAGCAGTTAATGAACCCAACTGCGCTGAGCTCGAAGGCTCGAATGATAACCGTCAGTTGAGCGTTTCCGGCGGCTGGAAGCGTCACGCTGCCATTGTCAGCGGCTGAGCGGCTGTACAAGCAAATGAAGGAATAAGGGAATGAATAAAGGGAAATAACGGAATAAGGTAACAAAGCGTTTGACTTAGTAATTACTAGTCTTGTTATGGTTATTGTAATTTTTTTATTTTTTTTTCATTTGTTTTCATTTGTTGTGTACTTCATTTTGTATTGTGAGCCGCGTACAACTGAGTGCGAAACGAAATATAATTATATTTTTATAGACATCTTCCGTTGTCTTGCGTTGGTAGGTGTTTGCAAGGGTAAATACAATTACAGCATTGTAATGATTTATTTACGTATATAAAGAAGTTTTTAAAACTTAGTGTTCAAAATTTCCCATTCCTAGAGTTACATATTCAAATGCACTCTGAATTGCATTGCATTGTCTGAATTGATTTAACACATATGCATAGCATATAAACCATAGCAGTTTAGAGCGGATAACAGCGATTGTTTCGAGTTTGCTTGCGCTCTGCTGCTATCTCACACCTCATGCTTTTGTTCAACACTCGGCAACTTTTTCTCACACATATTCAAACTGACCTAACTCATGTGATTGGTAAGGTTATGTAACGTACGTCAAGCGAACTCTTCATCAAATGAAGCATGACACCAATTTCAATTACAAGTGCAATTTCACGTATACACTCTCGATTCCCCATTTAGGTTATTGGATGAGTGATCTATGACTAAGAAAATAAATGAAAATAAATTTAAAAAGTATTTTTTATTTCAATTCTGTAACTGCTTTAGTGTCTTACAAGCAAAATCAATAAAAGAAAGCATTTTCGCAGCTAACCTGATTTATGCCTTCCTAATGGAAGTCTCATTTCTGCTTCTTGATTCATTTATTTTTTATTCTCATTTTTTCCCTTTTCTATTAGACACGACAAAAATAATTGAATTGAAGCTGAAGTTTATACATTTTGTTTGCCCTTAATTTCGTTTTCGGTTTTGTGTGCCATCCAGCGGCCACAGTAGCCACGCACACACTAGTGATGCGCCAGATTTTACTACCTGTGATTTTTATACTGAACTGAAAAATCGTAAATGGCAACTGCTATCGGTTTTCAAAGGTAACAGTGATTTTAGTGTTTTCAGTGATTTCAGTGGCTTTGCTGATTTTGGTGATTTTTGTGTTTTCAGTGATTTCAGTGTTTTAAGTAAACAGAAACTGCAATCGAAAGACAACTGGTAAAAATCACAGTGATTTGAAAATCCCAATCACTGAATTCACTGATATAGAAAAATTGTAATATCGCTCATATCTAAAACGCACGCACACAACCGCCTCACTTCAACACAGTACGCTTAGCAACGTCACGTCGCGCGCACAACACTAAACGCGCTTCAACTTCAACATTGACTTGAGGATGAGATTGTTGTTGTTGTTGTTATTATTGTTGTTGAACCAACGCCAGATCAATGAATAGATAAAGTTTGAGCCTCGATAACTGAATGTTCGCTTTTGCTGTTTTTTATAGCATCTTATGGGGGCAGTGAGGGTGCGTGTCTTTGCTTTGCATTTCGATTCGTTTCGATTTTGAATGTGTCACTTTACGTGGCCAATTTGGTGACAAGTGCCATCAGCCAACGCCTTCGTTGCTTAGACATTTCTTTCGACAGTTATTCGTCCGCCTCTTTGTGCGCGTTGTTTGTCTGTGTAAATCATTGCGCTTATGTCAATTCATGCTCAGCGATGTATTTAATGCGGCGTGGAATTTTTTTTAATTTTGTAGGTGTGGAAATACGCTCAAATTGATGGCACCGGTTGGGGAGGAGGTAAAACTTTACTTTGATTTGCTTTGCGACTGAACGAGCGCGAATTTACTTAGAAAACTTTTCGGTGCACAGTGTAATGGGAAAAGTTAATTCCAGCGAAACATAGCGAAAGACAAGAAACTCTCGAAATTCAAGGTTTATTTAATGAAAAGCGGATGATCGAAAAATAACTATGTCACTCTTAAAATTTCATATGTTCTTCATGCCTCAATATTTGCATAAATTGAAATTCTGTACAAATTTTCACAGACACAAACACATATACCGACACACATGCATATACGAACACAAATTATGCATAGTAAAAGAGAGCCGAGTACGAAGCCGTGGTAGCTCAAGCAGCTCAAGCAGCCCAATCGACGGTGCCAACTACATATAAGCAGCTGCAACGCACCGTGAGGCAGACACTAAAAAAGGGTACATTTCAGCGAACACAATTATTTTTACTACCACAGGTGAGTACATAAAATTGAAAGGAAAATATATAAACTATATATTTTGTGAATTTTTTTGGACCAATTTCTACCATATTCATATAAAGATTGACTGATTTCCACACACGTATCAACCCCTGACGTTGCATATTGATCATAAAAACTTTTATAACAATTTCGGCATTGTCGTTATGAAATATTACATATTCCCTACAATATTTTGCCATTATTTTTACGAGTTTGTTGCATCAATGCCATTTTTTTTGGACATAAATATGGGACAAGTTATATTGGCTTATAGTGAATGGCCCCCAATGAACATCCTTTGTTGGTCGCAGTTTCTGCATACTTTTTATAACCCCTTATTATAGTCAGCTTCAAAAATAAATTGATTTCTTTCGGAGTTCATAAGATACCTTCACATCCAAATACACCTTTATTTCTGCTATCAGATTGTTGTATTTGTCACTATTACGTGAAATATGTCAGGGACCACAGCGAGTGTGTGGCAGTTTAAATGTCAACTTCGAAAAGCCTAAGCGATTTCTACTTTTTTGGCTTTCTATTTAAGAGATCCAAGTCCTGATGAATCATCACTCATTGAATTTATCCTTCCGGGCAATTTATTTCTTGCCTACAAAAACAAGCTCTGTGAATTTTTATATCATTTTTATTAATTTCTTGTTCTTAAAAATATATATGGACAACAGCACGCCCTATTAAAAGATATGGGCGATTTTACGTATTCAACTTAATTTTAGTCAAAGAATCTCTTACACTAACTAGCAGTATTCATACAGAAATTTCATAGCAATTTGAAAATATTACGCAATTTATTTTTCTTGTAATATTTATTACCTCTTTTATCATAAATAAAAGTAGCAGTGCCAAGTAAAATGCTTCGAAATTAGTCATTCCTGCTTTTCAGGTTTCTGTCCCACTGTTAGGCGTAGGCTAACGGCTAAGCAAGCGAGAGCGAAATAGTTTTAAGCCAATAAAGAATAAAGCATGGAAAAAGCTCTTATCGTTGTTGTTGCTGCTGCATGTTTCACTTGTTTGCTTATGTGTGCGCACATTTAATGGAAACTTTGGCTACTCAGTGTCGAGTGTCGCCTAGCGTACAGTCTAAAAGTATGCTTTAAGTTATTTAAGATTTTAATAAGATTTTGTGGCTTGGAAAGGATTTATGAAAGCAGCTTTTTGCATATTTTTCCGAATTTTATGATTTTTAATAAAATACGCATATCAAAGTTGTTGCACAAATTTGAGTGGTTTTTAATGCAAACTGAAAGTGAGTGTGCATTAGAGTGGATAGCAAAAATGAAAAGGATTTCATAATGCCATAATTGCTGTTAAATGGCCATGAACAATTTATAAGAACTCATGTACTTTTATCTAGCAGCATGTAGTCTTAACACAGTGCTCTGGGTTGGGGATACATATTCATACACATACACATACAAGTGTACATGTGCCCCTAATGAGTTAAGCAATAAACACAAATATTTTAACGATGTTAATGACGCTGTCGTTGTTCATATACACTTTGCGACGCGGCTGATTCGTTGCTCTCGACATTCTTGATAAATATTTAAAATCACAAAAACCAAAAGTCAAACACAAACACACACCAACAGCAACACTGTGGCGGACGCAGAGGCACGCAGGGATTGGAATATTTATGTGTGATTTACGCTTTGCCGTTGGGTGTGTGTAGTTTGTGCGGTTGTTCACCTTACACCATTTTAATTATTTATGCACCTTCGTTTGGCCTAATTAGATTTTTACCTTAGAATTTGCATAAAGTTCTCCAAAAGCCGTTTTCACACCTGAGACGAACACTGGCGTCTTTCTTCGTTGGTTGCGGTGCCTTTGTGCTTATTTATGAAGTTCGTTTGGCACAAAGTAATTTCGAAAGTTTGCCGACTTCAATTGCTCATGACACATATAAAGTGGCCCAAGGAAGGCAGTACGAGTTCTTTGGTATATTTGGTATTTAACTCATTGGCTAAAACTATGAATTATTAGTATTAGGGATATCGTGTACATATCTGCATATTAATCTTCTAGTAAAATCTTTTTTTTTTTTTTTTTTTTAATTAAATTATAACATTAAACGCAGTAAACTGCATAAAACATTTGTCGGATTTAAAAAATAATGACGTGACAATAAAAATAAAAAATTAGACTTATACTAACTTAATTAATTATAGAAGGCTGTATCCTTCTTAGAGGGAGATCAAGTAAAATCAACTGAGGTCGAAACAGTTAAACCCGTTGAAATTACAATAGATCATGGAGACGGCGATGACAACACGTTGCAATTGCAAATGTCAATTTCGATATTTGCGAAATTTCAGTGAAGTTATTCGACATGCAAATTCGCACGTACACACCCAACCACGCACACCCAGTTAGACATGCTTGATTGTGTTGTGTTGTTGTTCTTAGTAGTACAAGCTGTCACTTACGCCTAATGAACGACCGCGCCCAGAGCCACACCATGCCAAGGCGTTATTGTATGGGACATGCCCTTTGCCAGCAGCTGACACATTTGCATGAGCGTTGCTGCTGTCGCAGAACGTCAGCACATGTCCGAAGAAGATGTACGAAATCAAATCAAGTTTTAAATCCGACATTGTTAAGCACGATTTACAACACACTGGCGCGTGTGTGAGTGTATGTGTGTCTGCGTGCGTGTGTGAATGAGTGAATAAGGGGCTCAGCTCAGTCGTCTTGTGTAATGAAATATGCGATAAAGCAGCGCATCACATCAATAAAGCAACACGAAATGAAACGAAGTCATTGCAGTTTGCTAAAGCAGATTCGAAGCAGTTGAGAGAGCAAAATCGATTTGAGCCAATCGATTTGAACTGTAAATCTAAACAGGCAAATCGATGCACACACACATTCGCAATGCGATTTTCTAAGCTACAGAGATGCAAAAGTTGATTTGTTGTTATTGTTGTTGCTATTTCTCTATCCTTTTTGTTTACTTGTCATTTGGTTTACTTGGTTTTATTATTGCGCTGCGTGCTGTATGCCATGCCCTGGCATTGCCACAAAATGTTCCATTTTATGTGATAGTTGCATAGTTGCATAAACACACACACACACAGACACACAAATACAGCATACTTAGATATGTAACTGAGTCTGACACACAAAAACACTTTCACTCTACTCGACACAGACAGCAACAGGAAGAGAGAAGCAAGCGTTTACTATAAGCCAAGTCGAAGAGCCATTACTCTGCACAGTTAAATAGCTTAAATTTGTTGGTCTATAATTTTCAGTGGCCCAAGATAAATTAGCATTTAATAATGAATAAAAAATAACAATGATAATAATAATAAAATAATTTATATAAAATTTTGAGAAAGTTTTAGAAATTCTGGTTAAAAAATTCGGGGCGCCTTGAGTAGAGTAACAATGACTCCGCTTATGTTAAATTAGGGTTTAGCGCTGATTATATAATTTATTTTATGCCAATTGTACTCGTATGTTACTACGTTTCGAAGAGTCGAGACTGACAAGCACAATTACTCAAAAAATATAGTCTTTCAAAGAAATAACTTGCAATATACGCATTTTTAGATCTCATATACAAATACGACTAGAGAAAAAAAGAAGCAAAAAAATTTAACACTGCCTTATTGACTCATAATTGACTGAACATACCGCATACCAAGAGCAACATACTTTTTGTGTACTGCTTGCATAGAGTGCAGGTAGATAAGAGCAAATGCAGTAGAAAGCATTCAATTGCGATTTGGGGTGCTTAGTTTAATGCTTTTTATAGATTTGTGCTTGCCACAGGCGTGTAATAATACCACAACCAAGTCACACTGAGTAGCGCAAACCCCACAAACTAACTCCCACCATACACGCTGGACGCCACTCACTGCATGCCACTTGCAATTTACACTCACCGTTGTCAACAACACACAACCACTGAGCAAGTAACTGTTGAGATATTTAACTTTCAGTATCTGTATGACAAGGTCAAGTTTTGGCGTTGTGTAGTGTGGTGTGTTGTGTTGTACTCTTTTAGTACTATTTTTTTTTTTTTGTTGGGCAGCAAGTACATATTTGCAGAGTACTCAAAACGCAATGCAAGACAAGCTGGGAAGTGTGTTGGCGTACAGGCACACCGTGTGCAGAAACTCTGTACAAGCGAATCTACTTCGAGCTTGAGTTTTGCGGTTGTATGTGGCAGCAAGTTGAGCTGTGCTGGTTAAACATATTATGTCACAAGCATACCCAGCCAAAGACACAGAGATATATACAGCTATCTACAATACGGTTGGTTTACTTAGTTTGCGGTTTTAGTGGTTTGCACGCGTGACGCACTGTTTGGAGGCGGAGGATTCATTTGTTGCCATTTACAGCGCAAGAATGCGATTACGGCTTTTGACATGACTCGGTTACGCCACACAAAAATCTTAATTAGCTCATTAATTAAAACCTCTAAATGAACGTGCGATGGCAGATTACCGCATTTGTAGCATACTTTCGTGCGCTGCTAAATAATTCACGACAGCTAATTAAGTTAATCGAATAACTTTTAATTGGAGCGCCGAGCAAAAATCGCCGAAATTAATTTAATGAAATGAAAAATGCGAAAATATGCAATGGAAAATGGACAAACAACAACAAAAGAAGAAGAAGAAGAGAACGTGGAAAATGAAAATGAGCAATGAAAAATGAAAATGTGTCGAAATACCTGCGAAAAATAATTGCAAAGCTAAAAGTTTTCTCTGCTTTTCTGTTGTTTTTGTTTATGTTTTTGTTGATTTTTTGGTTTTATGCCATATTCGCGCATAAATATTTTGTTGCATTACTCTCTACGCTATGCCACGCTGTGCCGTTCTGTGCTGTGCTTAGCACGTGTCCGTATGCGTAGAATGTTGGGCTTGGCAAGCGTACGCAGACAGGAAAAACAACAACAACAATAAGAACAACAAAATGGTAGCAGGTAGTAATGACTTTTGTGCTTTCATTGCGAGAAAAATAATGATGAGAAAAATGTTGAAAGCGGCAACAATGAGGCGACTATTTTGTACAACAGCAAGCAAAACAAGACTGTTGAGTACAAAGAAATGGAAGGAAAATAATAATAACAACGAACAACAATGAAACACACCCACACACACAGACGCACACACAGACGCACATAAACACTTACAGCGTGCAACAGACTTAGCACAGGAAAAAGCAACAGCAGCAAAAAGGAAGTCAGTGAAGTGAGGCAAGTTGAACTAAGCATTGGCATTGTTGGATGAAACGCAGGATACGGCGAGAGCGAAAACAAGTCAGTGTGAAATATTTACGAGCAGTAGGACCCTCTTCAACAGAAAACAGTTATCATCCGTTACATAGTTGCTAACACACACACACCGACAAAGACACACTGTCAAGGCAAATCTATTATTATCCGCATAAAAAGTTTTAGTGCCTGTTAAGGCAATCCGCTTTAAGAGCCATGTGAACTGCAAATTATACAGTAAAAAAAACCGCAATAAATCATTACGAAGCGCATTTCTTTGCGGTTGCAACGGCAGCTGCTGTCATCATCCTGGCCAGCATCACTGCAAGTTGAGTTGCATACTTTTGTGCGTAACACAAGTGCATTCGAAGGCTCATTTTCAGCGCCACAGGCTACGCGTTTGTCAGGTGTTAAATTGTTTAGTTAAATCGTTTTACTTCGAATTAAATCATTTTAACGAAAAATCTAATTTACACACACACAGAAGACAAATGAAAACGACATTGGGGGTCACCCTAACAGCTAGGAATTCAGTTGCCCTAATGGTGTCGAGCGAGCAATGCTGGAGGGCGGTGAGCAACTTCGCGGCATCGACAATGACGACGCTGAGGTCACTATAGCGGTCCTGGCGTAATGCAGAAGCCGGTTAATAGCCGGAACCATACCCCGTGATGCAATGCCTCGCTGCGGTTCCGCGGGGTCATGGTTACATCTTTTTTAACACTCATTTATGTTTTAACTCTTTAATCGGTTATCCTAATACTGTCTGCATACTATCTATATCTTATGGCGAATTAATAAAAAAAAATTAAAACACACATATCAAGCCAAATCAACAAAAACAATTCAGTTGGCTTATAGCAAATGAAATGAAAATATGGCTGGGAACATATGTTTCGGCGTGCACTGATTGTGACACACAAAATGCTTACACACACATACGCGCACGCACAAAACAATAAACCGACAATGCACTCTATTTGTGTGATTGCAATAATTTATTTAAAATATTGTACAATAACAAAGCACTGTGCACTGTGCATTGCACAAATATTTTATATGTCAGCTTGCGGGTTGAAGAGCAAATGAAATTTGAATAATTTATAATTGCACAAATAGCCCAGTCGATGGAGTTAGTGATGAGCATGTCAGCAGGCGTGAGTGTGTGTGAAGCACGACAAATTCATAAATTCTTCTTTCTCTTGATGAGCCTTTTACAAGTGTAATATAAATAGTTGTTGTACTATTAGCAACGATAGTTGAATATACTCGTAGTTGGCATGCATAAGAGTAGCAGCAAGTTGTTGTTTCCCAACGATGGTTGAACTATTGTTTATTTGTAAATTTAGCACGAGCGGTGCTTGCTAATCGATTACGAACAAAATTACAAGTGATTAATTTTATTAGGAAGCCACTGTTCCCCGATAGGCTTTGTACTGAGGTCGACCACAGTGCCGTATAAAGATACCACAGGGTCGCTTGAATGCTAGGCGAGTACTATAGCCCTTGTGTCAAATGCTATGTACTCATATGTGCAAGTATGAGGAACTTATGTAGGAAGCGCGAGATGACAGAAAAAGCTAAAGAAATAAAGACAAGGCCCACATTTAATACTAGATTGCTATACAGAGCAAAAGAGTAGGCCTAATCTAAGGTTAAGAACTGCTGCCTCGTACTCAAGTCATATATATTACTTCTCTAATGCTATGATTAGACAGACCTGACCTAAGGTTATCTATTATTTAAAAAAATATACTCTTTAGCCTACCCCTTCGTCTACCTATTGACTTTGAGGCTTTGAGCCAGAAACTTCTCAGCTTTTCTGTGTAGTTCAAACATTTGTTAGAATCAGTCTCTTGTCGTGTGTGCAAGCTCTTGGTGGATTCATGCACAATGTGCCACTATCAATAGAACGGGGAAAATCCTTTCGTAAAGCCGCGGGACTCATATTGTGCATATTCATAGAAACTAAACAAGATAGACTAATACACCATGCTTATATTAGTATACATATTAGTATTTGTTCTACGTAATTTGCAACAATAGAGTGCGTTTCCAAATGCGAAGAAAAATTACTTGTAGTACTGTAGACTCAATAGTCAATAGTGGAGTGCTTTCTCGAAGGACAAAGGAAAAGTTAATCATTGCGGCCCCCTGCGACTATCACAAAAGCAGTGGCAATGATAACAACGACTGAGTTAGAAATCGGAGAAATTCATAGAAACAATTTTTTTTTTTTGTATGATTTATGAACTATCACGATTTGATAATTCGTGTATATGTATATAAGGCGGCACATCGATATATGAGCTCTGCTGTGACATTGATATGGTCCAGCGCAAAAAAGAAGAAAAAAATAGTGACTATGCTTGTTGGCCATCTTATAGGTTCAGATGAAGAAATGAAATGTGAACTCTTTCGCTGGCCAAAGTTGGACACAAAGTCAAATGACATATTCTCAGTTGGGAAGACCAACTGACAATAAGACATGGACAAGATGACAGTGAAAAGGAGGGTGAGATGATGAGATATCTTTAAGGCATTAAATATCAAAACATGGTTCAATGCAGCAACAAATGAGCGGAAAAAGTATTCTGCCAGTTATTAGCACTCTTCTATTTTTATTTCTCCGTAACCGGCCTCGCTTCGCCGTGGATTAGTCCAATTTAATGAATAGAAAAGAAAAATAAAAAAATTATACCTTACTAATATTTAATTTATCATTATCCTTGCTCTCTCGCATATTTCAGTGAATTTGGCAAAGTTATTCAAAAGCATTCAATCACGAAAGAAATTGAGGGACCAATTTAAGTGCAAATAAGCCCACTGAAAGCCTTCGTATCACGAGACTCTTCAATCGAGTCAAGCATTTTCGCTGTGACTCCTCTACTTGAAATAAGGGTTCGAAAAAGGTTGTAGTTGAAGTACTACGTGTGAATGCACTCAACAATCACGTAGCACTCACTTAGCACTCATATGGCACACATGCTGAGCGAAGATAGTCAAGTCAAGTCAAATCAAGTCGAGCTGAGCCGAGTTGAGTTGCGTTGAGTTGCGTCGTGTTACAACACCAAATACTAAAACTGTAAATTTCTGTTTGCAATAATCACGACTACGACAAAAATAACAATGCAACGAAATGCCAACGGACAAAGTGACAGCGGCAAATTGAGTGACTTGAATATGTAATTGAATTAGTCTATACACAGATATGCATATAAAATCGTAACTACAAGTAAGCCTTGAGTAGTAAGCAGCAACATAAAATGAAATAGAAAAATATGCTAAACTCGAATGCAAGTTTACTCGAATGAGTTTATTTTCTGCGCATAATGACAGCTGACAAATGACACAACAAATTGCAAAGTGAAATGATGAAAAGGCTTAATTCTGTAGAATTATTCCCCGAGCTGAGTTCAGCTGAGCTGAGCCGAGTTGAGTTGAGTTGAATGAGTTGAATTAAGTTGGCTTGTGTGTAGTTCGGTTGCTTCAATGCCAAGGCATTGAATATGCAGCAAATTTACGGAAATTGTGTGGCTTCAAGCTTTGCAAGACACACACATGCCAAGGTGATGATGATCAACTGCAGCGGCAGTAGCAGCAGCAGAGTCAAGCAGATTGCTGAAGATGCGCTCTAGATGAAGCCAAGTGCTAAATATGCTCAAGAGAGAAGCGGCTGCTGAAGATAAATCGTGGCGCTTCGTCCTCTGCGGCTGGCATTTTTTCAAACATTTTTTTATTGCTTGTTATTTTCTTTCTTTTTTTTCTTCTTGTTCGAAAATGTTGATGTGTGATTTGGCTTCCAGACAATTTTAGCTGCTGTTGCTTTTTTATTGCGAAGCCGCCAGTGACTATTGACAATTAAAGTTGCTTGCAAGCGCAGCGCGTGTTCGAACTAAACCAATTCAATTGTATTGAAATAAAAAGTTTTGTAAAGGAATTTTTTTTCTTCTATTTTTTGTATTTTTAGTAAATAAATTTGAACGCTTACAAAGTGTTTGAGCGTCAATTCAGTGATTTTTCAACACTTCAGTGGCGATGCTATAAAAACAAAACAACTTGAATTGAGTGCTCGTGAGGCGTATTGGAAATGCAGTAATATTAACATATTATATGTAAGAACATGACACACAGGCAGATACTCAGGCAGACAGACATATTGCCAACCCGTATGCGTGTGGAGACGTATTTGCCGCTGTGCGACATGACATGACATTGTCGCCATTTTCAACATTTAATATTCATAGTTAGCCTTGTCCTTTATGTCATCAAACAAAAATGCGCATAAAAACTGCATAACATTTGTTTTTTTAATATTTTTATTTTTTGCATAATTCAGTGTGCATTGAATGCAATACATAAAATTAAATAATAAAAAAAATAATAATAATAAGAAACAGAAAGCCGCCAATAATAAAATATTGTAATAAACCATAACAAAAAACCTACACCACAAACGTTTACGCTTGGTTTTTTTCGTTAATGTATTTCATTGCATTAAAATAATGCAATTTTTATGAAATTTTATTTTTATTATTTACTCTTTATTTTTTCACCTTGTTTTATTCTCTTTAATAGCATAATTGTTAAAAAAAACGCAGTGCAGCGCGGCGTATACGCAATGTTGTTAATTAATTTAAAGTGCGCATCAAGTGGAGAGAAGTGGCGATAAAAATATGCCACACAGCAATTCTTAAATAGGAGAAGATAGAGCACCTTAAAACGACCTAAAAGCACAGCAACAACAAGTAAATTAAAAGTTGATTGCAGCCGTGTGTGCCTGTGTCTGTGTTTCTCTGTTTGTGTGTCTATATTGTAGGGAAGCGGAAACGGAAACGTGCATGAAAACATGAAAAAATACACGCGGAAAATTAATAGACGAAAATGTTGCTCACCAAACAAATGCAAATAAAAGTAAAAAATAAAAAGATAAAATACCAAAAAACTTGTCAAAACGGAAATGAATGTTTCTAACAGTAGTACTCAGCCGCACATATACATACAAGCACACAACACACAAGCCAACAAAATGTACTTCCATTGCTCCGCGCACAAAAAGAGCGATGCGCTTGCTGCGGATGCAAACATAAAGTTATAAAAAGCAAAAAACCAACAAAAATAGCGCTAAACTATGTGGGCGAACTTTTGCTTTTACCCTTGGGGCGATAGTCATACAACATAATAATACTGGCAAGTGTGTGAACGAAAACGGATTTCTAAAATAAACACAAAAATCAATTTCCAAAACTGTTAGCATTAGACGACTCTTCGCACTTATAAACAAAGCACTGAAAAAATATAAATAAAAAATAAAATAACGGTAAACAAAACTAAAAACAGCTTAGAGTTGAATGTGAAAAGGTTAGACTGTCGTCACTTAGTGACCCATGACCCATGACGCTGCATGGCTCTGAGTGCTTGTAGCTTCGCATATTTTAAAATTGACAAATCGTGTGCAGAAGCATTATAAAAAAGAATATTTTACTCAAATTCCCCAAGGTAATGATGATTGATCAACAATTAATTATCTAATTAATAATTTTATTTAAGTATAACCCTATTCTAAATTAGACTACAGTTGACAGCAGCTGGTTGAGTCGGTATACCTGAGTAGTGCGACACTTTCTATCTTAATGTATATAGCGTAGGCTCTACACTATTCTCACTTATAGAACCTATAGAAGTTGGTTCCAAAACCAACTGAAAGCAATCAAAACTATACTATCTAGGTTAAGAGTCCTAATCCGTACTTGTTTATGTGCTAACTTGATCGACTGTTCCAAATGCAAAGCCATTGCTTAGCTTAAAACATACTTAACTACTTCTTTTGACTCACAAAGTACGCTTAGCTTGCTGCTAAGGATTGGCATCCACAACTACTTGAAGCTGGAAAATTATTGATAATCTTTAAACATTTTCTTTTTCGATCAAATAATTAGGCTTTATCTATAGCTCAGTCAATAGTCAACCTTAATTTTTACAAATCTTTGGGCAAACTTAAAGCCGAATGCCCTCTTGGTCAAGAACATTAGTCCCTAATTCTATCCCTTTGCAAAGCATTATCTAACGGTCGTTCTGCATTGGCTTCAGGGTGCGGCTTGTTGCAACAAGACCCTCATAGACGAAATTTTTCTACTGTTGAGAGCTGAAAATAGATACGGCAATTGCCCTACATATTTGACCTCGGCGATGTTCAAACTTTATGGCCAACTTTAATGAACTATGAATATGTCTTGGATTTCTATGTGAAAGGTAAGCAAAGGTTTCTATTGCATCAGTAGGGAAACAGCATGCCTTACTATACCTGTAAAGTTCGTGTATTTTATTTGATTGTCTTACAAGAGTCTGATCATTTTTAAGAAGTTTTCTTCCAATCTCTACTTCCACAATAATTTCGTAAAGACGCTTTCTGGTCGCCTGTGTAGGGAGGTGCAAGCCTTTACAAACAATTACGCTTAAGCTTCCTTATCCCTGCCATATATTGTGTGAGGCGCAGAGACTCAGCCCATAAGTCAGAATCGTTCTGAAAAGCGTTTGTTGGGGTGAAGGCGCTGATTTTAGCAATTTGCAAATTGATGTGTTGTCGAATAAATCGTTCGCCTTTTACAAAAGTCTAACTTCATTAATCAAAGTATAGAGTAAGGATATTGTCAGGAATACATAGAGTGGAAAATAGAATATGGCTTATGTCATGTAGTAAAATTCATGCTCTGCTGCTAATTTTGATTGCTTTTTCTTCTGGCGTTTATTCCTTCTAATTATTCTATCCAGATTTGTTCATTAATCAATATAATATTTCGTGAGTAAAAACAGCCGAAGTCGAAGACAAAGTCAATTACTAGGATCTGCCACCAATATACAGATATAGAGGGGCAATGTAATTAATCTTTTTCATAACAAACTCTCACAAACGGGCTGACTAAATTGGATTAAATTTTGATTATGCGCACATATCAGCACTTAGGTATTAAAAATAACGTTGTTATTATTATAAATATTTTATTGTTGCTCTCCTAATTGAATAAGCGCGCCAAACGATTATTTAAGGTTATGAATGCCCATTAAAATGCGACCAGTTGAACTCATTGAAAAACGTGCGACAAAAACGGAAAAGCTTCAATATCCGGTGCAGCCAGTTTTCAATGCGTCGCCAGAACAACAACAACAATCATAATAATAGAACAAACGTGCATGCCACACCGCACCGCTGCCGCTGTTGGCGACAAACTCATTTAGTTACATGGAAAAGTTTGCTGGCAACGCGGAGCGTTAAAAAATAAATTAGTTAAAAATCTATTTGTGTGGAAAATTTATAGCGACGTGCATGAACGTGTTAAATAAAACCACTAATAGAAGCATAGATAGACACACATGCACATGCTCGTAGCTGTAGACAATATTAGACATGCGACGAGGGCATAAGGGGCGCGTTGAATGACGGTGAGCTCTGCGCTGCACGAAAAGTTTTATGTTACTCATTATTTACATTCGATTGAAAGTTAAACGTGCGAACAGAGAACGAAGACAAACCCACAAAAAGACACAAACACATACAAGTATATCGTACAGATCTGTATATATGTATATAAAGTAAGAAATGCACGTTTAGCTGCGTAGGAACTGCAAAGCAGCTCATATCCGACGTTATTCCTGTTAAACATGTTTAAATGCTATTTCTCATATGAGTTGCCATATGCACATATATGTCGGCATGTGTATGTGTGTGTGTGTGTGTGTGTGTGTGTGTGACCTGGCACGTAAGCAAAGGATAAAGTTTCAACATGCGAACATGTGTGTTTTAAAAACATAGTCAAAAGTGGCTTATAACTCGATATTTGTGGATTAGTTGCAAGTCCTCAACACGTAAGCGCAGGATGTGGCGTGTGTTTCGCACTAATGAGTGCTCGATTAATTTTCATTTGAACCGAAATATTTCATCCGATTGGCTTAGAAAGTTTTACACAAAGCAGACAAACAAAGAAATAAAAAATATAAAAATAAAAAATAAAA
This sequence comes from Cacoxenus indagator, assembly GCA_035041755.1. Taxonomy (NCBI): domain Eukaryota; kingdom Metazoa; phylum Arthropoda; class Insecta; order Diptera; family Drosophilidae; genus Cacoxenus; species Cacoxenus indagator. Next base: position 440,904 of record JAWNKX010000379.1, read on the forward strand.
AAATAATAAAGGACGCCAATGAATGACAGCTAACCAAAATCCCATAAGCACTTCGTATGAGTAGGCATTAAAAAAAAGAAGAAGAAAGAGGAATAAATCTGTGACCCAAAATGTCGAGCTCGCCTGTGTCTTTTCATCGGCAAGGCTCAAAAAACAATAAAAAAAAATAAAAAAAACTAGCAACATTTATAATGCATTGTTTGCCGTACTTAAAAATTATCGGGCGCCAAGATATAAAAATCTTAAAAATCGTAAAGCCCAAAATCTAAGCCGCAAAAGTAGACAAACATCCAGCGACACACAAAGATGAACCCAGAAGTATTTCCACTCATTAAATTCACAATAAAGTCAAACTTTTACGAGCGCATTAAAAAGGTAGTAGAAGTTCGCTGCGTCAATCAAAGTCAAGCGTCCATAAACCACCATGAAACTAATCCCATCAGCCATAGTCCTAGCAATCATTCTCTACCAGCAATGTCAACCCATCAATTACGCTTCATTTCGGAACGAAATCCCTCAACTCACCGTTGTGCCATCGTAGCCATTTGTCAGCAACTGTATGTCGATTTCAAAGTCCAGATCGCCCGCCGACGAAGTTGTCAACTGCAATGGCAACTGATCGACGAAGCGCAGACCACCCGCATTGTGTTGACTGTGAGTGTGATTGTTGCTGTTGCCGACGGTGTTGCTGTTACTGTTGTTGATGATGTTGCTGCTGCCGATTTGCATAGCTGCAGTGGCATGGCTTGTGGCATTTGTCGCAGCCGCTACGGCGCTGCTGAATGTAGTCGTGGTTGTCGCTGCAAACGCTGTCGCCAATGCCGCTAATTTGGTTGTGGTCGATAACGCCGTTGGACGGCATCGTGTTTGTTCTGTCTGCTTGGCGCTGTTCTCAATGTTGGGCTGCTTGATGCTTCTGTTCTTGTTGTTGTTGCTTGTTGACATTTTTGCGCGTTCGGCAACACTTTTGTGTGCTTTGCTTCAGACAAAAATTTAATCTTGAATTGCTTAATGTTAACTAAACTAGTAGCGAAGGTAGCCAACAAAAATGTGGATACTAATTCGGTTTTATTAGTGTATCCTTCCTCATGTGCAGCGTTTATTCTAGGTACATATATTTTTTTGCGATTACGTTTTTATATTTATTTTCTTTCTCACATATCCTATTTCAATGTTTTTGGCGTTGGGATTTTCTTTATTTGGTTCGCTGCATTTTGCGCGTTAATTTCATTTTTATTTTTTATTTGTTGCACATTTTTCACTTTGGGATATTAAAAATTGAAGCGTTACATAACATTGCGTTTTGGGAATTTGTATTTTTTTACTGAAGCTGATTCTAATATCGATGTGAGTGAATATTGTTGTTGGTGTCAATACTAATTTGTTGAGCTTTGCATGTGCATGATGAGCCACAGTTACCAATTGCGATATATATTTTTTTAAATTTTAAATCAGGTCTTTTTAAAAGGGGTTGAAAATTTATTAAGTAAAAATTTGTCCTTTAATTAAAATAAACTTTTTTTTTGAGAAAGGATTTAATCAACAGCAATTGTTACTCTCTTTGTGCAATGGTTTCTGTTAGGGCAATTTAAATTCAACGTCATTTATAATTCGACGACCCCACTAGAAGTTTTGGAAAATATCAGCTTTGTGCTTAGAATTCGTGGGGTACACAGCAAACAAAACTTCTCTAAGACTCCTTCCACACACACTTCGATCTCTTATTTCTTATTGGTGATCTTCGAATTTCACACTGCACTTTCACGCTTTTCGACACTCACATTGTATATCGCAATGCTTTGATATTCAGCGATTGAAAGAGTTTCTTAGTTCAACGGTTAGCAACGGTTAACCGACCGATCCAAATCGAGCCGTACGAGTTGAGAGCTTTGAGTTGACTAAACTGTTAACTTCGGCCATTGGCATGCTGTAGTCGTATTCAAACGAGTCGTGACTTAACGTGATATACGTGTACGTGTAATGTCGTGACTTGAGGATGTTGTCTTTCATACGTACAGACAGACTGTCCTCTTGCATTGAATTGAAACGCACGAATCGCAGTCGCCGCGCTTAGCTTCGTAGTCTTCGTCGTCGTCGTCGTCGTTGTAGTTGTCGTGGGTGCGTGCCTGGCTATTTGCCTGCGTGAATTGCGCGTTGTTTGGTGCGTGTATTTCGTATTACTTCGTTAATGCCGTGCCCGAGCCTTAGAGTATGCAACACATTTAAAAGCAATGCCGTACGCGACTGACAATCAAGCAGCGAATCGCCTTAAAGCGAAGCCAACAAAATTCAACAGGATGTTCGTTGCTGCTCTCGTATTGAAGGCGGAAAATCTGCGCCGCGCAGTGGAAACACCGTTGAGAGAAAGCTCAGAGTCACGTAGAGCGCAAGCAACGCTATCGATGCCGTCACCTGTTGTACCTCGATGGCGTGCAAAGTGAAATGTAGTTTACTGTAGCGGTAGAATTCAGAGTGCGATGCCGAAGCGTTTTGCCTGCGTTTTGTGTGCGTTTTGTGTGCGTTTTATGGGCGATTTATGTTCCAAAGCAGCACTCGCTCGTAATTGAAGCCACTGAATTTGGGCGTTTATTAACAATGCAATTTGGTTTGTGTTGCTTATGCGAATGTTGTGATTTAATTGAATAAAATGTCGCGAACACCGCATAGCAGATCAACTATAATTTAATTGAGTCATTCGCTACTGGCGTTCAAGTGCGCTCAGTTTATGATATGAATTAGCAGAAAAAAAACACTTCACACAAGAGCTCGTTAAGAAGGCTGTATTTTTCTTCGTTATTTTTTTCTTCTTTGTTGGCACATGTGAATCTTAAAGCTAGTGAAGCAGTCATTTGCATTGAAATCTGAATTTCGCCCCTACCCATCCCATCTCCTTCTTCAATTGCAAATCAGTTTCGCACGTTCTGACGCACCCAGTCGATGTGCTTCGCCACATCGCAGTAGATGACATATTCACGTAGATTGCAACGCTGCTCGGTCACTTGGCCAGCAGACACAATGCCGCGCAGTAGCCACACACCGTTGTAATTGAGCATTAGACCGCCACCGGAGTCGCCCATGCACGGCCCGGAGCCATCTCTGTTGCCGGCGCACAGCGTGCGATTCGATGTGAGATCCTTCACTTCCAACGAACGCAGACACTCGGCCTCACTTACGATTTCAGCGTCGACCATCCGGGGTAGATTTGTAATGACGACGCCGTTCTCATCGTCACCCCAGCCGGCTACGTAGCCACGCTGGCGTGGTGGCAGTGTAAGCTCGTAGCGCTCGCTCCACAGGCAAATCGGTTGTATGAGCGTTGTGAACCTGCAAGAGACATTTGCATTTGAGTTAGACTTGCGTGCAACCATAGCACTTCGCAGGGCCACAGACTTACTCGACAGGCAGCTGCAGCTGAACGAGTGCAATGTCCGCATCGGGGTAGGTGTTGGTGTCGTACTCTGGATGTGTCAGCAGTTCTGCCACCTCCCGCGCTGCGATGCCATTCTCCGAGTAGTCGTCGAGATTGTGTCGGCCCAAGTAGATGAGCACGCGATTTGATGCAAGACCCGTCAGTTTGAAGCAGTGAGCCGCAGTAATCACTGTTCGCCGCGACACCAAAGAACCGCCGCAGATGAACTTGAGGCCCGAGCTGGTCTGCTTTTGATAGATAGCCGTCAGCCATGGGAACTGACCGCGTGCCACGGCATTGCCGAAGTGAATGAACGGCGTAATGTTGTTGCCCTCACGACCACAGGTGACGACATTCACAACACCACGCGTTGGCGTCGAAGGCGGCTGCTGCGCTAGCGCTGGTGTTGGCGTTGATTGTGGCCTTGGCGGTTGTGTCGTCAAAGTCGTTGTTGTCGTAGTTATTGGCACATTTGGAAACCGTGTTTTAGCAGGTCTCTGAGGTGGGTTTAGTTCGGCGAAGAACGGAGACTGAAAACCAAAGGTTTGACCATCATTCTCATTTCGCACGGGCGTCATGTCCCGATCATAGTAGAATGTGCCTCCCGTCGGGCCTGCATTTCCAAGCGGATTGAACACAATTGTGGTTGAGCGCAACGTATGCTTTAGATTAATCATAGTGCTGGGCGGTGGATCTGTTAAGATATGACATAATAAATCTATCTTTCCCTTAATGGTATTCTCAAAGACTTACAATCAATGCCAGCGCATATGACATCCCCATTAAGCTGCAACGAGACTAGCTTGGGCACCACGCCGGGCGTTGGGAACTGAACGCGGTACGACACCGGACGGCCGCTTCGCAAATTCGCTTTAGTCGTTTCCTCATCATCGAACAATGTAAGACTCCCTAAGTAATTCTGGAAATTGATAACAGAGAATAGAAAATTAGTTGGGCATCATATCACATACCAACAGGTAGCGTTCACAATCATTTCTGAGCACTTTGCTTTGGTAACGTTAGATTCTTTCAATATTTGAGTTTCTTACTTTACCTGAGAGTTGTAGAGCATATGTCCAAATCGGTTACAACATAACTTTATATAGTAGAATTTGATTTCCGACGTAGGCACATTCGTACACAATTAGGTGACTAAAAACTTGAACTGCTTCAGCACTTTGGAATGTATAAATTTTGCAGTTGGCTATCAAAGAAAGGGGACTTTGTTGAAATTTTGTACTTAAAAATAATTCCCTACAAACTGATTCATTTCCACATAGCTAAAGTGAGGCACAGTTGTTTTGATGAGTTACGATTTCACGCCGGTAAAACCAAAAACTGACAATTTGCGGTTTTTACGATCGTTTTACATGACTATTGTCACTAGAGTTTCGCGCACGCGATCAATCACACGCCACAGCGGCATTAAACACCTCATTATGCGAAGCTAACAGGTCTGATCGCACGCGAAGCGGTCAACATGAAGCAAGCGAGCGGGTCACTCGATTGCTTATCGTGAGAGCAAGCGAGCATGGAAGCTGATGCTGTTTGGCTTATCAGATGTAAAACGAAGACGAACTCAGATAACTGTCGCTCGTTGCATTCGGACATTGAGTACATGTGTTTGCTCTCTCTCTTTATCTCTCAACCTCACACATACTCTTCATATCACTCTTTCCCAGTCACACTCTCTTTTTGCAAGCATTGCATTGCTTTGTGAGCAAACTTGTTTCTGTAATTAGAATTCGCATTCTCTCCTCCTCGTTGTTGTTGTTGTTGCAGCTTTTATTATTGCGTGTCTGTTATTATTCATGCAAATACATCAATGTAAATAGTAAACGTCTTATCAACAAAACTGATTGAGGAAAAAAATGTGGGAAAATCTAAAAAAAAAGCTCAAGTTCAATGCGTTGCTCTGATTTCGCCGATAAGCGAACTTTTAAAACGGACGCTGCTTTGATAAGCTTTTTAGACGAGATTAAGAGAAGACTCTTCGGAATTGGCTAATAATTGATTGCTTTATTACCAAACTGTGGATCAATTTGATAGCTGACAGCGCACAGTGACAAATTATGTTTGATGGAGCATTAGAAAAAAATGCCTCTTTCTTTTATACTCGAACTCCTAGCAATACACGTAAATTGCTGAAAGCAGACATATAATAACAACAATAACACAGACAAATAAACAACAATAACACAGAAATTCTTAGCCGAATTTTCTCCTTGCAGGTTGATTACTTTTTGTTGGTGGTCAGTCAAGCCCTCAAGTGTGTAATTTCTGATTAGTCATCATACTCACCGATGACACTGGATAACGCTGCGAGAATTTTACACTAAGCTCAGTGACAGCCTGTTGAATAGACAGAGTTATTTTGCCAATTGTCGCATCGCCATAGTTAACGTATTGAAAGTAAGGGCAAGATCCATCTTGAGCGTTGACTGAGGGAATACGTGTAAAATGACAGCAGAGCAGTAAGGAAACAAGTGCGGCAGGCGGTGACATTTTAGGCTCTTTAATACTTTTTATTTTTATTTTATTTTATTTTTTTGTTGTTGTTCAAATATTAGTGAGTACACTTATCAAACGAAAATTTGGCGAATTTTTTTATTTACTACGACCGGCTTTGACTTATACAACGTAGGAACTAAACCAGCAGAGCTCTTACTAATCGAAACCGTGTCGAACGAGCGACATCAAACGAATGAACGTAAATCGGGAATCTCAGACTCAGAGTCAGGCTCAGTCTCAGACTCAGCTTTATTATATATCGAAGATAAGAGAAGAGAATCGAGTATCGTTGTCGAGTGTGCTTATCGACCGAGTTGAACGAAGCAGAATCGAATCACAAATGCTGAGCGAATCGAGTTGGTGACTTCGGAGTCTTAGGAGACTGTGGCGTGTGTGAGAAGGACAACAAAGCATTCAATTAGCATATTCAACTAATTAATACAAATTTTATTAGATTAAAATAGATTTTATCTAAGCTGTTTTTAAAAAAAACATGCAAAATCGTCAACTTACATTACAAGTAACCTAGGTGCCAACGAATGTGAGAATGTTACTTCTCCACACTCTAAGTCAAACCTTTTAGCACCCAGTCGATGTGCTTTGCCAGATCACAGTAGACGACGTATTGCCCGAGATCGCATTGATCACCGGCACGCATACCGAGCGAGACGATGCCACGCAGCAACCAATGACCATTACGCTTAATCATTAGCCCACCGCCAGAGTCACCCATGCAGGGCCCGGAGCCATCTCTGTTGCCGGCGCAGAGCGTGCGATTCGTAGTGAAGTCGGACACGCCCAATGAACGTAGACACTCGGCCTCGTCGACAATGGCAGCCTCGGTCATCTTGGGGTAGCGTGTATTGGCATTGCCCACTTCATCCTTGCCCCAGCCAGCAATGAAACCGCGTTCCTCCGCGCTAATTGAGGTCTGCTCCGTGGCGCCCCAGATGCAAATCGGTTTGATGTAAAGCGAGACTCTATAAACCCAAATGGAATGCACATTAGCAGGCTCTTTGACTTTGAGTTTGTTGTTACTTACGGCACAGCCAATTTTAGCGTCAGCATAGCAACGTCCGCATCGGATATGGCGCCCACAGAGTACTCTGGATGCTGGCGTATGTTTTGCACATCCCTCGAGATGGCGCCATGCTCATTGTACGAGTAGAGATCATGGCGACCTAACCAAATCAGGATTTGATGCTCGCTCCTGCCATCGACGCAGTGTGCAGCGGTTATCACGATTAGCTCAGACACCAGCGAACCGCCGCACTTGAAGTTCAGATCAGTGTTATCTTTATGATAGACCACCGCCAGCCAAGGGTAACGACCGCGTGGTATATCGACGCCGCGATGTATGAGCGGCGTTGCAGTGCCTTCGATGCCGCATTGCAAGTTCAGAGAGATGGAGGTTGTTAATTCAGTTTTAGGCGTAAGCCTTGGTGTCAGTGATTTTGTGGAGCGTGGTACAGGTGGTGGTGTAGGTGGTAGTGTGGGTGATGGTGTAGGTGCGATGGTTGGTGGTAGCCTCCTTCTGGTGGGCACGAAGCTGTTAAAGGTTGGCGTTAATTCCACAGGTACGGTGCGCATTGGTAGCGTGTTGGACCACTGGTTAGGATAGAATTCGCGTCCATTGTTGCTGTTACCATCGCGAAAGACTAAAGTGTTAACTGCCACATCGGGTAATTGTTCAAAGTCCAAAATGTTATTAACGGGCTCCTGTCTGTTGGTCGCACCGAAGCCGAATGTCGGTCGACGCAACACGTTTATGGTGTAGTAACGGTTGAAGTAACTATTTGGCGCTGAATCTGTTGGAGGAGAAGACATTTCTGAATTATGGAATCCAACTAAATTTTCATTACTCCAACTTACAATCCAAGCTCTGGCACAAAACGTTGCCATTGAGTTCGAGGCTGGTCAGCTTTGGCGGTTGTTGACCGTTCGACATCAAGCTGACTCTGAATGACACCGACCGCTGCTCGGCCACATTGCGTCGTGCCGTGTCCAAGTCGGGATATGGCAACAATGCGCCAACAGCACTTTGCTATGAAAAGAAATTCAAATGAGTTGAGTCGTGTCGCCGTACTTCGTGAACTGCCTTCAATATGCATTGACATACCGGTTGTGCGCCCCGCTGTGAGAAGCGCACGTCCATGCGGCTCGTGCCCAGTGCCAGGCTGGGAAATGTGAACTCGCCGTGCCAGCCAGCGCCACAGCAGCTCTCCTGCACATAGCGAAAATAGTCCGGGCAATTGTTGTCCGGCAAACTCTGTGCACGGCAGGCAGCGATTGGCCAGACAAGCAGTAGAGCAATGAAATGCATTCTGAATTTGTGTGTAAGTCTCTTTCAAGTGCAGTCGTGACTCTTGCCAACTTCGTTGCTACCACAGACGACGTCAACGCTATGAAAGAAACTCGATGCAGCCAGCCACTGAACGCGTTGAGCGTCTCTTCACTAATAAGCCAAGTACCAAGTATTTCGAGCTTAGCTTCGAATTAAATAATTTTCGCTACGTCTAAGTGAGAGAATAAATTTGTGCTTATACGCTTCATTGGGCACAATTCTCAACAGCTGAGCCGCACATCAAAGCTCGCACTATAAACAGTTCCACCTGAGGAAAACTTGTATAGTCTTATTGTAGGCGCGGGGTATACAACTATGTAAAACTACAACAAGAATATTTTAAAAGCTTTCCAAGTCAAATGAACTCATCAAAAGAAATAAACAATCCCAAACTTGCACTCTAGAAATCTGTAAATGAGAAATACGCGGGGATTCCGTTGGAACAAGTTGAGTTTAGTCGGGCTTTACTCGGCGGTGGGTTGAGCGATTTTGAAGCTGCAATAACTGGAAAATCTATGCGTATGTGGAAAAGTGAATCATTTATATTATTCTGCAAATTAAAAATAATTTTATTTAATTTCTCGTATTCTAATATTTATGATTCTGAGTACGAAAACTTATATATAACCTCAGACCTCAGCATAAAATCGAACTTTGTTCAAAATTTCTTGGTTATAGATGATTATGGTAATATGCTATTATGAGATGACTAAATTAAAATTACATTCAGGTTATCTACAACTGATGACTGCTTAACATTTTCATCAATGAATCGTGTAAGTAGCTTGGAGTATGAGGTACTTCAGCCTCTGCTGAAATAAATCTATAAAAATTATTTGTGTTGTAAGAGCATATGCCCATCTGCGTACTCAGTTTCTTCGCAACTGATTTCCTATCAATAGGGTTCTTACTTTAGCTATTGTTGGAATATATGTATGCGAAATGTATTGCTCAACTAAATAAGTTCTTAAGGATTTATCATTAATTATTGATTGATTTATGTATTTGTTAATAAAATGATTTACCTATATAAAAACATGTGGCGAAACCATGACAGCGTTGTTTCCAAATTTCAAACGAATTGGATATGAACTTTCCCAGATTTACCATTACAAACAAACGAACAGAACATTTTTATATATATTAACTTAAGCACTAAGGTTTTGGGAAAACATTGCTCAACAATGCAGATAGTATGTGAGACGCTGCCCCAAACAAAGGAAGAAACTAAAGGAATTAAGCTTGGTTCAAATTAACCAAAATGCTTTTAGCTTTTTTAGATACTTTTGGAATTCTTTCAGAGCAACTTATTTAGAGCTTGATAAGAATGAATTTTTTTCAAGAGATACTAGTCTAATATCATTTAAATAACTCTCATTTATTCAAGCATTCAATTTAAATCTTGCTTGGTGGAAATCTTTAAATGAAAATAACAGAAAAATTATGCAAAAAAAAACATTCACCTATGCTTAGATCATTCCACGCTCTTTCAAAGTGGGGTTTTATTTTTTTCTGCCACGCATACATATATATATATAATTTCTATTAATTCTAGACTCAAAATAAATTTTCTTCATTTACAAACTGAACATGGGAAGCAGCTAACGATCAAAATAGAATTCGTGTTTATTTGCTACTGCGAAACCTGTACGAAAACACCTCGATCACTCACTCTTCGCTCCAGCATAGAGTAGCAAATACCCATTAGCGCGACGACTTACTCTGAGAGACTCGATTAGCGCAACGTTTCCTCAACATTGCAGTCGCCGCGGTGACGCGCCTCTATTTAGTTTGGATTATCCCATTATCAGCAATCAGAGGTTAGATTAAGGGGCGTAATAATGCATTCTGTTGCGGTTCGTGTTTAGCATCGATTTAGTTTTAAGGGACCCTTCAGCGTTGTTAGACTAAGCAATCAGTAATTATAGACAAAACCATTCCATGAATTCTTTTAATTCGTATTCGTATTTATTAATTAATATTATTTTGAACCCAGTTGACGTGTTTGGCTAAATCACAGTATATCACATATTGGCTGAGGTCGCATTGGTCGCCTGCCCGGGAGCCAAGCGAGATGATGCCGCGCAGTAACCAACGATTGCTGCGCTGGATCATCAGACCGCCACCTGAATCGCCTAGGCAGGGGCCATGGGAGAACCTATTGCCAGCGCAGAGCGTGCGATCCGTGAGGAAGTCCTTGGCGCCGACCATGTCGCGCAGGCAAGTCGCCTGTGAGACAGTGTTGACGTTGACCGTTTTGGGGCGCAACGGCTTGTTGCCGTGCTCATCAATGCCCCAACCGGCAACGGTGCCTTGCTGGCCGCTCTCCGAGCCGAGATATTCGGAGGCACCCCAAATGCAAATCGGGCGAATATATTGTGTGTAGCTGAAGAGTAGTGGGAGCAAAGGAATAAATGAAAATGGTTTGATGCTGGAGTCATTTTGCACTCACTCAGTGGGCGAACTCATACGCAGTACGGCGACATCGGCCTCCGGTATGATGTGTCGCGTGTAGTCTGGGTGAGTGATCATGCGCTCTAGCTCCTTGAGGGTGGCGCCTTCCTCAGGATGTATGCCCAGATCATGTCGTCCGAGATAGGCTCTTATCTTATTTGGCTCCTCGCCAAAGACGCAATGCGCAGCGGTGAGCACACTGCGCGGCGAGACGAGCGATCCGCTGCACTTGTGCTCCAGCCGAGCATTCGCAGGATTCGGATCGGTGTCGTGATAGATCGCAACAATCCAAGGAAAACGGCCGCGATCGAGCTCAGTACCGCCATGCATGAATGGCACTAGGCCTTCGCGACCGCATTGGTTGTCCTGCGCTGCATTGTTGTTGTTCATATTGATATTCTTAAGGAAGATATTGTGACCGAAGTTATTAGAGCCAACGTTGGATTGGGGCAGCTGGTTCTGTAGATTCGAGAAAACCGAATTGAAGTCGAAATTGCTGAAGCTATTCAGATCGGGTAGCTGTCTATTTGAGACCGACGTAAAACTGGACGTCATAATGTACATCTTCTGTATGCGTGTAAGCTGCGTAGATGGCGCGGAGTCTGTGAAAGTTTGTGGCGTGTAATTAGAGTCTGTTGGTGCATACAATAAGTGGTGGGTCATACGTACAGCCCTCAGTCTCACAGAGTGTTTGATCATTTAGCTCGACTTTGATTATTTTGGGTAACGCACCCGAACCAAGTAGTTCTATGGAGTATTCCACCGCACGACCATTCAAAAGATTATTCTTGACTACATCGTCATTGGGATATGTTTCTAGTGCGCCAATTACATCGGACTACAGTTGGGTGAAGGAAAACGATAGACAAGATAACCTTTTTGTTGTTATGCTTACCGACTTACCGATTGCGCGCCTTGCATCGAGAATGCCACCTTCAACGATATATTCTGCGTGCTGGAGTGCGTAGAAATAATGCCGACCCATTGATTGCCACGCTGCTCGTAACGAAAGTAATGCGGGCAGGCATTGTGCGGCTGCTCCCGGGACACACACAGCGCTATGAGACAAGTGGACGTGATGAGGGCCAAGACGTGCATATCGCCACTACTGATGTGCTTTGATTGCTCTGTTATAGCGATAAGCAGCGATCGAATTGTGGGCTATGCGAATCTGCTAACACGACACCCAAAGTTCAACTAAAAGCTGAGATTGCGTTGAGAAAGCCGAGTGGGCACCCAAGCGGCTTTTTTTCTATTAATTAGCAAAGCTCTAAGCATCGAAGTGCAGTAGCTGCATTGGACTACCGCACCTGCTACTGCTGTCAGAATCATAGCCGTGCTGGGTTTTCCCAGACTCGCGGCTCATCGTGATAGCAAACACAGTTTGATACTCATTATTGTTATTACTAGTAGTATGGCAAACGCGTCAGCTCAAGCAACTGAGCTCAGCTTAACTCAATCATGACTTATTAGAGTCGCTGAAAATCTATGAGCAAAATTAAAGTAAGTATGCGTAAACGTTTTTTTTTTATTATTTTTATTTAATATAAAAAAAATCTTAAATAAAATAAAAGTCCTTTTAATTGTAAAAAAATTCCTGCGATTTTGTGGCATTCGCCTGAACAACAAAGGCTCCGGCTGCTCATCATGCATGCACGCTCACATACCAGCTGCATAAATTCGCAGAAACTCTTCCAAAAATTCCGATAACGTTGCACCAAATAGCAATGCCAGGTTTCGCATATTTTTGCTTCTCACTATCCTTTATCCTATCCTCTTAACTTCCGTGTCAGCATGAATTGCTTCAATAGTTTGTCGCGGTGCTGCCACCAGCGAGCACAACTTCCGACATAATGCGCACAATAATGTCAGCGAAAACTGTCAAATTATTTTGTAAATGTTGCCAACATATTTTAAAAGTGATACCAAACAAACAAACAAACAACAACAAAAACCCGGAAAACTTTTTCCTTTGATTTTGTGTGCTTTCCATCGCTCCACGCAACTCGCTTCGTGCTGCTTGCTTTATCCTACACAAAATATTAGCACCAGCCTTTATATTATCTACTATTTATCTATATCTACTTTTTATGTGCAATGCTTTCTTATTGACTCTTTGTCTATTTAAATTTTAATTAATAATTAAATATGCTCAAGTTGTTCATCATTAACTTGTTCACTGGAGAAGTGCGTAGCAGTGATCGCGTCCTTGCCAAGCAGTGATTTCAGCCGCAATGCGGTGGCCGCGAAAACTTTAAACGAAATTTCTTTCACCTTATTTTTTCACATTGTCTTATTTTTTTTTAATTTTTTTTTTACTTCTATATTTTTTATTATTTTATTTTCTCATTTCCACTCTCGTTTGCGCTGTAGTTGTTGAAGTTTAATGCTGAAGTTGGTTAAACTTTTAAATGGCGCGCTTATTGGATTTGAAGCACGAAGTTCATTTTTGCTTTATGAACTTTCCAAATTCGGCTTTGCTGGTAAAGTTGCTTCTAACCGTAGAATGTCGAGTGTCGAGTGTCGAGTTTTTCAGCATTATTAAATGCTCTTCGTCGTTGACGTTGAACCAATGCCAAACAAACAACTACTACAATAACGAGGGTAGCTCATTTTGGTTGGCTTTCTTCCTTTTTTTTCTTTCTTTATGTGAACAAATAGTTTATTTTACTGAGAAAATACAAAAACAAATTCCCGCATTCATTATCAGCTTCATTATCAGCTTCATTCCACTTTTATAGCTGCCCCAAGCACGCATTGTCTAAGCCGCAAAACCTCTTTGATTTTGTGAGGTGTAAAGTGCTGAGTGCTTACGGTTACTTCCGTAAAAGAGCAGATTATTTACACAATAGAAGAAGAATAGTTTCCTTTGCTGTATATTCATGCTGTGCAGCTTCAAAAAAAAAATTATAATCATAGCACCACACCATCTTTGATAAGTTTAAATTATTTTAATAACACAGTATCATAAGAGCATTCATTGTCTGAGTAGATAAGCCGATTACCACCATCATCATCATATTAGAAAAGTACAGTTCGTTGTGCATTAATGCTTTACAACATATTCTCTTACATCTACGAGTATTATAGTACGATCCCCACTTTGAAAAACCCCTACGTACGTTGTTTAGTGGCGATGTTGTTTTTCATCACCTGTGCTCACAAAGAATGAGAAAAGAAACGCCTGTCACAATTCACGTCCTTTTAATACATCGGTCACTGAAGAAAATAAGTTATTACATTTGCATGGAAGTAGACAACCTTTTCTTAATACTAAAGAAGTTCAAGCGGTATTTTCTTCAAAAATGCCAGAGATAAGGTCCTCCGAGACAAGAGCGTAGAAAGTGCACAGTGGTATGAGGTAGCCTAAGAACGTGTAATAATTTTTACTCTCACAAATATACATAATAATTTAGGGAGGAATAACAAGACAACGACTATCTGAACGATTTTTCATGGGTAATGTTATATTTTAGGTGCATCGATGGCAGGCTTAAATAGCTTATATTTTTTGCTTCCAATGGTAACATGATGATTAGCACTGCTACCTTGTCAGAATTTACTGGCCATGAATTTCTAGTTTAATCTCTCTAGAATCCATACTATGAATGTAAACTTGGTCTATATCCATTCTCGACAAGCGCACAAAAGTCTTCGAAGCAATGCAAACCCATTAAATTGACTCATTGCATTGATCCTTGCCTAATGAACACGCCCAACTGACAGGAGTACTTTGCAGATTAAAGCCAAAATAAAACATATGTCTCAACACTTCTATAAAATACATTATATAAAGAACTCAACAAATGTAATCATACAAGCACCGCAGTCACCAGATATGTTGACTCCTTTTGAGTTCTATTTATTTCTGAAACTCAAAGTACCCCTTTGGGGTAAACGTTATGAGTCGATAGAAGCCGTAAAAACATTTGCAGAGGGCGCTGAAGGCGCTTCCTTCTTCAGCGTTTAGAATGTGTTTTGAAGACTGGGAGATGGTTAAGCGTATGTACATTGCTTCTGTTGTGGCCTACTTTGAAGCTACTCGAATGTAGAATATCTAAAGCATGGACAGCCAATGAAGCATACTCGAGTAAAGCATCTTATATTGGAACACTTAGAATAAGTTTTCAATTTGTTTGCACTCGTAATTATTTTTCTTCTTAAAAGTGTTTGTGTTATTTTGAGGTACACTTGGATTATGTGCTTTCGGATTCACTTCAAACTTTCATCTGCACTTTGAAGAGGGCGATTTTTATAAGTTTATGCAAACCCCATTTTTCATTTAAGTTCAAGCTTGGCTAAGTAACCGCAAACTGCGTGTTCGGCGATTTATGACTACTAACCAAAACTGAAAACTGAAAACCGCATAGATATTTCGCCTACGTGAAAATTGGTTGCACACACTTCGAAGCCCGCATTGGGTGAGCTGCTTTCTGCTGCTCGACTGCCTAACACAAAATGTACCTTGTGGCAGCTGCCAAACTCACAGCTCGACCAAAACGCAGCCTAAGCAAAAATGTCTGAACTCACTTAAAATGCCTACGACGCGGTCAACTGTGCGTGGTTAGCAAGTCGTAGGCATAATTATTGCCCTACTTCTCATCATCATTCTCAACCTTGTAATAAACCGCATCCTTGTGCTCGTCATCGTCAACACCAACGTTGTCGTACGCAGTCTGAGTAGAGTCTCGAACATCTCTGAAATTCTTGTCATGTAAGCAAAGTTTGGGCAGCGCGCCTAGAATTTATTTATAATGAGCAAAGTCACTGGTTAAATTGAAAAATTGATTGAAATTCGTGGCAAAAAAAAAAATTAGTAGGGTGTATTTTTAGCTATGCGACTTAAAATAAGCTTAACACTTCATTTACCCGGTGCGCTTCGATGTTTTTTGAAGTGAATTACTTCCGCTCTATATGCACGCTTTTCGGCTGTTGTACAGTTAGACCGCAGACAACGAGATACACTACCGACATCAATATACATCGAAAAAATAAAAAATAAAGCATTAAATGTCTGCTTCGGAACAATGTATCTATGTATCTTTTTGTGCTTGTGTCTATTTACGTGTGCATAAATGTGCGCCTAAATTCGTGTTATTGTTTTATGGAGAATGAGCAAGATTAGTCAGTCAATTAGTCAATCCAACAATTGTTCAATAAGCATTTGCTGGACATCGATTTCTATCTATTTATTTTTTGGGGCAGTTATTCTAGTCATGCAATTTGCATGCAAAGTAAAGTATCGAGCACCTATAATCGAGAAGCGAGCACCGAAGGCAACTTCAACCAATTATTCATATTCAAGATGCACAAACACAAATGCTCTTTCAATGAGCAATGCGAGCAGCCACAAATTCATGTTGGATTGTGCTCGACACTTGAGTTACTACATAGCATTAAAAGCTGACTGGGGTGACCAGAAGCTGTTGCAGAGTTGCAGCAGCAGTCAATTTCGTATACGAACCACTTAATTAGGCGTGAGGATTTGCATAAGTCGACACTCATACACATATATATAAACACACACATACAGAATTCTCAGTAGCGCACAGCAGGACTCAATTGAAATCAATTCAGGGGTTTGGGCCCCACCGCACCGCACCGCACCGCACCGCACCTCTACGAAACTGCTTAACAATGCAAACAACTGAAGGCGCGCCAAGTCAAGCAACCAGCGAACACAGCAAAGGAAAGCAAACCAAATTCAAACGAACGCCAAAGGAAATTGACTCGAGCTTCGTCACATGCTGATGTGAAGCGCTGGGGGCACTGGCGTTTGGTTGTTAAGCGTCCACAGCTTATTGCAAACTTAGCAGAAAACTAATTGACAGTTGCAGCGAACAAGCGGTGGTCGCGCCACAAGACGGGACACAATTCAATGATGAGTGGCGCCCGACACAAAACGATTTTATGCGGAATTGCAAGTCGGTCGCGTTTGTTGTTGTTGCTGTTAATGTTGATTTTATTGCCTAGCTGCCGCGCCCCTTGAATTGTTCGACTGACACAAAAGCATTTGAAAAATGCCATAAGTCAAAGCCAAACAAATTGAATTATGCTTGGCGAGTAACGCCTTCCGCTGTTGCGCTGACAGCCGGAAGTGGCAAAGGATGTCGATATTTAGTATACCGTGGATGTGTGGATGTGTGGATGTGTATTTATGTCAACTTCTGTTGCAATGCATTGGCGTTGTTTCTATTGACAAACACGTGTCATTTGTTTTACGCGCATAAATAAAACGCTCGCCAATAAAATTGAGTATACGCCGCGTGATTTGATGTGCGCAAAACGGAAATATTCAACTGAGCGCGCAAGAATTTCTGCGAAATGCGTTATCGCAATGAATACCGAAATAAAATTGAAGGAAAATTTAAGCAAACAAAAGACAAAAGATAAACCGACTTCCATTTTTATTATCAGTGCATAAATCAGCAGTTGACAAGGATTGTCTTTGCTTTCATTTGGCTTTTCCACGCTTGGCTTCGATGGCTGATGACTTTTTATATACCCTTCCTAGAATGAGAGTTTGAGAATTGTAAGTGGTACTGTGAGCACTAATAGAATTCTCATTGTTTTGCTTAATTGCTGTTGGACAACATTTTAGGGGTGCTCTTTCAAACTATAAATATGTTAATGTGGGAGATCGATCTCTGTATATATAAAACTATACTTGTTTGTATATGGCTTCATATGGTTAAAAGTAGGTGATCCAGGTGACTCAATCTGAGCTATATGTAGATAAGAATGATGGCATACATTATGTAAAATAAGTACCCGGAATTTGTATATAAAACTCAAATTGATTACTTAAACCAAATTAATTTAGTCGCTTTCAAAGTAGGCCCCTTCAGCTACTTGTGCGAATTTTTTTGTATGGCTTCTATCGACTCCAATTTGAGTCTCGCCTTTGAAAGTGTGAAATTCCGGCAACTTATTTTACATAGCTTGTGCACTGTGTTTACATATTCGTATTGTTACACTTATAATTCTTCAGGCAAAACAAAAAAACAACTCTAGTACAACAGGCCAGAAAGATGAGTCACCACGGCTGAAGTGTATCAAATATTCGACTTTACCTACTTTACCTGTGGACTTATATTTATTCTCCGTTTATTTATGCGCAACGCAACCATTTGAGTAAATTTGCAACACTTTGGTGCTTTCCTTCCCCTATTCAGCCTTGCTTGGCTGTATGGATTTGTGATTAAAGTGATGATGTACGGGTGTGTATAGGGGGAGCCATGTGGCCATATGGCATTTGATTAGAATCATAACATTAAAAGGTACTTTTATTTGTTGCTTGTGCCAATGCATAAAACAAACGTCGAGTCGAGTCACACGTTGTGACTGCCAGAAAGTCCTACTACGTTTTCCGTCCATCGCTTTTTATATTTAACCATTTGATTTGCAAGAAGGCCAAATAAATTCATTGTTGATTTTTATGCACTACCAGCATGCAATGCTTGCTCTCGCAATGAATGCAAAATATTCATCATACGCAACGTCGGGCACCATGACGGCAGCGAGAGGACAACGCGAGCGAGTGAGTGGGTGACTGAGTAAGAGCACTTCAAGGCATTTCTGGTTGGCTTATGGCAGAACCTCTTGGCAATAGAGTTGGTGTGTGTGTGTGTGTGTGTGTGTGTGTGTGTTGGAGTGCGTGTAAGCCAAATTTTCATAAATCAATTGTGCGTGATGCTTTTATCGCTTGCCTGCACACGAACAAAGCAAAGCACCAATTGAGCCAAAGCAGCTCATGGCATGCGATGCCAATCCACTTTTAGCCAAACTCATCACAAACACACACACGAATATTTTAAAAAAAATATGTGTATGATATGTACTGTAAACAGCAAAATAGAAATCTGGAAGAATATACTCGTATATCGAAGGCAAACCGAAAAATATGAAAGGGAATCGAATTCAACTGGATGTGTGCATTTCCATTGTATTTTTGCATGAGACCAGCGTTGCCAATAAAAGGCAGACACAGACAGACGAATGCTTATTTTACTCTTCAATTTTTGACAATTTATTACGAATTTGATTTTGTCGAATTTTGGCGCTTCGAATAATTTTAAAATCCAATTATTCAAACTTTCTGTTCTGCCCTCAACTCAGCTCCGATGAGTTGAGTCGCACTGAGCTGAGGTGAATGCCAGTGAGAGCAAGTGAGGTAATGAAATTCTGCGCATTTCGTTTGACGTCGCATTTTCACTGATTGATTTCAGTTCAATTTTTCTTTTGCCCCAATTTCATTCGCTTTTTGCTCATTATATGGTAACAACAGAAATCAATTTTGCTGTTTGCTGTTAAAAAATTATGTAAAATATGGTTGCTGGAGAGACAATAATTAAAAGAACGACATACAATCATTGATGATCTTTTTTTTTAAAATTAGCTCCGGTGAGGTTTATAATTAGATTAATATAGTTTACAGATAAATTAGCTGGTGGACGAATTGCGGCTTTTAATGCAGCTAACCCCAACTTGAGTCGCATATGGAATCACACTTGGTATTAGTTGTCAAGGGACGGAATTCCCGATCAATCTCCGAGAAAAACACTTAAAACATTAAAATCACTGAAAATACTACAATCACCGAAATTGAAAGCACCGAAATCACCCAAAAACACTGAAATCACTAAAATCGCTGATACCAAATTCACCAAAAAATAAAATAAAATAAATCGTTAAAAATAACCAATATCACCGAAACCACCTAAATAAATCACTGAAATCAAGAGACTCATACTCTGCTACTTGACTGTAAATCAACCAATGCTAACCACATACAATTTTGGCCAAGAAAGTAAACAAAGAGGCTATTTACAATAGGTTGGCAGACCTAATTAAGCTTAAATCAACTATCGCTTGGCAAATTGCCAGATGGCAAGAATATATACTCGATTTTTTTAGGTTAGAAGTCGTTTACTTCTCTCTCTTGAGAGCATGGGCTCTCAATCATTTGATAATCCGAGGTTTGCCTTGGTTACATTCTTTCAAAGATTTGTCTGATAGGGTGGGTGATTAGCCAGTCCTTGGCTGCAAATTGGTACGAGTGTGGGTTTTTTGTTTTATGTAATTTTTATTTTTTTTTTTAAACATAAGGAAAGATAATAAAGCAGTAATTAAGCAAAACTTATGAACGAATATGGCTCCAATGGGACTCGAACCCACGACTTCTGTGGACGGCAGACTTAGTTCACAAACACCACACACACCTACAATAGCTTGCTAAGCTACTGAGGCACTCAATTTCAATGAAACAAAAGACTTTAAGACACTCAATAACCTCATAAAAGTACCAAAGTCATTAATTTTGTTTAATCATTCAAGCTTCTAAAGCAGCAGGTTCCCTTCACCTTCAAACGTTCACTCATGTTGACCAAAGGTAATGAAGAAACGACATGACTGGTCGACGTTTTATTAGTACACAGCACAGTCCACAAGTACATAAAACATTTAAAAAGCTCAAACAGGACGAAGAGTCCATTTACAGTAAGTGGGACGGAACGTCGAGATACTTGTATAAAATGGCTTGCCATTAGCATGGGTGGCGACTTTAAAGTGACTTCAGAAGTAAAAAGCAGCAAAGAGCGACGAATGTACAAAATAAGAAACAAATTGCGGCAAAAAGTAGAGAAAAAAGAATAGGGTAGAAAGTGACGCCTGCAGCGTAAACATAAGCAAAAATGTATTTTTTGTTTTGTTTTTTTTTTTTTTTTGTTTATTGCGGCACTTAAAAAGATGTCATGAAACAATGCGAAAAACAAAATATGAGCTGCATCAATGGGGCGGAGCAAGAAAAAAAACAAATGTTACTAAGTGACTCCAGTACGACGACAATGATGGTGACGACGAGGACGCCTGCGACAGCGCAGAGAGTAGTAAATGTCGGTAGACAACGCGTTACTCGCTTACAACAGGATGTGCCGCCTGCAGCCATTTTTAGCGAAACGACTAAAAAGCGGGAAAAAATAACAAACAACAACAAAATAACAAACAAAAAATGGGTATGCGACGAAAAACGAGTAGCGCAAAAAAGTAGCTGACTTCGTATTGACATAAAAGCCAATCATTTTAAAATGGCTTTGAGCATCAGCAGTGTCAGGCAGAGACCAGCAACATCAGCTTCTACATCAGCGAACAGCAGCGAGCTTAATGACAACGACTACAGCTGAAAGATGACGATGTTGTTAGCACCAGCGCCAGCACGTCACGCTTGAAAACATATGAAAAAATGTTGACTGCCAAATATATATACAATATATATACAATCAAGTATATACCAACACAAATAAACGAAACAAAACAAAACAAGGAGTGAGACTACTGGCTACGCCTCAGTGCGAGTGCCGAGCTGCCATCGCAGCGCGACCGCAAGTTGCAGTTGGCGTGGATGCACGCAGTGACGTCACAAATTCATAAAGCAATGCAGCGCATGGTGAAGGATGGCACGATGCCACATTTTGTTGCTGCTGTTTTAACGCTGACTTAAATAAATTTTTCGTCTGTTCTGCTTGGTTACTTTCTGTTTCAGTTCTTTTTCAGTAGCTGCTATTTTTTTATGGTTAGTGGAGCGTGTTGCACGTGCTAAAGGCAAAGAAGTAATAAACGAAAAATGCACACAAAAAATACAAGAAAAGAAACGGAACGCTTGCGAATGCAGCGGAACATGCAGTGGAATGCAGTTGTTACAGTTTGGGATTTGTAGTTTTATGCAAGCTCAAAGACTCAGCAAATTTTGTAAGCCTTAAATTGAGCGCGTCAGGCAGCAGATTAAACGCTGCCGAACATATAACAGACACTGCCACAGCTTTCAAAAAATATCTAGGCAACCTTCCAAACCACCGGCTAGACTTCAATGAACACTTCAAATATGATGTTCATAGTTTGTGTCTGACAAGGCTCATAACAAATATTTGCGGTGCTCGGTTACCCAACATGGGAATTACTCTTTGTAACGCCGTAACCAATCTGGCGAGATACTTAGCGATAAATTGCAATGAACTGAACTGAAGTATCTTTATATAGTCACGAGATAGACAAATAGATGTAGAGATAGATAGCTGTAAGAGCAGGTGCTAGGGGAGGAGCATGGTAGCCGACTATCAGGCCCGTGCTTTCCGTTATAGAAAATAAGTAAGAGCTTGCATGAATTCTGGTCAGTGAAATTTAATGGTCAAAATTGTCATACAAGCATCTAATAGATAGAGAGATATGGAAATAAAAGAGGAACTTCAGAAAATCAGGATACTAAAGGCTTAGCTAGCACCATTTTGACAGAATACAAACTGTGGAATTTTTCGACAACTTTGCGAAGATACACTGGCCCTTCGAGTCAATACCGCAGTTTCTAAATCTGAATAACAGGAGACACTAAACTCTTACCTTACACTGTTCCTTACTTCTCTACTTCAATCAATACCGCTACAAAATTAAGAACTCAGACGATGCATATTTTATATATTAAACAGACCAACACCTAGCAGGTGTAGAAATAGTATTTGCTTCCAAAATCAGTTAACAGTCTTTGGGCCCAGATGTTTTAACAGACGTTAAGCTGATTAAAGCCATTGAGCATAGGAGCCATCGATTGCTAAAGGAAGAGAGAAACCAAATGGACCTTGAATTCTTGATATAAAATTTCGACTTCAAGTAGCACAGAGAAATAAAGTCTAGCGGTGCAAAATCAGGAGAATGCAGAGTCAGTCAACATCTCCCTTTTTTATATCAAGCGAACATGGAACAATGGCTGTGAGGTGGTGCAGCGACTTGTTGAAATCATAAGTGCGCCATAGCATTTGCATTAACAATCGGCTTATTCATGTTGGGTTTTGACAATTGTAAAATTCTTTGGAATGTGCAGCTGAACAATTTCAACGCATTTGATGCGAGCAAAAATGTCCTAAGATTGACACTTCAAACATGCGCTGCAATTAGTCGCTCAGACGTTTCTTATCAAAGTTATAGTGTTGCCAGATGGGTTCATCTAATATGGCCCACACTGTAGACGCTTCGTAGCTTTAATCTCACATTTGAGCGCGATCATTCAAGTGTAGATTCTATTTTCGAAAGTTACTACCTCACCAAAAGAAAAAAGAAATAATAATAATTTTCATTTCATTTCATTTTCATTTATTCACAACTTCATTCAGGATTATACTAGTGTATTTGTCAAGAAATTACTTAACTGAGAGTCCATGCTTCTTGCCTTTTCTACTTAGATATAAATAAGGAAATGGGAAAAATTGAATAGTGAACAATTTGTTACTAATACAAGAAATCAATGGAAAAATTACAACAAAAACCCCTTAGAAAAGGAGAAAATGCATCCTTTTAAAAATGGCAACAAACATGAGTTAACATAAATTATGATTTATTGAAAAGGGATGTATATTTGTGTAAAACATAAAGAGATGACAAACTAGCAAGACTTGAGCCAAAAAACCGTCCTTTTCGTCCTTTGATGCTGCTGACAAAAAGTAGAGTCCTTCAGGGGTTTTCAACTTATTTTTTCCTACGCGAATATTTAAGAAGAAATTTGTAAATTTTAATATAAAAGTGAGCTAAACCACACACACTCACAACCACATACCCACACACACCAACGCATATATGGTTTCCATATTTAAATATTTGCAAAGAAAATTCCAACATTGAAGTCACCAACTGGGCGATGGCGAGCTGAGGTCGTATTGCTACTGCTTCTGCTTTTGAATAGGTTCAAGGTTAGTCATGAGTGTACAAACATTGAGGGACCCGACTGGCACGTATTTCTATGCCAACACTAAAAGCAAACAAAGCTACAAGTGTGAATCGCCCCAGAGTCATACTGTGATCACTCATAGCAACCGATTTGAGCTAGACATTAAAGCTGTCGATGTGCCAATTGTTATTACAACCAAGCATATTGTTTTGAGGCAAAACAAGGTAAATCAAATATTTTGCGACGCAGACTTTGTGCGAACTTAACACGACACCACCAAGGCTGCTGAGTGTTGATATATATATATATATATAAAAGAGGGGGAGAGAGAAATAGTGTAGTCTATTATGATGGAAAAAAATCAAACAAGTTATTTGTGTTTTCGATTGACAGCACAGCAGCACAAAGCAACTTATCCACTCGCCTGCACCACAGAGCATGTGCGTCGGGCGCATTGCGTATACGCCAAGTTGCAAAGCATAACACCTGACGAGACGACACCGTGGTACAGAGCAATAGCACCGGTAGCAACCATCTTACTGTAATTTCATTTGCATAATTTTATGCACACACACACACACACACATACACACGTACACCGGGGCATAGCCAAACAAAGAAAGCGAAGAACTAAAAAATTACAAGAAGAAGAAGAAGAAAAGGCAGCAACTTTGCTCTTATTCACATTAAACTTGAACTTCTTGCACTGGCAAAGGGAACTTAGTGACTGACAAAGTTTTTGATTTATTTAAAGCTTTGTAAACTTTACAAAGGACAAACTTCCACCAGGTTTGAGCAAGTAATGTTCTAACCATATCTACACCCCCATATACAGACACACTCATATACACACACTCATCTAGATATGAATATGTTTGGTGGCCCTTGGTCTCAAGTAGGCGCAATGACTTATTGAAAGGAAGTGAGCGAGTGCGACGTACATCATTTTGATTTGATTTGACCGAAGGATGTTGATGAGTAAAACCAACAACACCAAATAACAACAACAACAACATCAATATACCAAACCACTTCAATTTTGGTATTTTTATGTAAATTCAATTACTCAAAAAATGCTTGACAGTTTTAAGTTCTCCCGGTGCGCTGATTGAATATCAACGCTGAGAAAGAAAAGTTTACACCAAACAACAGCGTCGATGTGGTTAGGGTTGCGGGTGATGATGAGGATGAGGATGAGCGTGAGCATAATACTTGTGACGTTGAGTACACCATGAATTTCAACTGATTGCTTTCTTTGAGTGCAACTTGTGTCGCACGTGGCTCGTGACTCGTGGCTCGTGGCTCGTGGCAGCTGCCTCTGTTTGGTTCCTGCTACAAGCTGAGTACTGAAAGATTGAGACAAATTACAGTTATCGCAAAGTTTTATTTTTGAAATACGTTTACGTGCAATTATCGAAGTAAATATTTCACTTTATTTGTTGAAAGGAATTGCTATACACCCACACACACACCCTCAGCTTGACAGCCAGACTTGAAAGCAGCTGCCAATCGTTGGAGTTTTTTTTGTAACGATACCATGCAGCAAATACGTCCATATAAAATTAAAATAAATGGCACGAAGTAATGGTAAGTCGAATGGACTTCTTATTTTCTCTTTGCTGCTGCTCAACCCGCGTCAGCTACACTCAGACAAATTGCCGCACGTCTGTTTCGTTCACGTTATCCCAACAATAATCGCGTTGCATTTAAAGCGATTAATATTTTCAAATATGACAGCGCATAAAACAAAATCAAGCGAGTATATAATATAAATTCATTTAATGCACTGTCACTAAGCCAGGCGGCACACATGCGTCTCATTTGGTGTGGCTCTACATACAAAAACAAAGCTTTATGTGACATTTGCTTCTTCGTTGTTATGAATGAAATGCGTCAGTCGCCTGACAACCTGCAAAGAGCCACTTGAGCGTAGGCTCAATAAATGCCGCTTAGTGTAACTCATTATGTATGTATAATAACAATCTTGATATTTATGCGGCAACTGGCAACCAAATTGACTCAGTCAACACCAAAAACGTCAATAATAATCAACCCTCAAACAGTGAGAAACAATGCAGCAGACGGGCTACACACGCCAACACAGCCACTCAGATCAATAGGAGTGTAGGAGATTAGCTGCGTAAGCGCACACTCAGCATTATCGTTGCAGAAGGCCTTTTTATTAAGAGACAAAGTGGAGACAAAACATAATTAGCTGTAGAGAAAGCTCATAAGCCTGCTTAAGAGAGCTGAGTGGAAGGCATAAACTGACTTGGCAAAAAATAATGACTGATCCTTAGCAAGAAATGATGCATATTTCATTATGATAGCAACAAACATTTTTGGGAAATTATATCATCTTAGTAAGCAAATCATTCGTACCAGATACTAGCCATTTAGACAATTCGACAAATATTGTAGTATAGCCATACGCCTAAGTTCACAAAGTACAATGGTTATGCGGTACCAGGTCTTCATTAAGTTATTTTTTGGAGCGCTAGACCAATATATTCACCAAAAACTAGAACTATTGTTCTTACAGCCAACGTCATACTTAATCTGGCTTAGCATATATTAACATAGGATGTACCAACATGAATAATAGAGCCTTACCAAACCCTGATGCATATAAATTAACCAAATTTTTCTTACTAAATATCATCTAAGCCGATTGTTGTTTTATTGGCATTCTTTGGTAAGGTTAGGCTCTACTTACGCAGAAGAGCTTCGAAGTCGTTTCTAACTAGTATACTAGAATTGATTTCAAGGAATCCATGACGTCTATGTAGATACATTTTTTCTACCAGGTTCTACCCATTATCAAAGAAGTTGTGTTTCATAAAGCAAAATCGTTTTCCTTGTAGACATAGGTAGTTAAATTAAATCCAAAATATTGTATCCATTTCCTAAATACACTGACTATGTTATGTTAGTCATGGCGTTATACAAGTAAGGTGCGTCCTAATTCTTGGAAATTTGGACATCCAAGGCTACATAAAATTCACCGCATATTTGAGCAGAACAAATTCTAAGAGCAAAATTTTCCAATTTTTTTATGTTCATTTATGCGGTATCTCCTACTACTATAGTCTAGCTTCCCTATAACGAATTTCTTTATAACGCAGTCCTTTTTTGGTCCAGTGAGGATTCGCTATAGGAAAGTTTGACTGTATTTCCTTCATTCGTTTCCTTTTTGTTTTTGCGTCGTAGTTTCATCCCCTGATTATTATGTGTAACTAAAATGTCTTTTAAATCTCAACTATTTCATAATGTAGTCAGTCTACTCCACCTTGTAAATTCCTGTCTTTACCACTACGTCATGCATAAAAAAAAACAGTATCAGCGCTGATGAGCGACAACCCCAGCTAATCAAGCAGATGCACAAGTGTAATCAATAAAGCACATACCATACGTGTTTCTTTCACTTTCACTCACCCTTCTGCACATGCATTTTCTGCCATAGAAATTGCAACTTCTTTCAAGTCACAGTCGTTTGTCTGTGTGCTTGTTAATTTATGACCCTCAAATAAACGAAGTCTTGAAGAAAGGCCAACTTCCTGCAATGCACTCTCTCCCCATTTTCATTACGTTACCTTTGGGTTTATGCAAGTGTAAAACGAAATGACTTTTTCATTAACTCAACTTTAAATCCCGCAGTGTTCGAATCTGTTTGCAAGAACTTAGCTGAATATTAAGCGACTTCATCAATAATTCATAGTTCGCAGCGAAATTATTCAGAGCTCCACAACCACGTGGCGTGATCCTTTGCCCTTTCTGTTTTTCACCAATACACCCACAAACGCTTGCGGTAATTATTGTGAATTACTTTTCTTTAAGTACTTTGCCAAATTAACTTTGACACGCGGCAAGAGCAGCTGCGAATTTTTATTGGCAAAAGTTCGAGTACGAAATGCTGCTGGTGCTGGTCCTGGCGCTGAGTGTGGCAAACTCATTGATTCCATTTTGATGTTAATGCTCAAAGTTCTGTCATTAAAAGTGAAGTGTCAAGCGCGCGACAACGGCTGCAGTTGATGTGCGGATCATGGAAGATGAAAAACAAAAAGAAAACACAAGAACAACAAAATCTTTGAATTTACACTTCCGTGAGGTGCCAGCTTCAGGGAGTCCATATGCGAATTTACTGAGTCAAACAAATAAATTTTAGCTTGTTGTTCGCTCGCAAGGCAAATGAAGTAAGAAAAGAGAAGTAAGCGATAACAAACAATTTGGCATATTTACGCACTTAATCAATATGGCCGACGGCAATGGCAATGGCGATGGCGGCCGAGTGTACTCCTACAAAGGACATTAAAGCAAAGCCGAGGTTGGGTGGCTTTTCGCCGCCTTACAACTGTGTTTGCTGAACAAATATGCTGAACATTTAGCGTTTAATAGCGCCTAAAGTCGCTTTTCATAAATAATTAATATAAGCTTAATTAAACGAAAATGAAAGCGAGCACGCCGCTGCTCAAAGCAAGAAATCAAAACGAGCCGCATGAATTATTGAAGCAAGAAAAATATCAAGGCTGGCCGGTTATGGCGGCCATGAGCTAACGACTAAACATAAACTGAAAGTGCAGCTGAGAAGTTGTGGAGAATTGAGAAGAATATTGACAGCGGTTTCGATGAGTGGTGGGGATGGTACTTGAGTTGTGTTATATGCGATTCAGTTTGTTTGCAGCGCCCAATGGAACCCTTTCAGCTGTGGCTGCGTATCTACTTCCGGCGAAAGGATAACCCAAGCAAATGCATAAAATAAATATATTTACATAGTTAAATTATGAAATAACAACAAGAAACACAACAACACGAACAGCGTTTGGCATTGTAGCCACACTTGGGTCCTCAGGCTCTTCATTTTGCCTTTCACAGGCAACAAGCAGCAAAAATACTCGTCTGCTATTTAATGTCGAAACGAATGATGCATGAAAACAGTATATGTGCGAAAGAGCTACAACATCGAGTGGGACTGATGATAAAATAAAAACCAACAAAAGAAAAGAACCTTCGAAAAAAGATGCGTTCTGTTGTCATCAGCTGCTGCGCATCGCACATCCTGCGTGCCTATAGTAAAAGTGAAAAAATGCCGACCTTAAAGCGAAAATGACTGCAGCCCATACAAAACAATAGACCGACACAGCAACGGGTAAATAAAGTCGTCGTCATTGAATCGTAAAATAAAGGATAGAAAGCATAGCCCACAAATCACATCGGATCGCATCAAAACACTGCACTTGGCATTGAATCGAAATCCACTTGATTGATGAGATTTTCATAGGCAGCAATTTTAAGTTAGCATTTGGAGAGTGGCGAATCCCACACATAAAACAATTGAAGACAATTGAAATCATTTAACACCAGCTACACTGTTATTTTTCCATAGTTCCACTCCATACTTCGACGACCAATTTTCAGTGAATGTTTTTGGCCAAACAAAACTAAGCCAACGCAAAAATTCGCTTTCCATTTTGCAACTGTCGCTCTTCGTTTGCGTGTGGATTTCGGTTGCAGCTGGCAGAGGCAATGCATCGAGCACATCAGAGATAGTCATACAGACAGACAGACAGACAGATTGATTGGCAGAAATGTGGCACAAATGACACTTTTCAACACTTGGCCAACTCGACTAGCAACAGTGCACTTCAACGACTGCCAATGGTTGTTGTTATTGTTGTGCAAAAAGTGCAACTAACAAAATTGAACTCGAACAACGAAAGAATTGCGCTCTCAGCATTTCAAATCAATTTCAATACTTTACTCGTGGCTGATTCGAGAAATAATCAACTGACTTGATTGGTGGCCCCCTGTAACTGAACAACAGTGAATCAGTTCAGAAGAAGAGAACATCCTAGTGGGAAAAGTTCAAGGGGCATTTATTGAGGAAAATAAGCGTGGAAGGATAATAAAATAGATTTAAAACCATTACTTAATTGATCAGATCATGCAAAATTTTCAACTTAAAGCGACATGTTCTACAAGTCAAGAGCGGCCTTATCGGCGTAGACAACCCCGCCTATACAAACTTTGTGCTTGCAACAATTGCTTAAGACTAACTAAAGAACGTGTAACGGAAAAACGTGGTGACCATGCCATCTTCAAAAGCTAAGCGCATACAGATAATCCTCCGTTCATGGTCATGCCAGTATACACATCGATTTCTGAGCTACACAATTGGTAGTGAGATCCTATTTAACCGGTGCTCAACTCTTCTAAGCTATTCGTGCTCGTACCCTCACAAAGAAATAGCCAAGGATTGTTCGAACAAAGTTAAGTTTTCTTACATCAGCACTATTTTTCCCCCTAAAAAAGATATTATGGTAATGATATATAGCAAGTATATTTAATCATGGATCGCAACACTTCACATCTTCTAATCCGACGAAAACAGGCTTAAGGCACTTTTTTCAATTAGAATAGCTTCAGGTTTGGGCTGAGCGCCTAGCGTGATTTCTTTTGTACCGCCAAAAATGCTCGAGTAAATTTTACAGAGTATTTCAGCACACCCACTGAGAGTGTTAAGCACACGCAACTTGAACCGCTTAGCACCGACACAAAATTTATGACAGCATTTAAATTCATAAAGAGAAGTTCATATTTATAAATTGCAGCTCCAGATTAATCCAGACACACAACAACCGAAAAAGAAACCGAAAAAAATTATGTCGTTTATGCCATAAACAGAAAATCTGCCAACACTTTTTCTTTAAACTTTTTAATGTTTTTTGCTTTATTTTTATGCAAGCAGTTGTCGCAACTCGTTTCGCTTGGCATGACTCCATTCGCGTGTCCTTTTCATACCTCTCCAGTTGACAAGCTGAAGCCGAAAGCTCAACACCGAACGAAGAACAAATTACTTGTCGCTCACACATACACATTTATAAGAAAACAAATGCATGCGAGGCGTTTCTTAATATGTCAGCTGTTGCGACTCACAGCGCAACCTCAACCACGCCGACAACTCGCAACAGCGCAAGAACACAGGCACGCACGCAAGCAATCATATGTGCGCACTAAAAAGTATGCTATAAAAAATGAACCCTTTAAACGCAACGCGAAAGCGCGCTGACTGAATTGCCAGCCTGCTTGCGCTCACATACGCGTACGCACGCATAAATTCGAGACAGGTTTTTCGTCACAGCACGAAGACAACAACAACAACAACTACAGCAACAAAAATTAATATGTAAATATTTTATTTATTGTTTGCCTGGCATTTCTTTCTCTCAGTCTTCTGCAAGTGCTGCTGCTACTCTTCTTCCACGCTCCGTGCTGCGTTATGCGAATGAAACTCTTGTTTGGAAAGACTACAACACTGATGCCTTTTGTGCATTTATTCAAAATTTCATACGGAAAACTTTGCAAAATATTTTGCCAAATTAATTGTGCTCATTCACACATACATAATACAAAGTGTGTGCGTGTTTGTGTGCACGAGTATACATAAATAAATGAAAAAGTCTGTTCTAGCAAGAGGAAAAAAGCGTTGAAAAGCCAAAAAGGAAGCGAAAAAAAAAAAATAATTTTTGTTCGGCATTCACTGTGCGCAAATGTGCATAAAATTAATTTTTATAATGAAGCTCCATGAAGTGCGTCTTAAGCCTGAATGAAGTGTGCACCTGAGTATGTTGGGAAATCTTAAAAATTCGTCAGCAAAACTCTCTGGCGACTAAAGTCAAAAATAATGGAAAGCTTTTTTTGTTAGACGCCAGTCGGTAGCTGCTATCTGTGGCAGTGCCATGCGGTGGCACTGGGACTCAAAAAGACCAGCGCTTTGCTTGTCTAGACAATTTTGTCAAGTCGTAAAGCGTTTAGCATACATAAAATGTTTTAAGTGTTGTTAAATGAGAAGAGAATAGGATAAGATTATGAGTGCTAAGGTGTGGAGTGAGTTGAGTAAAGTAACGGGTTGCTACCTGGCCTGCTGACTTTAGTTGCGACATTTGACCAAAGGTATGCCAAAATAAAACGTCTCCTGGAGGACTAATGAGGCTAATGGCGTAGCATTATTATTATTATTTCCTTTTTTTGCGACTGGTATGAAAAACCAATTTAATAGTTTAGGAAATCATGGAAAAATATGTCATTGTTTTATATGCGTAGTGAACCGCCCATCACATACACTGCAGTCTTGGAAAAAATCAACTTGTACTATACTCGCTCAAACAGTGCTTCATCATGCATCACTTTACCAATGATTTAAATAAGGAACTCATCTTAGGACACCATGTATAAAAGACTTGATTAGCTAAGTTAGGTTTGAATTCGCAAATTAAGTTAGTCTAGCCTTAGTGCTGTCATTGATAGTTGACTTTCTTAAGAGGGTTGCAAGTTACATTAGAATAGTAGCTTTAGAGTAGCTTTAGAATAGAGGGATTGCAAAAGAGAACTCAGACTAATGTTGAATATTTCTACTGACCTACAAAATAACAGGTTTTCTATATAAGCGTTCAACGGTTTTTTGACACCATATAGTAGAGCATCATATTTACATAACAGATTAACAGGTAAGCAATGATGTGCACACTCATCGCTGGTACTTATACGTGCCTAAAGAGCGCTAGTACATATATATAGAACAAACTTACGATCAAATGCTTCGACAAATGGTTTGTGTTACCCGACAAGTTGTTATATGCAGCTCGGCTTTTA
The DNA here is from genome assembly GCA_035041755.1 of Cacoxenus indagator. Lineage (NCBI taxonomy): Eukaryota > Metazoa > Arthropoda > Insecta > Diptera > Drosophilidae > Cacoxenus > Cacoxenus indagator. The sequence goes on from JAWNKX010000379.1 coordinate 472,980, forward strand.
TGGTGTACTATATACGAGTATGTATATATACTATATATGAGTAGCAGAGAAGAATGAGTGCTCATTGAATAGCTAAAAGTTGTACTGACTGGTAATGGATATCACCCACGCTAAGGAAGTTAGGCACCTATTTAGTTGCATTCCTTATGAATTATTTATGTATTGTATATATTGTAGTATTTATGTCATTAAGTAGATATGTTTCATCCATTAGCACAAAGCTGATGCAAGCCGTGAGACACCCGCTTGGACCTAATATTGCAGAGTTGCTGACAAAAATATTTTCTCATGCATATCTCTACGGTTATACACCAGAGTAGGCGAGGCTTCACTAAAAACAAAAGCTAAAACTGAAGACATGTATAAACCTATCACAACTATCAACCGTTGGTTTAATTTTGTAGTCTACAGAACTATAGATGTACTATTACTGTCCACATTGTGAATATGCGAGTATGTCCTAATATGCCACTTTTTTTAAGTATATACACATTATAACTGCTGTAGAGTATATGGTGCAGTACAGCAAAGGAACAGCTGTGTTTCTGTCAAAATGTGTATGAGTGTGTGTGTAGTGTATGACATTAGAGAATTCATTAAAAGGGATAATGCCTTGTCATTTAACCTGGTTACATGTGTGGTTTCTTATGTCCGTTGTAAGCCATACCCACGCCACTCATGTGTTGCTCTAACGGATTATGAGCATGTCTCTCTTTTTTAAGGAATTTAATTAAAAATTATGTGTATCCAGCAAGAAAATCCGATTAACGCAGCACAACATTTTTGAAATAGTGCTTGCTGCTCGCTCCATAGCCTTTGGCTATGCTTCAGTTAAGCGAGCCAAAAAGTGTAGTGTAACAACACTGGAGGCGGGGAAGCACTAAAATTAAAAAATAAATGCTCTACAGCTGCATACTAATAATACAAGTATAGATAAACAGACACACGCACAGAAGTGCTGAACTTGAGTAAATTATACAAATGCCGCAAGCGACTAAAAAGGCAGCCAGCCAACTGAGACTGCACTCGAACACACACTGACTGATACACATCCCAGCACATCCAAGTTCTGGTGGGTTTGTCAACTATCGAGCATTAAACCGACACTCAAGTTGAATTGTCTTAACTTGAATAACTGTAATAATAATGATATTTCGACATTTGCCAGGCACCACTTGAATAACAGAAGGCTGCTTGTATTTGAAGAACTCACTTGATAGCCAGCAAGCACCGCCACAGAGAGCAATGGTAGACAACAGCTATCTAAGTAGGTTCATCTCTGGTATTTACGAATACAACATACACTTACACACACTCAGACACATATATATCGAGTACATATATACAATACAACACAAATTCAACTCAAATTCAAGTGAACACAAGTAAAATTGACTTGACTTGTCGTTTAGCATTTCGATGTCCTTTTTTATCGTTCTGTCGCTTTGAGCTGCCACCACTTATGAAAATAGTACAAATACCATAATTTATTAAACGTCAATGTGCTCGAATGATGTTGTTTTTAGCATTCCTAGTTTGACGCCCACGATACACTTCTGCATTGCATTCTCTTCAATCACTCAAGCACATCCTTTGCAGTGGCAGTGTTTATTATCGAGTGTGGGCAAACACAAGTGCCACATGAATTGCCAACTTGTTGGGCTGGCATTTTATGTATTTAGCAGATGTCGGCTGATATTTTGTCGAGTATTTCTCAATTTTTGCCAATCCAAATGCAAATCGTCGTTAATTAATTTGCGTGTGCACAAATTAAATGCCACAGCTGCACGCTCAATTTATTATTCGAGCAACTGTTTTAATTAGACAATAAGCAAATTTAACAAATTTCATTTCCACTTCATTGCACGCAGTTTTTGTTCTTTTGTTATTTTAGTAGTTCTATTCTCTTGTTAACTATAATATTTTCTGGAGCGTGATTTAACAATCTCAATTGTGCGGACAAAGCGAAATCATTGAATGTTTTCCTTTTCTCTTTTCTATTTTCTATACTTGAAACATTTTATGCAAATTTATCTGAATTTAATGACAAATATGGTGTCAAATGCATTAAACCGATTATTATGTTATGGTTATTTACAGGCATAATCAAAAGTAATTACACAAAGCTAAATTTATTTGCGTAAGAGGGGTTTCCCAAAATAGTCGGCCTAAATAGATACATAATCTGTTGAACTATTTTTTTTTTACAGTGTTTCGAATAAAGTCTTATTAGCTTAACCATATGATTTGTAGAAATTTAAAAAATGGAAGAATTTCATCGCTACGTGATGCAATATTCATACTTTAAAGGTCTAGACCCTCCGCCTATTATATCTTAGTGGGTTTCCACTCTTGGAGAGTCTGCTCCTTCGTTTTCAACCATAAAATATTGTGTGACCGAATTTGAACATGAACGCAGCAGCTGTTGCATAATGTTAATAACATAATAGACCTTTATCATTTTTGTATACTTATAGCTATCAATGAGTATTCATATTATTGCAAGAACAAAAACACAGAAGAATAGAAGTGGGTCGCACGAAAATTTGCCCATTTATTATTTCTTTTCTATATATATATAATTGGAAGAATGTTTGTCTGTTTGTTTGTCTGTATGTTTGTCCGTTATGGATGCCGAAACCGCTGGATCGATTTTGATGAAATTTCCAGGGAACCTTTATAATAGCCTTTAGATGGTAACTGCGAAAAAATCGTCAAATTCGCTGAATAATAAAACCAACTCAATTTTCGGATGCTTCTCAAACTATAAAGATACAAATAAAACATAAAAATAAAGCAGTAGTGATGCTTTGACGCAGAATGGGAGGAGTTACGGTGGCGAGACAGCTGAGAAGATCGCACCCTGTCGATCTCCCTATTAGATCCTTATAATATTATTATTAAATCATTTCCCCACTTATTATTTAAGTTGTTTTGTTAATTTTTGTATATACAATTTAATTTAAGTTCTTCTAATAATAACAGAAAAATTAAATATAAAGGAAAAAAGAAAAAAAAAAAAAGCAGTGATGCTCAAATTGTACAAAGTCGAAATGTTCAAATATTCGAATAAAAAATAAATAAAAAGTAAAGAATACGAAATGCCACCCAAAAAGGCTGCCACTGGAAGATCAACGAGAAAATCGCAGCAGTAGACAGAGCGCATACTACGCGCTACTGAAAAATCAGATGAGCGACCCGCACGCTAAGGCAGCAACGCGCCGGGTCCCTGCTAGTATTTCATAAAATAAATGCACATCATATACATTTATTTTTTTAAATTGTGCGACGCATTCAGTAGTCACAGCGGGCTACGCTGTTAATTCGATGTTAATAGCAGCCAGATAACATAAGCCAATAGCTTCTACCTCGCAACAAAAAATAAGTAGAAACCTTAACCTCTAAAGAATGAATAGTCTGATATTCATAACTGTAATAAGATTATCTCCTACATCTACCTTAATGCATATCGAACGGTTGCTAACTAACTAAAAAAGCATTCCTTACTTCATATTAAGCTGAATTTGCCTTGTTAATTTTTTATTGATATTTTTAAAGTCAATACTGAGAAATGATAGAACCCTTATTGAAATAGCATATATTGAGTGGTTTAGCACAACTTAAAACCCCTTAGGTGCCACTGAAAGTGACTGACGCTGGCTGGATTAAGAGTTTCACGTATTGTCTGTGTCTTAAAGCGTATAAAACAGTTCGATGTAACTCGTGTTAAGGCATTGCATCATCTTTGAGCTAACAAACCAAAGTCTCAGTGATTTTTAGGTTAAAGCAAATTAAAAATATATCAGTATGCAAATCTTAGTACTTCATCGCTTGTTGTATCGTTGCGCTTGCAGCCCTTCTAGGAGTGAGTAGCTCAAGCACAATTTATAAAGCAAATATTGATTAAAGCGAAGAAGCAACAGCAGCAATAAAAATTGCTTGCTCCTATTATTTTTAACACAATAAATTCAGGTAATCAATGCAGCTGCGTCTTCCTCTAACACAACGTCTAGCCTAAAAGAAAAGCGCGCGAATGAAAGAAAAATCAGCGATGAGCTGAAACACTTTCCGCAGGTGTAATTTCGTAGAGTACACAAATCGATTATTCAAGAGCGAATTTCTGGAAATTTCAGTTGAGGCAGCAAAAGGATACGGAGGCAGCCGCAGGACAGCGTAAGGGATAACTGCTTCACTCATTCGGGTATGTTTGTACTTTGGCTCATTCATCGCTGTCGTCGATCGTCGTTGCACGCAGCTGTCAAATCAATTGTAAACAAGCATGCCGAATTGCTTTTGTTGAATGCGAATGAAGCGTGCAAAGCGCATTACTCAAAGCCAAAAAGTATGCTATGCGAGAGGAGCAAAGCGTGTGCAGAGCGCATTTTTGCCATCATTGCGAATTGTAAAAGTTTTAATGCAATCTCAAAGCAATGCGAAGCTTGCCAAAAAAAAAAAAGCAGAATAAACTTGAACTTGCACTGAGCGCCACTCGACGCTAAAGCGCTTTAAAAAGTCTTGGCCAAAAACTTTTGTGCCACCAAAGTGCAATTCTTCAAGAAATGTAAGCATCAGTAGAGGGAGCAGCGTAAGGAGCATGAAGGACGACAACTAACACGAATAAGGCAGTCAACTAAGGCACAATAAAATCTATAATTGGCGAAAAGCAAATGTTGAATGGCTCGCAGATGTTTCTGTTGTTTGGCGCTTGCTCCAAACTAGAGCTGTAGTGGCGAGTAAGAGGAAGCGTGCAACAGCAACGGCATGCACGGCAAACAGTACACGCACTTAAAGCGCATTAAAACTCAATCATTAACCTTATTACTACGAAGCGCTTGCATAATTAAATTTTAAATGCGAACTTAACAACTTTTAACAAGCCGCGGCGCTGCTGAGGTCGTGCCTTTGAGCCACGGCGAAACGTAGCCGGGAAACATGAAAACGCGTCAAGCCAAGTCAAGCTGTGTCGAGCATATTGTGGCCTTAAATTGCGCTTATGGTACTTTTTTTTAACTGCGCTCAGCTGCCCATATACCTCGCTCCCCATACTCTGCAATTACTCCACACAGCTCGCAGCGCTTCTCCTATTGCATTCGGTATGTGCAGCGTGCGCTGAGTCCAACACCGAAGGCGGTCATTTGTTATTATTTTTCCTGTTGTCCTTTTATTATTTTTGATGCTGTTATTGTTGCAACATTGCCATCGTCAGCGTCATCCACATCGACATCGCCGTCGTTGACATTGCATTTTATGCCGCAATGTTTTAATTAATTTTATACACATTCATTCAACTCAATGAGACTTTTATGCGAACAATTATTACCAGGGCTGCCAACTCTGAAAGACCTTGTGTAAACTTCACACCACGGTTCATGCAGAGGTTCCTGACAATTCTTAAATCAGTTTAAATCAAAATCTACTCGCTTGAATGCTTTACAGTTTGTAAAGGCAATCCTAGAGATGTCTTATTGCTCTTGAGAGTTCGAATCTGAAGACTGCTTTGCGGCAGGCTGGTGACTATTTTATAGAGAAGTTCTTGCATTTTTCCTAAAAACTATGAGCTTATGCAGCTACATGCCTATTAAAATTTGTTTTCGATTTCGATATACATTATATATATTCACCGATTGCTCATAAGCCTACTTGAACTACTCTCAAAAGGAGTCTTTTCAGTCTATGAACTTGCTATCCTTGACATAAATCAACATTCTTCGAATTTCGAAATGTTGGAAGGTTCAACTAATTTGTACGTAAAATGGAATATTTTCTCCCACACCTAAAATATAAGATGGGGAAGGATGGAAAGTTGTATAATTTTCTTTTTTTTTAAATTTATTTTATTGAATTGAGATGGCTGTCTTTACACCAGTCAAGAGGAGTTATTCTTACCGTTTGTACGAGATATTAATGCAATGGGTTATTCGTCTTGAGGTCTCGCATCTGTAAACTATTATTCAGTAGTCTTATGATAGCTTTGTATGAAGTAGCAGCTTTATATTAAACAGCTTTCTCTCTGAATTTGTCATTGGATTCTGTGTCAATCTTTGTTTAAATTGTAGCACCTGGTAGCTGAGGTGGTTTTAATACGATTATTCCTTTCATAGCGGAATATATCCAACTGATATAAGCTGGTCATAACCTTGATTTTTTTATAACCGACATTTTTTTTATGAAAAAATGTTTACACTTGGAATCTAATTTCGGATCATTCTTAAAAATGTGTTTAGCTCCGAGATTCAGTTGACAAACCAAACAAGAATTGTGGAGCGACTTGACTCCGAACCTATCTGCGACCCTGCTTCGCACGTTGTCTCGTTAAATGCCTTTGTTAAAAGCGTATACAACACTGGATGCAGCACCACGCTCCAACACCTCGCTCTGTGGCTCAACTGCTCACGCGTGATTGTCGACTACTTGAATAAGCAATATTCCATTTTATTTGTGTATATTTTCTTAATTTAAGTTGATCAAGAATTGAGTTAAAAACTTCAACAACAAAACGCCGCCAAATGCGATTAATTTCAGCCGGCTGCCACGCGATTCAAAGTGAACACTTCTGCGTTTTGCGTTGACGCGCTTAAACACTTCATTTCGAGCTCATTGCAAACGTTGTGAAGTACTTTTAATATCCGAAATCTGCTTTCGCTAAATGCAAACACTCGCGAAAATGGCTGCGGAAAGTGCCGGGTACCGCCGGGGGGCGTCAAAACAGCAACTATTTCGCTTGCACGCCTTATTTTCTACACATTTTTGAGTGCAGGCATGCATTTCAAGCGAGTTAACGGTAAATAGTAAACAAGAACAACAACAACGCGGAATTCCGTAAATGACATGAACAGTAACAACAACAACAAAACAACAACAACAACGAGAGGAAACGCTAAACAAAATTCCGCGTGTCACGGCGAATGAAGTTAAGCGCGGCTCTGAAAAACTCTTTGCTTTCAACATTGAATGATAAACTGGCACTGTGACAGCGCGGCAAACCGACTGATGAGAGCAGCGCGCAGCGTAGGGAGTGCTTTTAAACGCCGCGAGGCGTGGCTAGACCAACCATCAACCAAGTGAAGAGATCGACGCTGAGAATGACGAGGTCGTTGATGGGCGCTGTCGAAATGCACGTAATTTGTGTGCAGTCGTGCAGCCAGAACGTCATTGTGCGTTCATCAGATAGCGAAAGGGGTTTTCGCGTGGAAGGGTGAGGTGTGGCGAGCTTAAGGCTGGTCAGGGCTTTGGCAAAAGAATCAACTTTAAATGAGCGAAACTAATTTACACAAAACCGCTGCTAGCAGTAAGCTACAATGCACACAAACACACACACACACACACACACACACACACACACACACACAATCTGGGCTAAGGCTATGGCCATAAGGAGCTATCGCAGAGGACTCGACTCCACATACCGATTGGCGGCCCTAAGGGTATGCAGCGCCTTCCGTACGATTTCAGAAGATGCTGCTCTTGTCATTGCAGGGATGATACCGATTGACATTCTAGCGGAGGAGGCTTCGGAGATCCACGACGAGGTTCAGCAGACGGGCGCGAGGAGAGAGGACGCACGAGTGCAGGCAAGAACTCGAAGCCGAGCAAAGTGGCAACACAGATGGAACGGCTCAACAAATGGGCGGTGGACGAACAGGATCATCCCAAATCTGGATGTTTGGCTGGACAGGAAGTATGGGGAGGTCAACTTTCACCTCACCCAGCTCCTCAGTGGACATGGATGCTTTAGGGCATATCTGTACCGCTTTAAGCACGCAACCGATCCGTACTGTCCCTCTTGCGAGGGCCGGGTGGTGGAAGACGCAGAGCATGTACTACTCAACTGCGACAGGTTCCAAGACGGTAGAAGACAAATGGAAACGACACTGGGGGTCACCCTTACAGATAGGAATCTAGTTGCCCTAATGGTGTCGAGCGAGCAATGCTGGAGGGCGGTGAGCAGCTACGCGGCATCGACAATGACAACGCTGAGGTCACTAGAGCGGTCCCGGCGTAATGAAGAAGCCGGTTAATAACCGGAGCCATACCCCGTGATGCAATGCCTCGCGGTGGTTCCACGGGTTCATGGTTACATCTATTTCTCTCTTCCTGTTCTAAACAGAACTTTACTTCTTATGTCTTAACTCTCTAATATGTCTGTATACTATGCATATCTTATAATGAATTAAAAAAAAAAAAAAAACACACACACACACACACACACACACACAAACAGACGGCGCACAACTACGCAGCACACAGAACACAATTTGTCATGCAATTTCCATGTTGCTAAATTTTCGTCTGCCATTTTCATTGCTTTCATTAGGACTAAATGCCTGAAATGTCTGCTAAATCCAGGGCTTTTAACTAATTGATTTAATTTGGATCGATTAGCAGAAGATTTATAAACTGGAAGTCCTTGAATCACTTTAAAATAGTCTAGGTATGTAGCTCCCAATCACCAAAAAATAGTCTTTGACATCGACATTGACAATAGCTCCAATTATCTGGCTCAAAGCTATCCCATCTTTCAAAATGTAACCAAAATTTCATTGAAATTGGTTTTGTTGTTTCGGAGACTTGTACGTTCAAGCGTACATAGTAAAAAATGAGATTTATATATTAGCATATATACTTATATAATTGTGATCTTTGTGATGGTTGTTCAGCTAAACTAGTTGCAAGTTTGCAACCAGCGAGGAATAAAGTGACATTCAATTAGATCGTCTCCATCCGAAACCCCGGTTGGCGATTCAGTTTAGCCGTTTGAAGCGTGGCGTGTGCGCGTTGCACTTTTACACACACAGAAAGACGCTGATAGGAAGAGATATTACTAATTACGAATGCATAATTATGCGCGCATAATAATAAATTCAAATATGAAAGCGCGTCCTTGCATTAATGCCCTTGTTTTTATAACCATTTAGAGTGCATTACGCGGTGTTGAATTTTTTTAAAGTCCGTTATTGGCATATTGCACTGGTTTGTGAGGGTGTGGCGGCGAGTAAATATGTACATTTGTATGTATCTAATAGTGATAAGCGATATTACACTAACTGCGATTTTTTCACTGTGAATAACCAATCGCAAATAGCAAAATGCTATCGGTTTTCAAAAGTAGCAGTAAGTTTAGTATTACAATTATTTTAGTGTTTTCGGAGTTTTCGGTAATTTTAGTGATTTTGGGGATTTTAATTTTTTACGTGATTTAGGTGATTTTATTATTTTTGGCGATTTAGTGATTTGGATGATTTTGTTGATTTCAATAATTTCAGTGATTTTGGTGATTTCACTAATTTGGGATATTTCGATGACTTTGATAATTTCAGTGATTTTAATGACGATGATTTCGACGTTTTTAAGGATTTCGGTGATTGAAGTGATTTTAGTGACTTCGGTAATTCTAATATTTTCAGGGATTTCGGTGGGATCAATGATTTTAGTAATTTTAGTGTTTTTGATGGTGATGAGTATTTTCAGTTTTTTCTAGTGATTTAATTGTTTTGAATGATTTCGGTCATTTCAGTCATTTCGATTATTTCAGTATTTTCAGTGATTTTGGTGGCTTTGGTGTTTTAAGTCATTTTAGTGTTTTTAGTGATTTCAGGGTTTTAAGTGATCAGAAACTGTGATCGCCAATCACTGATAAAACTCACAGTGATTTGAAATTCGCAATCACTGAAATCGAAAAATAGCAATATCGCTCATCTCTAGAAGCTATGTGAACATTTCCTTCACTGAGTCAACCAACTGCTATTGCTGCTGTGAATTTCATTGTTCACTGCGATTTTTAATGGTTTCCATTGTGCTCCTTCGCCTTTCATTTGTCAGCCATCAAGTTGCACGGTTGCATTAAGAAATTGACAGTCGCTAATGGCGCCACTCGAATGTCAGTCGCGAGTTCACCCATGGCTACCCCCTCACAACTCGATAATCGTACTTTTACGATCGACCAACTTCGAAATGTGCAGTTTAGCAGCTCTACTTCGTACATTAAAAATACATTTTACGCCAAATGTTTATCTTTTGCTTTACTTGTGTACACACACGCGCACCACTCGAGCAGGTCCTTCCCCCAGCGCGGTCGCAGCAAAATGGCTGCCACACGAGGCGCACTCAGCGTAAATTAAAATGGATTAAAGTGACTAGACTCGACTTGACTCGACTCAACTTGACTGCTTCATTACTCAGCCAGTTGCAACAATTTGTAGCGCACAGACAACTATATTTCATATCGGGCAATGGCAAGTGCAAACTTACGTTTGACTGATTTGCCGGAGACCCCAAAGTCACAGCCGAAAGTCATAAATTATGTGCCCAGCAGCATTGAATGCCAATTAAGCGTAATAAATAACAAGATACAGCACTCTACAAAGCGCCCACGAAACTCGGAGTAATTAAGTGGATCTTAATGAGCTTCAGATTAGAATATCCGAGCTTGGTGCCCATGCCCAAGTCTTGATTATTACTATGATTAGTGTCAGTGGCGCCAGGCTTCAATGTTAAAGCAATTTATGCGTGTACAAGGATAACACGTAAGGCTAACAAACAAACAACGGCACAAGCGCGGATTAAACTTGTTGGACGCACTACTCGAATAAATTAAAAAAGCGTGGCCGCTGACTTTATTGCAATTAGGCGGCAACACTTGGAACACACTTTAGTAATGCAAGACAATTGCTCAAACAGATTACGATTAGCGCCGAAACGAACTGAAGCATCAACAATCAACAATCGACAACCGACGAGTTCTACTGAGTTCTACGCCGATTGCTGCTACTTCGTGCTGCTCGCACTCGACTTCTTACGTTGTTGCCTCTGCTTCTGCTCTGGTTGCTGTTGCCGTTGCTTCTCCTCATTCAAAATGCGCCGGAAGAGCACTGCATCTGTGTCGCTCGCAAGTGGCCGCGCTTTCGTCGCCACGCCAGTTGCATCGGCATTTGCAAAGCTTTCGCTCAAGTGGCGCCACAAGCGTTGGTCCTGGGGCACGCTTAGCTTGTTCAGCAAACGGCCACTCAACTGTGGTATTATCGGCTGCAATGCGATGCCACAGACGCGCAGCGTATCCATTGTCATAGCGATAATTGTCTCCAGTCTTTGCGCATCTGCCACACTTTTGTTGTCAACCGAATTACTAAGCCGCCCGGCATACGCCTTCAACTCCCATGGACGCGACGTCTCAAAGAAATTATTAGCCGCATGCAACGTCGCCATAATCGTATCGACGACCAAGTAGAAATTGTTGTCCTCATAGTGTTGCACACAGCGCTCTGGCGTAGGATTGCAGCAACACAAAGCGAATGTTCCATCGAATTGAGAATAAAGAAGAAGAGAAGAGCAGAGGAAGATATAAGAAGTTAAGTAAGTAGTACTTGGGTATATACAATTTTAAATAGCATTCTCAGTTGCCTGTTGTAAGTTATTTTTTAAGTGGGAGTTAGGGTATTGCAGGTTTGTTATGAAAGATCCCATCGCTAGACCAAAAGGGCCCATATCAAAAGTGCTTCGAATATTGGAAAATACTTTGGCACAAGTGTATTATATCTGATAGGGAATTTGAACCGGACAAAATAGACAAAATAGATTAATGAATAAATAAATATTTGTCGAGAATATTAAAAAAGTCACTTTATTTATTGAATACACTCATAGGGGCTTGCATTACATTCTCACATTTCTAATTTGTCGTGAGTAAACTGTATGGGTAACTACAAAAAGAGCTAATCCTTTCTGGTATCCCATTTGCTATTTGACGATACGCTTGTAGCACCAAAAATATTCGACATAGTCGGACTTACTCCAATCTTCCTTGTCTTATACTCGACAACGTCTCGACAACGAATTTCATGAAAGCCTTGAGCGGCTTGTGGAAGTTTGTAAAATCGGTGAGGAGTACGCAAACGAAGTGCACTGAATGCACAGCTCCTTGGCACTGTTATTACCATGGAAATTGTGGAGCAGACGGCGCTAAAGGACGATGAAAAGTGCGATAAAGGATGATAACGTCCACTCGAGCGAGCACTCGAGGTGCAATTTCGAGCCGCGCTCACAGCTAGTTTCATTTTAGTGGATGACTAATAAAAATAGAAAAAATTAAAATGAAAATTACGAAAAAAAAGTGATGAAGGAGATGCTCAAATCAGCGCAATCAACTTTTCGCCAAACAATTTAAAATGCGAAAGAAAAAAGAAAATATGTGCCCCGAGTTATGACAAAAGTTGGAAACCAACTAAAATAGAGTCAGCTGGGAATAGGCGTATATATTATAAAATACAATTGTGGGCGTGGCACGCACAAGTGTAATATATAATATGACCTGCGGCATAGAAAACTCTCACCACCAAAGCCGCAGCCGCAGCCGCAGCAGGTGATTTGACAAGTACAAAGTTGAGCCATCTAAGAACTCACCTGGCAGCTGCAGCAAAGCATCTCGCAGTCGCTGTGCGGCATTCAAGCACAGCAGATCCGCCAAAGCTGTCTCATGCAAAGTCGGATAAATCTGCTGCGGATTCAAAGACTTTGCACAGCCGCGTGATAGCAGATTTCCCAGAGTATCTGCAAGCTCCGCGTTGAGTATGCGCTGCGCCTTTACATGGCTGTAGTCTGAAAGTGAAAGATAGCAAAAGTTAAACAGAATGCGTCATAAAGCGAGAAGATTAAAACAAAGAGTTGCAAAAAAATAAAATAAATTAAAACAAGAAATAAAAGGCGGACGAAGCAACATTTTCGCACTGCTTAAGGTTAGAAACTTTATCCTGCGGCTTGGCTACAGTTGAAGGCATTTAAGCAGCACCTACTATTTTAACTCTTTTCTCTCTCTCTATCTCTCTTTCTTTATTTCTTCTTCTTTTTTTTTTTGCTACGATTTAATTAAAAACTGTCAGACATTGGCGTAGTTCAATTCAGTGGAATGCTGCAGTTTGCTGCTGCTTATCTCAAATGGCTACGACAATTGCGCAAGCATAAATCTGACTCGGTCATTCGCTTGGCTGATTCGAAACAGATTGTGCTCGGTTGAGAGACGACAGAACTGAACCAAACCATAGAGAACAACACTGATACACATGCAAATTAAACGCTACTAATTGAACAACAGTTATATCAGCAGCTACAGCGAAAACCAAGCCGAACCTGACCAGACATTTACCGACTGCGGTGGATTTTACTGCAGTCCCGTCAAAAAGCGCATGAGACGGGCAAATTCTCATTCGGCAATGCGGAACAATTGCAATGAATGTTGATTGTCGACGACGAACGACGCTGTGCAGAAGGACAAATGAACGTACAAGTCCTAGGGCTATTTCGCTGCGAAATTCATTAAAGCTCAGCAAAATGTCAGCTCCACCAATTGACGGGCACCTCATTGACTTTGTATGCAAAGCAAATATTACAAGGACATAAGCAGCATAGATAGATTGTTGCATTTAGTGCGCTTTGCAACACTGGCAATTTGTTTTGGAATGGGTTTTTGTTATTGCAAATAACGCCGTTGCTGTGTTGAAGAAAAAGGTTGCATAAACTTGTTTAAAATAAATCCCTTGCCAGCACCACAGTTAAATATAAACTACCTGCAAATCAACTTTAGTTGTATTTCCCGAAATTCTTCAACACTGTTTTTTGTTTTGTTTGGTGACACATCACTCAATGAATACAAACATTGGACAAAATGTCGCCTGAGTCGCCCCACCATGCACTACACGAGAGACAACTTTAGCACTGTCAGAGTAGCTCAAATAGCGCAAATTTATTCCGTAACAGACAAGTGCCCAGGGTGAGGTAAAGGGTTCCGTAATATTTACACAATTTAACGCACAAATAACTTTGCCAAGCTACTCTGCGACAGATGCGGAGTAGGACCGAGTAGTCCCTCAAAATAGACAACTCCAAACTTGTTTCGAGAAGTGTTCAAAATTTGGTTAAGTGCTGCAAAAGAGGTCAGGTCTGGTCTACGACCGTCTACCGTCTCTACCGTCTGGTCACTGCTCGATTTGTGCATGCGAGCACGCCCCGAGTTGTTTTAAAGTTGCTGCTCGGTTTTCTTCAAATTTTCGCACTTTGTGCGTTGCTCGCCTTTTAAGCGTTGAGCTGGAAATTACAGCTGATGGCCTCTGGCTGATACTTTAAAGATTTAAGCTTGTTTGCTCAAGAAATTCAGCTGCTGTATTCAATATTCAGTGGATCGTGAAAGATGCGCTTCAAGTTATTCGCTTAGTAGTTATCATGATAGCGGACAGGAATATCCGTAAACTTATTCTCTATCTCAACACTGGTAAGGTTGCCTAAACATGGCATGTGTTATAAACTCTTCAACATTATAGGGACTAAGTTGTCTGAACGGTGAATTAGTTGAAGCCAATAAGAGCAACAACCGCAATTGGCATCTGAACAATCCCATCGAAAATAACTTTTATTAAAAAATATATGAAAATAAGAAGTAAAACTGACGTGGAACGATAGCAATTAATTAGGAAAAAGTTCAATACGTCATGATTTCTTTCATTACATCTTTCTATCTATTTGGTCTATCTATATATCTAATCACTATACTAATTACAGCTCAATTGATCGGTTCTATCTACTTAATTCGGTTCTATCTACTGTCGATATGGAACAATAAAGTTTATTCACACATTTATTTATTCAGACCTCTATTAAGAGAGTTATTGATATATATGAATTAGATGTATTTAGTAGCTTGGATTGAAAGAACGGATGTGTAATGCCATGTAATATTTCATCACCTGGGTCTATTATGTTGCTCTTTTATTTTAACCCGTATAAAGTCACCCTGATATGTTGACGTTTCCTAGCATGAACTTAATTCCACTGTTTCTGTATAGCGCTTTACGCATAAATTAAGTGGCTGTAAACATTATATATTATATGCCCACCAGTAGCGATATGTCGTTTCTATCTGCGTTGTTTGTCTAGATTTATGTATCTTCGCTATCTAAACCTAAATATCTATCTGTATAATTTCATGGATACCATTTATCTAGCCAAAGAGGCTAATAATCTATGAAAGTATCTATACACAATTTCTCCATATATTAAGTTTTGGGTCTGCCTAATTGGGTATCTATTATGTGTAGATGGTAGTAATATAAGCGTTAGTGCGTATTCACAATAGCTTATAGTAAGGACGTTACTGCTGGTCTGAATAATAAGTTTGTGGTGTGAAACGAAGAAGAAAAGTAATAAATAAAAAGCAAACGAACGGGTGGTTCTGCTGGGGCCACGAGAGAGTACAGATAATGTATACTAATTACCTGCCCCGTTATTTATTTATATCCAGCAGTTTATTATGCAGCTACGAGTATTGAGTATTTAGGTATTTATCTATAGCTACTCATTTGCCTAGCTACTTATCTACGACTATATTGTATAGTCGTTTTATTTTCCGCATGTTATGTTGCAAAAACTGTCTCTGCATAATTTGGCTTTTGTTTGTTCGAGACGAACAGCAATTTGCATGAATAATTTCCACTGGCTGGAGGACTCGTAGCAAAACTCGAGAGTAAAACTTCTAAAACTACACAAAATGTGAGAAAACACTTCAGTTCAATGCAAACAAGTGTGAAACACAACACAAAGTGTAGTAGTAATACTCGTACAAGAGACTGGAAAAAAGGAAAAATTGAAGCAAAAAACGAGAACAACACTCTGAGGAAATCACAACTCGACGAGAAATTGATTTAAACTCGTTGAAATGTGCAACAAGACCAACAGCAATAACAACAACTAAAACATACGACACTTCAATGATGAGTTGAGAACGATGACGCGAAGAGAACGGCGATGACGATGATGACGGTGATGACGGTGATGAGGTTCATGAGGTTGATGATGTTGATCATGATTTCTCTGACTTTGGTTGTCGTTCATTAATGTTTGCAGCAACAACAACAACAGCAACACACACTCATGTGTATAGGGAATAGATAAAGAAGAAAAGGAAGAAAAAATGCAAATGGCGCTCAACAGCAGCTGGCGACGCTCAAAACTGCACACAACTAAAACCAAAAAGGATACAAGGGCAAAGAGCATTAAACAAAAGGGGGTGAAAAAGTGGTGGAAGAAGAATGAAGGAAGCTATGTTGAAAACTTTGACTTATCGTAAAAACCATAAAAGACAAAAAAAAAAGAAACACACACACACAGACGGACTTCCAAACAGACAGACAAATTTGAAATGCACAACTGCATTAATTCAATGTGCGGTTGGGTGTGTGTTCGAGTGTTTGTATGCGCTACACCAACTGACGTCAGACAAAGTTCGACTGGCAAGCATTGCACTGCTGTAAGGCGCAACAACCATAATAAAAACAACAACAACAACATCGAACCGCTGACAAAGACACACCTGCCCTGAGTGAAATCCGTCTTCGGAGCGCACCTTGTGCTCCACACAGTTGCGGTGCCCGCATGCAAATTCAATGCAAAAAGATGGAATTACAAATTCACTCCCGGGTGTTGGTTAAAAAAAAATAGAACATGAAAAATAGGAAAAAGAACAAAATAAAATAGTAACAAAAAAAAAAATATGAAGGCAAGTTTACCAGCTGGGAATATGGAAATCGTAGAGCTTAAAAATTGTGTTCCTGTGTTAAAAAAGTCAAAGAAAAAACTTCTCTTCAACCAACTGAGAACTTCAATTTAAACAATGCTATAGCAACAACA
The DNA here is from genome assembly GCA_035041755.1 of Cacoxenus indagator. Lineage (NCBI taxonomy): Eukaryota > Metazoa > Arthropoda > Insecta > Diptera > Drosophilidae > Cacoxenus > Cacoxenus indagator. The sequence goes on from JAWNKX010000379.1 coordinate 489,648, forward strand.
ACAATGAAGTGTGACCAACTCAATCATCATCTTAGTAAACGTCATCAATATCAACAACATCAATATCAGCGAGGACAGCGCACGGCTTTGGCCACAAACTAAGCTGCAACCATGATGAAGTGGATGAATTTGTACAAACTGCAACAAATCCAAATGGCTATCGAAACAAATCGAAACAAATCTAACGGAATCCCATTGCATCGCATCGAGTTCAATCGTATTGAATTGCGTTGAAAATGAAAATGTGTCGTCTAGTAGTGCAACATGAGCGATGCACTCAAATTTTAATTACAGAATTGACAGTTGAATAAATGTAACAACATCGCATTATTGCAATCCTTCTTATTGCTGCTGCTGCTGTTGTTGTTGTTGTTATTGTTATTGTAGTCAAAGAGCAAAGCGCACCAATGATTTGTGCATGCACATTGTAACTGAGACGTGCCGAGTAAACATTTCACTTGCTAAATTGTAATTGTTACAGCCTTTCATTTGCTCGTTTGCCAATACGCTGTGAGCTTCAATTGTCGAGTCAAATACTGTAGTGCCACACAGAACAACAACAACAACAACAACAACACATGCCACAAGACACACTTCACACCACACTCACACAACATGTGAATGATGGTGATTGTGATTGCAGCATTTTGTAATCGATTTGTTGGTGTTGTGGCGGCTGCCTCCGAATGTATCTGTTTCAATGCCATGCAGACTCAATGCGTTGCGTTGCATTGAGTTGAGATGAATCGCTTTCGAATGAATTATTCGTATTTCGGTTTCGGTTTGCAGCAAATGAATTTTAATAGCATTTTAATTATCGTTGAACTCCAACAATAACTGCTACTAGAACAACAAAAATAACAAAGACAACACAACGCTTTGGTTGCAACCATCGAATCATCATTCAATTATATGAAAGATTAGACAAAGAAACTATTGGAAATATTACATGACACATTGGTTGGAATTATTAATTTAATAAATTCTATTGGTATTAATTACGTGTACGTAATGTGGTTAGATTGAGTTAAGTTTGCCAATTGCATTCTACTACTTTGAAGGAATTCCCGACAGACAACTTGTCTGTCTTATTGAAAGTAAATGCAAGTTCTTCTTCCTGCAATATTGGTTTGAGTTCTGTGGCTTCAAATTCGCCGTTCTTAAACTTTTAAAACCACTTCTCACTGTTGTAGTTGTCAGATGTCCAACCTTACGATATTACGCTTTAAATAAACATAACTTACTAGGGGGACTTCCTTTGTCAAACGGTGGTGCCATATCTGTACATACAATAATCCAATGTCGCTAAACACAGCTTCCACAAAAGTGATATACGAGAATAACTGCCTGGAAAATATGCAGGAAAAAGCTGTAACTCTCTTTTTATTATATTAAAACCGTAAATCTTTCTGATTATCGTCGTGTCCTACTTCGATCAGAGAAATGCTGCAGTTGCTGGTTCCGTTTTGTTCATTAAAGTCCTTCTTCTCCCTTACACATGTCAACAAACTTCTCTTCGCCCTTATAAAAGTACTGGCATACAAGTTTCCTGTGACAGTATAGCATAGTGAAAAAAACCTTTAGGAAACCTGTAGGACAACGTAGAGAACACCGGTTATATGTTTCTGGCTACTAAATTCGTAGTGTGTCGAGAAGAGATGTCTACAAAGTAAAGTGCCCATAAATGTTTAGAAAATATTGTTAACTAGATTAGCCGCGACTTCGCTCGCCTGGTATGGACCACCATTTAATATTATATCGCGAGATCCTTTTATCGGAATAAAAGTATGTCCTACCCAGGTCGAGCTCTATATGGTAGTTTTTTACATGTATAATATTATTTTAAGAAGTACTATTAAATACTATCTGCTGCGTTACACATAAAACTTAGTGTTCCTAAGAAAAAAAAAAACATTTGATTATAAATATAGCCCAAGACACTCAGTGACAACGTAGCATTCTACTGGTGAAAGAATTATCAAAATCTGATGAGTAGTTTCGAAGATTACCTCTAACATCCAAACAAACATTACCTTTTTGTAATATTACTGTAGATGACTGGTATAATGGTCACTTTGTTGATTGTTTTTTTTTCGGTCTTCTATATTATCCGATTATGAGAAGTTACTTACTGGCTATGAGGGGTTTTTCATTACAGTTTCTGGTTGACAACTATTTCAATATTCCGTTCACCCAAGGGTTGTTATGTTGTGCCAAAAAGCGATACAAATTTTATTTTTTGACAAAACCACCTAAGAAACGTGTCCATAAAAACTTTTCTAATGTTTGCATTTTTGATTTCAATTTGTTCTCATGACATAATAAGAAGCTCTCGCAGACTCTTGGAGATAGATATATATTGTTAATGACTTGAAAAATACTGTTGAATTTACATACATTTGCTACCACCTTCCCATACAAGTTTCTTCATTAAACCATGAACAAATCCCCTGTCATGCGGACGTAACCTCAAACAAATTATACGCGAAGTTTTTACTGTTACACGTTTCCCGGAAGAAAAGGTTTGCAAATTTGCATGAAAATCAACTCATCATTTATGACGGTCGGTTGCGCACGCTATGGGTTAGGTCACCTTCATTCGAGCTGAGTAGAAATACCAGAAGTCAACATTTGCATTACCAACCTTGTCCATTTTTGTGTTACTTCTATGCGTTCTTCACATCATTCCGGCATTACGACAATTCCAAATGCACTTTCATTGTAAGCAGAAAAGCCCCACTTCACACCGTGACGAGAATGCCATCAATGAGGCCGCATCGAGCAACACGAGCAAAGTCGTGGAAGCTACGGCACGAAAGCATTGCAAGGCAGCACTTTAAAATTGAGTTTGATAGTAGGAAAATGTTAGCGTTTAATGATGTTGAATACTGTAGAAAGCATTTGACGGGTTGGGGAGAGAAAACGGAGGATGGATGAGGTGGGTTGATGCCGAAGGCAGCAAATACTTGGAAAAGTAAAGTTTATGCTTGCTCTAGTAATAATGATAATTAAGATAATGTTGTTGTTGGTTTTGTTAGTGTCGTTGATGCTCTTGATGATGATGACAAATTCTTAGTGCACCAGAAAAAAAATCTTGCCAACGCCAACAACAAGCACATTAAGGACAACTGCAATGATGCTGTCATGGCATCAACTTTTGCCACACTTTGGCCGCGCACGAAAACACGAAGAACGCATTTATGCACAATTTGCATAATCAAATCACCACGATTGCAGTTGAAGCGAAAAAAAAATACAAAAAATATAAAAAATACAACACTATTCTATGATTCTAGTTTATTGAAGGATGCCCAGACAATGCAAAAAAAAAACCTCAAGTGAATATATGTGTAAATCTTGCTCGCGCTTAATGCGAGTAGAGTTCGTTAACAGTGCGTATGATTAATATTTGCAGCTGATTGCACACCAGGCTAACCAGCTGAATAAACACACACACATATACACAACGAGAAGGCACAACGAGAAGGCACAAACATGCACACGCCCATAGCGCAAGAATCGCATCCTTTTAGGCAATGCAAACAACAAACTAGCCAAGCGGGGCAAACACTTTTTGTGCCGCATAATCGAATATGTGCGTCGAGAAAAATTCATAGCATACTTTTCAACAGCAATTATCGAATTGTGTGCACAACGTACAACGAACTGCCATGAACTCTGCCAATATCACTACTACAACTATCAGCGCTACTGTTAGCTTCAGCACCTCACAGTATGCAACAAAAACAAGAATGTGCTGTGGGATTTCTTTGGAATTTACTCGGCTCAGCCAGAGTCGCAGTCGACGTCGCAGCCTCAACTCATCTCATCGTTTGACTAACTGTCAAGTCAATCTTTACGTATTTTCTTAATAAAATGACGTCTTTGGATAACCCTCACCCAATCTCTTTACTCACACAATCATTCTTCTCTCCCTCTCTCTCTCTCTCTCGTAATGCCCAGTTGCTATGACTGTCAACTGTTCAAACAATCTGGTCTACTTATTTGGGGCTTCTTTTGCGGATTTTCGATTTGTCGTGTTCGAGCTGAGACGACTCAACTCAACTCAACTCGATTTGAGACATCACATCTTGAGTTGTATGAATGAAGAAGCACAGTGACACGCAGACAAAAGTAAAACTTTTGATTTTCCATTTCTTTGTTATTTTAATCATTTAAAGGAAGAACAAGGCAATAGTAGACACCCTTACATAGTGAATGAAAATCTATGCTGGCGCTGACTGACACACAAACAAGCTAACTAATCATATTCGTAAAAACTTATAGCATGAATCTGAGTTCTGAGAAGACGACTTACTCAAAACAAAGAGCATCGAAAAGGGGTTTAGCTGCTGTGCTCCGTGCTAAACTTGAATCCTTTCGTGTATAAAATTGAAATGCAAATTAAACTAAAAAGCAAAACTGTACTCAGGTGGCGTGGGACTAGAAAGTGTGCAAGAAGTATAATATCTAGATACATATGTATTTACAAAGCACTTGAATAAAAGTTTTTGAAGCGCTTGTAAGACAAACCGCAAAATTCATTTCGCAAATGAAAAGTTTTCTTCCAGTTTAAAGGCAACGACGAAATGAACTGAATTATAGTAAATCTTAATTCCTAAAGTAATTTGAATTGTACCCGAAACCGCAAAAAAATAAAGAAAAAAACAGAAACTAGAGAAAGATAATAATTGTTTGCAGACGGAGTGAGGCGTAAACCGCGACTTTGAAACCGCTTGACGTGACTTTCGGTAAATTAACTTGGAGTAGTTTAGTTTAGGTTACGCTGACCTGCCACCACATTTCTACTAAACATTAGCACATTTACTATCGTTTACTACTTTTTTACTTTACTTTACTAAAAGGTAGATTGCTGTACTCACAAATTGCACCAGCTACTTAATGGCTAATTTACGCACTTTTCAGCCATGGTGCTGAAATTTTACTCTATAGATATAGCATAATAGATGATAAATTATTATTATAATAAATTATGACTTTCATGTAGAATTACAGCGATGAGTCGGCCTCGGACGAGGAGAGTCGCGTAAGTCGCGCAGCATATCTAGCTATCAGCCATTGCCCTATGATTACATTTAAGTACTGCGATTAATTTGTCTGCTTTTACTATATTATTATATTAATAATAATAAGATTCAAACACCCAAACTCTAGATATTTTACTAAGCTATGAGACAAGTCCAAATATTCTTTAACTTAAAATGCCTTGGACACGCTCCAAAAACAGTATCAATAATTCGTGTATGTGTGCATGAAGGTGAGAATGGTCACTTTACTGTTAAGCAAGTCAATCGTCGTTCATCTTTTGTTTCCTTTCGAAATGTGCAGACAGCATTGTTAATTAAGAAACAGCGTATGTAAGCTTGACATTCATGTTACTTTTGCTAGGATGCCTATATTTACATGCCTTACTTTGTGAGGGCGTAAATGAGATAGCATTTCAGCATTCAAAAACTGACAGAAATCTCATGCTGGACTAAAAATCAAATTATTCCGGTTTTGCTTCAAGCATTGCATATGAGATGCATACATAAATAATTAACTAATACTATGATAATGACTGCTACTTCTTTTCGAACATTCTTAAAGATCCCCGCCTTTAAAGATCACAACGCTGAGTGACACATTTTTAGCCCCTGAAGTTCTGGTAATTTGTTCTTCAAAAACTTCAGTGTAGTTTCTCTCAGCATATGCATACATATAAAAGTCTAGATTCTAGACTATTGTTGTGTGATTTAACTTAATTTTCAGACAACACCCCGGTTTTGTTTTTCTACTCACTGCCATCGCTGTGCGCTACGCCTTCGCGTAGTAGAAAGTATCTGAGACCCTCCATAGTGTAAGTTTTAGCCGCTTCATTGGGATCGATGACATTTTGCTTGCTCTTTGACATTTTCTGACCATCAACAGTCCAGTGCGAGTGCACGAAGAGCTGTTCTGGTGGTGTTAGACCCGCAGCTATTAAGAAGGCCGGCCAATATATGCCATGGAACTTGAGTATGTCCTTGCCAATGATTTGCTGACGTGGCGGCCAAAATGCATCAAACTGAAATTGGCCTAAAATAAATGTTGGCTCTCATGTTGAATTATTTTAACAATTTACCTTTTCATTGGGATAGCCAACAGAGCTGAGGTAGTTGACTAATGCATCCAACCACACATAAACCGTTTGGCTCTTATCATCGGGCACGGTGATGGCCCAATGTACACGATTGCTTGGCCGCGATACTGACACGTCCGGCAGTGGTTCACTGAGTGTATCTAAGAGTATCTTTTGAAATTTGGCTGGCCGTATGCGCGCATCGCTCTTCACCCAATGCACAACGTCATCTTGAAATGCCGTTAAACGAAACATGTAATTTGTCTCCTCTGTCCACTCGACGCTGTGTCCCGATTCGAGAGAGTAACGCGTGCCTGTACTTTCATCCAAGCGTAGTTGAGCATCGGTCAGAAAGGCCTCATCCGAGACGCAATACCAACCGCTGTACGCAGCGGAGTAGATGTGACCGTTGGCATGCAATTTGCGCTAAAATGAAGACGCTTTCATTTCACTTGTTGATTAGGCTTGGCTTGAGTATAAATCTTCAGTCTTACCCAAAAATGCGCTACAGCCTGTTTGTGTCGCTCTTCTGTGGTCCGTATGAAATCGTCATATGCGATCTGAGCCTCACGGAACAATTCTTGATAACGAGTAGAGATGCCATCACAGTACTTAGCCACCGGCACTCCTTGCCCAGCAGCTGCTTGTTGTATCTTTGTGCCGTGTTCGTCGGTGCCCGTGCAAAGCCGCACAACCGTGGCGGGTTGTCGTAGACGCTTGTAACGACAACTGGCGTCAGCTATGACGGCGGTATACAGATGTCCAATGTGTGGTGCTATTTGGGCGGGTGATAAACTTTTAGTGGAAGTCCGCTGGATAGCGGAAAGACTCACCCGCGTTCACATAGAATATTGGCGTCGTAACATAGTGTGTGTTTCTGACGCAGCTGCTAAAACGTCTGAGATATCTTAATTTTTGTATAACCATTGTTTTTATATAACCTTTTATTTACATGTTTTGCTAATTGAAGCAATTCATTTGAAATGGTTTTACGAGGAGAAAACTTAACGCAACAGCTGTTTAACAGCTGTTTAACATTTGTTATTTTTTGCCGGTGCACATGTTAGCTTTTCTGACCACTTTCAACACTTTTTAGCCTTCGGTACACTGTGCGGAGCGACTTTCAAATTTTAAACTATGATTTTTCCGATTACTTAAAGAATTTTGTATTTTGAAAACATCTCAGTGCTATATGCATTTTTTTATATACAAAACAAATATTTAAACTAATATACTTTAGAAGTGAAGTGCTATTAAATAATTAGAACTGTTCACGAACTTAAGACATTGAATTTTTTTACGACCAATTCTCAAATACCCAATCAGTATTAAAGCAACTACTTAAGTCCCATATGCGTGCGCCACCCATCACATTTTAAAATATGTAGTGCTCTCGTTCCTTCATCGAATCTTCATTGTAAAGCCTAGCTTGCTTTAGGTGTATATTTAAACACTTTGAACTTATACCACTCTAATATTAAATTTATAACAAGCATTCCATTGAGCTAATATTGAAACGATTTATGTTACGATTATAAAAAAAAATAACACAAACTCATTTTAACGAAATATTCACATTACTACAAATTGGGGGATTACGAAATTGTTAATAAATATGTTATTATTTTATACTAAGGCTCGTACTTTCATTTCACGTTTTATTGCTCGCAATGTACTTAACAAAGGTGCTGCAATCAGTCGCATAGACATGATTCGAGATGCCTGAGGTTAGACCAATCAGAGTCTTTTCTTCGGCACTCAGTTGTTGTAAAACATTTACATCTATTCTCTTGGGCCCATGTACAGGCATCCAACCTTTTTGCGGCGCTGAATTCGAAACCATAATACTACGTACAGCCACATTAGTACCCAAAAGACCAAGGGCGTCCTCGCGGTACTCAGTTAACAAAAGGTCGGACAAACAAAGATCACTGCTGGCCGCCACAAGGTCCTCAATATCGCCAAAATGCGGCAGATAATTGGCGTGCAAAAAATCGATGAATTTCTTAGGCTCTACTGAAAACGACTCTGCGATATCCTCCGGTTGATGCACCAACTTGCGATCCTCGGTGTCTGAAATACTCTCAATCGTTTTAGTGAACAGATTTATTAGTCAGATCCAGGCTTGCTTACATTTCGGATTGAAAACCCTCCCCAGAGCATGAAACATCGTTACGGTTTTATTAATGCCAACCGATTTAAGTCGGAACTGGCCTTTGGCCTTTTTTCTGCTGCTTTGACTTTGGTTAAGCTGTCCAATCTCCACGAGTTCCGTGGGCATGCTCGGCATACCTTTTAGCGAGGCGAAATGCAGATTAATCAAAGCATTTCTCACGTCGCCATTTGCCGAGACCAATATAGAATCCAGAAGGCTCTGCGCTGGCGCTTTATAGGACTCGGAGTGTTGATCGCTCATCAAAGCACAGAGGCGCTTCAAGGCCTTCTGCATAATTGTGTCCGCCGCAGCATTGAAAGTGATGTGTGTAATAAGCAGTTTTTGTCGCAGTTCATCCGGAAACAAATTGAAGCTAATGTTGAGATGGCGGGATTTGCTATCGGCGACTATAAAGACCAGAGGAGACTTGGCTGTATTCACGTATTTGCTGTTGAAAGAACCAACAAATACAACACTCAATACGGCCTAGAAGAAAAACCCAACTCACACCAAGATCTCCTCAAATCCACTCGCATCTTTTAAAAGTGCATTCGGAAAGTCCTCGACCAACAGTAGACGCTTTTCAAGATGCGCAAAGACCGACTTAAAACGCGAACCTCCAAAAAGGAACTGTTTAAAGGCATCCAATTGTGAACGACCAAAATTTGGGCCCCTATCACTGTATTCTGCATCTCCCAACCGTGTGATTTCCTCCTCATCAGCTGGATTAATCCATTCGAGCAGCTTATAGCCCGCCTCTTTGACCAAAACGCGTACAGCCGCAGTTTTACTCGAACCCGACGGACCTGTAAGTAGGCACACCTGCGCCGGATGCTTGAGGCGCATGGCGTCACAATGCTTCAACCACTGCTGCAACTCTGTGATCTTTTTAGCATGCAACGCCAGCTCTTCCGCTGTGCTGGGTGCGAATCTATCCATCCAATTTACATCCTTTGCGACTGTGGGCAGCTGATCCGCCACACCGGCTTCTGAACGCGTGACTCGCCGCACCTTTGCAGGCGTCGCTGTTGACGCTTTCGACGTGTCTTCTGTTATTGGAGGCGATGCATATTGAGTGAACGCTGACTTAACCCAAGGTTGCGTCTGAAAGGAAGCGTTTATTTATTGAATTTCGTTTAAAATTAGGTTTAAACTCATTATTTACCTTCTTTACATTCATTTCGGTGTTGTGCAATGCGCGCAGTGTTTAGTGCTCCTTCGAATTGATCTGACTAACATAAAACTGTTAGTACAGATATTTATTACTTTAACCACTTTTTGTGTTTTATTTTTTCTTAATATATGCGATAGTCATTTTTAACTAGTATTCACTCAAAAACTTATTTGAATACGATTTCACTCAGCTGTGCTCAATTAGCGTGACAGTGCTGAGTAATGCGCCTTTAAGTGGTTTTACAGCACTAACAAAATTCAGCACTAACCGACAATTGTGAATAATTCTTGTTGTAACGGAATGTATTCAAATGTTGGCAATTCTGCACCAGAGGAGGTTGCCCTGTTTAGGTTTCGAAAGACAAGTCGCTTTCCCTTTACTATGCATTCAGCCATGGAGAGCCCCATAATCAACTTCACAAAGAGATGAGTTTCAAATAGTTTTATTTGAATTTTTATCATTTGTCTTTATTATTTTTTAATTTCTCATTTTCACACATTCTGTACACATTAAATTTAGACTAACCTCAATGGAGATTTGTCGGTTTGTTAATGTTCGCGTTCTTTGGTTTTTATATACAAAAAGACTTTTTCATTTTACTCGTAGTTGCTTTGTGAATTGTCCTAACGTAAAATATACAAAAAATTGATCACATAGAACTAGTTTGGGGTACTGGGCCTACATACTCGTAGAACACGATTTTGATTTATAAGCTGCCAACATAAAAATAACTTTACAATTAAGTTGAGATGCAGTTTGAACAACTTAGAACTAAAAAAGTCGCCTTAAAATAATTACAAATAAGTAAGATAGAACTCACTTCCGGTTCTTTACGTACGGTCAAGGGAATGGACACTACAGATATCTTTACATGCTTACGTCTAACGGTAAAACAAGGAAAGCGTAATAAATAGTTCAGAAATAAAGGAGAATACGAGAATTCGATTTAATTTAAATATGAAACGAAAACTATTTGCGTGCTTCGCCGGCAGAGCTGCCCGCACCGCCACCGCCACCACCATTAGAACCACCAGCGCCCTTCTCGAAGCGCTGCGTCAATGAAGCTATCTGGCCGGTCTTTACAGTGGGCGGTGTGGGTGTAACACGTGGTGTTGACGTTGCCTTTGAAGCCGAAGCGTTGAGCGCGCCAGGCGTTCGCTTCTGCCCCATGCCTCTGTTGAACGACGGTTTCGTAGAGAGCGGTTTTGGTTTCTGGATGGTGGCTGAGGGCGCCGCTGCTGTTGTCGAACCACTGGGCAGTGTTTTGGTTGGCTTTGTGAACGATTTTGCTCGTGAGGCGGCAGCGTTGCGGTGCTGCAGCGCTGTTGTGTTCACTGTAATTGACGTAGGCTTTGGTGTAGTGACAACGGTTGTACTGGTGGCGCCCTCTGGTGGCGGCTTGAAGCTGGAGAAAGCACGCGAGGGTGAAATGTCGGAGCGCGTTGGTGCAACACGCGCCACTGGTGTGTTTAGCGCTGCTGGACGTAGATAGGTTGGTGCTGTTGAGACTGGCGTGGCTGTTGCTGTCGTTGTTATTTGTGTTGTTGTAGTGGCACCTTCCGCATTGGTGGCCTTAGTAGTGACTGCACCAGCTTTCGCTACGTTGGTAGTGACCTCAGTGAGTTTTGCTGCTGTCGCACTGGTGTTGACGCCAGCAGGTTTCGTTGTTGTCGTATTGTTGGCGCTGCCAGGAGCTTTTGCTGCAGCCGCTTTGATGACTTCACTGCTTGGCTTTGGAGGCGCTGGTCGCTGAGGACTTGACTTGGGCGGCTCCTTCGCGGGTGACTGTTGTTTTTGTTTGACTGGCGTTTTGCCAATGCTTGACCCCATGTAGATTGAGTCACCATTACGCTTCTCGATCTCGTTAACGATCTCGCCAAGCAGTCCCAAGTCGCTGCCGTTGCTTGTGATGCTGTTGACGAGTTCGTTGCGCTTGAGCGTCTGTGCGGCAGGCGGAATTTCGTCGATGACGGAGTAGATGGCATCGCTAGTACTGCGCCGCTCGACACACTCGTCAGCAGCTTCACCGACACGCTTCAAGGGCAGCTCCACAAACTCGCAGTCATCGTAGGTGTTCTCGACGGTGTTGTTCTTTACAGACCCCACCGGCATTTGGTAGCCCGATGAAGTCGTCGAATTGGTTTTCTTAAGCAACGGTGGCGGCCGTGGCGGTGGCGACTTTGGTCGCGACGCCAACTGGTTGGCAATGCTCTTGGGCCGTGCAGTGCCTGGTGGCGAACGCATGGAGCCGAAGGTCTGCACATTGGCCTTCTTCGTGGGCGAACGCATCGACTGTGCACGCTTGACCAGATTCTTAGTCTCTTCTTCGCGTGGCGTTGTTTCCGAGTCCGAGTTGGAGGACTCGGCTGCCACTGATGCCACTGGCATGGGCGCTGAAATCTCCAGATTGCGTAGCTTCTCGCGATCTATGTAAGTCTTCTCTTTTGCGGGTGGTTTCTCCTCCTTTTTGAGGAAGGAGGCGATACGCCTTATCGTGCCATCTCTTTTCGTATTCAGCTTTGGATCTGTGTGCAGCGGCACTGGCGGTGGTGGCGCTGGTTTCAGTGTGTTGCTACCATCGCCCATAGGTTTCATCGACATCGCCACAGTGGATGTCTCCAACACCGGCATTGATATGATAGGACGTCCAGTTGAACCCGGGTTCGGTGGCGGCAGTGCAGGTGCTGTTGGGTTCGGTGGCGCTGGCGCTTTTCTAGTCAACGTGCCATTTAATTTGCTCATATCCTTACAAACTGCAGGTGGCGGTGGAGCTACACGTTGCGGTACGCCACCGCACTCCTGTACAGTAGGCTGCACAAACGCCACGTTGGGTCCATTCAAATTACTCGACGGCGATGTGGCATCGTTCAATGGACGTAGCGTGAAGCCTTTGAACTTACCAAACATACCATTAGCCGCACTAGGATCATCCATCGATTTGAGCAGCGCTGAGTTCATGTCATCCGTGCTGCTCGGCGTTGACTTCGGTAGTCCTGCTCCGCCTTGAGCCTCTGGACCGTCATTTCCGCGCGGCGGTGCCTGTTTTGTGCCGCTGGCAGTTTTAAGGCTGCAAGGACATATTAATCTGCAATTAATGGTAAGCAAATAAGCATTAGAATGGAATGAAAATATAACTTCATATGGTGCAACACATACCAGCGACGTGCAAAGAGCCAGAACTCAAAAACCAAAGCTACAAAATAACACAAAAACACAAAAAGAAAAAAGGAACGCATGCCCAATGTGACAACCAAATAGGAAGAAACTTCGGCTTTACCGAAGGGTTTATACTCTTCAAGCCGATTCAAAAACAGCATTGGACTTCCCCGGGCGAATGTGCACCAAAGCAGACCACGAAGTTGTTGCAGTCAAAGTAAATGACGCAGCTTACTCATTGACTTATCAAACTGCCCTCGTGTAAGTGGCGTTTTAGGCACGATTTCATGAAACCGACTTTTGTTTTTGGCATCCACTTTAAGCGGCGCTTGAGTGAGTGAGTGCGTGAAGAGTATTGTGACATGTGAAATGTTTACAGGCAAATTGCAGAACCGACACCAATGATTAGTGACTAATTAATATAATAATTTAATATAGACGACGTATGTGAGAGAACACTTAAACACTAAGGAACAAACAAAAGGACAGTTTGGTCTCTTTCTGGGATTAAACTAATTCAGCTAAACAAAAGCAAAGCTTAAGTCTAAAATCCATGCCGAAGCGCAGGCGAGCAGCTTGGCGTATATTTGAGCATTGAGTAGGCAGCTAGCTAAGCATTATTCGAGTCCAACTTTGTGACCGACCTAGCCGACGATGACGCTGACGACGTCGACTGAGACGATGTGACAGCCGCTGTCGTCGCCGTCGCCGCCGTCGTCACACGTTTGCTTTGAATGTACTCGGCGCCTTCGGTGAGCGCGTAAGGATTTGTGGTTGCATGCAAGCGTGGCGGTGTGATGACCAATTTCCGTTTCAATGTGCTGTTGTTGGTCTGTGCAACAGTGTGATTGTTGTTCGCGGACAATGTGGCAATTGTCGGCGGTGTCAGCTTGCGGGCCACTTTTGGCGTTGCGCTTCTTGTGATGTTAAACTCGTAGTTACTTTTGCTTTTGGGCATTATTAGACTGGTTTTACTTATGGAATGGTTATTGGCTACGAGGTTAGAGCGTGGTAGTGTATTGTTGCTTGTGTATTGATTATTTATGTTTGCTATTTTTGTTGGTGATTTTGTTGTTGTTGTTGTTGTTGTTGGTGGTGGTAATTGTGGTGGTGTGGGTGGTAGTGGTGGAGTGACTTTGTTACATTGAATACGTTTAGCACAAGACGAACTATTTGTAGGTGAGTTAGCAGTAGAAGAAGTATGAGAGCAAGCACAACAGGAGGAAGAGGAGCTGCTGCTGCTACTCGATGTTGATGATACATACATATTATCCGCCAATTTGCTGCCAACGATCAGCCTATGATGTCGGAAGTAGTACATGAAGAAGCAGATCAGCGCCATGCAGGGTATCACCAAGAAGAAGAAGATGTACATAAAGCGCTGGAAGGCTGCGTGACCTGAAATTTCGACAGAAAAGTGATTAAATTATAAAATCTTTGCATCAAAAGTTCAGACTTACTATTCGGATCTGTCGCTGGACCACTGTCAATGGAGCCACCGGCGCCAGGTCGATTGCAAGTCTCACCGGCATAGCCGATGTGACAGTGACAGTGGCCACGACTGTTGCAGATGCCATTGTCATTGCAGTCGTCAGGGCACTTGGCGCCCCTGCCCTGCTGCCGGACACGTGCCAAACTAAGACACTTTTGATTGACGCACATTTTATCATTGCCACACTTGGCACCATCCGGCGTTAGGCCCGGGTCGGTGCTCTGTAAACCCAAGTCCACGAGGGCCGAACGACAGGCCACTATTTTACCGCCGTGATTGATGAACGAATGCGAGAGCACCGCAGCCGACTCCATGCCGAATTCCAAGCGCTCGTTCAGATGCACGCAATGCAGCATGCCACATCTGATGTTCTCCTGTTCGCAAGGCACGAATGTCTTATTCACGCGATTATAGCCACAATTGCCGACACGCACGCCTTCCATGTTCTTGAAGTAACAATGCTCAGAATTATCACCCGTAGGCCCCCACAGTATGCGACACTGATTGGCATGCGAACGGCAGTTGCCCTGAAAACAGTAAGCGGCACCATCGTCGCACTCCTCCGTGTCACGTTTGAAAACATCGCCGGGACAGTATTCCGACTCGCCGGTGCAATACTCCGGCAAATCACACTCGTTCTCCGCCTCGCGGCAAGTAGTGCCCGCCAACATAGGTCGACAGGTGTTCAGATCGCAACACTCGCCTGTGGCACACGAAGCATTCGAGTGCAGCATGCATGTGTATGGATCGCAGCAGGTATTCTCACAATAGCTGGGCAGGCCACAATCGCATTGCTCGCCGGCCTCGACGAAGCCATTGCCGCACTGCGGCGAATCGAACAGCTTCGTGGGCTTGTTGCGCAGACAATAATTCATGCCACGCGAGAAGGCAATGTTCAGCTGATCAATGCTGCAGCTGCTCCAATGCACTGGCACCACTGCCGTACTGGATGCCGCCATAATGCACTTCTCATCCTGGCACTTACAATCCGCCGTGTCGTGTTCCATGCCGAAATTGTGTCCCATCTCGTGCGCCATGGTCGTCGCTACCACGGCCAGTATTTGACTGTGCTGCATAGACACACCTCCAGAGTATTCATATGTGCAGATGGGGCCCTTCAAGGCTTTGCCCACAACGCCGCCAGAGAACTGCTCCTTCGTGAGCAGCTGGGCATTATCATTGGGATGATCCACAACAAGTTTTGTGCTGCGATAGTTGAGAAAATTACGCAGCGTCACATCGCCATCGCTGGAGAATTCAATCTCATTCGACTCATTCCATATGACTACGCCGACGAGCGCAACGAAAATATTCAAAGGCACATAGAGCTGAAGGAAGTAGTAGGATGAGCCTCAGTTAAGTTCCTACACGTGCTGCTGTTGCTGCTGCTGTACTCACCGCATTCACAATATTCGCTAGATCCTTACAGTGCTGGTGCACCTTTTTTTTACTCTCACCAAAATGCTTGTAGACCTTATTGTCCACCACGATGACCAGTTCGACGTACGAGGAGTATTTATTCGCGTTGTAGGGGCCGCGTATGCCGTTGCTCTCACCGCTGGAACGTTTATGCTGCAGGTGGAAAATTTAAGTTTAAATTCTTAAGCAGCAAAAGCAACACTCACTCTTAAGATGCGTTGAAATTCGTTACCAACGAAGCGTTTGGGAACCTCTACTTGATCCAGCCCCTCGCTGTGAACGTCCTTGATGCTGTTGTACCCACAACTGGCATTCGTTTCGAGCATATCGGAGTGTCTAAAGGAAAAACCAATCAAAGAAAGCCTTATTAATGACTTGGGCAACTCAAATAAATAGTTTTGGTAATCAATATTTCCCTGGCACGTAATATCAACGAACTTAATGAGGAAAATTAGCTGCGCCCTAGGCTCAAATGACCGGAAGCGAGTGAGGAGCGTTGGGCGGACAGCAAACAAACTGCCAATAGAAGCTGTCTGTGGTCACTTCAGCAGTGAGTCACGCAAATATTGACACTACGATGGATGAGTGTGTTTTGTGTGTCTGTGTAAATAAGTTGAGCGAGGAACTGACGCGCCAGTTTAGGAAAAAAAAAAATAAATTGTACAAACACGTGTTAAACAAACCCAACAGGTCGCCAAGTGAAAATATGCTTACTGCCACCACTACTGGGTCGGCAATATTCCTAAAAGTAATTAATTTTATTGCCTTTCGAATAATTTAGTCTCTGCTGTCAAGACATCCCTCTTATGGGGCAGTGGATAAAGTTTTTTCATGAAGCACAAAATGGCAAAATATTAGCACACCCCTTTGAAGGCAAAGATCTACTTTTTTAACAAGTTTTTCGTAGGCCAGCTAGGTCCCTCTGTTATCTTAAGTCGGCCATACACGACGAACATGATCGTGCGATTCAACAAAATTTGAAATTGATTTTTGAATAGACGGCGAACATGCTCTCAAATACAAGTGAATCACACGAGCAATTTCGTCTTGCAAGACCAGTTTTACAACGCCTCCGCAAACTATGTTTTCGGAATTGTTTCTATATCACTAAACTGGAACGTCTGATTTAGAGAGCAGGATTTCAGAAGACTTGTAAGCTGTTCGCAATGCTGAATATTATACATGAAACATAAACAGCCATATATCGGTGGTTGTTTATAAGTAGTAACGTATTAGCATATCATCAGCTAAAGGGGAGATACTATAACTGTTATAGTAACCACAATAAAAAGCGAAATAAAAAGAGACAAGAAATATTTATATCTTCGGCTAAGCCGAACTTCTAATACACTTACACATTCGAAGGACTAAAGTATAACCAAGCTTTCAAGCTATACATTTTGAAATTGTAGGTCTTTAGCTCTGGGTGTTCTGTACGATCTAGTAATGCTAGGATATTTCTATTTTCAGCGTTTATGTCTAAGGGCCTGAAGTAAAGGTTCGAACAGAATGGTGTTACTTGTTACTCTGGTTGTTACCCGTCAAAAATGCAGCAGTTTGTATGTGAATGAACAGAATGTGAGGTTGTGACTCTCTTGTTACTCTGGGTGTTACCATGAAGTCAAATTATTTGAACAAATCGGTAACAAATCGTCTCTCTCACTCTCGAGAGAAAGACTCTTTGTATTTCTCACAAATCGCAAGAGCAGGGTTGTTCAATGCATTAATAAAAAAATAACTGACATTTTTTGACATCTTTAATGGTATGTCAACTCTAATGTTGCTGAACCACGCATTCTGTTCACTTTTTTTTGGGCAAGTCAGAGTAACACACCCAGAGTAACAATAAACACCATTCTGTTTGAGCCTTAAGATAACAATATTTCCAAATATCGAAAAATGGAAATTATTCAACTGAAACCCTGTTTTTTTCTATCTTTCTCTGTGGTCTTTATTTGCTACTATCGTCAGACAATATCCAGCGAATTATATCCAGGTTGAAATTCACGAGATCTAAGGGGTATAGCTTTTCAGGGGTCGCTTTTGCTTGTGAAAATGACCCTAACAACCCTACTTTACGCACACCTCTCTTGAGCGTACAAAAATTTGTTATCAGTCATCATCTAAAATGCTTTTTACTGTAACTCCTTAGCTTCGCATAACAACAACACGACTCACTTACCGTAGCAGATAATGTTCATCGTTCAGTCGCCCACTGCCGAGGCCATTCGGTTGTATAAAATAAGTTTCGCCCTCGCCATCAAAGATGACGCCATTAATACCATCGCCACTGCAGGTAGATACCGCGACATTGGACAATGGTTTACCGCGGATTTGGCCCTGTAAAAAAATCGTTGGTTTATTCTTCATAAATCGGCGCAGTGCATGTGGTCTACTAACTTGATAATGGCATAGATCCACCTCAGTCTTTGTGAAGTTCCGCACCACGTTCGCGCCCGTGGTGCTTGACGAGTTCTGATAGCGCAGGAAATGCTCATCGGGCAGTAGGTGATCGTTGCGTTGCAGATCGACTTGTACGCGTTGACCTTGATGTGTGTAGCTGAGTGTAATTTGCGGCGTATGGAGACCAAGCTGGAAAAAGAATACAGCGAAATAAAGTCATTAAACAACGGCCACGCCACGTGCCCATAAGGACGATAACCTTAACAGGCGCGTTGTAATTTCATTTACACATGCAAATTGATGGCGTCGCTTTCTCATATTTTTGGTTAAAGTGCTCGACGGCTGCGGTGACACAATCCACGCATGTACCCACTAACATACATATGTATTGAAAGTGGAACAGCGGCATTGTGCACGCGGGCGAGGGTCGTCAGGGTGGTCAGGGCGGTGTCAACAGCTTAGGTGCGAATGTGTCAACAGGCGCGGCAGGGCAGTCAACACAAAAGCGAACACCGCCCGGCATACAAACTTTTAATGGAAAAGGGTTGGCAACATTTGGCATCAGCCACTGACTCTTTTCACCTCTCTTCACCGACACCATCATACGAGTACAATTGTGCACGTAAAGTGTAGTAAAATGTTGGCTCGTATTTTGCGCGCCTACAAAAAGCCGACCAACTAACACACAAACGGTTTGCCTTGGCTTGGCGGCTTACCTCAGCATCCAGCGTGCTTTGTATGGCGCGTTTGTGCCTTCCATGCTGCACTTGGGGGCGTATCACAGTATGTGCGGCAAACTCATTAAGCGCCGGAAAAATCTCGCTGATGTGCGCTGAAAAACACAAAAATAAGAAGAGGAGTGTCGTTGAGTGTGTGGAAATTCATTAGTGTTAAAGTCATTAAGCCACAATAATCGAATCGTGGCATTTTAGTTAACAGTTTAAATATGGCCAAAATCAACAAGAACAATTATTTAGACCACTCTTTCGTTTCTCAATTAAAAATTGTATTGGGTGATAAATTATCTAATGATAAATGCCAAAGATGAGCAACATAAACAAAAACAACAACAAACAGAGAAACAAGACAGCAAATTTCAACGGTTAACACGAGCGCCCATTTCACGCTCAGCATGCTCCCGGTGACAGTTCTATTGCTGGCGTTGTCTGCGTAGAGTGGCTGGTAGTAGCTAAAAATAGTCTTGACATAAATCAAATCATAGCATTACATATTTTATGCGACCCTTCGACAAAGCACAAGCAAACAGGACGTACTCAACGAGTAGATTTTGTTGTACGACACCGCGACGCATCACAAGACGTTGCTAATAAGTGGAGCCTTGAAGAAAGAGTATTGCTGATAGCCAAGTAAAGTGGAAACTCTTTTGAGATAGATAGGTAGATACCGCTCTTACACGGAAATCGCATTTGGTTGGTCCATTTTTAAAAACCTTATCACTTTTCAGAAACTTAAAATATTGGCTCCCGGAGGCTACCTGGATTGTTCCCTGAAAACCCTCTCACCGCAAAGGTGGGAGGCAATAGGCCAAGGCCGGATTCCAGCTCGGGTTCGCTGAGCCAGGGAGTCACCAAGGGTGCTCATGGCAAAGGGTCAAGCACCGCAAAGCGCAGTGACCTGGCAAAGGACCTCTTGGTTCTATCTTTCGTCGTAAGACGTAAGACTGCTTGTGGACTACTTAACCGGTCACCACCGCTTAAATTGCCATTTGCATACACTCGGTTTGTCACCCTCCCCAGAGTGTAGGCTCTGCCTAGAAGACGTAGAAACAAGTCTTCACCCCCTGTGCGAGTGTCTTCAACAAAAAAACTGGCCTTTATTAAAAAGATAGAGGCGCCGTTGTCTTAATTAGGGTATAGGGTACACAAGATCTTCTCTGGTCGCAGTGCCCGCTTCCTTTGACAGGAATACCCCTCAACTGATTGCGGATCCCCGCACCTAACAAACGTTAAAAGGCCTAGGCCTGGTGTCGCGTGTCCCACTGGCTGGCTGAGATTCGGTCTCTCCCACCACGTCACATCTTTTTTATTATTATTGCACCTTATATCGTCTCTGATGTTAAAATATCTTACATAAAAAATTTTTCATTATAAAGAATATTTCATTCTTATCTGACTTCATTTATGTCTGACAAAAGCAGAAAATTTCATACAAACGACTCATAATTTAAAATTTTACAAGGAAAACTTTTTTCATAAAAAAGAACTGAGACAAGTTCCAGGTGCGTCGCTGCAAATTCAGCGTCTCTGGCATGTCAGTCTTGACTTGACTAATTAGCCAGATTTCTTTGTTCGACATTACACAAGAAATAATTACAGAATTATGAACTTGGCAAGGCAAAACTGACACAAGTTTACAGCAGCCTTAACCTGATCATACTTCACCATATGGTTAATGACGTGAGGGACAAGTAAGAAGTCGACTGGCACGCTTTCATGCAAAAAAAAAAAATAGAATAAAAAAAGACAGATAAAAAAACAAATGGCTGACAAAGTTTTCAAACTGAGCATGTGTCATGTTTAATTGTTGCTTCTTAAGTAGCTTAATTATGCACACGTCGGCTGTGTGTACGTGGGATGTGTGTAAAGGCGAAGTGGCCTTTGTGGTCTCATACGAGATTCCTTAAAAGTTTTAAGCTTAACGCGTAACAAGCACTGAGAAAATGTGAAAGGGAGAGAGACATAGTTAATGAGTTAGATAGAGAGATAGCTGCATTTCAGTACTGTTAGTTCAAAGTGTTTTTCACACATTCTTCGTAATAAAAATACCAACAAGGACAACGCAACGCGTACATATTTATATAATAGAAACAAGCGAAGGCGTTTGTTGATGATTGCCATGATGACGACAAATGATGATAAACATGCCGCTGATAAACATGCTGTGCACGCGGGTTGAGTGCAATACGCGAAAACACATTAAAACTGTAACACAAACAAACAATCAAACGAGCGATGACGAGTGCACTCCCCACTCACACACTCATTCACTTACTACACTCATTTACTCAATGCAGGACCAAATGTGTCCTTTTGTCTGATTTGTGTTGCAGCCTGCAATCTCTGCCCTTCGAGTGGCAACATGTGTTTCCATTTAGTCAACACAGCAGCAGAAGCGCCATCAGCGCATTAGACGCCGTCGAGCAGCATATGAGATTCTCTCTCAATCTCCCTCTCTCTCTCTCGCGGCACCAAATGTGTTGAAAGATTTCATCGCAGGCTGCTGCCACATTTGACATTTGTTCGATACGACAAAATCATGTCATCTGCTTGTGTATGTGTGTAATAGGATATGTCGCAGGATGGCATGAAAATGTAACTTTTATTGTAGTTTTTGCCTTTGTTTGTTTGCTATTTCCCTGGAACAGCGACATTAACGTCAGAAAAAATGTGATTGATCGCAATTCAATTTCTTTAAAATTATTTTTTTCTTTTTTTTAATGCCGCTTCGCCTTTAACCCCTTTTAGCATAACTGATTTTTCAATGCCTTTTCTCGTGGTACTTCTCGCGCTACTCGTTTCACGCGGCATTCCTTTCCTCAATTATTGGCCACATGTCGAAATTCTGTCATGCCGGAAAAATGTGGTCCAAGTTCATAACTTATAATTGAGTGCGACACTTAGAGATATTATTTTTCATAGTTCGCAGGCATTCAATTTCATTCACTTCAACTCATTTGCCAGCGCTATCGTTGCCAACTAGGGGGGTTAGCGGTGTGCATATAACAATCAACACTTGGCAGACTGCAACAACTATTAGTTTTACACACCATCAGCAAGCAGTAAATATTTTAATGTCAACGATTGAATGAATGAAATGAATTCATTTGCGCGCTATTTAATGGAAATAGCTTTTTTAAGCGATACGGCATGGAAATCATGCAGTTGGAAAATAAAGAGAGGCGGGTGAGAAGTGACAAACAGATTGAGAGATATCTCGATTGATAGAAATGCATAAATAGAGGAATATTGTAGATAGAACAAGTGATGTAGGGGTATATATCGTTTTAGATAGGTAGGTAGCTCGATACATCAGTGTATAGATGGATCAGTGTATTAGATGGATGGTTAGATAGATAGATAGAGTGGTTGATAGTTAGGCAAATAAATAGACAGGTAAATAGATAAATAGATAGATATAGATATAAATAGATAGTTAAAAATTTTTATACATACATGGATAGTTCATATTGATAGGCAGATCGAATAATAGGTATAGAGGATAGATAGACAAATGTTCAGAAATAGTTAGTTGATGGATAAGTGGATAGACAAATAAGTGGAAATACTGATGATAGATATAGGACATAGCACACAATGAATGATATATATAGAAACATTGGCTAGCAAGTAGATAAATTAATGAATCGATAGTCGCGCGAAGAGAACAACAGATGTAGAGAAGTTTTTTGTTGTAGGGCATTTAAAGAACCCTGATGACATGGATAAAAGCGCAAATCAGGAATAAATCTCTAAATGTGTTAAAATCCCATATATTTTATTTATACTCTGCAATTAATTATATTGTGACATACTCTATGTGAAACAATCTCGATTTTCAGCTATTCTTTCTAGGGGTTAGAACAATTTTTAAGTACTTAGATATCTATAGATATACCGCTTGACCTCATCTATCAGAAACTTAATATGAATTACTGTAAATGCAAACTCATAAGAACTCAACGACATTCTACTGAACTCACACCAAAGACTAGGCGTATAAGAGTAAATGGTAGATTATTCAAAGAGCCATCATTAATCTTCATCATCATCAATCATCATCAGAAGGCTCTCCTCTATGACTTTTCCTTTGTGTCGATCGATAAGTGGGAATTGCTCCACTCACAAAATGCTCACAAGGAATGGGTTTAACTAGAATTACTGCTTTTCTAGCGAAATGAAAATTACTGGCGTAAGCCCATCTTCAGTAAATTTCAGACCGCCCAAAGGGTAACTCATTAAATACTTGATATTTAAGTGAGAAATTTTTCACATAATGCTTACTTGCTTTCATTAACTGACTCGTATCTTTCTAGATTGTCTTATATCTTTATCTTTGCTTTTTTATTTTATTCTGAAGGTTCCTGCTTTATTGGCAGATCAACACAAGAGAGCCTTTAAGGTTAACAGGTTTGTCTGTTAAATGAGTGTTCACTATATTTTTTACGACCTCTAGACAAAACATTCTAATGGAAATTATTATATTTTAAATTGCAAAGAGCATTAGCTACTGATGCATTAAATTTGTTTTCCGTTGAAAGTGTTTAACAGTGTGGGCGTTGCAGATCACTCCCAATGACGACGCTTGAAAAAGGGATACTTAACGAAGCACTTCAGCACTGATTGAAAAATGCAAATGCAAATGGAAAATGGGGAAAATACTATTCCAAATTTATTGCATTTCAATAACGCATCAAGCAAATGGCTACACATATTGAAATGCCACACTTAAAAAGAAGCCATAAAATATACGAAAATCATATTTATTTGAAACAGAAACGAAAAAACGAAAATTGGGGAATTATAGGAGCTGAAAATACAGGGTGAATACACAAACACACACACTTAATATACATATGTATATTTTTATGAAAGCATTTCATATGCAATTTAAATGCCCTCGCGAAGACCAAAGTGGATTTGAAAGAAAGCGGAAAAACGAAACGAAAAAAAGAAGCAACCATTCCTTTTCCAACACCACGCGTCAGAATGTTTTTCACCCGATTAGACTGGAAATAACCAAATTAGAATACTTTCGAATAACGACAGCAGAAGCACTTCTGAAATGCATTTATAACTTTATAGCCGATATTTTTGGTGGAGTGCACACTCAACAGTAGTCGAACCGAACCGAACCGAACAGCAACAGCCAATTCGCCAGGTCAACTAACGCTGGCTGATGTTGTTGCAGCCCTGAAAACACAACGACTTCAAAGTTCTTCGTTTCGACTTTAATTACTTTTGTTATGCTTCTTCTTCTTTGCCAATTTCATTCAGTGCTTTCAACATTGTTATCGTTGTAGTGCTCTGCTTCTAATTGAATAATACACATTTTAATTGCTTTGTCAGACAGACGCGTCGCTACTCGACGTGAGAGTTAACTTTTATGTTCACTCAACTGCTTTCTCTCTGCCTCTTCTATCTCTTTTTGTTTTAGGTTCTTACTCTTTTTCACTTCTGCACTCCATGCATGCGTCGACAAACGGAAATTTAATTAATTTGTTTGCTTGCATAAATAAATTCTTTCATTTTATTTTAGACAACTTCACCAATTTAATTGTTGTTGAGTTCTGCAGGGTTGCCCTCCTCGGAGAATGTCAAATCAACCATGACAGGAACGATCGGATTCACTGAACTCCGACGTCGTTAGTCGTCGGCACCCGTAGCACAAAGGTGAATTATTCATTAGGCGTAGCTACACGAATAGAGAAGCAAGAACACCGAAACAGAAATGTTTACAAAATGGAAAAGAAATATATAAGGAGAGGACCGTGGTGTAAAGTTGATTGTTACCAATACGAAGCTGGAAATCTAATTACAGTCTCGGTAACTTGACTGAGGTAAGTTGAAAAGTAGAGAGAACAAATCTTCAGCCACTCGAAGATACCAAATTTGTAAACATATTTTTACTTACAGATACTTGTATACATATTCCAAAGGTGGCTCAGTAAGGTCTCACACAATATGAGAAGAAAAGTGTGAAAGAAGAAATGACGTTTGGAAAAGGAATACCCAGTGGGCAGGCCTATACTATGAGATGGTACAAATACACCTTCAGGATGGAGGCTCTTCGAACTCAGATTGTCTGGATCAGAATAAAAAAAGTCATGTCATGATACTAGCCTAGTACATTTTAGACGCATTTTGTAGCATACAAAAATTATATAGGAAAAAGCAAAGAAAATTCAGCTCGCTAAATTTAAAATATATATACATGTGTATTTCCTGATTCGTTTTTTTATTTATTTATTTGTTATTTATTTATTTATTTTTTATTTATTTATTTATTTTTTTATATTTAATTTTTCTAGTATTAGAACAAATTCAATTAAATTGTATATACAAAAATTACCAAAACAACTTAATAATAAGTGGGGATATAGTATAGTGTATTAAAAGGATCTATTACGGAGGTCGGCAGGCTGCGATCTTCTCAGCCGTCTCGCCGCCCTAACTCCTCCCATTCTGCGTCGTTTTAGAAGGCGCCTTGCTAGTTTATTTGGATGATTTTTCAACCTCTCTATATATTTTTTGGCCGTACGATTTATCACATCCCCAATTTTCGGTATTTTTTTCGTTTTTTTTTTTCCTGATTCGTAAGTTTTTAAGGATGGCAAATTATTCTATAATACTAAAAAAAAAAAAAGAAACATCTCTCAAGTGAACCTAACCCCTACTACAAACCGAGTCCATTACTTGGATTTTGTTTACGTCTTCGTTGTTCGTCTATGCAATGTGTCGATGTTCGTGGAGTTCAGCTCTGGACAAGAATGGAATGTTTATTTTATAGTCTTAATTAACAGAACTCTGTTTGTGTCTCGGTAAGATGGCTGTTCAACCAATTAAGGTTAAATTACTTAAAATTTATAATTAAGAGAGGAAACTGTTTAAATAGTTCTTAGTGTATTACTTTTCTGTGAAAACATACGAGATTTTGTCACTATGCTTAGCTATTATCTTTGAGATTGTAATATTGGGTGATATAAAAAGTATCCCGCGGTTCCTTTTGACGCGTAGACTTTTTGAACAGGAGAAACGAATTAGATTAGTTTGCACAATATATGGGTATCAACACCATCTAGTAATAAAAACGCACATACTTTTGATATCACGAAATAAATAAAATTCATGACGCTTACTCAATTTACTATTGGTAATCCTTGCTCATCTTTTGCTAACGCTAGACACTTCATCTCGAGCAACTTCTTCATCACTATCCTATCCTATTGCTTACACTCAAAAGCCAGATGTTAGAATCACCCCAAAAAAAGAACAAAACGAAACAATTGGTTTCCAATTACGATAAGCAACAAAACATTTGACTAACGACCACACTTCAAAGGACCCTTTTCTAATACAAATCACATTGTGATCATTGCTGTGAACGCCCATCACTTGGGTAAGAATAAAAGTGTTGCCGCTTATCAACATCAATCGAATAAAAGAGAAAAACGATCTACTTTTCTGTTAAAAAGACGACTGCACCAATCTCAGCTCTCTTCACTTGGCGACCACTTCTACGTCTGTCTGCAACTATTCGCTGTCTAAGTACATGAAGCACTCAAACAGGGTGGTCCATCGTTGTGGAATACTAACTGGAGCAAAGATGGATTTTTTATGTTTTTTTAATAACTAGAAAATAATTTCTTCATTTTTTTGATTTAATGTGGCCATAAAAGGCATTTTTATAATTTATCATGTTACCATTTCAAGTGTTTATTGTAATATGAGATATAATTTATTGTTGTTTAAACAATAGACTCTTTGATGGGATTAGGTTTTGCAAATGTTTGGCAGCCTCTAGGGGTGAAAATTTATAGAAGGAAAAGATGAAGAAGATACGAGCACTTCTGCACTCATTCTATAGCCATGAGCGCAACGACCTCAAGTGAAGTGCGTTCGCCTGACTGAGCTAAAGGATTTGTTTATGGTTGCTGCGTTGTGGCACGAACAGTACTACTTAGACTGCAATGGGTGGGGCATAAAACATGCTTCATGCCAATAAAATATTTTACAGCATCAAAATGGAAGCATTCTTCAGAAATTTTTTGCAAAGTTGTGGAGTCTGTAACCCAAACAAGCAAAAGTGAAAAAACAAAGGAAGAAGCATTAAAATGTCGTGGACGGGTGTAAAAATAATGAATTCTGTGCAAAAAGGCGTGAAAACGTATCACTCACGCACGCACGCACGCACGAACCGCAACCCCAGCCAAATTGCATTGTTTCGACGAGCTCCCGTTTGGAGTTGCCCAAAATAGCGACAACTTGGGGACCCACCCGGTTATTGTTGAGCAGCGGCGATTGCGGCGGGACCTGTTAGTGTCGACGCCGCCACACTTGACTGTAATTAAAGCAGAAAGGAAAACATTGAGGCAACAACAAATAATAAAACAACAACATTTTGTGGCCCCTTTTTTGATGCAATAACAGCTGTGAGGGCGTCGTGGCACTTCCATTTATAGATCGGGCTGAAGTTCTCCCTTTTTGAGTTACAAGTTCACTTTACACTCTTTACTCGTAAGTTCGGAGCTCGATTTATTTGTGTAAATACTTCGAAACCAATTAATTAAAACACTCCGCGGAAGGCGCAATAAGAAATAAAATAGAAGAAAAAAAATACACAATGTTGCGACAACATTTTTCAAGCTTTGTAAACATGTTACCACAAGCCATCACGTCAGTCGGCAAGCCAATAAATCCTTGAACGACGCCAATCTGTTGGCTATTAAAGGACAAAGCCATATAAAAGCCATGTCGTTTTTATACTCTACATAACAGTTTATGGCTTATCGATTGTATCTAACGATAAATCGAGTGCTTGAACAAATCTAATCATATTATAAATCGCACCGGCAGCAGCAGCAGGAACACTGTTGCTTGCAAAAGGTGCGCATTGAGCGAGGATAAAGAACGATGAATGTTGAAAGACACCTGCATGTAGAGACGGGTTCTACGCTCAAGCGCTCTCTTGCTGAGGGGTGCAAAAAAAAGAAAGGAAAGAAATTCTGCAAATAATGAAAGTAGCACAGCATGCGGTGAAGCAAGAGGAAACGTTCAGTTCAAGAGTCGCACGGCAGGCGGTCGAAAGGACGCGGGCGAATATTGAAAAAAATCCCCTTCTAGGCACTTCAACGACAAGGACTTTACATTATTTATAATGCCGAACACGAGGGACATGCGGGCGAGGACGAGTGTGGCAGTCAGGTAAGCACAGGAAGCAAAATGCATTTTGTTTAGCACAAAGAACCGGTGTTTGTGGGCGGCAATGGCAAGCAGGCAAAGGCGATTGTGTGAAGTACCTCCAAGTTGATTTTCTGGGGAAATAGCACTTAGACTCAAGTGTGAGAAAAGGCTACATACAATCAGCCAAGCCAGCGAGGTCCACGAACAAGGTCAAGTAAAGGAACTGTGAAATTCAACGCGCTCTTCACTTTTTACAAAAGCAAATCGCTTAGTGCTTAGATGTGTGTGAAATAATGCAATAATTCTCAAGTACGCAGTCTAAGTCATAGGTTCAGAGAGACGAAAAACCTCCCACTTAGACCCAGAGCTAAGACCGCCCGGCGCGCTTAACATAAGGTACCACATAGCGGAATGAGACGCGGGAAGTCGTGTAGTTTGTGGCAGGTGTTCGGCACTGCCACAAAGTGTGCAAGTGCAAAATCAAAGGACAAAAGAATATAAAAACAGCATTGAGTTCTCATTGCACAAAAGACAGTTTTCGAGTCCTTGTTAAGCCGTGAAATTTCACACCACCCGCCTGGACGCTCTACATGAAGTGTTAGTTATGGCCGCTAAAGATAATGAACCTTCAATTCGAACTATTTACACAGCTAGGTCCTAATCCGAGACGAAGGACCAACAAAAATGAAGTGCACTTTGTTTGTGCACATTAAACACTTCTCTCGTACCTGAGTCTGCTATTTTGTTAATCTTACCTGTTGCGCAGTATATTATCGGAACTGTCAAACGCATACAAATCAAAGCCATAAAAACGCTTGTCAGCGTTAAGCGAAAACACACCTTCGACTCGCGTGTATTTCAACTGACACTTCCTACCACTTCAAATAGATGGATACACAGCTAAAGTGCAAATAAGCTAGTGAGTTTACGGGCCAATGAGATAAGCCAGAACAGTCAACGAAGTCGCCTTTGTCAATTGCTCAGAAATTTTTTTGGTTTTTTTTTTTTTTCGTTCCATCCCATTTTAAAGAAAGAATGGCGGTACGCAAAACGTATGGAACACAATGAATCAGTTATTGGGTCGACTTTTTAATTGCAGGTGAGATTGTCTAATGGCTTTTATTGTGCTGTATTAACATAGTTCATTTAGAAGCTAAAAATTCATAAATTGCACATGTAGACATGACCAATGTGTATCAGCTTAGCAGTGATTAGTGAACAATGATATGCTTATTATAATTATTGAGTATTTAGACATAATGACTATGAGCCTACGATACATTGGTAAACATGAGCGTCGTTAATGATAAGACATATCCAACTAGACAAATTCAGACATGACTAATGGTGGCATAGGAGACTTGGGTGGACAAGAAAACCGTTGCGAGTTGGCATACTCAGCAGTTACATGGGTGTTGCACTCAAATAGGCCTGAAACAACCTAATCTAATAACCTCATAACCTAAATGTAATGCAACTCTCAGTACGAGTCAGGCAGAGCGCTTTACTAACAGGTGCGCTCCAAATTAACTAACCATGACTGCATACTTCGAATCTTTGTGCAGGTGTATGAATTCTATCCAAAAAACAAAGATACCAGTTGCCAGAAGCAGGTGGTAAATTCAGTATATGAGACAGGTCTATAGAATTGAGCCTGCCTTTGATCACAATTTACACAAAGAGGCTACATCATGGCCATCTGTTACTATTTGTATTAGACACTAATGCGGGCCGACATATTTCTCATAAATAAGAACAAGCACTGAACATATGAACATAAAGTACATGCACAAAAAGTATATTTTTTCAACGTTGATTTGTTTTAAGATGTTAGCACAGGCTATGGAAAATGCGCACAGAACTTATCAGCTGCGATTCGAACAAATGCATAATGGGTCAAAAGATTTTCGTTTCCGTATTTTTGTGCTCGATTTTCGTTATGAAAAAAAGATTTATGCCTGTCAGTCAAACTGAGTAGCCTGAATAAAGTCACCACGCAGAGCAGTGAGCGACATTTTGTTTGGATTGAAAACAGCAATGGAAATGAAATTTTTGCACAGCAACAATAACAACAGCCAATGCAATGAAATCATTTTGAAAAGCAGAAGTTGCCACTGACATCTTTGGCCAGGCCACATTTGCCAATTGCTGTCGAGCTGCTGCTCGTTTAAAACTTTGTTTTGTTGCATCCATAAAATAAAGAACGCAAAGGTGAAATCGTAAAGCATTCAAAGCGAAGTTGTTCTTGCCACTTTGGCCTTATTCGGTTTGCTAACTGATAGACAGACAGACAGACAGATTTTATATTGGCATAAACAGCGTGAAAAGAAACTTGCACAGTTCACTGAGAATGTCAACAATAAATAAAAAATAATAATATAAAAGATGGCGAAGCAAGGTTGCATTAAAACAGCTTTGTTTGGTGTTCCCCGTTAAGCTCGTTGCGGGTGCGTCTGTGGAGTGTCATATAACAATTTCACACAAAAGTCTGTTGAAAACTTCGTTTACGATTATTGTCGCTGTTGGTTTGAACTGAGCTGAGCTGAACTGAACTGAACTGAACCGATGGATTTTGAAAAAGCCGTTGAGCTTAGCGTCTTTGTCATGTTTTATGCGTTGTCGTCTTCGTCGTCCTCGTCGTCGCCATCAACAGTGGCAACCGAACAAGACGGCAACTGACACTAGTGGCAATTCGCACAGTAGGAGGGAGACACAGATGGATACTTATAGTTATAGACAAATCGACAAACAGGCAAACACAGAGAAAGATGAACAATCAGACAGAAACGCACATTTCAATGGCCAAAAAGGGCAATAAACACCGCCGCCATGTAGTCATGTTTATGTAGTCGATGAGTAAGCAACAAGGCGAGCAAACCAAACGCTTCATTCAGCAGCAGCATTTCCTGCTTGTTGTTAAACCAAAGACCATAACGGACTTTTTATGTGGTCAATGATCCTTAGAGATACACACAAATACGTATAATACATAGACAAAAGCAGAAGGAATTGTATGGTGCGCAAGTCGTAAGAGAAACATGTGACCGTATCCTACAATATAAAGAAGTTGGTAAAGGTCTAATCCTCAATAATTTTGTACGGTTGCCAACGACAAAAGATTTTTTGTAGAGTGGAAAAACCTGTAAAGCATACACTAAGCCAAAAATTGCGAAAAACTACTTTTGTCTGCTAATAAGGAAAATCACTTTTTTTTTTAAACACAAAATTGTTACTTCTTCCTGTCCTCTGCCATTTCCAGCAGCACTTTAATTAAAATTCTGTGCTGCAGAAATCAGCGGATGCCATTTTAAGTTGGTTCGTTGGTTTCGTCCGTCATTCAGATTGTATCTGTTTCTGCTGTTGTTGTTGTAACTATCCCGCCATCAAGACTGAACCGACCACCATTAATGCTTCGTCATTTGTTCATTCATTCAGAATTGAGTGAATTTCCCTTTTTGGCACAAATTGTAATTTGTTTTTGAACAATTTTAATGGGCGCGCCTATGCCAGTAGACCAGTGCAGGGCGCTAGTTAAATTCGCACACGAAATAGTTTTCGATTATTTTATTTTTTGTTTAGCCAGGCAGAACACTTGGAAACAACTGAGGCGAATGAACTTTAATGTGAAATGATATAGCACTAGGGAAAAATTATGTCAAAAATAGCAACAAACAAAATCATTAAAAATAGCTAAAATTGGAGAAAATAATAATTAGAGGTGGCGGAACTATACTATAGAAACACTTGAACGTAAAGATATTGGATCACAATACTTGGATACTAAATGATAAAAAATAATCTGAATTTTTACTAAAAATAAAAATAAAAGGCCACGTATTTTTTCTTCGAATTATTATGCTGTGTACAAAGGATCTTGTTTGCTTTGTTATGAAATCGGAAAATTTTATTTGAAATTTAAATCACCAGATGTCCTCTTACGTTACTCATAGTTTAATCCGCTCAGATATTACCTCGTTTTGAATATGTACTCGGTTTCTTTCTTGTCTATAGAGTACCACGTCACTTTTCTTAGGTAAGCGACGAAATTCAGATGCGTAGCCATCTAATCTATCTTTCTATCTAAGACCCTCTGTATAATATCCAACCTATTTGTATTGATCAATCCTTGGACGGTGGACTGTACTTCTCCAACACCCTCGTTATCATTTCCAACAAAACAATATGTTCTTGACCCACATCCAATATAACCTATTTCTTCTTATCTTATTAATTCTACTTTGAGTAGCTATTCTTGCACTCGCAAGCTAATATTTGATATGAAGTTCAGGTAGCACATTGTTGCATTAGGCAATTTATTATTTAATACGATAACCAGTTATCACACTTAAACATTCATACAAGAATGTGAGACCTTGTAAACAAAGTGCTTTTAAAAAATGATCAGAAATGGTAACAATCCATCATTATAACTAAGATAAAAGCTGCAACATATTAATGGCTTTTTTGGAAACTTGGCAACAATTGTATCTGCCAAATGTAGTCAAGAATCGACACAAATTCTATTGAGCAGCAAATAACGATGAGGCAATGAAAGCGACAAAAAAAAACTTATTTAAGCACAAAAACGCTTTCGCTTTTATCGGCGCCTTCAGTTGGCACCTGGCCAAAAGTGCGACTAGCATGATTTCTGACTTTCGGTGCACTGTATTTTTGTGATAAGGTGGGGAAGCATTTAATACAATTTGGTTAAACAGCTGCCAATTTTATGTCAAAATCTAAGAAAATCCACTGGCCTTGCTGATAGGCGCATTTTTATGACTTACACGTTGCGCAGTTTGAAGTCAAAGAATTTCCTTTAACTAATTTTTTTTTACGATTTTATGGCCAGCAAACTCACCTGCAACGAGAAAAAAGTAAAAGTATGAGCTTTTAATTAACGTGCCAAAAATAAAGTGAAAGAACTAAAAATGTAATTAAGCGCGAAAATAACATAGAAACTCATTAATTTTGACGACACCTCGCCGTACGTCGACTCATTAAACGAGCGAAACGCCTCTCTCTGCAGCCAATCAAATGTGGGCTGTAAAAGGCAAACCACAAAATCTAAAGCGGACAAAAAACAAGTGTGCCCACCACAAACAAATTTATGAGATTATTTTCAAAGCCGCAATTTTGTATTCTCAAAAATTTAAATTATTAAAAAAATTATACAAATTATTAAAAAAAAATTTAAAAACAAACAAGAAAACTCCCGAATTCGGTTGTATTGAAAACATAATATGCTTCAAACGGGGTTTTATATTCAAGTTAGTCAGTGTTGTAGGATGTATGATTTTAGGGATCTTGTAACATTAGATTGTAATAAAAGTAACCACAATCTGGTGAAAATCATACCCACAAGGTTAGATCTAATAGATGGATTCGCCTGAGCTGTACGGATTGAAGACCGAGTAATGACGAGTGTTACTCAAAATGAACTATCCGATCTGACCTCTGATACCAGTAATCATTGAAGACGCGCACTCGATCTTCCTAAATAAGGTGCACTCAGTTGCTCTCATTGCCGACCCCTTAAATCCACCACATGGCTCAAGAGTGCGTTCTGGACTTCCCCCAGCTATTGAAGCACTTCTGCTTATTAAGAGGAGACTTAGGAGACAGTTTTGTCGCACCCGGGACTCTATTGTGGACAGGGTTTTTCATAGAGTGTCGAGTGGAGTCCAAAAGCTGCTGACGCTTCATAAACAGGAAGAAAATGACAGGTTTTTATTAAATGTCTTCCCCGACGACCCCACAAAACACTCCTTGTGGAAGCTGGCGAGAAGGTATAAACAACAGGTAACCCCAAAATATCCAATCAAGAAGGCTGACGGATCCTGGGCTAGATCGATTTCAGCCATTTGATACCAGCTCAGAACTCAGGGTTCGACAGATCCATATGAGACTTGAAAGCGCCTTGCCTCCCGGTTGCTCCCATTACAGCCGACGAAGTCTCAACACATATTAAAGGGTTGAACACTAAAAAGGCTCCAGGTGAAGATAGACTGGACAACTTTACACTTAAGGCAATGCCGCTAAAAGCTGTGCTATTTCTGGTCCTCATTTTTAACTCAGTGCTGAGATTGGGATATGTGCCGAAACAGTGGAAGAAGGCGAGAATTTGCATGATTCATAAGGCCGGCAAGAGCCCTTACACCTTAGATTCCTACAGGCCAATTAGCCTGCTACCCACTGTAGCAAAATTGTTTGAACGCTGTTTGCTGACACGGATCCTGGACTTAAAAAAGGTAAAGCAAATAGTTCCTTCCTTTCAATTTGTCTTTCGTAAGTCCCACGGAACTCCAGAGCAGCTGAATAGGGTGGTTAACTTTATTCGCGAAGGATTTGAGGCTAAGGAGTACGTGGTGGCAGTCTATCTTGACATAAAGCAGGCTTTCGACCGAGTTTGGCACGACGGGCTGCTCAGTAAGCTCAAGAATCTCTTGCCGCCTCAACTATGGTTAATCGGGCGCAGCTACCTTGATAACAGGACCTTCTCAGTGGTACTGGATGGTGTGGAGTCTAGCATCAAGGCTATTGGCGCAGGTGTTCCCCAGGGCAGCGTTTTAGGACCTACACTTTATACCCTGTTCACGCACGACATGCCCACTGGGTCAGAAATACCGCTAGAGGATCCTCACGATCTGATCATTGCCACGTATGCAGACGATACGGCCATTCTCGTCAGAAACAAGTGCATTTATGAAGCCACGGACTCACTGCAGCAATACCTGCATATTTTTGAAAATTGGACACGACGATGGAACATTTGCATTAACAAAAACAAATGTGCCAATGTGACGTACGCCTTACGGTCAGATTTTTGTCCTGGAGTTTTCATTGGAAACCAGCTGCTGGAACACCATTTAGGTTACAAATACCTGGGTGTGTATTTGGATAGGCGGCTAACGTTCAAGACGCATATTTCAAGTATCACGAAATTCTTAAGACAGAGGATTGGTAAATAGCGTTGGTTTTTAAATAAGGTGAACATTTACAAAGCAATAATTGCTCCTGCTTGGCGATACGATTTGCAGGTGTATGGCATAGAAGCTTGGTAAAACATCACGATGGTGAGAGTACTGCAGGCCAAGACATTGCGTATGCTTACTGGTGCCCCTTGGTTCATGCGAACGGCGGACCTTGAAAATGACTTAAAAATACCGAAAATTGGCGATGTGATAAATCGTCAGGCCAAAAAATATATAGAGAGGTTGAAAAATCATCCAAATAAACTAGCAAGGCGCCTTCTAAAACGACGCAGAATGGGATGAGTTAGGGCGGCGAGACGGCTGAGAAGATCGCACACTGCCGACCTCCGTAATAGATCCTTTTAATACACTATACTATATCCCCACTTATTATTTAAGTTGTTTTGGTAATTTTTGTATATACAATTTAATTGAACTTGTTCTAATAATAACAGAAAAATTAAATATAAAGGAAAAAAAAGTAATCATCAGCCCACAGAAGAAATTAGTGTGCAAGTCGATAAGGCCTTGGAGTTCAGAACCACCCTACGTAGGATGAAGAAACTATAGAACTTTGAGTGCGAGTTCGACTTGGTATTCCAATTCGGATCCAATAGGCATCCCAAATAAGTTGTAGTAAACTTTTGTACAAGCATATCTCTTCATAAAACTACTATTTCGACAGCCTTTGGACAGTTCAAATTCGATCCCTCAAGAAATAAAAAGCTTTCCCACGGTTGTTTATTCGCAAAAGTATTCAAGACCAGATGGATCTTTTTTTATTTATTTATTTTTTTTTGTATGTTTACAAGGGTAAACTCCCTTAATAACTAGACAAACAAAATGTCAAAACAAACAATGGTCAAAATATATCCTGATATGCAATGTTAATTTTATTAAACAGTAAGATGATTTAGTTATAGTAAACACTACCCCATTATAAGCAAGAGACTAGCTCATAGGAGTATACTCTAGTAAAGGCAGCATAATCACATAGTCTTTCGGAAGTTGGTTTTCCTCAAAATCTCCCCTACACTGCGACCAACAAATCTTAAAAATTACTTCACCAACGTATAGAAAGAGAAGGGCAAATTCAATTATAAAATTGTTTGAGAATTTTGAGCGCATTTCCACGTTGGCGGCGGCTGTCAGTCTCACTCATTTCAAGGCCAGTAAGACAATAGCAAAGTTATAGATTTGATTCCTCGTATGCTCAGTTATAAAAAACAGAATTGCCAAAAAATAAACAGTTCTTTGTTTTGCTGCGCGCTAGATAAATAAATAATAGTTCTATTATCCCAATAAAATTCTGCTTTGTTTATTTGCAAACAATCGAAAATTTTCATTCAGATCGTTTCGATTTTATCACTGGTTCTCTTAGCTCAATGAAGTCTTTTCAGCCGGTTTTGCAATAAATACAAAAAAGAAGTAAGAGTACACATGTCAGCATTATTCAATTTGCGAAAAATGCGTTGGAGTTCAGTGAACGGAATTGATTGAAGTTCGGTCTGAATTTACGACACATTTTGGGAAACCTTGAAAGCTGAACTGGTTTAAGAAAACAAAACAAACAAAAAAGAAGAAGAAATTAAGTCAGCTGTAGAAGATAACTTCTAGCAGTGCAATAAATATGCTACAAACCATAACGTGTTATTCAATAGAAGTGGGTATTGATTTGCCCTGTTATATGATTAATTCTCAAGTAAACTGAGTAAGCTTCAAAAATTTCTTTAAAAAGAGCATGTGATGGCGGATAAGAAGAATACTAGGCTTCCAATGAAGTACACAAAACTCATAATCATACGTGCAACTCGTTAGACGTAGTTGTACATCTATAGCCAGAGTCTTCGTAGTCTAAGCTTGTAACTACCGGTCATTACCTTGCTCTTTATACATACATATATTCAGTCCTTTGTAGATCCCAAGTCATCCTTTTAGACACACATTCTCAATCATGGATGATGTATCCGAGGGTTTCGCTTAAAGCTCTTTTGAGATAAACCTACCAAACGCAACTACCTTTTAAAGTATAATTCCACAGCGAAACTGAGAAAGTTCTACATTATACCTCTAGATCGAGAACGATGTGTTTATTATTGTTTCTGTAACGTTCTATCAAAGGGGTGTAGTTATATAACATGCATGAGAAATTCAAGTTATAAATTTTATTTTTTTTATAGTTTGATTTTAAGTCAAAATCTACATGGTGGAAAAGTTATTTTATTACAAAGTCCTATATGAGAAGAAACCTGCCAATAATATATTGTGGAATTATATACTGTAATATTTCTATTTTTATTTTCAATTTTCTTAGTACTTTGAAGAATACTCGTAACATTAAGAAATCTCGTTGATTTGACGTAGTTTGGAACATTTTGATAAGTTCGTTCGTTTGTTGTGCAATTCTGTATAACTTAAGAATTGCAGGGCAATCAATTAGAATGTATGGGCGCAGGCAAATTAACTGGAATTATTTGTTCATTATAGGGATTACAGAGCATGTGGGTAGAAAAGTTATCAAAATTAAGACAAGAAACGAACAAACCCTTTTCATAACACGCCGCTATAACTAAGTAATTTTCCAGAAAAAGTGTGTGAGGGCAAAATGCGCTGGGCCACACCCACGGAACATGTTTAACAAAATGCCTCCAAATTTGTAACCTGAAACCGATATTTGTATACATTTCGTTGTTGTTATTGTGTATTGTACTCTACGAAGGATGTTGACAAGCTGACGCAAACCAAGCAAACCAGGACAATGGCACATCTACACACATGCGAGTACACACTTTATAGAACACGCACCCATAAATTATCTCAGATAAGGCGTCTCTGTCCGAACTGAGGGAGCGAGCAGCAAATGGGAGATTCATTCATGATATGTGGGCACATTTGTCTTGTTTTGTTTGTTGGTTGCTTGGTCGCTTGTTGTGACAACGCACTGCAGTTTAAAAGCATTGAAATTAATTTAAAAATTCCCTGAAAAAAGCATCTTTATATGAAAGCAAGCAAAAGCAAGTGAAACATGAAAGAATAGTCGCTTTTCAATTCATGGCGCAGGCGCGTCTGATTTGTTCGTATCTGATATGTTGTGATGGCCAAAGTTGTATTATTGTGCAAATGTAAATCGTTCCATTCTGAATTTCACACTTTTACTTTAAATGAATATAGGCCAAAAAAAAAATAATAATAAATAAAAAATTTATTAAATTAAAAGTGAAAACTGAGTAAAATGTTTAAAAAGATACGAGCACAAATTCAATCAGCGCATACGACCAGCTTAAACCAGACCACTTTCTAACTCGAATTTGCAACGCTTTTTAATTTTTCCTATTTTGTATAATCATTAAGCGTCAATTACGATTTAACTCGATCAGCCAAAAACTGCATAAAGTGAGAGATATAAAAAAGAAAAGTGAACAGAAAATAAAAATTGAAAGTTTTACAAATCAACTAGTATCAACACGTTTGACATAACGACTTGGGGACTACGTAAAACCAACTTAACTAATTAATTGCCTTGGTCTTTAATTAAGCGTTACGCCGACGCCGTAGATGTCGCGCACTTGATATACAACTAAACCGACCGCTCATTGGCATTAAGCACGTCATCATCTACAACTTCATCATCTTCACAATTATTGTCGTCGTCGTCGCCATTAATTGGCAAATTAAATTAAACCGAATTCATTTCAGTTTCGTGCTAACGGAAATTTCAGCAAATAAAAAATTCAAAAAACCAAGCTTAAGAGGGAGCGTGAGGAGCAAATATATCTGGCACGCTATATTTTTGTCAATTATGAATACGCCGATAGCGATCGTTTCTACCGTGCTCATCATCATCACCGGTTTGACCAGTTCGTCATACAAGCGACCCCAGCAGCGCATCTGCTGCCACCCAGCTGAGGCGCCGTTGATGATTCATGAAATCTTCATGGAAAACATTGTTGAATCTTATTGTGCTAATAATGCACATATATTCTTTATTCTCTATCTATTTTTATAGCCTTCACGATGCGAAGATTATTAACATTTTTCCATGAATTTTGTAAAATAGACATAGAAAAAATATGGTACATATATATATATTCTTGATCAGCTCAATGATATAAGCGCATGTGTCAAAACAAAATTCTACCAGAAAAAATTATTAGTCCCTTCATCTGTTGATCTGGGCACACCTTCGGTATAAACCTTAAATAGGATAGTGCATGGATCTATTTTAAGTTTTTATTTTTGAGCTAAAATTCAGAGGGAGCTTAGACATGAACCCTGGGAATGCTAAAACCACCACCACTGCACCGTTTAATCCCCGAATAAGCCCATGAATTAAATTCCTATATGAACAGCTAATTTCGGGACCTCTCATAAAAGATAATTTTCGTGAAGCGTATTAGCGTATTTCTTCGTGCGTGAAGCGTATTAAATCTTCAAAATAGCCGAAGTTAATAATATTTCTTCGTTTTAGTTAGAAAAGCTCTTTCAAAAATCTAAGAATAAGAAAAGTTGTTTGCTTTGTTTTTACAACTAGAGAAAAGAAAATCTTTTTTTTTTTCGTTGGCGACGTCGACTTTCTGACCTAATTTAATTAAATCATTTCCTACTTGAGGCTAGAAAATGATGATTATCATCGCCACCATCACCAACATCGTATATATCAATCTCTGCGTTGCATGTTGTTCGCTCTAGTCTGTCCGTCTTTACGTCCGAGTACGAGTACATTTGCCGTACGCATTTACGC
This sequence comes from Cacoxenus indagator, assembly GCA_035041755.1. Classification (NCBI taxonomy): domain Eukaryota; kingdom Metazoa; phylum Arthropoda; class Insecta; order Diptera; family Drosophilidae; genus Cacoxenus; species Cacoxenus indagator. The sequence goes on from JAWNKX010000379.1 coordinate 529,200, forward strand.
AGTCAGCCATCAGTTGAAGCCTCGTGTTGTTGATGCTGTTGATGAAGATGGCTTATTGTGTTGATGACGATGATGTTAATTTTCAGCACGCTGTGCGTTTATAAATTTATAGAGTATTTGTCAACGTGTCGTAATTTGCATTAATTTATTGTGTGACGATGTTGCTTGCTATAATTGATATAAACTGTCTATCAGTCAAAGAAACTTTGGTTGGGCCTACAATGATGCCTCAATCGAGTTATTGAGCTTCAAAAATATGCTGCGCAATACGCTTGTCGAAATAAACGGAATTTTGCAGTGGAATAAAAAATAAAATAAATAAAAAAAATCCACTAAAATAATAAATTAAAATTAAAATAAGCCAGCACAATAAAGAAATTATCAACTGGAAACGTCGCTGCTGCTGTTTTGCAGATACAGATACACGAAAACGCATAAAAACTCAGACCACGCATCTGGTGATAGCAGACACGACAAGTGCCAACAACAAAAAAAAAAAACACCAAGAAGCAGAACAAGTCACTCAGTCAGTCTGCCTGTCTCCAATCATTTTCAGGTTTGCTCACTCCAACTCAGATAAGAAGAGCAAAGAAACAAATCCACAGCCAACTTGAAGGAAAGTATCTGCGACAAAACAAAGCAACAAAAGAATAGCAGCAAAAGCAATAAAAGCTCATTGATCAATGAACAATAGTTTCGCTAGTGTTGCCATTCATAAATTATAACTGTAAATTTAATGCTAAGTATACAGCAATAGCAATTACACATTAGAGCCGTGAAGAAGGCCTACTTTGTGAGTGACAGCGCTACAATGCATGATTGAATAGAAGAGAAAACTGCATTGAACAGAACTTTCCAAATGTGTAGGAAAGAGAGCGAACGATGACGATATCTGTGCTCAAAGACCATAAATGTTGCGTAGGCAAACATAGATAGACAACCACACACTCACACACATATTATACATAGAGAAGTACAAAGACATAGCTTTACTTAAAAGTCACGTTCCAATTGCCATTGCGATTGCTATAACGTACTTCCAACTTGGAAGCGTTGAGCACAGATAAAGAAGAAGAGAGGCTTTTTTAAGCACAAGATGGTGCAGATACGTTAGAGGCGAGACTGTTCATGAGATAGCATAATTAAGAACGCGTTTATTAAAAATAAGTTTAAAAAAAATATGAAATGAGGTTTAAAAAGATGCGCTATGAGTAAGTAAGAAAGTACTAAATGATGAATAGGAAATTCGACGATTAATTGCTTATGAAGGAACTTGTGTGTGAATAAGGTGATAAATAACAACTTCAAAAAAGTCCCAGTACTTTGAAGTCAGGAGGAACTTTAACTTGGAGCAAATCACCTTTTGCAAAACGATTCAAACCTGAGCCCGAAACAGGCCTTTAAAAAATAGTTTCCTGACTCAAAAGAATACTATCTAGATAACTTAAGCAACCCTTTGGTCGTCGTCTGCCTTGCAGCTACATATTATATCTATCATACACTCACTCACTCATAGCACTCAAGCCAGCAGTTACAGGCGCTACCATACCTTAATTTTGAAAAAGTTGAAAGAGGCGTCGGATTAGTTTATATAGCTAGTGCCTCCATAGCCATTTTGAAGCCTTTCATATGGTAATCAACTTTATTATAGGAATCTAGAGTCAGGTTGCCATAAGAACCCTTCCGAAAAAAAGTTCTCAAAATATTATAGTAAAAGTTTCAGAGCTATTGAGTTGATTTTTTGTTATGAGCAGACATAACTTCATTCTCGGCGACCCAAACATGCACAATCTTAAATAGACATATATAGTCAAAGCATAAAACTAATAATTTGAGGTTTCTTCGAAGAGATCAGCAAATCCTTCACCAAAGATATTAAAGATTCTACTATGCCTTGAAGGTTTTATTATTACCTACAGTGATTTATTTTTTAAAAACACAAATTTTCTTTGGACTAGCTCGTAAACCCGTAATTATTGTTTATAGACAATAATCTCCCTGTTTAAATTATCATATGAGTCATTACAACCTATCAACCCTCACTCGCATCTACTAGCTTAAGTGTAAGTTTTTAGACGATTATATATACAAATATATTTTTTTCAAGTACGTACTAAATTAGGCCAAGCGTGCGAATAAAAATTGCGATTCAAACTTAAGCCAAGCCTGAGTCATCAAAGTTTAATAGCGCAACAGAGTGAGCACTTCAGCTTTGGTCGTAGTACTCTATTCAATATGCGTACTTAACGTAAGGTAACATAACGCAATACAAGGTAATGCGATGTGGCAAAATGCAAGCCACAATTTTCGCACTTTTTTACAACTCTTCCTCTGTTTGTTTGTTGGGTTAGCTGCTAATGAGGGCGTTAAGCGTAAATGAATGAAAAGTGTTGAACGCAGCATTTTTGAAATATTTTATTCAGTTTAGTTTATCAAGCATACAAATAGAATAGTTGCTATTTCATTATTTATTATTATTATTACTTGTCGCGGAGCGTGTTTCCGGCGGAAGTTTCATGTGCTGACTGAGTAAAATGAAACGATTTAAAGTAACTCAAACCAACTAAACTGAAATATTACGGAAAATTTTGATAAAAAATAAAGCTTTATATGCCTTAGTTATGTTGCTTATTAAGAAATGCGCTTTCCTTTTTAATCAAGAGAAATTTTGCTTTATTTTCTTTATTTATTTATTTTTTAAAAGTTTTTTTTATTTACTTGACTTAAGTAATCCTCAACTAGTGAGAGTGGCTGAGCTCGTCTCAACTCTAGCAGTCAAACAAGTCAAGTTCGCGTGTGTTTTTTCTGAATTATTTCTTCTGTAATCTTTCCAAGACATTTTTCGTTTTGTAAAATGACGCCTTATCGCTTCAAACTTGAACTCCATCTGTGTCGCAGCGCATTACGGGGGCATGACGTTGAGGATTCTTGCTCAAAGACGTGTATTGAACTTCAAGGCGGCCGTGGTCAACACTGAGAGACCTTCACACGCACTTAGCTCAGCTCAGCTTAGCAGCCTTTGGTCGCTGAACGCGTCTACTTGGCGTCAATGGTAATTTGCTCAATCTTTGGCGCGCCTTCATCAACAGATTAGAATCCTCTATTTTCTACAAGAGTTCAACCGCCAACTTGCTAGAGATTCGATTCGCCTTTTACCCTTTATACGCTTTGCCTTTTCTTTATCAATTAGCCGAGGCCACTGACTGGCACTGAGCTTCACGCAACTCCAATTAGCAGCAAGTCAAGCTAGACTCTTCTACACTCTCCTCTCTATCTCTGTGCTTATCCAGCACTCTATGGCATAACTCGCGCCCATTTTCGCTTTCAGTCTTCAAGCGGTTTGTTGTTGCCTTTCTTATCTATCAAAGTTTGAGATAAATTTAAAAGAAACTGGTAGACGCTATCATAATCTAAGCCCATACAACCAACCAAGCATAACAACAACAACAACAACAAAAGGCGCACACACGCAGTGCTGCATTCAAAGAACTGCGCTTTCTCGTGTATCTACGTATCTGTCAGTTTGTTTATGTGCACCTGTGTGGGTGTGATTGTCACTGTTTTGGGTTTTGATGGCCTCTAGCGGCAGCGTGTAACACGGCAGCGCCACCAATTCAAAATTATCGCATAAATGTTAATTTAATTATCAGATTACGCCATTTGAACTCAATTCTCAACTGACGACACAACGGCGCTCGGCATTTTTCCATAAACGATTTTGATTATTTCTGTACGCCTTTTTGTGGTGCCTTTGCTCAAATTTTTTGTTTAGTTTTGTTGTGGTGCAACAAGATAAACAAAATAACGTTTGCTGCTTTCAGTTCTTGTTTCTTCTTCTTCCTCTTCTTTGTAAATATGTAATTGAAATAAATATGATGAAAACAACAAAGAGGCCTCCAATAAGATGCCATAAAAATATACGATGCAGTTCAGTGAACTGGCGTTATTCCCACCACACCGACGTCTGCCCGAACCAACAGCTTTAGATAGAGTGTTGCCAATCAACAAATTGTGAATTTCGCAAAAACAAAAAATTCGCGCTTGAAAACACTTCACTCATTAAGCCCCAACTTTTTTGCAAAATTGCGAATGGTCACTCTGCGCAATTTTGACAGACATCAAATAATTGCAAAAGTAAAAAAAATATAATTTTAAAAAATATTAAATAAAACAATAGCAACAAAACAGTTGAATCAACTTTTGTTTAGTGCAAAAGTTCGTTCAGTTAACAACAAAAATAAGAAATCAGTCAGTAGTGGCAGCAGAGTGAGCCGTGCTTCGTTGACTTCAATGACTCACGCACGATGTGCACATACAATTCACCGCTGGCTTTCTCTGTCATACAACAGAGGTATGCAGCTCAACTGGTGCTCGGCAATTGTTGAAAAGTGCATTTAAAGTTAAAAACAAAAAAAAAGTTCAAAAGGGAAGTCAAAAAATCAGTCGAGCATAAATGTCGCATTTCCGATTCGCTGAGACCCAGTGACGTGAATAGTGAAGGGACTCGGTCAGGCGCGGCTCGGCTTGGCTTGGCAAGAAGCGAGTACGAATTCTAACTAAGAGCGAAGAAATTCTCAGAATTATAGAAAGTTCTGCCGATGACTCAGTGATGAACCGTTATGTGGGTATGTGAATTGTTAAGCGATCTTCAACGAGCACTAAGCACAGCTGTGCAAGTTTTTCTTACAGCACATCATGCCATATAACATATCAAGGGGGACTTCCCCTTTCCCGTTTAAATGTAAATATTTGTAGTAATAAGACACCTGTCCCCTGTATATAAAATACATTTTCACTTTTTTATAAATCCGATAAAATTTCCTAAGAGCTCATGGACTGTAGATATTGTAAGAGACTATTATTGTACAATATAGGCCCATGCATGAAAATTGGTTTATTACTACTTGTATAGATCTCGAAATTAACTACATAAAGCGTATCCTTGGTCTTTTATTCTAAGTGTACATTTTCATAATATGAGTGCTAATAATAATGACTTTGAAAGACTTTTAACACAGACCCGATGGTGAAGCGAAGCGTGTATATTTACAACACTCGTAGGAGCCTTAATAAGGAGAGATTTCTTTTGAAGGAGGCTCTTGAAAGAATCTTACAAGAGTCCGTATTTCATACCATTTATAGAAGCCAAGAGATTCAATATTATATTCGACTTTTGACATTAAGACACCTATGAGAGTCAACTGAGCATTTACAAAATATGGAACACAACACCATGTAGAGGCATTCTCATTTCATTAGAGAAATGGTTTGGTTAAATACAAGGCATTTAAATTGGTCGTAGTGCCGTTATTTGCTGCTAAAAAATATACTCGTAATTCACTAAAAAATGTAGTTCAATTTCCCACTTTAAATTGAATATATTTTCCATAGTTAGTAACGATTTAACTTAAATCATGCCAGCCATTAACATCGTATCTCTTAACACACTTGAAAAACAAGGCTTTTATAGATGCGTATTCCGAGACAAGCTAAGCACTTTAGTTAATTTACACAAGTTGTTAAAGCAAACCGCACTACCCTGTCCACGATGAAATGCAACTCTGCATTGAATGCAATTTTAATGATTGCCAACAATGATGATGACTATACTGTTGTTGTTGTCGTTTGTAAGTGGTATTGTTGTTGTCGATGATAGTTATGTGTTGTTGTGTTGTTGTTATTCACTATTAACTCAACTGGTTACAACACAAAATCCCACGTTAGACAAATCGCTTGCGCATGTGTCGGATGAGTACGAGGCAGACACTGTGTTCACTGGCTCGGATAGAGTGGAAAATAATTAATGCAAATCGTATGAAGACAGTAAAAAAATAAATAAATAAATAACAACAACGACTAAAAGCAAGGAATTGTTGTTTTTTTTTATTTATTTATTTTTTTTTTTTATGAAATGCCACATTTGAAAGTGGGTGTGTCGGCAATTGTTGCAAAGCGACTGTGAGAAATGCAGCAGGCGGAAGCCAATTGAAAAGGCAGTTTGAGAAGGAGGAGCAGCAGAGTAGTGCACTCGTTTGCGTGCCAGCACATTTTGGCCACAACAAAAGCGAGTTTACGACTATGTTTCGGCTATTCTGTGGCTTTTGTTTTAATAATTGTAACGTGGAAAATCGATTTATCGATTCGTACACAAAAATGAAAAATGCACAAAGCAAAGTTGGCCAAGTAATTATGAGTAAGAGAAGCATCATTATCGACATCATTTGGCGGCAATAGTTACTGCCACGGGGCACGTGCCACATGCCATTACCTTATAAGCAAACCCGAGCTTAAGCGAAATACGCTGCACGCGCGTGGCAGATTTTACTATAAGCTTTCCCCTCGAATGGATATAGCCTGTTTTAGGCACGTTTTGAATATTGATTTTGACAAAGGTCACGAAATTTGCACGCTCAGTGCATGTGTTTGTATCATGATGAGATTAGCAATATTAAAGAAAATTAATTATGGGCTTTCGAAAAAGTAATAAAACAAAAAGACAATGGAATAAAATCCCCTAAAAATGAGGCAATGCAACAAAGTATCGCTACATGTGTCCCAGACCGACGCCCACTCTAAAATTTATGACTCACTATAGCTAAAACAACCACAGCAATAAGAACAACAACTCAATCTAATATCAGGGTGTCAGTGAAGTTAAGGGATAAAACTGTATTCTTACCACTATTTTCAGGGGATGCACGGCTTTCGTAGGATTACTCATCGTTGGCCGGCGCAGCAGACAGGGGAAGGTGTGACAGAGTAACGCTAGTTTCTGATCTAATGTGGATTGAGTACAGACATAGCTTAGAGTGCAAATGCAATTAAGACACATCGTCATCATTATCACCATCACCATCGTCAATAACAACAACATCATTAAAGCCAAACTCACTCTTGGCCGAAACAAGTTTCGACCACCCTAAAAACGAAACACTTCATTCCAATTGACAACAAGAAGACAACAAGAAATGGCAGTTGAAGTGGCAGCAACGGCGGCAAACTTCCGCTTCCAATTGCAATGCGAAGCCAAACCGAAAAGAAAAATTGGTCCAACAATGGCGCCGTCAATGCTGATGGCTGATGGCTTTGTATGTGTTCAATTTTCATGAAAACCAAGTAAGCAAGCAATAGAAGAAGCAGGAAAATTGGCTGACGATGCAAGTCAGTCAGATGAAGACGTTAGGAACGCCGCAAGCATCAAGCATTTTACGCATTTTAGATGCGACCAACTGGGGTCGCGTTTAGACCCGGTCGGTGGTACTTTAGAAGAACCAGCCAGCAGAAAATGAAGAAGGGCAACAAATAAGTAAACACTACATTGGGCAATGTAAAAGAATCGAAAATAAAACGGCTAAAAAATAATTCGGCTTTGTAGTGTAGTAATACACTTTACAATTTTTTGGGGATCTAAAATTTTACCCAAAATGTCTGAAAGCAGATACACAATCTGATCTTAGTATTTTTTTATTTTTTATTCACAGAGTTTATATGTATGTACTGAATCACACAACATACCCCCCTGTAGACATAAAAGGTGATGCCATTTCCAGTAGCATGAAATACCTGGAACTAACAGACATATGGTTTGAAACCGCCATAGTGCAACGATAAGAAAGAAGCTGAATTCGAAACTACACAAAATTAATTGGCTAAGCTTAATCTACGCAATAAGCTGTTATGGTATTTTGCAGTTAGTACCGACTAACAGAACCCTGTGAATCTTCCGTTCAGATCGCTGAACAAGATACCCATTACTGTTAGCCCATTACTGTTATGTCTTTGTTGTACACTGCCGCTCACTTGAATAAGAAAAAGACTAGTTTCATGTTTGCAAATCGTCCTTTGCTTCTTTCGGCTCTTTCTCATTTTATCTTTAAAGTAACGTTCAGTAAGCTATTTGTAGAAAAAATGCAAGACAATGGCGATCACCATTATAATTTATTTGAGATTTATTTTCAACTTTCACGCCCTTTTCAGGTTTTATAGTTATGGCAATTTAAGAGATTCTGAAGTTCATTCAAATCAATAAAAAAAATGTAGCCCAAGATTTCATCTCAAGTCAGGCTGACACATTGCTAACTCTGCTCTTCGTAAGGTTATTAAGAATATATGCATATATATATACATGGTTTACGATTTCTCTCTTTCACTGTGTTACAAACTTCATGTTAAAGTTAGAATGCTAACCACTGCGTAAAGGGTATACAAATTTAGCGTCTTCAAAAACTTCTCGACCTCGAGGGCACTCGAAATCAGGTCTTTTTCCTGTATGCCGCGCAGCGAGAGCAGCGTAATCAAAACAAATAAAATCTTTTATAAAAGGAAGCCTGAAGTGAAGTGAAATGAATTGCATAAATTCAATTGGGGAAAAAAAGAAAAGTTTTTCGTTTACTTTTTTTTTCTTTTTATTTTTATTTTCTTATTTTGTGTTTACGCATTTGAACGCAATGCACGCTTTGCATTCAGAAACGTTCGTTTGCGTCGGCTTTACTGAGCCGAGCGATCAATCGAAAGAACGATAAACCGATCGATAGACAATGAGCGGCTGCACGAGTGCAAGAGTGATAGTCTCCAGTGACGTTAACCGTGTGAGTGTGACAAGAGCTGTCTATGACGACTTCGCTCTTTGCCATATGGGAAAGCAATGCACGGGTGATTAATCAAATTTTTCTTTTTTATGTGTCTGGCATATGAAATATTTTATTCTTCTTCGCCTTTTGTTGATGAATAATGCACATTTTCAACATTGTTTAGTGGACAGAAAAAATTTCCGGTGACGTCTTCCTCTTCTTCTCTGCGTTTCAAGTTTTGTTGCATAGACGAAAAGTCTTAATTTTTATGCTTTTGTGTCGCCACTGCTAATTCAATAAGGCGAAGTATTAGTGATGTTTATGCAAAATTAATAATGATAAAAATAACTGCAGTGAGGACTGTTTGGTACGCTTTAAATAAGCAACAAGCGTTGTATAATAATAAGTACTGTTCATAAAAAAACGAGGAGAAAATCTGGAACTATAGAAAACTGTACTTCATTATTTTTTTCACTTGTTGCGGGATGTAAGATAAACTACGCCAGCATGGATAAATAGAGTAAATAGATAAAACTCACGTTACATGGTCAATAGGGCGTTGCTATAGCTAAAGTAATATCTGATATACGACTAAGTTAGCTACAATTAGGTTGGAATTACTTGAAAGCAACTTCAAACTTCACGGGATTCTTTCTACACTCCTACTGTTTTATGTGTTATTACAAAGTACATGGTCGACTACAAATGCTTTGTAATATATAGAAAACAAGTAGCGGTACATTGAATTCATAGTCAACTTATTGTTGGATTGTTGGGTGATTGTCCGGTCAACATGTTGCATAGAGTGAACAGATTGACAAAGCACGCCATGACTTGTTGCATGTAATTGAACGAGACGCGTGTCATAGTCATCTACTACGGGGACGTTGGACGGACAGCGAGCCACAACTCGAGTCAAGCACGAGTTAATTGTTCAATCAATCAGTCAATCAGTGAAAGACACAACAAAATGCAAGCATGTTTTGCATAATGGCAATGAGTGATGACAATTTAGGCGAGGGACTAAGCAACCCTTGGTTAGATGATGGAGGCAGATAGTAAGAAGGATTCATTGTTGAGTAATAGTGAGTTTTGATGCAAGAACTCAAAAAATGAATGAAAATCAGCGAAAAGAGGAAAAAGCTAGAGAGGAAAGCAAGAAATATTACTTAAAAGACCCTGAAAGGCTGATAACGCCATATCTTCAAAACGATTCGAAAGGGAGTGATGAAATTTGGTACGTCAGTCGTAGCTATAAAGAATTTTCCGGTTTAAATGCTTACTGGTTTCAACTGAGAGGAAGAATCAAATATTAAATTTAAAAATCCATTGTTTTTATAAGGGCAACTTTTTAATATAAAAAAGAACTAGTTTTCATTAATTATGAAAACAGCTCAACGAACATGGAACTTAACATTTTGAGAAACTGGTCCCAAGATAAGTTACCGAGTTTCAAAAAGTTGGAAAATAACTCAGTCAGCGTGAGGCTTAAACCTCTTTTTACCTTTATAAGCGTGTCTACATGCGTCAATAATCCAAACCAACACAAACAAGTAAAAATGAGTGCACCGAAATATATTCCAGTTGATTAAAGACGACTTTCGACAAGATTAAGGCAAAGAAAACACACTTGACGACGTGAGATTTGCGAGTTAACTCAATTGTAAAAAATAATAATAAATAGATAAAAAAGAAATAGAAAATCTGCATTTGAGCCAAGTCAACCAACACATTTGAGCCAAGTCAACGGCTCAAATGAACACGTGCTCTATGGAAGCGCCACAAAGCAGACTCAGGTTTCATGATTTGAGGTTTTCTAGGTTGACTTACGTCTTTTTGTTAGACAAGGTTAAAATCGCACAAAACAAAAACTAATAAAGAAAACTAAAAAAGAGACAAAATTTACTGGAAGAAGTAAATCAATCTTTTTATTGTAGTTCGTTTTTTGTTGTTACAAAAAATCAGGTTTCCAATTTTCAAGGTTCAAAAAGCTTTGCTCTTTGTTGAGAGGGGGTTCAGCGGGCGTGTTAGGTTTTGACAATATGAGTGGTGGCGCGACGTGAACAAAGCAAAGCGTGACTTTAGCCAATTGGAAAACTCACCTCTCGTGTCCAATCTGTTGTTGTTGCTCTTGTTAGTGTTGTGTGCGATTGCTTCTTGTTGTAAACATGTGTTAAACAGGAGCAACAACAGAAACAACCAACTTAGACGAGACCATTGGCATAACGATGGTGGTGAGTAGGGGGACATCTTCGTCTTTGACGTCGTCGAAGCGCAGTGTCTGGTTTGTTGAGTTGCGTTGTGTTTGAGTGGGGTGTGTTAGGATGCGTTGCGCCGTGTTGGATTTGGGGCGAACAAACAAAAAAGAAAATGCAAAGAGATGATGACGGCGCCCTTGACTACAGCAGCTGCAACGGCAAACTTGCTGGGAAACGAAGACGACGGACTTTTGTGCAGACAGCGACGACGACGGATGCTGTTGGTGACATCACTTCCCGCGTTGGCTTATTTGCACTTTGAGTGCGGCTCTTGTTTGATTATTTGCTTTCCTGCTTCTTTTTCTTTTTAAGTTGTTGCTTTGTTGTTGATTTTCCGGGAGGATGTGCGAGGTCGAAAGGCTAAGATTGATTTGCATTTGATGAGCCCCACACTCTTCTTTATGCTTTTAAAACAACTTCTTTTCTTTTGTTTTTTTTTTATTCTTTCTTTGCACGACTCCAATTTTTCTCAGCACAAGTGATAAGAGCAAATCCAAAGCACAATTAGCACTTGTTCACGCACACCTGAACACACACATACACGCAGTTTCAAGAAGGAGGGAACGAAAGTGAGCCAAAAATTCTTTTACGTGCAACAAACGGGAACACAACACATTTTTTGCACTAAACAACTCTTATATTTATTTTTGTTGTCATTGCTTCATTGCAATTCCCTTCTTTATTCACAGCACTTTTGATCAATTTGTTTAATTCGAAACGGTTGCACTAAATTAAAAGTACAATGATTTTTTCTATTGTTTATTTTCAGCGAATTTGCAATTGAGAAAATTTAAACAAAAAATTTCTGCATATTCGACACCCAATTTGACTCGCAAACCACTCGAACCGACGACATGTACACCATCAACCGTACGATTTCAACCAAACCTTCGATTTGAGGTGGTGAGGATTGACCAACTATAATGAACTAAAATCGGTGTAAGCAAATGCTGGAAAGAAATATCCTAAAAAATACCAAACTAAGCTTATTAGAAAATGTTATTTTACATTATTATCGTATAATATAGTACGTTACTATGGCATACACGGAAACCTAAGTGGGTTCAGTTTTGACATTCTCATCTAGTGTTATTTTAATTTTATGTTTTCAAAAGACCCCTGATATTTAAAGCACTGCAATACTGACTGACGTATTTCATAGAATGTTAATTTCACATTTTACTGCTGAAATTACCGACCTCTTACGACTACATTTTAATGCAATATTTCACGATATTCTGAAAATCTATCAATTGCGAACAGCTGACGCGGTGTTGCGAGTTGTGTAGAATTAACAAATAAACGGAAAGTGGAAACTTCTTTAGTTAAACGATTTTTTGTATGAGTTCACGTCATCCAAATGCTATTTTTTTTTATTAATCATTCGTTCGCTTTCTTCATGTTTTGTAATTGATTTTTATATATTGATGACTAACAGAGGATGTTGCCATTTTTAATATACAGTTGGTGCGGAAAGAAAGTTCTCTCTGTCTTAATTTAATACCTCATCTTTATGTCAAATTAAAATATTACTGTGTCAAAATGGAAACACAAAACACGCCGAAGTAAGTATGTCCAATAATTATTATTTATAAATTGAAATTTAGAAATTGTCTTATGTATTTTCAGGAAAAAAAGAGGAGAACGCACAACTCACGAGCAGCTTAGGTACTTTGTGGCATTCTACAAGAGGCATCCAGAGCTACAACCTGGACGAAATAGTTCGGTGTCACCACGGGACGTACAAAACTTGTGGGAGCAGCTGTCCAAGGTTTTGAATGGAATAAAAGGACCCAAACGCACAGCACCAGAGTGGAAATCAGTAATATACTTAAATAATTATTAAATGTTCACTTTTATATGGCAATATTTTATTGGAGATCCTCACACATTGGAAAAGCCTTGTTTGTTGGCGTACTCGCAAAGCGAGGGCGGGTAAAATTGTGAATGATGGAGGATCGCAAACAGTTAAAGTAAGCCCATTTGAAGAGCAGGCAGGAAAAGCTTTTGAAGATGCTGATGTCCAAGGAGTTGAAGGTGACATGACATATGGATTCAGCAAGGTACGATATAAAATAATTTATTTTGGTATAATAATATATTTTTGACTCTACCAGATGCAAGCAGATGACAACGACGAGCAGCTACAAGTAGATGACAGCAATGAACAGCTACGAGAAGAAAAGCAGATTGACCAACTTATCCAAATTGTTTTGCACAACATAGAGGCCCAAAAGCTCCATGAAGAGAACCAAAAAATCCAGGACGAGGCACAAAGAAAACGTGACGAGGCCCGAAAGATACGCGATGAGCAAATTTTGGCCTCTAATTTGTCATTACAGCAGACGTTGGAAAAGGTGGCCAACTCATTCGCAATTTTGCTAGGGACTGTAGGAAAAATTGAGAGCTTTAAAAAAGAGACGTAAAACAAATATAAATTTATTAACAAAAAAATGTTTTTGGGTTTATTTTAATGGAGTCGCGTTATATAACTGCTTCTCATAGACGCAGCATGTCTGTGTAGATTATTTTGAGGAGGTCTATTTGGCGTCTCCTCTTCTGCCTGGGCCCCCATTGTTTCACTGTCAATCGGCAAATGAGTTATTCAGTTTACTGCGATAAAAGTGTTTCTCTAATTATTCCAAAAAAAGCTTTTATATATTATATTTCATACAAGATTATGTTTCATATAAAATAAGTGACAAATCCTACTTTTTAATTGAGGTATTTTTTATTTCATACAAAATAACGAACTGTTATAAGTTACAAAGCTCGACTTGAAACATAAGGTATTGTAATTAGATGGAATTTTCCGACTTACCTGGTAGACTTTCGCACCAAACTTCACTAGATTACTCTCAAGAGTTTTCTAGAATCCTACTAAAATCTTCATTAAAATTGGTCAAGCGGTTACAGAGTCTATTGGGATCATACCATACATATGTATATATGTATACATCGCCTTTATATATAAACTCTAACAGTTTAACAGAGGCATTTTTAACAGAGTTGCTTCATAAGGAGAGCTCTCTCTGTCTTAATTTAATACATCTTCTTTATGTCAAATTAAAATATTACTGTGTCAAAATGGAAACACAAAACACGCCGAAGTAAGTATGTGCAATAATTATTATTTATAAATTGATTTAGAAATTGTCTTATGTATTTTCAGGAAAAAAAGAGGAGAACGCACAACTCACGAGCAGCTTAAGTACTTCGTGGCATTCTACAAGGAGCATCCAGAGCTACAAGATGGAAGACATAGTTCGGTTCGGTTGTGGGAACAGCTGTGCAAGGTTTTGAATGAAATAAGAGGACCCAAACGCACAACACCAGAGTGGAAATCAGTAATATACTTAAATAATTATTAAATGTTCACTTTTATATGGCAATTTTTATTGGAGATCCTCATACATTGGAAAAATCTAGTTCGTTCGCGTACTCGTAAAGCGAGGGCGGGAAAAATCATTGTTGGTGGAGGATCGCAAATAATTAAAATTAGCTCATTTGAAGAGCAGGCAGGGAAAGCATTTGAAGATGCTGCTGTTAAAAGAAGGGAAAGTGGCATGACATATGGATTCAGCAAAGTACGGTATGAAAAAATTTGTTTTCGTGTAGTATTATATTTTTGATTCTTTCAGATGCAAGCAGATGGCAACGACGAGCAGCTACGAGCAGATAACGGCAGTGAACAGTTACGAGAAAACGACAGCAGTGAAAAGATACAAGAAAAGCAGTTTGATAAACTTATAAAAATTGTTTTGGAAAACATAGAGGTGCAAAAACTGCATTTAGAGAACCAAAAGATCCGTGACGAAGCACAAAGAAAACGTGACGAGGCTCAAAATATACGCGATGAGCAAATTTTGGACTCCAATTTATTATTACAGCAGACTTTGGAAAAGTTGGCCAGCTCATTCGCAATTTTGGCAGAGACCGTGGTAAAAATTGAGAGCTTTAAAAAGAAGACGTAAAATAAATATAAATTGATTAACAACAAATATATGTGATATATATGTATATGTGATTTATAATTTTTGTATAATTTATATTTTACTATTTATATTTTTTTAAATATTTTTGTTTGACAGACTTACGATTTTAAATTTGACATACTTTTCGACGGCAAACTTATGAAGCAATATTGTTTTAATACAATTAATCCAATTTACTTATTTCCCGATGGAGTTCCAACGCCTTGCTACACTTTGAATGAGTTTCAGTGGCTCATCTCCAACATCTCATTGGTTATTCCAGAATTTCTCATTTTCTGTTGGGCTTTTTCGAAAATAAGCAACCACTTGACTCTAACGACTGCGCTCCAATTCCTTGTTATCTAAGCCGTGTTTTAAAATCAGGTTTAGTGCAAAACAACCATAATTCAATGATTATTGCATTTTTCATATAGCTTGCGTTATCAGAAACAGCTAAAACTATATTTTTTCTGTTTTCTCAATACCATATGTTAAACTGAACTTAACAGACTGGCAACATGCGCTTTACAGACTGCTGTAAAAATTAGCTTTATTTATCAATGCAGCTCTGTCACTTGTCACTACAGTCCATGTTTGTTGACATAGTGTTGAGAATAGCCGCTCTATTTTTAGAAATAGTGTATGGTATTTTTAATGCTTCTTCATCACTCTGAAATAATGGCTGCGACAAACACGATGTAGTAAGTATTTGTAATAATTATTAATTAAACAGTATAATACAAAAGATTCTATATATTTTTTAGTAAAAAAATGAGAGAACGCACAACCCACGAACAGCTGCACTGGTTTGTAGCGTTCTGCAAGAAGCATCCGCAGCTGTTAGCCGGAAAAAATAGCTCTCTGGCACCTCGGACGATGCACGATCTGTGGGGACAGCTCGCAAAGGATTTAAATGCCATAAGAGGGCCCACGCGCTCAGCAACGGATTGGAAATTAGTAAGTTATATATATAGTTGTTCAATATTCGCTATGTTATCGCATTTTTTTTTACTTCAGAGTCTATCTAATTGGAAGAACCTCATTCGTTCGCGTGCTCGCAAAGCGAAGGAGGCAGCGGTCATGACTGGTGGAAAACCGCAAACAGTGAAAATAAGCAGGTTTGAGGAGCAGGCGGTAAAAGTATTTGGAGTTGCTGCTGGCGGTGTGGCTAACGGTGAGATACTCGGATTCAGCAAGGTAATGTGTGAATTAATTCATTTTTGTGTATTAAAATATTTTTTATTCATACAGATGGAAGCCGACAACAACGACGAGCAGCTAAAAGCAAATGCCGACGAGCAGCTACGAACAGATGACAACTTGGAGCCTATACGAGCAGATGACAACTTGGAGACTCTAGGAGTAGTTGACAACTTGGAGCCTCTACGAGCAGTTGACGACTTGGAGCCTTTACGAGCAAATGACGATAACCAGCTTCAAGGAGAAAATCGGATTGACCAACTCATCCAGATTGTTTCGCACAACATAGAGGTTCAAAAGATCCGCGACGAGGCCCAAAGAAAACGTGACGAGGACCAAAAGATACGCGATGAGCAAATTTTGGCCTCAAATTTGTCATTACAGCAGACCTTGGAAAAGGTGGCCAACTCATTCGCAATTTTGGCAGAAGCCATGGGAAATATTGAGAGCTTTAAAAACGAGACGTAAAATAAATATAAATAGATTAACAACAAACGTATTTGTGTTTATTATAATGGAGTCTCACTATGTAACTGCTTCACTGTCAATCGGCATACTATGCCGATGTTTCATACAAATCTAGTGCAGTTCAAAGCTTACGCGGCTGTAGTGAAACGTGAATTTTATTGCAATTCCTTTCAAGGTCAGTTGAAGCCACTGAAAATGGGGTCCCCCCATATGTAGCCGTACCCACGACCTACACCACATTGCAGAGTCGTGTGTCAATAGTGTGCTAAATATTATACTCAAATTTTGTGACTACCTCATAAGTTGGTCACAAAAGATGCTTTAGTTATAACCAAAGACTCTCTAATGTAGGATCTTTATGCCACACAGTTTTGCGGTTTTTGTAA
Organism: Cacoxenus indagator; assembly: GCA_035041755.1. NCBI lineage: Eukaryota > Metazoa > Arthropoda > Insecta > Diptera > Drosophilidae > Cacoxenus > Cacoxenus indagator. The sequence continues at coordinate 546,056 of JAWNKX010000379.1, forward strand.
TGAATTTCCAAGATGGCGGTTGCCAAAGTTGAATAGACGCAATCATATATGCAATCATATGAAACATACTCCAACGAAACGCATTTCGCCGCAGAAAGTTGACCGACTTTCTACTTTGCTTATGCGGTTTTTGCGGCAAACAACTATTGAGTTTTAGTGTTAGTAAGGAATTGGCACTCATCACTAATATTTTTGCTGTGTGTACATGTTGAAATGCAGTATGAATACTGATTCTACCCTAACGTAAGTCATATGAATTGGCGGAACAAAATTAGCAATTGGGAAAAAAGGAAAAGTAAGTATGCATTTATTATACCAATGTAGTGAACTTGATATAAAACAAGATTTATTTATTGCAGGTCAATTACTAGTGTTGCAACGGAGTTACCGAGAGCCACGTTTTCCTTTGAGCCAGAAGAGTCGGACATTGATGTCATGTTGGACGACGTAGAGGTATGGTAAAATTAAAAGTTTATTAATATCTTTAATATTCATCTCTTTATCCATACAGGGTTCGCATTCGTCTTCTACGTCAACTTCGTGTGCGGAAACCGAAACGCGTAAAAGCAGGCAGTTGAATTGTCCAAATCCTACGACTTTCCTGGAATATATGACAGGAATTGCTGAAAAGCGATTCTGCCCAAGCGAGGAACGAGACGAGCACAAACCATTCTTGCCTGCGAAAGAGGTAGAAGATGCTAAAGTGAACATTTTAAATTATTTGCATGGATTGATAAAGAAAAAAGATAAATGAACTAGTTGTTTTACTTTTTATTTATGAATAAATATTCTTTTAAATTGTCCCTTGAATTGAAAGGCATTTTTCGAGGAGTTATTTGACGAAAATCTGCTAATTTCTCGTGTCTTCGCCATTTTCTTCTCTATCAACATATTCAGTTGTGCACGATAACAATGGCGAATACGATTTTGTCTGCTGTTTCGGGAGAAACAGTAGTCCGTAGTCTTCCTTGTTTTTATCGAAATCCATTTTTATTATTATAATTCATTGTTTAAATTCAAATTCACTTGTGAAACAGCACTGCTGTCCATCCACATTAAGCAAACACATGTTTCAGCATGTTAGTTAGAACATAAGCTAATTGTTCAATGTTATTCAATGCACAATCGTTCGGCTACTGTATTATCATAAGTGGCAACGCCGTTACTTATGACATAGAGCAGTTAAATATATACAAAAGCTTTGAATGAAAATGATATAAATAAGTAATTTGTGCTTCGGAATTTTTTAGTGTATTTAGTGCCAATATAAGTATAGTGCATTAGGCCACCACATAGACCATTGGTAAAGTATAAGCTTTTCGGAGTGGGTCGGTCCGATCGCAGTAAAATTTGCGCTTAAGGTTTGGAAAGTGTGACGTGGCCTTTTCTCCTCGTAAATACAACGAAGAAGCATTAAACACTATATCCTGAACGAACAAGTAGAAAAGCAAAATGAAGTATTTCTTACTTTTTGCACTGCTTTTGATAGCAGGTGAGCAAGGGGAAAAGTAAATAATCAAAAGTGACCGGCATCTTGTGCGGCGTGTTAAAAATGGAAACAAGTTATAAAATGTAATACAAAAGAAAATATGTACTTCTTTATTTTTAGGCATAAGTCAAATAAATGCTGATAGCAGCGGCGAAGAAGTGGTCGATGATTTTAAGAAAGTCGATTTGGATTTGGGTGCCTTCAAAGAAGGTTCCAGAACAGGTAAGCGAACAGCATGGCTGACGCGACGCCACTTAAGTACACGTCACCGATAACGTGTGCCGCCCATTTACCGCTACTTTTATCTCTTTGTCTTACTAACACGATTAGATGCTGAGACTCTGCAACGTGAAGAAGAAGCAATCCAATTGGATGGTCTCAATGTGGCTCAGTTGAAAGAAATCCGCGAAAAAGTAAGAACAAGAAGATGAAAATGAAGTCCATTTTTGATAATAGTCATCTTTCCCGGTTATATGTTTTGCCCCTCTTAGGCGGAAAAGTTCACATTCCAAACGGAGGTGAATCGCATGATGAAGTTGATCATTAACTCTTTGTACCGCAACAAGGAGATCTTCCTACGTGAGTTGATCTCAAATGCCTCCGATGCCATCGATAAGATTCGCCTGCTTGCGTTAACCAATCCGAAAGAGCTGGAGTCGAATCCAGAGCTGCGCATACGCATCAAGGCTGACAAGGAAAACAAAGTGCTTCACATTATGGACTCGGGCATTGGCATGACACATCAGGATTTGATAAATAACCTTGGCACTATAGCCAAGTCGGGCACGGCTGATTTCCTTGCCAAAATGCAAGATCCAAGCAAGGCAGAGGGTCAGGACATGAACGACATGATTGGCCAGTTTGGGGTTGGTTTCTATTCGGCATTTTTGGTTGCCGATCGCGTTGTCGTCACCACCAAGCACAACGACGATAAGCAGTACATTTGGGAATCGGATGCGAATAGTTTCAGTATTGTTGAGGATCCACGCGGCGATACACTCAAACGTGGTTCCATTATCTCGCTGTATTTGAAGGATGAGGCTCAGGACTTCTTGGAAGAGGACACTGTTCGCGAATTGATCCGCAAATACTCACAGTTCATCAATTTCCCCATTTACATGTGGTCCAGCAAATCGGTTGAAGAGGAGGTACCTGTTGAGCAGGATGCGGCGATGACCGAGAACTCTGAGCATTCGGAAGATGATGTCGAGGAGGATGCTAAAGTTGAAGAGGAAGCCGAGGAGAGTAAACCGAAAACGAAGAAGGTCACGAAGACGGTTTGGGATTGGCAACTGATTAATGACAGCAAACCAATCTGGACACGTAAACCATCTGAGGTTACTCAGGAGGAGTACGTTAGCTTCTACAAGAGCCTGACCAAGGACTCGAGTGAGCCACTTACGCAGACCCACTTCGTTGCCGAGGGCGAGGTGACATTCAAGAGTTTGTTGTACATACCGAAAGTGCAGCCATCGGAGTCGTTCAATCGCTACGGCACCAAATCGGACAACATTAAACTGTACGTTCGTCGTGTCTTTATTACGGATGAGTTCAACGACATGATGCCTAACTATCTGAGCTTCATACGTGGTGTTGTGGACTCCGACGATTTGCCTTTGAATGTGTCACGTGAAACGCTGCAACAGCACAAACTAATCAAAGTCATCAAGAAGAAGTTGGTACGTAAAGTGCTCGACATGATCAAGAAGGTTGATAAGAAGACGTACGAGCAGCTCTGGAAGGAATATTCCACTAAGTAAGTTCAATGTCTACCAACACTTAGTCCTCCTATTAATCTTTTTCTCCATTTACCGCTGCAGCCTCAAGCTTGGCATTATGGAGGACCCCAGCAACCGTTCGCGTCTGGCTAAGCTCTTGCGCTTCCAATCATCACATGGCACTGGCATCACATCACTCGCTGAGTATGTGGAGCGCATGAAGCCTAAGCAGGAACACATCTACTATATCGCTGGTGCGAATCGTGCCGAAGTTGAAAAGTCACCCTTCGTTGAGCGTCTGCTCCGCAAGGGTTACGAGGTGCTCTACTTGGTTGAGGCTGTCGACGAGTACTGCATCTCGGCACTGCCCGAATTCGATGGCAAGAAATTCCAGAATGTTGCCAAGGAGGGCTTTAAACTCAACGAATCCGAGAAGTCCAAGGAGAAATTCGAGGCACTCGCCAAGTCCTATGAGCCCTTGCTGAAATGGATGAATGAAGTTGCTCTTAAGGGTCACATTTTGAAGGCGCAAGTTTCAGAGCGTTTGAGCAGCTCGCCATGTGCTTTGGTTGCCGGTGTCTTCGGCTGGACCGGCAACATGGAGCGTTTGGCTATGTCCAATGCGCACCAGAAGGCGGACGATCCGCAGCGCACCTACTACCTCAACCAGAAGAAGACATTAGAGATTAACCCACATCATCCGCTGATGCGTGAACTACTGCATCGTGTCGAGGCTGATGAAGCCGATGAGACAGCCAAGGATTTGGCTCTCATGATGTTCCGTACTGCAACACTCCGTTCGGGCTACATGCTTCAAGAGACCGCCTCCTTTGCGGACAGCATTGAGAAAATGTTGCGCCAAACACTCGGCTTGCCGCTCGATGAGGAAGTGCCGCAATACGAAGACGACGACGATGAGGCCGCCGGCGGGCAAGATGAATCTGCGAATGTGAATTCAGATGAGGGCGACGCCAATGCCGACGATGATGAACAAGAGCACGATGAACTCTAAGTCGCCTGTCAGCTTCGGTCGGCACAACACACATCATTTGTAAATAAGTGCGTCAAATTCAGACTGAAATCGAATTAGTTTCGTCTTCTGATATCCGTGTGTGGCAACTGTCCTGGACCATAAAAATGCCTCTGTTGCCGTTGCATCAACGTCTTCTGCTCCTGGTCATTTTGCTTGCACGTTTAATTAATTTAAGCCACAATTTTTATTATACTCCTTAGTTTATTTTATTGGTAGTCGCCAAGTGTAAGCCAACACCAATGCAGCCGTCGTCATAAACATTTACATTCTTACACAGAAACATTCGAGACGACGTTGCGTGGTGGCGCTTACGCTGGTGTGCTCAAAAACGCTTCTAAAATAATGCAAACTTACAACAACAAAAAATATTTAAAAAATCTTTATTAAAGCACTTAAAATAAATTATAAATTAAAATTAACATTGCATTTCAGTATTTAAAAAAGAAAGCCTTGTTCCTTTAGAGACTCTTCAAGAAGTCCTCGTAATCTTGTTGTGCCTTAATATGACTGACCACATCGGGCTGCGTCATTTTGTAGCGATCCATTAAGATCTGCACAATCCATATAGGCACAATGGCGTTCGCCAGCATTTCAGAGGTCTGAAAATAATTATCAAAATATAACCACGATATACGCGTAAGGTGGAGCTAGGTAATGTGGGGAAGCTAAAACTATGTCAATCCAACCGATCAACTAAAAGAAAGTAAAAAAATACACAGAAGCAATTTTGATTTGATTTGCCAAATGAAAACTACAAATTTAACTCAGAGAAGAAGGATCAACTGGTCAGAGGAGTTCTAGAACAAAGCCGGTGTGTTCTAATGCCACAAGCCTCAATTAGCCTTTGGAAAGGCAAACCAAGTCCCTTGTTTTAATATCACCGAAGCAAGTTGCAGCTCCTGAACAGAGTTTCGTGGCGACATTTGCAAATATATACCATATGCGTGCTCAATCCACGAAATGCTTACTGTGGAATGCCGACTAAATTCATTCGTTTTCGTTTCTTTGCTTTATTCGGTAGCAAATGAATGAATTTTCGAACGTATTTGAAAGTATTTTGCCTGTGCATGCGTTCGTGCAAGACTCTAATACCAATGACGTCGACGAACTAATGAGAACACGAGGGTACATAAGGAGTAAATAAATTCCATGAAGGTCCTTGTTCCAACGATGCTCTCGGACGTGTTCGGGTTCATTAAACCAGACGTCAAGACCTTGACTTCTAGTCTCAAATGCTTCAAAGTTGTTTCTGTTTTTGTTGTTGTGTGATGTTAGTTATTAAAATCTTTAGTAATTTCAAAGTTAATGGGGTATCATTATATATAAAATTATATATATTAGCCTAAGGTTAGCTATCCCTTCTTAGTCTTAAGTTTACTTAATACTAATATAATAATAATATAATATGCCATCTCACCTCTTTATTGGTTACAATGCTATAAGTCTCCGTCACTTTTCCCATCATCTCCACCTGCGTCTTCAGTTGTAGTAAATTGATGACATGCATATGGTGTAGACCCATGTATTCTTTCACTCTGTTCATGGTCTTCACTTCCTTTAAGGCTCGTTCAATGACTGTTTTATAGCGTTCAAATGTGCCTAGCACATCCTTAATTGACATATCCTTGATAGATCTGCAAAAACCAAAAGATTTTCGTCATGAATCACTTTCTTTGGTCATGAAATACTTACAGCAGTTCCACCTTTGGCGGCGCCGGGCGTTTTGGTATGTGCGCTAGTGTTGAGCATATATTATCCCAGAATGCGTCGTTTGAATGGCCAAAGCTGTTCAGAGTACTGCTAGTTATAACCGGAGGTTTACTTGCAATGTTAGCCACGACAAGCTTTGGTTCATTGGTAGGCTTCTTACGGCTCTGCTCTACTTTTAGTTTAGGGTGACGCTTTTTAATGCTACGGTCTTTTATGGGTGTTCTATAAGTGGTGGTTTCAATCTGACAGAAGCTACTGGGCGCCACTGTTTTAAACTTGTTGAGATCCTTCCTCTTCTGCTTATTCAACTCCACACGCGAATCGGCTCGCGCTCGATTATTTTGCCTCTGCTTGCCTTTTAAGTACTTGTCTGACTCGAAGTCTTTCTCATCATCAGTACTACTTTTAGTCTTCTGTCTTGGTGTAGAGGATGGCACACACGATTTGGCAAGCTTTGTGGCTTCCAGTGCTGATGACGCATTTTTGTTTTTTCTTTGCGTTGCCCGTACCTTCTTTGTATTTTTTGCTGATTTTTGTTGCACATCGAATGGCGTTAGTGATTTCGCTTCTGCTCCATTTTTCTCCTGTGGGCTACTCAACAATTTTTGCTTTTTAGTCTGCCTTCTGGAGTTATTTGCCTTCATGAGGTTTCCTGCGTTGGGCTTCTCCTTAACTGCCGCTGACATGTCATTCATGTATCTCGCATTCGTCTTGCGTTTTATACAAGTTTTATCCTCTTCAAATGACTTCCTTCCACAGAATGATGAGTGCAACGTCTTTTTTGACTTAGATTTATTTATATCCATCTCAATCGTCTTTGCTTTCTTTCTCGATAACTTCTTTTGCTTTGGCGACGATGGCCCAAAGTTCTTGCACGCCTCGAAGTCCTCCTTGTCGTTTTTTGTAAATGCGATTGTTCTCATTCTTTTTTCCAATGTACTGCGGCGCAAATTCATAATACGTGTAATTGTCCTTGTGCTTTTTGGTGTTTTAGACAACGAACTCATATCGAACGGTGATAGCGATTGCTTTGGTGTGCTTGACTTTAATTGATTTTTCTTTTTCCTTCCCCTTGGATTCTTCCTTCCTGACTTCTGTACCTTGCTCCCTGATAGGCTCGCTGGACTTTGGTCTTCTTCACCTGCATAATGCTCTTCCAATGACTTCTCACTCACAAATGTTGGAACGGACCCACGGGTTGTTATTTCTTTAGATATCTCGTCTACCATTTCTTCTTGGTGTTTCGACATTTCTAATGGCATTTGATCAAATTTTGAATATGACCCGAACATCGGTGAAGCAAACACAGCATCCATCATATCATTACGGCGCTTCTGAGACTTTTTACTTTTTTTCGATAATGGCTCGTCAAAATCTGAGACTGACTGCTGAGAATGGTTTTTATTGTTGTTCAAATCTCCTTCACTCTTTTTTCCTTTAATCATTGACTTCTTCTCACAGATAGAGGTGGAAACCTCCAACTCATCCGCCGTGGTCTTCGTGCGGCTCCGAGGCTTATTCTTTCTTTGTTCATTGTATCTTGCCTTCTGTGACTTTTCATCAGATAAAGCCAAACAGAACTGCGTGGAATTCGGGTCTTTATTTTCCGACTCTTTACACGCTTCCGGGTCAAGGGTGTGTATTTTATTCTTAACTTTTTTTTGCTTACGTCCTAATTTCTCCGACTGCTCAAAAACTGGCGAATGAGTCTGGTGCTCCTTTGAACTCGTTTTCGGATGCCCCGCGTGCCGCTCTTTTTTATTTGTTAGCTTCTTTCGTTTACTATGCGATTCTTCAGTAGTTGTGGTCTCCGTTATGGTTGAAGAGCAGCAGCGCTTTCCGAGTTTAGGAGATTCAAGGTCAGTGACTGTGTCTCTGGTTCGGTTATGGCACGCAGGCTCAGTGGCCGCGGGAGCTACAGCTGTTAGTGTGGATTGATCTGCAGAGTTTTTTGTACGTCGTCCTTTGCCGACTTTTGCAACTATGGAATACATCTTATCATGTTCGTTGGTGCCTCTTTGCGACTTATAACGTGTAGCCTTACACTTACTCATAGTAGGAACATCTTTACCCGCAGAAACGAAGTTCACCTTGTCGGCTTCTTTTGTTGGTCGATTATTTTTATTTCGTCGTTTCTTTTCAACTGCAGCCATCCTTTGCTTTGTGGAACTTACACTTTTGGACATATCATAGCTTTATTACGTCAAAGTTGTTACAAAGAAACAACAGTAAACATTTTGTTTTCGGCGAATAGCCCAGTTCCAAATAAAATCACGATCAGCTGTTGGCCCGAGTGGTATGCGAACCATTACTAATCATGCAGAGTTGCCATTGGTTTGAGCAAAGAGTATGCGTTACTTTTCGAAGTGTTTGCAATTAAGATTTGTTGAGTTTTTGTAAACATTCATCCGATTCAATTATAGCCTTCCGACGACCATTCCGTCCCCACTCATTGACCTCTCATACGTATTAATTTAGCACAGGCCAAGTTTGTACGTTCGATGTGTTTCTAAATCGGGTTTCGTTATCAACAGCAGCGATTATCTCATCTAAGCTTCGGAAATACAGAGAAAGCTTACACAGTCTAGAACGAGAGCTCGCATGGAGCAGTACAAAACCGGTGTAAATTATTCGGCAAACCCATTAGCACCGTTGTTAGATCAATGAACGTCGTTTTCGTTGTTTAATCTCGCTTTTTTATATTTGACAAGTCGTAAATAATGATCGACAGATGCTACTGGGTGCTTAGGGTATGTTTATTACTGAACCTGTTATCGGCACTGCATGCCAAACCCGCTGACATGACAAGTTCAGAAGCTAAGCCGTTGAATAATATGGCAAGTGAAACGCCGCCAACACTTGTTACGGCGGAGCTAAAAAAGAAAATTGAGGAGGAACACACCATGCCCACAGTTAATCTGAATTTACTGACGGACGCCGAGGAGGAGTTTCGCAAAAAATATGCCGCTCAAATGATCTCGTACATGAATCAGTCTGTGAGTCCTTGTGATGACTTCTATGAATTCGCCTGCGGCAACTGGGCCAATGTGATACAGGATCGTCAAGCATCGCATAAGCGTAACAATCTACTAGACATTGCCTACACGCTGGGCGACGCCGTTGAGCGTCTGCTAATGCGTTCAGCTGACGAACTGCACTTGGATTATGAATCGGAGCAGCGCTTGGCACAGCAGTTCTACAAATCGTGTCTCGTGGCTGACCTTTACCCGGTGAGAGCGTCTAATGATTACCTACGTATTATCAGATCAATAGGCGGATTCCCCGCTGTCGACGGTGAGGCATGGAATGCAAGCAGTTTCAGTTGGTTCAATATGAGCGCCCATCTCACCAACTACGACGCCGAAGGTTTGATTAACGAGCACATTTTGCCACAGTATCCCTTTTCACCGTATTTCAAACTACCGGAATTGGGCTTCGAGTACATTGTGCACAGCGATAATATCAAGACGAATCTGACGCGTGGTTACGAACTGAACGAGCATCGTATGCGCGACTATTTGAGTGCATACGGCGTTGCTGATAAGGAGGCCGACGAAGTGGTGAACGGCGTTTTCCAGTTCTGGCAAGAAGTTTTAAAACTCGCCGATCGCTTCGACGAGGATGAAGATGTATGCGCGCAAATGTCGCAAGCCGTGAATGCTTCATTTGCGGATTGGCGTAATTATTTCGAAATAGCTTGGCTAGGCAAGGATTTCGATGTGGAGGAGGATGATTGCCCATGTGATCTCTTCTATGTTGAGCTGAATAAGATCTGTGAGAAGCATAAGGAGTCTGTGGCCAACTATTTGGCCATGAAGTTTCTGTATGCGATGGACGCAGGTTTAAAGGCGCTGCGTTACCAAAAGGATTATTGCTTGGTGCATGTGCAGTATTCATTGCCATATTTGCTGGATAAGCTTTATTTGTTGGTGAGTTATTGAAGTTTTCTACTGCTAAGAATAATCCCATACAGTCCGATTTATAATTCCAACACTTTAGGAGTATTTCAACGATGAGATACGTGCGGAGGTTGCGACCATCGTTCAGGAGCTGCGCGAGAGTCTACGAACAGTACTTGAGCATGCGGATTGGTTGGACGAGGCCACGCTTCGTGAGGCTTTGCTGAAGGAGTCGACAATTATTTCGCGAATTGGAAAATTCAAAGATCCGGAGCTAACAGAGAAGCTCATCCGAGAAATGAGAAACCTCACATTTAACGAGGGCAGTTCGTACGAACAGAACAACGCAAACTTGTGCCGATTTCGCACGCTAATGCGTCGCTATAATGGCTATCACCACGACCAGCTGCCGAATACGACGAAACCATTGGAACTGCTGTTGGGCATGCAGGTGAACGCTTTCTACTACAACATCGACAACTCAATTACAGTGATGGCGGGTCTCCTGCATCCACCAGCTTACCACAAACACTGGCCAAATTCGCTGAAGTTCGGCACGATAGGCTATTTGATTGGACACGAGTTCACACACGGTTTTGATACGGTCGGCTCCACATACGACAGCACCGGCGACAGGAACAACTGGTGGTCAAAGAAATCACGTAATGTGTTCAACGAACGCGCTAAATGCTTTGTGGACCACTATAATGGTTACTTCGTGCCCGAGATTAACCGACATATTAATGGCAACCTGACCAAGGACGAGAACATAGCCGACAGCGGTGGCTTGCGTGAGGCACTCGATGCTTATCGACGCTATATGAAGCAGTTGACCAAGGATCTCGATGAACCGTATGCGCTTAAGAACGAACAGATGCCCGGCTTGGACGTATCGCCGGAGCAGCTTTTTTTCCTTGGGTTTGCGCAGCTGTGGTGTTCCGCCTACGAGGAGGAACATTACTGGGAGGAGTACACAAACGACCACACTATGGACAAATATCGTGTCTTGGGCGCTGTGACAAACAGCGATGACTTTTCCGTAGTCTACAACTGCACGCTGGGCACGAAGATGAATCCGAGTTCGAAAAAGTGTCATCTATGGTAGTTGAGGGCTGCTGCACTTTTTTATTTTTTAATATAAAGTACTATAGTTTATATACTTAACTAATACGTAGTCAATTACTCGTACTTTCTGTTTATGTCTCTCGTTGATTTTGTTGATTATTTGCCGCTGATAATGCACCAGCTTTGTTTCATTGAGAAACATTTGATTTGATGTTTTCGTTGCTGGTGAATTCTGTCTTATTTAAGTGAATCAAAGTTGCACTTGAGCGCACACTCATCTCGCCACATCTCTGATCTATTACGCCGCGGCCTCTGATGATTTGAATGCATTTGCACCGGCATAGTTCTCGATTAGCAACGATTTATAACGACGCAGATGCACGTGAAGCCCCTCTTCGGCTTCGTTGGCGGAAAGTATAACAACACGTGATACAACCAAATGTGAGGGATTCGATTGGCTATAACCTCGGACTACATCGATTTCATCGCTGACGTCGAGCTGACAGAATCAATAGGTAGCCAAGAACAAATAGGTATATTTGTGTATGATGGCCAAACTGAAGATATAACTCACCTGCACACTCTTTTTCTGTATCTTTTGACCATTGACACGTATTTTACTCTCATAAAAGTTAGTCTCAATTTTACTGCAACGATTAAATGATTAATGATTGCGCTTAAACCAACTCAACTAAATCATCACCTACTTCCTTGCCATGCCTAGTCCGGCTCTGATTAATAAATCAGCGCGTAGCGAGTTGACCTTTGTTTTGACCACCTTCGAGTCTCTTTCATCTTTGAATTCGTTATCCTCTTCATCATCGCTATCCTCATCGGCCGCCGCTGATCGCGCGGATTTCTTATCATATTTGTGGAGGTTCTGAGTTACGTGAATTTGTCTTGATTGACTCAACCGATTGTCAAGATTGACTTGATTGTATTTTATGCTGGAGCAGTTGGCCACAATTGTGCTTAAGTGTTGCGTGGAGGACAGCAGTCTACACAGTTTTTGAATACGTATTATTTGCAACATCCCTACTTTTGTTAATGGAATAAATCCTAAACTAAAGTAACCTATAGATTAGACTGCAGTAAACAGCTGATCGCAAGTGCTGCCAATTATATTTTTATTTTTGTATTTTGTTTTTATTCTTTTTAGTGAGTTTCTTCTTTTTGTTTTTATGTGGATTTGGCGCGACATGCTGGACTATGATTGGTTTGTATTCTCCGGGTATAAAATCATCGGAATCGGACGCCGAATCTGACGCTTTAGATTCTGTATTTTGGCTGCACGGTGCGCTCTCGATCAGCGATTCATCAATTTGCATACTGTTGCCAAATGGTGGTAAGGTTTCCTCCACTTGCATTGCCTGCTCCGCAAGCGTTTTTAATGCGGCTGAGAGTTTCTCCTCATCATTAGTTGCATCCGAACTCGGCGCCAAACGTGGGCTTGCACATTTACTAAACGATATGAAATCGCCCGACCAATTTTCTATTTCTGATCTAGCTGTCTTCTCATTCTCCACGGTTTTTTGCACATCGACTACTGGCGCCACTATATCAGTTTTCTTCGCTTTCCTCTGGCTGCCATTCTTAATCGGTTTGCGCGTCTCCTGCTTTGGTTGCCGCTTTCTGTTCATCACCCATTTCGCGAACTCTTCGCTTACGTGCTGCACATTCTTTGGCAGCGCCAATGTCATTGCCCGTATGCCGAACAATTCGTAAGTCAATTCCTCTAACTTGGGTTGCGCATAGACGGGCACAGTGTCATCTTTAATTTCGACGTTTCTAGCTATCAGTTCAATCATATGATGCGGCTTCAGACTTAGCGAGATCAACACGCAACATGTTTGACATTGGTTGATGGCACGCAGTGTGCTACCTAGGCCAATGCGTATGTTTCTTGCATTGATGTAGGCACGTGGCTGCAAGCCACTTTCAGTTACAGCGGAGCGTAGTAGGTTTTTGAACTCTGCCAGTTCATTTTCCTTCATCACTGGCCTAAGGGAGAAATTGAATTGATTGCCAAGATATGTCATGCCTTGCTAAGCTTACCGGTGTCTTTTGTATGGATCACCCAGCACATCGATTAACTTCGGCAAATTATGCTTTATGCCTTTTGATTCCTTTTCTTTTCTCCTCGCCAAACTCATGCTAGCGTTATTTTCAATGTACTCTTCTAAATCCTGCTTCTTCTTACAAAAGTAATGCAGCTGATTGCAAGAGTAATGCTGTCTGAGTTGCCAGATCGGCCAAATTTAAACTATATTCAGATATGATTATTGAAATCAAGAAAACAAAGAATTGCATCGATATATTTATTGCATAATATAATTATAATTATGTTAAATTTTCAATAACTGAATTCCGGCATTACGTCTGACGAATAAGTCAATATCTTCGGCTCAGATTTCATATCAACCAGCGTTTTTCCGGCAACACTGGGCTCAGTTGCCACCGGGTTATCTTGGTCGGTGTTAGTTGCTTGGAAGTTTTTTGCAGCCGCATCAGGGATGAAATTTATTGTATCACGAAAATTTGATTCAGTGGTAACTGCAAAAGTTGTTAGAGGAATTTCTTGTGTTGTTGCATTGTCCTCGATGACTGCATAAGTTGTGGCAAAGATTGTAGTTTCTTTCGATTTACCGGTAGTTTCTTCTAAGTCTGCCTCTAATGTAGTAGTTTCCTTCAAGGTTGCTTCCATTGTAGTAGTTTCCTCCAAGATTGCCTTCTTTGTAGTAGTTTTCCCCAAGGTTTCTTTGTTTGTAGTAGTTTCCTCCAAGGTTGCCCACACTGTAGTAGATTCCTCTAAGACTGCATACAATGTAGTATTCTCCAAGACTGGCTCCACTTTAGTAGTTTCCTCCAAGGCTGCCTGCACTGTAGTAGTTTCAATGACATCTGCTAAGGTATTCTTTACGTCTTCAGTTGTTGTACTAAATTCGTCATTTGAAACCTCGTTTGTGGTTTCTTGTAGTTCCATTTCTGTACTTGAGTCCTGCAGGGTGCCACTAAACTGGTTATCATATTTTTCGGTGGTGTCCTCGAAAGCTGGTTCGGCTGTGGTATTTTCGACAATATCGATCAAAGTAAACCTCTCCGTAATAAAATCTACCAGTGTGTCCCTTATGTAGGCATCAGATTTTTCAGTGGTGCTCTCGACGATTGTTTCAGCTGGAGTATATTCTGTAGTTGTAGTAACTATGTTTGAGTCCTCAGTGGTGGCTGAATTCAGCATGACACTATTATCGTAAATAATTGATTTTACGGTGGTTTTATCCCAGCCTATTGTAGTATCGACCAAATCCTGCAATGCATTCTCCTCCGTTGTGTCAGCAGATACGCTATTAAAACCTACCATGGTGGTAGCCTTTAGTCCAATTTCCATTGTCGAGTCCAGCGGTACATTTCCTACATCAACATTGCTCACACCACTGACGATGGTATTTGGCGCATCTTCAGTTGTTGTGATTTCAATAACATCGTCTGCAATGGTAGTAGCTGTTTCAATGCGAGGTGGGTTGCTTGCAGTGATAAGCCAAGTATCACCACCATTGGGCACAGTGGTAGTTGATTCTATGATAATACCCGAGAGAGTGGTTTCAATGTTATATGTAGACAACTGTGCAGTTTCAGTATTAGGTGTTGTAAGATCAGCGCCCACTGTTGAAACAGGTATTTTGCCGCTGAAATGCGTGGTGCTTTCGAATGGTTTCGGTGTTGCATCTTCGAAGAACGGTGCCTCCGTAGTCGTTTTGGTAATCTGGTTGTATGGCTGGAACGGTGTATACTTCTTCAAGGTGGCTCTTTTACGATTCGCTACATAATCCATAGCAGTCTTGAACCAATCTTCAGAGGTTTTAAAAATGTCATCGATACTCGGCGCGTCTGCAGCATTACTTAATTTCTTGGCTAAACCCGCACGCAACTCGATCGCTTTTTCCTTAAAATTTTGTGCAAAAATGATATTCAACAAAGACGAAGCATTCGCCGTAGCGAACATTAGAAAAACAGCAAGAAATAAGTAGAAGAACTTCATTGTCTGTGTTTGACGAGTGTACAATTGTGACTGACTTAGAAAATAGTAAAAGGAAACTAAAAAGGATTTCGGCCTGACTGCTTTGTTTTTTTTATATTTTCCCAGATGCTTTGTTTCTTAAAATATGTTAAAGTTGTTGTTGTTGTCTCTGTAGGGGAAAGCCATTAAGTGTGCATGAAGGTTATTCCTAATCACTTCAATATGCACGGGTTTTCAATTGTTTGCATCAACTGGTTCAAAATTCCAACTGGGTCTGCATAAACAGATGGTTGGCAACGCCATAAACCGCGCTGCCGGCATATCTGACCGGCTGTGTAGACGAAAAGAAGAAGAAGAATAAGCGTGTTTGTGATTTTCGTCGCGTTACTTGTGAAATATTCAGGTAATTAATAAAAACAATAAGGTTTAAGAAGAAAAGCAATAAGTAAACACTGCAATAGCGCATACATACACCAAGTAAGTACAATTTGTTCTTAAAACACCTAAGAAGCGCTTCAAAATGTGCCTTTCGCAGAACGCGTCACAGTCTCCTAAACAAATCTTATTCTATTTGAAAAACTAAATAAATCATCTACACAATGGATTCCGATTTGTATGATGAGTTTGGCAATTACATTGGACCCGATTTGGATAGCGATGATGATGATGATCAAAGTATTTATGGCCAACCAGACACGCAGGAAGATCAGGATGTGAGTAGCGCCCACTTCGCCAGCATTTTCCGTTATAAAGCATTTTGAACATTTTCCTTCTATGCAGGAGGATGCCATGGATGCAGATGAAGTAGAGCACGCAGATGATGACGAAAAGGAGGTTACAGCGGTTGTGCTACACGAAGACAAGCGTTACTATCCCACAGCTGTTGAGGTGTATGGACCGGATGTGGAGACCATCGTGCAAGAGGAGGACGCACAACCGCTCGATCAGCCACTGATTGAGCCGGTGAAGAAGATCAAGTTTCAGATTAAAGAACAAGAATTGCCAGAGACAACATACGACATGGAATTTATGGCGGATCTAATGGACACGCCGCCACTCATACGCAACGTTGCCTTGATTGGTCATCTGCATCACGGCAAGACGACATTCGTTGATTGTCTGATACGTCAAACACATCCACAGTTCGAGACAATGGAAGAGCGCACTTTACGTTACACGGATACACTTTTCACGGAGCAGGAACGTGGCTGCAGCATTAAATCGATGCCGGTGACACTAGTCTTGCCCGATGTGAAGCAGAAGAGTTACTTGCTGAACATTTTCGATACGCCAGGCCATGTTAACTTCTCCGATGAGGCAACGGCAGCCATGCGAATGAGTGATGGCGTTGTTGTGTTCATCGATGCGGCTGAGGGCGTAATGCTCAACACGGAGCGTCTGCTGAAGCACGCTGTCCAGGAGAAAATGGCGATTACGGTGTGCATCAATAAGCTCGATCGTTTGATGTTGGAGCTGAAGTTGCCGCCTCAGGATGCCTACTTCAAGTTGAAGCACATTGTGGAGGAAGTGAATAGTCTGTTAAGGTTTGTTCTGCATAACTTCTTCTTTCCATGATTTATTCACAATAACTAACAAATTTACTTTCCACAGCACCTACGGCATACCCGAGGATAATCTGATTGTGTCACCAGTTTTGGGCAATGTCTGCTTTGCTAGTTCGCTTTATGGTTTCTGCTTCACACTGAAATCCTTTGCTAAACTCTACGCGGACACCTACGACGGCGTGAACTATGTCGAGTTCTCGAAGCGTCTTTGGGGTGACATGTATTTCTATAGCAAAACGTGAGTAAACTAAGTCAAGCATAGACCCCCAATATTCTCAATCTCAAACCTTCTTTGCAGACGTAAATTCACTAAAAAGCCACCGCATAGCTCAGCACAACGCAGCTTCGTTGAATTCATACTCGAGCCGATGTACAAGCTCATTGCGCAGGTTGTTGGCGATGTGGACACCACACTTACGGACACACTGGCCGAGCTAAACGTGCGCGTCTCGAAGGAGGAGATGAAATCAAACATACGCCCTTTGCTGCGTGCGGTTTGCAATCGCTTCCTCGGCGATTTCAGCGGTTTTGTTGACATGTGCATGGAGCACATAAAATCGCCTTTGGAAAATGCCAAACGCAAAGTGGATCACATCTATACTGGACCCAAGGAGGGTGACATCTACCGCAGCATGATACAGTGCAGCCAATACGGCACGCTGATGGTACACAGCGCCAAGATGTATCCCACCGATGACTGCACCTTCTTTCAGGTGCTTGCGCGTGTCATCTCGGGTACGCTGCATTCTGGGCAAATGGTGCGCGTGCTCGGTGAGAACTACACACTGCAGGACGAGGAAGACTCACGTGTGCTGCAAGTCGGACGCTTGTGGATCTACGAGGCGCGTTACAAAGTGGAATTGAATCGTGTGCCCGCTGGCAATTGGGTGCTCATCGAGGGCATTGATCAGTGCATTGTAAAGACCTCGAGTATTGTTGATGTGAATATGCCGGAGGACTTGTACATCTTCCGCCCTTTGAAGTTTAATACGCAAAGCATCATTAAAATTGCCGTCGAGCCGGTGAATCCCTCTGAGCTGCCGAAAATGTTAGATGGCCTGCGCAAGGTGAACAAATCCTATCCGCTGCTTTCGACACGCGTCGAGGAGTCCGGTGAGCATGTAATTTTGGGCACTGGTGAACTCTACTTGGATTGCGTGATGCACGATTTGCGTAAAATGTACTCGGAAATCGACATTAAAGTCGCTGACCCCGTGGTCGCCTTCTGCGAAACAGTAGTGGAGACGAGCTCACTGAAGTGTTTCGCTGAGACGCCCAATAAGAAGAACAAGATTACTATGATTTCCGAACCACTAGAGAAGGGTCTGGCTGAGGACATTGAGAACGAGGTCGTCTCGATAGCCTGGAATAAGAAGCGCATTGGCGAATTCTTCCAGGTCAACTACGATTGGGATCTGCTAGCGGCGCGTTCGATTTGGGCCTTCGGACCGGATGCCACAGGTCCAAACATACTCGTCGATGATACGCTGCCCTCAGAGGTTGACAAGAACTTGCTGACCTCGGTCAGGGATTCGATTGTGCAGGGCTTTCAGTGGGGCACACGTGAGGGACCGCTCTGTGAGGAGCCGATACGCAATGTGAAGTTCAAAATACTCGATGCGGTTATCGCAAACGAGGCCTTGCATCGCGGTGGTGGTCAAGTTATACCGACAGCGCGACGTGTGGCTTATTCGGCATTTCTGATGGCAACCCCGCGTCTAATGGAGCCGTATTTGTTCGTGGAAGTGCAAGCACCGGCGGATTGTGTGTCCGCCGTGTACACCGTGCTAGCGCGCAGAAGGTGAGTTCTTCGGTTGGCTTTACATTTCCACATACACGTATTTATTTTTACACTTTACAGAGGACACGTAACACAGGATGCACCCGTTTCCGGTTCACCGCTGTACACCATCAAAGCTTTCATACCCGCCATTGACTCGTTCGGCTTTGAGACAGATCTGCGCACACACACTCAGGGTCAGGCTTTCTGTTTGTCGGTCTTTCATCATTGGCAAATTGTGCCCGGCGATCCACTGGACAAATCGATTGTCATACGCCCGTTGGAGCCGCAACAGGCATCGCATCTCGCACGTGAGTTCATGATCAAAACACGTCGACGCAAAGGACTCTCCGAGGATGTTTCGATCAACAAGTTCTTCGATGATCCCATGTTGCTTGAACTGGCACGCCAGGACGTGTTGCTCAACTATCCGCTGTAGGTGGGCGCTAATGAAAGCCTCAGGAGACTTTTCAATTAGTACGCGCACCTAAAAACCTCAACAATAAGTAATTCCGTAAATATTTAATTGCCAATTAATAATTAAAATACTTCAGCGGCTGGCGCTGGTTGCAAATAAAACCTATACAACAACAAAACCAATAAAAGGAAAAAAATAACCCAATGGGTTAATTAAACGTTCAATCATAATGCACTTTTCAGCGCCGGCCCGAGGCTACAATAACAATGCACACACACCCCGCCCGCTCGGTACTATGCGAATTCGGATCGAAAACAAAAAAAGGAAAAAACTCAAATTTTCGTATGTGTATTAACACATATTATTATTTTGCATTAATTAATAACACGATATCAATACTTGCATACAAACACGCACGCACATATGTATGTTATGTAGACAGCAGACGGACAGACAGTTGGACAGACAGACATGAGCAAATACACAGCTGCCAAACAATGACGTGAGCCCCTCCTTCCGGTTTGTCGTTTGGCGTTGTTGTCGACTGAACTATGGACCATTGTGTAGTACCGCAGACTCTGTTTCCGCTTCATAGGCTTCACGTTCCGCTTGCTCGTCATCGAATTCGACATCTTCGTCGGCGGTTGCTTCCTGTATATAAATATAAATATATATAAATAACAGAAAAAAGAAAACATTGCCGACAAGCGCCCATCAAAATTCAAATGAATTAAAAGCGCAGCAGCACAACAAACGCAAACGAACGATATCCGCTTCCGCTTTTAACTTCCGCTTTGAACTTCCGTTTCTGCTGTCAGCCATTTCCGTTGCTTTGATTTACGCTCGTGCTCACCTGGTACTGCTGATACTCCGATATCAAATCGTTCATATTCGATTCAGCCTCAGTGAATTCCATTTCATCCATACCCTCACCGGTGAACCAATGCAAGAAGGCCTTGCGTCGGAACATAGCCGTAAACTGTTCGGAAATACGCTTGAAGATCTCCTGTATGGCCGTCGAATTGCCAATGAAAGTCGACGACATTTTCAGGCCACGCGGCGGTATGTCGCACACGGCCACCTTCACATTATTCGGTATCCATTCGACGAAGTAGCTGCTATTCTTGCTTTGGATGTTGTACATTTGCGTGTCCACTTCCTTCATGGACATGAGACCTGCGTGAATGGTATGACATCAATTATTAAAGCATTTATGTAAGAAAAAGAAGAAAATAGGAATGCAAATTTTCGCTTCTTATAACACGGCTTAATATGAGATGTGTACTTTACTTTGTAGAGCGCCGCGCAGCTTTGATAGACGCCGCTCCCTTTGTCGGTGACGTTGGGTTTTTAAGCCCAAAATCCCCAAATACAAAATGCTACCCATAAAATGACGCCGGCGCGCAGGAGAAGGGCATAAACACAGTTACCTGTATATGCATGCATGCCCTGTGCCTGCTTTTAGGCGCGTTCTCTCTGATGCTTCGGGGAGTCATTTTGACTGTGCGCTTGACACACAAAACGCGCAAAGTGACTCGCTCAAACAGTCCCAGAGGCCAACTAAAAATTGTTTTCATTTGTAATTTATTTCGTGCGCTTCTTCTTTATTTTGTTTCTTGCTATTTTTTCGTTTTCCATATTCCCGGAATTTTTGATAACATTTTTTAGAAGCGCTTCTCGCTGTAGATTAATTATTTTTCAAGTGCTGCTGTCAGTTGCAGTGCGTGGCAAACCAGGTGTAGTTAGTTGTTGAGCAGCATGGCTCGTTTAAGGGTAGCAACGTTCTTAAGTCACGTTCAACGTGATTAGTTAAACCAGACGTCGACGTTGACGCGTCGTTGCTGCTTTTTTGGCTTTATTCGACCAATTCCCGGTGGTCGTCTTGAAAGTAAATTTCTAATTACACTTGCGAGCGAGTCAGTCATTCGTCAAATGCGTTAATGCTCAACGCTACACGCAACACAGAGAATGCCAAATGAAATATTATGCGACATACTTTCAGGCGAACAAGCGATTGTTAATGCCCAAAATTAGCTTAGCCTTAAAATTGAGTGTGCTTCAATTTGAACAGTTCAACTCAACACAACAGACGTCTTAAATAAAATTTCGCGTTTCCCGACTTGCCAAACTGCCAGCACCAGGCACTCACAAGTTAGCAGAGCTGTCTATCTGTCTACTCGTTTCTAAGCCTCTAGTGTTGTTGTTGTTGTTGTTGCTGTCAAAGGTTTGTTGCCGTTTAAGAATTTCGTTGTTTCAAGGCTTTTCGTGCAGCTCAAGTTCATTAATCATTTCTGCTCCCCCCCACCCTCCAGAAGTAGGTTTTATGCTTGCCAATAAAATTATCATTGCTCAGAAGTTTGAAGCTCATTTAAGCATTGTATTTGTGTTTGTGTTGGCTGGCCTCCTGTTTCATGCCCGCACAGGTACACATGATAAACTGCCAAAGTTGTTTATATAAGCCCTCGCTGCATACTTTTAGGCTTTGCTCGTTGTGTGAAAGTGTTTATGCGCAGTTGTTAAATAACTATTTTTCTTTCTTTAAGGAAGTCCCTTGTAATGTGACTGCCAAGCCAATCATATTGAAAATCACTGTGAAGTTGTGATTAACTTTGAAGCAAAATTATGAGAAGAGGAGAGGAGAGAGGAAGCCCATGATATGAGATATACACATTTATACTCTAAGTGTGCTTAGTATCAGGATATTGTCATTAAATTTGTAGCATAGTGAAATAGACATTGGAGACTCTAAGAAGCATATATATGTACGTATGAGGTGTGTTCAAAAAATAAGGTGACTTTTTATTTTGCTGCGGGCTGCGGTACTTTACCAACTAATTTTTATTTAAATAAAATTTGTTGCTCATCTGACCATGACACCACTTTTCCATCAGCTCTCACTCTTTGTATTACCTCACACGTAATTTTCCTTTAACTTTCCCTACTCCTTTCACCCCTAATGACAGTTATTAATAATACATGTGTGTCTGTTAGCTTGTTTCATTTATCATTCGCCTTGGATTAATTGCCAAAACATGTGGATTTAATTAGTAGGCAACTCCTTCTCAAACCCACACTTACCACGGAAGATACACGCCACGGTCAAATAGCGTCCATGCCTCGGATCACAGGCGGTCATCATATTCTTGGCATCGAACATTTGCTGTGTCAACTCGGCTACGGTTAGAGCGCGATACTGTTGTGATCCCTTGGCCGTGAGTGGTGCAAATCCGGGCATAAAAAAGTGTAGACGTGGAAATGGTACCATATTAACGGCTAGCTTACGTAGATCCGCATTCAATTGGCCCGGGAAACGCAGACAGGTCGTAACGCCGGACATTGTGACCTGAAGTGGGAGGAAGTGTGTTATATATCAATCAAAATTATTAACAGATAAAAACAAAATGGCATTAAATCAAATTTCAAATTGGAATGCACTAAAAAATATTTCGAAAATATTTTATATTCCTTTTCTATTATCGCCGCTAATATTTTTAGCTTGAATTGCATTTGTCGGGGAAACCCATTGACATGCAAATTTGCTCGACGTTGCATATTTGCCATTTATTTAATTGTTGCCTGTCAACGAGCACGGCTAAATACGAGCATTGTGCCATACGAGTATGAATTTGCAATCGACGGACGCTTGGCATCAAACACGTATTTAGCAGCCACTGCCACCCTCCCCTTCGACGAGTACATCCTTGTTTTTGGTTCATTGTCTTTATGGGTGGCCTCGTCGTACGCTAAAATAATAATTATTATTTTGTTATTGAAATTTCCAATTTGAAATTGATTAAAAACAGCATAGCAAAAATTTCTGGCGCTATTATTTTTCAATTAATTAAAATTTGTCGCTTGCGGCATTCGCATTGCAGTCGTGGCTGTGACCTGCGACGCAATGCGTCGCCACCTTATGCCTCGCACACAGCTCCCTGCAATGCTTACCAACAAATGATACTCATAAGTAGGCATGGGCAAAGGCAAAAATTGATAGCATATGTCAGTGCAAAAATCTCATCTGTGTACATCGACAGTGTTGCATTGTTGGGCTTGCGAACAACCTTGGAGTTCGACAATCTTACAATTTATTTTAGGATTGATATTTCCTTAGGTTGATTTCCAATAATTTAATAATTTCATGCGTTGGGGCGTACAGAAATTTAAAGAAAAAATATATAAATATATATATAGACTTACTGAAACCAGATGATTCAAATCGCCATAAGTCGGCGAGGACAATTTCAGCGTGCGGAAGCAGATGTCGTAGAGCGCCTCGTTGTCGATGCAGAAAGTTTCGTCCGTGTTCTCGACCAGTTGGTGTATGGAGAGCGTTGCATTATAAGGTTCGACAACAGTGTCGGAAACCTGTTCGAAATAAACATTAAATTAATATTAATATTATAGTAAGTGACAATATTCAATTTTAATAAAGTTTATATTAAATCAGACAAATCGTCTTCAACCCCTCATGCTGCAATTAACAGAAAATCCAAATAAAAATTCATTAGCTAAAAATTGCTGCATGGCACTGGATTTGGCTTAATGATGTAAATTGTGACAAAAAAAAGGGAATTATCATAACTGACATGGTGATAGTGCTGTCCGCTCAAAAAAATTTTTCATCCAAGACTGTGTGATCAATAACTCAGACTAACAACCAGTTGAGCTGCATACAGTGATGGACGATCGCAGATTCTGATCACCGAAATCAATGAAATCACCATCAAAATACCTAAATCACTAGAAACACTAAAATCACCGACAAATTTAATCACAAAAATCATTGAAAACGCTTAATTCATCGAAATCACAGAATACAAAGACAACATTAAAATCACCGAAAACACTAAAATCACTGAGATCACCGAAGTCATCAAAATAACTGAATTACCAAAATAAATCAATCAATCAAATTACGCTTAAATCCAGCGAGAACTTATTCATATTAATTCACATGAATTAATACTCTTTGCTTAAATCACTGAAATCATTGGGCGCGTTCAACAGAAGTCATCACTCAACATTTTCTCTGACTTAATAATCGCCCATTGGGCGCGTTCAGCACAATTGCTTGCTGACCTTTTTTTGCTGCTTTTCGCTCATTATGAATGCAATTCACAACTTCGTTGAAAATTAAGTGATTGCGATGACTAAAAATTCATCACAAAAATTCTTTGCTAACGAAGTCATCACATTTCAATCAGGTGTTTTCTGTTTGTAAACAAGGTAATAAAGAAGCAATTTTTAAGAAAATTTAAAAATATTTTGAGTGTTTTTATTAGTTGTTTCGAAAGTGAAATGCAATAATATTTATTAATTCAAGTTTTCTTTTTTTGGCCAGAGAAAAGACTCTGTGATGACTTCTGCTGAACGCGCCTATTGAAATCACCGAAATCACTAAGACCACTGAAATCACCGAAGTCACCGAAATTACGTTTCTGCCACAATTCTCTCGTGTCATGTGCGACACCAATTTACATATTTATCTTTTTATCTGTCTAGATTTTTTTTGTGGGATTTTTCAAATTGATTCCATACTTGTAATATGCAAATTTAATTTTTAGAGCGTGTCACAGTCTTTAAGACACACAGTCTGGTAACTGACGCATACCCACACCATTACAACAACAAGTTGCAGTCTAACGTGTACACAATGCACGTAATGCTGTTGTCGTTTTCGTGCTTTTCATAGTACTCGCATAATTTATGTACTTTTGACTTAAATTTGCACAAATTTCAATATCATCTATCATAATTTAGCCAAAGAGATACGACACGCATTTTCTAATTGAAAACAAGCGCCGCACAGCGTGTGTGTGTTAAATACACCAACATGAGAAATGCATTCTTGAGATAAGCACACACATACACACACATGTGTATAAAGTCTCCCACACATAAAGCTGCATTAGAGTCATATACGACTTGAGGCGAGCAGCATTTTGCAAGTCGCAAGTCATTTTCTCTAAGCTGCAATGGCAAAGTGCAATTGCATGTTAGGCTGCCTGTGTGTGTGTATGTGTTTGTGTGGGTGTGAGTATGCACTTTAGGTTCTATATTTGTTGAGTGTGTGTAGGTGAGTGTTGAAATTATATATGCGCCTGAAATTCAATTCGTATGCTTTGCACATATTTTGTTAATTATTTAAAGCATACCAACCGGGAGTGTAGATGTATGTACCAGTGCAAGAGTGACCGAGATAGATGGAGATATAGGTAATGGTCATTAAGCATTTGTGGTGCTTCAAACTTTGGCATGGTGAGTAGCCTCGCGTTGTCATGGCAACGTTTAAAACCAGCTTGACCTGACTTAAAAATTTTAATTGTAATTGTTCGGCTAGATTGGGTACTCACCCTAAAATCTGAATACTCAAATGTGCATTGCATACGTCAGCTTACCGGCTCTTTCCAAAACATTTTCCATGGCATCACCCATGCCTTTTCCAACGTCAACATCCTACTTCTATCTACCAGCTACCACGCCAGCTTATGCTCTCATTATGCGGCATCAATACAAATTTAATTATATTTTGACGTTTAATTAAATTAGCGTTGCAAAATTGATTGTCAATGACAGAACACAATCCCGAGTAGAGCGAATTGTTTGCAATCCTCTTTTTTTTTAATTCCATTTTCTCCCGTGTTAATAGCTTCAATATTACCTTATTACGTGGAATTTTTTAATCAACATTTATAAAGTGCAAATTAAAATCATAATTTTTTAATAATTTTTCCTCTCAAAAAAAAAAAAAATATATAAATTTACTTCTGCCTTCAAGTTAATTGACGCAGGATAATTTTATCTAGATACATTGCAAAAAGCTTGGCGTTCGCTGCTGACAGCAGCAGTGACAGCAACATTGAAAGCGACAGTGATGGGGATATGGGCAGGGATATTGATTAAAGCCGCAAGGGAAATATTTAATCAAAGCTTACAATTCAACAATTTAAAAAAAAAGTCGCTCTACCATTCTAACTTGTCTTGAAGTTATGGTTCGTTGCGCGGAACTGGTAGAGACCTTCATGAATCTAAGTCTACTTTTTAACGCAGTTCAAATGTAATAGAAATAATAAATGTATCCATGGTTATTAGGATTCCTTTAAGATTTAAGAACAAGCACAGTCAACAGATATTTTGAAGTGCTTCGAACACAATACTACATGCAGTTTCAATCATTGTTTTAGTAAAATATGTACGTGCGCGTCTCACATGCGATGATTGAAGTGATTTCTAAATCGTTTGTGTCGTTCTGTCAATATTTCGTTCTTCATTGACATAGTCATCAGCACAGTTCGAAACATAACAAGAAATGAAAAATTCAACGATTGACTTGTGTTGCAGTAAGCAGCTTCATGCACACGTATACAGCTGATTGAAACATAGGTATTTAACATTGCGTAGCCTGTTAAATTTTTACTTTTAGAAAAGTGTTCTCTACTAGTATAGTGATGCTTTCCTTAGAATCTAGCCACTGTTATAACACTAAAAGTTTGTTTAGAATAGTTTAGGTTAGTAAGGTAATAATGACTATCAGCTGAACATTTTTTGTGGCCTTTTTATAAGTACCTTCTCTATCCATTGTCTTAATCGTGATGTCGTCTAGCTAATGCAGTAGTCCAGGTGCAGTTTTTACACATGCACTACTAATGTAAATGGGCTGTTATCATGGTGAGGCCCCCTCTGCAAATAAGTACCATAATAGCTTGTTTAATGTGCCTATGTTCAATGTTGGCGACACCAGTTACGCTGTAATGAATTCTCGGGTAGCAAATCTTTTAATAGATTCGTTAAGTATATTGCGTTGGGCATCGAACAAGGTTAAGGACCATTTACTTAGCTATCAAAACTTCTCGGTTATCTCAGTAAATATAATAAAAGCTTTCGATTTGTTGGAGTAGAAGGTAAATGAAGGATTGATCTCTGCCAAAAACACACTGTAATAGAGTGGCAATGCTCATGGTATACGTTGAATATTTTTTTTTGTGGAATCCAGACTTTTTTTGTAACAAATTTTTTTTTTGGCTCTGGTGTATTTTGGAAAAGATTTAATTAAAAAAAAGGTATCGGTTATAGGGCTAACTCTGTAGACCTTTCTCTATGAAAAGCTCCAAGCTTTTACTTTATGAGTAGCTTGGAACATATACCTCAACTGCTTTCCTATAATTTTCATTTCCATTCAAGGATTAATTTCACATAAAATATTTGTTAGACTTCCCGTTAACCACAAATTACATTTAAACTGGGTACTCCCTAGATAAAATTTAACTTTTCAGTATACTCTTTTCATACATACCAGTACATATATACTTATTCAGCGTAGGATAAAAAAGAAAATTATTTTATTTAATCGCTGAATTTAATCTATTCCATCCGATGCACTTCATAGGCACACATAAATTGGCTAATGTTGAGTTGTCCACCCAAGAGAGTTGTAACTGTATATGTGTATGTGTACGTACTTGTATGTGTTTTGCATGTATTTAAAAATAAAAACTCTTTCCGTTACAATTTTTAAGGCCTACAAATGCATTTAAGCGTGAAATTAGCATTTGACAAATGACATGCACACAAATCTAAACGAGTATCTGTGTTGGTTTTTGCATATGTATGTATGTGTGACCTATTGCACATATTTTAAAACAACTTCTAGTATATAAAAAAAATTTTAATCGGCAGACAGACAGACAGACAAATTTAAATTTATTGCCATCACGCTTGACTGAAAATGGCTCAGTTGGTTGAGAGTTGAGGCTGGGAGCATTTGCCCACTTTTAAAGCCGTTTGAATAGGCGTCAGGCGCTCAATCATGCGGTTTGTGCCTAACTGGCTCTTAACTTATGGTTTTCTGTAATTTATGTGCGACGCGGCACAAATTTTCCAAAACTGCAACATGTCAGAATTTCGCTAATATGTTGCGGTGAACTTGTGGCACACTGCGGCGGTCGTTGTCATGACGCTGATGCACGCGGTGGTGCTGGCGGTCGCAGCGGTTTCCAGTGACTTTATCTAATTGCTAGAATATACAATATATGGAAGTAAACAATACATTAACTGGCGGCGACGCTGACTTTTAGACGCTACACTTATGGAGACCTCAAGCAAATTGATGAGCGACTAATGCTAAAGCAAATATAACGATCTGGAAAGAATTGCTGCACAAAAGTAGGCTTCGATTTTGTGGAACAGACGCGCGTGTTTGCGCTTAGTATAATAAACCACATACCGACTCACACACACACACACACATACAGAACTAAACACGCTTTAAGCCTCGGCAGTGCTGAAATGCGCTACACTCATTTGCTAAACCTTTGCGCCGGTGCAAATGTATTTAAGCTCATGCTTTCATTCTTGTGTATGTGTGTGTGTATGCTGAATGTATGTTTTAAGCTGCTTTTCCCTTAATTACGCACACACAAACCTACACACACACATGCGAAATATAATCGGATTTGTATTCAATATATGCGTAATAGTAACTATTATTGGCACGTCAGGCAGCAGTGGCCTATCAAAGTTCAAAGCTCACCCTCGCCGAAAGCCGCATCGACCTACCTTCGGTGATGGCACCACGCTGAATGTATTCATAATGCGATCCGGATACTCTTCGCGTATCTTTGAGATGAGCAAAGTGCCTAGACCGGAACCAGTGCCGCCGCCAAGCGAATGCGCTAGTTGGAAACCCTGCAAGCAGTCGCATCCCTCGGACTCTCTGCGTATCACATCCAATATCGAGTCGACAAGCTCTGCGCCCTCTGTGTAGTGACCCTTGGCCCAGTTGTTGCCTTTGAATGAAGAAGTAGTTAGTCGTAGAGTGAGAGACAGAGGCGGATGTGAAATGAGATGAGTTAAGCTGTTGGCTTTATTATTGACAAGCGTGCATTGCTATTCGAACGGCTGAGTGATTTTGTTGCTGCACTTTGACTCGCTGCAATTTACTTATCTAAACAGGCAGCGGCAACAACTGATGAGGATGATCATGATGATGATTATGATGATGAGGATAAGGATGAAGTTGATGTTGATGATGATGATGATGTAATCGACAAACGCGACATGAAATTAATTTTCGACGTCAACCGCAGGCCATTTTATAATTGCAATCGCGAGCGAGTCAGCGCTCGAAACAATCAACGTCGAGCAACAGCAACAGCAACAACAACAACAACAACAACCAATGATTGCGATTGCCTATCAGTTATGCTGTAATAATGTTTAGCGTTGCCTTGACGCCTGTTTATACTAATCAAAGCAACGACAACACATCAGCAGGTGGCCATTTCGTTAGTTGTCGTTGTTAATGATGTTGATAATGGCATTGTTGGCCTACTCACCAGCGCCCGACTGGCCGAAGACAAAATTATCTGGACGAAAGAGTTGCCCCATTGGTGATTGTCGCACCGAGTCCATAGTACCCGGTTCGAGATCGATGAGCACTGCACGTGGCACATATTTGCCGTTATTCGCTTCAGTGTAGTAGACATCGATGCGTTCGAGCTGCAAATCACTCTCGCCGTGGTAGTGACCAGTTGAATCGATGCCGTGCTCATCGGAGATGACCTCCCAAAACTGAAAGTAAGCGAAAAGAAAATTTAATGATCTAAATGAAGAGACGAAAGAGCCTGAAAATATATCACTTATAAAAATTGGAAATTTTGTCTATAAAAGAGGAGCAAAAAGGAGTAACGGCGGACGTCGTGTTGACATCGGGTAAGTTCCTAGCTTCTAATAATATTGGAATGAAAGATGGGCTGAACTGTGTCAGGCATACGGCTCACAGTGTCAAGCGGATAAAGCTTCCTAACATGTGACAAAATGCTTCGTAAGTGAGTCGACTAGTGGAATTGTTAACTTGCCATTAAATATTAGTAATTCGGTCTTGATTTAAATCGAAGAATAAGACATCTGTTAATGACAATAGACAGGAGTAGGGCAATTCTATGTTAAACAGCCAAAGATATCACAAAATTCGTCATCTATTGCAATCTATTCGCTTGACTGGAGAAACAGTGATGCGTCAAAAACTTAATACATTAGGAGCTTACATGAATTCTGGGCAGTGACATCAAATGGTCGAAATATATACATATTCATATCATATACATATCTCACAGAACTTTCAACATAAGGCAATGCAATTTGCTGCTAAAGGACATAGTATTTCTGGTTTAAATTTTTTTAGTTCTACTTTATCTTTTGTTGGGGAGTTAACACTTGTCATGGGGGCCTACATTATAGCGTTGATGAATTGGGTTTAAGAAAGTTTTTACGGCTAAGACCAGATTCTATCTGAATTATAAATAACTAAATCGTTTTAAATTAACAGAACTGTATTGTATTCATTCGAATATTATCTGGCATAAAATATGTGATAGCTTTTTAATACACAAACGACACCGTCTCCAAAAAATATGCCCATACTCGTACACATGATATTGATTTTATAAAAATTATAAAAAATCGTATGATCTCCAACGGCTCTACTATTTGATATCAAAGTCGTATATATGTATTGTATTGTATAAAAATAATTAAAATCCTATAATCTCCAACGGCTCAACTATTTGATACCAAACGCATTCCTCATGTCAACTCGTAAATAACTCCAGCTGTTCGTGCGCTCACAAACTGTATTCTGTTATTATTATTACTTTTTTTTTGATGTATTTCAATCAACATTTACTCGAAAATATATTCGAATTGTTTCGTTACGTTTCGTGTTTCAGTGCTCGCGGCATTTCGAGTACGCAGAAAATCGCTTTAACACAGCTGAACGAATTTTACCGTGCAACGCTTCTGCCGACAACAGGCGACCTTAGCAACAACGAACAGAAGAATCATAACCAAACAAACTCTTGTAAAAGCATTTTTCAAGTGTTTTACATATTGTTTATGCTAGCTGGTATTATTATCTTTTGCTCATTCAAAAAAAATAAAAAATATAAAAAAAAATCAATTTTTTGAAATCAATGTTCCTCCCAACAACCACTGTACCATGCACCCCAAGGCACCGCTCTACCTATCCAATTGCATATGTTTACCCGTGCAGCATTTCAACGCTTGCACACGCACTACCACCAGCACAGCTAACATTGGCATGCCCACGTCGAAATAAATTTTTTGTTGCATATTTTTTCGCGTTGAGTTGTGGATTTTTTATTGGGGTTATTTTTTTTTGTATTGTTTCTTTTTTTTTGTTGTGTAACGAGCGGGAATAATTGAATCCTTTTAGGTGTTTTAATATTTTTACTTCAATTTTTGTTGTTGTTTTGTTTGTGTTTTTCTTTTTACTAGAACCGCCACGCTTGACGAAACATTTCACGTTTGTTGCGTATATGAATTTCAAATCGTTTTTAAAATACCAGCTGAAAAAAAAAGTTAACTAAGAAATAAGTGCCGCACGCTTTGGACCTGCGAATGCGCTACACTGTGGTGAGCAAAAATGCATTAGAGTTGCGATTTTACTTAGCATACTTTAGAACACATTCAACATTTGGCGGCCGGTTTTGAATTTTTTCCAAAAAATTTTGATAGCATTTTTTTAGGATTTGAAACGCATGTGCACCGCCAAATCATGCACAGGGCAGACTTTTTATATAGCGTCATGAATATTGATGTTCTTGTATTTTATTACACTGCAGAGCAAAAGCGAAGTACGAGTATTTTGAGCAAAGTGATTAGAAGCATAAAAGGTTCGATTTGCAATATAGAAAGGCTATAAAAAATGTTGTTGAGAGTGTTGATTCAAATGTCACGGTCATGGTATGATAAAGTTATTACACTTCATATTAAAAGTGTGTTGTTAAAACTTTATTTTATATTCGAATACACCACTTTCATTGGTTCTTTGGATACCTTTATTCAACAATGTATCTGTATCTGCCAAAAAGTATGTGATTTTTTACATGCTTAGCTAACATTAATATTTATTAAGACTTCTAAGCTTTTTAAGATTAAGCGATCAAAAGTCGAATTTATATATAGATAAGACAATTTAAAATTTTAAATTAAATTCCTATACAATTAGATTATTAATGTGTTAGGAGACATAAAAAATGTATGAAATAATTCGATTCCAAAACTTTTGTGATTTGAAACATCTTTGGTTTCAGTAGGGTAAAATGTTGCATAGTGTAACGCTGGCACACAATCAAATATCATCATCGGCTCGCGCATGAAGGCATACGCAGTCGTTCGGCTCGCTTCTCACATATAGTTAGATCATTTGCTTGAATGAGTGTGTTCATGGACTCTGTAGCCTAGTGGATGTGTACTACGATCGCTGTCATAGAGGTCAAGGTTCAATCGCCACGGTGGTCGGCGGCAAAAAAAAAAACCCTGCGTTTCACCACAGAAGCTCGTGAGTGCTAAGCACACCCACATATATTCTTTAACAAAAAGGCTGATGGGAATTTTCTACGCTCACGCTCGCGGCTTTTTTACTCCTCGGCATGTGAAAAAAATGCTAATTGTGCGAAAATCGTCAGATGCGCACACTCTAAGCGAATTGATTAAAATTGTGAAATTGTAAAGGTATCAAACAAATGCCAATGGGCATGAATAAATTTTATTCAAAATATATTGTATTTGTTATAATTGCAATAACAACAGCGGCAATCGACGTCATCAACGACAATAGGCGATACTCAGCATTAACGTCATTATTAACAAAATGGTTTGTTTTTTTCTAAATAGGCGTGTTTGCCATGTTGTTGTGCATCTCTTTGTTTGCTATTGTGTAAACATGAAATGTTAATTAATTTTCATCACAATTTTCTTTGCATTCACAGTTAATGTTTTTGTCAGTTTTGCCAAAGGTCTTTTGGTATTTGCACAAATGCGTATATGCCAGCTGTGGAGCACTTTACGAAATGGCAAAATGTCATCTGCGCTTAAAACGCATTCCATCAAATGCTGCCTAAAATATGTTTTGAATTATGCATGAATTTTGTGCGCACAATTATATTCGACTGCCTTTTGGGCATGTGTGGGCTTCCCTTTTGTAGCTACGAGTATGCCGATAAATGGCCGATAAAGCTTATTTCTATATTTACATAGAAATACTGAAAGATAGGGTATAATATGATGCACCCACATCCATAAACACTCACTTGTTCATTTTGCCTTTGTTGGCATTCAAGAGCTGGCAATAAATACTTGAAAGCATTAAAAGAAAATGCTGTTTCTTAGAAGGAAAGGCGTTTATAAAAAACAAAAAATAATAAAAAAAAATAATAAAAAATGCGTAGGAGAATAAAAAATGCGCATTAAAGTATGCAATGCTGCTGATAACGCTTTTTGCTGACGCTTGATTGCACACAAGCGTCGACACCATTCCGTATGTTCACGGCACGTGTCACGCCTTTGTCAAAGCAGTATTTCCACGCCCCCACCATCACAGTCCGGAATTGTATATAAACGTATTTATATATTTATTTGCATACAACTTAATTCTGGCATCAATTTACATATTAAAAACAATTATTTTAGCCTCTTGCTTTTGTCAAACTTTTGTCCTTAGCATAGCTGACATACCACAAATGATAACAAGTTATGCTTCTTCGTTATTCCAGCAAGCAGCAAGCCGCATTAAATGCCCAATTCGAGTCGTATCGAATATGACACTCAATTGTGCGCTTCACTGACCTCGTTCGCCAGCTTGTTGTCACAGCTTGGCTCGACTCTTGCAAAGGCTGCGGCGCAAAAGGGTACGCCAGGATAAGCCACATAAAATGGCCATTGGCAAATCATGTAAGAAAGTTTCAAACATAGTTTCTAAGCTCAAACTCAGAAACATTTTTGCTTTATGTTTCGCTGCTTCTTTTTATGTTTATTATTATTTATAACTTTTTTTTTAACTTCTGATGTCCTCCCCCACCTTTGGTATGCTGGCGAAAAAGTTAAACTTTGCTTTGCTTAAATATTTTCTTTTTTTGCTTGAGTTTGTTCATGTTTCCTTGTTTGTTTATTTTTTTTTTTTGGCCTCCCCTCAGTGTTTCACTTTTTGGCACTTGTTGCCTTTGGGGAAATTTGTTGCTCTTGCTGCGTGCTTCGTTCTTTGTAGCTCGTAATTTTATTAAGCCAATTCCAGATAAGTATTTTCATGTATGACTTGCAAATATAATTTTAAAAAAGAAATGATATTCTAAACGAAAAATTCAAACAGCAAAACTTCAATGTCAGTTGAACTCGGCCATGGGTAGCTGTCAAAACTTCCTCCCCAATGGCAGCAGGTGAGTGTGATGAGGGTTGATATTGACGCTGTACAAAAGCCTTAGTAAATATATATTTATTTATTTATATAAAACAACTTGTTTTTAATATGCACAAAGTAAAACACTTGTAGTTGGTTTTCGTTGTGTTATTTGTTGTTGCCAATTGGTATTTTCAGACAGTTGGCAGTGGGAGTTAATCTCCTTATAGAGTAGGTGGTTGCTTTCGCCAATGGTTGCTAAAATAAAGCAGATAAAGCGAGAATCTTGCTCAACTTATACGGTTTATTTTTAACACAATACATTTTTAATTTGAAGCTCGAAATAATGGTTTGAATTTAATTTAAACATGTGAGTTATTTCACAGTGGTTGTTAAAAATTACCAACCTTTCTGTATGTTAATACCTGCTTTATATTTGAGTTAAGGTGCCATTTTATAAGACAAGATATTTTGAAAATAATTTTTTAACTCTGGTTGATGTACTTAATGGTTAATGAAGTCTACGTAAATATTGCAAATTATATCAACATGCTATGTTTCTGCTAATCAAGGGTCAAAAAGGCTGTTGAGGAGCCAATATTCTTGTAAAATTTAAAATGTTGTTGATTTTCTCGAGCGAATCACAGGACCATGTTCGTCGTGTATGATAAGATTAAGTGGTATCTTAAGATATTCTTTTTCCGGATGAGATAAGCAAATCTTATATAAGATGAGTACAGCACTGACCAGAGTCTGACGGAAACTACTAGTACTACTCTAAGTTTCTTTTGTTAGTAGGGAAATAAAGCACTATGATAATAATTAGGATTAGTTTGAAGAATATTTTTTCAAAGTCGGAGTCGGAAAATTTATTGCCGGAAGTTAATGAATTATTTCTTCAATTTAATATATGGCAACAGGAAAACTCTCAATTTTCAAACACTAACTATCAGTTTTATTATAGCAATAATAGTCAGATCATCATCAGATCATTTGATGTTCATCAGTCAGTCAGATAGCAATAATAGTCAGATCATCAAATAGTCAGCGACTAAATAAAAAAAATGCTTGGTGAGTCCCTGAAATTAGTTCGTTGCTAAAGAATGTGGTAGATTTTCTATTCTATTTTCTATGAAAACTTGGTCTGGATCTCGATAAAAGTGTTGATTTAGTTTATTTGATAAAAATAGGCCTTAGAAAAACTATTGCTGGAAATCATATCACACACAAATATACAACCGTTAAATATATCGTCATTTTTATCTTTTCAATGTATTAATTTTTTTTTTTAAATTTAATTTAACAAATAAATAAATAAAAATTAAAAGCATCATATTTTTAATTAATCAACGTAAAACAGCCACTCTAAATTATAACACTTGAGTGAGACTGCAAAAAGCACTTTTATTTTGTGTTCATTACTTAACGCACTCAACTCAAATTGATTGTATTTCATAATTTATGCAAATTCCTTAAAAAAATAATTCGAAATGAATTCTTCATAATATTTCCGCATTTTCAAACAATTTCTTACCATAATAGAAAACGAATTCAATAATGTGCTGGCTTTATGAAAAAATGCGGTATTGAATTTAAAGTCGGTTACTCAAAGGAAAAGGGTTCCACTGCTGAGTTAAGAGAAGAAAAGCAGCAAACGAAACTTTTTAACCGCGGTCAAAGTTGCTTAATTACAAAATTGCGTCTCGCAGGGGAAAAATAAAATAAAAAAGAATAAAAAAATGTAAGCGAAAAAAAAAGTTCAAACAAATTAAAAGCAAACAAAGCGTTTTAAAAGTCGCTGATGTTAATTCGGATGTAAAGATGTGGTCTAAGTTGGCTAGAGAAGGGGCCGCAACTTGACCACGCCGCCTTCAATTTGTGGCAAGCAACGCCTCGAGGTGCTTAGCTTCGTGGAACGCGACGTTTGTCTTTTGTCATCAACAATTTTGTGTTAAAGGCAAATGAGAAATTGAAATTCCTGAAGCATGGTAAGAAGAATGCATGAGCAAAACTATGAAAGAAAGTAGAAACGCACATACACATACACACACACACAGACACACACTAACGATGAAATTCAAACTTCTTTTAGAGACACAGAAAAACCGCGCATAAATTAATTGCGGCCAAGAGCGAAAATTTGTCGCTGCTTGGCTTTTTGCTTTGGTCTTTGTAGAGTAATAAAAATAAATAAAAATGCAATTCCTATGTGCTTGCCAAGGAGCAACAAAGGCTAGAGAAACCATTTTTCGGTTTTGTGGCTTTTGCACAAATGAGCGGAAGCAAATGTAGCAAACGGAAGTGATTTAACCGAAGGACGAAGATAAAAGCAAAGCGTCGAACTGAGAAAAATTTGTAGTTTGGCGCTGTTTAGTTAACAAGTATTAAACTTCTTCTATTTCAAAGATCTAGCGTAAGGAGACTAGAAAGAGGCAAAGATGTAGTTAGCAAGAATATGCTTCTTAGGTTGA
Source organism: Cacoxenus indagator (assembly GCA_035041755.1). NCBI lineage: Eukaryota > Metazoa > Arthropoda > Insecta > Diptera > Drosophilidae > Cacoxenus > Cacoxenus indagator. The sequence continues at coordinate 582,415 of JAWNKX010000379.1, forward strand.
AATTTAATCATGGGAACCTATACGATCAGGTCGGGTCAACTGCTAGTTTGTAAAATTTCTTGATAGTTTTTTTCTTCAATTTTTTACTGTGTCCAATAAAGCGGCTTCATTCACTTCAATTTACTACTTTACTAAACTAAATAATCAAATAATTAAATAAAATGAAGTCATGCGGAGAAAAATGAAGAATATCAAGAACTCGCAACACTTTTTTTTCGTTGTGGTGTTGCGTAATTATACGGTGGTGTCACAAACCAAATCCAACTAATACAATTAATGCGAACAATTTTGTAATTAATTTCAAAAATACTTAAAAATCTCACTGCGCCTAATTGCGCACAAACTATTCATGTGAATTGAATTGAAAAACTGATAGTAAAACAAATAAAAATTAAATTAAATTAATTAAAATAAAAATAAAAAATACAGTTGAGCCAGTTAAGTGCATTTCTAATTAACATTCAAAGCAGACGCATGGCAAACAAACCAAAAAAAAAAAACCAAAAAAAATATAAATAAAAAAATTACACTAAAATTCTGAAGTTGATTAAAAATGCAAAACATGTACGCAGATTTGTAATTACTTAGTTTAGCTGAAGTGTTGCATAAAAAAAATAAATTAAATTAAACAATAAGACTGTAGTAGGCACAGCATTACAGCATATTACTCTATACCATACCCTATACCATAGCATGCTATATATATTATAAGGGTAAGGTCTTGAGGTCGTATGTTTTAAAAACGAAAGAAAACAACAGAAGCACAAAGCAGCGGAATAATGAATTAATTTATATTCCAGTCATTCAAAAAGAAAATATCAAAGAAACTTATCAAGTTCTGAAAGAAAAAATGAAATGCTTTAAGCAAAATACAGCATCGGTTAGGAGACAGCCGCGTGTTACGCTACGTGTAGTACAGTCAAACTTCCTTATAGCGAAACCGCTCGGGCACAAAAAATCACTTCGTTATTATGGAAAGTTGGTTATAGAAATGATGTGTACTCGAAAGTAGAGCTTCGTTGTATATAAGAAGTTCGATTGTATGGAGCTGTACGCTCTTCATCTTCGTCTAACACAATGATATTAACGGCAATGAAGACTTTTAATTATTCATGATATAATCACTGGCATAGAACTAACCATCGAAACAAGTGCTCTCTACGTAATACCTATCATGAAATTTCGAATCCACTACAACAACAATACTCTAATCAGCGTTGTTCGGGCACACAGTAAGTCATTTGAAGTTCTTGTGCCAGCAGTCCTGGAACATCTGTTATGTCCTGACCATTTACAAGTCAAACTGGCAACCAAAGACACCTCCATATAGTCAATATTTTTCTGAATGTTTACCTTAATTTTGCTAGTTGGACATTGACTTTTTCTGGTTTTCTTTGGGTCCACTTTTGATAAAATCGGTCTAGACCACATTCTATCAACTTTAAAATCATCAGGAAGCTTGGTGCTTCAACACTCCTTCTGAATGTCAAATGTACCACATATCGTAAACACAAAAGCTACACTATTTATACATTTTTGCAGTGCATTAAAATAATTTTTCTTATGCTTGACAGTTCAACTATAGTAAAATGTCAACCTGAAGCACTTTATTAACAACTATTGGAGAACATTTTGTCGTCCGTTGCAATGTCAGTTTGATTGTGATGGCATTTCATTGGTACGCATTCCAATGTAAATTTTTTGACAGCAGCATTCAGTTTGAAATGCGTGCGGCGTAATGGAATTCATTGAGAAATAGGAGGAATTTATTTTTTATTTTTTTTAACGATGTTATGAAAACAAACAAGATAAAATGCATACCGAAATATTTTCTAAGCATTTCTGCTAGAAATATTTTAATACTTTAGTCTCAAATTGGAAAAAGTTTATGCAAGCATTTTGCTCTAAAAGAAGATGTCAGCGCAAACAATCAGGCTGACACATTTATTTGCTTTGTTATATGTTGATTAATGTAAATATGTAACACTGTTCTTGTACTGCATGTGGTCTCTACGTTGTCATTTTCCTCATCATTAACAAGGCATTTTCCAAATATTATTTACGAAAATTGAATTTCAATTGAATTCGAGTCGTATTATTCTAATTAGAATATAATAAACAGGATTTTCGGGGCATTTTGTAACAAAATTACAAATTTATAATAATGCGGCATGATTTTAGGCGCTTAAATGACCCCACACATTGAGCACATAGCCACATAGTAACGAATACGCATGGTGCGTCATGAGCCTATTGAGCAGCACATTAGTTTGGCAGTTTTAAGTTAATTTATTTTAATTTTTGTATGCGCCTAAAAATATGCCATACTTTTGGGAGTGTGTTGAACTCGTGTGTGCCGTGCACACAACCATTAGCGTAATGAGCTTGGTAAGTGGCATAATCCGAACACTTTCGTAATTTGTTTTTTTTAATGTTTTTTGTTTTTATTTTTAAATAATAAAATGTTTGCGAGCCCCGTTGATCAAACTAAGAGCGGGCGACATTTCGCTTCACGTTTTGTTGCCAATAAACCATTTCGCCCTCGACTTTTATAGTGAGTGAATTCCAAGCGGCAGCCAATCAAGCGGCATTGCTGAGCGCAGCTGCTCACATGTGCGTCCTTTTAAAAAATGCAATTTTTACAAATTGTACCCCAAACTACATTTTATTGAAAAGCTGTTAACGCAAGTCGTATGGCTACGAACTGCGAGACGTGAGTGGGGTTATGGGGTAACACAGGCTATGAATATTTGCTAGTGCCATAAAATGTCATATCTCTCGTTCGTTCGTTCGTTCAGTCGTTGCAATAATACTAAAAGCGATGCTGCCTTTTTGGCTTGCTTACTTGCTGGCTAGCTCAGCCGACGCCATTGCCATTGCCATTGCTATTGCGATCTTCGTTCGCTTTGGCACTTCCGGCGTCGGCCATTTGCTAAATGAAATGTTTTATGTTGTTGCATTTCTTTATGACACTCAACGACTGTGTTAGCTAAATAAATTGACTATAGTTCGTATACTTCGTACACTCATTCGCTTATTCTCTTTTTGTAATGTTGTTGCCTTCTTTTAGGCGCACACCCTCGGCATACCCGCCGCTGACCATAATTATCCTTTTGCGCATTTGTAATGAAGCAATTTACATGGCACGCCTGCATTCGCAAATTTATAACTTTATATAAAAATACTTTTGAGTGTGTTCGTGTTATGTGTGTGTGTGTGTATTGGCATTCCATAGTCGCGTGCCTCTGTGTGCGTGCATTTAATTTGATTCGTGCATGTGTGAATTTGGTGGCTCATCGGTTCACCAGAAAAATGCAATTTTGTTTGCTGCAAATTACCCTTTCGTCAATGTCCGAGTGAGTGGGTAAGTGTATGTATGTATGTATGTATGAGTGCCTGCAATTGCATTTATCGTCGAGTGCATCAATTTAAATGTGGCCACTAATTGTCATTATCAACGTGCGGATGCGTCTCGTAATGTTTATTTGTTCATTCATTCGGTCGTTGGTTCGTTTGTGCAGAGCTAAATTACTTTTAACGATTTTGTTTGTTGAAATTTTTAATGATTTTCATATTGCTTAATGGGATATTGTAAATTCTTTATGTGAATTCGGAGCAATTTGAAATTATCGAGTGGACTGTTGGGAATGCACGAAATGGCGAAGCGGACGACTTAGCAGCAGGAGAAAAGTGAAGGCCTCTGAAAATGAGTTTACGATTGGGTAAATGGGAACGAGTAAATGGAGTGATACAAGCGAGTTAAGAAAATAATCTAAAATAAGGAGTGAAAAGGGCAGAAAGAAGTAAATAAAATAGAAGCAGAGTAATTAGAGTAGTGAGTCGGTGTGGACAAGTCAGTACAACGAGTTATACGTACTAGTGAAATTAGGGAGTAAACGAATGTATGAAAACGATGAGAGCGAGTGCAAAAAGAGGATCAAGGGAAAAGAATAAGTAGTGTGAATAAAAAAAAGTCTGAATCAGTGGAACGAGCACAAACACCTTTTAGTAGGAACATTGAATGGAACGGGTTAAAACGGAGTAAAAGGAATGAATGGAAATAAAGAGTGGAAACGATAAATGGGAACGTTTACAAGCCAAGCATGGCTTAAAAATAAGTTAGAAGAGGTGTGAAACGAGGAAAAGGAGGCCATCAAGTCAAATAAAGGAGAGGTCAGATTTGGAACTGAAAGCATGAAAGACTAATAACTATTAAAATGAAGGACTGAAAAGACCAAGTGATATGGTCGAAACAAAGAGCTGGAAAGGGCGATTAAAAAGGTTATGTGAAGATACGTTATATCAAGGAATGAACCCTGTCAATAAAGTGAACGCAAAAACTTGTGAAAATTATATATTAAAAGAACATTAAGAAAATCGAGTGGAAAGAACAAGTAAAGAAAACGGATACTGGTGACTGAGGTAGGAGTAAATAGGAGTGAAAATAGGAGTTGACAGATGAGGTAAAATATTACTCAAAGGACGGGTGAGAAGAATGCACGAAAATAATGTGTAAAAAGAATGATGAACGTGTAAAAATAACGAGTGAAAGATATGAGATAATTTACAGAGAAAAAATAGAAATAAAAGATATGAGAAAAAGTAAAAAACTTAGTAAGTGACAATGTTCCAATGTCGATATTGATATTTACAAAAAACATTGATACGATATATATTGATATTTTTTGGTACTTCTGACAACCACAACATGGGCGAATCAGAAGAGGAATGGATATAAGAAACGAGCAACAAAAAATATTGAAAATACCATAGAAAAAGAACGAGTGAGATGAACCTTGTAGTCAAAAAAGCGAGTGATAAAGGCGAGTGAAAAAAGCTAGTGGAAAAGAAAATTGTTGAATCGTGCCTCAGGAGAAACTTTGAAGACAAAAGCAGAAAATGACGATTGGGGTGAATGAAATGAATGGGTAAAAGCCACATGTTATAACATAAGAACGAGTAAATAGAGAACGACTGAGAAACGAAGCAAACGTAATACTCAGAGACTCGAGTCAGATGCTTGAGTACCTGGAACTTAAGACAGTATACAATACAAGAGGAGGGCGTGAGAATAAGGAAGGCATAAGAACAAGCGAATGGACATGGAAGAGGTCAGCACAAAATTAAATAAACAAAACGCTTTGAAAGCTAATGGCTACTTTAGCCTGCCACATTTGGCAATAAATTTTACATTGAAACAATGTGCAAGTGTAATTTATGGAATGTGTGTAGTTTAGATTGTGTTAAATAAGCCATTGAATGAGTTGCATATATATATTCACAAACACACAGATATAAAGACACTTACAAATCAATAGATTTACACATGGACTAGCGATGCTAATTAAAATGGTGTTGATAACTCATACGCACCGTTGACCCTGCTAAAATGCAACTGCAATATGCATTCGGCAATTGTTATTGTATTTAACCAATGTGGCGGCCATTATTACGTATTGTTGTTGGTGTTGTTGATGAAGTTGTTATTGCTTTCTATTATTGCTTTAAATCCATACACGTAGAGGTAGGCAGGCAGACATACAGATTTCCGAATAGCAAACAATTCCAATTGAGATTTCAATAATTGTCGATTTAGATATGCAAATATTTATTCGGCCGCTTTAGCTCGCTTGTTCGCTTTTGATGCTATTGACTTAACTAATGTGTTGCTAAGGCAATGGCAGCGGCAGATGCAGGGACGGCAACGGCAAAGCCAATGAACAACGGCGCTGATATGATGACAGCTTTCATTATGCAGCATGCATGCATGCATGTATGTATGTGTGTGTGCGATCAGTCATTGCTGATTGGTAAGCGTCAGCGTCAGCGTCAATTATTGCAATTCCTGCAACATTGCAGGTTGCGTACGTCTGTTTGTGTGACTGGTTTATGGTTTTGGATTTTTGTTAAATACATAAATATTAAATCAAAACGCGGTCACTATACGCAACTCTACGCCTCTTTGTATATGTATTAATTGCACTTGCTTGTACGTGTATATGTATGAAGTGTCGGTGCGTGTCTAAACACGTGCACGTGCATATTTGAAAGAGTATTTGCTGACGACAGGCTGCTAAAATATTTACACATCAGCGACTGAGTCATGACACATATGTACGCGTATGTGCGTAATGTCTAAGTGCTTGTTTGACTGCGTCCGTGTGTTTATAGCACAGAGTATTATTATTTGGCTAGGTGTGCTACGAAGGTTTAGCAGAAAAGTGCGTTCAACCACTTGGGCAATAACGTTTATTCACTTTGTGTGCATACAAATGTAAGTTATGCCTAAAAGCATGCTACACAATAAATACAAATTGTTTTCTGCTCGCACACCAAGCTTGAATATGTGGCAGGTGTTTGTAGTTAAATTCTCTACGCGTAGCAAAGATGAGCGTATTCCATATCAAGAGGGCGTTTAGAGGTATAAAATAAAAATGTGGGAATGTGCTTTTCATGCGTAAAAATAAATTTATTTATAAATTTATTTTAACTTACATTGAAAACACTTTAAACAATATTATGGCGCAAAATATCGTAAGTTAGGGGGAAAAAATAAATGTAGAAAAATGGCATACATATACATACAGATAAAAGTACAAGTAGGCACACACACATACATATGTATTTGTGCACAAATAGAGTTTCACAATCGCACGCTGCATTAATCAAAGGCGATTTTGCGTTGATAACACTTTGCAATTTCATTTCAATATCCTATTCAAATTTCTGTCCTCCTTTTTTCACCCGATTTTTGTTTTTGTCGTTGTTTTTGTTGGTTGGTTGGTGTGTTTGTTACATGACATTTAAATTAATTTTATCTCGCTCGCGCACACATGCTGTGCACACACACACTGACTGACCCGAGGCCCCAGGCTATGCCACGCCCCATCAGAAAATACGCAGCGCTGTTTGTACTTGTTTTATGGTGGCCATTTTGTAATGCAATAAGTGAAAAAGCGTCCACTTGCACACTCATTTATAAAAAATCCAATTAATGGCACACGCTAAATAAATAAACAAAAAAATAAGTAAAATAAAATATAAAGTATTGCATTGCAGCAAAAAAATTAATATTGGAAATTAAAATTAACTGCGTTGCGCTGCATTGCAGCGCATAAAACTCATCAAATTATGAACCATTTTTGATTTTTATCTTCAGAACTTGCTCGAAATTAAAAGCGAAATAGCTTGAAAAGGCCTCTTTTCTATAGTGCAGTGCGTACAATTTATTAATAATCATTTTTAGGGATGCTTCAAGGGAACTATTAAGTCAGATGTCAGTTTATTTCAGGACAAAACAGATATGCTGCAATAGATTTGAAATGATTTAATGTGGAAACAGGCAATTGACAAGCAATTCTACCTTATTATTTAAAAAACAATTTTAAAGCTTTAAAATATGTTTAGAATTATCTGCTCAGAGTTATAAAAACGCCTGACCACTCAGGCGAACGCAGAGGCGCGTAAAAATCTTAATTTTCTGATATCAAGCTACCGGCTTGATATGATGATACAATGGCTTCAATAAATCAATTGTGGTGTTGGTGCGCCGTCTTGTTGAAACCTGAATTGTGCCATACCATTTTCATGAACGATCTACATAAAAAAATTGGTTATCATAGGCCGACATACCATTTGATTATGGTTGTTGTCTTTTAGCTGTCGTCTTCGAAAGAGAACGGTCTATATTTGAAATCTTGGGATAAGCGACGGCACCAGAAGACGAACAAATATCTTTCGTGCAAACGCTTTATTGTGTTATATGGCGGCGCACTTTTAACTTCTGTAGGCACGCTGAGTTTTCACAACCATTTTGAATGTACAACTGAACAATTTCAGCGCCTTCGATTGGTGTGTACTGCTAGCAAAATAGCAAAAATCTCCCAAGACTGATGCTACAAACACGTGCTGCCATTAGTCGATCAGTTGTTTCCTGTCAAAGTTATAGTGTTGTCAGTTGGGTCTACTTAATATGGTCCAACCTGTATTAAATATATTTATGTGTTAAATGTGCAGCAAAAAATAAACGTTTTAAGCCACGTGCTAGCAAAAGTATGCTACATTTTAACAAAAATATTAAATTTCTGTCGTTTTATAAACTTTTTCACATTTATACAATACTCTTTTACAGCCTTTTTTGTTAGTTCGAAATTCAGTTAATTATTTTGGCACATTTGCGGTCAAATGACTCAAAATATTTACATTGCATACTTTTTGGTAATGCACGAAATGAATGTTATGCTTTACCATAATGCATCACAACATGCTACGCCACCTGTTACCGCCCATAGAGAATATTCTATCTGCTTCATGCATAAAAAATCAATTGGAAAATTTTGCAGCTGTCGACTTAAGCAGGCAGCTTATGGAAATCGATGCTGGCTGCTGCGCATTATCAGAGCAATAAGTAAAAATTTGTAATTGCAAATCCAATTACATAAATAATTTGCACGAACACCGCGAACTATTTTACACACACACTCACACACACGCACGCATGCATGCGCAATGCTTAAAATAAAAATGCATTGCATACTTAATGGCGCGCATTATGCGTTTTTTTCTTCTGTTACTGCTGCTGGCTCATTTTCGCCATTTCGCATTCACTGTTCGCACCCAACATTATTGTTTTATTAATTTTGTAAATACCAGATTACAAAAAGCGAAACATATTTTATTGTCGAGCGGGAAAAATGGTATAGTCGTCGCTTTTTATTCTCGCAATACTTTTTGTTGTTGGTGTTTTTGCGGTATGTCTTTTGGGCGTTTGGCGGTCGGCCAAAGGAGGCGTGTCAGCATAAAGCCGAAATAATTACAATTTGTGGTATAAAATTTCAATAATATAAAATTACCAAAGTAATTGAAAATGCAAAAATACGAGTACAATGGCAGCATGAAATAAACGCCAAGTCGTGCACGAAAGTATGCAACTCCTTTTTTGTTTTGATTTTGCAATTGTCGCGCTTTGAGTGCTTTCGTATGTGAATGTTTGTGTGCGACTTGCATTAAAAGCAACATGAGAAATTAATGAGCAAATGGTATGCTTTTTAAAAGTGTTAAATAAATAAAAAATAAAAAAATAAATAAATCAAAATGAAAAAGCACAGAGCAAAGCATGCCAGATAGGCCATAAAAAGACAAAAAAAAAAAACACGAAAAGTGACAAAAGGATATGTGATGAGTTGAGTCGACTCGTTGCGTTGTATCATTTCGGTTGGTTATGTGTAAAGTTGCCAACATGCGGTGTCCATTGACGGGCTGATACAAGTGCTTTCAGCCTCAAAGCGGCTTACTTGAGAGCGCGGCTCAAGTGCATGTTTTTTTCCAGCTGCTTCGTGTTTGTGAGAGTGTGAAAATATTTGCAAATTGATATGATGAACAACTCGGGCAGAGTCGCTAGCACAAAGGAATGCAAAACAATGACAATAAAAGCAGAAAGGAAAATATCAAGCTTCATTGGTCACCATCAAAATTTGACGCAACGTATCGCTTCGCGTTTCTATCGACGCTTTTCACATTACTTTCCTACACTCTACATGCACAGTATTTTTGGTGTTTTCTTTTAATATTTATAGCACTTTTGGGTATTATTTTTGCATACGTGCTTTTGTGCATTTTTAACTGTTACTCACGGCATCAAAATATTTTTCTAGTTTCACATTTGCATATTTTGTCAAAGCAACGCAAACGAAGCGTGAAGGATGCATTTAAAACAATTTGCTCTGCATCATGGAACTGATTATTTATTGAACATTATTTTCCTCTATCAAATATAGCATAGCCAGAGGGGCGTAGCAAATTGGCGCATTTTTTAAGCACTAGATTTTAGATTCAATAAATTCGGCATATGTAAGTGTTGGTTATCTTAAGTTATATTTTTCTGTTGTCTACCTAATAGTGTCAGAAAATAACATGGTGTTGGAAATAAGTAAAAGCTTCTTAGAGTGGCTAATATTTTGCTTAAACCAGTCACAATGTTTTCCAAACATCCGGTTGTAACTATGGCCTTCCTTCCTTAATAAAGTCCTGGGGCCTGTATATGACAATATTTCTGAATACAATTTTAATTAAATTTTCATTTCATACTTTTTTAAATTATGACTTACAACTTTTCAACCTTCACTGCCCTTGTCTCATTTGCAGGATATTAAAACATTGCCAGAGCATAATTTACATATTCATCAACAGTCATTCATCAATGCAACAAAAAAAAAAAAAATTAAAACTGACATGCAACGAAATATGAGCAAAAACCTATTAAAACCACAAACAGCAACAAAAGAGAGAAGCTAAAAAACTTGTAACGAAAGGATCTCAGCTGTAGTGCCAAACGTGTATAGAAAAAAATGACGAAATGAATGAAAACCAAGGAAGCAAGAAGGGATATCACAGACAACAATTTTATTTATGTATTTTCGCGCTTGTTTGCATAATAAAAAAAGGAGGAAACGAAGAAAGAAATCCATTTCGTTCAATCTAAAGTCGAAGCAAGCCAGTTTTGGTGCCATTAAAACTCACCCTTTTGGCGTACACAACGAAAAAATTACATTTGCATATTGCAAGGCGCACAAACAGGCGGGCTAGCACGAGAACGTTATAAGAAGGACAGCCATGCATGCATGTCCTTTAAAGTTTGTGCCAGTATACTACAAAGCAAATGCATGTCAGCGCCATCATAATCGTCGTCGTCGTTGTCGTCGGTGCTGCCCTGTTTCCTCACTCACTCGCTCACTAGCAAGCTTGTTCGTTCGATCCTGCACCGTTCTTGGCTAACCATAAAGGAATTATTCGTGCGCGCCATCATCGTTATCGATAATTCAATTTTGTGTATTATTTCAGCGAACTACGATGATGCCTTGCCATTATAATCTAAATAAATGTAACCTGCAGCAACTGCAACTCCACAAAGTATGCAATGTAAACAGATCACCATACAAGCCAAAACATACACACGGAGCTACATGTCTCGTCGTTTTTCTTATATCTTCTAGCAGTTTCTTTTGTTTCGTTTTGCTTGTTTTCAATTTACTGCTTCGATTCTCTAGCTTCCTTTAAGGCTTTCGTAACATGGCTTTGGCTATGCTCGGCTATAAATTTCGCCCTAGGTTAGGCAACGAAATGAATTAAGGCGCCGTATTTGGGCGCCTTCGTCCTTGTTCGAAAGTGATTTAGTGAAAATTAGGTTTATGTAAATAAATAACGACTTAGCATGTGTAATCAATTCCGGCTGAAAATTGCGCCAAGCAGGAAGTCTTATATTGAAAATTATCGATGTATGAGCGATGGTAGGCCAAATGTATCTAAAGACTAAAGGATACATGAGTGTCCAGCTTTGATGCAATGTTGTGATGGTTTTCTAAAGCAAAAATTCTTAAAAACACGTTTGTTTCAAACAAAAAATAAATCAAATATATAAAAAGAAAAAATTTAATAAAAATAAAAATTCTATAAAATTATTGGAATATACACATTTTTCAATTTGTCTGCATAAATTATTCTATTTATCATTGTCTTTTTTTGTGTTTTTTATTACAAAAAAAAAAAAAAAAACTAATTTTTACTTGCATCACAGCCACAAAAAAATGACGCAAAATAATTTAAAATGGCAACCAATTAATCACGCAGGACATTCAATTAAAACACAAATGAGTACATGTAAAAATATAAATTCGTTTTATTAACAACGCCTGAAGAAATTTTTTTTAAATATATTTTTTTGCTGCATAAATTTAATACAGCGAAAAATTTATCATTGTGCGATAAGCGAAATTGTGGCAAATTTTGTAGATAAACTTCGAACTTGCAACAAAATGTTTATGTTTATTTATATTAATACACAAAAGTATAATGAAAAAAATATCATCTTTTTTAATAAATTTTACTGTGTAATTTTTTGTTATACAAAATTTAATATTTTTAAAACAAAGGCTTCACAAAATAATTTTTAAATACAATAGATCGGCAGTGTAAACCTTAAGCTTTTGTCTTTGAACTGTGCTGCACGACATGACATGGCGTGCGTCAGTGCGTTGAACAATGAATGGGAAATGTGTGTATAGAAAAGGGTTATATAGTAATAGAGAGCCTTCTAATAAAAATTACTGAGATTACTTTACAATTCTCAGGTGTTGACCCGAAAGCAATGAGGACATTTTTACCAACACTATGAAATGTCAGGTTGATCTTGAGGGCAAGCGAACTAGATTTTAAAAATTGAGGCCTCTTTGATAATATAAATCAGTGACCTTTTGAATTACCGCTTAGTAATTTTTAATGCAAAGTTGCTCCTGTCCTCCTACTACCTGTAAATAGAACATTGCCAAATTTTATGCATATTTCATTATGTAGTTTGTTTTCGCTGGTAAACCTTCTTTATACGACATTCTTTTTTACATGTCTTCTATTTAATCCGACAAATGTGTTATGCAGTGTACTGCTATAAATGTTATACTTTAATTATAACAAAGAAAGGTAAACTTTCAGTTGGCGATCCTTCCCCAGAAAAACTTTTATATAAAGTGTTCCACATTCACTACAGTTTTAATTACTTTTGTGCAATTTTCTCTTCTGTTGAGTAGTTCCAATTATATATAGTTCGTCCGTAACATATGGTGATGTAAACCCTTATGTCATTTTAAAAGACCCAATATATAAAAAGCACGTTAAGACCCACAGGCTGCTACTACAGAGTCTTATAATTTCTTACAGCTTGAGCTGTACACGGTAGTTTTGGGTCAGAACCTCTGCGACTGCATTTTCCAACTTGTCTCCCAGAAAGTATTATAATATATATATTTTTTTAAGAAAAATGCATTGTACCGGTGAGTGACACTTTTAACTTGTACATCCTTTTCTTTCGTATTGTAAAGACTAATTTTCAGTTATATAATTTACTCGCACATTACGTAAACATTACATAAAAATGACCGAAAATATATGATCGCGATTTGCCGAGTCTGAGATTTTTTTTTGAATCATTATTATTATATTAATTACTAATTATTATTATTTGTTATATTAATTACTTCACTGGTTGGTATCTAAATTAATGTGAGTGGTTTTACTTTTTTCTTCTCGTCGTCTATCTCTTTCCTTTTTCCGATTTTTCTCTATTTCAAAACGCTTTAAATCCCTCTTTTTTTGCTCCATTTCATTATATTTTTCGTCCATCCACACACGAACTTCTCGGTTTATGTCTTCTTGGTTGTCTCTCACCGTCTTTTTCATGTTTTGGGTAAGCATCACCCTTTCATTACCACTTTTATTTCTATTTGCGTTTTTGAATACATCTCCTCCCTACGTGCCCGAATTTTCTGATTTTCATTTGTTGATATCTCTTATTGTTTATCTCTATATTTTCCCTTAGCTTTTTCCGCTCCGACAATCATACCTTCCACATTTTCTGCTTTCTTTCCATATCACAATTCAGATCGTGTGGCTCTTATTTCTCTCTCTTCGAACAGGTGCATGTGCAAGTGCAGGTTTTTTTGCTTTCATAGACCTCATTGGCTTTCGGATCACGGCGTTTTTCATGATCTGTCGCATTGTTCGATTGTTTTACCCTATGATGACGCTGTGAGGATCTTTCTACTCCCTGTGAATTTTTTTTTTCTTTATTGTACTAGAACTCGCCACCACGTTCCAACACCGGATCGCATCTCTTGCATTGCAATCATAGTAGTACTTTAGCCACTTGGCAAAACTGAGTGACTCCATCGTATCACCGTAACTCAGTTGTTGCACAGGCACTCACCGTTGTAGGTGCGCATTTTTGAAGCCGTGTCTAAGAAGGTCGTAGTTTTTTTTGGATATCTTGAGAGTCCTGGACATTTAAGATTATATTTTTGGCTGGTATTGAACTTGGTTCCACCAGATGTAGGAGTTGACACCAAGCAGCGCCAGTGTGAAATTCATAGAAGTTCACAGTGTAAAATTTAGACTTGAGCACTTTATTGACCCAAGATATGAGTTTCTCGATCTCTCGTTGCACGTCGAACGGATCGGGGATCCGTTTGTACAACTCATCTGACATGTTTTCAGTTTGTAAGTACTTGCATCAATTTACGCGAGTAACAATCGCACAACAACTACAATTTCAATTTATTCAGCTGTATGACTTGAAATTAAGCTAATTTTAATTAATTGATATATATTTTTTTTTAATTACAAGACATATTTTCTTTTCGGAGTCTACGGACTGAAAACCAAAAGTGAACACAGCACTGTTTTGAAGCTGTTGTTTAATTTTTGAAATTATAGGTTTTTATTTAGGCATGCTGCGTCGTTTATTTTGTGTTTGACAGCCATTGAAAGCAGACAACCCATTTCGTTCCGTTGTGGTCGCAACAGCACAAAGTTGGAGGTTGTCACGCCAGTAACTGTTGATAAAACCCATGGAATGATATTGAATGTTTGGAGAATGAAAATGCATGAGGTGGCTCAGACTATAGGCATCTCAACTGAGCGGGTACATAACATTTTTCATAAATATTTGGACATAAAGCAGTCTTTCGCGTGTGAAACAAAGAAACCGTCACAACACACTTAATACCAAGGAGCCGCCAAAGCAGTGAGTTCTCCGCGTGATCACGGTGAACATGTTTAGTCGCTTGGCAAAAATCCATAAGTTGAGCTACGAGTGTTTCCATTTTCCAAACCTGAAAAGTGGCACAGAGTTAAGAGATTTGGGTCGAATGAAGAAGCCTGAAACTGACGCCTCCAGAAAATCTATAATATTATCGGGTAGCGTTAAAAAAATTGAAAAAACCTTGGACTATGCGTATAGAGATGAAAGGAGACCATGTCGAAAAAATAGCAATTAAGGCTTTGGACTGAGCCGCTGCCGACAAATATATAATTTGTAATGTATAGTTTGTTGCTAAAAAAGTGAGGAAAATAGTACGCATAGAAAAAATTGTCGTTAACCTACTTGTATGGTAACGTACACTGTTTTTCACTGTATGAAAAGTATAAAGTGGCTGGCCTCTCGTCAAAGCCAATGGAATCAAGAAGCTGTTAGCCCCACAACCAAATAGTGATATTTTGTATTTCCAGTTTGGCTCTTGATATTGTGGGAAAGGTGATGTTGCTAGTGTAATTCTGTTTAGTGCTGCATTGAAGGCTCTGCTGTGCTCTATAAATTTTTAGACAACAAGTTTAGGATACTCGGCGTTTAAGTTTATACTTAAGCGGTTAAGTATAAGATCTCAAAAGATCTCAAAAGGATCATGGATTTTTAGGATATTCTTAGGGCTCCTCCACTTCGATTTCGTGTATATGTTTCTTTAATGTGCATTGGTAAAGCCATAGATAGCTCTAGATTCCTTCATGGTCTATTTCCAAGTCTGATTGTTATTTTTGCTTATGCCGTAAGCCTATCAGACAATATTGAAATCGATTGTCTCAGTAATTAGTTTAGTATAATTGTGATCATGATCATGGATGACTGTTTCATACTGAATATACTTTTCCAATGCTAATGTTGGCAATATTTGGTAAGCGGTGGTCACCATCGGGAATTAAGATAGTTGCCCTCATAGTTCAACCATAAGATGTAACATGCCATTTGTAGCATTCACATTAGCTTAAGAAGTGATCACTGATGAGAATTGACAGCCTTTGAAGCCGAATCCAATTGCACGATTGGTTATCCTCGATCGAAGCTTCTTCTACTTTATATTATAATACAAGTAGAACGTTTTTATTTTATGGGTTATGGGAAAACTTTATTTTCATTGCTATCGGATATAAGAAAATACTAAAATTGGATAATCTTGAAATTAGCTGGATAAATATTCGTACGACCTACTTAAGCCTTTAACACCTGTTTACTAAATAAATTTATACTGCAAGCAGAAAAACCACTTCGAACATAAAACAAATGGAAATACATACATAAGTATGCTGCGAAAGCGTTGGCCACATAAGTTCCGCATAAAATTATGTCAAATGGCAATGACTTTTGCTGGCATACGAAGCACCGCCTCTTTCTGTGATGATTGCCGTTGCAACACTTTATAGAAGCCTCACTGTAAGCAGTCAGGCAATTTTATTTTGTGTGAAAATTAAGTTCTGCTTCACTAATGAAAAGGCCTCGAAAAAATCATATTTAATGCGGTGATGTGCTCCACACTTGAAGTTCGTCAGAAATACCCAAAAGCAGCATAAATCACTACTTAAGGTAATTGTCAATAGCAGTAATAACACCGGCAATGGATGGTTTGTATACCTTGGCTTATTTAATCTCAAATATTTTTTTTTTTGGAATAACAAATTTTTTTGGTAAAACCGCTCTCTGGCACCATAAAAATGTACGTCAATAAACAACAGCAATTTACATTGAAAGAAGGAAAGGCACTAACAACGAAGCAAGTCATGCGATTATAAAGAGACTCGCATGACATTTGCGGCATTTTTTTTGCGGCTGCTATTGTTGCTAATTATTATGTTGTATATAAGTATCTATATACAAGTATGTATGACCATATAAGTATGTATGTCCATATAAGTATGTGTGTAGCTGTGTGTCTCTTTGTATGTCAATCAGTCGCATTTCGTTCTCAGCTCCCCGCCTTTGCAGACAACGTTTTCGTTTTTCTTCCCTCGTTTTTCGGTTTGCTTTGTTTTCTCTACTGTTGCTTTCGTATTCAGCATTCAGCTTGTTTTGTTTTTCTTCTTGTTCTGTTTATATATTATACAAAAAACAGCACACGAAGCGGTAATAATGACGTGACTGTAAACTTAGTCAAGTGAAGAGCAATAAAAAAGGGCCCTAACTAAATACCTCATCTTTGGCCTTGCTACAGCTTTTTTCTTGTTGTTTTGTTTTCTTGGTTATTCTATCCCTATTTCTCATGTCTCTTGCATCTGTTTATGTCACGAGGTCGGTTCATGAAGTCAGTAATTTTTGACTTGTAACATAAAATACAACACTGCCGGCGAACACGATATCATAGGAGAGGGCTTGATATGCTGTTAACCCCGAGGTCAAGCATTCGAGTTCCCTCCTTCATCAATATCTAATGTGGTGGTTCCACAGGAAACTATGAGTAATGGTTGTTGTATAAAGAGCCCGATATGAAACGTTGTTTAAGAAATCTTGATAAATACTACGAAGTCAATTTTAATTCGAATTTTTAGTGAGGTTAGTGGTTATGAGCAAAATTAACAACTTCGACTTTCAAAGATTGTTTGGTATTTACAAATGATATTTGGATCAATCGTCACAATTAAGAAAGAAGTTATGCTCATTGGGATTCACAGTTTGTGCTGTGTTTAATTGCTTTCAGTAGTATATTGGCTATTCCTGCCCTAGAAGCGAAGAATGTTTCGCATTGTTATAATATACTAAAACAACAATTTTCAACGCTGGATGCAAAATGTTCATTTAAAATATCTATATAGAGGTGCATATCCATTTTGTCAGAATCATTACCCCAAAAACATAGCTTTGCCCTCGTTGTATATCATGACATTTCACTAATCTATATGACACTATACCAGAAAATTGCAACACGTTACCAATACAAAAAAAAAAAAATACAAAAAAAAAAATAAATAAATAAATCTATATATATATATTATATTTATATATTATATATATATATATATAATTACATATATATATATATATATATATATATATATATATATATATATATATAATATATATATATATATATTATATATATATATATATAATTGGAAGTATTTTTGTCCGTTATGGACGTCGAAACCGCTGGACCGATTTTGTTGAAGTTTTCAGGAAATCTCTAGAATAGCCTTGAGTTGGTTATTGTGAAGTTTGGCGCGAAAAAATCGTCGGATTCGCGGGATATTAAAACCAACCATTTTCAGGTGATTCTCAAACTGTACAGATACAAAATAAAACATAAAACCGAAGCAGCGTCCGAGAATTGAGTTTGCCGGTAGTGACGCTCAAACTGTAAAATGTCGAAATGTCCATGTATTAGAATGAAAAAAAAAAATCAAAAAAGTGAAGAATACGATATGCAACACCATTGCAATACTTGATTTTTGCACTTTTATTGCCGGTCTGCCGGGCTACGCTAGTGGCACATAAAAAAGGGAAAATGATCTTCCATCATGATAATAAACGTCATTGTGAAATTTCGTGAAAGTCTATTTTCCATTGTTTCTTTCCATTTCTTTCTTGTCATGTTCTTGATTCTGTAGTGTTCATACATATTAATAAATCTTAACCCGAAATATTCTGAAAAAATCCCTTACTTATGGATCCTCCGTTGTAAATCATCATTTGCTTTATAGTTTTTTTATTTTTATATTCTCTCGCTCGCTCACACGCTCGCCCCTTTTTCAAACTTCAGATATCGCGTTGCCTGTCGAAAGTCTTGTGATATGAACCGAAATATGTGCGCATTTGCGTGAACAACATAACAAGTTTTCCATTGCAACATGGCAAATTGAAGTGTGATGCCGCCAGGTACACAAAAGTGACTAAGAAGTGTTATCGGAACTGATAAGATTAAAAAAGAATGAAGACTAGCAGCCGCAGCGGCTAAAATCAGAGCTATGCCCAACACGAATTAATTAATTCTTGTTTCTTCTACTCTTCCTCTTCTGCACAAATGATGCACGACGAGAGACCCAAACAGAACACGCGGAGAGAGCGACATCTTCTTTCTGAGAGAGAGAGAGTTTAGAAAAGTGGTACATGGATAAACGCAATACATACTCTTTGCACAAGAGTAAGCGAGAGGACGTGTTGTTGGCAAATTCCAAAACAAGAGTCTGCAAGATAAAGTGAGCGATTGCGCCACGGCGGGAGGGAGGTAAAATCGCAGTGGACGCGCGCATTTTGTTGTTTTATAATTGTAAGTTTTGAGGTTAGAAACAAAATATAAGATGAAGGAAAATGTGACAATCAACTAAAATTAAATCTTAAACTAAGGGACACAAATCCCCCTCAAGTAAGCCTATGAATGAAATCATTTTAATTGACATTTTTAATTGGATTTATTAGCAATGAATACGCACCTTGGAACCAATTTGATTGCCGCATTGACCAGCTTGCAAGTGAACGATTTCTCGCATTTTGTTTTTGCTTTGTTGTTGTTGGTTTTGAGTTAATTAGAATGGTGCACTTTGCACTTTGACACAGATATGTATTTGCTTATTTACTAAGCAAGTCGTATTTTATTTTAGTGGTTTTTTGTTCAAATATTTGCGAGCAACACAAAACGAATGGCAATTGGAGCAGGGGAATACAAGAGCAAGAGAAAAAAGTATAGCGTTTAAACACACCAGCGAGCGAAAGTTCGAATGCGCGCGAACACGTTCGAATCTAATGAGATACTGCCGAGTGGCAATGTTGCTAACGTCGGCAGCATTGAGTATTTGTTGCTCTTGGCCGGCGGCGCCAATGACGGCTGAGGGCTGATGTTACTCATAGCTTTTATAAGGCAATGTTTGCGATTCGATATCTGCAGTGTGTGATGATTAGGCAAAACTAGGTGAGCAAAGCAACGTGGAGCCTAAAAATGTAACGGTGTTTGTGTGCTTAAATTGTACTGCAAAGAAAGCAAATGAAATAACATAACAACGAATTATAAGAATGAGCAGAATCAGAGCGTATTGTAGAAGAGAGTAAGAAGCATCGCATTTTTGTGTCAGTAGTTTAGATAAGAAACGATTGTGTTAGAGGGAGGTAGAAGGTAGAGCATCAGAGAGCAAAATATTTCAATTTGCCGGTAGTTGCTCTCACACACTTGCGATGCGATCACATTGAATGAAATTCGCTGTCAGTGAGCGGCGAGTAAGCATGCAAACGAAGCGTGTGCGAGCGAGCAAGTGTGAAGGTCGATCGCAACTTAATAAAAAAAGACGGCATGAATATAATGCGAAGCGTAAAAGTATGAAATTTTTTTAGTGGTTCTTACGTGCATCATGTGATGTTATCGTTTGTAGAAACGTACGAGTTTTAAATTTAAATTATCGGCATAAAGTGAATGTAAATATCATTAATTTTTAGGTGCATACTTTTTAGCGCTGAGGTGTATGTGGTCTATGTGGAAAATTATGCAAGTCCATACTTAGCAAAGACCACAACCGAACTATCAACATTTTGATCATCACTCGCGCAGATGCTCCATATCAGAGAGTATTAATTAATTAATCTTTAAAAGTTTTAACTGGAGATTTTATGAAACGAATGAAATGAAAATGAAAAAAAGCTCGCTTACCTCGAATAGGATATTTCCTAGTATTTTCAATCAGAGTTCAGGTCTGCTGATATTTGTTCCAATTCAATGTGGCAGCCAGCAGTTTGACGAGAGAACTGGCCATGGTGAACAAAATGAGGCAGCCGATTTAGTTACCCACTCAGGCGGCCAAAGAGTATTCATTTATATATTCATTTATGAATAAGTTCTCTCTGCAGGCGGCACTGACTCACTCACAGTGCTGACCAACGACTTCAGCATCAATTTTTAGGTGCTTTTCATGTCTTGTCGAACATGTTAAACTATTGGAGTCCGCCTCTTCTTTTAGCGAACATTCTGAGTGACGTTAGTAGAACATTTTATTCAGGTTACTGCTGACTCTCTTTACTATATAATTTTTTTCAATATTTCACGCTGCATTCGCCACGCTGGCTCCGATGTCTCAGTTACGCTTTTTAAATCTGCCTTGCTTTGACTACTAAGTATTTTTCAAGCTATTTTATGGGCGGCCATTGTTGTTAGTACAAATATTATACAATAGATGGGCTAACATGGGTCGGCTCAGCCTCTCCACATCAAACGTCATCAGCTGCTCAAACAATCAGCTCACGTTCAGTTCGCCAGTATATTTGTGGCTATGCGCTGCCGATACGCACACACTCCTCACATATGCATAACTCTATTTGTATCTGGTCTGATATCTGAGATACAATGTACGTGTGATTGCGGGACACATAGGAGGAGCATAGGGTGAACAGCACGCCTTTTGCCAAATTGTCGATTTTATTTGTGTTTATATGATTTTTCAGCTGTTCTGCATTTTAAAGTGGCTTCGCGTATGGAGATGGAAAATGTTTGTGGTCGCAGCGCATAGTAAAATCGGAAGAAAGTGTGGCAGGAAAAGCGGCGAGCGGCGTCGACGTGGCGCGCCTGTTTTCTTATGCAACACAACGCGCGGCATGCGTTACTTGCCTCATTTCTTATTATAATGTGAAAAATATCCTTTTGCAACAAATTTGCTTCATTCTATTCGTGGTTTCGCTTATTTCTGCTTATTTTATGTGACCCACGAGTATTGTTGTCTTTGTTGTTGATGTTGCCAATTTTGTTCACATTACTTTTGCCATTGCAATTGGTAAGCATCACGTTTTCAAGTGAAAATGTTCATAGTTACGATGTTATTGTCGACTTATTTTTCGTTTAAATATTATAATTTCATTTCTTCGTGATAACGAAAATATATGAATAATTTACGGAAAATATAAAAAATTGTTTTTTTTTTGTTATTAAAATTACCTAAACGCATGTGTTTACTATGTGTAGGCAACATACAACAAATCAATATTATGATGATCGCTCATGAGTCATGGATATGCCATTCTTCATTGTTTCACGAGCCGAACCCACGGATGCGCTCACTTCGGATCTGCTTTGCTTTCTCGGCTGCCTCATTGCTTCGCACAAATATTCAAATGTCAGGATTGGTTTAATCCATATGACTGGTCAGTGCTGATAACATAGTATAAATCAATACTAAACCTATTGCAAGAACAATAACGAGGTAAGACGAATCACCAAAAAGACACATAAACAACAAAGGTACAACAACATGCACATATTCAAGTTTTCGTTTGAGCAAGCAAATGATTTGACTGTATGCGAGCGTGATGCGTGGCAGTGAAAAATTGTTAGGTGACTGCATGGTATATGAATATGCATTGTAGAAAGGTTATAAAATGATTGTTCAATAAGTGATTTTATTTTACCATCAAAATAAAATAAAAAAAAACAAAATCTATTTTGGGGAATTGGGGAATTTCGTCAAACTATGCAAATATGTTTGAGCGATGACCTACTCATTTGACGTGAGACTTTACTATGACTAGACTTTACTGTATTTTACTCTTATAGTGGGATGGTAACATTTGCCAACTTACCATAACAGCTAGACATGAACATTGTAGTGACCAGCTGTCGCTGAATTTTGCTTAGTGGCACGTCATACAATTCGCTACATGGTATCAAAGACCTGAAATATAGAACACGAAGATGAAGAGATTTTTCAGGAATATGGAGAGTCTAGGGAGAGAGTCTAATTATGTGGAATATTAAATCACAATCGAATTCACGACCTTTAGAATGTTAGTACAACACTGTTTGCAATGTGACCGTTGAATTTTGATTTTCATGGTGAGTGACATTAATTGCCGATATTCTCAGCAACCGAGAGAGGCTAAAACGCTTTCACTGCGATCTTCATTATATGTAAGTTCTTCATTGTGTAGACGTCATCTACCTAAAACTTTAAAAGTCATTCTAATTAGAAGTTACCTAAAAAATGGTCAAGTTTCATGGACTGCAGCATATGCTGTTAATTGTTCTCTCAGCATCTTCGGTGTTCGGCATTTTTGGTGGCAACAGCACTACGCCTGTGAAGTCCGGTGGTTTTATAGTTCAAGTCCACTATTTTACTTTCATTTGTGGCGGCAGCCTCATACACATTCGTTTTGTACTTACCTCATGCCACTGCGTCAGAGGCAGGGAGTTGTCGGATTTAACGATTGTTGTCGGCAATACCGATGCGGAGCTAGTTATTGAGGTTGCTATGATTCAACAACACCCCGATTTCGATCCAGTACAAACAGAAAACGACATCGCTATCTTGAAACTGGCCAAGCCAGCTAAATGGCCTGGAATAAAACCAATATTGCTCTGTAGGCATCACTACAAGGACAACGAGATGGCGAGAGCATTGGGTTGGGGTATGACGCAGTACGGATTTGGTGTGCTTCCATTGCAGGAAGTTTATTTGCCCATCATGAACTGGAACAAGTGTCATGCTCAGATATTGGCTGAGCATGGCGAATTGCATCCGGGTATGCTGTGCACCTTAGATAGCAATCACCGTGGAGTCTGTTCCGGCGATTCCGGCGGACCATTGACATTGAACGAAGAGCTAATCGGTGTTCTTACTTGGGTTGCCAAAACGGGTTGCGGCAGTAGTGTAACACCAGATATACACACAGATGTTTGTTACTATAGAGAGTTCATTGAATTTGAAATGATGCGAATGGCCTCTCTTGACCAGAATTGGACAACAAGTATACAAAGAGGAGGGAGTGCCTTTGTCTTCTTGTAAATCATAAAACTATAGATTTTATGTTAAACGATTTTTTTCCCCAATTATCCATGTTCTCTACTTGACGGATGTTTAAGGAGTTTTTCAACTATCCCTAACTACAAAGCCAGAGGCTTTAGTTGTGGGTTAACGTCGATAATTGGGTTTTTTTTGCTATAAAAGAAAAGTAAATAAACCAAAAAAAAAATATAATAATAAGCACAGTGTATTTCTGCCGGTCTGTTCATCTGACTGTAGCTAACCTTGATATTCAATCATTAATTTAATCATTAATGTTTTGGTGGTTGTGCTGCTTCAAGAAGTTGAAGTCATTAGTACCCCAAGTTTTTCTTGTTGTTAGTACTTTTGAAATTGTCTTAAGTGTGACTTAGATGAATTAGATTATTCGGCATACGGCTCCGCCATGCTCGAAAATGTCACACACCAAGCGGCGTGATGTAGTGAAGGATGCTCACTTTGAATTAATCAGTACAGTACTCAAGGCTAGGCCATATCTTCCAGTGGTTAGTGATTGTTAGAAGCAGTGAGCGGACACTGCGCCGAAAGTTCAGTTCTATCTAAGTAATGTGGACATTCACTACTTCCAATTATCCAATTCCAATTATAAGTTTAATAAGAAATCAACAACATAGCGTGTCGGTAACGCGAACTCCTACCAAAAATCACTCAACGCAACTAATAAGGTTTTGACATACCTCTTACACAACTGTTAGTTCATAAATAAGTTGAAAATGAATTTTTAAATAAATTGTTTAATTAATTTAAAAAAAAAGAATTTTCATTCAGGAGTTCGCTTGTTTTTGAAGTGAAACTTCTAAGGGCGCATTGGTGGAAAAAATTTGAAATATTTCGAAGCCGGGATGCAGCATTCTACGACAGAGATGAAAGAAGTAAACATTTTTTTTGAATAATTGTGTGAAACAATGAGTGAGCCGAGAGAGCAGATCAGATCCTATGTGAGCGCAGCCAAGCGAACGGCTAATGAAACAAAGACATATTGAATTGTCATATTGATTTGTCGTATGTTACCTACACTTAGTAACCAAATACGTTAAATTAATTCCGAAAATGCAAAAGTAAAGTGAAACGGATAAACAATTATACGCCTTTTACATAAGACTTGTCTTGCTTTATGTAGCGCTTCATTTTAATACAAACACCAAGTAGTAAAGCATGGACAGTTGAAATTGTGTACAGAAAATGCGTCAATATCACATTATTTCCCTAAACTTATGTATATGCTGTGTCTCACTCAGGCCTATTGAAGTTTCATTTCTAGCACGCGCACTTAGTAGCACGCGAGATTTTTCTTTTCAATTTCTCATTTACCCCAGTAATGGGAATAATTTGATAATTTGGACACCACCTGGTTTTCAATTTCCCGGATTACTGAGATTATCTGTATACCGTTTTACGCCTATACGCTAATATGTGCGAATTACCACAGAGGTTGCATTGGCTGAGCATTGAATTGGCGGGTGTTTAGATATAAAATGAAGTCTTCGTAGTTCTTTTAATTCATACTTTGAGTGTCACAAACGCTACTTTATTTTTAATTGCGCATTCAAACGTATCGCTCGTTTTAGGCCTTTTGTCTTTTATTAGTTTAGTTTTCGAAATTAAACGTATTTGCATGTCACGCTGTCACACAACTCGACATTTTTTGAAAAATCGTATAAAATTCGCAAAGCTTTCATTCCGGTTGGTGTGTCTATTTTGTTTTTGAATTTGTTTGCAATTTTTTGTAGTTGAACAATTTAATTGCTTTTCCAGCACTCGTTTTAGTTGGTTCTTCTTTTTTTTTGACAGTTTCTGTGTTGCTTTTTATTTTTATTTTCGATGTGTCTGCATGCATGCGTGCGAGTGTGTTTGCTTGACAAAAATATTGTTGCATAGTGTTGGGCTAACAAATGAAAGGAACTCAACTCTAGGCGACTCGAAATGAATTTCACGCCCTGCGTTTTCAAGTGGCAAGTGGCAAACGGCATCCGACAAACAATCTCAAATTCGAATGAGTTGCCTGCGTGGCTGCTACAAAATTTTGCTTTTAACTATAAAGCACGAAGAGCATTTGTTAAATGCAATGCCTTCCAACGACTTTGCTATCTGTTTGTTTCAGTGCATAAAATAAATAACACGCTAGGACATGAGCCTTTTGCACACTCGCATGCATATACACACGCACATAAGCACACACACACACACACACACACACACACATTTGTTTGCCTCTAATGTCAACGGGTTCTGTGTTCATGTTCGGTTGCCAACGAAATTCCGGATTTAACAGCAAAGTAACCAAAATGCAATTGTTTTGCAATTGGCATTTTGACCACAGTCTGACACCCTCAATATGTGTGTGTAAATCTATGTGTATGTGTATGCACAAATGCAGACATATAAACAAATATACATATATATTTTAAAATCTACAAAGGCATATCAGTTAGAGAAAAAAACGAGCTTGCGAACGTTTGCAAAAATCCATGAGCCTTCGTAATTTATTTCCAATTTTAACACATTCCATTTGAATTGAATACACTGAAAAAAATTATAAAACAATTAAATTAAATAAAATTCGCTGTTAGAATCGATCTTGGTTTTTCTAATAATACTTATTTATCATTGAATCGAGTTCGAGCAACCATGATGCCTGTTCAATAATATGCAGACAATGCGTCAACAGGTGCTTCCAATAAACAACAAGAAGAACTAAGCGAAATTTTCATAATTCATTGTAATTTGTATCATAATTATTCTTCATTATTTTACCAACATTATTTTCATATTATGTCATATTAGAACCATTTTCATTGATATGCTTATAAAATTCTTCAATTTTTTTTTATAATTTCTTTCGTTACACTTTATATTACTTTCAATGTTATTCTTCACCATTACTATCAACAATAATATTATCACCATAATTCAATTAACATTAACACAAAATTTCGATAAGCATTATCAATGCCATTATTGCTATCATTAAAATCATTGCATTGTTCTTATTAGAATCTTTAAAATTTTTCGCCAATACCAGGACCATCTATTGATCAACATGCTCTTAGTGATAGCCATCCTTTATTGAAATAAGTCTTGCCTTTGTGGTAACTCCTAACTCTAAACTTCTTAATTTTGTTCCTTTGGGTTTTTTATAGTCTTTATTTGCTAATATCGTCAGACAACGTCCAGTGAATTTCATCATTAGGAATGGGTGATCGACAACCCCGACTTTTCAGGCATTATGTTTGTCTGCTCTCGTCCAACAGGTTGATTGCTAGGTGTTTGACATGTTCTTTCAACCTAATGAGGTGCCTGTTGCTATGCTTGACGATTTTTCGTATGTTTGTTGGAGGACATACCACTGTTCACCAAAGATTCTCCGGCGTGGTTTATAATGAAGCCTTTAAATAATTTCCAGGTTCGAATTGCAAGCAGTGCTTTTCCAGCACATGATTTTCTTCGTTTTCTTTTATTATACTTTTTCTTGATAGGTGATCCATCCAAATTAATTCCATTAAAATTTTTCTGCAGTGCATGATAACCTTATAGTTTTTGGTCGCAAATTGCTTTACTCACAATTGCAGGCTCTGCTCATTCGCCACCCGTCCCTATACAATGACGTGAGCACAACTGCAACTGAAATGTTGTTGAAGATATTTACTTTATCGAAAATATCAAATTCTTCCATTTAATTTTTATGATAAAAAAAAATAGAGCGACAAAAGCATTGAATGAGTGTTTTTGGGTATAAGTATGTTTTATGTCTGTGTTTGTGTATGTGTGAGTGTGGAACCTTTTGGCGAATATGTGAAATTGCATTAATTGAAATCGAATTTGAAAATGCGATTTTTTGTATGACCGAATGAGTGTGTTTGTGTGTTTGTGGGTAACTGTGTGTTTGTTAGACTGAATCCAACACGCTTTTGCGCTTTCAATCCCATGTTAGGCTGTGTGTGTATGTATATGCTTGTGTGTGTATATGCACTAATTTGGCATGTTATGTTCTAACTGTTCTTACGAGCTTGGTCCTTCTGTGTCTACCCTTGTGGAACATTCAATATCTGTCCACTGGCAGCTTGCTCTCCTTCTCGTCCAAAACACAAGCTGATCGATCGCCCCATCCAATTCCATATCCTCGTCGTTTTGCTATTCACAGCGAGCCGCCAGTGCCACTGCCGAGAGGCTTGAAAATGTTCAAAATGTGCATTTACATATTGTATCGCCTGCAGTGGCATTAGTCGAACGTGTATCACTAACAAACCGATAGGCATGGTGGCGCCTCACACCACTACCACGGGTCAAACCACCCAACGTTGGCATTCGCCAACATTTGATTCATTTCGATACGTTTTCGAAGTGTCATTTAAATGCGCGTTGTCAAATAAAAAATAAATTCTATTCTAGCGAAACAATGCAAACAAATAAGCGAAAAACCCCAAAAAATGTTATTGAATTGCAATTTTGCAAATCAAAAAAAAAAAAAAACAAAAAGAGTGGGGAAAGCCATTGAAAATTTATTTGAAGCATACTCGAAATGCATTTGGCATGCATGATTTTGCTTTACATATTTTTGGTTGTCACATAACGAATTCAATTCGCTTTGCTGCATGCAAATTTCACGTTGGCTAATGAGCGCGATTTGTGTGTGTTCCTAGAAGTGAATTTCGAGCGATTTTTTGTACTTTTTTAAACAGCAAAATTTAAATATGCGGAATGCGTTTTACAAAAGAGTAGAGGCTCATGGATTTTCAAGGTGGTCGGTCACCAGATGCAGTTTTTGGGGTCAGAGCAATTTCTCAAAAAAGCTGAAGAAAATTCTGAAGTTGGTTAGACTGAAAAATGGAAACGCTTGTTGGTGAAGTTCCGAGTTGGATAAATTAGTCTGTTTGTCAAGATATATGGATCAATTAAATAGTATAAAATTTTACTAAAAGTATGAATTCGAAGGTGATTAGAAGCATAGACGTGCTAGCTAAGGAGCTATTGGCGTGAATCAATGAATCCGTTGGACCATTTGGAATGCGTTTTGAGGACAATTTGACGAAGCAAAAGTTGCACTTGCTAACGAAGTACTAGTGAAACTGAATAAATTAGCGGCTTTTTGAATGTTCCGCGCTATAACTCAAAATGCACCAGATCTCATTCATTTCCATCTAACGTTAGTTTGCTGGCAATATTGAGGAAGCCAAGTCATTAAGTTTTACTTATGGCCATTGAAAAGCTTTTTAGTTTGGTGAGTAAATTTTATGTCAACACCATTTTCAATTCAGGTCACAATATAAAGTAAAAAATAATAAAAAAATAATGAAAAAATTTAATAAAAAAAGAAGAAAAGTAAAACTTCACAATTGGATTGCCGATCGGATATTAAAAATGCATACGATTTTATGTAGCCGTAGGGAAATTGTATCGTCTATTGACTTTAATTCCGAAAAGTTAATTTCGAGACAGGAAGCTTTACTCAGTTTGGGTGCTTAGACCACATAGCAAAGCGGTAGCCAAAGTAGTGAATCGTTCGCAGATTACCTCCGCTAAAGCTTAAGGTTGTTCTGCTGACTAAAAACATTCATCTAGTAATCAAAGGAGAAAAGCAAGTAAGCTCTTCCTAAAGAATGAGTTTGAAAGCACTTCTGGATCTAATTGGCGATTTCTTTTCAAATATTGAGCCTAGAGCACAACATTTATTTAAGTGAGTAGTATACAGAGTGCGTTGTAGACGCAATAAACAAAGCTACAACAGCGTGGGTAAGCACTACGTTAGACATGTTTAATACAGTATTACACACAGTCAGTACAGGAAGGAAAGTGTATAAAAGTGCTGAGATGCCAGTGCGCCAGCTGCCGACAGAATTTGCCATAAAAAGAATATTTAAGTAGTAATAAGAATGATGAAAGAGCGCAAGAGTAGAAAAATTTAAAGAGTGATAAAACACACACATCTATAAATATTGCAATAAGATATGCGCCATTAGAACGCTAACACATAAAGAACACTGCAGAGAATACTCCCATAAGGTTGAAGTAATTCAAGTAAGTAAGTAGAAATCGCACATGGAGCGTGAAATATTACTACAGTAAGAGGCTAAATAAAGCATTTTCATAGCCTTAGTTAACTCAACAGGTGCCATGTATATACTGTGTTTGTGTGAATCTATCTATCTAGATATCTATAATATAACATAATTTCTAACGCTCAAATTTCAAATACAATTAAATAATTTTAAAGTTCATTAAATAAAAAAGACATACATTTGAATTCATCAGTTCAGATGCAGTCAAAGCAAAAACGTAGCTGCAGGCAATGCACACCACAAACACCACTCATCCACGCACATTCATACAAAAACACTCATTTGCATAGGTGCTTGAGCCCCCAGTCAAAAAGTAGCTGCCATTTGCAGCCACTTGGGCAAATTAGAAAACGCACAATTATTAAACAAACACAATTATTGGGCACAAAGGCAGGAAAGAAAAGCGAAACAAGCAGCAAAAAGGACGAAGGGACAAAAATTTGCTCTCAAAGTCAAATTTCATTTCATTGGAAGTACGTAGTAGCTAAAAAAAGAGTGCGTAATGCTTTGAAGTGCTTTCCGTTTTATGACGCTTGTTGTTATATGGTAGGGTAAAACCGCATTATATCGGAGAGCAAAAAAGTTGTGCATTTTTTGCAAAAAGAACACCGCAAGCATTTCGAAATATGTTTTTCAGTACACCTACTTTTTTGAGAGTGTACCGGATAAAGAGTACAACAGATACAAAGAAAGTAGCAACACAATATAAGAAAAAGCAATTAACTTTAATGAACACCCAAAAGCAGGCAATTAAAATTTTGTAATGCGTTTTTTATTGCATTTCTGAATGAAATCCAACTTCTTTCATATCAGCGCAAGTACACGCATGGCGCTTTGCGCATTAGGCTCTGCTTCTTCCCTTCTTCAATTTCTCTTTAATGCCTTACTTTTTTCATAAACCGAAAAGTATGCGTCTTACGATTTTATTGCTTTCACGCATTAACGTTGTAAAACTGCAAGTGCAAATACGCAAAACCAGCTATAAAAATCCGCCAAGCACTAACAAATTTCCACTTATACTCGTGCGCTGCCGTTGCCCCTTTTCTGGCTTGTTTTGCTCGCCATTTTGTCGCATTTCATTTAACCTTTTGTTTGTGTTAAATTAGACTAAAACCACTGCTGCATGCTATTTGTGTTGTTGTTTTTGGAATCAGTATCATTAGCTTTCATGATCATCGTTAACATTTCTGTGACCAGCTGGATTTTCGAGGATTTTCGAAGCGCACTGTGGTCGCCTGTTCTACTTCTCTGCAATCTTACTAATTAAGTAAATTTTGCACTAATGAGCAAAAATGTTTTTGCCAAATAAGGTTTTAACACCAAAAAAGCATGTTCAGTTTATCAAGCACGGCTTTTGCTTTAATTATAATTTTGCTTCGCTCATTTTCACAGCCTGGTTTTGGGAAAATGTTACTTAAGGATTACATTACATCTTAAACTAGTGGCTCTAACTTTTTAAAAATGAAAACCAAAGATACTCTTACAAATCTTACGACTTTGAGTCTCGTGTCTGCATTCAACAGTGAAGGTTTTCTTTCGTGCACAGTGTTTAGTTAAATTCTTCTTGTGAGTGCATAATTTGTTTTCTGCAAAGGCGTTTCCCCTTTTCTCGCCCGCCGTGTGACGGTTTACGCGCACGATATATTTTTAAACATCGCGATAGTGGTGTCGGTTTTTGTTTATGGAAATACAACAATTAGTGCGTGCATTGCGTGTTACCGTTATCTTGCCCTTTGGGCAAGACTAAGGCTATCGTGGCACCAGCGACCGTTATCCAGGGTTCACAAACGGTTTATCAAAAAATTTTTATTTTTTGATTGATGAAGACTATTGTTTTGAGCGTCAGACAATTGCAATATTTAGTTATAAATATTGTTTGTTTTTTTTTTTGTCCATGGTATGGATAAGAACGGGCTTTCTCATTCACAGCTTAGACATAAGCTGCCGAACTTTGAGAATATGAGGCAAATAGCCGGTGCTTCGCCGTCTGAACTTCGCGCAACTCTTGCCGCCGAGTTGCAGAAATCCAGTACAAATTATTCTGGTCTGTTTAGCAGTTGTATGGCAACTTCGACCACTACAACTACCACATTAACATTTTCACTGTATGTTGCAACTCAACATATACTACAGCAACTACTACTTCGGACTATAAGTGCTCGGCTCTAACCTCGGTGAATTTCCAAAATTAACGTAGCAACAGCTGCAGCTTTAGTTAAAGACTGCACACTCCAATTGCCACAAATTCGTGGGAGGCAGACACGCGCAATTAAAGCTTTGAAAACGATTTTGAAAAATAAACTACCAACAAAAACAGTGCTTGGTAGCCAAAAAGCTCAAAGCACTGATTCCACATCAGTGGATATATCTTCCAGTAATCGCTTTGCAGCTTTATCTGAGGAAGCTGATGCCTTAATCGAGTTAGACGACTTAAATAATAGCCAAGACTCTGAGGAAGATAGAGTCCCGTTGGGATCTGGCAGCTTGCAGCGTGGAAGCGCAAACCTCAAACCACCAGCTATTTGCGTGCCTCAAGTCAACAAGTTGGATGAACTTGAACGAGTCCTTAACTCTACTATACTGGGGAATGACTACCACATAGGCACATCTAAGTCTGGCATATCTAGAATATATGACAAAAATGCTGAAACTTTTAGAGCTGTGGCGAACATATTAACGCAGCAAAACTGTGAGTTTTGGCATCACCAACTGAGGGAAAACAAGCCCTTCAGGTTGGTGTTGAAAGATATACACCGTAATGTTCCCAAGGATTTAATTGAGCATACCTTCTCCGACAGAGGGTTTTGCTCAATATATATTGCCCAAGAAAACCTGATTGGCGTAATATCCCTACCAAAGAGGAAGATGGTGATGTAATAAACAATGCCAAAATCAGGCAAAATATGTTCTACGTCAATATTAAACAGTTTCCCAATTCGGTGGAGGCACTAAAAATTAATTAAATTGGTAAACACAGGGTTACCATTATAAGGGCAAACCGTAACAAAAAGCTGATGCAGTGCTACACATGCCAAGATTTTGGACATACTCGTAACTACTGCCTTAAAAGACCAGTTTGCCGTAAATGTTCAGACGAGCACCCTACTGGCTCAGCTTCTTGTGAGTTACGATCGAGTGACAGCAACATGTGTGCCAACTGTGGTGAAGATCATATATCTACGTTTAAGGGCTGCAAAGTAAGAATTGACTTGGCCAAAAAGTTAAAGCCAGCTGTAAGGTTACCTATTGACGGTCTTCGGCGTACCGTGCATAACAACATAGAGAGTTCCAATGTGGAGTTCATCCCTGAAGCTGTAGTTAAAAATGGCTTTTCGTATGCTGACGCAGTGCGTATTAACACCCGAAAACACTTTAATAGGACAACAACACCAAACTTGTCACGTGCAAATGATGTTGGCGAAGACCAAAGTCTCTCCAAAAAGCTTAGTGTCTTGGAAAAAGCTATTCAAGATATTAATAAGAGAATGGACCAAATGTATGTTTTATTCCAAGATTCGATGGAAGCTAATAAAGCCTTTGGCGAATTGGTGCCAAAACTATTATCAAAATGATACAACGAAAATCGCATTATGGAACACGCGAGGTATCGCCAAGAACAAGGAAGAGCCTTTACTTTTCCTTAATGCAAACTCTATCGACATTATGCTATTAATAGAAACACATTTATGCCCTGGAAATAAGATATACATACCTGGCTACGACATTTATTATGCAAATTATCCTAGAGGCAGCGGTACAGGCGGTACTGCTGTTATTTTTCGAGCCAGCATTATGCTTTTTCAAAATGAGCCAATCACGCGTATGAACGTACAAATAGCGACCGTGAATGTGCAGATGAATGGTGGTAACGTTACAGTTGCTGCCTTGTATCTTCCTCCCAATGTTCCGTGGACAAAGGTTGAACTTGAACAATTAATAAATTCCTTAGGAGGCCGTTTCATCGCCGGCGGTGATTTCAACGCGAAGCATTCATGGTGGGGCAATCTAAAATCATGCGTTCGAGGAAGGCGACTGCAAGATGTCATAGTAAACAGTTCATGTCAGGTTCTAGCAACTGGTGAACCAACTTTCTATTCGTACAACTCTCAGTTAACCCCAACGGCCTTGGACTTCATTATTACAAACGAAATTGCAAGATATACGCTTACTGTTGAATTAAGACCATTTGCCAGTCGTAGCTACGTTGCATCGGACAGAACAAATCAATCATAAAAGACAACGACTGCTTCCACCCGGCTCTTCTATCCATACTTTTAAAGCTGAGTTGAACAGAAATTTAAACCTGAATATGGAAATAAACAATCCAGAAGTTATAGAAGATGCTGTATCTATCTTTATGTGCAACATCAATCAAGCCGCAGCTTGCGCCATTTCAAAAATTGCACAGTCAACAAACCAACGACATACAACTCATCTGACTCCAACAGCTGCTGCCCTACTGCATTTAAAAAGAAGAGTCAGAAAAGAATACGCCAGGACGTGAGACGAACGTGTGCTCCAAATTTTTAAGAGACTGTCTAATCGACTGCAATAGGTGCTTGCTAGGGATCGGCAAGCACAAACTAAGATCATGCTGAATAACGTAAGCCCAGACGAAACCACCAACTAGAACTTGTATGGAAGTTAACAAGCCGATTCAAGAGGAAAGTTATCCCGAAGGCCCCCATTAAGGATTCAATAGGTGGCTGGTGCTTCTCCAGTCAGCAGAAGGCTGAGGCCTTTGCAGATAGTTTGGAGGAGAGGTTTACTCCTCTAGATCTGACGTCGAACTTCATGAAAAAACACACAGAATTATCCCTACAGATACCATTCCTGTAGATGCCTGTAAATCCAGTGACGTTGCAAGAGATCAGGCTACAAATAAAGAAGTTAAATGGTAAAAAATCGCCTGGAGAGGACCTCCTTGATAACAATGCCATTAAATCGTTTCCAATTAGGGCGGTGCTCTAATTACGATGATCCCGAAACCTAACAATCAACCATCTGAAGTGGACACATATAGGTCCATCAGTCTCTTACCTGCCCTCGGCAAGATGTTGGAAAGGGTATTATTAAATCGTATCCTGCAGCTTTCTATCGTGGCACAACTGATTCCTAAATGGCAGTTTGGATTCCGTAAGAGTCACGGTACTCCAGAGCAGCTCCACCGTGTGGTCAACTTCGCGCGGTGGCAATACTCATGGATATCCAACAAGCTTTCGACAGGGTGTGGCAGTGTGGTCTAAAATACAAGCTGAAACGGTCGCTTATTCCTCAGCTGTTTCAGGTTGTAAGCAGTTACCTGAACAATAGATCCTTCTGTGTGGTTGTTGATGGCACTAAACCTTTTAAAAGACAAATCTGCGCTGGAGTCCAACAAGGAAGCATACTAGAACCCACCCTGTATACCTTATATACAGCAGACATGCCAACCCCTAACTCTATATCTTCTGTAGACAGGAACAACGTTCTCATAGCCACATACGCCGATGACACCGCTGTATTGACTAGAAGCCGTCTTATTAGTGATGCTGCAAGTGCGCTCCAGGAGTATGTACACAGTTTTGAGATGTGGGCCAAAACGTGGAATATTGGCATAAATTTAAACAAATGTGAAACTGTCACATTTACTACCAAATCAGCGACTTGTGAAGCCATTTATATGCTGGGTTCTCCAATCAAACACGAACCAGCACACAAACATTTGGAATTCTTATTAGACTGGCGGCTCACTTATGGAGGACCTACTACTATGGTAAAACAAACAGTTCTGCCAAAAGCCAAGAAAATGGCGTGACTACTTTCCCCCAAAAACAAGCTTTCTCTAGCCAACAAATTACCTATTTACAAAATTATATTGAGTCCGATCTGGAAGTATGCGATGCAGGTGTACGGAATTGCGACCAAAACCCACCTAAACAAAATACGAGTGTTTCAAAGTAAAATATTAAGGAGAATTTGTAATGCTCCATGGTATATGCGTACATGGGATATTGAATGAAATTTAGTCCCTAAAGTCGGTGACGTTCTTCAAATACAAGCCAAGAAATATTTGGAATGGCTTAGTTCTCACCCGAACGCACTAGCCAGGCATCTTACCGGAGAAAGGCTAAGAACTAGGATAAGAAGATTAAAACCATGCCACCCAGAGGATCTTCCCAACAGAGTCCTCTCTTAACATATATTCTTAAATTAAAATGCAAATTTAAATGCATGTTAACAATGCTGTTAATTTTTTAATTTACTACTTTTGTAGTCATTCTTTTTTTGTTAGTTTTTACATATAATTAGTTTAGGCTGCCATTAAAATAGTAGTTCACTAGTTTAAGAAAAAAATTGTAAAAAGTATAAATAAATACATAATATTTACAAAAAAAGAGTACGATTTATATAAGTTAGCCTGAAAGTGTACT
Organism: Cacoxenus indagator; assembly: GCA_035041755.1. Lineage (NCBI taxonomy): Eukaryota > Metazoa > Arthropoda > Insecta > Diptera > Drosophilidae > Cacoxenus > Cacoxenus indagator. The sequence continues at coordinate 618,242 of JAWNKX010000379.1, forward strand.
ACACTTGAAGTTCTCATTTCAAGTGTAAATTTTATTATTGCTTTTTTTTGCCGCCTTCAATACGCCAATAAATGATCTTTTCCGTAATATGGACGGATTCTCATATCAGTGTTCGTTTCTACAGATACACTATCTGCCTAAGTTAACAATGTCTAGTTGGGTTAGATTGGGTTACGACGGCTGACGGTAGTATGCTGGCGTCCCACTTAGGCCCCTTCCAACACCACTTAGACGTTCTCACAGATTTCACCATATTTTTCAAAGCCACGTCTCTCAGACTAGAGAATGGATTCATCCCCCTCCTCATTTCACCTGCTCTTGAAGAAATAATTTGTTGCCACATTTAAGCTGGTCATACGCGACGAATATGCCCTCAAGCACGAGCGAATCACAAAGGCACGTTCGGCGTGTATGGCCGGCTTTAGTCTCGCTGTGTGACGTCCCAGTAATGATGCGTACCCTTTGAAATAATGTTTTGAATTATCATAATAAATTAAGAGATTGTTTTATTTAAAAAACTTTAAAAATTATACCATATAATTCGATCGGTTAAACTAAGATTCCTAAGAGGCTAAACTTCAATGCCACACTTTATTTTGCTCTCTGTAACCCTAGATCCCCTGGGACATTACTTTAAGTCTCATCAAAGTACTTTTTTTAGTTTTGCCTTTTCACCTTTTGCCATTGTAGGCATATAATTATTACACTTCTCTCGATTTTATTTTGTAATTTTTCCTTTTTCCACTTATTTTTGCAGGTGCTACCTAAACCCGTAGAGTCGAAATTTTCTGTGCATAAATAAAAATGCAAATCCACGGCCTGCAAATCCCCCTGTAATTAACATACATTAGCACAAGAAATAGCATTTATACTTTCTTTTCATTTACGGACATTTTTTGGTTGTTTTGTCCGTGTGATTTTTTCTATTTCGCTTGCTGCGGTTTTAGTTGGAACTTTTGCTACTGTTTCCAGCACTACACATGAACGGACATATTTTTTCGTTAATTTCTGGCGAATGACAGTTGGAGAAATGCAGCGAAAAAAAAGAAAACTCCAAAAGCAGTTCATTGGTGTAGTACTTGTGTGTGTTGAATGACAGCACGAATAGTAGCAGGACCAACAGGGCGCAAGGACTTGAACTAATATAGAATTACGTTGGGTCCATGCATATGCATTTGTTTAGACGTGAACAAAATCACGTTTGCGCTTCTTTTTTGAGTATTCTTTTTTCTTTTTTAAATATTTTTTTTTTGCTCTGCTACTTTTTGCAGCATACTTGCAGGCGCCGCTAGGCAAGCGGCAGCACGGAAAAAATGGCATTGCCAGGCCAAAACACATTTACATAATGCGAATAATGAGTAAATTACACAACGAGGTCGTACGTGCTGGAGGTCAACGCTAAAATGGCGTCGTCGCCATCCTGGTGGTCTTTCGTTTTAGCCCTTTCTCGCTCACACGCTTTTATTACAATTCTTTTTTTTTTTTAATTCTCTGCAGTTTGCTGTGGCATTCCCTTTCTCACTCTGTGTTTTAGTTTTTTTCATTCTGCTTTTTTTTTTAATTTGTTCTTTGGACTTGAATTTTTCCACATGGCGAATTATTTGATTTATTTCCACTTGGACAAACTGGCAACGCAATAAATCTTCGTTCAATATGGCAGTCACCACTGTACCGAAATGTGTCCAACAAGCATACACATGCACACTGCATATAACTATCTCTGTCTTTCAAGCACGCTGCTGATGCTGAGTTGCATTTTGATCAGTGCAAATTCTATTTAGTATCTAGTTCAGTCCTTTTTGTTCCATTGTTTTGAAGATTTTTTTTTTTGATATATCGAAACAACATCAAAAAATAGACTTAGCTTCGTTGTGCTCCGAAGAAAAATGTTTTCAATTTTCTTGCGCAAATTTTAGAAAATATGAACGTACGTACTGCACGATCCGTACGTACAGTAGAAATTATGCGCTTCAAATGTAGCCTAATACACCCAAACCAACAGCGTAAGCAAAGACTCTATGAGTGTGGACTTTATTAGACATACTCGTGATAACCGCACCCACAGCCAGCCATACATACACACACATACAATACTTAATGTAATTGAATTGTTTAGGTTTTTGCTACTTTCCGGTTGCTTTGCCTGCCACAAAAACACTGTCAAAACCGCACTTAAAAAAGTGTGAGTTGGATTTTGCATGCTTTTCGAACACTACCATTATCACAGCCTTCTTCATGCCACAGCACAACCCAACTTTTTGCTAAACCATGACCACTTGTCTTCATTTTCTTATAATTTGTCGAAAATTTTGTTGAAATTTTCCTTGGCTGCTTTTCAGTTATTTGGCAATTTAATGAAATTTTATTATTATGAACACACCCATTAAACTTTATTGCATGACAAAGTGTGCAAGACATTTCTAGCTATCTCGCTCTTTAATGCTATTATGCTATTCCTACAGCCTTTATGCGAATTAAGTAACACGCGTTGCCAGTTCAACGACTTAGTGCATAACTTTAGGTGCTGTTTGCGGCAGGAAATGTTTCGTTCTCGACATATTTTGACCATGAATATTTGGCAGAAAGGCTAGAGTTGCCAAGGTCAGGCGAATTTGGTTAGTTGTTGTATGTTTAAAAGTGTTAATGGCAGCGCGTGTTATTACAATTTATAAATTAATTAAAATAGTTGCAAATTGATATGCTCAATGTGTTGCTGGAAACAGTTCTTTATTGGATATTTTATCATGAAATTTTTTGTTTTTCACTAGTGTTCGCTCAGCGTTTGAACTTCAACCGCAATCGTAATAATATTGAATTGTAGTAGTATTTTACACTTAGTAACCACATGCGTTAAGGTAATTGTGACAACTTTCAACTGTTTTTACTCCTACAATACCTAACTAATTTTATTAAAAAGTACATTATGCACATCTGCAAATTATAACCTGTTCAATAGTATATTTTTTTCCAAAATCGGTTATATAGTTTAGGCGTAAAGTGTCGGTAAAGAAAATGTCTTGGCCTATTTGTATACAGATTTAGTAGCCTACTTCATAAATAAAATCCCTGAACAACTTAACACGCTTAAGTTGGCAGCAATCATGCGTTAGCCAGTCTTTGCAGCATCAAAACAAAAGCTCAACTCAACTGGTTTTTAATGTTTTAATTTCACGCTTAAATTAACTTTTAATATTTTGATAAAATACTCAGACAACGCAACAACAACCAAAGGCAAGCAACAGACATGTCTTGCCCTCATCATGAGCGGATAACTTATTGCGGCACATTTAATTTGATGCCATTTTGTATCAGTGACGCATTATCCTTTGCTGTTCTGCTGTGTATGTGGCTTTCACTTATCAAATTCACGAAATCATAAAACAAAAGTTTACAACTTTTGACATGATATTTTTCATCTGCTATTTACTCACAATGATGTTGATAATAACGACGTATCTGATGATGATGATTTCATGTAGCACTCTACCCGTACTTGTTTTTGTTTACTGCACGCCCGCAAAACATTTTGGAAATCGTTCAACCGCACAAAAGTATACGGCAACCTGTGTTGCCTGAATGAGTCTTGAGCAAAAGCTGCTTGATGACTTGCCACATGCCGTGGAACCAAACGGCACACCATCCCACAGTTGCTGACTGATTATTAAAAGTTTTTTGTGAGCGTTGAGTTCGCAATTTCGTTTTTTCTGCTCGTCTTACGCTCGACTTGAACACAAATACCGGAAATTGTTGTCAAGATAATTATTGTTATTTGTTTTGCCAACAGAAATAAAATAAGGACAAAACCACAAGAGCTATGTGTATATGTGTACGCCACAAAAGCAACCGCCATTAATTCAGGCGTTGTACTCCTTCATACGACGTCGCGCTTCTTCATAAAAAGAAAAAAAAAAAGTAATAGAGTAACATCAAAAATTCTCGTTCGCTACGTCGACACTGACTTTTTGCTCGAATTCAGGCACTCAAACCCCATACCAATCAGAACACCGCAAGCAACAACAACAAGAACACCAATACATAAGCTCGAAAACATGCAACAGGACTCGTTGAGGTTTCATTCGAGACGCTACTCTTAACGTGGCCATGTATGCCAACTTACTCGCCAACGTCAGGTTTGGCTGCCTGTCTAAAATTTGCGGTTTTGGCAGCTCACTTGAAGTGTGCCATGAGTTTATGACGAGCACCGAAAGTTGCACCTTTGCTAACGCGCATCCTATACCAAGCCAGGAACTCTGTAAAATACCAAACTCGTCTTGGCGTTGCGGTTTTGGTATTTTTGGCCTTCGAACATCAAATTCCTCGGTTGGTATGTGCACCAATTTTATTGCTAAAGATATTTAAATATTTACTTACACTGACCGCAGCACTTGAAACTTAGCACTTGAAGTTCAAAGCTTACGCATTTTTATTGTGTTGCATACTTTCGGGTTGCCGATGTGTAAAATAATTAAGCGTGGAAAATTTTGGCTTGGATAAGCTATTGTTACGCTTCTGACTTTTGTTTATAGCCTCTACAACAGATTCTGCTATATCTTCTTCTTCTTTAGTTCGAGTCTAACATGGTTGCCATGTTGTCCGTTGTGCCACTTGAAAAAGCATCTTTCGTTTGTGTTTGGAAAGTTTTCACTTCTAGTGTATTTCGTTACTTTGAGTTTGTACTTCGAGTTTGTTGCCATTGATTACAGTTGCACCTGCAAGTATGCTACGGTTTTTCGTTGCATGTTGCACTTGACATTTGAACGGAGCCAAGTTGCTGCTGCGGATGTCAAAGCTTTGTAGACACAAGCATATCATGCACTGACAGAGACCGGCATTTGGACAAATAGACAGACGTTTGAGTAACTACCGTAAATACGAGTACTGTGAAATATAAGCGTGCGCCTGTGTGTAAGCACTAGTTTTTATTGCTTGCTCATACACACTACATCATCAAAAGCTGAACACCACGCAAAAGACCACAAGCATTTGCTTTTAATTAACCTTTTGTTTATCGTTTTACATGGCGTTCGCCACTGGAGCTGAAATTTCGTAAACGAGATTGTGAGATTGGGCGATTGCAATAAAGTCGAGCGAGCGATCGAGCCAGCGTGTGGCGAAAATAAAACTTTCGTAATTAGCAAAAAAGGAGTTAACTGATTTCGCAGTTGAACGGTTGGAAATTAAATGAAGTAACGCCTGCATGAGTACAATGCAAACAACGACAACTACAAAAATAACAGTATTGCCAACACGAAGGACACAGTTACTAATGAAGCCAAGAAATGAGTACCAAAAAGAACGACAAAAAATAGACAAAAAAAAGAAACAAACGAAAAATAAATAATTGGTCGCGCACGTAGCGGAAATGGCAGAAAGCGACGTTCAGCACGGAAATCGCCCATGTAAACGGAAGTCGCTGCCAAATGGCTGTAAAAACGCATAAAAAGAAAACACCCAAAAGAAAGCACAAACAACGACAACAACTTTAAACAGGTGCAGGAAGTATTTAGCGCATTGCGGTGTAAAAAATTGTATTTTTTTTATTTAGACACATTTTTTTTCAGACTCTGCGACTTGTTAAATGCGGAAAATGAGTTTGGTGCAGTGTGTGCCTAGATGAAAATATAACGAAATTAAATTAATTGCAAACATTATCGCCTCGCATACACAGGCGGTGAATGAACATAAGGCGGGTAAGGACAGTGAAGATACTTGTTGTTGTACGTACCTCTTACTACCTGACCTGACTTAAAACCAGCGATAACTTTCGCTTCATTAGCGCGCAATCAGTGCAAAGCAAGAAGCCGAACAAACACATACATTTACATCATTACATTTGCTTTATATTACCCCTACTGGCTGCCGTTTATCTGCCATTGCTTTCATTTTCTTGCACTTGCACTGCACATTACTGCAGCTATACTGATTAAGGATATACGCTGACAGCTAACTCATTGCAGCATTTGCTTTATTAAAACTTACAAATCATCTTTTGCACACTGCAGCTGCAACTAATTAAATCGATATTTTTCAAAAATAAATATTTTTTTTTTTGTTGGAAATAATCTCTTTCACTCTAAGACCTTTGATGCTGTGTGTGTTTATCCTTTGGCATTTAACAGCAGTTTGCTTTGACTACGGTATTATCAGAATGTTGCATTTTGAAATTATTTGCTGTTGCTTAATTAAAATTGCAAGCTGACTTTAGTGTCCTTCTACTCAGTGCTGCACAAAAGTATGCTATCATTTAATATTAAACCTCGTGTTTGTTTGGCTATGTGCACGTGTTTGTTGTATTTGATTACGATAAATATTGTATTTAACGTTATATTTGTGTGCTACTTAGTCGTATTTCTATGTTTGGTCTGCCATGAAAAGCAAATAACAGCAGAGGAACTGAGCTCCTTTAGTAACGAATTGCGCAACGGTTTATGCAACATTTATCTCTGTCCAAGCAGTTTGTAATATATAATACTAATAATAATTAACAAACATACAATAGATGTATGGCTTATACTACTACAACCAAGTAGTAGTTCCAATGAAGAATATAGCTTGGTTTAAGCTAATATAATTTAAAATAATTTTGCATTGCATAGTTTTAGGTGCTTGATCGAGAATCAACTTTACCATATACACTACACTAATGTGCTCAATATGAGTTGAATATTTTGTATTTAAGCGGTTTTTAGTATATTGTAATTAATGAGCACAAGATGAATTAACATTGGCCACGCTACGGTATAAAAGTGGTAGAAAAACCCAAAATGTCACACGATCAATCATACACAAGTTAAGCAGAAGTGCATAAAAAAGTCATTAAAATGAGAAGGGGTGAAAGAAACTTGCTTTCATCATAAATCTAAAAGTGTTAAATATGTACACGCCTGTAAGTATGCTATGACTGCTTGCAACCCCTTTTCACATACAGTGCGCAATGTGTTTGCATGCAAACTCAGCCAACAAAATAACAAGCACCAAATCCGATAATGCCCATGTAAACCATAGCGTATGCTCAATCAGAAACGGCAAAGCCAAAATGTAAATGCATGAAATTCGTCGAATGCAAGTTAAAATGTTTTATTTAATTTGTGGCAGCAGCGGTGGCGGCGTTGCTGAACGTTTTCACACGCAAAATGTAAAAACCCGTGGCGCGGAGCGCGCGAAGTATGGCTGGTTGATAGTGTTAAGGACATGTAAAACTTGAGTGCATGCAAGTGGCACAACAACAGTCAACGACGAGAAACAAGCGCAACAATTTTAATTACACGACAATCATAAACACGCCACTGAGGTTAGCCGAAGCCAAAAGCCTTTTAATGTAAGCGTAAATCGCGATTCACATAGCAAATAATCAGCGTAAATCAAACATTGTTCAAGCGAAAGGAGAGAAAATATGAAAAAATACAACAAAAAAATGGCAAAAAGAAGAAGAAAAAGAAAATCACAAGAAAAACAGATGAAATCATATCTTTGGCAAGCGCGCTACTCGTATCAAGTCATGCAAATAAGCGAAAATCTAAAGTTGTGTGAAAGCTTGAGGAGAAGAGTGAGTGAGAGCTGGAAAAAGAATGCCATGAAAATGAAATCAAATCAAACAATGTCTGCGTAACGATATTTGGCGACATTCTGTGAATGTACATACAGCAGACAAGCATTCTTTTTTTTATTGTAGTCGCAATTTAGGTGCCCCTAAGAGTAAACCATTGTCGCTGAAATCACAAGTCAAAGACGTTGACGATAAGGTGAGTGAGACAACAGCAAAGAGCATAGCATTTTAATTCTTGCAAACAAACCGCCTGCATTGAAGCGTAATATCCCAGCACTGTACACACTTCACTCTCTCTTGGCTAAACGAACTTTCACCCTCACTTCAGTAATCGCGAATCTTGAATCTCACTTACTTTGGCATGTCATTCGCATTTTGAGGTAGCTAAGCCGCCGCTATGATGATGATGATAAGCTCGAAAATTAACGTGGAATGAAGAGCGTATGGGAACAGTGGGCGAGGAGTTCGCAACAACCGAGCGCGGACGACCTTTGTTGCAGTGACAACACAATTGGCAGCGAATTGAAATGAGCGAAATGGCGTTGAGCCCTGCGACAAAGTCGCTGCGTTAAGCATGACTGATAATTTGAGTAGAAGCTGTGCCATGTTGGGGTCGAAGACGACGTTGACAATAACGTCTACAGGCGAACATCAGCTGGGGAGCAATTGAGCTTTATTATTGTATTACCCCAAGCCATAAGGTGGTCTTCCTGCTTGTGTGCGTCGCTTGATTTCTGCATGAGCTGCTTCACTTATTTCAATTATTTTGCTTTGTTGCTGGTGCTTTAAATATTTTATCAATCAGAAAAGTTTGTTAACTTAGCTCAGCTCCGTCATTCATTGACTTACCTACGCCCACCCATGTCTTGAGTCATACTTACTTCAAACCAACCACTTTTGACTTGCTTGATTCATAACATTCCATCATTTTCGCTGCGCTCATATCAGTGTGTTCCATAGCTATTTGCAAAAATATTGTGGCTCGTTCTTGAAAATAGCAATGGAAACTTTCACACGAGGGTGGAGAAGTCTCTTGTTGTTTCAATGCAGGCGCTTAATGGCTGGCAGCAAGCTGATTATGTGTAGTACTACAAGGAATTTTGATGTTGCTCAGTCAAATTCTCATCTCCATTGTTTCTCCATTGTCTAACCTCAGGCGCTATACACGTATATTCCACACACACAAGCGAACGTTATATGCACTAGTAAACCACCACACGGACCGACCAGAAAACTCCGAACTTCATTTTCCACTCATTAATAAATTTATGCAGAGTATTAGGTGTATGAAATATTGTTTGGCCTTTGTTGCATACCTTATGGCGCACGCACACACAAATCAAGTTATATGCTTATGTGAGCAGGTGTGTAGTGCGATGTGCTTCAGCTTTCACTCTACAGACAAGCATGCTGGTATGTGCAGCACTTCAAGTTGAGCTTAAGAACTTCCTGTTTGATCGGAAGCGCCTCAAGGGAAATTGAAAAGGCTGCCATCGTCTTCATCTACCAACCACCGATGTCTATATGAATCCTGAACTCCTTCATCAAGCAGACGCAACATGTGCCCCATTCTGTTGGCTGCTTAACATTGACAGCCTTCGCATACTCAACTTTATCAACCTGCATGGTGAGTGTTGGTCCTGAAAGCAGGCAGACGAAGCAGGTATTTCAAAAATTCACGTAATTTTCTTCTGATGTTTTTTCGTTCGTACCTTCGTCCTTTAATCCTGCTGTCGCTGTTGCCTTAGTTAAGTAGGCAATTTGACTTTTTCGGGGGTTGCTCGGTTTGCCCTGGCTTAGCTTGACTTTGGTTGGCTTTCAAATCGTTTCTTTTCGTTTCGTAGGTTTGGCTGCCGGAAGTATTACATTGCGCCAAGCAGGAAGTTTGCAAGGAAGCTCAGGTGATTTGCTACTCAATGTGTTGTTGTTATTTTTCGGCATTATTGTAGTTGTAGTGCAAGCTATTTGCAAAATAAATATGTCGAATATTGGATTTATGGGCTGTCCGAGGTCGTCGTTGTTTAAAGTAAGCTAAAATTGCCTTTGTTGTTTTCCTGCCTTTTGGCTTAAAGCTAAACACCACCACTGTCAACTATTAGGCGCACATGTTACTCACACACATATACAGGAAATTGTGGTACATTAAAAGAACCACTTCGCTTTTGCCATATTGAACCGATGTTGTCAGATTTTTTGCTTTGTCAATGCTGAGCAGGGCAGTTTTTCTGCTGATTTTGGCAATAATCAGTTTGTTTGCCATTATTGAGACATTTCATATGGTTTAGTTGTTAGATAATTGCTTGGACAGCAGTACGTTGTGACAAGAAGCACAAATCTGTTGCATTACCAATAGGCATTAAGTACTTCCCTGTATGCGAGACGTTAATGACTCGGTTTAGTAACTGATTTTATGTGTACTCTGGCGTAAAAGTAAAACATTAACGCCAGCCGCCTAAGAGCAAAATATAATTGCAGTCAATACTCACATTCAATCGTAATTGCCTTCATTTAAGTTACCAAGAAATAAGTACACATATTTACATTTAATTTAAGTTAATTTCTGCATTTTTTTCCATTAGCCGCTTTGTCTTAAAGCGATTTTCTTTTAATTTGCTGCCTGAGCATATGCAAGGCATGCTTTCATATGGCAAATGCTTTCGTGGAGTAAAACAGAAAGCAGAAGTAAGAACAATTTGCAATTTTCATTTCCGTTGTTAATTTAAGCATAATAAAAATTTATGCATTTGTTATTTCCCCATTTCCTTAGCGAACAAAACGCATAAAAGTATGCAACAGTAGGTAGCGTCTGTGACAGCGACTTCTACTTGACTCAGCGCTTGGTTAAGTAACGAAACAAAGTTGCTTTGTTCATTGTAAATTTGGTTATGAATACAATGCCTCCAGCTGTTGCACTTCAACTTGTTGTTTTCGCATGCTCTTCTTCTGCTTTTTCACTTCCGCCATTGCGTGTACTGTCTTTGTACTCACGGCATATGACAGCTGCTGCAATAACCTGCTGTGTTTCACCACGCCAGTTGAAAGTACGTAACATAATTTTTTATTTAGTTCATACTTGTATTATGCTATGTTTGTTTAATTTTATTTTTTTATTTTTGTTGCATGGCATAGCGCCCGAAATTATGCAATGCCATTGCAATACAACTTCAGATGACACACACGTCAGATGAGCGCATTTTTGTTGCGTAACAACATATGCCGTAACCATGTTTTGCCTGCTTACAACGCATATTTGTGTAATTGCTCTAGAGCACACATCTGGTAGTCCTTAAAGTGTGCAACTGTATTTGACAAGTTTTAAATGTTCGACAACGATTAAAATTTTATTACATGCCACTCTAGCTAAATGTTGTCTACGACGACTATAAACGAATGGTGCAATAAATCAGGCAATACGCATGCAACAGGATAAGCGTCAAGTTATTGCAGGTAGTACGAGAAAGCAGTAGCAAACAAGTGACAAGCATTAAAAATGCGGGAATACGGCAAATGCGTGTCGAAGAGCCATCAAATGTGGGATTTAAAATGCCAAAGTACTAGATTGTGGGGCGTGATTGGGTAGGTGGTTGATTGGTTTGAGAGCGTATCTTTGTTGTCTTCGACTTGAGTTGAATTGAGTTGTGGATTGGGCGTACGCTTGAGTGAAGGTACTTGACTGGGACACTCTTAGGGTAATTGAATTGAGTAAAATGTTGTCGACTACAACGTCGTCGTAGTCGTCTACGACGACGCCGTTGCCATGTCGTTGCTATCGTTGTAGTCTGCTTAACTGCGTCTGCTACTGTTGAGCACGACATTTTTAATAGCGAGCGAAATTTGTCTGCTTGCAGGTACGACAATGTGGTGTATGCACAACATGTACCCAAATGATGGCGTGCTACGGCAGTGGGTGCTCTAACAACTGATTTGCAACATATTTTTACGATTTTCAATTCAATTTTCTTTTCACTTGCCCCACCCATGGGATGCGTTGAGTGCGGTGTAAGTGCTTGTAACAAAAAATAAATATTTATGGCATACTTTTATGCAGCTACATGAAAAACGAATATACACAACTACAAGCTACAAGCAATAACACGCATGCCAATTATATGCATGTACTGTAGCTGTACACTGCTCACCTTCAACGTCGCTTGCCAACAAATTACTGTCCCTAACTTACAATAAACAGAATGGACACACATTTAAGAAACATTTTGTGTTGTATAGCTTTAGGCCCAATTTTTTCAATTTTTGTTAATCTCAAATGAGTACACAAGGATAACAAAACAACAAAACAAAACAAAAACAAAAACAACGACGACTACTCAATTTGCGCCTTTGGCGACACAGCACAGTACACAGTACACAGTGCACATTAAAACTTCTAATCTGTGCCGGACTATACACGATTTCCGGTCGGTAGTTTGAGTACGCGCAGTGTGGCGCAACAAAGTCTCCAGTTGCCATTGATGTAAAATTTATGCCGAACGCATGCGAAAATCAAAATTTAATTAGAAAATTGTTCGGAAAATGTGGAAAACTTCAATTTGTTGTGACATTTCGAAAATATATTTTGCGAACATGCTCACTGAACGAGCGACTGCGCAAAAGTCCAAAGTCCAAAGTCCATTGGGGAAAATATAATTTTAATGAAACTATTGGAAAACTATTTGCGTTGTCACGTGCGCTACGAAACATCAAAAAATAATAATAAAAATATTAAAGAAAAAAAATGGAAATAATCAAAAAGTGAAGAACGAATTCATGCGAGGCACAGAGAAATTGTTGCATTGTACGTGCTGCCGTTGCGGTTGCATTTGCTGGTCGCTTGGGGTGGCAACTCTGTGCGAACGTGACAATCCGCACGTGGAAAAATACAATAAAATACAAATTGAAAATTCGTTTGCGAACGCAGATTAGTGTAAAAAGTAATCATAAGTAGTCGATTCCTTGCTGTGATGGTCAAGTAGAACTTAAGCTGGTTACGAACGAGGCTGCCAGCTGTGTGGCTCAATGGGCCATGGGCTTCAGGGAGCTACCATGAGTTTGTATTATATGTGCGCAGCATTGGGTGTGGTTTGTAGTTCAACCAGCAGCTTAGACCACAATAAAATCACAGTCATGCGGAAATGGTGCTTTCTTTTTCGACACAACCATGGAGTCACTCACTCACTGCGCGCCATCAATGTAAGATAGCATGTAGGGATGGACCACAATAGAAATCAAAGCGGAAATGTACAATAAATTGCTTATTTATGAGTCAGCTTTCCACAGTAAGCGGGCATGTTGTGCTGTTTTATTGTTTTTAATCAACTCGCCAAGCAAAGATTTCGAGAAATAAAGTCGAGAAATGTTTTGTTGCACCACGATATGTATGCACTCCGCTCCAAAGAGTAGAACGATAGCCAAGCGTGATCTATGAGTTTCCGGTTCGCATGTTTTTCAGCAGGAAATAATTTCGTTGCGCTTGCGTTCAATAATGGACTTTTCATTAAAGTCGAAATGTAATGCGAATTTATTTGTGACTGCTAAGCATTGTCAAGGAACACTTTATGAAGGAATTTTAATAGTGCGCCAAAAAGGATGCGGCAGAAAATTAGCTGCACAAAGTGGTTTTAGCGGAGCATAAACACCGTCAAAAGGCGCAAAAAGTGAGCAGTCGACTTGTGAGTGCGCTTTGTGCTACTTTTGCGCCTGTTTGTATGCTTTTGCATATTTATTTATGCATTTATTTTTGTGTGTGCATGACATTCTTTGCACTGAGTGCGGGAAAGCAATAAGTAGAGATGCTAGCGTAGCTGTGAGCTGCAACGCTAAAACAAAAGCGTTTTCGTTCCTTTTCTCATTCTGCTGCTCTTTCTTGTTCTTTTTTCTTCTTCTATTGTACTCACAATGTATGAGTGGACATGCCTAATCGGCTTTTGTGAGTGTGTTTTGTATTTGTGCTTAAAAATTAGTTTTTGTTGGCCTTTTGCCCAGTTGTTCTTTAACCGCTCTTTCCTGTCTCCACGCTCAATAACGTACTCTTCCTGTCGGTTTTCATGTTTTGTGTTGTGTTGCGCTTGGAAGCGACAATTGCGCTCGTTGTCCTTTTTAACGCCAGTTTCTCAGTCTGAGTGCATGTGGCATTGCCTTTTTCCCCAGTGAAAGCAGGAGAGCAGGGAGCAGTAATAAAAGGAGCAAAAGTTCGTTGATTAATTAATGGCCGAAAGGGGTTGGCTGCCGCTGCCCCCGTTACTGGCTTTGCTTATGCAAATGATAACCGAAATTAAGTGACTACGTTTTTGTCTGCAGCACACAAAAGTATGCAGCGTGTTTTGTTATTCTTATTGTTGCCGTTTATTCCTTGTGTATGTATGTGTGTGTTTGCGGTACTTTGGCAAAACAATTTGCGAAATAATTTAACGCTTAATAAAAGCACCAAATCTAATAAACCTTTGTAGTTGCTTTCGGTACTTGTAGTCAAAGCGATTTCATGCCTAAAAGTATACAGCAACGTAATTGCATTTGTGCGCAAAAATTGTTGTTTGTTGAATTTGAATTTGGTTAATTTAACTTTTGTAAATTAAGCATGCTCATTTAAGTCATTGTAGTTTCGAGTTGTTCAAAGATTTAGCACACAATTTTAGCCAACAATGAGCTTTGCTTGAGACTAATCCTTTGTTAGCTACTTAAGTGGGTGCTGTGTGGGTTTGTTGAGTGTGGGGCGTGGGATTACGAAGGGGAAAACTAATTTTGTGCTAATTCTTGTAAGTATTATTAATGAAATATTTATGTTTTTAATTATTTAGTTTCGGTTATAAGCGTTTTTAGAGTATTTTATGTCAAGAAAGGTGCTTTAATAAATACAAAGACAAATGTTTCCAATTTCATTAAGAGTACGGTACCATTTCATATGTTCAAACTCTGAAGATTGTTACAGTGTCCAGGCTGATGTATATTCAAATCTCTGGTCTGTCGGTGGCACCATGGAACGTTCACACAATAGCAAGTTTTGGAAGATTTACTATATTCACCTCTTCCAAGGTATTCCCATGAAATAATAAAATGTTGTAAAAAAAAATCTATGAAATTGTTGTGTTTACAGTTAAACTGGCCATACACGATGAAGATTCGTTCGGACAAATCAACTAAATTTGACATTTTACACGAACATCGGGTGGTCAACAATGCCATAAACGACGACGAACATACTCTCAAACACGAGCGAATCACACAAGCATGGTCATCGTGTATGGGCAGCTTACCTGTTGTGTTGTTCGAGCTTCTCTGGGAGGATTTCGCCAATAATGGATTTACATTGCTTTGAATGTGGCTTTGGACCTATAAATAGTGTTTCGGAACTTCTTTGCCTTTCTGATATGGTGTCTTAAGAATCTTAAGTCAGGGCTGAAAATTTCTAGAAGTTGTAATGGAATGCTCTTCTCGAAGTTGTGTACTCTTCTCGAAGTTGTGTACTATGTTTGAAGAGCCTAGTGGATGACATCTCTGAACTGCAGATTGTGTTTCGAAAGCGATTTACAAATAATTAGTGGTTCTAGTAACAGTATCATAGTTCCATTTTAGTACTAGAAGCCGTACTAGAAGAGAAAGGTAATTTTCTCACAAGCTATTATTTTTCAGATTTGATTAGTTGTTTCGAACCTTCTGTTTGATTTTGCTATTATGCCACATAATGGACTGGAGAAATTCTTACAGTGTATCAAAAATATCAGAGACTTACCAGTGCGGCCTGTCTACCCACCGCTCATACTTGAACCTCAATACTAATAACAGCTATCGTGCATATCCTGCTGCAGCTGCTGCTAGTGCTGCTCTAACAGCTTCCGGCAGCTCCTGTACACTAATGGACTACGAACAAAGCACAAAGACGCACTTGGCTGCTTTTGTTCTTCCTCGGGAATTTTAGGATTTTGATTTTCGGTGTTGTCTTTTTGTTTAATGTGTAGTTGGTCGCGTACTACAAAGGATGCACGCACTTCAAAAAAGTCAATGGAAGTCGCAAAAAATACCAGTTGCCTTTTGGCCTTTCTTTTGTTTAGCCTTAATGCCTTTTTTGTGTATGTGAGAGCGTGTCCTTTTGTAACAATTAAATCCTTTTTGTACGTCAAGTTGCGAGTTTGTTTTGTGTATAATTTTAAGCTCGATTCTGTTGTTGCTGATGTTGTCAGCGCAGTTTTTGTTGCTTCGATGCATTTGAAATTGTCATAAATTGTGAGACAAGCACGCTTCCAATTCACTACACTTCGCTTCACCGCATTTCGTTCTTTTTCTCACAATTGCCGCCAGCCATTTTTTGTCTACGTCGTCATGCTTGTCATGCGAATTTCAAAATAGCATAAAAGCGAAAAATTTTTGCCCAACGGTTAAAATCGTATTGTTTTTTTTTTCTGTTTTTGCTTGAGCTGATGGCGACTTGACAACTCTTCTTTGTCAGTTGATCACATTTTTAGTGAGTGTGCGTTGAAAATATTCCGTCAAAACTATTGCGAGGGAAAGACAAAAAATTAAAGTAAAAAAATCCTTGAAACATATCAAAGATTTGCTTGAAAATGTATTTAATCAATTTTATGATAGTCGCAAATGCCGGAAATATGAAAATTTATGCATCAGTTAAAGAAAATAATTCCAAAAAAAAAATCAATTTTGATTTATGTACTCAGCCGCTACAATTAATGCTTCATTGATTTTATGATAATTTCAAGGATGCAGAAGTGGCTTGTGGGCGTTATGTGCTTCAAAAAGAAGCAAACAAGAAATTAAAAAAAAATAATGGGAGTACAGATAGAGTTTTACCGCGTTACGATACTCAGGCCGACTGGTCTAGTATACTTCAGAAAGCCAAGTGTAAGGGATATCTCTTGAGTTGTCGAGCTCATCTATATGATTAAACGCAAACACATTTTTGCGTTCCCTTTTCTGTTTAAACCACTGAACCGATTTTGATAAAAAATACCTATTGAAAGATATCCTTCGCTAGATGTGCACAGTCAGTAGATTGTTATCAAAATCGGGCCAGTGGTTTAGGTTAAAATAAATGTTGATGTCGTTACAACAAGAAAAGACAGCCATTGATGTTGTGAATGCCGTAAAATGGGAGAATATAGAGGTTTGTATGTATGCATCTCTCTTCTGTTCTATCGGTTTTGTGTAGCCATGTTATTGTTGTTCTTATATTTTCGTTTCATATATAACGTGGGGAGAGACATCAATTTTATGTGTTTGCGCTCTCTTTGCTATCATTAATGTATTAGTGTTGGGTTGCTCATGAATGAGTGAACAAAAACAAATGCTTTTTTTAAATGCGGTCGATTGTGTCGGTCGTGGGTTCGCCTAGTAAATAGAATTCTTTGAAATCCATGCCGTTGATTAGGTAGTTCTGATTTTTCTATAGTTACGCCCTGAGACAGATTTTTCAATTGGTTGATCTAATCTAATATAAATATATAATACCGCTTGACACTGGTTCAAAGCTAGTCGTCACTGTTGTCATGATTATTGGATTACTATTTTATTCTTAGTCTTTATGGATTACAACTTTCTATAGTTGTTACGATATTCTTAGAACTTCATTTCCTTAAGCATTAGGAAATAAGTAAAGCTTTATACCGATGAATTTACTATAAATTTAGCTTAATTTAATGCCGCACATAAAAACATGAAAAGGCCATAAAATCATTTCGTTTGTAGTCAGTCTTCAGTCTGTGGCCGTGGTACGTGCAGAGTTGCAGCGAAAGTTTATCACGACAGGACGAAGATAAACTGCACAAAATAACGACGCGCAATGAAATTAAGCCGAAAAGTAAATCACGACGCGCTGTGCGTGAAATGTAAATAAGCTGAAATATAGAGTGAGATGTACAAAGGTGCACGAACAACTAAGCAGAATGTGAGTGCATTACGAGTAGAACGACGCCGAAGACGTTGGAGGGCACATCAAAATGTCGAATACACGAGCATAATAGAAATTATGCACACCTCTACCAAGTCGGTTGTGGTAGGGGTTGTGGCGATGTGGCTTTTAAATATTTATAAGTCACTGCGCTAGTAGTAAAAGCAACTCCACTCAACTCCACGCAACTCAACTCAACTCAAAACCAGTCAACTCTACTCTAGTCGATTCGAGTCGAGTGAACTCGGCATGCGGAAAAAACTTTAGTGATTATTACTGACGTGGTTACGTGACTGTTTTCGAAAGTGTCGAAAATGCGGCACACGGGACACAACAGCCTCAGCGTCATCATTATCAACAACATTGCCCCGATTGAGAAACAAAAGCCAATGGCAAGTTGTGGCTACGACAGCAGTTCAAGCTGCTGGCTGCGTGTCCGTGTTGTGATTTGTGCGCGGCTCTGGCTGATGAGGGTCGTAAAATGAAAATCTACTCGGCGCATAGCATCAAGAAAACGAAGCGGAAACAATAATGACTGATATTGACTATTTATGAACTTGTAATTGCATTGAGTGCTTTGGCGTAGCATACTTTAAGGCAGCAAACTTTATAGAGTATGGAAAGGTGGTAGGGCAAAAAAAAAATTTGTTGAGTAGAGCTAAAAAGAAAGAAAGAAATAAGAAAGTCTAACGCAAAGTTGTTAACACCAATTCATAATAAGTCGTTGTTGACAGTTGAATGTGAAAGTAGGAAAGTAAAAGTGGTTGTGGCGCTGTCCATGGCTGGCGTCGAGCTTTATAATGGCGTCTGACAATGAAAATCTTCCATCTTTTTTTTTTTTTGGTTTTTGCTTTTTCCAACAGCATTTGAATAAAGGTTCACTTCATTGTTAATCACACACACTTTTCGCTATGAATCTTCACTGTCCTTTGGCAGCTTTGTTCCTATACTTTTTGGGTTTTTGGTTCGTGCCCAAAAAAGTATGCTGGGCGGAAAGCTGTCATAAGCAGATAAGCCAACGCAATAAGCTTGAGCTTGGCGTTATTTGCGCTGATTTACGGGTTTCGTTTTTGCATATGGTAAAACATGAACCAACAAAGGAAGGTAGCGGTATATGTGCCTTAAGTTAGACTTTAAATTTTTACGTTTTTCATACAAGTTAAAATTTTTTAAATATTTCTCTTCCATGATTTTCCTTTTCTAACGTATTTTCCTTGAAATGCACACAAAAGAACGCCACAAAAATTTAATCAACCAAGTATTGTATACTCTTTGGCGCTGTGCAATATTTTTGATGCACTTCGCTTCAAAACGTTTGTCAGTTGCGCGAATATTTTTATTAATTTTTGGTTGTCTGTTGCTACTTTTGTTGTGTGTATCCGCTTTTGTCGCATGCGCGCTTAGCGCTTAAAAGCCAATTAGATTGGATTAAAAATTCCATTTTTGCGAAACGAAAAAACAATGGATGGAAAATGAAAAAGAGTAGTGAAACATGAAGCATGAAAAAAAACCAAATAACAAAAAAATTCTAATCAAAGTGAATATTGTATTTTAACATGCAAAATATGGTGTCACAACCCACAACCACACAGGCTCCAATATGATAGTGAAAAATTGTGTTAAGTGCATATGAGGTTATCCGTACATTTGTGTGCGTGTATGTGTTTGTGTGAAAAATATTGACGCCCGAAGTTTTGCGTCTTTTCTCTGCTGAGCGAAAATTTGGCACGAAGAAGCGAAGCTACAAAAGGAGCAATGCCAGCGCAAAAATTCTCATTGAGCTGTGCTGAGCTGAGTTGCGCTGAGTTGAATTCACTTCAATTCTGCTTGAATTGAGTGCAGTTCGCTGATGTGTTTGTGTGTATGCGCGTTCATGTGTGTGTGCTTTTGTTGGTTTTTAATTAACTTTTGGCTGCAGGATAAAACATATTTTGAAAATTAACACTCACACTTCCACACACATAAACACACCTATACACACAAAACTTGTTCGTAGGTTAAAAGCCACTTGACGCACATTTTGGCGCCGTATTATTATTTTTTTTTTGAGTTGTGGGTCATTTCTTCTTGGAAAAGTATTTGGTTGTGTGCGGGAGTTTGTCGTTGAGCGTTGCTCCTGGAGTTGAAGTTTATGAAAACCAAATCTAAAATTGAATTCTGTCACACTTCAACATCAAATCTCAAGGAAATAGTAAAGCTGAGCACTTGAAAATTTATAGGTTTTCTTAGTTGAGCGCAAATGTTGGGATTAAACTTTATCGCTGTCCTGAAAACCGTGACAATACACAAGAAATGCAACACGTAGCTTCGTGCTTTGTGTTGTTTATTGAGATTTCCGTTATAAGCAAATAAGCAGACATTATAACATGGAGAGGGAGGTGATTGCCTACTAAGGGTAAATAAATGTAAATGCTTAATAGGCGTGACTAGGCTTTGGTATACAAATTTTTTTAGAGACAGTTGCTTGATTTAAGACAGAATGCCTCTCAAATATAGAAACACATTAACTCTTGTAGGAGTATGGACACAAAACGATCAGCTTGGTCTCATGCTATTAGCTCTGTTATATGCATGACCTTGAAAAAAGTGTTACCAATTAATAAAAAAAAGCCAAAAGAAAAAAAAATAGTCAATCGACGACTCATATTTCAAATGAGTTATTCTCTGATTTCCATTATTTCCCTTATTGTATAAAAAGCACTAATCAAGGACTCTTCATGGTCCAGATATACTAACGCAGCTTTTCTTTTATTTCTTTCTTTCATTCAATAG
The DNA here is from genome assembly GCA_035041755.1 of Cacoxenus indagator. Taxonomy (NCBI): domain Eukaryota; kingdom Metazoa; phylum Arthropoda; class Insecta; order Diptera; family Drosophilidae; genus Cacoxenus; species Cacoxenus indagator. The sequence continues at coordinate 638,452 of JAWNKX010000379.1, forward strand.
AGTAAAAATTCAATCAAAACTTTTAATTATTTTTCGTTACAAATGTGAACTATGTGCTCTTTGATTTTTGTACAACAATTGCAGCTACTACTCTACTACATGGAACAATCGCCAGCCATAATTTGTATTTTGGTACTCTCAGCATGTTTTCATCAGTATGCTTGTGACTGTGTGTGTTTGTCTGTGCACTTAAATACCCTAAAGGCAGCATTCAGTAGAATAGCAATAAAAATACAAACTATATGCATATGGCAACTTTGGCCCAACACATATGCATGTTCTTCATCGTTGGTCAAAAAAATAGTCGCTCGCGTTGATTTCCTGCGGTCTTCATTCTTGTTGAAGCGCGTTTTAGTTTTTTTTCTTCCCCATGCTGATGAAAACCGTTTTGTTTGTCAAAATGTTGTTACAAAATTTTGCTTTTCACGAGAATAGTTAAGCATTTGTAGTTTTTATATTTTACGTTTGGTGTATGCTGGAATTCAACACTTGTATTTATTTGCTCCGAGTGTATGTGTGCGTGCGTGTTGCAAATATTTCTGTTAGTTTATTGTTCTTGTTTTTGGTTTAATTTAGTGTTGTTTCTGTTACTTTTGTTGTAGTTAAACAAAAGTTAATTAATTGAGTTGCGCAAAGTTTTGCTATGCGAGCACAATAAATTTTAATAGTTGTTGTTGATGTTACAATTGCTGTTGCTGCTAGTGATTTTGTTATAAATTTCATTTAGCAGCAACGAGCCAGAAACAACAACAATAGTTTGAATATAACATCAATAGAAATAACAACAATTACAACTGCAATACATTCATCACAAGGTTAAATGACTATGAGGTTAAGGTTTGACATGCCTGTGATATTTTTATCTCTTTTGCGTGCTTTACAAACTTTATTACCTTCCTCTCTCTCTCTCTCTTCACATTCTATTTGGGTTTCTTTACAGTTTCTCTATTTTATCTCAGCCTATACTTAACGATTACTTTTTCTCTTGCAGTGCCTACATCACCTTCCGATTTTCTCATTTTCCATTTGCAATCTTTCATTCCACTCGACATTCATATTACTGTATCCTTCTCTACCTCAATTAGATTCCATTTCGACTGTTCAAAGTTCATACTCCCACCCAACTGCAATTGTCTTAGCCTAAGTCTCTAAGTCCCTATTGCGAAATTTTTTTTACTAATCGCCCTCAGTTCCCTATATTTCTCGTCTATTTGCCTCACCAATCACCATCCGAAATTTCACTCGTTTATCTATCTCATCAAGATCACTAGATCAACTATCGTCTTCATCTAGCTCTCTCTGTACTACCCTCATCAACATCCTTCATCGACCTCCTTTTGTAACTGAACTCGTGTCCAAAGTCGGGTATTTTACTCACTTACTTCACTAGCTTAACATTATCTACTCCATATATATTCTTCATATACATACCTCCTCAACAACCTATCTCATCCACCACTCTCATCTACGTTTCTCATCTACCTCTTTCACCTACTTTCTTCACTCTCACCAACATCTTCATCACTTTTTTCTACCGCCATTTTCTGCGTTCCTCATCTACCTTCTTTACCGACCTGCTTTTGTAACTGCACTCATGTTATAAGTCGTCTATTCCACTCTCTGTACTCTACGTACAACTCATTGTTAATATACCATCTCCAACCACTTCTCTCATCCACCTCCTTCACTCGATCACTTATCCAACTCCCATACCTCATTTTTATATCTACATCGTCTACTTCCCATTACTACTGTCATTATCTACCTCTTTCATATATCAAATTCTACATACCACCCACCAACTATACTCATCAACTTACTCTACATCACTTTTCTACCTCACACTTGCTTATCTGATCCGTCTGCTTATCCGTTTAACTCTCTACCCTACATTACTTTTCTCATAGCTTGAATTCTTCATTCCCCTATTTTAATCGTCTACTTTAGCTACTACACCCCGACGCTTAACAGCATAAAGGGCATGAAGAAGAAGAAGAAGAAGAAAGTAACCTACTTAATAACTCCTCGTCCCCAGTAGTCTACCTTACCCCCTTCTCAACTCATTGTACGCGTACTCCCTCATCTGACTTCTTCATTAGTCTAATATGTACTCTACTTCCCTCTACTACTTCACTCATTTTCCACGCCACATTTACTCATCCTGCGTGCACTCAATCACTGTTTTGTTGTGCCATTAAAGCTAATACGCTAAATCTCATCTAAATTATGATCGCTTATTTGATATAAGGTTTTCCGCAACAACATTCAATTTAATGCGCTTATAAATAATTGCAACTCTTTCCATTTTTTCTGCGTTTTAAAGTACGCGGTACAAATAAACACACAATCTCACACAAACTCACTGTCCTGACAAGCGGCAAATCCTTTGCTGCATTTTCGCGAATATGTCACACATGAAATCTTTATTTATCGTTCTCAATAAGTTGCCGCAAAATGCAACTTTGAAGCATGCAAAACCATTAAAGGAATTACTTGCGCCATTTTAACCCATTCACAGTCGCAGTTTTTCTTGCTGCTCGGTGTATGCCGCGCTCATGCTGCGCATCCACGTTGGCATTTTCTTTTTTCGGTTGTTGCTGCGGCAAATTAAAAACGATAAATTTGTGCTGCAGCAGTGGTGGCAGGGGTAGCGATTGCTAAAGCGACACAGTCCTGCGGCAATAAACGAAATGCTGCCATAGACAAATCCGCATTCGCATTCGCGCATCAACTTGTTCAGCGTGGAGAAAAAGCAAAGAGAGATAGAGAGAGAGAGAGAGAAGCGATCGCCGCTGGCAAACAAATGGCATACGTTAACGTGCTGGCTGTTAGCTGTTTGTTGAGGGGTTGAGTATGCTCCTAGTTTGTTTAGCACTGTGTTGCGCGACAAATTCTGTAAGTCGAAATAACAATAAACCAACAGTGGACGTGTTGACATTCAGCGCTGAGTCGCCGATAGTCGTGGCATAGGGACTCTTTTACCATGTGGGGGACTCCCACTTAAGCCGCTGACCGCAAAAGCTTGACTTTTATGCGCATGGCGAAGGCCAGGCACTATTCATAGAAATAGCAAACAAAATGTTCGGAAAAACTTTTGGCTTGACACATTTTTAGATTTCGTACAACGATTTGTGGTACGGGTTTTATTCCAGTTGCGCCCACCTAGTGGGTATGCAATGATATTTTTCTATTTCATGCTGCATATGCTGCTAAACCATGTGTTAAGCCAAAAGTCGTATTAATTTATTTCATTTAAATATTAGCCTGTAAATCAATAAACAAATGCGATCTCAGATAGCCCACTCAACACCGCAAACACATACCATCATTGGTCAAAGTCGTCGCCCCCCGAAGTCCTTCCGCTGTCAACAATTTTGTGGTTGGATTTTAGTGTTTCAATGTTATCGTCGCTTTTGGAGCCGCTTGTAACACACGCTGCGCACTCGTTATTGATAAGTACCGCTATATTGGTCAGTTCTAGCCAAGAGCCAAGTCAAGTCAAGGCAAGCCAAATTAAGTGTTGCACAACAGGCGTTCGACCACAGTCATTGCGACACCAGCTGCGCTTAAGCTCTAAAATGTTTTTGGTTTATTTCGAAGTCATAGATTAGGCGTAATGTAAACATTGTTCGCTGGTCCTTGGCATAAATGGGGCAACTGAAATGAATTGTGGTATATGGTATTACTCGTATTCTAGGAGGCAGATGCAATCGAAGCTTTTTCGCGCTTTAATTTAAATAGTATAAGGCCAAAAAAAACTTGTTGCCAAACACAAGCAAAGCGAAGTCTTTGAGTAATTCAACAGCCGATTAGAAGTTTGGCTACGGCTACAATTTGTAGATAAGGCACGCCATGACAGTCAGTGTCGGCAACTTTGGGCGCGATAAAAATTTGTTGCAACTTTCTGCGTGGTTTGAGTTGATTGTGTCCCTCAAAGCAAGCGGAAAAATCTCCGTTTACGCGCAAAGACAGGAAATTACAACAGACATGTTCAGCACTCATTCCTCAACGCCCCCCCACATAGACTAGACTCTTCACTTGAATCGTTATGGCTAAGCTGAAATGTCTGCTTGAGATTTCACTAGACTTCACTTGACTTGACTCACATCGAATCGACGCGACTCGAAGAGTTATCGTGTCAATGGCAATTTGCCTCCGAATGTTGCCACGAACCGGCGACCGCTAACTGAAGCATGCCGCCACGTGCAGCAGCTGAGAAAACATACGAAATCATGGCGTGTTGCAGGGCAAAAAAAAAAACAAAAAAATCAAAAACAAAAAATTAAAAGTAAAAAGCAAAAAAGTTTGCTGGTGAAAACTTAAGAAAAACCAAAACCAGAAACTTTTTCTCAAACACAAGCAACGCCGCTCCAATTGACTTGTGTACGCCGTGCAATTTGAAATTCTGTTGACTTTTCTGCTCCTTCGTGCAGGACGCAGCGCACGATTCAACTACTTCGTTTCAATAGAAACCTTTGGCTTTCTTTGGCCAAATTCTAACGAAATGTTTTGAGCATTGAAGTTATTGTTATTGTTATGGCATCATTGGTGATATTCTTGTCGTTGTTGTTGTAGATGCTTTGATCCAATACTTATCCTTTGGCGTTTTGGTTGTGTCTCTGCTCAAGTCGCGCAACGTTTTTTTTAACTCCTGCAACGCTTTGTCGCTTCATCTGTTATTTCGAATTTATTCTCATGTTCATTCTCACACACTTTTATGCTCAACGCCATCTTCTTTGTTACCCACACCCACACAGTTAAGCTGCTCCTTTAGTTGGCAATCGCGTTGGCAAACGTAAAAGTGAAAATTGAAAATGCTCATAATTTGCTTGTAAAAGATTTCAATCGTGAAAGTTTACATTGACTGTCATTTCGAGTGAAAATTAATTTCAGTTTGAGCTGCTGTACTCCCAAGAAAGATATTCCCTCCCGCCATGAACCTGTCTCGTAGCACTGATCTAATTGGTGGCGTTGTTCTTATCATTTTTCAACTCACACTTATATTGGAACCATTTTATATTGAATTCAAAATATTTCATATGTTATTATGTAATACGAACAAGGCAAGATCAAGGTAAAATGTTGCACAAAAATTAGCAGATGCCCATCCACGGCATTTAATAGGCAGAACGACCCAAAAATTACATAGTTACAATGTCACTAGTTGATTACCCGGGGTTTGGCGGCTTACGTTTTTCTTTTCATAATATAAATCATATATAAAGAGAAGAGAACGAATAGGACAATACTCTTGTGCGTACTACATACAAAAATAAAAACAACAATTCAAGAAGAAGCAAATAATAAACCAGGAAAAACTGTATGAAACTTCTGTGCTTGGTGTTGCAGTGGTTTTACAAAAACTTAATCGTAGAAAAAAAAATATGTTTCTTTAAAAAATCCAACAGTAAGTATGCCAGTCTCTTCAATAGCGTAAATGTGTTGTTTTAAAAACGAAATTGTTAAAATCGGTTTAATATATTTTGCTCCAAAGCGTTACATACAAATTTCATATAATCAATTTTATATAATAGTATAGAAAAATACGCCAAGATATTTTCTATTCCATAATTCTATGTCTAAACTATTACATATAACAAATTTTGATAAAAAATTTGCCCATTCCACAGGTTTTCATTTCCATAATATGCTTTCTAATAAATTAATTTATGTTTGTAGGTAAAAACTGTTAAGAGCTATCACAAACACCCCAATCAGAAAATCTCACAACGTTGAAATAAAGACATGTTTAGATACATTTTAAAATTTCCATAGCTGCGACGAAATATCTTCGAAGAAATTGCGGCAATCACAAAAATAGAATTGCTCAAAGTGCTAATGTCAACATTTGACCTTTTGGGATTGCTCTTATGTTATACGATTGACTTGAAAGTTCTCCTGCAAGATGTTTGGCGTTGCCATGAAAATATAGCAAAATCACTTCCAAGAAGTGTGGCACTACTGAAAAGGTTTAGCTGAGCCAACCACCGAAGCTACTCACCACATATTGTAACGTGTCGTTATGTACAAATTCATATGTACATCGAGGATGAAGGTGACGCATATGATGCAGTTTCCTCTCTTCACTTAAAAAATGGCAATACATTTTATGCCGCTTTGGTAGCCGGAAAGTTCAAGGAAGCGCCTTTAGCCTTAAAGCCACTCTTCATACCCAGACTTGAACTGCAAGGTGCCGTTCTTGGTTTGAAGTTGGCTCAGAAAATAATTAACCTAGAAAGAATTTGAATTAGCTTTGCGACAAGTAACCTACAGTCTTATTTTACAGCACTACCACCGTTAGTTATACCTTTACGACCGGTGGAATTGGAGACTGGTAATACTGCGTCTTAAAACTGTTAGCTATGTATAAAAATATTGGCATCTAATAGAGGACAGCTTATTATAACCTACAGAGACATCTGCTCTAAATAAAATGTAACTCTCCATCAATTAGCAATAATCTTAAAATGACATGAAAGCAAGACAACTCGCCATCACTACATAAAATATTTGAGTCCTCATAAAGCCAAGCCCTGCAACATGTTGGTTGCAAATGCGAAGTTGACGCTACCCTCATTGTTGTTCTGGTCCTTGTTGACTTTTGTGTTGCCGCTAATAAGCATAGTGTTGTTGTGGTTGTTGTTCTTGCTGTTCTTGTTGTTGTTATGTGCACAAAACCATGCCAATAAACAACGGTTTTAACATGGAAACATCAGCATGAAGTCAGAAGGCGGCTTGGTAGCGCTGCGGAGACCAAAACAATGAATGCGCTGCGCCACCAACACAGTTCCCTTCATTTTGTTGATGAGTTTTGAACAATAACAAACGAGATTTTAGGGATTTATGACGGGAGCAAAGCGCGTCGTTGCTGTTGTTGTCGATTGTGCAAGTACGCCGAGAGCAAACTTCAACTTCAGCTTTAGCTATCTGAAAACTGACAATGGCAATTCCGGCGAATTTGACTAGCACTGATTGTCAGACTTGCAAAGCACCCACCTCTTAACAGTTTAGACGCCTGTCTAATGCTTGTGACGCCCATCTAAGTGTGGGCGTGGTGGCGGTTCTGGGATTTCAACGTCATCAAACAAGTCTCGTTTGTTGCCTTCATTCATTCATTCATAACTGAGTTTTTTTCTCTGTTATTGTGCTGGCTTCGACTGCCTTTGCATATTGCTCACTCGTCATCCCCGACTGCACTCGTCAGCTCGTCAGTTACACCGGGCGCCCTTGGCCGCCTGGAACAATATTTATTCTTGTTAATTAAATTGTGTGAATATCACAATTTTCCATATGACTGCGCACATTTATTGTCTTTCAATTTGTAGCTTTCTGCTATTCTCTGCTTGTTACTCGTTGTTCGTTGCCTTCTAAACGTCGACGTTGGCCTCTCACTCTGGTGTTTTTGCTGGCGGTTACAGATGTCGATTTGTGTAGGTTTGTAAAACAAGCGAGCTTTGGTTAATTGAAAAATGCTCGGCTTTTTTTTGGTTTTGTTTTTTGTTATTATGGTTGTTTTTCTGCTTCTTCATTTTTGCAATGACTTTGATTGGTTTGCTTGTGTGAACATTGATTGCCGATAGGTAGGTAGTCAGGTGTGGCCAGTTAGCAGAACGCCAAGCAATGGGATGTGTTCCTAATTTCTCCAGTTGAATACGTGGCCAGTGGTAGTCAGGTTTGCTCGCGAAGCACGCATGAGGCACATAAGCTAATAAAAAATTTGTATAGTCGTTGATTAAGCAACGCTAGTTGCGTTAGAAAGTTCTTTTTGCAATGAAATGGATCGTGATATAGGCCTGCCATGCGACTAAATTTAAACTTATTCAGAACTTCAATGTTGTTAGTTACTTTTTTTTTCCAGTTGAGTATGGAGAATTCTCTCCTTAGAGCAACCAAATTAAATTAAAGACAAATAAATGTACACCGTATGGGAAGCATATATACTTGTACTTTTTGGAGTCTCTGACGACGCCTATACTGTATTACCATCTTCATAGCAGAGTTATAAGTTGGCACCTCTATATACGAGGAGTGTCCCAAAAGTAGTAGTAGGAAGTTCTGGAAGTTAGTTTTGGGAATGGCCTTTCTGTGCACATGTCGCATTCATTTCAATCGTTATTATGTCATCGAACCGATGTCCTATGAATGCAATTTTGAGTCTTGAAGGGAATCAAAAACTGATACTCATATATTCATCATTAACTCTTATTACTAAGTTGTTCTAAGAGACTTCGAAGCGTAGTTTTCTTTGCCCTACCGTGAGCAATTCTTACTTTCTAGTACACGCCCAATCAAACGATGATCTTCAATAGCAAGTCGCACACGCTCGGTGTTTTCAGGTTTTATTGTGCACAAAGGTCGGTCAGAGCATGGTTCACCAGCACCAGCACTTCAAAGGGTTTCTGCATTATTTTATCAGAACTTTTTTCGAGTCTAACGCAAAACTTGATACATACTGGTCGGCGTATTCATGGGAAGTTCCTTATTACGCTATACCCAAAAACGTCGCTCTTATATTTTATTGACGAGCTATCAACGCAGGTCGGATACTCTTGCGGCACACATCGTGTGCCTGTTGTCTGAAGCAGGAAAAAATTCTATGTAATTCAACGCTTTCGCCTAGAATCAACCGACACTCAGCAGGCGATTCCGGGAACAGCTCAGCTTTGGAATTCGATTGAAATTGTGTACAAAGCGGCTAAGGGCGCAGCACATTGTCAATTTTGTGCTGCATACTTTCTTGCACAAGGATGCAGCCAGGCAAAGTGGCCGTGTTCAATTATGGAATTCCCATATTAACAGCATAATTCGAACACATGCATTGTCAAACGCGCCAAATGGCAATATTTCGCCAAGAATTTTTTCTCTCTGTCGCAGCGTCCTTCGAAATTGCTTAGCCACAAAATGGCGTGCGATTGGTCGCCACAACTATAATGGCAATTCAAGTATGACGACGACGGCGACGACGACGATGCAGCTGACAAAATAATTCGAAAGCAATTTGCTGCGACAAAACGGTGCACGGAGGCCGTTGCCGACAGAAATTGTCAAATGTGCACTTTTCTAATGTCGCAAGTCACACGAAGGCGTTCAGCAGAAAATCATACGAGGGGCGTGGCATACGTACGGACAATCGAACAGCTGAACAGTTGTGGAGGAAATAAAATTTTTGCACTCAGCAATAATATTTCAATATGTAATTTCCGAAATGCAAATTCTCACCAAAAACTACGACCGAATACAATAATTTCCCAAAAGAACAGGCATTAAGCACAAGACCCAAGCTTTGTCAGACCAAGGGGCATGGCTGGCGTTAGTGCAGCATGGGCATCCAAAAATTGGCTTATTGGCTGTGCATATGAAAGCTGGACGGCGATTTAAATGTATGAGCGTGTATGTGTGTTTTTGTCATATTTCGCTAGCATTGAAGGGAAAGGTTGCTTGCCGTTGGCAAATTGTACTACAAACCAAGTGGATTGCACTGAGGGTTTTCTGGGGTAATGAATGGCTGGGGCCGGGTGTACTACGAGAAGTGCTTTGTGTACGCGTATAATAAGTGACGCAAAAAGCAGTGTTAAGGCAGCGCACTAAAGCAAGTCCTGCCAAGGATTCCGAAGAGCAACAGAAGTGTATAAAAAGCAAAGTCTCATAGGACTTGTGACAGGATAATGCATGCTTGCATTTTAGATGACAATAATGCATTTTTGTTTTTAGGGGTAATTTTGTAAAATGTTTTTTGTTGTGGTTGTTTCTTTTTACTGGGGTCTTTGCTTGCTGCTTTTGTCTTTGCAGCAATAATAACGATGGTAAGAAGCAGCTGGAGAGCGAGGGCGAGTCGGAGTGAGAGATAGAGAAGCAAGCAAATGGCGAAAGAAAAACGTCGTTGCAGCCAGTTGGGAATTTCATTATATTATATAGCAAATATATAAAGTTCTTAAGCTGAACTACGACACAGCGGATTTTTGTATAAGGGACGCGCAAGGATAACGTTTCAAGTTCTTTGAGAGCAGCACACTGGTATATTGGGCAAGCAAGCGAAAGGAAGCGCATTTTGAATAAAGTCAAGTTTAAAGTTTGCTTTATTTGATATGCTACGCCTTACAAGCCACACAAACCATAAGCTAACGGATTGTCTAAAGACATCCACAAAAAAATCAAATAGAATAAAAAAAAGAAAAGAAAAATTGAAGCAACAAAAGTGACAAGAAAAGCGCGAAAATTTATTTTTTCGGTTTTTAATGCTTTTGTTCTTTTTTCTCTTATTTTTTTTACTACAACATTTCATTTAAACTTTTCTAGGGTCTGACTTAGAGCCGAAACTGTAGTCAAAAGTAGCTCGAAAGTAAGTATGCAATATGGGGTATGATCCGCAGTGCATGTTGAATAACCCCGAAATCGTTTTCTACCATTTTACAATAGAATAAAACTTTTTAGGTGTTTTTGTGATCACCTAAAAATGACACTCCAGTTTTTCGATATTCAGCAGTTTATAACAGCAGATTCTTTATTAAATGGTACCGTTCACAGAAAGTAAACAGATCTTGCCGGAGGAGGTACTTACAGAATGGTTTACCTTAGGGTGTCTACAGTCTAGATCTGCTGAAATTTTTTCCACTCCACTCTACTGAATATGGCTATCGAATGTTAAAGACTTGTATAAATTAGAAGTTTTCTAATGCTTAAATAGCCTTTAGCCGGTGCAAATAGTCTGTCATTTAGTTGATCATTTGATGGGATATTAAAGATTTATTATACTAAATAATGTTGCTTGAAATGGACAGTGGTATTAAAAAGATCGGCTTAAGAAATAGGGCGACACCCGTCTTCCTGTTGACGCGATGAGAATGTGTTACCTCATCTGCCTTATCAGAAATCACTCTTTCTGAGTAGATCTTCCTACGATGAGGATAACGGATAACTAAGGCTTCAATTTTGTCAATGATCTTAAAACTGGTTCATTTTCATGGTTACACTTATCATAGCGTACCTCTGTTAATGCGAGCATACTTGCTGTCAATAAGGAAAATATACGATAAATAAACACTTTACTGGCACAACTATCGCCAAAGCGTAGAACCTGAAATGCCTACTCATTAGCTGTAGACAATTAGAGGAATAACGATTCAACTTCTAATATAAGTTTCCATTCTAATAGGCATTAGGTTAACTAGTTAAGTGTTTGACATACGTTACTCTTCAGCTTACAATATCCCTTTAAAATCCGAATAAAGAATCGATCAGCAGTAGAAGCGGCAATTAAAACAACTGCAAATAATTATCGAAAGCCAAAGAAGAGAAAGCCTACGTTTCGGCAATCTGAACTCGGCTACATGATTTAGAGTACCTCCATCTGGCATTCAACAAACCACCTACAAACATAAATACACCCAGAACTCGGTTTGCGTCTTTTTTAAGTTGCGTCGTTACTGGATTAAGCTTAATTTTCGCTTTGAGTTGTTTATTTTTCGAATTGCATTGTTTTTTTGGTTTTGAAGGATTGGATGAGACAGACATAGAAGAATTATCAACTTCACATAACCAAGAAATATCTTATGATGAGTTAATGCAACTTGAACTCGAAATCTCTAATGAAGAATACAGCTTGGTCCAAGTCAAAAGTTAACTTCCCTAAATCTGTCTAAAGCCATGAGTTTAGTTGATGAAGACATGGATATTCTCTTAAAAAATGATTCTGTCAGCGAAAGAAGCTTAAAAGTATCTCGTTCCTATCTTTTATATTTCTATGGTTTCCTATGCAAAATCGTTATTCACTCTGCGTCGTTTCGATTTGCGTCACTTTTTTTGCGACGTATCTACGACGCCAAGTGAGTTCTTTTATTTTTTTGTTTATTTTTTTTTGTTTATTTATTTAATTTTTCTGTTATTATTAGAATAACTTCAATTAAACTATATATACAAAAATTAACAAAACAACTTAAATTATTAAGTAGGGATATAGTATTGTGTATTAAAAGGATCTATTACGGAGGTCGGCAGGGTGCCATCTTCTCAGTCGTCTCGCCACACTAACTCCTCCCATTCTGCGTCGTTTTAGAAGGCGCCTTGCTAGTTTATTTGGATGATTTTTCAACCTCTCTATATATTTTTTGGCCTGACGATTTATCACAACGCCAATTTTCAAGTCATTTTCAAGGTCCGCCGTTCGCATGAACCAAGGGGCACCAGTAAGCATACGCAATGTCTTGGCCTGCAGTAATCTCACCATCGTGATGTTTTACCAAGCTGCTATGCCATACACATGCAAATCGTATCGCCAAGCAAAAGCAATTATTGCTCCTTTCACCTTATTTAAAAACCAACGCAATTTCCCAATCCTCTGTCTTAAGGATTTCGTGATATTTGAAATATGCGTCTTGAAGGTTAGCCGCCTATCCAAATACACTCCCAGGTATTTGTAACCTGAATGGTGTTCCAGCAGCTGATTTCCAATGAAAACTCCGGGACAAAAATCCGGCCGTAAGGCGTACGTCACATTGGCACATTTGTTTTTGTTAATGCAAATGTTCCATTGTCGTGTCCAATTTTCAAAAATATGCAGGTATTGCTGCAGTGAGTCCGTGGCTTCATAAATGCACTTGTTTCTGACGAGGATGGACGTATCGTCTGCATACGTGGCAACGATCAGATCCTGAGGTTCCTTCAGTGGTATTTCTGACCCAGTGGGCATGTCGTGCGTGAACAAGGTATAGAGTGTAGGCCCCAAAACGCTAACCTGGGGGACACCTGCTCAAATAGCTTTGATGCTAGACTCCACACCATTCAGTACCACAGAGAAGGTCCTGTTATCACAGGTAGCTGCGCACGATTAACCATAGTTGAGGCGGCAAGACATTCTTGAGCTTACTGAGCAGCCCGTCGTGCCAAACTCGGTCGAAAGCCTGCTTTATGTCAAGATACGCTGCCACCACGTACTCCTTAGCCTCATCGTTAACCTCATCTTTCGCAGAATAAAGTTAACCACCCTATTCAGCTGCTCTGGAGTTCCGTGGGACTTACGAAAGACAAATTGAAAGGAAGGAACTATTTGCTTTACCTTTTTTAAGTCCAGGATCCGTGTCAGCAAAGAGCGTTCAAACAATTTTGCTACAGTGGGTAGCAGGCTAATTGGCCTGTAGGAATCTAAGGTGTAAGGGCTCTTTCCGGCCTTATGAATCATGCAAATTCTCGCCTTCTTCCACTGTTTCGGCACATATCCCAATCTCAGCACTGAGTTGAAAATGAGGACCAGAAATAGCACAGCTTTTAGCGGCATTGCCTTAAGTGTAAAGTTGTCTAGTATATCTTAGTCTGGAGCCTTTTTAGTGTTGAACCCCTTAATATGTGCTGAGAATTCCTCGGCTGTAATGGGAGAAACTGGGAGGCATAATTGGCCGGCGCTTTCAAGTCTCATCTGGATCTGGCCAACCCTGTGTTCTGAGATGGTATCAAATGGCTGAAATCGAGCTTCCAAATCCTAGGCGGAACCCTCTGTTAGCTCGCTTAAAGATCTAGCCCAGGATCCGTCAGCCTACTTGATTGGAAATTTTGGGGTTAAATGTTGTTTATACCTTCTCGCCAGCTTCCATAAGGAGTACTTTGTGGGGTCGTCGTGGGAGACATTTGACAAAAGCCTGTCATTATCTTCCTCTTTATGGAACGTCAGTAGCTTTTTGACTCTATTCGACACTCTATGAAAAACCCTGTCCACAATAGAGTCCCGGGTGCGACAAAACTGTCTCCTAAGTCTCCTCTTAATAAGCAGAAGTGCTTCAATAGTTGGGGGAAGTCCAGAACGCACTATTGAGCCATGTGGTGGATTAAAGGGGGCGGCAATGAGAGCAGCTGAGTGCACCTTATTTAGGAAGATCGAGTTCGCATCTTCAATATCTTCGGGCATTAGAATTTCCAAGTTTAGGTTAAGAGATTCGTCCAGATCTCGGCGAAATGCAACTAAGTCAGTTCCAGGTGGTAGCAGTCGTCCTTTTATTGTTTTGATCTTCGGAGCGGAATCAAAATCAACCACAAGGGAGCGATGATCAGAGGAGAGTTAATACTTAGTCCTGATAGACAACTCGTCCGAACGCAGACCATTATAAATGAAAAATCAATAGCACTGGGTGTGTGTCCATTTGTAATTTCACTCTTCTCACTCTCTCTTGTAAAGAATAGCAGATTTCCTGTTTAATAAGCAAAACCGCTCCTCCTCTAGGCCTGTTGCTGGGATGGTCTGCCTTTTGAATGTTGTAGCCAGGTATAAAGATCTGGACTCCAGTTTGCAGCCATGTCTCAGTGATGAGAAACTCATCAATATTATGGTCGATAAGGAACTGCTTAAGCTCCCCAACATGCCCAGAATTTCCATGAGCATTCCACAGTCCAAGGCTGAGTTGACGGCATAATTGTTTGAGGAACTGCACTCCTTCAGTTCATTAAACATTAATGTAATTTTGCTAATGCTGTCAGGGGTCTGTGGCGATTGCTGATGCAAAACCCGATTGTTAACATTTCAAGATCTCTTCGGAGAATTAGTTATGTGGGAACCGGCACGTAGTGTGTACGCATATGAGGTGTCTGCCTTGATCACTACCGCCGGGACGTAACTCACTCTTCTCATAGAATATTGGGTTTTAGGCTGTTTAATTTCTTTTTGAATACTCGGCAGTCCTTACATAACATGGCGAGCACCACAAAAGATTACAAATGTTCTTATATAGTACCCATTATGCACCAAAAAGTCGGTAACTCCTTACACATTCATTCTTTTGCAGGTAGTTCGTTACATAGAAGGAACCTCTTAATTATTGCCTTAATGACGCAAGTAGCATCACCTTAGTCGAAGTCAAATTTTTTACATGTAATTATTTACAAAATGTTATGCAGTTTACTGCTATAAATGTTATACTTCAATTATAAAATAAAAATAAGCTTGTTAAAGGGAAGATCTATAAACATTCTAAACTGTCATCTTTATGGGTCTGAGTTACTATAGCTTATTTGGAAATAAGGCATCGGACGTATTTGCTGATGCTTTAGCATAGATTAGAACTGAACTGTGTCGTAACTGTGTATGGTATATCCCGATTAAGGGATATTTTTTTAGGGTATCTGAGATTACCATAAACGTAGAGCCCTGGTAATTTTCAAGTAAAGTTGGCTATATCCTTTTTTTGTATAGATTGGATCCCGAGAAGTCAGAGATGGGCGGCTTCGCTTTAAACAGTTTTATAGGAGCTGTATGAAACTTGAAGTGATAAAAACTGCTAATCATCTCGAACATCTCACCTAACATATGTCAAACGCCTACAAGAACTTTAGAATGCAATCCCCTCGTGTCTTGAGAAGAGCTTCTGGAGTATTTTTACAACCAATCTTGTATGTTTTTAAATTTTAGCTAACCTAACAGTCATCGAGACTTCCGCATCCAAAAACTGAAATCGTGACGATTTCGGCCGTAATTAATTTTGTACCATCTGGCGAAATGGTAATGGGCTCGTACTGCTTTAAGAACGTATTAAAATTTGTATCTCCACATAAACATACAAAAAGTACTTAAAAGTTTTCACTTAATTAAACCCAAATTGTACGGCAAAAGATATTTCCCTTTTTATTGGCATGTGGCAATTAAATCCACATTTGGTGCGAACCAAGCAAAATAGCTGACTTTGCATGGAAAGCGATCTTGTGATGAAGTTAGCGAATTCTTAGGCTTGTTAAATTTGTTTTTAATATTAAAGCAATTGATGCTAAATAGAACTTTCACTTTCGCCAGAAAAAAAAATAACACACACACTCACACAAACTAATCGATGATGACGATGATGATGATGATGCTGATAACAATGCCTCGTTGATGGCGGCTAAAAAGGAAAACGTTTCAGTACACTTTGCGCGCTTCCGCTGCAGTTGACGTGAATGAACTGCTCAGCCTCGAGTGTCATACTATGGGACCCGTATAGAAAAGCAGTCTGTACATAGACTCAGACTCAGACTCAACTTTGGCATGTCTGTTTCATGTCTATGGCTCAAAGTGACAATGTATGAGAAACGCCTTTTGCCATTGTTGTTGTTGGTGTTGTGACGCATTCAAGTAGAACACCTCCTATAAAGGAAATACAACCAAGACCCACACAGAGCTGCACAGAGATACTTGTCGCACGGCATTGTTTATTTTTCATTTCCGCTAGACGAAACTTTTTCGTCGACGTTGGTCCAGTTTGTGTGGAAAAGGAAAAGAAGAAGGACTACGAAAAAAAAAGGATGTCCTTTTAAGCTATGAAAAATGTCGTCTAATTTGCAAGACAATTAAAAAGTTCAACGCCCGTGGAGCGTCGCGCGTTAATGAAAGCCGTTTGCGCGATAAGAAAAATTTTAACAAATGGCAGCTGCCCAAGCAGCGCTTTCGAGCTAGCGGGGTTATTTGTCTAACACGGCGTCGACAGCGCCATCGCCTTCGCTTTTGCCAACGCACTGTAGTTCACTTTTGGCTGTAAAGTAAAATAAATGTTTACATTAAAAATCCCTATTTGCATAATTTGCTTAAGGATATCAGCTGCAGACAAACTTGCAGCCATATTTTTTCGCATTCGTTTGTCTTTGGTGGGTTTGGTCGCTTTAATATATTCATAGATTTGCATATCATGAAAAATAAAGGAATCAAAAAATTTATTTGGCGACTAATAGAAATTTTGAACTGCAAGTACTTTAGAAAGCCTGTGTAAACTAAGAGTACCTGTTTACAATTTTTTTAAGAGCTTCGAACTTCTCAAAGCAAACTTCCTCATCACCTGTCACAACACAAGCGCCAACTGATAATATCAGTTGGAGTGTCAAAGCGGACGCCGGTTTGTTGTGTTTAGTACTTTGTTGGCTCTTATCACTGAGGCTACGCATGGTGTTAACATTTTGTCAGCTGTTCGCTTGTGTAGGACGCCCATATATATGGCTTCGGCTTTTTGGTTTCGGTTTCGTTCTTCGTTGTTGTTGCCTTGTATCGTAATATTTTGCAGCTGAGAGCATGAACGTTGAGCGCAGGCACAAAAAAGTAAAATTGCGATACAATACAACAAGTACAACAACAGCAAACATGGAGCACTTTCGCTCTCATGCAGCATACTGCAAGGCGCTATTTGCTCAGCACTCAGCTCGTTCGTTAGTTCGTTCGTTCGCGTATGGGCAAGTGTGAGTGTTTCGTTGTATCGTGTTTATATTTTGTTGTTGTTGTTGTTATTTCATCTGCGCTGTTTTGTTTATAGATAAACAACACGTAAACAAAAATCAGTGGCGTCGTTTTGTAATAGGGTATTAAAAATTGCGCCTATAAGTATGCAAGAGTTTTTATTTTTTATAGCCCCAAACAACTGCTTTTGAGAGACGCCATTTTCTTTTTTAACTACTATTTGTAGATATTTTATGTACAATATTTGCTTGAATAACGCCAGTAGCCCCTCCTTTTATATATATACAGTTTAGCTTATATAGCGCAGCAAACTGAAACTCCGCCTCTGTGTGCTAGTGGCACATCCTTTCGCACGCTGCTTTGCTTGTATTAGTGCAGCTCTGCAGTTTGCAGAAAATGTGCGCTTTTGCAGAGCGCTAAGTTGTGCTTCGGCTTGAGCGAATATGTGTTCCGCTACGCTGCTGTATACCTAAAGGAAGTTGCACAGCGAGAATATGCCTCAACTGAGCTGATGTAGTGTGTCTTTCCATAATGCTCTTTCAATTGTATTAATCTTGCGCTCTTTCAGCTGTTATGCGAAAGGAAGCCGGCAAGCCGGCGAGGCACACAGCTGAGCACCATGAAGCAAGAAGGGCGAGCGTACGTTAAATGGCTATTGTCAGCCGTTGGTTGGCTCAAGTAGTGTGCTCTATGAAAACAAGCATGAAGGGATTTATTTTTCTTTGTTTGTGTGTGTTTGTGTGTGTATGTTTTTTAGTGTGTAAATTAGCATATCAAATGGCAAGCTGAAGTCAAAGCTGAATTGAGTTGAGTTTAGTTAACTCAAAGCAGCACCAAAGCAAAAAATGCAGTGGTCTTCAATCACTAATACGCCATGTGTGCAACAACAGCTTTGCTATAATTTGTCCTTTATTTTGGACTACATTTCCATTACGGTATGTCCTTTTGTTACATGCTTTTTTTTTTACTATTTAACACCCTATGCGTGTGTAAGTATATAATTTTGTGTACACACACACACGCGCACTTCTTGTGGGCTGTCCTCATTGTCCCTGTTTTTGTTTAGTTTGGCTCATTCGCTCATTCGTTTATCAACCTCATCATCGCCATCATCCTTAGTATTTTTGCACTGCTTGCATTGGTCTGTGTTGCGTAAGTGTGTGCTGCATTTGTAGTAGTGCTTGCCTGCCTGCCTGCTGGTGGTGCAGTGTTTTCTATGTCCGTCTGCTAGCGCTGCTGGTGCTGCTGCAGCTGCGGAGTACTTCGCATAGCTAACATTGATTCCTCAGTGTTAAATCGTCGACACGGCACACCGAGCCGCTACGTCAGTTTCCGTGTGGTTAATATTAAAAGTGAAATTTCCCAACTACTCGCCGTCATACTCAAGGTGCTCGTAATTATTTTTAATCCGTTTCAACTTGTTTCCGCTTTGCGCCTTTTGCTCGTATTTCGTATTTCGCATCACGTGCTGCGCTCGTTTTGTTCGTGTACAGAGCAGGCAGCATTTGCAGCAGCTAAAGAAATAAAAGAAGCAGCGCTAGAGTGGAGCGCAGAAGAGGACAATAATTCGATACAACTGAAGAGTGTTGTTTTTTTTTTGGCTGCTGGTCTTGTAACCTCTTGGCCTGCCTTTACTGCACTCAACGCTGCATCGCGTGTTTCAGTGAGAGTAAAAAAGTGTGAGTATTGCAATGCAAAAATATTGCTCTCGAAACAACAAACAATAAGTAAACAAAGTAGAATAGGTACAGATGGTGCTTCAGTGTGCCTGTGTGTGTATGTGAGATTATGGAATGAAGCCAAACCAAATAAGTAAATAAATCCACAAACAAAAAACAAGATCAGCTGATTTGCAGCAATGCGCGCCTGAGTCCTGCTATCTTTATGTGCCAAAAGTGATCCTGTTATGATTTAGTGGGTGAAGTAATTAACTTCAAAAAGGAAGTTCCAATGCCTTGTGTTTTTAATGCAACAATCTGAAGGTTAATTCCCCGATGTTCCTCCATATACTATTATTTCGAGAAGGAAGGATTCTTTTGACTACATAGTACTGAACTTTGAACACCCGACTTTTGTATACCCACTGTGCTACCGTGCTCTCCAACTCATAAAAGCTCTTGTGACCAAGGAAATTCCTCATTGAATTACGAACAACCTGGGATATTTTACATTAAAACCATAGGTCAGAATTCTTCAATTTGCTATATTCAAGTGCTATAGTAGCTTGATAGAATGACATAACTGGGTTTCTTTACAGTTTTGTGTAAGTTGCACCATTTAGTTTGTGTTTAGCATTGATTGACAGTTAATAACAAGTTGTGACAAAAAATCGAGGAGTATGCTTAAGAGGTCAACAATTAAAATACTGTTTTGCAATGGGGACTCAGAAGCATAAATTTCAATAATGAAGAATACCGAAATACATTCTGATCGTCGAATGTTTCAGTGGGACAATTGGATACACCTTGCTCATTCATTATGGTCAGTTTTTTCAATTATTAATTATCAATTGATGAGCAAAATATAACCAACATTGATGGCACGTATGCTAAGAATATCATAGATAGTGCGATGAGTTGAATGATTGTTTATCATACAAAGTTGGAATAGTTTACGCGATAATTTATTCATTAGGGACATGGCCACCAAGGTAGTTTCTTTGCTATCATTAAAGCAAGTTAATGATTACGAATTATCTGAGATGTCACATATTTTAATACGAATTGGCTAACCCTGGAAATCTAACAGTGCCGAATGCTCTAAGTAACGAATTCGTATTGTATTATTGCAGGAAAACTGACTCAATGTTATCAAGAAAAATGTAATACTACAATATACGTTATTTGTATTATGCAAGTTCAGAAATCTGAACGGGTGTTTAAGCAGGTGTCGCTTTAGTGTGCTGTTTTTCATCAGGTTGGTAGTTAAAGGGTTAAGGTGTGCTTCCAATCGAAAAGCGTGTCCGGAGGTGAACAGTAATATCTCCTCTTTGAGCATTAGTATCTACACATCTGAATGGATAGTAGAATACGAACGTACCATCGAACGACGCATCGAAAAAGCCTCGTAGTTGTTTTGACTGAAACCTTTGGAGAACTTGCTGATTCAAATTTGGATAAAAACAGTGTTGTAAACAAAATTTCAATACCGCCTTCAAATTAAACAGTTAGATACTGTATAATTGCATGTTGCTCAGAACAGGCTTAGAATTCGGCCTAAGTAGCCAACTGATTTTACTTAGAATTTCGCTGAGGTATCGACAATTTTCTATCTGAACTTATTTCACTATATGTGCATAAATAAATAATATTATTAGTTTGTTTGTTATAGGCTGCCAAACCGTTCATACCATTGCGATATAACTTTGTCAGTTTTTTGCTTGAACTTGCGCGAGTAAAATAGAAATAATTGTACCGGAAAATGTATTTGAAAGATGATTTTATTTCATATTTGATGCTCATCTAAGCAAGAGCTAAAATTGTATAATTTTAAGTCAATATCGTGTGAAACGCTTCGTCAAAAATGTGTCTCAAAAAGGTTCTTAACTTAATAGATCTACCACCGTAGCATGTAGAAACTAATAAGTTTCATAACAACACAGAGAAGAAGATGGTTTGCGAATCACTTTTAACGGCATCAGAATCCGAAGATCGACATGCCGAAAGAACAGAGAGAGAACCGTTATGTGCTAATCAATCTCGACTAACAGTCCATGTTGATTTGAATTGCCCTGCATTTAAATACAATTATAATTTGAAGTGTAAATACAGCAACAATGAAAAAGAAGACTAACTGAAACACCAGGAATGTGCTGTGCGAATGGGAAAATTGAATTCCCGTTATTCCATGCGGTCCATGGATTCAATTTTTTTATTGCTTTGGGAAACTCACCTGATTCCAAACACTTTTGCATTTTTCTTATTTAATTGTTGATCAATAAAACTTTTTAAATTTCAAACGAGAATTCAACTATTATTTCTTATGCGGCAGCAACGCGCCTGGTACCAGCTAGTTAACCATATTAAAATCACTCCATTGCTTTAGCTTCTTTACGGTATTATGTATAGTATCTGTATCAATTCAAATCAATTCAATTGACCAAAGATAGTTTAAGATTCTCATGTTACAACACAGTAAAGTCTGTACTACTGAGAATCAAAAAAATATTTATTTTAACACTTTACTGTTTTTTTCTGTAATGTGGGATGTAGTCTTCTTTAAATAATCCTAATTCGAACCATTGTTTTCTAGTTCGCCTGCTCAAAAATCAAAATTAAAGTTTTCTTTGTTTATAATTTACTCTGACATGCAGATTATAAATCCCATACTTCGTTTCCCTTTAATTTATCTAAGTCGACTATCTACTCTTTTAATGCTGACCCTTTCTGACCCTTTTAATTTTCGAAGCACATACACAACTACTTTGTACCAAATTATAAAATCACTTCTTCTCAATAATTTATGAATATAAAGTCATCTACTGACATTAAAAAAAAAATAAACATATTCAAAGTTCATCGCTGGAGGTCATCCTTGATCCAAAAGCATTCCCTTTAGTCAATGCCTACTCTTCCCCACTTATGCATTATCATCATCGTCATCATCTGCTCTTTCACACAACCACTTTGATCATACGGTCTGAGTGCCCGCATGCCCTGGAACTTTTTAAATATTTACAGAGATTTTTCAAAAAGCGCTCTCAGCCGGCGGCCGAAGTCTCTATCTATGTACTAAATGGTCTCAGTTTTGCCAGACTCCAAAGCTACAACTTCAAATGGTCATCGTGTTTGGCACTGTCTTTTGTAGGCCTGTTTTTTTCTCTCTCCCCTTTTTGTTGTTGATTTTGTTTTTGTGTGTGGTCCAAGTGTCAAAAACCGTGTGCTTTCGCTTGGTCAAAAAACCGTATGGCAATTATTCAACACAATTGAATATGAAGTGTGGCCAAGAGCGGCTGCCTGCAACAACAACAACAACGACTAGAACAAGTACCACAAGTAGGATGAATGGACGCATTTGTACTTGGTAAATAATGAAAAATAAACTTACATCAGGAGCATTTTTCAACGGTCTGCACTCGGACGCACACACTCTCACACACACAAACATACACTACATCAACTTGAACAACAAGAGCAAAAATAAAAAGAAGGACTCACTCCGTTACCCTGCGATGCTGAGCAACGCCATCAAGCATTTTTGGCCACTTTGCACCCTTTTCATGGCTGTTTCCTGTTGTTGCTTTTGTTGTTATTGTTGTAGGTAGCAATTTTTCGGTGATAAAATATTTAAATTTAATTAAGGCCAACGGACAACATGATTTCAGCGCCGCAACAACTTGAATCATGCTGCCCCTACCATCACTTCCCGCATGAAGGTGAAGCTGTTGATTGGCTGCGTTGCTTGTTGCAAGGGTATGGACACTCAGTGTGTATGTGTATGCGTGTGTGCGTGTGTGTGTGTGTGTGTGTGGTACCTGCAGCTGTTGCTGAACCTTTGCTGATTAATGTTGTTGTTGTTATTGTTGTAGTTAACTTTAGAAATTCAAATTAGAAAATTTTTGCTTTGATGCTGTAAAAAGGCCACTTAAAGTGTCCTTAAAGACATGAGCAAAGTTGACACGAAATTCATAAACTTACACAAAAAAAAAATAACGGTACGTCAATCAGAGCAACACAGTTTGTCAACTATTGAAGGAATTTGTGCAGTTCCGTAGGATAACACACATGTGCGCCGCTGGCTAACAATGATGAGGTTAGACAGCGCGCCGAGCAGAGGCCGCCAAAATTCTACGATTTTGCTGTTGCTTTGTTGCTCCTTAAGTATTTGCCGACGCCAAAAACTTTTGATCTTATTGCATGAATTTTGAAATATTTTCATTATGCAGGAGTGAAAGTGCTGGTACAACAATAACAACAACAAACACAAGTAGCAAAAAGTATTTACGGAATTATGTTAATGAATTATTTACGAAATATTTCGTGTTGCTTGAAAGCAAAGTCTTCACAAAATCTGCCTTGGAATACTTGAAAGTAATACGAGTTCTTCTTCTTCATTTTCTGGTTGTTAAGATTTTTTTGTTTTTGTATTCGAGGTTGGTGAGAAAAGACTTTCACATATTTTATGCGTCGCTAACGCAGATATTAAAAGAAAGAAACAAACAAACAAACAAACTAAGCAAGGACGACGTAGAAGGAATTTGTAGTCGTAACTGTTTGTGAGCCAAAATAATTTTTACTTAAGTTTTCACACTGTCACTGTTTAACATATTTTGTGGTAGTGTCTTTCGTCCTTGCTGTACAATTCGTAAAGACTTGCTCCACATCAAACTCATCTCTTACTTTAAAAATGTTATTACAATTGTATTAACTCCAGAGCAAGGCACACTGGGTACCCGATACTATATCGCTGATCTGACATACAGAAACTAGGAATGTTGTCTTGCTTAGAGTTTTAACTTTGTCTAAAAGATTAAATATACTGAAACATACCCATATGACAGCTGTCTTCGTAAGGAATTCTTTGAAGAAGAATCACTCTTTTCGTTCCAGTAGGCACTTCCTCTAGTGGCTGCACCCTTCCTTAAAGGTATGGCTTAGTAGCGCGTGTTTGAGGAGTTCGTTTAGAATAGAGGCGCTTCCTTCCATTAAATCATATTACTTTAGATGTAGGAGGAGTAGTAGAATTAGTAGTAGAAGTACTAGTGGTAATAGTAGTAGTAGTAGTATAATAATAGTAGTAGTGGTAATACTAGTAGTAGTAGTATCTCTGTACATGCTATTGCTAGTATTGCATACTGGCTTGTTTGGCTGCCAGGTGTAGATTGTTTGGTGTAAGGTGGTGAATGACTGCAGGAGAACGAAAACGCTCGACCCATGCAAACGTCAATTTTTCTTTCCTTCTGCTTTGTTAATTTCTGTTGTCCTGATTTTCAAATGTCTCTCCTTTTTGGTGCACCTTTTTATATCAACTCCTTTACCAAAGTTTGCCACTCACAGGTCTTGTTGACAGACGACCGATATTTTGCGATATCAGTGATTTCAAGTCACTGGCATTACCGATCCGTAAACACAATTTCACTAAAATTACAAAAATCACAAAAAACACTATACTCACTGCTACTTTTCAACATTCATAGCAGTTGCTACTTGCGATTTTTCATTTGCAGTGGAAAAACCACAAGTAGTGGAATATCCCTCATCACTAGATTTGTTTAGCTGTTCGTCATGGGTTTTTTTTTACATTATTGTTGTTGTTTGTCAAAGTGGCCATTTCAAGCGTGTTGCAATGAAAAGTAAACTTTTTCGGGCTCAAATATACACGGGAACGCAACATCGCCCTGCCGCAGGAATAAAAATACGCAACGGAGCAAGTTTTGCAGTTGATTTTAATGTGAACAAGCAGAGGCCACAAGTTGTGCTTCTATTTTCTGGTTTTACGCATTGCCTAACTAGAAATAGTAGTCTGAGGTGGGCGTGGTCCAAGCTGCAGAGGCTTGATGGTGTCTGACGGTAGCCAAAGCAGAAGTCGGCACAAGGGGCGTACACGAAATTAAAATGCACTCAGCTGAAAAATTGGGTTCTCGTTCTTGACAAACTTTGAGTGATTTCTGAAAGCCTCCGTACAAAGAACAACAACGAACAAACGAACGATGATGGTGAAGTTGAAGTGAGAGTTGCTTCTGGCTTGAGGTGGGTGGAATCGGAGTTGGATGCTTAAAAGAGGAACCAACTGAGTGTCGACTCTACGAAATCAAAATGAACCATCAATGAAAGAAAAACATTAGCAAGGGTACAACCAAAAAGCAACAGAAGAAAAAAAGGGAAATAAAAGCAACAATAAAAAGAAGAGTAAGAAATGTTTTCTTTTGGAAATTTTAATTTTTTCTTTTTTGCTTGGGATGAAGTGGTAATCAAGCGTGCAATTTCTGAATACAAATAGCCGACAAGTATTCAACGCATTCGAAGGTATACTTTGATGCGCTAGTGTGTGTCAGAGGGTGCATAACAAAGCCTAATTAATATTTTATTATCAGTTTCGAAATTAGTCAGGAAGTTTTGGTTTTTCTGTGGTTTATTACTGTTAGGTGCGGTTTTTGTTTATTTTTTCTTTGCCAGTTGTGAGCACCACATAATAAAAATTCAACTGTGTCAATAATTAAATATAATTCTTCGAAAGAAAAACAGAATTATTTTTTAACCTTTCATGTGTTCTTTACAGCAATCACAACAACCTTCAAAATATCGTCGAAACCGTCCATGCCCAAAGCGAGCTCGGTTACCGGGCTGCGCTTGTACGGTCTGTTGCCGTGTTCGCTGGAGTGTAACTGGCAACAGAACGACGACGCAGACACCAGCGTCAATATAAAGTCAGAAAGTGGCGGTGGTAAAATGACGACGCGTACGAATACAGCGCGCGCGAAAAGTGCACCTTACGACACCCCCAGCGGTGGCGATTGGCACGAGTACAAGTACGAGCCACCGCAGTGGCCACCATCAGAGTCACCGTACAAGCAACCGCCGACAAGTCAATCAGCACCGCCAGCTCCTTTGCCAACGGCCACAGTGCTGCCAACCAGCGTACCGCCACCGCCACAACCACCACCGCTGCCGTCACCACTTATTTGTCCCACGAATTCAAGCAACAATTATATGAACAATGCCTATAACACAACTGGTCAAATGTTCTTTGTGCCCTTTACATTGCCCGCCAGTTTTCTACCCATGCCATCTGTGACACCTACAAATATGATGTATCAAACGCAACCATCACCGCTGCCGTCGAAAGGTGTAGCACAACAAAAAACCCCGAATAAAAAATCATTATTGAATACGCCATCGTCCATTCCATTGCCACCACCCCCGTTGCCAGATGAATTGCCACCACTGCCAATTGGGCCACCACCGCCAAAAGATGGCATGGAGGATGACACGAAGACGGGCATGCCTGCAAAAAAAGTTAAAAAGGATCAGAAGAAGGTAAGTGAAGCCTTTTAAGTTATAAGGTATATGTAGTTTCTCTGTTTGTATTATCTATGTAAATTTTGTAATAAATCATTATATCCTCTATGCTTTCGGACTGATAGCGTGATGAAACGCCTAGCCGCTGTTCTCAGCGGTTATAGCTTTGATACGTAGGAAACCAAAACGTAGTCTCATTTATTTATTTATGTTTATTAACGAGAATGTCGATACAGAAAACAACAACAACAAACAGCAAATATCCAATTGAAATTTACTGAAAAAGGATATCAAAACGCCGGTGGTCCCCCGTCTGTAACTAAAGTCTGTACCGAACCTAATGCCTGTACCGAACCTACGGTTCGCCGTAGACATCTTCAGAATTTGTCTGTTCGGGCTTCATGTTTCCTACTCTAAGCCAATGAGATCAGTTGAAATCTTCTATTAAATGTTGGCTAGTTTGGGATAAATGCTTTGGTATATTTTTCAATTATTGATCGGCTAGTACACAAGTACACAAGTTAATGCCCCAATCAAAGCCCCGTTGGCCATTATATGTGAGATATTAAATCGCTTAACGATCACAACAAATCCTGTGTTGCCTGTAAAATGTTGCCAATTTTTTTGTTATCCTTTTATATTG
This sequence comes from Cacoxenus indagator, assembly GCA_035041755.1. Classification (NCBI taxonomy): domain Eukaryota; kingdom Metazoa; phylum Arthropoda; class Insecta; order Diptera; family Drosophilidae; genus Cacoxenus; species Cacoxenus indagator. Next base: position 665,225 of record JAWNKX010000379.1, read on the forward strand.
GTCCTTTCCATTTTAGCACTAAAGCGTGCTACGTAATATTTATTAAGCAGTCAGCGCTGAACTTCAATTTGCATAAACATAAAGGGCAACAACAACAACAATAACAGCAAGACTGACAACAAGCACAGGAAATCCAAAAAAAGAAAGAAGACGAGTAACGGCACAGAAAATCTAATGCATAACCTAGTGAGATCATCAACACGAAATTTTACAACGAACTCTGAGTCCTGCGCTGGCTCCTTCGTCAGCTCTTGTCCAAGGATATGAGATAAACTTGTTATTTTGTAGCCGTTGCTTGTCATTCTCATCTTGAAATTTTGTTGTTGTTGTTGTTGCTTGTTGCTGCACGTTGCTGTTGTCCTGCACTCAATGACTTTTGCATTTGATATGAAGGTGAGTGCCATAGTAAAGACCCCAAACTTTGAGGGTTGTTGTGCAACAAAAAACAAAGAATCTTTTTACCTGAAATTACGGCGTATAAGTTCGACAAGGCAAAGCTTGGATATATGTTAACTATTTTTTATAAGGATTTTTCGCTGTTTCGCGTGTCCTGCTTGCAGCTGCCAGCGAACTACATTCTTCGCTCGTTCGTTCCCTTGGTGACTTGGTACGTTTGCCTGTCTCTTTTTTATTTGACAGCACTGTTGTGCATAGCTGATAGCTTCGCACTGATTAACAATCTAAAAAGTGAACAAAAAGAAAAAAAAGAAAAAAAGAAAAAAAAGAAGTGAAAACAGTTTTGCTTAACGTTCAAGTTGAAAGACTGACCAACCGTCCAGGTGCACTTGCTTGGCTTGCGAAACATTTTCGTTGTTAGGCTTGCTTGAGATTGGTGCTCTTGTATGGCCCGTGCGTTGGGCTGTAAAAAATGCCGGGTGTAAATCACTTGTGCAAGCTTGAAGTAGCCACAGCAGATTACAATATAAAAATTCATAAGTTCTGCTGTGCAACAAATTTCAGCTTTGATAACAACTTATATATATATTCATTTCGACATTTCTTCATTCACAGCCAACGTTCAGTTTGTTTTTGTTGTTATTTGGGTAACACTGCTTCAAGCTGCATTCATTGCCGTTTCCCACATTTGGCCCACTTTTTATGTTCTTCATTTTTCGTAGCACTTTTTGCATAAATCTGAGTTAAGTCGTTTCATTCAGTTGCACGTTTCATTTTATGTTAAGAAAATATTTTGCATTGGAGGATTTGTCTGAGTATCGCATTTCAGCTGGCAGTGCAGATCTTATGCAAAATGCTGTTTAAATAAACATAAAGCAAGCGAGATGAATACACTCGTATATACACACACAAGAGCTTATCCTTTATGTGCTCATTCATATGTGCTTAAGTAGTTTTATTTAATGTGAAATAGAACTGAAACTAAAAGCGAAGACTTTTTGCTTTACTTTTTTCTCATCCACTTGGCTTTGCTTATTTGACTGTTTTTGTTTTTGTTTTTTGCTTTGCTCTATTTTCATATCCTTTTTTTTTTTTTGCACATTTGAATGTTAAATCTTTCATGAAAATACATACCTTTTGAGCTGCTACTGCCCCGCCCCAGCTGTTCTCCTACACGTCATACACTGCCTCCCCAATTCATTCATTCATGCATTCATTCCCTCACACTCTAGCTACCCCTTCCAGGACATTGTGTTCGCTTTATCGTCTATGTTTGTGTAAAATACTCGTATCATGCAAGTCTCTGCGGCTGCCCCTGGCACTTTTACTCGGACTTGATCTGTACTATCCTGCGGCGTTCTTACGACTTAACAATGCGTTTGTTATTCTTGTGGTCTCTCACACCGCATCCTATACTTAGCCGACGTCGTTGAGTGTTTACGCTCTGTCGTCTGTGGTCGTTGCTTGGCACATGCTTATTTGCTTTAATGGACTCATATGTTGGAAGGCTTCGATGTGTTGGGTGTATTAGTAAAACTTTTATTGTTGCTTGCACCCAATCCTTAAAAACTTTGTGTTATAGCTTAATTTCTGTTACTGAGCTTATTTAATGTGTTTCGAAAAGCACCTCGAAAGAATATCATAATTGCTGGGTATTAAAAATATTTCGAATGCTTTTTAAAGCGGATTTTAAAATTGGTGATGACGATGTATTAATATCTGCGTGAACCTCAGATATTCTGTAAAATTTCGTCAAACTTTAAAATGATTAAAAATTCTTGGCTGGACTCAACGTGTATAAGTATCTGCATTTCGTCTGCATTTCTTACAATTACTACAACTATTCCTATCGGCATGAAGTCGGACTATATTCTTTCCGACAGTACATTATGAAATATATTAATGCTGTGGTGTTTCTGTATTTTATACTCCCTCAAATTAAACACCTTTACCCCTTGTTGATCTGTGTATTCATGGAAAGCACAAAGCTTGCACCCCAATATGAGGCCCATGTGCCATTCAATTTCTAACATAAAATTAGTGATTTGGAGTTCTCTTCACCCTAATGAGATTTGTAACAAAGTTTCGAATTATCCTTAATAGCAACCCTAAGTCTTTTTGAGTCTTGGTACTGGCGGTTTCGGCGGTAAAATTTTTAATGGGCTATCCTTCTGTCTTAATCTTCTTTTTGATGAGAAATATCTTTGGTTATCGCGTACAATCAAACATCGTCATCGGCTCACGCACGAAGCCATACGAAGTCCTTCGTCGCTTTTTCTTCTTAATTACTCAATAATGCAATAACAAAAATATGTTTTTGTTATTGTCTTATTTTGTTTTTTATCTGAATTATATTTCTTATAAAATTTCATCGATAAAGGCTTTTCTCATCATCATTATTTTTGTCTTATGGCGTTGACTGCACTTCTTTTGAAATCCTGTAGTTGTTTCTATTAGATGTCACTTTGGAATTGGATAATAAAAACGCAGTCAAATTTTTTTGACCTCAGAGAACTCAATTTCACAGCTCGGAAAACAAAAGACTCAATTCAGGCGCATTGGCACTCAAAACTTGCTTAAGTGCAGCATAAATAAGCAACCGACTGGTGCTGCTACGTGGCATGTGGCAGGATATGTGTGACAGGTCATATGTGCGGCCAGGAAGGAAGTAGACAAAAAAGCAAGCTAACAAGACGAGTAACGAAAGCCGAAGTCACTTAGCAGGCATTTGGCAGCAAAAAGCAAAGTTTTACTTGACGCCTTTTGTTTTTGCTGCGTATGCAAGACACTTTTTAACGCCATTTCGACTCGCACTTAAAACCAACAGCAGAAAAACCTACGTATGTCCATTGTTGTCTCACAGTTGACTTAATGGCCTCGGGGCCAATGCGATTTGTAAGTGAATTCCATATTTCATGCTTTGCATGCTTTTTTGTTGCTGCACTTGGAGTACTTTCGAGCTCGAGTTGACCACTGATCTTAACTTTGGTAAAAGGATATCTTCGCATTGTCAAAGAATTAACTGAGTTTGGCATGAGAATTTACTAGCTGCTGCAAAGACTAAAAGTAAAACAATACCCCAAGCAATTTTCTTCCTCAATAGTTTCGTAGCAAAGAAACCGGAAAACGCAACAAAGTGTCCTTGTGAAAATGTCCTTCGTGTGCGCAACTAAGCAAGCGGTAACTGTTGCCTGTTGATGGTTGTTTTGTCAAAGAAATTTGATATTTATGCCGAAGGATACAATATCAAAGAGATTCTTTGTGTTGTATTTAAATAATAAAAATAGAATAATAAAAAAATAATGATAAGAATAATGATGATGCGACAAATGACAGCTCAGAAGTAAGAGTAGAAGAGGAGCTATAAAAAATCTTTCATTTAGATTGCATCAAATTTCAGAAGAAATCCCCCCCAACCCCAAAAAAAACTAAGCTCTGAAACTACACGAAAACTGCGCTAAAAATTTATGCAGCATACTTCATGACGGCCAACTTGTCGCCGTAGCTGTGGTGACTTTTCTCAGCAGCAGTTTTCAGCACATTTCCATACAAACATTTCTCGCCCTGCGATGACTGCCACTTCAAGGCTGATTGCCATGCTGTTTGCCTTTGGTAGCAAGATACCAGGCAACGCGCACAAAAGTCGACTACGTTAGGAATACGCGCCACAGCACTGTTAATTTAATCTATGCTCATGGCCACAAGATGGCGCTGGCGCTGGTGTTGAGTTCGCGTATTTTCACCGCTGCTAAAGTATAGTAACAATGTACACTATCTTTTTGTGTTTATGTGTCTGTGTTATATGTATATCTATGTGTGTGTGTGTGTGTGAGTATGTGCGCAACAATGTCATTGTATTTGCAACGCATTCAGTTACCAAAAGTCATTTCAGCGCGCTTTCGACTTTGCTTTTACCGTGGAATTTCATTTTCGCCAGCATCAACATCAGCGACAACCACAGCATCAACAGCCATCAGCATAGTCGTGTTGCCACTTGAAAGCTTTCGAACGCACACACTCACACACACATTGGCACACAATTTTGTAGTTTCTTGCTGATGCCTTTGTGTGTGGGTGTTGATGTGACCGTGTGTGATGTTCGAGTGCTTTATTGTTTGCCGCTGTAGCTGCTGCAGCAACGACTTTGCTTGCCTGCCTTGCCTCTGTTTCAATCTTCGCCAACGAAATGCAAGCGATTCTCGCGCCAATTCAAAAAAGTTTTCTGAAAGCTTTTCATTCTTAACGGTTTTTCGTGCTGAGCTTGAGTGCTGGCTTTGAGTTAAGCACCTGGCTATGTGAATGCGCCACGGAATATGCTTTGGAACTTTTGCATTTATCAAATAGCGCGGATGGTCGTTTAATTAAATGTTATGTAAAAGATTAAAAAAAAAACATAGTAATATAAATTAATATTAAAACTGTTTTATATAATTAAATTGGAAAATTCAATTTTTTTTAGCTAGTTGGATTTTACAGCCTTTCGCCCAAATCGCACATTACAACATCAAACAAAAACAAAAAAAGAACGAATTAAATGCAATTGACAGTTGCAATTCCAACCGAGCTGTCAAACCAAATCCCGAAAAAGCCGTGAAGCTAAGCGCACGAAACGAAAATAAAAACGAGCGAAATAAAATGTCAAAACAACAAGAACAATAAAACACGACGAAATGCAAGGATAACGAAGAATAATAAAAAAAAGACGTTTACGTGTACAAAAACCGTAAAGAGGAAGCACCAACGAACACAATGACAAAGTCAAAAACTGTCAAATTAGAAGAAGAGCATTAAAAAAGAAAGAAAAATAGAGGTAACGAAAAAAATCCTTTGGCAGCGAAAGTTGCTAGTTTTGCGCTTTGTTTGTGAGGCATGTTTTGTAGCATACTTTCAAACGCAGCTAACTGATGTTCTTAAGACAGGCAACATTTTCAAAAGCTGTCAATTTAATGTTGCTTGGTTTTGTGTAGCATATAGTACAAAAAAAAAGAAAAAAAGAAGAAAGAAGACAAAGGAAATAAACACAAATTTTGACTATTCATGGTCGCCGTTTCTCTTGCATTTCAAGTGCATTTGACAGAAAATATTGCATGCTTTTGCGCGCAAGTGGAGATGCTGCTGACAACTTTGTTCGTAGCAAGTGGCTTCAAAAAAATTCGTTAATTTTTTTCTGTCTTTGTGCTAAGCAAATACAAAGATACATCAAAATCATGCGCACACATCTTGAGCTGCCCTTTGACATTTATACTTTGCGCGTATTTTACACACTTCGCCATTATTGTAATTTAATTGCATTACACGCATAAACCGAATGGCAACAATAAGCTTACATATTAACTTCGATTTGTGTGTGGTGTTTAAGCCTTTTTATTGACATTTAAAGTTCAACAGCTTAAAACGTTGCACATCCATGCGGTTCATAATATACTTAATATCAAAAACAACAACATTACATATAAGAAATACAAATTTGATGGCAAAATTGCGTGCACATTTCGTGCCTTGCGGCGTAAATATCTATATAAAATTCCATGCCGTACATCAATAGCAGCCACATCAGTCTCATTTGCCTCAAACTAAGGCTATGCCACAGCTATTGCCTCAATAATAACGTCAGCGTCAGCAGGCATTCGATACAAATAACTTTCACACAGTTACCAACTACTTTTACTTATTCTATTGCTGTTGTGTTGTTGTTATTATTGCTGTTGATGCTTTTGCTACAAAATATTTTGTTGAAATTCTTTCGAGGCTTATTTTGAAATTTATTCAATGGCAAATAGCTTACATAATTTGCCTGCTACTGCTCACTTGACATGCACTTCTTCGACTCTTGTCGTTGCTACAACTTCGTCCTTTTCTGCACTTTGCTTGCTCCTCTTCTCACTCTATTGAATTTCCTGTCCTTTCGTGCATAAATAAAAGTGAATGATGTGCAAAAGGCAACTTTTTTCAAGCAGCCAGCCAACCACATGCTCAATGATAATGACTGCAAGACAAGCATTCAATGTGTACTACGTACACGTATCTGTGCAACTTTGTATCTGTTTGTGTATTTGACAACATACGAATATCTCAGGTATCGTCATGCCTGATATGCCTCTTTCCATGCCCATTGTTAATTTATTTAAATGTACTTCTTCTGTGGTTAACCACAAATGTAGAAGTGCAGCAAAACCTTTCTTCGGAATTCATAAAGAAACTGCAGTTGAAAATATGTTGAAATTGCTTCGTTGCTTTTTATTTTTAATCCGTAAATAAAAGGAAACAAATATATACACTTTAAATACAAATGGGAAGTAATGGAAAGAAGAGTTATTTAATTAAATATATTTATAAGTGTGCACAAGAGTTGGTAATAGGCTTGAGCCTATCAGAAGAAGAAAATCAAAAAAATAATACATAAAAATAAATAAAATATATTAAAATAATATTAAAATAATAATAAATAAAAAATAAAAATATATTAAAAAAAATTAATAAAAATTTTCAATCGGAATATTTATAGCAACGCCTTCTCAAGATGCCAATTTTCCCTACATTCAAATTTTAAAACTAAATAGTTAAAGACAAGAGTGCTCTTAAGAGCATTATAAGAGAGCATGGGGAAGCCAAACTTATAATTCTTAACTTCATGAGTACTGAAGAGCTTTGCCTATTTAAGGTGAGTGCCAGGAGACGGGGTACGTATATGTGAGTTACGATGCATTGTGCATAAGAAGAATGCCATTCACTAGAACCGCCAGCCAAAAAAAAACTTCTTTTTATTCTACCAAAAGGGTCAGGAAAACCAATATTTTCAATTGTCGCGTGCTTAAGAGAGACTCATTCGTTTTAAAGCCGATTGCAGAATATTGATGTAAAAAACTCAACACCTAGTAGGGTGACCATTTAAATGACACTCCATCAAACTAGGGTAACTATATGCGTCCAACAAGATCATCGTTTTAATATGTCTGTTCATTTTATAGTTACTAGGCGAAGCTTTATAGTTGTTATCTCAGAATCACACCAGGTGCAGCTCTGTGAGCAAGCCAAGACCATAAGTTTATTGTAGCTGGTTCATCGCTTTGTCTCAAAGACGAAAAATAATAGTCTTAATCGTGGGGTGGTCATAATATTGACTGGTAAGGTATGTTATTCTACATTTAGTAAACACATGCGTTGAGGTATTATGACAGTATGTGATAATATTGATTTCTAATATGGCATTGGGTTAATGTAATGTCACCATTATATGCAAGCAATAACTATTAATTTTTTTACGCCCACAATACCTAACTATTATTCACTTCTGTAAATGAAAACTTGCCGTATGGTGCGTTTCTTCTTAAAATCGGTTATATAGTCTGGCGTAAAGTGTCGTTAAAGCAAGCGACTTGGGTATTTATATATAGATTAAAAATCATCAGTCTGATTAGACTGAGAGTTATGTACTTTAAATTTTACCAATATTTTTTATGACCTATATGCTTTCTATGTTTCACACACTTACATTTTTTAATCTTCTCTTCGCCCCAGTTAGTCTCGCCGACTTTTCTTTAGCAACTTTGTTTGCCTTAGTATGACTGGAGTAGACACGGCACGGCACGGCAAGGCAAGGCACGTCTTTATTTTCAATAACAAATAAAAATTGTACTTGTCTACTGAAAATAAATTGCTACAAGACCGCACACTCCCTTCGGCACCGCCACAATAGTCCTCATTCGAATTACCACATTGTGACAGTCATAGAAAATGTTTCCATTTGCTTTTGGTCACCGTTTCTCTATGTTTGCAGCGCGAATATTTTTCGGTATTTCCGCTGGTGCCTTTCGACATTTAATTGGGCGTATAATTGATGGGAGTTGTTGTTGTTGTTTTCGCCTTATTCTGTTTACTGTTTGTCGGTCTCATTTGTATTTAGTTTAGTTGCGTTTAGTTGAGTTGAGTTCTCCTCCTGACCTAGCAGGACTCCGGACTTTATTGATTTCGTGTCTAGTCTCGGTGCGCTTTTTCAAATGATTTCGGTACTTCATTTGATGGCGACCACTAGGTAAAGCACCAAGCTCGTGTCGTGGTTCGTGTGCTTCCTTATAAATTTAATTGTGTGTTTACTCGCATTTGCACTGTGTCTGTATGGGTATGTGTGTGGTAATTAATTATATTTGCCATAGACTCAAAATGTCAGTTTTGTGCCTACGCCTATGCCCGCGTTTTCGCTTCAGCTTGTAATTATTATTATCATGACAGACCGTGTTTTTGGTCGACATTCCGCCTAAAAGATACAAATGTATCTGCTTATTTCTGTGCGGGTGAATGAGTGTGTATGTCTAACGAGGCTACAGGTTGTTTGACGTTAATTGATTTATTTGCCTTTTACATAAGTTAAGCGCGCAGTTATTTCGTTTCAGCGCCCAATTTATTTGGCTTCGTGCGTAGTCACTCGGATTTCCCGTAGTTGACGCATACCGGGTAGTATTCAGAAACTTTCATTGGCCAAGTTTATATATTTTTCCATAATAAGAACATAAAAAAATTGGTTACATATAATCAACTTTTTTACGATGTCTAAACATGGCTAAACGCACAAATAAATTAGGATACCAATCAAACTGTTGTTTGATAATTTGCCTTTCGACGAGTTGAAGCGTTTTATTAATTAGTTTGAGGTGAAAGTCAGTAGTGGTTAGAAAAAGAAGATTTGTTTACGTATTCGAGTATCGGTCATTAATAGTGTAGCTTCTCTCTTTGTGCTTTATGTAGCAGGTAATTTGTAAACAGTCAGCAATTATTGAAAGTAATAAGGAAACGTTTCAGTACTACAAGTGAGACTTGGAAGACTGCAGTTCGAACAAGCGTTTGAAATGTAACTATTCGGGCTACGTTACATATGCAGACCATTCTATAATTCGTTGCTCGTGTAAAAAGTTATATTGATTTAAAAATGAGTGAAATATTTCCTTCTCAGTCATTGTCCTAACGGCGCATCATAGTCATCATCATAGTATAAGTTTAATTTTTTAAACGTCATTATTCATAATCCGACAAATGTGCTATGCAGTTCACTGTGATAAATGTTGTCCTTAACTATCACAAAGAAAAATAAAGTAAATAAATAAAACAAATTAATTCGCCAAAAAAATTGTTGTTCAAACAATTTTTTTTTTTAAATAAGCTGCGGATACTTCTTATATCACCCAATATATAATGGCCGCTCTGGAATTACTTGCTTCTCTCAACCTAAGCATTTTTTTTTATTAGTAAATTTTTCTTTTGACTTTGTTTCTATGTTACAGATTTATAGAAAATATGTGAATGAAGCTTCGTTCTCATGCAAAATTTTTTTAATTAGTCGTGACTTTTGTAATGTTCCTATATCTGCAACTATTTTGTTTAGGTTTTGCCTACGATTGCCTATTGAAAATTGTTCTTACTTAATAGGGTTAATATTTATTTAGATAAAAGGGATGAGTGGCATCGTTACTGGAAACATCAAAAAGTCTAACGAAAAATGTCAATTACGAGTCCAAAATCCCAAAAAATCAATAGAAATAACCAACTGAAGTTAAACAAATATTTACATGTCAATCAAGTGTACAGGATCGAGCAATAACTCCTACTCTACTCGGCTCGATAATTGGCCAATTTGGTGCAAGGCTGTCTTGCATTTCATACGTTTCGATGGGATTTACATTGCTTGGTTTGATGTATGTTGCTGCATTTATTTTTGTACGAAAACAATTTTTTGTTTTTTGTTTGTTTATTCTGTATCGAACAACAAGAAAAATCTGTATTTGAGTGCTTAATGATCGTAGCAGCATTTGTAAGTGCGTTGCCTGCTGATAAGACAAAGACAAATGTGCATGCACGTTGTAGTTGGTATGACGGAGAAAGTTGAAGCCTTTTGGTTAGGCACTTTTGGTGGTAATTTATTTGTTGTTATTTGTTACTGCATAGACGCATTAGAAATGCAAACAATACAGGGAGATTTTTAATGCATAAACAGGTGTGGCAATGGGGGGCAAAAGGCATGAATGCGACGACGACACATTGTCGAACTAATAAATTCATGGCGCATTTGATATAAGCAAATTGCAACTGAAAGTTTTATGAGGCAATAAAACAGCACGCATGAAATACCAAACAAAGAAGAGACTTTGCCACTAATACACACATACACACTAACGATATAATACAGGATATTCAAAATAGTCGAATGCAAACGTTGAGGCATTCAAATGCTTCTGCTATGTGACCAAACAAGACGAGCCTTGGAACATGGACGAGTTGAAGTCGAGTGTTTCGACCAAAGAAAACCACAAAATGCAGTTGTATGGAATTATGAGCCAACCACCAGTGAGCCACTCTCCTGTTTGGCAGTTGAGGATATCAATGTCTCATTTCGTTTTGTCGGTGTCATGCTTTCTTTCTATCTGCCTGTGTGTGAGTATGTGTGTGTGCGTCGTCGAGTTTGTCCAAATTCCTCATACGCAATATGTTCTCAATATGCAATCGTGCGTGCGTGAGTACGTGCTTGCACTTGTTCGTTTGTTGGTACGTTCATTTGTTTGGCTACCATTGCCTTTTGCTGATGCATGACTGCCTCGATTGCTGGTGCTGCTTCTGCTACTTCCGGCCGAATGCAATGTCACTTCCGCTTTGAACGTGAGCTGCCTTAGCTGGCTGCCTAACTGACAGACATGCAGACGAATGATGACAATGACTGGTCACACAAAATGGCAAACCACTAAACGCTGCTTGGCATACTCGTACTTAGGCTAATTTATCGCAGACGTTCGTTGCCAAACTGCAAGCGCAACCGGGCAATTCGGGCAACTACAGTCTGCTCAAATGCGCTCTTTGCATATGAAAATATTTTCACACAAAATTGCTGCTCATGAAGTAGAAACAGCGGTAGTGAAATCGCAACAATGCATATTTCAGCGGCTTGATGTAGACTGAAAAACTAAAGCACTTGGCAATTATGGTAACGTGAAGTAGAATAAAAATTATAGCATACTTTTACGCGACACTGCCAATGCAATCCAATGCGTTAATCAACGTTTATATGCTTGTGTTGGCTCAGAGATGTTTAACTATGGAATGAAATGTGGCACTTTGCTGTGGCACACTGCTGATCTTGCCTTAATTGATGATAATTATGCAAAAAAGCGTATAATGTATGAAAACAGAAATGTGGAAAGGAACGCAAAGGCTTAAAAAAACCAAAAAAACAAAGGGAAAAACCCAAATATGCGTAATGCGTGCGACTCTGGTTTTTCCTTCAGAGACTTTTCCAATAGTTTTTTTTAAATTACTTCATGCTTCAGCCCTAGTCAGACCAGATCTCACTAAAGCGGCTTCTTCGGCGCGCATTACATGTAATCAGCTCAAAAGCCAAGTCAAACTGCTCATTATGTTGGCATAGCCGCCTTTACGCGAATCATTGTCAGCTGTAACAATTTCCATATTATTGACAGACAATTTTCACTTTCGCTATTTTCTGTGCATAAAAAGTTAATGCAAATGTGTTTGTGCCTATGTAAATGTGTAAGTATTTATGCCACCACGGAGCATATCCAATTTTTCATTGTAAAATGAAAATAGCATTTGTTCAGTCTACCTCGACTCGCTCGGAATTCGTAAAATGACTGCCTGGCTGAGTAAGTACATCATGCGTTCCATGCGCACCATTCAGCCAGCCATACAGCTATCGTTACTATTCAATCTTAAACGACCTCTCACAGGCCGAGATTCGTAGATGAAAGTGTAGCATTAACAAAATATTTCCTTCAATGATTGCGTGGTACTAAGGTGTTGTGCCAAGAGTCGAGTGCATTGTTATGCCTTTTGAATGTTTTGGGTGCCTTTTTTTGTTTGTTTGCTAGTCAAGTGTGAATACAAGCTCAAATTTTGTACCCTAAACATGTTTTCTAATGGCATTTTTGTGTATGCGTTATTTGACTGTGGCGCAAAAGGGTTTTGCATGCGTAATTATCGTTAATTTTAATGGCAAAGTGAAAAGAAAACAAGTGTTGTAGTGGTTGGATTTTTGTGAAGAATAAAATGAATGAGAATAAAAATTGCTGAATATTTCGTAATGGTGGTAAATGTCTTTCAAAAGGCTTCAGTTATAGGGTAAGGAACTATGCGAAATATAGAAAAATATGATGATTTCAAAAGAGTAGGATTCTGAATGAGAACCATCAGATTTTAGCATTTTGATATTAGCATGTTATTATATTATATAACAGCATATTCATGTCTTACAAAAATCTTAAAAAATGCTTTGGCTAGAGTTAGAGTTAGTCATATAAGACAAACATCGGTTCATCAACATAGGCACATGCTCTCAAACATGAGCGAACCACACGAACATGTTCATCGTGTATTTATGAAACGTGAGCCTGTTATATACAAAGCTTATGTTAATCTTTCTTTACTTTAATCACATCACACTATGCAGCCTTCTCTTATAATCTAATTTTTTAATTGTATAGTAAAGTAGTCTTCAGAGGCTGGAAACTTTTCTTACCCGTCACTTTTTCTTTTATTTTTAAAATCTTTTTTTGTTGTCTAAAAATTTTCGCAATGAAAATTTTAATCCAAAAGTTATTTGATATTTGTCTACTCTGAACATTGGACATGAACATTTCCAACTGCATGTGCTGCTGTCAAAAGCATAAAAAACCGAGCTTTTAGGCGTAGACAGAGCAAATGGGTGTTGTCTATGGCTGAAGACGACGTGTGGAAGTCCCCGTGCATGGCAGGAGGACTGGCTTTGTTGTTGATATTTTGGTTGAGTTGGCTTTAGTTGTTGCTGTTTTTCCCGTCTTTCTCTTGTTGTTGTCAATGCGTTCGGGCATTTGAGCGAGCGGTACAAATAACAAGAACAATAAAGTAAAATAACAAGCGACTATAACAAGGACAAACACACAAAGTACGAGCACAACAACAAAATACAATAATTTAATTTTCTTGTCATGTTTGCCGCTGGCCAAATGTTGAATTTGTTTTATTAAAAACTGGCGAAACGCGAGACATTAAAAAAAATAAGAAAATAAAAAAAACATGAAAAGTGAAAGAAAACAAAAATCGACCGAATAAATTAAATGAAATACATCAAAAAAATGTGTACCAGCAAAATGAATTCGAATAAGTTTTGTTACTCAGAAGGAAAATTCATTTTATGCGTCTACAGCTTCGTCTCGATTATGCTGAGACTTACACATTCATAAATATTTTAATTCAAAGAAGACAGGATATTTCAAAGAAGGAGCGACGAAAATCATAAAATTAAATGTGAAAGTGCTACATTATTTCAGGACACTTGGCTCAAGCATTTACTGAATACATATGATGCTGTCTGCTTTATTTTTTATGTGGTTTGTCTAGTGTCCTTTTCTTATTAGCCAAACTAATCAGGACCCTTTGCGTCGAATTTACTAGTATAATTGTCTATGACCGGAGCATTAAAAGGCGAATTATTGCACACACAAAAAAATAACAATAACAAAGAAGTAAGTAGGAAGAGTAGCGCTTAATGTGCACATTGTCTTTGCACATTAGTTTAACTGCGCCTAAAAGCTGGTTACCAGTTTTTCAGCTTTTCGTTGCGACAATTGCGCACAGCATTGGTCATTTCTGTATGTGACAAAGCAAAGGCTTGGCCTTTAATTATATTAAAGCATCCCTTTTATGTCACAATTTTGTTGTCTTTGTTCGTACAATAAAGCAAACCCCGAACAACGTAACTACACGAAAATCAACATCATCCAGTACTCTGCTTAGGATATTTTGACCGTGACAAACCACAACTAAAGCAAACTCAGCCTAGGTAGGCACATATGGAGGCATGTATCTAGATACACTTTAACACTTTTGTTACGCACCAACTGTGCTATACCATCCCATTTTTTTGTAGAGGTAATAAAGAGGAATAGAGGAAAATTGTGTCGCATTCTTTGCTCCGGAGAGATCTGTTCGGAACTTGCTATAAAATTCGTTACGAAATGACCATTTGCAGTTTTAATATGCTCGAGTAATGTGCACATTAACCGAATTCATTTGTTGCGCCAACCATACCAGCAACACAACAAACCAGAGAATAAAGTCACCCCACGTGCACGTTGGTTGTCCTTATTTTGTGTCTTCGTGTGTGACAAACAAATTTATTCTCACTGCTTTACTGAAATTGGTTTTTGTTTTGTGCTCGAATTTGTACTCGAATTTTGCAGAATAAGTGTATCCACAGCCCCGAAAAAATTCTTAGCCGAAACTATTCGAATTAAGTGAGGCACTTGACATACTCGATTGCCTTCTGGCGCAGTCTTTTTTAATGATTTGTCTTGGCGCCAATTCTCGTGCATTTGTAGTTTTGCGTGATAATTCTCATGTTGCTCGTAATGAAGTTAAATGTTTCAATTAGAAATGCTGAAGGTCCTTGATGTGCTTAATTTAGTGCGCATACTCGTACAATGTGCGTCTTAGCCTTGTTGTGCGTGTTTAACTGCTCCTGTGTTGGTGCTAAATTACGTTCAACGCACAAACGTGCCTTTTATGCTTTAGTTTGTTATTATAATTTTAATCAAGACAATTTAATGTTTCTATTTTTAATCCTCTCTTTTTACTTAGACTGACAAATTGACCAAGGCGAAAGCACGCCGCATTGGCATAAAGAATCGGGAGAAGCTCAGCGATGATGACGATGAGGACGACGTGATGCCGTACCTGCCACCCTTGGACAGTGAGTAGAACGAATTTACAGCGGAACTTTCCTATAACGATATATATACGATGCTGTATACAATGAAGCGCTCCCTATTACGAATTGATATTATTAATTATACGAAGTATTTTTTGGACCCGTGTGGAGTCGCTATAGGGATATGTCTTATATATGTCTATACGTCTTAGACTAAGCATCTGGTATAGAGCGAGTAGAAATAAGATGGTAAAATCGACAAGAAATAATTTAAGTGTTTTTGACAACATAGACCGTTAGATATGTGTTATATGATATAATCCGCTTTTGTTAATATGATCCATAAAAAATGATATGAATGAAAGAACTAAATTAACTGATGGTTTTACTGATCAAAATTGTTTAAATTGTTTCCATTATGTGAAATAGAACTGTTTCAGCATTGAAATGGTTTAGGGATATTTATTATAAAATAAATTATGCACAAATATACATGAAGGCGACCAAATTTGATATTAGAATACTAGTACTTAAAGCCTTCGACTCTTATGTTACCGACTAAAGTGGACAGGCCGGGACTTGAAACCGAGGCTACACATGTCGCCAACTGCAATTATTGTGCTAAGGTTCTTTGTAGTAAACGCTTTTATAGCTTTTTTTTGTCTTAAAACACACACTTCTATTAAGGTAGCGAATTTAATTTCTGACACAGGTAACAGGTAATAATAAGGTTGATTTATAGCAAGTGAGTATCATCTTTGGTGGATTCTTTGCATTGTTTTGCATATAAAATCGATTAACAGTTTATCTTTGAGCGATTGTGCATTATCGAGAAGCAGAGTTCTGCTACCTTTCGCCTTGTGTCTCCTCATTAGGAAGAAATTTATTATGCGACACACCATGGTTATCAAAAGAACGTGAAGTGTGTAGAAAATGAAGAAACCCCCTTTTTGGATGATCTATCAACCAACCTAGCGGTGAGACCTTTCATGACCAAAATATCATCTGTACTACGCCGCAGTTTTTCCACTGCCTGATTTTCCTATGTTCTCTAATGTAGTTTGGCAATCCAGGTAACCATTTGGAGTACCTTCGATGATGAATGCTCTAAGTGAAGTGGTCATCAAATTTTGCTGAAAGTTCCTAATTAATTAGATGCTGTGTTCATAATACATAATGAAAATTTGCAAACAAATGACTTAGAGTGGTCCTCTTTATATTAAAACTTTCTCGAATTTTCATTTATGTAATATAATTACAATTATAAGCTGAGCCTACATAGCTTAAGTCAAATTACTGCTTTACTTGCTGTGTGGTTAACGATGCGATTTTCTCGTCAGTGAGTTGGTGTAATACAGTGTCATGGAATACAGTGTGAACGACAAGGGACTCAATTAAAGTCCAAGTGATTGAAGTTGCCCATACAATTGCCTTAGCATTACATTCTTGTAACCACTCGTGTTTTACGAATCTAATGCTATACTTGGAATCTTTCACGGAGTGATTCAATCGATCGTTATATGAGTCTCGTCATTTAATAGCAACAACTCGTACAGCAGTTTTCGTACTAAACTGTAGTATTCACTTTTTCTTCATTAAACTCAAACGAATAACTATGAAAAATTGCCAAGCTTACTTATTTGACAGTTGAGCAAGCCACATTTTTCCAAGGTTCAACCTAAAGAACAAAGTTAAAACTTTTCGCATTACTTAAATGTTTTGTTAATATAAATACAACTTTTCATGGGCGTGGTCGACTACATTAGTTTATTTGTACTAATTTCTTTTTATTATTTTGTTTTTTTACAAAATGATAAACCTACGTGAACATAAATCAAATGTTTATGAATCGAGCGCTTAGGCTTGCGCTGGCGCGATTTGCTTAAAATATCGCGCCGAGAATTATGCAACGAATCAATAAATAAAAATGAAAGCGTGTATGTTGTGTTGATGAGGGAGAGGTCTGTATGTGTGTGTGTGGAAAACCTTCACAAGCCGTTTTACATTGCAGCTGTTCCAATTTTTTCAGCAAACAGCGTACTCATCATGCGTCGCTGAACCGTGCCACAAGTGTTGTGGGCGCAGCAGAAGAGTGTGCGGAAGGCTTACAGCAGCTGAGCTAAAGGCGTGGCACGTCAATGTGAACGACGACGCCCCTGTTGCCGTCAATCGTCTACTCTTGCTTTCTTGCGTTATTGTTGTTGCTGTTGTTGTTGCTGCTGCATTTTTGCGCTCACCTGATTGTTTGTTCAGTCAGAAAGTTTTGATTTATTTACGGCTCAAGTTTTTACATTTTACACGACACTCGCCTCCAATTACACGCTGCCAGCAGTAGCAGCAGCAGCAGCACGGCACAGCTCGACTTAACTTGACTTGGCTCTTGGTAGTAGCAATTCAAACCTTCAACCCTTTCTGCCATATGTAAACCCGCGAGCTCAACTCATTTTCACACTGTAAGCAAGTAAGTGAACCTCTGTGGACCCCGCCGACGACCAAAACAACCACCATTTCGATCAAGTGTCCGTATATGCTGACGTTGGAAAATTTCTTCAGATTTAATCGCTCACGTGAGTCCTTTTCGCCGCGGCGCCGTAAGTGTGTGTGTGTGTGATTTTGTTGTTGTAAAGCTGTGGCTGTGATGGTGCCCTCGTCTCTGACGTTTTTTTTTTTAAATACAATTTTTTTTCTTCATATTTAGTCGAAAAGCGGATAATGTGTCGCCATGTTGTGTGCTTAAGGACTTTTGCATTTATAATATTGAGCGTGCGTGCATCAACTTTGTAGTTTCGAACGTGTCCACAGTCCCCATCACCACCACAAGCCTAACCAGTATAACACTTTTTTTTTGTCTTTGGTTTATTTGTTGTGGCATGCAACTTTTGCTACAGAAATTGATATCACTGTGCCACAACAAAAACAACAACAACAACAACAAGCGACCGAAAAATCGTCAACGTTGACGACGGCGTCGCTTGCAACTTGAGTGTTTCGCTTGTTGCATGAATATGCAAAAAAGTTTGTGTTGCATTAAAAGCCTTCGCTTCGCATCGCTACATTCTGTCCGACGTTGCTGCGTCCTTTCGTCGTTTTGTGTTTTCTTGCACAGTTTGCTTTCACCTGCGTTGGGTTTCTGCTTCTTCTTTGCTTTTACCGAACTGTGTCACATTAAAAAAGAAAGAAGCAAAATCGTTGAAAAATATCGCTTATGTTCAAAGCTTAAGCATAATGAAAGTGAAAGTCGCATATTTTTTAAATATATCAACATCACTAAACCGCTTAACAAAGACCAGCTGAGGCAAGGATAATCAAAAGATTTGCGACACGAAAAGCCTGCACTGCATATCTGCTCTCCTCACTTTGACTTTTCGATTTGTATATACTATATTCTCTTGGCACAGCCACATTCATGCTATGACAACTGTCGCTTATTTCATCCTTTCACTAGTTCTTGCGTTCGTTCGTTCGTTCATTCATTTACCCGCCATTGTTTTCACGCTCAACAAAAGACAGACAATTAGTTTTCTTAAGCGACAAATCAAGTAGAAATTAAGTGGCAGCCGCTTCGACTTTGCCAACATCTTAGTCTTCGTCTACATATTTTGTTGCTAGCCTCTTGCCTTCTCATTTTGCCTGCTTCTTCGCTTCATTTTTCTTCTTCTTTTGCCGCTGCTGCTTCTGGTGGTGTTGATGAATTGTCTCCTTTGCAGCTCATTCGGCAGCGGTGACTGTGGCGGTGGCGGTTGAGCGTTCAGTTCAAGGCGAATGATAACAAAGCAAAAGTGGATTATTGGCTCTTAAGGGCATAAACAATAGTCAACGTGTGTCTGTCTGTTATTTTTGGTGTTATCCTATAACAAAAGCGATCAAAGTATTTTCGTGCAACATTTCAGTTTGAATTCTTTTGTTGAAATTGGCCGTTAAAGGAAAAGCAAGAGGTTAAGTGGATAATACTTCTTGGTAGTCAAATTTGTTGGTTGGATTATTTGACTGTTAACGTAGAATTGGTAGATTGTAGTTGTTGCTTTGTATGGGTATTCATACAAGATCATTTTTTTCCACCCTCCCGTGGAGATTGAACTACTACTACCTTTGGGATAGCAACCGTAGTACACTTCCACTAGGCTACCGACTGTAACTGTATGTGGAAAGCGACCCGAACGACTTTGTATGCCTTTGTGCCTGAATAGATGACAATATTTGATTGTATGCGAACGTTACCCTTTGCAAATTTTACCCTGTTTATTGACTGCCCAATTATAATAGCAGGCCAGTGTCTTTTAAAATCTTTTAAAACACTATAAGTTAATAACTACTGGTATTCTCGTTTCATAATTTTATGGCATTAAAATATCGTAATTACTCTGTCAGATGTTTGGAAAATTGGCTGAAAATATATCCAATCTAAGCTTCAACAATCTTCGAAAGAGTTGTGCGAATATCCAACACTTGAACACTTATTCAACTCGGCTGTTATAAACACTGAAATTTCCCACTTTTATCGGTGACAAGAACCAAAATACTCAATTTCACCATTTTTCGAAGTAAGGTCGAAAATCTTTCGAAAGTCGAAAAACAAAGTGAGCGTGAACGCGATTTCAACATAGGAGGCGAGCGTAAACACGGCGCGCATGTCTGAGCATAGAACAAGGAATACGACGCTCGAGACTTCGGCTACATGACCACCCGATAACAAAGACGACGACGACGCAAAGCGACGTCGTTGCTTGACTCGTTTTGTCGCCGCTTCGTGCTCGTGCTGTGTTTACAACGGAAACGCTCCACTTACCACCAATGGCGATGGCAGCGACGTTGGCAGAATAACGGTACGACACACATCCGATTGCGACTATTTGTGACGGCGACGAACTCACTTCGCATTCAGTTTGAATTGTGTCCTCGTATAGAAAGGATATTCGTTACATTGTTGTTAAGTTGTTATTATAATTTCACTCAACCAATCCAATACAAGAAAAAAAAAATAAACAAACAAAAAGAATAATAATAAATAAATAAAAAAATAAAAACAAATAATAAATAAAATATAAGGAAAAAATTAATAAATCAAAAAGAAACTCAACTGAATGAAATACGCAGCAACAACTTGAAGCAGCGCAAGGAAGCGAGAAACAGAGAAATTTTTTCCAAAATTTTTAAGCGCCGAAAACGCCGCAACAAAAATATCGGCAAACGAGCCTGGCGAGGAAATAAACGAGAAATTGTTGAAATCTTCAACGTCAAAAGCATTTTGAAAGCCAATGTAAAACGGAAAAAATAACAAAATTAAATTCGTAAGAGGAAAAAATTGAATGCTTAAAAGAGAAACTGCATAGAAAAAAATCTGTGAAATAAAAAAAATACTAAAAAGTAGCAGAAAGTCAACGCAAACCAAATCAAAATCGAAGCAAGTTTGAAGTGGTGAAGCTATTTATTTTTAAAACATTTATTTGGTTTAAAAATTTATATATATATATATATATATATATATATATTTGTGTTATTTTTTTATTGTTAATTTTTATTTTGTTTTCTATATACGCTTTTGAGTGCGTGTTGGTTTTGGCATTTTTTCTTTTTTTACTTAAGTGCAGTTCTCTAAAGTTTATTGCACTTTCACTATAAAATCTAAAGCGCCTGAGTTTCGTAACTCTGACTTGGAAACTTGGTAAACAAGGTTGTGCTGGCTTAAAGTATTTCAAGTTGTAAGTTAAAGTAGTCATTTTAAAGCGTTCTTCATGGCTTAACTTTAGTACAGAACTTGCAATCGATATTGTGCTTCAAGAGTAGCGACTGTCGGTAGCGGCACTTGGCTGTGATTACAGTAGATTACATATACATACCACAATATATGCCGTAGCTAAAGTCAGTATATAAGACATAACAAGGAACAGCCAATGAACGCGACCTTATGTGGCACATAAGCGGCACGGCTCAGTTACATTTTACAGCAGCTTGGCGTAGATACTTTTGTCGGCGTGTGATGTGTTAATTTATTTTTATTTCTTTTTATTTATTTTAATTTTATTTATTCATATTTTGGTTATTTCCGTCACTTTTCTGTTGCAAATAAAAATATAAGTTTATGCTCTCATCAGATATAAAAACCGAAATAACTTGGGTTTACTCAAGTTTTGGAGGTGTGCCTTGTGAGTAGGAGTAGCATATGCGTTGTGCACAATGTCAGTTGTTCGTTGTGCAGCAATAAAATTTCGAAAAAGTGTATTCAGGCAACTGATCTCAGAGAAGACAGAGAATGGCACGCATTTCCGTTGACTGACGGCGTTTTTTTATTTATTTTTTTCCTGTCTGCTTGTCTGTGTGTTTGTGCCTTGTTATACAATCGCATTTGAGCACTTTAGATGACTGCCTTTGTGCCTTTTACTGAGATCGTAAATTAATAAATTTCATTTGAGAAATGATATGCTCTTGGGGTAATATATGGCAATGTGCATGAGGAAAATCATTTTCTAGAGCTAAGAGTAAACAGAAAAGGGCAGACAGTTGTGGTATATTTGTTTATCTATTTTTTTGTGTAAATTTTTTTTGTTTTTAATGGCTTAATTTCCTAATTGGCGATCATATTTCAGATTCGCTAATCCAATAATATTTTTTTTTATCACAAAAGTCTAGCAAAATTTTCCAAAAACAAACAAATGTTGAAGAAATTTAAAAAAAATTAATTTTCATTGGTCTGTGATAAGTGAAGGTCAAGCAAAATTTTTATAGAAACTAAATCAAAAAATAAAACCAAAGAATTAAAAATAAAAAAACTATGAAAAACATTTTCATGCTAGCAAAATTTTTAAAAACGACTCATTAAAATAATTAAATACAAAAACAACAACAAAAAACACTATAAAACAACAAACAAAAAACACAACTTCAAATAGAAGCTAACCAAAAAAGTGCGGTTTCACACAAATATACACAAAAAAGCAACAGCACCAACAGCAACAACAGCGACGACAATTTAAAAAGCTAACAATAACAACAACAAATGTTATCAACACTTGTTTAGCCAACAAAAAATAAATAAATAAAAGACCTCGTTAAAAAATAAAGCGGCCATACTTTTAAATAAACTGAACGCGCTGATAAAATATTTGCCAAAGCCGGCGAGCTTCATTAAAAACTGAAGTATTTACCCAACACTGACGACCACAAACGCGACGTGCAACATATTTTGGCCACCAGCAGCAGCAGCAGCAGCAGAAGCAGTATCAGCAGTACCAGCAACAACAACAACGTCAACAACAACAGCAACTATAATAACACAAACCTTACCCACAACAATTGAAACAATGTTGGCCATGCCCACTTTGATGATGCCAGCAACCGCCCAAATGACGCTCAGCAGTCAGCAGCTGTCGGTGGGCGCGCCGCATGGCAAGCCATATGAGACCAAGTTGCTTGCCATACACCAATCGCATTTGCAGCAAACGCAGCAGCAGCAGCAGGCGGCGCAGCAGGTGGGCAACAAGCAACAACAGCAGCAACAGAGTCAAATGTCGATGGTCAATGGCCAAGTGCAACAGCAGACGCCGACACAGGTACAAGTGCAGGTGCAGCAGCATCATCAGCAACAACAACAACAGCAGCAGCAGCAGCAACAACAACAGCAGCAGCAGCAGCAGCAAGTGCAAGCACAACAACATCAGCAGCACCAAGCTGTGGCCGCTGCTGCAGCCGCAGCTGCTGTCTGCGCTGCTCAACAGCAGCAGCAGCAGCAACAACATCAGCAGGCACAACAACAACAATATCCGATACATTCGCAGCAACAGTCGCCGCAGCAGGTGCTCTGCGTCTCACCCAAGCAGGGTAAGTCATATGTGTGGTGTGGTGGTCGTTGTTGACAAAGCGAAGTGTTTGGCATAAAGTAACAAGGGTTGCTCTGTGTGCCGTAATCGTCTTTCGCACGACTTTAACGCGATTTCTAAGCGATTTGCATATGTCTATCAAATAAGGCTTTGCCGATCATCAACTTCTTCTCTTCCAACTTTTTTATTCATTATCAGTTTTATGCTACCATTTGCTATAAAAGTTTACGATTTCAAATGAAATTATTTGAATATGATGTGTTCAGCACTCTTTAACCCCTGCCGCAAAGCCATAAAAACGTTTTTTTATGTGCCGATAACATTCGACATTTTCTCTTCTTTTATTTATCGATTTTTTTTATTGCCAGAGCAAATTGCGTCTAATCCGTGAAGAAACTTATATTTTTTTGGGAATTTTTTACGAGCCATGTGGCTATTATATTTATACTATATACTAAGGTTTTCACTGCCTTTTTCATGTGCCACCGACCAAAAGTCACATAATTTTTTACTCAACTAAGCGCAGCCTTGTAATGTTAAATTATAGAGCACGTCCTGTATTTATATATGTATTTGTGTGTGCAAAAATCAAATAGAAATCAATTTGAAATTATTGACAATTTCCTTGTTGGCATTGATATGAGTATAGCGTAAAAAGTCAGTCAGTACGCCTGTCAACGAACCAGCAATTTTTGGTTTGACTGACTGGTTGGCGGGGAAAGACTTGCATGCTTACATTGTCAATGCTGGTGCAAATATAGATTTCGTTGTCGATTTTGATTTTGATTTTGTCATACTTGGCATTACGACTAAACGAAAGACAAATAGACAAATGCAAACACACAAACACAAACTGAGGCAACCCACTGAGAAATGCAGTGAAGCGAGTATTGGATCGAATCGAAACGCGTTGGAACAATGCGGGCAGGAAGATGGCGATGCGCAGCTAACAGCAAACAGCAAACAAACAGCGAAAAACAGCAAACCAACAAACGAAGGAATGAAGAAGCAATAAGAATAACAGAAAGGAAAAAAAGGCAGAAAGAAAACAAACGAGCAAAACCTAAGGAAACAAAATGAAATTTTTTTTCGAAGCAGCCACCAAGAAAAAAAGCTGAAAAAGCAAGTAAGAAAATTGAAAGCACAAAATTCAAGTCCAACTGGCACTACGTCCTGGCTGAGTTGCTGCCAATTCTAAGTCGAAAGGTAGTACTCCTTATATATTTTTTGTTTTCCCTTGGCATGGTTTGGGTTAGTGTTAGCTTCATGCGTATAAAAGCGCACACATTACACCCACAAAGTCGTCTTCAGCTTTAGTCCCAGTTTAGTGGCAGCTTCAATTGCGGCTTCGACAAGGATAACAGCCACAAAAAGCAACACATTGAAACAAACCAGTTGAGTGCGTAGTCGAAAATGCATAACAAAATCGAACTTTCGAGTGCACAGACGCTTTTCAAACTTTCTACGCAGTTTTCTTTCTGCTTCTTCTTTTTATTTTTTATTTTTTTGAAGTTTTCTTTTCACTTACGCCATGACTTTGCTGTGAAGCAAAGGATGCATTGAAAAAAAAAATTGAAAGAAAGCAGGAAAAATTGTATAGAAATTTTGCAATTGAATTCCCTTGCAAATGGCAAACAAATTGAAAAAGTGAGACAAAGCGCAGAGCATAGAACTGTAATGGAATTGAGTAGGGCTTGCAAGTGGGCTTAAAATGAACAGGACACGATTGGTTAAGCTGTAAGCGAATGCTGAATTGGGCTCTTTTATGTTCTGTTTTTTATGTACTTCTGCTGAATTCAAAGTAACTCAATAACTGACTGAGTTATCATGAAATTTATCATGAAAACAGGCTCCATTAATAAATATTTGCTTATTAAAACAATATGAACATCTAAGCCAAAGTTTAATGATATTTGATTTTAAGTCAGAAATCAGCATCAATAAAAATTAAAATCATCATAGCCATTATAATTATTGTGTTGAAAATTTAAATTAAAACTTTGCAACAATAGTGTGGTAAATTTATGCATTTCGGATTTTGTGATTTAAAAAAAAATAATAATAAAAATAATAATAAAACAACCGAAATGCATAACTTGCTTCATAAATATTATTTAATGAATATGCATGCAACTCAAATGCGTTGAATTTTTGTTTATTGTTTAATTTTTAGTCTACACTTAGCTAAAAAAAAACAATAATAAAAAAACTGCGCATCGAGACTGTAAATGATGCCACATTAAAAAAAATAATACAAAAAATAAAAATAAAATTGAATTACAAATATTATGAAAATGCAAATTAAATAAACCAAAAACTTTTGGTAGATTTTTTGTATCACGAAGATATAAAAGTTTAATCGCTAGAAATTACAAAACTTTGGTAGCTTATTGTACAAAGGGTAGCTGAATATAAATATGACTAATTTATGACTAAGTTTATGTTTTTTTGAAAAATAGAATTTTGCACATATCATATACTAAAACAAGAGGAATAATCTACTAATATGAATGTTCGAGGAGTGATACACATATTTTTCAAATTGCAATACCAAACATAAAACATGTATTTAAAAAAGACTTTACATAGAGTATATTGTTAAATTACCAAGGTTGCTGCTTGGTATTTGGAACACACTAAATTGATTTTATCATTTTGAATGCACCAAATATATGATCACCACCATTAAGGCACTAAAGTTTTATTTTAGTTAAACTTTTTTTTATTAGTTTTCTTTGTCAGACTTTTGATTTTGGATTTGACACACTTTTCCACGGCAAACTGATGAAGCACTATTGATTTCATACAAATAATCCAATACATTTTTCCCGACATTCGCGCTATACTAAGGCCTGAAAATTCCTTGAAAATTTAATCAAAATCGGTCCAGCGGTTTCGACGTCTATAGCGGATATACAGGCAAACAGACAGACAGATATACTTCCATATATAAATGGGTTTTTTTTTCCCCCCTTTATATTTAATTTTTCTGTTATTATTAGAACAACTTCAATTAAATTGTATATATAAAAAATTAACGAAACAACTTATATAATAAGTGGGGATATAGTATAGTGTATTAAAAGGATCTATTACGGAGGTCGGCAGAGTGCGATCTTCTCAGCCGTCTCGCCACCCTAACTCCTTCCATTCTGCGTCGTTTTAGAAGGCGCCTTGCTAGTTTATTTGGATGATTTTTCAATCTCTATATATATTTCTTGGCATGACGATTTATCACATCGCCAATTTTCGGTATTTTTAACTCGTTTCCAAGATCCGCCGTTCGCATGAACCAAGGGGCACCAGTAAGCATTCGCAATGTCTTGGCCTGCAGTACTCTCACCTTCGTGATGTTTGACCTCGCTGCTATGCCATACACCTGCAAACCGTATCGCCTAGCGGGAGCAATTATGGTTTTGTAAATGTTCACCTTATTTCCCAAGGACAATTTATTCCTGTTATTTAAAAGTCAATACAATTTACCAATCCTCTGTCTTAAGGATTTCGTGATACTTGAAATATGCGTCTTGAAAGTTAGCCGCCTATCCAAGTACACACCCAGGTATTTATAACCTGAATGGTGTTCCAGCAGCTGGTTTCCAATGAAAACTCCCGGACAGAAATCCGGCCGTAAGGCGTATGTCACATTGGCACATTCGTTTTTGCCAATGCAAATGTTCCAACGTCGTGTCTAGTTTTCAAAAATATGCAGGTATTGCTGCAGTGAGTCCGTAGCTTCGTAAATGCACTTGTTTCTGACGAGGATGGCCGTATCGTCTGCAAACGTGGCAATGATCAGATCCAGAGGATCCTTCAGTGGTAATATAAATTAGTAGATATAGAATAATACATTTATTATTTTTAAATTTTTATTCAATGTCCTCCATTCTAGTAGGCACTTGTTATTCATATAATAGCTCTGTTACTAGTACCGAACAACACAGTACCGTTTGTAGCACAATCGTGTATAAAATACCACACTGTATAAGAAATCTTTAACCTTCAGAAATTTACCAAAATCACCAGAAAAGGAATGTAATGCCACCAACTATAATCTTATATTGGCTTTATGTTAACTGCCCTTCTACTTTGTTCGAATTTGGAGTAGGTACACCATTGGATGAAAAATCTTTTGTAGAGTAATATTGGGCAAGTAATTATTATGCCTCGGATTTTCTCCATAAAGATTGGAATTTAAAATTGGTTATACTGCTCTCCTTGGATGATCTCTTAAGCACGTAGACTTACATTTACATGAGGGCTTAGTTGGTTAATCTAGCATTGCTCCGCAAGTCCATCACGAAACGTGTGCTTACTCAATATAATTTTGGGCGACGAATTCCTATGATTTCGATTTAATAAATGAGGCTGGTTCCATGGATGCGCCGTTATAGATTCTTTTCTATCAAAGATAAAGACAAGTAAGACCGGATGTTACTGGCATAGCGCTTGCTAGAATAATAATCACAAAATAATAAAATAAAATAAAATATAAAAATAAATGAATAAACATAATCCAATATATTGTAATAATAAATAATGACATTCCCATATAAAAAATGTTTCGCCGCTTGATTTAATTGCAGTTCATTTGTTTTACAACTTTTCGCCATAACAAATAAATAAATAATAAATACAAAAAAAAAAAACTTTATATAAGTATTGAAAATATTGTTTCACCACAAAACGCATATATTCATTAATTTTATAATTATTTTGACAAATTTCCGATTTCGGACATAAATGAAAATATGTTGAACTGTAAACACGGGCAAAGCAATCAGCAGAGTCATTGCGCCGACCATAGGTTGATTGCTATGGCGATTGCGTTGGCGTTTGGGATTGTGATTGATGAGTGTGTGGCTTAATAAAAAATAGAAAAAATTCTCTGTAATGCTCTAATATAATGAGTGTGTTATGATATGATGCCCTACACTTGTACAGTTTGTTTTCTATGAAGCATATTCCTTTGCAGTAATACCATCAGCGCCATTAACATTATGCTCTTCCTCAGCGCCGTCGCCGTCAGGTTCATTATTATCGCCATTAAGTTGCTTGGTTTGTGCTGTCGCCGTTATCTTGAGTTGTGCCCTGTTTGTTTTCGCTGCAAGTTGCGCCTTCATCATTGGCTTTCTCTGTCTTCCTTTAGTTCTTACTGTCTGCTTCTGCTTTCAATGGCGTTTTTTTTTTGCTGCTCTCGCTAGCTGATTTACTTTAAATATGCTCGCCGCAACCACCAACTGTCAAATGAGACAGTGCCCTGTTGTGGTTCAGCGCCCTTTCGCTGCGTCTTCTTCTTCTTTTCTTGCCGTCATTGTAGCCACTGCGTCACGGTCTGCCATCTACACATGCTTGTGCCTCACGAGCAGGATTTTGCTGTCTCTTTGTCCTCCAACTGCTGCGGCACCTCACATGTGCTCAATGGTTTTTAAAATTGAAAACCATATATCAATTGGCCTAGGCTAAAAGTATGTAGGTATATATACGTGCACATACGAGCGACGTTGCAGGCGATGCTGCAGTTGTGCACCGCCAGCCACGCCATTTTGTTGCTCTTCTTATGGGCTTTCATTTATTTGCTATTAACCTGTCATTGTTCATTTTTATTGTTGTGTGGTTTCTTTTTTATTTATGGTTTTTCCCTTTTTTTAAAATTTCTTTTTGCGTGCAATTTTTCTTTGCCTTTTTCATATTTGCCGCTTTGTGCATTTCGCCACTGATTGTGTCCTGTTGTCCTTGCTAGTGCTGCCATTCTACATATCGTTGATGTTGTTGTTGTTTCATGTTGTCTCCTGGCATTTTTCCGGTGCTTTCTTTGCCCCTCCTCACACACCGCTCTTTGTGTGAGTGTGTATGTGTGTGTTGGGTGTAATAAATTGTTATTATCACTATGCTGCAGCTTGTCGTCTGCAACAGCGACAGCAAACAACGACGACAACAACGGTGAAAGCAGCTCACCAAACAGCAACAACAAAAAGGCATAAGAAGAAGAAGAACCAAGATTTATAACTTTTATTATTATTGAACATTTCAGTTTGGTTCAGTTCACTTTGCTCTATGCCATTCGAAAATGCATTTATCTTCGCCTCTGAGACGCATACAAGCCACCATTAAGACTTGTCGCAGCCACTTGAATTACTAATAGTTACAACATCAATCATGCGTCGCTTATGCCCTGCAGGCAGTCGTAGTTGTTGTACGCTCGCCGTGCTCTGTGCTAGTTCAATTTCATACACTTTTTTTTGTTCTTTGTGCTTTAGCCTTTTTCTTTACTCACCTGTCTCGCGTATTAATTTTTTAATAATAAAAATGGCGTTCATTGATGTAAGCTGTCATTATTGTTTTTGCTCGTCTGTCAATTTGCTGTCTGCTTTGGCCGCCATTTGCAACGACAACGACACACTTCACTTCTGGCATCAAGTTTAATGAATAAACCGAATGCTGTTGGAGTTGGGGTTGTTAGTGGCGGCTGAAAGGCAGCAACAGCTTAACGTTCTGAGCACATAAAAAACAGACAACAAAGACAAAGTAGAACGAAGTCCTCAAAAAAAGTACGTGTCCAGTATAACTGGTGGCTAGCTGCAGCCGTACACTGCCGTGTCGTGAAGACGGCAGCGACGACGTCAGCATCCGAACAATGCAATCATGTGCTGTGCATGAGGCGGGGATAATGGGGTCGAGCAGACGACATTAGTTGAAGATTAGTTCGCTTGGGTTTCTGCTGCTGCCGCCATTTTGTGTGTTCTTGGTTATGGACATGGCTACAGAATGGCAACAACACTAACAACACGTACAAGGCAAGTGCCACTCTCTCGCCTAAATGTTTTTTTTAAGTTGTTTCCTCATACAACAAAAGGAGGCAGAAGCATAAGGCAAAACTTTGAGCCGGCTAATACCCTTGCAGCAGGATTAAGCAACGCTTAGCATTGAGCGTTTTAAATGAGTCGAGCGAGGGAGAGAGAGAGTAAGCATGAAAGCTAGAAGAGGATGAAAATAACTGTGTACATAGAATTAAATTTTAAACGTTTTAAAAAAATATAAAAAATAAATAAAAGATTTTCTACAGCTTCCTGCTGCTAGGAAAAAGGCTTCTTTGTTCAACTACTGGACAACAGCACAAAGCACACAAGTGTGCATGTGTGTATGTGGGCATGTGGCTGTGTAGTTGACGTCTTTGTGTTTATTACAAGCGACGAACATTTAACACAAACCGCTTTAAAAAGTGAAAAGTTTGTTTAAAGTTCTTTTTTATGTGCACAAAATCCTGTTGTTCGCCATAAAGAGCGCAATTGAAATGCTGCCAATAAGCTGGGCACTCTCGCGCAACGTCTTGCGCGACGTGATATAAAAACGAAATGACTTTCAAATTAACCACAGCAGCAACAGCAGCATTACGTATGGCAAAAGGCGACTGGCAACGGACTTGACATCAGGGATTGTCCAGTGTGCAGACGAACTACGCTAGCGGGTAAAAAGGACATTTGAGTAAAAGACTGACTTCGCGTGCTTGAAAAAATTAACACAAAAAAGGCAAAGAAGAGAGAGTGCATAATTTACAATAAAAATAAATAAATGAAAGCAAAGAGCAACGAGCAATGAACATCGAACTCTAGAAGCAATGTGCCGAAAGCAGCTGCAGGCCGAACACAAAGCAAGATGTCCTTGTACGAATTTGTTTAATGTGCAGCAAACGGCAAACGACAACAATAAAAGTGAACAAAAAAGTAAAAAAAAAAATTTATAATAAATAAATAAATAAACAATAAAAAAAATAAAAAGAATAAAAAAAATATTATTTCACTTACACATAAAAACAACTGAGGCGCGCCGAGTTCAAGCGCAGTATGCCGTCTGATAAATGGAAAAAGTGACTCTAAGGAAGTGTGGCATGTAAAAATGTTGGGATAAGAGTGCTACGACCTCAAAGGCATAGCTTGACACTTGCCAACAATCAGACATTTACACACACACACACACACACGTAAACAGGCACATATTAACATGCAGACAGAGCCGCAGTGTTATCCTGCGGGCTTTCGGCGTACTGGACTGTTGCGGCTGTGTTGCATGCAATCGTCATCAACAACGTGATCAATATTTTATACAATTTAAATGTCACATATGCCGAGGGGGAATGGGAATGGGAATGGTAATGGGAATGAGTTGAGAATGAGGTTGGCACTGGGCCGTCTTTGGATTTGGGTTGGGGTTGGGGTTGGGGTTGAGGTTGAAGGCTGCTGTGACCGTAGCGGAACTGAAAAATCGATTGTACATGAAGAGGGCAGCGAACGAGCCATTGTGGCAATGACTTTTGTGAGTTTAAAGTCTATGGAACAACAACAACAACAACACTAACAATGACAACACACTATGACAACAACTATGAGACAGCTAGTTATGTGTAAGCGAGGAGTAGAGTGTGGAGAAAGATTGTTGGTATAAAGCAAGTAGAGAAGTACGTGTGAGTGAGTGTTTGTGTGTATGCATTGTGACTGTGAGGTCAACGTAGGGTCATGCAAAACAGCAGCAGCAGCCTCGTGAAGTTGTGAGATGTGAGATGAAAGCGCGCCAAGCAAATCAGCCAAGAGCCATTTTGATGTTTTCCAGAGCAGTACTCATACGTCTCTCCTCAGCACGTCTCGATAACATTGTGCTTTTATTTAAAGGACAAGCGTCCTTTGTTCAACTGTGGGGCAGCTGTCCGTGTCGACTGACGCCAAGCCATGACATCCGTTTGGCGCTAGATGGCGTTGCATGCTGTTTGGTAAATATAAAGTGGGTTGCGGTGACACTGTCTGTCGGTCTGTCTATCTGTCTCGCTCTATCTGTGCGAGTGTCCTGTTATCCTCATTCATGAGTCAAACCATAAAGCAGCGATTTAAAACGAGCTAGAGAAACAGCGGCAGCGGCTGTAGTGGTGTGGTAAGCAATAACAAAAAAAAAACAAAAAAAAAATAAAACGATAAAACAACAACAACAGTAACAACATAGCAACGCAAAAGACAACCCACAAAGCCACGTCCGCCTGGCTTCTGGGTTACATTCAAAACGTCGCCTTTTGTTTCAACCACAGCGCACTGACAGCGACTGCTCGGCCAGTTGAAATGATACCCTTCTTCAACTTGTAGCCTTCTATTTCAACTCTTCCTCTTAGGCACTTTTTACTCTGCTTCATCATACTCTTTTTCTGCCTCTACTTTGTCAACGGTTTTCTGACCAAACGCAGTGAAGCTGCTGCTGCTGCTTCTGCCTTTACAATTGCCATTCTTCTTCATTTTGTTTGTTGGTGCATACTTTCGCGCTGTCACCCAGTTTCAACTGCAACGCCACTGATCAGAACCACGACCACAAAACACAACGGCGACGCGCAATTTTTCGTTGATTTGTGTACTTTTTGTGGCTGTTGTTGTTGTGAAGTATAATTTATTGATTGAGTACAGCAAACAGTTGCAGCGCAAAAGGAAAAGAATAAAATACGATCAAGGATAATAGTGAAGTGATAAAAAGTGAAGTGCTGCAAAGGCAAATTTCATAACGCATCCCTTCTCTTCATCGCATCGATTCGTTTCTTGTTATGTTTAGTCTCATTTCATCAACGCTTTTATCTGTGTTAATTTTGATTTCGTTATCCTATCGCTTGCCTCAAACGCCACTATAACACTTTGCCTTCATTTGACATCCTTTCGCCGTTTAGCGTTGAAGTGTGTAGAAAATTTGTAAATTGGTTTGTTTTGCTGCTGTGAATCTGCTATTCAGCTCTCGCACCTTTTTTTGTCAATGTTGCCTGGTGCTTTTGCACTCTCGATTGCAACGCTTTTTATTTTTGTTTTTGTTGTTGTTGTTTTGTTGTTTTGGGTGTTTTGTGTTTTAGCTGCTGCCATAAAATTGCAAATTGCAATTCGTTCGCTGCTGTCAACTTGTACGCTTAGCTACTCTTCATTCGCTCAGCCCTGACGTCTGCCATGCTCAAACCAATTTTATAGTTTTCGTCGTCCTTTCGTTGCTTTAGCGCACTTCGTTTTGTAGCATGTAATTCACAGCGCATCGCAGCGCATCCCCGCGTTGACAAAGTTACGAAACTGTGGTAAATTTTATTTGAATTTTCAATGCCGCAGCAGCTCTATAGTTCAGTTCAGTTCAGCTCAGCTCGGATCGCCTTTCCACAACCACGCTTCGGCTTCTTGCACATCTCTGACAAATATTTGACTGCTTGGCTGCCTGTTTTGGTTTCTCTGTGTTTGTCTGCGAGTTCGTGTTGCTCGTTGCGGTTTCAAAGCGTTGATGAATGAAATGCAGTTAACACCAAAATCGTATCCTTTGGCACAGGACTACCATCATCCTCTACTTGGCTTCTTTGGTTTGTTTGGTTGGTTTAGTGTGACGCCATCTTGCGCGCGTTTTGCGCACCAATTAATCATTGTGCTGCAAGCAAAAATTTTCGACAAAAATCGCTGCTTTTGCGCGACGTTTTGCCTTCTTCCTTCTTTTCTTAGCAGCGCATCCTTTTGACATTCTCTTCCATTTGACTGCTTGAGCAAGTATTGACGAAGCGTGTTCTGTCATTGAGAAATTCGCCGCAATGAAATTTTGTCAAAACTTGTGTCGCGCTAAATCCTTTTTATCCTTTTTTGTTTTTTTTTTTTGATTTTTTTTTAAAACGTGTTCAAAAGACGAAATCCAAGCTGCTTATACATAATTTATTCTATTTTGTGGTTCATTAATTGCTAAAGTTTAAATGAACTTTTTGGCTGCCTAATGTCAGGGCTAACGATAGGATATGATAGCGGATTAAAAAAGGAAATTCGATTTTCTCACACTTATTGAATACAGAAATGAGGGAAAGTAAAAAAAAATTAAAAAAATAATCAATATATGTGCAGTCACATGTGGTGGAAGTGAAGTGATTTTTACCAGTGACTCTTCACTGAAATCACTAAAATCACCAAAATCACTGAAATCGCCAAAACCACCAAATTCGCCAGATCACCGAAATCAAGCAAATAACTGAAATCCCCAAAATAACCGAAAAATACTAAAATCACCAAAATCACTGAAATTACCCAAATTCACTGCTACTCTTAAAAACCGGTAGGAGTTGCTATTTGCGATATTTTATTCACAGTAAAAAATCACAGTCAGTGAAATATCGCTCATCATTAGATTTTATCAATATTTCTTTGTATTTCGTTTTCCTCCTCCCAAAGTGTGCTTGTCTCTTCTTCGTTACATACAACTTCAAGAAGTTTTCACTTAAAAAAAAAAAATAATATTTATAAAAAATAAGTGAACTTAAAGTACACGCAGAGTTTCGTAGAAAAAACCGCCTACAAATCGGTTTGAATAATTACAGCTAAACGAAAGGACGTGAGACAGTGGTAATAGCAGCAACATGTTGATACATATCAGTAAATGTTTGCATGTAAAACAGATGCACGCGTTCTTATGAAGGGCGCTGTTAGGCCGGAATAGTCCAAGAAGCCTACTTCGATAAAAATATGAGAAGAAAATTGTGCGCGACACGCATCAGAATTTGTTTAAGTTGGGGAGTGTTACGCCTTAATGATAACACTAAAATAAGGCCACATATATACATAAAATACATGAGAGTGGCACGTGCGAAAAATTATGACAGCAACAGAAGTCTTAAATCAAAACATTATGTAGTCATATATGAGCTGAGCCAAGCTGTACAGCTGAGCTGAGCTGAGTTAGGAGTATGTGAATATGAAGCAACAATCGCGCAAAATTGACCAAGAACGAACGAAATAAAGCAGAGTGAGAGAGAGAGAGAGAGAGAGAGAGAGAGAAAGAGATACAGCCAGAATGACAAACAAAAAATTAATTTATAATAGGTATCCTTTATAAGATGACAAGGACACTGAATAAGATAATGCCATCAACAAGAAACGAAGCAACGTACAAACTGAGCACCCTTCGAAGGATGTCTATGTTGGCAAATAACGAAATTACTTAACGTCAGGGAGGACAAAAAAAAAAGATAAAATACAATTTCAAGGCGAAAGTCTCTAGTAGCAGCTTCTTCTACGGCGCGACAGCTAATAAATATTTTAAAATGTTTTGCCTGCTTTAGGCAAATACGATTTTTTGCCGCTCAGGCCTGACAATTTTTGCCTTTTTTTGTTGTTGCTGTCAGTTGCTTTGACTTTGATACTTTGCCTTACAAATTTAATACAAAATACGCAGTTAAAGTCTCAATGATTTTTTCAAAGGACAAAAATTTGTTTTTACCTTTAAATTTTAGTCGTTTCACTGCGATACAAGGATAATGAAAATCTCCATAAAAATGCGATAAGCGCAGGCAATAAAGAATGTTTTTATGCGCGAATTATGTTTATTAGAATGTCTAATGTAGAGTGGGAAGAGGGACAAGAAAATGGAGAGCAAAAACATGTACAAATAAATAAATAAAAAAAATAGGCGTATCATAGGCACAGGCGCAACTTTTAAAGTGGTAGGCATTTTGTGCTCTTCATAAAGTAAATATTTTCCTTTAATCTAAAATAAGTAAGAATTTCGAGGAAAAAGTAATAATAATAATAAGTAAGTCTTACAGTAATTGAAAATGATGTGTAAGATGTTATATTAGATTATGAGGAAAATTCTTGACAAAATAATGTTCAATTCGGCTAGGCCGAAGTTGTATTATGCTTCACCGATGATCCGAAGATCCAGTTTTTCTGCTTATTTCTAAAATTTTGGAAACAAAATTAATTCTAAATGCAAAAAATACAAATAAAAAATAAAAATAATATGTGTGCAGTCACACGGGAGAGAAGTGAAATCTTCAGTGAATTTTACTAGTGATTTGAGATTTATTGTCAGCGAAATCAATAAAATGACTAAAATCGCTAAAATCACTAAAACACTAAAAGAAGGGAAATCACTGGTCATCTTTTTTTTTTTTTTTTTTAAATTAAATTATAACATTAAACGCAGTAAACTGCATAACACATTTGTCGGATTTAAAGAATAATGACGTGACAATAAAAATAAAAAATTAGACTTATACTAACTTAATTAATTATAGAAGGCTGTATCCTTCTTAGAGGGAGATCATGTGGGTGCAGCATCTTCAGTCTACGCCTTGTTGAGATACGGGTGAGGGCGAAAGCTAGAGGATTTGGGTGCGACAAAAGTCTGTAGTGATAGCGGCAGCTGTGAGAATTAATCACCTCCATAACAGTTGGCATGGAAAAAATGACCAAAATCCCTAAAATCACTGAAAACACTAAAATAATGGAAATGAATGAAATCATCGAAATATCAAAAATAACCGAAATCACTGAAAGGACTAATACCACAAAATCGCCAAAATCGCCAAAATCACCAAAATAACCAAAATCAGAAAAATCACTGAAAATCTTAATATCACAAAAATCATCAAGATCTTCAAATGTAACCAAAAATAAAGTCACCCCTACTTTTCGAAACCGCTAGCAGTTACAATTTGCGATTTTTTATTTAAGAAATTCGTTTGGAGCATTTTCGTTTTATATTGTTTCAAATCACTAACGGCGCTAAAGGAGTTTTGAATTCAATAAAAAAATATTAAAATTAAAAATATTTCTTACAGGAACTCAAAATTGACCACTCTTATTTTCTTAAAATTATATTGCGTTATACAATAATACAAACTGTTTCGGCGAAGATTATTCAAACTTTTGGATCCACTTGCAATGCTTCGAGCATCATTTTAATTCGGCTGTACCAACGATGTCCGTTTAAAAGTTTCTTACTAATTCAGTCTTTCTAGCTCGAGATATCAGCTTATGTAGTACAGAAGTTAACAATGAAAATACTTCTTGTAACCATTGCTTAATTTTTGCTATTATAGAATGTATGGCAAAAGCGCAAAAAAAAAGGAAACCTATATAACGGGTTAATATACATATGTCATAGTCGTTGCGTGCGCCTAATGCAGCTTACCAAGACCTAGATTTTTACAGATTAACAAAGTACTACTGTGTTCTGAAATAAATTAACTTTACATTTTTTTTACTCAAATATTATTTGCTGACATTTTGAAAAACTTCAGAGTTCAAAAGCCATAACTTGGAAAAAGCGTAAAACAGTCCAGTCCAAAAGCTCAAAAATATCAAAAAAAAATGTATAGAAGAAAAGTAACAGAGAAGTAAAAAAAAAATAAGGCCAACGTCTTCATTATAAACGCCTACACAAAGTAATAAAGCACAAAGCATACACACTCATATACATTTCGCTTAAAAGTACGCTATACCATATAATTCGATTTCAATGCTTTGGACACACAAGTGGTCGGCAAAACTAATAAAAGATCAACTAACTAAAAGCAAGCAGAGTGAAAAACCACCACCAACAAACAACAACAAGTATTATATTTGTCAACAACAATAACAACAACAAAAACAACATGGGCAACGACATGAGGTAGTTACTGATAAAAGAAGAAGGAATGCTATTTTAGCAAAAGGCAAAGTGTAATGCAATGATAGCAAAAACCGCTCGTAATAACGACGACAATAATAAGAACAACAGCAATAATGAGACCAACAACAACAACAATAACAAGAAAATAATAGCAACAATAACCGCTAAAGGCAACAATAACGATTACAACAATATTGCAACATTGTTGCATTAACTATGTAGCTGCGTGCATGTGTGTGTGTGTGTGTGTGTGTGTGTGTGAGTGTATGTATGTACAAAGCATACCTACTGAACTAAAATACTTTTGACACTCATACACACACACACACAATTACAGGCTTAAAAATAGTTGCAGCCAACGAAGGCACGCAGTCACAGTGGAACAAACGAAACAGTAACAATAACAACAAACAAAAAAAAAAAACCAAAAAAAAACAAAAAAAAATAAAACGAAGTCGACAACGATGATGTTGGTGTTCCCTAGCTGGCTCGAAAGTCCTTGCGTTTGCGTTCTAGCTTGGCATACATATACACACATATATACAGCCACATAAGTATAAGTGCATAACGTACACTCCCTACCCACGCACACAGCCACACGCACACAGATGTTGCAAAACGCAGTCGAACGCGCGCAGCCACCACCACTGCAAATTGAGAATGCAACGCTTAGTTTGTGTGCTGCATTCTTCTTGTGCTTTTTGCTAAACACCCATACATAAGCACACACACACAGATATATATATATATATATATATATATATGTATATATAATATACAGAGCCGGCAAACTCTAGCC
Source organism: Cacoxenus indagator (assembly GCA_035041755.1). NCBI lineage: Eukaryota > Metazoa > Arthropoda > Insecta > Diptera > Drosophilidae > Cacoxenus > Cacoxenus indagator. The sequence goes on from JAWNKX010000379.1 coordinate 703,344, forward strand.
GCATGAATCTGTGTACAATGTGCTCAATGAAAATGTCTACGTTTAGCTTCTAAGCTTGGCAGTTTTTGCATTGCCAACACCAAAAGCGGAAGCTGACGAAATGCTGCCGACGAGTACAAGTAACGACGACGATGACGATGACGACGATGAGGACAACGATGAGCTGCGAGTTTCGAGTAATGCCAAACCTACAAACGAGTACGGCAACAAAATTGCAGCTGGGCAAGTTCGTTTTTTGCCGCCTTCTTTTGCCTTTGCCTTTTCCTTGCTTCCGCCTTCATTTCACTCGTTTCCGCTTACTGTGCGATGCGCGCGGCTTCTCATGTGAACATTGAACTGCCACAGTTACACTTTGTCTATGTCGCTGGGTGTGTGTGGGTCTGTGTGGGTGTGAGTTGCTTTTTGTTATTATTATTTTATATGCTTTCACTGTCGTTGTAGTTGTAAATACCATAACATTGCACTTCTTGCTGCTGGGGGTGAGTTTTGCGTTGCGCTGCGCAAAACTTTTAAATTAGAAATTTTTGTGTTGCCGGCAGTCAATCGCATTCGGCTTTGGCGTTTTTCATATAATTTTTTTAAACAACTTTTTTACGCGAGAAGCGTGCGTTAATTTGAAAATTGTTGTCTTCTTGGATTCTTTTCAAATTTTTTCTTATCACCATTTTGTTGGCCCTAAACCGCTTAAAGCGGTTGGAGCGAGACAAAGTAGACATTCTAATGAGCCAAATAATTTATGATACGCATTAAAGCAATTTTCAATACATTTTAATTGATTTGATTGCTACAAAGCGTATAAAGAAAAAGAAAAATTACAAAAAAAAACTCCTGAGCATTTTCCAGGAAAATCAATTCAAAGCATACAATGACAAAATCAAAAATCTATTAAAAAAAATGGTATGAGCAAACAGGCAAACAACCAAAGCTCAAATCAATGCACGTACACAATGACAATAATAACAACAACAACAACGCAACGACCAGCAGGTAGGGCTTAAAAATCATTTGCAAACAAAGGTGTTGGCGGCTGTCGTGTTTGTAGGGTATGGGTGGCGAAAAAAGGCAAGTTATTTAAAGGCATCTTGCCTTACATTGCTTCTCGAAACGCCTTCATCTCTATACACTCCCATTTTTGGGCATTTTCGGTTCTATTGCTAATGCTTCTATATTTGGCTTTGTTGTTTTTTATTATACGTATACTTATTCGTACTGATGCTTGCGCCGCAAATAGCATGTCCTTTGCAATTTTTTTTTACTTTATACACTCAAAGACTCCCACACTGCGACCTTTTTTTTTGGCGAACGTTGAGCTTCATTTATTTTTGGCTTTTTTTATACACATTTCAGCTGGTTGGCATTACAAGGACTTTCATTCACTCACTCACTGACTCTCTAACGGTGCTTGCTTATTATTATTCTTGTTATTTTTTTTGTTTTTTTTTCTGTTTGGCCTGCTATTGTTAGCTTCCTTTTTTGCCGTTGTAACGTTCGTCTTCATTTTGCGAGCTAACAAAGCCGCTCTGATTGAATTGCGTACTAAGGTTGTCTACGTTTCGCTGTTGTTGGCGGCAGATAATTTCAGTAGAGGCGTCACCTAATGGCATTCCGCAAATTGTTTGACAAAGGCAAAGGATATTTGGTAGAGACGAATTATATTACATTGCTGTGTTGTTTTGTATGATGTGAATGATAATGATGATGGTTACAAGAGAAAAAAAAGTTTGCTTCATATCAGGCGTGAATTCACTGTTTTGCAGTCTGAGCAGGGCAAAAGCATAATGCAATAGGGGTGATAGAACAAAAAAAAACAAAAATTGAGAAAGAAATTGGCAAAATCAAAACAAAAAAAAGTCGCCAAAAAACAACTTAATACTCAACTAATGCCCATTAAACACAGCATTTGCTTGGGGCTACCACGCTGCTCATACGACTGCTTCGTCATTTACCTTGATTTTTTGGTTGCATGATTTTTCATTTGCTCTATTTATTTGTGCATAAAGAATATTTTTGAATTGATTTGTATATTGTACATACTTTCTATTCCTGACTAAAATTATTTAGATTTTTTTTTTCTTTTTCATTTCCACTTTCATCTTCACTGACCGCAAAACAACATCAAATGTTTTATTTCATTGGCAAAAATGTAGCTACCACAAAACTAAAAATGTACGAGCAACAGAGCGTATACGCACTGTTTTCATTAAGCTTACGCAACACAAAAACACATTCATCTCTTTCATTTCATACAGCCGTTTTGCGCCTGCTTGCCTGCTTCAGTTCACTACGCTCACGTACGCGCAATAATTTTAGCTAATTGCTCTCTAAGCAGCAATTTCATTGCGAAATGAATCGCTTTTTCCAATGTTTGTTCTCCGTATATATGCGTATTTGTATTAGTGTATTTGTGTGTGTGTGTATGTCCTTCTAACATTTCGCTTCATTTCATTGTAAACAGTTTCTCGTTTCATTTGAATTGTTCGACGTGCTGCACAAGCCAAATTACTCATACACAGTGTGTGTATGCACAGCGTTAGTTTGGGTAAGATTGTCGGTGGTGTGTGATGTTGTTGTGCGCAATTATATTCAGTGCATATTAAATTTTTAATTTTGCCATTGCTAGTATTTGAAAAGTAGTTAAGCTTAATCATTCAATTCAATTCAACTCTATGCTATGTTGCGGCATGCTGCGTATGCGCAATATTTAATTTTCAGCAACTGTCAAAGTGCAGACACATAGACAGACAGGAAATAGTTATCAGCAACAACATAATGGACAACAACTGCTACTTGAAATAGTATAAAAGGCATACGAGTCTGACTTCGTCCTGCTTAACGTCCGCGTCCTCATTTCTTTCCTTTGTGCGCTGCCATGCAAAAAGGAAAAATTAAATTTGTCTCTTGACTGACAAATTTCCCCCGAGAGGCCAAAACCAGAAAAGTACATGACGACGATACGTAAAAGTCAAATTGTATCTGATGAGTGTCGAACGAGACTTGTTGTTGCTCATGTGTTTGTGTGTTGGAGTCACTCAACTCGACTCAACTCAACTCAACTCGACTCGACTCGACTCGACTCGAGTTGGAGTCGCTTGGTTGTTGTTGGATAGTCGCATGTACTACTTCACTTTTCGTTCATAAGTCAGCTTGTAATGCTGTTAAGCAGCTAAAGATTCTGTCGCCATACATACACACACACACAAACTCTGCTTAATATCCACACTCATTGCAGCGTATCTTTGTGTGTGCGCGTGTGTGTGTATACATTTGGGCATATCTGAATGTAGTATCTTTAGTGTTGTTGGCATCAACTGCTTCAACTGCTGTTTGGGCTTTGGGCGTGCATAGTTCGTTGTCGTCATCTTCACCGTTCTCAAGTGCGCATTGCCTTCGCTTGCTAGATGAAGAGCAGCTGATGTTGATGATGATACACACTCTGAAGTGCGCTTTGGGGCGCGTAGCAGCAGCAGTAGCTGTAGCATCAGCGGCACTCGCAGTAACAGTCGCAGTCGCACAATATGCTGTGCCACATAAGTTCTTTTGCTTTTTTTGTTCTATACTCTCTTTAGCCCCCTTTGCTTATACTTTTCTCTTTAAGCATTTTATGAGTTTTATGAGTTTGTCATGAAGTTTGTAACACATTTTAGCAATCACTGATGACCGACAGCATACTGTTTATATGAATGAGGTTTATTTTCAAGAGTCTCTGTTAGAAATCTTTTTTCCCTCTCCCTTCAAATGTAATTGGTGTATAAAATGTATCTGTTTGAATGATTCACCTAACAAGTACCCTTACGTCTATAATTGTGTGAGCTTTTATGTGGATTAATATTCCAACGAAAGTCAATTTGAAAGTGGATAACTTATTTGTATTGAATTTAACTTATTATCCTTACTAGTAACACTGCTTGTGTATCTGTGCGCTATCTTTTCACGCCTAAACAGCTGAACTAATTTTTACGAGTTTTGGTGCAGAGATAGATGGGGTATTGGCAAAGCACATAGGCTACTTTTTGTTGCCAAAACATATATTATATAGATGTAGACAGGTGTAGACGTTAGCTCCACATACACTATCTCGCTCGCTATGTATACAAACGAAGAAGCGAAGAATTGAGAGTGTGAAAACAACAACAACAATATTATGGCTTTTTATGCGGATGAATGATGAAAAAATGTTTTCTTTATCGTTTTTTCCTTTTATCTTGCTATCTTTCTTAATTCGCTCTCTCTTGCTCAGACATAAGCGTGAGCGTCTTAAAAATGTATTTAATTAGCATGGAAATTGATATAAGTTAGGAGAAAAAAATAGGCTACTCGAAGTACTAATTCTATGTAGACCAAGGTGCGGGCATAGCTAATTCCTTTATCTATAATATTTTCTATGCACATCGTAGTCAACGGTAATTGAGGGGATCAAATTATAATTATGACGATCACGCGCTCATGACCATTCCAAACACACGCATGTCTTAGAACACTTTGAATCCAGTTTGCTCTCTCTCATTGTTTTCCACTAATATTCAAGGATTAACGAACATTATTACAATTGGCTTAACCAATATGATTATTGTCAGTACAGGTAACATAGCATAAATAAACCGGGAGTGACAAGCAACTACTACTGCTGAGCGTAAGCGTCATTTACTGCCATATTTTGAGTGTCTTTGATACGCGGCACCGCACAAAGAGGTGAGGAAGAAACACTGTTGTTCTGTATTCTCTTGCAATTTCTCGAAGGCTAAATTCCATAGATAATTGGTCTCCTTTTAGTGTCGTTTTATCCAATCAAGTAGCTAAATACATATTCGTCATAGCTGAGTTTAGTTCAGTCACTTGTTTATGGCACTTTAGCTGCTTCTGCCGCTGCCGCTGCCACTGCTACTGCTTCCTTCATGGAACTGACTTATTTATGCCAGTTTTTCTTTGTTGCCACTCATTTATTCGGCGCATTTTTTCATGTCTTTGAGCGATTTAAGTTTAAAGATGAACGTGTGTCGCATGCGAGTGCAAGGAGTTCCTTACACACTCACCGTGCGTGCTAATATCTGTTGAATTTCTTTATTGAATAAAATATTTCTGCTTCATTATTGCATTTGACAATGAAATGAAAGGCAAAACTTTGTAGCCACTTTGCTACTTTTTCTAGTTAATTTTATGTAAGCGCACTATTTTTCGTTAAATTTCAAACGAGACCTCGTTTTTCGACATGGGAATGCGCGAAAAGCTGCCACACAACATGATGAAGGAAAGAAGGTTGAGCACTGAAAAAAGCGAAATCCAATTTGCCATGCTGAGCGCGTACACTGATTCCCAGTGGATGAGCGCGTTTGTATGTCGAGTAAGAGAGTGTAGGAAAACACAAAATTGCAGTCAAAAGCAGCACACAAAAAAAAAGTGGTGGCCAGATCGACAGGATAAGAGGTGAAAGTCTGCCGCACAAACCGAAGGCAAAAGCGAAAAACAACTGCGGCGGTGACGTTGAACATATACAAAAAACGTGTAGAAAATAAAAATTTCTATTTAAATGGCAAAAATCAACGAATGCAACGCAAAACAATCTAAAACACAAATCGAAATTAAATGACCGCATACAAACACACCAGCAGAGCGAGCGAGTGGTGAAGTGGACGAGAGTAGCGAGATGAAAGTTGATATGAAACGCTGCAATACAAACACACACACACACACACACACACACACACACATGCACACAAACACACAAATCTCATTCATAGAAAACAAAGTAGTGTGTGTCGAATTGCAATACAGTATATGTAGTGGTGCGTGTATGCCTGGCGACAATGACGACCCTTGGTTAGCTGCAATTTCAGCGTTTCATTCATTCGAGCGACAAAAACTTGTAAAAGCGTTTCGTGCCAATACACATGTGTGTATGTAGTTATGTGTCTTTGTATGCGCATGTATACATTTGTATATTTGCAGAACTTCAGTATACGACCCAATTGCTTTATTCCCAAGTGTTGTTGTTGTTGACTTTTTCGCTCGGTATTTCTTTTTTATTGTAAATTATTTTGTATAGCACACTTTTGTGCTATTTTTTCAAACCGTGTCGTTGCTTAAATAAAGTATTGTTGGCTACGATTTTAAATCTTTTTAGTGACACAATTAGCAATGCGGCAGATCAACTTGCCACCAGATTAACACGCCACCATTGTCAACGTCGAGCTTCTAGCTTTTAACGTTAAAAGAAATTTCAACATTGCAACCTTTAAACAGTTTAGACACGTTACACATACATAATTGTGGATACATCAACACCTACGTTGATGCAGAGCAACAACGGCAGACGGCAAACGATAAAAGTGAACTGTAACCACAATTTGACCCGGGGTTTTCCGCTCTTTGCACAGAGTTGCCGCCTCGCTAAACTTGCTGCCTGCCGTTCGATATGAGCTCAGCGCACAATTCTAACATGTGCTTCCGACAGGCGACAGTCGACAGGGAACATGCTGGTGGGGCTGGCCGTGGTTCGAACTATCATATTGCCTGGCGGCGCACGAACAACTGAAATTGCGCCTAAAAGCATGCAACTTTGTTATAGAGTTTTAGCATGTGCACTCTTTCTCGCTACTTTGACGCTTAGGCGGCTTTGGTGTTGATTTTCGCTTTCTTCCTCTTTGTCTGTCTAATTGTCTTTTGCTTATGTCAGCAACAACAATGATAACTGACAACATTGCTTGCGTTAAATGGCAGTCCACTGCGTATGCAGTTGCATTTGTAACTGTTTATTTTTATGTATGTGTTGGTAAGTGCAATATCCAAAACATATATAAGGTGTATATATATATATATACACCTATAGCCCTTCTACTTTGCATTATTCTTTTTCCCCATTTCCTTGATTTGTTGTACCACTCTGCTTGGCCTGGACTTTGCTTTGCTTGTGTGATCTTTCATTGCACTTACTTTTAGCCTCCCCACATATTTGATCGATGTTAGTATTTGAATTTATTGCTTACACTTCAACTTGAAAGGAGTCGATTATTCTGGTAATATTCATTTAATTTTACGCAATTTCTGCGATACTCTAAAATTTTGTGTATTTGCTGCATTTGCGTTGGCCGCATGCCCTTCTTGCCCACACAACACAGCTTGTCTTTGGTTCTTTTGTTCTTTGCTTCGCACACAATAAAATTCATATATGTGAGTGATTTTTCTGTTTCTCTTTCTCTTGCATCATCTTTTATCTTGCATCTCTGCCGTAGAACGTTCCGTGACGACTTTGAAATATACAAAATTTTCAATTCAAAAATAAATAAACAAAGGGCAAAGTTCACAATTCACTATACGTTCACTATATTCTTTGGTTCGGCAAGTTGCTCTAATAGGAAATCAGACCTAAATGCTTTTTTCTTCTATGCCAAGAGTTGCTTCAGCATCTAACTATTTTCCAGCTTAAATGGATTCTACAGCAGTAAGATATTTCTTCACACGTCACGGAGTTCCCCAAAGACTTCTCTTCAACATTTTTCTTTCAATCGTCTCGGGACTACTTTAATGCATTCTTTGGTGTTGCTGCTTTTGCTATTTTCATTTCATTTTCATTTGGTTTTCTAATCGAAAAAGGAAACGAGTTCGACATTGTAGAATTCCATTTGATGAAAATTGAGCTCCTGCGAGTTGCCACTGAGGCTTTTGCGCTACTAATGCATTTGTATACTTTGATCGTCTAATGTAAACGTATGCTTGTATGTATGCCTGTCTATGTAGATGGTATTAACCAATTGTACTTTCACACAATTGTCAACAACATGTACAACAACAACAAGAACAACACGGACAACGACGACAACAATTGCTTGAAGTAATACGTGTACAAGCGCAACGACAATGGTTGAAGCAATTTTAGAAGCAATTGTGGAATGAGTGCGGCTTGAAAATTGGAAAACAATCGCCTTTGACTGGCATTTAAATTCGAAATTTGCACGCGAACATACAATCAACAACAACAACAACAACAATAACAATTGAAACACAGACGAAACGATTTCATTGCCTACTGTTAGGCGCTGCTATCGCTTGTGTTTGTGAGTGTAGTTCGACTGCGGTGCGAGGCGTGTTTAAATTAAGTTAATAGTAAAGGCATTTGTACCAACGAGCATGAAGGGGACAGAACTAATTTTTTTTTTCACCACGCTCTAATGGTTGCTCTATAAGAGCGGAGGACTATAGTACGGTCGCCTATTTGGCTGCTTCGTTATTTATTTTTTAGTTTGCTTTTTCTCTTTCCGCACTTTGCTTATAAAAATTTAAATCAAATCATTGACAAAAACTGCATGGAATACAAATAGTGTAGAGTAATATGCTAATAGGCGAGCAAAGTGTGCGTTGGGTATAATGAACGCCAAAGCAATGTTGATATCTTATTTCGACTTAGCAGCAACCTGAGGTGAAAGTTCTTTCCGTGACTTCATTTATTTATTTTTTAATGATATAAGACTTCGAACTTAAAATTCAAGTAGAAAAAGCATGTCAGAAAATATCGAAGAAATGTTAGAAAGTACCATTAGCAGCTTGTGCGTTATATATGGCGCAGTGGCAAACGAGGTAGAGCGTCAGCGTCGGAAACCCTTTTTAATAGTTACTGAATCTCATTAGAATTTAGATGAGCCTTAATGAGTCATTGTTTGACACGTTTGTGTCGTAGTAAGCAAGGCAAGAACAACAACAGCAACGACGTACATAGCAGCACAACAAGGAAACAGCAAGGACGAAAGGACTCATTGTAGGCATGAGCTTGTGCGACGTAAGCTAAAGTTTTGCAGCAAAAAGGTAATAGCAAAAACAAAGTCGACTTGAGTGGTGTGTAGTAAATTGGTGTGGTAAGCAGTAGCTTCCTGTTTAAGGCTCGAATGGGCGCAATAATGCATTAAAATCCTATGGAGTAGAGTAACAACAAGAACAACCATCACAAACAACTGCCAACCAACACCCCATTGTGAGTGACATTCAAGCGACACACAATGAAATTTTCTTTTGAAGTGAATGGGCTGCGCATCGTTCTCTTTTCATAATTTACATACTTTTAGGTCGTACGCTGTTGCCTGCAGCTGCCTGTGAACCCGTTTAAATGAATGTTGAACTTCATTTGTGGCAGACGAAAAGAAAAGTCTCAAAATTCAGGTTGTTGCCATAACAGCTGCAGGAGCAGCATCAACACTAAGTAGCAACTTAAATACCACGCACACTTGTTGTAGTGTTTGAGGGGGGCGTGGGGTGATTAAAGGAGTTTGCAACAACAGCAAAAAGTCAGAGTCGCGAATGGATTTCAGTTTGTGGTAATCAGCACTAAAAATCAACATTAACAAGAACCGGAGCAGGCAGGGTTAGACGTGTGACAACGACAGCGACAAGGATTCAAAGGCACAAATGACGTTGATATCTATGCTGAATCGGAATGTGTATTAATATGTGTGTGTATTTGTGTGCGTGGGGGTGAGAGTACCACACCCGTTTCATGGCTTTTATGCGATTTGTCTACCGTTGACTTTAAGCTAAAGTATTATATAAAATGGATTTCATTAGCACTTTTTGCCAAGTGTGTGTGGCATGCACGGCAAATGACTTGATTGGTTTAGCTAGTGGCAAGGTGAGCCGCTTTAATGCACACACATACACACACCGAGCTTATTCAACTCGTTTTGCAAATTTAATTTCACAACTGCTTTTCTCCTTCTTTGGTTCTAATGCAGCAACTGCCAAACACATCCTGCACATACTTCACATCCTGCATACAGGCACTACATACTTCAACGTGCTACTTTGCTGCACTTGTCTGTAATTAACTTTGAATTAAAGACAAAAGTTTGCTTTAAGTTTGTCGCTGGCCGCGGTAATTAGATTTTTAGCGTTGTCCTTCGCTGCTTGTAGTTGCTTTCGTCTTGGGTCGAGTCCGGCGCGCGTTTCGCGTGCTCATGCAAATGAATCGAATTAAAAGAAGATTAGAGCTGATTTAATTTTGCCGCAGTTTAAACGACTTCAAAGCCGCATAAGTGTTATTTAACTGCAAATACACATAGAAACACTCAAACACCAGAAATAATAAGGACATCCGTTGTTGCATTGCCTTTGAACGCAATCAATTCGCCACCAAGCTAATCAGGCATGCAATACATTTTTCATCCAATCAGAAATTGTTTCTGCTACATTTTCGCCTAACACAAATTTATGAATGACCGCAAAAACAAAATTGAAAAGGATAAGTGGAGCACACTAAAGCAAATACAGACAATCAATGAATGTGTTGGCATACATATATAAAAAGTGATATAAAGACACGCCGTTACAAACCGGACAAACTGTGTGCGCCAATCGATACGAGCAACAACATGACTAGGGACGGCAATCAGCAGTAATGCGAAAAAGGACCTTAGTCGATATCATCAACATGCAGCAGTCGTCGTCGTTTTGAGTCCAGTCGTTGAGTGAATTGAGTCGAGTTGACTACGAACTTCCGTGGAATGTCATAAGTCAGCCGCATACAAATTTCCATATAAATATCCTTTTCCAGTTGGGTTGTCCTTTTTTGCAGCGTTGCTCGTTGGCACTCTTTTCTTTGATTTTATTGTAGATAAGCAAAGCTGCCATTATTAACGTTTCAATATGATTTGCTTTGAATGCTGCAGGAAATTCATACAAATTCATATTTAGGCGGGACGAAATTGTCTGATTGCGTCGCTGCCAGACGTGAGTGCGTGCGTGCGTGCATGGGTCAAAGTACGGTTTGGGCTGTGGTTTTTGACGCCTTTTTTATCATTTATTTTTGCTGATGGTTGCTAAAAATTATCGCTTGAAACGTCGTTTATCGAAACTGAAAAGTGTGTGTGACCATGTTGTGAGGCGTAAGCTGGAGGCTGGCTAAGCTGGCTTCCAAGCCATAAGCCTTGCGCCCTTTCATGTTTGCTTACATATTCAACAATTTTGTTTGATGTTTCTATGAGTGTGTATGTGTGTGTGAATTTAGTTTGTCTATCCACTTTAGAAGTTAAGTCGAGTTAAGTTGAGTTTCTCTTGTTGTTGATGTTGCTAATGCCAATGAAGTTATTGCTGGCCCAATTGACTGATCCGGTCTCTGCCAATCGGACTGCCTTGGATGTTTAATCAGTGTGCGCGCTTTTGTTATGATTTGATGTGCTTGGCTGTTTTTGATTTGAGTTAAACTTGAAGCGGCGCTTAAGTTGCCAACTTGGGTGCTTGAGTATCCCACATAAGTCAGCATTTCTTGGCAGCAGCTTTAAGCGGATTCTGTATGATTAAGCAGCCCACGGCAAGAATGTTTTGTATGGCTTACGAACAGGCGGAAGTAAGACTTAAAACAAACGGAAGTGCTGCACAAATGCAAATACACACAGAGAGATACACACACATACACAGTTAAGTAAAGTACTAGACTCATGAAATGTTAAAGTGGTGTAAGATGGGGCGCACCAAAGGCTGTATGTATAAGAAGCAGTTTTACATACGGTAGCATGCAAAAGGATAAGATAAAATTTACAACAACTATAAAACTGTACAAGTAGTGAGCGAAAGCTGCCGTCTTTAATCAACTCACACAGCCAGACAAACAACTACACGAACAGCGAGTTGGATAAACGTAAATGATGGCATCAAGCACAACTGCTGACATACATTCACCCCCTGACACTGTATCGCATATGCCTGAATCGTCGTATCTGGCAAGTCGCTCAGGTGTACCAGTAGACGACAGCAGTACAAACAGTTAAAGAAAATACACACACAAGGATTTATGATTAATTTATATAGAACGAAAAGCGAGCTGCAGCAGAACTTAATTAACTCATTACGATCCTGTGTACGCAGACTCAAACAAATATTAAAACGCCGTTGGACGCAGTTGTCCGTATGCAAGTTTGCCGCAGGCAACACTTTGAGCCTTTTTGTGCGCCTTTCGAACTGCCAATCAACAAAGCACATTGCAGTAGGTCGTGTGCACGTTGTCCCTTAAATGTTTCTTTGTTAGCTTCATTCTTCCGCTATTTGTGTTTTTTCTTTTTTTTCTTATTAATTTTTCCGCACCCTACCTTTCTGGTTGCCCCACTTGGCTTTTGCAATGCGTATTTGGCTTCAATTAGTGACAACGTTTGTCTTGCTTGTGCTCATTGCTTGCTTTAATGCCGCGTCCACAACCCGCTAAATGCCCAAACGTTGCTCGCTGTTGTTAACCAGTTTGAGTCGTTTGTGGCATACGCATGTGTCTTTATGTATATGTGTGTACTCGTATGTATGAGTTGGCATCATTCAACCTTTCATGAATATTACATACGCATTTTCCACGCCTCATAGCAGCAGGCAACGTCGGTCGTTCATTGTCTGACTGACTCTCCTCGTTCGATGGGGGCAATTTGGTGTGTTTCGTCGTCTGCTGTAAAGGTGGCGCAGTTCAGTGTGGCTTGTAGCTGCTGGTTGCTGTTTCGCATTCACCTCTCTCATGTTGCGTGTACAGCTCAATTGGCGCTTTGAGTTGTTGCGTTCAATTGCGAAAAACGGAACTGAAATGCTTCAAAAGCAAATTATACGCCAGACTGAAGGCTCCTGTTGGTGCGGTGGGTAGGGTAATTGAAATTGCTGCGGCTACGGAAGCAATAAGGTATAAATACAAAAAGAACAACAATAAAAGCAACTAAAGCGAAAATCTGTTGATTGATTTACAGCTTTAATGATGTCGCCACATTTCCTTTAGACAACAACATCGCCACCCTCTTGACGATTTGCATTGCCGTTGTTAATGATGATGATGATGATGATAAATTTAATTTCCAAGTTGGCTTTGATTTGCCCATTTCCCTTCTTGGACTTTTGCGTGCTTAATTCACGTTTGCTTGTTTCTTACGTTTACTCCCCTCTTCGGCGCCGTCGCTATTTCCTTGTTTTCATTACAATGACCTCATTAACATGGCATATACGCGATACTCAGTTAAATAAAGTGAAAATGAGCGTAGCATGCAAAAATTGCAATAATCAAAGTGGTTATATTTTTCTTTTATTTGTAAAAACTGCAGACAAAACAATAAAAAAAAAAATAATTACTCCAATATGCAGATACTGAATCTCAAATTTGTGAAGTGGAAAGTCCTTTAGGCGCAATGAGCGGTTATGGGTACGCGTTGCCGGCATGTTATTTTTCTTTTCAAAACTGTAGTGTACTATGCATCATTATTGATAGTGGAAACATACGCATGTCAAAAAAGAAATATGGTCAAAAGAGAATGCAAATACGTTTAATTTAGAATTGCAATAAAAAAAATGTTAATGAAAATATTCTTGAAGATGGCAATAAAAGAGTAACAGAGAGCAACGAATCAGAAATAGAAAATAGTGTGATTGATGTGCAGATCTTAATCAAAGAGCAAATATACCATAGAGTCACAAAACAGGTAACATGAAATGGTAAGAACCAGGAAACTTTTTTGGCAGAGTATAAACACAAAATTCGTGAAAGGAGTACATTTGTTTCATTAATAAAAATACCAAAGATCTTAATTTCTCTCACGAAGTTTTGCAAAGACTTGGTAGTTCGAACCATTAGCTTATGTAGAGTACCATTTTGATGTTGCTATGCATAAGTTAAACAACAAAGAAATAAAATAAATGTTTCAAAATAAATAATATTAAGAAAAAACTATTTTTTAAGTTTTCCGTTCCATTGGCAGGGCTCATGAGAGCATGTTTTTTCTTCCTTTCTGTGTTTAATCTGTTGTAAACTATAGATCATAGTAATTTACGAGTCGGAAACGAGACATAGTGTTGGAATAACCTTTTTATGCTTTTTGTCCCAGAGAAAATTTTGACGTGAATACGTCTTTAGTTTTAGTTATTCGGGGTGCATGTTCAAAAAAGTGGCGATAAAGTTTGGTGTTGTAGCTATACATCTAACAACTAGGTCCAACATTTAATTACGTGACTGGATAGAAAAGGGATCAAAGAATTCATTAAGTTTCGTGTGAACTTCGTCCAATCGGATGTGGCGTAGGGGAAAGCACCGCCGTTTTAATTTAATTTTTTAATAAAAATCAATCGTATGTTTTCTTGTTGTTGTTGTTAGAGAAGACTCGTTTTGAATAACGAAGACCGAAACAATTATTTAAAGAGAAATTTCCGTTACAATAGTTAGTAGCAGGTACTATAATTTTTGTGTTTGCTAAGGGTTATATAAACCCAAGAAATGCGATCCTTTAAGATTAAATTTACTAAATTATTTAATTATGTATTAATATTTTTTTATTTCAAACTATTCACGGGTTCCCTTGTATTAAACGTTTTATTATAAAATTAGTCAAGTTCAATTCTTTGAAACTTGGGCTTGCTTTAAATATGTTTGGAATAGGTAAGCGAATTCTACCCATAGCATGAATTTTGTTCAAGCATCGGATCAAGCATTAGTGACATTTTTTTAAGCGCTTGTAGTGCTGAACTAATATGCCGTATTGTCGATAGCTTAGCTTGAGTTCCCGCTTGAGAAGTTTGTAGAATCACCGCTCTCCATTTGCGCAAAATTACAGGAAATGTTGATTTCTGCATGTGCATCTCGTCAAAAGGGCCGGAACGTATAAAAAACGTACACAAACGCACATATGATCCATTCACACAAATATAATCAGAGACACACACATACACACAAATAAATTCATAAAGCACGGCGAAGGACATGTGGTATGACAGTATCGCTGGTAGTAGAGTAACCCTTGCGCCAACAGTCAAAGCCATTCCCTCTTGAATAGTGCTAATTATTTAGGGTAAGAATTCAGTTTCAGTAGTGCAGTACCGCCGCGCAACGCAGTGCTACGTGCCACTAAGCGCTACTGCCCCCTCCACAATCAAGGCAGCCTGCTAGTTTGGAGTTCATGTTTCGCTTTGCTTTCCATTGGTTTGGTTTTTGCTTTTATAGTACGGCAAATGGAAAACAAAATGACAAACGAAACGAAATGAAACAAAATATTACGAAGGACAAATGCCTGCAACGATGATGATGACGATGACGACAAAGACGACAACTACCGTCGCGACTTTTTGCACTCAGCTGCGAGCTTTGTTTTGATACGCTTTGCCAGCGAAACCGAAAAAGTAACAAAGGCAAAAGCAGAGCATACAGCAATAATAAATGTTGAAGTGGGTGACTGCTTTTCTGTGGGGTCTAAAGATATGCGCCCTATGGTAGACAACAAAAAATTTTCATGTTAACAGAATTGTGCATTTATTTGATTTACGATTTATTTATTAGTCAAAATAATAGTATTATTAGATTAAGGATTAAATTAAGTACTAGTCGGCAGATCAGCTGGTGGGTTTCAGCAATCTGCGTGGAATTCTCCCATAAGGAATGAAAGAAATGGATTGGAAAGGGTGTAAAGTCTTTCGTACCGTTGGATGTCTTCCATAACCTTGGGCAGACTTAGCTTATAATGATAAGTTGTTTCGCAGCACTTGAACTTTAGTTAATCAGAGCTGAAAAATATAAATCCATATTTATGAAAGTTCCGTCCATAGCACTCGGAAGTCATGTTGGGATATGACTTAATAACGAATTCATAAGAAGCAAATTTTTGTCTTTTCTTGATTTAAATTTATACATTTTTCTCATACACTTCTTTCACTTTGTCTCTTTGCAGAACAATTTCATATTTTCGTTGGAGACTTGAGTTCCGAAATCGAGACTCAACAATTGCGTGAGGCATTTACACCATTCGGCGAAATCTCGTAAGTAATTCAAATGCAAATTTTGTCACTTTTTTTGTGCCATCCCTATAGAACAATCACTCAAGCCCTAACTAAGGCAGTCAGCGAGACAGTCATTTATTCTTGTCAGCGCTTTCTTAGCGATACGGCATATGCCGGGGATTTTGTCTTCGTCTGCATTTAAATAAAAAAATTCATAACTTAACAAAAGAAAGGATTGCTTTTTTTTTTTTTTGTTCAAAATCCAAATTGTTCTCTTTTACTGCTACTTGTTTTTTCTCCATTTATCCAAGTCCATTTGTAACCAACAATTCTCGCCATACTCGCAACTTCGAATCAACACGACTTTTTAAAGCCAAAAAGTGTCAAATTTCGCATTTAAAGTTTGTAACTCTCTACCAAGCACAACCCGTAAAGTGCATTGCAAGCCCCGAAAACTTTTCTTAATTAACTGCTGTTCGAGCGCCAAACTTTTGCGTCTTCAGTTTAAAATTATTGTTGTCGGCAGCACCACGCGATTTGCCGCAGGACATTTTCAAAGTTTCCGCCACGCATTTGATTTCGGCATTTGCCTTGTGACCAGCTCTAAAAATCTTTTTATTGTGCGTTCATAATTTGAATTTTAATGTTTGATCGTTTGCTCATTATTTGTTGAGATTGCGTTAAATGGCCTTAGAGCGTTAATTGTAAGATATTCGTGACCCAGTTTGGGTTACAGTCAACTTAATCAAAACCATATTAAGCGATTCACTAAGCAAGGCTTATTGGGAAATTTTGCCTGCCATTAAGATCCAAGTTGACGTTTGCCAAAATAAAATCAATGCGTGTTAAATTTGTGTCACGCTCATCCTTGTATGGAACAACAAAAGCACAACAACATCAGCGCCATTTTACAACCTTTTCGTCAACGTGTTCATCATTGGCAACGATAACAGCGTCACATTTCAGCTATTTTAGCGCTATATTGAGCCATCGATTGTCACCTTTGATTCATATCACTGACATCATTATCGGCGTTACATGTCAGAAAATATCTGTAACAAAAAAGGAAAACACAAAAAAAAAATAGAAACAACTGGGTTGAAGATGTTAAGTTGAATGTGCAGCCAAACCAAATCAAACCCAATCATAATAGCGGCGAGCAGGCTGACTCAAGAAAAACTCAAGCGTAACGCAGCACACGTCGCGCTGATTACCGCCACCTCGGCAGTCACCCTTCGATTTGGCGACCAAGACAAGCGGCTTAAATAAGTTTTTCGCCAACATGTCAAAACGTTTAACGCGTATTTTGGGCTCTGTGTTCTTTGTCCTTGACATGCCTTGGCTTCCGCGGCAGCGTCGTCGTCTTCATCGTCAACTTTATCGTTGCTGTTTCATTTAGTTTTTTTTTTCGGCTTTTATGCGTGAGTCCTTTTCTTTTTCCCTCCTTTTTTTTGTTTTTTTTTTTGTTTTGCTTCTTCTCGAAGTTTTTGTTTTGTTTTTGTTTTTGTGAATTTTTTCCTTACGACAGCGCATGGTGCGTGTGAATATTTAATAAGAAAATGTAGACGTCGTTGTTATGTTTGAGGTCGCAATAAAAATATTGAGCTGTGGTTTTTTCTTTAAACTTTAACTATTAAATGCAAGAAGATGTCTAAAGGAAAAAATGAGCAAAAGGACACAAAACAAAAAGACAAATAAAACATTGCATGCGGTCAGATCTAATTTCAAAATTTATTTGAGTTCATTTCCTAGCGGCATTCCCCACGGAATACGAGTACGTTGCGCACAGGATATGAGCATTTCCCGTTTAACAGGTCACACCGGAAACGGAAAAAAGGGGGTCACAGTTGGCAATAACTGCACGTTGCTTGCTGGTTTATTAAAAATTTGCATAAATTGTGAAGTTTTTATTTGCTTATGCTGAAATTGCTGGGATATATACTTAAAGTAGCTTATATTCTCCTTCATTATTCTTATCTCCAACTCTCAACTTGTCTTTTTAGCGATTGTCGCGTTGTACGCGATCCACAAACTTTAAAGTCGAAGGGCTATGGTTTTGTCTCCTTCATCAAGAAATCGGTGAGTACGTTTTTTTTTTTGGGTTTTTTTTTTGTGCTTTGTCATACGATATCAGTTGAAATTTATGCATTACTTTATTTATGCTGATTACATTGAAAAAAGAAGGAATTATGAGCGCAAGCAAGTGAATCCCACAGCAGCGTTAAAATAATTTCATTATCATTGTAGGAAGCTGAAAGCGCCATTACAGCCATGAACGGCCAATGGCTGGGCTCGCGCTCGATCCGAACGAACTGGGCCACCCGGAAACCGCCGGCGAATAAAGGTAAGTAAGCCAAAGTTGAACAGCACATCAACACACACACACTCAGCAGAGCTGCTATTATCAGAGCTGCTGTCAGCTAGGTCAGCTGCGCCAGGAAATTACAGCAATGAAAACGAGACAATTCTGTTGTCTACTTTCAGGGTGCGATTGTTTCAAATGTTTCGCTTTTCTTTTCGGTTTTACTCATTTTTTTGTAATATTTTATTTTATTTTGTTCTCTTTTAATTTCCAACAATAACGTGGCTTAATTTCCGTCCACACAACTTTTTCAATTGCCATACAGATAAGCATAAACAATTGAAAAACACATTTTCCTAGCATACTTTCGGGCAACGCGCGGCGCTAATTCAATTACGAAGAAATCATTTGCCATTTAAATTTATTACGAGTCCTTAAATTGATGCCCAACTAGCTGTAATGAAACTATCTATAAAGTTGCTCATTATCCTAATCGTTTGCAACATTATGGTCGGTGTATGAGCGTGGGCGAGAGCGCAAGTGATAGAGAGAATGAGCGAGACGTGCTATAAATCAAAGTTAATGCGTATTTGCATGTTTTAACATAATTTTTATTTGTTAGTATAACACACAACCAAACACTTCGACCGTAAAAGGACATACACACACACACGCACATGAAATCAGAAAAATAAATGTCAGCAACACGAAACTATTATCATAAAAAGCAGAAAAAGTAGAGGCAGAAAATCATAAGCGACGAGCAAGCTAAAGTTGCCTTGTCTAAATGCCAGACTTCAGTGTCCGTTTCCTTTAGGTTGTGTGCTTAGTTTTGTGTCCCTTACAAAATGAGGTAGTCAGGATATTTTTACATCTTATGAAAGGTATAAGCGTTGAATGTTGAAGGGTTCTCATTGACTGTGCAAACAAACATAAACTGTGGCGCATATTTGTGTGGGTGTGCGGGTGTGTCTGAGTCTGAAAGGCATATTTGAGTAAACTAGAGTGTACATTTTGTTTTTGCGTTTATATAGCTGTCATAAAAAACGCCTATGAAAGCTTAAGCGGATTTTTATTGGAACTCATTGTTTATTTGTCCCTGTCATGGCGAGGACGTAGACCATGGATTACTCAAAGTTATAGGCGCGCCAGCAAACAAAGTTACAATCGGATTTATATTATTAGCAATCTTAGAAATAAATAATTTTGATTTTATTATTGGCACACCGAAAGAGGGGCTTGCGACATAAGGTTAGACAATTTTCTTAGTTGTGGATTTGCTTTTTTGTTTCGTTACAAACAAAAACGAAGACGTGCATGCTCCCAGGAATGTCGCCTCTGTTTCAGTGTTAAATTTGCAGGGTTGCACAGCTTAAGGCTCTCGCTTTTATTTGAAGTTTATTTTCTTTATATTTACTCATTTCTAATTGCCTGCTTTGGTATTAGAGTTCCAAAATTTTGTTGCGCATATTCTGATTTAAGATTGCTTTATTAACCGATGCAAACTTCTTTTGTCGCTGCAAAATTTATGAATACACATTTTTAAAAGCGCCAAAAATTGTGCTATAAAATTTACTTTAAAGCGTTTTGACTCTAATTCAAATTCTTGCTAGAATTTTACTGTAAAAGAAGTGAAACCGTTAATTGCTAGCAAGTATTATTCCATGGGTGATAGAGAGAATAGAGTGAGAGTAATGGAGAAAGCGTAATGGTACCAAGTTTAAAAAAGACTTCTGGTAACTAATATATGAAATAAATGCTTTAGTTTGAATTTGATTAATATTTCTTTGTAATACAGCGTCAGTAACTGCTCTTGATTTTGATGACATTTGCTGTTTGTTGTTGTTGTTGTTTTCCGTTCCGCTGCCCCCATGGTTGCTGTATTAACGTTTGCCGCATGCCCATCTTGCCAACAACTGCGAACACAGAACAGCTTATCTCTGTTTCCTCCCAACTTTTGTGGCATACACAATACATTTTCTACCACATTCTTTCGCAGGCTAAATCCTATAGATTTCTTAGGGTGCCTTTTAGGTTTAAACAAATTTCAAAACACTATAACAAGTCGTCTTTAACATTTAATAAAATTAGTTTAAATGAAAGTTACAGCTGTATGTCGTTGCGTGGCCTAAATCAGCGCATGGCATGTCAGCACCTATAATGATGCCACAATATACCTATATACATATGTACGCAAGCTCATTATGGTAATAACTTAATTAACTCAAGACAATATTCCGCATGACAAATTCCTTTCGCCAACTATTTGACTTTTGACTCAGCGGCAATGTTTAAATGCAAGTTCCCTCCATAACTATACATTTACCAACTCACCTGGCACTGGCTCACCAAACGCAACATACAACCAAAGGGGGCTGCACATTTCTTTGCCTTTCTTGCTTGCTATATTTTATTGTATTTTTTGTTTTCTTTATTAGTTTTTGGGTACCAGTCATCGTTGTCGCTGTAGGTTCTTTCTTTCATTTCAGTTTTTTGCTTTCGTATGCGTCCTCGTAATAAATCAAAGTTTGCACAAGGTTGCGCACAATTATGCAAAACTTGTGCACTCAACAAGCCAGTGCGCATACTTTCATACTTTTAGGCGCACTATTGTTTGAGCTCTGACACTCTGATGCTCTAACGCTCAAAAAGAGTCTTCATTTCCTATACTCTCAGCGGCCTTTCTACTTTGGAATGCTTGCTCCTTCGCCTTTGTCTACCTGCACATAATTTTCCATTCAGCACAGCAGCAGCTTTCATTTCACTTATTAATTTTCACTTGATTGCAATTTATTAAGCGTTTCACTTAATTTGAATTTCTTCTGTTTTTCAGCAGAAATGCTTTCCGCATTGTCCTTTCGTTGCACACGAATGCCAGCTTGACTTAAATTCCGTGTTCAATTTTTTATTTTTATGTGTATTGTTTTATTTTTGATTTTTTTGTGCAACGAACTCTTCACAATAAGAATTCAATTCATTTCGCATTTCATTGCAAATTGCTTGTACTGATTTATTAATTTTTGACGAATGCGCACTCATTTTCAACGTGCCTTGCGAATAATTTTATAATCCATACGGTTATTGAATAATCGCCCCTCGAACTGTGAAACTCATTAAATATGAGATGCCTGCCTTTGCTGTGTGCTCAGTTTAGTTGGCGCTACTAGTATTCAAGGTCTGTCACATTCATTTATTCATTCATTCATTACCTTTGTGTGTTAGCTTTGTATGACACATTCAAACGCTTTCGAGCATAATTATGTCGACACTTATCTGCTCACGTGTGTATTTGTGTCTTACAAAGGACAACTGTCAGCTGCTTAATTTGCTAACTGCCTACGGCCCAGAGCCGTTGTCCAATGACAAACGCCTTAAGGCTAAGCACGTCTATATAGTATAGTATAGTATAGTATAGTATAGTATAGCAACAGCTATGAGTCGTACGGCCGTAGCACCAGCTCTGTACCTGCTCAGAGTTGCTGTCTTGTGGGTTAATTTCGGTAGACCCGTTTTCGAATTTAATTACACATATTTAACAGGCTACGAAAAAGGAAATGTGCAGAAAATTAGAAATGTATGCTTACGGCGTATGCTCGAAAGTATGCAATGGCAAAACGTCGAATCGTTTTCTTTGGCATTTTTCACTCTATTGTTGGTGCTGGCTTCGGTTGGCATAGGTACAATATATAGCTAAGCGTATGGTCTATCTGTTGTGTGAGCGACCCTGTTGCATGTCTTTGTGCTATATTTTTATGCGGCCCGTTCTGTGCTGCTTTAGGCTAAACACGCACGCAAAACATACAAAGGAATTTGAAATTTGTTGAAATTTGGAAACAGTGGGTTTTGCTGTACTGAAGTATGCTATACTTTTTTTTTTACATTTATTTGTTTAATTTGTGTTTATTTCATTGATCAGTCTTAATAAAAAATAGTAAAAGTGCACATCGTGTGCGCCAAGCCAACAAGTAAAACAATAGCAAAATTGATCTTTTTTTTAACCTACTTTCAGTCTAAACAAAGACATAAACACGCAAAGCTGACATTATTTTTAAAAAGTGCAAATTTTATTTTAACCCCAAAGGAAGTAATTAGTGTTGGTTTTCCATACAACAACAAGTACCGCAATAACAACAAAATGATGTATGTTGACAACGAAAACAAAAAAAAAAGAGAAAAAATTATTGCAGTAAGAACCGCAACAATTTTAAATGTAGCGCCACCGCTGCAATAGCTCCTTCGCAGAATGTGTGTGAGTGTGTGTTCTTGGCAATTAAAACAGCCAACGTTGTCCTTATTTCAATACTCGTGGTCGTATTTTTGCCGTGGTCGTTGTAGTCGTTGTTGTTGTGGGTAAAACCGTTAATTAATTTGCATATTAATCATGCAGTTGTAGAATGAAAGAAATACTCGTTAAAAAATGTAAAATAAAAACACGCCAAAGTCATAAATTATTGAAGTGCAGGCGAAATGACTGCGCCCCAGCGCAATTACAGTTATGTAATTTCGCCTTTAATTACACACCGAAAGCGTTCAAAGCGTTCATAAAAGCGATACTGCAAAATTTCTCTAATTCCTCTCATTTTGTCGTCTTTGTTGTGCTTGCAGAAAACATCAAGCCGTTGACCTTCGATGAGGTCTATAATCAGAGCAGTCCCTCCAATTGCACCGTTTATGTGGGCGGCGTCAATAGCGCGCTCACCGCACTCAGCGAGGAAGTGTTGCAGAAGAGCTTCGCTCACTACGGTGCCATTCAGGAGATACGCGTCTTCAAGGACAAGGGCTACGCTTTCGTGCGGTAAGTTATAGAAGGCATACTTACTAACCGATCAATGTTGGATTATTTGCTTGTTGTTTTTGTTTCTAATAATGCTTGCCCCCGCAATAAAATAGCTTCTCGACCAAGGAGGCCGCCACTCATGCGATTGTTGGCGTACATAATACCGAGATCAACGCACAGCCCGTTAAGTGCTCATGGGGCAAGGAGAGCGGTGATCCAAATAATGCACAGACAATCGCCAGTCAGGCGTTGAACAGTGCCGCCGCCGCTGCTGCCGGTTTCCCGTATGGCGTTGGTGCCGCTGCTGCTGCTGCCGCCTATAGTCAACAGTTGGCTGCCACCGGCTGCTGGTATTCGCCAACACCGACCGCTTATCCGACAACGTCGGCCACTGCAGCTGCAGTGACGCCCGCTGCCGCTGCAAGCGCAGCCGCCGTGCAGAATCAGTTCCTGCAAGGCATTCAGGGCTACCACTTTGGACAGTACGGTGGCTATCAGCAGAGCTACATGGGGTGAGTAGGAATTTGTAAAACTTGATAAGTATTTTCAGAGCCTGTGTGTGTACGGATTTTTGTTTCTTCTTGTTGTTGTGAAGCTTTGGGGATTCTAAAATAAGCTGAATTTGTCGATATTTGTGCGACACTAAAAATGCGGTTAGCAGCTGCAGACTTGTAATGCATTCAACGCTGTTTTCGTTGTTGTTTTTGGCAATGATTGAACCGCCACCGGGGATACGAAACGTTGGAAAATGATGGATGAGTGAATTCATTTGCTAATTGCGAAAATTTTTTCATTTGCGCCAAAGCACATAGCCTGCTGAACGGGTGGTAAGGGTTAGGCAAATGCAAATACGTACATTTATGGTACACAAATACATACACAGAGTGATGGCGGATAGAGAGAGTGAAGGAGTGAGAGAGAGATAGAGAAATACAAACGTCACGCATGGTTGCGCGCATACGGCACGGCGTATGAAAATTTATTTCCGCATGCCCTTGTCAACAAAACGTATTTGCTTCGCGTAAATTTTGTTTTCCGGTTATGCCGGCAACATTTGTGCCAGCGACAACATAACAACAAGCACAATAATGGGTAACGACAACAAAGACAACAGCATTGCGCAGAACAAGGATAACAGCAGCAGCAACGGCAAAACCAAGAACAGCAGCGTCAGTTGTGCAATTTGAAACGACAAATGCTGGGCAGGCGTCTGACTGTGTTAATTTCTCTGCACATATATGGGTACGAGTATGAGAGAGAGAGTGAGAGTGTGTGGCATTGAATGATGGAGTGGTGAAAGGGAGTGGATGAACTTTTTCACTGCATCAAACGTTTTATTTAATCAAAAACCGCCGCGATCGTTTGCTCTCATTACAGCATGGGCGTTCAGATACCCGCTACCTGGCAAGGTGTTGCCACCCAAGCTCAGATCTCACCGGCACAACAATTGGCGACGGGTGTGGCCGGCACCGCTATACCGCAAGCCGCTGGTGTTGTTGCCTATCCAATACAACAGTTTCAAGTCAGCCCACAGGTATGTAATCAACGTGGAGAATGTTGTTGATTATGAACATGATGATTATGATTATGAGAATGTTGTTCGTGTTGTGTTAAAAGATGTGACTGAGTTTGAGTTTGTTGGTGGCTAAAAAAAAATAAAAAATCAGATTTTTTTTTTGTTTAGTTTGATTCAATTTGCTTGTGTATTTCATTTGCTAGGGTTTGTTATTTTTATAAAAAAAAATAATAATAATATAAATTTTGATACGCAATTTTGATCTTAAGGCATAATTGCTTGTGAATGCTTAATTGCATGTTATATTTTATATTACTTTTCTTAATATTATTGTCAACTTCAACTCATTCACGTCATCATCTCCTTATCAATCAGTTAACGAACAATTCTTTGCTTGCACATTATCAAAAGTTCTTTGCACGTTTTCAACTACATACTCTTTAATAGACTCACTTAATTGCACGCCATTGTATTCGCTCCAATTTTTGAATTTTTTCACAACTTATCGCAACCCAACACACAGCCCGCCTGCCAATCATAATACAAAGTGCAGAAGCCATCATTTTATTCAGACTCTAAATATTTTTTTCTACTACTTTTTTCCAATTCTTACTAACACCCATATTATTTTTTAAGGTTTATCCTTTACTTTTGCAGGCACAGTAAATCCACAAAAACATATGAAATAAATTAATTCAAAAATCACCATATACAACAACAAGAAAAAAATCTATTGCAAAAAACATTTTTGTGTAATTTGTTCAAAATTACAATCTGCGCTGTAAATAAAGATGCTATCTATCGCACAGTCGACGAAGATGACAACCACGACGACATTGACGTTGAAAATTTAATGAGAAAAATAAAAAAATATATAAAATGAGTTAAGCTAGAAAATAACACATGAAAATATCTGATTAGCAGAAACCTAAAAAACAAAACAAAAAAAAAATTTAATTGAATGAACAAAATGCAAAAAAATCAGCGTGGAAAAATAAGAAATATTTAGGGTTATTTAAAAGTAATATTAACCAAAACTATTTGCAAAAATAAGGCTAAATAGAGCACACATTATTCACACAACCGTACAGTCATGCACACATACACGCACAGCCCAGCAATTCCCAGCCATATATATGCATACATATAAATGTAAATGTGGTAATGTTAGCGTGAAATATGAATAACGATAATGACATAAGAAATGCTTATAAATAATAAATAATAAAACAAAAAATAAAACTTTTTGGTAACAGCAAACAAAAATGAAGCGTTGTAAAATATTTCACGGCAAAGCACATACTACATAGACACACATACACAGACACGGCGTACTTTGCATAAATCTACACATAATTAAAAATCAGTTAAAATTAATTTCATTCACACAAATACAAAGCCAAAAGCGTATGTTTGTATTTGTGTGGTTAAGTAAATACAGCTGAACAGAATAATCCAAATATAAAGACGAACGAAGGAACACATGAGCAAACAGACAAACAACGCAACAGCCTTCAGCTACGCGTCCAAAAAAGTGTTGCATACTTTCAAAATCGATGAGTTGTAACCCACACAATTTTCCTTAAGTAAGATTTGAAAAAAAAATTTAAAGAATAAAAAGTTAAAAACATATTTTCCTACATTACAACTAAAACACTAAAAGAAATATAGTACTTGTGCCCATAAAACCTTATTGAAGTTGATGAATAGTACATCAGTTCAACATTAGAAAGAAAATAAAAAGAAAAAAATATATATACATACATACATAAAAAATATTAAACAAAAGAAATCCCAAGTCAAAAGAATGTTTTCTTTTTAATTTTAGTTAGCGTGCTTTGGGAAAAAAGAGTACCAAATCAAAATCCCTTTTGAGTACGTTTGCTCTGTTTTTCTATGATTTTGCTTCAAATTCTTATTTAATAACTTTTTTCCTTTCCCAACACTTTTTATGCTGAACACAAGCACACAGACACAAGTTTTTGCACACTACACAGTACCAAAAGAGCTGAATTATAAAAGAATCGAAACCGTAACCGTAATGAAACCGAAAATACAAAGAAGAAGCCATAAGCGAATTGGTAACTTAGTTTTCCTGCTCAAAACATTTCCTAATAACGCAACTATAGTGAAAGCGTTTAAATAACTAATTAGTGATTGAAAGAGGGAGAGAGAGAGAGGGAGGGATAGAGAGTGTGTGTTAAAAGAAATAATATCTATTATATCATGATTTGTGATTGCTCAAGTAAAGACATGTTCCTAACTAACTACAACAACACTCAATACAAAAGCTAAAGCCGCACTGAAACTAATTCGATGATGAACGCAATACGATTTATTTATTTGTATTTATTTTTATATTCATATATGCTTTTAATTAATTATTTTTTATTATATAACACTTCTGTAGTGAAAGAATGAGTTCTTAGGCATTGAACAATTCAAGATCGTTTATTATAATGTGGTCTCATACACAGTTGAAGTATACAGATGTTTGCAATAAATATAGACAGAGAGAAAGAGAGAGAGAGAGAAAGATCTCTATTAAGTTATGCCCACTAGCCAATGAAAAATAATTACCGCTTAATTACGCCAGACTACGTTCTGCTGTCATGTAATAGCTTGTCGCCTCGTAAAAGCAGTTTACAAATGTCTCTTACCACTGAATAGCTGGATGCTGCAGATAAGTTACACAACATTACTAGCTTCTCTTATGGGCAGATTATAATGTGAAGAAAACTCTATTCACTCCCTGACCTATCAGGTCATTTATGGCCACATGCCTACCTATATTACAGTGATACTTTTGGGAAATGTTGATCGGCTTCAGTTACAATTATTTTAATGATCCTTGTGAGGTCATTAGGACAAAGTTAACAATTAATTGTATTGCCATCAGAAATAGAAATGTGTACCAAATTGCAAATCAATCAGTGAACAGGAAATTTCAATTACAAGATTTGAGCCACCAAGCCGAGTTAAATTAAAGCGTTTAAAAGAGATATCGTTTTGTTATAATCTCCAAAGAGATGAGTTACTCATAATAAAATCAAGCAGAGCGGGACGATTTCGAGGAACCTCGGTAGCAGAGGACTAAAAGTTGATATAGCTGACTCTTAACTATTCCTTTTATGATAATGGTCGAAAATTAATAATCTCGGTAGTTGAATGAAGTATTCTGAGTATGCTTCATTACATTAGTTTCCTCATACAAATATAATTTTTCTTTAAGAATATTTCGACATTCTTAGGAGATCGAACTAACAGTCTATCAGCCTAAAGTCCAGGGTTAAGTCTTCGGCATGCCGCGTAGACTCTTCAGCACAGACTGCAATAAAATTTAGGCTGTTTGGTTTTTCGTATTATACTGAAACATTTAATTGAAGCATTCACATAATTATGCCTTCATAGGCTGGGTTCTCTAAAGGAAACTAGTTTTTCCATTCAAAACCGTTAAAGATTCTTTGATGTGGAGTTCAGTTTTGGAATTTGCCCATCAAAAGTCAATTAATTTGCGGAATTTAACTCAAAAGTTGAGATAATGTAATTCAGTGACTTTAGTTTCTGATAGACTTCAAAAACTTATAAGCAAACGATCATTTAACTCAATTCAGAGTAAGAATAACTCTGACATCCAAGGCCACCCTAATTAAGTTTATACTCCTATAGTTCATACTTGACTCTTTGAAGTAAACCTGACTAAATTATTACACACAATAGTTTTGCAGTCCTTTGCTTTTAATTTTCATCAATTCTTATGTAGACGGAAAACAGCACAAATCAGACCATAAAAAATTATTGTTAAAGCACCTCATTTCGGCGTATCGGTGTAATCGGCGTAATCGGCGTAATAAAGTCTACTTTTGACATCCGTTTATCTAATAGTAGATTTGAGTGCGGTTACGAATCCAATCCAAGTAACTGCTCACACGCGTCAAGCCGGCAACGGTGCTCTTCTTGCAGTTCTGGAAGTGCCAGAAGGACATAATACCGATCTGTACTTGACGACCCGAATCCCTGAGCACCCACGGGCTGCCATTGTCGCCCTGGCAAGGTCCGGTGGTTGTCGGCGTGTCGGCACAAATGACATTAGCATTGGCGACAGCGCTGCCGTAAGCCGCTTGGCATTTTTGTTGGTTGAGCACCTCAAATGTAGCGTACTTCAGTGAGGTCGAGTACGATTCGCTCTGCGTGGTGGCGCCCCAACCGGTGAATACGGACCAGTTACCTGCATAGCTGTTGTTAGAACCGAGGCGTGGCAACTCGACTTTATTGATGTGGGAGTTGAATTGTATGGGGGCAGTTTGTACGACAGCAATGTTATTCAATAACGAGTGAGGATTGAATTGTGGATGTAAAATAACACTGCTGTTCGTTGTCACCACCACGTTGAGCGCTTTGTGGTCCTTTAGCTTCACAGCGCCGTAGTAGACAGTCAGATTGCGTGTACTGGAGTTAAAGGGTAAGCAAGGAATTATGTCTATGCACCAATTGGGAAGTTGTGCAATGGTTACTTACTCATAGACACAACTGGCCGCGGTCAGAATCCAATTGTTGCTGATAATAGAACCACCGCACCAACGGTTTTGTGTCCAACTTCTGGCATTAATCGCCACTTGATAGGGGAATTGTTTTTCCGATGCTTTGTTGCCATCGATAATGCGACCTTCAATTTGGTGTTCGCGTATGGGATCCGCGATCACGTCGCCGACGGTAGCGAGCGTGAGACAAACGGCAATAAAAATTTTCATGTTGCGGGTTACGAGAACGTTTTCGTTTTGATGGAGTAACTGTTTAATGGTTGGCTTTTTATAGACGCTACGGCGTAGGTTTATCGTGAAGTGATGAAAAAAAACTGATTTACTGATTGAGTGCGTAATCGAAAGTGTAGCCAGTTAGTCAGAAATGTTATTACTCAGAATTTCTATGCGCCAACTACTTATCTGGCACTCCTCAGTTACTCATTATCAAAGGCGTGCTAAACGTTTGTTGGAGACACAGATAAGTTAAGACATATTCAAGAAGCGTTTTTAATTACGATAAGAGATAGCAAAAATTAATTTGCAATTCCATGAAATGTTTTGATTGCTGTCAATAAAGCAGATCTGGATCTTGAACTAACTGAGATACACTTTACTGTTGAGGTACATTTTTTTCATTGTTTTTATGTAAAAAAAAATTATTTTCATTGTCTAACTTCACTGCATAAAACCAGCAACACGCTTTGTAAATTATGCAAAAAAAGTTTTAAAAAAAAGCAACGCGACACAAACTCATTTCTAATACCAAACCAAAAATAAAATATAAAAAAAATCTAAAAATAACTAGAAAATCTTTTTATTTGCTCAAAAATGTATAAATGTTTTAATACACGTCTTTGTCTGTTTATGTTTGCTAAGTGTTTACTTTTTTGTATTCCATTTCAGTTGCCAGAAGATGAGTGGTTAGCTGCAAATTTATTGTGTTAGTTTGTATCCGTGTTTAGGCAGAGAAAAATCAATTAGAACAATTCCGATTAAATCAGATGAAAAGTCAAATCGAATCAAATGAAACTAAATTAAATCAGTGCATATGCATAAAATGACATAATAGACCTATGCGCACACACAAGCAGACATCCATACACACACAAGTGGATATAAAGATGCAATGATATAGAAGTAGTTATTATTTTAGAAAACAGTAAAACGAATTGCAATGAAATGAAATAAAGCGCAAAAATACTTCAAAACAATCAAATATATTCCATCGATATTAATTGATATTAGCTAATGGAGCGTACACACAAACTAACTAAAAATAATAATCTGAAACACACACAGAGCTATGATACCGAAATAAACACAGATACAGTTGGAAGCAGCGCGTGTGAGTTTTTGTTATTTTGATGTGTTTTAATATTTGAAGCGATTAAAAGTAAACAAGCAAAAAAGTATATATAGAAGTAAAAATAATAATGGAGCATAAAATAACATATAATATTAATTGCTAAACTAGGTTTAGATACACATATATACAAACGAACATATATAGATGCAAAGGCAAGCGCAACAGCGGAAAACCTTGATGTCACCATCAAGCAGTAAAAAAGAAGAAATGAAATATGAAATATGACATAGTACATATTCACATATAGTATAAAGATCTATGAATATAGTATAGTTATATATAATTACTCAAATATATATTATATATACAACGTATTGTGTATTGTGTTAACTCTTGGTGTTGCAAAAAAAAAAAATATATATATATATATAAACTACACAAAAAAAAGATTACTTAGTGAAGCAGATAAAGCCTACTAAAAATTATATGAAAGAAGAAGTTATTTTGCACAACACTTTGAGTTGAAACTGCATTAAGAAAATGAAATGAAAAATAAATTAAAAATATCATCGAATTAATAAAATAAAGAAATAATATAGTTGAAAAATCAAGTAAAATAAAAGCTTAATAAAAATAATTCGGCTCTACCGAAGCTTTTATACCCTGCATAGTGGTTTGAATTGCACTACTTATATATTCTATTGAATATGCGTTGTACTGTAATTTATTTCAGGCTTTTAAAGACATGATCTGTCTTAACTTAAAGAGCTCATGATTTTTCGTCTTCAAGAACGTTTTCAAATTAAAGGAAGTCAGAAAATGTTCGAGATTCCCTTCCTGAATATATAATTCCTTGTATGAAGCTTATGCGAATTTATATGCTTTAGATTTTTGCCATTCATTTCGTAAGAGGCTCCTATTAATTATATACACATTTGATTCGAAATGCTCATCAACTGAAGTATTGGTACATAACATAGCTTCATTTAATACAAAAGCCAGGCAACAAAATCAGTAGGTATCTGCCTGAACAAGTATTCTTTGATTTATAGGCGGTTTTTGAATAATGGACTTCTAGATAACCAAGCTCACACTATTACGAATTGATTTCAAGTAAACAGTTTTTTTAAGTATACAGAAATGATGTATATACAATTTTCCATAGAACGCAGTGATTGTTTGGTCTCGTGAGGATTTGTTATAGGGAAGTTTGACTGTATTTCTGAACATCACACATCCAGTTCTTTAAATCCTAACTAAGATTGATTAAATTGGAGACAGAAACGTTGATTGATTGATCGCTGTATATATACTATGAGAAGTAATAAAAATGTTCTTCGAAAATTTGTTTTTGGTATAATTTTGGTTTGGAAGTCGGCATTATTTTAAATAAAATAAAAAAAAAAACATCAGTTGACTCGATTGTCTTTTTTGTAGATTTCCCACATTTTATAATAAACCATTGGGTGAGGAATATAAAAGAAACATTTTTCCTAATGCTCTTTATATAAACTTTAAGGTTGTTTTGGGAGAAGGTTTATTCTATGTTATAATACAACACACAAAAGTCAGAGGGTCTTGATCCAATGTTTTCTGTGAGGATTTGGTCTTCCCAATGCTTTAAAAATACTAATTTAAAAAACTTTTTGGGTTGCATTCTATGTAGGGTATACAAAATTAAAATCAGTTGATTTACTGTTGTACTGCTTCATAATGATGATTTTTGTACGCTAATTATCATGCATTTTTTATATGAGCATATTTTTATATAGGAAATACACATACACACAAACACAAATGAGAGATAGTGTACTATCAATGGATTAACTTACAGAAAGTATGAGTATTTAACGCGAAAATAGTGTGACAAGTTATGGAAAATGCAATGAAGAAATTTGATGTTTGAAGTAAGAGTGACGAAGAAGAGACATCTAGTTTTTAGAGAAATATTTTAGAAATAATATTTACATACACATATAAACACAGGCACACACAAGTAATTAGTTATCGGAAATGTGTAGGTGTTTGAAGCATAGAATGGGAAGCGAAAAACAAAGCATCAGAGCCAAGTAAATTGTTAGTATACTTTGAGGCGCCACAACATTAACACATAACCAGACGAACGTCATATAATTTAATGTGTGCAATTACATTAAAAATATAGTTGTAGTTTTTAGCACGAAAGGAAAAAAATATATTCAAAAAAATAAATAAATAAATAAAAATAAAATAAAATAAAAAATAGTTGTATTTGTAAATGTTTTAATGTTAGTGAGCGTATAAAAATATACGAAATTAAATAAATGAAACAGGAAACATGCAAACATAGGAAAGGTCAGGATTTAGTTAAGTTGTAGCGATTTTTATGTGGCGATCGAAATCCTGCGGCATTGAAAGGTGACACAAAAAGTGAGGTTAGAATTTTTGTTAATTTGTTTTTTACGATTTTGTTATGTCAGTGGAGTTAAGGGCGAAAGAAATGTAGCAGAATAGTGGTTAGTAAAACATGAACTAAATTAAAAAGAAGAACAAAAAATAAAGAAAACAACTAATAAAAGACAGAAGCATTTGAAAAAATTTAATGAAATTGTTGACCAAGAATGAAGATATTAAGAGCAGAGCAAAAAAAAAACAAAATTTAAATAAAAATTGATTAGTTTCTAAGCCAATTTAAATATAAGAAGTGGAATTAAAAATGTGTTTGAAGAGTTTGATTTGTTTGTTAATGTTTGCGCTACATATCAGTAAAGGAGAAAGTAGAAACGAGAAGCAGATGAGACGGTCAAAAAGCGTGGGAGACAGAAGCGACAGAAGTTTGCTATTAATAAATCAAAAAATGCGTAACAATAGAACTAAAAAAAGTCGTTTAGTTTATGGCTATTAAGCAATAAACACACAGACACAGAGGCAAATGAGAAAAGCATAAAAAGGCGTATTTCTATTGTGTAACAAAAACAAAATGAAAAGGATATTAAGTGTATCAAGTATAAACACTTCTACATGCAGCATACACACAGAACATACAACTATTTATATATATACAATACAATGCATACATATACAATATATATACATACAAATTATATATATATATATAAATATATATATATATATATATATATGTATTTATATGATTAACTATATACAAAAAAGGACTAAAAAAGAAAAAAAAATATTTTATAAGGCATACGAAATCTTCTCTAGCATGTTAGATCCCTTTCTCAAAATAACGAAAGTGTTGTGTTCTTTGATTCTAGTTTTGATATACTTTTCAGTAAAAGAAAAAGATCCTTTTTTAAGTTTGACTTGATGCTGTTATTTTAAAAACATTCCTCCAAGCCACTCACACTCATAGTTTACAAGAAACCCTCAACAACCCTACAAATGCCAATAAGAACGAAAAGATACAAAACTAAATAAAAAATATATATTTATGAAATACAAGAGGAAGAAAAACTAAATAGTTTATTGTAGAAGTTGTACTGCAATGATTATTGAAGAAATTAGTCAATTTGAATTGTAATTACTCAAGTGAAGTGAGCGCCGAATACAAAAGCCTCAAGCGCCAGAAGTGGCTCAGAGTAGCGAAAGCGCACAGCGCATATGGCAGTAAAAGGAGTAAAGTAAGGCAGCAAATTTAGCGTAAATTAAACTTGAATTCCAGCAGAAAAAATAAAATAAAATACAAATATAAAAAATAAAATTAAAAAGATGCAAAAATGAGCAAATTGAAAACCAAAAATCAATCAAGTGAAAGTATTACTTATGCTAAATATAATATTAACAAGATGAAAAAAAAACCAAAGAGAAAAGAAAAAAACTAATACGCAAATTTACACACATGCAATAGTACATAACGAATAAGTAACCTAAGTAACCAAGTACAGAGCAATAAATAAATAAATTTAATAATATAAAACAAAAAATTAAAATAATCAAAAAAAAAAAAATTTTTTAAAATTAGAATGTCCACAGCAAATGAAAAAGAATACAGAGGAGGGAAATTGCTAAACAAACACAAGAAACTCATATTTAGCAACTAAAGGTTCTAGTTGTGTAAGAGGTTATTAATGCAACGGAAGGCATGCAGAAACATGGCGGAACAAATTAAACGAAAATAGTTACGATTTTAAATACAAACTCAGACACACAAACACACTCACACACATATATATATTCTCCAACACAAAAAGACATATACAGACAGCAATAGTTGGTACCAATTGACATACACTAAATGGTCTAAAAATTCGATATCGAAAAATGCTGCTTATTGATTGGTGACGTACAAAAGTATGCAACAAAATATTTTCAATATATTACATTAAGTGAAGCAAAGAAGTGAAAAATGTCTAAAATCTAAGCTGCAAATATAGAAATCAAAAAGAAGTGAGCAAAAATCGAAAATAACACAAAAAGGAATGTCAAAAATCCATACACAAAAAAAAAAATTGAAATAATAATAATAATAATAGAAACATTAAAAAATCAAAAAAAAAAAAATATAAAATATAAAAATGGTTAAGCACAAAATTACCAGCAAAATTTGAAAAGATATTATGTTAAACAAGAAAAAAATATATATGTTAATATACATATAAAAAGTATATATATATAAAATTAAATACCAATAAGAACGAATTACTATGAAAGTAAAGAAGAAGCAAAGATATCGACTGCAGCAATGCAACTATTTTGTAGAAGTTTAAGCATATTTGAGTGTTTATGCGATACAAAACAACAACAAGAACAACAGCAAATATTATGTAATATTAATATAACATTAAAAAATTGTTTAGTTGTATCTACAAAAATTAAAACAACAACCACAACAAGAATACAACACGAAAGATGTCTATTCACAAATGACGAACAAGAAATATGAGACAAATTTTGTGGAACAATATAATTGCAAAAGTTAATCAAATGAAAAATAACAAAACGAAATAAAAAAAACAAGATAAATAAAATAGAACCAACAAAAATTATATAAATAAACAAGAAATTGAATATTTTAAATTGGCGAAAGTATTATATTATTTCGCAGTCAAAAGCAAAAAAACTTATACAAATTGTATAGAAGAATAAAACAAAACACCAAAAAAAATAAAATAATAATAAGAAAATTAAATATAAATTAATAAAATGAAAATTTTAAATGAAGTAACGAAATGCAAAACTCAAAATAAGTAATTGAAAATAAATATGAAGAAAAAGCAAAGAATGGCGCCAGAAATATTATTAGCTGGCAGGTGAGCACAGTAAAGAAAAGTAAAAAACGGACAAAAGAAAAATGAATAAAATTGAATAAAAAATAAACAAATGATAAAATAAATAAACAAAATAAAAAGTAAGAAATAAATAAAACCAAAAATTATATTATATATATACATAAATGAAATATTGAGAACAAATAAAAACATTTTGTAAAAATAAACGACAATTTTGTGTTTTTTGCTGAAGCCGGGGGAAAATGTTTTGTGATGATGGGGTAAAGAGTCTTGAAGTTTTTTGAAATGTTGTAGTAGTTTCAATGTGAATAAAAATTTTCTTTTGCAACAATAATATTCACTGCAGGAATTTGGCCCGATGAAACATTAACCAACTTAGATTGAAACACAATGGAGGACTAAATTATATTTTATATAATTCTAATCTTATATATGATTATAATTCAGCTTTGAATGACGATGGACGAACAAATGATTGATAAGAGTGGCTTGCCTGTTAAGCACTCAGAGTTTGTGTGTAGCATTTCCAAAAGATATTTTCTTGCTCATTATATAATGGTAATGACTTTCTTTATATAACTTAAAGTCATTCCCTTTAATTAAGCAGTACATTCAAAATGTCATCTGTCGCGTGGGATGAGCGGTTCCTTCAGGCGATGATACACTTCCTGAAATCGGAGAGCGGAAGCCCTCAGCGAAATTCAAAATTA
This sequence comes from Cacoxenus indagator, assembly GCA_035041755.1. Lineage (NCBI taxonomy): Eukaryota > Metazoa > Arthropoda > Insecta > Diptera > Drosophilidae > Cacoxenus > Cacoxenus indagator. The sequence goes on from JAWNKX010000379.1 coordinate 739,405, forward strand.
AAACAACATTGAAAACCAACATTGGGGAAAAATGTGCGTTTCGAATACATGAAATAATGGTGTGCGAAACATGGCGTGGAGTGACAGGAAACTGGAGAGTAAACAGTAGAAACCTACGATTTTCATTTTCACAAAAGTGTGAATATGAGTGTGTGCGTGTGTCCGTGTGTGTATCTCGCTGAAACATTCAAACGCGAACGAGCCTCGAAGGTGAATTCGATAAAAAAAGATTTTAAATCGTTTGTGGTACACGTAACAACGAACACAAATGCGATCCCAATGTCCTACAATAACAAGGAGTGGTAAAGGAAAGCAAACCAAAGCAAAGCAAATCGAAACAATTGCAAAGACAACACGTGCAAAAATAACAAATCCAACAATTCTAGGAGCAAATGTTGAGGAAACTTGCCAAAAAAAAAGGAAATCTAAGAAATACAAAAAAGGCTGAGAATAAATGGCTGAATATGTTTAAAACAGTGGCATAATTTTCTTCAGCTCCGTTTTTGTTAAGGTTCGCCGTGTATATTGCAGCTTGTTGCTTTCGTTTCCTCACATTTTTTTGGCGAATTGTTTCCCTTTGAACTGCCGCCGGCTTCAATATTCGACACAAAACATATTATTGTTGCTGTAGTTGCTTTATTTTCTTCATCCCCTCTCTTAAAATTAATACCACACCATGACTAAATTTGTTTTGAAGCCTTAACGCATGCCTCACATTTCGATTTACATTGCAAATCGGCGCAATTTCGTCAAATGTCTCTCAGACATATATGAAGCCACATGCCTTATTAACCCGCCAAAGCTCTAATTTTACCATAGACTCTAAATTTGATGAGATTTCATTTGTGTCTTCTGAGTTTTGAATGAAAGGCGTTATGGAGCACGCCATATAGAGGAATTGAATTGAAAACAATGAAATCAATGAAATCACTATAATCACTGAAATAACTCAAAACCAACGAAATAATCGATATAACTGGAATCACTAAAAACGCCGACATCAAGGAAATCACCGATACCACCTAAATAAAAGAAATCACTAAAATCTCCAAAATATCCGAAATCATCTGAAATTTCTAAAATCACTACAATCACTGCAATTACTAAAATCACTTCTACTTTTGAATAACAGAAATCGCTGAAAATACTACAGTCAATGAAAATACTAAAATCACTGGTGCTTTTGAAAACCGATGCAGCTCTTTTTTGCGATTATTAATTTACAGTGAAAAAAATCACAGGTAGTGAAACATCGCTTGAATAAACTTTGGAAACAGTTCTCAGCGAAGTGCCACCACCTGCAAACTACTATTTATTTCGCTTCAATTACTATGTCAAGATAGGAAAATAGCGTTGCTCTGATGATTGTGCTGAAGTTGAAGAAAACTTTAGTTAGTTGTAACTTAAATTGTTCCCTAAATTCGTTTTTCTCTGGAACCCAAGCTTTCTGAACAAAAATTGAACTTGAATGGTCTACTCTGAGAATCGGCTCTTAGCACAAAAATGATTCCGGAACTCCGGCTCTGGAACGCGATGGTTTTCAGGTCTTGTCACAACGACTCAACTTATTACACTCACTTTTTTTCGCTGCTATTTGCTGTAGCTGAAATTTATGAAAATGTCCTGACCAAAGCGCAACGCTCATATTTCATCCAACGAATGTGCTGGTGGGAAAAACGAACGAAACAACATAAAAAGAGGCATTTTCTTATGACTCAATGCAATTGCAATATTTCTGCTTAGGTTATTATCAAAGTCTATTTTAGATGCCGGCCAAGACTTATGTAATGCACCTGTGAACGCTGCTATTTGGTTGTGTGTATGCTCGTCTACTACCGCTTTCGATATTTTAATAATTCCTATGCATGAGCTGTCACTATAATATACAGGAATACGCATTTTCTATACTCGTGCTTAGCCACATACAACTTAAGAAGAACAAGATATAAAGAACAAGCATAGCATTAGAAAGACAACGAGTGTGAGTTGTCAGTGTGGAGGTGAGCAGGCAAGCTCAACAACGATGGTACTGATGATAATGAAGTTGTTGATGACACAACGGAAGCAGGAAATGCGCAAATAGTAACATACAATTTTTTACAGCAGCCGAAGTGACTGGTTTGGTTGTAGAGACTTGGCATGTGTTGAGTGCAAGAACTTCGGGTGGCGGCAGCTGCAGCTGCTGCTGTTCGTGGTGTGTAGTGTCACACACTGAGTGGCAGGATATACACCGCAGATAAGCACTAAAGCAGACGACACGACTTAAAACAATAGAGCATGACATTAAACATATACTGAAACAAGATATTGGATGGCATACATGGAACCGAAAATGCACACATACCAGTAAAGCTGGCGACATTTTGTGCCTGCAAAACACAACAGGAAAACAGGCAGTCAGACAAGTGTTTGGGATTAAGTGTGATAGTGTATGAGAGAGAGAGAGAGAGAGAGAGAGAGAGAGAGAGAGAGAGAGAGAGAGAGAGAGATGGATAGATAGAGATAGATGAATTTGGCTGATTTGTAGCTGCGTATGTGCTTTATGCTCATCTTGGCTAATACAAATTAAAGTAGACTGTTTGAAGTAAGCATCCAATCTATTTCTGCCTAGAATTTCTCTTCACTATGCGACGTTTGAAATTTAGCGCCTGCAGGTAGGCAACGATCGACTTGTGGCTTGTTAAACAATGAAGCAGCAACAGAACAGCAGCGCACTAACAACGGAAGCCGAAACAAGCACAAATAACATTTTCCAATACGCAACATCATTAACATGCAAAGTAACATGAATTTATGAGCCCCGTCGATAAGTAAGGACACGCAGGAAGCATAAACATCGAAGGACTGAAGGCTAACCGAATGTGCTCATCGCTTTTTTTTATGTATTGCGGTTGATGCAGAACATGACAACGACAACAATAACAGCTGGCAGCGCAAGTCAAAGTAAACCGTCGTCTTCGTCGTTGTTGTCGTCGTTATCGAGGCCAACGCTGGCCGCGTCGCATATCAGCGTCGTCATCGTCATCATCAACGTTGAAAGCAAACAATGCGCCGGACACGTGGCGAACTTGTAGTTGGTTTATTACAAAATGGCATATTACCGGACGCTTATGACTGTAACTGATACAAATGCCACCCCAAGGACCAAAAAGCAAGCAAGTAACGAACAAGGAGGATAGTAGCGAACACGCGAGGCAAAAGTCGAGCGAGCATAATGAAGCAAATAACATTCGCGGAGCTTAGGAAATAAACAACAATTCGCAAGAACAACAAACACCTCTGAAATGTCACTCTGTTATATCTACGAACATAAAGTAACTGGAGCATCGACTGAACATCAACCGAATATCCGCACAAGTAAACACAAAACAGGACAAATATCCTTTGGTGATAAAGCCTCATAATAAATGTCGACCTTTCGTTTTTCCATTTATATTATCACATCTATGCCAGCGCCGCACAAGTGAAGGCACATTAAGTACATAAAAAAGTTACTCATACGCCGCTTTGGCCGCCGTTGAGCATCCACGTTGCTGCCACTCGTTGCTTGCTGTGGTTGCTTGCTCATGTTTTTGTACCTGTTTGGTAGAGTATGTTGTATATTAAAATTTATAATAAACGACAAGAGCAAGAATAATAGAAAAACAACAACAACAACAACTGTACAATGAACTGAACTTAACTAAACTGAGCTGCAAGAACAACTGGGCGTGTGCATTAAGGACCTCAACACAATTCATTTCACAGTTTCACTTGGCTGCCGTTTGCTTTACATTTTTATGTTTGTTGTTGTTGTTGTTGTTTTTTATGGTAGAGCATGTACCTGTGAAACTGAGAAATTTATGTTATTTCAACATTTTGAGTATCAGATAAGCTAATAAAAAATATTCTAATTACATAACTGACTCGCAACTGCTCTTATTGTTGACGCTGACGCTGTTGTTGTTGTTGAGTTTATTATCTTTTGGCATTATATGCCATTGCTGACAGTTGCTGTGGCATTATATAGCGCCGCCTTCATGACAATGACATCGCCTGCTTAATGAAATAAGCCATAAGAGGCATTTAGAGTTGAAAGCACCAGCACCCATCACAGCCATCGTAGCCATCGAAAACCATCGTCAGCATATGCAGGTAGAATTTATTTTAATTAGACAAAACTTCGCATGGCATGAGCAACTCGAACACTCGAATCTGAGCTGTGATCGCGCTTTTGGTCTCGTCAACGCACACCCCACCTACGGTTTCCACACGTACGCATTAAAATTGTGTTGCCGTAAAAACGGGTGACCAACGGGGACTGTTGATGGTGAGGTACATGTGGGACGTTGGTTTTCGAGTTATGCCTTTGCTTTAATGAATTTTCACATTAGCCAATGCCATGCAATGTAGCCATAATAACCGGGCACAAGTTTAATTAGTGCAGCACCAAATGACGTTGTATGGTATGGCTGAGGTGAGCTGAGCGAAGTGACCGAGCAAGCAAAACTGACCAAACCTTAACAACGGTGCGTATAAGCAGCGTCGTGATAAAATGCTCTTTCAAGGTTCTACTAACACACAAACACACTCACAACATTGAACACACCTTCAACTCCGATTTAATAGCTGCAATCCATCCATTTGCAACAGCAGCGCTCAGCGCGTTCAGCGTTCAACGTGCAATGTCCACCGTCCAGCGTTAAGTGTCCTTTTTTCGGCACATAAAAACAAAGCTCGTGTACAACAATAACAACAACAAGAACAACAATAAAAGTTTCGGTGCTGAACTAATAATGGCACCTGTCAAAATTCGTTGAAGTTTTGCCAGCACAACGAATGTGGCCTGTGGGTTGAGGGTTGTGGGCTGCGCGTTGAGGTTTGCGTTGCATACGATGCTCGCCAAATCCGGAAAAGTGGCATTCTGAGTGATTTTGTTAGCAGTTTTTGTCATTTGGTGGATTTAGCTGATAGCCAATAGTCGAATGTGTAGTGGAAGGAGCTACATAAGTGAACGCTACTCATCAGTGTGGTGGTGGGGAGGTGGTGATTGAGTGATATCTGTTATAGTAGCGTGCTCAGTTTTATGCCAAGCAATGATATATGACTGAATGGATGAGTGATTCTTAACACGAAGAGTGAGTTGTAAGGAAAAGGAGCCAGAGTGTTAGATGAATGTGAGGCGGATGAAGGAAGCTGAGGGCAACAAACGGTAAGAGTGCAAAAAAAATAAAAGTAGAACTGCAGAAACGAATAAAATACAATGAAGTTTATCACCCGACCACAAAACAAAAACGTGACATTCAATATGCGTTCGCAGACACATGTGCCACACCCACCTCAAAAAAAAAAAAAATAGACTCCCACACGACGAAGCACACGTTTCGGGTGCATTTGTTTGGTTTTATATTTTTATCTATTTTATTTTTTATTTATTTATTATTTTGAGTATAACCTTTATATTTGCGACTTTGAGGTTCGACCTTGCTGGTTTGATATTTTTGGCGCCTTAAATTGGCTTCGCGATTTCATATATTAAGCCAAATTTTTTATTTAAGGTGTGGGCTGGTATACAATAAAATATTGAGGGAGGTGAGTAGAGTTTGAATGCAATCAATCAGCATTACGAGATAAATCGGGTTATTTGTCCTTCTCTCTGAGTGGCGTTGTCATTTAAGGCGCAGAGAGCATTAAACTTAAGACTTGGTCATACATTGATGTACTTATTTGCGATTTACCTGCGAACTCAATATACATGAAATGGTTGGTCAACGTTGTTTCATAAATACAGGGTGCCCACTATTAATGCAAATTTTGGATTAAATACAAAGCACAATTTTTGAGGTGAAACATCTTTGGTTTCAGTAGGGTAACATTATAAAGCGTAACGCTCGTATACAATCAAATATTGTAACGCTCACATACAATCATAGTACATAGTCGTACAGTTAAATAATTTTCCTACCTGAATCTGTGTGTCGACTCAGTGGCCTAGTGGAAGTGTACTACGGCTGCCGTTCCAGTGGTCGAGCGCCAATCCCCACTGTATTATGTTAACTGATACTTGTAGTGATAACAAAAGTTGGTCGAAGTCGTATTTTTGACCTTTGACTTTTCATTTAATAGTTGGGCACACTTAACTATTAAAAGGCAGTGGTATAACCGTGTACAACAATTCCAACTAGAGCCCTCCAACTAGTTTTATTATATTTAAAAAAAAACTCAAAAAAGTTAGAGTTTTGAAATTACAGCTCTTTTAAAAAGTTGATAATGCTGCTGTCACGACTGGTCAAAGGAATTCGACAAACTGATATCTCTGATGCCAACAATTGGATACAATAACTACGCTAATTAGAGGAAAAGCAAAAAAAACTTTTTCGGTTTTAGGAGAAAAAATGAAAATTCATGGACAAAAAAACCAGTTTAATCACTTCTGACTTCAATAAAATATGGTAGGCACTAATTGGTGAAGATCAAAATGCAACCAGAGCGGTTGAGATTAAATTACAAGTACTAGTCTTTCACATGAAACTAATGTACAAAGGCCATGGCAACGTGTTAAGATGAAACGCTTTAGATGAGGTCTGCCAAAACCGGTGCCGAAAAGTGCGCAATGCCTGTGTAGTCGATAGTGGTAGCAATTGAGGCGTGTGTTTTAATTAAAAATTCAGAAAATTCCGCAGAAGAAAATTTCCGTTTTCTCATATTTTTTTCTTTTTTATTAAATAATTTTTTTTTTTTTTTAAATTGTGTTTGGTAAAGCAGAACGTGTGGTAGTGATTCGCTTGGCAATTGTTGAACAAGCCACAGGACACTTCATGAAAGCGGCCAACATAACTGAACGCGAACACGAAAGGCAATACGACACAAGTAGCCTAAGTCACAGTAACAGCAGCAATGCAGACAAGGACGAGCGTAGCGCATATACTGGCAGGATAATACAAAAGTGCACATGGCGCTCCGGCAAGGACACGAATCAAGCAAACTGGCAGGCAGGCAGGCAGGACGCACGTTGGCATTAAAAAGCTTAAAGGAAGACAACGAGTGCAACGCATGAATATCGCTTTGGTGTTCACAGCGTGTGTGTGTGTGTGTCTGTGTGTGTGTGTGAAAGGATGGAATACAACGAGGTTGGAAGTTAGACGCGCGGCAATTGCGAATGCGAATGGTTGCCATGTCAACTGGTAACTGACATTGGGATATGTGGTTGTGCGGCACTTCCGGTGACAATGTGCATTGCGAAACGAAACGAAACGAAGTAACGACGGACAAGCGCGCAGCAGAGGAGACGGGCAACAGCAGCACCAGAAGTACCAAGCGACAGTCAAACGAACAGACGGACAAACGACCATTCAACTGGACATTAGCATGGACACAAACACATACACTCACATACACGCCGAGACTGGCATAAACGAGGCGTCAGAGCAAAGCCAAATAAAAAGCCAACTCAAGCCGTTGTTGTATGAAAGCTCGATGCCGACGAATATTTTTCTTCTTTCACATGAAAGCTAAACCGAAGCCGTGCAAAGGATATTTTCAGATCTTTGCATATGTGTGCATGTGTATGTCTATCACGTTGCTGGTGTGACACGTTACTAGCACATTGATGATATGAATACACAGACACACGCACACACCTACCTACAACATTTACAATATGGCGCTCAGTTTGTTTGGCTTTGATGCTGATTCAAATCCGCTACACTCAACACGATCATCATCAACGCCGTAAGGACTTTGAGCAACGGATAAGCAGAACGCGTATGAAAGCGCAACACTGTCGGTTTTTGTGTATATGTGTGTGTATGTGTCTGTATTTGTATCGTTCCGGCAATCGTCGTCCAAAATGTCGAGTTGTAGTTGAATTATAAAACTAGCAAGGACTCGCTTCACTCGCTCATTCATTCATTCATTCGTTCATTCGTTTGTTCATTCGTTCATTCTTCGCTTGTCTTGTCATGATTTATGGTGAAAGGACATGTGTAATTTTAAGATCATAAATTTGTCACCACTGAAAAACATTATTTGGTAAGGCAAAGCTAACGAAAAAGAGTGTATCTTTTCATTTATGTCTGTTCCTTTTTTTGTGTGTGATTCAGGAAATGTGAAATTCTCGACACCACGTCAAAATGACTTTCAAATTAAAAGCGTAGCAAGTGTCCAGCACGAAAGGACATTCATTCAATTATTTTTTGTTTCTATGCCAACAGTAAAATATCACATTTTGTATGATGACTTTATTAATATTGCTTATCGTTGTACTATCAGAAAGGCATTCTTATTGCTCTTTGCCCATTAAGCGTTTATTGCAATAAGGTTCCAACAAAATGCAACGATAAATACGATTAATAGCACTTTACATCGTCGTTGTGATTATTATCGCACATTTGAGCGTTGTCTATTAGGAGGACTCTTGCTTTTATTTGGGTCGGTTGTTGACATGGTCCGTTGCATTTTAACTGTCCATTCCCTTCTTATAAACCAACGCCTTATTAGTTTTTTATTTTGTTTGACATATATTGAAGGAATGACATGAAAATCTTTAATTGGAAGTGCACAAAAGGCATGTGTCTTCAAAATGAAATTGGAAAACTCGAGTCGCAAAATGAAAATTTAATGGGTTTAAGGACTTTACTAGTATCCCAGAGAGAGCGGTTAGGTTATATTGTATATGATTTTGCGCTATTCATGTAGTAATGACCCTATTAACAGACCTAAGTTAATTAAATATGATATAAAAGTATTATCATAAGATTTTGCTAAATCTACCACAGGAATTATTTTCAACTGAATGGTTCATCAGCATTCAAATTATTAACGGCATTGGTAGGCAATCCTCTTAGGTTGGTCTTGGGAACGTCTCGAGGAAGTTCGATGAGAGTGAGTAGTGGAGAGAATCAATGTATTGTTCATAACATAAAAAGCCCAACCTTTTTTATCAAGGAAGAGCTCCTTCTTATAAACCTTTTTTTCTTACACCCTGAGAGAACCAAACGAGATGACTGGGGACTGGGATATGATTGTTCCACTGGTATTATTGCGCCCCATATTTCATACCAGAGATATAAGGTCGTTGATATGGATAAGACCAACACATACCGGAATACATGCCGAAAGTGCTCCCCAATTCTGCAGAATAACATACAAATAGATAAAGGTTTGTAATCTTGCCCTTGGCTCTCTGAGTTAATATAATTTCATTGAGAGAAAATACACACCATGGCATAATATATACGTGGTTAAAGAAAAAGGGAAAATTAACGAAATTCTTTGGACCATTTTGCGGGTCCAAAGAATTGGACCGATCTACTAGAATAACTTAAGACAGGCAAACATATTCAACACCTTAGTAAGGGGCGCTGCACGAAATCTCCTTTTATTACTTTGGAACAATCTAGTTATATTAAAAAAGGGCAAAAAGCGTTTGTTTCCCTCTGCTGCCCGTAATATTCAACCAATTTAGTTGTCTTTATTTTTTAATATAGATACTTATGATACAAATTTGATAGGGAAATATTCTTTTTCTTTCTTTCTTTGTTTTTAGCGAAGCAGGCGGGTTTCAGCTAGTACAATATAATATTAGCTTGCATACTGTCTACCTCAACGACAATGCTAGGCTTAATCTGTCGTTATTATTATTATAATTTTTTTTTTCATTTTTTTTTTACTATTACTGTTTTTTTTAATACTAAGCTCAGCTTGGTCTCGCAACAATATAATCACTCGCTGTAGGTAGGTTCAAATGGCTTCATATTACATTTGGAAGATCTAATCAAGCAGTCCGCTTGCCTTTAAAAAAGTACTCTCAAGTTATGATTTGGTTGGTTAGGCATATTAGATGACAATAGGCCTTAATTATAATAATAGACCGATATAATAATTTTCAGTCGATCGTTCATCTAATCATGTTAGGTGTAGTATATAAAAATTATCTCCCTGACCGAATTTCATTGTTGTTATGGTTGCTCATTAATTTCACTCAACGTTTTTATGCATTGTCATAAAATTAATTTTATTACATACACACATAAACACTAATACAAATACTGCTGGTCAAACACACTCATGCACATAAGAGCATAAGTAACGAAGGGTCATCGAAACATATCGTTATCGCGAGTAAAATAGTCGACAAATCGAATGAATGCGACGAACGTTTGTACTGGTGTTTGCCTAATTAGATTACTTTTGCCGGATTTTGTGTATTAGCCAAATTAGTGACGGTTTCAGTTTTACGATAGTCACACACAACTGTGTTTGTAAGGTGTGTGTGTGTGTGCAATTGTGTTAATTTAGCTGGCAGTTTATTTTTGGCTCCTTTCTCAGTCGGTCGCTGGGTCATTCGATATGCTTCAATGGCAAATGACATTTTAAGACTTTATGGCAACAGTTGAGAAAATAATTGATATTTTATTAGTTTTCGCATCATTTATTGTTGTTCTAAGTTGTGTGTAACGGCGTTGTCGCATTTTTTGCTAATCGGTTTTGTCTGGCATAACACACGAGCCACTTGACTTTTGTTTATCTGGTTAAAGTGGCTTAATTTTGACGCATTTAAATTGATGTCTTCTTACAGCGATGAGTTGACTTAATGAAATAGAAAAAGTGTTGCATTCATTTGTGTGTGTGTATGAGTGTGTGCTTTAATGCACTTGCAGCAAATTGCAAATTTCTAACCTCTTTTTTATCTGCACAATTTTCTGACAATGTCGGAATTAATCACATTACTATGTGATGGCTTAAAAGTCTTCATTTGCAATTAGTTCAAGAAAAATTAATCTGTGTAATTACATTACAAAGCAAACACACAGAAACTGGTACAAAAATGCAATTTGAGTTAACTAGAAAACGAAGTTAGTAGAAAAGCCTCAACAATAAAGACAAATGTCAGTACACTGATTAGAAATACAAAGGCCCAAGCATATGCATAAGCACAGGCAATGCACGAAATCAACTGCCTTCAAAAGTATGCAGTGCCTTTTGTGTGCCTTTTGTATGCGTGTATGTAAGCTATCTCTTTCCGCCATCGTAAGTGCGTATGCTTGATTTTTATACGTCGTACACTTGAGCAAATAACCGACGGCCATTATTGCGAAATTTTTCGAAAATTAAAAGTAAATATTAGAAGCAAAAACCTCGATCTAATGTAAAGTGAAATGAAATATTTTGTTTTCTTTAAGCATTTACCTTCAATTTATGCATTTATGCAGAGCTGGATTGAGAGTTAGTGAAAAATATACACGAAGTATTTTTCAGGGCTACAAACTAAAAATAAAAATTTGAATGAAACGCGCTCCCTGGTTTGATTTTGCTTAACATTTATGGTCCCAAAGTGCTGTTTATCAGAGTTCCCCAAAAAAGACATCGAAAACCATCTAAAATTATTGTCGACGGTGTTAATGATATAACATGTAACTTCAAATTGTTGGATAACTTCATCAGCAGAGATAAGTATTTTACAAAAACCGATCAATGTCCCACATCTACACATTAAAAATATTATGTTCCACTGTTCAAAATGGCAAATCTGTCAAATTTCTTTACCGATTTCTTTGAAATTTTTGAACAACGTTGCCTGGATTTCGAGCCTGTTTTTACAATATATAGATAAAAACATTTTTTAAAAGAAATAAATATATTAATCAATAATTTATTATAAATTCCCAATGAGGTAGTCAGCTGATATTTATGATATAAATATTTTCCAGCATTTCTATTTCGCATCTAAGATTAGCTATTCTAGGTTTAAGTTCCCTGTTTTTTCCTTTTTATATACAGCATCAAATCAAGACTGTATCTCTGTAACGTAGTACTGTACTAAAATTTGGGTAGTTTCTAGGTAGCGCAATGATTATTAAAGTTAACTCGTCTCAACAAAATATATTATAACGTACCTTGGAAAATCAAGAATTCCACTTATTTGTATTCATTTTTCTCTATCTTAGGACCTCTAACTGGTGCTCTTACATCTGCTGCTTCTTCTTCTACTTCTGGTAATAAGATAATGAGTTAAAATTCGAGTAATAGAATTCCATTCTACGTTACCACTTTTCTCTTAGACATTTAAAGTTCGATCGGTAGAGACTTTTCTTTGTGAGAATGGAACAACATGTGTAGCTGGCTGAGTTTACATATTCGCTTCATCACACCATTAATTTCTAAATACAAAAGCCATATTCAATCAAAGCATAAACTGTTATATACTTTACACTTAAGCTGTCCATATATGATGAACATATTCATGTGATTCCATCGGGCAAGTGAACAAAATTTTATGTTTTACATGAACATCGGCTCCTCAACAGCACCATACTTGACGAATATGCCGTCAAACTCGAGCGAATCACATGTTCGCCGTGTATGGCCAGCTTTAATACACAGAAATATGTTTCCACTAAACGTAGCTCAGGCTTGGCTTGAAAAACTTCAACTATGTAACAATTTGATTCAGAAAAGGTTTTGCAGCCCTGCTATTTCATTTGTGTGTGTAAAAATAATATTCCAAGCAGCTGTTAAGCACTGTTTGAGTATTTGCTTGTCTTATGCGCAATAATAAAATAAACATGAGAAAGTGAAAAATTGTGAAAATAGGGCGAAAAATAATGAAATGAATAAATTAATGTCGATATTCTGGTAAGAGATGAATTTTGACATAATCAAATGTCATTAGAGCTGATTAGTTCAGAATGAAGTTTGACAAGAACTGTTAACCACTGGGCGGATGAGAACGATTGGTGGGATCAGGAGTTTTATTTGGCTTATAAAAACATGTCAACATTATTTAATATTTGTAGAATAAGAATTTTGCCATAAGACAAACTGACATTAAAGCTAAGACATATTGAAATTACCGTTCCTTTTCCTGAAACTAGATCAACTTGGAATCTAAGCAGCTTAAATATGTTGGCAATCCTATATTTGTAGTTGTAACAATTTCACTGTGAAAAAAGAAGAGATGTATAGCTATAGGTTAATGATAGACCAACATGGCTATCAAAATTCAAAGTGTATTTGGTGAAATCTTTAAGAGTCGAATTCTGCTGGATTGAACATCGAATCGAAATGGTCTCAAGTAAGAAAAAGTAAACATAAGCTATTCCATAATTTTATCTTTCTTTATATGCTGCCATGAAAGTTAGATATTAGTCTTATGGTCAGAAAATCTATCGATGAAATGGTGCTAAAGTGGTTTGACATACTTAGCGTTATATGACAATCTTTGCCAGAGATTCAAGGTAGCAGATCATTTCTTCAAAGGAATGAGTACTGTTCTTAAGAGCCTAGCGCATTCCTTTGGAACTGTCAGTAAAATCTCTTCAATATGAATATTGATTCTAGCAACTAAATGCTATATTTTAATTTTTTTTTTTTTGAAATGATCGATCAACATTTTAGACTGTAAGCAAACATATGGGAGCGCCTTTTACAAATTTCAAGATTGTTGCGCTCATCTGATACACTGCCCAAGGAACTTCTCATCTAAGAAAATCGTTGGATTTATAACGTTCTTGGGCTCGTGACAGTTGTCGACGCTCTTAAAATTATTTTATTACCTGATTTATTATCAAAAACAAGAAAAGAGGCAAGCCGTTCTGGCTCTTTCTTACGCTCGCAACAGTTGCGAGCCACCAACAATGGGCATAAATCCAGTAGTCCAATGTTAATTCACAGGCTTCCCTTAAAAATGGCATTTAATCGGTCTTTGATATATCGTGGTAAATGTCTATTAAGCGTTAGTGTTTTTCTATGCGAGAATAGCCCATTTATGTATGGCATTAATTGGCAGTATGAGCATTTCGTACACAACCGTACAATACGTTGCGCCTTTCAGCGCAGCTCAGAGTTGTAATAAATTTATGTGCATAAAAAGTAGAGATATTATAAATATATCTTTTTTTGTTTGGAACACCTTCCTCGCAACACTTTTTTTGTTTGCATACGTGTGCGATCAATCAATGAAACTTACAATGGAAAGAGGCCGCATGATTGTTGCACGCCGTACCCCAACTACCGCCATCACTCATAGCTGAAACTAGGCTATAAAATATGCGAAAAAATGACAAACTTTGTAAGGGACGAGCCAAGTATCGTCAGTAGTGTTTGGTAGAGACTAGCAGCACTTTTCATGGACATTTGACGACAAAAGTCGTAAAACGAAAGAGTTTTCACTTTGATGACTCTACTTTTATTTCATAACACATACGAAAAATGAATTTAGTTCTTCGCTTGTTTTATTTTCTGTTCATGTTTTTATTTTATTTTTTATTTATCAACACATTTCGGCGTTTGATTGTTCTACCCAAAGGCAGCGACATGAATTTTAATATTTTTTAATAAAATGTGCTACTTGCTATTAGGCACATTGTCACAGTAAAAATGTAATAATAAAATAAAAATTAAGTAATTGACGAGGTGTCAATGTAGCTGATAAAAAGAATGTAAATATAATAAAAAATTTTCAGAAATTGTCACGCTAATTGCGCGTGAGCGCCACCCCCACATAGCAACACAGCAGGCAAAGACGAAGCATGTCTGAAGGAATGTTTGCTTGACTGACAGAAAAATAATAATTGATTTTCATTGCTCATACCACACGAATTCTCTTGTTTAGATAATCGCTTTGGTATAAATAAATGTGTACCATTTTTTTATGGTTTGAGCAAATGAAAATTAATTGATTTTGTGTCGTTGCGCCGTGCTGTATTGTGTCATCGTCAACGTTGTTAATGACAACGTCTAATTGGAATTTTTTTTTTGTCAACTGTCAAATATTTTAAATCTCGCGCAGCACTAAACTAAGGCAACTATCATTTTATAATGGCGACCTAAATCATCGGAAAAACTAACAGCGGCTAAAGGCCAAGAAGAATGCGGGTATGACAGTAATAACAGTAAAATACAACAGTAACAACAACAACAACAACAGCACAAAAACAAGTACAACAAAACAACGCTTATACACGCACTTCAAATGCGTACGGCTATGTGTGTGTTAGTGTGTCTGGGTGTCTGTGCTTTTATACCTTTGAGTGGACGATAAATAAATTAGAGAGTTCTGTGAAAGTATGTACGCGTATGAAAAGGATACAACAAAAATGTTATGAGCGACAACAACAAAGGCAATAAACAACAACAACAATACGCAATGCGTTTAAAATGCGTGGCCATAAAACACTCACTCAGCGCTTGGGTCACAAAATCGTCCTGCCCTTTCACTAGTGCAACCCTTAAACAGAGCTGCAGCACTCTACACACACTGTTTAGTCATTCATACGCATGTTGTTGTCACTGTTGTTGTTGTCCGTTCGTTCGTTCGTTCGTTCACATTGCGACATAATGGCACCGTCCACTTTGCGTTTTTATGCTTAATTTACTTAAAAGGCAGACGCGGCGTAAAATTTTCAGCGGCAAAATTTGAGTGTGCATACGGATCCAATTGAATGTGGCAGAACAGCACTTTAAGTAGTTGGGGTAGCGAGAGCGTGGAGTGAGATATAAAAAGGGCAAGCGTATAGTTTTTATAAAGTTATAATAAACGTTAGTCTAGAGTGGTGGCAACGAGGGAAAAGTGCATTGTCACATTAAAAAGTTTGCGAGCGAAAAGTGAAGCGTAAAAAGGATCGATCAAGTGGAGAGAGGGAGGGAAAGAAAATGAATAGAAAATAGGCACGCAATGCTCGAAAATTGTGGAACGGCACCGCTCAGAGTTTAAACATGGCGTCTGGTAAATGGTTTATGGTTAATCAAGCTTCGATGAAGGAGCGACGGCGTAAGTACACAGTTGGTCGACAAGTTGAGCTTGTTGATTTTACGCACAATTTTACAAACAGAAAGCGTTGCACGCAATTTTCTACTTACTAAAATTGAAGTTGTTATTTGTGATGTATGAGAGTTGAAGTCACTTCCTAACTCGCTTGCGCGACGATGAATTCAACAGTAAGTGGAAGTATAATAGCAACAATAACTAAGGACGGCAAAATATGACATGAAAAATAAACGCAGAATTTGCGACGCTATTTTAAAATGTGTTGGCTATAGGTGCGAGGGGGCAGGGAAAACGTGTAAGTTGTTGGTGTTGTTGTTGTTGTCTCATTCGATATGCGCGACAGCAAGCGAAGCGTTAAAAGTTGACGGTTTACCCTCCTTTGGCACGCGTGCACGCACAAACATACATACACACAGTTACGCAGGACAGACAGTTACAAGCATGCATATATAAATATATATAGTGTATTCAGAAAAAGTCGCCACTTGTCGCATATTTAGTGTAGCAGTGGCTAGAGAGAAAGAGTATTTTGCAAGTAAGTGTGTGCGAGTGGCTTTAATCAGCGTATATTACATCATGCAAGGATATCGCTTGTGTGTTTGCGTAACTATGCCGGCACGCCTGTCCTTCGTCGTCGTTTGTCTGACACTTCGTTTAGCCAGTCATAGCCCCACGTCAAGTGCTTTTGTCGTTTAACGACATGCGTTGACGACGTCTAACGCTAAAGACAACGCTTTGACAGGCAGCAGCAGCCACAACAGCAACAGCAGAAATAACGACGACTCGGATGATGATGAGGAAGCCAACAAGACAAGCATAACATATGCGTAGCAAATAGTTGAAATATTTAGTTTAAGCGCGCTTTTCAAAAAGGGACAGCAACGTTGTTGTCGTAGAGTTGAGCAAAGGGCGCCACAGGATTAAGCATTGAACTGTGTATGTATTTGTGTGTGTGTGTGTTTGAGAGTCTGTCCTGTCCCACTTTCTTTATATTTGCTGTCTTATTTTATTTCTTCTCCCCTACTTCTCACACACCAGCCATTCGTTTTTAATAACAATTTCAACGCACATTTAAATACACTCAACATGACGATCACGTACGCTGACGATTTGTCACAAAATAATTTTTTACGACTTCATGCGTAGCACCACGAACCGCTGCCATCAAAACCGTAGCCAAATGCCAAAATGCCGAAATGCCAGGCAAAGTGGAATGTCCAAAAGTGGTATGTTGTCTTAACCGCTAACAATAACAACAACAAGTCTATCAAAACGTTGACATTTGCTTCGATTTATGCAAAAGCATACTTAGCAGCGCAGCAGGCGGGCGATGATGGCAACAGGAACAACAACGGCATTGGCGACGACAAGTAGTACATCGACGACATTGGTGGCGACAATTTGCGCCATTTTTGTGGCAACGCACGCATTCAACGTTAAATAGTTTCACAACAATGTAGCTGTGCATGTGTGTAAGTGTATATACATATAGAAAAAGGATTTGCAGTGGATCATAGTTTTATTGCTTAATGTCTTAACTCGTTTATTTTATTATATTTTCCTTGACCTGTTATATTTTTTATAATGCAACATAATAAAACACTGTTTGCAATTACTTGGTAACTCTCTTTTAGTGCTATTATAGTAAACATAAACAGTAAAAAAGGCGGTAATAATTCTTATAAATTAATTACGTAAAGCGTTTAAATGAAGTAATAGAGATCAGTATTTGCAAGTTCCTTTGTATTTAAAGAGCTCTTTGGGCAATGTGAGAGCTGATCAAATTGCGTCATAATATTTGATTCACAACCATCTGGTAAAGAAAAAAATTTTATAGATATTAGAGGTGGGTGTTGCCCGATTATTGTGTTATGTTCTGATCTTCTTTTTAGAGCGAAGCTATTTTATGCTCGTTGTGTAATGACAAATCACAGAATTCGTCAGATTTTCGGTTAAGAGTGAAGCCATTTAGCCAAGTTTTTTGTTCTCCTCTACAGCATAGTAGATAGAGCGTAAGTTTGGCATGCTTAGTGCGCGGAAGCAACTTCTCGGTCAGCTGTTTTTCTCATTTTATTTTATTTATTTTCTTTATATTTCTTTATATTCTTATAGCCAAATCCATGTTTTATAACCATTCAGTTGACAATTAATTTTATCACAAAAAATGCTAATGAAATTTGTTCATTACCAATTATGTTTAACCGAACATAATTTTTACGCGCGTTGATCGCTAGACTTCATTTGCCATACCTCATTTCGCTTGGAAGCACATATGTTGTTTTAATAAATGTTTAAGAGCCAGGCAGTCATCAAGATTAGGTGCAGCCAATGACGACTTCGGGTTGATGGCCGTCTAGTGAACTCCGGTTTGGGATGCTGTTGGAAGCCGTTATCTTCTAATGGGGATAAGATGCTGAAGTCAAAATGGTCTTGGCTTTTTTTCTTTTTTTTTTTGTAAATATTATGTATTTATTTACACTTCTTACAATTTTTTTTTTTTAACTATTGAACTACTACCTATTTTAATGGCAGCTTGAACTATTTATATGTAAAAACTAACAAAAAACTAATGACTATACAAAAGTAGTAAATTAAAAAATTAACAGCATTGTTAACATGAATTTAAATTTGCATTTTAATTTAAAAATATATGTTAAGAGAGGACTCTGTTGGGAAGATCCTCTGGGTGGCATGGTTTTAATCTTCTTATCCTAGCTCTTAGCCTTTCTCCGGTAAGATGCCTAGCTAGTGCGTTCGGGTGAGAAGTAAGCCATTCAAAATATTTCTTGGCTTGTATTTGAAGAACGTCACCGACTTTAGGGACTCCTAAATTTCATTCAATATCCCATGTACGCATATACCATGGAGCATTACAAATTCTCCTTAATATTTTACTTTGAACCACTCGTATTTTGTTTAGGTGGGTTTTGGCCACAATTCCGTACACCTGCATCGCATACTTCCAGATCGGACTCAATTTTGTAAATAGCTACTTTGTTGGCTAGAGAAAGTTTTTGGGGGAAAGTAGACACACCATTTTCTTGGCTTTTGACAGAACTGTCTGTTTTACCATAGTAGTATGTCTTCCAACAGGGAGCTTTCTGTCTAATAAGACTCCCAGGTATTTGTGAGCTGGTTCATGTTTGATTGGAGAACCCAGCATAGAAATGGCTTCACAAGTCGCTGATTTGTTAGTAAATGTGACAGTTGCACATTTGTTTAAATTTATGCCAATATTCCATCTTTTGGCACACATCTCAAAACTGTGTACTTACTCCTGGAGCGCACTTGCAGCATCACTAATAAGACGGCTTCTAGTCATTACAGCGGTGTCATCGGCGTATGTGGCTATGAGAACGTTGTTCCTGTCTATAGAGGATATAGAGTTAGGTGTTGGCATGTCTGCTGTATAAAGAGTGGGTCCTAGTATGCTTCCTTGTGGGACTCCACCCTGTCGAAAGCTTGTTATCCATGAATATTGCCACCGCGTACTCTTTGTGTTCCATGGCTTCAAATGCGATGTTGACCACACAGTGGAGCTGCTCTGGAGTACCGTGACTCTTATGGAATCCAAACTGCCATTTAGGCGTCAGGTGTGCCACGGTAGAAAGCTGCAGGATATGATTTAGGTCGTAGCCTGGTGGTAGCAGAGTCCACTCCAATTACGATCCCCACTCACTTCTCTCACACTCGCCTTTCACCTTCTACAGTCCCTATCTTATTCTCTGAAATTCAGTCAAGCTTAAAGTCGAGCGCAAAACTTTCTCCTCCAATCGGTTTAGTTTTTCGCATATAACACTCGTTCCCCGGGTCGCAGGTTAGGGTTACTTAAGAAATGACGCCAAAGAAATAATTTCTTAAATTGGAAGCTCATTATTTTAAAGTCCGATATAACACCTGAATGGCTTTATCAGTGGAACTATTCGTTATAGTCAATTAAATTTTAATCGAGCTTAACGATGCTCTTTTTCGTTTCCTTCTTCTTGGGAACTTTGTTCTTGCTTTTTTGATATAAATGGTTGGTTATATTTTGTTAAGTCCCTTGCTTTGGGTCCTTAGGGGTCATAAAAGGTGGCTTTCACTTTCACCTATTTGATTCTCTGGTTACTTGCTCTACTAAATTCAGTTGAGCTTTTAAAACAGAGTGTTTTTTCAGCCACAAGGAGAAAGATCTTTGCCGTCGTTACCTACTGCTACATACACACACACAAACTACCCAATAAATGCCATGTTTTATTCGAGTTGCCTGCGCAGAGTTAAATAAAAATTGTTTATAACTGCCACATGCCTGATTTCATTTAGGTTGATGTGCGCCTTGGCCTTGTCTTGTCTTTTCTTGTCTTGTCTTCGACTACGCTTGTCTTAGACTTGACTTCAATTGCGATTGCGATTGCGACTGCGAGTTGGCTTTCAGCGCACTGAAGTTCAGTTCAGCTGTTTCGATGTCTTAGCAAGGGAATCGTTTGCGGCGCGTATCGTTTGCCAATCGTTGCCGCAAATGAAATTAAACGCGTTGCCACAGTCTCAATGTCTTCGTCTGCTACTGCCAATTTATGCTGCCACATCTTTTCACTTAGCTCTTGGTTGCGCTGTCATTGCTTCAGTCTTTTTGTTTTCCGCTTTCGGTGTTACGCTGTCACTTACACCGCTCACTGACAATGTCGAATTTAAATGACGTGCGAAACAAGAATTTAATTTTCTATGCTTGTGGCAGAGCATTGGGCGAGCTAAAACAAGCCGACTCACATACACACATACATTGTTGAAAACCGAAAACACTTTCATACATACATACAAACAAACACTAGGTGACAGCTACACTTGCAATCAATGTCAGCGTTGTGTCGCTTGTTTTGGTGGCTCCTATGTCGCCATCGTCATCGTCATCGTCATCGTCGTCGCCGTCACCGTTGCCACCGTTGCTTTGGCAAAATGACAAATTTTCGGCGAATGTTGCCGCTCATTCGATCTACACGCGCAATGCTAGGCAGCGGCTGCTCACCCAGTAGCTGTGCCCTCATACTTGTGGCTTATTCGTTTAGTCGTTTGCTCATTGCGTTGCTCTTTACTTTTGAATGCCAAAATGAGTTGCCTACTTTTAGGCTGTGCTTAATGAAATTCCTGCTTTTGACTTATTGACGCTGTTTCTTCTTCATACTCATATTCTCATGCTCTTAGAGCAACTTTTAACTATTCTTTTGTCCCTACGGTTCTTGTCACTACGCAAAGCTTTACATTTTGTTTTTTTAAGTGTTACCTTCTTTTTTTATAAATGAATTTGTACCTTCCATTCAGTCAGCCACAAGCACGAAAAATCAAAAGGAGCCAAATTGTAGTTGGCCTAAAAAATCATTGGAAAATCATTCTCATTGCCACCACTGCTGTTGCTGCTTTTCAAGCTTCGTCCTTATGCGTTTACCGCACAATTTGTCTGCCATCTAAATTCACAGCTACTTGAAAGCGTTGGTGTCGCCGCAGCAATAGCGTAGGAAATAAACATAAAATTGACCGAAAATTGGTTGCGCATTTGGGCTGTGAGGCAAGCACGGCCCACATCGATTTCGTGCCAAGTCGACACTTCCCGTGGATTGAATTAAATTTTTTTTCCTTTCGTTTGGCGTTTGGCTCTCTTATTGTATTTCGGCAGTTAATTTTGAATTGTCAGTGAACACGTTAGACGCAAACACTAACACCGTCGAAAGCGTTATTATTATCGCTCTGTATCACATTCCACGACAATTAACACGCGAGCCACAATAACTACAACAACAATAATGCTAAGGACAGTTTCGACAATGGAACTTGCTTGTGGATAAGCCGCGGCGATATCGAGTGAGCGCTTCTGGCACGATTTCCCAGCAAATGCGTCGCCACCCTTTTCGATTGTTTCTAAGGCGAGATAGTGACCATTTTTTGTTGTTGTTATCTTTTTCTTCTTTTTCTTTGTATGTTTATTATGCGTTAAAGTGTCTGAAAGCCATTGACGCTTGCTGTGGTAAGCAAACACCTGCTTTGCCTACCTGACTCGGACTCTGCCTGCTTTCGTGATATTGACGTTGTGGTTCAGGCAAACAATTCGCTTCGCTTCACTTTGCATGTCGCTGACCTGAAGTCTAATTGGCTTTTGTTTTCGTTGGCGCTCAATTATTTACATTGCGTTGTTAACATAAGCAATGAGAAGCGCTGAATTTTGGGCGCGTTTCCGGACATGCGGCAGGTTTGATTACTTGAACAGCTCAATAAGTGCCTAGTTACATGCCACAAGTTCTGCTTTTTTTTTCTTTGGTTTTTTTTTTAAAGGTATTCATATTGCGTGTCTCGTGCAATATGCGCTGAAAAACCACTTCATCCAACGCTCAACCACACAGTGTTGTCATTAGCTTATTAACGTTTACGGGGTGGGCGTTTTTGGTGGCGTTCTCAGCCCCCGAAAATAACCCACAACGGAAATTGAGCATTGCGTAGCTTAATGCGAACGATTAAATTTATATTTTATTTATGTAAATATTGACAAGCGCATAAAACAATTTCGGTTTTGGACAACAGAAAGTCAATTAAAATTAATTTTACAAGTATGTCGCAAAATTGTTGTAGTAATAATCCCAAAAAAAAAAAAACAAAAATGAAATCGTTTGTAAAATTCAACTTCGACTGCGAATCGAGCCATCAGTGAAAGCCAAACGGAAATTACTTTAAGGTAATGTGGCACCCAAGTGGAAGTCCTTTTCCTAGTACTTTGACTGGTATCTTCCCTGGTAGCAACACTATGCCATCAAAGCGCATGCCAAGAAACAAAGCGAAAAAATCATTGAGAGACATTTTTGCCGATGGCAACGACAAAATGCACAAAAGAAAAATGTTTCGAAAAATATTTTTGTCGTTTAAAATAGAATTCATAAAAAAGAGAAATATATATAATAATCAAAAGAGGAAAAAAAATGAAAAAATTATTGCAATTTAACGCGTACAACGCAAAAGGTGCGGAAAATTGTCAAATTTCCGCGCGTTTCTCCCAGAAATTTAACGTTGCAATTATTGCAATGACAAGTTGCCGGAATGTAGTATTTCCGGGACATTGCCCAAGCGTTGCCCGCCACCACCTTTTGGGGAAAACTGAATTTTTGGTATTTCAGTTATATAATTTATGCGCTCGAAATATTATTTACAACAAGCAAATTTTAATTGCATTTGCGCATTGTCGAGAAATTTGCGATAATTTTCCGTGCTAATGAAGTCTTTGCATGCCAATGGGGAAAACTAACTCAAGTCGCGCAGAAAGGATACAAAGTTGAAATGCCAATTGCAACGACAACAGCAACTGCAACTGCATCTGAGGGAGTACGACAACAATGCAAGTCTATTAAATGTTGCCAATTTCACTTTTGTTGTAACTAGTTTTGTTATTTACAACTCCGCTGGGCTTTAAAGAAGGCAAAATGTACGAGTACAACGACATAGAAACAAATAAAAAAGTTTTTCTGAAATGAGCAAAAATAAAAAGTGTAACTTCGGCTATGCGAAAGTTTAAATACCCTACAGACTTCAGGGATTAACATAGAAATATTGACTTTAACTTTTAAATGATGAGACTTCAAGGTGAGTTCAAGGTGTAAAGAACACTCCTTAGCTTCAAGTTTATCTATTAGAAAACGTGTCTGGAAATCTTAATTTTTCCGTAGAATTTTATAATGAAAGAAATACAAGTTTCGAATACAAAAGTTAAAGTGTTGATGTGAAACAATGATGCGTCACGTGATGCAACATTTGCTTTAAATAATTTATCCGACTGAATGTGTGCCTCGAATCAGTAGCCTAGTGGAAGTGCACTACGGGTGCCGGCCCACAGATTGCGGTTCAATCCAGGCAGAAAGAAATATTCAATTTTTCAATTCACCTGCGGTTCAGTCCTCACGGAGGGCGAACAAAATTCAAACATTCCTCTCTAAGTTCTGTGGAGGGGTTGATCCTTAGCGCAGCCAGTCGACACTCTTAGCCCAAGGACTGATAGCGGCAGGCAAATCACCAGAAAATTAATCGATATCCAACAATTCCCTCAATGATGACGCCTTTTGTCACACATACCTGAACTCGAATTGAACAATGGAACATGAGAACCTTTAAGGAAGCATACCATTTTTTATGTTTTATTGAAATCGTTTCTTCATTATAAATATGTTTCACATCAGAAGTACATACGTACTAAGCTCACTCACATATTTGTGCTTTTTTTATGGTTCTATAATAAAGTCTTGTCAAGAGGCGTCAACAAATTTCACAAGAACATAAAGTTTATATTTGGTGCTCTATGAATCTGATCGATGATGTTGATGTGTCTTTCGGCCAGCTTCAAGCAATGATGGATGAAGAGCAGTCGATTGTCGAAATCAGTCATGGCGTTTTGAATCTAGACAATTTGTTGTAGATTTTCAGTCAAATTTAAACCCAACTCGAATTTGGCCTTCGCAACGCCTTGGCAATTTTCGCGTAACTTCAGATGATTTTGCAACATGAGTTTCAGTTGCGACTTGTGCGATATGCAGAGATCGCGAAAAATCGACTTGCCCCTCAGATATATAGAGGCTACACAACTCACTAAGTCTAGAATTTCAAAGTTGTTCTACTTTATGTGTATAGTCATTTGATACTTTGTATAGTCAGTTTGAATGGGATACGTTTTCTACTAATAGAATAGGGTCGGTTAAAAACTATGTATATGGTGTTGTAAGCGGAAAACAATTAGTAGATAATTATCGCTTATATACTAGGTATATACTAGGCATATAGACAAACACAATTTAAACAACAACTTTCAAGCAGCTGATCAAGAACATAAATAATCTGTAGGTTCTCCAATGTCTCCTTCGTTGTGTTTCAAGCTTCATGAGAAAATTATAATATTTTTCAATGCTTTCAGAGTACAAAAACGAGCTGTGCGCCTGTAAGTCGGCTATGCAATTTGCCATTTTATGCCAAACTTGAGAATTTGCTAAGCCGAAAACTCGTAAATTATACACTTGAACATAGTTCACTGTACGATTGTATCGAATAATTGTATATACAAAAAATATCTTGTTCTGTATATGTAAACAAGCATTGCACCAAATATGAATTTGGTTGACTTATGCACCTAAATTAAAGGCGAATGAAGCCACAAACGAAATCCGCTTAGGCGTACTCGCATAATTCACACTAATTACGCAACAATTATTATTTCAAGTTCGTAGACCAAAGGCTTGTATTTTGCGTTTGTGGATGTGAATGCCCGTCCGGAGTCATAGATCAAAAAGCCTAATCGAATATGCAGCAGAAATTTATGTTTTGTGGTTATTTCGTTCGCTCATTTCGTTTTTGTTGCTTGCCACAATAATTCAAAATTCGAGTGAATATTTGCAAATCGCTGGCAAATTTTTGAAGGAGCGAAGGAAGCCGCAACTCAGCTCAGTTACTGTACAATGCAGTGCAATGAGATGCTACTACTACTACTACTACTACTACCAACGCTACTTGTGTGGTTGAGAGTTGGCGAACAAAGTTGTGCAGGTGCCATGCGATATCTTCATGCAATGGGTGCCATTGGTTTCTGCTTTCATAATTAATGCGTGAACGATTTTTAACTTCATTTCAAACTTAATTCGACTGTAATTTCATGTTTAACCACGAAAAATGCGAATGGCATTTTTCGTGCATTTATTTTGCATACTTATCGGGATTTTTTTATTGTTTCATACCAAGAAAGGTATATATTACGTTAGACAAAGTATTTAGGGGCAAAAATGGTGCACAAAAAAAAAATAGTAAAATACAAAATGGCATCTGTCTTTGCTTTTGTAGACCATTAAAGTCATTTCCGTTTACTTTATCGTTTTTAATTGCGTCGCCTTTTGTCTTACAGGGCGATTTTTTTCCTGCACTATTTAGCCCCAGCCACCACCAGTGTCCGATCGTGTGTTTATGTGTCAGTATGAGTGGGGCTCGTTTATTTTATTTTACAGTTTATTTTGTTTGTGTTTTATGTTTGTTTTTATTTTTTTTTACGTCTTGTTTTTTAATTTTAGTCTTAATGGAAGACAAGGGCCAC
Source organism: Cacoxenus indagator (assembly GCA_035041755.1). Lineage (NCBI taxonomy): Eukaryota > Metazoa > Arthropoda > Insecta > Diptera > Drosophilidae > Cacoxenus > Cacoxenus indagator. Next base: position 765,231 of record JAWNKX010000379.1, read on the forward strand.
CAGGCAGCCAGGACATATAAATTGTCCAGCGACATTCATCTTGGAGAATGAATGTTGCAATTTGTTGTTGTTTTTTCTCTGCTCAAACAAAGGCATACCAAACCGTGGACAAAAATGTTCTCTAAATGTGGCGACATTTTATGGTGTACACTGTACTCCATCAATCGCCCCCCCCCCCCCCCCCCTTCTTCTAGAAAATTTCGTGGAAAGACAAACGTCAGCCAAGCCAACAAGGCAAATGTTTATTTTCGGCCATTGGTTTTACCTTTTGACCACGTGAGCGCTTACTGTAAATTGTATAGCATACTTCGTAGGGTTGGCGTGAGTTTACAGTGCATGTGTGCCACGCTTGTCCACTATGTGGCAAAAGATAACTCACAGTTAACACTGCAATTTTCTCGTCGCTTCTTTTATGCTGCCGCCTATCTCTTTTCGTACTCTGGCCATCCCTCTCTACCACAAGTCTGTCGCACTGACTCTTTTTCACTAGGACACTATTTCATTTGGTCTCGCGCTTGCTGACCGTTTGAAATATATTTTCGCACAATTAATTATTATAAATGTTGTACGGCGTAACTTACTGTCGCCGCGCCGCATTCGCAGCGCCTCATAGCGCTTTTGAGCTCCTTTCTTGCTACCAGAAAGCTAAATTAAAAGCCTGGCTAGTGAGCAAAGGAAGAACAACAGAACGCAAATTGTTTATGGAAATTTATTATAACAATATTTGTGTCGCTTGCGAAATGATTTCGTGTTTTATTTATTGTATCTACAATTTCTTTCTGTTAAGTAAACAAAATGGCATCGTCCTCCGTTACGCTGGCAAATAGCGGGGAGCGAGTACTCAACTCTCGAAATGGCGTAATTTGTAGATTTTTACGAGGTGCCAAGTGTAAAATAAATAAGCATCAAAAATAAACAACCCATGCCCGATATTGTGCAGGAAGAGTCAAATTGAACTTTAGAAAGGATATTGCAGGATCCAAATTTTAACAATTATATTTTTTAATTTTCCTTTATTAATATTAGTATTTAATTTATTTCATTTTAAAATTAGCTCAAAGCCGTCTCGAAGCGTTGTACGACAGAGATAAAAGATGCTGCAAGAGAAACATAGATAGAGGAACCGCTCACACATATGAATTTTATGGTGTGCGCGTTGATTGTCCGTAGAAAGGAACACGCGAAACTCAGATAAGCTGTGTTATGTTCGGAGTTGTATTCATTTTTGGGCAAGAGCGGCATTCGGCAAACGTTAATACAACAACAACAAACAACAAGGGTAGCGAAACCAGAAACAGCAACATATCTTATTCAAAAAGTGATAAATCAAACCTGCTTATACCAAATTAAACGATTTCTCACTTACAAAGGGAGAAAATGGGTCTGTTATCTAGTCTGACATTTTTAAGGACATCTGGATGGCTAGCTTTTCTAAGAATAAGTAAAGCTATAGACCTCGTAATGGTATAAGCGCAGTTCAAATATAGCAAATAATTATTAGTTAAACGTTTGTAGTCTTAGAAGATTGATTGATTTTGGGGCTTAAAAAATATTCAACTTTTTAATATCCGAAAGGTGACTAGATCGGTTTCTTTCAATGTTAGGAGCATTATAAGGTTAGCTTTGAGGATATATCGTATGTATTAATTTTTTCACCCGCTACAACAACTCCTCAATGAAGTACAACAATTCCTTGGATTGCATCGTTTCGAAGGTGCGTCATTTTTATTTGAGTATTTCCCCTTCCTTTTTTATTTTTTCCTTTCTCTTTTTATTTTCTTTCCATAACCTTTATTTCATATTTCGTTAGGAGCACGACTGATGAAACAGACGGAAACGACGCAGTTTATGACGCTATGCGTGGTAATGTTTAATGATGGCATAAAAAACCACTGTTGCTGTTTTCCATATTTTTAATTTAATTAATGTGACACATTTATTCAAAATCACGCTGCCGTCTTGTCAAATTTATACAATTTATAACAAATCGAGTTAAAACTCCAAGTCAGCTTCTAGAGTCGGTCAGAGCTATAGGACACTTCTAATACAACATGTTAGGTGCGGCATACGTGTAAGATTTGTATTTCATAGCAAATTGTATGTAACACTTTGGCGCAAAATAGATATTTTATATTTATTATTTTAATCCTTTCCTCACAATTCGAATTTCGAAGTTAAATTTTTCGTTGCTCAGAAAAAGGAATGCTAAGATTTGCACCAAAGCTTGGAATTCTTAAGTCGTTGGCTCGTTGTATCAGTGCAGCCCATTTTGCGGTACTTTTCCTTCTCCTCTTCTCTCAACTTACGCCAATCCCCCCCCCCACGCTTCATCACAGTGCGTGAGTCGAGGCCGCGGTCTTGTTGGCGGAAAATGTGGAGAAAATTTAGAAACCCCCTGCTCATCACTGAACGTTTACATTTGTGAGGCTTCTTTACAACTCGTCTTTTCGAGCATCTGCCAGGCCTCTTCTTTGGCTTACATCGCTTTGGTTTCTTTCTGAATGCGAGACGTTTTTTGCGCTGCAGGTTAAGTTTAGAGCACACGCGCTCTTGTGCTTAGACACTTACCGAACAGGCGAATTTTTCTATATCTTCGGGGGTCATACTTCGCCAGACCTGCGCGGCGGCGCTATATACTTCGGCTTTTGGCATCAAAGGGTGCTGACTTGTAAACTTTTTGAGAAAGTTTAGGAAGACATTGCGGGTTGGATTTGGACTTTTGGGTTTGTTCAACCAGTTACCCATTTTATTTGTTTTTTTTTTCAGAATTAATTAACTTAATAAAATATAACGAGCTGATTGCGACAGCGACTGATAAATTGTAATAATTCTTTGTAAAAGTTCTGACTGATTTTTCAAGCATTTCGTGTTGCTTTGTTTTCAAATGTACTCATTTACTATCCAAAAGGTGAATTTATTTTACTACTTTAATAATAGACTTTGGACTACACAATTGTTTCTGTTATTATCTGTTTCTATTAGTAATCTATATGCAAGCACATGATATTAGGACTTCTTGTCCCGCTGCTCCTATTGATGGATACTTTTATTTGCGAATAGTGGAATACCATGCCGGTTTTTGAACTAACTATTTTTATCCAATGGAGCTTGTGTTGATACTCCTAATCAGTTTATCTTTATCATGTCGAATTAGCTTGCAATAACCCACCTTAAATGGGAGACCCCAAATTCAGAGGGACCGATGAAACATGAAGTAATTTACTTAGAAACAAATTTTTCTGTTGAACCCTTTCTTTTAACACTCTGCTCCATACCATCCAAAATCTCTCCTCACTCTGCTGTAAGAACCATTTTCAAATGGAAACATTATAAATTCAATAATCAAATCGATGAGCGTGTGCCTGTGTGTGTGTGCCAAGTTTTATTTGAACACATTTTGATTATCTCGTTTATAGCATGCACCTACATAGGAGTTCGTGTATATGCTTCAGATTGAACGTTTGTACGTTTGTGATGCTAAATGTATCATTTGCTACTTGTTATCAAATTGTATGGCTGTATTTGTATTTGTATTGATACTTTGTTTGGAATTGATTTCACACGACTTCGCCCACAACGAGGCAAAGAGAAACTTTTTAATGCCTTCGAGTGCAAACAGCAACGACAACAAGAACGACAACAAAGCCAAAAGGCATGTGTTGAATGGTGTAGTGCGGAGGAGATAAGTGGGTAAAAAGTCGCAACCAGGCGAACAAAATAAAAATGAAACCTGCCACGTCGACAATGATGATGCATACTTTTTGTATATTTGCTTAAATGATCTTTTATTTATTTACTTCAACCATTTTTTCGCATTTCATTGATGATAGTTGGTGGAGTGGGAAAAACGACAAAAGAAAAACCCAAAGAAAAATATAACCTAACTTACTTCGGCAAAAGATTGTCGATGTTGAATGTTATTATTGTTATTATAGTTTTCTTTTTGGTAGTTAAGAATTTGTGGAGCTATAAACTCTTTTCAATTTACCGAAATCATTTGGCAGTTAAACGAAAATCACAGAAACTTTTTCAAGTCACTTCGATTGCCAAAAGTTCGGTGTGGCACAACGCTTATCCTTCATAAGCTTCGCAATTGTTTCAATCAATGCTCAACACTTGGTTGCGCACTGAATTATGTTTACAGAAGCTGCCAACTTCAAATGGCAAATAATGAAAACAATAATAGCGTGAATAGGTTTTTTCATCCTTGGTTTTCTCGCTATTTTTCTAAGATGAAAGATTGCGCACGTCAAGCCTTGAGAGTCCTTTCGTTTTTATAATTGACGAAGTTTCAGCAACAATTGAAGTCAAAAGAAAAAAAAAAAACTTGCTCGAAATCATCAGCATCTTCAACTTCCGGCCAGTTACCAAGAATAGTATCTCATTTCCGTTGATTTCGTTTATGCTAAGATAGAGTACCGGTGAAATGCCTGCACCTCAATCAAGTGGTACTATTTGTCTGTCCATTTCGGAGTCTTTTATTCTGCGCATTTGTTGTCTTGCCTTGCTTCATCATATGTCGTTCGTTACCAGTTTTTTTTTGTGTGTATGTTGTTTTTGGCCTCTTACTGCCTTCTATTCCAACGAACTTGGCAAATGTCATTCTTTTAATTAAAAGTAATGACATACAATTCCATTACGAGTACCGTCAAATGTGTGCAAAACACATTTACATATTATATTACTAACAAAAGCAACAACAACGGCAACAGTAAGAAAAACAATACAAACAGGACACATGTAAGTGTAACACGATGAGTGCTCGTGTGACTACCCGACCAACCAAAAGTTCGAAAAAAAAGAGAGAAAGAATAACGTTGCGCACCTTGACGGCATTTGCTTTACGATGTACCGAAAGCGATATCATAACTGATTTATTGCGATTTTCACACATGAGTGATTTCAGTGAAAGCGATTTTCAAATCACCAGTGATTCAGTGATTATTACCAGTGATCAATTGCGATTGCAGTCTCTGATTGTTTAAACACTGAAATCACTGAAAACACCAATATCGACAAAAACACGAAAATCACTGAAATCACTGCGAACACCAACATCCATAAAAAACGAGAATCACCGAAATCACTGAAAACATTAAAACCATCGAAATAATTAAAATCATCAAAAATACTGAAAACACTCAAATCACTAAAAATGACGAAATCACTAGATAACTTAATTCACCAAAATAACTGAAATCTAAAATATCTAAAATCTTTGAAATTACTAAAATTACTTTAGTGCATTGCCAGTAAAATATGAGTGGAAAAAATTACTAGTATATATCGTTGGTTATGAGCGAGTTGGAGCTGAGGTGCAGCACTTTTGAATCCAATCTGCCTAATTGACATATCAATGGACAAAACCTTAAGGTTCTTCAAGGAATAGGTGTGACTTTTGGGTGACGGTTGTAGTTAGTTTGCGCACTCATTTTATTATGTATTTTCTTTTCTTACGCTTCCTGCTTAGCGAACAATTTTCGAACTTATGGCGAACAATTTCAAATAGGTATGCATAATTATTTTTTATTTGTGTGTGTTTGTCACTGTAAGTATTAGTGTAGTTATCATTTATACTTGGTTTTTTTAGCCAAGTTTATATCTGTGGCCCACTGGCAAAATGACAACAAAAGTAAATTAATGTGCTAATGTGTGTGTATACGCGCGGCGCTTGTTCCCTGCAGCAGCCACACGCGGCATACATTCGTTTCATTGGTGGTTGCGTTTAGTTGTGTTTATATGTCAGCGTGCGTGTCGGTGTGAATAAGTGTTGAAAAAGGACACAAACAACAACAACAACAACAACAATTACAGAAGCGCACGCCTTTACAGGTAATTTATTGCGTTCAAATATAATAGAGCATTTTTCATTGCTGCTGCTGCTGCTGTCGCGACCTGGTCGCAGTTAAAAGGAGAAAGGAGGCTAGAAGAGAGACGCTAACATGCTTTCACATTTTGTGTCCGTTGCGCGTCGACAGGACATTAGCATTAACTTTACAACAAATGCGCTACACACGCATGCACATATACACACAAAGCACGGAGTATTTTCTATGAAATAAAATAAAAAAGGAAAATACTAAAAAAAAACATGAAAAACGGAAAATGGGTTTTTTCTTTTTTGTTTTTTTGTTGTTGCTCTTTTATAAATTTGTATTTGTGCTCAGTCATCAGTCGCATCAACAGCAACAGCCAATACGAAAACCCCTTTGCAACATGTTTGCCCCGCTGACCATGTGCCAAGTACAGGCAGCACGACACGACGAATTGACTCACTAACGATATCGATGGCTTACTTAAAAACGTACGAATTGACATTAATTGAAGACATACCAAAACAGCCAACAAAGCTAAATAAATAACAGACAAGCACGCGTACGTGTGCGCACGTGTGTGTGTTTGTGTGTCGGTGTGCGTGTGTGCAAGAATGCACCGATGTTGTCCTTGTGCGCCAGGCTCAATCACCCAATCACCACTCAAGGCATTGTGCCACAAACGAAACGACACCATACGAATTTCTCTAACTCAAACATACACTCACACACATTTTAACGCCCTTTCCCTCGGCAGGCATTAGTCGAGCGATTGTTTGCACGGCCTCTCATTGATATGTCGCCTGTCGCTATAAACTTTAACATGGCAAATTCAATTGTCGTCTGATTCGAGACGCGTCTAAAGGCCAAAGCGCATTCCAAGCAGCTTCTTGGACTACTACTGCCTCCTTTGCAGCAGTTAACTGGTGTAAATAGTTGTGTGGTTGGGCTTAGCGTGTACTTTTGTATCCTTTGGCATTCACCTGATGAATTTATCTAGCGTATGTTGTCATCGTCCTCGTCGTTGTTGTCTGCTAAATTGGTTTTCTTTTTGTCAATTGGGGATTTCAGTTGTTGCAAAAGGCCCAAGCAAGCGAAGAGAGACAAATTCGAATGAATTCGATGGTGACTACGACTTGAGGAAAACAGTCAGTTGTTGGTGAGAAGGGGCTAGTGTGCAGAGCATCAAGAAAAATGCGAATGAAGGAAAGTTAGAAAGAAAGGCAAAGAGAAGCAAACGAAAGCAAGTATGAGCGCCCGCTTGAGTGTCAAAGGAGGTCAGCGGCTAAAGAAGCGAGCAGACAAGCCAGCCAACTCAATTGAGAATTGATAAAGTTGCAGGATATTTTTTTTATATATTTTTTTTTGTTCCTTTTACCCACACTCCTGCCAGCTTGAATCAATGGCCGCCATGCCGTCGCTGCTTTGGGTCGCCGTTGGCAATGAGCAAACAATGACATAATGACAAGTGGCGGAGAGTTTAAGTGATAAATAATTAATTGATTTCTGTGCTGCAACAAAGTCGATGAGGCCAACAACAAGAAAAGCACAAATCGAATGAGTTGCAAAGCACGAAAGAAAGGAAACCCGAAGCTGGGAAAAGACAAGAAATATCGAAACAAGAATAAATAAAAAGCAAAAACAAAAAAATACAAAAGAAAAAAGGTTCACTGCTGTGTTGTTAGTATAAGAACTCGCTGAGGGTGTCAGCTGCCGTTTGATCACTCTGAACACAGCCTGCAAGAAGAAAAAATAGGCCAACGAGATAAGTTAAAAGGTAGATTAAGATAAATGGCGACTTGTTGGACGGAAGTTGTGCGATTCGTTTGACTCAATCCGTAGCCAACACACATCTCACCCCCGAGATGACCGCCTTCTGCTGGCGTTTCGTGTAGTTATTATTTTTTAACACGAAATCGTTGTCGCCCTTATCGCTGTTTCTGTTGCCACTGCCGTTTTGGCGTTCCCTACACATTGCCTGTCGCCAGGGAGCATTCGTGTACATTCGAGCCTGCCGTTTGTCGCTGTTTAGTGTCGCTCATTTTTACGTCTTTCATTATTTATAAGCGCGAACCGGAAGTTACGCTAAGACGCTCATAATGATAAAGCTCAATTTGTTGGGCGCAAAGGGCTTCATTGAGCGTAATCAAAAGTTGTTTTCTTGCCTTTTTTGTTGTGGATGATTAAAACTAAGTTGCAGCTTTAATTGCCACACTTTGATCTTTAAGTTTCACTGATTTCTGTGTTGTTGTGCAAGTTTTCATTATTTTAATGTTATATTCCTGCTTAAATAATTTATGCGTCTGTTGCTTTGTGCTGTTCAGCATTGCCTTAAGCACTGCGCCTAAAAGGCCGCTTTAAATTTGAATGTTTTTATCACTGTGAACTTGTGTGTATTTGTATGGATTTGTGTGCTTACTTTAGCTATTAATCCTATCAGTTCAGTTGCTTTTATGCGAATGTACATATATTTTAAGTATGCATGTCTGTAAAATATGCACTTAACACGAGAGTATCAAACGCATGAGAGAAAGGAATTATAAATGACTGCTAAGCACAAAAACAACAACAACAAATACGAACAAGCATGATGACGACTATGAAAACAACGCTAAGCAACTCTTGCCTCGAAATCGTTTAGGTCGAATTTTTTTAATTATAATTGTTTTTTTCTAATTACTTTAGGGATTAATTTGAAGCAGCTAACGTAGTATACACACACACACACACACACACACCTACAAGTGTTCTGAAACACACATGAATTTACATGCGTGCAACACGTTTCTTCACTTTTAATTTTAATTACGTTTATTACAACTGAGGAAAAAAAGCTCAAATGAAGCTAAAAATGACAGAAATAGCGAAATGGAGAAGACCGATTTTTTGATACGCTACGCAGCAAGTCGAGAAGATATAAGCATTTAAACCCTGATTTTTTCAAGGTTTACTAGAGATAACTAACCATTCTATTGGTTTCTTATATGTTTGGGAAAGATATTTTCTAGTGGTGTGGTCGGCTGAAAAAAAGCTGTATGCATTGAAAGTGACAGCTCTCTAGCTAAAAAACTGAGGAACTAGTTGGCATATATTCTTGCATGCATATTAATAGGCAAAAAAGAATTGTATGAGCTTGGCTCGTTGCACGAATTGGCCACTATTTTTGGAAAAAAAGTTGTTACATTAGAAACATGGAACAACTTGTACAGCAACCTATTATAATATACGTCTAAATAATTTAAACTCCATTACAATGTTGTGTGTTCTGCTTTTAACTCACTCTACTTCGATAAGAATTATGCTATGTTAAACATTGGTACTACAATTCGAGCAACGACTTCCTATGATTGATAACTTTCCATTAATCAGATAAAAATTTGATATTCCAGTAGATGAGCGAATAATAAATTTGATAAAGCAAATGACAGCAGACGAAAATAACTAGCATAATCAGACAGACAAGCCTCGTTGAGTGTAGCAACCAAATGAACTTCTAATGAGGATTCCGGTATCTTGCATGACTGCATGAAGTGAACTTGTATAAACAGAAGAGGAGACAAAAGAAGAAGCACCAAACGCAGAAAAAAACTTATTAATTTTCATAAGAGTAATTTTGTGTACTTTGCGTCAGAATTGAGTCGGGTTACGGCTTTGGTTTGAGTGCGTTGAGGAATCGGAGGGCGTTGAACAAATAAAAAAAAGTAATTAATGTTTTCAACTAAATGACTTTGGGCTAATGTTCTTGATTTGATGCGCACACATACATACTAAAAAGACAGTAATGTAAGCCTGAGTACCATGTGTATGTGTTCGACTATGTGTTTGTTAGTGTGCGTGTGCTGGTATAGTTATTTTGAAGGCAATGACAATCTCTTTTTTATAGCTCTCTACTGCTTTATGTCTGCAAACAGCACCTTTTTGGTGTTTTGTTGTTGTTGTTGTCATTAGTTGTTTTTGCACTTAGTTATTTTTGGTGTTGTTGCTTGCTTTGCTTTTGTGCTAAAATTCATTCGTTGTCGCGTTGATTATGCGTTGATAACAAATTTTTCACTTGGGACCACATGTCGACCTGTGTCTTGAATCCTTTTGTGGTTAATGTGTCAGCTTAAGCGTCACACATACACACAGACACACACGCACACATAAACAAATATATACACTCAATATTGCGTGCAAAATTAATGAAAAGCTTATTTGTCTGTTTGTTTATTTACTTGGTTTAGCCCCTCTTTCACGCTTTGGCATGTTCGTTGAAATTAAGCAGGGCGCAGTCGCGGTCGACGGAAATACGTATTGCCTGTGTTGCCGTTCATTCAGCCTATTTCATTATAATTCTAGATTTACTCAAAATTTATTTTGCTTGGCAAAATCGCTGGCATTTCGTTGCGTTGATTTAAATCATTTGCTTGACGCTCATATGTATGGTGTTAGTTTCTGTCAGTGGCGGCGTTAGTTGTAGCTGTAGCTTTGGCTCAACTGCCAGTTGGCGCATGCAACACTAAAATGACAACGGTGGTAGGCATGCTATACCACGTATGTGTTGCCACATGTTTCCGGCTTACTGCGTCTGCCTATGCGGGTTGGCTGGCGCGTTGCTGAGTTTGTAAAGTTACAAGCGGCGCCAAAAATTATGTTCCGTTTGTTTTTTGTTTCTCTTGTTTTCACAACTGTTCTTTTTATTTGTGCTCTTTCGACAGCTCAAAAAAGAAACGAAAATATACAAAAAGGGTAAAGTTTGAACTTTGCGGTAGCTCATGGGTTTTTGGCAAGCAAAATGCCATCAAACCGCAGTTGTGAAAGTTATGACAGTCGTTAATTTCATCCCAAAAACTCAAATAGAAAACAAATCAACAAAAAGGGGGAAAAAGATAGAAAATATCTACTAAAACTAATGCATTTAAGTCTTATATATTTTTGAAATTCAATTTCACATAAAAGTTTTTGCCAAAACACAAGCCGCCATTTCCTTAGTCTCTGCTGCCGCATAACTAATCTAATGCACGGAATGCAGTCGAACATATTTCCAAAATCGACAATGCAGTCGCACCGACAAATAAGCAGAGATTTTCACACACACACACAAACAAACAAAGCACAGTTGAACGCATACCGAAAACCATTTAATGGCACAACAAAACTTCAGCGCGCTCCTCAATTTATGCAACATTCTTTGTGCGTTGCGCTGATGCAGCTGCCTCTCTACCTCTCACTGCTGCTGCTGCTACTGAGTACATTTATCAAATTTTGGCTTGCGAGTTCAAAGTCCAAAATTAAGTTCCAGGTATTTGCAACTTTTCAACAAAGGACTTTCGTAGTCGCGACCAATAAATTATGTCTCTATCTCCTGCTCCCTCTAGTATACTCACTGGCATCTCATTGAAGTCGCCACTGTTAGGCGAACGCGCTTTATTTGTATATTGTCCTTTGCGCTTTTGATGTTTGAAGCTTTTGTTGTTGTTATTTGTAGGGTAGTAACAACTTAGCACTAATTAGCTGGTTGAAGGTTTGCTATTCATTCATTGAGCTTACTTTAACTCAGCTGCTTAAGCCACTTTGGCGTGATAACACCTCAGACCTTAGCATACTTGAAATAAAATTGTGTTCAAATATGAATATTTGTTATGTAATTGTATTTTACTGTTTAATTGTAACTTTACACTTGTGATACAACTATCGGTAAAAATTTACGAGCGTCAAACAAATTAAACAGCGAAAATTGTGGCAAGTGGATGTGTACATGAAGAGGAGTGTTTGTGCATGGTCTGGGACAGTAGCTAGTTACCTGCTTAATAGTTAACTCGTTCATAAGACAGCCAATTAAATGAATTCAGTTTTAATTGCTGCGTGGGCGACGAGAATGAGTTGCGCACTTGCGTTGCGGCAGCTGCCACTTATGAGCTACTCAGATCAACTGGCATAAGAAGAAGCCACAGCGCAGTAAGGAGTTAAAAGAAGAAGAAGTAGCACGCAATATATGTGTAGCAGTTTGGTAAGGAAATATTAATAAATGTGTTAGCATAATTATGAGTTAACAAAAATTGTTGTTGTAGCATTGTATTAAGTTTGTTGTAGACAGCAAGTTAGAGCGAGGGTGGATACTGAATATGCATGGAGATCTTTTGTATGTCTATCTTTCTTTCTGTGTGTGTGTTTGTGAATGTGCGTGTGAGTGAATATTATAGCAAATGAGTATGAGTAAAGCATAACATAACGGTACCTAACATTAACGACCTTACAACAAGAACAACAATAAACGCGTAAAGTGTTGCTGTTGTTAGCCTCGTGAGCGCATTGGGTCAGATATGGGTGGGGCTAACATTGCGCTAACTGCAGGTATTTCAGTGTCTATCACAAGGGGCAGTACAAAGTAAACAGGGTCGTTGGTGGCTTTTGTTGCGTATACGTTGCAAAATGCTCCCCAAAGTGTTTCCAAATGCAAGAAATTACAGTAATTTCATATTCGTAGTTGTTGCTCGTGTTGCCATTCTTTGTTGTTGTTGGAGTTCTTTTAGTATTAAGGATACGCACACAAGGATGTTATGTCATAAAATTAAATACTTCACTGGAGAATTAAATGCAATAAAAAAGTGGGCGGTACATATACACGGAGTAATACACACATACATGCTTATACATACAACACTGACTGAATGAGCTTATTAACAATTTGGGTGTGTATGTTTGTGTGTTTCATTTTGTTGCGCTTCAACTGTAAAATAACGGTAATAATAAGTTAAAAGCTAAAAGTGTTTTCATTATTATGATTATTACGGATTTATGGTGAGCTTTTCTCATTGTCGTCGTAGACATTGCCACAGTGTTAATGCGCGCGTCAAGGACATGAAATGGCAGCAACATAAATGATAGCCATAAATATAATGACAAAGAAAATAGGCAATGGTGTGAAAATAATATAAAATTAACCACAAAAACAACAACAAAAAACACAAAAATAAGATAGCAGCCGATGGATTTAACCGTGTCGAGTTTGTCTTACTAACTCAGCACTGCGCAACTCAGGCGAACTGCATATACAACTAACAACGCAATAGCCTTAAAGCCCCAAAGGATAACACGGCACACTTTCAACTTACGCCTGGTGCTAAAGGATTTACGCTTAAAGCAAATTTCAATGCACTACTTACGTAATATTCGACTCCAGTTCAGTTGGTTTTTTTTCTCATTTTTGACACATTTTACTGGGTCAGCAATTAGAACTGTCAGTTTTTGCACAATTTTATTTAATTTTTTTTTATTATTTCTTTTTATTTATTTTCAGTTTGGGTAGCAGTCACGCTGTGCAGTCAAAGTGCATATTTTAAATATGGCACACAGGATACTTGACCCAAAGTTGCGCTCAAAGGCATGCAATGCGAGCGTAAATAAACAAGCGTGTACCAGGCAAATAGGTGCAGCAGAAAAGCAACAAAGTGCGGCAGAAGGAGAGAGAGAGAGAGAGAGGGAGATACATACAATATATAGCCATTGCAAAAAAGTGCGGAAGAAAATGTAATTGATGCAGTCACTGTATTAGTGTGAGCGAGAGCCGCAGCGTTGGCTGCACGTGCTGCAGGCTTTAAAACGCTTCATTCAGTTGCATTCGTCTTGTTCGTTGTTTTTTTAATTATGCTATATGCCACGAGCATGAAAAACGAATTAGAAGCAAGTAAAGCAAATAAAAGTAAAAAAATGTATTTATGCCAATTGAAAGCCGACGAAATGGAAATTTTATGAACGTTTCAATCGAACTTATTTTAAGTGCCACCGTGCCAAATTGTGTCCTGACAAGCCATGCTCTGACGTAGGGGATTTATTCAAATCAAAACAAACAGCAGCAAATCGACACGAACCCAGCTTCATGACACAATCCTAAACCAACGAGAGCAATGAAAATGTTCGCCCGCAGGTTATGCTACAATTTTTTTATAATTAATTTGGAAATGGTAATTAGCTTTGAGTGGTTAAGTGGTGTATCAGCGTCAAGCTTCAGATAAAATTTGAGTGCACAAAAAGAGGCACAAAAAATTTTAAAAAAATAAATAAATAAAATAAAATAAAAAGACACAAAAAGTACTATTTTTTTCTGCTAATTTTCGCTTAATTAAAACTCTCTGAAAAAGCAGCACCCTAAATAAATAAGCCGAAAAAAATATATATAGAAAATATACAAATAAAATAAAACAAGTACAAATAAAATAAAATTAAAAATGTAATAATTAATAGGCGTATCTCTAATGTCTGAAAAGTAACCAAAAAAAACAACACATTTTTGTTTTGCTTGGCCCTTAGCCAACACAATTCAACACTCGGCTGGCTACAACAACATTTGAGCAACTTTACCCACGTCGACGTATGGCGCGCCAAAGTCATCATAAATATTTATGTACGTGTGTATGCAACAACAACACGCCAGAAATATTCTGGCAGTAACAACTGTTTAAAAAAATCAATTTAATTTTGGCCCGATAGCAAACTCAACGATTGAGTTGGTAACTCGCTATAGTAGCGTAACTGTCAATTTATAATTTTATCATTTGCCTAATTAAAATGGTTGCCAAATTGTTATCTAATGGACACGAACTTTTGGCATAAATGGCTAAAATAAGCATTTAATTTGTGATATTGTGTATGGCCTGAATAATATTAGGCATCGGCACAGAGGTAGGTTGCCAGTGAATGTTGAAATATTTACGAGTTTTTCCATCTCTGCCACATAGCTGACTCAATACAGCACAACCACTCAAACCACTGGCACAACACTGCAATAACAACAAAGATATCAGCGATGCGAACGACAAAACACTTAAACTTAATTAAAAATTACTTTTAATTATTTTCTTAGGTACGCAGCAAACCTAATAAAGGACATTGCGCTCTGGCATGGTCCTTTGACGCTTCGTTTGCTTGGCTATCCTTGTTGTTCCCTGTTTTTTGTGCTTTTCGCATAAAAGATGAAGTACCTTAGTCAAATTAAATATTAAACCAACTCGACTTGTTCACGTTGCTTGACGGGGCTTCAAAATTGATGACGTTGACTCCGCGTCCTTTAAAAATAACATCGAATTATTAAATTCTTATTACAATGGTCCTCCCAATGACTGGCACTTGGACTGCAGCCTCGGCACGTGGCAACGTTTCTCAGCGCACGTGCTCTAATTTATAGATGGCTTTTTTAGTCAAAGTAACTTTGTAGTTTCAGCTTAAGATGCTTTGGCAGAAAATGAGCTCACATTCATAGGATTTGCACAAGTTCAAGTGGGTACGCACTTCAATCATCAAGCGGCAATTGCTGCATGGTGCGTGGGCTATTCTGAGATGTACGATGATCATGTGGATATTGATAATGATGATAAAAGAGCATAGCGAAAAGCGCTATGCGGTTTCCTGGTCCATATGAAAGCCAATACTGTTGTATAAATGCGTTGAGTGAATTGCATTATTTGTAATTCTTGATTTAGACTTTTTAATTCAATTTTTAAAAATTAAATTTTTTTATTTTATTTATTTGTTTATTTTTATTTTAATTTTTTCTATTCGTTTTGCTCTTCAAATTGAAATGAGTGACTCCATTAAGCGCAAATATGTGGCTGTACTCCTTCAACTGCTGTAGAGGCCACAAATATTTGCATTATTTTCTTAGAACGCTTATTGTCGCCACCTCCCATTAAAAACTACGTTTATGACATTGGTGATAGCGAATGAGTATACGAGGTGTGTTAAGGTGACTTTTTATTTTTCTCGACCAACATTTACTTACTCTATTTCCTCCTCTTCGAAAGTACTCCCCCTCAGATATAACACACATGTGCCAGCACCTTTTCGATCCTCGAAGCATTTCTTATATGCACTTTATGGTATGGCCTTCAGGTCCTCTGGCGACGCGGTCTTTATCTCATCAATTCTGGCAAACAACTATCCTTTCAAGGTTATTTTTAATTTTGAATACGCTGACTGCGGCATAATTATGGTTTTGTTTTGGTGCAAAAAATCACGAATCTTTGATCCATTTTTTTAGATCGGAACAAATCAAAATTGAAAACACGTAGCCCAAGAGAAATAAAAAGGCGTCTTAAACGTTGAACACTCCGCGTATATTAGCGGTGTTGTTCTTTTCTTCATATTCGTGCTATATCATTCGCCAGCTTATCACTTCTTAATGAAAGAAAAGTTTTATCGAAGCCACAACAAATTCGCATAGTTTTAGGCATTTTGACTTTGACGCGTTGCCTACTTTTGGCGTGTCTCTTCGCTCCAAGAAATCACAGTTAACAAAGTGACACGCCCACGCGTGTGCAAATAAAGTCTCAGGACCACAGAGTGAATCGTAGAACTTTGCATGCCTGCGGCGTGTCTACAATGCAGGCGTGTTTTGGTTTGGTTTGTCTTGGCTTGACTTCGTTTGACTTCGCTTAGCTTGGTTTGTCGCCTGGCAAGGATCCTTTGCATTTATTTCGCTGGTGCGTTTTGCGGAAATTGCATTCTTGCGGCTGCGATAATTAAAACTATCTAACGATTTTCCAAGAGTTTACCAAAACGCCACCGAGCACTTCTACCAACACTCCAACGCTGGCACTGCAATTACAGCCAACCTAGCCGAAGGCGTAAGCGCGCCGCTGCGGTTTCGTAAAATTTAATTGTGAAAGTTTTATTGCAGCGCTCGAATTGATATCACGACTCTAATTAATTGCGGTTGCGGCTGAGAAATGCGCGCACTTTGCTGCTTACTTCAGTGATTTGGTTGCTTTGGTTTTTGCTGTAGGACTAAATTAATAACCAACAAAAAATGTTAGGAAGAGAGACAAAAAGGCGCAGTAAGAGGAAATTTGAAATGCCACAAACGCGCTAAAGAAGAAAAAAAATTAAATTGAACCCAACAAGCGCGGTTTGAATGTAGCATACTAAGAAACACAGCAAAAAAAAACGAGTCGTAGTAAAAATCTACGCTGCAAAAGTACCGCCTTTGGTAAGAAAAGCCTTAAATTTCAAAGTGTCAAACAGGTGTTGCAGCTAATGGTGTACGGACAGACAAAGACTAAGAGCAGCCAAAAAAAATTTCGTAGGAAGAAATCACAGCAGCGACATATTTGTATATATCGCTGTCAATGTGAAGTTGGTTTGTATCTGTGTGTGTGTGTGTATGCCAGTTTGTTTGTTTTGGTGTTTGCTAAAATGACATAAAAGCATAGCTCAACTGTGTAAAGAAGTGGCAGCGCCAAAACGACACCGCGATAATTTTGCTAGAAATGTTAGTCGTACTTGTTCTCATTTGTTTACTCGATTTTCACTAGAACATTTTTCAAGGTGTAGACTCAGATTTCAATGTACGCACGCAGCATGTCAGTGTGTTAAAAAAACAAACAAAAAAAAAAAAATCACTGCAATTTACTTTATGTGTACTGAGCTGAGCTTAACCGGCGTGTGACACTCGGCAAACAGAAGGTTAAACTATACACGTTTATATGTTTGTGTGTGTGTATGTGTGTGCGAGTGTCTTCCTTGTTTACATGTGTGCATTGTAAGTAAAATGCCCGCGGCGAAAGTCTACATTACGAGGTTTTAAATTACATACAACGATGACGACGGTGACGTTGAAGAACGCGAGGACAATAACAATAGAGCAACGAAAGTGGCATACAGCCTGGCAGCGTAGTTGGCGACGCATTTGATAAGCTTTGATATGAATTGAATTTGCTAGCGTAGGTAGCAAGGATAGGATATCAATGGCAACATAAGTGACACGTGTCAAAATGTTGCGCCCACTGCTTTTTGAAAGAAGTAACCCTTACAAGGTTTGAGTGGTTTTGTGTGAAAACCAAAGTATGGAGACTGGGATATAAAAGGCAAAATTCATAAATTTTGAGTAGAATTAAATTCTGGTAACTGCTATAATTTTATTGTTCTCTTCTTCTGCTTTCTTTTTTTTTTGCTATAAATTAGAGTTCCAAGCCACAAAAGAGCAAGCAGTAAATGTATAGAATTTTGTGCCATTAGGCTCAAGTCTCATCATTACGCAAGCGTACGTTAGCATAGAGCACTGTGTTGCATACTTTGTGTGAACACAAGCAAAAGGATAACAACAAATTTCATTTTTATTCTATTTAATTTGCTTGCTGTATGGTCTCCTTCCCCCAAATCTTGCTCGTTCTTCAACCCTTTTTTTTATTTTTCTCTTTTTGTGCTTCAATTTTACATTGCATTTTCGCTTTGTTATCTCAACTCGACTCGACTTGTCTTTCTACTCGTAGCTCGGCCCCTTTGCATGGCTAAAGCTTGTTGCTGTTGCAACGACGAACTTTGTTGTGCGTACAAGTTTCTAATTTGCAGCGTTGCAATGTGCATCGTTATACGGTACGTTCAACATATTTCTGACTACCAACTATAGCCGGAGCATTGTAGCCGTAGCTGACTTGCATTCAAATCAACTCTCATTCGTATGCTTTTTCGTTTATTTCTGACTCGCTCAGTCGCCCTCATACACGTTGTTTCGTACAACAGTTGCAGGCAAATGCAATTTGAAATTAATTTGCGGTTCCAACTGCTACAGCAATTTGTGCTTTGTTCAACTAAAATATTTTAAAATTTTTGCTTTCTTTACTTCTTTCTTTGCGTGCGGCATATATACATATATTTCGAAAGATATTTTCAAAGCACACACACACAAACAACATATACAAAAAAGGCACACATCTATATACATATACATATATGCACATACAAAGACACATGTTCAAGAATTTTTTGTGTCCCACATTTTTGGCTCCCATTTCTCACTCTCTCTCACTCACACACAGCCACGTTGAATCTTCGACAATTCCTGGCACGCGAAAACTGTTTAAAGTTATTTTCAACTAATTGCAAGTTTTTATTGATAATTTTCCGTAAATTCCACTCATAATTTTCAACCATCAAGGACATTGTTGCAGCCGCCCGGAGCGTCATTAAATTGCTCCAAAAACTGTTGGCCACTAGTTTCTACTCAACTCAGCTTGCCGTGCACTGCGACTCGAGACGTATAAATTTTCGCTTTTCATGAGGGCTGATGCAGTCTACATTCCTCCTCTTTTTTTGTTTTTTATTTTATTTTATTTTTGTTTTTCATTCGTTAGTTCTTTCGCAATCGAAAGAAAATCTTCAACTTCCGCCGGAACAGCTGCTAACTGCTGTGCTCAATTGCTGGCAATCGTCAGCCTGAACTGTACCAAGCCAAGCCAAGCCAAGCTGAGCGATTTCATCGACAACCCAAAAAGTCTTCATTTCGATATTTTCAGCTTGGCAGTTTTGCTGCTTTTTTGGCGTGCAATTCATTCACAGCTATTATCATCAACGCGAAGACGTAAGAAAAGCAAAGAAATGAGGCGAATGTATGAGGCCAAGAAAAATGAAAAAATAATTCGTTTCTTTGTTTCGGCGTTGGTGACCACGTGTACGTGTATGTGCATGAACTGCGGCACCAATATCATCAACATCAACTTAAACATCATCGTTGTGATCAGCAGCAGCAGCAGCAAAGAGCGTGCGGCACGCGGCATGCGGCAGCGAGACATGATTGCATTGTCAGTCTGACTGCCTGACTGTCTGGCAGCGGCAGTCGCAGTAGCACTCCTTAAAAAAGCAATTACATTAAAAAGGTTATGAGCCGTGCTCCGAATGTACACGCTGCGTATACGTAATGCGCTCATACCAACAGCGCACCATCATTTCTATAACACGTTTAATAGAGGCGCCCTTACACCACTCAAGTTGGCCTCGCAGCGCTGTATGCGTTTGTGTCCCTTAAATGTGCATTAAATTGGATTTTTAGTGCGGCTCGTAAAAAATTCAAAGCACCCATTTGATGTCCAAAGCGGCAGCAAAGTGTGCGGGTGTATCAATGAAACCACTTGGACGCTAAGGTGCAAGCACTGTCCTTTATATTGCAATACGAAGCTTGACCAATAACTCTAAGTCGTTGGCGTTTTGCAGAAAATGAGCTGCGCATCCAACCAGACGCCTGCATTTAAATCCCAACGAGTCGTAAAACTCTCAAAGCGCAAATGCTACCCACTGCGCTTGAGCATGACTGCGCAGCCCAAACTCCAACTGCTTTCGGCATGTCCACGCCTTTGTGTGCGATCGTCGAGTTGAAATTCGATTTGAAATATTTTGCAATTTTATTGATTTTCTTAATGGCTGCGCATATTAAATGTTTCGGCACTGCATCGAAGGCGCTCGCCTTGAAGTAGACTATGACTTTCGACAGCAGCCACGTCTTCGACAGCAGCGATCTCATCATCAGCATCAGCATCAGCATTATCTGCGTTCACTGCAGTTGTCATTATTCGCGTAAGTTTTTCAATTTACCAGGAGCAGCAGCAACAACAACAACTACAACAATAGTCAGAGCAAACAGAACTTACACTATAAACGTTAAAAGCTCATTGCTTTTTTCCACATTTTCGTTGAAGGCATTGCTGTTGTTGTTGTTGTTCTTGTTGTCGTTGTTCATTTCTTTTGCTGCAGAATCCTTTTTACGGCAAATTGTGCTGCATTTTAAGCGGAAATGATGAGCGTCCTGCAGCCTTTTTCGGTTTTACAACTACTTCGCTGCCTTCCGTTGGCGCATTTTTTTGCGGCTAACGAAAATATTTGCATATTCATCTAAACAAAAACACCAACTTCCGCCGCTTTTTTAGCCACAAACAAAAACAAAAAAATTAAATAAAAAAAAAATAAAGAAAATTGGTGTGCACAATAAGCAAATGCAAAAGCGAATAGCAAAAGTCAGCGTTGGTATTTAAATACGGGGAGGGGGAGTGAAGTAGAGTTTGGGAAAAAAAGTGTAACAGCGAAATGACCGTGACCACAGTTGTGGCTTGGGTAAGGGTATTGTGAGAGCTGCAAAGGCTTGAAGTAATTCGACGGTCGCTGATGGGCTCCAAAAAATAAAAATAAAAAAGTTTTTAAAAAAATATTGAAAAAAATAAAAAGAAATGTCGGTGAGCACAGGAAGCGCAAAGTCATCTTTTAAGCACAAGTGCCATTAGCAAAAGCGCCAGGATGCGCTCAAGCGCTCAAGGTGCACCAGCCTCGCGCCAACCTAGGGTACGCTATTGTAATGGTCAATTGCGCAGGGCTGCATGTCACTCACTCACTCGTTCATTCATTCATTCATTCGCTGTGTCGATGTCTAAACACGAAAGAAAGAAAAGAAAAAAAAACCCAAATAATTGACACTTGGTTGTCGTTCTTTTTGGCGACGTTTATCCTGGTCTTGTCGTCCATTGCTAACGCCGCAAATAATTGCCTTGTCACTTGCAAATGCTCAACGCTCAGCGCTCAGCAAAAATCCTTTGATGATTGCACACTTTTAACGTGAATGACAACATTCCCTTTTTTCCGTTCCTTTTTTGTTGTTGTTGTGCGCCATTCGCTCCGTTGAAAGCGCACAATTTTCGTCGCTCGCAATTTGAGTGCAAATGAATCGTCCTTTGCGCGTTTTTGATAGCTATTTCTACACGAGTAAATGGATTTCAGGGCGATCATATCGCTACGCGATAAGGGTCAACACTGATTGCTCAATCGTTGGCAATTACGTTTCGCTGCGGCGCCGGATATCACATGACAACTAAAAATGGCTGAAGTGACCAAAAATTACATACGTCATATTGGGTGTGCGTTGTAGGAATTATTTTGTGAATAAGAAAGTGTTGAAGCAAAGCAAGTCTAAACAAGATGTCGACAAAATTTTCGGTGACATTTTAACTACTGAATAGCACGCTTTGACTTTAAAAAAAAAACCGAAACTTTGAGCAGAAAGCATTTATTACATTCAAGTTTTTTGGTGGCCCTTTTCGCCATGCTTGTTATTGCTGTTGTTGTCAGTAAAGGTTTCTCGTTACTTAAAGCGATTAAACAAACAAGCAAGAAAAGGTAAAACAAGAAACTCGCAGACTTTTACAATTTTACATAAATAAAGAGCAGTAAACTCTAAACGCAAGTGCGTTGCTTGCTGAGGTTGGCTAGTAAGGGATGCTTGAAAGAAGCCTTGACTCTTTAGGATCATGCTGACTACACACGGTTAATAAAATGTACAAAAAAAAAAAATTTAAATAAATATAATTTCAACTAATTTAGTGCGTAATCTGCGACGCCATGATTAGTCCTTTGGGCATTAACTGACAATTTTCGACAACGACAAAAGATCAATGCCTCGTCAAGAAAATAAAGTAAAGTTGTGTGAAGACAAGAAATGTCAAAACGTGGTAGTACATAAATGAAATGCAAATAAACATGAGCATGAAACAAGGCACAAACAGCAAACACACACACACAATAGTTAGAACAAAGGCAACATGGCGCCGCGACCATTGCCCTGAGCACGAAAAAAGTGTTTTGCACAAAAATAGGAGCAAAGAATCAAAAGAAAAAAGTCGAGAAAAAAATAAAGAAAGTGTAGCGGGAAATGCGTCACGGAAAACTGTTTCCCAGCTAAAATGGCAGCAGAAAAAAAGCGAAAAAGCGTAGCAAAAAATTCTAAAAAAAAAAAAAAGTAGTAGAAAATAGTAATAAAGGCAAATACCGCGTCGCATAGCGTGCTGAGCTGAGTGCTGATATGATGACGATAGCAACAACATGTTAGAACAACATTTGCTTAGCGCAGCAACGCAACGCAGCAGAAGCGGTCAGGCATGCAGTCAGGCGCTCAGGCAGGCACCGCTGGATACAGCGCACAAGGCACAGGACATAGGGTTTGCACCCTATATAGGACATGGTCGTCGCGCGCATATATACAGTGGTAAACCCAAGCGAATGACTGACCAAACGACCGAGCGACCGCTGCATTCGTTTGTTTTTGCATTTGCCGGGTTTGAGTTTGTGTTCGTTTTCGTTTTCGTTTTCGCGTTTAGTTGCAATGCAGTCAGCGTTGTTTGTACACCAAAAACAGGCAAGCAAACAACAACAACAACAAGAACAACAAGAACAACAAAGCACAATGTCGACTACAATGCTGAAGTCAAACTGCATTGCATGTGTGGATACCCAAGTGGAACGAATGCTTCGACGCAGGCACTTGGTTGACCCTTTGTACGAACCGTTGACGTTGATGATTGCGGCCATCAACAGCAGCAGCAGCAGCACAACAGCGTTGAAGGACAAAACAGGACAAGCGATGATTTTTCACATTTTATTTTTGTTAAATAAATTTTTAAACAGTTTCGTTTTGTTATTTTGTGTTGAACATCAAAGTTCCGCAAAACATTTGCAATATTTTCGTATTTTTATTACGAACGCTGATAAACTCATAAATTGAGTGCAGTGACAACTATGACTGGAGGGGTATGCGCAGAGCAGTGTAACGACAAATGGCATGCATATACGTATGTCATACATAATCAAAAGATTAGACAATGGTCAGTCAGTGCAGCATAGCCAAGAGCAAAGTGAGCAAAGTGCAATGCGCTTCAAGTGGTAGCAAGGGAACTAATAAAGAAGGATACGAAACAAATGATAGCAAGGACAAAGCATAAGACAAAAGACAGGCGCTCAGTGCAGACGATGATGATGACGCCAACGGCAATGATGATGATGATGATGATGATGATGATAATGATGTTGATGATGAAGGCAATAAGAAAAGCTGCTCCACTTGGACAAGCATCAAGAAAACTTGAAAGGAAATCGCCACAGAAACACAGTTGGAAATTGTCTGAGCTGCATTATGGACTATGCACAAAGTAACCAAGCAATAACATGTGAAACAATAAAAGACCCAAGTTCCAAGTAATCTGAAAGCAGCGGGGTGCACACTTACATGCATTGCACGGATGCTGTATACCAACACATACATCTGTAACATACGCACGCACATACACATAAATTGCATTGCGTTGCAGCCGCTTTTCCGTTTGCAATGAAATTCTCTGCCAAATGTTGCATTTATTTTGTGAGTTTCCGTTTCGTTTCAGCGTAAAAAGGCAAAACGACAACAATGAGGACCATGACGTGGGGGATGTTGGCGTTGACGATGACGCTGACGCTGACGACAACGGCAACTACAACGACAACGGAAAAGCGCACCACTACAATGTAGACGCCATGCGCCTCATGCTGTATACACACAAACACACATATGTAGCAGAGCCGTATGCACAGCCAACGCTCCGCCAGGAAAGGAAACAGATGCCCCGCAGTTGCAGAGTTACATTTCATAAACTTCGCAACAAAATAAATAAAAAATGGCACACGAAAAATATGTAAGCGACGACAAAAAAAAAGGTAGTGGACAAAACCTACAGTGGGTTAGGAAAACAAACTTCACTTTGATTTGAACAAATTTTCAAGTGTGCCGATTGGAGATTTGATAACTTTAAAAATAATAATAAACACCAAAATCACCCAAACCGTTAAAATCACTAATAACGCAAAAATCAGCCAAATCACAAAAATCACGGAAAATACCAAAATCACAAAAATTTTTAAAATCGCCGAAATAACCGAAGTCGCCAAAATAATTTAAATCATTGAAAACAACCGATAGCAGTTGCTACTTGTGATTTTTCAATCACAGTGAAAAAATCTCATTTAGTTAAATATCGGTCATCACCAGTCGAAACACAGAATTATTGGAAAAAAAAAAAATAAATTATGAAGTGAACCTAGCAGACGGTATAGTATACAGATTTTACAATGGGGATAAATGAAAGAGAATAATCTCTGATGCTGCGAAAGGCCTTCCCTTTCGCTTAAAACTTTAATCTAATACACTCGCAATATAAGACGATATACCTAAAGTTCTTAGAACTTTTGAAATTTTGAACTACTTTTGTTTATGCTTTATTCAATTAGGGAACAAACTCATCACTTGCTAGTTAGTGCAGTAACTTGTAAACGAGAGACTATCGTTTAATACCTTTCTAGGACTGCTTCGTATTAAATCAGTAATCAAACACATATAAAATATTATTGTATATATTATCACAGGGCTAGTGGTATGTTAATTAGAGTTAGTGTTTTAAAACTAATTCACCAGTAATACTTCTAAGAAAAATATGGTGTAGATTTTTCACACCAGAAAAAAGTTTCTTCTTATAATGGAATCGGACGTTATATATTTTTGAGGATTGTAATATTAATAACGCATTGCATTGAGATTGAATCCTTGTTGCACCAGATAGTTAATTTAGTTAATAAGACTTCTATTATATTTGGTATGTACACTTCAGTAAGATTGAAAAAAATGAAACTGAGAGTTGAGATCAACAGAAAGAGACAAGGAAACAGTTTTTATTTTTCCTACAGGTTATGGGTACGGACGGTGACTATAATCAGTTATTTTCTAATCTCAATTCACCAGTAGTCGTACTATCGGTTGTGGGATATCGGAGATCGAGGGTGATATACATATATGTGCTATATTTGGAATATGATAAGTACTATTATAAAGACAACTAGAATTTAAAATTTTTTAAATAAACATATCCAATAAAATATCCTCAAACTAATCCAAAAAATAAAACTGACAAAAGATCTATAATATTTTCTGCATAGTTTTAAGACAATTCACAGCATGAAGACTCGCGTGTGAGAGGTAGAAAAAAATTGTAGCAGCATTTTGTGCGCATTCGAATTTATTGCTTTTGGCGCGCAACGAAATAAAGTTGAAATCGTTTTCGTGAGCGTCTTCGTGCCTTGTCTTATATGCCACATTTCAAAGACCATTGACACACTCAATGGCAACAACAACAAGAACAAGACGAAAAAGAAAACAACAACAAGAACGAGAAAATAAGTACGGAAGCCAAGACAATATAAAACTCGACGACTACTTCCACAATTGTCTTGAATGGCATATGACACGTGTTCGTTGGTGTGCATTTTCATGTGTGTTTGTATGTGTGTGTGTATGCTGCAATAAAACTTCAAGTTTACTGCATATATTTTATATTTTTTATGTGCACTTTCGCCGAAAGCGTCTCCAAAAAACGACAACGCCAGTAAAAGCGGCATGAGCGTCAATTTTAAGTTTTATTGCCGATTTGATAAATTCAAGCAGCGCTACATTTTTGTACAGCTCCTAAAAACCAAAACAAGAGCTTCCTTAATTTTTGTTTTTCATATTTTTTGGCAGTTGCCTTGTTTCCACTTAAAGCTACATCCATATGCCTTCGTCAATTGCCATTGAGTGCGTTTAATTTCTGCTAAAATATTAGCACATCTGAATCCAACCCCAAGACCAAATGCTACTTCAACGAAGAAAATCACTTAGAAGTGGCAAACAATTACGAAAAGTCCATGCGAGTCGTAACCGAAACTACTTTGTATGGTCAATTGTAACGAGTATATTTTTGCATTAGAATGACGCAAACTTCTACTCGAAAGCCTTAATCTTAAACCGTTAGTAGCAAACTGAAAAAGACCAGCGCCAGTACTTGGACACTGCTGCCTCAACCACATGTGTGTCGCCAGCGCTCAACTACTCAGAATCCTTTTACCATTTGTTGTGCACCGTGTACTGTGTGTGTGTGTGTTTGTGTGTGTAGCTGTGCATGTATGCGTTAGTGTATGTCGTATAACTTAGCTGGAAGCATCTGGACCAAATGACTTTGTTAAGAGTTTTCCAAACGCAATTTTCTTCATTTTTCTTCCGTTTAGCCGCAACGCCCCGCTATACCGTCCGGCCGTACAAAACAACCGCACAAAGATGCCGCAGGTCGTTGGTCGTATACGCAGAGCGACAAATAAAAGTGTCACTTTTCTTTGGCAATTTCATAATTGCATAAGTCTAAGTGGTCAAGTGCCTCGTACTTTCAGCAACTCAACATGTGGGTGTGTTAGTTTCAACATACCCGAATATATGTATATGTGTGTGCGTGTTGTGTTTCTTGTAGAAATTTTTATTTAGTGCCAGCTAGCACTCAAACAACTTCGACTTTGAATGTGAGTAGTACAGCAAGGACAACGACAATAACGACGACTTTGTATGCACAAAGTTTGAACGCTCGAGAACGACTCACACATTTTGCGGTTGACACCATAAATTTGTTGTTTGCCATGCTCCTGAAGATGAACATAAGCAAAGTCGTAGGGTAAAATAACCAAGTGGAATTCTCGCTCATTTGGTATACTACGTATTTCCGCAAGTTTTGCTATTTAATGCGTGTCGCAACGTGCCTTGAAGCTTATGTGTGAAAAGTTTGTTGGCTACATAATTCGAATTTTTGGTATTTGTTCATTGCGTATATTGAGGTATTGCAGCAGTGGAAAAGGAAAGCATTTTTTTTTTCAATTAATTGGAATGCATTCAACAAATGAATCAATAAATTTCATGCACCAAATCAGCTTGTAGTGCAAAACTTCATTGCCTTGCAGGCGTACGCATAATTGCTGGCATACAAAACGCAGCAAAATGAGGCGGGCCAAATTAACTACAAATTACAACAAATAAAAAGTTAAAAAAAAAAGAGAAATGAGCACAACAAACATCAAATGTACAAAGCCTATTTGTGGTTAAAAGTAGGCGGAGCATAGCGCGGCAAAGATTGACGTAGCGCACCAAATACAACAAAAATGAAAAACCAAGCGATATTTGCAGATTAATTATAATTTCATTTTCTGCTTCTTTGACTTTGCCATTGCTTTACTCAATGCGCCCCTTCATCTTTAAACTACTGCTTTGCGTGCACAGCTCGAGTCCTTTGAGTTCTTTACGTACGCTTCCTTTACGCCGTGGCACAAGTGAACTGAGTTGTGGCTTTGGCTGAGGCTGTAGGATTGCCCTTATGCGCTTTGCTGCTGTGTTTGTGCGTTCGCGGATATTTCCGTTTGAATGTTGCAACGGATGTACACACACACACACACACACACGCACACAGAGAGAGACCAAACTCAATGTGTTTGTTTGTTGTTTGTTAGTCGATAGGCAGGCGTGAAGGCTGCAAAGGAGGCGGCTGCATTTGTTCGTTATTACAACAAAACGTGTGCTCAAAAAAAAAAAAAACGCTCCAAGTGTGTGTGTGTGTGTGTGTGAATTTTCTTGATTGTGTATGCATTCTGTATTGTCTGTGTTTATGCCAAAGTCTATTTGCATGGTCTTTTTTTCTATCACTACAACGCGCTCTTACACACAAACACACATACACACACACACACAAAGACACACAGCCACATACACTCGTGCATTCATACAACAAAATGCTTTGCTTCTTTTACGTAATTTTTTTAAACCTTTCCTCTTACGCTGTGTGCGTGTGTGTGTGTGTGCGTTTTTGTATTTTTTTTTTTTTGCAAAAACTAAAAATGGAAAATTTAACAACTTCTGCTCGTTTTGTTGCCTGAACGAGCGGAAGTTGCTTCAGCTGCGTCAGCCGCACCAACAGCAGTGCCAGTCAACAGAACACAGCACAAGAACAGCTGCTGACGCCTCCCCTGCCATGTTTTCATATTAACCCTTTATGCGCCTCTTCTTCTGGCTCTTCTTCTACCTCTCCTTTTATATTTTTTTTTAAACATTTGCATGTGTGCTTTGCTGGTTGGTTTTGTTAATCCACACTACTGCTCACGTCTCGGCCAGAAGTCATACGCACACACGAACATACACACATACACACATACACACGTACATAGCAACTTGCATCAAATTGCAAGGTTAAACAATAATGAAAGTAAAATGATGTACAAAATTGATGTTGTTATTGTTGGTGTTGTTTGTTGTTGTTACTAGAGTTGTTGTTGTTGCTTTTAACCGTGTGAACCTGGCCAACGTACAAGCAAATGAATGCCAAAGACTGTGTCTGTAATGCCATCAAATGAGCCACAGCGTCAGAGCAATACTGATTCGTTGCACACACCAAGCACCAGCCAACACTTACGAGTACTGAACCAGCGCAACGGTTAAGCTGAGGTCTACGCTCACGCGTTCGCTGCTCGGTTCACTCAAGCGCTGAGTTGCCTTAATAAATGCAATTTTTTTCATACTTCTGCTTGGAATTGGTATTATTTGTGTGTGTCCGTATGGATGAGTAGGTATTTGTGTGTGTATGTTTGCTGTCTGTTTTCATGCAACGTTTTTTTTTTTATTATTTACTCTGTTTGTTGTTATTTGTCTGCTGCTTCTTGGGCCGCACTCATTTCATGAAACTTCTGCTGCTCTAACTCTTGCTCTTCTTGCTGCTCTAACTCTTGCTCTTCTTGCTGCTCCTATTCTTGTTGTTCGTGGCAATAGTTGCAAGCATAATTGCAAAAATATTGCATGTTCTTACCTTAACTGATCTACGGTATCCTCACTTATTATTCCCGACATTGAGCACTTCGCTTAATTTCGGCCAGAAAATATTTCAACTCAAAATGTTGCTGTTCTTGCCGAATTAATTACAGAGAAATATTTAAGGCATATTGTATTATTTTTAATTTCATTTTTTGGTTAAATCCCAATTTTTTTTTTCTTCTTCGAGCTGCCAAGAGTACGTCAACTCGCAGCAACGATAGATCGCTACTGTGCGTGTTGCGTGCACCAATAAAGTCGATGATGTCGTTGGTGAGCAAGCGTGGGTTTGAGTGAGAAAATCCAGACTGTTTACTGTATACGCAATACGTGCGAGAGTTGTTTGTTGTGTGATTTTGTAGTTAATAAAGACTTGCGCCCTCCAGCAACCAGACTTGAATTGTAATAAATAATATGACAAACATTTTCTAATCACCACGGCATTTCTATATCTTGAGTTAAGATCGCATAAACGAAAACACTAATCTTCTTCTCCATTTAAACGACGGGTTTATATTCAGAATTACAGGGGTAGACGATTATCTGTGGGGTTCACCCGTTCGACCTCAAAAAATATCTACAGGCCTCCCGATTTTGAATCACTTCATCGTTGAGGGCAATCAAATGTTGGAATCGGCAAAAACGAAAACACTAATATTTTTTATAAATAAAAAAAAGAGTAATAATAATTTAATACTCTATAATAATCCCTATGGCATAACATTACAGTGACACCTGGTCACCGAGAGTAATGTTGGACCATCACAGCGCTGGCCTCGCCTCTAATTTCATAAGCCCTTACCTTTTCTGTATCTTGACTAGCTACTTAATTGAAAATATAAAGTATTTGTTATTCCAAAACAAACTTACCAAATATGATCTTTAGAAAATAGTATTTCAGTCTGCTTATGGCTTAGCTTTTAACTTTCTCAGGAAATAGGCTCTTTTTACAAGATAACGACACTTTTACTACTAAGTGTAATCTCTCCTGTCCAACGGGGTCTCTTCTAGTGACAATGGCCTACAACTACGCAATGGTCTTTTCTGAACTTTATCTGTTATCTGTTATCAGTTAGGAATTCGTATCCACAAATTGCTTTTTTAATCTTCAGGGCACAATTTCATATACAGTTGAACTTTCCTATAAGCAACACTTCTATATAACGAAGTTCTCCGTATTATGAATTGATTTGAAGTTCACAGCTTTTTTGAGTACACATCATCACAATTTCTGTATAACGAATTTCCATATATCGTGATTTTTTGGTTCCGTGTGTATTCGGTATAGGGTAGTTTGACTGTACTAAAATTTAAAAAATTCACAAAATAAAAAATTGTACTTGCACTCTAAGCAACTCCAAGAAGCAACCCTCGCACTCCACATAGTACTTAATTGTATAAGCACACAGTGATAGCGCGTAGAGCACGTTAAAGACAGACCAGCAGGGAACGAGACACGCACATGCTTACGAGTACTTACGCACTGAAGCACCCACGCACGCACGCACGCATTCATGCGTCGAATGCGCTTGGCTCTTGCGTTGTTTGTATTTGTGTGTTAACGTCGACGGCATTCGGCGTTGTTTGTCTTTAATTATGTTTGGACGCGCCGAAGTTTTTGTAAACATACACACACACACACACACATATATATATTCAGAGAGAGATACATACGTATTGTATCATATATACGTGTTACTTATACATGTATACGACTATAAAGTTACATGCAGGCGGGCGCGCCTACAATACTTCTTCTGGTTGTTGTTATTGTTGTTGTTATTATGCAACGGCGCCACTAGCAAAAATAAAATTAAATGAAAACATTTCCTTTACATTTGCGCAAGGATAAAATGCGGCCAAACGGCAACGCAGACGCACAGCCACGTACATTTACACGTTGCAGTGGCCGCCGTTGCCAACGTCAACGTGATGGCTTCCTTTTTTTGCACGCACGCAGAGTGCGTCATTTTGAATCGTAGGATACTTCCGAAAGTGTCATACTATATTTTAAATTAATTAAGAGCGTATCTTGGCATCAAATATGTATTGATTGATTGATTGATTGTCTTGGCTCATGTGCAGTTTGATACAGGGTCTTAAACATTTTTTGTATGTGTGTTGTATTATTTGCCGTTGTATTATACGTCATATTAATTGGCAGCTCAAACGATTGCTGTCTTGCTCTGCTGTAAGGTAATGAGTGCAATTAAAGGAACATGGGTAAAGGCGTTCCTGTTTGGGTGGCAGACAGCGAGGATAATGATAAGGTTGAAAAAGTAGATAAGAGGAGAGTGTGGTTGAGCATATGCTGCTGTGTCTTATGTCAATGATGACGCAAACAATTATGGCCTAGGTAATGCCGTTGATGTGAAAAGTTTGGTGTATGCAGCGAACAATGACATTGACATTAAAGCCTTTCTGAATGCAATTGTATGTATTTCATTTATAATATTTAGGCGCCATTTTGTATATTCGTCTGTTAGGTTTCCGTGCCACTACACTCCACTCCATTCCACTCCACTCCACTCCAATCCACATTGAGTGCCACGCCCAGTGGCGGCGACGCATAGCGACCGCACGCCACGCCGCAACTGGACAGCTTCATTTCGCGACATTTCATGTCAAAGTGATATATTGGCTGGAGACAAGTAATAAATTTTAAAATCCTTCCTTTTTTGTTTTATTGCAGTTTTGCTGAAAATGTTTCACACAAACAGCACCGCCACTGGCTATGTCCTTCAATATGGTATGTTCAGCCTGCATGCCTCAGTGTTGCGTGAATCGTAAATCAGCGATTTGGTTCCATGCAGCAAACAATTTTTTGCTTGTACACAGGCTGCCCCTACCATCAGCAGTTACACGCATTTTTGCATGCGGCACAGCTGCGTATACGCAATACTCTCATTTCATTGGCAATCATGCACACACTTGCATATGCATACATAGTTGCCACTCACAGGCTCATGACATATTGATTTGATGGCATTGCAATGCCGAGAATTTCCAACACATTCCATAGCTACAAATCGGCGTTGACGATGACGATGTTGATGACGAACGTTACGAAAAAAAAAAAATTGAAAAAACCAAAACTACCAAGCGAAATTACGCACACAACATTCCCGATAAACTCAACAGCGCAGACAACAAACCAGCATTTGGAAAAAAGAAACAGCACTGTTGAAATCTAATATTAAATTGGTCTTTGGCCCTGTAATTGAAAACATAATTAGCGCTAATTCATTAGCCACTGCAACGCGAGCGACTACAACGAAACCTCACCGTACTCGAATTTATTATTATTTGAGCTGCGCTGCGCATACGCACACATTCGTTAGCTATTTACAACACGATCGCAGTTGCGTTGTGTTGTTGTGTTGCGGTAGGATTTGCTGCTTGATGCTCATGCCGGGCATGTCCAAAATTCGCGACATACTCGTACTCAACACTGACACAATGTTTCCAGGCAAGCGCCGCCAGACAGTCGCACACACACAGCTTCAACTACAAAATGAGCGTTGGCAAAGCTGACGTCAACGCAATCTAAGGCATGGCATCGCCCTAATTTAATTAATCCTAGCCATGCCGAAACTTCTTATTAAGCACACTAATACCTTAAGTAAATAACGCTTCCTTCCTGTCTGCTACATGTTTGCACACTTCCATGCCATGCCACAGCATTATAGCTACACCAAGGCAACGTCACTGTTGGCGGCAACGCAGTGAGTTAGGGTAGAAACATGGTAGCATATAAAAGTGGGAGCGTGTCAGAATGACAGCCTAACGCAGCCAGTTAATGTGGCGCATTATTTTTGGCAGCAAGTTGGCTGGTCCTGCGCGTTACTCTACTTCCTTTTGCCGCTTGTCAGTTGTCTTTCTTAGCTTCTTTTTTGTTTCGCCTGTTGTATCCGTTTTTTGACAAAGTCACATGCAACTGACATTGTATCTGATGCCATGCATGTTCGCTTTAGCTTCAACTTTTGCGTCATCTTCTTCTGCTACTTCGTGTATCGTTTTTACCTTGCTTGCTTGCTTGCTCGCCTGCTTGCATTCATTCAAATTTTGAAAGTTTTACGCGACTTTCGTGTTTTCCGTGTTTGTATTTATATACATGTGTGTGTGTGTCCTTGTTACATACTCGTACAATGCATTACATCCTGCTGTTGTTGTTGTTGTTATTATTATTATTGTAGCAAGCAAAATTCGCTGTCTTTGCCTGCTTGTCTCGCCCCAGCCAGGCACCCAACACAACTAATTATTTTTCGCATGACAATGAAAATGTTTAAGTTTAATTAAATGCAACTTTTTCAATGTAGCCGACAACACTGACAACGGCAGCAGCCAAGATTTTCATGATTGCCGCCGCACCTGATGTTCTTCGTTACGCTAGAACAGCAGCCTTGTTGCAAATTTTACGTTTTGCCGTCGCTTGCTTGCTTGTTTGTTGCAATTTCAACAGCGTAAATGTGCACTGGATTACGACGCCTCATGTCTTGGCTAAATTATGAGCTGCTCAGCTTGTGTGTGCTGACTTAAGCTGCAAGGTAAGGCGCCGGAAACAGGCTCAAATTGAGGGTTCGAATTTGCGTGTTTCCGTTTTTTATTTTTGTCAATCTTAGCATACAACTACAATTCTACTTACCTGGCAGTCTTCCACTTCAACGCTCAACTTTGTCACCATAAAAAAATAAAAGAAATTGAAACCTCATCAAATTCACAAAAATTCTTTTGTCTAAGTTCGCAGCATCCTAAACTCATGTAGGGCGAAACTTTTGCCATTACTACCGAATCGATAATCGTAAAATGCTTACAAGTCACATTGCCAAAAAAAGAAGCGCACATTCAGCAAACCACATCATATCATTTTTGACAAAACTATGTGCGTCGCACAAACTATTTACGTGTCTTTGGCCACTCCACTGTCACGCTGGTATAGAACGACAGCCCCAGCACAATTTTAATAAATTTTTAAGCATCTTCTAAACACTTTTTAAGCACGAAGCACACAAGTCTTTATGCTCGAATTTCTTTCATTCATTTCGGCTGCTCTGACAGCATACCGGACCCCAGTCCTGGGTGCTTTCTAAGTGTACACATCCTTTTTGCTATGCGCCCTGAGTTTGTCGAAAATTATTCAAAAATTTCACATTCAATTTGCAGAAGGACGCAGTAGCATTAGTGGGGCCGAGTGGCTAAACTGTCTTAGTATACATGTACACTCTTATGTGCGACTAGTTTAAAAGGCATTGCATATATTGAGGCGCACTTTTCGGTTATCGCTTGATGCTGTTTGGGCCAAGCTTGCGAGCTAATGTTTATAAGTGTTCGTCCTCGTCGTCAACACTTGTAGCAACAGAAGCCTTTGAACGGCCTTTGAATAATTTAATATGATTTAATATTAAACATCATGGCGCTTATAGGTGTGTGTGACTGTGTGGGGGTAAGTGTATCTCTTTGTATGTCAACGAATAAGTTTCGCTTTGTATGAGTGCTTTAGCACAAAAGACGAACCAACTAAAAAAGAGGAGAATAGAAAAGAAAAGAAAAAGCCAACCAAAAAAGAGATCAAGATAACAAAGGATTACAAAATGTTCTTATTCCAGCAGCATGTGTCTGTGTGTGAGTGTACCTATACCTACACTGACATTCAAACATTTTCCCAGCCCTTGTATGTGTGCCTTTAGATGTGCGATTATTAAGTAAATGTTTTGAATAGTTTTCGCCGTTATATGGGTTAAAATTTTTTGCTCCTTCAGTCTCACGATTTTTCGTCAACCAACAACAATAAAATACACCCCCCCCATTTCAAATT
This sequence comes from Cacoxenus indagator, assembly GCA_035041755.1. Lineage (NCBI taxonomy): Eukaryota > Metazoa > Arthropoda > Insecta > Diptera > Drosophilidae > Cacoxenus > Cacoxenus indagator. The sequence continues at coordinate 800,098 of JAWNKX010000379.1, forward strand.
GAAAGCCTCTTTTTAATATGTATCTCTGCCTGTGCGTGTGTGTGGATGTTTTTGAAAATGTTTGCTTGTTGGAACATTTCTTTAACATGTTTGCTTGTGGCTTTGAAAAGACTTGCCATGTAATCGGAACAAGGACGAATGTCAGCCATACGAACGCCGCACGCGCAAACAACTTAAATCGTCGACGATGACAATGTTAATTTGACACATTTCGTGGAGCTCTTTGTACAATGAAATGACATTAACAATTCTACTTTATACTCAAACTATATCAAGGCATGACGGGGGTCAGCAGCGTTAGAAGATTTTATTCTGCTGAACTAGTAGTTTGTTCAACTTAACATGATGAATGGTTCAGCGCTAGTAAATGATAGTGATCATACATATACATATTGCTTGAAATGGTAATAGCAGAGCAGCATTATGTTAATTAACATGTGTAATGCCAAAGCGTGTATTTGTAATGATTTAAATGCTTTATATAACTTTAAAACCAGCTCTTTTTAATCATGCCACTTCTTCACTTTGACAAAAAATTTTAAATTATTAGTTCTAGATAATCTTTGGAATCCGACAGTTGAGCTCTGCAGGTTATCTTTAGTTCTTCGTACTAACAGAAGCATCAATAAGACTCCAGCGAAAAGAGAAGATGGACCATGCCGGCATAGACACATAACCTAATATTCACCTTGAAACATTAACGTTCTGGTGATTGGAATAATAGGCGATTGTGACTGTTGTAAGTGTTATATAAACATATACCAGTTCAGCAAGAGAAGGGATCGCAATGTGTGGGGATACCATCGAGGGCAGCAAAATATGACGAAGCGCGTCTCACATCAGAAGCTCGAAAGTGTTAAACTCACTTCTTAATTCTAATTTATAATTACTCTATCAAACGTCTGTCCTATTAGTATGATCACTGCTGAGGATAGTTCTTTCTTATTAATTGCAAAACATGACATCATGATGACGTTATTTCTTCCTTTCGCTTTTCACAACTTTGTTGTGACAAAAATTCAAATCTCATATCTGTAGCTATCGAAATGCTTTTAGCTCACGTCATATTCAAAGCAGCCATATAGACAGAATACAGGTGCAAATCTGTCCTCTTAGTTTCATGCTATATTGCAGTTCCTTCTTTCTGCAATCACAATGCGGAAACAGCAAATGTTTCTTTAAAAAATACAAGCTACTTTGAGATGTTTCATTACGATATGATCGCATTGCGTGAGGAAATTGAATTGAATTGAATTCAGTGCAATGCAATGCCGCCGCATGCGACGTGTTTGTCCTGCCAACAGTGTATATCCTTGACTTGTATGAGTTTGCATATACATGTGTGTGGTTGCATATATATCGGGTTAAGTAAACATAGATGACAGTCTGTAGAAACCCAACACCTACGACGAACTTAAGCAGCTTTTTTCTGCATTATTTTATTTCTGCTTTTTTATTCCTTTCTCTCTCTCTTTTTTTCTTTTCTATTCTTCACTTATCTTCTCTTTTTGTTGTACACATTTTAAGCACATTTTGTCAGCTAAGCTGCAAATACTGCGACCACCAGCACAAACACGAGCAAATGCATAGTGAAATCGAGAGCCATGCAAATGAAAGGAATAGTTTTCCACATACACAAACATACACAAACACACACACACACATGTGGACTTACTTACATTCTGTTTAGATTGCAAAAGGTGGTGAAGATGCCTCCATATATTTTTAGCATGTTTACATTTTTGCGCTTAATGCGTTAAGTAAGTGGAAAAATATGCAAGGCCACCACACCCACCGTAGCGTGGAATGACGTTGCGTTGCGTCGGTGTTGCCATAAACGCTGCTCGATGGCAACGTGGACACCTGTCAATTTTGAAGTGCAGCAAGTAAACCAAGCATGCCAAGCGCGCCATGGCAAATTGTGTTGGTGGGGGGTTGTGATGCTCTGCGCAGCAATTCCTGCATACCATCAACACATACTCGTATTCAAATACATCGACTCGCACACTCACAGGCACTCACTTTTGCCAGTCACTTCGCGTACTTTCGCTGTTGACACACACACACACACACACACACACACACACACACACACAAGCACACACACACATATTCCTACAACGATGTGTGCTCATTAATGCTGCATTTGTATGCGTATAAAAATCCTTCTTGTGAACTGAGCTGAGCTCCTTTAGCTGAACTCATCTCAGCTTGGCTTGACTCAATGCTGCTGTCTGACGACGCCGTTATCGTCGTCCTGCCTCGTTCAGTGTCTCTGTATATTCGGCAACAAGTTTCAGTTCTTCTCTTTGTTTTGCTGCCAGTTCTCCTTCTTGTTCTTAATTTTCTTCTTCATTTTCACACGCCTGCTTGTGAAGAAATAAAAATGAGCCTGCAGCCCACTGCGACTCTCATCAGCCAACACTTTCCTCCCACGTCACACTCATCACTATCGAGCGCACATTTGGGTGTTGGGTCCACGCTGGGCTTGCTTTAAAAATGACGTCCAACCAAAAAGCCTTTACCCTTCCCGCCCCGGGCACTCCAAGCCCGTGTGATGTGGAGCGTGGCAACGCTGCCGGGCGTTGGGTTATTTGGGTGCTCGCGCGTTGAATTCTTCTTAATGAGCGACATCAAGTGTTGTATTAAATGTCAGTGCAAGCTGCAGCTGTATGTGTGTATATGTGTTACAAGTATATCAGTGTGTTTGTGACTGTCGGCATTTGTATTCCGACAAAAGTATCTGTAATAAAATTTGTAATGAGTTGCAGGCACGGAAAAGGATTTCGAGTGCAATTTTTTTATTTCTTCCTATTTAATGCTGAACACTCTTGTTGTCTTGCAAGGCATGACAACACTGATCTGATGTATCGTTTGTAACGTTCTTAAAAAAAGAATATAAGGCAAACATTTCTCTGAGAAGTACCAGTCATATATATATATATATATTATATAAATTTTTGGGCTGGCTGGTCAATCATATTTTGTTCTAGTACCTTCTGTTTCCATATGACAGAATGACTACCAGTAGCATTAGAAAAAACCACGTTATTTTTTAATAGATTTTCCAGTGCATTTTTCAGTATGTTTTTCGAACTTCTCTGAGCAACACAAAGTTGATTTTTTTTCGTTTAATAGAGCGCCATTTAAAAAGGAACTCTTCTTTACCCAGACCGTGGCAATATGAAAAAGAAAATAAACTATCGGCGTACAGAGCTTAAAGCTGGCCATACAAGACAAACATGCTCGTGTGATACGCTCGTGCGTTCGTCGTGTATGGTGCTATTGACGAGCTGATGTTAGTGTGAAATTTTAAATTATGTTGATTTGCTTGAGCGAATCACACGAGCATGTTCGTCGTGTATGACCAGTTTAGTGCTGGATTTAACATGCTTCTAAGTTCATATGGGTTATCACTCACTATTCTGGGTTCATTACTACATCAAAGAGAAGAGTGTATTAAAACCTCAGTAAATCCAAGTTTTTCTTATTTAAGCATACTATTATACCCCACACATACACAGACACAGCAAATTTATATGCAGAGATGCATACTTAACGTTGAGTTACTTTTATGATGGCAGCAGTTGAGTGTTTATTATTCTTTGTCCGTGTTCCATTTCTTGTGATTTTTAATTACAAGTCAGAAGATTTTTACACGCATGTAATGAGCGGGTATAACGGCAATGTGACGCGGAGCGTTGTTAAGCGTATAGAGGAATGCAAAAATGAGCCAATTTTCCAATTCGTATTCATCGAATGGGTAGCGATAAAAATACATCACGAGCTTAGCTTGCCAGCAGCTCAGTTCGCTTCGATTCGGTTCAGTGCAGCTTAACAATCTCAGTCGAAGTCGTTTGTTCTGAAGGATGGTATTTGCCTTTCAGATAATTGACGCAACGCTACCCATTTGGGCCACAGAGATTCATATAATGTCTCTGCCCAAAACACCCCAGTCACTCAGTCACTTAGTCAGTGAGTCAGTCAGTCAGTCACACACTCAATATGTTAGTAAGTCCGTCACTCAGAACATCGTCGTCATCGTCGTCATCATCATCAGTATTGCTTGCTGTACTCAGTTCATCTGCAGCATCAACGCCATAAATTTCGCTTGTCTCTCAACTGACAGCCCGCATGTGTGCTACTTACAAATTCCCCCACCGATGCGACCGCCCATCCACTATGCACTTATTACGCCTTTGGCTTGGCGTCTCGTCTCTTGCTACAAATTGACAAATTCGCTGTCGGCTCTGACGCACAATGGACAAATATGCTGTACGCCCAATGCATTTCATCTGCAAAAGCGTTGTCCTTTGTCCGACTGATTGTAAGCTACGAGCACGAGTATGTGAGCTCTATGGACTTTGCATCAGCCTTCGGCTACTGTTGGCTGCCATTGCTGCCAGAGTGGACATAAATGATAACAGTCGCAAAGCGCTGATTCATTTACTAAATATTTGCATAGGCCTTGTCAATGGTGTCAAAGAACAAAGGCGCATGAGCGCGAATGCGTTGCCACTGTGGCCGTTCAAAGGCCTTGGACGCACGGTTAAGAGGCGAAGCGTTGCGGTTGCCTCTGGTTGGTCGGTGACTCGTTGCGTGGTCATCATGCGACATTACGACACTGATACGTACGCTCTTTGCACACTCATATGTGTTCGACAAATGAGTCCAATTTTGCAAACAAGAATTGTGCACAACAATAACAACAATAACGAGAACAAAGCCATATTGAGCATATCAGCACACGAGGACATGAGAACGTCCAGGATGATGGCAAAGCAAACACAAAAAAATGCTGAGATATGTTGGTCAAGATTTACGATTGCCGCATGTCAAAGGTTTAAGGCATACGTAGTTGTATGTGTGTGTGTGTTTGTCTGTGTTTTATTAAAAAAGCGCACCGAGAAGTATGCAACATGGAACGTTGCTACGCATTAATTAAACGCGGGTTTTCAGCAAACGCGCTAAGGCAAGCAAAAGCAACGGACGAGCTATATACCATAAGCAATCGCCGCAAATGGCGGATCTGTCTGCTTCTGCTAACTCACTCTTTTTGCCAGTCAAATTAACACATGTGCGCATCTTATTGGATTCAAAGGCTTCTTCATTTAGTGTAGCTTTAGTTGAGCTAAAGAAGAAAAAATCCACTTAAGTCCGCCTTTGATAGTCTGCTTCACCTAATTTTTTTCTCTATGAAAATACTTTTACTTTCGCAGAAACCACATCAAAAAAGGTAGAAAAAGATTTTTTTATGCTTTTTGGATTTTTTTCGATGTTTTGTTTTCATTTTTTTCGAATTTCTTTTTCGTTTTTCTCTTTATTTTTTTCAGATAACACATAAACGGCAACGCTTCGGAATCAAATGTTAACCACGATGTCATGTCGTACTTAAATTATAATCAAAGGACATGTGCTGAAGTTGTTGTTTATGATGTTGTTGTTGTAATTGGTTTCTTGTTCTTGTTTTTGTTTTTGTTGTTGTTGTTACCTTTAAGCCACAAACACACAAGCCACATGCATCGAAACCGGCTTGTCTATCATTTGTTGTTGTTATTATTGCAAGCTTATTTGCCCCTTGGGCTAGATTCGCTATATTGTATGTTGTTGCTGTGCTGATATTCGTTGTGCGTTTGTCTATATGTGTGTGTGTGTGTGTGTGAATGAAGGACTTTGAATGAGCGAATGTCGTCGACGTCGTATGATGGCTTTGACGATGACGACAACGACGAACTTAAGTCGTCACAACGTGCTAGGCGATTTTTTTTTTCTAGTTGTTGTCGTTGTTTTTTTTTTCGTTGCCGTCTTCATTTCTTTACTTTTTTCACCGTTCTCGACCAAAAACGCCATTTCGTTGTCACTCAGCCAGTCAGGCAGTCAGTCAGTCGTAGCGGTATTCAAGCAGCCAGGCAGGCTTACAGTCTAGGCCAGAATCCATGCCATCAACGTTGTCGCTGCCGTGTTTATTTTCTTTTTAGGCAGCTGTGTGTGTGTAGAACTTTTGGCATCACTTACCGCTCGGAAATGGGATCATCAGCCTGCCGTTTCCGTTGCTTGCTTGCTTTGCTTCAATGCACAAGCAAAGAAGCAGCAGCAGCAGAAGGCGCAGGCATAAGGCTCAAACACACACAATTATACAAGGCCACATTTTGTGTGTATGTGTGTATGTGTATTAGTGTGCGTCGTAGATTTGTATTTATTCTTGTACATATTTAATATTTCATATGTCTGCAATGATTTCACATTTGTTCCTCCCAATGCTGCTTACACTTATTCACTCATTGACTCATGCAGTCATTCACTCATTGACTCATTCACTCACTCAGCCATTCATTCATTCATGCAGTCCTCTGTTACAATTTTAGTCCTTTTCGCTTTCGACTTGACTTGGCTTGGTTTGCTTTGGTGTTTGGTTCAGTTTGGTTTGCTTCGTTTCCTTGGGAATTTGTATTACATTAAATCCAAAGTGAAGCTGCCAAAGCTGCCTGCTGCTACTGTTGATGATGATGACGACTTAAAGTCGTCCTTAACCTCATCGTCTTCATCGCCATCATCACCACTGTCGCCAACGTCGTCAGCGTCAATGATGATGATGATGGCGATGATCTGTCGTAGGTACATTTGTTTGTTTATTTGCGCACACATCCATATCCTTGTTTTGTGCGTTGACTTTTCTGCCTAATATTTTATGTGTGCGTCTGTGTGTGTGTGTGTGTATTTTCAAACCTTTTCTCCTTTCACATTATTTCGTATTAGTTTCATTTGCTATTGCCACTGCTGAGGTTTGACTGACTGAGTTTCGGCTCAGTTACGTTGTTGACTTCAATTTGTTGACCGTAATGCCGGTGACTCCGCCTACTTCTTCTGCTTCGTCAGCGCCACAGTCATGCTTGGTTAGTGCTAAGCGAAGCCAAACAGAAGTCGAAATACAACCAATTCAAGTCCAATTGCTGAGCTAAACTGAACAGAACTGAACTGAACTGAACTGAACTGATCCGAACTCAGCCAAGTTGAGCAGCATATGAGCAACGCACAACAAACAAATTTTAACTTTTCGAAGTACGCAGAACTTTAATGCAATTTTAATTAGGCAAATCCCACTCGAGCTTTCATAAATCCGCAAACTTTCAGCGGCAACATTTTCCTTCAACTCAGCACAGCTCAGCTCAGTTGAGCTCAATTCAGTTGTACTCGTCATATGAGCGCGGCAAACCACGAAGAAACGAAACCATGCACAAATTAACAAGTCTCAAACAAATTGACCATTGACTTTGGTCATAACTAAGTCTCTCCAAGTTGCCAAGTTAACACACGTTCATTTCATATAACCAAGGCTACACCCACATGCACAGTGGTTGAGCATAAACACTTCAAGTTGCAGGCGAACTAAGTTAATCCTTAACGGTTTTAAAATATGCTTGCACACGACGCCCGTTTAGTGTCGTAGGTTTGAGTTGAAGAAACGCTCGAGCCGTGCGCTTGGAGCTGATCTGAATATCTGTGTGTAAGACCGTACGTAGAGGCCAAGTGGTTAAATGGAAAGTAAGCTAGGAAAAACTGTTTATCTACGGCTATGTTAAAGCTTAAATACGCTACTAGCGGGGTTTTCAGAATTTTGAGATTTTGAGCGGCATCAAATAAAGTAATGAAGAAGAATTTAAAATAACCAATACCGTAGAGTAAAGTAAATTTCACTAAAGCTTCAGCGCTACGGTTTGTAGTGGTGTCTCAAACTTCCAGAAATACAAATGTCGATAACTTCCAATGAATATTGAGAGATCATATTGAAAGGCGCTTTTTTCTTTGGGCCAATAATAACGTAATACAGTCGTACTTGCCTATAACGAACACGTCTGTTCAGCGAAGCACTCACTATTAAAAACTGACTTCCAGTACACAGCATTTATGAACACATTTCATTCCCAGTATGCATAATTTCTGTATAACGAATTATCTATGTGACGTAGTGATTTTTTATTACGTGAGTGATCGCTATAGGGAAGTTAGACTGTATTTATTTTATAGCGTTACCCAACCAGCGCGTTACACCACAATGCGTTACTCGTACAAACAACACAAACATTTTAGTGAACACTACACTGCTTGAAATCTGTAAACCCAGAGCAACGAGCAAGTTGTCCTTAGAAGGCTGAGTGCTGGCTGGCGTTGCATACTTTCAGGTACTCTTGTTGAAAGTGATTTGGTGCGTTTGCCAATAGATGACGAAGCGTTTGGTGCGGTGTGCTGTAAAAAGCTTATGAGTGGTAAATGCACTTTGCTCATTCCATTGTACTTTAGCTTATTTTATTGGCTCATGTTTACGCGTTGCGAATAATGCGCAAGTAAAATAAGCGCTTGATTGTATGCTGTATAGATTATATATATATTGTTTATAGATTTCAGCGTACGAAAATCACCAACTACTAATAAGTCTTGGAAAATGAAAAAAAAAAAAAAAACTAAAACACACACGCCTGTGCCGAGTAATTAGCAAGCAACAACGACCGCGTCGCTTAACAATTGGGAAGCAAATGTTCACACACTTTTCATATTGTTTTATTAGCGAAAAGTTAATTGGAAAAGTTAAGAATTGAAATGTTTAATGTGGTGGTGGGTGTGGATTTTTAATTAGCGCTCGCAGCCATTTGTGACTTAACGAGTTAGAACGCTGCGAATGTGCGTGCGTAAGTTGCAAATTTCACTGCCATAAGTTGAAGAAAATGTGGTGGTGAGCGTGTTGCATACATACCACAAGGAGTACGCATTAAAATTGAGAGGGCCATTAGTAAGATGTTGCTGATCCTGTTACGATTGCCAGTGACTATGGGTAACTCTTTGTGTGTATGTTACGTGTGCTAAAGTGTGTGTGGCATTTATATTGCAAGGATGTGACATCAAATTTGAGTAATGCACTTGCAGCTCTCAGCTTTACATTCCCAAAAGCCTGACTTTGGTCCCGCTATTCTGCCTTCTGACGTTGACGTTGATGTTGATGTTGATGGTGTTGAGGATGTTCGCCTCCCATTGGCCATTAAAAAATTCCATTTGTAAACGCGCAAAGCATTAAACCGAACTCATCTCCACTTGTTAATGACCAAGCGCAATGAAAGCGATGCCAAGCCATAAACACACACGGTTATCGTTTCGTCTCGCTCGTCAATCTGACAGGGACTTCTGATATGTCATTGCTTGACTTTCTACACAAAATGAGCAGTTCTTAGTGGGTGTTGTTGTCTGATTGAACACGATCCTTTTTGATGGGTTTTCAAATCCTAACTTATCGCATTTTTGAGTAGCATGAATATCACAAAATGTGGTGCAATAAATCCTAACGACTGCAAATGTATGTGTAAATCGTGTGTGTGTGTGTGTGATGTGTTTTTACGACTTGACCACATTGGCAACTCTGCTTTTACCACGTTGAGTTGTTCGAACAAATGAAAAGTGGCAGGCGTACAAACGCACTGAACTATTGTTTAGTCCAACCTGTTGAAGGATGCATGTCCAATGTGACTCAGTTTGCAATACAAAATGCTAGTTGCTCCTGCAATTAGTGATGACTTTTAATGGCTTTCTTTGGTGTACTTCACCACTAGAATAACCTCTTCGCTACTAACTAAGTCACAGTTTTACGCTGCGGTCTGATTCACTGCAAATATCGCACAGCAAGTAACGATTTGAGTGGCGCTGCTGCAAGTCTGACAATTTTCGCGTAACCCACACCAACACCAACACACACACATTCGTGTATGTACCTCTTGTCAGTGAGTCACACAATTGCTGCGTCCATCAACGCACGCAGCTCGCAGCAACATTCAGCCGCAAATTAGTGCGCAATATTTACTGAACGAAGTATGAGTTGTCTGCGTTCGGCGGGTTAAGGCAACTGGAGACAGTCAGACAAACATTGCTCGCTTCCGTTTTTAGTTAGGGGTTTACGTTGTTCTTGTTTTTGTTGTTCATTCTTTGCTTAAAGTTTGAAACGTGTTTGTTGTGGTAAGATTTGAAAGTTGATTAATGAATACAAACCAAGCCAAACTGCATGCCATAGCAAGCTGAGCCAACCAAGGCAAGGCGACTGGTAGCCCCAACAACCAGATCATTGACGCTGGGATCTGCTTGCGGTAAAGTCGTTGGTGTGTAGTTGAGTTTGTTAGAATTTCAAATGACAGACAGCATTTTATTCGATGAAGTTTACAATCACACGCTGCGCACTCGGAGTTGTATTGGCTTTCGGTTGTGCACTCGGGTTTCGGACTTGGGTTAAAGTGTGGGTATGAGTAATACACGCAATCCAACATTGGCGGAAATGAATTAAGTGTGAATTTTTATGTTCTTCTTGCGGTTTTTCTACTACTACTAGTTGTACCACTTTTTCCACTCCTTGTGCCTTGTTGCGTCAATTTTTTTTTTACTATTTTATTTTATTTTATTTTCCACTCAACTCCTGCCGCTTTTAGGGTTGGAGCTTGTTTGCTCGGGCGTCGCGTCATGTATAACCGCAAATTCAACAATTTCTCTCCGCTCAATTGTTTGAAGAATGCAATTTTGTGATGAAGAAAAATTGATTGTCGAGCAGCGAACAAGAAAAAAAATAAACCTAAGGAAAATAAGTCAAAAGAAATCTAAAATAAAAACGGAAAAAAATTGGAGAAAGAAATATTTTCAAACTGCGGCTAGGTTCATGAATAAACGGCAAAGCCATGGCTGTCGAGACTTTGGAGGCCGGTTCATTGAAAGATGCTTACGAAAAAAGCTAGCGAGTTTGAGTTAGTGTATTGCATATATATGTGTGAGCAGAGTAAGAAATAAAATTAATATTTGCTCAAATTGCGGCAAAAGAAAAATCGTTCATTCCAAAGTTCAATAGTGCGTGAAATAAATTGTTTCTTTTCAGTTGGTTTCAGTTGGTTTTTGCAGCCTTGCCCCACAAGCCACGCACCTATGACGGGTTTAAGCGAATTTTGTGTAGCTTAAAGCGAAATTCGTTGCCTTAATTTTATTGCATTGCACTAGCCAAAAAATGGAAAAGGGTCACAAAAATATAGCTTAATTTAATAAAATGCAAATGGCACTACAGAACGCATGAATATGAATGCGAATTCATATGAGACAGTCTAGCTTTCGGTGTATCTGTATGTATGTGTGTATGTGTGTGTTCGCTTGTGTTGGGTTTGTAATCAATTTGTCACTTTGTCAGTGATGTGCATACAGAAACTCAATTATAACTTAAAATGGTACACACTGGTAGTCACATGGTTATGGCACCGAGAGGAGGCTGGCGAGCGGCATCGTTTGAAATTTATATGCGCACCGAATTTATATGCCATGAATTATGAATTGTGTAAATTGTACTGGCGAAGAAGTGAGCGAAAAATGTAATTCGCTTTTCTAGCCTTCAGCATGTAGATGCTTCTGCTTGAATGAGTCCTATGTTTGGTCGTGTCCTGTCCCGTCCTGTCCTGTTCCATTCAGCCTTTGTGGCAACGCACTTGCGGTTGCTGCCAAGAAGCCTACGAAATATTTAAATCACTGCGTAGCCGCGAGCCTGACTCAATTTACGCTTTTGCGTAGTGCTGCTCATATACATACATCTGATTTACTTAGCTGTACATTAAAACATTGCAAACGAGAAGAAGCAGAAAATAAGAGCTAAGAAGCTGAAGAAACTGAGTAAGAGAAAGTATTCGCAGTGACAATGAATTAGACGATGAATCAGACCTTCGTGTAGCTAACGGTACAACGTGGGGGTATTCTTGAACAAATAAATAATGATTTAAAAATAAAAAAAATCGTTATATTATACGTTTCTTGTATCTTTGAGGTATCTTTAAGTATAATTTAGACAAAACAAGTCGTGTTGATTTTCTGAAAATATCGAGCTCCATCTTTAGAACAAATACAATTTCCGTCCGACAGCGACATGTCAAATAGAGATGAGCGATTTTTCAAAAATCTTCGATTTTTTCATTGTGAATGATAAATCAGTGATTTCAGTTATTTCAGTGAATTCGGTTATTTTAGTGATTTCGGAGTGATTTTAGTGTTTTCAGTTATATCGGTGATTCGATTATTTCAGTTATTTTAGGTATTACCGCGAACAAAAACAGTTGACTTCAATGATGATGACGATCGCAAATCATTGTTAAAAATCAGAGTGATTTTAAAATCGCAATCGCTGAAATCACTGATATCGAAAAATTGCTATATCGCTCAGCACAAAAGCAGAAAAAAAGAGTATGAGCGCATAATCCTTCATTCCTAGCGGCTCAGTAATTTAATCGAGGGCTAATATTTCGATTATGTCATGACTTGGTTGTTTATAATTAATAACAAGCTCTTTATGATTTAGTATGATTTAGCAACCCTACTCCCATATTATCGTACATGTGGTTCATTCGTGCAGTGAAATAGTTAATTGTAACGCATAGTGTTGTCTGCAATGCTTAATCAGAACATGCACACATCCACACACACGAACACAGCCATTTGAATTATGTATTTTAGCAACGCGAACGCCTCCTTTTTCCTATTTTATTCTTCTTTTTTTCACTTCTGCATCTTCTTGCGTCACAATTCATTTCTTTGCCCGTTCAACCAGACAACTTCACTGTTGCCCTCTTCACACCCTCTTTTCGTATTATTGGCGGCCATAATTTTTGCCGAGATGTGCGGCGCACTGCTTTGAATTATTTAAGTTATTTCGCGCTACATTAAATCTCACATCTTACAGTAGAGTCACTGCTTTGGCAAAGCACTGACTTAAAGGCACGCATACAGACATACATACATATCCGGTTACATAGATATAAATACACTCTATTTGAATACGATAACTCAAGCGAGAAATGCCATTGCCATTCTTCCTTTGCATGTGAGTGTGTGTATGTGTGTGTTACTGTGTGTGAAAATCACAGCCTCTCAGTTCGTTTCGCTTCGTTCCGATTCGATTCGAATGTAACAGCCTTAATATTCGCAATAAAATCCTTTGATTTATTATTTGCTTTGGCACATTTTATGTCCATTAATATGTGAGCTGTGTGATTTTTCGCCATTTGTAAAGCCAACTCGACACTCCTGCAAACCACTGCAAAGCCTCCAAATCTCCAGTGTGGCTATTGAGCGTTAACATTAACACTTATTTATGCTGCCTACTTTCGCGCGCTAGCGTCTGTTTTTATATATTAGTGTTTTTACTATGCGAAATAATTTCGTTTGACATCTTCTAAATAATTTAATTAAAAAACTTATTAATTACATGTTCCACACAAAACTCGAGAAAAAGCCGAAAACCCGATTTGGCACGATTTTTGTGCCCCTCACTTAACAACTGCAAACAAACATGAAAATTTAATTTACGAGTTGTGGAGTGCTACCTCTTTGCGGCGGGGTTGGGTCGTGCATAATTTCATATCTGTGTAAAGTATATTAAAAGCGCATAAAAATTCATTACATTCAACAGCAACAACAAAAATAACAACAGTTGCCAAACAAATTATAATATAGTTAGCGACAGTAGTAGCACAAAATGCGGGGCAGGCGGGCTACACTCAAAAAAAAAAAAAATAAATGAATAAACATTATAGATTAAATTGGCGTCAAGCATTTCATCGACCACTACAGACATCGCAAACTGTGCACAGACGCCGTACAGTGTAGCTTTATGACAGCAGCAACAACCCCACCTGAAGCCACCGTTAACATTTTCGTCACAGACAACATTCTTAAACAGCAGTGCAAAGTCATTTTTACATGGTCAGATGAGACTCGCGCCCAGTACACGTGCTTATGGCCGCTTAGTCTGTTTGGCCTTCTGTTTTTGTTGTTAGTCGTGTTGTTGTTCGTTACCTTGTCTTAAATTTATCTTTATTTTGAATCTTTCCACTTATTTTCATTATCTGACACACCCATTTAAAAATAAATAAATAGATATCTGTGGGTGTATGTCGTCTTAGGCAACGCCAAAATTGCTGTTGCCCAAAACAAGCATACACTCTTTATTCATTTCATTTAGTGATTTTTTTTTCGTTTCCCTGAGTTCTGTGGGCGAGGAACGTTGTTATTACATTCGATTGTAATTAGCATTTTGTATTACTACAACAAGGGAGCAATGTCGTCACACATCTTAAGATTAAGTTTGTAACTAGCAACCGAAGCCCCTAATATTGGGGGACTCATTTTTAATAAATTCTTTTTTCAAGAGGGATGCATAAGTAACTATAATGTTATCATATATAACGCGATAGTAGGGTGAGTGGACAGTCCTTTCCAGTAGAAAATTTTCTTTTAATAAATTATTTATTTTGATCATGAAAAATATGTTTAATTCTAAGTCAAAAACTATTTTTAGATATCCACTAAGGCTAGAAGTAATGGTATCGCAATCAGATTGCTAGCAGTTCCTTGCTATGACAAAGGTAGTTTTTGTGTAGAATGGAGAATATCTTACATAGTATCTAATATATGTATCTATCTATATAAATATATCTTTTTCCATATGATTTATTCTACCAACTAACAAGATCATTCATGAATATGAGCAGTTTCATTTTGAGGAGTTACAAAGACGTTATACAATAGCAATATATGTTTTTTGTCTATATCCACACATGCGTAAAAGGAGCTTCATGTTCAAGGTTTTTTTCTATATGCCACATAACACAGAAATAAGTACACCTTACAAAAGACCGGATCATATTTATTTCAAGGACAAACAGAAGATAAGAAGATTTCTACAAAGATTTCCTTCTACGTGCATTAGTTCTTAGCCGATACTGATACGTCCAAGTGGGGCTGTGTTCAAGAACGATGCTGAAAATTATACTCAATTCTATGCGGAGAAACAAAATTTAATTGATGAGGATAGAGTGCAGTTGATTATTATGGGAGGCCCCAAATTTTGTTTCAAAATTGTATTCACGAAAAAAGTCTCTCCGTCCGTTGCGCAATCAAAAGGTCTTATCGACCGTAGAGGTATGCCAATTTAAAAATGGCTTACGTTGGGCGAGTGCATACTAATGACCGAGGCTATAGAACGGGTTATTACAAATATTACTCTTATTAAAGCTCAAAAACTAACTCATTTTGACATTACTTATACGCACTGACTCCTTTCCTGTTGCAGTCAGGCAACCTTTGCCATTAGATGTCATTTATGCGCGCAACCCTGATGCTGTGGCGCGCTTAATTATCAAAATGTGCAAACAATGACTTAATTTTACACTTGTAAATGCACAACAAAAAAAAAAAAAAAACAGATGAAAAAACAACAACAATAACGAATAACAATGGCAACACATTCTTCTGGAACGGCGCCTTCAAAACGTTGCTGATTGCTTCACTTCACTTCATTATAATAAAATATCTCTTTAGCCTCATTTTGAGGCGCTCGAAGAATTGCCAACGTGACACGGACTGAGGCACTGTGCCATTGTTATTCTTGTTGTTTTTGCAGTCTTTTGTTTGTATCATTGTTTGTACTATTGTTCGCGTTGTTGTGGTTGTTGTTGCAATCCCATTTTCCACACTCACACCCACGTACGTGAAGACCTGCAACAATAGCAGGCTTTGGCAGCAGCCAAGTCAAGTGAAGCCTGACTGAACTTAGGTACCTAAGAAGAAGAGGCAACGAAAGCCATGATACGAATACGCTTGCAAAGAGATACATTTTTGTTGCTTCTTATTTTTGCTTTTATACTTTTAATAAACAAACACACATACACACACACACACACACACACACATGTAAGACAAAAGAATATAAAGTGCAGAGGGCAGCAGCAGCAAACAACAACAACAACAACAACAGCCGCGGTAGGTGTTACGAATGAAATGCTGTTTTTGTTTTCATTTAAAGTGATTTAAAAATTCAAAGGGCAATTGTCACGACACACGCGTAGCACTGTATCGCTTAGCTGAGTGCAGCGCTGCAGAGTGCAATGTTTCGAGGACTCACTCCTGTTCGTGTAATTATAAACGAGTTCTAAGCGTTGTGTGTGTGTTAGTGCTGACGCTGGTGTTAGCGTTGATTTTGATGTTAGTCTCTGTTATTATTTACCCCACTCTTGTATTATTTTTTCGCATAGCTTTGTAGTTAATACACTGCAAAGTCGCAATAGTGAATATTCACAATAGTGTACAACTTTCTATTAATAAAATAAGTAAAATAATATTTACTAAATGGACCTCTTTTCACTTTTTATTTCTACGCTCTTGTAGTAATTAAAAAAAAAAAAAAATGTTAAGATTGTAACGTATACTGTACTGGTCCACTATTAAGAAGCAAACTGTACCCAGACTGCAATTGCTTTGTTCGAGTTGGATGTGTTTGTGTGCGCGTGTGGGTGAGGCTTTGTGTATGCGCTTGTTTGAATACAGTGCTAACATATTGTCACACACCTACACACACATACACACACACACATGTACACTTATGCTAAATAGAACAATGATAATGTCGCATGCTAAATTGCATGTAATTATGTATTTTTCTCCTTCCCTTGGTTCCTTTGTTTTTTAACAGTGTTGATTTTTTTTGTCCTTGCCATCATAACACCCCTCATTACCCTATTCAGCAACATGCAATACATGTGTGTCTGTTCGCTTCGCATATTCGCGTCAATTACAACCAACACGCTCTGCATTTCTGCAGCTCCCCCCCCCCAACAAGTCGCTGACATTTTTGCTCGCTACATTTTTTGTAATTATAGCATTAAAAGTACGAACAACAACAACAACAAAGCCAAACAACAACAAAATGCATAGAACATCTAAAGAAAAAGAAAAGCGAAGCGAAGCAAAGGGAAAGGAGTGCAAAATCCATTGTGCAAATGCAAAATGTCGCTGTTGTGGTTACTGGTTTTACTCACTCTATTCACTGTGTGCATGTGTAGGTGTGTGTGTATTCTGTTTTATTATTAGCGCCACTCGCGCGTTACATATTCCCCCTCATCAAGCAACGACGCATTTGTCCTGACAACGTCTTTTTCTTTCCTTTGTTCGTTGCTATTTAATTAGGTTTAATTTTATCGCATTTCGCGCCTTTTGACTTTGCTTTCGTTGGTTTTTTTTGTTCTTCTTATTGACATGGAATTTGGCAAAGTTCATAGTTGAGCCACTTTTAAATCAATGACGTCAAATTGATGGCAAACCAATTAGCAAAGTTGTCAAATTGTTGTCCTTAATTTATAATGATCCCCTTTAATCTTAGACCTCTAATTTATTAAAATTACTTTGAAAGAAACTTGTGCTTCAAGTGTCATTTCTATTTTAAAATATGCCACACCACTGACCAGCTACAAATGTATGTCTGTATAACAGTTAAGTATGAATTAAGGCAGACAAAAATATAGGGAATTTTCACTAAAAGTAATTTTTCGAAGCCGCCAAAAAATGTTTTGAATATATTCGAATATGTGTCATGCATACAACGCGCTGAAACGTAACACATTCTGAAGCTAGGATGGGTTTTCAAAAAGGGTAATGTGTGTAAACAACTTTAGGCTAAATTGTTATGTGTAGGTCCATGTTTTTGTTTTTTTAAATATTTACAAAAAGTTCGCTGAATTTGACAAAAACAGCAAATAGAAATTTCAATTCCCACAGGATGCATTTTCACCACGCTAATGGCAACGTTCGATGTTGAAGCGTCTGAGTTGGATTCTGCGCAGCGCAAACGCATCGATTGCGAAAGAAATTCAAAAATTCCGAAGCATCGAAAACGTAACAACAAGAACAACAATAATGGTAATGCTAACGGCAAACCAAAGCGTTAGGCACAATGAGCACGAAGCACGAACGTTAGCAACAACAACAACAGCAAAGGATAAACAAGCAACAAAAGGCATGGCGACAGGCGCGACGAACGAACATACCAAAGCACGAAATAACCAGCGAACGAATGAACGAATAAGTGAAATGAGCGTAAAAGAGAGCGCTAAACATTGCGAGAGTGAGTACGAACAATTCGTGCATCATTTATGAACTTTCGAACAACAGTCGAGCGAGTGAGAGAGCGAACCAATGAGCGAGTTGAGCTACATAATTCAACACACTATATCGGTGTTGTACATCGGACGCAATGAGTTTAACAGGCACGAAACGTAACTCGCGAATAATGGTACTCGAATAACGGGTCTTTGAGTACTGAGTTTTGAAACTGACAAAGATTGTATACACCACGTACTGCTGGATCGCCTTGCTTTGCTTGCTTTTGCTACAATTTGCTCGTTCACTCGTTCGTTTCTTCGTTTGTTCGCTCGTTCATTTGTTCGTATGCTCGCTCGTTGCTTTAACGTCGTCAACGTCTCTGCCAACAGCTTCTCACAGCGTCGCTGCCACTATGACTGCCGCTGCTATTGTTGGCAACTGCGACTGCGACTGCGACTGCGACAGTAACGGCGACTATGACTGAATTTTGAATTTTGGCCAATGCCTTTGGATTTCAGTAAGAAAAGCGTCGCTCAGCGGTTTAGTACGATTTTCGTACCGTACGCTTTTTGTGTTTTCTGTCTGTCTTCTGTTTGACGTATACTAGCATTGTTCGAATTTATTTCGTGCGTTCATTCAAAAACGTTCAACTGACAAACTACGCTTAGCGCACTATATAACAACATTTTGAGGTACTTCTGCGAACTTGAAGCTGTGACTTTTAATTGACACAAACGCCATTAAAGCAAAGAGATTTTGTTTCGATTTTTAATTGGTTTGAAGCATTCGAAAATTATTTGCTTTTAGTAAGCGAAATGGTAGTCAAAGTTAACTGTTGCTCAGCAGTCGAAGCATTAATTTTTAACGTAATTTTTGGCTGAAGAAATTGTAGTAGACGAAGAGAGTTTGACAACTAAAATCTTTTTTTCTGAATAAGTTAAATGAATGATTTATAGCAAAGCAAGAATTGTAGCATACTTTTAGGTTGAGCAAAATTTTTGTGCTCTTAGCATTTTGTCAAGTAATAAAAATCGCGTCAATTAAAACCGATCGTAACTAGTTTCAAAAGTCAAAAGCCTCGAATGCAAAAATCGATTTGTCTGCTTACAATTATAGCCGCAACTTCACCAACTGATAGCAGACACTTGTGATACTTTCGCTTATTAAAGTTGTGTGTAGAGTCAAGACGAGTCGAGTCGAGTCGAGTTGAGTCAAGGCAACTGCTGTGCAAACTTTGGCGACTTTCATTACAGTTCTAAAAAAATTTATCGGCGCCGACATTTGCCGGCTCGCTTGTTCACACGATAGTTCACTTGTGCGCTCGCTCGTGCATTGCCCCTGTAGCCGGCTGCTGTCTAAGAAAAATCGTTGAAAATTTCAAGCAAAGCACTCATCAGCATTGTCAACAACAAAAACAACGTTAACGACAACGACAACGACGCGGAGCAGTTGGCATCTGGAGTAGTAATTTTGAAAGTGTCGCCTGTGAATGCTCAGTCGGCTTCATTTAAAAACGCGACTGTGATAGTACACACACGCCAACGTGTACCAGACTGAGTCGCTGAAATATTTTCAATTTGTTTTTTGCTATTTTATTTTTTATTTTTATTTTTTAATATTATTTTCTTTGTTTGACTCTATTTATCCAGCAGAGAAAAGAAAGCAAACAAGTTCCGAGTGTAGAGCAACAAAAGCGTCAGCTTCAGGTTCTGCAGTGAAAACGCATTGAAAATCCGGGCGAGTAGCAATAGTGAATTCGAGTTGAATAGTATATACGAGTACATATACAAAAAGCGAAAGAGAAGTTGAAAAAGAAATCATAAAAATAATAAAGACATTTAAAGCGCAAAATAAATATAAAACAACTCAGAAGAAATCACGCGTCTCGAAGGAGCAGAAAAGCATTGCATTGCAACGAGAGAAGAAGGCGCAGTAAAAGCATAAACGGAAAAATTGCAAATTTTCATTGGAGTTGCAGTCGCGTAATTAATAAATTCGCACACACACACACACGCACACTAAGAAAAATAAAAATTGCACACACTCAGCGAGCGCTACACGTCGTCAGACACACATGTCTGCTTAACACCACTTCAACTGTGAGTGTGTGTGTGTGCGTGTGGCACAAAGCAACTGGCTTAAAGAGCCAACTTTAAGCGCTTTTAGCAACTTGAATCAGATCAATATAGAACGAGAAAAGTGGGGGAAAAACAAGCACCAGCAACGCCACAGCATAGCACTCAGCTCAGTTCAAGCTTTATTGCGCGCCAAAAACTATCAAAATTCACTCGCAAATAATGTTGGCCATGTCGACACTGATGATGCCAGCGCCGACTATAGCAATGGGCGCCCCGCAGATCACAATGGGCCACCATAAGCCGCCGGAAGCGAAGTTGCTTGCCATACATCCAGCGGCAGCCGCGGCACAACAGCAGCAACACCAGCAGCAGCAGCAGCAGCAACATCAACAGCAGCAACAACAACAACAGCAGCAACATCAACAGCAAATGGCGACTTCGCATATGCAACACAACGGGCAACAGCATGCGCAACAACAACAGCAGCTGCCACCGAACCAGCAACAAGCCCAGCATCAACAACAGCAGCAGCAGCAAGCGTTAACTCAGCAACAATTGGCGAATAGCAACTCGAAGCCAGGTGAGTGAGAAAAAGTGTAATAAACAAACATAATAAAAAAAATAACCGTTAGTTCTATAAGTGAAACGTTAGCTAACACTGGCAGTGTTAAGGTACAGGGTGAATGTCCTTTACAGCGGGTTTATTTATGGTGCGCTCGCTACGTCTGAGTGGTTTTGGTTGTAAATGATTGCGTTGGGTGCGATGTCTGCATTTGTCGCAGGCCGTTGACGTTGTCGGAATTGCTCACTTTTTTTTTGTTTCATAACTTTGCTTGAGTACGGCATTAGACGCGTTTACTTCGTGCAGTCGTAAAATATGCAAAGGTGTCGCTTCAATTTTTCATCTCATTTGACTTTGTATGCGCGCCTGCTGCTGCTATGACAGTCCTCAGCAAGTATCGATTTTCAACCCAATGGTGTTGTGCAATTTTTCATATGAAATTATTCGATGCGAGCTTAACTCTTTTATTAGAAATGCAGTTTAAAATGTCGTTATTAGATAAGCAACAACGACAAAACACATTCCTATGCATAGCCGCATTCCAATTAAAATAAATCTCGGCCTGAGAGTTGTGTGTCCCTAGGCAGGACTGTGCGTTTGGCATCGATATCAATTACTTTTGAAAATAACAAACCACAAAATGAATTTCGAAATTGTAAAATATGCAAATATGCAAGATCCCACACACAAGTACACACACACATTTAATGGAAAATATTAAACGTATAACATATCAACTTACAAATGCCAACCAGGAATTACAGCAGGCACACAAGAATTGCGAAAATAACTTTTAAGGATTATTTTCGATTTGAAATTTTTGCTTGGCCAGTGTTTCGAGCAGAAAGATAAATTTTTGTTGAGAGATTTACAACTTAAAAACAACTTAAGCTGACGACTAGCAACAACAAAGCCAAGCAAGCAAGCAGCAGAAAGTAGACCAAAAGTAGGCCCGTTTGCAGGGGCCTGCGTGGCGCAAGTTTTGTTTTTAGTTAGTATACAAGCACACAAACCGGAAACAACATAAGCGGAAGCTGCATAAATGCAATGAAACACTAACAACGCGCATGGTGTGAAAAGCAGGAGTTGAAGAAGCGGCTGTAGTAAGGATAATGAAATACATACAAACAAAACGAAAATGAAAATTGCAACAATAAATAGAAAATATGACTCAGGCTGGCGAGTAGTGGTGCGTGAAGTGGGTAGTGCAGTGCAGTGCAGTGCAGTGCAGTACAGACGAGGGAGTAAGGAAAACTTGAAAATGAATTTAATTATGACAGAAAAAGTGAAAATTTCCACACTTGAGTCTGAAGTTTTTGCTGCTACACGTTGGCAGAGTAAAGACGGCGAAAGTGTCAGAGGCAACAACAAATATAAATAAAACTACAACGTTGGTGTTCATGGAGGTGCAGGCGGCGTACAAAAATGGGGCGGCAAAAAGTTGGCGAGATAAGTTTTGAAATAATACAACTACTTAGCTTCATTTAAGCACTCGTCTAGGCTGAGCAATGCAGCAAGCCACAAGGAAGCAGTAGCAGGGAAGAATGCGAAGAAGGGCAGCAACAACTGAGCTGAAAACCCAAGCAAAAACTACGCTAGACAAGTCAACCAGCAACTAACAACAACAATCACTACAACAATGCGCGCGCTATTATTGAAGTTATTTTGTTGTTGTTATTGTTGTTGCGGTAAAAGTTAGCAAGCCGACTTAGGAATCCTCAGACGGCAGCTGAGGCTTAAAACCATTACTTCAAAACTGATGATGAAGGAAGTAGGCTTTGTTCGAGCGAATGAGCGTAGGCAGTCAAGTATATGCGTGTATTTATTATTGCACGGACTAACTCTATGTGATGTTGCTATGTGCGTTCCGCATAGCATCGAGCGACAAGCAGACAGCTAACGATATTTTCTTGGTTGTCGGCTCTAAATAACGAACCAAAAACCACAAAACTGGCGGCGCAGACAACACGCCCCAGAAGCCAAATGCCCACAGCAGAAAACAACAATTGAAAAACAAATGAAAAATCCTGCACAACACGCAGAGTTTCAAGCAAAAGAGTTGTGGAAATTCAGGCGTCAGTTATGCGGTCGACTACTGGATGCCACATGCCCCGCTTCTAGACACAGTCAGCGAAATTTGGCAAGAAAATCATGTCAAGCATAACTTTAAACAAATGCTCGCCCGTGTAAACGTAAGGACGTTTGCTAACAAAAGGACAATGCTGAGCTCAAGATGTGTCGAGCACACAATTGACTTTGAAATGAGACAAATTAATTGAAACTTATCTGCTAATTACGCTGGCAATCAAATTCATTAGCGAAAATTGAAATGGAAAAAAATGTGTGGGAAACCAATAGGAAAGGAGAGCGAAAGTAAAGAACAAAAATTGTGTTGGCAAAAAGCCTTCAAATGCATTGACCGCGGTAAGAGCAGGCGACGACAAATGCTTGGCAATTTCCAATTCAAATAGAAACTGCAGCAGCACAGCAAACATAAACACACAAAACACATACACAAATGCAAAGATAACTGTGTGCATGGGTTTTGTACATTTTCAAGGAAAGTTGCAAGTTTTTTCTTACACAAGCATAACACACAAGCGCGCACAGACAGAGAGAAACACCTGTAATAACAAACGTCAATGCGGCCAACGCAACGTAGCACAAGAAAGTACAAATAGACAGCAAGATAGACAACAGCGGTTGGGTAGATAAGCAGATGAGAAAAAACAGTTACGGTGCATGAACTCTTGAGCAGCATTTGCAACACGGTTGCTGCTTGCGTAGCGGCATAGAGACAGCAAGAGCTATAGACAAGTGGCAAGTCGACAGCAACATATATGTCTATCTGTATGGCGCGTGAGTGTGTCAACGCAAAAAAGCAAAGAAAAATGATATAAAAAAAAGACAACAACAACCACAATAAATGCTTAAGCTCACACTAGTAGCGCCTTAGTGTATGCAACAACTATTTTGGTGTTGGCAGCATCAGCCGCCACATCACGCAGCAGACTCTTTCTTCAGACTCTTTCACCAATGTCTGCTTCATTCGCAATGCTATCGCTTTCACAGTTTTCGTTTATGCACGCGCTTGTTTGACTAATCTCTTACGCCTTCGTGCTCGCTCGCGCCCTCATCATCAAGTACGACTATGGTCGGCATGGCGTTGCAGTTTCTGTGTTGAAAAACTTTTAAATTGGTTGGCAACACTTGCACACACACCAACACGCACACGCACACACGAAGACACTGGCAGAGAACACATAAACAACAACAAAGCAACTCAGAAACACAACAACCAGCCGTACACACACACATAAGCACACAGATGACTACGATTCATTCATTTACGCTCGCCGCTGTATCCGCCGTTTGTCTTCGCGCCTTCATTTCATTCTTCTTCCGCTTTCCGTTTTTGCTCCTTTTTGTTTCTTTATAGTTTGTTCTTTGTTGTTTCTGTGGTTGTTGTAGTTTTTTGTTGTGCATGTAAAATGTTTGCTTTTTGAAATGAATTCGGAGATTTTTCATTCTGCCACACGCGTACGAAGTAGCAAGCTCAGCTTGGCGCTCAATGAAAAGTCGGCAACACACGCGAAAAACAGAGCTGCAATTGATGTGAATTTTTTTTTTTTTTTTTGAGTGTAGCGCGTTAAGGGAAAGCAATTGAATGCACACCAAAATAGAAACATCGATTAAAAAAAAAAAAATTCAACCAAAGCGTAGCGATGTGAAGCGAGGCAAGTGAAATGAAAATCAGTTTAAGAGATTTTCATGCCACAGCCACAAACAAAATACAAGTAGAAAGTAAAAACAACGCAGATAAGTCAATACATCCTACACACACATACATACACACAAAAAAAAGTCAATGAATTCGTTTGAGCATTGAAAAATTAATTCACTCACTGACGATAAGCAACTTGAGAAAGTTTCGATTCAGCGCCAGACGCCTTTGTAGCCATCTCCAAACCGCACACTCGCAGTCGCAGCCAACCTCAGGTTTAGTCTCAACCTTAGGGCAACGCTAATGGTTTCACATTTGGCTGTCGGTGAAGTTTGCTATTGCTTAAACTGCTCCCTTTTTATTGTCATTCCTTGCTTGTTTTCTACGTTTTTCGCAATGCTTTTCATTTCATTAAAAAACATAAGAAAAATAGAGAAACAAAAAACCAAAAAATTAAGTAAAAGCGCAAGATTTATTTTACTTTGATCAAAATTAAACGAATTGATTTTAATACGCCTCCGGGGCATATTTCTTAAGTACACTTCACCAGGCTCCACGCACCAATACCACCAACAACGACGCCAAGTTTAATATCCATTTTTGTTGGCTTTTATTTCGTAGTCTTTTGCGAAAATATTTACGGAAATTGCTAAGTGGGCGTACGCCGTAATACATTTTCAACAAATTAGTATTTGCCCGCGAAACGCACCCACCCAAACTGTCGGCAACAGCCTTTGTCTAATTGGTAGACAGTGTTACCAACAAAAGAAAATAACTACTCTACTACAAAGTCGTTTGATCTCGCCAAAAAAAGGTGTGGAATCCTTGCGAACAAATAAATAAATAAGCAATTAATTAAAATTAATAACGAATGATGCGATTTGACTGTCAATTGGCTTGCTTTCCAACAAAGTGGGTTTGGTTGTGAGCTAAACTAAGCTGCGTATAAAAAGACAAAGCAGTGAGATAAGGTATTCTATGTCGCTTCGTTTAAATTAATATAATAAGAAATATATAAAAAAAACAAATAAATATAAGAAGTTGGGAATAAATAAGCAGCAGAAAAACTTCTTTGATTTTTGCCGCCAAAACTCATACACAATTCAACTGCAACGGGCGAAAAATTGTCGTTGTGTTTATTGCTGCTTGTTTTGTAGTGCTTGCCGTTTAAAGTTATGCTATTTTAACTAGCTTGACTTGTTTGGCATAGAACAAGCGCATATTTCATTGTGTGATTTGCTTATTTGCTGCTTTCTTTTTCCCCGCGCCATTCTTCTCACTCTCATGCGCATTACTCACACGCAGCATATGCCTTTGCATGCCTTCGATGACTTACGCTGCCACTGCTGTTTATATTTCGCTTTTTGTCTTTGTCTTATGAAATTTTAATATGTTTTTGTTTATAAATGTTTGTGCTTAATTCGTTCTTAAGTGCAGCACTGAATGTCTGGCTGCATACTGCTGCGCAACTAGCTTGAGCGCACATTTGAAGTTTGCTTTGCTTTGCTTGTATACGCCCAGCACTTTGACTAGTTGTTTGTAGTAGTTCATTGTTGTTATTGTTGTACGAGTATATCTTCGTTTTTGTGTTGTTGCTGTTGGTACTGTTATTGTGTAGCACTTTGCTTCAATTTAAATTTCATGCATATTTCATTAACACGAAAAAAGACTTGACTCAAGTCGCAACGGCCATGCCACGCCTCTCAATGCGCACATACAATACAAAACACACAACACACATACATACGCACAAAGTAGCAGCGCCTTTTATTGCGCTCGACTTTCGGACTACAACTAGGACAACAACTACATGCTAGTCCTTCTCCATTCATTTGCCGTCGCTGTTGTAGCTGCTCGGCTCGCTCAACATGCTGTCACGTCCCTTAACCCCTTTGCCGTGAATCATTTTGTTTCGTTTAGTTTAGTTTAGCTTTACTTTGCTTTGCTTTGCTTTGCTTTGCTTTACTTCACCGTTGTATAGTTTTCTGTTTAGAGGTCCATTTTTACGAGTTGTCTGAAATTCTCATCTTAAATTCCGATCTATTACGAATGACGCTTTTTGTGCAACAACAGCAATACAAACACACACAAATAACACTGAAGCTGAGTGCTACAACATGCTTACATACATAGATACCCAATCACACACACTCTCACTCGTACTCACTTCACTTCAAAGTGCCTTCGCTGCCCATTGCACGTCTATCGATTTTGAGGTCCACTTTGTTTTGTGTCGCCATTCAATCGCTTTTATTTTGCATTTATGCCCTTACTCACATACACACACAAACGCACACATACACTCACATGTGTATCTTTGTCCATCTCGTTACCGACACCCTTTGCCTCTTGGCAGTCAGGCTGTCCAACTTCCGCTTGGCAAAGTGTTTGAGTTACTCTTTGGCGCTTATTTTAAATGTGTAACACCGCTGCCCCACCAATGTATTCACAGATCACACAAACAATTCGTTTCAACCCGTTCCGCTTGTCGCTCCGAACCGTTATAGTTTCCATTGACTTCTTCTTTTACAACTTGAGCCACTTTTTACTGTGGCCATTGTCGCCAAGCATACTTGGCAGTTCTTTGCTTTCATTTTTTTATTCTACTATTTCTGCATTGTTGTTGTTATTTTGTTTTGCATTTTTATGCTGAAACTTGTGCCTAAAGCATTTTTGAGGTTTTCTCGATTTTATGTTAACATTTTTATAGTTTTTTTCGGGCATTTGAAAAACGCTTTTTGGGTTGCTTTTGTGCATATGTAGCAACCAAGTGGCTGGCGTCTTTCTGTATTGGTTAGTCTATGCTATGTGTTGACACATTTTTGGCATAGACTCATTGAGCGTTGATGGAATTTTTTAGTAGCATGCGAACATTTCTCGATTGCATGCGATAAACATTGTGCCATTGAACATTTTATTTGCATTTAAAGCGTTGCTTCAACTTACATACACCCCAACCAGCAGCCACCTCTACGAGTATAAATTGTTGCTCTTCATGACGACTAAACATAGTAAATGTGCTTAAACGTCGAGTGGCTTGTTTTACTTTATTTTATACTTGTTACGCATATGAACATTTATGTTTTAAAATATTAGCACCGACAGCAACAGAAATCGGCCCCGCAAAAAATATGAATTTCGACGATGGATTAAAAACATAAAGCATGAAATATGCAAAATCCTGCTTTTTTGCGAACCATAAACAAATAAAAATTTATGTAAATAGTAATTTATAAAACTCAAATAGTTTTGTGCACGGCCAACAAGGATATGAGAGCGGCCATTTGTACCGGAAAAAAAAGTACGCAGCCCTCGTAGCCAATAACGATGCAAGGCAATAAAGTCAGCAGCGTGGAAAAAAATATAAAAATACGACGGCCCAAATAAAATAAAATATATCTAAATAAAACAAGCTGAAAGCAAACAAAATGCAACAACATACATACACCCCAAGTAAACACATGTCCTGCAGGCCACACACCCACGTGCACCGCACACAGACTGTAGCAGCAGCAGCACAAATACGCTTGTACACAGTGTAAACACATAAATTTATGCAATTTCAATGGAGAACTGTTAGCATAAATTTACTGTCGAAAAAGGGCCGAGTGAAAAATGGTAGGAAATCAAAATAAGCCAAATTTTGAAAACAAAACACAAAAAAATAAAATAATAAAGCTGCGTAAACCAAACAGAAAACAAAACAAAAATAAAAAAATAAAAAGGTAAAATAAACAAACAAAATGTAGCCGAAAAACCAAAAAGCAAATCTCTCCCTCTGTGGGGCCAGGCTCGGGCTCAAGTACCACCCAAAAAAAGCTTAAGGGCAGAGTTGTGCCTGTTCGCTAGGGTTCACTTGGTTGTTAGTGTTGTCCGGACAATTCATTTTTTAAAACAAACAAATTTCCACAAAATGCGCTTTAAAAAGTTTAACAAACTGCAAATGATTGAACCAATCAAGCGTATGCGTCGAGCGCTCGTGCTCTAAAAGGCAACGCTGAAATGGCAACGTAGGAGCAGCGAGAAAAAATTTTGTATATTAAATGATTTCAACATTTTTACAGTTCACATGCACGGAGCACTGTTTCCAATTAACAACAACAACAAAAAATTGTTGCTTTTTGCTAGTCGTTCAACCATTTTATTGTTGACTGTTAACAGTTGAGACAACGCCGGTTTTTTTGCAATGATTTTTTGCGACAGCGGCGCCCTCAACTCAACACGTTTAATTGTAATGAGTTTAAAGTGATTTTTTTTTCTTGACTTCGCTTATGTACAAAAAAACGCATAACGGTTTAAACTCAATTCAAAGCAAACTCAGTCATATTTTAACAATTTTCACATGCCCCTCAATGCAGCGTGGCAGACCAAAGTTCTTGGCTTTACTTGAGCCAACTGCCAGCCCCAGACGACTGAGCAAACATTTGTGGCGCATTCAAAGCAGCCAAAACAGACCGAAGTCGCAACCAGTCGCATCGAGCCAAGTGAAGCGCAAAAGCGAAAATGCCATTGAAAATAGTTTAAACTTAGCCCAAAAAGGATATTGAGCTAAGCCAGTTGCGCTCATGTGTGTAAGCTTGGGTCTGTGCCTGAAGTACAGCGATGTCGTGCAAAATTTTTTTCATACGTTCGATTTTCGCCTTTCCTTTACTCAATGCTTATGGAAATCCGCATGGTGATTGCATATCCTTGCAGCATGAAAACGAAGGCGCTGCTATATCCTCAACACAAGCAACCAAAGCAAGCGTGCAGCGACGAGGGCCCAAACTTCGTTCATTTGCTGTTTTACCACTTGACTCCTTCTCTGGAAGCACTATAGGGTAAGGCTGACTGCGGCTTCTAAAGCGCGCAAGGCAACTGCTCCCTAGCTCGCTGGCTCGCTGGCTCACTGGCTGGCTGGCTGGCTGGCTGGCTGACTCCCACTCGATGCTGCCACTTCAAAGTGTTTCTTTTGCATTTGAAGAGCTTTTGCTTAATGTCACTTATGCATAAGTTGTATGAGTTTGGGCAAGTGTGTTTATATCCTTGTGCGCACACACATACACATACATAAGCCGCAGACTTGCATTAGTCACTACGCGTGTGTGTGAGTGTGTGTGTGTGTCGTGCTTGTGTTTGTGTTTGCATGCGGATAAGTGCATATGTGAGTGTTTGAATTTGAGACTAACTTGACGGCGCACATCCTCTGCGGGATTTACAAGTGCTTAGTTCTACACACACACACACACACACACACACACGAAAAGTTGCTTCAATATTATTTTTTGCTTTAGTTGTTTTTTGCCAGTTGCTTGCTTCTTCCTTTTTTCCACTGCCAATTTTTTCAGCTTTTTCAATTTTCACTGCTTTTGTGCGCTACAAAATGAAATTAAATTAAATGAAATATCTGCTATGTCAGTGCCACAGCGTCGACGCCAACGACGAAGATGACGATGACAAGGACAAATAAAAAGTCCAGCAAAAACTTACATTTTGGTAAGCGCTGCTGTATCATTTCCTTGTGTCGTGCAGCGTTCAACGTGCAGCGTGCTGCATCAGCCAAAGAAACTACTTTAAGCTTATTAAAATGAGCTTGTCTGCTTTGTCAGCGGCTGATGCGAACACAACCAAAAAGCAAAGAAAACCTAACCTGTAGAAGGAAAAAGATATTCACTTCGGCTATGCTGAAGGCTAAGAACACTTCTTGTCAGGGTTTCGTTTTTAATTAAGCATCTCATCAGCTATTATAAATGTAACTGTTGAATAAAGACATGAACTTGAGGTTCTCAACATTCTTGAAGAAGAGCTATTTTTCAATTTCCGATATGACCACTTCGTAGCAACCGCCACACCGATTTATAGGACTATATAAAATAACAAAACAAAACAAAAACTCGTATAAATAGTCCAAGTGCATTTTAATAATTTCCAATGATAGGTTAGGTAGTACGACGGCACCACCTTGCCATACAATTAGCCATTAGCCTCGGTTCGACCTCGGAAAAATACGAGTAAGGCCCCACCATCGAAATAACTTAGAGCATTTGGTTTCATTATTACAAATGGATGAAGAGAAAAATAACCAATGAGATATTCGCGTGTTGACAAAAACGCTGAGCCATTTCTCTTCTGAAAAATGAATTAAATTTCTCATTCCTTCGGCTTGAATATTTACTGGCAAATGCCGCACGGCATTAGTCATCAGTCTTGCCACGTCTTCTACGTCTCAAAAGAGCGCACTACTTTTCAAATCCACTGTGCACACAGCCATTGCTCGTCTAGTCAAAAAACGCGGCAACTATAATTACCTGTGCCTATCAATTGTCCACAAGAAACCCTAAAATATATCGAATATTATAGACTTCTCCAGCATTAAACAGATATGCTGAACGAAAACACATCCATCCTTTTTTGTTTTAGAATAGTTTAAAAACTTCCCATCAACAACTAAAACAAAACGTACAAAACACTTCTTTAACTATTTAAATACTTATGCTAAAAGCATTGCACTCATATAATCTAAGCTCTTTAATTAGTCGTAAATATAGGCAAACTGACTACAAATCATCTGCGGCCATTTTGGGCAAAAACTTTATGCGCCCACGCGTTGCTTTAATGACGCTTAAATGACACATAGCGGTGCGGGTGTAGGCGCCAGAAACTGAGTGGGTAACACATGATGTAATACACAGCAATACATATGTAAGCATTATTTACTTAGCATTACTGGCTTGCTCACGAGCGCCGTCTTCTTTTTTACTTCTGCTTTTTGTTCTTGTCAGCATTGTCGGCGTTGTTGTTGCTGTAGTTGTTTTGCGGAGTTAATGTGTGTATTTGTTAGGGAACTAGAAACTGCGACGAACAACTATTAATGCAGCAAAATCAGCAGAAACAACAACAAAAACAACAGCAACAGCTTCGAAAATTACTAAAGCCGAGCAAGCAAGTGAGCACATTAAGGCGCGCACAGCATGTCAGCGCGTGTCAAAGTAGTATGGCTTTGTATGTGTATGTTTGCGCTTTTGTGGGTGTGGCTTTGTGGGCGTAGCAAAAAAAAAAAAAGAAATATTTTAGCAACATAACATTTAATCCAAGGCATGCCAGAGCTACATACTGCTTACATACGTACATAATTGCTTCGCCTAATACCGATGCGCTGCTGTGTAAAAATTCGCACATACTTTTCGAAGCAACTAAATGAAAAGAGCGTCGAGTAGAGCAGTGTAGACCGACAAAATAATAAAAGTAATGCTGCGCTTAGTAAGGAAGGAAGAAATAATCATAAAAATTATTCTAGCGCTAGTAAATATTAACTTGTGTGCGTGTGTATGTGTTTACGCTCTATATATGTACGCGTCGTATCGCTTATATCGTATATGGTAGATATCATTATGTTACAAAGCACTTTCCGTTTTAGTTCACTTGCTGCTGGAAATTTCTTCATTTGCAGTCGTTGCTTTTGCCGGATTTTCGCTTAAATAGCTTTAAAAGTCGAAGTGGGTGTGTGAATGAGTGAATGAGTGGACGAGTGCTGCGCGTAGTTAAGCGAAAAGTCTCCTGCAGCGTTGCATAATTTCGTGCGCATTTTTATTGAATAAACCACCCGCAGGCATTTTTTAATGTCGCTAATGAAATTCAATTCAATTTTTGTCGTCCTTTTTGCCTATATAACGCCTGCCTTTTTTGCAATTTCAGGTAAGCACACGAATGGTTTTACTTTTTGTGGGTTGAGTCTTTATCATTGTTTCTGGCACATCAAGGTAACATTTATCGGCTTAATTGCCTTTGTGGTTTGTGCCGCCAATTTTTTTCCTATTTTATTTAATAATTTTAATTCTAACTTTTTTCAGCAAACAAAAAAAATAAATATTTTATTTTAAACAAAAAATTATAATAAAAAATTAACATTATTTTTTACGCGCAACACTTTCGACGACCGCATAGAGCACAAACAAATGTGCGAAATCATTAAAATAAAATTAAAGAGCTAGAAAAAATTTACAGAAATGGAAGTAGAGTAGAAAAAAAAACAGCAGTCGAAAAAAATTCAACTAAATCAGCTTAACACCAGTCAAAGAAGTACATGCGTGCAAAGTACACAAGCATTAAATTGGCAGCAATTTCACATTCATTTTTAGACGCCATTGTCCTGCACGTTGTAATCACCTTCTGCCTTTAACTTTTTTCTATTGCATTACTCGGAGGTTTTTATTTTACTTTATTTTGTTTTTTTCTTTCTTATTTTTCATTGTTTATTCCTGCTGACATTTGTCGACAAAACGTTTACACTTAAACGTTTACGCTTTCTTTTTTAAAACTTTTTTTTTGCTATTCCTTGCTTACTGTCGTCTGTCAGCAACATTCCTTGCCACATTCTTCTGCACATTTTTATTTGCGAAAATGCGAAATTTGTGGACGACGGAATCATTTAATCGCGTTCGTCTTCACACAACTCTACTCGACTTGAGTTGAGACATTCGCGTTGACAATTGTTTTAACGAACGTTTCATCGTTGTGGCAACCACAACAGCAAATTTAATAATTGTTCTTTTTGTCATTTTAACCAATCGTTGCACTTCAAAGCATTTTTCGCTAAAAGTCACTTGACTCATTCAATTCAAATAAAATTTAATTTACAAAAATATTTTGTGACGAAAAAAGAGTGATTTTTTTTTTTTGATTTCCAATTTGTCATGGAAATTCGTTTGAAGCGGCAGCAAAATAACGCCTACATCAAGCCGCAAGTAGAGGGCGTTGCCAGTGGTAGACGAGCAAGTCGAGAAACCGAATTCATGCCAAGTATTTTGAGTATCTGCGCCACGAATTCAATGTGTGTCGCCCATTTTTATACGAGTCGGACGCGAATTCCGAATTTCATATACACTTCACTCACTGGGTAGCAATATAACTTTGTTATAAAACTTGGAACGCTGTGATGTAATAAATTACATATACGCTTAACAAACTCGAAGCAAATAGTTAAACCAGTAATTGTCAGTGAATACGCAAGTTCATCAAGCTCCTCATTTTTGATAGTTTCATATATTTGGTTTCAGTAGGCTAAAATTTTACAAGTGTAACGCTTGCATACAATCCAACATTGTAGCGCTCGGATACACTTAAGCATCGTCATCGTCACACGCACGAAGGCATACGACGTCGTTCGCGTCACTTCCCACATACAGTTAAATCATTTGCGTAGTAAAAGTGTACTACGGTTGCCACCCCAGAGCTTAAGAGGTTCCCCATGGGGCGGAAGAAAGAATATTTGAATTTACTTGCGTGTCACATATGAAGCACGTGTATAAATATATATATATATATATATATTTAAATTGAAGAAATTAATTTTTTTAGAATAATTTTTTAGCATACAAGGTATGCAAGTATTGGGAGCGATTACGGGGAGGTATATCTCTTAAAGAGTATAGATGTGGAAGTTCAACCATCTATAATACTATAGAAAGACGTTTCATGATATAGAGTCCTTTTATTTGAGTGTTACACTATTTTAAACTAGACGCGTATATTCGTAAGGTAATCAAATTTCGGCTCAGTTGATATGCATCGTTATTCTCCTCTATTTTTCATGCCGACCTCGTCGTGTGACACTGAGTCTGCTGTGCAGCTGTGTGTGAGTGTGTCTCAGTGACTTCGGTTTATTTGCTTGTAATTTCCATTATTCACCTACCTCAGGAAATTATGGATTGGCAGTGTTACTCACGAAAAATATATAAGTAGTTTGTGAAAGTGGCAAAAGCTAAAATTAGAATTTTTGTTTATTAGTGACAAACGCAACGTTGCCAGTAACATTACCAGCTCATTTCCCTTTCGTTATGGGAAATTTGTCTATCCCAATACTCCCAATACTCCTATACTGCTGCTTCAAGTTTAATTGAAATCAAATACTTCGTTCGTCAGCCAATATTCTAAATTGATTATGATGTTGATAATGGTGATGAAGCAGAGCGCCTGATGGCAACCACTCAGTGACACTAAGACTACCGTACACAATTTTCGACGCTCATCCGAACAAGGAGAAAATGTCAAGCTAAGCCATGCGAATGTCGTTTTGTCGAAATGGACCAAATTAATATTGTACGAGTTGATTGGACCAAACTATTGCGGTAAGCCACAAAATGAATTCAAGTACAACATCCTTGCTACGAATATAGTTGTCCTGACAGTGTTGTGGCAGTGAGTATGTGCTTGGCGTGGCTGTGTATTGGCATACATACTGTGGTAATAGCATTTGCTGTTGCCTACTTTAAGGCATAACCTTCAACAGCTATCAACTCATTGAATGGCAACACGAACCCCATTACGGCCGAAGGATTTCTTTTGAAACATACAGTCGCACATAATTTCATTAAGAAAACTCATGCAACGAGAAACCGATAACATTGTTTTGCATTGCTTTGCGTATATCTGGGAGATGCGGAGTAAAGTCGCAAACAATGTCGACAACAATGCCAACAACAACAACAACAACAACAACACAACATTGCAAAGAAATAAGAAGAAAATGTGTTAGAGGAGACAACTCAAGGATACAAAAGCGCAACAACGCAGCGATGAGTGGCACTACAGCACGGATCCTTGCGAACTAAGTGTATAAGTAGATGATTTGCAATATCTTCAAGTGGCGGTGCCAACACAAGTCGACTAAAGAGGCTAAAGGATGCGCAGAAAAAAAGCGTGTAGCATGCTAATCGATTAATGATGGAAATTAAAACAAAGACGGCATTCAAGAGGACAGCCAAATGGCGTTAGTGGCATGCCAGAGGCTGGGCGGGTGAAAAGCGGCAGCGAAAAAATGGAAGGCTTGAAGTAAAATAGTTGGCTGTGTGAGCTGGTATTTTGCTGCAATAATAAATCTTTGGCCATGCCAACAGCGAAAATACAATAAAAATCGAGCGATGTCCTGGCGGACATAATCGCT
This sequence comes from Cacoxenus indagator, assembly GCA_035041755.1. Taxonomy (NCBI): domain Eukaryota; kingdom Metazoa; phylum Arthropoda; class Insecta; order Diptera; family Drosophilidae; genus Cacoxenus; species Cacoxenus indagator. The sequence goes on from JAWNKX010000379.1 coordinate 835,311, forward strand.
TTAGTGTCTTAGCTGTAACGCTTCCGGCGCGCGATTTACAACGGAAGCTAAGTAACGGAAATGCAACGCGCACAACATTAAGGGTGGCGAGAATATCAACGTCATTTGAGTTAGATGAAGCCAATGCAGCAGCTACGGATGTAACAATATGATTGGATTATTATTATTTTATTATTATGCGCTGACCCTTGCAGTCAAACAGCACAGCATAAAAGTCGAAACGACTTATTAGGAGTGGGTGGAAATTTTTCGAAATTCTCTGGAGCAAAAGTGCGCTAACTCAATTCAGCACTGAAGGCGTTGAAATGTTAGCAAGCGATCAGGAACGAGACTAAAGAAACGCGGATATGAAGTAAAGGTTAAGCAAGCAGTTTGATAGAAAAATAATTTGACTCAAGTCGAGTGGCAGCCAAAGTGTGGTCTCGACGGTCTACGCTGTGTGTATAAGGGGTTTTCCTTTCTGCGGTTTTTTGTTTGTTTTTCTCCTTTTTTTCTCTCTTAATTAATTCTCATGTTATGGAAGTTCATTGCGAAAGTAATTAAGACGATTATGAACGCTCAAGTATCAATAAACGGCAATTAAATCGTTTGAGCCTTAGTGAGTTTCAACTATTGTACTTCACACCGCATAACATGACTCACTTTGGGTGGCGTTTGAAAGTACTTAATTTAATCGAATAACAAAGTTTGAATTGGCTTGTCTTGTGGTCCCTTTATTAATCAATACGCAAGCAGCCGTATGAAATAAATTGCTTGCATACTTTTGGGGTGTGTATGTAAGTGTAGGGTTTTTGCAACGGCATCAAACTGTAACCATTGACAAGATGAATAACTCACTTTTTGGTTTGCGATTAGCATTACAAGCACCACTTGGATTGGTTAAAGACTGCACCATATTTTGCCTTTCTACCCACTTACCACATGAGAACTCATCGGCTTAGCATGCAGCACTAATGAACAACTTTGTTTAAAAGCTATTCTTTTTTTTGTTCTTGCCAACCTCATCTACTCATACAGCCTAATACACAAGCTAATGCTGCTTGCCAACCACGCCCACTACTGCACACTTATCGCAGTGCCTTAACAAATACGAAAAGTCAAATTTTAATCTCTGATGTTGCACAAAGTTGATGAAGAAAGTTCAGTGCGAAATATTGTGTGCATATGCACTTCGAACTCTGAGCCAAACTCCCGAAAAAGTGCGCCCTCACTCTGACCAACATGGTGCTCATATCGTAGCACAATCTTGACTTGCTTATAGAGTCATTCACACAGACACACACACATACATACACAAGCACATATACAATTGCACTCAAATGCACCGCATGCATTTTACAAGTTAACTTAATTCTAGAGACTGACAAGCAGAGGGTGATTGTTACCCAGCAATAGCTGCAGTGGGGTTCTGAAACACTTTTGCCATTTAAACACACACAAACACATACACAAGTATACACACAGATACATAACGAAAATCCACTGCATCATTGGCAAAGTTACGCGCTTCATTCGTTTATCGCTTGCTTTACCCTACCACACTCCCATGCCGCTCCCTCGCTCGTAGATACACACAGCGTGCTTGCTGCTGCTGCTGCTACTGCTAGTGTTAGTTGCCACGTTTTGTACCGCTCCCCTGTTTTTCATTTGCTGCTCGTTCGTTGCACAAAAATAAATCTTCGACTTTAGTGTTTGGTGTTAAAAAGGAAAAAGCATTTATTATCGCAGCAGCAACATAAATTCACTTTTGTAATTATTTCTGGTATTAGTAGCTGAGGTACGTCGACGTCGAAGTTGTCCTCGTCTTACTCACCCTCGTCTTTTGTCATCTATTCCCATTGTTGCTTGCCAACGACGTCAAACGTTCACATGCAACAAAGCAAGTTGTGTCAGGCAAACGAACGAGCGTTGGCGCATTGAAGTGCGTCTGTTGCTCGTTGGTCAACTCACTCTCTATGTTAGTGTATGCTTGTCAAAGGGGTATATATATATATATTGAAGACTTGAGTGTGGCAAGTTAAGTTAAGCTCGGTTTGAGTTTCAACAAAAACGTCGCTACTCCATATAATGAATGGACGCTGGGCGAGCTTATTTGTTAGAACGGTTGCTGTATAAATACGTGTAACTCAAGCGCAGCTGTGTTTAAAAAAGTTGAAGCACACACACACACACATAACACTCATACATAATCCGTATACACAAACAATTTTAAAATTGAATCAATCATTCTCACTTTGATGCACATCAGCAACAGCAGCGTGGCAACTAACAAAAAAGCAACAAACCAAAAAATGTGTCGGTATAAGCTATTCCTAGGAAGCGTGTAGGTACTGGTCGGGTGTAGCTTTACAAAAGTAGTAGTAAAGCTACTACTTGTTGTTGTTATTGTTTTTGTTGTTGTATATTCGAGTTTTTGCTTGTGTTAATTTTCGTTGGTTTATGAAGTTACAGCAACAGCAGCAGCAGCAGCAGCAGACAAGCTACTGATTTAAGTGGGCTGTGGGGCGCAGCATTTGGTTGCATGAAGCGTTAGGGTTTGATTACGATAGCATGCAACACACGAATTCAATGCAACTTGTAAATAGCATAGATAAAAGGCACGTTGCAGCAGAGGAGCGTAGAGTGAAATTTTCGCTAACGAGCAAAAACTAATAAATTCCCACCAAAAAAATGGCGGTGGCAGGAAACGGAAGTGTTGCTGATGTTGCTATACATTTGCTACATACTCCCGCTCCTGTTCACGAGTTGTTGCTGCAGCTGCTGCTTGCTGACTGATCCGAACGCTAACACTACTGTTGCTGTTTTCCTTGCTTAATTCTTATTATTATCCTTGCCATTATTATACCTACGTTTTCCTGCTGTGCAGCATTGTTACTGCTTTTTTCTATGTTATGCCCTTCATAGAGTGTAAAGTATTAAAATTTTGACATGAAGTTTGTAATATAAAGTGTTTGTCTAAATTTTTGATCAGCCCAAAAATCGTGTTGGTCTAGCGCTCTTCGGTTAGAAATCCCTCGAAGGAAGAGCTGAAACTTTGCAAGAAATTATTTTTCTTGGACAACACTCCCGGAACCCGACAGATACCAGGAGGGTTTCCCATATACCATGTGTCGGTGTCGGTGTGTCTTGCGATGCGTGTGTGCGAGATTTTTTTGTAGTTGTATTTGTGACAACTTTTAACTGTTTTTACGCCACCAATACCTAAAAACTTTTTTTTAAAAAATATATTGTGCACATCTGCAAAAAAATCTGTCGAATGGTATATTTTTTATACAAATCGGTCATACTGTTGGTAAAGAAAATGTCTAGGACAATTAATATGTAGATATAAGCCCAGGCATCAAAATTCTATTTCGTTTCTCAAAAAATGCTAAGATGTGAGAATTAATGATATAGCCACATGTTCATGATGTAATATTTGATAATCTCATATAAGAACTGAATAAAACTGCAGTCTTTTGTGAGAATAACTTTTATTTTTTGACCTAAGTTCCTGTGGCATTTCACTACGCATGAAGTGTATTCCATTTGCGCCTAACCTAGACTATTTTGTACTGTTATACTCAACGTTCGCTTCATTATTGCCGTGCTCAAAGTGTCTAGTGGCACTGCCATTGCCATTGCCACTAACACTGTTCTTGTTGCTTCATCTCCTTGGAGTAATAGTTCATTTAAATCTCACTGTACTAAAAACAGTATAATGCAAGGATTTTCGTAATTTTGTCTTGCCTTTAGCAGCGTCACAACCCAACACTATGCCCCTACTTTTCTTATACTTTTTTTGGCAACTCCGTCTATGAGCATATCTTGCGTCCTTCCCTCATTGCTGATTCGCACGATTTTGCACTTTGTTCTTTTATTTTCTTTTCTATTTCAATTCGTGCTTCTTTGGCTTAGTTCGAATTTTCTTGTTCGTTGTTGTTCGTCTTGTTGTTGATGTGTTCTTCGTGTGTTGTTTTGTTTCGTTTTATTTATGCTACTGTTGTTGGTGTTGCTTTTGCTGGTACTGGTACTGCTGTTGCTGCAGAACTTTCTCCCGAAGTCATAATAAATTTCATCATTGTTGATTGCTTAAAATTTTTAGTTGTAAAAAGTTTTCTCTTTTTCAAGTACTTTCATAATAGTTGCCACCCCTCTACTGTTGCCGGCTACACCACTGATTTGGCTGCTGCTTCGATGCCATTGTTGTAGTTTTACTGCTGCTTATAATCGTCTTTATCCTTGTTTTTGTTGTTTTCGCAATTACACTGAGAGACGTGCTCTTCTTATAATTACCATTGTTGTTTTTATTGTTGTTGCAGTAATTATTAGCAATAATATGTTTATTACGACAAACAAAGAGATATTCGCTTTGCATTGTTCTCGTCCTTCCTTTCCACTCGCTCAGCATTTTGAAATGAAATAAGCGCAAATAAGTGGCAAATGAAACAGAAACGGAAGTCGTTCGTTCATTCGTTCGTTGGGTGGGGGGCTTTGTCATTATCGTCATCGTCATTGTTGCTGCAATTTCCTTTGTCATGGTTGAATAAACAGGTCAAAGTTGTCTACAATTAGTAGAAGCTGCAGCGTATGTGTAATTTTATTTCATTCTTGTTCCAAGCACTTTTCACTACTTTGTTCGAAATCAGAGAAAATTCAGTGCAAAATGCTTGCAGAAAACAAGCTGAAAGATAAGCGAGAACGCATGATTTTAATTTCAAACATGATTTTTGCCAGTGAAACTTTTCAGTCACGTCTGCAATCGTTGCGTGCTCAAGTTGCAGCAACGAAAATTTCTTCGATGCCAACAACCAAACCGCGTCGTCGCATACCAAACCACAACAACTCAGACTCATTGCATACTCGAACAACTTGTAAAATCAAAAATATTCGACCAAAAACAGTGAAAAAAAATATAGCACTCACAAAAAATAGTGAGAATGAGTGCAAAAATTGTTTAACTCATCGAAACAAAAAGCGTACAAAACAAACAAAAAAAATTGCTCAGCAAAACTTTTGTGCTGCTAAACTAATGAAACATCGCAGCGACGCGCAGCCCAATCCCAATGCGCAAACGTAGTCAAACTTGTCAAGGAGTGTGTGGAGCAGAAACCAAGTCAAACTAATTAGAAATAATTCTTTTTGCTCTGCTCTTTTTATCGTGCATTTTTGGTTGTTTAAGCTACGAGCAATGTTGCTGATTCTAATTTGGATTTGGATTTGGTTGCAGCCAAAACGCTGCCCAATCCAACTCAAATCAATGCCAAATAACCACCGATTTTGTGGCTACCATTGTGGTTGATGCGCATTTTTTATAGCTTTATCCTTAGTTTCTTTTCACTTAATGTACTCATCATGCATTGAATACATAGTCAATAGTTCAACTCCAAGTTTCTTACATAAACACTTTTTTATCAAGCTGAAATTTGCAGATTCTATATATCATAACAAAAACATAAATAGTGGCAATTTAAAGATCATTAGTTAAAAACCTTTTTTGTGTGCAATTTTCTACTGAAGCTACTGAAACGATTTTATTACGAAAAATATACAAATTGAAGGGTATTCTTCGTTAGATGTGCACATTCAAATTTTTTTCAAAATTGGGTCAGTGGCTTAGGTTAGAAATGGCGTTGAAGAAAAAGGAGTTACAACAACAATAACAGCAAATAGCCGTTGAAGTTGTGAGCTGAGTTGAATAGGACAATAGAGAGTTATGTGTGCCTCTCACTTCTGTGCTATAGGTTTTGTCAAGCTATGTTAATGTTGTTGTTCCATTTTTGTTTTATACACAACGTGGGTAGAGATCAATTTTGAATGTTTGCACTCTCTTTGATATCATTAATGTATTAATGTTGGGTTACTCATGAGTGAGTGGACAAAAAGGAGTTGCTCACTAAACTACGCAAATGAACATGTTCCTTCCCCATTGCTCTTTTTTCCTCAGTTTTTCCTTTTGTTTTTACAAACAACATTATTTACAGGGAAGTTCGCAAATGTTTTTTCCGGAATGTAATAATAATATGTGATTTTCAGTTATTTTTTATTGTATTATCTTTTTTTTTAATTTCATTTAATTTCATTTTACTTCGTTTAGGCACTTAACACTGCCTTCTGATTTTTGTGAATTTAAAAAGTTTTGAAATACGAATTGCGAATTCAAAACTATTCGAGGTCCATTGGTTGCCTGGCAAATGCGCAGATTATGCACAGCTTACAGTTCCATGCAACCTACCATGCTGTCTCCTGCCTCCTGGCGGTCACAGCATGGATTTGTTGGCGTTTGTCACGACGCTGTTGCTGTGCCAAAGCTGAAGTTTGACAGCAGTTTAAAAAAGCAACAACAACACCAAAAACTAAAAAGTTTGGTGACATAGCACAACAACAAAAACAGCAACAACAACGACAACAACGACAACAAAGAAGAAGCATCTAATTGCGCACAAAATGAATTGATGATGTCGTTGCCAACAAAAAAAGCCCCAAACCGAAGCGGCTGTCGACACAACTGGGCTCAGCTCGAGTGTTTTATTAAGCGTTTGTATCCAATTTCGCAGCACATCTCAAGTGGCGCGCAAAGCGGCAACGATGAGCAACGAGCAAGAACGCTGGACTCAAGGGGCGAGTACGAGCGCAACAAATTTATGGCGTTCCATTAAAACTTGAGTTCAATTGCCAAAAATTTCATAAAATTTTTATTTAAAAAACGTACTATAAGATACGCAATCAAGTTTATTACAACACATACAGAGACACACGCAGAGTGCGAGGGAGAGAGGATAGAGAGAGGTTGATAGTGTCCAACAAGAGTACAAGTCGTGGCTGTGTTTGAGCTCTTGGCGCGTCGGCTACTTGTGTCGCCTTAGTGACTCGGATGCTGCAATGCCAAAAAAAAAGAAAGAAAACAAGGCGACTTTGGCGAGGACGACGACAAAGGCGCAAGGACAATCGCAACGCAACGCATCACAATATTCACACACATATAGAAGAGTATACAATTCGTCTCGTCGCATCCCAGCTCAACTCAACGCGTGAGCCATACGAAACAGAGCAGAGACGTACGCCTAAAAGCATGCTGTGCACACCAAGGCCGGTCAAAATGCAGCCATTGATAGACGCTGTACTGCTGTATCGCAGTAGTGTAGGCAACGTCCTGCGTGTCTTTCGCACATGCATGGCACTATGTCCGACCTCTTTACTCTCTCCTGTCGCTATCGTACTCTCTCTCTCTCTCTCTCTCTCTCCGTCGTTCAATGCTGGCAGTTCATTTAAGTGCTGCAACTGCAGTAGAGAATGAAATAAATTTAAATATTTTTAGTATTTTACCCATAAAGCAGGGAAAAGCGTAAGAAGGGACGAATGAGTGCCCGCCCTTTTGCATACTACACTTTTTTCTTATTTTTTTCCATTTCTTTTGTTTTTGTTGGTTTTTACTTATTTATTTTTTTTATTATTCTCCATTAACTCGTACGAAATGAGAAAAGGGAGCAGCGTCAGAAATTTTCGACTCTTTGCCACTTTCCGCTTACTCATGGTCATCCAGTTTCTGCCATTACTTGGTCAGCACTCAGCGCAGAGTGCAAATTGTTGGGTGCCGGTACAGTAAGGTTGAGCGAGTTTTCTTTGGCCGTAGCTTTTGTGTTGCAGAAAATTAAAAACTTTTCATTTCGGTTTACCCCCTTTTCTTTTTTGGTTATTTATTGTCAAGTTTAACGAAACTATAAAGAATATTTAAATGAAAAGGGCATTTCAACTGGCCAAGAACAAAAAGCACATAATTACTGCTATTAAAGTTGAGTAAGTAAAGCATTTAAGATCAAACGCATTTGCCCGGTCAACAAATGACTTCGGCAGGTTGACGTTTTCCATTTAGAATTCCTTTTACGCGTTGTTGCGTCTATAAAAATTGTGCGCATATTATTTGCGCTAATGACATTTAAGCCTTCCTCAAAGCACATGCCCGCGCAGAATTATTTTCGGTTAAAAGATTTCCCGCACTTTGCATTTGGCAATTAAAGAAAATATATATAAATGACGGGCGAAAGGAAACGGGAAGTTGTAAATTATACCGTTAGGAACTTAACATAATAAAACTTAGCCAAGCAAAGTGAAAAATGGTTAAACACAAAAGGGAAAACGAGCGGCAAAGGAAAACCAAAGGAAACGCGTTGAAAATTAAGTAACAAAAAATAGGAAAGCTCGATAATTAGAAATCTGAACCAGAAAGTTGTCGATGCCTTCTTAAAATGAGTTTACGCTCTGATTCCTTGAAAACCGAAGATGCAGTTGTTAGTGTGTGTGAATGAGTGTAATTCATTGCATAACCTATATACACATAAGAGAAGTTACACATAATAACATTTTTTAAATATAGCATAAAAGCCGTTGTTGTTGTTGGTGGCGCGAGTTTGGGTTTTTAAAGCAATTCCAATGGCTTTTATAGTAGTTTCGGTTTAAGAACTATATTATTACTACAAAAATTCTAGCAACAAATCATTATTCATGCATGCACAAGTATTAATATACGCACAGTGATATTACTAAATTTTTTACAAAATTTGAATTCAGAAGTGAAAGTTGTTGATATAAAAAGTATCCGCGCTTATTTGGTTCATTCTAACTCTACGAGGGTCTTCTCATAAGTTACTACTGCCAAATTTAGTAAATTTTCTATATGTAATTAAGTAATTGTAAATATGTAAATAGGTATTATTCATTTTAAGTTGTTTGTAAGTCCATAGGTTTACATTATTTTTTCTTTTATATACAATTAGGTTAGGCTGCCACTGAAGGTAGTAGGATATTAGTTAATAATTATTTTAAATTATGAAAGTCCTGGTCGCTTTCTCTTGATTTGTTCATTCAAGCGGTCAAGTTCTTGGTAGTAGAGAACAGAATTAGCCGTTCCACCCGCTTTCCTGTAACTGGCCGACCAGAGCGAGATGCATCTTTGGCGTGATTTTCTTAATAGGAATAGAGCAAACCACTATTCGGCCCAGCGTTCACCTACCGTAAATCGCAATCAATTTTCGTCATGTTTTTGATGCAGTTGTCCTTTTTTTATACCAAAAAAAGCATTACACGAATTACAGAACTGCACATGCCCACGAAACTGTCCAGCGAAATAAGGCGCGGATACTTTTTATATCACCCAATATATGATTCTCATATACTAAAAAGTTTTCGCAGTAAATTGGGAAATGATGCAGTACTGCAGAAATCATGAAATTTGTGACCATCATTTTGAAGTAGTACATAAATATAAACCTCTTGTTTTAAGCTACTAGCGCTCTCTAAGCTCTGATTATATAATTCGGTGTATTCAATCAAACCATTGTAGAGGCTTGACACACTTTTGTTTTTTCTTTTTTTTCTTTTGATGAAATGGGAGTTAAGGGATATTAATCATTAAAACATTAACATCCAACCATTTTTCCACATGTGCCTAAACGAGTATCCATGTCGCGTAGAGTAATTATATGTAATTTATACTGAGAAAACTATTCACTGTAGAAGAGTATCAGTCTGCTGTCGAGACCGCCTATTATTTAAAGATCTCTTCTTTTCTAATAATTTTTTGGAGCGCACAAAGCCAAATGCCACTACAGCCATGAATGGCAAGAAATATCTAAGAGAAAACGTTCAACTTAAATCTGAATTTATCCGAAAAGTTTTCTACGCAGAGCACATGCGAAAACTTCTGAGGCTCTAATTAGCTACTGACATTATAACACTCGAAAAAATTAAAAAGAAAACCGACTGCTGCATGCCGGAGGAGGAGAGAGAGATGTGTTGTTGAGATATGATTTCAAGCAAAACGAATTAAACTAAAATAACCTCGCAGGAACCGTGCGCTTCACCGCATACGCCACGTTTCGTTGTTGCGCCTGTTTTATGATTCTGCTATTTTTATATGCATACAGCCAATTACGAGGCTTACGGCTTAAGGTGCCATCAACTACCAACGTCCCCACGCCACAACTTGCATTTCGTTTTGCAGTATTTGTATGATTTTTTTTTTATTTTAACTTTTATTTTATTATTTTTTTATTTTTTATTTTTTGAGAGAAGTTGACGAAGGCTTTCCTTTGCTTGCTTCTTTTTGCTCTCTCGTTGAGCGCCATTTTACTTATTTAGTACGTAACTACTGTAATTTACCAAGGCAGCGTATTATAATTTTCATTTCTGGCCGCCTACTTTTATTTCTATAAACTGAGTGTAACACTCTTTCTTTTTCTTATTTCTGCGTTGCACATACACATTTGCAGAAAAATTCATATTTATTTATGACGCGGGTTAGGTTTTTTCCACGCTCTCTGGATGTACGTGTGAGTGTATGGCCTTAAATGGCCAGAAATAAATACCCTTTTTGCAAATGCTAAAATTTATTTACGTTGCCAAAAAATGCAAATGGCAACCGACTTAACTCACATACGCGGAGTGCGAATGCAACTGCGCGACAACGAGTGTATACTTTAAATGAATTAAACAAACAAAAGTGCACAGTGCCTACTTTCAGGCATTTTCGCGTACATTTTTCCATTCTTCTATGCTGCTTTTTATGCTTTGGCTTTTTCAGTTGATTAATGTGCTGTTGCTAAGTACCAAGAAGTACCAAGAAGCAAAGCTACTCAACATTTTCGGCAGTCGCTCTCAACTGCTCTTAAACCGTGGTTTGACCCTGCATTATGCAAACTTAAGCAAGTTTCGATTCGAGCCTGAAAGCTGCGCAAGCAAGCTCTTTAAGTACTGTAATTACATCAGCGAAATATTCATCAAAAACAAACAAAGGAATAATAAAAGGCGGGAAGCTACGCACAGTTTAACCAAACAATGTGACTCTTGACTCAAGCCTTGGGTGAGTTTGAGTGGTTATAAGTTAAAGATAAAGAAAGCGTAAAAGTTCAAAAAGTTATGACATAACAAGAAAATTAATTAAAAGGACATACGCTGCCTACGCATACAGTCGTCAGCGTTGCCGACACAACCAACGTCAGCGACGCCATGAAGAAAACGAAAACCGCCATTGGCGAACATTTTGGTTTTGGCTTCATGTCACTCTACCTCCCCTTCGGCGTGTTCATGTTCGCATCATTTTAAAGCAAATAAATCTGAAACGTATGCGCTGCGTGAGTGCTTGCGCGCTCGTCAAGAGCTCAACTCGCGGCGCAATTCAGACGCACAAAAAAACGTTTTAATGCGGAAAACGCCCGCGTTCGTGTCAAAAATTATGAAAAGTTTGGCGCTAACCAAAAATCCGTATGCCACTGGAAACAGGCCAAGGATTTTGTCCACCCACAACTCAAAATGGTTTGGGTTGTGTTAAGCGCTTATGAAGGCATGCAGTCAACCGTAGATAGAGCTCAACGCAAGCGGAAAAAATTAGGTATCCGCATGACTTTATCGCGATCTCCTGATGAAGCGACACACACATGCATAGACTTATATGTATGTGCTTATGATATGCGAGTATATGTCGCTATAAATAGGCAATGGTAATGCGAGGCCGATTGATTTTTTTTATTTTTATTTATTTATTTTTTTTTTTTTTTTTTGTCGTTTGCTTTCATTATTAAAATGTGTTTCATAAGAGTAGTAATAAAAAGCAAAAAAAATAATAATAATAATTGATTGAAAATATATACATATTAATAATACGCGCAAATCTTTAAAGCCATTCCAACGCGTCTGCGGCCGCCGCCAAGTTACATATTAGCTGAGCCTCGCTGCGAAATCCCACTATCGCCTTCTTTTTTGGGCTTTGGTCTGTCGCTTTGATTTGTCGCTTTCAACGCTGGCATACTTATTGAATGCATTTGTTTATTTGTCATCACGGCGACAACAACGACGACCGCAACGACAATAAACACTGTCGGCGAATCGAGAATGTTGGCATAAAAATGACGGACGGCCTTTTTTCTTGCCGGTGAGGCAGACAACAGCAAAGTACAGCAAGACAAAGCAATGTCAATGACAATAGAAATGGCAATCACAATAAAAACAACAATAACAATAAAAACAACAACAACTTGTGGCATAATAAGCAAACGAATGCGAAGCAGTCACTACCGTGGAGTACAGCCTCTAACTGTGAATCAAACCAAGCCAAATCCAAATGGTCTAAACTGAATTGAATTGGCGAATATAACAAAAAATAAAAGTATGAAAAGAAAAAATTCCTATGAAGTCTTTGACTCTTTGGGAATCAAAAGAATTGAATGAAAGCACAAGGAAGCGGCCAACAAAAAAAGCCGACATCAATTCAGGGATTAAGGACACTGATTTGATTTACTTTTTATTACCATTAAGTGTAGTTGGCACACGCAACGTTCCCGCCGACTCAACTCGGCTCAATAGCACACTACTTGGCTTCGCTTCACTTCCATTTTCATTGACTTGAACCGCCTCATCGGCTGCTGTCTGCGGCCTGACTTTGGCTGCGTGTCCTGCGCGATTTTTCATTTAATATTTTTGTGTGCCACTGCAGCTGAGCTTAGCTGAGATGAACGATGTTTTAAAGCAGCGGAATTTCAGTGCTTGTTGCTGTAATGAACATCCATTTTTTGTGCGTTTCAGCGTCATTTTTTTGGGCTGCTCTTTTGTGCTTCGCATTTGCCTGAGTCACGTCGCAACGTCAGTCAGTCTGTTGTAAAGTCATTCAGTCATTAGCTGCGCACCATTAGGCGCATGGCGTTGCTTGTTAACAGTGCTTGTCGCGTTACTACAGCCTGCGCCTACACATTGTGGGCGAGGCACTGAGTGCTGTCACATCGAACCGCCGAAAATCGAGCCTCGTTATTATGGCAGATAACTTTTTTACGATGCCGCCAATGACATGACATGGTTTCTCTTCATTTTTCTGACTCACTTTCTGCTTTTTCATCACCCCCACCACTCACACACACTCATTGACTTGCCACAGTTTCTTCTTATATATATTTATTTTTTTTTTTTTGTTTTGTGATGTTTGTGGTGAAACGAGTGCTGCCTGTTTACACGATAAAAAATGCTGCTTTTTTAGCGATTTCTGCGGTGATGTTTGCTGTCAGTTGCCGGCATCGAAACGATTTTTGCGTTGCCAGTTTTATGACTCCTGAAGTCAAAATTTAGAGCTATAGAATGATATAGCAAAATACCAACACAATACGTTTTATTATTATTATTTTTTCCCTTTTTTCTTTTTGCTCATTTCGCATTTTGTCTAAAATTATTTTTATGTGTAGTTCTAACCCAGATTAACGCTAGTTATGAACAAAATCCATGCATAAATTAGCACCAAACAAAGACAGAAATAACAGCAACAACAACAACAGTGAAGGGATTTCAAGTAACATGTGTAGTAAATATAATGTAATTAATTGGTATTAAAAGCATTTATGAAACAACAAAATAATACGCCTCGCTCACGCATAAATTCTATTGAATTCTTATTAGTCACTTATGTGGGCGTTTGCTTGTTTATGTTCGTGTGGGTGTGTGTGTGTATGTGGGCGTACGTTAGGCTGGCTACGTGTGCGTCTGCTTTGCGTATGTCATTAATAATAAGCTTAGGCTTTAGTGCTATTATTATTTTAATTACTTACAGAATATGTACAAAGCCAGAGGCGAATACCAAAGAACGAGTCAAGAAAAAAAAAACGAAGTGATTAGGTAAAAGCACAGCAATTGAAACTATTTGGTCTTTGAACTTGATTACACAAATTACATTGTCATTATTTTAATGCTGAATAATAAGAGATACAAATACTGAAGTCTTTTATTTTACTTGAATGAATTTGATTAGCTAAATTGGCGTTAATGGGAAAAATTCTACCATGACTTATTCTTTTTTTTTCCTTTATATTTAATTTTAATACCACTAAAGGATACTCTGAATCTGATCATTGCTACGTTTCCAGACGATACGACCATGACTTAGGAAATTAAATTTTCTATTCACACGGAAGAATTGTACGTAGTCAGATGGATAGTTAAATACATAGAAATGGAAATACTATAAGTACATGTAAGAGGCACAGAGAGAGAATACCATATACCACATACCAGGCTAACAATATTTTATTGTGCAGAGGGAACATCAAGGAAAGGAAAGGAGAAAAAGATCAGATTTAAAAAAACATGGTAACATATTCAACGTACCGCAGCGTCTCCATGCAAGTTCTACTCACATTTGGATGTGAGTTTTTTCACTTTAATTTCAAACTTTTGAAAAACATCATTTCTTCCACGCTTCATTTGATTACGCTCCAAAGGCAAATAAAAAAGTCGGGTTAGTTAGACCAACTCAACAATGGCTGAATCGATTTCAATGGTCTATGATTTGTTAGATTTTTTTATGAAATCAATATTGCTTCGTGAGTTTGCCGTTGAAAAGTGTGTCATATTCGAAATCAGGAGTCTGTCAAAAAAGTAAAATTCAAACCGAATCACTAAACAAATTCTATTTATTTTTCTTCAATGCAACAGAACGGGTTTGGTAATAAGGAAACTTATGATCCATGTGGTTCATGCGACGATACTCAAAGAAAAACTCAAAGGTAGCAAAGTTCTCATTATCATAGCTTCAATAAATCAAATTTCTTGCTAACACTCCATCGAAATACTAGATTTTTGTAATTTTATTCAATTTTTATTTTCTTTGCTACGCTAGTATATATATAAAATAAGAAAACTTCTCCACAATAAAGCAGCAAATAAACGCCGAGTAATTGTTTTGTTAATAAAAGCACTTGTCAGATGCACTCGAAAATAAAGCAAGCTGTTGCGGTAGCAGAGAGGAAGGAAGCCTTGAAATATGCACCCATAACTAAAACACAATGGCGTCATCAACGACTTCCGCTTGAACACTTGACGCAGATTTTTGCAAGTGCACGTCAGATGTCGTTGTGCATATATTCGTGTGTATGTGTGTATATGAAGGAAAGTCAAAGACAAAAGCCAGATGAAGCACACCTGAGTCAAATCAAGCTCAACCCGAAATGGCAACGCATCGCTGAGCAGCAAGCGACGTATTCACATTGTTGCCTGAATTGTATGTGTGTGTCTATGAGTGCATGGAACTGTGTAAGTTTCAACTTACGTCGGTCGACTGCAGCTGTCTGCATTTTATTATTTAAGTTATGAACTCAATGATTACTGCTGCTGCTGTTGCTGTTGCTACTGCTTAAGCAATTAACGTGTGACCGCAGGCTGTTACTTCGAGCTTCATAATGCGTTTAGACTTCTATCTAATTCAAACGTTTCTAAGACACAACGTAAGCCGAATTTTCAGCTTTTGTTGCTTGTTATTTTGTTGTAATTAAGCTGCCATCAAATTTCAACTCAATCTTGTGGCTTTGTTACATTTGCACATAGAAACAAGCTACCACAATTTCAAGCATTAATTTTTAATTAAACTAACTAACTTGATAACAACAATAACAACAAACAACTAAAGCCAGAACTCTAAAGTATGCAGTCACAATTTTTCAAGCACACACTAAGCAAGTCAAGTCAAGTTAAGTTAAGTTAAGTCAATAGCACCAAGACGCTGCTTAAGCACTTCAGTCATTCTGCTTCGTTGCTTAGACACCAACCACTCGCTCATTTTTAGTTGGCAATAATTGCTGCTAACCCATTAATCGCCACTTACCGTACTGCTTACCACATTGATGACTCAACGCGTTTCCTGCAGCAAGAAGCAGTAAGCAGTAGAAGCAGCAGCTGCTAATGCCAAATCGATTTGCATGACTTTGAGCCACTTAATCTTGTTTGCATATAATTTCAACACCCGCACACACACACATATACATTTTCCACTTCTCTCTCGCACTCACTCGCAACTCTGCCCGTTGAGTGCTTGTAGTTTTACCCCTATTGGCTCTGCCCCCTCAAAATGCTTTGTTATAATTTCTCTATTTGTACAAATGCCTCAAATCGTGTCTGTTTGACGGAAATGACAGCCAACGCTTAGCTCATCACAGCTCAGCTAGGCACTACTTCACTCTGCTTGCCAATCGATTGCCAACGATTATTGAATTAACTTAAACAGCGTTTGTCGCCGCACTGTCACACTTACTGCCATGCTCACCCACTGACTCATTCACGCTTATTGTCAGTTAAGACTATCTAATCTCAATCTGTTTGTCTCTCTGTCTGTATGTCTGTCTGTTTGTGCATTAAACGACGATTGACCAAAACCCTGTCAGCCACTGACACGCCCCCATTTGCTCAAAACGCTTGACTCCTAGCTTTATCTCTCGCTCTCAATATACACTTCAACCAATTCATTGTGCCTCTCACACCAAGCTGCCCTGCAGTCTTTTCTAGTGTTGTCTAGCTGACTGTTCGTCTACACAGCGTTCTGTCTGCTGTCTGATTGACTTCCGTTGTCGACGTTTGTCATTTTGGCCATTTTGGTTTTGGCTTTGGCAACATAGCCACATTCGTAAGCAGTTGCCAACTACTTATTTACACTCTAAGTGAATTGTTTGCTTGCGTTTTAACGCAAATGCAATTATTGTCAGTGATGTGGTCAAGTTTGTTCGAGAGATAGTTACATCTGCATAAACACACATACACTCGCAGGCACAACGAACCACAGCTTTTGTGTGTTAATGTTTCATATTAATTTGCAACAGCCACAACTTTGTCTTTGGTGTTTGCGTTATTGAATTGCTTATAATTTTTTAAAGAATTTATTGTATTTTGGTTGCATTTATGATTCAATAATGTTCATCACTTGAGCTTGTGCTTTCACAACACGAATTGCGGCTTCTAATGAAATGCCAAATTCGCACTCAACTCCGCTTTACTGTTTGCTGCCACTTATAACCAACAATTAATGCACAATCGTTGAGTCAAGTTGTAGCGCTATGGAGGGCGTAACATGGGTAGACTGAAATCGAAATTAGTCGGCGTACGTAGTCTGTCGACGACTGCACGTATGAATTGTAAATTTAATTTAATCAGTCCTAAGTGCAGAGTCGACGTTTACATGCGAAATGGGAATGCGAACAAGAACAAAACAATTGTTAACAATTTATGAAAATGTCTAGTACCGAAAAGCACACAACAACAACAAACACCCAACGATTTTAGGCTGATTGCAGACAAGTCCATATTGCCAAAGTATGCGTAATTGTTGCTGTACAACAAAACACTTTGCTAACAAACACACTTACACAGACGCATAGACAATCGAAATACACACGCATTATGTAATTATATAGAGCAATGTTGAAGGTGCGAGTGCGAATATACGGCTGTAGCACTAGAATCGAGCACATATGAAGCCAACGAAGCGTGCATGGCAGCGTGCAAATTTAAGTAGTACAACAACAACAACATGAACAATGGGTATTGGGTGAAATTATCAACGATTAAATACACAGCACGTTTATGTATATATATATATATATGTGTGTGTGCGTATTTAATAAATGAAATAATTTAGCAACGTCGTATAGCAATATTCGCTCTCATTACGCCTCAGCTGAGTTGAGCTGTACACAGATAATCAAAAAGGACTTGTGCATCCATTTGGAAACACTCAATAAATTTATAAAAATTTCCAATTTATTGCTTATCAATCAACACAAATTTTGCTCATAAAACGTTTGCTTTCGCCTAACAGCTGCTGCCCAAAAAGTATGTAACACAAAAAAGTAACGAAGCAACGTTGCTGTGCCCTGCTTTGTTGAGCAATTGTAACGTTAACCTTACGGGTAACTTTTCTACATCAATTTCCTATAAATTTTCGGTTCGTTGGCACCAGCAGACCTACAACCTTAAGCACAACACAACGGGAAAATTTGCTTCCTTGTTTCGATTTGGTCCTTATGACATCGCCGCGCTTTTTATTTGGCTTTACATGTAAAGTGAAAAGTTTTGCAATAGAATTACATTAAACCACAATTTGTCAAGGCGTACAAGGCAAAAGTCCCCCGGCAATTTTGCCTAAAACGGCGCCAACATACCATATGGTACTGCCTGGTAAATCAATCAAATGGTATTCATCTCAGTTGTTCGCCATGCTTGAAGGACATGCACAAAAATTATGTTAACTGCTAAAAGTTCCAGTATTTTCCACTTGGTCCGCTCTTGCTCTGATATAGCACAATAGCCGCATACCCATCAAGCACACGAGAGATTCAATTGTAGCCAAATGTGATACATCATCATCGAAGTGGCATTGGTATATGTCAAAATGAGATTGTTTAAGGACAAACAAAAAAAAAAAGATAACACATAAGTATATAATCATAATAATAATGCCAACAACAGTAGTGAAGCGAAGTTGAGCGTAAGGGAAATAAAAATATCCTTTGCATGCCTGCCTAGTTCGCTAGCTAGCAGCATACTATTATACTTGCCTAAGCCTAAAGGATACGCCACAAAGACGTGCCACAAATTCATCAACGTCAACGAAAAACATGAGAAAGAAGGGCAAGAGAAGCACAAAAAATGAGCACAGCTCACCGAAGCCACCAAACGCGAAGCCAAGTCAAGACGTAGTCAGGTTCAGGAAACCGCTCAATGCTAATTATTTTACATTAAATTAAATAATGATACACTTTTTAGACGAGGAGAAAAAATCATTGGAGTACGTGACATAATTTGCATAAATTTTGTGTGCTCAAACAAATTCATTTCCTCATCGTGGAAGGCAAGGATGATAAGGATGACTATGAAGACGCGCGCAACGTCGTGCAATTTCAATTGCCAACTAAGTGGCAAAGGAGTTTATTGACACTGTACACGAAAGTAATACTTCCCATGGTTTATGTATGTGACATGTCCTGCCAAAGGATATGCAAACTTTTGTAAGCTTAAGTGAATGTAAACAGCAATTGCAGTCATAATTGGTAAAAATTGATAAGGCTACACACCAAAATAGCCCTTCATTCTTCTTCATCTGGCTATTGAGTTAATTTTGGTAGCTGACATATTTGCACATCATACGAGTTGATGGGTTTATTGATATGCTATTATTTTTATATTACACATCCTGACAAAGTATATGTGCCGTAGCAGCAAGCAATCTTTTGCAGATATTAAGCCAATATCTTCGAGAAATAAAAACAGACGCTTACACTTACATTACACCAAACAATCTGCCAGTCAGACAACCAAGCAGCACATCCTGCGGCTAACCTCTTAAAGACACGCAAGCATGGCACGTCGCATGCCTTTGCTGCTGCCTTTAGCTTGCTGCGCAAAAATTCATATTTTTTATAAGGTTAATGTGGCCACAAATTGCGAAAAACGACCGAGTAGCAAGGATAATGCAGCGCCGTTGACTGTGACGCGTGCAGCGAAGGCAAAGCGCACCTGAACTCAATAAAAGCTTCATTTTAGTTATTGAAGTAGCTTTGTTGCAGCGACGAGAATAAATACAACAAAAATAAATAAAATAAATTATTTAAGAAATATGTTTTGCATAAAAATATTGCGCAGGATACACTGCAACAAGAGCAGCAACAGCAACAGAGGTAAACAAGAAAATGGCTGTAACAGTTTGCGGCGTGTTGTGGCAAATAAAAAATAGCATAAAAACGCGATATAAAATATAAAGGAACTAGAAAATGAAGAAAATTACGACAAAAAGTGCGAAAATCGACCAAAGCCGCGAGTAATGTGAGTAGTGTGGGGTGTGGCAACGTGTTGTAACTGCATAAAACTACTAAAAAAAAAACTTATGGAAAAATTTCAAATGCAAAATAGTACCAAGCGGAAAAACAAAAAAAAAATTAAAGAAAAATAAATAAATATAACAATCAAGAAAGGAAAGAAATAAAAAATGTCGAAAGTATGACAGAGGAAAAAAGTAGGGGAAATGAGCAAGCGATGCTAAACAAACTATTGCTATTTTAGTGCAGCAGATTTTATTTTAATAATTTATAAATCCATAAAAATGTATGAGAGCCCATAAAAAAATTGGATACACAATATTAAACAAAAAAGAGTAACTTTAGTAAGAACAACCGCACGTCCAGTAAACAAGGCGGTTAAAAAATTTTAAATAACTATAAAAAAAAATATAATAAAGTAAAAGAAACAATGCTTTTTTCTACACAGCCAACTAGCTATTTCAATGCCAAACAGGATTTCTATTTTTTTGCTTTTTTATTTTTATTTTTCTTATTTTTTTTTTATTTATTTATTTTATTATTATTATTTTATTTTATTTTGTTTTTTTGATATTGCTATTGTTTTCTTGGCATTGCTAGTTTTAGCACTATTTTCAGAGAGAAAGAAATAAATCCAAATGCGACTTGAACTGCTCAGGCAGAATTGTATTTTTTATGAGCGTTTGTTTTTGTCTCCATTGCGATGCAATGCAATGCGTTGTGAAGCTGCAAGGATAATGCTTAAGAAATGCGAATGAAGCACGTCATTCTACAATACGCTCGTGATAAGCTCATTTGTGGTTGTTCGTTGCTTGGTGGCTGTTCTAGCTAAGAAAGATTTCAATTTAAAGCGCTTTAAAATGGCAGCACACAAAAATATGCAAAACAATTTTAACTTGGTTGATTCAAGCGCATACGAAGCGTTTATTTTTTGTTTGTATGTAGCCACCCCCACAAGAGGACTTGGAAAAGGCCAACATGCATGAAACACATAGAAAAAAAATAAAGAATTGAAATGAGCGAGTGAAGCGTACAAGCGTACGAACGACCGGGTGTCTGAATGACAGATGAAATGCATTTGCATCCAACAGTTATGAACAACAACAATTATACTACAAACGGTCGTCATCTGTCTGTACGCTTCTGTGATTTTGTGTGCTTGAGTGTTTGTCATTGCAATGCTCATTTTAGTTGTTCTTGTTGTTGTTGTAACTGTGCGCCAAATAAATTTTAATATTTTGACATATGTAAGCGTCACGCAACAACAACAACAACAACAAAAACAACAACAAAAAATTACAATTACAACAAATCACATTTATATGCATATCGTATAAATGTTGTTGTTTTTACTTCCACATATATTTTGTTTTTTTTTTGTGTTTATTTATTTATATATTTTTTTTCTTGGTTAAACTCTGAGACCACAAATCAGAAAGAAACTTTTGCTCCACTCTGTTTGCTTGCTCGGCTCTCATGTGCCGCTGCTCATGCGAGATTTATGACAAACGTCATTTTTTTGCAATGCACGTCACTTATGATTGAAATATTTAAACAAATTTCACTAAAATCAAAATTTTATATATTAATTACAAAAAGGATATTTTACATATACCCTATAGAAAGTTGTATTGTTTTTCGCCCGCCAATCACCACGGCGGCAACCTAGACATCTAATGCAGCAGCCGTAGTACACTTCCACAAGGCTACCGAGTCAACACACACACTGGTGCAGGCAACTGATTTAACTGTTTGTAGGAAGCGATCCGAACGACTTCGAATGATTACTTATCTGAGCCGGTGACGATATTTGTTTGTATGCGAGCGTTACGCTTTTAAAATTTTACGCTTAAACCAAAAATAATAATAAAAAAGCCATAAGAAAACAACTGGTCCAAAATATACGAATCATGCCGGCAAGACTGGCTTGTCTAAATAATAAAATAAGTAAAATATATATAATAGGCAATAAAAATGAAATTACGGTTACACTCACGGCCAAAGATAAACTCACGCACCGTTAAACTATATATGTGCTACAAATTTGTTTTTTATATATGTTTTTTTATTAATTTTATATTGACTCAGTTTTCATTGTCGTCCTTGTTAACGCTTTCATGCTATTGATGTGCTCATTTAAAATTGTTTAATTTCTTTAATAAAGCCACGGATATTTAATTAACCAGTCTGAAAATATATTTTTAAATACAATTTTTTTTATTGCCAATTTAAATTTAATGGAAATTTCAAATTTAAAATCGAAAAACGGAAAATTTTAAATTCACTTGGACTCCGGCATAGCATAATTTCCGGCAGCAATACTCAGATACAGAATCACATGTGTCATGGTGTAATATTCGTAAACATGTTCCCTGACCAAGTACTCTGCCAATCCTAGTATGTGGTACTGCCACCCTTTTCACATGGCAGAAATTTCTCTTCCGCTACAACAACAACATCTTTGGTGCGCGTAATGATTGTTTATGTCAACAATTTGCAAAACTAAATGAACACATTCCGAAATAATAAATTATGTAAAACGGAGGAAGGCAAGAACATACACGTGCGACCAGAGAACATCAACAAAACCTGAGGCAAGTGGTAGATGATAAGCGAAGTTTGCACAGGGAGGCAAGACACATAGAGCAGCAGTCGCAATGCATGCAACTATCAAAATTTAAAGCAAACAACTTATGAGCAACAACAGCACCAATCAACAACATACATAAACCACATACACACAAACAAACCAACACATCCACATACACTTTTCAACATGTGTTTTGAGGTGAAGCTTATAAATAAATTATTGATAAGCATCTGGCAGTCAGTCAGGCAAGCAGGCAGTCAGGCATCAAAAGTTCTAGCAAAGTAAAATACTTACTCACATAGACACAAGCAAATACACACGTACACACACACATAGATTATCAATTGGTCTCGTACGCGGCGCACTCATCTGCGTCAAACTTCGTTGTTATTTTTTCTGTTGATATATGCCTTTGCATAATTTAACGCACGCAAATTGCAAATGATTAAATTGCTAAAGAGTGATTTTCACTTGAGTTTTTAATTATTTTTGTCCTCGTTTCTATTTTTTATTTTATTTTATTTTATTTTTTTCATCTGGCAACGTTCACTCGTTGTCGTTTTCAATGCTTCAGAACACCAGCCTCGTTTACCAAGTGATAAAAAATATTTGCTCCACGTTGCATTGATGCGTTAATAAGAAATTGAAATGTGCAACAAAATGCGAAAAAGTATACGCCCAACAACACACCATGCTCGTTAGCGAGAGAGGCTTCAGAAGTCATGCAAAAAGTTAGCTTAGTATACCGATTTTGCGGATCGTTTGTAATGAAACATTTTAGTCAATTGTCATGAATGATACTCGCTCTCTTGTCTAAAAAAGTAACATGAGATAATTTATAAACTCTCTAAAAAGGAAAATGATTACAAATATGTACTTGAAATGATTTGTACTCGAAAAAGCGGTATTCTTAAAATCAATTCGTAATAGGGAGAGATTACTTGTATAGAAGTTCATTATAGGAACTTCAACTGTAATAAATTTGGTTTTTATCTAGCTGAAAAGAAAAAAAAGTGATATAATTAGAATTCCAAGGTTATATGCATTTAATAATATATAATATATCGCCTAGGTCTATAGCTCTTTTATCAAATAAGTTGAAAAATATTTTTCTAAAAAAATCACAGCCTAGTCAAAAGATATATTATTATATTATAAACTATTTGAAACACTTTTTAAACAACCCCCGCCTGCGTATTTTGTTTGTTTATACGATAGACTAAATAACAACAAAAAATCGCATGCGATTGCAATTAAAACTATAAGCGAAAACAAGACAACATTTCACAAAAAAGTGAGCCGAACAAGATGATCAACATTATAGTAGTCCTTGTTAGAATTGTTGTTGCTGTTGTTGATGCCTGCAAATAATACAAGAGCAATTTATTTAAAAAACAACGACGCAATATCAACACCCATAAACAAGAGGAAACACCAAAAAGTCAAGCATGGCGTTGATAAATACGAACGCATTAAATAAATATGTCGGCAAAGTTGATACTAGTAACCCTCAACTCAACTCAAGAAAACCTTCCTGCGTTCGCATCTGCACAAATTTTAGAGCGTATGCTGCTGATGAACATATGTAAAATATTCATGCTTTTAGCAACCGACTCGCCTCTTTTCAATGTCGCTTGATGCTAGTCATTTTCCACATTTTCCGCACATTGTTTTCGCGAGGCTCGATACATGCTGACTTGTTTTCTGTTGAGTTGAGTTGAGTTGAGTTGATTCGACATCGTTTCACTATTTCGGTTCTTAAGAAAATTGCAACTTTCTCGCAGATTACAGCGTGGCCCTAATTTGACATTTATGCGGAGGCAAGCAAGCGAAAGAAAGCCTTCCACGCCACCGCCAGTGTCTGCATCTTGGTCTGCGTATACGTCTGCAATTTCAGCATTTCCGCTTGCATTGAGTTGCAACTTGGTTGCGTTTTTAGTTGCAAGGACAATGCGACTGCATACATTTCAACCCTTAATTGATGACTCTACACTACTCTGCTCTAACACAGCCACTGCATACATACATATATCAATTACTCGGCGAAGGCAAGTGAAATGACTCGAATTGATGCGACTGCCTGGCGACATTGGGTGTACGCCGTGTGACAGTACAAAAAAAAATCGGCGAAAAAATTGAAAAGTTTGATTTTTCTACGTGACTTGTTGTTGTTGTTTGTGCTGCGCGCTTCGTGCACACAACTTTTAATTAATTTATTTTAACAGCGCAAGACCTCAGCAAATATTTTTTGTAGCAACCATAAATGATTTATTTGTTATTTATGCGTGCAAAATTCACCACGGCGTGAAACAGTGGGTGTGGCAGTGTGGCAATGAAGTAGAAATTAAAACGGAGCGCTGCGCAGACGAACAACTTTATTTAATGTCAAAGTAAACATGGTGTAGATTCATAGCGGAAGCGGCGAGGCCACAAGCCACCTTATTTTTCGCGTGATTTTAAAATTTTTGCGTTATTTTTTATATTTTTTTTAAATTTTATTTAATTTTTTTTTTCTTAATTTGCCACTGCGGTCGACGTCATTGCGCAACGGTGCGTATGCGTATTTAAATGATATTCGGTTAATTATTCGCAACAATCACGGTCTGACAGGTTTTCACCGCCCACCACCAACGCCCGCCACCGGCTGTCTGCTACATGCAATGCAATCGTTTGTACGTCAATTAAAACACAACGCTGACCGACAGCACACACTGGCATTTATGTCACTACCGAGAAGCTCCTGTAGCACACGGACTCAAACAGCGGCTCAAAACGTTTGCAATCAGAGTTGATCGCCAGCCTGCCACCCGCCCAGTCGAGTGCCGTTAATGCTTAATGCATTTGTGGCTTGTCAGATTTTTCGTAAATGCCGCAGTCCAGTTATAAACTCATTTTTATTTAAATTCCAAGCCAAACCACAACAACAAAAAGGGTTTAATTTTTTTTATTTATTTATTTATTTTTTTTTTTTTGGATCGTAAACACTCCAAGTAACTGAGCTACAAAAGTAACTCAGCTCAGCGCAATTAATATTGTTTTGTTGCTTAATTTATCTATTTAATTACTAAGTTGACAACACTTAAGCGCGTGGCAGCACTTTAATCACAAGCAAATGTATTCAATGCGACTCAACCCTAACGACCGTACGGCCATGCCAACTTGTGTTTGGTTGCTAAACAACTTAAGAAGTTGACACTTTTGCATGAGAAAATATACTCGTATTTTCATCATTCAGCATTCACAAAATTAGCAAGTGTTAAAGATAAATAAAAAGGAGGTGCATACTCGTACTCACGCTCTATGCACAACAAATGTACGCCCACACACCAAGGCTAGTTACTTAGATAACAAGCAGTGTGCTGGTGACGAACAAGTCTCGAAAAGTGTATTTATTCGCTTGTAGAAATAGTTTCAAAATGAGTGCAGCAATCGTCAACAACATCTACATCATCATCGCAGTTATCATGCTTCGCATCCCTTTCGTCCCTAACGTCATTTTCGTTTGCAGCTTCGTATTTGCCTAACAGACTGAAGTAGCAGCCACGTAAATATGTAAGAAGAAGTAGCAGCACATGAGCACATGTTGGTTTGAGCAAGTAGTGCGTCTTACTAGTATTGCAAGCTAATGGGAACAGGGTATTTGGTATGGCAAGTATGGTGAAGAGTTGACAGAAATTAAGCAAAGTTTTTAGCTGCAATTTTGTCGAAACTATGTCAAGTTTGGTTTTAGCTGAGTTCAACTAAAGTTTTTCTTAGGCAAAGTGCAAAACTAAATAAGTAAAACAAAAAAAAAAAAGATTAAAAAGGACTCTAAGCCTAAAAAGCATGCATCTAATGAATTTCATGCATGACAACCGAGCGACTCATTTAATTAAAGTCATTAAGCGCAAGTCAAACTTCTATGCAAACGTGAGTGCCAACGTTCCAGTGACGCACGTACAATGAGAAGCTGCACTAATAATATTTGATAGTTCACAATGGCGGCGTTCGCGAAGAAAGTTAAATACGGAAAAAAAGGAAACTAAAAATAACAAAAAATCTTTGGGTTGAGAGCAAATGACACAAAAGACGTGATGCCAAAGTTTAAAGTACTCGAACGAGGACACATAGAAATATTCAATGCAATGCAGCAGCACCATCACCACACAACCAATGCCAACGCAAGCGCCTGACGCCGCCAGCACTGACTTGGCCAATGAACGAGTGCATTGCCAATTCGCATAGTTTTCTTTAATGTTTTCTGCATAATTTTCACATTTTTCAATGTCAACTCAATGACGGCAACTACACCACACCATTCGCGCGCCAGAATACACTTTGGCTAGCTTGCGCACTCTAGTTCTTTCACTCTCAAGTAATAAGAGCAGCATTTAGTAATAGTAGTAGTTGAGGAAGAAGCAGAAAAAATGAAGCAGCGAAATTACTTTGCATGTTTTGGTCATATTCTAAAAATAATAGCAACAGCAACGTTTCAGCTGCAGTAGCCAGTCAACCACTACTATCAGCGCTCAACCCCGTTAGCCGCTCGTGCTACTCCTTCGGCTCACAATCGATGCCAGACACTGAGATAAAAGCAGCGAGTGTCGTTTGCTATTCAAAATATATGAGCTGAGCTGCGTACGCTTGCAATGCATAACTTTTCCTATTGTTTTTTTCTTTTTGCCAATCTGCAGTCACTCCCACAACGCCCATTTGGACGCTCAGCTCAACCACAGCGTGTCATGCAGCTTGGTCAGTGCTTAGGAAAATGTACAACACTTGAAAATTATGTGGCAAACTGAAACAACGTCGCACGCTTTAGACCCGACCCGTGCCTTCCCCTGCCTAACAATGATAACTATTTTCACTCTACTGCTTTCTTTCGCCTCTCTTCACATGCGACTTCTTAAAAAATGGAAATTTTTTACAACTTCCTTTACATAGCGCCACCAGCACCGCGGCGTCCAGCGACTGTTGCTGCTGCTGCTAGTGTTTCTGGTGCAGCCACCCTCTGCGAAAATTGCCAACTGTAGGGAAAAATGGTTTTTTTGCGAGTACATTTTTCTAGTGTAGACTGTAGGCGTGGCCGGCATGCGGAGCAGGGGCAGCGGCATTGGCGTAGCAGCGATTTTGTGGCCTGAGTATGTAAATTGTCTTTTCTGTGTTGGCGAAAATTTATGACAAAGCAGCAGATATTGAAAAAAATAAGCGCACTAAAGTACTCAAAAAAAAAAGCATGATAAAATAAAACAAAATGAAAGGCAAGAAGCTGAACGAAGAAAAAGTTGAAAAGAATATGTTCT
This sequence comes from Cacoxenus indagator, assembly GCA_035041755.1. NCBI lineage: Eukaryota > Metazoa > Arthropoda > Insecta > Diptera > Drosophilidae > Cacoxenus > Cacoxenus indagator. The sequence goes on from JAWNKX010000379.1 coordinate 862,772, forward strand.
TACCCACAGCACTACCCCGCCTTCACTAATTCCAAGTAATTTACACATTGTGCCGCATTTAAATTTTGTCTCTCTTTGCAAGAGGGTGTTGAATTCTGCGTCACTAATAAAGAATGGAATATGCATCGATTAAATCACTTCTTCATATTTCCATTGGTAAGCCAAACATTTGCAAATTGTTGCTATACCAAAGAAGCAATGCTGAAAACGTTTTGTTAAAACCGCGCATGCTTTGGCCGCTTGTGTTTCAGTGGATAAACATGAAGCGTTGTCATCCCATTTTGTTGCTCCAAAAACCAATCGTAATTTTGCTGTCTTGATTTTGTTTATTGTTGTGGTTATTTTGTTGCAACTACTTTACACGACACCATTCTTTTCTGCTTTCTCGGCATTTTCTTTTTCATTTGCGTAGTTTTTAATTTTCTCATGCTGCGTTGCCATTTTTATGTACACTGAAACCTCTAAGAAACCTCTAGACCAAGACCTCAATTTTTTGTACACTTGATTTCTTGTGTACACAGCCTCACAATAGTAATTCAAAACTCAAAAGAAAGATTGTTAAGATGTAATCAGTAAAATGTAATGTTAATAATATAAGTAATACTATGACCCTGTTTTGAAATGCAATAATGTTAAATACTTTTAATGTAAAATCTGAATTGAACTTATTAAAGTGCTTTCTCTTCTATTCTGGCGCTTGAAGAATACGTACGTTGTATTCTTTCTTACCTAGCAAGTCAAATAGTTCCTCAACAAAGACTGCCTTCGATTTTTTATTTCTAGATCATTTGAACCATTAAGAAGTTACTGAAATAGAGAAAGGTGGTAATTAAGCCGCTGATATGCTGTAATATTTTAGTCAAAACTGGGTCCAATTTATTTAGAAAGCATCTATAAACTAGATAACTGGATAACAGCTGTTTCCTTCTGGGAAAACAAATTTGCAACTACCATATGATGGGAGGACTACAAAACTAAATAAGTGAACCTTGCCTAAGCTTGAAAATGCCATCAAATGATGCTGTATAAGCCACCCTTTGTAGCAAGAAATGACATCTTTTGGAGCTAGAAATATAAGTGGGAAGAGGAAATCAGTCTTCATATATGAGTACTAGGTTCATGCCGTACTTTCTCTACGGGAAAATACGCAGCCATATAATAAAACAGAGAACAACAATAACTCTTAGTAATTCAATTAGCTGAAAGCCGTCATAACCCCAAAATGATTGGAGGGAGCAAGCGAATAGTCAATAACACTATAATTAAGTACACAAAAAGTTTGATATATTTTTTTTTTTTTCTCCTTCGTTATTACACGAGCCGAACACATGCAAGGCTACGAATACTTTGAATCTATTTTGCTCTGTCGACCCTTTCATTGCTTCGCACAAATATTCAAGGTTGACGAGCATTGTCAGATTTGGTATAAATCATATGACTGTTTTCTGGAGAGAACAACAACTACTACTGAGCGTAAGAGTAATTTGCTCTCTTATTTTGAGCAGCTTTGCTACAAGTTCATGTTTATACAACGCTTGGTAGAGTGTTGTGGCAACGAAGCACCGCACAAAGAGCAGACGAAGGAAAACTGTTCAGCTATATTCTATCTCATTATCTCGCAAAGCTAATTCCTATAGATAGTTTGCCTCTTTTTAGTGTTGCTTCCGCGAGTTTCAAATATTATGAGTATTTCCCGAAAAGAGGATGTTCTGAAAATAACAATGTCGTATAAATTCTGATGTGCATGTTCAAAGTGTCCGTTTAATAGAAATAATGCTCACAGAAAAATATTTCAAAAACTTTTGTCGTCGAAAAATATTCGTTAAAGGAAGGTGTTCGCTACAACGACTTTTCAGTGTATTTTGCATATATTTTCGCAGTGCTCTTCTTTTCTTTACCTTTTCTTTTTTGCTGCTGCTATTTTTCTATCGCCACAAATTGTAAACTTTTAACTTTAGTAGTTAGACAAGATTGCAAAATTATAGAAGCAAAGCAAGCCAGCGCACTCCATCACTCGCTCGTGTCCATTACAGTGTTTGCAGCATGTTCTGACTGCAGGATATGCGCGGCCTGCCACAGCCATTGGCAACATTTTCGCTGCTGCAGCAAGCGAAAAGTTTAATTCAAAAACTTGTACAAAAATGCGCATTTAATGGAAATTTACTACCTGAATACGGCTACATGGACTACGGCTGCGACTGCTGCTACAGCGGAAGCAAGCATGTACTAGAAAAAATTGCGCGTGGCAGCAAAATCCATTGTCATGGCAAAGCGCGGCAGTGTGGCAACGCTGCGAAAGTGTTAACGGCTTGTTTGCGCAAAGTGGCAACAAGCAAAGCGCAAATGGTGTGAACGGCGCATGAAGTCAACGGCAAAAGTAGTGGCAACTAAAAGTGAGTAGTAGTAGAGAAGGCACGCAGTCATGATAGAATTTTGTAACTATGTAGGTATGTGTGTTGCTGACAGCATTAACGCTTTTGCAACAACAACAAAAGCAATGCAAATAAACAACAACAAACAATGGACAACTGCGCTGCGAAAACATAAATAAAGCAAAGTTGGTATTATTGTTATTGTTTTAGCAACTTTTAAACATTTGCTTTATACTACAAATTTTTTTATTCTTCTTCTTTTGCCGCTTTTAATAATAATAACACTATCACCAGCAGCAGCTTTGTCAGCTCAACTCTTTGGCCCTTTGCTTTAGTCACCATTTTATTATCCTTTGCCAATTAGCTGCAACACACACACATAAATCAATCGAGTCAACGGTTACGCATGCATTCGGAAACTAACTTTGTTGCTTCGTTGCAGCCTCATGTGCACAAACATCGGAACACACAAATACTAAACTTGCAACTTTTAGCGAGCGACCAACAAAACAATGTTTGTCTTATGTTTTGAAGACTCGAGCAGCAAAAATGTTCGAAATCAAGTTTGTTGTTGCTGTTTTTTAATTTTTTTTTTTATGGTTGTTCTTCTTTATTTCATTGTTCTTGTCGTTGTTATTGTTGTACCGCAAAAGCCAAGCAAAAAACTTAGTGATTGGTTAAGCACGAAGGACACGCGCTGAGCGTGTATTTCAGCGGCTTGTAATGAAAACTTTTTTGAGTAAATGCAGTCACATGTAAGAAAGAGATAGAATTGTTAATGATAAGCGTATGAAAAAGAGGCTGCAGCGGAAAAAAAAGCGCAGAAAACTTGCACTAATGTCTTAATGCAAAAGTTTGTTGCGCTCTCTTAGCCACAGAAATATCTGCTTTCTGTTTTGTGCTTTCTGTTGCTTCTAGGGCTTCTGGCTTTTTTTACAAAATAAGAAAACTCAACTCTTAATGCAACCACCGCACCACCAGCAACGAACACACTTTTGATAGTTTTCGTTAGTTTTGTACTTTCGTTTGCCGCTGAGCGTTTTGATTGAAATTTGTGGCGAATTACTTAAGGTGCACTTTGCACAGACACGCGCTGCGCTCCTGGCGTGAGTCAACATTAAGAGTGCAAGACGTAGCGGTTGCTTGTGCTAGTAGTGTTTTATTATTGTTGTTGTTGTTGTTGTTGTTAAGAACGCCTGGTTTTGATGCTAGTTTTCTATTTGTGCGCTTTGCGGTTTTTCTTGCCATCCATTTTGTATTTGTTGCTGGTTTCTTTGCCACTTGCACTCTCAGCTTGTTAATAATGAAAAATGCGTTAGCAAAAAGTTGGCAGCGAAAGTTTTGAAATGCAATTTATGCAAAACTAAACTCGAAATTATTATTATGATATTCATTTGTGTGTGTGTGTGTGAGTGTGTGTTTCGTGAAATGTCATTTCACTTGAGCGCTGACAGTGCAGCTGGTCAAAACTGCGTGCAGCTTTACACAAGCGTAGCTTGTCATTAATCACGCCATAAATTTGCACAAAACTATCAGCTTTATAGGTAACTCAAACTTAACACAAACTCAACTTAAACTCAACTCAAAGTTCTCAATGTCTTCACTGCTGAGCGCAGCTATAAATATTCCCGACTTGAGTGCCACTCGCTATGTCAGTTGTCAATGCCGCTTTGGCTATGCTTCGGCTTGTGCGAAGTACATTTCCAAAAGTCATTTGCTGCCAAACAAAGATCTAACAAGCACGTTTCTCTGCATTTTACTGCCGCCAAACAAATCGTGCGTCATTACAATGTGAAGGGTAATTTTTACTTTGCAGCTTGTATGTTCTTCAACTCGCTTTTTCTTTTGAGCTGGTGGCAGAAACGACGACAAATTTCTATTACAACAACAACGACTACTACTACGAAGTACATGCAACACAAATTGTACTGCAACAACACGAGCACAGGCTATTTGTAAAAGGTGATTTGCAAAAGGAAATTGAGACATCAATAAATGTGGCACTCGAATCGGCTTTGTGAAATCTTGCCAATAAGGCGGGTAGCAGAGGTCACAGCTTTGGTGGTGGCAATTTTTGCACAACGATACACACGTACATACAGCAATGCAAGTTCTCAAAAGCCAGCAAATGCAGATGAAATTTCTGAGAGGAATTTCAATATTTGCCACTCAAGTCTCATTGGTTGTTAAATGGTCAACCTCAAACGAACACACACGAACGCATTAAAAATTTATAACTGCACAAATACCACTTATAATGAAGTGAAAGACTTTTGTACCCTTCACGTAATATAACTGCCTTTGAGGCTTTCTGAAATATCTCGTTTACTATGATAAACCACGAACCTTGCAAGTCTTGAAAGCTAACATTGAAGAAGAAATCGCCAATTTTTTCAAATTAATGTCAACAGATTTACCCCTAAATTAAACTGCGCCTAGTTTCATGTTATATGATTATATAAACAAACTAAAAGTAATGCCTAAATTTTTGATTCTCAGAATCGGCCATATTTGATCTCTTCGGCAAGGTAATGTTGCTGGGGGAATTTTCAATGATTTGATAGAAACCCAGCGATTTGAAATATTGCAAGTTCGCCTTGACAAAGTTTGTAAAATAAAATAGTTCTGTTCAGAACATTTCTCTTAAGTAAATAGTTCTGAAAAAAAAAGCTTGAGGACTCAACAGCAATTATCAAGTTTTTATAGTTTTTTTACTTTTTGGCACCTTAGTTGAATTTTTATAAAGTCCACACACAGAAGTACTGCTTTTTTCGAGACTAACTTTGGAAGACCTTAGCAATAGTACACTGAAAGTAATATTGCAATATGGAATTAGTGCCCGATATATCTGTAATATAGACCTTGTAGTGCAAAGAGAACTAAAACTGCGTCATAGCCGAAATGAACTTTTTTTTTGTTTTAGTAAAAAGTTGCTGGTACGCCTTCTTTTAACAAATTCTCATATTGCGTATACAACATGTGATTGCTTCGATTTATGTTTCTACTGCTGCGTTTAAATGCTTCGATTTCTTTAGCGCCACTCTACATGCCACTTGCCACAAACAATGTTGATTTTTATTGGTTTTCGCAATCTTAACGCTCTAATTGCCTAGAAGTGCTTGCAACTTGTGTGCTTACTGCCTTTTGTTGTATGAAGTGGTGGCTCCCAACCACGTTTGCCATTCTGTTCGAACGTTTGCTCGTTTGTTCGTTCGTTAGTACATTCCTTTTTCGCTATCATCGTAACACGCAAATTGAACGTTATTGCTCCGATTGCTGGGCAATAAACGTGTACAATGGCTGCCTGACTTCATGCACCCACAAACACACACCGCACAACTCTTTACAGCAACGACTGCCAAAGGCAAACAGTGCTTTGGTGTGCAAAAATCAACGCGGCTTGTTCGCCTGCAAAAATTCGATATGACAATTTGACGAGATTGGCACAAAAACATGCAGCGAATTGGTGGGAGGTTGGCTGACTGGCTGAGCTGCTGAGTGGAAACGTGATACGTGCGTGGCTATTGGGCATGTGTGCTTGCATATGTATGCACAAAACGGCTAGTGTAGAGTTAACAACAAGAGCCGGGACAAAAATGACAACGAAAACATGCGTTACTTGCAAAAATTTCAACAGAACATTTTGCATGCATCAATATCACAATACCAAAGTACAACCACACCCACACACACACACACACACGTAGACTTTGTTCACGACAGCAACAAAAATGTCAAGGATGATGTGTTGGCTAAGGCAGCGAGAAAAATAATAAAACAGAACTTGATGCGATAGCCACGTTTAAATTGTCAACAATCAAAGCGCAAAGTGGCTACGCAAACACCTCAACACGAACATGTCCTGTCAATGGACTATGTGTGTGTATGTGGGTGTGTATGTGTGTGTATGTGTGTGTATGTGTGTGTGTGTGAAGAGCTGAAATGTTAAGTACACACACGGCAGGTAAGCGAGAATGCATACAAACATTTACATACTCATATACATAATTTAAGTATACATGTACAAGAATTTAAGTATCGATACCTACAGTGATTATATCTGTGGCATTTGCTTAACAAAAGGCCATTCAAAAGATTCAAATTTATGTGCGCATTAACCACAAAAAGTCGTTAAACCAAAGCGTTGCGCATAAAAGTATGCAAGGATTTTGCATTAAAAATGTTTGAGTAAAACAAAATCTCGCAGATTTGCGACATTGTGAAGCGGTTTTTTGCGCGTTGTAACGACAACAAAAATCCAAAAACAAACATAAACAATTGTACACGCACACATACAGAGACTTGTGCACGCTTACAAGCCCACAATTAAGTGTAATCAATGTGCAGCAAACAATGAAAATTAAACAAAAGCAAAAATGTACGCTTCGCAAATATGTCTAAAGTCTGGGTAGAGAGTTGGCGATACAGCTACCAATTGGTGGCAGACACAGTCCAAATGAGACAACTGACGATTTGTTGTAACAACAGCAGCAACTACAACAAGTCTAACAACAACAAAGTCAGTGGCAGTGTTTAAACAACTGAGAGCAGTTACAGCGTAGTTGATGCCGTTGGCATGTGCACTAACAACAACGAAAGTAACAATGATGGTAAAATAAAAGATAATAAAAGCGTTGAAATGGATTTTTTTCCCAAAAGAAAAATAAAATAAAAGTTCTTTTTAACCGAAAATCTACACAAAATGACTGCAAATCATACAAGGCAACTTTTTCGCTCGAATTATCGCAATAAAGGAAACATTTTATGCCTAAAAATATGTGCCACATTTGTATGGGAATTCAAATGGAATGCACACAATCATCGTCACAGTGTTATAGGAAGGCTGAGTACGTGAGCGACCGAAAGAGAAGTGTGCAACATATTATATTTCGACACTAATACATCATTGTTGTAATTGTTGTTGTTGTTTCTGCTGTTGGTTGACAGTTTTCGGTTGTTCAACAAATTTTCATATATAATTTTTGCATGCATAATTTTAGGCTGCATCAACGATCGGCATTTAGTTGAGCACCGTAAAGAGGTAGCGGAGAATTGTGCATTTTGAATTGCTGGGGCAATGTTCATATTTGAGTTGGCTGCCAAAGCTAACAATGGTTAAACACAAATGCGCACTAACATACACACACTCGCATACAAACACACACTTGGAGCTACAAATGCACTATGAAAGCTTATGTTAGCGAGCATGTGTATGTGTATGCTTACATATTATTTGAAGTAAAATTAAATCTAACAGCTGTGAAATGCCCTCACCATACCGCCTCACTACGTATTCCTCTTATCCTGCTGCTGAGCTCTTTCGCACGCCTGTACAAACCAGTTTGGGCAAATATGAATTTTTAATACTTTTCTTTTTTGCTTAAACATGCTTTTGCCATCACTCACACAATTACAAAACGCTACGCCTCTGGTCATGCACAGCCCCCTTCGTTTAGGGCCCCTTTACGATCACACACACGCGCTTAATTAAATATGCTGCGTTCTAGCTATAGACGTATGCATGTGCTCTGCGCATCCATCTTAATTATACGCTACATGTTTTCTGAGTCAGTTCAACGTAATAAAGCAATTTGTTACAAAAAATTTGAGAAAATATACAAAAACTTTATTTCGAAGTCAGTTCAGATAGAGTTATACCTATGCCAATATATCCGCTTTTAAGAACTAAAAAGTACTTACAAATAGTTATAAATTATATGACTTGAAAGGAAACAATTGTATGATATTTATTATTTTAATATAATTGTAGGTATATGGAGGAAATGGTCCCCTAATCATTTTTCGACTTCTCTTTCAATCCACTGAGGTCATATATACATTTTCTTCAACGACACTCTACGCCTAAACCATATAACCGATGTTGGTAAAAAATATACCATTCAAGAGGTTTTTATTTACAGATGTGCACAGTATAATTTAAAAAAAAAATTAGTTAGGTATTGTAGGCGTAGAAAGAGTTAAAAGTTGTCACAAACACAATACAAGAAAATCTCACACACATGCTCTGTATTATACACCGACACACTATACAAACACATATTCTTAAACTCTCACACAATGTCACATGTAAGAAAAAAGGAGGCACTGTAACCGTTCTGGATCTTAAGGCTGAGGTATCACATGTAAGAACAGGTTCTGTAAAGTTACGTAGAACGCTGAATCCACAATTTTTTTTTTTTAAATAGCTTGAAAGAAGTTTTAGTGTTCGCCGCCTAAGATGGAGTTCGCCGATAAAGAAACTGCTTAACAAGAAGCTGGAGGCTTTAAGATCAGCGGAAGACCACAAAAGTTCTGTTCTGTTAGCAATGTACATTTTTGAATATGAGCGCAGGCCTTAACTAAGCACTGACATCTGGATACCTTACTCTTCAAAATTCCTCACCTTTTTTTAATGAATTCCGCTATGAGTCATGTTCTTCCATGCCTTCGTACTAATACGCAATATGTAGAGAGTTAAACCGTTCAGTACGACTGAGCTTTCTGTATTCTCTAATTCCATATGCAGTTAGTTAGTAAGTTAGTTAGTGTTCATTCCAACCCTCTACGCCTTACACATACATACACAATTATATAGGCACACACACACCATAGAACTGCAACAAGCACCGCTTAACGACAATCCGCAGACTTTGTTCGCTCTTCTCACTTTTGTAATTTGAAGTGTAAACATTTTCCGAAAAGTTAACGCAAAAAATAAAACATCAACATATACGCACATACACACACACACACACACACACACACACACAAACAAATGAAATAAAAACTTTTTTAATTTCGCATGTTGCAGCAGCATGAAAAACATTTCACAGTTGTGTTTTTGAAGTGTTGCAAAATTTTGCGCGTTGCAATTTTCCTACGGCAAGCAGCAGCTCCCCCTTGTCGTAAGTCAGCTCAATTTGTGTTGGCCTCAAATCGTTGTAATAAACTTAGATTTTATTAATTTGTTTGGCAGACATAGCAGACACAAAGTTTAGCCCACAATGACACGACAGCCCGGCAAGTTGAGCCAATAATTTACACAAATTGCCAATTGCCGAAAACCGACTTCAAATGTCAAAAAGACAAACACTTAGAAAGCGATAGAGTGAGGGAGGGTGAGATAGAGCGAAGAAGTGGTGCATACAAACTGTGCAAAAAGTCACAATTCGGTCAAAACTTGTGTAAAATTGTCTTCATCCGTTTGGCATACTTCATCATCCTTTAACGTCTTACGTCTTGCAACACCAACTTTGTGGCGATTGCTATCGCAGCATCTGGCTTCGTTGCTCCTTTTTGTCGTTTCCCGTTTGTCGTTTGTCCTGCAAACACGTCACGAATTCAAATGATAAGGAAAAATTGTAGGAAACTGTACTTCAGAGCCTCGTCGACTGACACTTGATGCCCACCATCCGTTTCTGTTTCCTCTAGCGGTACTTGAGCTTGAAGCGAGTGTTATGACAACATAAACGATATTTACTTTTTCATCTTCAAATTCGTTTGTTCCTACCTACTTCTGTTTCTCCTTCAGTTACTACGCATTTTCATGATTATTCAACGCGATTCGACTACTTTTCGTTGGTGTGCTCTTTTAGTCTTTTTTGGCTTTTTCTTGATTTGCGCCAGCAAAAAATAACTTTTCTCATACCCACACCCACGTACTATAGTAACCATTCAACGTCGATTTTAGCATATTTTATCTGAATACTTTATTTTCCTGTTGAGTTGCTATGCCGTCTACAGAATTGCCATACCTCGCACACCCCCTCAACCCACCATTAGCCGCTACTTGAGTAGTTTTTCTACAGTTCCAACTATTTTCAAAGATCGTCGTTTTTGTAGTCGTCTTCTTTGGTAAAAGTTTTGCCAAAGAAATGAGATTTTTGAAAATTCTACCACGGGGAAATGATAAAGTTTTTCACTGTTGTTACTTTGCTAGAGAAAAAAACGAACGCGGGGAAGAGCAATCATGTCAAACGCGCCCAAAGCACATACGCACAGTGGTCGGCGGTAATTGCGAAATGTCTTGCAATGGCGTTGACTCGCTTTGTCTGCGCGTATATTTGTCTCCAGCAACACGTCATAAAATCAAAGCAATTTATAGAAAAAATCCTTTGTGATTTCTTATATGACTATAACAAATTAGCATTCCACACACTGCTTTTTTGACAACACACTAAGAACTGTCAGTTTACACCAGTGTGCATGGCGACAACAATAGAAAACTTTGAGTTGAGCAAGGATGAGCAGCAATAAAGGATAATATCGTTCATTCAATGTTTGTTCGTGTCTCACTCGGAAACTGTAGTCATTCGATATTTGTATTTGACAACAATAAAAACAACAAGCAATAAAAACAACAACAATAAAGTAGTTGAAGTTGAGCTTGGCATCTAAGAAGCACGCAAAGCGTTGATGACATTCAAAAGTGGCACAACACGGCGTATGCGCATTATGCGACAACAAGCAACAGCAGCAGCGACACGCTCACAACAATGTTGCCACTTCTCGAAGGCATCTACTTTTTATGCTCATACCCAAGCGCGTCCTTGTTTATTTTTCATCTACGTTTTCTTTGAAATCGCCTTCAATCGCTTGCGGAAATGCTCACATTTGAGTAAGACTCGCATTTTTTTTCACCATTTAACGACAAAAATTTCTCGCCGCATACACAACAAGGACAATGACAGCAACAGCAACAAGGATAACGTCAAGTAGTGCAAAAGTTTGTGACAAAGTCTTCATTTTATGTTTGCAAATTCGCATAAAGCAGCAACCCAAAATAAAAAAGCACGAAAAAAAAGATGATGAGAAGCAGAAAATGTGCTCAGAAAAAAGTGTTGAAATTATTGTAAATCGTTTTCATTGCGCATCATCATCATAATGACGAAACTCATGCTAGGATGTGCCAGGATATGCAAAACACAGCAAATTCTTATTACGCAGAAAACTTTTCGTATAAGCGTAGAAGAATTTAAATTGATTTGATTTGATGTACTTACCCCTACCCTTCACAACTGCTAGCCACCATGAAGAGCTTGCTTGAAGTTTTTCGGAATAGTGAGAATATAATTTATATATTTGTAAATAAAATTTATTGCCACTTATGTACGGTAGAGTCACATATAAAAGTTATGGTCGTGTAAAGCAAATAATTATATACACTACATCAAGGCCTTTAAAACGAATTACGAACTATAATTTAGTACACAAAAAGAAATGTTAGCTATAGCTTCTTAAGCAAAAGACTTTTTTTTTTTTTTTAAATTAAATTATAACATTAAACGCAGTAAACTGCATAAAACATTTGTCGGATTTAAAAAATAATGACGTGAAGGCAAAAGACTAGAAAAAATAATATGTATTTTCCTTCAATTTATTAACAGCTTGCATAATTTCTGGTCAGTGATACCTAATGACAAAAATTTTAGGTATCAGTGTAAACAGCTGGCAAACTTGTATAAGCTGTATATAATTCGATGGTTTTGATATTTCTCAACACTAAAATATCAACACTATTCTCAACACAAAAATTTTGATTTATTGATTTAATGTGTATTCACGCTAACCATGGAACACTCAAAATTTCATTTTCGACATTTATTATTGCTGTTAGTTACATTATATTTTAATTCAATGTCAAAACAATATTCAAGAGGCTATCCTAATAAAGCGGAAAATAATGATAGTTACTACCATCTAATTAGCTTTCTACTTAAGGAAGGCAATGTAATTCACGAATATCGATTCGAAAGCCGGACATTTATAATACATAGAGTTACACAGTGGATAATACACATTTGTGGGAAACTAATGTCCGCTCTATGTGAACTAAAGTCGTATCTATAATATAAGACAAGATACAAGACTTGAACTCGTATACAACTACGGTTATTTCAATTGAAAGAAATAAACTGGCTGACACTGCTTTTTAATTCACTCTGTGAGTTATCCATATGATTGTTCACAATCAAGATTTAAAACTGTTTTGCAGTGAATAGTATAAACAGAGGGTTTATCCATTAATAAGTTGCTGAGGCTTGCATTAGACGGAAGAATGAATACAAAATCGTACTGAAGCTGGGTTTTACTAAAAGGATTCAGCTATAGCGTACCGTCTCTGACTTTAATCTGGAATGCCTAAACCGAATTTAATGCTGCCTAATGCATAGGCTAGTTAAATACGTCCTTGTCTTCAATATATATACCATTACATACTGAAAAAAAATCATTTACGAGGGTATTACCCAACTTAAAATTTGTCTGCTGCTGAGGAAAAGACATACATATATTAAGACCAAGAGAGGAATTTTTTCACAAGTCCGAAAAGGCAGGCTGTTTATTTCGTTCAAGAAATAATGTCAAATTTCCGATACATCTTTAAGCTTTCACATGGTATTGCCAAGATAACATGAATACACAACAAACTGCATGGAAAATTTATATAGCTACTCACACAACCTGTGAAGTGTACAAAAGCACATTAACTGCAAAATTTTCGATTTAAGTGTCTGACGCTTTTGAAAAGCTTTTGTATGCACACACATAGACTGTGGCACAAAAGGATAAATAGCATTCATTATCCTTGCGGGGTATTAACATCAGAAAAGCATGCAAATCAGGCATACATGTGTGTATCTGTGTTCGGCGACTGAATGCTGCACTTGGCGCAACTCAAAGTGAATATCCTGCAGTGCCTTTTATTTTTATATACGCTTTTAACGCTAATAAAACCGACAACAAAAGTGCGGATATAAGCGCACAACCAAATTATATTAAGGACATGCATGCACACACACAGATGTAACGTAGAATAAAAGAACACTTTGACGCCTTTTATGTGGCATAGCGACTCATCGACTCATTTTCATCAACAAAGCATTCGCGCGTTTAGCGTGACATTTTATCTATGCACGTTCAATTCATGTGTGTATATGTGTTTGTGTGAGTATGTGTATATATTTTTGATTCGCATAAGCACGCGAACTGCAAACGCGTATTTAAATCTAATTTTGTCGCTCATACACCATGTGCACTATAGCGTCCGTCGCACTCACGACCACTCGCACTCGATGTGCCGATATTTCTGTCCGTGTATGCTAAGCGCTCTTGCATCATGGACGGTTGTCGGTGCATATGTGTGTATAATCGTGATTTCCGGTGCAATGCAGACGGTGTCATCAAGAGCGACAGCAATAGCTCGTTGTCGTAGTCATCATCGTCATCATCGTTGTTGTCGTCAGGATGCACAGCACAAAATGCTCTTGGCTGCTTTTGTTGGTTTTACTGATTTTGTTGTTGTATGTTACATGTTTCTGTATATTGGTGTAGCTGTCGTTTTTGTTGTTGTTGTTATTCCATATTTTTGTTGCTGTTGTTACTTAGTTAGCCACTACGTTGCCGCCATCGCTGTCGCTGTCGCTGTCCCATTCGCAGTCGCAGTCGCTAGCAAAGCGCGGTAAAAATGTCACAGCACATTGCATACTTATTGGCGCGTGCGTTAATGCATTTGCACAGTTGCAATGCCTCGGCCCCACAAACCGTTTGAACTGCTTTTTGCGCACGGAATTGCAACAGCTGCAGGCGAAATGTTTTGCTCTCCTGCTCAATGCTTTTGTGGTGTGAAAAATCCTTTTTTTAGCATTGTTCCACTTCGACGTTTGCATATTTTTGTTGCCACATTTCGCTCTTCCTTTTCACCTCCCTTGCTCTGTGTATGTTTGTGTGTGTGTGTGTGTGTGAGTGTGAACGTGTGTACGTTTTTATATTCCGAAACTTTTTTGATTTTATTTTACCGCTTGTGTATTAGCCGCTTGTCATAGACGAATGCTGAGCAGCGACTATTGCGCTACACTTAGTACCGTAGTAAGGTGAGGTGCGAGTATGATCTGAGGTTAACAGAGGTGTGGCAGCTTTGCGTGTTCAACGCTAACAATTGCATAAAAGCTTATTAGGGGTTTTCAGTGAGTATGTGTGTGTTTTTGTGTGTTTTGTGTTTGCGCTTGACAGAAATCCTTTTAAACAAATAATGCGCTTTTGAGGTCGCGCGATTTAAGCCTTTTTCAGCGGCGCTCTTTGCATTCGCTCAGCCATATTTTTCCTTTCTATTTTCTTTTTTCATTTTTATTCTTATTTTTATTTATTATTATTATTATTCTTTTTTTTTGGGTTCGCCTGTCAGCTTTTCGCGCCGTATTATAATACCTACTAAAAACATACGCAAAGCTTTAGTTGACATTGATTCGCGCAAACACAAAGCCAATGCGAACGCAACTGAATCAAAGCGCAAACAATTTATTTGTGGCACACACGGAGAAACCCTCATCCATCATTGCCAACACAACCCAAGCGAAGCAACCAAACCACTCAGCCAAGCAAAGCGTTGTTGAAACATGTCACGGGGAAAACAAGAAAATTATTAATGATTGCTTTATGCAAAAATGACATTTTGCAATGGAAAAGAGAAAGCAAATAAACATAAAAAAGCAATAAAAAAGTTTAGAAAAAATCGCAAATATATGGGAAATCGCACTGCATGGTGGCACATCCTGTTTGCGGCATTTGTGGGTTGTTGGTTTGAATTGCGCTGTTTCGAGTGGGTTGTGCTGCGCTCTGATGACAGCGCTGATGATGACAAACAGATGACATTAATTGACAGGCAACGACAACATTTTGTTGTTCTTGTTGTTGCCGTTGCTGTTGTTGTTGATTGACAAACCGACGACAAGTTCGTCAATAGAGTGCAACAATACACGTTGAACGGCATTGAAATCGCGCAGCATTCCAAAGCAGGCTGTATTGCACACAAAATCGATTGAAATTTGCATTTTTGTGGCAGCGCAAATTATGGCGAGCAGCGCGTTTATCGAGCTGCACAGTCGAATCGAATCGCACACTGATTGATTTAACAACGCCATTTTGTGCTTATTAGATGTGCAAAACTATAATTCTTGATGCTGTGCTATAGACTTTAAGGGACAGTGAAGGACTTGGTCCATGTGTGTAATTTCAAATTGAAATTCTGCTCAAAAACAATTGAAGAAGTTTAAGTTAAATAATACACTACACAAGTATACCATAATTCACTACATTCATTGGCTACCTTTGGGCTGGAAGCAATGAGAGTCATAAAGAGGCTATTTAGCCAAATCATTCACATAGGAAATCAAGACAGTAGGTGAACAAGAAACGACTACTCCGAATTCACCCACATATCAGTGACTTAAGCAGTGATCATCTAATAAGAAAAACGAGGAGAAAACGCAACCCACCACATTCGATTTCCCTGTATACCATGTACTTTGTAAAAATAAAGAGAACCAGTCAAAAAAAGAACACTTTTGAAGGATCTTGTTTATTTGCTCAGCCTTTTTTGTTCACTCACTCATTAATGATAGCAAAGAGACCTTGCGGTCTCACACAAAATGTAAATCGTTGTATATGAAATGAAATTGGAACAACAAGAGAGAAGAACACAAAACGGTCAACTCTCCCATTCTACTGCGCTAACAACATCAACGGCTGTGTGTTATTGTTGTTGTAAAGTTACCTTTAACATTTTCTCTAACTCAAACCACTGGTAATTTTTCTATCATAATCAATTCTGTGATTTAAACAGGAAAGGTAACAAAAAATGTGTTGCCGTTTAATTATTTATATGTATGTATAATAAGAATATTGAACGCAGTTCCGTGATCCAAAAAAGTTGTGGAGCATTATCCTTAACATTTATTATTAACATTTATTAACATTTAAAAAATTTATAACCTTGGGCTATAAACGAGCTTACCACAAGTATAAGGTATGTTTAGCTAGAACGCACATTATGTAAAATAACTACCCGGAATTTGTAAATAAAAACTCAAATTCCTTACTTATACATCCAGGAACTTATTTTATACAATGTATTAGCTATTTGTATTTTACACGAATTTGGTAGCAGTGCTCTGTAACAAATCAAATACTTACCATATCAGAAACGGCATTGATCACAGAAAAGGTAATTGAAAGTTATTGAAAGGTGTTGCACCCGAAGCTTCTGATATAAAAGGAACAGCTTTCAGAGCATTTTATCCAGAGGAAGCCAAACGACCTAAACGACGCATACTACATGTCTTTATCTTTTTTATATGAGCGAGTAGATAAATTCCGCTGCAAAATGGCCGATTATTATGTCTGAAGGAATGCGGTCTGATTTCTTCAGTTCAATGAATATGCGTCTGATCAAAGTAAACTGACGAGACAGTAAAAGTCCTTTAGGAAATACCTCAAAGTAGAAAACAACAGGTTAGCAAATACGATTTGAACATCAAAGGAATTGTGATGGACCAAATCGCATGAAAAATGTGCCAAAAAGCTGGCATAAATGGCCTCAAGTATTTACCTGGCAGCACACCACGCTGAAGTGTATGAGAAATAAGCAGCAGTTTTCTAAGTCCTCGTTGAAGTTAAGTTGTTTTTAGTGCTTGTCTCACGCGCTCATTTTGCTTGTATTACTGATATAGTCGACAAAACCGCCCGGTAAATTTTGGCATGTGTCCAACCATAGCAAGGACAACACTAGAAGTCGGCAGGCAGTCAGCAATGTTAAATGTGGCTGAAATGTACGCGAAAAGCGGCAAACCGCAAAAGTAGCTGAACAAACATAAATGTGCCATGCAAAATGGACGTCGTCGTTGACTAGTAAACAAACAAAACCAAACCAAAGCAAACCAGGAGAGCAAAAAAAAAGGAGGACGAGCAAAAAACAAAAATTCTGAATGAATGAATGAATGAATATAAAGCATGAGCCTAGCAAGCGGCAAGCGGCAAGCGGCAACTGGCAGGACACGTGTAGCTACAAATGCAAATACAAACACAAACACAGATACTAACTAACCGCAGTAAATATCACACACATACACACATACACAAACAAACAACCTCATATACAATGACACACACCAAGTCCTGCGAAAAATTTGATGCATTTCAGCGGAAATTATGCGATAGCTTTGCTCATTTTTCTACCGTTTTTTTTTCTTTTTTGTTATGCGAAGTGCAGTGTAGTGCTTGTTATGCGTTGGCAATGACAAGAACAACAATCAAAACAGGAAAAGTATAAGGATAACACTATAAGTGGCAATGCAGGACCTGCGCTCGACCGTGAAATGCATTGCTTCTACCTCCTGAATTAAATCAACAATAACAGTAAACAACTCAAGCAGAAAATACACAACGTGGGCAGTACGGATAGCAAGTGATAGCTTGTACTTCAGTACATGAATGCCAACAGGACAACACAACAGAAAAACTGCCGAATAATTCATAGTAAACAAAATTCAACCATTTTACTACTTTGAATCCTTTTTTCCTAAGTTGTTTTTGTGCATTATTTACGACACACCCACACGCACACACAGAAACACTAAAAAAGGATACACCAAAGACATGACCAGGCTGCTTTCGCATGCAGCAAACTGCAATGGCCAACTTGGCCATTGAAATATTCAACAGGCACACTCGTAAGGAGAGTAGTGCAAGTAGCGCAAACATGGAGTAGCACTAGTACTGAGGTACATGTGTGTATCTAGATGAAGCTCTAGTTGTAGGTGGCATTGAATGTTATGTAGTCAGGCGATCACTTAGACACCGATAAGCACGCAGTACAGGATATTTGCCGTTTGCTTGTTTTTCCGATTAGTTGAACACGTGTTCGTCTAGCCGAAAATTGGCTCAAAATCAACTATGTCAAAACGTTGGGTTTTCTTTTTCTTCCATTTGGACCACAAATATGCAGTGGTTGGTCGCAATTACTTCAAGCACTTCCACTTACAGCATTTTGTATGCGACGCTAATCGTCATTGCCATTGAATATGCCGGAGTTGGCTAGTTTGTATGACAATGACAAAGGCAATTTTCCAGTTGAGAAAAAAAAGAAAGATTTTCTCTCATAATAAAAGCATAAAAACACTTCTTTTTTTGTGGGTGCACTGCAGCCGTTATCGACTTGACGAGCGTGCATGTTAAAACGATAATGTCACAAAATTATACGAAATTATTATTCAATGACATTTACGCTGCCACACAGACACACTCCATCGCGCCATCATACTCACGAATGCACATACGACAGTCTGGCAGGCATTATCAGCAACATTGACAGTGGCTACACACAAAAGCACAACGTCATTTGTGTGGTTGATGAGGTGAAATGACATGTTGGGTCATGCAGGTGGGGCACGTGAAAATGCATTTGTAATGACGATGATGATGATGCTGCTGTTGAAAGAGTGACCACGAGACCATAACTTGCTTTGATGAGCATTTTAAAGGCTACCATAAAATGCAACCCGATGGCAGACATTATGTATTTAAGATTTTTTATGCATTTCACGTAGGTAATAGGATTATAACTTTGTCATAACTTAATGACAATGTGACGCCGTGGCAGAGATCTCATAACATATAATACGTGCAACTCAGTCCCAAAATTTTAACTTTCTTAAAACGCTTATTTTTACCACATCTCGACATATATTTAAGTTGGTATTTGATATTTTTTAGCCTCTAATTAACCCTATCTCGTGCACACTTTATAATGAGACTGTATAAAGAGAACACACCTACCTCAGAATCGTTGACTTATTCACCCCTCTCATAGAAGTGCATGTTACATATTAAAATGATCATAAATCAATGATAAACTGCTCACCACAACAAATGACCATGAGAAATGCAAAGGTGAATTGGCAGAACAAAAAAATCATGGAATGCATCTTGTATGGTGAGAGAACGCATTAATAGAGAAACTTATGCTTGAAACAGGTGTATAAAAATACGTAGGCAAGAGAGACATAAGCGACATTCAATTGAAAAATATGAGAGAGCGAATAAGACTTTACATGCGTAGCTTCATTTGACAATGCCGTGATATGAATCTGCTTTGTGTGTAAGTGAGAGAGGCTAAAATATAGAGACGCTCAAAATGAACCGTTATGATGCCAACTGCGCATTAATTAATTGAATTTCTAAAATATTTGAATGTAATGTTGAGTGAGCAGTAGATCGTTAATAAAAGTTTATTACCTTATCGTTGTTCTTCCAATTAAACATATCTGCGAATGCGCACACAGATAAAAATAATAAGTCACTTACAGTAAAAAACTTGTAGCTACTATGAAAAAAATAAAATAAGCACTATCACATTTCCTTTTGTACTTTTATTACCTACGTTCACTCCATTTTTAATCGCTTATGTTGGAATAAATATTTTCGCTTCCACATATTTTCAACTTACATTTTTCAACAGAAAAATCCGATAAGAACTCACACAAAACACAGGCAACACTAATTGCACACTTACCAAAAAAAAAAAAGTGAAAAAAATAAAATTGGAACGCGACCTAAGCGCCGGCGACTGAACTCAATCGAATACCAGCGAACACTGATCAACGTGAAAAAGTTAAAAGTAGATTGAGTGCAGGAATGATAAACGATATATCAGCATACCAACACACGGAAGCGTCCGTTAGGAAGCTGCTCGAATAAAGAGCGTGCAGCGAGATCATATAACCGGCGAAACAACAACAATCACAACATGAGTGACAAACTGCGCTTAATGCGTGCAAGTCGTTTTAGTGAGACTCGGGAAAAGCATTGGTATAATGTAATTTTGTAGAGAGAGAGAAAGTGAAAACCAGCAAACCATTTTTGGAGTGCTGTTTAAGTAGGAGTTCGTTGACTTTCCGAGCGTTCATTACGACTTCATAAAATTATCCTTTTTTTTATTAATAATAAAGTCAGTGAAATTACGATGGCGCTTTCCGATAACATCGGTTAGTGATTAAGAGAACAATGTTTGGGGTACAAGTTTACACGTCATATGAAAGTCTTAATAAAGTTTCTTGGTGTGCTGGGTAGCTCTGATGTTTTGTAAGTGAGTACGAACCTCAGAAAGTGCAGAAAAGAGAAGAAGAGCATGTTATTGCATTATATGATAAGACTATTAGAATTTATTACAAGACCATAGACAAAAGCATACTGAATCGTTGGGAAGAGCATTTCCCCTCTTTTTTTATAATCAACTCTTTAAAAATACTCGCCCCACATTGGGCGCGTTCAGCAGAAGTTATAGCTTATTGTGAATTTTCATTGAAAATTTAGCGATTGCGATGACTAAAAATCCATCAAAAAAATCCTTCGCTAACCAAGTCATCAGATTTCAATCAGATGTTTCCTAACGCCATAATTTTACAAATCTAGCAGCACTGCGTTCAGCAGAGACAAATCAGTAATCGGGATGCAAGTCAGAGAAAAAAGTCAGCAATGACTTTTGCTGAATGCGTCCATTGTCACTACTCTAGCGTAAACAAGCAAAAAGCTCACATTTACTTGATTTGATCCCAGTAATTGAGACGTATTTTGAACGACTTCATTCTCGTTTCGACATACTCCAAATACAGTTTCCAAGTTCTTAATGTACGAAATTTCTAATTTAAGATTTACGAGATTTTTATGTTGAAATACATTTGCAGCTGGGTCCTTTACGCTTCGTCCTTGTTATTGTTTTATGCTTGTTTTCAAGTATCTTTGACTTTTTTATGGCTTTTAATTGTGCTTTGATTTAGTGAATATAGGCGAGGGTTGCTGCGAATTTCTGAAACTTTTCGGTAATTTGCTTACATAATAAAATAAGATGTTCTTTTTTTTTAGTACTTCTAACGACGTTTAAATCGCAATGCAAAATGTCTGAATTAAACGCGCAGGGTCAACGATTCGACTTTGCTTTGATGTAGATTTTATGAACCGAAAATTAATTGCGTTGCCAAAACCTCAAATGAATGCGGATTTTGATTTAGATTTTGTGCTAAATAAAAATTTCGCTCTCTGTGCGCTTTGGCAATTGAGTGTATTTGGCGTTTAAAAAGGACCAATAAAAATGTAAGCCGACGAAAGCCGGGTTCGAAAGCGCAGTGAATCAAATCGAGTGACTAGAAAATAATGCGATTTTGTCGTGGCAACTGGGAATGGTTGCATATAAAATTAAAAAAATAAAAATAATAATACTAAAAGCAGCGAAACTCTGTCAAATTTAAACGAAGCCAGGATCAGCAACCCAAATCGCAATTCGTTTTTATGTAAAGCGCACTTTTCGCTGAAAGTGAAGTGTTCAAACATGTGCGCCGAGCGCTGAAGCGACTTAAATGTGTAAAAAAATATTTTATTAATTTTTCATATTTATTTCTTTATTTCTTATTTATTTATTGCAAATACATTCAAATTTCGTATGAAACTTGTCAAAGGCACTCGTCGATTGAAACGAAATACAATTTCTTTTTCCAACACGAAATCCTTAAATTCATTGCTGTGCCATAACGTACATACCAAATACTACAAAAAAAGCAAGCTCAATTGCAATCACTCAAATAAACGGAAACGCCGCTTAGCACAACTTCCGGTCGCCGGTCTATGTCATAGACGAACTCGCCTCGTACACAATCTCCTGGCATATTTGTCAACACGACAGCAGCACGGGCAGTACATACTCATGTAGCCAAAAAAGCACACCAACGACCAGTATATGCCCACGCCTGTCTCGTCGCTGCATGACTGTTCAGTGTTGGTGTTGGTCTTGCTGTCTGCATGACACGTTCAAGTGCAATTTCCTTGTAATGTGAAACGTTACCATTTCGGAGTAGTTGGCCGAAACTGAGAGTATGCTCCACAGCGTGCACACGCTCTGTTGCCCGCATATCACATTGGGCAACAGCAGCGCCGCCGGCATGATACGGCGACAGGATATGGCTGCTTGTCTGCACTGGCTTGTACGGCATGCAGATAGCAAAGCAGGCAAGACAGCCGTGAGCGTGGCTCACTGACTGACACGTTGTGTGCACACTTGGCCAACTGCACCTGAGCGTCGCTGTTTGCTGCACATCACGACGGTGGCGGCGTCAGTGGTGTTGGCGGGGCTGTGGGCGGCACTGTTGGCAGCCACAAACGTGTGACTCACGATGTGACCAAAAATTGTCGCTTCATTTCGTTTACGGCTCAAGCAACAACGTGCGGATGTTGATGGCGACAACGACGACCACTAGTGCAACGCCCCTTTTCGTAGCTCCTGCTATTGGGCCTGACACCGGCCGCATTTGATAAGGTTCACCAAAATTGCAAGTTGCCATTTCGTCGGCACTTGAACAAGTTTCAAATGCCTCGTTGTCTGAGTGCATGACATGCAACCCACTCAAGTTGAGACCAAATCAGTTGAGTTGCTATTCATGTTCTTACAAGTATGTGCTCATGTACCATACACTTTGATAGTGTCCTTTTTCATGATGTACGTATAGCTTTATTAACTTTTACTTTCGTCTTCTACTTACAGAACAGTTTCACATTTTTGTTGGCGATCTGAGTGCTGAAATCGAAACTCAACAGCTGAAAGATGCATTCACGCCCTTTGGAGAAATATCGTAAGTACAAGACTATAATTATTCGTATTGAATCAGGTGGGGAACTCCCAAAATTACCGGCACTATGTACAACAGCGGTCCCATAATATTAGAAATGTCTCTGGAAAGGCGTTTGTAAAAAGTGTCCGCGGTTTTTGGTGCATTCTTGACAATACTCAGATGAAGCTCGAGTTTTGCTATTACACTAAAACCCCTGACACCCTTCATCTTTGATACTATATTTAAACACTATTCCACATGAGCAGCCATCTACGGCATTGTTCTTATTCGCTGAAACTCCCTACTCTAAAGCATTCATCACTCAACTGTACAAATAATTAACCCTCACATAAATATTTTTAAAAATCCTGAGAAAACTCTCTGATGTCGAAGGGTTTCAGTACTCATATCCTGATGCTCGTATGACATCTGATGTGAAAGACGCGTCTTTATTTTCTGCGACCCTTCTAGGTATTGAATCCCGCTCTCTGGTATGCCAACCGTAGTTCACTTGCACTAAGCTACCAAGTCGACGCACACATTCACTCAAGCAAATGATTTAACTGTATGTGGGAAGAGAGCCGATCAACTCTATATACCTTCGTGACGATGTTTGATTGTATGCGAGCGTTACGCTATGCAAAACTCTACCCTACTGAAACCAAAATTGTTTTACATCAAAAGTACTATGAAAATAGAAGCACGAGATTATTGAATTTATTCTGAATTCTTTACCTTAAGAGTTCAGTTTTGCTTGCAATAATGTATTATCTTCCCGAGAGTACATCAAAGATTTATTTCTTAAATAAAAGTTCCCCCTTGAGCCGAAAACCTTGTTAATTGACTTGTGCACGAGCGCAATTTTTGGGGTGGACTGTGACCCAAAAAGAATATTCACATTAACTTCAATCAAAAGGCATTTTGCAACAAGCGCCCAGACACAGCACACAGCAAATTAATTAATAAGCAATAAAGTAATAATAAAAAATATTTAAGTAGTGGAAGCGGGGGCAGAGAGCAGTTAGATAAATCAAAAGAGAAAATGCACACTAGAAAAATATTTGCTTAATTCATGAATAATAGTGGCTAACAGAATTTGGACAGCAACGAACATCAAAGGCACATGAAGCCCATGGAGTAGGGCAGTTTTAGTAGGCCAAGTGACCGAATATGACCAAATTGGACTAAGCAAGACCAAAGACCAGCGTTCTTGCTAGGCGCATTCGGCATAAATTAATAATTTCCTTTTGTACGTTTTTTTTAGGCGGTTGACTGAGTTCTAGCAGAGCACAGTCAAATTGAGTCTGATGCTGAGAACGAATCTCTAGCTGATTCTGAGTTGTACTGAAGAAAAGTTAAACAAAACAGAAAACACAGAAAATGTGGCCCAAAAAAATATTAGAGCAGAACAAGTGAAAGCAAATAACTCATTCATTCATTCATTCATTCATTCACGCATTCTTTCAAGCACAACCACATTTTATGAGTGTACTACGCCCCTTTTACCATATTCTCATTCCGAGTTCATTTCGTCGTTCATTGGCTTATTTATGCATTCAGGCGCGAGGCATACAGTCAGACGCGGCAACGTCGACCAACAGCAGCGTATCCTTTACATAGCCTTGTTACACTCGTTCGTTCACACGGCTTTCTTAATTAATGAGCCTTCGTTGGCCCCCAGCTTGCGATTGCCACGGGCCAGCGTACCCAGCTAGCCTAAAAGCTCGGCTTGCCTCTCGACTTATTTGCACTAATTTCTTCTGAGAGATTCACTTTTTCCGCCTTTCATTTTTTGGTCCTGTTTATTTAACATTTCATGCTGCTGAAGCTGAAACGAAGAACTTGGCTTTTTGTGTTGAATTTTTTAAATAATATTTTTTTTTATTTTCAATTTTTTTTACTGCCTTTCCTTCGGTTCAGTTTTCGGTTTTCGCCAAACCAAACATTTTTTCCTCCAATTCTCCTTGATGCTTTCAATTTGAGCCGCTGCCATCCTCATTAGCATATGGTAATTCGATGTGGGTGAGTTGCCACCGGTGGTGATTTCATTTTAAGACTCTCAATGTGATAGCGACAGGGGTGGAGTACATTTTTTTTTTCAATTTTAACCAACAATTTTTTTTCCATATTTTTTTTTCACTTGCTAATCTTTGAAATAATTACATTTTTAATTTGCACCTGAAGTGCGCTTCGTGTTTAGGCCATTTTGAGTGGCAGTCGCCTAAAGCATGGACGACAAGCAACAGTAACTGCCTTTGGGTTTATTTGCCTTGATCGTTCTCTATCTCATTTGGCTACTTTGCCCGCCTCTTGGCCAACGTCTTTTCCAGTACGTTTATCAGCTACAACGTGTCCGAACCTCAACGTTATCAACAGGAGTGAGGCGTTAGCTTTGCTTTTAATTTATTGCTGCTTAGGTTTTTTGAGTGCCCGCGTGGGAAATACTCGTAAATGTGCTGCTGACACCTACCCAGTTTCTTCACCCACCTTGAGCGCCTTTACCTATTTTCCAGCAGGTTAACAACACTCACGGGTTGCATCATTATTATTGAGAAGCGCATGAAAAGCGAAATTTTTCTTCTTACAATAAAATTCCTGTTCACACTTATACCCCGCCTAATTAACTTTTAGTTCAAGCTGTAGTTTGGTTAAAATGAGGAGGCTGTTATTTACTGATTTCGAAATAAAAAAAACTAAATAGCGCTAGTGTAAATTTGTCATTACCTTCTCCTGATTATTGTATTGTCATCAGTACCAAAGGTGTGTACCAAATCTCAGTTCAATCGGTCAACAGGAAGTCGAAAAAATTTCAATTACAAGATTTGATCCAAGCAGGCTGAATTCAATAAAATCGTTTAAGGACGACAGTAAACATCAATTTGCTAACGCACAAAAGTATGCAACAGTTCGTCAACTGTGGCTATTGAAATCCGCCTCTGTATTTGCGCTAAGCAAACAAAGTCGTCAAACCAGGCGTCCCAAAAAAAAGCCAATTCAATCAATCATACGGCAATCCTGTACTAATGAAGTCCTGTCCAAATTTGAATACCTTACCGCATGCATTCGTGCTCCTTTCTACTTTTTCTCTTCGCTTCTTCTTCCTTTTTTTTCGTTTAAAATTAGCACAAATGTCCTTTTTACGACTTTTACGACACGCTGTCTCTAATTTCTCATTAATTTGCAAGTGAAATCAGTGAACAGGACAACGAGCTGTGCAAGTGCGGTAGGCGAGTAAGCAAACAGCGCAGGTTAAATTAAACGCGCGCTACCAGCAAATGAATGAATGAAGTGAGCAAATGAGTGGGTGAGGATGTAGCTAAGAGTGATTGATTGTGTGAATTACTCGCGCAGATTCTGGCCACAGTTACTGGCGACAGTGGCAACGTTCGTCGTTAGGTATTTGCGGCCATTTTCAAGCCGTGTCAATACAAAAGGACACCGTTTCGAGGCGACTTAATTGAAAGGCGTTTATTTGGCTTTAAAATCGTAAATCAAATTCATTTAATTTCGTCATTGCCAATGTGTTACGTGAAATTACATTGCGACAACACAGACGACGACGACGGCGACGACGACGACAACACAGACGGCAACGCACAAGGACAACGCCATTCAGCGTGCATTTTATGACTGCGTACTTTAAATAAGTTTCCTTTTTTTCGCAGCTGCTTCTGTTTACTGTGCAGCAACAAAAGGACGTATGGTCCGTGTCGCGATTTACTTTGTTGGATTAGGTTTGATTAGATTTTTCTTGTTTGTCCTTATGGTAAGCACTGCTTTACGCTACATCACGTCAATCTGCTTTACTCTACACTCTGCTCAGCTCAACTCAACTCAACTCAGCACGGCTAAGCTTAGCTGCCATTGTGTCTGATGGTATGCCCTTTCTGTCAGTCTATCTGTCTATCTACTTTAGCTGCCCGCTGAGTGTCACTCAAAAGGCCACTTCAGAGCTACACTAAACACTGAACGCTGTAGGTATTTTCTCCTTGCCTAGTTTGCTTGGCTTGCTGGCTGCGTTATTGATTCATGATTACATTATACGCAGCTTCTTCTACTTGCCGTTACTTTCCTTCTAAGCTCCTTTTTATTTGTATGATTTTCGAGTATTTTAAAATTACATTTTCGTGTTACGATTGCACCTGCGGCTAAGATTTCGGACAAATCGTCTTAAGCATTTTCAGTCTGGTGAGTCATTGTGTCAAATTACTTTGGGATTTGTGCGTTTGATTTACTTTGCTACACATTTTATTGTTGTTATTGTGTATGGCATAAATAAAGTACACTTAGCGTTGTAAATTTATTGCCAATAAATCTGTGCACACATGGCCGGCAAAGCTGGTATGTGTACCCACTGACCGCATGCCACTCCAGCTCAAGCCTCCCCAAACTAAGCCAAATTCAACTCAATTCCTTACAACTTACTGTCTACACCTTCGACTTTGAATTTGTTTCTGGGTTGTGTTCAAGTCATAAACTCATTGTCGCATATGCTTCAACGAGTCGAGATTTCTTCATCATAATTTTTTGGCACTTGGAAGAACATTAAAACTGCAGTTAAATTCAATTTTGCGTGCAAAGTTTGTCCTTTTTTTCGTCTCGCTTCTTCTTTGGTACATTCCACGCACTGCAAATGACAGCGCAAAGAAAATTAGGGCGCGGCGTATAGCAGGCGGTGCAGCCGGTTACACCATTTAAGCACAAAGCAGCCAAAAATTGTCATCACACGCGCCCAAAGAACTCTAACCGAAATGAGCCAAGTTACTGAAGTGCTGGCCAAGTCAATGAAATTATAGCAGAGCAGGACAGGCGTAAGGATACTACGTGGCTGCCTCATTGCGACACAAACGTAAATTTTGTCGATTCACAAGAGACGCGCTACGCCAAAATGTTGCAGCGATAAAAACTTTTTTGCGCGTTGCCTTTTGTATTGCCTTGTCTGTGTGTATGTATGTGTGTGCGTATTGGTGCCGTCCTTTATTTTTGTTGATTTAATTTTAAAAGGCGGCGATGTGCACCCAGCTCAGTACAGCTCAGCTCAGCTCAGCTCAACTCAGCTTGGCTCGACTCGACTCGTCTCGTCCGTCAATGGCGACCTCTTTTCTCATTGAAACTACCCTCGCTCTGTGTTTCATTACTGCGAGCCCAGGCGCGTAGGCAAGACCAATTGCGCGAAAAGTACCCTGTGGAGTATATGAGGCGGGAGAATCTTCGCCTGCTGATTTAAGTGCAAATTGAAAAGCTTGCCAAATGTACGCTCGACTTGCTTTTGTTTTCTTTTCTTTTCTTTGGCAGCATTTTGCCAATGGCAACGTCACTTCGTCAGTCACTCACTCACTCACTCAGTCAATGTAAAAGAAGGAAAAATGAATAGCTGCCATGCAGGCAGCAACTCATCAGTGGGTCAGGCTTTCATTCTTTAGCACAAAAAAAAAATAAAACAACGCACAAGCCACCACCCACCCACTCAATTCACCGACTTAGCCCTCCTGGCTTTTGTGGTTTTACAGGCGCGTCCTTTTGTCAATTTTAATGAATTAATGCGAATTTTATGTGAAAAGTTGCTTAGATCCACTCGAAAGGTTCTGCTGCGAAAAGTAAATTAAATGAATTTATGCGCTTAAAATTGCCCAACAAAATCGTGTTGGGCGTGGCTAGGTTTGCCACGTGCTTTTATTGCTTAACTAATTCGAACAAAGTTGGTTATTAATACGTTGGGGAATTCAATTTCGAGAAAAACAAATTGTAGGTAACAAAACCATTTATATCTTTCGCTTTGTTGACTATATAATGGTGTAGATTATACTGAGCTAATAGACTCAGCAGTGTAAAGAAGCAGTTTTATTTTGCTTTTATGCTACGAGCCAAACAAACGCAAGGCTTAGAACACTTTGAAACTACTTTGCTCTCTCGGCTGTTTCATTGCTTCCCACAAATATTTAAATTTTAACGAGCATTGTCAGAATTGGTTTAACCCATATGACTATTGTCAGTGCAGCTAACATAGTATGAATAAGCGTGCAGTGAGCGTAAACGAAGGCGTCATTCACTTTCTTACTTTGAGCGTCTTTGCTACAAGTGCATATTCATACAACGATCGCACAAAGAGCAGATGAAGACACTGGTTATCAGTATTCTCTCGCATGTTAAGTACCATAGATAGTTTCAGCGAGTTTCATAACACCACCGCCGCTAATGAAGTTTTTTCTCTTCAAAAAGTCAACCAGAGCAGATGATTTTTAATGATTTTATACAGACTCCTTTAAAGTATTTATATTTTAGACCTCTTCAAACCATGGAGTGAGTTCTTTGCTTAATTCATGGGGTCGTTGAAGTCAGTTTTAGTCACTTGAAATATCATATTTACAATAGTAAGCACACATTTCAGTAGCAACTCCAAACAATTAACTATGTGCAGTAGACAAAAAGGTTGCTCTCATGGCGACCATTAAAAATAAGCGATGAGCCAGCTTATTAATGCAGGTGAGGGGGAAATAACATTAGCCATCAGTTAAAATTTTCCAACAAACGAGTCCAATTTCATTTTGGCATAAATTAAGTGCCTCAAATATGCGCACTCGGGGGACAATTTTCATTTTTGTGCTTCCCTTTTTTTTATGTATTTGTCAAAATTTTTCAGTCGAGTTCATTGCTACGATTGCACGCAAAACTTCACAGGTCTCTAGTGCGCAATAACCCCGTTTGAAAAATTGATGTATGATGGCAAGCCAACTTCCGCCGTGTGAAACTTGTACTAAGCAGCTAAATATCCTGCCGCTGGCGTTGGCGTTGCCGTAAGCTGTAGCAGCTGTTACTATCTGAATGCCAATGAACTCGACTTAAATAAATTTCACGCTATTTTACAATTTATCTGTCATTCGCGCGTTGGCAGTAGCAATGGCACTGGCAATGGCACTGGCACTTGAGCTGTTTTTGTTGATGATAGCGTTGCTCTCTTCTGATTTATTTATAAATATGCGTACGTGTTACTGATATCCTTGATATGTTTGTCTCGTTATTATTGTTGTTGGCGTTATGATTGCTAGTGCGTCGAAATGTGCCTTTTGAGTCTATCATAAATCAAGCATTCATCATGCATCATATTGTAAATGGTGCTGCTTGTGTGCCCAAACAACCCCCTGCCCCTGGAACACACGCTTATTGAGTGCTCCTTGCTGAAACTTTCTGCGCTGCATTGTGCTCACTTGAGAGTTGTAAACACCTGTCATATCCATAATTTCCGACAATAAAATGAAATCCATTGCTTTTTACAACCACCAACCAAGAATAATAAATAGCAGCCAAGCAAAAGCAACTGCTAATGGAAGCAAAGAAGAAGTGAACGTCATGATGCACGAAAAACATAATTAAGTATAAAAATTGTTTTGTTTTATTAATTTTATTTATTTATTTTACTTATTGCTTTCTTTTTGTGCATTTTATTCCTTAAAAAATGTGTATCATATATATTTTAATTAATCAATAAAAAGTTTGATTAGAGCGTAGACTTTTCACATCGTCTCTTATTTCTGGCTTCTTTTTCCTGGCAGTTTAAATTCAATTTTGTTTCTGTTATTTTTGCTTAATTAATTAAGCACACATTCCCACATACTAATGCAGAAAAGAGCGTTGACAATACTCAGGCACGCAGTCATATACAGTAGAAAGGCACTACCACGGCTCTTCATTTTTATACACTTCAGGCAGCATTATAGGATTATAAATTTGTCATGAAGCTTAAAACACATGATGACTGCATCGCCACATGTACTACTGTTCATCTGTGTGTATGCGAAACGTTCCCTTTAAACCATATATTCTATGATTGCATATATTGTAACCAACCAGGTGCGCTCACTAAGAGGAAATATATAACAATACTAGCTAACGGTCTGCATAGAATTAGTACTACGAGTAGCCTTTAATTCTTCTCCAAACTTTCAACAATCTCCATACTAGCTCCATACTAGCACCCTACTACCTCCATACTAATTAAATAAATGAAAAAACTGTTCAGTGCTTTTGTCGTGAAAAGGTAATATTAATAAATGAGAAGCAATTACTTAAAGCTATAATAACTTTTTATTCATTTACATAAAAATGTTGTTGTTGCATACACAGTGTTCGTTTCTCGGCTTTGCTGGTGCTATATTTCACCTGTCACATCTATATAATCGCGATAAAAAATACTTTCCCAAGATTCCATCTATCTCTATACCAATATTCATAAAAATTGGTTCAGCTGTTTAGGCGTGAAAAGGTAACAGACAGACGGAATTACTTTCGCACTATAATATTAATAAGGAGTGGAAACAATTGAGTTGCTCACATGAACAATTTTTCCAGTTTACTCAACCTTGAATCTTTGTGGTTACTGGATTGTGGTTACTGGATTGTGGTTACTGGAGATTCAAATTCCAGTCCTTATCTAAACACTTCTCTTTCCTGAACAGACCTTATTTCGGAGACAGAAATATATGTTTTAAATATACAAAGCTCCTAAGTTTATGGGATCTCTAACTTTAATATAAACTTATGGCTTTACTAAATTCTATAAAAGCTGTCACGTCTTTTGTTTTTTCAAACATCGATCATAAGTTCTTACTTAATCTAGGAACATGAACGTTTTAAGAACTTCTCATTACTTGATGGTATACACAAGTCCAGTGCGCTTTTATGAACAGTTCTCTGATTTTATGAGAAAAAAGAGCTGAAAACCGGTGGACATAGCCAAAAATATTGGAAGACTTGCTTGTAAGAATTTTATTTTATATTTTTTCTCATTTTTCGACTTAAGGGGCGGCAATTTCATTACCACTTCCAAGCCAAGCCCTGTTCTAATTTCACTGTGAAGAGTATTACAAGCTCATTTCAGCTGATGTAAATATTTTTTAAACACAAAAAGAAAAGGCGGAAACGAGACAACGAAAAAAGGAATTAACTTTTTCAACGACTATAAAAGTGCTTATATAACAGAAATAGCTTTCTTGCTTCTATTTTTTTCCTTCTTTTTATTTTTCTGCATGTGTACTTGTGTGAGTGAGCGTATGTGTCACTAAGTTGGTTATTAACTGGTCCAATTGCATGTCTATAATTACGGCCGTGCCTAAACTCACGAACTCATGCGTGTTTAAATACAGATATGAGATACATGTCTACTTATGTGTGCTAGTGTTTGTGTGCGCCTACTCAATTATAACTGAAGCGCATGTCCTTCGTGCGACAATTACAATGACTGCGGCAAACGTGTGCCACGACGTTGATGATAGCGTTGACGACAAATAAATGGAATTAATTCAACACAAAGCACAAATACGACTGCATTTATTAAGCATACGTCATGTGTGCCCAGCCACTTTCACACACTTAACGCATTTCGCTGTGCTTGCGTGTCTGTATTTGTTTGCGTGTGCGTGCATGTGTATATGTGTGTGCATACGTTTGTGCGTTAATCTAACGCAATTAATCGGTTCGTCACTGTTTTGACAAAGTACACGAGCACACACCCACTTATATATACAAATGCTTTCAACGAAATTCGCTTTATCTGCACTGAACAATACAACAATAATTCAATTAGCCTGAGTCCTTGAATGCACGAATCGTTAGCACGTAAGATCCCTTAATTTGTATTATTGTGTATTATCATAAGCGTATATGGTTTTGTGACAAAAATCAAAAGACTTAAAATTAGTGCGGGATCCAATGCATTCAATGCGCTAATTTAATTAATATGCGCCGCGGTTGCTGTCATTGCTGCCGCCTTTGATGTGTGTGCTTCAAATTTCGCGCGTGTCACATATTTTATTAATTAGAGTAGTGTGGCCAGCGAAGCCCAATACCCTTGACCAGCTCTGATGTGTTCGCTTTCACAATGACATCTCTAATTATGTATGTGTAAGAATGAATTCAGTTGTATTGATTAATTATGAGAGTTCGTGCAAAAATCATACATATGCATATACCAAACAAAAGCAATGAAAACAACAATAACAAGCACAAATAAGAGTTGCCAATATTAATCACACGACTGAACAACGACCACTGCTCACTCATCAAAAAACGCATGCCACCAAAGTAATTCGTGCAACGTGCACGCAAAACCAATTGACAAAGTAGCACCAGAGTAATAAGCAGCAACGCAAATGACTAATGAAATTGAAGAAATTAATTAGCACGCTGTGTCGCTTATTTGTAATGATAATAAAGCAGTAACATACTGCATATAGCCACCGCATATAGCCACTAACTCAAGACCTATGACCTTAGAGTACTGTAATTAATATGCAATGCTTTGGCCAATGACGACAAACGAAGACCGGAAGTTGAGACACTTGTGAGCTAATAATAGATAGGGCAGCAAATTCCGCATATAACTCGTAAAACTCTTAAAGACCCCTCAAAGTAGGCAATAGTTATTTTATGCTTTGCAGCTATACTAGCAACAACTGGCAAATGGAAATTAAGAAACTAAGCAAGAAATAAGTCGAATAATAAACGCGTTCAGCGCAACTTTTTTCAATTTCTTCTGCTTCATCATCATCATCTTCATCTTCTTCTACTCCTCATTCTTCTTTCATCCAAATTTCAGTTAAATATATACTGTGAGGGGCATACCAAGTGGGCGTCAGGTATAGCAAGTTTTTTGGTTAGTTTTAATGACACTTGAAAAGTTTTCTTACATCATTACGTTGATTTCTCTTTACTTTCCCCACTTTACGGGTACGACGCGACAAAAATGGCAGCAATAAAAGTAACAGCAATGCAGCATTCCAATAAGCATGAAACACTGTACGCGGAAAGGGGTGCCAAGTGTTAGGGGTTTGAGCACAAAACTATATGCTTCAATGCTGAAAATGAGAAAAACTTTGAACTTAATCTATTCAAAAGTTCGTTTGCTTTTTTGCTCGGCGCTTGTTTCATAAACTTCAAAATTTTCGCTTTAGCACGTCTGCTGGCGAACGCCGAAGAACGAGTATGAGGAAACGAGTGAATGACTGAATCGAAAACGGAAACCAATGATCAACGACATGAACGACACAAATGCCAACTCGCTGACAATGCAGACGTCGCGCAAAGTCAGCCAAGCTACGAAGTAATGCCGGAAACTGAAAAGTTGGCAACTCTTCTGACTTAGAAACGCCTCACTTCCTTCGCGCTAGTGCTGGTGGTTGGTGGCTGGTGTCGCAAAGTGTTGTCGCTAAGTAGGCGTCTTTTGTCGCGAATGACAAATCAAAAATGCATTCAAATGCGTTACGGCGTGCAGCAAGCAACGACAACGGTTTACTTGCAAGAAGAGCGTTTGCGTTGGGTGTGTGCTGTTATAGGTGAAAAATGCTCTGAAGTGGCACCAGGCTAGGCTGGTAAAGCAGGCAAACCGGGTAAATCAGGAAGTGTGTTAATGCGAAAACTTTCCACAACCAGTCAAGTTAGACTTCATCGGTTGAGTAAAAACCACAACGCTGACGGCAACGACGTAGACGTTTATGTAACACTACAATAGAAATACAGTAAAAACTCTGTTGAATGGACTACGTTATATTGCATTAATAAGCAATGATTTAAAAGAAATTTTTATATGAAAATATAACGAAGGTTTCAATTAAATTCAGTTTGTTAGAAGAACATGTCTCCTACTCGAATAACTTCTGCTTGTACTGGTAAGGGAAAGAGTAGCTCTACCCCTTTCTGTATATTGACGGGCTAAATTGTATCGCTACTCTGAGAAGTATTGTTAAGACCCAAACTCAGGAACTTCATAAAAAAAAAATACTTAAAGTACTTCAAATGGACTAAGACACTACCTTATAACTTAGAGTGAGTGAAAAGTAGGCGGAAGGGAAAAAATCACCAAAATTCCTGAAAACCTGAAAAAAACTTACCAAAATCGCTGAAATAACCGAAATCACTAAAAACTAAAATCCATTAAATCGCTGAAATACCTAAAAACAAAAATCATCGAAATCACGGAACCAATAAAGTCACTGAAGTTTCCGGCTTGTAGGCGCTGAACGGTATGTCTGTAACTCAGTCATTCACAACATCCTGCAGATTTTGACGGTGAGTGAAGAAATGGCGCACTGCAATAAAAAACACATCATTCGACTGGAATCTCACGAAAATTATCTTGCCTTCAATTTACTGGATGATAGCTCAAGGAGTTCCACCTTTTGGATCTCCCATTTAGAACACCAGAGGACAAAGTGTCCTTTCCCTCTCATAACTTGAACCACAACTCACATGTTAATTTTACTTCATTTCATTTGTATGATCTCCTTAAGGAGAGTTACAGTTATAAAATAAAAAAAATTTTAAAAACTGAAATCACCGAAATCGCTGAAATCACTGAGCGTCTAAAATCACCGAAGCCACCAAAATAACCAAAAACACTAAAACACCTAATTCACTGAAAAAACCAAAATGGCTCAAATCACTAAAACACTAAAATCATTAAAATCACTGAAAACACAAACAAAAGTCACAGTAACAACGGAAACCAAAAAAATCCTCGAAATCGCCGAAATAGCTCAAAACACTGAAATCACTAAACCACAAATTTATTACGATATTTCAGTCAAAGTGAAAAATTACAGTTAGTAAAATACCGCGCATCATTAGAGGAAATGAACAAAAAGCTGCATGGTTAGGTTAGTTAGGCCGTGACGGCCACTTAGGCTCTTTGTATTGCCATAAAAAAGGAGGAGCCTGCTACAATTAATAAATACAAGATGCTGAAGTCTATCTCCAAAGAGAGGAGGGCCTCAAATTTCTACATCTCAAAAACTTGAGAATATTAAAATTAAATGAGAAGTCCAAAGAATGTCAACTTGACACTCCAATGAGTTAAGTACTCCATCAATGAACAACATTAACAACAACAAAAAGAAATTATGTCAAGTCCCAACACGGATGTTATGCACACAATTTCCGATGACTTTGGCCAAATTTTAAAGCGCCTGAACTGCAATTGATGTCATTTCCTGTGTGAGCTAACAAAACTAAACACGAAACAAACAACAAGGCAACAACCACGAAAATAACAAGAACAACATACGTTATGTAGCCAAATACAAAATGCAGCAAATAGGACAAAAATTTTAGTTGCATGAAAAGGGAGTAAAAGAATTTTCTTCCCGTGAGCGCCGAAAACCAACAGCCTTGTTGAAGGCAGGAGGTAAAGGAGAGATTGAAAATGTCGGCATTGTGGCAAAGGCACAAAAGCGGAAATGAACGTGCACACAACGCCAATAGTAACAACCAACGATAGAGCAGCACCACAGGACAACAATGCCTAGAGTCAGGATAAAGGATAACCTGTTGACCGGTGTGCAGGCACTGTCGAAAATGCCAAGAAAATTGCATTCGTTGCAATAAACTACGATAAAAGAAAAACAACAGCAAAAAACCAAAACAAAACAAGAAAAGGACATTTCACCAAAAACTCGAAAAGGACTTCAATGGCAGAGACGCTCGTACAAATTGCAGCCGCAAGGTGCAAGTATCGCGTGCGAATGCAATTTTTAACAATTTCTGCAATGTTGAAGCAAGCAACAACAACAACCAAGCCAAGCAGGTACGAAAAAAGGACAAAAGCAGAAGAATTGAATTAAAAAGGGAGGAAAGATTTTGTGTGTGAAAGAGTGTGAGAGAGAGGGAGAGAAGTTAGAACTGAAGACGAGTACGACGAAATGAAATAAACAAACAATGAAACGAATTGTCAAATGCAAACACGACGCTGATATGCAATTGTTGTTGCTATTGTTGTTGTTGTTGTTGTTTTTGCAACAAGCTTTCATTGCAGCAATGTCAGACCTATTTTTTATAGTTTTTTATGATTATATTTGTTGTTGTTGTCGTTCCTAGTTTGTGCAACTTGTTTTGCATTTGGCAGCTCGAAAATCGAGCGAAGCAATGGGAAGGAAATCCAACGAAAATAACAGAAAAAAGGATAAAAACTGTTTGCAAGAAAAAAACAACTTGAATAAAAATTGTTACACCAAATTGCAAGCAAATAAATA
Organism: Cacoxenus indagator; assembly: GCA_035041755.1. Taxonomy (NCBI): domain Eukaryota; kingdom Metazoa; phylum Arthropoda; class Insecta; order Diptera; family Drosophilidae; genus Cacoxenus; species Cacoxenus indagator. Next base: position 899,591 of record JAWNKX010000379.1, read on the forward strand.
CGAGCTACTTAGGCACTTCCGGTTGCCTGTCAACAGCAAACATAAACACACGCAGCGTGCGGCATAGAGCGAAATAGTTGCAGGCAGCCTTGAAAACTTGCAATTGCAATGAAAAATACAAATAAACAACAACAACAACAACAAGAAATACGTAGAATGAAATGAAGAGAAATGAAAGCTAAAACTTTTATGACACTGCAATTTCGACTTTTGCAAGCGACACGTTTAAGGCAAGCAACGAGTTGAGGCAGCTGAGTAGGGGTCTGTGGTAAAGCAACGCGAGTATATGTTGGAGCAGTAAAATCAGAGGTTGTGGCAGTTAGTTGCAAGTATGTGTATGTGTTTGTGTGTGTAATTGTGTTTATGTGTGTGTGTATTTATACGCCTGGATTTATTACGCTCATGTTGCACTTGCAACTTCATCGGATATCCGCCAGGACACCAAGTGCAACCAAAGTCCTAATGGCACTGAACTGGCGCTTTAAAGGCCACGTTTCTCTTTTTGATTTCTATTTTGATTTTTCTTTTGTTACTTTTTCAATCTTTTTCTAATATTTGTCTACTTTTTACTAACCAAAAGCGCAACAAAGGCGGCATTCTTAAAAATTGTTTGCCAATGCAGCACTAAACTTGTGCTTTTCTTAGTACTATATACGTGTGTGTATTTTCGATGTTTGACCAATTCAAGTTTGGTGTAGCCTTTTGTCATTGTTCATTTATACATGCCACACAAATACAAACATACACAGCCACACGCACACACAGTCATTCAAAAACTGTTTGTGCTTTCTTCGATTTGAGCAATGACACGTTGTGACAACATTTTCCCGTTATCTTGTTGACATGCCCCGGACATTGACACAATCATTTTTTACCTTAACCTTGCCTTAACGTCTCATTCTCAGTTCACGTGGCTAACCGTTCGGCTTATGTTGCCTTTCCAAAAAGGTTCACAAAATCAGGACACAAAATTGCCCTTAAGTTGATTTATTATTTCCTTTGTTGTTTTAATTTCGTTTTTCGTACGTCTACGCTGCACTCGAAGCACCTACAAAAGCGTCCTTTTTGTTGTAACAACGCTGCAGTCAGCCATTTGCGGTCAAATAAGTTTTCATCATTCTTCCAGGCAGCCTTTCATCGATTGAATTTAAACACATTTTGTAGTGCAAGTGTGACATTAGTAGATTACTAAATTAATTTTAATTAATTAATTTATCGAAAATTATGCATGCCAGTCTCCTGTGCCGATGACTGCATGCATTCGCGCATGTTGCAGCCTCAATTAACACTTGGCCATTACTTCCATTTGCGGCATGTTAATTTGTTGCCACACGGACACACACATCCACACACACTCATCAATTGCTAACAATATTGACACACACACACACACACACACACACACACACACACTGGCCGAAGCAAACAGTTACAGCATGCAAAATAGGCGAACGACGTTGATAACGACATTGACGACGCTGGTACAACGCTACCGACAGATGTCGCTGTTGTGGTTTTCAGCTACACCTACTACAACACAACTATTAAAACAAGGCAGCATTGCTCATAGGATGTAGTGCGAGTATGCTGACAATTTGTACTGTTCTATTTCAACTCACGTGGGCCAACGTGGGCCAACAATAAAAACAATAACAACAACCATCTGGAGTACCTCATGCATTCACCGCTGACATGAACGTCAGTACAACAGGCATTTGGCGCCAGAGCACATGATCAGACCCCGTGGTCAGTCACTCGCTCATTCAGTCACTCATTCAGTCAGTCAGTTAGTTAGTCAGTCATTGTGTCTCCCTCTTTCTCAGTGCGTCTATGAGGACAACGACTTCAACAATAACGCTTGAGTGATTATGCAATTGACAGCTAAATCAATCAATGATGTCAACTACATGCCGGCAAATAACAACAAACACCACAACAGCAACAGCAACACCAATCAACTAACGTCGAACAACAACAAAGGAGGGCGTATATAGTCGACAAGGTAACGCAGCTGGCGCAGCCCTTGGTCTGTTGTGTTGATGGAACACACACACACACACAAACATACAAGCATACTTGGCAAGGTTAACGCACGTTTGGTTGTGGGAAGGAATTCATTTTTGGTTTACCCAATGAACCTAACATCACAATAGGAATATAATATTAGTGGTATTAGAGGCATTTGCCTCTTCGCCTGAAATTTGAACATACGCTCATTAATGGGACCTTCAGATGGGCGTGTCAAGAAGAAGCAATGGTTGTTCAAGAAAAAATGCTAAAGCTGCGAGAATATAAACTACCAGAGGACATAAAGATATTCCCTCTAAATATCCCAACGATAAAGTACCCAACGGACCATATATCAGACTGGGACTGCAGTGCTCTAACGGCTGCCTAACTATCGCAAGTAGTTTGCACACTTTCATTACTTGTCCTCACTAATATTCTAAATGGGAAAGTGTTTCTGTCAGTCTCCTACCTTTTCACGCCTGAACAGCTGATCCAACTTTTATGGATTTTTGTATACTTAGAGATGGGACCTCGGAAAACCACAAAGGGTATTTCTTGTCGCGAAAACATACCTTATATAGATGTAGACAGATGAAAACATGCTTTTCAAATATAGCGCCATCTGTTGAACGTTAGCCCCACACACGTTAACTCACTATGTGTATACAAACGAAGAGGCAAAGCAGAACAACTAACACTATACATTTTGGTGTGAAAAATACAACAACAACATTTCTGACAACTGTTACAAGTCCGAATGACTCAGTGAAGAATAAACTTTTGTCTTAGCAAAGCATTTGCGCACTAAAAATCGTTTGTTGGGTTGTGTTTCTAATATGGCGTGTAAGGATATGTGTGTAGTTCAAGTACGATGACAGCAACTCATAAATAACAACTTTTTTATTATTTTGAACCTTTTTTTTTTTTTTTGTTGTGACACTTTATTTTTGAGGCAAAGAAATTTCAATTAATAAAAATTGATTGTTGCTGCAAACACTGCCTTTAACATATGTTATAAAGTTGAGTGAAAATAAATCCATTATTTTGACACTATTGTCAAGTATTGGCGTTGTTCGATTTAGGGCAAATGTGCACCGTATTGCCATTTTGAAGATAGTAAGACTAAGAAAACATAAAAATATAAAAGGACGAAGAACAAAAAGCATGCTGCAGTTATAAATGCTGAAAATCAAAACAGAAATTAGGCCTCAAAAAATTCAAATTTAACAGTTCTTTTGGGGCTAAGTTCTTTTGGTACCCTCCACAACAGTTCGCTGTGTCAATACGCCAGCAAAAGACAAAATGATGACAAATTTGGCATGAAGATGTTCCTTTCTTTAGACAAGTCACGTTCCACGAAGATTGCAGCGCCAATGCCAATGTCAGTCCCAAATGGCTCATGCGCCAAACGAGATAATAAATATATTATTTTTATTGTTATTTATTTTTATTTTTTGTGTTGCCTTTTTGTTGTTTTATTCACTTTTTTCCATTTTTTTCTCAGATACGAGTACACATTTGGTGCAGACAAAGTACACAAATATAAATAAAAATACACAACATACACACACACACACATACAGAATTATCGATGACGTTTAATTTATAAATATATACAAGTTGGTGCTACTCTATGCTCTGCACTCCACAGTTCCTCGCCAAGCGCCACGTTGCTAAGCATCGCCGGAAGTGTGCGTGAGATAAAACGTTGCTTAGTTGAGTTTGACTTGACTTGACTTGAGTTGACTTGAGTTGTCTTGACTTGAATTTGGTACGAATCCTTGGAATTTGGACGCAAGCGTTCGATTTATGTTTTAGCTATATTATATTACCAATTGAGAGCTGCTCTCATACACCTGCCCACACACACGTTCGACCATACTCACTACGCCTGTGTGTATGCTACAAATATTTATATGCGCATATAATACAACAGTCTGCAGCACGTCATCAATTATGGCCAACGGAAGTTGTTTCTTCCTCAGCCCTGCTGGTGTATTTTTATGTCTGCTTGTAGCTATATTTTTCCTTATGCCTGTGTGTATCTTGTATCTCGATTGTGTTTTCATAACAAAATAAATATTGATATGCATATATTGTTATATTGCTTTGGGACTTGCTCAAACACACCAAGTGGCTTGCTCAAATTTTAGCAGCAATTTAATTTATTTAAATTTTGATATTATTGCAACACACTAAGCCAAAACCAAAAGAAATGCCGGCACGAGTGAATTTCTTAATTCAGATACAAGCACACTCACACAGCTACCTTACTCACATTGGAATACTTCGATCGAGTTACATCGTTACAGAGTCAATAACTCGTCAACCGCATGGTTTGCTATAAATTCATAAGGCTTCACATCAGTCCCAATGTTAGCGTTACCGTTGCACGTCTCTTTTTGCAACCCATTGCGAATTATGTAAATCAACGTAAGAGACAATTTCTAAAAATCTGTTTACGTACGAACATCTGTTGAAAATCTAAAATATGTCTTTATATGTATAGTGAAGCAAAGTAAAGCAAAGGATAAGCGAAGCCATTGCGCAGTCTATAGATATGAGTAGAGCTGTATCTATCTATAGACGCATATACAATACAGCGCAGCAGCTTCAGTGTCTATCTAAGAGTACGAATGCCGTAACATCAATGCGAGTTGGAATGCGATTTTGTGCTTGTATTTTGTCTTTTGTTTTCACACACATACACACTTTGCTCACACCAAGTCTTTTGTCACTGCTCAGCTCCTTTTATTTGTATCTATGCACAAGCAACTCTTCAGCAAATTCATATATCGTGCTTCAATAAAATTTTTCAATATTTTCAACATTATTGTTGTTGTTATTGTTGTTGGATTTATAACGTATCCATGCAGCTATATCTATATTTTTACAGCATGTGTTGTTTACTCGTATGTGTAACTGTGACTGTGGTTTAGCCAAGCACACCCCTCGCCACATACACTTCATCTAGACACAGCAGCGTGTTGAGCGCTCATTCTGTTGGTGTTGACAACACAGTTAGGGGAAGCGGCTGTTGCACTTTCTATGTGTGTGTGTATGTGTGGTGTGCCAAGGTGTCGAGCTACACTAAGTTGCGGTGCGGTGTATGCGGAAAATTCTTTAATACGAACTACGAAAAATACCATTACAGCTGCTAAGGCGCAGTGTGTGGTGAATTGCTGTATTACTCAGCACTCTGACGCTACTCCACTGCAGCACAACACAACAATATAAAATAAATATTTTTATGCTATAACATTTTCAATCTTATTGCCACACCCAAACGCCCATACACCAATAACGCTAACGAAACAGAAATTGTACTTTATACTCACTCGTATGTATGCTGCTTTGGCGTTATAGATTTTAGCTGCGAAAATGTATTTGTCAATTTTTGTTGTTGTCTTGGCGCAGAACTTCGATTTCTCATCTAACTAGAATAGACAACCAGACTAACAGCGACGCTTGTTGAAAGCATTCTTCATAGAGCAGAGATTTCATTTCATTGCGAATTCAGGCGAACGACAAAGCAGCGAGCACGGAGTTCAAGTGCCGGCAACATGTTGCACCAAGCGAAAATGGCAGCTTTTCATTATCCTTGCCTGTTTTTTCAGTTATCATCATTTACAGTAAATTAACGAGTTTCAGTGCTCAACTGGTATTTGACAGCGCATCCTGTTGTGCTTTTGGTACTTAAGCGAAATTCCCGCTTTGCAATGCAGTTGCCACATATTTCAGCATGAAAACCATATTACGCTTTGTCGTTGTAACAGCCAACCTGTGAGCGCGGATAGATAATAAGCGCTAAAGTAGAATACGGTGTTGATGTGCTGATGCATGTGTGCTGGTCGCGCGTATAAAGTTGATGTACAGTCAAACTGTGCTATAGCGAACTCTCACGCCACCAAGGAATCACCTCGTTGTTTGAAAAACGAAATATATATATAAAGACAGAGAGAGAGAGATAGAGAAACGATGTGTACACGAAAAAGTTGTGCACTTGAAATGACTTCGTAAAAGAGAGAGCTGCGTTGTATAGAAGTTCGTTATAGCGAAGTTCGACTGTAGAAGCGAAATGTAGCTACCAAAAACAATAAAAAAGAAAGAATAAGCTTAAAAGTCGACAAGCAGACAAGCAAACAATCGGCAAGTAGCAGAAGCTGACCAGTTGCCGCTCAACTTCAGACAACTTGACTGAACCCGCCTGGACTTGGCTATTTGATACTACGCGCAAAAAGTCAAGAACATAAAATCCTTTAGATGCTACAAAGCCAGCGTATTCAGACGTAAGCGAACTAATAAAACATTTCCAAGGATTTCGCAGGATTTTTATTGCTGCCGCAGCTTGCAAAGCTGACTTTCGGCGGCAGCTTAGCTAAGCTTCTTCAAGTTGCAGGTTACGCGTTCAAGTTGAACTTTCTTTAATGTGAGATATATTTTTTCTTTTTAATTGTTGTCTGCATATTTTCGAACTAGTAGCACGAAAAAAATATTATAAATTTACAGCCAGCGGTACGCTTGGTTTTATTTTTTTTTTTTTTTTTGTTGTTAAGGACATTGTAGTAACTTTTGCGCTTTGTTTGTGCACAAACACAAATGCGAGCTGTTGCCCTTTTCACTATTCTCTTTTTTTATATATATATTGTCTACTTCCATTATCCATTTTCGCCGGCGCTTGCAAGACTTATCTCTCGCGCTCAAGTCTGCTACATTGTGTAAGGCAACAAATTCAAAAGCCAACTTGATCCTTATCCTTAATGATGCTCTAAAATGTTTTAAAATCTTAGTCAAACGACGGATAGCTGGAAATTTATGTTTGAGCAGCACTGCAATGCAATGCAAACTGGCCATGACAGCAGCTACAACAGCTACACGGACTACGCTGTGGCGTTGTATTGGACTGTGACTTGGATTTCGAGTTCGGCTTCCACTGCAATTTGGATTTTTACTTGAACTTCGAAACTTAAGGTTCGACGAGTTGAATTGGTGTTGAGTGTCGCGTTTACTTTAAGTTCGTAAAGTAAAACAAGCGCCACAAAAAAAAAAGAAAATTAAAACTTTCAATTGTCAACATTTTTCTTTGACTTTGGCTGTTTTGCTCGAAGATTTGCTTAATTGCTGCAATGACAATATAGCCTACGCGCAATATGCAATGAAGCGCGTTTTCACGCTCACACAAATAAGGACACAAAGAACACGGCAACACGAAAAAAGGGCAACTTAACTTTGGCAGTGCACTAACTTTAGCTAACTTCATTGAAACTTGCCTACAAAGCAAATGAAATTATGCGCTTGCCCTGCTTAAACACAATTTGGCATGCGCCGAAAAGTAGTCTACGAAAAACTTGAGCAGTTTACAAGTTTTTAATAGACCAAAGCGTATTGCAAACAGCATAAAAAGGAAAGACTATCAACAGACAAGCAAACAAAAAACAAGAAAATCGAGGACTACGTGCAAAAAACCTTAAGCCAACTACAGCCAGCTCACAGCTCAGTTCAGCTCAAGCTTGGAGTTCTTGCTGTCGGTAAGAGCGGCAGCCTATGGCAGGCTTTCCCAAAAAAAAAAGGAAGACTTGTTTGACTATACAAAAGAGGCAGTAAACTGCGCATAAAATGCACTCAAAAAAAATAATGTGATGATGAATTTCGGGCACACCAACACCAAAAATAAAAAAGAATTATATAAAAAAGAAAAAAATTATGAGCAAGGAAAAATATCCCAACCGCGTAGAAACAAACTGGGAAAGGCAAGCATAGCACAACGGTTGCAAGGCTGTGGATGCGTTAGCTGTACTGAGCTGGGCAGTTCACGGGCCGCTTGCAACTGTGCACAAAATGCAGTCAGCGAGTGCTACTCACTTTTTCGTGTAATAAACAAACTTTTGAGCAAAGTTTATTTCAGCATTTTGCCCAACCAACAAAAAAGCCAAGCACTAAAAAAGGCAGCCTCAACAACAACAAGAACAACGTCATCATCAACAGCATCAAAAGAGTAGAGTCCGTGTGGACATAATACAAGTTTCGACTACACGCTTAGTTAGCTGTGCAGATAAAAGATACTCGATGCGTCCATTGACACGCTGCCCCGTTCGACACAGTCATGATGATCATGACGTTGATGATCATCATGATAATGTTGAGACTGGCATCATTAGGCATGATTACGTGGCTCTACGTCTTGACTGAGGTGCCAGTTGAGTGCTTTTTGTGGTTTGTTACTTACCTCAAAAGGGTAGTGTAGTCGCGCAGAAAATGTTGCAACTTCACTTTGCCACATAAGCGTACTCGAAAGAAGTTCTTGCAATCGATGCAAAGGTAAAGAAAAATGAAATAAAAATAATAGACAAAAACATTTATTAATTCAAATCTCGACTTGACACGGCTTTAGCTTTAAAGTGCATATTGAGCACGTATGTAAAGCCGCTAAGACCGTTAAACCGCGTTGAATAATAAACGTGCAATAACCTCAAATGCCACCGAACCCTACAGCGGCACCAGCTCCAGTCAGTCTTGCGTCCTAGTTTCGCTTAAAAACTAATTAATCTAAATGGATTTTTGTTGTTGCATACTGCAAGGGGCAACACAAAATTGTATAAAAAACCTCTACTGTACACTGTACTGTGCTGAACTGAACTCAATAAAAAGCGAGTATAGCGAAAATATAAAGAAGAGAGACAAGGAAAAAAAGGCGCACCGAGTACCGCAAGCAATTTGCATGTTTGCAACGAATATTTTTGTGCGACGCTGTGACCGTTGAACACGAAAAGGGTTGCACGCTGCATGCGAAGAAGCAGAGCGTATGTGCAGTTGGTTTTGGCTTTCGGTTTGGTGTTGGAGTTGTGAATGCTACAAATAACAATATGCAAGGTGCACAGATATGTAGACAGTTTGAAGTATTTGATGTGGTTATCTTTAAACGTGACATGAGAAGAAGAGAGATTATGCAAGCACAAATGAAGGCGTTTCGCTTACTGCATTGACTTTAATTGCAAACAAATTAAGCGCCCTGAATGAAAATTTAACAGCCAGCTAATGAAAATTAAACAGCCAAGAAAAAAGAAGAATAGCTTACTGCGCAAGTCATTTATTGACCGCACCAACAGCAACAACACGACACAACAACATAAGCCAACAAGCTGCGGCGCCGGAAGTGGCCGCTATCGTGCGCCTTTTTAACTTGATTTTGTTGTAGCGTTTGCCACGCAAACACGAATATACTGATGTCGTTATGCAAACTGATTTTATTTCATATCTATATATACATATATGTATAGGTATTTTAAAGCACAACTAGTCGTAGGTGAAAAAATTTGCAAGGAAATGTTGGCACAATAGGCGCGTATGACACGCGTATTCTCTCTAACTGAGAGAAGACTGATGAGCCTGGCTGATTGCGTCGTACACAATAAACTGTGATTCAAAAGTTATACTACACTAGCTCTGGCCGTGACTAGGTCTGCATAGCATTAGTACACCAAGTAGTCTATTTTTTTCTCCAAACTTTCATCAATCTCCATACATAAATATGGTTACAAGAAAAATGCAGAAAAAGTTCCAACAGATGGCACTATATTCAAAAAGCATGTTTTCACCTGTCCACATCTATATAATCTAGTATTCAAAATCGTTGCCTATGTAGTTCCCCAAGGTCCCAATTATTATTACACCAAAATTCATAAAAATTGGTGCAGCTATTTAGGAGTGAAAAGATAAAACAGACAGACAGACAGAGTTACTTTTGCATTTCTAATATTAGTAAGGATTATTTCTATAAACGAGGTAGTCGATCGGCATTAAGTCATTTACCCTTGATTGATGAAAGTATTAACATCTGTTAGCGACATCAAGGGAGGGCGTAACCCCCAGAATATGCCTAGAAATTGTAAAGTGTAAGATATATCCGAGACCTCAAGATATAAAACATGGCTAAAAAAATAGATACACTTAATTACTTCCACACAATTGCAGGCACATAATTATTGATTCCATTAGCTGGAATATCGAATTTCCTGATGCTTCCATCTTTAGCAATGGTTGTTGATAGCCACAAGCAGCGTTTTTAATATGTCAGTCTTCATTGTAAAGCAACTCCATGTTTCTTATACTTTATGTTATAGACATATTGTAAACTTCCACAATGGAAGCTTGTAAAATATGCGAAAAATACCCTTCACTCTGTTTACTAGAGGTTTGCAAGGTAGTAATGATTTAAGTTACTACTACTACCTAGTCTTAAGAATAATTTTGTATTGTGCAAGGCAGAAGGATAGAAAATAAAAGTCAAGCAAACATGCAGCACTGCTCGGACGACGAGCGAGTGCAGACAACACAAGCAGCACCCTCGAGCAGATTAAGTCTTTCTATAACCACTTAAAGATCCATACTAAAAATTGCAACTCAAAATTGAGCCTCATTCCTGTTAGCTTTCAAATAAGTTTTAATAATAATCTCATGGTTTTGCTAGGTTTTATATGGCAGAAAATTTACTATATGTAATGTCATCCAAAACATCCGTCTATACATATTGAAAACGCCATAAAAAAAAATATTTAAAAAAAATATGCTGAATATTTCAGCAATAGAAATAATGCATAAAAAATGTGTTGTAAAACAAATAAAAAGAATTGTGGAAAAAGCGGCACTGAATGTGTTGGCTAGAAGTGCAAAAGGTTTATAACCAAGCCGAGCTGTGGTTTTTCCACGTCGTTCATTATTCACCAAAATATAACCAAATGCAATAAACTAGGAGGATTTTTCTCAATTTTTTTTTTGAGTTTTTTGTTTCAACTAGGGTTTGGCACAGTGTAAAGATGCTTAAATAAATTTGCCATAGGTTGCACAAAAAATACCGGAAAAAAGTGGCAGGCAGTCAGCAAAGTCAAATTGGGTTTATATACTGCTAGCACCAAAATCGATCGTTGACGCTTTTTGCCGCACATTCGTTTGGTCCTTAGTCCTTTAATTTATTTGATTTTCCTTTTTTGTGGTTGCATGTGGCCGGTCACATTGGCTTTTCAGTGTTGAATGCAAATACGCCAGGCAATTGGCATTTTTTTTTGCGCTCTTTCCTTTTTTTTATTTGCTATTGCCGCGCTAATATTTCGCTTGACTGTCTTTGAGTGGTGGCAGCTTTATCCTTTCACTCGTATGTGCGCATTCGTGTTGCACGTGCTATGCAAAAGATTCAAAAGTCAGTGCAAAAAATAAGCGTCTGCTTAAACAGAAAAATACAACAACAACAACAACACAAAAACGAGTGCAAAATCACATAGACCACATAATTTGCCGCTGCAGCGCACATGCCACGCCCCCATGGCGCCAATCACTCGGCTGTTGCTGTTGCTGTTGCTGCTGTTCACAATGAATTAGAAAAGCTGTCGGTGTGGCTCCCAGGGTACATTACGTATGCATAGCCCAACACCAATGACGACGTCGTGGATGAAGTTGAGCATGAGGACGAGGATGAAAACGAAAAGCGTTTTTCGCGCTCCGTAAATGCCAACGATGGACAACGTTAGTATTGAAGGTCGTTGGTGGGGGCTAAGTAACTCAATGCGACGTTAGCGTTCAAAGCGTGACTACGACGACGATGACTTGAATTGAGTCAACTCAGTGGCGCTGCAATGAGCATCCAACAGCCATTGACGCCATCAACTTGTCGCCATACTCCGCTTTGCGACTCCTTTTGATTGTGAACGCTGCAGACGTTCCCTACTTTTTTTTTTTTTGTTCAGGTCGCAACCTAAGTTGCCTCATGCCGCCTGCCGTCCAATGCTTTTGCTGATTCCCACGTTGATAATTCGAAATTTGTATTCCAATCTTCAAATTGTCTCAAAATGGAATTGATTTTATGCAGATGAGCATGAAATTGTCTCAATGCGAATTTTGCATGTTAGTGTAAATAAATGTGCGCCACGCCTCAAACACCCACTGTGTCTCACACATACACACACACACAAACGCACTCTAACTTCATACAAATCGGCTTGCATAACCTACCATCTGCTCGCAATGCTGCCACACTCGCCTGCTTACCACACTCTACAGCGTACTCAATTCGGAGCTTTGCGCCGCTGGAAGTGCAGTTATATTTGTAATTTACAGCAATTCGACTTCCGTCTTTCGCCTTTCATACGCCCAAGTAAACTCCAAAACCCCAAAGTCGATTTGCTACAATTCTCACTTGACTGACTCGCTTTGCCTTCAACTTTTATTGAGCGCAGCAAACAGAAAAATAGAAAAAGAAATCCTTGCAAAAGGCAAAAGTACTTTCTTTACAGTTATCGTTTTGTTCAAAATTTATTACTTAATTTTCTTATTACCAAAGCCATGACCGGCCTTATGCAACCACACTACCCAGCACCTAACCGCTAATCTATCGACATTTGGCAAAAGATAGAACGGTCGCAAAAAGTATAAAAAAAAAGATATTCAATGTACGTGATAAAAACGAAGCCACTTTAAATATTTACTCGCCATGTCCTCGACATCAGTCATTTTGTTGGTACTCACACCCCAGACATCGCCGCCAAGCGCCAAATCCATGACGAACGATGTTGTCCTCTCACAATAAGTTCCGCTTCAACTCGGTTGCATTTCATTTGAATTTACAACGCACTGTGGAACATAAGTGAATAACGATATTCGCAGCAATAGCAAAAAATAAGAATAAAATGAAAAAAGTGTCAAGAGTCAACTTGAAGCAGGACCGAAAAAATATAATAATAATATCAAAAAAGCATTGGAATGAAATCGAGAAAATTTTCTGCACGAATCGGAAAAAAAAATCTAAAAAAAAAAAATTCGGAATCAGTTGAAATATATTCATTGGTGTTGTAAAACTCAATATTCAACAAATTCAAATATTTCAAACACGAAAATACGGGCCAGCGGAGACACTCTTAGGTTGATTTCAATGATGATGACGCTGCTGCTTTTACTGCTGATGATGATGAAAACCATGAGAATGACTTTGGTCGCATTGTGATGAATGATTCATGCTTTGCAAACGGCAAAGAGCAAAATCGAAGTGCACCAATGAAATCTGATTGGAATAAGCGTAGTCACAACTATTCAGTCATTCAGTCAGTCAGTCACTCGCTCACTCACTCACCCATTGAGTCATTCATGTTTGGTGCTTCCTTTATCCATTCAATGGTTGATTCCTACTTTCAATCGATGTTATCAATTTTCATTTATTTGCACTGCTGAGTAATTCGTGTTTGAACGACTAATGCACCAACCAATAAGAAGAGCACCACACGAAGGCAGCATGTGTGACGGCGGCGATCCGTTGAAAACCATGGCAAAGTCAAAGAGTTAACTAACTTGGCCTCGATTTGCATTGCTAGGCAGACTGCAGCTAAGCCTAAGATTGAGTTATTTTTATATTACCACTGACAGAGCCTGACTCTTTAAGGATATAGCAGTAATATAAATTTCGATGTAATTTTAAAAAAAATTCTTATAAAAATTCTTATAATCCGAGAAACGCTTTAATGTCGCTTTCGAAACGCATGAAATGGCATAACTAAAATAATCGCGTACCTCATAAAATGTTATGTAATATTATTAAATTTCAAAAACGCTCCTTTAGCTTAGTAGTACTGCGTTGATCTCGCAGACCAAAGGTCGTCGTGAGTTCAACCCTAATAGGTGGCACGCGGCTTCGCAGGCAAACACCACAAAACAATATGGCTAGTTTGCCGTATTCAAACTTCTTTCCTCACATCACTATTCAAAATAAAAGAGTATTACTTGCTATTTGGCGAAATAAAATTTATGAAATATATTTATAAAAAAAAGAAATGCCTTTCAAAGAATAATACAAATTTAAAAAGTAAAAAAAAATTATTTGGATTATTAACAATTCAATAGTTAACTCTTCAAATAACATCAGATATTTTTTAGTTCTTTCAAGGGCGGCTGGTCGGACAATACATAACATTTATTTGATTAATTAATTCAAGTATTTCAAATTTATAATATCTCCTTAATTATTTCAAAGTAAAGATACAGCTAAAAAAAACCAATTATTTGAATTTTGGGATCCTACAAGTTTGATCCACGTCACAAAACAGACAAACATAACTGCACAAGCAACTACAACCGCATTCTTTTTATAATTTCAAATAATAGTGTATGTTGGTCAATAAGTGAAATATTAATCTTAACACTCCTTAGGATTGATTTCGGAGTGATTTCCGAATCGTTTAAAACAACATTCGTCTTGAATAAAAGTAATATAAAATTTCTGCTTCAAATATCAAGAAATAATAAATCAGAACTATGTCAAAAAGTATTGTACCTACCTTTCGCTTAAGCCGGCTCGAGCAAAACAACAAAATTTGAAAATTTACACGAACATCGGCAAACACGCGGAATATACTCACAAACGTGAGCCAATCACACAAGCATATTCGTCACGTTTAGCTAGCTTTACACAGGCCATAAAAATTCTAATTTTGTTCTTTCTTATTCAGTCATAATTCTAATACTAATTATTTTCGGATTCGCTACTTGATTTTTCGGAATGCCATGTAAATCATTAAAATATAGTCTTATTCCAAGATATCTTTTTTCTCACTTTAACTTCAAGAATCGCTTCAAAATCGCTTCGAAATTGATTTCAAGTTAAAGCTAACATAAGGAAAAATTCTAAGGAATAATACAAGAAAAACATTTTTTAACCATAAATAAACGATACACGTAGATAGGTTGTTACTTGCTAAAACTTCAAAGAATAGCAACTCCAACAATGAAACAATCGATATCGCTGGTAAAATGGCATGGTTAAAAAATTAGTAGTCGCCGCGGAAAGTACTCACAAATTTGAAATAAATCTAAATTGATAGATTCTTTTTCGAATGCAGCAAATAATAAATGTTCGTGTGTAAAATAATTAAAATTTGAGAGTCGCCGGTGAAACGCGTTCGAATCGCCGCAAAAACGTGTCACAGCTAAAGCAAAACAACTTAAATTTCAGCTTCAATCCAATTCCGAAACTCTCATGATAATTCCAGCGTGTACTCGTATTGTGTGCATAAACCAATTTAAAAAGCCAAAGTACTCAAACAACAGCGCACCAAAGCCAACAGCCACTACTCGCTCTTTCAGCACACCAATACCCAAAGCAGTCGTGGGACAATGGTAAACAGCTGCCTGGGTAGCGTAGGGGGCTGCTTGAGTTGAGCACATAAATAATCGCATGAGTATGAAATATTTTGTTTAACGTTTATAGTTTTATGCACTTAAGATAGCAAAATATTTTTTAAATTTATTTCGAAAAGCGGAAAACTTTGCCAATATTTGCAAAGAAGCTATTGATTGGGTTAAGTTGATGGTGGCGTTGGTCCACTGCGATCTCTATCTCTCTCTCTGTCGCTCTCTCTCTGCGTCTATAGGATGAGACAGAAGCAACGGCTTTGGCTGCTGCGTATTTTTGTGGCATATTTCCATAGCATCTATAGTTATTGGCGGGGGAAGTTCAACCGGGTAAAGGAAATTGAAGAGCACGGAATATGGAGATGCCGAAAGATACTCGCACTCACGGCTCTGGCTTATGCACATAAATTTATCCTTTCAATAAAGCATGCGAGAATCCTTGCTTTTCTTTCCTTCCTTCTTCCTTACTTACTCATCGTCATGCATAACATCAAGATACTCGTACATCCTCAACCTCAGCCAGCTCCCCGCATTTGCATTACCAACGTCATGGTCGGTTGCGTGTTTCAATTCTTTGTGCAAACAGTGGAGCTCAGCTGGTTCAACTGCTGCACCATCCCTAGTAGGATGCGCTGGAATCATATAGCGCTCAGCTACAGCCCATGTGCACCACATAAGTAAACTTTAGCGAATGTGTGTGTGTGTGTCAATGTGTGGCGCTGTTTCGAGTGCATCGTCAAGTCGTAGTCAAATTTTAGTTTTCGATTCACACACACCCACAAACACAGGAACAATTACCATGGCAACAGTTTGAGAGCCATTGAAGCATTCTTGGGAACATCATCGCCATCATCATCGTCATCATTCGAAATATTTGTGTGTACATGTATGTATATATGTACGAGTATGTATGCTAGTAGTAAAAGTATCTGCTGCCATTTGTAGTGTTGGTGTAGAAAAAGCCATCGAGTGCTTTTTAGCCAAAGTCAAAGGTTATATTTGTTCTATGTTAAATGTTCAAATATATTATTGCAACACGCAGCAGCTAAAGGCTCAAGTGTATTGCACACAAACACACAAGCAAATACGCACAATATTTGCATGCATATGTGCGAGTATCTATATACACCAGCGTATGCATATGCCAGTCATATACGTGTTATAAATACAAAACGATGTTCGCTGCATTTTTATAGTCTTCTAATGGAATTTATAAGTTTTTGAGAACTCACGAAATTAAAGAGCTACTAATCTTAGCTTCTTTTCATATAAGATAAGATACATATGCACATTATGTAAAATAAGTACCCGGAATTTGTCATTATACTCAAATTGCTTATTTAATCATACAAATTTATTCTGTCGCCTTCAAAGTAGGCTCCATCAGAAGCAATGCACAGATGCCAAAGCGTTTCCCAGTCCTCAAAAGATTTTTAAACGCTGAAGAAATAAGCGCGTTCAGCTGCTTCTGCAAATTATCTTTTATGGCCTCTATCGACTAAGGGACTAAGCGATCATTTGAGTTTTAAAAATAAGAAAAATTAACAGTGTAATCAATACTGTGCTTGTTCGATCACATTTGTTCAAGACTTGGCCAAAAGCCGGAGCGTTATCGTGTTGCAGGATCCATGAATTATTTTTCCACACATCTGTCCGTTTCCAATGGATATCTTAAATAATATTCCTAATTAACTGTTTGTCCATCAGAAATGAATATCGAATGAACAACACCAGGATAATCAAAGAAACCCGTGTGCATGACCGCAATTTTCGAGCGACTTTGGCGCGGTTCTTTAGGGTTTGGTTTATTTTCTAAGCGATATTCGGAAGATGGTTGACTTGTTTGCATATTGAAATCATAAACCCATGTTTCGTCATCGGTTATGATGCGTTTCATAAAGCTAAAGTCACTAGAAGTTCGTGAAATGATGTCTTCAGTAACTGCTTTTAGATGTTCTATGTTTGAGATTATAGAATACTGCCGTCAGTCGTAGCAACCTAACATAACTTACCCTTGGGACAGCTTAAGCAGATCTCTTTCATCTCAGTACAGTCACGTTATTCTGAATGCTAGGGAATATATCAGATTTTCCGCTCTTCACTAATAAAACACCAGCGCTCAAATACTCGTATCCTACTCAGGGTTCCCGATGTCCACACATCACTAGGTGTGTACTTAAAGCGAACGCCAACTTTACCTAATCAGCAGTTATTTTGCTGTTAACTGTCTGTCATTTTGTAATGTAATTTTCCAGGATATATTCTAGTATAGCAATACCACTCAGCATATGAAATTAGTAGTTAGGCTTGTACGAGTGCACCTTCCATTTTAGCTTGGTTTTTGAATACATCCAATTCATATTTGGGCAGTCACTTCTCTTCCCACTTTTTGCTTATCTGTAGTCAATTTAAATTACGCTATAGCTGGTATTGTATTTTTTTTTTTTCTTTTTTGTCCTTGTCATTGGCCCTGCTAGTGAGTGAGTGAGGCGCTTTAATTGGGTTGCCTTGATGTGGCTTGGCTGGCACAGCATAAAGTTATGAAAATATGATGTGATGTGTATCTATTGTGAAATATGATGGTGTAGATGATCAAAGAACGCATTGCCATTGAACGTAATTGCTTCTCAACATACACGCAACACTAAAGCAAACACAAACGTTGCGTTTCCTGGTGCAGTGCTACTCTCTGCGCTTTTAATTTGTTGGCATAAGCACTGAGCCAACATTATTTGCTTGTATGTGTTTACCGTTATTTGTGTATGTGTATGCCTTTGTTGATTTGTGCCGTTTGTCCGCCGCATGTCCCACATACTGTCTGACGTTATTTGCATGCCTCGTGCCATGTTTGATTTGCGTGCAACTCAGCTGCTTCAAACTCCATGCCGCTACTAACGCCGCTGGGTTACACAACGCACTCCAAACACACACAAGCATGCCCAAACATTGTTCGTTCGATAGCTAATAAATGTTAAACTTTAATTAAATATGCTTTTTGCCGTGGTTTATTTATGTGCCTATCGATTGCGCCCAGATACCGATTTCAGTTTCATTCGTTCAAAATCGGTTCTGAGGTTTTTGGCTACGCCTACTGGCCCTCGAGTCTGAGCACAACAACTGCGTCCAGCACAATGCAATTTCACTTTTGGTCATAAATTGCAATCTTTCAGTGCACAAAAAAAATTTTATCTTAAAAAAAATGTGTAAGAAACCATTAAAATAATTTCAGCTGCCCGCTTGTTGGCGTCGCTTGGTTGTCCGGTTGTGCCGTTGCTCGGTTACTCGCTCGCCGATAGCACAGCCGCATTTGGTCCGCGTTGAGCTAAAGCTCATATTAAAAATTGACTTTTATCGTGATTTACAATCTCATTGGCCTTTTAAATGCCAGCAACGCCTTACTGGTTGCGCCTTGTGGTCTGACTAGGCTAATGCCAAAGGCGACCTCCTTGCCTTGCTTCTTTACTTTCGTTCCTGACGCCTTACAGCGCCTTTAACTTTGCTGGCCTGATTTTTCTGCATTACAGTCATTTCTTTCCGCTACTTTTATAGAAGTTTAACGGCAAAATATTTCTTCGTGGCTTAGCGCCCGACTCACACTCAAACACAAACACTCGTTTATATTCAAACCCACACGTAGATACGCACCATGTTGGCTTAACGTAGAGAATTTCGCCACCCCCGCCATACACTCTCTCACTTTAAGCCGCCATTGACTTGTGAATCCTTTTGGCCAACATTTTCTTGTGCATCATATTTTTCACATGTATTTCTATTGGATTTCTTTAACATTCGATTTGTGCCGTGAAATGCCAAAAGTGAAAATTCCATTTTCATCATTGATTTCAATGCTCAAGTATGGTATTCCGCTTCGGTCAGTACACAATGGGGTTCACTTCACATTTTTAGTTTATTAAAATATTGAATTTGATGCCCAGACATGTCTAATATCTTCATGTCAAATTTTATTTCACTTACAGAGACTGCAGAGTTGTGCGCGATCCACAGACGCTGAAATCGAAAGGATATGGATTTGTCTCCTTTGTCAAAAAATCGGTAAGTGCATTATGACGTTTTTATTACTTAGGTTTCATGTATTAAATTTTTTTTCACTAAAATATTGTTAAAATAATGTAACGCTACTCTTATCGAAGTGATTTAGTATAATTTGTGCTTTGGCATCCCGTGTTAAAATTAGCAGAAATCAAGTGTTGGATGTACTTATCAGCGTAGTGCCGACTTGGGAATTTATTTTAAATTAATAATTAATTCATTTATTAAATTAAAAACACGAAGGCAAACCTAAACGACGTTGTTTCAAGATTTCAAAGAAATCGGTAGAGAACATTCAGAAACTTGCCATTTTGAACAAACTATTATAACATTTTCGTTTCTATATGTCGATTTCTTATAAGAGGGTAGCAGCTGTTAGATTAACCAACATCTGTCTAAATAAAACCAATACACACAATTTACCAGCATTCAAATTTCTCGAACTTTAAAGTTCACCTGCCCCTATGCCGACTGATTGCAATCAATCCATTTCATTAACTTCATTTAGGTTTAGACCTTTGAAGTTTTAATTAAAACACAACTTAAATAAATCATTTTCACCAGCAAATAATGAAAACAAACAAAAAATGTCAACACAGACACTTCAAAGTTGTTACCAAAGTTGACAGAAAGTGGCTGCAGCTCAAAACCAGTTCAACTTTGCACGCAGTCAGCCGCATAAGCCAACAACAACAACAAAAATCTAAGACACACAAAATCTAACTCAATACAACCGAGCTGGGCTGAGGCGCATGAATTTTTAAGATTTAACCGCAAATTTCAAAGGCGCAGCTCCATTTTTTGTGGAGGCGCAGAAAAAATAAATGTTTGTAAACACATGTGGCATCTCAGGATATTTTCCACACACAAATACTCAACTCATAACCTAAACATATATACATGTCATATTCGATATGTGCATGCTGGACCGCAAGTGATAAGGGCAAATGGGTGATACATTTTGTATCTTGTATCTTGTTTTTTAAGTCGTTGGTTGTAGGTTGTCAGCTTTTGGCTGCTGTCGCTTGTGAATTTTCAGTGCGCTGATTGAATTTCATGTGCCTAATAGGTAGAAAATACGACAAAGCTGCGATTTATATCACAAACACACACAAACATGCTTAAGTCTGCAGCCGCATAGTAACCAAAAAGGACTTAGCAGGCGTGTACGCCGGTAGGCAACAAGCACTGAGGAAAAGCACTAAGGCAGAAAAATGCGCTTGATTTGCAATCATAATAACAACAAAAATAAGGAATATTTAGGGAAAAGAATACTTTTCTTTGAGTTGGGTGCGAGTTCGTGCACGAGGGAGACGACATTATGAATACATTTTAAAGTCAGTTCGTTTCTAATGGCAAAGTCAATTATTATTAATTAAATGCCATCAAAGCATCTAATATAAGCTGACGCTCTATTTAATCCATCTATGTTTGTACGCAGTCACACACCACTCACTCAGACACTCAGTCAGTCATTCAGTCAGTCACTGCGACACTTGGCATGTGTTAACAGAGCGTGTGCAAATACAACATAATCCTTGACACTTTGGCTTCTGCCATGCTGCGCTCAGCTCTCTTAGCTCACAGCGAGAGACCCGCCGCATGCACCCCTCGCTTCGACTCACAGCCGGCACCGACCATCCTACATTAACTCAGTTGCGGCATTTATATGCCTTAATGCGGCTGTTCGGTTGACTGGCTAGCGGGCGGGCTGTGTTTGGGTGTGCGTGTAATTCCTCATCTGTTAATAACGTAAGCTTTAAAACGTCGTCTTTGCGTTTTTGACAGTGGCATAAGCAGCGGCAGGCCCAGCAGCAGCAGCTTTGATTTCTAATCCTTGCGGCATGTCAACTTTTCACGCAATGCTTGCATGTCAGGATGTGTCAACATTTGTCACGCTCAATGCGTCGTGCGTATTTAAAACTTTTCTCTAAACAAAAAAATATAAAAAATAGAAAACTTATAAGGAGAAAATTGTGTAGTGGTATTTAGTCGGAATATGACGACAATTATCTGCTACAGTAGGCTTTATAGGAATTATTTTTTAAATTAGATATTTAGCTGCGAGACTCAGCTTCTTAATGAGAGACTGTAGCAATATAAAAATGGCATTTGCAATTAAAATATCCAGCAGAATTACAAAGCAATAAATATACATATGTAGAAGAGATAATCAAGACACTGGACTCTTGATAATTTCAAATCAGTAAAAGATCGAAGTAATTCTCTAAAATCTCTAGACATAGACTCCAGACAATCACTTACAAGTTTAGAGTAGACATCTTTTAGAGTAAGAAAAAACGTACACTGAAGGTCTACTAGTCCCAAAGTTCAAAGTAAGGCCGCACGGCCTCACAACAAAACTAAGACACGAAAAGTGCTAAGAAGCTTCTGTGACTGAAGGCCCGAAAAGATCACTACCGCTGGGCTGTATCTGTATATTAGCAGCAGCCTTACGGAATTGGTAGCTATTTCTTTGGTAACCGATCCACCTTTAACTTTATTCAAACCTTCAAACCAAATACCACACCCCTTCAGCGGCTTTCGACTACTCCTGCTTACAGAAGCGTTGGTTTTTACATTTCTTATCTATACTAATCTTATAAAGAGGTAGTG
Organism: Cacoxenus indagator; assembly: GCA_035041755.1. Lineage (NCBI taxonomy): Eukaryota > Metazoa > Arthropoda > Insecta > Diptera > Drosophilidae > Cacoxenus > Cacoxenus indagator. The sequence goes on from JAWNKX010000379.1 coordinate 921,434, forward strand.
TTTGTTTGGATGTTAGAGGTAATCTACGAAAGTTCTTAACCTATTTTAAAAATTATTTCATCAGTAGAATGCTACGTAGTCATTGAGTGTCATGGGATATATTTAATGTTTTAAAGGATAATTTGTTTGTTCTGCCAGACCAAGCACAAAAAGTTTCGTACCTGAACGGGCAGATAACCGTCTGCAGGGCTATGCTAGTAAAGCTATCAATCTAGTTTCAAGTCAGTACCGTGACTCGTTTTATTTAAGGGTTTACGAGTATTTACATCATCTAAACTCATCGATGAAGAATTAGCAAGTGGCTCGAACAAGCTTGAAATCCAAACACACCTGCATAATGCCTTTTGCTTTCTCTACCAGTCAGTGAGTACTCAATTTCCTTTCATAATATTATGCCATAATAAAGCTGATATTTTGCAACCACTTACCATAATCGATTGGATGAATGTAGGGTATAAAAACTTGCATTAAACACATGCTTCAAGCAACAATGCAACGCAGTTCGAATTCCCATTTTTCATTTGAATTAGGAAGTGAACGAGCACAAAAATGTCCCAATTGCATTTGCATTTTCGAACTTTCTCGATTAGTTTTCTCACTCGTTGGCTTCTTTGCTCCGCCAACGCTCGATCGTGAGCTTGCAACAATTGTCAATGCATAAAATGAAGAAAATTTTTGGCTGCGGTGGAAACGAAACTTCTAACGAACACACAAATAAACACGAGTTTGACAACAACAACAACACAAAAATAGCAAAAAAAATGCAGTAAGAGAAAAACAAGAAAAGTGAAATTCCGAAAATTCCAAAAATATTTCAAATTAAGTTTCTGAATGCGTTTGACGCTGCCACTGCTGCCGCTGCACATGTGAATGAGTTCGAAGAGTTTGAGAAAATCATCGCTTGGCAATTGTGTGTGGCATGGCGGAGTAAGATGTGTTGAGTAGGTATACGACAAGTAGTTCATTTTGTACTATGCAGTATATGCTGTTTAAGCCAATCCCACAGTAGCCAGCCAGCGCGCTGCAAATGCACCACCCCAACACACCACACCCCTTCAGAGAACGTATGCAGCTGATTTAATGCAAATTTTATTTATGCGAAAAGTTTTATTAAATTTTTGTGCAAAGTTTATATTTTCTGTGGCTTTGCGGAAATTGAAAAGTTATTTTTCGAATGGCTTACAGTGTGCGAGCGAGACAAGCAATCTTAAGCAGCTATGATGAGAATTGTGCATTGTGCGAGAGAGAGTGTGTGCTTGCGGAAATTGCACACGCCAACGGATAAAATGAGTTACGGCGTAGGCAGCCAAAAGAAAAAATAATAAATAAAAAAATAAGAAATCGTTTTTTTCTTGATTGCGTAACATTTTAAATTCTCCAACACAAATGTGTCCTGCAACCAATAATAAAGTAAGCAAAAATCAACACAAGAAACCAAAGCAAATCCCAGCTTTTTATTTGCTGCCTACTTGAGTAAGAATCTTTGCTTTTGTACATGTTAACAGCGGCTTTTGGAATTGCCTAAATCTGAGCTAAAATCTGACAATAAAATTTAAAATTTATATAAGCAACAGTACAACAACAATAACAACTACAGTTGTTCACATTGACGACACATACAAATTGCCATAATTTAATAATCATCAACACAAGCTGAGCGCACTTTTCAACGAGCCGCTTCTCGAGCAGTTGCGGATGAGTCCTGATGATTACAAGTCCTGATGCCTCATTTTCTGTTGCTCGAATTTTGCTTTTCTTCGTATGATCTTCTTTTACTTCCGTCGCTCATGCATACTGTGGTGTGTCATTAGCATCATAAATCAACACACAAGCGCTTGCACACACACACACACACACACACACCCACACACACAAGCAAACACACGTCTGTCGTTTATGTACAACCGCACACAAGCGTACACATTAACGCATTTCCGTTGAAAATTCACGCACACATTAAAGCAATAAACATCCGTTGACAATAACAACAACAACAACAACAAAAACAACACGTGCAACAACAAGCACAACAACAAAATGCCGACAATGCCGTTGTCATTTGGCTTGCCTGCTTGGCTGGATGCTGCTCAAAGATGGTATTGTTGTTGATGCCACTGCTGCTACTACTGCTACTGCTGCTGTTGTTGCTTTTGCATTTGTTATTCTTGTATTTGTTGTTATTGCCACTGCTGCCACTGCTGCCACTGCTGCGGCTGCGGCTGCGGCTGCTACTTTGTTACGACCATCAAAAGCTGCCATTACCTTTGCCCTACTCCAGTTTTATGTGCCATACTTCATCCTTGTTATTGCTGCCTTAGTTGTTGTTATTGTTGTTGTTGTTGTTGTTGCTATTGTCTCATAGCGGATATTAACATATTATTGTAGCTACTTTTCGCGCGTCATGCACAAACACAAACACAAAGCGCACACACATTTGCATACCTTGGCGTATGAGTAACGACATTTCAAGTCTGCTCTGCTCTGCTCTTTGCTTGCCTGCCTGCGTGTGTTCTACGCTATGCACGCTGTTTTACTGTTGTTTATTTGGCTGTGTGCATTATTTTTTATTTTTATTTTTTACTTTTCACTTTTTATTTTTCTACTTCTTTTGGTTGATATGAATTATAAGCGCACATTCATCAACATCAGCTGCAGTCGCAGTCACACTCACAGTAGCCGTCAGCCTTACTGCAACAGGAGCGAGCTACTCGTCTCCACTTCAATGTAGACGGTGTGCCAGCTGCACCGACAACCTCGTCGGCCCCACCACAATGTAGTTAAAGCGCTTTTCTTGCGTTTCGTTTTATTTATCAATTTTTTTTTCTTCCACCCTTTGTATGTCCTTTAATGCTTTTTATGCGTATTTTGTTATTCTCTTGCCATATTTTTCCCGCTTTTATCTTTTTTGTCACATAATGTGCTCAAATTTATTTAAAAGTTGCTTTACGTTATTCGGTTGCCTGCTTTTCTTCCTCAAACCCAATTTCGCTGTTGCACGTTGCTTGTTGTTGCTAGCAGATTGACAATGAGTGTAACGAACAGGACATAATACAGCAGTAGAAATGTAACTTTTTATTTATTTATTTTTTGGCATTTTAAAGACTCGAAGGCAAGGCAAACATTTGGTTTTAGGACACATTCATATTCCGAAGTACAATATTATTTATCTCAAGCAAAAAACAATCAGCTAAATTGTAGTAGGACTTCAGATGCTCATTTAAAATATGACTTCATTAGAGACGATATCAATCAATAATATTATCTTAGAGCCTGTTTAAATTGCGTAGAGTACGATCTCTGCCTCAGTAGTTACTACTTTGGATTATCAACAATGAAAGCTTCGAATAGTAAATACCATTGAGTTATAACATTTTCTCCACTTAAGAAAGCAGATTCTTTCATATCTTGTGACACATACAAAATGTCAGGCAAAAACCCCATGAAAATTCATTTGACAAAGCCTGGAACTATAATATTCCGTGTACTCGTAGGTTGACAATGAATGAAACTTGGTTCTCCAAGGGAAAATTCAAGAACAGAAAACGCGCACAAAAGAATTGTGGGTGACCCAACATCCAGATAGTGTAAGAAAGAGGTTTAATGAGAACTTGGGCTGTTACAGCATGTACGTATAATTTTGTTTTAAATCCCCAATCCATATGAGATGGTCGATTCTTAAGGAGAGATTAACTAATTTCAGTGCTCCTCTTTAAAAAGAAGAACTTACCTAATTATACTTGCACGCCCTAGATAGGAAGAAGCTCTACCACATCATCTGTCGAAGCAGGGAACTAAGAAGGATTAAATATCTCACTCAAAAACTGAAAAAGTTTTCTCAATGCTATAGCATCAATATCAAGAGTAGCCAAAACCAAGATTTTTCAAGCTGGTAAATAGCGAAAGTAGATTAGGTTATGTTGGTTTAGGTTAGACAAGTTGACAGCAGTAACCTGCCGTTCCACTTTGGTCAAACATGCCATAAATCCTTGGTCGCCAAGAATAATGCCACCAATCGCATGTTAAAGTTCGTGACCCTGCCTCTAATGAGGTTCGAACCACGACCTCTGGGGCGGCAGCCTTATCAGACTTCCACTAGGCTACCGGGGCAAAAGTAAAGCAAAAAGAAGTAAATATAGAAAAAAGGTTCGACTGATGGTGACATATATTGATTACAAATTGTGATATTACGGATAAGCCTAATGTTGTTGCTTTAATCTGAGGTAATGACCACTCTGTGGCTTAGGGCCGGTCGTTTCAGCGATTTCATTCTAATACCTTTCTGAAGTGAATTGACTAATTGTATAGTAATCAGTTGCTATAGTTAGACTTGGTCATTAACACTTACTGTACCTTAACTTTGCTTAGGTTTTCTGTAATTGAAATAGGAATGGAATAAATCATACCCCTGAATATTAAATTGCTGACTACATTACTTTTTGCTTCAAGCTTATAGTAAAACTAAAAAAATATGACATTTTAGGCTTAACATTTCCGTAACTAATTACACATAAAATATGTCAACAGCCATCACTTCTATGCTCCTACCTCCGTTGCCATTTCGAGATGATAGCAAAGCCAGTTAAAGGCAACTTTTCCGACAAACAAAAGCTACTTTCAGACTCGATTCAAAGCAGTTGCCTACACTTAAATACCACAAAGTAAGCATTGTAATTTCATTACCTGGTAGCCAAAAAACGTCTGAGCCCCAGACAACACCCATACAATGCAAGAGGTTTGCTTGATAAAGGGTGTTTTTCGCCGTTTCAGTTTTTGTCAATTTCGCTCTTTTTCAAGCTAGAGCTGCGTTCCTAATTAGAGCGCTTATTTAACAACAAATAATTTCAAACAAGCTCCAAACTACGAGCTCATTGTCGTAACGCTTTATTTGTAAATTAATAAATAAAAACAAATGCTGCCACAACGCCAACGCGCGCCACATTTTGTCGCCTCAGAATGTGACTTAATTAAAATCGGTTTAAGATTTCAATTGCCACGACAGTTGCCTAACAAAAGAAGCGTTGAATTTAACTACACTTTTCCGTTGAAAATCAATTCGACCAAGTTATATAAGAGGCTGTCAAGAGTTTGCTGACTTCTTTGTCGCTACTACACAAAAATATTGATAGCACTTTGGCCGCGATAAGGCAGCACACGGTTTTATAACCACCAAGACAGAAATTTAGATAAAAGCGACCGAGGCAAGTCGTATGCTCCTTATGGTTTCTCTTTAGCACTTGCTTGGTTCACTTGGTTCCCCCTTTTTTTTTTTGAAGAAGCCAGTAAGGAAGCAGCCCCTGCTTCAGTAAATACCTCCATTAACCAAATGTATTGGCCAAGTAACTTAGGCACAATTTCTTTTAAGTGCTCAAAAAAGGGTTTTTGTCAAATTAACGAAAAGGACTTAGCAGCTGGCATTCAGCCTAACTCAAACTAAGCAGGCGGTCGAGTCTAACTTAGCCATTGAAAGTGTTTATTAAAACAATAAGGAGAAGGTTTTTAAGATGGAAACAATGAACCAAAAAAAGATCGGAATGGAGGGGAAAGCAAAAAAGAACAAATAAAAGGCGACGGCAAAATAAGGTGTGAAGCATAGAAGAAAATTGTATCAAATGTGCTGCTATTATTTTGCTTGTAGTTGTTATGCATAAGAAAAGAGCGGCCGAGTCAAATGAAAAGGGGATAATCCAGGCTTTATGTTCTGGCATACCACATGGCTCTAGACAACATAACAGACACACAAAATACGGCGTAAAAAGGTAGAAGAAATAGGTATTTACAGAGAACTCGAAAAATGCCAATCGGAAATGAGTTGCCGTCATCATCATCACAATAAAAAAAAGAAGCTTTCTTTGTTTTAGTCCTTTAGTCAGTTGCTTGTATTCATTAACGCAGCTATTGAGTTAAAATTAAAGTTTTAAATTAAATTTGTAGATTGAAAACAACTTGAGCACATCATATAGCAACACACGCACATACCAATACGCAGAATAGTGTGTGTGCATGATTTTGATATTTATAGAACAACTCAAGCGGCAAATCGGTTACACACTTGAAATGTTGTACCACTCACTTCGCACAATAATATTTTCGGTGTCATCATAATTACCATTAACATCATAATCATCACTCTTGCTAGTACTGTCGTCAGCAACGTCATCATTGGCAGGAACTACTAAGAGAAACAGCAAAAATCATTCAAAAGAAAAATTTAAGTTAAATTGTTGCAAAACCGTACTGCTGACCAACCAACGTAGACTACGACGTTTGAGTCGACTTTGGCTATAAAAGCTTTGCGACCATTGGGCGTTGTTGCTTTAGAGCATACGACGCAGCGCACGCAACAAAAATCCCTGCACAGGGAAAAAGTATTTCACGCAAGAGCGAATTTTCGCCAAGACATAATTTTATCGAATTTATTTGCTTCTCTGCCTCTTGTATTTTATTCTTATTTATATATATATATATTTTTTTTTTTCGACCTACACACTGTTGTTACCAACACAACACTACACACTTTGTATGAATGTGTGTAGTAGTATGTGCCACAGTAGTTGTTGACGACGGCAATAAGAGAACTTCGTGTGGTTGTAAATAAGTAGTGCCGCTCAAAGCAAATTTTATACGCTTCGCAAAATATAAGCAAGTATAAGAACATACGTATATATATATTATATATATGCCTGAAAAAGCTGAGATTCACAACAAACAAATTCTTAAATTTCTTGTAATTTTTTTTGGGAAATTTTTTTTATTTAATTTTTTTATTTTTTGTGCCATTGACAGCGTAGACGTAGGAAAAATTCCAATTAAACTTTAAAATAAATTTGCAGTTTGTATGAAAAACTTAATACCGCACTGACCACAAATAAATGTGTCTGCAACATAGACGCACCACACACTGGAGATGCTGGCACAAACTGCGTAGCAAAGTTAAAAGTACACGTTCAACGACAACTACGAGTACATTAACACCAAGAACAACATTGCAAACAACACATGTGCTCAGCATGTTTTCTAAGCAATTTACTCTTTAAATGATTGATAAAGTTTTGTGTCTTGACCAATAACGCAAAAAAGGACAACGACGACGACGACGACGAAGACGAAGACGACGATGACGACAGTACATTTTTCGAGTAAATACCGCTTCAAACATGTGTATCCTATTTGGTCAGCTAGTGTTTCGAGCAGTGTCGATGTACAGCACTATCGATGTTCTTTAGTAATGCGCATTGTTTTTTTTTGTTGTAGCGCAAAAACTAAGTAAAAGAAGTGAACCAACCCACTGATAGAGGATGAGTAAAAAGCATCAGCAATAAGTTGCTTGCCTGTTTGTGGCAACAGTAGACAAAGACGCAGACTGCTGCGCGCGTATGTCGCTGCACATTTTCTAGTTGATTGTGTTGCTTGGTTTCAGTTAAAACAAGGCATACGTGTCCACAGAAGATAGCATAGTGCAAGCCAACAATTTTCATTGACATTTAATTTTTCGTTTGTTTGACAGATTCAAGCCAAGCAAAATGTCTAATGGCATGAACGCTGAAAAGTTAAATGTCTTCAGCAATAAGTTTGACAAATGTTGACATTGAATGCTTACAAAATATTTTGTCAGCAAGGGAAATCCTTTTACTATAAATTGCATTGACTTTAAAGTACATTTTTAAAGCAGCGTGGAAACAAAACAAAAAAAAAGTGCGTGGCAAAAATATGACAGCGACAACAACAAGCACAATAAAAATATTGTACAAAAAAAAGAAATTATATATATATATATATATATATAAATTATTTAAATGTTATTTTATGCCTGGCAGGCAATGGCAACATTGTTTGCTTTGTCACCGCAATGCGCCAGCAAACTCAGGCCCCATACCGCACCCGCACCTAAAATACAACATGCCTATCACCCTAACAAAAACGTGCGCGCCTCGTCAAGCATATTCAAGCACGGCCCTTTTGTAATCAGCGATGCGTATCGGTAGCGGCTGCGACAACAACAACAACAACAACAACAACAAAAATGTAAAATTTATAGTTTATGCAAATATTAAAAATGCGCTACGAAATAAAAATGAACACGCAAACACACACACAACACATTCAAATACAGAAATGCACTCAGCGCAAGTAAGTTGTACGAGTATAACTGTATCTCGTGCTCTTTGTATTTGTGTGTATGTATGTGTATTGCGTACCGAACGAAAAATTATTACCAAAGTTCTGTGACAGTTGAAATAACAAGTATATCGTTTTCGTTCTCTTCTGTACGCTTGTTGGAACTTTTGTTACATGGCAAAGTCATAGTTTGCGGTTACTCCAACCGTGGCACTGTTGTGGTCCAACTGCTGCTACCAACGCTTGCCAGCGCGCATTTGTAATCATAAAGTTACAAGAACTGTGCTGTGATGTACGACAAACACGGTGCATGCCTTATCAGCGTCGCCTGCCTACTCAAGCCAACAACATTTTACTGCGACCACCTCAGCTGCGCCAATTCAGACTGACTGCACTTTTGCCACGCCTTTTCTCGGTGGCCATTTGCTGTGATGCCATTTAAATGCAAATGCATTGCGTGTTATTTGTCGCAAACGAATAAAAATAAATAAAATGAAATGAAATAAAAATCGAAATTTAACGCTATGAATGCAACCCAAGCTTAAAGCGTTTAATGGCCGCAAATAAGAAAAAAAATCCGTTGCATGCACAGCGGCTCGCACGTTGCGTATGCGCATTATAAGCGCTAACCTAGTGGAAAAAATTAATTAGCATAAACAAAATTTTAATCCTATGTGTGTGTTTATAAATTTTAGCTTTAACAAATTTCACGCGACTCAGCTCAAATGCACGCTTTAAATGCACAACAAACACAACTCGACCACGTCGCCAATGCAGCTTGAACTCGCTCAAATTGTAGCTGATTTTCAGCGGCACACGTACTGAAAAAGCAATGCAGCATTTGTGGGATTGCAATCTGAACATGAAAATGCATTTTCAGTGCACCGGAGACTAGCTTCTATATACGCCATTATTGCATGCCTGGTCTTACGGTATGCCGCAAGTAAATTGCTACCACTGCTATTGCCATTGCTATACATGCACCTGAGCCATTACTGGTATCACTGCCCTCACTTCAAACCGCTCAAACAGACTCACAATCAGCTTAGATCGACTCGACTCAACTCGACTCGATGCGACTTGACTTGACTAGACTCACGATTGCTGCTTTGCAATCATTTTGGCATGGATCACGTTTGATTCGCACGAATTGCCTTTTATGCGAAATTGAAATTATAATTTTGTGTTTGCCCCTTTCAACATCGGCTTACACTCGTGTGTATATATAGCACAGCTATACATACGTGTATGTGCGCCTCATATTTGCTTAAACAAATTCTAGAGCTCAAATTTAACTGACTTCAAGCTGTTCCATACAATGTGCTCTATATAAATTGCAAACTGTCTAGTGGCGGAAAGTGGGAAAACAAAAGAAATCAAGTCGAATTGTGTGCACAAAAACTAAGAAAAGAGTAAAATGAGCAGAAGAAGCAGAGTCAGAAAACTTTGCAACGAAAGCCAAACAGAAAGCAACAATTTAAACTTCAAAAGAATCGAGTGAACAATTGCGCCAGACAGAACCAATTGGTGCTGTGCATCGATTACGTGCATAAATCGAGCACGGCGTTGGGTACAAAACGCTTTTAGAGCAGGAGTAGAGTGGAGTAGAGTGAAAACGAAAGACTTGAATGAATGCTGAAAGCGAAAAGTGTCTTCTTTTTATATTGTATTGCTTTCACACACACACACACACTTAGTCACAAACAAAGACTAAGAAAGTGATGCAAGCAACACCCGCAACAGCATGAATAGCAGATCTACGTGTAGCTCAAGCCCCGCTTCAATTTTCGCCAACGTTCTTTGCTACTTCCGCTTAAACATCGCGAACGCCTCAGCTCGTCTCGTCTTACACAAAAGGATAAAGTTTTTGGCTCGTTTCGCTTGGCTTTTTTATTTTCCATTTCGTTTATTTTTATTATTTTTTTTACTTAGACACTTTGTTGTTGTTTTTATTGTTGCTATTTTTGCACAGCTTTTTCGTGCTTTTAACACTTTTTTCACTGTTTTTTGTTTTTTGTTTTCTGCCTTTTCGAGTTTCAGTGCTCGTCAAACTGTTTGTTTATATTTTTACTGCCACTGTCACTTTGCCCCAAAGGCAAAAACGACACACCATTTTGCTCAGCATTCACCGCACGCCAACTGTTCTCTTCTGTTCTGCACAGTTCAGTTGACATTATCGGAAAGTCAATTTAAGTTTGCGCCATTAAAGTGTTGAGTTGGGACCAAATGAAGACGCAGAGCAGCAACGACATTGACGTTCAGTACGAGTACGACGACCAACTTGAAATAAAAACTAAACTAAATCGGGCGTAGTTATCTTTCTGTCTTCCTTTATTTTTCCTTAGGCGACCAGCGCATTTTGCAAAGAGATTAACGGCGACAGCTTTTAAATAATTTGCAAGACACGAATCGAGCCCTTACTCCTTTTCGCTCGATTCGTGTCTTGCAAGTGTTAGACAGCAGAAGACAGTAAAGGATTGCGCAAAGACAAAATGATGGTTCAAATTATTTTCATAGCAAATTGCTTGCAGAATGTCGATAAAAGCATTGATGCATGGAGAATAAAAAAAAAGTAAAAAATATTATTTTTAGTAATTATCAGTGTTGATATATATATATATATATATATATATATATGATGATCCGACAAAAGCCCTGAACGTCTTAGTGGTATATTAAACTCAAAAAGATTATATCAATTAATAACAACACCAGAAGTAGGCTGCTTATCACGACCTACGACAACAATATATTCATAGGTGTGGGTTCTCTATTAGTAGTGCTTAATGTACCAAACTATGTTATAGGGTTGCAATATTTTAAACAGCGAAACTTGCACTGATAGATCGCTCTCAATCAACTGACCTCGTTGATCGCCGTCAACAGATTGACTACGTCTACATATTCCTTGTTGACTCGCGACTCCCAGCGGATACTATAACTGCTCAGCTTATTTTCTCTTCTATTAAAACTCTCTCCATTATTCCATTCCTTTCCAACATAGGTATTCAACCGAAATTGTAAAGACTCTAACAGCAAAGACAGAAAGCCAATGGTAGTTACCACCAGCACCCTGATCATTGAGCTTTCTATTGAGGGATTTTAATGACTATTGAAAGTACTATACTTAATCTGTGGCTACCCGTGAATAAGTGTCTCTATAAAAATCGAGGATTCTGGTTCAACCCGGCCTATAAGTATCATATGCCTAATAAAGGATGTGTTAGCATTTTCCCAAGAATATTAAGCTCTACGTTGCTACTATTCCTGATCACACTCATATGAGCAATTGCCAAGACCTTCTATTCTTGATCATTTTTCCAGACATATCCCCATCTTCTCAGTTAGTCCAGCAACTCTGACAGCTAAAGTGAAAAAGAGACTCAAGACTTGTGACTACTAGTGATACTAGTCTGGTATAGTAAATCCAGTCATTGGCCGAAATATCGGTGGATCTTTATGAAAAAGCTCTCTCAACCTAACCTAACTTAACCTAAATTTTCAGACACATTATACTCAACTATTTTAAGAATAGTTCTCAATATATGTCAAGCAGCCTCGGTAGAGCAGAGAATAAAAACATATTATGAATATGGATTCTCAGTTTTGACCTCCGTGCCCCTACCTTTTTCTGCCCCTACCTCTTTCACACAAATACACTTTATCTTCTCTACTCACGAAACCTCTGCTCTTATTTTATTTATTACGAAAATAAACGAAATCTCAATCGAAATAAAAATGTTTAATTATGTCAGAGTAAGTTATAGTTTGTGTAAATGGAACTCTCTACTCTAATCTACATATATAACAACTTATTATTAAGCAATACATATTTTGCGTGCAATTTACTTAAACGGTTTGTTGCTCCTTACAGGAAGCGGAAACTGCCATTACGGCCATGAATGGTCAATGGCTTGGATCGCGTTCGATACGCACAAATTGGGCGACAAGAAAACCGCCAGTGGCAAAACCTGATGGTAAGTACAAAAAACAAAAATATACTAAAATGAAATATACTCGCGCTTTAAATTGTCACCCTATGCTACATCTAAACGAGATTATATATTTTTTTCTCCTACTTCTGCTTCTTCTCTTTGTACTCACACACTCATGTGACCTTGCAGTGAACGCTAAACCTTTGACATTTGATGAAGTCTACAATCAGAGCAGTCCCACAAATTGCACCGTTTACTGTGGCGGCATTAATGGAGCCCTTTCCGGCTTCCTAAACGAAGAAATATTGCAGAAAACATTTTCACCCTATGGCACAATACAAGAGATAAGGGTGTTCAAGGACAAAGGATATGCATTCGTGCGGTGAGTTGCAAATTGTAAAGAAAATTTTTCAAAAATACACAAAAAATGGAAAATTTATATTCATAGATTTTATTAAAACAGCGAAGGGGAGAAAAGTTTTATTGACTTTAGTAGGAGAAAAAGATAATGCGAAAGCAGCGAAAAAAGGGGTACCTGCGTGACTGCTGTAGGGGTTTGTTAAAGTTATATACGCGTATGTAATATCAAATTGTCTGAAATAATTATGCATATTTAAACAGCACTTTCCCCCGCGTAGTTTAGTTGTGTCACTTCAGTGTAACTTTCCATGCAGATTAATCGATATACTTGAGTGCTTATTATTATATGGCAAGCAATATTTAAAAAGCCAACAAGTCTTATAGAAAGCGAAATTTTTGTTGTTAATTAAACGAAGTGTGCAAGCCGCAATCGACATGAGCACAAATCAAAGAAAAAACACAAAAAAAGCAACAACCATTAAAAAGAAATATATATATATAAAAAAAGTATATGAAAATATTTTCCAATAACAACAACAACAACATCAATTATGAGTGGTAAATGGAGTCGGTTAAAGTGCAAAAACCACCAAGCCCCGGGGTCAAAAAGCAGCTGAATGTGTGAGCAAGCAGTAGTGACTGAGTGTATGCACATTAAGCCTCTTGCACCGCACTTTATTTCAACCTTTTCTTTTTCCTATTTTTTTTATTTCAATTTTTTTTTAGTCATTGCACTTTGTTGTTGTTGCTATTGAATGCACGCCATATCGTTGTATGTCGTTAATAAATCAACAACACTTTTACACAACAGCAACAACAACAATGGGCTACAACAAACAACTCGAACAACAATGTCGAACTACAGCGTAAAGAACCAAACAACAGAACCGCAATAACAGCTTAATGTAAAAACCGAAACCAAAATCGTCCTTGTTGTCGGCAACAGCCCGCACTGTACAAATCCTGGCACCCAACTGTACTGTACTGCACCATCAAATTGCAACTAACACACACACACACACACACACACACACACACACACACACACACACACACACACACACACACACACACACACACACACACACACAACAAAAACAAAGCAACAAGAACAACAACAAATGCAACATGCGCTTAACATGCTTTTAACAAGGCACAAAAGGCAAAACAACACGTAAAACAAATAAATAGAGTTTGGTGCAGAGCGCACGGTGAAAAAAAAAATATACAGCAACAACAACAAAAAAAACCTAATTTTAAGTGGTTTGCAGCAACGGCGTTAACCCCACAAAATCGAGGGTAACACAGCTGCCGACGATAGCTGCTGATAGTGTTTTAATGGTTTCGCTTGTTCCACGAAGCAACGCGCTCCGGGCAACGGCTACCAGTGGCTAAGGAACGTGCGAAGCAGAAAAATTACTGACTCCTTTTTGGCTTTGGTCATACAGCGACAGTGTTGGTCTTTAAGCCACTGCGACCCCAACACCCAATTCATTCATTTTAAGTACATACATTCAGACACACACATACCAACGCACATTTTATGCTTTTGTGCTTTGTGCAATACAAGTGCAGTTGTCCATTGCACAGTGCAAGTTGCACGCTCGTGTTGCATTGTTTTGTGTTTTGTAACATAATGAGCTCGGGGACTACAAGTGGCCTCTACAGCAGCAGCAGCAGCAGCAGCACCAGCTGCAATGCTGATGACGACGCTGACTGCCAATGCTGCATTACAATACTCTACTCGATTCAAACCCGAAAAGCCCCATACTGCAACCCTTGGCAATATTGTATTTGCTTACAACGCAACTGCGAAATAATTCCATCGACGCTTGTACCACTTTTATGCTTGTGTACTTGCAATAGACGCCGCTACTGCCACCGCTGCCGTTGTTATTGCTATTGTTGTTGCTGTTGCTCTTGCTGTTGCTGTTAGAAAGGCTACCCATGTGCCGGAATTGTAGTCGTCATCGCCATCGTTGTTGTTGTTGTTGTTGTTATTGGTGTTGGTTTGTAAAGTTTTAAAGAACGAAAATGCGCGATCCGCAAATGGAAAATAGAAAATAGAAAAAATAGTTGCCACCCCAGGCGGTCGGTTTAGTCTAACCAGCGTCCTTTCAAAGGTTAAAGCGCACATTTTGCATTTGAATTTACATTAAGTGGGCTGCCCTAAAGTGGGGAGACGGAGAGTGGTTCAGAATTAATGATGCCGTGGTTGTTGTGGCGGGAGAGCGCTGTTGGGAGTACAAAGCAATTTTAAGGGATCTTTTTTAGAGAATTCGGTCGCATTAAGCGGTTGTGATCTCAAAAGGCTTCTGATTAGCAGTAAAAAAGAGTTAGAGTAGTGAAAATGCCTATGTATAGTAATTTGTGGAACTCACTCTATCTCTATCTTTCTATCTCTCTCTCCATCTCTTTCTCTCTCTGCCACTCCAAATCTCCTAAATCCACAGCTTCTCTACCAAGGAGGCTGCTACACATGCCATTGTAGCCGTTAATAATACCGAGATCAGTCAACAACCGGTGAAGTGTGCGTGGGGCAAGGAGAGCGGCGATCCAAATCACATGTCCGCCATTGCTGGTCAAGCGCTGGCACAAGGTTTTCCCTTTGGCACTGCAGCAGCCGCTGCAGCAGCCGCCGCCGCCGCTTATGGTCAGCAAGTCGCAGGCTATTGGTATCCACCAGCACCCACATATCCGGCAGCAGCAGCGCCAGCGAGTGCACTGCCCACTGGCCAGTTCCTACAGGGTATGCAAGGCTTCACCTATGGTCAATTCGCTGGCTACCAACAAGGCTATATGGGGTGAGTACAAAGCTCAATTAGAGGTCTCCAAAGTGCAAATCCCATTAAAAATGTTTTTTTTATTTTCCCTCTTTCTCTCTTTGACTGCTTAGCATGGGCGTTCAAATACCCGGCACTTGGCAGAGTGTGCCGCCACAGGCTCAGTTGACCAGCGCTGCTGCACCACCGCAGCTCACTCAAAGCGTCGGTAGCGCATTGCCTCAAACGGCGGGTGTTGTCGCCTATCCGATGCAGCAGTTCCAGGTTAGTCCTCAGGTTAGTTTAATTTTCTATATGCGTAGCATACTTTTAGGTGTATCTAATAACATCTTTTAACTGGCTTTTGCTCATACTCTCATATCTCTTCAACACTATTTCACTTACTCACATTCTTTCAGTTGGCGGAAGACGAGTGGCTGGCACCGAGTTTACTTGTGTAGCTGCCATGAACATTGAGTAGTCACTCAGCAACAACAACAAATGCGACAGCAACGACAAGTGCAACGGCAGCAATAACAAATTTCAACTGTGCGTGCCCAAAGGCAACAACATTTGCGCTACAAACACAACAATCAACACTGCAACAACAAAAACAACACCAACAACATTGGATGCTTCAGCAGTTTCAGCAGGTTCAGCAGCTGCCGAACAACGAGCAACAACAGCAACAGCAGCAAGGGTACTACGATTTGTATAAGCAACAGCACGAATATCAAACACATCCACAACTACAACAACAACAACAGCAAGTGCTGTTTCATAGTTAAATTTTATAATAAAAAATTATTGTTGCACCCAGAAGCAAATATTTTTTTGTTGTCCGTTTGGTCTGTGGCGTATGCAGGCATATGAGTACATGACATTATCTATATATAAATACATGCATATATACATATATTAATACATATACATATGGGAAAAAAATTGAAGTCGGGCGCACGTGCAATACAAATTGACAGGCATATTAGGAGGCATAATGTGTAGACGGAAGCAGATATATGAAAAAGGAAAAAAGGACATTAGCTAATTGTTGACCTTAACCATTAAGTTATATGAAATTATAAATAAATTTTAGATATAAATTATGAAATAATGAAGTACATCATTATTATGTCTGTAATTTGTGTCTATTCTAGATGTAGAATTAATGATTGATATTGATTATTAACCAAGCTAACTGTGTTAGACTTAAGCGAACGGCGATTGTAAGGCATATGGAAAAAAGATAATGAAAAATTTTAGCTTCGAGTTAATGATAGTGTTAGTAGTTGATGAATATGCTGATTAACATAATCTTTCAGCTAATAATCATGTATATGTAAATGTAACTTTTTGTGGGCTTGAAAATTGTAATATGAATTTGTAGAGAATTAGTTGTTTAGCATTAGCAAAATGTGGTCGCGAAAAAATTTAAATAGGGAAATACACAAACCAAAAATTATCAATTAATTCGAGTGGTGGTGCCCGGAATTATAGAACAGAAATATGAAATCTAATATTTATGGGAAGTCGATTTGAACAAAAAAGCAGACCAAGCAAAAAGTTTCGAGGCAAGAATGAAGCTGATTAGGAAAGTACTATTTATAATATAAAAAGGGAGTTGTTGTATGGTGAAACAAAACACTATGAAGTGGCAGAAGTATCCATTATAAAAAAAAATACATACAATTCGTACATATAGAAAGACATATTTTTCTGCTCTCAGATAAATAAACGGTAGCCATCAATAACTACTCAAAATATTACTGTATTCCTTAAATAAATTTTCAAAATGAGTGCCATCTTTTAAACCTTTTCTGATAACTCACTTTAATGTCTTAAAACAGTTGATTCAAGAAAAAAATACCCAAAATTCATTTAACACTAAAGCTGGCCATAGACGACGAACATGCTCGTGTGATTTGTTCGTGTTGGAGAGTATGTCCGTCGTGAATGGCCGGCTTAACAGCTGTTTCATATGCGGTTTCAACGACCTTACAATTGCATCACAAACTTGACAGAAACTTCTTAAAATTCCTTGGTTTTTCCACGCCTTTCTATAATTAGTGAATTATAATTCCGGTGACTTTTTTGACAGCACGTAAAGAATTGAGAGAAAACAACAAAGTCAAAAGTTTAAACCAAATCAAAGTAAATCAAATTTAACAACCAAAAGCAAAACCAAAAATGAAATATAAAAAATTAATAAATATATATTTAAACATATATATAAAACCAAAACAAGCTACACAAAAGTTTTGAACTTAGTCAAATTGCACTATAATCCAAAATAGCTATAAATAAGTAAGTGTAAATGCACAAAAATACTACAAGGAAATATAAGGCAATTAAAACAACAAAAAATAAATAAAATTAATATACATTTTTAAATAAGCCATGAAAAAGTTGGAAGTTAAAAACTAGTAGGTTGAGCAAGCCTGCTCCCGTGTAAGCAGTCTAAGAGAAATGTTATGAAGGATGGGAAACAAATTATTTATTTACGCCGATACAAAAAGAAAAACAACAAAACAAATGGAACTATTTTTTACAAAATTTCTAAAACATGTAAAAAATCATTAAAATGGCAAAGTTAAAAGGCGCCATAAATGAATTAGATACTTGCAATAGGTATGTGTGCAAACAAGCGTCTCATTTCGTGAATTGTTAGTTTAAAATTTAAAAAGAAATCCCGCAAAAAAAAAAAATTTTATGAAAAACAATTTTAAAATAATAAAAAAATATATCTGTATAATTTTATGATCAGCAACTATTTAAATGTTTTAATTATAACACATTTAAATGAAATACATTTTTTTTTATTAAAAAGAAAACATTGAAATTAAAATCATTTAAAAGGGAAAATATTTAAAAGAAAGGCATTAATTAAATATAGAAATATAAAAAATTATATATTGAAATAATTAGAAGATAAAATAAATATATTTATGAACTATTTAAATGTTGAAAGAAAGAAATCATGCAACTTGTGAGGCAAATGCATACATAAACAAATTATATATATAGCTATAAATATATGAGACATAAAAAATTAATAAAAAAATAATTATAGCTAAAACACAAAACAAAACTGTAGCTGAAATATGTTAAAAACCAAAAGTCAAGAAAAAACAAGAGAAAAAAACGAAAGTAAATAAAAATATATATTTAGCATAATTATATTTAATTATGTAAAACTAGTTATATAAGCCATAAAATGATTAAATGTTGTGTATGTATATATGAGAATATAACAAAAATTAAAATAGAATCAAATAAAAATTATATAATAATAAAGAACAAATAAACACGAATTATAAAATATGAAGTAAAAATATATATTTATGAGCATGCAGCATAGTGAAATTAAAACAACAACAAAAACCAAAAAATTAATAAATAAAATAAATCCAGCAATAAATGCTAAATAAACCGATACCGAATCAATGAAAATTTGAATGCAAACAAACAAAAAAAAAATAATATTGTAAAAAAAACCACACAAAAATACAAATGCAGAAAAAAAAAATCAAAACAAAATGGCGCACGCCAACAAAAAAAGTGTCAGCGAAAAATGTAATCAAACCAAAAAATGTTGTTAAGCATAAGCAAGAACATATGTAATAGAGCGGCAAACCAAAGCAGACCCACACACACACAAACGCACACTGAAAAAACAATTAAACAAATCGACATACACACAAAAGTGGCGCACACATAAATACAGACAAAAGCACATGCATATAACTGATTAAACAAATAGACATAATTGCATTTGTAATTATTATGCTGATGATGTTGATGATGACTTGAAACAACAATAGTATGGAAATAACAAAGCGCGAAATGAGGTTAAGCACAACCATACGCACACACACAAAAATCAGAAACACACATCAACTGTCATACGAACAGACAACACACAAACAACAAAAAAGTATAGACGAGAAATAATCAAATAAAATGAAAAATGTTAATCAAAAATGTTAATTTTTCTGCTTTTGTTTGTTTGATTTGAGTTGTTGGTGTATTGTGGCAGCAGTGAATGGCAGCTGGCGCAACGACAATGGCTCATTGCAGCGTAATTAAAATCAATTCAATTAATTTAATGCTTAGGTGTAGATAAAGCTGATTAAGCGCGCTCGTGTGTGTTACGGTTGCGATTGTGGCAAGTTTTTAATTAGTTTAGTACTCACACTACAAGCAACGAAGCTGGGCTCAATTGCCGCCTGGCGAATTTGGTGATATTCAGTGCCATTACGAGCGCTTCGCCATTAATAACTCACCAGCGATTTGAGAATTGTAAGTCGAACGCCGAACAACAAGGAAACTGTGCTCGAATTAATTGCTAACGAAGCCTAAAAGCGTGCTGTGTTATTTATAGTGCAAGACACACGCCCACGTGCAATTAGAGTTTTGTATGGCAGATGAAGTGATAAAACAGTGGTAGCAATATTAGAATGAAGTGATTGTGAAGTGGTTTTGGTGGTGGTAAAATGGTGGTGCAGGTGTAACGAAGCCCGAAAGTAATGGAGAAGTAGGTGGAGCAGAGTGTGGAAGGTGTAAGTATGGTGAAAGGGAGGAAAAAGAATGGAAAGTGATGGCAAAATGGCGCAAAAGGCTGGCGAAAGGTTAGAAACGGGTGGCAAAAGAATGGCCAAAGGAGTGCAAAAGGGAAGCAAAAGGTATGCAAAAAGATGGCAAATGGGCTGTCGAAAGGGTGGCGAACTAATGTTGAGGTATTGGCGAAGGATTGGAGTGGCCGAAGAAGTGGTGTAGTGTTTCGGTACGAAGGATAAAACTACAGCGAAAAGATGGTTGGAGAAGTTATCGTGAAGTACTATCGAAGTGCTGTCAAAGTAAAGACAAAGTAATATCGCAGTAGTGGCGAAGTTGATGAAGCACTTCATCGAAGAAGTGGGGAAGCAGATAGTAGTGGTGAAGTGTTGAGGAAGTAATTGCGAAGGAGTAGTATAGTAATGATAAGACAACAAAAAATATTAAAAAAGTGATGGCCTATGGGTAGAGAATGGATATTGAAGAGTAGCGAAGTGTTGGTGAAGTAATGATCAACTAGTGGCGAAACTAGTGAAAAGATGTAGAAAAAGAAATGAGAGGTAGTCTCGAAGTACAGGCGAACTTCCCTATAATGAACTTTAATACAATGGAGCTCTCCCTATTACGATTTTATTTAAATTACACAGCTTTTTTGAGAACACAGCACTTCTATATAATGAAGTAATTTTTTGGGCCCGAGAGAATACACTACGGAAAGTTTGACTGTAGTAGCGTTATTATTTCAATAGGAAAAACTTGGCATTGTTGAAGGCAAATTGATATTGATTGTATAGTTGAGGCGTAATCTAAAAGCAAAGCAAAGTCGAAGTCACACTTGCAATAGAAGTAAAATCGAACGTGCACTTCCATAGAAATTGACGCTTGCCACACAGTCAACATATAACAGAGTCAGACGTGTTGGCACGCAGCTAGACTAGGGCATTCATCTCTGCTTAAATGACGCGTGGCCTGCAGAGTTGCGTGCTGGCTAAATGCTAAAAGCGGAATTTAACTTTTTTTTTCTACTTTATTGAACTGAACTGTGCAGAAAGTTGAGTGAAGTTGAGTTGAGTAGAGCTTGTTGTGTTATTATTTACTACAACAAATTATTGATACTTCTTCACTCAAACACTTCAAGCAACTTCACTACACTTCAAGTTCTTCTTTTGCCTGGTGCTTCTTATTTTTCTTCTTCGGCTACTATGCGGCTCTACAATTTGCAACGCTTCACCGAATGGCAACGCTAGGACGGAAATGAGCTCTATAAGCGAAACAGCGATTTGCCTCATTTCCTCGCGATTAAGCGGAAAAAGTAAGTGAGCACGTGATTTTATTATTGTCGTCATCCTGCTCGGTTCGGCTTCTGTGCTATGCATGCCGTGTAGCAGGAAAGCAAGTGACGCAGTCATTGTGGTAGCGGTCCGTGCTGTTGAAGCGTACTATTAATTGTGAAATATATGCAGCGGTTTTCATTAGCTTGGTTATTTATTTAAACGTGCCTGCCGAAGTTGCGCGTTATTATTTTCTGCATATGAGGGTTTCCGGCTGCAACATCTACATCATCGTTGGTGGTGGTATTGGCGGCATTGGGAACAAGCTAAGTCTAAGCCGGAACCAGTGCAGCTGCTGTTACCAATGCACCTGCAGTGGCGCAATGCAAGCATCAATTTTATATTCTCTTGCTTCACTCACTTTTTTCGAGTCTCTGCCCGTGTATGCCAGTCACGTAGAATGAAAGCGCAGCGCACTTAACCCGATGCTCGATACTGTTGCCGTAGCCGCTATCAATGCCCAATGCAGCTAACGAAACACCGTCATTTTCAGTACCCGTTTTCTGGCTTTCCAGATGGTGTTTTTGTATGCTGTGTACCGCATTTTATACCCAATCGTTTTGTTACATTGAACATGGCGCAGCGGAAACTGCAATTCTCCAAGAGTTTACGGCATTTTGCACTTTGCTGGCGCTGTTTAATATTCAACGCTGCTTAGCGCTGAAAGCAACAACAAACAAAACAGGAATATAAAAACAGCAACAACAACAAAATATAGATGTCACAAGCAAGAAAAAAAATTTTAGTAAAAAAATTTTGTTCCACAAACAACAAATGCCAAAGCTAAAAGTCAGTTTGCAGCGTCAGCAATGATTCCACGTGGAATCGGCTTTACTCGTTGCAATGCCTTTTCCGCCCTATCTCTTTCTCTGCCTAGCTATATAACACAGCCGCTATAAATCTTTTTATTATGCTTGTGTGTAGAATTCAGTCTGAATTAGCTTTAAAAATGTCAAGCTTCTCTTCAAATGCTCTACGCCAAGCCTCACTATGATTGCATCAATTTCCGTAGCATAAGCACCGGCGCCATTCGAAAGAGAGAAAAGTACTTTCTAGCCAATTTCAAGCGAAACTATTATTTACAGCGCATCTATAAAACTATAAAAAAGAATACATTTTGTCTATAAGAATAAACAAACAAAGCCACATGCCACTTTTGGAACAATCTATGCTGAATGAAGCTCATTTGGGCACAAGCATCCTGTATTTGGCTCATTTAGCGGCACTTGAGAATGCTTCACTTTACTTATTTTCTTTTTTTCTATTGTCTCGGTAACAGTTGTTTAGTTGAAGATACATAAAACAAACTACAAACTACTGTACACAGACAAGCAAAACTACAAGCAAAAATTTGTCTGTGGTTGGGCGAAAAAAGCGAATATTTTTATAGCGAAACTTTGAGTGTTCGGCTGTTTTATTATCCTTGCGATAGCGACACCGAATGGCAGTGCAACCAGGCAGGCAAACCAAGCACTCCGCGCATAGTTATGAAGTTTTCAGTTATGCAAATCAACATACACACACACACATTCACACACACCCATACACACACATACAAAAATACATGCATAACCCATTCAACTTGCAACAAGGCGCAATCTTCGCTGCCATTGCAGGTAACTTCATCTAAGTTACTCCTTAGCATTTTGCCACAACACTTTTCTTTGGCTTTTGTAGTTTTGTTTCTACTACAACTAAAATCTTTTTTCCCACAACGATGCTTATGCTGCTGCATTTGTTATTCTTGCATGCGGCATGCTACGAGGAGAAATAAAAAGTAGTGACTTTTAGAAAGAGAAATATTTTTTCGGTAAAGAAACATTTCATGGGTCAATGTGGTTCTCTTTTATCTCAAAGAGATTGTCCACGATTTTTTTCCAATTTTATTCTATGAATTAAGATTTGCCGAAGTGTTCACATTAGGAATTTGTATTAGGCAAATATCTTTATCCTATACAGCTAGTTTGGAAACAAAATATAATCGGGCCGATACAAAATCTGGAGTATATAAGTGTGCACATATCTTAGTGGAAGACAAAATATTCTTGGCCTTATTTTTCTTTCAAAAACTCTTTGAAATAAAATAAAAAGTTGAATTGCTACTTCTCTCTCTCTCTCTCTTGAAGAAAGGAGATATAGAGATAAGTGGATAAATAAATATTGTAAAAATATAGATAGATGGATGGATAGATAGATAGATAATAAATTGTTAGATAGTTAGTCAGTGAAAAGAATTGTGAACACCCTTGGGCCTGTTGGATACACAGTTAGGGCCCTGTATATTTTATTATTAGCTTGCATGAATACTAGTCAGTGACTTAACAGAGACATACTGTGGGGCGTAGAGTTAATTCTTGTTTTAAATCTATGAGGTGTGGCTTGCTTAATACACGGTGTTGAAATTCTGAAGAATCGTTCTTTCGACGCCAACCCATTGCCAACCCAACAAATGCCGTTTTACAATAAATTCATGTCAAATAATATAAAGCATGGGTCTACTGTATATGGTAAATAAATATACCATTTGAAGTAATATGTATTAATTTCGACAAATCACAGATTTATCGATCTACCCTAGTAACGGAAAATAATTTAAAATATTATAGTTCAACTCAAAGCAAACATATTTTTCTATTTAAGCAAGCCAAGTTTTTAATGTTCTTCCAAACATTTTTTCTGCTTATAATTAACATGAAATTCATATTTTTCTACTTCCTTTGATATGCTTGGCTCACAACGTATACGTGACACTTTAACAAAACACTCGATTCATAAGCATTAAATACAACGCGTATTGATGACCTCAGCTTTGTCATTATACTCGTACTCACAACGCACAACCCAATTTTGAGACAGCCAAGGCATAACAAAAACAAAAACAACGCCAAAACACACAACACATTCAAAGCAAAACGCTAATGACAAAATACGTAAATGAGCGTCACTAAAAGCAAATGATGCGCTCAGCTTAAAACGCCACAAGCGACACGACAAACCAAACTACGCCAAACAAAAAGTAAGATGGCCGCCAAATCGCTGCGCAACGCGCTTAGTGCATAAACCGCACTGAAAAGCAACAACAGAAACAACAGCAGCAGTGACGATGGCATCCATTAATTTTCGTATAACCACAAAATTCAAAATTGTTTATAAAGCAAGGCAAAAGCAGCGCTAGTGCCAAAAAAGCACAGCGTATGCCAAGGGGCAGCAATCGCTGTATGCTGCTGCTGCTTGCTTATTGTCGTTGTTTAGTGTCGCTGTGTTTTTGGTAATGGTGTTGGTGATGCTGTTGATGATGGTGGTGATACTGTTGTTGATTGTGCTGCTATTGGTGTTGCTGTGCTATGCGAAAACTACGCGCTCTGCCAAACAAACAACTATGAGTGAAAATTAAAATGAATTTTAACGAGTCAAAGCGAAATGTGTAAAAGCGATGGCAACGGCGGCGATGATGGCATACCAAGCGCAACTAAACGAAGTCAGTTCAGTCCAATCCAAGCCAAGCCAAATTGAGCCAAGCTGAACTGTGTTCAGCGCCGCAGTCCATGAGATGCCAATGTCTACGTTCTGTGTTCCTATGTTTGTTTATTTGTGTGCGTGTGTGTCTGTTTTTGTTTTCACATGCCGGTCAAATATTCAAGCGCACTAAATTATACGCAGTATGCATGCAACGCCCATAGCTTCGCCTCATCTCATCTCATCTCATCTCATCTGGTCGCGACACCCCAAGTCATGCCATTCGCTTTGCTGTGTGCTTTCATTTGAAAATTGCGAACAAATTACGTAGAAAACTATTATCGTTAGCAGCATGTGTGACAACGCTTCGATATCGCTGCGCGTACAAAACTAACTGTACTCCATTCATTCAACCCACTTAAGCCCCATACCCAAGCCCAGTTTGCACCACTTTGAACTGAATATGCAGCCGCAGACGCTTTGACACTAACGCTTGAGTACCTCTCGAGTACTCAACCGACTCGCCTCGGGTGGTAAAATCTAACACAGCAGACTGTCTATGTTTGTGTTGGTATGTTAAATGATAGGTATATGCGTGTGTGTCTGTCTGCACTTTGTTGGCTTTGCTTTTTGTGCTTTTGCATGCGTTCGTTAAAATTTCGTTGCCATGTTAATGTTGTTAGTTGATTTCAGTAGTTTTGGCATTGCGAACGCCTCGAGTGAACACTACGCAAAACAATGCACCAAAACCCTCAACCAAACAGAATGACATGGAAGAAGGGATAATCGTGATGCGTTGCTGAGTCGCAGCTTTGCCTGCAAGCTTGGTCATTTGTGTCGTTTGGTTTGGGAAATGCGTGCGACAACGTGCTCTGCGTTTATTTTTGTGCTATTCAGGTGCTGGTTTAATACATACAGATGCCCTAACATAATGCTGACTATGTGTATCTATGTCTGATTGTAAGTTATGTGGTACATTTTCAGTGAGCTGACAAAAAACAATACACCAAAATTGACTTCGCGCACAACGGGCACACAATTGGTTGTGCATAATTGTAGTGTTCTTAGCACATAAGCCAGTCTTGTAATTACATCCTTTACACCTAAGAAAATTCGCTTAAGAGGCACTTTTATCGCTACACAATCAAATAATTCAAAGCACTTCAAATGCACACAGCAAGAATGAGAAGGACATGGAGTAAAATAAAAATAAAAGCACAATAGGAAAATTCTGCCCACCTTGCAGAAAGCAGAACAAAAACAATCCAAGAAAATTAATGACTCTTACAAGGAATTTTAATAAAAATCCTAGCGCAAGAAAAACAACATAAAACAACAACAACAATAAATAAGAACAATAATGAGTGCAGCTGCCAGCTGACTGCATTTGGTATTTAGTGAGAAAAACATTAACACACTAAAGAGAGTTGCGAAGTAGATGAGCAGGGGGCACACCCCGTGCGAGTGTAGATAATGCGAAGGCATGGAGTCACTGTCATAATGCTGCAATTGTTCATTATCCACTAATGAACAAAAAGTGTGGAAACCTTGCATACACACAAACCAACTAGCAAACAAACACAGGAACACACATACACACGGTAGCAGCAAGAAGTAGACAACTGACAAGCATACTTTTAGGTGCAGCAGGCAAAAGCTTAGCTTCAAAGTGAACAACAAAAAACCGTTAGCAATGGCATCAACACAAAAAGCAAAGCTACACCACGTTGCTGCTGTCAGTAGCAGTCAGGCGCGCAGTCGGAGTCTTAGCAAACGCAGTCGCATGCACTGTCACAGCAAGGATATGAGCACAAAGCGGTTGTTTAATTTTTCTTTTTCTTTTTTTTGCTAGCTTTTGTTTTTAGTGTGCTGCACTGCACTCCGGCGCAGTGCATTACGTGGAATTTTTGAGGCGCTTAAGCCATGCCATAAAATACCACCAAAGGCAGACAGTTAGGCAACCAAGGACTCACATATGACAGTAGCTGCTTTTTCGTAGTCTTGTCCTTGCTGCGAAAAACCAAGTGTAGCTGGTTGCTAATGCCGCATGTTTCTTCGTTGCTCCCTTTCTCTTTTTTCTATTTTTTTTTCTTTGTTGTTCATGGTACATTCTCTAATGACAATTGTTTTGCCATATAAATTGCACAAGTGCAGAATATTTGCCTTTGTTTATGCACGGCGCCGCGCCCGTAAAATAAAAGCAACTAAACAACAAAAACAATAACAAGTTTAACTTTTCTCAAACATCGTGTCCTGCACCTGCTGCTCGCTGCCAACTCACTAAGCCTTACGCTTTGCTTGCCACACCCTTTTATGTTTCATTAGACCTTTTCTCAGCTTACTCTCATTTTATTATCATGCTCTAGTAGCATCTTTCATTACACTGCCCTCCCTTCTTGTCCAACGTTTCGGCAATTGGCAGCAGTTGCATTCAATGGCTTTTGTGCAATTCGTGATATTTGATAAAATTAAATGACGTGAGCTATGGAATTAGATTTCTGGCAATCAACTGACTAACGCGATGCAAAATATAACATGCCATGGCTGTAAAGATGACCCACTAAGGGAAGGTATGGGCAGAGACCAACAATAGGAGTTGTTGTTGAATTTTATTATATATATCTTTTTTAGGGCCAAAGGCGGGAGAACACAAAATGTAAGATAGGTGATTTTCTTTGTGAGCAGTTTTACAATCAGCGGAGCTATGCCTCTCATAAGGATCCCTATTTTGCTTTGTCAAACACCAATATTTATTTATGGGGACCACGTTTAAAAAAAATAAAAAAATGAAATGAAATGAAAGTCCAATTTGTTTTTTTTTTTTTTTTGGTTCTTCTTAAAGGAACAACCAAAGTAATTCACTAGAGTTTGGAAGAGCAATTTAAGCAAGATATACCAAAGCAGATGAAATAAATATTAAGAGGATTATTTGATTGATAAAGTCAGCCGCAAACAACACGTTCTGTGGAATAATGTTGTCTACTTTATTGTTGATCTATATTAAGTCCATTTATAATTCTGGTGGTTGCCACAACAGATTGTCGAAAATAAATAGGAGAATAGTGTGCTCAGTTACTCTCTGTATCAAGCCTCCTCAACTTTGATTATCACTTACTTACTAGTTATGTAAATGAACTATAATATTCGTATATAGATTAGCACAGAATACTTTTGAGCTGGCCTGGAGTGCTGCTCAAACTATACAGATTTTTTGTTTTATTTTTATTTTTATACTGGAGGGTACCCGGCGCGTTGCTGCTTCTTAGCATGCTCTCCGAGTGTTGTGTTATATCCAGGCGCCCCATGTTTTCGTTCTCACCGTCTTCTCCATTACTTTCCCTACCTAAACATGATTCTCATTTTCGGGAGTTACTTTTCCGTCAATCGATTAAAAGCCATCCAGGAAAAGTATAATTTTTGAAACTAAAAAAAGTTTGATACTTATGGAATTTTTTTCCCATAAAATTTATGTTACACATAGCTTTGACCTTCCTCAACAAGCATAAGAACTTGTAGCTCTTTCTACCCTAAGCATGTTTACATACAATACCAATGTTTACTTTAAACTAAACGCCTATAACTCGCAGATGCAGTTAAAGATGACAAAATTCCTCATAAACTGGCTATGTCAATGGCACAACCACTAAAGCCACATTGAGAGCCGTACTCTTTAAACCAACTTAGCTATCAGTATGAACTAAGTAAACGCACTAGCATAATTAAACCACTTCGTAGACCTTGCACTTATTTATTTCGCATACGCAAAAAAAGGAGGTGAGAGCTTCTACCCTTTTGAGAAGTGTAAAGAAAAAATTGCAATGATTTATGCATTAAACTATTCCATTTGAATTATGAAAACGAATGTCACCAGCACATTTACACATCTTTTTTCCTAGGCTCTACACTAATGTTACACATATTTAAAGCATGCAACAAGAGACAAAGTCGTAGGACTAACAGAGTGACACCTCAGGCATGCATCAAAGGCATTTGCTTTATTTAAAACTAATGTGGAAGTGGAAAAAACAGTTGCTACAATAACAATAATAACAACAACAACAAGTGAAAACAGCAGCTACAAATAAAAATCAGCATAAGAAAATGAAAATGTTACGCCGCAAAGTATGCAACACAATGACAGCAACGACGTTGGTAGCAGTGGCGGATGTGGTTGCGTTGCGTTGCGTTGATGGTTGCGTTGAAGTTGAGGCCGCTGCACCAAAATGTGTTGGTTCCAGTGTACTTTTTGTCGTCTGCACTCAGCGACTGAGTGAGTGACGAATTTATCCCTATTTGCATATCATTTTGCAAGTTAACGGTGAATGCGTTTACCACACCGGGAGCCACACACACACACACACAAAAACGATCATACGAACTGATGTACTAACGGAACTCTTTCCCACTATAGCGCAGATGTATGTGTGCATATGTATTTAGTTTTTGCTGCTGCATGCGTATGCGTGCTTGCACCTGGAGCTCTGGGTTAAAATGTGCCGCAACTGTGCAAATATGTAACATTCTGCTAATGTAAATTTATTGTTTAACAGACTTGCAAAAAATGGAAAAAAACTTCAACAAAAAAAAATAAATAATAATAAAAAGTTGGCGTCAGCAATGCTTCCTGCCAGCCTGACTACTAAGTGTGCAACCAATGTCCGTCGGCAACAATGGCTAGCCACATTTCGCCTACTTTTTAGCACACTTCAAATAGTAATTCTTCTCTATTATGGTCATACAGGTAAAGACTACCCTATGCATAAATAACACTGCTTATACTTCACAAATATCTGTCCATGTTCCCACGATTCTGATAACAACGAAGCCCACATATAGGAGAGGCCGAATTGTCAAGGACAAAAGTTAGTCGATCAGCAGAGCTCTCACACTTCAATAACAAAAACTATGTATCAGTAAAGAAACCAAAAGCCGGTCTTGTGACTAAGAAATAATAAGCCATCTGAACTGCTATTGTATATTAAATAACTGGCGCAAAATGTATCTTTAAAGAACTGTAAGTCAGCACTGACGTGGAAGACAAAAATATGTCAAATTTTTGTTCGTAAAGTCAACAAGTTTCTTCTGCATTACCCAAAAACACCTTAACTTTAAGCGTTATCATTACATGAGTCACAGGTCATTGAGAATCACCAAAATGGAATGACTGACGACGTATTGGGTAGAAACTTTTGAATAAGGTTCTCAATTGTGAATATAAGTAATTCCCCATTCTATCATATTATTTGTAAGGTGTACCTTAAAGCTACAGGTAAGTTAAGGCACTAGAAAATTAGGGGTGCTTAAGACAAAGTGGCAGAAGCTGGGTAACACTTAGAATCCGTATAATAAGAAGTAAAGTGTTACCACGATCCTAAGTCAGATGTTTGAAGCCAAGTAATGCTGAGAAAAAAATTTAACAGAAAAACAGAGATAAGCTATGCTTAGCTTATTAGCAGTTCCACTCAGTTGTTGGCAAGAAGGGCTGCAGCAAACTTAAAGACAACTCAAACAACAATGAAAAAAAGTTAATAGCGAGCGAGAAATTTTATTTCTATCACGTGTACGGTGGTGAATTCTTCTCTCTTTCTTTCTTTTTATTTTTGGTTCCCATGTTTTAGTTTCAAATTTATCCTCTATTTTATTTCTAACCGTTCCGCACTGAAAGTTTGTAGAATCCTTGTAATATTGTTCTTATTGTGCTTGAAGAGAATCCCACATTCATCGTAGCCGAAGGTAGCATTTGTAATTTTTTTTCCTTTTGTCTTTCATATTATTTTTTCACTTTTATATTTTAACAAATATGCGCGAAATTACGCCACAAAAGTTGCGCTTGGCAACTTCTTAGCCCCTTTTGCTTCTTGCAGCGGCTTTAGACACGACCCCAACCATAGTGCCAATTTACCGTGCCCCTACCTAACGTAGAAGTGCAGTGGCATACAATAAATCTAATTTGCGTCGCATTTAATGACTTTGTCCAGTGCGAATTATGCGCGAAGTGGCATCAACGTCAGCGGCAGCAGCAGCAACGGTGTAGCAAAGTGCAACACTGTTGCCACGGGCATACTCGTAATGTTAATGTTAGTTGGCAACGCATTGTGCTAAGGGATTGAGTGTGCTTGTTTGTACGGGTGTGTACTCTTATATGAATGAAAGACGTAGCCATATTTAACGCTTAAACGTTGCTGGCCACGTTGCCACAGCGAAAATGTTGCGCCACGCTCACATTTCTCGTTTTTAGGTAACCTGAAGCCCATAAAGTAATTAAAAACGTTAATTAGAATTATGTGACAAAGTTAATGTAAATTGTAAATTAAACAATAAACTGTGCGGCCAACCCATAAGGGCTTTGGCAAGTGACAGTTTCATATATTTTGCACGTGCTGCGGCCGAGTTTGGTTTGTCAATGCTAATTGCAATTTATGTCTTAACTGAACAGCTTTAAATGAACAAAGGTAAATAATATTTAACAAGTCACGCCCAACTATTGGCAATAAAATGCGAAGTCATTCAAATGCCATTTTTCCATTCATTAATTCAGAAAATCCAAAAGGACACCCTTTACATTCATCTGACAAACGATGACAATCTATGAAATGAGACGCATCAAACGCTTGAATCAATGCACGCAGACGCAGGCATATGAAGAGTGTGTATTGCTAAAATATATAAAAACTAACGACTTTGGAAACAAAAAAGTAAAACGAAGCCAGCCACGTTGAGCGTGAAACAAGCGTGATTCGGGCGTTGTCGTTGGTCTGCATGCGCATTTGTTGCGTCCTCGTGATTTGCCTGATTTATGCGCTACGATAAGTGGTACATTGCACCCACACACACACAGACTTACATACACACAGTAATAGCTTCGTTTCGCCTGGCAATGCAAATAAAACACTCGTATTATAATCATTGATAACTGTAATGTGCCCGCTTCACTGTTCATTGCCTCATATAAAATATGTAACGGATTTTATGATAAATTTACAATGGCCATGGTGTTGCGCTTACAAACACACACACACTCTAATTCTGTTGAGCAAATAAAATCAGAGGAATAAAAATGTTCAAAATGTACACAAATAATTTGCATATCTGAATTTTGTGTCATTCTGTAACCACTCCTCTCTCTCTTTCTCTATCTCTCTCTCTCTCTCTCTCACTAGACCACCGTAACCCATTCACTTACACAAGCCTTCAAATTCTATTTCATAATGTTCGCTGTCCTTGTTACCACCAGCACACTCACTTCTCCTGCAATGCATTCGTTTTCTTCCTGCAATCTTATTGCCAGAATCCATTCGCTTGTTGCTGGTTTTCTTTTTTACGAAGTCTTCAGCCACAATCACATATTGCACAACACATGCACGCACAACATAAAATTAAAAATTTGAGAGCCCATTAAATGAAGCAAAAAAGAAGAGTAGAACGAAAATGGTAGAGAAGGAATTCTTTCAGTAGAAACTCTTCTTAGTTACACTGACAATTGTTTGCTACGGTTTTCGAATAAGTCCTAGTCTCTCTTGACACATCAATGATCACCAGATGCCGCCTAAAATTCTAATAAAAATTCACCGCTGTTGACTGAACGCACACTGCTTAGTAATGGAACGAAATGAGACGCGAGAGTGGAAACGATCAATGAAGATCAAGTCAATTAAAATTAAGAAATCCCCTCATATAATTAATAACACATAATTCAAGGTGTTTGCAAAAAATAAGGTGACTTCTTGTTTTTTTCGGGCTATGCCTTATCGATTTTCAATTTTTTTATTTTATGTTATTATATATGTCCCTAATATGTGTTGTCATTGTCAACCATTTAGCATTTTTAGTTTGACTTCGACAGACATAACGATTACACGTGTTTCTCTGTTTTGGAGATTCGTTGCAAACTAAAAAGTGGAACCGTAATCATGACTCAACCATCGTATTCACTGGACTGGACTCCCTGTGACTTTTTAAAAAGAACCTTGAACGGACGGGGGTTTGCGCCAATTGATGAAATATAGACTGCATCGCTAGAAGAACTGAAGGCCATACCAAAGAGCGCAGAAGTGATTCGAGAATTCGAAAAAGCGCTAGAACAAGTGTATTATATCTGATAGATTGAGACAAAATAGACATTGATGAATAATTAAGTTTGCCGAGAAAAATAGAAAATCACCTTATTTTTTGAACACACCCCATATGACTCTAGCTTTATTTTCATGTAATTTATGGGATCATGTTGTTTTACACCGTTTACAGGCAACTTGGCTTGGCAATTTATATTTGGCTTTAGCTTTAATTTGAGAATTTTGTTAAAAATATGTGTATCCCTCTTGGACGGACACTAGCTTACATACAATGTTCACCATATAAAAAATTTTAAATATATTATGCTATACTACCACAAAGTAATTACTAGCTCCTCCTCTTATTGTGCAACCGTACCCTTTGGTTAAAAAATTATACGGTTCAGACGCAAGTTCGAAAAAAGGGGTATAGATCTAGGGTGTGCCCAAATGCAATAGGCGCTCGGATTCCATCTCGACAAAAGTTGGTTTCTGTTTTAGAAAGCGAGTATAACATCGATAATGATAAGCGAGTACTATTTCTGGAACAGATAAGTCTCAGTGCAGAGAAAAGGAAACGGGTTTGCAGTCCTGTGGTGTTTCTTTTTATATTATTTATTTATTTCCTTTTTTGGTTTTCCGTTTCTAACTGATTTGATTTTGATAATATTTGACAACTCAAAAGTCTGACATACGCAATCTCAATGAAATTATTTATTAAAATTCCTTAACGTAGTCCAAACACAATACAAACAGCGCAGAAAACAGCAACGTCGGAATGACATAAATAATGAAAATTGCCTCGCTTTGATTTTGCTTTTGTGTGACTTCCTTCTTAGCCGGCATTAACGTTGACGCATATCTCCTTTGTGCAACAGTTCGCCTCGACTTGACTCTTGACTCTCAAATCTCTCGACTTTGACACTTGCTTTTTTAATATTTAATAAACAAATCAATGACTTTGTTCGCACTCACATAGTAATCTTTACACTTGCACAATGATTTGCATACGCTTTCAAATTTTCTGCACAATTAAAACAAACGCACACACAAACGAACGCACACAGATACGCACTTTGTTTTATTCAGGCATACGAAAATCGAGCGGAACCAAACTAAACCAAACCAAACCAGAAAGCCGAGCATCAACATAAAATATTCAAAGGCGGCAAAACCAAAAATACAAATAACAACAATTAGGTTGATTTAGGTGTGTCTGTGTGTGTGCATGTGCCTTTGTCAGTGGCAAAAGTTAAAGCCATTTACAAGTACTCTGCTGATCATTGTGACAATGTACGACCGACCGCAAGACAAACTCATTTCTTATGCTAAGTCCTGTTGTGGCAGTGGGCACAGGGAATCCACGACACGAAAGGACTTTAAATGTTTTGCACTCAAACTGTGCATAAATTTAAGTGCGACACACGAGTTGAGAAATTATGTTGCTTTGGAATGCGAGAAAAGTGTGGCCTTTTACGCCTACTTAGCTTGACTTGACTTGAGCTGAGTTGCGTTGAGTTGTCGTCGTTCAAGATTTAATTCCCCCATGAAACCAAACTGAATCTTTAATGAAATGCCAACAAGCATGCCGAATAAGTTGCTTGTTACTTTTGTTGTTGTTGTTGTTAACCATGCTCTTTTCTCCAGTTACACTTGCCACACCCACACCCACACCCAGTACAAGTTGAATAGCTTAGCCACAGAACCAACAACAACAAAAATAACCCAAAAGCCTTTTGTCTCTGATCATTTTAGTGTAAATTTTATTTGGTTTTGCGGCACTTACATTAAATTACTTATGCAAAGATTACCATAACACACACATACACAGGTGCATTTATTAATTGTTTCACTTGCACTGTGACTACACACGAGTATTGTCGTCCATGGCATAGTTTCCTTACGCACTTTTCACACGAACATTCTTCTTCGTTCACATTTGTTCGCAGCAAACTGTTAAGTAATTGTTTGGAAAACCAAACCACAAAGCATAGTAACACCCCCTCTCCAACAATCCTTTGTCAATCATCCCTCAATCAGCACATACTCGTACATTCGTTTTGTATGTGCAAATGACACTTTTTGGGTATTCATTAAATTTATTACAAGCCCCGAGATTCGAATGCTCAGCATCGAGTATCTGCGTGTGTTTGTATGTCTACTGGTATGTGTATATTGTTGTTAATGTATACTTGTACGATTTATTGTGTTTATTTAAAATGCATTCATGCCACACATTGCGGCAGAGTGTTTTGTAATTGCCATTATCTGATTACATTTTGCATTTTATGGCGCGACACATCGCTGCGCAGCCTCTTATCGCGAGATCGCTTTGCTTTTCACTTTTATTTCAACAAATTTTTTTTCTTATTTTTTGGTTAGATATTGATTTATGTTATCATTATCTGCACTTGAAACGTGTTTAACGCGCTAATTCTATACTTGTTTTGTCGCACTTCAACTCTATGGAATGTGTGTTAACATCTTTGGGGGGTTTGTGAATGATACTCGAAGAGCAGAAGAGCAATCACAGGAAGTAAGTATTACTTTAAGTTAATCGTGCGTCTATAAGATCAATATTTGAAAATAAATAATACTGCCAAATAAGCAACCCATGACAAGCGATAATCAGTGCTTCATGTTAGTCGAGAGCATGAAGTACATTATTACATAGTGGTATGGGTGATCTGAGGTGCTTGCATTAATTCGGGTCATTTTTTCTTATTGTAAAAAGGTATTTAGTGAGATAAATTAGTACAATGTGTATTATTCAACAATGGTATTTTTGGCAGCGAAACAATCTTCGATCCACTTTCGTACTTCCTCAGCATTTCGAAACCGTGTATCAACCAAACCATGCTGCATGGATCTACATAAGTGGTTACCAGAATGCGCTATATCTGGAGAGTTCGCTGGGTGCGATAGCACTTTCCATTCGAACTCCGACATGCAAGAGGGTGACTTTGCGTCTATTTGAAGTTCGTAATATACTACTCCTTACTGATTCCACCATAAACACAGCAAGACCTTATGACCACGAATATTCGGCTTCGGTACCGCTATGGATGTCTCTTCTAGCTTCACCTATGACTTATTGCGCTTGACATTGCTGTAGTAGACCTACATTTTATCGCTAAGCTGTCTGCCAGTTGCCTGAGAGTTTAATCCGCGTCTCCATCCACTAAGTCTTGCAATTCATTATCTTCGAACTTTGTTGATTTATCAGGACATTATTTGTCATTGACATCAAAATCACCACATTTTAATTGTTGCAAAACAAACCGACGATTGAAATATGACGGATCAGCACCGTCACAATTTTCTAAACACATTTACTGGCTTTGGCAGCAGATTTCTTCAAATTCAATAAAACCTTAATGAGTGTTGTTCCGAAGTGTTGCGAAGTCAAATATGCGAATTGCTTTTGTCGGCGCTGGTCGCTGAAAAAGCTGATGAAACGGTTAAGTGGTTCCTCTAAAGCAATCAAGTGCTACCGTTCAGAATTAGACAATAAAAACGGCGGATACGTTTTATATAATTGTCGTGTCATAATGCGATGAAACAATAGACGCACATTTATAATTTTATCATACCCTAGTTGATAATTTGATCATGTCGTTATTATAAATATTATTTTTTTGTTTTTAGCAGTGCCATAGAAATAATTATACACATTACCTTGATATTAAAGCAGTGAAAATGAAGATCATATTCATGAGCTAGTCCTGTCTATAACTTCACAGCGCGAACTTTAGTTAGATCTGTGCAGTTATCATTATTAAGTAGCTCTATGTTAAAACATGTATTTCCATTTTAATTAATTTATTTATTTATCTTTTTTTTTTTATTTCAATTTTTATGGTTATTTCAAATAATTCAAACCCAAAACTCAAATTAGCAGTTCAGCCACTAACCGCATTTCAGACAAAATTTTATGGAATTTTTCAATATGCATTTCGATGAGATTAGCTGAAAGTTGAGAGCCATAATTATTTAATAATAATTGATAAGTATTTCACTGGCCTTTGAAATGGTGAAATAGCATTTAAATTGGTTTATACGAAAATTATTGCCAAAAACATTTTGATTTCATAGAATTATAATTTATCTTTTTTCAATTTTTTTTTTTGTTGCGGTATACCAACAAAGCAGTTAAAAGCATTTTAGAGCACTACAAGCTGACGTGCTCGAATTCTTTGTCATTGACTTTATTAAAGTCCGAGCAACAACAACTGCAGGTCGGCATAAACTCAGTGCAAAGAACAAAAGCAATAAATAAATAAAGATGATGACGCTTTTTGCAACAATAGAAATACAATGCACACACACACATGCAGACAGAGAGCGAAAAGAAAACCGCAACGTGCACAACACGTACGAGAAATAAAAAAAGGCGTTCTTCGAGCACCGCCATTTTTGTTTGCCTTTACTATTTTGGCTTGGCTCTTAGCAATTCTGTACTATACCTTTTTATTGTGTTGCTTTTTTATTACTTACGATGCTTTGTTTTTTAGTTTCGCTGCTAGTTTAAGTTCTTTTGCTGTTGGCCATATTTTTTTTATATTTTTTTTTTCAGGTTGTGAGCGCACATGCAGAAATTTTGCATCACACGCGCCTGTCAAAGCTTGCAGTGTTGTCATTTATTTGCCCGATGCCAACAACAACAACAACCATGACAAAAATCGTACGTGTACATGGACGGTACAATTTTGAATGCGCAACGCTGAGCAGCAGCAGCAGTAACAACAACAACAACAAACAACAACGAAACCCTTTTTGAATTTTTACAAACTTTGCACTTCTTATCGCATGCGGTGGCCACAATTTTTTTGTGCTGTTCATTTGCTACGACTCCAACCAACAGGACATCAAAGCGCGTACACGTTTTGTTGCAAAACTCAGAACACACGCTTGCAGGACATTCGCTCACACGTTTTTGCTTTGCTTTGACTCATTTCGAACGTCTACCTCGAACGCTCCAACTACCACAGGCCGTTACAGACAAACTTGTCTGTTTGTCTGCCGCATGTTGCGGCACGATTAAAATGTGCCACACAAAGGAATTATTTAATACACGTTTCACCTTCTTCTCTACTCTTTTTTTTTGGCAAAATTTTTATTTGCGCTGGGGTTTTATTGTATGGCGTTTTGTGCCACAAGGACAACGGGTGCGAGTCAAACAAAGCTGAGCCGCATTGAGCTGGTCGCATATTTGCCACAAGCAAATAATGTCAGTTTACCGCTTTTTGCATGTGTAGTTGAGTGAGTGTGTGTGTATGAGTTGATACTCAAATATTTGATGTAACTCTTGTCACTTAAGCAAATAACGAGCAGCCAGCCACACGCACGCATACACACAGAAAATATCGCATCACGTATACGCAAAGTGTGACGCAAAGCCATAAAAATCGCAACAAAAAATAATAAAATAAAATGCAAATAACTGTAAATACTTTTTTATCTAAAACGACGCAAGAAATGTAACGCATTTGCATGTGTTTTATATTTTATTACACATCAAAATCCCATAGATAATAATTTAATTTGCAACGCAGTCGACCAATCGGGACGCCGGTGTAAGCAACTTTGTGGGCCTAACAAGTTCAAGACTTATTTGCATGTCTTTGAAAACTCTCCTGATCACTTAGTGCTGATCAAAAAGAAAATCTACTTCAATGTGTTACAAACCTCATGACAAAGTGACAATGCTATCCATTGCGCCAAGCGTATAAAAAGCAGAACAACTTTTGGTGGCGAAATTTTATTTACTAGCTTCACAGGTGAACAAGTTGAACAAACCACTCACAACGCGCCATGGCATGAATTCAGCAAACAACAGCAAATGACAAAATATGATGTGATATATCACAATGGCGAAATATCAATGTGGGCGTGCCAAACACCCAACAAACCAAACCGAACCAAACCCCGACACATACAAAAGTAAAGCTATAAAATTCTATTTTACGACTTTCGCGTTCGCTTCGTGTAGTAGTATATCTACTTCTGTGTGTGTATTTATATGTGCCATTAGGTGGAGGTTTGTGTGGAATTTGTTGCCAAGCATAAATTACTGGCTTAAGTGCAAGGGACAAAAATGAAATAAAATAGAAACAGCCAAAACCAATGCAACATTGAAGAGTTAAATGAGGCTACAAATGCGCTCATTTACACACACACACGAGTGAATCCTCCAGATGAGGTTAAAGTTCAATGACAATAAAAAATAATGTTAATGCCAAATGAATTTCCACTCGTGCACGTTTTTATTTCATACATAAGTATTTATTTATTTATTTTGAGCCATTCGTAGCTGGCAAACATTCAGCTTCAACAATTACCATTGCCGCGCGCTTATCTGTGCAATTGGCCTGAAAAGACACACAGACACACACACCAATATATATTTTCTCACACACCCACTCATCGACAGCAACACTGCAATGTTACTTTGGCGCACATTTACCTTGGCAATAAGACTCGTAAAAATCTTATAGATACTATCGGAAAATAACGATAGCGATTGCCAATGGAGTAAAAATAAGGGAGCAGCAAAAATAATGGGCGAGTAAAACGTAAGAAAAATAAGAAATCAAAGTAAGCTCGACATTTTCTTATAGTTTCTTTATTTGATTTTACCGCACGGCAGTTTTTCCAGAGGTTTTCCGTGCACCAGCGCTGTGGTTCGACCACTGATGTTGGCAAATGCTTATGGTTGATCATTTTCTTGCTTGTCGATAAGTGCAGCATCATTTGCCTTAAACACAACTACATATACACCCACATAAATTCACACACAGCTACATTGAAACACGAAAACTTTTATCCGCTACTGATTCTTAACATCCACCCATGCCCAATCCCCAACCACACTGAGACATACGAGTAGTGCAGTCCAAATCAACGTGGTCGCGCGCCAACCCAGGCAGACTTAACCTGACTTTCAGTAAGTAAAACATACGCCGTGCTATAAAAGCTCAGTTAAAATCAAGCAGAAGTAGCATGATAAGGAGAGATAAGAAGCAGAGTAGTTGGTTGGTAGTTTAAGCATAGTTGAAGGGTAGTTGAAGGGTAGTTGAAGACAGACATCAGTAAGCGTAACAGACACAAGTCAGTCAGCGCAATTTAAACTCGTTACGTGCCACTACCGCTGGAAGCGGCTTAACGAAACCAAAGGCACAACCAAAGTCAGTCTCACCGTGTGGCAAGCTCTTTGGTGCTCATTGGTGGCTGCCACCAGATGATTACCAGAGGTTACAGATGCTAGAGTCCCAGAGTTGTCAAACGTTTTTCTGCCTGATTTGCATCGAAGCCTATTCGCAGTGATACTGTTTTATTATTATAATCAGCAGTGACAACGTCAACGTCATTATCATCATTGGCATCATTGACAACATTGACATTTTCGTCCCTCGCACTTTTTATCCATGTCATGCTTGCATGTTTATCTAATGTTCAAATTATGAATGAGTTGGCGTTTATCGTCTCTCCCGCTGTGCATGACTTGCGATATTTTCCAGGCTCAAATCGATTTCATGACATTCCCTGCTCTGCTAAGCGATTCGATCCGATTGAACTGGATTCCAATAATTTGAAATCGCTTCTTTTTCATTTCTTCATTTGTTCGTTTTCCACTTCTAATTTTTCATTTTTTTGTTTTCTGTACGACAACGTGTCGTATGCACGAATTCGCATTTGCCTGCACACTCGTAAGTTTTACCACTTTTCGGCGTTCACGTTTTGATTTTCATCTAATATTACTGATTAGCAATATAATTATTATTATTATGCGAGTGCTTCATTTATTCATACAGTTCTGCTCGTGATCAGCAGAGTGCTGGCTATCAAGGTCTAGAGCGAATATAAGAACCAAAACGAGTCGAATTATCGGAAGCTGTAATTACCTTCACTCGTCGCCATTAATCTAAAAAGTCACTAAAACCACCAAAATCAACGAAATCACCAAAATCACTGAAATCATTTAAATCACTGAATACACCCAAAATTACTGAAATCACTAAAATCACCGGAATCTACCTTGACAGCAAACTGAAATGGAAATACCATATTTTTAAAATACGAAACCGAATGCAACTTAAAATAAATGAATTGCACTGGTTGTTAAACAGGAAATCGAAAGTCTCACTGAACAACAACCTATTAATATATAAAACGATCATCAAACCTATCTGAACGTACGGAGTGCAAATATGGGGGTCTGTGAAAAGAACAAATCTACAATTAATACAAAGGCAACAATCGAAAATTATACGTAAAATTACAAACGCTGACTGGTATATCACAAATTTCGACATTCACGGAGACTTGCAGATTTCCACAGCGGCTGAAAAAATAACTAGTTTAAGTCGGAAATACCAAACAAAAG
The DNA here is from genome assembly GCA_035041755.1 of Cacoxenus indagator. Taxonomy (NCBI): domain Eukaryota; kingdom Metazoa; phylum Arthropoda; class Insecta; order Diptera; family Drosophilidae; genus Cacoxenus; species Cacoxenus indagator. The sequence continues at coordinate 962,384 of JAWNKX010000379.1, forward strand.
TAAGCCAACATAATAACAACGAGGTGAATACACTGCCTCTGCGCGAGCTCCAGCAAAGACGTAGACTTCGCCGGTCAAGGCCTGTCGACCTAATACAAAATAAAACATAAATCATTTTAGCAATAGTATAAGCAGGCGTTTATATGTATATATTTAGCAATAGAACTACTCAATATTTATCACAACAAACATTATTCTAAAGCCACCTGTATTTTATCTCCACTTATATGGAGTAGCCATATAAGCTTTACTGTCACCCCTCTATACATTGTGAAAACGTAGTACTAAGAGTCAAAATTGTGTTGACATGTACATTTCAAGGGAAAATTAAAATAAATAAATAAAATAAAAAATCGTGTGCTAGCCGAAGCCATTGCGCGGGCAACAGGATCTCACTATCGAATTTTCAGCATATCATCGTTGTTGTGCTTGTTGTATTTAAATGTGCCGCATGCTCTTCTGTCCTACAAGTGAGTACAACTGCGAACACAGCTCTGCACTCTTTCGGAAATTAGCGTGAGCAAACATAGTGACATGCGATTTTTATATATTAAGAATGACATACATATTTACATACCCACCTACATATTTAACTAATAGTCGTAGTCCCGGCTGAGACTAGATTTTATAATAAACTTGCGTTCAACAATGACAAAATTCACGCCGCGAATCTAAGCGAATCTAAAACTTCAAGCTAGTGAACCTCAAAAAATGTTAAGTATTTTAAAGCCAGTTGAAAACTTTTATTATGATATTTTCTTCAAGCATACAACAAATTATTGCTTGATAGTAATAGAATTTTATATGAAACGCGTATTTGATTTAATTCTGCAGTCGCGCTTCACTGATTTCTTTTCCTTCAATTCCAACAGAAACAGTGAACATTTTGTTTGAGTGTGGCGTTATTCCAATTTAACTCCAATGTTGCTGTAATCAATTCAATTCAATTAGTTCATGTTGCAGTTTGTTTATTTGCTTTTTATTTTGCAAACAATTTCACCTTGCCTGTTGAAAGTTGCTGCCACGCCACGTTGCACAAATGTAAAACCAAAAAAGTTTTTTTCATAAAGCAAACATAAAAATGAGTGAGTTTATAACAAAAGCAACTTTTCATTTCACACGCCGATAAATCGCACACAAGTCAAGCTGCAACGACTGCGCGACTGAGATTGGCAGAAGCCATTTTGATATATTAAACTGAAGACAGAAGCCTGCGATATTTATTGCGTATTGCAGCAATTGCAAGCCACACAATTCCAACTCTCCCTCCTAGTCGTAATACTAACACACTTCAACAGCCTATTTTTATTTTCACTGTCAGTGCCAAGTTGTAGACGCGCTCACCGACAAAGCCGCAGCTAAAACCACAACTTAAAACCCTCATCGACGTATCATCGCCTTTAGTATGCCCTTTCCCCCAACTAACCCCGAACATTGCCAGTGCTGCCAATGCAAGCAAAGTTACTATGCTTGGCTCTTTACACGCCATAAATTTTTGCCAAGCTGACTTACGAGATGCCTCCGTCATCGGCGTCGTGCCTTCGTCTTTACCTTTTCTTCCTCTGCTACTGCAATTCATCCTTGTCGATTGGCGTTGAAGTGACTAAAATCCCTTCAACGTATTTGTTATTAATGTCTATAGTTACTTTTACACTTCGTTTGTGCCCCGTTTGGCCTTCGCAATTCATAATTTAATTTCATGTCCATTACAATAATTCACGCAAAACCTGACGTTGCGAATGCCAATGCCAATTTCGCTTAAGCCGTACGGCTTAGCTCTTTGGCTTGGTCATAAATACTGACAATATGACACGACATATTCAAAGGGTTGCCTCTCCTACAAAAAACCGCTATAAAATTGTGTCTAGTCACTCCGTACATCAATTTTTTAACGATAAATTTTTCCCTTCCATTTACCTTCCATGTCTAACTAAGCAACCTTCTATTCCTTTCACCCTTAACAGTTCAATTTAATGTGGCGTCTGACTTCCGCTTTAGAACGATTTGATTTTGTTATATGAGCCGATTCCGGTTCTATACAACGTTGCCCTCATTGCTGTTGTTGTCCTCGTTGTTGTTGATGTTATTATTCGTGTTTCGTTACCGTTGGTTTCGTGCTTTATTGGTTTTGTATTGGCTCATATTTTGTCCATTCAACGCCAAATCAATGACGAACATCAGGGAGGAGTGTAGTGCAGCGTAACCAGTCCGGCCAGGTTGTAAATTGTGACAAGTTGCCAACGGCTTTAAATTTCAATACGGCCTCGTTGGCTCATGTCATAAAATTGTTAGCAACGTCGGAATTGGCATATTGTGCAACTGAAAACCATAATACGAAGGTGACCCTTTTGTGTGAGTGAGAAACACAGCCTATTCGAGTATCTGTAGCCCTTGGTTCTCCATTTCTATGTGGGTGTTACCCAAAATTTATGGCGTAATTGAAACCGGAAACTACATCGTTTTGTGGTGAATTTTAATAAAGTTCGCTTTGTGCAAAGTTATTTATTGACAAATAGCAGATAATTTGATTTTGAGCCAATATTTAAAACAATACACAACCAAAGCCAAATCACGTGGCCAGCACACAGGACACAGGCCATAGACAAAGAACATGCACGAATGGCTGACATCCTTTTGACCGGCTGATCGGCTGAGCTGGCAATTTAAGCGCTGCAAACGGATTGAAAATTAACCATATTTCATTTTGAATTTCATAGCAATTTAATTGGATCTTATGTCAAATATGAACAATGGGTTTGAGCACAACTAAGCCATAAGGATGTGAGAAGTCATTAAGAAGAGAAAAGTAAAGCAGAAGATTGGTGGTCCCAAGAAAATAGGAGCGTAGAAAGAAGCACATAGAAGGAAAGACTATAAGGTAACGTATGCATATTAGAGGGTTAAGGATAAAGTCGTTTAGATTATGCAATATCACAGACTATGGAAGGTCACAAAATAAGATTGAATAAGATAGGAGAGAGTGTTAGTAGAAAACATTACGTAAAGGTTAAAATTATAGATAAGTTGAGTAAATTAAAAGAGAAAACACTAGAAAAAAGGTAAGGTAAGTGTTAAAATATGGAGTGAGAAAGAAAAATAGAAAAAGAGACGACATCGGGAGCATAAAACAGCGTGTAAAATGGAATAGAAAAGAATAAAAGGAGCAAGTGAAAGGAATGAATCGAATAGAATAGAATAGAATAGAATAGAATAAAATAGTATTCTAGAACAAAAAAGAAATGCAGAAGAATAGATAGTACAGCACAGTAGAATAGTGTAAAAAATTGCATAGAATGGAATAAGTAAGAGCAAAGAAATCGTGAGTAGATTTCAAGTATGGTAGAACAGAGTTGCGTTGAACAAAGCACTCGTAGATAATTAATGTGGGATAAGAGGCTGAGTGCTTCGGCACGATAAGCAACTAAATCGTAATAAAACATAAGTGAAAATATAACGTATGCCATGAAACAGGCGTACGTGATAATCAGCAGCTATTTTAAAGCCGCCATAAAATTGCGCTTTGGCCAAAAGGGAATACACGAAAATTTGGACTAATAAAATGCCATTAAATGGTTTAGGCCGTTGACTTCGAAACGCGGACATATGTGACTGAGACAATGAAGGCAAAGCACAAATCCCAACGGAATTTGTCAAACAGAGAAATCTGACAATGCCATGTGTTAACGTAAGCAAGTATGTAGGTTGGGTGGATTGACCTGATCACGAAAAAGTACAATGAAAGAGAGCGATGTTGACGAGGAAAACAGCAACACAGAGATTGAAATCACATATACGCAATGGACATAATGATGAGTATGATGACATTTTTATAACCCGAAATGCGTCAAGAATGTAATACACTAAGGGACGAGAATGATGGAGTGAAGGGAAAATAACAAAAAACAAAGGCATTTTAATGCCTGCCTGTGCTATTGCTACAGCTGAGATTAGCCACTGTATGTATGAGTATTGAGAATACCATTAAACAGTTGGCTGCTTCAGCATTTTTTCATTTCATGTTTTCTTTTTTTTTTGGTCTTACAGCTTAAAGTGCAACTATTCTTCGCTTTGAGTTATGACTTTAATTTCAATTCGTCTTGCCGTGCGTACGTGCGTCCGTTCGTCCAGCAAATGGTCGACCACCTGGCTGAAAAATCCATTTGGCCATAATTCTAAAATCTGTGACGCATCATAAATTCTAAACTTTCCTGTCATTGAAACGACAACGATATCGAGAAGCGAACTGACCTGAACTGAACAGAACTGCTGACAATGATGACGCCGACGATGATGGCGACAACGACAACGACGACGACGTATCAAATGAAATGAACGCATTCAATTCAAATTCAAAGGATTCGCTTCGATACGATCCGATACGACACGATGCGATGGCATTTGCTTCCAGTTGTGTCTTTGTGGTGAGCGCTAAAGCTGATGTTGTGCTATAAAATGAGAAAAAGGATTGGCAAAAGCGATATTAAGCAATATTAAATAAATAAACAAATACCCATATGAGTATGTATGTATGAGTATGTGTATACCTTGAAAGAAGCACGTTTGTCAGCAAAACAACAGCAACAAGGAGCACGACAGGCACAACGACAACAACTGCAAATTACACTTGACTCAAAGAGGCAGTAGAAAGAAAAGCAAAGCAATGCAATGCAGACACAGTCAGGCTGTATCAGAAAAAAAAGAAAAGCTTTCGAAAACGATTTTCATTTCTGTAGCTAATACTAAAGACAAATCTATGATTGCGTCTACTCATATGTGTGCTCATCTCCCTGTGTGTGTTTGAGAGTGTTTGAATGTGTGTGTGTGTGAGTGTATGAGCTGTACACAATTTCAAAATCAATATTTATGACTGTGGCGTACAGATTTATTGCAGTTATGTTGACTATAGTTTGACCTGACCGGTCGACCACACGTTCGGTTTTTCGTTGTCTTTTTGACTAAACTCGTATCTCTGAAGACGCCCATTTCAGCTCAGTTGAATGCTTTGTTTCTGCTGCTTCTGCTTCTGCTTCTGATGCTGCTAAAAATAATAATATCCTGTCAGACGGTTTTTGCATAGCAGCACACAAAACCAGCCTATGATTTATGCATTCTAAATAAATGTCAAAAACGAAATAAAGATAAGTTATTAAAATGCACAGAAATCTTTCTTTGCTTTGCTTTTCTATATTTTTTCTCTATATTTCGATTCGAATTTATTTGCCAATACGAAAAATCCTTGAGTGTTACACAAGTCAAAAAACAATGGTTTTAATTAAAAATGCATTTTCATTTATTTTCAATTAATTTCGGAGCAAGGCATTTTAAACAATTCACTTTAACCATAGCTAACACACAGAAAGGATGCCTACTTTGGCAATTCTCACTGTTGCTATTCTGAGTTGTGAAAGACATCAAAGCAAGCAGTAAACGACAAACAACAATTTAAAAAAATTAAATAAAAATAAGATTAAAGATAATCATGGCCAAGGCGAAGTTGTAATACTTTTCGCTCCCGCAGTGTTTGTAATTTAACCAAGGGTTTGTATTAAGCTTCCATAAGAAACGAAATCTTTATATTTTCAGAATTACTTATACAATATAATAAGCTCCACTCAAAATTAATATTGATACATATAAAACACAAAAATATTTAAAAACCTTTATTTAATTCTTTAGCTAAACTGAACGCTGCATAACCCAGTAATATTAAATCCTCAAAATTCAAAATTTATTTCTATTTTCTTGAAATAAAAAAAGCGTAACCTACATATTGTAAAATAAGTGCCCGGAATTTGTACATAAAACTCAAATTGTTTTCTTAATCCAAATTAATTTAGTCACCTTCAAAGCAATCCACATATGCTAATACTACTTCCAGTCTTCAAAACACTTTTTAAACGCTGAAGAAAATAGCACCTTCAAATCCATCTACGAATTTTCTTTTAAGGCCAAAACTTCTTCTCCGAGGGGATCATTTGAGTTTTGGAAATAAGAAAAAGTCACCAAAGTTACATATCTGGTGATAATGGTGCTTATTCGATCACATTCGTCGAGCTTTTGGCCAAAAATTGTCGTACCGAGGTTGTTGTGTGCGACAAAAAATTGTTTCAATTCATGTTTCACTATGGGATTTGTAAGTGAAAAATTCCGGCAACTTATTTTACGCAATAAGTAAATAATAATAAACAATAATTTTTTCTTTTTATGACTTCAAAAGAAATAATTGTTCAGTTAAATAAATTCTTAAAACCTACAGAGATTTTGTGCAGAGTTCAAATTCCTTCTGTTCGAGGAATGAAAATAAAAGCAAACCTCATTTGAATTGAAATGGCATGGCTTAAGCTGGCAATACACGGCGAACATGCTCGCGTGATTCGCTAGCTTCCATCGTGTGTGACCAGCTTTATCTGAAATTATACCAGTAATCCAAGGATCTTTAAACTTCAAAGCTTGTGTTTTCATTTGCCGTCCTAATGTATGTTCAACTTATATTTTACTTAATTCTCATTTAAGAACTTGAAGGTCTTTGGGTATAAAATATAAAATGTATATATGTATAAAATGCTTTATAAATATTGTGCTGAAATAGTGCATCGAGAAGGGTGCCCTAATTTTAGTTTGGTAAGCAGCCAAAAATATTTTCTTATTAGCAATCAAATACGGTGCATAGGGTATACGCGTATATATCCATGTAATTTTGGTCACCTTAAATTTTCATGTTCGATGTCTATCATTCCTATGTAGCCAGAATACAAATGTATATGTCTAGATGAACTCGTCTAGGATATGTTTGACCATATCTATACACTTTCTTTGATCTCAAATGTCTCCTTTATTGTGTTACAAACGTTATGTTAAAACTATAATGCCTTCACTGCGTGATGGGTATGTAAAAAAACTAAAGGAGGGAATAAAATCAAACGAAACCAAATGAAATGAAATGCAATTGTAACCGAAATGCAAACAAAATAAAAGTACGCACACAAATATCGACATGCAACATGAGTATTAAGTGGCATGTTCGTGTAGAGAGCGTGGGAAAAAGGCATTGGCACAAAGGATAACGGATTTGAGTTTGAGTGCCTGAAGCGTCGCATGCTGTTGGAATTAAACAAAAATTGCATCCAATTACAGACAAACGAAACGAAAAATTGTTTTTTTTTTGTCATCTTAGTTGCACATGCTGGTGATGATGATAGAAATGACGACGTTGAGCTTGTGTTTTTCATGTGTAACAGTAATGTTAATAATGATTACGATGATGAGGCAGGTGCCGATGCTATGACCGACAATTTTTATTGCTTTGCTGCAGCTGCTTCTTCTGCTTCTGTGCCGATTCAATTGAATTATGAATTTCAAATTTCAATTTTACTGCTTTAGCAAACAAATGCAATGCAATGGCAAATAGTAATAGATGTAACAACAAAAGCAACAACAACAACAACAACAATAACAACAATAACGGCAATGAGTCTACAAATGTTAATCAAGATTTTAAGCTGTTTGTCTGCTGCTGACTGGATATGTGTCTGTTCTACAAGTATCATTTCCATGTTGCTTACCAGGCAAGCAACAACAACAAAATCAACAACTTGGGCAGCGTTAGCTGCAACTCTGGACTATTGACTAATGCCTGATGCCGAACACTCTTGCCTGCTTTTCGGGGCTTACGCATACGATTCAACTGATTACTTGGCATGTTACAAAAAGGATAAACGCATAAGGATATGTTATGTTGTTGAACGGTACTATGTGGCATCATCAACAACATCATAATCATAGTTATCATAATTTTCATAATCATCATTGCCGTCATCAACAAGGTTGTAGACCGATGCATATGAGTCCTCAGGAACAGAGTCACTTTCAATTAGTTTTGCGCTGCTGCAACTGTTTGTCTCATTCTGGTTGTCTGTCTATCAGTCACACCATCCATCCATCCATCATCCAATCGACTATACATGTAGTTTAGCACAGAGTTTGCCTGCTTGTTTATGCTCGGTGCGTTATAATTCTGTTTGTAAGTGTGTGTGTTGTTTAATTTAAATAGGAATATTTGATATGAAAGCTTTTCGTACTACGAATTTGGATGCAAATTGAGCCTCAATTTTTGCTTAAGTGCGTTGATTACAAAATCTCTTGGCAGCGTTGTCCAAACATTGACAAATCCTTTCAAATGCACTCAAAATGGGTGGTAAAGGTGGCCGACATGGACAGACATTGCAGCAATTATAATATTAAAGCCAAACATGTATCGGCAGAGCCGCCCAAAGCTCTGAATGCAAATGAAATCAAATCAAAATTGGCTGCAGTAAAAAGGTTAAAGTTTATACCTTAATAAATCTTAATTAACGTGCCACAAATGTCAACGGTAAATATGGATGTCTATTTATAAAACAGTATCTGTGTACAACACAAATGCAAGCAATATCATATCAATTATTTATCTACAATACTTCAATAAGGAACAAACTATTTGATCCTTTTGTGTAAAGGTTCTTCCAGTTAATGAAAATCAAACGATGCTGACTTCGACCTTCACGCATTGTGTTGTGTAGTAAAATGTGATGTAATTAATCACAGAAATCATTGAAATAACTCACATATAATTAGTTTAAGCTACCAATAAAATAGGTAGTAGTTCACTAGTTTAAGAAAAATTTGTAAAAAGTGTAAATAAATTCATAATAATTACAACAACAAAAATTGAAATAACTGAAATCACCGAGATCACTGAATTCACCGAAATCGCAAAAACCAAGGCAACCACGTAATCATTGAAATTTATAAACCCACTAAAGTCAACGAAATCACAGAAATGGTTAAATCACATAAAAATCACTGAAATCACATAACAAAAATCCTTGAAATCATTGAAATCAATAAAATCCCCAAAATCACTGAAATTATTGAAATCAATAAAATCACATAAATTTCTGATATCGCCGAAATAATTGAAAACACTACGTACTATGTTTAAAAAACCGAGAGCAGTTGCTATTTTCCTTTCTAATTCACAGTTATAAAATAGATTTTTTTTTATATTTAATTTTTCTGTTATTATTAGAACAAGTTCAATTAAATTGTATATACAAAAATTACCAAAACAACTTAAATAATAAGTGGGGATATAGTATAATGTATTAAAAGGATCTATTACGAAGATCGGCAGGGTGCGATCTTCTCAGCCGTCTCGCCACCCTAACTCCTCCCATTCTGCGTCGTTTTAGAAGGCGCCTTGCTAGTTTATTTGGATGATTTTTTAACCTCTCTATATATTTTTTGGCCTGACGATTTATCACATCGCCAATTTTCGGTATTTTTAAGTCATTTTCAAGGTCCGCCGTTCGCATGAACCAAGGGGCACCAGTAAGCATACGCAATGTCTTGGCCTGCAGTACTCTCACCATCGTGATGTTTTACCAAGCTTCTATGCCATACACCTGCAAATCGTATCGCCAAGCAGGAGCAATTATTGCTTTGTAAATGTTCACCTTATTTAAAAACCAAAGCAATTTCCCAATCCTCTGTCTTAAGGATTTCGTGATATTTGAAATATGCGTCTTGAAGGTTAGCCGCCTATCCAAATACACTCCCAGGTATTTGTAACCTGAATGGTGTTCTAGCAGCTGATTTCCAATGAAAACTCCCGGACAAAAATCCGGCCGTAAGGCGTACGTCACATTGGCACATTTGTTTTTGTTAATGCAAATGTTCCATCGTCGTGTCCAATTTTCAAAAATATGCAGGTATTGCTGCAGTGAGTCCGTGGCTTCATAAATGTACTTGTTTCTGACGAGAATGACCGTATCGTCTGCATACGTGGCAATGATCAGATCGTGAGGATCCTCTAGCGGTATTTCTGACCCAGTGGGCATGTCGTGCGTGAACAGGGTATAAAGTGTAGGTCCTAAAACGCTGCCCTGGGGAACACCTGCGTCAATAGCCTTGATGCTAGACTCCACACCATCCAGTACCACTGAGAAGGTCCTGTTATCAAGGTAGCTGCGCTCGATTAACCATAGTTGAGGCGGCAAGAGATTCTTGAGCTTACTGAGCACCCCGTCGTGCCAAACTCGGTCGAAAGCCTGCTTTATGTCAAGATAGACTGCCACCACGTACTCCTTAGCCTCAAATCCTTGGCGAATAAAGTTAACCACCCTATTCAGCTGCTCTGGAGTTCCGTGGGACTTACGAAAGACAAATTAAAAGGAAGGAACTATTTGCTTTACCTTTTTTAAGTCTAGGATCCGTGTCAGCAAACAGCGTTCAAACAATTTTGCTACAGTGGGTAGCAGGCTAATTGGCCTGTAGGAATCTAAGGTGTAAGGGCTCTTGCCGGCCTTATGAATCATGCAAATTCTCGCCTTCTTCCACTGTTTCGGCACATATCCCAATCTCAGCACTGAGTTAAAAATGAGGACCAGAAATAGCACAGCTTTTAGCGGCATTGCCTTAAGTGTAAAGTTGACCAGTCTATCTTCACCTGGAGCCTTTTTAGTGTTCAACCCTTTAATATGTGCAGAGACTTCCTCGGCTGTAATGGGAGCAACCGGGAAACATAATTGGCCGGCGCTTTCAAGCCTCATATGGATCTGGCGAACCCTGAGTTCTGAGCTGGTATCAAATGACTGAAATCGAGCTTACAATTCCTCGGCGAAAGCCTCGGCTCGCTCGCTTAAAGATCTAGCCCGGGATCCGTCAGCCTTCTTGATTGGAAATTGTGGGGTTACCTGTTGTTTATAAGTTGCCGGCAGCTTCCACAAGGAGTACTTTGTGGGGTTGCCGGGGGAGACATTTGACAAGAACCTGTCAGTTTCTTCCTGTTTATGCAGCGTCAGCAGCTTTTTGACTCTATTCGACACTCTACGAAAAACCCTGTCCACAATAGGGTCGCGGGTGCGACAAACCTGTCTCCTAAGTCTCCTCTTAATAAGCAGCAGTGCCTCAATAGCTGGGAGTCCAGAACGCACTCCTGAGCCATGTGGTGGATGTAAGGGGGCGGCAATGAAAACAGCTGAGTACACCTTATTTAGAAAGATCGAGTGCGAGTCTTCAATGTCTTCGGGCATCACGATTTCCGAGTTTAAATTTAGAGATTCATCCAGATCTCGGCGAAATGCAGCTAAGTCAGTTACAGGTGGCAGCAGTCGTCCTTTTATTGTTTTGATCTTCGGAATTGAATCAAAATCAACCACAAGCGGAAGATGATCAGAGGACAGTTGATACTCAGTCCTGATAGACAACTCGTCCGAACGCAGCCCATTATAAATGAAGAAATCAATAGCGCTGAGTGTGTGTCTTTGGGCGTACGATAAAATCACAGGTATTGAAATATCTCTCATCACTAGTTTGTTGGCTAAAATTGATAATCCTGTTAATAGATAGTATTCTAGACTACGAATGGAGGAATTTGATGTTGAACTGCTTCTCAGTAGCTGTAAACTATATTAGGTAGGCTTATATTTATTGTGCACTTGAAGCTTTTACTTGCATGATCAATCTAGCTCCAGGTTCTTTTTAGCCACATACACCCAGAAAGCTTTTATACATATGCGTGCGAAACTAAATAATACCAATATTTCTTTTAAGTAATGCTTCACAAATACTTGAACTTTCAAAGAAATAGGACGCGTAACTTTTGGCATCACATTGCCGCCTCCATACAGGTTTCATATTAGGATTTAGGACTCTCTAGCAAAGAGTTAATATGGAAGTTTTATGATTATCAGAATAGATCAAATTATGTAAACGACCTTTGCTGACTCAAAGATCATTCAAGATCAAAAGTGTCAAAAGTCATGTGCCTCGTAGCTCATGCCACATACACAAACATAGAACATTTTGTATATTTTCCGAACATCTGATAAACTCACATCAAGTCTAAATTTTAATGTTAATTAATTCAGCCTACCCAAATTCAGGTCATCTATTTCTTTTAGCTACTTTGTTAATTGATTTGCAAGCACACCCAATGCACCTTACTCAAATTCGGCCACGCCGTCACTTGGTGCTGTCAAGTCGTAACCGACTACAGCTTGACTTTGACAACGGCCATCGCGAAGGACACCGACTTCAACGGTGACTTTGAGCAACTTTAAACTTTTGAAACGCGAATGCTTAATTAACCTGTCAATTGGATAATAATGAATGAATGAAAGATGAATGAATAATGAGGCCAATTATACAGTGCAGCGCGTGCCGAATAAGCGAACGTGACGAACGTGGCTGTGTATTAGCATATATATGTTTACATGGGTGTGTTCGTACGTCTATAGCATGGAATTTAATTAAATTATGAAGCAATTTTTGCCTTTTTTGCAAAGTTTTATTTGGCACAAAAAAGGCTTAACCTGGCCAACAAGCAACTGCTATTTTGCTTGGGTTAATTGAAAATTTGATGTAGCATTGAACCAAAGTATAAAATTTTTTTGAAAGGTTGTGTAAAGGTAAAAGTATAAACAAATTAAAAGAAAACAAAATTCAATTTTCAAAAGTTTATTTCAAAGACATTGAGCGCCAATTTTATTGCGCATACAACGTGTTGCCACTGTCATCATTTTGCCAGTGCACGCACACACATGCGAAACTTTGACATTTTAATCGTAATGTGTGAAAATTAGAAAAGTTTCACGCAAATAGCGAAAATCGTAACAGCAAAACTTTCAGAGAAAAACGTGATGCAATTTTTTTCCCCGAAAGTCTGCAAAGATAGACAATGCTATGCAAGAGTAACAAAAGAACACATTAAGTGCAACAAATTAAATTGTGAAGCAAAGTTTTGACTTGTTTTCTTTTTGCTTTCACACTTCAGATTAAAAGAAAATTGATTAAGCACACCAGACTAATGAAAATTTAAGCCGAACTGAAGCGCAAAGTCTGAGTTTGGACAAGAGTCGACAAGTGACGGTGAGGGCAGCTAAACTACATAAGAATACACAAGGATCTGCTGCTTGTTAACCTGCTGAAAGTCGCACATAACAACAACAACAACAACAACAATAAAAACAATAACAACATCAACATCGACAACAACAACAATGGCAACAGAACAAGGTATTAGGCTTAAGCAAGACAATATGCTGGAATAGCAGTCTATGTGAGTAGAGGCGACTACACGAATCACGAGCTCAGGTAAAGCAATGCTGTGAAAACGTACAAACCACAACAAGAACAACAACAACAACAACAATAATGCTATGGCCAATGAGCAGGACGAGGAGTATAAGAGCAATAACAACGATGAACGAACAAACAACTTCAAACAAGAACATTCAGCAGTGGCAGCCATTGAAATGGGGCTGAGCTCTGTACTATGGCTGCCTTTTCTTGAACAACTTAAACCCTGTCAAAAAGAGCTTGTACAATTTTTGTTTTAAAATACACACACACATAGTCCAACAAATACCAATACAACAAATATTTAAGCACATACACAAAGATACATAGATACGACTATGCTTGCTATTATTTAGTGCGTAGGCAATTTAGCAGTGAGAGCGCTTAATTACTTACATAGCACCACTCACACTCACAAACACAAACACATAGTGCAAGTAGACAGGCTGACTGAGAAGTAGACAGCAAGACAGATAGCTAGACAGAGTGGCATGCCCACTTTGGCACCCAAACACAGGCGAGTGTAGTCAAATGCGAGCCTAGACTTTAGTATAAGATTAAAATGCCAGCTTAGCAGAGACTTTTGCATGTGAAATTAGTAGCTTAAAATGGTTGTGCCTCAGCGCCACGCCTTACACCTTATGCCTTAAGTTAATGCAAATGTACACATATCTATATCTGTGTATTTTATGTGTGTGTGTGTGTGTGTGTGTGTGTGTTACTATATTACATAGCCAACACTGCATGCGTATGATAAAATAATTCACTCGACTGCAACTCATAAATTCTCTTAGGTAGAGCATAAATTTTACTAGCAAATCTCAACAAAATGCCGCAAAGCACGCGGCGACTGCGACTTGCATCTTCGAGTTGTTGCACGAGTGCAGAGTGTGAGCGAGAGTGCGAGCTTGCGAGCGAGCGTGTTGCAAGAAATAAACATTGCAACATATTTGTACACTTATACGCATGTTTAAGCACAGTAACAGGCATTTAGGGGAAGAGAGCGCAAGCAAAGAAAATGTTTTCCTTGTACGGCTAAAAGTTGCAAAATTATTTGCACAACCAAAAGAATTTAAAACAAACCTAACTTCTGGGATATACACGTATGTATGTATGTATGTAAAGTTGACTTGTTCAGCTACGACTTACACATGACTTAAGCTCGAGACAACTAGCTAAAGTTTAGCTTAAAATCAACGAGTCTGAGCAATTAAAAGGTATATACTTTTACTGGCTGGCAATCAGCAACTGTAGGGAATCATTAATCAGCGCCGACTTTAGTTTACAGCACAATCTGATCAAGAACGAATGGAAACCTTGGCCTCCATTTCCATTCAAATAAAGACTCTTCAACGTAAACAAAACATGTGCAACCCAGTGTCCTCAAGTTAGTAACAAAATAAATTTATATAATTAAACGGTGAACACATTTGTTTTGTTCACAAGACCCATTTTAAAAGCAAAAAAAATACCATTTCAGGGGTATCTTCGCAAGATGTTCACGATCAAATTTTTATCAAAATCGGGCCAGTGATTTAGGTAAGAAAAGATGTTAAAGAAAAACGCTTTACAACAACAATAACAAGACACAGCCGTTAATGTTGTTGGCACAGTAGATTGGGAGGGTGAGAGGTTTGTGTTGTTCTCTCTTTTGTTTTATCGGTTTTGTGAAGCCATGTTATTGTTGTTGCTCCATCTTCGTTTCATACACAACGTGGGTAGATATAATTTTGTGCGCTTGAGCTCTCTTTGCTCTCTTTGTCATCATTAGTGTTGGGTTACTCATGACTGAGTAAACAAAAAGTAGTTGCTCACTAAACTGAGCAAATGAACATGTTTCGTCCCTACTGTTATTTTACATCTTACAAAGCAAATTGTTTACAGTGAAGTTTTTAGCACTTTAAAGAAGCACGTTTTTTCTAGAAAGGTGGATTGTGTCAGGTTTCCACCGTAAAATTAAAACAATGCCTTACGGCAATATTTACACCAGGTAGCCACGACTGTAATTGTCTTTTGCTTGCTATCTCACCTTGTGTGCTTTCTTTTACAGCAATCTTGGCTTACGTTACAATCTACTTGTGGCCGAGTGTTTGACATTTGACAGCGAGTCGACGATTAAATGAGACCCGCATTAATTAATACCCAACGAAAGCCTATGGAAATTGCCAGGAATCTGTGTATGCATAAATTAAACGTAAATAACATAAATCGAGGAGTCTGACTTGTATTGAGCAGATAGAGCTGACAAGCATGTTTAACTTTATGGCCACGTGTCAACAGTTTTGGTTGTCAGAACTTACTTTTCTGACTTTTGAGTACTGAGCACGTACAGAAATTATTATGCGCACGAAAGTACGCTGGCAAAAAATTTAACAACCACAGAAAAAATTCCACAAAAAAAAATATGAGTAAAAAGCAGTTAAGCCAATAATACAAAATCGCAGAAAATAAACCATGAACAACAAGCAAAATGCTACAAATTAAATTGAGCTAAAAAGTATGCACCGAAAAAATGGCTACAATGTATAACACAACATCAGCACAGGACCAGCAACGAGTATGCAGTATTGAAAATAACAGCTACAAAAATTACCAAAAAATGTGCGCAGGGGGAAACAAAAAATTGGAAATTGTTGTTGTTGCATTTCGTACACATCATTGAAGCCCAATCGAGTGTGCACGCCACTGATATACAAGCAAAGGCAAAAGTCTGAGCCAAGCGCTTGTCTATGAAAGGGCGTCAAAGTGTATGTAAGCGAGTGTATTTGTATGTGTGTTTGTCTACAGTGTGTGTGTGTTTAGTGCAACTGTGTGACAAGTCATAAAACAAAAAGTTTCTATAGCGAATTATTCACTTTTGTAGTGAACTTTTCACGTTTACACAATGCACGCGTGTAAATGAAATAGCAAAACAAAACAAACAAATAAAAAATATATATAGCTAAGATAATGCAAGAATTATTCATGAATATATACAAAAATAATACAAAAATGCATTACATTTTAAAGCAAAATTGTACACAAATGAAAAAGTGCTGCTCGAAAGCAGGCAACATTTTTGTGCCTCGCAGCATTGTCAGTCCCTTGCTACATAAGTAAGCCTTTGCTCAAAGTGCACTAACCACACACTTGCGCATATTGATTAAGTGCACTTCAAAGCAACTAAGCAAGTGTCTTAGCTGAATAAGTAAGTCGTTCAACCACTGCCGGTCGCCGTTGCCGCACATTCGCTACATCGATATGCGCCCATTGTAATCCCTTAAGATTCTAATTTATATCACAGTATTTCATTCGAAACTTATTTCCTATTTCCGTAAGCACACACAAAAGCGCACGGACGAACTCAACAGCCACAGCAGCCGACGCTGCCTAGTCAACGATGCCTTTGACGACGATAGCAATGGCGACGATATCGGCATCGCCATCTAAAACACACACAACAAAACCGAAATGAAACCGAAACCAAAACCAAAACGAAAGCGAAACGAAACGTAACGAAAACCCAGCACAAAGTGTTGTACGTGATTCAATTATAAAGTGCGGTTTTCAAATCGTTGAAAAATTTATGTATTTTATTTTATTTAACGCCGCCTCGTTGCTCGTTGCGAATCTGGTTGCGACACGGTTGGCTTTCATTACATTTTTTTTTCTTTTTGTTTCAATGTGAGTTTGTATTACTTTTACTTTGTAACGCATGAAATATATACATACACACACGCACACACATACAGAGGCTGAAACACACTCAATGTCACACATGCAGATGTGACCAGATAAATTACCTCGGCATCGAGCAGCGATGTCCTATCAAAGTAGTTGTCTTGCCGTGTGCAGTTGCATGAATTTTAATAGACCTTTTGAAATGTTATACAAGCGAAATAATAACAACAACAATGGCAAAAACAAAAGGAAAATCAAGAAAAATATGATATATACAGCTACATTGAATTTGGTATACGCTGCAAACGTCCTTTGGAGTGCGCAAGAGATTCAAAATGGTTTTAGTAAAGAACTTTAAGCTTAAGAAGCGGATTTTAGTCAACCTGAAGTACAAACATGAATAAGGCATATTTTTATTAGTGAAGAGGTTTTCTAATATTCTGAATTTGTTGTTCTTCTTTAAAAGTGAAGAGGTGTTAAAAAGTGCTCTGGCAACAAACTCGATAGAGATGATCAAGGACGCATGCATAAAAGTTCAGAATAACTCAACAACGAAAACCCCGATTTGGTATAGCAGCTACACCTGGCAGTATTTGGTTGAGTAAGGTGAATAAAGTAGTCTACATAAAATTTCAGAAACAACAACAAAAATTCTGAAAGGGTGAAAAGTTAAGGTTAGTTAGATTAAGTATCTAAGTATCAAAGTCTGAAGAAAAACCTGAGGGGATTAAGTATGTCATGCTAATATAGAGAATAACATGTATTAATAGTCAATAAAATAAATAAAAATAATAAATAAATAAACAACTTTTTTATTTATGTGAAAGCGTTTCAACTGGATACCTTCGTAATACAATTTTTTCAAAAAATTATTTAATTATCGCTTTTTCTACCATATTAGCCAGGAAATTCACTACTTTCGAGAGCAAAAAAATTATTCCAGCTCTTTTTATGGATTAAAATAAATATCCCTCTTGACTAGGCAGAATCTAATTTGCATTAGACTAAATAGATAAAGGAAGTCATCAAACAATAAATAAATAATAAATAAAATAGTTTGTGAGTTGTTTCTGTGATTTCAGTGATTTAAATTATTTCGGTGATTTCAGAAGTCATCGCGTTCAGCTGACTTTTTTATCTGACTTGCTAATCGATTACTGATTTTTCTCTTCTGAACGCGATGCTGCTAGTTTTATAAAATAATGGCGTCAGGAAATTCGCGGCATAGAAGTCCGACGCATTTTAGAAGGGACTGCCCAAAAGAAGAAAAATTAAATAAGTTAATATTATTACATTTCACTCTCGAAGCAATTAATAACAACACTTAATTTATTTTCTTAAAAATTGGGTCTTTATTACTTTGTTTACAAACGGAAACATCTGATTGGAATGTGATGTCTTGGTTAGCAAAGAATTTTTGTGATGAATTTTTAGTCATCGCAATCACTAAATTTTCAACGAAATTATGAATTAGGCATTCACTGAGCGAAAAACATAAAAAAGTTCAGCAAACACTTCTGCTGAATGCGCCCAATGATTTTGTTGATTTCATTGATTTTGGTGATTTCGATGATTTTAATGTTTTTCGTGTTTTCGTTGATTTCGGTAATATCTGTGATTTTATTATTTTCGATGATTTTAATGTTTCGGTGATTTCAGTAATTTCAGTATTTTAGGTGGTCAGCAAATGCGATCGCAAGTCACTGGTAAAAATCACAATTCACTGATATCGAACAATCGCAATATCGCTCATCTCTAGTTACAAGACTCATCAAAGAACTACAATGCCGCATGAAGTATACAGCTTACTTAGCGCCGTCATTCATAAAATTTGGTGGCATTCAAACCGCATTCGTATTCGACTTCGCATTCAGCGGCGCTCAACACTTTTCCGCCACTTGAGTTAAAACAAAAGCAAAGCCGTCGTTGAGGCTGCCACACTCACTACTACACTCACTACCACTGCCACTACCGCCCACAACGTCATCGTTGATCGCTGTCAACCTTGGCGCTATGCCACGCAAAGAACGCACACCTTCATACCGCACTACGCCAACCACCAGGTAAACTCTCGTAGTTTTCGCTTACTTTAGCGCATTTAAGTCAAGTGGCATTGAGCGCAGAGCATGCAGCAGGGATTTTAAAATTAATTATGCACTTCCGATGCCATGAGTGTCTTTCGCGGCAGTCAGAGAAAAGGGTGTGCAGAGCGAGGCAGCGCGGCAGTTTCGGCAACACATTCGCGTTCGTTTAATGAAAGGTCCTTGCGGTTTGCGAGCTACTGCGCTGGCTTTTGAAAGCCACCACTACCATTGCTATTAATATCGCCAACATCAACATTCATTGTCTTGCAACCCATACACCCCTCGCCAGCGCGCTTCAAGCGTAAGCACTCAATGACAATAGCATCGTCGTCATCGTTGTTGCCGTCGCAGCAGCTTAAGAAGCTAATTGAGCAGCACCGCTCTTTGCGGTTTTCTATGCGCAGATAACGCCAAGCAACAAAGTTGTAAGTTCTAATAGCGAAGGGGGGAGCGGCAATTGCGGCAACAAATCGGCAGTTGTCGTTAGCGCGTGCACTATCAATTTGCACAGTTAATTGCTGATTGACCTCAAAAGTTGCTGTTTTAATGCGCCCGATAATGGACGACGGCTTGGATTGGACGGGCTTGGCTTGGCTTGGCTTGGCTTTGGCTTTGGCTTTGCAAACGCGGTCGCGCGAAAACTTTCACAATAATTTCTCAAGTGGCACATTTCGAGTGGCACAAGCAGCCAAAACCAGACAAAATGAAGTTGTCGCTGCAAGTGTGTCTGCACATGCTGTTAAAGGAAGTAGGTATGTGAAGGTGGAGTTTCTAGAAAATAGAAAGAAAAAGAGAAAGAGAAAACAATCTCACATTATGAAATATGTATTTTAATAAAAGCGCACGGGTGCTCTGGCAAGTCATAACTTGATGCATTTCCTGTTACTTTTTCGTCATTTCCTTGACATTTATTCCGCTGTCTATCTGTCGGTCCCTTGCGATAGATACAATTCCAAACACACACA
The DNA here is from genome assembly GCA_035041755.1 of Cacoxenus indagator. Taxonomy (NCBI): domain Eukaryota; kingdom Metazoa; phylum Arthropoda; class Insecta; order Diptera; family Drosophilidae; genus Cacoxenus; species Cacoxenus indagator. Next base: position 982,212 of record JAWNKX010000379.1, read on the forward strand.
CACGCACACAATGAATGCAAGTGCAGTTGCAATAATAAATGCCATCATTCATGCTACAAAACGTGGCAGTTACTCAAAAGTCATAAATCGCAATGCGTGGATTATGCAATTTTCATGTTTGCCATTCGCAGACAAAAGGCGAAACAAAAAGGCAACAATAAAAACAAAAAACAACAACAGCAGCAACAACAACTACGCAACACAATGCAAAATGCAACGGAAAAAATTTCGTTTAAAAGGAAGTTGAAGCATCTGTAAACAAAGAAAAATGTTGCAGCACAAGAAACAGCAGCAGCGTAAGTCGGAGATGAGTTTGAAGCGCTGACTTTATTTTCCTATGCACTTCACGCACTGCATGCTGTTGTGAGCCTGTCAAATGCTCAATGAGTTACATTATCTTTGGCTATCTTTGTTTCGTATGGTGTGCATACTGAAAAATGGGCTTACTACCGACTCATCTCACGCTGTCTACTCTAAAATGTATAATTCATTTCAATATTAAAATCGTTAAACATAACCTACAATTCCGAGCTTAATCATCAGAACGCTTAGACTATTTTTGCTCAAAAGTTCACAGGCAAATAAATTCATATCTGAAAAAAAAAATAGTTTTGAAATTCCGATTATAAACTCTGAACAAGGATAGTGCTGAAGTTAGGTTAGATGCGTGGCTATTAGCATAGGTTCAGAGCAGTCGCGTTAAGCAAGTAGGTCGCTATTTATCATAGCCATTTTTATAAGAACTACCCACATTTTTGCTTCACAGCTTTTGATGCCGTCAAGCAATACTCCTCGCAATGAATTGAAATTGATCTCTGGTGCTTTTCAGGGCTACCAGCGGCATACTGGCTTGTCGTACTTACAATTTTTTAGGGTTCCGTAGGTTTGAGTGAAAAACGGTACGATCATAAGGTCACTCGCATGTCTGGCTGTCCCACTGTAACAATTTGCTCCGATCCTACTGGATTGACTAAGTGAAAATGTTCATTACTTCTAAGCCGACAGAGATGGAAGTATTATAAGTATATATAAGAGAAATTAAGAAATAATAAACCGCAACCCAGCCAAGTAAGGTTTATTGCGTGCATAGCAAAGATCGAAGAATTGGAAAGGAGAAACAGAGATAAGCTAAGAAAGGTATGCGGCATAGTAAAGGTTGCTTCATTAAGATTAAGTATTAAGGATTAAGATTTAAATGCCTGAGCCGATCTTGACTTTATGATATTGCGTTAATTTGATCTAATGCCCCTTTGAGGCAAAAAAGTAAACTTGCCGTCGCAACTGTCCAGATGAGTAGGACAAACGTTTTCACAACAACTTATGATGAGCTCTGCTGTTGAGCTCCTTGAGGGGACAAGGTTTCTTTAATGAATTTCTGATTCTACATTAATAAGAATATAAAATATGCTATCACAATATATTGCTAACTTAGACATGCTTAGTAGCTAAGCAAAGTTTTCGTTTCTCAATATCCGAATCACTATTTATAGGATAATACTTTTTTATTGCCGAACTTATTGCTTACTCCCACTGTTCATCACACATTATCTCCCTTACTAACATTCTGTCTTGCATTTTCCCGCTCGTTAAACTGAGACAGAACTGTTTTTTTGCCAGCGGTTGCATTTCATTATTGAAATTTCACTTTTTTCTAAAAGTCTTCTTAGGGTGTTTAGACACAACTAAATAACAATTAAAGTATTTTGTGCACATCTACACGACTATAGCTTTCCATTGTTGTATGTTTCCTGTTAATACGTTGTGTCTGTAATAGCGTTAGGTTGATTTCAAGCATGTGTGATAGATAAAGGACATTCAAGATTCTATATAACCAAACTAAGTGCATTTCTATATTTTTTTCTTTCTTTTTTTGTTCTTTTGCTACGCAGCTAACATTATTTATAATAAAACAGGAAATGAGAAATATGAACGCGACAAGCACACATCAAACTAAGGAAAAGTAATGCGCGGAAATAGACAAATGCACACACAAACAAATAGACCGTCGAAAATAAAAATATACGAAAGGATGAAGAGAAATATATATTCAGCGACAAAGACACTTCAAACAGGATAATCAAAAAAATGACGTTTATACTGCTGCTGTTGACGATGATGATGATGAGAATGGTGATGATAACGATGATAAACTCTTCCTGCATAACAAAGGAATGGCAAGAGTTGCGACAACTTCTGAAGTTAGCTATGCGAGGGTGAAAAAAGTTTACAAAAATAAGAGAAAATGATTTAATAATATTAAAAGAAACAGCGCCAAACTGCAAGAAGATTTTAATCAAGCCAAGCAAGGAGCGCTAAACACAGAAATACCAAATGACGGAACTTTAAATTAAGTTGGCAACGCAAGGAAAACTTCAAATATTTAATAAAAGTTAAAGACATCCAGACAATACATACGCACACGCACAAAAACGAAGACTAAAACTCTTGAGGTATCAAGCAGCAGCCACGTCAAAGCGGCGCTAATGAAATGTGCAAAAAGTTATTGCATACTTGGCAGCGCCAAACTCTACGCTCAACGCTCAACGCTTATGGGGCAATCTTAGTGCGTTAGCAAAGCAAACGTAAATCAAATTTCACGTTGCTTGTATGCTTCAAGTGCCACACAAGCAAACTTTTAATACATCATAGCAGCGCATAAAAAACCTGACCAAAGTGAAGTGTGGCAATAGTGTTGGTGATGACGCTTCGGCTTTAGCAGATTGTTTAGTGCAACGCGCCAGCACAAATGAAATGCATAAATAAACCGAAAAATGGCAGCGCATATACCGCCGCGTGAGTGCTAGAGGGCGGTTTCAAACGCCAACAAGATCAACATCAACAAAAATAACAAAAGGTGTAGCGGCCAACTGTCACGGAACGCAGCGTCTGAGGCAGCGTATGAGGCAGTGTATGAGCCACGGCATTAACATAAACGACACTGCTCTATCTAGCTACATGTGTTTGTGTTGTGTGTTGTTGTTTTCGTTGTTGTTGTTCATGCTGCACATCAAAAACACGAGAGCTTTGGTTGTTGTTGTTGTTGTTTTTCTTTTTGGCTTTGTTAGTTAAAAGCAGCGGCGTGTGTATGCAGCTGTCTGAGCATAGCGTACTCGTATGTGTGGCAAAGCAGAACCGCACTATACTCAACTCAATGCAAGAACAACAACAACAAAAACAACAACGATAACAACAATTTAAAAATAAATAATTTGAGCTCCGCTTTATGCAGAGATACTCATGATGTGCTCGTTGTATTTGTTGTATTTGTTGTTGCCAGCTCATGCATTATAAAGTGTCTGGCAATCATTTGAACCGAACGAGCATATGAGTGAATGAATAAGCAAATGACCCAAGTACAGTCCAGTGGTGGCCACTGACAGTTTCCAGTATGCATGGTCGTGGTCAACGGCACTACTACTCTGTCTGTCAGTCTGTCTATCTGTCAGTATGATGCTCCACTTCAATGGCAATATTGCCGCTAGCTGGAACAACCACATGCATTTAACCGATGCCACTAAATAATTTAGTTATTCAACTGCACTCTTGTAATGCCACAGGCAAATGCAGCAACTACATGTACTCAAACAACAACTAAAACAGTGATAAAGCCAAACTCCGCCGCAGCCATGCAGACCACTTAGCTGGGGTCCTGTTTTTATTTTTTTTTTATATGTTACTTTTTTCCTGCTTCTTACTTTGCCGTTTAGTGTGCGTTACGCCTATGTCTATGCAATATAAATTTTTCAAAATAATTGGATGCACGAAAATGCACGTTTAGTTGCCAGATTCAAAACGCTTTTTACACCATAAAATGGCGTAATTTTTGGCCAAAAATCATAATTTGATGTGTGCATTATGCATAAGCACAGACACACCAGGTGTGCGTATGTGCATGGTTATTAGTGCATTAGTGCATATAGTGAATTTTGATTGGTTTTACATTTAAACACAGCAAAGCATAAACAAATGTAGACTTGCGCTTGATCAATTTGAAGCACATAATTGCTGGAGAATTAACGCCCGCGGCTTTTAGCAAATAAACGCTAAATTGCTAATTTTCACATTTACTTTGTGCACATCTCTATTGGCATTTTGAAGCAATCATAACACAAGGAGTGCACAAATAACACTGAATTGTATTGAGTGAGCTCTGTCATCTTGCATTGCATTTTTGTTTATCATTAATTTGCATTTTGATTGCCTCTACAAATGAGTTATTCAAGCATTTTCTTAATAATACGAGTAACTGAAACCAAAAGCCTTCGACATTATTATTGCTACTTAGTTTCTGACAACTTTTCTATTATACACAAATTCCATGCACTTCAACCCAAGTACAGCAACAACGTAATAAATTGTTTGACAATAATTGATTAATGTGCAGGCAAACCCCCACAACGCCTGTTAGCCTCTTTTGGCAGTTTTCATTTTAACGTTGCTTGTCTCTTGTATCTTTTTGGCGTGTTTATCTAAGCATGAAACACAATCGCATCGAATGAACGCTTCTCAAAAGTTTCGCACGCTCATTGGTGTACACATAATTAACTCCAAACCTATAAGCTTCCTGAAGCACAAGGACATTGTTGAGCATGTTTTTATTGGGGAGGGAGCTTAGTAGTATGTATGCTGCCTATAGGGTTTTTGTTGCGCTGTTGAGCTAATTTAAATTAATTGAATATGCCTTGATAGCAGTTCAATTAAGTGAAACTAGTACAAAGTTGTTTTGCTTGCTAATTAAATTTGTTTTCAATTTTTTTCTTTTTTTTTTTTTTTAATTAAAAAAATTTTTTTTTAAATTTTTTTCTCATTTTTTTAAAATCTCTTTTTCTATTTGAGGTGCATAATAAGTAAAGCAGCTAAACTAGGTTGCCCTTTTTGCTTATTTACTACTCTGCCACTTACTTGCTTTCACTCTTCTTTATGCTCTCATTTTGTGCCTGCAAAAATTCTTATGTATCTAAACTCATGGCCAGCAAACGTTTGCTTTTGATCCTTTGCCAATGCGTCGTCCAAATTAGATTTACGTATACATATGCATAATTCCCTTTTAACGCGCGTGACATAAACGTTACTGTAATGTGCCTGTGTGTATTTGTGTGTACCTTTTAATTATTCAAACCGAACGCCATTTTGGCCAGCAAATGCAATGCCGGCACGACAAGACTTGCAGTAAAACCAAAATTCAAAGCGCACAGAGTCCAGTCAAGCACAGAACATGCGCTGCTGCAGTTCTTCAATATTTCAAAATGTTTAGTGCAGCTATCAGTCGCTCATTCACTCACTCACTGACTCACTCACTTACTCACTCAGTCACTGATTCACTCAGCTATATTGGCCTTGCTTCAATTTGCCAGCACGCAAATAGCCAACTTTGAATTCATGCCTTTTCAGTTTATATGCCACGCCCAGTCAAAATCTAAGCCAGCTACTTCCAACTGAGTGCAGTAGATACACGTATGTGTATGTGTGTGTATATGGATTTGATTTGCATACACACGAAAATATCCAACAACATTCGTCGGATTTTAATTATTATTTGAAATCACGTTGAACGCGTCATGAGCATGATGACGAAAGAGACTGACTCAGTTAGTTAGACAGACAGACAGACAGACGTATGGATGCAGTTAGACAACGTTAAGGCACTATGGTCGCTATTGATGTATCTAATAAAACATTAGCTTTGGCATTGGCCAACAACATGCAAGCATCAAGCAACATAACGACCGACGACAACAACAACAACAACAACTTTAAGTACTACAATAACAAACACTTCGAATGCATTGCACTCAAGCATAAATTTATTGTCTGCCTGAGTATCAAGCACATCGCCCACCGCAATTATAATGACGCCGACTATGAGTTTAACGCTGAGGACTTTGACAACATTTCTAAATGGCGCTTCCTGGCATACACTAATGCATCATAATGCATAAGCGCCCTATGTTACAGCACATTAACTTTTACCATTACCGTAGCTGGCTTTTAATGCAATTAACTTATGGCAGACGGCATTTCGTTTAAGCGACGGGTAAAAGCATGCTTTAATTTTTCTTCCTTTTTTTATATGTCGACTGAAGCCAAACGAATTATTTGATTGATAGGTTCGGCACTATGCTGGTCAATTAAACTAAACGCTGGACATAAAGGACATGCCCTTTTCTACTATGTTTTTGTTGCCTTTTTTCTTTGCTTTGATTTTTAATGGACGCTAATGACGCAACGTTGTTGTTACGGCCTGTTGTTGACATTGATAGGCCGCAGTGATTTTTATTGGGAGCGCAAAAAAGACATTTTTTTAAAGAAAGAAAACGCACCAATACAGATTGCAATTTACTATAGACAAAGTCGTTGCCTACACACACAAAATATTGGCATGAAATCAAGAAAAAATATCACAAAAAATGTCATGAAAAAACCTTCTGATGGCACACAAAATTAAATGCTTTCTTACACGCTCCAATGCTCAGCCACAAAAATCGACAACATCAAGGACGACGTTGACCACTTGTCGCGGTTTTGGGCAATTTGTGTTGTCATTCTTCTTCGTCGTGTTGTTATTTTCGTTTTTTGTACTGTGGTCTGTCATTCGTGATTGGCTTAATCTTAATTCGAACAATTAACTGACAAAACTGATGAGCGCAAATCGAAAAGGCCTGCTGTGTGGCATTTTAGTGTCGAAATTAATTGCAGCACATTTTTTAATAAAGTGTTAAGGAAACTTGGCGCTTGAAGAAAGCCGAAACATATGTCAATGACGCGCCGCAAAGCACAATATATCCAGCAAATTGTAAAGGCATAAAAAGATATCTACAAAAAAAGTCACCTGTTTATAATGCAGCTGGCGATGCGCTCAAAGAAAAAGCGCTGCCTAAAAAATAGAGCTGCCCATAATAGAGGTGACATTGTTCAGCCAACCACACAGCAAAATATAACGCAACAAGGATATGCAACGGCAGATCGTCTGAGCAGTTCCTTGTTGTTTTCTTTGGTTTGCTATGTTTTACTTTTCTGCAGCTTTTCCTACGTTGAATTGTGCTCAGTGTGTGGCATACAAATCGTTGCCAATTTACTCAAAACACATGCAAGCATTGAGCTCGAACTTCAGTGTAAGCGTGTAGTAGTACAAAAAAAAGACGTATATTTAAGAAAATAAGTTATATGAGCAGCACCACATCCAGGTTTATCAACATGCCGTTGGTGTATACAAGTTTTGGTGCGGTACTGCTCCTTAACCAACACACTTCGCTCTTCGTTGCTGCAACTCAACTGTTATTTTACCGCACTTCCTCTCATCAACACCAGCAATGCACTACGCTACTCTATACTTTTTATTGCCGCTACCACGTCTTCATCAATTCATTCTTCTTCGAAGCCATGTCTTCAACAGCCTGGACTGCAGCCTCAGCCCCCTCTTCAACTACCGCCGTATGCACAACCTTGCCCACATTCATTTCGGTCTTTACGTTGGCTTGATTGGATTTGCCGATGCAAATGAAGAATCCAATTTTTAAAGTTTGTTTTTCGTTATCGTTACGGTCCGCCTTGTTAGTCATGTGTTTTCATTCTTGTCGTTTTCTCGAGCGCTACTGTCTCTTTCCTGCCACTTGTATACCACTTTCTCTATAGCACTATAACAAATGCTGTTGTCATTGCTGCTTTCTTAACAGGTTTTTTTTTGGTTTTTTTTTTGCTTTTGTATCAGCTTTATTGTATGTCTGTTTGCTCGTTTGTTGTATATTTGCTGGCCACATATACAAACACACACAACATCAACGACAACGCTTTCCATGTCGATGACTTCAATAGCAGCTGCAACAACACATACCATGGCACAACAACAACAACCACAAGAATAATAACGAGCAAATAAAAAAGTTCTCAAAAAAAAAAAAAACAACACGAATTCGACAATTCAAAGACTCCACACAAAATGAAGAGAGAAAAATAACCAAAAAAAATTGAATGTCGAAAAAAATTTTTCTTACCACAAAATCGAATTTTCACTTTTAAAACAATTGTTGTCAGCCACACCTGCCAGTATTGCCACTCTTCTATGAAAATTTGACGTCTCTTTTTTTTGGTATTTTATGTTCAGCTGCGTTTTTCAGGTATTGCATAGTGCTATAATTTTGTGTTGAAATTCATAGCCCAGTGAAAGATACGACTCTAAATTTATAGCGCTCCTTTACTAGAATAGTGTAGTCGCTTAAAAACACCATATTCTCCTCTCACTCGGAGACCATACAAGCTATTAATATGAAATATTTACTCAATACTAGCTGAAACCCGCTTCGCGAGGCAAAAAAAAAAACGTTTATCAACAATTTGAAGAAAATTAAAACATAGTGCGTTCTCGAACATCTTGTATTCGCTGTGTTAACTTCACTTTCTTATTCTGTGGCAGCTGCTTGCCTCATGGCAATGGTAGATTGTTGATTAAGGCTACATTTTCTTGACACGATTCGTAATAATTCTGGTCACACAAATACATTTATTTTGACTATTAATAAATTTCGTTTTAGTTTTTTTTTTTTCACTTTGCTTCTAGCGTCAAACAAGTGAAGTAAAGTTATAAAGGAAAAAAAATTTATATATAAAATTATTTTATATAAAAAAGAAATATTTTAATTCCGCGGAATCTTTGGAAAGCGCTTATTTGTTGTTTCCTCCGATCTGCACTGCTGGTCGCTCCTACATGAGTGACCAGGCGGACCACAGTGCCATAGCCATCAAAAAACATAGCCTTCCTCCCACTGACATCATGCCTGCTTTTTCGAACAAAGCTGCTGCTTCATTGCTGGAGTGGTTTTCATCGCCCTCATCAAGTAACCGTATAAAAAAGAAGCGTAATCCAGGTTCGTCAAAACAGACAAATATTAAAAAAGTTAGCAGAAAACAACATTTGGATGCAAATCGATTCACACCAATTAGTAGCGATTCTGACGCTTTTGACATGAAGCTTTCTTTTGAAGAAGTGTGCACCAATAAGAGCGAAACTCCTTCTCTGGAAACTGTTAACGCCAATGAAACCGCTGCTTCGACCAGTCGGCCTGAGACCACTCCTATTATACTCCTATTATAAATAATCGAGCTGATTCAAGGATTCATAACAAATCTCCGAAGCCACCACCCATTTTCATTGTCGGCATCACAAACATTAATGGTTTGTTAGCCAACCTTGACACTGTGACCGAACCCGAATCATACATGCTGAAGGCATCTCCTAAAGAGGGTCTGAGAATCCTGCCCTCCACCAGTGATGCCTATCGTAGTATTATACGCCAACTTGAGCTGCAAAACATTACGTTCCATTCGTATCAGTTAAAAGATGAAAGAGCATACAGAATTATTATTCGCGGCCTTCACCACTCAACACTCGCGAGAATATTAAACGAGAACTTGCCGACAAAGGTCATTCTGTACGCAACGTACACAACCCAAAAAGCAGAGCTGATGATCATCCGCTCAACCTGTTTTTTGTGGACCTTGAGCCCAAGGCCAGCAGCAAAGGGGCTTATGATATAACGAGGCTTTGCCGTCAAATAGTTAAAATCGAGCCGCCTCATCCGTTCAAAGATGTACCTCAATGCCATCGCTGCCAGGAGTTCTCGCATACTAAGAGGTACTGTCGCAAACAATTTAAATGCGTCAAATGTGGCGAAGCTCACGCCACAACTTCTTGCACCAAAACACCTGATAAGCCACCTAAATGCGCACTTTGTGGCGAGGAGCACACTGCGAATTATAAAGGCTGCATTACATACAAGGAAGCGATTGCCAGGAGAGTCCCGGCAAGACGCCCTGCACCAAGTGCCTCTCAACACCATGAGATATCTGGCCACAATTCTGTGCCTAACAAGATTGTTGACGGGGTGTCGTTCGCTGATGTATTTAAGAAATCGGGGTATCACCAACCGGCACAACAGAAACTCCTACGTGAGCAGAAGAAGCTACGTCAGCAACAACAAAAATCAGTCCAACTAGCTATTCAACATGACTCCGAGCCACAACAGTTACCAAGCAAGACATCTCTACCTAAGAGTCGTCAAAAGTCTCATCCGTTTTCAAGTCAACGTCAAATCGCATTCCCTCACCCTGTTGGAAATAATGGATCGAATTGTCATAATTATCCCTCGCTCAGAATAGATAATACCCAATCATTCTCATCTCCTGATCAGGTCGACCAATTATCGGTTGTGGTCTCCCGCCTGGACAGTCTTAACGAGAAATTTGATCACCTGATTGAGATGCAGACCATGATGATGGAGATGCTCGCCGCCATATTGTCTATGAAATGAGCAGACCACACATGAACCTCGCCATATGGAACGCTGACGGCTTCCTTAATCACAGAATTGAGTTAGAAGTGTTCATGGCGGTCAACTTTCCGAAACGCATTTCTGCATTAGAACATACTTCAAAATTCAGGGATATGAAATGTATTCTGCTAGTCATCCGGATGATAACCGTATGCGAGGGGGCGCCGCTTTACTCATCCGGTCATCCCTACGCCACCATCCGCTGGAAACCATTCGGTCTAACTCAATTCAAAGTGTCTCTGTCAGTATTCACACAACTCAGGGCATCCTGGTCATCGCAGCCATTTATTGTCCTCCAGGACCCCAAATATCAGAGCAGCAGTTCGAAACCTTCTTCAGTCAACTCGGACCTAAATTCTTAGTCGGAGGGGATTGGAACGCCAAACATCGACTTTGGGGGTCCAGACTTGCCACCCCAAGAGGCAATCAACTTCACAAGAGTATAATAAACTCTTCCAGAGAGGTTCTCGCCACCGGAGCACCCACCCTTTACCCATACGATTCCTCAAGGTCGCCCGACGCAGTAGACTTTGCTATATACAATGGCATTCAACCAACAGCTCTGGACATTGCGGAGTCATCTGACCTTAGCTCAGACCACATCCCACTATTTATTAAACTTGGATTAATTCCAGATAACATCGTATGCCCGTCCAGACTGCTCCCTCCCCACGCTAACATAACGGTCTTTCATCAGTGTCTAAACGGAAGGATCAACCTCAATATGTAAATAAATTCGGACTATTCGGTTGACCTGTTCACCAAGAATATTCATGAGTCCGCCGAATTAGCCTCTTTATACCAATTCCCTTGTTCACCCAACCCACCTCAGGCTCTCTTAAAACCTGAGTTTCTGGAGTTAGTGAGATATAAACGCAGGCTACGACGTAGCTATATGAGATCACGGAATGAATTTGACAAGGCTGCATGGAGGAGAGCTGTCTTCAATCTATGGCGTGCCACCAGGTGCATCAAACAACAGCCTCACAGACATGCTCCAATCCGTGGGCATCTAAACCAGTGGCTGCGTATGGAGACCGAGAAAGCAGAAGCATTTGCTAATGAGTTGGAGAGCCGGTTCACGCCTTTTAGCCTGGCTGACCCTAGTGACGTTGAGGAAACAAATGAAGTCCTATCGAGATGTATATTAGATCACAGTCCAACTAAACATGTCACCCCTGAAGAGGTTGTGACTCAAATTCATAGACTGAAATCTAAGAAGAGCCCGGGACATGACCATATTGACAACAAGGTGGTGACAGCCCTCCCTTGGAAGGGAGTTTTGTTCCTGAGGTTGCTGTTCAATAGCATGCTGCGGATCTGCCATTTTCCCACACAGTGGAAGTGTGCAACAATATCCATGATACCTAAACCTGGTACTCCGGAGAACCGTGTCACATCAAATAGGCCCATATTGCTTCCAACTTTTTCAAAAATTTTTGAAAGATTATTTTTGAGTAGATTGTTGGCAGTACGGGGTGTTCAAGAATCCATTCCTGATCACCAATTTAGATTTAGATCGCAGCATGGCACTCCCGAACAACTGCATCGCGTCGTTAATCACATACTAACTGCGTTTGAGACGAAACAGTATTCCTCTGCAGTCTTCTTAGACCTCAAACAGGCATTCGATAGGGTATGAATCGATGGACTTCTGCATAAATTAAAATTACTTCTGCCTGGCAAACAGTTTTTACTAATGCGAAGTTTTCTTCAACGACGATCCTTCTCTGTGGCGGTAAGAGACAAAACTTCCACCATCAGGCACATGAGAGCCGGTGTCCCGCAGGGGAGTGTCTTAGCTCCGGTTCTCTACTCCTTATATACCTCTGATATGTCTACAACTAGAGATGAGCATTCGATTATTGCTACTTACGCGGACGATACGGCAGTTATATTCAACTCTGCCTTCTGAACGAAACTGCGGAGAAATTGTCCAGCTACCTGGATAGATTCCACTCATGGGCCAGGCGCTGGAATATAGCCATAAACTCTGAGAAATCAGTTCATTGCACCTTCACATTAAGGCAAGGTTTTCCTGTCCGGTTGTGACTTACAACACAAGCATCGTTCCGCAAATGGAGCAAATCCGGTATATCGGTCTGATCCTGGACGAGCGTCTTACCTAGAGTGGCTCCTCCGCCCTCCGAATAAGTTATCTTTAACTAATAAAAGGCTCATCTATCTGCAAGTAGTGGCACCTGCTTGGCGCTACGCCATACAAATTTGGGGCAATACTGCTGCCTACAACATCAGAAGAGTGCAGACGTGTCAGAGCAAGGCTCTCAGAAGATTTACGGGCGCCCCTTGGTACGTCCGCAACACCACGCTGCATAGGGAGCTTGCCGTGCCAAGTGTTATGTAGGTGATTAATTCTCACAGCTGCCGCTATCACTACAGACTTTTGTCGCACCCAAATCCGCTAGCTTCCTCCCTCACCCGTATCTCAACAAGGCGTAGATTTAAGAGGCTACACCCGCATGATCTCCCTCTAAGAAGGATACAGCCTTCTATAATTAATTAATTTAGTATAAGTCTAATTTTTTTTTCACGTCATTATTTTTTAAATCCGACAAATTTTACTCTGTTCTTTTGTCACCAATTGCCTTATGCGATGACGAAGAGAGTTAAACCCTATTAAACGCATAAGTCAAACTTAAAATTTGTATGTGAAAAAGCTTCTTTTTTTTTTGTATACTAGCAATTGTTTTTGTGTACACTCCTAAGCCTAGAATTTGGCACATTTTCTAAAAAAAATCCAAAAGTATTGATTACACTTAGCGTCGGCAAAAATTTATTATTACAATATAAATGTGGTGCAGTAAGCTTCGACGCAGCAAAATATGCAATACAATAATCTATTTGGTTATTACTAATTGCTACGAAATTCATTTTCACTCGAATGAAATAAATTCGAAATTATTTTACTGCTGCTTTTCGTGATAATTAATAATATTTTATTACCATACACATACATACGCAAACAGAATCACACACACAAAATATGAGGCAAGTGAGATAGCAAATGCAAAGCGATAAATTCACTTCCAAACATGACATTTTCTGTATTTGCCATAATTTATTTATGGCAATGCCAAACCTTTATTTAAACAATATGTCAGAAGAAAGCCTGATGACCCTGAAAAGTACATATATATATATATTACAAACGAAGCCTAATTAACTTAAAATACTGTAAAGCGAAAATATTAAAAGAGGCTCAAAGCTATTGCTTTTCATCGAAGATGCTGGCGCCTTAATTAAACACAATTTAAGCGATTTATCATTAAAACGATTTTCCTGCAGAACGCTAAGAGCTAAGAGCTGCTTAACGGCACAGCATTTATCTGGCAATTCTGCAACGCGATACATTGAAATAGATCCTGTAACCAGCAACAACAGGCCACAGCAACGTGAGGGAGACGAGTAACAACAATAACAACAACAGCAAAAGAATTTATTAGCAGCATTGCATTGAAGTGTGAAGAATTGAGGCTATCTCCACCACCCGACGACAGGCACCAACATAGCGAGAGTGTAGCATGTGGTCGACGAGGGAAGGCAAAGCATAAGCCAAAGCCAAAGCCAATTGCGAGCTAATCGCAGACCAAAGCACTTTGTGGGCATACCACAAAATAGCAGAGCAAAAAAAAAATAGAAAAAATCAAACAAGGAAATGGGAAAGAAAAGTGTAAAGAAAAAATAATACTCGAAAGAGGCGAAGCAACAACAAGAAATAAATAAATCAAAGCATGTGTTAATTACACACGAACCACAGTCGATTAATTCCCATGAGCATTGAATTGTTTGTAATGTGTTTTTTTCGTTTCGAACAATAAGTGAGTGAGTGGAATGAAGATTTGAATGCATACGAAGCTATCATGCAGTAATATAAGCTAGTTGAACTCGAACCAACTCCTGGAGTTTTCAGGCCTTTTTTTAGAGCATATTTACACTCAGCTTATTGAAAGCAAGTGTCTTTTAATTTCCATTGCCTATAACATTGCTATGCCAAAAGTAAAAAGTAATTGGGCAGGCATTGCTGAAGCTCAAAAAGAGCAAAACTTTAATGTTTTTCTAGCCTACATTTTGAGCAGTTCTGTATTAAACTAACAGGCATTAAGTTGGCTTGGAAGGTTTTAACAATTTTTAAATTTTTCCAACAGGCTTTTAGGCGCCATTATATGGTAAAAATACTCATATTTTGTGAACGATTACAAATTCACAGCATTTGTTATACCAACCCATTTAGAAGGCATATGAAGCAGAGGTGTCACCTTTATAAGTGGACCGAGACATATCTAAAATTAGCGAATTTCCCATCTTGACTTCCTACAAATGTGCTAATTAATACTTCGATTTAATAAGAGCTCATTGAAATTTTATCACGAATAAATGTTTCATTTTTCTGCACACTTCCAGGCTATTTTCTAATACAATCCGTATCAGTGAGCACTCAAATTTAACTTAAACTTGCCTCACATGCGATAGTCTATTAAGAAATAATGCGCATATAAAGATTCTCCCTAAATGCATGCTGCGTACTAAAGTGACCACCCCAAAAGTATGCAACAATTATTTGAAGTGTTTCTAAAAAAGATTGCACCTTAAAAAAGAAGATATACAACAATGGCAGCTAATAATAACACTTAAGCAGGCAAGGCTAACAGTAACATGACCCTGGCTGCCAGCAGTATCATGTCAGGACCTCAAGGACCTCTGCATGTTGCACGACGATCAGTATTAGCTGCCTGAATTTAGTAATAAATCTCGCTTGGGGTTCATTGCGGTCATCATTTAAATTGCAGGCCACACGGAAATGGCCTCAAGGCATACCACACAAGCACACACACGCATACGAGCATAGGAAGGTTATAGAAAAAGCAGACAAGAACACCCATGCACACACAGTTGTGTGCCTGTTGTTGTTTTTCGTGTTGGCAATGCTGGCCCAACTATCAAACTTTATTGACCCACAAATAACGGAAAGATAATTACACAAGGAGTTAGCTGAGAAGAGCTAAAAAAGAACCTGTAATAGTGAAGAAGGAGAAAAAAAAACAACAAATACTTCCACTCAAGCAAAAGACACAAGAGCCAACAGAAATGTCTGCGTTAGGGTAAAAACTACTTACAAGAATGTTAACATGCACAATTGTCTATACTACTCCACTCACACTCCAACAGTTGACTGTCCTGTATTCTTTGTGCTGGCTGCTTGTTGCCCTATGGGGCAATTGCTGCTTTTTGGTTTAGCACAGATACTACATGGCGAAGCACACATACGACGAGATGGGAGAGGAAAAAGGCGAAAAGTATTTCTTTCTTTGCTTCATTTTTTTGACAAAGATACGTTTATTTGTGGTGGTCATTGCAAAAAATAATCAAACAGTTAAAATACATTAAAATAAAAGCAGTTTTTCTTACGTTCTATTTTGGTGTTGCATTTTCATTAAATTGAAGCTCGTCTCTTCTTTTTTTCGCTGGTAGCTATATAATTTTTGCATTCTGACAGGCACGTCTGTAACTGTGTGTGTATGTTTGTATGTCTATGGCAGTACATCTTTGACCGTATTATGCCCTCAATTTGCACTCAATATATATATTATCTCGCTATAGTTGCACCTAAGATACGTTCTATCAAATTGCACCTGTGTGCATACTCTGAAATTACTACCTTCAAAACATAACAAAATCGTTCAAAAACTTTGAAGTTATGACAGCTGACACATGCCACTTACACATGCAACAAGCTGCAACATTTTCAATACCAACTGAGTGCAAATTGAAAATCCTTCACGCACCCCCCATCAGACAAATAACAGCTCGGTTTAAGTGAACAAAAATTTATAATGTACATTGCCATTAAAGACGATTTAAGCGAGATCCGTACATGTATTATTTATTAAAAAATACAAGCACAATATTATGTTTTGTATTACTCAAGATATTACACATTCGTTGTGCTACCAAATAAACTGAGCGCAAACACGTGTAGCACCAGTATGAAAGGGGCGGAAGAGAACAAAACCAATCTGAGTCATGCTTATTTCTTAAGGTAACTACAAGAATTCATAGAAAAATGCACCAATCCCCAAATAAAGTTTGCCTATTAAGAATACCGAAAAGAAGCTACAAAAAATAATCACAATATGAGAGAAGTTTAGCTTTGGTCGCTAAGACTTTGTTATACTCTTCATGCGCCAAGTACTTCAAATTTAATTTAGAGCTTTTAGATAAGCAGCCCGTGCACTTATCCATGGACTTGAAGGACTATGGTGGCCAAATGATAGAATAAAACCGCCGAACAAGTACATGTATCCTATATATCTATATACCTATCTATCTATCCATCGATCTATCTATCTCTCTATCTGCCTATCTATCTATCTATCTCTCTATCTGCCTATCTATCTATCTATCTATTTATCTATGTATCTATATATATATATATATATACATATATAGAAAATCGTTTCTGCGTTTGTTAGAAATTCGTGTTCTACGGATCTATCTGAGCTATCGAACTAAAATTTTTACCTTGTGTTCCATTCGAAGTCTTTTGAGTTTTTTTTGTATTTGGACCGGGTAGATGGCCTTGGGTGGGGATATTTCAATTAATAAGACTTACAAATTAGTTTTCTATTAATATTAATAAATGCACAAACGTTTGAAGGTAAAACAATGTTTGCTGATAAAGCTAGTATATGTATATAATAATTTTCGTTAACTCCGGCCAAGTGTACGAACTGCGTATGAAATTCTTAATACTTACTACTCACAGTTTGAAGAGTATAAATATGACTGCATTTTCTAGCGGATTTTACGAGTCTAGCGAGGCTTTCTTTTAGTGTCTTGAAAATGTTTATTGGCTCAACGCACAACACAAAGCCGCAAGACAGACGACTCTTGTTGCGGTTGCAATTGCTCGGGGATCACTTAACCTTTCTCCATCAACCACATGGGGTTAAAAAACAGACAAACAACAAATGAACAACTACATGGGGACTATGGAATGGACGTCTTAGGAAATTCAAAACAAAAAAACAAAACCGAAGGAAAACAACATGAAAACTTTGGCAAGTTGGTGGCCAGAATGTGCTTAATTTGATTTCTTCAACGCCTCCAGAGGGTATGCAGGCTAAGGCGTTGAGCTAGGCACGCACCACGCATGTTCAAGGTAGCAGGAGCACACATAAGAAAACAGGCTTGCCAACAAAAGTTTTAATAAAGTTTTTATATCTCTTTGTACCTTCAAAAATAATAGACGCAATTTGTTGCCCGTAAATTCTCAACTTGGTATGAGGAGTGGCAGTCAAGGTGCCGTTGCACAGTAGCAGTGCAGGCACAACACTCACGCATTGAAATGTTTATTTGAGTTAATATTTCAGTTTGCATAAAGCAGAAGTTTGCCAACACTGGCTTCGTTCGTTCGCTCGCTCACTAGCACAATGAGTTATTCGGCCACGGTTCAGTCACTTGGAGGCTAAAGCCAGCAAACGAGCGAGTACAACTTTGAAATTGAAAAGCATTTATGTTGCCCAAACCATTCATTATTTTCATATCCTTTTTTCAATATTCTTCCACTTCTGCGCTTCTACTCTACCAAATCGAATGTTTCCGCTAGCTGTGAGCATTCCGGTTTTTTTGGGGGAGACGTTGGAAAGTTGTTGCTTCAAGGCACTTGTTTTAACACAAAATATTATTGCAATGCAAATTAAAAGGAAATGGCGAAAGTTTTACGAAAGTTTTTCGACTTTAAAATCAACGCTCTGAATTGGCCAAATCTCAGAAAATGAAACGAATTGTTGAAGGTTATGCTAAAGAATGTGCGCTCTGAATGGGCAGAGAAGCGTGTGGTAGAAAAATTATTAAGAAAGGCGCTTCACTTTAGCAATCTAGTAAATTAGCGAGTACGAATATCATTAGTCAATAACATCAAGTATCTGGGGCAGAATAATGCCATTTTTTATTGACAATGGTAAGGATCTTAACTTCGGGAGTAAAACACTTTAAATTGACCTAATTTCCATATAAAAATCATTATGGAAACAAAACGAAATTGGGCCATTATTGAATTGAACTGTGACTGGTGATGAAATAGAGATAACGTATTAGAATGTTGTGTGAGGGTGATCTTGATAGAGCACCACAAACACTAACAAAATAAGGAAAGCGGGCAAGGACGATGATGCTATGGGTTTGGTTAGATTTCAAAGATATCACTTATCATGAGGTACTACCGCTTGACCGAACAATTGATTCAAATGTCTGCCAAAGTGGATAAAGGTTGGTTTAATAAAGTTTTTTTTAACATACAACAAATTTGATATTTTGCCTAAAATGGCCGCGTATTTCTTCCTCAACCCAATATAAATGTTAATTGCTGATCTTTTCTTCTTTCAAATAGTATTTTTAGTTATATTTTAGTCATATGTGGTGGCTTGGTTATCAAGAGAAAATAATTTAGTTTTTTGGGCATAATATTTTGTTCTTGTAAATTAACCAACTGTGTAGGAAAATATCCAACCATAGAAGGATGTGGTAATTGGTGCTTCATTAAAAAGCATCAGTGAAATGTGGATAGGGAAGGCTTTTTTAAAATAATTTAATTCAAATAAAAAACAGATTAATATAGAAGAACCTTTCTCATCTAAGCAGCTGACCAAACGTAGGAGACGTACCCAAATATATATGTCAATATTGACAATGGCAGAAAATAATTGGGCCATAACCGATATTACTCCCAAAATATACGGAGACCTTATTATATGCTAAGACAAGGACCAAGTTTCTCATAGCTATAAGTCTGCTGAGTAACAAATAATCAAATACTTTATGTTTCAAATCTGTCAGTAATCCGAAATAAAATAAAAAATCCCACCGGGACTAATAAACATTATATTTAACAGCTTATCGGCTAACTTAGACCATCTATTGCACATTGTACAATAGTAAAGTTTTTACATCAGGTCAACACCAGGTCTGGGCAACTTTGCATTTCACATTCAAGTAAAACTCAATTGGATTACAATACTTACGGCCCTTAGCGGTAAATATAATACAGAGCAGCATGCAAAACGCTTTTGTTGTACCGCTTACCACGGCAGATAACCCTACCAAGCAGCTTTATTAACGCGAAAACGAATTCGACTCAATCAACGATTCCAAGAAGCAATAGACGCATGCCAACCCCAAGTGTAGCGTTATTTCGCTGACATGCAAGCTCGAAGCGCCACAACGAGGAAAAGATGAAAATGCCAAGTACGAGTATCTCGATTCTGCTTTGTTAGGCGAATTTCACAGCGTTGCAATTCATGCGAGACAAGAGTTTTATGTATGAATTTCATAACAATTTGTAAACGACGCACAACGCCGTATGAACTCTTCGTGCAAGTGAGCTGCTTTTGTTGTTATTGTTGTTATTGTTATAGCTGTCATTGTTCTAGCAATTGTTGTGCGCTATTTTTGTTGTTGCTGTCATATCCTGCGTCATGCCGTCGGAAATCGAAGATTGTTGAACAGATAAGCAAATTTACGCAGACAACACAGCGAGCGAGAATGAACTCGAAGCATGTCAATAGCTGTGTTGCCTTTTTGTTGTTGTTGTTATTTTATTTTTTTGTGTTGTTGTCGTCCTTGTTATTTTTGTTGTTTTTCTGTGTGATGAA
The DNA here is from genome assembly GCA_035041755.1 of Cacoxenus indagator. Classification (NCBI taxonomy): domain Eukaryota; kingdom Metazoa; phylum Arthropoda; class Insecta; order Diptera; family Drosophilidae; genus Cacoxenus; species Cacoxenus indagator. The sequence continues at coordinate 1,002,208 of JAWNKX010000379.1, forward strand.
TTGACAACCGATACTATTTGTCAGCAGTCAATGTGTTTGCAACATTTTATTGCTGCTGTTTTCCTTTGTGTGCATGTGTGTGTGTGTGTGTGGAAATTGCAAGTTCTACTGCTTGCAATAGCATATTTCATGGCCGCATCGTTGCCAATATCAGATGCGTGCTGTTGCATGCTGATGTTATTACTATACACTCGTGCCACGTACGCCCAGCATACTTTGTCTTTTTCAGTACTCAATACGCCTTGCGCTATGCCATAGTTTTTTTCTTTAGCGCAGAACGCACAACATTGTGCGTGTTAGCGTTAGTTTTAGTCCGTTTGCGTGTGTGTGTGTGTGAAATTTAGTTGCAATTTCTTGATGCACCCAACACCAAAAATTGTCTGATCTCTGACAACTTTTGAGCATGACAACAACTCACACGCCACATGCTTGTTTCACAAGAGTCTTTTGTTGCCACGAAAACAGACACACCACTGCAAAGAGTATATGTCATATTGCGCTGTTGTCGAGCGTGAAGTTTAAGTTCTTTGTCACTCTTGCCAGACTATCACTCAATCACTCACACACGCACTCAGCCGTTCATTCTCAGCTTATGAAAAATACTTTTTATTAAAAAATTTCACTTTTCCAATGCTGCTTGTACTCATTCCTCACACAAAGTCAGACATGTAGTTTGTGATATATTGAAAAATTGCTGTCAAAATTGAACACGCGTAATGATCAATCAAAGGTATATACGATATGGCAAGAGACCTAGACTCAACTCAACTCAAGTCATTTTGGAAGCAGTTTATTACAAACGGGAGTACATTTCAGTAACTCACTTTTGCTTGGCAAAAAGTATGCTACATTATTTCAGTTATAAAAAATCAACACCTGAAAGTATGCAATATTTTTTGTAATTTGTACAGATTTCATAGCTTTTTTCAGTAACTACCTCATGCTCTCTTTGCCGTTTAATAAAGACAACCGCAATATTGTCAGTCGGCCGCAATTTCCGTTTCCCTTCAATCACCCGCACTCGCCCACAAACGACGCCATTATCAACCAACCGTTCAAACAGCCTGCAGCAGTAGTGCCTTTTGCATACAAGCGTGCCCCTTACTGCTTAAAGTGTAATTTACTTGCCGCACAATTTCTTTTTTGTTCTTTGTATTTCCTACTTTTGCACTTTGCGCATTATTTACATGTGAATTTCATGTAACGGAGTCAAACGCGTCCTTTTATTTACCGTTACAACAACGGAAATGAACGCCATTTTGCACGTGCACCAAAGTAAACACACGCAAACACACACACACAAACACACCATCGACAAGGACTCATGTCTGTCGGCATGGTGTCTGTCTGACCACTCCTTAGCCTTTGAATATCCACTCCCTTGTCTCCCCTTGACCATGCTTAATTTTTCTTCGCCTCTGCTCTGCCACTCTTTTGCCTTACCCTGGCCTTCCTCTAGCCTTTCACTTACCTTTCATTTCGCGTCTGTTGCCACTCTCTGCACTTTACCGTTGATTACTCCATACGACGCAAATGGCCACCTTTTATGCTATGCTTTGACGACGACGCTGACGACGATTACACCAGCCATAAGGATAACGGTGTAGCAACTGAATTGAAATGAAAAAGTAAAGAATTACAAAAGGAAAAAATGAGCGCATTTATAAATATGAAATGTTGTAACGAGTCTCATGCTTTGTGTCAGCGAGCTTGGCAAATGCGTATCCTTACAGGCTGCCTCGTTCTCTCGCTCTTTCTCATTCGCTTATATATTCTTCCGGCCAACCAGCCAACCATCCGTCTGTCCATCTGTCTGTCTAACGTGTCGCTTTATTACAATTCAACACGTTGTTGAATTGCGTTTATGATCTTTGCCATGCCATCTTTGTTGCGCACGGCACCCAACCCGCTTCCGTTTCCTTTGAACTTTGTCTTTGCCTTTTGTCGCTTTTGTTCAGGTGTTGGAAATTTAATAAACTATGACGATTGTCGTTTGTTTTTCTTTGTTGTCTTCTCATTTGTTCAGTCTTGCTTACAAAATAAATTGAAATCTGCTCTTTAAGCATTTTAAGAATTTTTGTTGCTTTAGAATTATTTTACCTTTTTTTTGTCTTCTTTTATTTTTGGCTTACGCACTGTCAACATAAATTGAACAGATGCCTCCGTTGATTAACAACACACAGGCAGAAATGACACAAAAGAAATATGGTGAAGCACACAAACAGAAAAAGAAACGATTAATGGAGGGAAAAAGCAAAGTAAGTAAAAAATATGATTTCTTCGGCCCTACGCAATATTAAATACACTACTATATGATACCTACTACCTCGCAGTACATACTCCTTTGAATCGATTGTCACTTTTTTGACAATGCGCGACCTCTGAGCACTCATAAGAAAACCTTCTGTTTCCAGCATGGATGACCCGCACCATCTATTATAATCTAACCTTAAGTACATTTCCATTTGCTTTATATGTTACCTCAAATAAATATTATAATATTATATATTAAATTAAAAAATATTTATAGGCTGATTTCTACTATTTTCAAGATTTTCTTTATAGAGCCTACAAAGTCGCCGGATACAGACTTCCTTTTTTCAAAGAATTTTCAAGAGGCCTGTTCTTCGTCCGAAGCTTTTTTCACGTTTCCGAAAATGTATATAAATATGTAGAGTATGATCCCCAAGAGCAATGAATTATCAATGAAGAAAACCAGCAACTCTTGCACAAATATAAAAAATGCATTGACCCTCAAGGAGTCCAGGGGTAACTTAACCTATCCTATAAAAGGTGAGACCCCTGTTAGTTCTATGATATTTACATTATGTAATATAAATACCCGGAATTTGTAAACAAAATTCATTTTCTTAATCATCCAAATTTATTTTGTCGCCTTCAAAGTAGGCTCTATCAGAAGCAAGCACTATGCCTATGATTTCCCAAGTCTTCAAAACACTTTTTAAACTCTGAAGAAGCTGGCGCCTTCCGTCGGCTCAAATCGCAGATTACACTCGGGATCGAGTGGTGTAAGCAACTGCCGTGAACACACTGGTTATCATATTGCCATACAACTGAATTTAACTTACACAAAAAAAGAGTATTTCAATCCATGCACTTGGCATTTGAAAGTGTGAAATTCCAGAAACTTATTTTACGCACTGTATGTTGTGTTACCACCCAAGTTGAGGCTCTTTTGTATTAAATACCATAATTCAAAAGCATTTTTCTTCATTAACCCAAGTCATTTTGGTCTTGTCGGTAATACGGTGCTGTGTTATAATGCCAAATGTCTAGAGTTCAAATTCTAATGTGCCTACTAATTCGCTAATGCAACACTCCTTCTTAAAGTAATAATAACGACCTTTGATATGGTCCATTTTATTAAAACCAGAATGCAAAAAATCTTTTTTCATATAAAACCTTCATATACAGCCTGTGGCAAGCAACACGAAAAACTTTTAATACAATACCCAGTGTAAAGTGCACAAATAAATTGCGCAACTGCACACTGCAGAGCGGTAGGTGATGGTAAATGGGTGTAAGGATATCGCAGGCAAAATACCAACGAATCACATGCGTATGTAAAATAAAGTCATTAAAATTGTAAATATTCGAATGCGTGCAAGAAATGGAAATGCGGTTAATTTCCGTAAAGTATGCAATAATTTCTGCAACTGAGCATAAGCAGCCAGTTTAAAATATATGAACATGTAAAAGCAGCAGCAACGACAATGCGAAGGACAGTGAATAACAAACTGCACTACAATACACATGAGGCGTACATGAGTAAATCTTTGCATACGCCACGGCAGTTACGGGGTATGTAGAGTGGTGCAACAAGATTGTATCGAGTTGAGTTGAGTTGGGTTGGCTTGAATTGTTGGTAAAAGTGTGCAGCCGGCTTAAGTCGGCATACAAACGAAACGAAACGAAGCGAAATGAACATTCATCAATATAAATCAAGTAGAGACCACAAACGGCACACTGAAAACAAAAAAAAAATACAAAAAGAAATAACAACAAAAACAGCATAACTGCAACGACAGCAGCCCAAAAAAGGCGTGGCAGCTCAGAGTGAGCTTTGGTTTGGTTTGGTTTGAGTAGAGGGCTGGTCACACAATCAAGCCCGTGAGCGCAGGCCTACTGCCATTGCCACTGCTACCACAGTAGTGGCGCTGAAAAATATGCAAAGAAATATTTACACTTTATATTTATTTGGCATTGTAGTTTTTATGTTGTTGTTGTTTGTTGTTATTTTTACTTTTATTACTGTTGTTGTGTTGTGTGTTGCCCACTGCTGCCCGCTAGCCGCCTCCTTGCACATGCATGCCTCGACAGCTTTTAAGTTTCATTATGCGCTGCGCCTAAAGGATTGCAACATTTTATTGTAAAATGTACGTTTGTATTACCGAACGATTTCGCTACATTTCGGGTGCTTGATTTTTCTCATTTTTGTTTGGAAATTCCGTTTTTTGTTTTTGGACACAGACACACTTTGCATGCTCGCTGCGTGCACTTTGCTTGGATCGTTTTTAAGGATTGGCATGCTTTATGCGCTGCATGTAAAAGCATTGTAAGCCAGCAGCACCAACAGCAAAAAGCGGCAACAGAGGAAGCACTACCAGTAGCATTTTGACTTTGGTATTTGTGGCTTTTCTGTAATACATGGTCGCATGCGCTTGTAGTATTTTCATTGGTACTGACAGTCGAAAGAAAGAAATGCCAACAAAATATATATATATTAAGTAAAAGCATTAAAATAAAAATTGGAAATGAAGAAATAAAATAAATAAAAATATGCCTGGATTTAGCGAATGGTCTATAGCACTTGTGCGACTTGCTTCGCTACAATTCTCCAATAGAGAATTGCTGTAATTTATATGATATCCGGCATTTTTCAATATGCGCCCGAAAGTATGCAATTAAAACTGAACAGCTATAGTGAGTTGTATTACCGCAGGCAGCACGGCAAGCAAAACTTGCAAACATATGTTGTATAGCTGGCAAGGCTTTGAAGAATTAAGTGCATAAATATAGGCGCATGAAAAATAAAATTGAACTAAATGCACAACGAATGCACTTCAAATATGAGCTACTTTTCCAGTGTGCTCGTCAGTTTATTGTTATTTCCGTTGCAACGACACCGGAAGTTTAAATTATTGCATCGAACGGATATGCAAAATGCAACATGCGCTTACGACAAGGATGCTGTTGCTCCGCTTTATGTTAAATATGAATTGCATAAATACAATTTCAATATTTTCATTGCTTACCCATATGCGTCGTAGCTGCGCGTTGTCTGTCGGTGGCTTTCTGCTGCAGCTACTGTCAATAAATCAACGCGCTTATCAACGTCAAACGACCGCAAAGATACAAAAGCAAACAGCAGTCAACCGGCGTAGGCTTGACAAACAAACTGGCATGAAGCCGAAGCTGAAGCTTTATTATATGCAATTACATTCATTAAAGAAATAAGTCATGTTCGAGGCTACTATTACACAGGGACGTGGTTAAAGTGCGTCATCTGTGGGCATCAAATGGCAACACAATGACAACATTAAGTGGGTGAAGTTTAGCATCTCCCAACAGTCATGGTGTATTATTGTTTGTGTTAAGTAAGTCGCATTGCACGGCTTCGCGGCAACAGGCGGCCTCAATGCCCAATAAAGTTGAGTTGCTTCAACTAGTATTAGCTACGCATGTGAATTTCTTGACACCCGACTCGAAAATCGGCTTGGCTTAAGCCTCCTAATTACAAGGCTTAACGCGCCTCTACGCCCAACACAACAGCCTTCGAGTAATTATGAAAATTTGTCACTTGTTGGAGCACTCATTCACATTGTTAGTCGGCAAACTCCTAACTCATTATGTTTTTTTTTTCATTATTTTTCTTATTTCATGCCTTCATTCTTTTGTTATTGCTTTTCCTCACTCAAGTAAAACCAGTTGCTGATTGTCTTGCTAATAATGCCGGAGAAAGTTTTGAGGCTTAAGTAGCTGCAAAGGAAACCTTTCTCGCTCTGCCCATGCTAGGCTTGTGTTAAGCATTGTATACTTATTTATTAAGCTGCCTACTTTTGGGCGCAGTCAAGTGTTGGCTGCGTTCTGTTATAACAGGCTTGGTAAGTTGTGGCAAAGCATTTATTTCACTTTTTTTTTTAATATAAAGCATATTAGATACAGCATAGAACACTAAAAAATTTCTCGCTTAGAAGCTTGTTGCTTAAAATTTAACAGCCAAAAAAGCCCGGAAATAAATGGTCGCAGCAACAAATGAAATCAGGACATGCAACATCGTCGAATAGCAAAAAATAAATAAGCCTAAAAAAATAACCGAAACAGACTTTTGATGTCCTGTCATATATTTAATATAACAAGCAACGTTTGGCGCTTGAAAGGGTGGCTGCTGAATGGGTGCTATGTACCATGCCAAAGGATTACACAAATATTCTATTGTTGCTGTTGTTTTTTACTTTTAAATAAACTAAAAATCATAATTCATACCACCAACTGCAGTCGAATGTGCAAAAATTTAGGCTTGCCGGCAGGGCCTACCTACAAATTTAACTGAGCCACTCAGTGTAGTTGTTGTTGTTATTGCAGGCATGTTGTGAGATAAGAGTGTATACTGTTATCACCATTCTGCCTGATGACATAGCAACACACACATACACATAAAAAAAAAGAAATATTCAAATCAATAAAAAAGATATGTATTGTTATACAGACTAGCTGGCGCCTGCATAAAATCCAGTGAAATGTCATATGGAAAAAAATGTGGCATACACAATGGCACATTAAAAGATTTTGTGCATACAGATAAAAAATAACGACTACAATGACCACAGAAAAAGCTTGACGCGAACAATGAATTGTTGAAACCCAACGAAAACACCGAAATGAATGCCTGCAATATTGCAAAAATTGCACGTGTATAAGGCGGGTAAATGGATTTGTGCAAAAGTGTGTAAAAGAATGCGGGTCTATGGCAAGGGTTGGGTGGTAGAAACGTGTGATGGCAACTGCAACTGCATTGCATTGAATTCAGCAATCAAAAATTATTCGACAAAGTATAATTAATTGTTTCAATACTCGCCATTTATATTATACCTTCGTTCTCTATTTAATTCTGCCAAAAACTATGCAACATTTTTTTCTACTTAAACTTTTTTTTTTGGATGTTTTCATAATGTAAACCTATGGACTTACAAACAACTTCTATGAATAATACATATTTACATATTTACAATTACTTAATTACATATAGAGAATTTACTTAATCGGACAGTAGTAACTTATGAGAGGACCCTGGTAGGAAGATCCTGTGGGTGACACCTTTTGAGTCTTCTCTTTCTGGTTCTCAAAGTTAGCCGTCTCTCGACTGCATTTGAGTGAGAACCAAGGCGCTCCAGATATTTCCCCGCTTGTGGTTGGATAACATCGCCGACTTTAGGAACCCTAAGATCCTTTTCGATATCCCTTGTACGCATGTACCAGGGAGCATTGCAGATTTTTCTAAGCGTTTTAGCTTAAACAATTCCTAATTTATTCATATGCGACTTAGCAACTATGCCGTATACTTGCAGCACGTGTTTCCACTTGGGGCTTAAAATTGTCTTGTATATTGTTGTCTTGTTATCCAAGGATAGCTTACTCTTTAGGGACAACAACCACGACATTTTTCCACCTTTTGCCAGCACGGACCGCTGAACCATTGTTACATGTCTTTTAAATGTTAGTCTCTCCTAGGTATTTATGCGCAAGCTTGTACTTCAGAGTAAAAATATGACTGGGCAAGGCAATGGCCGTGTGGCATACGTAACACAGGCACATTTTCTGGCATTGATACCTATGTTCCAGTCTAGAGCCCACTTCTGAAAGCAACACACGTATTGCTGCAAAGACGCCGTGGCAACTTTTATACTTGGACTTCTGGTTAGGACTGTCGTCCTCGTAAGTTGCTATGAGTGGGTTTTCCTCATCCACTTATGTGACTACTCTTGAATTAGGCATGTCTGCTGTATAAATCGTATACAGCATAGGGCCTAATACGCTGCCTTGGGGTACACCAGCGCAGATTGTTCTTCTTGTCGATTTCTCACCATCGATTACAACACGAAAGCTTCTGTCCATTAAAAAGCTCCTGACGAGTTGGAACAGCTGAGGGGTAAGTAGGTTCTTCAGCTTGCTGAGAATGCCTTCATGCCACACCCTATCAAAGGCTTGCTGAATGTCCAAGAAAACTGCTACTGCGTACATTTTACATGGTACATGGCATCCAAAGCGAAGTTAACCACACGGTGCAGCTGCTCCGGGGTGCCGTGATTTTTCCTAAAACCAAACTGCCACTTTGGGATTTTTTCTTTACTGCTTTCGAGCTGAAGAATCCGATCCAATATCATCCTCTCCATTATTTTTCCTAAAGCGGGAAGAAGACTGATTGGCCTATATGAGTCAACTTCAGTGGGTTGTTTCTTTGGCTTTGGAATCATAATAATTAAAGCTGATTTTCAGATCTTTGGAAATTGTCCCAACCTTAACATGCTGTTGAATATCCAAACTATAAACAATACAGCTCTCGTGGGACGAAGTTTCAGCATCTTGTTATCCAAGAGATCTTCACCTGGGGTTTTTTTCCACTTTAGCTCTTTAATTTGTTGCTTCACTTCTTGCAACGTTATCGGGTTTGCTTGTAGAGCCATTTGGAATAGCGCCTCCAAATGCATTTGAACGAGCTCCGATAAGAGATCAGCCTTATGTTGACTGGAAAAACAACAGAAGGCTGGTTTTTATTTAAGTGAACTAAATGTAAATTTTATAACAGTAACCGTAATATATCTCGTACGTCGTCGTCGTCCTCGTTGTTGTCGTGAGTGTGGCTCAAACTCGACTGTCCCTTAGTCGTCGTTGCTCTCACCGTTCTCCCTGCCGGCGTCCTCGATGATCATCCTTGTTCTTCGCCGTCGCTGTTGTGCCTTCCCTTGGCACCGTCGTCGTCGTTGTTGTTATCATCGTTGCTGCTGGCTTATGTAGATAAGGCTGTGCTTATACCTGCCCACATATATTTGTTAGATTCGGGCTGATTGATTAGACGCAGAATATCGTCGGAAGTCGGATTCACTTACTTCACATTTGTTTAAATAAACAAATGTTTGTTGCTTCAATTGACAAGATAAATAAACGATACTTATTAAAAACAACAAAAAACACCTTTCCGATACTACGAGTGCTAGTTGTCGTATTTTCTAAGGACTCGTGTAGGGATCTGTAAACGTGTGAAATATATGGAATAAATTTTTGTTGAACGTATAGCATAGTAAAGTTTTCAATTAAGTCAACTAATTCAAAGTAATATTGTTTTTGCTGATTTAAATGAATAATACTTGATGGCATCTAATTCGAACATAAAAATCTGAAAATACAGATGTCATTGTCTATTCACTTTCTAATGAATGCAAATCATAACAATTATAATTCTTATTGGCAATATTAAGGCTTCAGTACGTCATGCAACATTCTTCCTTAAGTACAAAAATTGTGAAAAAGTAAAACTTATTCTCTATCTTCATGTATATTTATGTGATAGTCAACGTATAAAGCTTTATAATGGCATTTGATTTAAAAAAATTTGTCAAAAATATTTGTTTGCAGACAGCAGACGATAATATGGAATTTCTACTTTAAGATTTATTATTAATCGTCATCTCTAACAAAATTTCCGATTAAATTGCCAAATCTATGAAGACCTTTAAAATCATATCATCATTTAAATCATCAGTTATAAATCATGTAAATCATCAACATAAATCATCAGTTGACGCCCATATATCATTGATATCTTAGAAGGCACAGTTAATATAAATCTCGTTTGCCTCTCATCAGCCGATGTATTGGCCTCTCTTTAGCTGTACATCTGAATTATTGAATTATTATTGTTGAAAAAATAAACCCTAAAAAACAACCCCAAAAATCTTAACTTCGGGCGTCAACATGAAACACTATTTCTGTTTAAATTCAATCACCATTGCCTATCTTTACGTAGCAATTTGGCATAAAATAAAACTTGTTTACTACGTCAGCGAAGATCGAGTTGGCATTCGACCTGCTTCGTACTGAATTTGGTAAGTTATGCAATTATATACACTCGTACATTTTTTTAAACAAGGAAAGCAAGTTTATTAAAATTAATTTCACATTAAGAAAACAATAATAAAAATAATATAATGATATTTATTAAAAGCGAAATCATATTAAATGCGAATTGCAAGCGCGCGTAATGCTTGCTCATCATAATTGCAATTGAGCAGAGCGTTTGTTTTTATATGTAAGTGTGGGTGCCAATATGCATGTGTGTGTGTATATAGATACTTTGATTGTCTGCTTGCTTTTGCTTGCCCCGCACTTCCTGACAATTCCATGTTTATGCATATCCGGTGCATACAGAAGAAATAAAATATCGCAATTTCGCTCGACCGGAAGAAATTATTGTTATTTGAATTTATCTGCTACAATGATAATGACGATGACGATGATGTTAAAGACGATGATGAGGATAATGATGACGATGACGATGACGATGTACACCAAACATCCGCCAGTGTCGCCGTGCAACCGTTGTTGTTTAACGCTGATAACGCTGCATTCGACAATTGTGTCAGCGCGCCTGAAAGTATGCAATGCACACACACAATAAATTGCAAAAATATTATTTTATCAACAATAATTAATTAAACGCACTTAATTGCGGACTTTCGTGTTCATATCGCACGACTCATTTTTTTGCTTTATTTTTTGTATTTCATTTTTTCTCGCATGCGATTTTGCCTGAAATTTTTTATTTATTTCACTGACGCTCTCAAAAATTCGCGATATACGCACAGCTGTGACAGCATTTAATGCTTGTCGCACGCAAAAGCGAGAAAGCTCATTTCCACGCTTGCTGAGTGCGTGTAAATGCGTTATTCAAGTGGCTGTGTTTCGCCTCTGCCCTCGCCTTAACCAAGCGCCGATGCCGATCGTCACGCAACATTTTTTACTTTTATTGCGTTTCAGATTTATGCGTATTTTTAAGTGGCATTAAGTGCGCGTTAACATCTTACGCAGCAGCAGCACAACAATAATTTACAACATGCCAACGTGTTCGTTTTATATCTCGCCACCATGGGCCTACAAGTATGCAGTTTACGTTGCAAATATTTGCAAGTACGCTGAGCAAACGTCGCTAATTATGTGAAAAACTTTCTCACATACATAAAACCTGCTTGCGACTCTCGCTAATTAATTTAAATGTTACCCAGTTATAGCAAGGTAAATTTTCAGAGCATACTTTTGGGTGCTCATCTGGGCCCAATGCACTTTTTGCTTTGTTTTGCGCCTACAGCTTCCTTACTTGCACATATGCTATGTGTGCGTGTATGCGCACACCATCTGCGCTTCGCTATTGCTCAGAAAATATTGCACATATGCCATGTTGTATTTTATACTTTGTACTTGTATTTTATATTTGCATTGCAAGCAATTTCACATATTGTTCAACAACTCTGCCCTTTTTCAGTTATCCCGGTATTTTTACGCATTTTTCTGTTTTCTTTTTCACGCACCTTGCTTTGTTTGTAATTTAAAATCCCAAAAGTATGCAACATGAATATATGGAAAATTGTTAACTTTATATTGTGTGTGTACGTGTATGTAGGAAAGTAATTTGCGATAAGTGCGTAAGATTCTACTGGGATTCGACCACACACCAATTCGTGTATACCAACAACAAAACAATTTGACAAAAAAGGACATTCTCAGCCTTGTCGAAGTTTGTATTCGCTTTAAAAATTTCTGTTCTCTGATAAGAGAAAGAGAAATTAAAACTAAAAGTGACAATATTTTCTTCATCTTAAGAGCATCAGGTCTTCAATAACTTAGACTAGTATCGAGCGCAGCGCACAATTGGACCGCCCGCAAGAATAAACTTGGTCTTTATTATTTATTATGCATAAAACTTTTTATAGCAGCACTACTGAAGTAGAACTGACGAACAAAACATGTGCCTCGAAGGACTCCGATCTAAAGTTCCCTCTGACAGAAAATACCTAAAAAAGGAGCCTTTTTGGATTTCAACTATTGTAGTAGACAACAAAATCATGTATTTATTTGGATAAAATTTGTTGGCATTTACGCTTAGAATCAGTCACATAAGTATGACTAATGTTTCCAAGTTGTTAGAGCTCAATTCCAATTATGGGTTGGGAGCCCAATCTACAGTGCCGGCCAGTGCTTTAAACCTCTAACGTTTTAATTAATGTTGACAAGTCAGGTCCGTAAGAGGAACAAAGCTCCGAATTTGATACGCAAAATCGTTCGTATCCGTAAAACAAAAAAAAAACATAAAACAAATGAATGGACTAACTACTTTTTAAGTGACATGGTGTGCACTTAGTTTTGTGGGGGAAGCTCCTTCTCTTGCTTAGTACAGACATCCAGTCTCGAACCTTTCACACTCACAAAACTTCTTCTATGGTAGTATTAGAATTATGTACGAATGTATTTGAAACGCCATTTTTTCCTTATAAGCGAAACAAGTTTCAACGGCTCGGGCGACCAAGTGGAATAAATGGGGTTCCGTGCACACCTTTGCAAATACCAAATGCGTACTCAGTCTAGCAAATGTTTTGTTTCAAATGCCTAACAAATACCAATGCAACAAGTTTCAAACCAAATGAACAAATGAAAAGAACACAAGCAGTTGGTAGTATGTGAAGGGTTGAAAAAAATGTGTGTGAGCTTCAGATCGCGCACGAAGTCGTGCGGGTCGCTTTCGCACATTTCTTTGACATATGATTGATCTTTGATGATATTGGATTTTGAACCTACTTTAATATGAATTGTTTTTTGGAAAGAAAGAAAAAAATTTTTAGACGCAGAACTTTTCATATAACAAGATGCATTTCACCCCTCAATTTATTTGCACTATACTTTTGATATGGGCAGTCAAAGGAATATTGTGCCAGTGCCTGATTCCATCAAGTTCTTGCTTCCTTATGCGCTCTCTTGGAATTGCCTATTATGACTTCATGCTGAGAAGCGTACAAAAAATAATGGAAGGCCAGCGAAATTACCCAACACTAACAACAACGAAACTGGATATGAATAACCAATTTTCCAACATCAACAACAACAACAACACAAATACAACATAACTACACTTACAGCTTTCATTTGTGGCTTGTCGCACTATTTTCTTTTTTTCTTACATACTGAATTTTATACAACTGTTTTTCACATTTTACACTCTCTTTCCCCCTCTCTGACACTTATATTCTTTAATAATAAATTGCATAAAAGTATGCAATGAAAATAAAAATGCCACAGCGTAATTAATGAGCCAAGGTGGTGTCATATGGTATGCCGAAACAACCAAGCGTTACCACAGCTCACCGCACTCCCTAGAAACGAGCAGCGCCATTGCATGCCCGAGCACACCTCCTTGGGTACGAATACAGTGACGCTCGCATGCGTGTTAAGTTGCGTATTTCATTGTCTGCTTGTATTTATTATGCACAAAGTATTTCTTCCCTGCGTTGCGTTGCGTTGCGCTGAGCTCAAGTGCGCTGTGCGTTGAAAATTATTGGCTCAATTTGCTCGTACAAGTATGTATGTGTATATTTGTACATGAAAAGCTGCCGCCGCGTTAATTGCAGCAGGGCCTCAGCAGTACTCAGCTGTCATTTGGCATTTACCGACTCGCTCCTTTAGCGCGTATATGTGCCAAACAACAGCGCCCTTTGCCAGCAATTAGGCAGCTTATTTACACACACTTACATATACACACACTTACGTACTTAGTGACGTAAATCCGCGACCAACGAAAAGGCTTCACACGCTTTAATCCTTGCGCCATTGCACAAAGACGCTGAGGCATGCCGAAAAACTACAAACTCAAGCAGCGTAACGAATGAGAATGCCTTGCGAAAGGACGCCTTTGTTTGTCACGCATGCTCCGCTTCCTGCAATTTGGGCCAAAACGTTAAATCACTGTGAAATCCTTTTGACAGGCACTCACACAAACTCACACGCACACATGCACACGCTTAGCCGAAATCGCAGGCGAACGCAGAGTTATTCAAGAAGCTTTCAATGTCCCACATTGCTACGCGTTCATGTTATTCCACCCAACGCTGTTGTTATCCTATGCCTCTGCCGAGCATTTATAAATGCACTTGGCTTCTTGCCGTCAGACAATGTCAACTGTATGCACCCATCAACGCCGAAAACTAAAAGGTGACACCGAAGGCAAATCAAGCCAACTCAAGCTGAGCTGAACTGAACTGAACTGAGCTGAGCTGAGCTGCGCTCAACCGAACGAAGCCAAACTCAAAGTGTACTCGTAACATCAAAAGGATGCATTGCGTTGCGTTACTTTGCGGGGCCAGCTGCTGATCTGGCACAGCTGTCATGCGTGTGCACATTGCAACGCTTTTTCCGAAATTGCTTTCCGTGCACGAAAGCTCACGCCAACTCCAATGAAGTGTGTCGACAAAGTGGCTGCCATCTGCATTCGGTCCAACGCCTTCTGGCAGACATCAATCTGCGCTGCAGCTGTCAGCTCTAAATAACGTCGAGCAAGCAAATTCAGCCGCTGACTCGTGTGCTAACCACAAATCGCTTTGATTTGGCGCTGCCTTTGTTTCACGGCGCTTCTGCTAAGAAAACGCTCAGCCAACTTGTGCCGGCTCTTTGTGGCGTTTTGACAATTTGTTTGCTCAGCTCGCGAATCACATACGAAGCCAAAGCACAACAAATTTGCCAGCATGACAAAAATGGCTGACGTTGCACTTGAGTGATGCGAAAATCTACTTCATGGCACACCGAGCAACAAATTATTTTTGTACTTGATTTTAGCTTTGGCTGTGAACGTGTGACATTTACTTAAAAATTAATCTACGCCTTAGAAGAATTCTGTCTTCAAAATTTCAATCACCTTGTCGGCAGTTTTATTTCTTCAATATGGATGGAATTCTTAACCCGCTACAACAACAACCATATACGTTTAGATAGAGTTTCTGTAACGGAATAAACTACTCCCTATTATTAATAAATATTAAACACCAATGAGGGTCACACAGTATGCACGAATGACATCTCAATGGTTGCTGTGCAAGAAGCTTCAAATGATCCGATTACATTGCTACACTTCTCCATCTGTTAAATTAGAGTTTAAGAATTTAATATTTTAAGAATTTCATTCACTAACATATCATATATCATCAATGTTATATATCATGATCATCTGAATTTTATTTTTTCATAATTATTTTATAACGTAATTCCTAAGGTGAAAATGGCCTTACTCTTCCTTAAGAGAGAATCAATCCCAATTTAAGTAATCAAGCACAATCAGAAGTTTTAAAAATCTGGGTATGAACACTGTCTTTATGTCTCATGGATGCAAAGATCTTTTCCTACAGAAGATTTAGATTTCATATAGAAACTGGTTGAAGAAGATATGCTTAAACGTGTTTTAAACATGGACTTTTCAGACTCAATCCACATATGGCTCATGTTTATCCTTACTTCTTCTACTCATTGCAAAGACCAACCTAATAAGAAGTTGTAATTGCTTGGACTGAATTGATGCGTCTCACGATATGATGGCAGCAATACAATCTCTCCTCTGAGTATTTCATTAATTATTGATGGTTGATCACTAATCGCGTGCCATTGCATAATTTAGCCGGATTTTACTTACGAAGCAAAATGACTGGTAGACCAATTATCGAGCCCAGGTTATGCTGTGGCAAATTTGAGTATTTAGGAATTCATTGGGTATAATTGACAGTCACATTGGTATTTAAACCAGTCACAGTGTGACCCGTTTTGACTGACAACAATTTCCTGGGCAATGTTTGTTGTGTTTTGAAATTGATTTCACTAACATCGACATGTCTGGCTGCTTTAATCGTTCGTTCACTGATTTGTTGTTTAATGCATAAATATTCAAATCGGTTCAGATTATTGGGATTCAATTGATATCATATCTTTCAAGCTGAAACTGACCATACGCACTCCCAAAATTTCATTGCAATCGGTTAGTTGCAATCGGTGAACGAACATAGTGAAACTGGATCCTTGTATATTCGGTTACCATATACGATTATATTAAGTTAATACAGTCTATGGCATACAAAGTTTACTCAGTTACTAGTATTATATAAGTGATAAGAAGAAATGTTATGAATCACTTTGCTGTTAGCTGCTGGAGTAAGTGCATTTTAAGTCTCTTCTAGAGGACAGTAATTGCTGTGAATTTCCAGCTTAGAATGGTTTACAGTCAAGAAGCCTGCCTGAACAAATCTCTACTCATTTTGTTGCTTCAAATGCGTTGTTATTCTGGCATCCAAGTAGTTACTGTGTCATTCTTTCAGCCATTTCGAATAGCACTAATCATTAGCACTAATCAATTGTCTTTCCACTTTTATTTTCAATCGTAGTAGTTTTGCGTATTCGTTGCATTCATCTCAGTTCAGTTATTTCCCATTTACTCGTAGAAATTAAAATTTATTCATGAAGACTACTGGGCCACAACCAATACCAATACGCACTTATCATCAACTTCACCAATAAATTGGCTTACTTTACAAGCCAATAAAACTTCGCATGTCTTACGTATATCTATGCCTGACTACTTTGTGTCATTGCTCGTTACACGCGAATATTTCAGTTCAATTGCTGCCTTCGTTTGTAATAAAGGCGATTTAATTGAATGAAATAGTTTTATGGCGCAAAAATATTCTATGACGTGCGTAGATAACGAAGTCAATACGTAATGCACAGGTGCGAAGCTAAGACACACTCACACACAAACAAACACAAGCACATATAGTCAAGGATACAAACTAATAAGGAGAGTAGTGGGCTGCCAAGAAGCCAAGCGAAGCGAAGAGAAGAGAAGGATACGAGTATATTATGCGTATGAGCTCCCGTACAATTTCGCGTAATGTCCTTTTCATTTTTTGTCGCGCTCACTCTTTTTTCTAATGTCTCTCGCTCACTCTAATCAATCAGAGGAATTTGTTTTCTCTTTCATACACATTGACACAAAATTCTGCGACTTCGTGCTCGATAAAATTTACTCGCTTCCGTCGACATTTCGACATTATTACAGAATGTGGCTGTCAATTGAATTATTATAACAGTTTCTGCTGTCATTGGCAACATTGTTTGTGCATGTGTGTGTGTGACACACGTCAATGTGTGTTTGTGCGCCTAAACTGGTACCTTTGGTATCTACGGGTATGTGCGTAGGTAGAAGTTAGTGGCGCGAACGTGACTCATGCGGTTTTGTGCGATTAAATTATGATTGTATGATTATATTTTGTTGCAAATGATGTACAATAGACATGCGCGCGCGCACACACACACACATTGCCAATAAAATATAACGCAATTGTAATTACAATGAGCATTGAATTATTGACTAGATCTGTAGATTTGTATCTCTATCTGCGACCGTATCTTTGACTTTGTGAAAGTTTGCCAGTTTAAGCGCTCACAGATTTTCATCGTAATAAATGTCAATGTACCAAAATATAAAAAAATACAATTTAATAGAAATAAAGGCTTACGGTTATCTCATTGGTTGCTTATTACTCGATATTCAAGCTAAATTAATAACAATCATACGCCACGTTGCACGCGAATGGCGCTCGGAAAACGGCGCTGCAGTCAAGGCAATGGGAATATAGCCGTGCACAGCGTAGCTAGGAAATGCTTTTGAAAGTGGAATCAGTTGCCACTGACAGCCGCAATGCATTTAAAAGTTTAAAGATTTCTAAGCTGTCAGAAATTGCCGTAAAATAACGCAAAAGCGACAGGCGTAAAGACCAGGGAGCAGAAGGGAGCAGCAGGGAGTCGTTGGCGAGCGCAGCTGCAAGTGTGCTTATTAAAATAAATATGCTAAGAATGGTGATTGGCGGGAAATGGTTGGGGTGATTTGCGGCGCAGGAGTGAAGGCATGCCGTTGAAAAAAACAATAAAAGAAAAGCAAAGCGTTAAATGCGAATTAAATGAAAGAAAGAAAAGGACGAACGAGCCAAAGGACGAAAAAAGTATGCCACGCAACTAAAGTAAACTCGACTCGACTCGACTCGACTCGACTCGACTGAACTAAACTAAAAAGCAAAGTTTTATAAAATAATTTCACTATGAGCGAAAAATTTACTAACAGAACTAAAGTGGAAATTTCATGCTTGCTGGCGAAAAAGAAGGGAAACTTGAGCACTTTTCATAGGAGCGAATGCTAAGAAAGCAATGAAAAAATCGCTTGAGTTTGAGCTTGGGATTGGTATTTGTAGGAGTTGGTGGTTGGTGAGGGAATAACGCGTGCAAGTTTTGCTAGCTCAAACAATGCGCGCAGTTATGCAAGCCAATTTCAATGTTTTTTTTTATTTCGCATTTTGATCCACCCACGTTTAGAATTTTCGGACGAAGGTTCTTTCGGTAGTGCAGGTTGAAATGGGTGTTTCCAGCAGCAGCTAAAACAAAATAAATTTTTTTTTTTTGTGTTCAAGGATAAGCAAAATATTTAAGAATATCAAATAGCGGTTGCAGGCGCGAGCTGATTCGAAAGCAGTGCGACAGAGACAAGCGCGCATTAAATTTGAGCATACCATTGGGCGCGATTGGTTTATTGGTCATGAAGCGGGAGTAAGAAATACATAGCAAACTCGTGGAACAACAGTTGCACACTATTCAAGTTAAATTTTTTATGAACTCTTATTTATTTAGGTTTTTTTTATTATGACAATGGGGGAATGCGTAGGACGGTATGTTAAACGAAAGCGCACCGGAAGTGTAGGCAATTGTGAGCGGAAGGCGAGTGGCAAATGTTAAGAAGGAAA
This sequence comes from Cacoxenus indagator, assembly GCA_035041755.1. Classification (NCBI taxonomy): domain Eukaryota; kingdom Metazoa; phylum Arthropoda; class Insecta; order Diptera; family Drosophilidae; genus Cacoxenus; species Cacoxenus indagator. The sequence goes on from JAWNKX010000379.1 coordinate 1,021,101, forward strand.
AGAAATTGTCAGAATTTTTTTTAGTGTGGTTTGTTTTGTTTGTGCCTGACTTGCAGCATGTCGTGGGAAATCCGGTTTTTTTTTATTTAACCAACTTTGTCTTCAACGAAAGAGAGAAAATAGTGTATCTTATTTTTTTGTAATATTATTTTTTTATTAAACGCTTAAGCTAAAGAAAAAAAATGCAGCTCAAAAATCCACTTGGGCATCCTCAGTAAAATCCTACATCAAAATTTTTCCACCAAGTAGATTAGAATGTAGACTTGGCACTTCCTGTCTTGTTAGCTTACTAATGCTTCTAGAGCGACAACTCTAAAGCAATTCGTCGGTATTATATAGATATCAAGTCAGGAAGATTGAGCTCACGTAACAGTAGAATTTTCAAGCGACTATGCCGTTTCTCGTTACTGGACTTTAGGTTGTCAGTGGGCTACATAAGAATACATCATCGGCTGCGATATTACTTCCACGCTCTAGGACTGCCAGCTTTCTCAGACTGCAACGTCTTTGTGTAGAAGATTACGCATATAGTTCTAATGAAATATTGTTTAGCAAAAAAATTGCCTCTAAAATTAAGGTTCTGTGGTCGCAATAAAGATAAAATCGCATCTTTCTCATCTCTTATGGTCCCAGTGCCAGCTCTTCCTTATATATCAACAAGAATGGCCACATCTTGCTTCAAGCTTCCCTTTTATATGTACCGTTTAACCTCTCAATCACTTATTTATCAACAAGAATACAGTCTACATACAGATGATTCAAACCTACCAAAACCAGGCGCTTATGTCTTAGTATAGCATGCCTGCTTTGTACTCAACACCATTCTGCACAGACACTTGAGAATGCCAACTGTGGTCGAGGAGATCTGTCGAAACTGCAGCCGCTATCATCAGAGGCTGCAAACTCATCCAAACAAACAGTCAGGCCAAAGGCCTCAATATTGGCGTGTTGCGACGGGAGCTCAAGCGATTTCACCCTTACGACCTTCTAAGGTGAATGTTACCATTCCGTTGAATATACGCTGCGATGTTCCATTATGAGCTGTTTTGTAATCAAACGCCTCAATTTGCCATATTAACTTTGCCACAATCGAAGTGCAAGCTTTAATTAATATTATGTAATGCAATTCTCTGCTATTTATAGCCAGGTAGCCTAAGTCATTTTCGGCTCTTAAACCTTCTATGCACAAAACGCCATCAATCAATTACGCAAAGCAACAACTGAAAACTTTTATTTTCCAGCCCTTTGGCGTGAATTACTCTAATCAAATTTAATTAAGTCGTAAAGAAACAACTATCCTAGCAGCTTTCAACGCCTTGTTCCGGCAGCGACTAAAATCATACAACAACGCAGCACGAGCGCTTCCCAACTACAACCAAATTCACGCGTGAAATATTACAAAACAACATGAAAGGAGCAGCCGAGTAAACGAGCAAGAACGAGCACTTTTCGTTTATCACACAAATGCTTTTCGACAGCGGCCGCCTAAAAGTATGCTACTACAATTCTTGTTCAGAGCGGCTTTATTGCGTGCGTGTGTGAAAATCAAACCGTAAATAGCCTAATGCCAAGTGCTAATAGATGCGTTTCAGATAGCAACATCCGTATGCCAATGTAGGCGCACACATGCCACGCGCCACGCGCCACTCCCCAAATGGCCACACCGCACTGATCCTTATAGATCCTTATAGCTTATTTTGCTTTTTGCGCTTTTAACTAGATTTCTGCTAGTTTACTGTTCTCTGCATTATTCTCGTGCTTGTCTATGCGAATTGCGTATGCGAGCCTTCCTGCCGCCTTTTCAACGGAAACGACCTAAGCTAGTTTGCCGCAAACAGTTCCCCAAAATGGACTTGAGTTAATTTCATTTTGGGCGCGTTTTAGGTAAAAGTTGTTGACTGTTTATTTGCGAATTATTGCGAAATTGTAGACTCGAAAGTGTCGATTAGGCAGCGGCAGCGGCAGCGTGGACTGAAAAGAACGATTGAAGGTTTGGGTAAAAAGGGACGCCGCGGCTCTTTGCCCGCAATTTGTTGCACAAATCAAGGCTTGTCTGATTTGTTTGGTACGCTTTTTGTTTTATTTATCCAGTGTGTGTGTGTGTGTGTTTTAGGTTTTTTAACTTCTTATTGGAAATGGTCTGCTTGAAAAGCGCTTTCCGTTAGTCCTTTTTTTGTGGTTGCGTGTGCTGCGTGTTTAGAGCGATAATCAAATAAACACTTCATTAACGCGAGCGTCGAAAGTACTGTGCTGGATTCGAGTGAAAGAGTGGTTTTCAAATAGTAAGTTTTACCAATTTGAATTGAATTGAGGGGCAATAAGTGTGGCAATAAAAATGATCTCATATCACCTAAAATGGAGCAGTGAATAGAGAATAGATTGGGGTAAGTTACGTTAAAGTAACAGCCGAGTCTGAGTCAATGCAGTGCCATTCAAATACTTGTAGCATCTCTAATGGATAGAGATTACATAGTGGAGGCCAAAATTCATTGTCCGCTTCAAAACAATAGTTCTCAAGGAACTTCATTCCCAGCTGAAACTTTTTACAGATTGCAAATCAATCATAGATGACTAGTCAACTTCAGAATCGTCCTCGTTTGGATTATAGCACTAGTTGCCCTATGAGAAGTTTCGGCTTATGTTATTTGGCGTTAATTTTGATGCGATAAATCTGATCTACCGGAAGACCTCTAACTAAACCATAAAAGTTCGGAGAGATTTTAGAATTGACATAACCCTGACTTCCTCGTTTAGCAGACTGAAAGTCTTCTGAGGCTAACAATGCCTCGTTGAATAATAAGACGAAAGTTCAAAGAGTTATTTAAATTGTGGGAAGTGGCATGGGAAATGGAATAATGAAACCACTAAAGCACAAACTTCCAAGCGCTTCAAACAATTCGTTCGTTTGAAAACCACCAAGCCGCATCATTATCATCATCGCATATCATCAATTATCAGCGCACATTTCCATATTTTCTGATTAACATTTTCCAGGCACAAAATATGCCAATATGAAAATGCCAACATGCAACAATAACAGCAACAACAACGACAACAAAACTAAAAACACATCATTATAGCAAAACAAAATGTTCATTAAAACCGAACGCATCGTATAAACAATAAATCAGACAAGCACACAACACCAATAATAACCAAAACAACAACAAAAAGGTTAATGCTCTCAAAATGTTATTAAATCAAAAAATCACAACAAACAAAAGATACAAAACAACAACAAAACCACAACAAAAAAATCTGAAACGAAATTTGAGCGCTCGAACGAGTTCGCCGAATTTAGCCACCAAACAAAGGCCAAAATAATGGATAATTTTAGACTGAATGCGAAAATCTGAATATGAAACGAAAAATGTGCAAAAATGCGAGCGAGCAAGTCGAGTTAGGCGAAGCACCACCGCGAAACACTAATGTGCCAAAAATAGCGTTGAACGAGCGCTTTGAAAATACAGACTAACAAAGTGTTAAAGAGTGACAGCAGGCGCAGAGAGCAGCTGTTGTTTGTCGTGTCATGTGCGTCTATGTAATTAAAGCCAATGACGCCATTGGCAAATGTGTTAAACACGACCGCCTAGAAGCATGCTTTACTAAATTTTCATTCATTTATCAAAGGACCAATTTTGTGCAGGACAACGTTTTATTTTTATTTTTGAAGTGAAACTTCTATTTCGGCGGCGAAAAGCCGCGTACTGCTACAGAGATGGAAGAAAAATATATAAGAGAAGCAGAGAAGGACACACAAAAGTATTGCGCTCTTCGTTGTGTTCTTTGTGTACATGATGTTCATCATTATGACGCGTCATAGTGTCATCGCGTCATCGCATTATCGTTCTTCGCGTAGCATTCGAGCGTTGAGCCAAAGTTACGAAATGAAAACAAAGGACACGCGCTGTTGTTTTTAAGAACTTCCACTTCTATCATGCGTGAACTGCACCCATGATTTTTTTTTTAGTTTAATAGGTCCGATGATAACTTGTTTTTTTGGACAGAATAAATGTTAGATCCCTGGTTGTTATTAAATAATTTTTCTACTTTAATTTTTCAGCTTTTTGGGGGGACTAAATCAAGTTTTCTTGATCTGATTTGTCTTAAACTGGTTTTATTGAATTTTGCATTTTTAGATTATGTATTGAACATTGAAATACAAAATAAGACACGTGCCATTATTAAAGACTAATGCAGTTACCGTTGGTGCAAGTTCAGTGCCGTAGGGAGCAAGCCATGCATCAACAACTTCCACTGCCTAACTGTTAAAGGAATTTTATTAAAGATGTCTCCTTAAAAAAAATGCTAAACAAACTGACCTCAAGCCAATCCGCTCTTCACCACTTAACATTTCTTTGGTTTTTTAGCTAACAAGAGCTGCTTTCGCATCAGCTTCCGCTTGTACTCTTGCATGCGCTTAGCGGCGCCCACATTACGCTTGAGGTCACCATATGGGGCTGGCTCCTTATCGTCAACCTCAGTTGCCATAATTTCCTCTTCGTCACATTGGCCGTATTTATTCACCTGGTAGGCATAGCCGGCGCTACGTGCTATGGCATACAGAAACTGAAGATCATCCTCGCATTTGCGGCGACCTCCGCGCTTCTTCTTTTTTAATTTCTTGACCGTTAGACATGCAGCACCAGCACGGGTTTTAAGCTTATCCACCGCCCGGCAACGTTTCGCTATGGTGTTGACAGCACGCTTGTGCGTACGCTGCTTCGCTTTGATCATTATTCTGAAAAATTTTTTATGTTTTTTATTTTGTACTAATAATTCAATGTGTTGCTTATCAAAATATTGTGTAGCAAGTCTATAAAGGCGAAGCTTACTAAAGGATTTTTTCTCGGGTGCATGTTATTTATGATCGCCAGCCTCTGAAGAAAATAGCAACTAATGGAGGAGCAAATGCATTTTAGAATTCGTAACAGAGAATGGAGAGGTTTCACCTGTAACCGTAACACCGAGTATAGACTAAAATCGGTACACATTTTGCCGCCTGATAGGTATACGAGTATAGTTAAGAAATTCTAAGTTCGATTATTTTTGACAATACTCCAACACTGTCGTTCTGAAACTTTCCATCCACACCACTCTTTTGATCACCCACAATGAACAGCAATTCCCTTCCTAGCATGGTAATACTTCTGTGGTGTGCTTCGACTTGGGTTGATCGTTGATTTATTGGGACCATAACGATACACTCTTTGTTTAAGTACGTTAATGGATCATGCAGTTGTCAGTGATCAGTCTCATATTCTACATAATAATATAACATAACTTTGATTAGATGAAAACTAAAACTTATTCGTAACTCCTGTCGTTTCCTACTTCGGCCTAAGACGCCCCTTCTCTCGCTTATCTACTGGTATGTCTCACTCACACTGCCACATAAATCGGGCTTGGTGATACGACAAAAATCAAATTAATGGCGTAATGTGTGTACGAGTATATGCCCGCCTAATAATAAGGACATGAAGGACGCACGCACGCACACAAGTAACTTTACATGAGACAAATGTGGCATAATGAATAAGATGGTAGCCAGCAACAGGACACGGAAGACGCTTTAATATTGTCGCATTCATGTTATTGTTGTTGCTGCTGCTGCTGCTGCTGCTGCTGCTGCTGTTGTTGTTCTACGTTGTTCCGCACTCAAACTCCGGGGATTTATTACAGCGTCAAGCAGCAAGGATCAATTGCTTAATTTCAAATGCACAGGCACAGGCACACAAACCCAAGCACTACATACATGAATAGATACGAGCGTCAGTTGAGCACATTAATTTCTTTTACTATACTTTTATACTAGTACACAAACAGCCACACACACACACACACACACACACACACACACACACGAACAGGAGTGGTGTATAAACGCCTTCTAAGCATTTTCTCCTATCTCGACATGAACGCAGGAATTTTTAACATTTACAGCTAATAGCACACATGGACGGTTAGTTGAACAGATAGTTGAATAGACGAAGCATTGGATGGAGCAACTTTTGGACAGCAACTAGTGTGTCCTTAACGTGTTGGTCGATTGGCTGTTGTTGTGTCCTTAAACACAAAACCAACGGCACAATTAGATAAATAAACCCATGACTAGGCGACACGCGACATGTGAGCGCTGGTGTGGGTTTGACGGTTTGTGGGTTTGGGCGTGGCACATTGGCAAAGCGCTGCGCAAATATTGCCGCGTGTTCATGATTCTTTTTTCTGCAGTGTTGGCGTTTTCCTTCTATTTCTTTGCGCTTGGCAATTCTTTCATTGGTCAGTTCAGTTGACAGCGTCGTCTTTGTTGTCCTTTAGTTTATTGTTGTTATTGTTGTTGGTCTTAGCTGATAGTTGTAATTGGTAAAGCAAAATCATGTGACAAATTAACACACCGAGATTTATTGCTGTGGCGCTTTGGTTACGCTGCTGACGCCTGATGAAGACACATTGACGACACATTTTGGTGGCCAAACAAAAGCATATCTGGGTAGCAGATGCGTAAGCCAGTGTGTTTGTGTGTGTACGTTTGATTAGTTTTGCTTGTGCGAATATGCTTTGTCATTGAGAACACAGGAGAAACAAAAAAAAAAAAATTCTACTTAAAACAAGCATAGCCACTCACATCTCATTAATTAATGCACCTGCAGCACCAGCAGCAGCAGCAAATTTTTGGGGCATCTGTTAAGCATGTCCTTTTGTAGAGAACATGTGCGTGTTGCTTTATCCATGTGTGCAAGGCTAAGCAAGCACACATCGCAACAACAAGGAGCAGCAGCATTGCGTGCAAATGCGAGCTGCTTGTTTGCCTTGCCAACAACAACGTACGCAATTAAGCTCAGGTCTGTTTTGCCTACTTTTAGGCACTGCTTTGCGTAAAAATCCCCATGGTTTTGAGGTGCCCAATTCGTGTCTCCGAAATGAAAATGGCCGTCGGTCACAACAACACGACGACAAAGCAACGCATTATGTAAGACGAAAATGTCTGTTTGCGTACAAATATTGGCGCAGGTTATTGTTTTGCGTTAATTAGCGCCGCCGGTTGTTTTTTGTTTACGATTTTTCGCGGCAAAATGGCCCTAAAGTCATGTCGGTGTTGCTGCCGTGCGTCTACGTTAATCATTAAAAATGAAAGGATTTTGAATGGAATGGAAAGAATGCACTTCGGGCGTTGTTAGGCGAACGATAAATAATTTGCTTAATTGCGCTGAGTAGAAACAGAACTTTGAACATAGTTGGAGCTTGATTTATAAAGCCATAAAGGGTTATTTGTATAATGCAGCAGCGATTTTCTTTGGTTTCCAACCCTGCTAGTATTTGATAACTTTGACTTGGCAAATCAACTCCCTCAAGTAATCGTTAGCTCCTCTTTGTTATTGATCAAGGTTAATACATTATCCTCAGTAGCTTTCAACATTTTTGATAGTACTTTAGATTTTCTTTGTACTTTACGCGCAATAATAATTCATTATCAATAATAATAGCTTCCTTTGACCACACTACTTTTGCCCTTTTCGTAATTTAATTTACAACCGATGAACGAACAAAGGAACTAACGGCGAAAACCCGAACGTACACAAATAGAAATGTCAAAGGGTTGAAAAAGTATTGTTTATACACCGTCGGCAACAATCAACACTTCGTCCCCGTGGCCACTCACTTTACTTCTTGCGGAACACTGGTTGATAGAGAGAAAAAGAGAGTTGATTTGTTGACTGTTATTCTCTTGAAAAATGTATACTGCAGCCCTGATTTGCTGGACATCTATCATTTCTAGTAGTCTAACTTAGAAGAGTGTAACATATTTGTTGTATGTAAAAAAATTTGCATTTCTTTGGCTGAAAAAATTCTGCTGTTACCTACAGAAACACTGTGATTCCCTGAATTTGTATGAAACTTATGACTTCTAGTTGCTCAAATTGGTTTATAGAAAAGTATTTCATTTAAAATAACATAAAAATTAATTAAATAAAGTTTCGTCTTGATATCTGTGGATAAACTATGGTTGCAGCCCTGATTTCGTGTGGTATCTATTGCTTTTAGGGACTTAAGCTGAATATTTTTAAAATATTTCTTGTTATTGTATAGTCCTTAAATTGTAGTAAAACTTGCTTCACAAGTATAAGATTTTGATGATTATTTCTGTATTAAAACAGTATGGCAGCCGTGATATTTTATGGTGTCTACATCTTGCAGCTTTGAAAACTGGAAAATTGTTAGTTTTCTTTAAAATTGTTATTATTCTGTTGTTGAGTTCGCATTTTCCTCACTTAACAAGGATCCACTTGAAAACTATGCACACTTTTTTCTAAACATTTATATCCATTGAGTCATTCTATACACCGTTATCATTTACCCAAGTCATTCGACAGCGTGCTCCAACTTTACTCGCAGCTCAGGTCAAAGTGTTGAGGTCCTGTTGTCAAACCGTTGCCACCCTTCGATGGGCAATGGCACTAGCGACTTGCGCCTGTCGCTCTTAACTATCGCGATCGTTGCATTTGTAATGAAAGTGGTGCTCAAACAGAATGGAAAATTTATTGCGATGACACTTATGGGCAATAACAATAATAAGACAGCAACAACAACAATAAGAAGAGGAAAAGCAGCGACTGCAGCAGCAACAATGAGCGCGTCAACAAGGCAACAAGGATAGCAGCGCAACAAAGTCAACGTTGTGGCTACGTGGAAGGGGCAATGAGAAGTCAAGAGTGAAAAAAGCAATGAAGGCAATAAGTTTTGATCCAATGACTGCAACAGCAACAACCAACAACAACAACAATGCCGACTACACTGTCATTGCGCTTAGTTCGTCCTTCGTAGTTCGCTTGTGTTGGCCGCTTGATGGCGTTGATGATGGTTGGCAAATGGCGATGATGATAGCGATGATGTTGCTGTTGTTGTTGCTGTTGCTGTTGCTGTTGTTGTTGTAGATGTTGATAGCGCTACTTCAAAGTTAACTTCAATTGTGACACGAACGACAACAATAACAACAATAATAACAACAACAAGATGAACATTGGCTTCAATAAGGACAACGAGAACTCAGCAAGGACGTTGGTTGCCTGTTGCTGCTTGTGCTCATCAACGCCGTATTTGCTTAATGGGAAAAAATGACAAAACATAAATATGATGCGACTTGAACTCATTGCAATCTAACACACCCACACACACACACATATATATACACATACACATACATATATATAGAAAACCATTATCCTGTTTGTATGCAAGCTGAAGGCGCATATTTGGCACGGCAGAGCTTTGGTAACTTGGATGTCAGCAGGAACTGGAATTGAAGGAGCAATCGCCGCTTCCATTGAAAGCGTGTCATTTTTGCATTTGACTTCCTTCTTCTTTGGCTTTGTTGGCATTGGCAGCCCTTTTGACATTTGACTGCAACTGATTGTGGCATATGCAAAATAGTTGAGTAATAGAAAGGCCAGGACGGTGACAGAGAGTGGTGGGTATAGAGAAGAAAAGAGTGAGACAAACAGAGAAATTAAAGTGAATGAAGGCGTGGACTGTCTCGCTTTGATAGAGAGAGAAAAATGAGGCTGACATCAATAATGAATTTCATAAGTTCGTTTTGCTGCTGCATACTTTTAGGATCTATCGAAGTTGTTGCTTATGATGCAGTGTATGAATGGGCTGCAGAAAAAATTAGATAAATAGGTTAGAAAAGAGGAAGGGATGGAGAAAATTTGAAAAAATAAAGGTATAATTGGCCAACACAAAATTAGTGTTCAAAAATGTATCAAAAACCGCGCATACTTTTTATATCAGTCAATATATCGTCTAGGTTCATAACGTGAAGTTGGAGGGCCAAAAAAGGTGATGTTGTATCCTTAGCATATATCCATAGCATATAAACATTTTCCGCCATCTTCAAATAAATTATACCTTTTGATCAGAATGTACACAAGATAATCCCTTTCTGAGTATGAAAGTTTTCCCCACCACAATTCCCTAAGCGACAGGGCCTGGATAAGATGTTTCGTTGCTTGTCATCTAAGCAAAATGTGGTTTCCATTGGCGAATACAATTTAATTCGAGATATGATCGACCATATTCCAATGTTATGCCACCCGAATAATTGGCATTGTGCTTATTTGGTGACCTGGTTTTGATTTTTCAGTAACTTAGATCTTATGCGATGCAAACACAAATGAGAAGCTTGTCAACACTTTTTACTCACAAGAATGACCAATTGAGAACAATAAAGATCTTTTCTTAAAGCATGCAATGTGTTCGGTATAAACTTACTTCTTTAGGACCTCCCTTTGAAATTTGAGCATTGGTTTTGATACTAAAACGTCTATATTCAACTATATATTGGCTGTATGGAATATCATCCCTAATATAAGGCTATATATATATTTCTTTCTCAAATTAGATAGCCTACCTCATACTGTTGTTCTTCGTGCTTTGTCTCCTCAATAAACTAGCTATCAAACAGGTAACATGCCTAATGCGTACAAAGGTTCTGTACAAAGCCAAACCGGTTTCAACCTTTCTACCATATAAATCCTGAGTTTCTATTAACTTGTCTTCTTCTCAGCATTTAATTTTTTTTTTCTTTAAATTTCATTCCGGCGTTTCGTCATCCCATAAATTATGAAATAATGAGCAAAAGCACAGCGCTGCATTTATGAATTATTGGATATTTCCTTAAATAAATACACGACACAGCAAAGTCAAAAGGATAATGCCGAAAAAGCACGACGACAATGAAATTTACGATTTCGGCTAATTGCAAGAGGCAATAAATTAATGCATTTCTCAAAAGGAAAGACGCATGCAAGGACTCGGAGTTGCACTTGCTTCATGTGGTAAGCATGAAGGGGAAGCATTGAATAAATGTGCAATTTTTGGCTTTACAATTATCAGAAAAATAAGCAGAACAAATGTGAACTTTTTTGTCATTGGAAATATAAGAGTATTTGCTGTAGTTTAAGAATTTTTGGTTATAAATAGACTTGACGAGAAATCGCTTCGACAACTAATGAAATTGGTATTCTCTTTAAATGGACACTATGTGAGCCATAGAGAGAATGAGAATCCTAAACGAGTTTGTATCTGTTTTGGTTTTTCATGAAGTCGGAGATGGAATCGCCGCCGGGGCACAGTCTAACCGTACAGTATAACAGTATAACCGAAATCGTTCGGGCTAGTGTTTAAAAACTCTATTGGTAAGATTATTCTTCCGTTCAGTCAAATGAGTTTAGATCTCTTGAGACCATGACATAGGAAGTAATTTATGATAGCCAGCTTTACCGAATGATTTGTGTTTAGTAATTAGTCAACTAATTTCTCTGCATTCTATGTGGTTTGTGAATTATTTTTTGACTGGAGATCACAGCTGCATTGCCCTATTACTTCAACTTGAGATTGCTTATACAGTTTGGTATGCAGTTTGGTTTGATAGAGAGATTTTGAAACCACTGGGCGTTGTGATGGAAGCGTGGTGCGTTTCTTCGTAACTTAATTCTCCTCAAAATCCACTTAATGCTATACTAACTTCCAAAACATTACTAAAGATGGAGGAACATAATTATTTGAAATTTATTAATTATTACTAAAGTGTTTACCTTCTCAAATGTTATACCAATGACACACAAACTGTCAAAGTGGGTTCATACAGTTGCTCATCAAACTGTCGCTTTGCATTTCATACAATTTTCCTCTATGAAAAGGAACCATTTAAACGTCAAGCGTGCTGCTCACTAAAATGTTCTGCTGTAACCAAAGTCAGTGCGACCGCCATTGCAGCTGACAAATGTAAATTTTAGCTTTGGCAAATGTAACTTTTACAATTTCATTAGTTGTCTGAATGCGTGTTTTTGAGCATTTGAATTTGCATTTGCATAAAATTTGTGTGTTCAGCGAGGCGTACATGAAAATATAATAGTTTCGCTGGTTCGGCTTTTGTTGAATTAGCGTATTGACTGCGGGGCATGGAGCATGCCAAAGGAATTAGGGAAGAGAGCATAAATCGTTGGCGTGCACTGCAGAGACGTTTACCTTGCCTTGGTATGCAGTCAAAGTTCAGTTGTTGAAGGATGTGAGTGGTTGTAAAAGGAAATAAATGGTGGAATTCAGATATCAACAGCGGAATGGCATACAATGCCGCCGTCGTCATTATTATTATTATTATCCTTATTTTGTATGCATTATTCATATGCAAGGCTTCTCGTATTTTATCGTTGTCGTTAGTGGTTTTGTTGAATGTCGAAGATTTCTTCCTTAAGCGTTGTAGCTGAAGTCAAGTTAAATTCACGCACACACATGTACACACACATGCGCATTTAATGCGTTTGAAAAATTTTTGACTTCGCCTCAAAGGATTTCAATTTGTTAGCACTAAGAAGACGCTAATTGCAAAGTTTGTGAGTTACTTAAGCAAAAATAGGTTGGAGCAAAAAAGGCAACCAATGCGTTATGTAGCAAATCAAAATTTGAAAGACAGAAAACATAGTGAGTGGTAAAGCAACACCAAAAAAAAAATCTTTGCTTTTATGCCAACCCGAGCTCGGCACGAACACGTTCAATTATTCGCTTTGGTGAGGTCATAGTTGGAGTAAAAACAAGGCGAACAACAAACCCGAAAGCCTTTCCGCATTGGCGTTAATGCACACAGACATACACATATGCACAAAGCCAAGGATAATTAACATATCCTGCGCACTTTTTAGACGTTAAGCTAAGCAAAACGAAATGAAGAAAAGCAAAGCAAAGCGAAATGAAATTCTATTAGTCAAGGCTAGAGGTTGATGGTGTGTTGCGTATATCACAAATAATTTAATTGCCACCGGCAAAGTGATACATACGCACAGAGGGATAGACAGATAAAACACACCCACACCCACACACACACACACACGCACACACACAGAATGCGAGCAAAACCAATTTTTCTTGCTATCCAAGTGTCTAATGAAAATATAGTGTGGCAAAAAATAAAAAGGAGTGAATTTTAAAACCAAAAGGACAACCAACGCATAACGCACGAAAGCAAACATTAAAAAGCATAAACTATGAACTTTTAGAATATTTCGACGCCCCAACCGACACGGACTCGCTCTTCTGGCTAATTAAAATAACAAACTTACGACATTCGTGGCAAAGGTACTGCTGCTGTCTTTGAGCAAAGCACAGAGCTAAATTAATTGTAGATAAGCAGAAAGAATCGGAGCAAAAGAAAATGCCAAAAGATATGCAAAATAGTAATAATAATAAAAATAATTATTATTTAATACCAGCAACACCAAGCAAGCAGAGCACTATGACAGTGTTAATTCACTGAAGCGTGGCAAGCAGCTCAGCTGTGGGTTTAGCACAAAAAGTGTAGTGTACTTTTGTGCGTTAAACTCAATTTAAGGTGGCAGCGTGCTAAGAAGCTGCGGATAGAAACAGCTAATAATGTTGACTGTTGTAAATTCTGACTTTCACACCTGTTACATGTAATTATCCGGTACTAACTAAAAATAAAAAATTAAAAAAATAAAACATAAAACAAAAAGATAGGAAAAAGGGTCAGCCGCTTAAGGGTGGATAAATCAAAAGAACTCAACTTCACTTAACTGAGCTGCGTAGATCTGATCTGATTTGAGCTAAGCTGAGCAAAGCTGAACGAAGCGGTGCAGCGTATGCTGTGAAATGAAGCAATGTGCATAGCGTATGCATCCTCAGCATGCTTTTGACTTGGTTACGTTCATGCCACATGCTGCCTGGTTGAGCTGAACGGAACTGAACTCAACCCAACTCAAGGCAGTGCAGCTAAGCTCGAGTGAACTCAACTTGATGGGCGTCGACAACGCTTCATTTCCGACGACTTGCACCAATTTCCAGTTAACAGTTTACACGGAAGGAAATGAGTTTCGGATTAGGACACGAATCCTGTGCATTTACAATGAGCCTGTGTAAAGTGCAGCAAAGCAAGCGACAGTAAAAGATACGTTGAGAAAAAGAGAGCGGCGAAGAAAGTGCACTAAGCGGACGTTGATTTGCTTTGGTCGAGTGTCGAGTGCCGGCAAGTGTGCGTGCAAGGTACATGAGGGTCGGGGGGTCTACAGCTAAAGTAAGCAAGTACCTCGAAAAAAGGTGTTGCTGAGTGCAGGTCACTGTTGCATGCAAAATTAAGCACTGCAATGCAACGCAATGCGACGTTTCATTTATAAGTTGAAGATGCGTTGAGATAAAGCCAGCGTTGCGAAAGCAAAGAGGATATCCAAAGAAAGGAAACAGCATGAAAATGCATTTTTACGGCTGCTTGTGAAAGTCAACTTTCTTTAATGACTTTTAAAATTCATTGTAGGTGCTCGAAACGTGCACATAACTTCCCAGTTGGGTTTACAAGTACTACCAAACATAGTGCAGCTTCTTAAAGGAGCTTGAAGTACCACGTAGCACATGGTTGCCGCTATACTCGCTTGTGCACATTCAAAATATTAGTCCTTCCTCTCTTTTTTTATACGAGAAACATTTTTGAAGGATCGTTGATCTCGAGCAACAAATAGTAGTACGGGGATTTTCGCCGCTTGAGCTGATTTAGAATTATGAGTACTGCTCCAATGATATTTATAAGAATCACTTGGAAAGAGTTATTGCATCGCCCTCGTTGACCAAAGCTGCCCTTCATTGACACACTCCTGGAGCCAGGTTCGCCATCAGGGTATGTCGTTGGCTATCCAAAAGGTAAGAAAATGTTTATGACTTGAGTTGATTGCCAACAAAATTATATGTAATGCATTTACTCTAACAGCCAGGCAAGATTGTAGGACAACAAACTTGAGAAGAAGGTTGTGGCAGTAGCGGGTTGATCCACATTGGCCAGCATTGTCTCTTTGGGTAATGAACATTTGCAGTTAGAGACACTGCTGATTACTGGAAAGCGTATGTTAGCAAACTTTACTGAGACGTGGCACATAAGAGGGGGAACCACCTTGATAAAATACCAGTTAGTATCGAGAAATGAGAGCTAAAATGCATTATTACTAAGCAGAAAGACACTGTGTATTACAGTTAAACCTCCCTATAGCGAATCCTCACGGGACTAACAAAATAACTTCGTTATATGGAAAATTCATTATACAGATCTGATGTGTGAGTCTAACAAGCTGTGTACTTGAAATCAGTTCGTAATAGGGTGCGCTTCATTGTATAGAAGTTAATTATAGGGAAACTCGACTGTATAGGCTTAATAAGTAGTATGTATGCACTGCTGGCTACACGTAATAATACTTTGATATAAGACCACAAAAATGGACGTAGTAAGCCTGCGTTAGAATCGCATGATATCAAAAAAGTTTATCCAGCTAACAATTTGAGAGCTGGAGGAAGTCGTTGCGTATGTGATTCTTGCGTAGCACTTTTGTTATACTGCGATGTTTAGCTAAAATGGTTAGTTTGGAAACTTTTTGCAGCTGCATAACCATGTCTTAGGTTGCTACAAGCAAACATTTCGAATGTGCTACTGCTCTAAAATAATTCTGATATGAAAACTTAAATGATGACCCAGAAGTCTTCTGATTGACGTCCTGATTATAGTAATGAGAATCCATTTTCCCTTCTAACATATACATATGCTATGAGTCTACATTAGAAACCCTTGCCAAATAATTCAATTGGTTTGCCTCATACCATAAAATTGAGGCCACTTGCCACATACACCGATGTCGATTGTTCGAAATTGAGCAACGACCGAATGAGCAGACACAAAGAATATATTTCATGCTGTCATGCTGCCGATGCATTAACGAAAAATCATTTAAATTGCAAATTGTGCATTTTGATTGGAGACAGGAATAAAAAAAAAATAAAAAAGGAAATCGGAAATCGGAAGGCATATAGTGTGTAAAGAACTCAACACGAAAAAGGCAACCAGCCATGCGGCAATTTTTTTCGTTGCATTTGTTGTTGTTGTTGTACAAGTGACAGGATGCCTGGTGATTCTTTGTTGTTGTTGCTGTTGTTGCAGTTATTTTTATGCCACTTGTTGTTGTTATTGCTACAGTTGATGAACGCAAACGAAACAAACTCATGCGCCCGTAAGTATGCAAAGCAAAAGGCGCGTGTGCACATATCATACAATGGCAAAAAATGATGTTTTTTGCGTATTAACACAGGACATTTCGATTGTTTTTTTGTAGGATTTTCTCCTCTTTTTTTTTTTAATTGTGTGCTATAAAAAGCAACCAGCAAAAGAATTGGCAACGAAAAAGCGCAGCTACAGGCAAAACAAAAAAAAAGGTGCGTATGAATTCAGGCAAATGTGAATTGTGTGAATGAATGTGAACGTATGTGTATGTGTGTGAAGTGTAAAAATTTGTGTTGCGCAAAAATTATTCATTAACATGCACATACAGCATAATGCGAAAGGACATCGCCATAAATAAATAATTGATAAATTGCAGATGAATTTTCATATTTAATGATGCGATTGAACGTATGTGTTGATGTGTACGTATGTGCACTTGCAATAATGTTATATTAAATATATCGCGATTTACGATTTACCGAATTTTTACGACTCAAGGGCACAGGCCATGCCAACGGGCATGGCTCAGACGCCATTGTCGAACCGAGCGTTCGTGCGTGTCACTTCCTTTTGCCACTTTATTTATAGAAAATGACCGAAAGTGCCTCGTAAAAAATTAACGCATACATAAAATGCAATAAGCACAAACACACACACAAACAAACACACATACACAAAGAAAGCACAATAAATTTACGAGCACAGCGCAACAGAAGGTGGCGAACATTTTGCGTGCAACTTTTTACAGCCGCCAACGCGGCTGCTGCCACTGCCTTTGCCTCTGCCCGGGCGCTGCTGCTGCTTAGGCCTTTAAGGCGGCGT
This sequence comes from Cacoxenus indagator, assembly GCA_035041755.1. Classification (NCBI taxonomy): domain Eukaryota; kingdom Metazoa; phylum Arthropoda; class Insecta; order Diptera; family Drosophilidae; genus Cacoxenus; species Cacoxenus indagator. The sequence continues at coordinate 1,037,965 of JAWNKX010000379.1, forward strand.
CTTCAATTGGTGCAAACGCATAGAAAACACATAAAACTTGGACTCATGCCATGTGCGTGTTTGTGTGGGCGTTGCTAGCAACTGGTGGCCATGAATATTTCATAGCATAACTCACAGGCGCTACAGTTGCCCGCTTTTCGTTTGCTTCTGTTTTATTGTATTTCGTTTTTTGATGTGTTCCAGTTGATTTTTGCTCATAAAAAGCATTTCTAATGTTTAATGCATTGCGTGGAAAACTCATTAGCATTTAAGCGCTGATGCTGCTGCTTAACCCTTTGGTGCTTAGTTATATTTTTAACTCTCTGACCTGGGACTTGCGTGTGAATTGATGATCAAATGCGAAGGCGACATGCTTAATACGTTGGATTATGTCTTAATTCAATTAGTAAGGTTGCGCTTTAAAGTTAACAAGTGGAAAGCTGATAATCGCCTAGGATGTTTGTGGCGGTCTTAATTCGTGTTTCTTGTGGATAAGGCATATAACTAAATGTTACGCTTATCACTAAAGAAGTAGAAATCCTTACCACACAGTGGAATCTGGAAAGTTGTATTCGTTGCTACCGCCTTGAGAATAAATTTAAAAATGCCATTAAAGCAGCCATTGGCAGAGCGATAATATGTGGAATATCTAGTAGATTTTTATGATAAATAGCACTTTCCTTTATTTATACAGCTTCCAGACAAATTTATACAACTTCGAAAATGAGTCAATTTAATATCACATCGAAGTCCTCTAGTACTCAGAGATGTGTATTTCATTGGATCTATTGCGTATTATTACAAACCTCATATTAAAGCTACTGTACTCTACATGAAAAGCACGTATTTGGCAACTCAGGCGAGAAACGAAAAAATTAGAATTGAAAGCCAAATCGACACATTTCAATCGAACCGCTCAAATTGCTGTCATTTATTGGCGATTTTTTCTTCTTTTTTTTCTTTTTTCTTTTTTTATTTGTTTGTTTGGCAAAACTTTTCACTTTGTGCGTTTACCATTAAATATTGTCAAAATTAAACAAACTTCAACGAAGCGTAATGCAAAGCAAAAACCAGCGAACACATACGGCTAAATATTTACGTAGACAAATCTGCTAAGAGCGGGCGACGCAGAGCGGGAGTAGCGCTCGCATGGCAAAAGCCGCAGGCTTTAAAACCCCTAAAATATAATTAGTTTTTCCAAAACACACACACACACGCACTGATGCAAATAGGAGACACTCACACACACACTCACATTCTATTCTATGTAGCATTCTATGAAATATTTAATTTAATTATTTTGAATATTGCAATAATTTGGGCGAAGGCTCAAAAAGTACACGTTGTGGGTGTGGCATGCTTTGACATGTTATTGCATACTCCATTGGTATTATCGCCATGGCCAACTAATTGCTTGGGGCAAGTGTTGTGCGTATGTGGGGCAAGGAATAGCGTGGGGTGTGTGTGTGAGAAACCAAAAATATTTTTAGACAACAAATAATTTGCCGTGTGTTAAGCCAATGTGCAAATTGATGGCAGTTCGAAACAACAACAACAACAACAACAATCACAGTAAGGTTGATTTGGCAATAAATTTTTCCGTATACAAAATTTGAAATATGCGTAAATAAGTTTTGTGGTCTTACGGTGCGGCCCAGTTCGGTCCAACTGTTCTGAAATGTTAAAATGCGCTGAAATTTTGACAGTCGAAAATGGCAATGCATACTTTTACGTGCTGGCATCATAATGATTGAAGAGAGCGCTGTATCTTACCGGATCATCAATTTGGCTTTCGGGTGGGACACAGCACCGTGGAGCAGGTTCACAGATTGGTGGAGCACATTATACAGGCCTTTGACAACCTTGATTACTGCAATGCAGTTTTCATTGACATGCAGCATTTGATGGGGTCTGGCATGCTGGTGTCCTGAGTAAAATTACAATGCTTCTGCCAGCCCCTTACTATGGTATTCTACGCTCATACCTGGAAGGACGGAAGTTTATGGTCAGGGTCAGGAACACCTATTCGGTCCCATGCCTCATGAGAGCTTTTCACCGTGTGGTCAACATCGCACTTGAAGCCATGGAAGACAAAGAGTACGCGGTTGCAATATTCATGGATAACAAGCTTTCGACAGGGTGGAGTCCCACAAGGAAGCATACTAGGACCCACTCTTTATACCAGACATGCCAACACCTAACTCTATATCTTCTATAGACAGGAACAACGTTCTCATAGCCACATACGCCGATGACACCACTGTATTGACTAGAAGCCGGCTTAATAGTGATGCTGCAAGTGCGCTCCAGAAGTATGTACACAGTTTTGAGATGTGTGCCAAAAGGTGGAATATTGGCATACATTTAAACAAATGTGCAACTGTCACATTTACTACCAAATCAGCGACTTGTCCAGCCATTTCTATGCTGGGTTCTCCAATCAAACATGAACCAGCTCACAAATACCTGGGAGTCTTATTAGACAGAAAGCTTCCTCTTGGAAGACATACTACTATGGTAAAACAAACAGTTCTGTCAAAAGCCAAGAGAATGGTGTGGCAACTTTCCCCCAAAAACAAGCTTTCTCTAGCCAACAAATTAGCTATTTACAAAATTTTATTGACTCCGATCTGGAAGTATGCGATGCAGGTGTACGGAATAGCAACCAAAACCCACGTAAACAAAATACGAGTGTTTCAAAGTAAAATATTAAGGAGAATATTAAGGAGGATATTAAATGGGATTTAGGAGTCCCTAAAGTCGGTGACGTTCTTCAAATACAAGTCAAAAAATATTTGGAACGGCTTAGTTTTCACCCGAATGAACTAGCCAGGCGTCTTGCGGGAGAAAGGCTAAGAGCTAGGATAAGAAGATTAAAACGATGCCACCCAGAGGATCTTCCTGACAGAGTCCTCTCTTAATATATATTTTTAAATTAAAATTCAAATTTAAATTCATGTTAACAATGCTGTTAATTTTTTAATTTACTACTTTTGTATAGTCATTAGTTTTTTGTTAGTTTTTACATATAATTAGATTAAGCTGCCATTAAAATAGGTAGTAGTTCATTAGTTTAAGAAAAAAATTGTAAAAAGTGAAAATAAATACATAATAAAAACAAAAAAAATTTTTTTTTTAATTTGAGTTGGAGTTCCACAGGGTAGTGTTCTTGGACCGCTGCTCTATTCGATGTACACGGCCGATCTACCCTGCCCTAGCGATAATCATATGGAGGCCCCCACCAAGACTCTTCTTGCGAAGAATCGCAGTCTCTACAGTTCCAAGTCAGGTTCTGAGGCAGCAGATGTACTCCAGTTGTAACTGGACACGCTGGCAGCTTGGTGCAGGAGGTAGAATCTAAAGGTCAGCCCGCAGAAGACTACCAACCCCTGCTTCACCCTAAAAACACTATCCGAACGCACCCCGTCTATACAGCTGGAAGGAGTGCCCCTGGGGCAGCCGTTACAGGCAAAATGCCTCACGTTTGGCTCACACTTGAAAGCTACAGTAAAAAAGGGTGGCAGAAGGATGCAACAATTGCGGTGGCTGGTCAACAGAAGAAGCAAAAAAAAACAGTTTACGTGCACTGTATAGCGTCGATCTGGCTATATGGTGTGCAGATCTGGGGCATCGGCCCCAAATCAAACTATAAACACATCCAGGTACTGCAGAACCGAATCTTACGGCAAATAACGTGCTGCACCTGGTACGTGCGCGGCTCTACACTCCACCGAGACCTCAATCTACATACTGTAGAGAAGTAGATCGGAAGGCTCGCGAAAGGACTACTACCCGCCAGGCCTTTAAGGCAAATAAAACGGTCGGTATTTGCCAAGACGGTTGGCGATCTCTGAGGCACTTCTCATCCAGACTATAAGTCCTCGTGCGTAATACATGAGGTTTGGTTCCACTTAAATTATGATAAATGTGTTGTTCAGGTACTATATTTTGCATGTACGGGTTCAACGATTACTTTTTAATACAAAAAAAATATATAAAATAAATAAATAAAAATATGTGATGACAAGGGTAAGGCATAACTTGAAAGTATAGCGGACACTCTCTTGAGCAAATACAAAGCATCAGTCAATTATTGTAGACTCAGGGGGTTATTTACGACAGGGGTCATGGTAAAACCCCAATAAAAACCAAAATTTATGAGAATTTTGAGTATGATATTTTCTAGGACGAACTATGTTACATCTTTAGCAGATGATAGGAAATTTTTCATTATAAAACTGCAGGACTAATAGGACCATTGAACTTTAGTAACTGAAATAGGTGAATCTTATCTAAATATAAATCTTATAAATACCAAAATAAAAATACATCTTCATTTGGCAGAGATTCCCTTAATTCAATTTAATTGGCTTGTTTTTTTCCAGTTATCTTCTTTGTTCAACCAAGAGGGATGTTTTTAATAATTTCATGAAAAAATTGGATTTTGTCAAAGTAAGAAGGTTAGCCGCTTAAGAGCCTTGAATTTGTTCGGGAATCAAATGGTTCTAAAATATATTTCAACCAGCTTGGCCAGGCAAAAGACTTCACTTTTGCGACCAACTGGAAAAGTGCTGGAGACGCCTTAGGCGGAGAAGATGCCTACTTGATGATCATTAATTTGCTTTAATTAATTATACACTAACATAAAATTAAAAATTAATTATTTAGTACCATTTCTAATAGTTCTAAATAATTATTCAAAGCAAGTAAAAAATATTTATAGACAGAAGCAAATAATAGGGATTACCCGCCTAACAGGCATATATCTTTTCCTTGTATTAAGAAACTGTTGAACTGTCTGTGACTGAGAGTCAACTCATCAAATCTTGTACACATAGCTTGACAACCGGTGAAGAGCTCAATGAAGTAGCCGAGGAAGCATCCCAACAAGCAAGCATTCCTCTGGATGATCTAGCGGAAACCATACTTTATTACACCGTACCCCAATCACTTTGTCTACCCCTACTGTTTAACAATGCTGTCAATTACAACAACAGCTGAAACTGCTTAACAATTTCTCTATCAAAATCTCCTATCAAAAATCGCATGCAACTTATTTGAATTGAATTACATGCGACGTATGTGTAATTTTTTTCTAACCAATTCTATTCAGTCTAATTCCACAAAATTGGTATCCCTAATTGCAGCAACACACACACACATAGACACATACACATAGTCATAAACACATGGCTATACGCCCAACCAGTTTAGCATCGAAAAGCGTGTCCATACAACACCAACTAACCTCTGCCCGATCATGGATGCACCTACGGCTACGCGTGCTGAGCTGCCGTTGAAAATGAACGCGCAAAGGGTCAGGCAAAAGCAAAAGTCGCGATTCTAGGCCGTACATCGTGTGCGTTTCTGACCCACCAACACCCGCGCCAGCACTAGGCAATCACTTCTTCAATTGAGCTATAAATATTGGTAACACTCGCGCGCACACACACACACACACGCGCGAGCGAACTAAAACACAAACACTGCAAGTCGGTGTGAAAAGTCACACCAAGCGGTCACAACCACAAACACACACGCACAAAGGCGAAAGGACATACACCGACACACCGACACACACACACACGCTGCCTTACATAAATCGCTTCGAAATTGGTTTTCAATTTTTAAACGATTCCTGACTCCTTAGTCCTGAGTCCTTTGCCTGTTGTCGACATCTCGCCTTTCTTGAGTTATGCTCGCGTGCGTCCAATCCACAGTCATGTTTGCTTCTATTCTACTTCACTTCTGCCTTCTGCCACACTATTTCCTGTTCAATCGTTTCATCCTCTTCGTGTGTTGCTATTCACAGCGGTAAGGCGTTAATCTGCGACACCTACGCTGACTTCATGCAACGCGAGCTGCTTTCCCGCATGGCGGATTACCCTGCTTAAAGCGAGGCGACATTTACACCAAACCAGAGTTTTCCTTTTGAGTTGAACTTTTGCGGAAAATGGCGTAAAATAGTTCAAGAGGTCAATGGTTGTGTGCGACAACGGGCGGAGCATAAGTTTTTAACAGGCGCCTTTTCCCCATTTCCGTGGCCAGCTCCTAGTACATATGGTTAATGTTCTCGTTGTTGTTGTTGTTGTCGTAATGACATTCACTATTTTGTAGGCCTCAATTCAAAAGTGTTCAAATCAGTTAAAGACCCCACAAAATGACCTTTGAGGTCAACAAGCCTCTATCGGAAGAATTTCTAACTGTAAAAGTAAAATGAGGGCGAGCGCCATTAGAGTTGGTTTGAAATGAATTTATAGTGAAGACACAAACCAGCCTCACACACTTCAAGCAACGCAGGCTTTGAATGTTTTTAGCAGATGGCGCTTCACAGAGTTTATGAGTACAAACACAAACTGGACGAAACAGTGACGTATTTACCGTGTGTACAGGGTGACCAAAATGTAACGGAGAGGAAAGAAGGTGAATTCGGGTGATGAAAGTGAATAAAGCATGAAGAAAACTGATGGCGGTGAAGAAATTGAAGAAAATGAAAAACTTGATGACGGGATGAGATGATAATTTGGTAACAGCCTGAGAATGAAGAAAAATAAATTGAACTGTGTTTCCCGTAATTTTGGTGATTTCGGTATTTCCAGTGATTTTGATGATTTCAGTTATTTCTGTCGTTTTGGTGATTTCAGTGATTCCCGAAATTTGTTTTCGGTAATTTCAGTTATTTTGGCGATTTGAGTGATTTCAACTATTTTAATATTTTCGGTGATTTGGGTTATTTTACCTTTTTTTAGTGATTTTAGTGATCACAACGATTTCAGAGATTTTAGTTATTGCAATCATTTTCGTGTTTATAGAAATTTCAATGATTTTAATGATTTCGGTAATTAGGGTGGTTTCGGTGATTACGATGATAAAGCAACGCTGGTCGAGTTGTGCCCAAGGGGCACCACGAAAGGCTAAAGATGAAGAAAATTAGACGATTATGAACGTAGCTGCATGAATTCAGATGCAACTGCAGTACGCCGTTGATAAAGGATCAGAGACAAAACTGATATATGAAGAAGTTCGACAATATTGAAGAAAGATGAACGATGATGTAGATGAAATTTAAAACGGCCACAGCATCTTATGAACACAATAAAAGGTTAATTTTAGTTTTTCAAGTTTTTATTCATTTTTTTTAATATTATTTTTATATTTTTACTACGCAAATATTTTTTAACATTTCTTTTGATATTTTATAATTTTTTTTGTTCTGTTTTCGTTTTCTTTTGTATTGTTTTTTTTTCCTTTCTATAGTTTGTTACGTTGGTTTTCAGATAATCTTTTCACGTTCGCTTTGTTTCTTTGTCGTTTTACAATATTAGAATTAATAATTATTAATATAATAATAATAATTGTAGTAAATATTACTCTTTATGGTTTAAACTATCACTTTTTTTTTTCTTTCTTTTTTTACTTAACTGTTTTTTTTTATTGTTTTAAGTTTATTTTTTGTGTTTTGTTTTTCCATTAAATCATTTCAATCTTTGCTCACTTTTAAGTATTTTACTCGTCAACTTTAGCCTTATTCATTAATAGTTGAATTTATTTAAAACATAATAAAAACTTATTAGGCAAATTTGATTTTTTAAATCATTTCAAAAAACCAAGAAATAAGCTTATGATAAAAAGTAATGATAAACAACGCAATATGCCACGCCTACACATCAAAACGATTTAAATTGTCTAACGATTGCAGCGCAGCAAGAAATGAAAATCAAACAAAGTAGTGAAAAGACAATTTGTGTGTGGTGGCGGTTGGTCTGTATGTTTGTTTTTATGTGTGTGTGTATGTTAATTAGCGTAGAACAATTTAAAATTAACATTTAAAATTAATTAATTTTTTATATACAATTTTTAAAAAGAAGAATTTTACACTTGACTTTGTTAATTATTAGTTTATGAACAAACAACTGATCTGGTTTCCTATTGGGTGTGTTAGGTTACGGAAGTATTTTTAGGAGTCTTATTTTTATTTTTATTTAATTTAATTTATTTTATTTACTTTTTTGTTTTTTGAATATCGAAAATTTAAGACGAACCAAGGATACCGAATAGCACAGCATGCCTTGCTACTTTCAACGTCACCAATTTTCTTTCTGCCAAAATTTAGTATTTAATTTTTAGAGTTCTGCTTGTTCATGCTTTACAATTTATTTTCTTTTTTTAAGGCTTAATTACATTAATTATTATTCATTTAAGCTTATTATGTATTCAATAACTATAAAAAATTATTTATTCTTTTTTCTAGGCTTAGTGATTTTTTTCTTTGTTTTATAAGTTTTAAACTTTTTTTTGTTTCGTTTTTTAAGGACAAGCCTTTTATATATATATTTTTTTTTTTTAATAATTTTCTTTTTTTGCATTTCATTTTATAATTTCGAATTTTTTAGCCGTAAAAAAAACAGTAGCCAAGATTTTTTAACAAAAACCAAAAATCCGGCTCATACGAATTCGCATTGCTTTTATAGTAGAGTAAATGCTTAGGGCGCTATTAAAAAAAGGATATAAAAAAATTTGAATCATGTGAAAACCGACTTGAAAAGCAAGTAAAATAGGAAAATGGAAAAATTTAATCAAGGTTATATAATCCAAATCGAATTAACATAATCGAATCCAAAGGCAAGCCAGAATCATATTCGAAACTGACAAGACCAGAGTAGCTCATGCGACCGTGATTTGCCCGCTAGGCAGTATACAACAATACTTTACAACTGTCATGCCTCACGATGGCAGGATATGAAAATATAGCGAGTTTTACATTATTCCTTTTTATAAAGTTTATTTTAAAAGCTTAAACGCTAAATATTTCTCGCTCTTTATGTTTTCTTTTTCTCTCCCGCTCTCCCAATGCTTTTCTTGGACTAACTGATATCGTTATATAAACATTACTAACTTGAGGTTAGTTTAGCTCGCTCGCATCTTATCTTCTTCTTGTTTTGTATTTAGATAAGCAAACTTTACAACTGTCTTAGAGTGGGGCGTTAGTTGCTTGCTTGATTAAAGTTCATTTGGTTTTATATTTTAAATATTTTATCATAATTGATTTATGGTACAACAAAAAACAGACGAGCAGTGGATCTCTCATTGTTCATTAAAGTAGCTCAAAGATTTGCTGCTTCACTTTTTCTGTTATTGTTAAAAATAGGACTTCTTCCTTTGACATACTAAAAAGGCCTTTTAAGTTGATTTTCTAGTTGTCCTTGGCACTGGGACAGCGACTTCGTTTTCTTTCTTCTACTACTTCAGGGGCCATTATTTTACTTCAAGCTGCGCATAAGATATTTGTGTTGTTATTGTTATTATTGTTTTTGTCTCAATTCTAAAAGTGTCAACGTTAATTTGTTAACTACAATTTTAATAATGATATATATTCCTTCATCAACATCATTCTTATTTCATCATCAACAATGCCAAATTAACTGTAAATCATCGAAAAAAATACCTTGTGTATGAGTGTGTGTTTAGACGTATGTGACTGGGTGTGTGTGTGCGTGTGTGGAGGCAGAAAATGCTAACTAAAACTTAGAATAGTCTATATGAAAAGAGAAAAAATAAAAATAAGCCTTTGAAAATAACATTTCTATACTAATTCTTACTGCGCCGATAAGCTTGCCGACGACGACGACGACGACGATGATGATGATGATGATTATGAAGAGGATGTCGCTGCTGTTGCCGCAGCGGCGGCTGCTGCTGCTGCTGCTGAAGTCGTTGCACGCGCAAAGGATGCCGTTGAGGAACAGGAGGACGCATTATTATTGGCAGCAGCGCATGAGGTAGTTGTACCAGCAACTGTTGTTGCATTAGTTTTAGTCTTTTGTTGTTGTTGTTGTTGCTGCTGCTGCTGCTGTTGCTGTTGTCTTTTATTTGGCGCCAGGCGCGTATTGCTGCCACCACGTCTTAGCTCATGGTATTGAGGTTGCTGATTACGATTGACAATTTGCGGTTTGTTGCCTAAAGAACCGCTGCGTATGCGCACCGTATTGCTACCAAAGGAGCCCGTACGACGGTGTCGGTGTTGCTGATAAGCAACACCGCTGCCAGTTGGATATTGTTGTTGCTGCTGTAGTTGTTGCTGCAAGATACGACCTACATAATCACTACGATTGGTGATCGTTGTATTCGGACGTCGTGCACCAGGCAATACGACAGCGTCATCACTCTCGGAGATGCTACGATATCTGTTCAATTGGCGTCCCAAATTCAAGCTGCCCATACCCTGAAGCATTTCATTGATCTCCGGCTCGACAACGCGAAAATCTTCAATCGTATTAAAGTTCTTCATATAGTCACGCAGTTTCGGTTTCACAACGAGTTTATTGCCGTTCTTGTAGTACTTGAGGAAGGCCCAGAATTTCTCCAAGCCATAAAGTTGACCTATTCGAGAGTAAAGAAGGTGAATTGTCAGTGAGTTAGTGGTCAGCTTGAATAGTGGTAGAGTAGAAGTAATCAAAAACTTACCTATTTCATAATCGGCAATTGTTTCCTCTTGGAAATCCTCATAGATATTCGGGCGGAATTTCTTTTCCAAGCCGTACGAGTAGAAACGGAAGAGACACTCCAGCCCGTAACGATAACCGTTGTGTGCATCCTCGAGCGCCAGTGCCCGGAACTCGTTGTACATGCTCTTGTTGAAGTTTTCGCGCAAGAAAAACGACCAGAAGCGATAGAGCGTATTCATCTCCTGCGATTGACCGTAGCCGAGGCGACGACGCTCCTTGAGGCAGCGTGAATGGTATTTGTAGTAGGCTTGCTGTGTGAAATTGTTCTCCCTGAGTAACGCATGTGACGGATGCTGGAATACGGGCAATGACTGTGGCGCCGATGAACCATACGACGATGGCGTTGGCGATGTACCCGCCGATGAGCCCATCGATGATGTGCGTGGCCGATGTTCACGTGTATCCAGCAGCCAACCTATGGCTGCTTCTACGGGTGGATTAGAGGTGTGCCGCAGTTTACGTTTACGTGGCGTACGCGGGTCGATCGAGTGTGAACTGGGTGCGGCGTAGAAACGTGTACGCCGTGATTTGTTGAGCGTCGAGTTGAGCGTTGAATTGAGGGCTGACGTCGGATCCTGCAGCAGCGTGTTATAGTCCTCCTCATCATTGTCTACATTGTGGTCATTAGGAGGCGTTGGCGGTGGTGGTGGTAGCGCCGGCGCTTCTTGTGTTGTACGCACCATTTTGCCAGAGTCCGCGGCAAGCTTTTCATAGTCCTCCTGTGAGATCACATTGACCGTACGATAATCGTTTGCCGTATTCGTTGTGGTCCACAAATCCTCCTCGTAGTTGGCTAAGCCGTCGTTGATGATATGTTCAAGGTCCTGTGTGATCTTCGTGCGTGAAGTGAAGTCTGCGGTGCGATCGTAGCCCTCGTGTTTCGGTTGACGCTGCACTTGCGCCACGATCAGCAGTTTATTGATGTCGCGATCGGCAAACTCGTAGTCCGATTCATCGTCGTCGGAAAAGTTTTCGGTGAAGTTGTTAATGCGTCCGGTGGCGGGTATCGGGTCCATGAGCTCTTCGTCGAATTGAAAATTTAATTCTTCCTTTTCGACATGGAACTGAGCGGATGACGCAGCAGCTGTTTTGGATGAGGGGTTGGAGTTGGAGTAAGCGTTTGTTGTTAAAATGGCAGAGGCATTTGTTGTTGTTGTTGGTTTTGATGAGAATTTATTTTTGTAGTTGTTGTTGGTTTTCGTCGTAACGTTCGAGTTGATGGTAGTTGGAGTGTTGGTGGTGGTCAAGGCGTTGGTCGGGGTGGCATTGGCATTAACGTTGGCGTTGGCGTTGGCGTTGGCATTTGATGAGTCAGTTGACAATTTATTGGATGCATTTGATACGTTCGTTGTTGTATTTGTGGGAGTTGTGGTGTTTGATTTGTTGATGGTTTTCGATGTGGTGTTTTTGGTGGTGGTAGTGACATTTGATGTGGGTCGAGGAGCGGAGGTAGTCGAGTTCGTTGCGTTGGTATTGTTTGTTTGGGTTTGTGAAAGCGTTCGTTGTCGTTGTCGTTGTTGATGTGTTGACGTGTTGTTGTTGTTGTTGTTGTTGTTGTTTGCAGATTTAGTATCTTTTAAAGCATTTGATTTCGAACGTCTCTTTACCTCTTTCCACATGCCTTCAGGATCGACGACGTTTTGTGTCGTCGTCTGTAGTTCTTCTTCTTCTGTTTCTTTCTCCGGTGTCGAAGTCAATTTCGGCTTCGGCTTCACGCTGCCCGCCAAACCACTCAAGTGATCAGCGAGCTCGGCGGCAGCACCACGCTTTGGACTAATCTCTGATTGTTGCGTCAAGACGCATATAGAGCTTACTGGACTGAGGGAAGCCAACGCGGGTAGCTGATTCGGCATTAAATTCAACTGTGAATTACGTGGCACCGGTGGCGGCGGTATGCCGCACAATGGATTCGTAGCCATGCAACAAGTCCCTACGAGCGGCAAAGGCACTTCGACATTAATATTATCAGAGGTCGATGTTGTCGTTGATGAGAATGCTGTTGTCGAAGAGGAGGTGGAGGCGGAGAAGGACGACGAGGAGGACGAGGAACTTGATGACGCAACCTCAGCGGCAACGATAGCGGCCATTGTAGGTTTTTGTGTCTTTGGCGCCTCCGTCGTACCAACAACCACCGATGCATCATCAGGTGTTTTCCCTAGCTCCTTCTCTTCTTGCTCTAAAGTCGAATCCGTAAAACTTGCTGCCGTCGCTACTACCACCGTAGATGTTGGAGTTTGTTGTAGGTCCCCCAGCACATCGTTGATGGGCCAGATGGTCGGATTTGTCTTTGTGCGCACTTTATAGCCTTCGAGTAGCTCCAATTTATCCGATTCCTTGATGGCACTTATGATCAATGCCACATCGGAGGTCATCGACATCACACGATGAAACGAGGCGATCAAAGTGACGGGGATACAACCCTCGTCGTCCATCTTGCGACGCAGGAAGAAGTCGCCAGTAAGATTCTCTTCGCTGAAATAATATTCACTGTGGACCGTGACAGAAAAAGAAAACTTCAGTTAGGGTTCATCGATCTATAGCAGACAGAGTACAAAAATATCTGGACAACACAAGCCAAGGCAAGGCAGACTCACAAAACAAAGCTACCCACCCCTACCCTTCTGGGTAGGTATGGGGGGTGTGTGTGTGTGTGTGTGTGCACATACAATCAATACTTACATTTGCTGCTTAATAGCCTTCTTGACGTCCTGCGTATCCAATTCCATATACGCCGCTGGAACTGCTCCATAATAGTGCGTGCCCATGACCACATACGATTGCGAATTCTCTCCGTCGGCCGCATCCGCCGACAAATAGTTGACATAGCCTGCGGTTAACAGATGGCGTGGTATGCGATTAGGCGCACGACCTGGTCCCTGTCTTGCGAATCCACCGCGCGTTTGCCGCCCACCGCGGTACGACGTGCGGAAGCGTCGTTGCGTGCGACCGCCCGGCCGTTCGTAGTCGTTGCTGCCACCGCCGGCGTAGCGTTCATTGTTGCTGCTCGTGCTGCGCTCGGTGTTTGTGGCGTCGCTGCTGATACGCCAGGAATCAAAGCGCTCAGTCGCAGGCCTTGTGGCATATGACGACGAATATTTGCTGATATATCGGTCCTGAGTAGTGGTGCCGCTGCCACTGCCACCGCCGCCACCTGCTGCTGTTGGCCCATTGCCATTGGCATTGCCAGCTGTGCCGCCTTCACCACTACGTGGTCCTTGCTGCTGCAGATGTTGTTCGCCATTTCGTGTTTCATTGTAGAAGCGGCTGGGGGCAGGGCTGCTGCCGACGCGACGACTGTTGGCACGATAGCCGATTTGCTTGGCGCGACTTGACTTGACCAAATCGATTTGCAGTGGTCGCCATTTATGCTTGGGTATCTTCTTATTGAGGCCATTGGGACTAGTGTTGACAGCGGTTGCTGCAGCGCTTGCAGCAGCTGATGTGCTTGCAACATCATCTGTTGCTGATTGCTGCTGTTGTTGTTGTTGTTGTTGTTGTTGTTGTTGTTGTAGTTGGCCGGCATTGCTGCTACTCCTACTGCTGCTGCTACTTGCTTTGGCGTCATTATGCTGCTGCTGTTTCTGCGTTCCAGACGATATCGATGCTCGGTTAGAAGTCGAAGTAGATGCAGTCGCTGCCTTCACTGCTTCGCTGCTTGTTGCTTCTACTTTCTTGGCACTTGATGTGGACGCTGTTGCTGATGAACCACTGGCAGTTGTTGCTGTTGCAGCACTGGCAGCTGTGTCTTTTTTCTCGTCTTTTGATGTGACTGTGTTGTTGTTGTTGTTGTTGTTGTTGTGGTTGTTCTCGTTATTGCTACTATTCGTGGCAGTGCTTATGTTAGCGTTGTCTTTGTTTAAGCTTTTCTTCTTCGTTGCACGTTTCGATTCGGAGTGTGTGGTTTTAGCTCCACCAATTAATGTTGGCCAATCGCCGACGTTTGAAAAATCACTGGCCTTTATTGTGAAAAATATAGAAAATTATGTTAGTTGCCTTCATTTCTAAATAAAGGTGGAAGAAGAATGAGATGCAAATTATGCTTCGTAATGGACCAGGGAAAGGCGTAAAGGAATTTTAGTTCTGGGACATAGAAATGCTTGCTAGTAGAACTGGAATTATTGGACGTTGTTAACCGAGATTTCTGCTGTATGGAAGAACCTTCGGGATCGGGAGGACCACTTAGTATAGAATATGTTTGGATGAGTAGTTATTGGTGGACTGGTTACCTTCTGATTGACCTTTCTTTTGTCCTTTACAACTGCAGCTGTGTTTGCGTCCAACGACGCTGTCTTGGCATCAACTGAAATTGGGATGAAAATAGGATGAATAATAATTTTCGTCGTCTTTTACTTGATTGTACTGAGAAATTATCAGGCCATCGTGCTATGACGCTAATTAATGACGCAATTGAAGACGGCAAGAAGTTTGCCGTCTGTGTTCTGTATCTGTATGATTATGTTCAGTGTAGCCGTGTATGTTTGTTGTATGTGTGTGCATTGTATATGTGTATGATTTTAGTGGGTCTGTGTGCGCCTCCTAAGTACTTTGTATGTGTGTAGTTGTTTTTTTTTTTTAACTAATAAAACAAGGTGTACCTATCTGCAGATACTTTCAACGAACACTTACCCTTTGTTGTAGTGATTTCGGTTGTCGTTGCTACTGCTGCAACTGTTGTTTTTTCTGTTGTTGTTGCTGTGTTTTGCAGCGATTTATCTTGTATCTTTTTATTATTGCTGTTGTTATTAATATTGTTATTGTGATTAGTAATCTGTGCGTTGTTGTTTTTGTTGTTAACGGCACTTGCGGCTTGTTTTTGTTGCTGTTGCTGTTGCTGTTGCTGCGGCGCTGGTTTTGGTTGCAAAACACGTTTATCTAATGGCGATGTGCTTGCTTTTGGGCTCGAAGCTTGTTTGGAAATCTGAAAACGATAATTTAAAAGAAAAAATTTATTTAAAAAAATTTAACCTTTTATGAGTCATAGTCAGTTGCATAGCCGAGTATACTAAATAAAAATCAATTCAACTTCGTCAACCATTAAAAAAAAATTTAATTTTTTACAACTAAACAATTTTACTCTTTCATTTCTCTGAAGCTATTGCCGACTCACTCGTGACCAGTGCTACACGCTCTCACAATGGGAGTGTTCGCGTCGACCCTAACCCAATTCCAGCACACAAGTCCCACTGACATGGCCCCATTGACATGGAAAATTTTACTTGCACAGCTTTCATATCAAAATCACCAAAAAGAATATTATAGGTATGCATCACTTCTTCGTTTCGATTGGGTATACAGAGGACAACATCGGCGAAGTTATATCATCGTATACTTTTCTATATATTAGATACACAATACAATATCGTTCTGAAAATTACCTTTTTGAACCACTTTTTTCACCAAATCCGCAAAAGAATACACGCACAATAAGAGGTCTTAGTAATAAATAAAAGTATCTGCTGTTGTGCGTTTACTAATCTTTACGATTGCCTGCCTGCGTGCGTCTAAGGTCGCAGTACGTTGCTTTGCGTTTCCTAATCTTATCTCGTTTATTTGATGTAAACTATATCAGCTATAACTTTTATTTATTTTAAAATTTTATGAAAAAGTGTATTAAGATTTTTTCTTCACAATTTGAGGTTTTCACGAGAGCGTATGTCGACCGTTTGCTTGAACTGTTGGATGAGTTCTGAAGTTAAGAATGCGCGATGCTCATTGAAAACAACTTCGGCTGCGCGATGTCTACGTGAGCAGAGCAACGACGACGATGCCGAATGACAACGAATCATGGACGCAATGCAGAGCTACATAAATAAAAGAGACAACAAAAAGAGGGAGCAACAAAAACAGGTTTTTCGAAATCAAAACAAAGCAACAAAAACAAAAAACAGGCTGTGTAGAGGAATGGAAAATGTCAGTACCATTGAACAATTCAGCTATGTTGTTTTGATCGTGCACTCCACGTAGGACCAGAATACATATATACATATGTACACATGAGTAATGCAAATAAAAATTTGATAAATAAAAGGACCCTGAGAGTAATTTTCGTACGATTTTTTAGTTTTTGTTAATTTCTCCTGTGAGGTCAAATCAAATAAAAATTATATAGAATGCCTTTCCTAGACATCACTAATGCAAATATTTTTTACAAACTGCATTTGGAAGTCGTCATTAAATAAAACTACGCATTACATGTAGTGCACAATCAGAGTACGCATGTCGAGTGGTCAAGCGACCAATGGCAGAGAGCGTGGAGCGGCACAACAATGCGCCGGTTTTTATATCATATGTGAGTGAGTGAATGCGCCCAATCTTTTCTTCACTTGTATTGCAGGTCGCATATAATGTTGTTGTTGTTTTTCACATTTATTCGTTTTTATTTTTGTTTTCTTCTTAATTTTTTTGTAATTTTTTTGGGGGGCTACACAGATAAAAATGAAAACCTAAAAGATATCACTTTAAGCTTTCGCCATCTCTCTTACTCTTGGGCGACATACAACTGTTCGTTATTGTTGTAACTTTGTTGTAAGCAGACAGCTCGCGGTGAGGCGAATCGGAAAAACTGAAATAGCTGAAAAACATGGCAAACAACAAACAGAAAATGTGCCGCGACGCACGTAGGCCAAAAACAACGAGTGAAGTATTTGACGAGGGGTAGCAAAGAGTAGCAACATAGTGTACAATAACAATAAAAAGTCGTCAATAACAAACCCCCTGTGAGACGAGAGAAAACTAAACGTAGCGAGCGAAACGTGACGAGACCGAGTGATGAGGATAAATAGATACTTATTCAACCGGTGCGCATTTGAGAACTACAAAATTTTTATTGTTTGAGGTTTGAGAACTTTTTTGTCGAAGTTGTTGTGCCGCGAATCACGTAAGCCAGAACAAGAAGTTGAAAAAAAATTATTTTTTATTAAGTTCAAGGAGAAAACTATTAATTGAATTTAAAAAAATATTCTCGTTATGAAGGACATCAAAAAGGAGTCGGTGCTTCAAATCAACGAAATAAACTTTTAAAAAATTGAACTTGCCTTTGTGAACAATGCAGTTATGAACAAACAAGATAGTTCAAACCAGAAATATTTTCTTATAGGGTATGTTTAAGTAGACTTCAAAAATTCCAATTTCAACTTCACTGTGAGTATCTTCACATAACGCTTGCTGAAACTCAACTGAAGCTAAACAATTGCAAAACTGCAATTTTAAACGAAAAGGCAGCAGCGCCGCGACAACGATCAACAAAAGCATACAAAAAATAATTGTTAACAAAATCGTTACAAAAAGATTATAAAAATTATATAAATAGCAGTGAAAGCAAACGTTTTGAAAAACGTGCAAAAAAAGTTTTTATTTTACAACAATTTTTTCTGTGTAAACATTCTAGAAACGGAATCGAAAGGCAGTGGCTTCGCAGTTGCAGCACAGTCAGCATTTTTTATATTAATATTTCTATCCTTGGATTTTGAAAAACAACAACTGCAATAATGATAAGAAGAACGAAGAAGTCGACGATAGTGAAAACACGTTGTAGCGCCTTACTAAGCGATCAATTTCAGGAAGAGAGTGAGGCGGGCAGAAGGTGTAGCCGATCTAAAGTGGCCGCAATTTTTACACTTTGTATGATACTTGAAGCTATTGCGTGTTATCAATATCGAACGATCAAACGTGCTCGAGAATTGGCATGCAAACACAACAACAACAAAACAATATTAGATAACAAATCAAAAAAAATAATAATAATGGTAATAAAAAGTAGCAAAAAAATGAGGCCAGCAGCATTTTAAAGCGAAAACAAGTTTATATTTTTTTTTTTAATGTTTGCTATTTTTAGTATATTTTTCTCCGCTCACTCATACGTTTCTCTCACTACTCCTCATCTTCAATACTGTTTAGAACCTAAACAACAAGTGGGCTTGCATGGTCACACGCAAAGAGTATTAATTCATAAATAAGTTCTCTCTGGTCACACGTATGAACATACTCTTTGTCTTTGTACACGATGATCCAACGAACCGACAGGAGAGTGGGAGCACAACAAAGTGAAATAACAAAACAAAATGAAAAAAACACAGAATACGTGCTTAAGTGCATAGAAGACCGGCTTTCATATTTTAATTTGAAGCGAGCGCACGCACAGATGTGCAGTGAGCACAAATAAGGGGCAAAATAGGTGTGAGACATGCAATAGTTCAATAGTTATTAAACAGGCGACGATCGTTTCAAACTCGTTACGTTCTTTGTTTGCTTAGTGGGCGTTGATTGGTAAAACCTTTTATTTATAGATATGTATATATTTTTTAAGTACATTGTACATATATAAATTTAAAAATTGTTAAAATATTTACGTCGCAATTGAAAGAAAGCCAATGCTCAACACGAAATTGTAATGCAAATAAACGAGAGGCGTGCCCTACCAAATGTCGGGGAATATTCAGTTGTTGTTGCCGTTTTTCTTTTCTTTTTTTTTTTTTGCTTTTTTTTACTCGGTCACAAAAGTATTTAATTTATTCAAGGTTAATGTATGAGGCGTTAAAAGCCGTACGAAAATTAAAATTATAAGGAAAAACGTCAATATTTCACCACGTAATTAACACAGTTTGCAAAAAATTGAAGTTTAACATACGATAGGACGTCGCAGTAGGTTTTTCTCACTGCAAAAAGCACGGAACTAATAATAGAACTGAAATCAAGGACGAGTAATTTATGTATGTACGCCAAAGTACGCAATATATTTACACCCAACTTTAATTCTATCTGAACTACTATTTCACCCTCTGGTACATGATCACTTATCCTATAGTTAGTTCCCCGTACTATTTCTCCTACAAAGGATTCTGTGTATCGCTATGCCTCTCCCTCTATATGGAATATGGATGTATGTCTCTCTCTTACTTAACTGTCTCATTCTGTATCTTGATGCTATCTAGTTATCTTCCTCTACTCTATAATGTCGCCCTGCTTTGTTAATTCAGTTTTATTTAGACTGAAGTAAGATCCTATCAACAAGAGCACGTTGACAGCGGTTCTTATCGCCCCAAATTATTTCGTAATTTAGCTTTGCAAATTTGTATTGCGTATAAGGGGCTTAGTTCAAAACAAGCCTAAAATAAATAAAAAGTATGATTAAATAATAAAAAGTACAAACGCTGATAAAAGCAAGAAATAACTGCGCCACCGATTTTGAAAAACGTTCCCATTCACTCCCTGATGAAAATATATTTCAAGAGCCCCCACAGTTGATTCAGAGGCGCTAACAGCAAAAACACATACCCAACAAATCAAAGTACGAACAGGGCGGGTCTGACCAGGTCAATCAGTAAAACACATTAATATTTTTAATTTGGCTTCCCTCGTTTCACTATTTTGCGATTTTCTAATGTTGTTTTTAATTACGACAAAGACCCTGAGAGCTTTATAACATTTGCAAGAGCTATTAGGTACAACATCTGAAAGTGTAAGGAAGCTTGTTGCATGATTAGATGGAAGTATGGAAGAATAATGGGTTGACAGTTCAGTGTAAGAACGGGTGGGGAAGTTAGTTCAAGGTATGACGGAAAGGATGTCAGAAAGCACAAACCAATAATAAAAGAAAAAGAATAGAATGTCATGCAACGAAACTATTAATATTGACTGCCATCTAGTAATGGGTTCACGCTTACACGATACAATTTTAAGTCAAAACTAATTATAAACGAAAGGCGTGAGTTATTCGAAAACTCATTAACACCGCATACAGTAAAACCTATGTAAAAACCTACAATGTTAGAAAAATGAATGCCTCTTATAGCCGGCGGCACTTGGAGCACGCACAGCGCTGCTTCTTCTTAGTCTTCTGTTATCAACCAAGTAGAAGAAGCAGAAAATACATTATATGGAAATGGAAAATTACAACGAAGATTCTAGAAACAAGTCGTAGTCGGTGATTATCTGAGAAGTAGTAGGCATTTGAATCGAATGGAATGCAAAACAAGCAATAAGCAAAAGAATTGAACAAAGAAGAACGAAACTGCAATTTTATTAAAATGAAAGGAGCAAAGGCAAACATAAGCAGACAACAAGACAAAATAGTAGGAGGAAGAGGAATGTGCGAAACAGGTGTGTAATGACAACCATAGAAACAATAATGCAAAAATCAGGAAACTGTGCAAATAAGCATGAAGCAGAAGAAGAAAAAGTATGCAGCTTAAATGGGCGTAGACCTCGAACGGAAATCAGCAAACAAAAAAAAAGCCGGCTATAAAGAAGAGAAGGAAAGAATCACATTATACAAAAAACGAGTTTTCCTTATTTTCAACAAAGACAAAACGACAACTACGACGGTGGCGATTTCAATCGACTTTTTTTTTGTGATTAAATTAGATAAGGGAATCGTTATAAAAGGCGCTGATAGCCTTTTTTACTTTCTTAGCTTCTATGATGTTTTGCCCTCTCCTATTGCATTTTGCGATAGGCAATCTAAGTGCTAATGCAGCAATGAAAGGGTACAAAAATAACAACAATAAAGCGTAAAACGTGACTGCACTACAAAAAAAAAATTTTTTGCTCCACCAAATAGCAACAACTAGTCATACCATCAACTATTATAAATTGACATTTACAATGATTAAATTAGATTTTAGCAAATGAAAAAAATATATAACAATATTGTTGCTATAAATAACGAGCTATAAACAAATCAACCTAAACAAGTTTGTGGGTACATATATCGTCAACAGCAACCAATCAAGATAAAAACAAAATAGTTTGTCATATCAAAAACAAAGCAAAGCAAATACAAAACGCAAAAGCACAACAACCACAAAGAAATCAACTTAAATCAAACACAACAGCTATAATACAAAATAACATCAACAGACAACGCTACATAAAGTAACATAGGAGCTTAAACACAGCGGAGCCGGCATTATTGAAACAAAAACACATTGTATCAAATAATGGGCTGCAGTTGCTGCATTACACTTGTCTTGCTTTGCATTGTTTTTGCTGACTTTGCTTATGAATGATCAACGACAATGCAAATACAAAGGTGGGGAGAAAAAATAAACAAAGACGACAAACATAAATTAAAAACTAACATAAAATAGAGTTGATGTAAGCAAATGAAATAATTCTTGTTTCATTGTTCTCATATTTACTTTCGTCATTTTGTAGCTGGTTTCTTCTTGCTACTTTCTTGTGTGTGCAAACTCCCACAAAGCACGGCACTTTTACGGTATACAAAATATTACAAGGCACAACGTGAGATTAAAACAAAAATCTTGCCGCTCTAGAATGATATTCGCTTAAATTTTATTAAACACGTTTCGAGAGAGCTCGCAAAACTTGAGTCGAATTTGATAACACACACACAGCAACAGGAACCACTGCCGGCAGGTTTGGTTTGGTTCTTGTGTGTTCCCCTTTTTGAATTTGAATCAAATTTCACCACGGCAAACGGACAATGCAATGTATGTTGAGGTGAGTTTCGTTGCAAAAGCAGAACAAGATAAGGAATTTAGAAGAGGCAGCGGTATATGCACGCCTTGTTAAATATGTTGCCTTTTCTTATTTTTTATTATTTGCTTTTAGTTTTATACACGCGTTTATTTTATTTTTCGAACATTTGCCTTTGAATGCCACAATTCGACTGAATTTGTTGCGGCGTTAGGAAAATTTCAACAAATTTTTTTTTTGCTGCTTTTTGTCGTTTTTGCGTTTTGCTTTGCGTTGCAGCCGTCGCAAAACGCAAACAGTACAATAAGCGCATACAATAGCAACAACAACGTACCCAACGAGAGCACGACAAACAATAACCAAAGTAACGGCAGCCGTAACGATGGCAAACACGAAAGCAAAAAAAAAAGAAACAAAAAAATACAGAGTGAAAAAAAGCACAAAAGTAAAAACAAATAATAACTCAGAGGAAATGCAAACTGGATAATTACAATGAAACTCAAACAGAAATTGCATGCAATTTTTCAATCGTTGAGTCAAGTTCAAGGACACTAAATACAAAATCAGCAAACACAAGTACAGTAAAACCTATCATAACGCGAATTAACACAATTCGAACGCTGGATTATGAGAAATTAACCAAGTCGGTATTCCATAGTAATGAGACTAATAATAATAAATAACTGATTTTATTTGGCTGAATTCCGCTAAGGTCAAGCATAGGGGGTCTTGCTTTGTTACTGCCCAATATAGTTATGTGCTGATCAATGAGAACTAATTGCCTTTTAGGAAAATTCGTCACAAAAATAATAAGTCGTGAGGCTTATATATCATTTTCTGAATCCATTTATAAAAGCAATTTTTGAAGGGACCAATTGGTTCTGCTGTGAGTTTTAAAAGAATATAGATAACGGTGAGTCAGGCCAACGACAATTTAATTGTAATTTCAGTTGATTTGGGAATTGTTTGAAAAATGCACGATAGAATTTAAGACAAAAAAATATATATGTATGTATATTAATATGGAAAAAATTCGACGCCTCACATTAAAAATTGTCTACATTACTACGCTTCTTCGCTTCGTTGTTTCTCCTCTTTCGATATTTGAGATCACACCCACAATCACACACAATGTGGGCGCAGCGAAAGTTGACGTCGACGACGACGTCGGCGACCTTGACATTTATTTATAAAACAACAACAACAAACAACAAAAAATTACTTTTTCAAATTGTGCTTTTTATATTACTAGCAAGACTAACAGCAAGAGAGTGGAACAAATGCTAACGAAACGTTTGTCCAAAAAACTGTGTGCAAACTAAAATTAACAAAAACAACGAAAATCATGCAAAATGGCAAACTAAAAAAGCAGAGCGAATGACATAAACTTTTTTTTTGGTTGACATCAAGCAACAAAACAACATCAACAACGAACACGAGAATAATACAAGTGTGACAACTGTTATTTTCTTCGCCGTTGTCTGCTTCTATCTATCTCGTTCACCCTTCGTCTCATTTACACTGCTTATTGCGTAATCGCATAACATTTTCATTCGATTTGCTTTACGTTCGCACATGAGAGGCGAATTCAGTTTTTTTTTTTTTTTTTTTGTATTTTGCTAAACCGAAATTCGCTGCTGTTGCCGTCCCCGTTACAATTTGCAGAATTCTTATGCAATAAGAATTTCGGCCACAGAAAAATGTAACGTTCTCATTTCTTCTGTTTCTTTCGAGGAAATCCTGAATGAAGCACGTCTTTAAAACCCTTTTTCTTGGGATTTAAAGAAAAAAAACTGATTTTGAAACAACAAAAAGCACCTACAACAAGCACTTGTTTGTGTTTAATTCCAACATACCCCATACCCTAACCAAAACACTTAACTTTATCAGCATTTATGCTTCAGACGCGATTCTCTTTTTCATTTTTACTTCTTGTTCGTCTTTCCACGCAGATTTGTTTACTATGTTTGTGAACATCAACGAAACGAGTGAAGAGATAGAAGAGAAGAAAAAACGTGTTTGCCATAAAAATGTAATGAACACCAAACAAAAAATGAAGCAAAATAAGTACACAAATGAAATTAAGATAAAGTAAATAAATAACAAAAACAAAAAAAAAACTCGAAAAGCAATTAAGAAAATTATCTAATCGTCACCGGCTTATCATCTCTTCACATACTGTCAGCTATTCAGCGGTCTACCACACTTGCTTCCAACGAATATACAAAACACGAAATGACACATAATGGTGAATCCCCAGTACTTTCAATCCATATAACCTCCCTAGTCCGAACAGTTGAATGTATCGGACAGTTTATAAATTTTACCTCTACAGTCAGGACAGAACACAAAATTTGGCTCTCTCTCCTCATTTTATTCTGTTTAGTTTTATTTCGGGATAGAAGAAAAGATAAGATGGTATCAATTTTGCTATTTTTGAACGTTATTTTCGCGTTAGTCGAAGAGCACCAAAAAGAAACAATGAATGAGTGAGTAAGAAAGAATGCCGAAGTTCCTGAAGAAGTGTTAACTTGCACGAGATTTAGTTTGGTGAAGCATTTTGTATAGTTAAGAATATATGATGGCACCAAAAAATTAACGGGAACACAAAACCATGAGCATATTAAAAATTAACATAAATAATTTAGCCAAAAAGGAAGATTGTAAGACAAGCTGAAGCGTTATTCAGCAGCGAACTTGCCATGTGCCAATTCCAACGTATTTATTCAGAAATAGGAAGTGGTGATTTTCATGCCAGTAACGGCTGGTGACAAAAGTTGAAATCTCGAAATGGAATGAAGTGTTTAAAAATATGTGGCGAAAAATTGTCGAGCGACCGTTCAGGAAACAATTTTTAAGAACTACTGAGGAAATGGATCTTGGCGAGGATCAAATTTATAACGTTGTATTGTATTAAAACATTAATTTGTTTATTTTATTGTTGAAGGAACTGATGTAGTAACCGATAAAATGTCAAATAAAGAAGCAATATAACTTTTTGCTAGAACTACTGAAATAGCTGAAATATTATTTTTAAATGAATTAAATAGAGCTGCAAGTTTACGAGAAGAAAATTGTGTTCAGCAACAAACAACCTCCTATTCTAACAACTAATGTTGTTTTATTTGATCTTTACTTTTTGATAAATGAATGTCAAAAGTTATGCCTATACAAATTTTGTGTAATGTTTTGATTTTATACTATAGTCCGGACAATTCAGTAATTCGGACAGTGGTCGAAACTATATGTGTCCGGACTAGGGAGGTTATACTGTATATAAAACAAATTTGTATCTGTGTAAAAACTTTGATTGTTCCTATGCTTGAGTATCACGCTTGACTGAGTGTCCGAGATGAGAAGTAAAGACGGTGAGAACGAAAACACGCGGCACTGGGAGAGCATGCCAAGAGGAGCAACGCGCTGGTTAGCCCCTAGTACGATATAAAAGCCTTAAAACCAATAAGTTTCACTCTCCCTCTCACCTATACTATTGAAATAATAATTAATCCTGCGCTTCTATCACTTACCTTCCAAGCGTTAACCTTCGGTGGTGGAGCCGCTATAAACTTCTTTGGTGGTGTTGTTGTCGCCGGCGTACCACCAGACGCTGCACCCGGTGAGTCAGAATCAGCACTGGACTTGGTCTCATTACCACTGCTGCTATTCGCCTCGGCACTAGCGCTGGGCGAACTGTCTGATTTGCGTTCTGAGTTCTTGCATGCGGCCGCCGCCTTTTGAACGGCACCGTTGGCACCACCGGCCGCCTGGCCACGTTGTCTTTGACGTCCAGCAAATTTACGTTCATGGCCATCATTGCCTGATACTCCACCCCCACCACCGGCACCATTTCGGCGATTACCGGCGATTCCGGTAAACACTCGCTGACCATTGCCACTGCCTTGTTGCTTGTCAGCGCCTGCGCTTACACCTGCACGCTCACGTGCTGGCGGTTTCTCCTTGCGTGCCTTCTTGCGATCGCGTCTATGATGCGAAAGCACTGGCACAAAATCATTATTGTCATCCAATTCCGAAGAATTCTCTCCGGTATGATCCACATTCGTCGCCGAGCGCTTTTCGCCCGCGACTGAGTTGATGGCATTGGCCGCGAGTCCATCCTCGCCAGAGGCTTCGGCGGCAGCGGTTTCCTCGCTCCATGACTTTAGCGTTTTCAAATTCGGTTGATTTTCCTTATTGTCAGTGATACTGGTAGTGGTTAACATGACTTCATTAGCCACTTCAGTAGTATTGGTGCCGGTAGAGGATTTTTTCGCTTCCAAGTTCTGCACGACGTTGGCATAGGAGGTGTTCGTCGCACCGCCTCCTGCAGTGACCGCTGGTGGCGTAATGGGTGCCTCCTTGCTGGCCATGCTTCTCCTGGTCTTGGCGTTGCTGTTGCTGCTTATGGTCCTTTTGCTTTTGCTGTTTATGAATCTGTTATCTCTACTAAGGGAGTTGGTGTTCAACAACAATAACAATTCCACGACTCCAGAGTAGCGCTGTCAATAATTCTTGGCAGGCCCACTCGAATTGCTCCCTTTGTTTTGCTCTCGAGGTACTAGCGTTTGGGAAACTCTTTTGTGCTTCCTTTCTTGCTTGATCCTTCCTTTTCTAGAGCCTTTGGGAGTATAATTGAGTTGCCTAACTGACGTAGTATTTCAACTGCAAAAGATAAAGAAAAACGTAATCAGTTATTGTGAAATAACACAAAGAGGGTGGTGCAAACAAACAAATAACCACGGCTCAAACACACACCTCCACACAGATTCGATTGTGGTGAACTTGTATTTGTGAGTTTGCTGTATACTGAGGGCTGCCAATAAAATTTTCACAACCTTCGTCTGTCGCTTTCGACTGCTTCCTTTTGTTCTTTCAGCTGCTTACGAAATTCCTTACAACAACAAAAACGACAACAAACACACCCAAATTGCGGTGGTTCAACGAACGTTGTTGTTGTTGTCGTTGTCGAAGCGGTCAATAAATATACACGAATGGGATTTTATTTCTTAAGTTTGCTTCACTGTACTAACGCCATCTCAACGACAGGACTATGACTAAACCAGCAAAATTAAAAATAACACGCGTGTCCTGACCCGCACTCAGTTGCTTAACTAACCCACGACAACAACAACAACAGATTTCGGCGCACTTCACCACACTAAAATACACACTTCCATTCACTTCCTCAACCACTTCCTACCTATTCAACTCCGTAACTTTCCAAATAGGACACACTTCACGTCTAGCTTCAAGCGTCTCAACAAATCATCGCGTAAGCAGTTTGTTCTTTTTTCTTCACATAAATTTTGCACGCCTTTTAATACAATTTTGCATGGCGAATTTTTCCGAAAAAAAGTTCCACTGTTGCCAAGTTCTTTGCAAATTCGTATTAATACAAATAATTTGGATAAATCGCACCACAACGTCGTTGACGAGAGGAAGATATGAGATTTGCGTTATTATGCAGCCAACCGAAAGTGAGGTTAAAAAAATTCCGTACGAACGACGGAGCAAAAAGTGCGATTGTCAAAACGCAACAACAGCAGCAGAAAGAAACAAGGAAACAGACGAACAAAGGGAAGCACGCGCTGACAGCGTTGATATGTTAACATTTTCGTACGCCGTTGAGGTGGAAATTGTAAGCCTGGGAGTGAATAGTGCAGCCCTGGCAGAACAGCTGATTAGAACATAACGCACACAGAGGGCGCCAAGCAAAACACAAAACCCACTTGCACTCATGTATGTATATGTGTTACTTACCACAAACGAGAATTGGGACAATCGTACGCAGAAATATGTCTATAACACAAGGAATAAAAAATAGGTTTCGTCTTTAACTCCTTTTTAGTCACGCTGATTGCTCTCACTCACGACACTTTTAATAATTTTATTGTTTGTTATTGTTTTTGCGAATGCTTTGCCTTGCTTTACGGTTTCTTTCCTAACACACGTACGCATACATTAAAACCGCACTGCAAAACACCGACGCACTCGCGAAAAAACCTACACAATTAAAAAGAGAGCGAAAGAACGAGAGCACGAACACACATACGCGACGCTGTATCTTTCAAAAAACGACGTTCGTTAAATGTAGTCGCTTTGATTCCGTGATTTTTATGTTTTTCGAAACAATTTGTTTGGTTTCTTCAATTCACTTCATACGTCGTATTGATAATTTATTACTAGTTTGTATTTTCACAGCACTTTTCACCATATTTCAGTGTTAATTACCGAAATCCCCGTATTATCGAGCAGACATGTGGTTTTCACGCCGTCGTCGAAACTTCTAAAAGAGCGAACGACAAACGGCGTTGCCACTCATTAAATTCGGCTTCGAACTCCGTCACTGTTAAAACGCTAATGTTATTTAACAATGTGCCGCCGAGCTATTCTGCTTCTTCTGTATACGAAAATCCGATTTTTCGTGTATAAAAAACCGTACTATGGTGCAATGTAATAGAAGTGCAATTTTATATATTTTTGCTTGTAAAATAATTAGTTTTATTTGTTAAATTTCTATTCCCAATTATCCAGAGCTGCACAATACATGTTGCGAATGTGAACTACATTTACGAAGCTCACTAAATTTTTGAGTTTATCAACAGGTTGCATGGATGCAAAGATTAATCTCTAAATTGATAAACTTGAATCAAGCATCTTTACAAATTAATCGCTTAGTAGTTCCGAAACTGCTATCGGCATTTTTTGAATGTAGTCTGGATGCCAGACGATGAGCCCAAATCCCTACTGTGCTGGATTCGATAAAAAAAAAACTTTTAAAACAATCGCACAACGATTCCGATACTTATTCGATAGTTTCACCTATGCAGTAGTTCAAAGCAATCGGTGGCGAATCCGTGCAATAATATATCACCAGAATAAGAACATCATTTTTCTGCATTTTTTATTTTTGGTCCCGACTTATGTACAGCATCTTACAATGAAGCAGTATGAAATTGGCCTAACTGCGTATAGAGCTTTTTTCAATTATACTTTCTCGGCGGGGGCGGGAGCTCGAAAATATTCCACGGAAAAGCGCAATCGCGATAAACAAACAACACAACGACGTAGCAACTTCCAATTGAAACGAACTATCGCCGCTCGTCGCACATCGTCGAAAACGCGCTCAAAGCGAAAGCGGAAGAATTCTTGAAGACGTCGACATACGAAAGTTGACGTGGCAGAGTCATAAATTCGAAAAGCTCAGAAAACTCGCGAAGCTTGGTAAAATGTGTGGCATCTTCGCCTATTTGAACTACATGACGCCGAAGTCGCGTCAGGAGGTGCTCGATTTGCTGCTGCAGGGGCTTCGCCGCCTGGAGTACCGTGGCTACGATTCAACAGGCATCGCTATCGACTCGGCTGATGGCAAAGACGTCGTCATTGTACGTCGTACGGGCAAAGTGAAAGTCCTGGAGGAGGTCATACAGGAGAGTGAGTGTAGTGCATAAGAAAGCAGTGAATGGAGTTAATTTGCAATCCATTTGCAGGTTTTAGTGGCGAAGATTACGTGGAACCTGTGGTCACTCACGTCGGCATCGCACACACCCGTTGGGCCACGCACGGCGTGCCCTGTGAGCAGAACTCGCATCCGCAGCGTTCGGATGCGCAGAACAGCTTTGTGGTGGTGCACAACGGCATACTGACAAACTACAAGGACGTGAAGACGCTGTTGGAAAAGCGAGGATATGTCTTCGAGTCGGACACGGATACCGAAGTCATTGCGAAGCTTGTGCACCACCTGTGGCTGCAGCATCCGACCTACAGCTTCCGTGAGCTTGTCGAGCAGGCGATTCAGCATTTGGAGGGCGCATTTGCCATTGCGCTGAAGTCGAAGCATTTTCCGGGCGAATGTGTTGCTTCGCGGCGTGGTTCCCCGCTGCTGGTGGGCATCAAGACAAAGACGCGTCTCGCTACGGACTCCGTGCCCATACTGTACACGCAGCGTCATCGCGTACACGGAAAGTCGGCCGTGCCGTTGGTTGGTCAACGTTGTCGACCTGCGGAGGTCACGGCTGAGTTCAAGCCACTCGAGGACAAAGAAGTGGAGTACTTTTTCGCTTCGGATGCGTCGGCCGTCATAGAGCACACCAACCGTGTCATCTATCTGGAAGATGATGACGTGGCAGCGGTGCACGAAGGCACGCTCAGCATACACCGGCTGAATAAGTCGCAAGATGATCCACATGCACGAGAGATCATCACGCTGAAGATGGAGATTCAGCAGATTATGAAGGGCAACTACGACTACTTCATGCTGAAGGAGATCTTCGAGCAGCCGGAGTCCGTGGTAAACACAATGCGCGGCCGTGTACGCTTCGATACGCAGACCGTCGTGCTGGGTGGCATCAAAGAGTACATCCCGGAGATCAAGCGTTGTCGTCGCCTCATTCTGATCGCTTGTGGCACGTCATACCACAGCGCAGTGGCAACACGTCAGCTACTGGAAGAACTTACCGAGCTGCCGGTGGTCGTCGAGTTGGCTTCCGATTTTCTCGATCGCAATACGCCTATTTTCCGTGACGACGTCTGCTTCTTCATCTCGCAGTCCGGCGAAACGGCAGATACGCTGATGGCTCTGCGTTACTGCAAGCAACGTGGCGCGCTCATTGTCGGCATCACCAACACCGTCGGCAGCAGCATTTGCCGTGAATCACACTGCGGCGTGCACATCAATGCCGGACCCGAAATTGGCGTCGCCTCCACCAAGGCATACACATCGCAGTTCATCTCGCTGGTCATGTTTGCCCTCGTCATGTCGGAGGATCGCTTATCGTTGCAGACCCGTCGTCAGGAAATCATTGCCGGTCTGGCGAAACTCGGCGATCAGATACGCACCGTGCTGCAGCTCAACTCGGAGGTGCAGCAACTCGCCAAGGAGTTGTATTTACACAAATCGCTGTTGATCATGGGCCGCGGCTTCAACTTCGCCACCTGCCTCGAGGGCGCGCTCAAGGTTAAGGAGCTCACCTACATGCATAGCGAGGGCATACTCGCCGGCGAACTTAAGCACGGCCCACTGGCTTTGGTCGACGACGAAATGCCCGTGATGATGATCATCATGCGTGATCCGGTCTACATGAAGTGCATGAACGCGCTCCAGCAGGTCACCGCACGAAAAGGACGTCCCATCCTTATTTGCGAACGCGACGACTCGGAGACAAAGGCCTACTCCACACGCTCGCTCGAAGTGCCGCGCACCGTGGACTGCCTGCAGGGCATCCTTACTGTCATACCTTTGCAGTTACTCTCCTATCACATTGCCGTGCTGCGTGGCTGCGATGTCGATTGCCCACGTAATCTGGCAAAGTCCGTAACGGTTGAATGATTGTGCGTCAACCTGCCGTCGACCTCGCGACGCGCTCCTCACTGACCCAAACTTCCAATTCCACGCTAGTATTAAGCTCAATCGTGCCGGCAATAGTTCTCTTCTACGCACCGGCGAATGACCATACATTTCTGATGGTTTTACGATGACCTACACATCTGGCAGTACTTAACCCCAGCATTTCTAAAGATTTTAACCGTATTTTTAGTCACAAATTCGTGCAATTACAATTTTTTAAATACATATACATATATATATATATCTATATAAATACATATATCGAAATATAGCAACTCAAAGTTAAACCAGGTCTTCTTAATGGAGCGGATGGGATGGACCAGGATATAATGGTTTCTTGATTTCTTACACTTGTCCTAGTCGATCTGTTCACAACGGACCCGAAACATTTCCACCGTTGTCCTTCCTGCGTCCACTTCGCACACTCCTTTCTAAGAGACTGAATGTATATTCAAACGAAAGATGTCATGCGCCACAAAGAACGAGCCGGCCAATGGCTTCAGAATGAATAGCTGCGAATAAGCGTGCGGCGGATCATCATCGCATTGCAGACGTCCAAGGACATTCACCAAAACGCCGCCGTCGTAGGTCGGCTGCGCATCCACGGCGGTCAGCACACGAGCAATTTTCTGAAATGTCAGCCGCGAAATTTTCTCTTTGATTTTCTCTGCGCCCTGCAACTGATCACCCTCGAACGACATAAAGGACTCGGTGGCGCTGTAGAAATTCGCCACATTTATGCGCTGAACAGGATCATCGAAGAGGGCGTAGTACTGCTGTACAAAGCGTTTGCCGATTTCTTCGTATTGTGGATTCAAAGCCATTCTCAGTTTTGCGAAATGTGCAAATTAATTTAAAAAATTAATACTTTGCCACTGGACCACAGCTGTGCTAATTCAAACTGAACTTAATCAAAGAATTGGTCGACTAATCTCTTTTTGACTTTTGAATATTTCGGTGAGTGAAATCTGCAAGTGATATTTCAATTTTGTATTTGCTTAAATCGGCTTGCCTTACTTTGGGACATATAGGAAATCCGATGTAGTGTTAGTTCTGCGCTGCTAAAGAGCAGTGTTTAGAAAGCAGCTTTGTGATGGGCATTTTTTCAGGTCTCGATACTACATGTATCAAATAAAACAATAATTAAAATTTACAAATGAAAATATCTGAGTAAGAAAGACTATTACTACGTTTATATGGCAGCTAAAAGCAGTTTAGCTAAAATCGGTTTGCCTTAGAACACCCTATTTGTAAGTGTTTTTATGTGGGTCTTCATTGCTTTCTTTCTTTCTTTCAAACTCTACACTAGAAATAGTAGAGTTTGAATGCGCATAAAATGTTATGTGCCTTACCCATCAGAATAAGTTATTTTAAAAAATAAATTGTATAAAATAAAATATAAATATATAAGGCTTATCTTGATTTTTAATAACGTTTTACAATGATTTTACAAAGCGACCTACGCTTGAAGCACTTACTGCGTTAAAGCGCTCTGGAAGAGGGTTACATGTGCGTTCTAAGTCGAAGTGATTTTAGGTAAACCACCTTTAGCTGCCATATGAACGGGGTATATGTAAAGTACTAAAGAAATGGAGGCAAAACAAAAATAGCAATAAAAATCAACAAATAATAAATCGAATGATTTAAAGTGCACTATAACTACATATGTTGGTGATTTTCTGAATATTAATTTCATGCGAATTAGAAGAAGAGAGTGAGGAGGTATTTATGGATTTCATGATGAGACGCGCTTGTGTTCCGCGCCACATTTGGGCTGTTGTAAGACATTGTTTTCATTTGAAAAAAGCTTTGTGTAATTGATAATGTGTTTGTGAAGTTGCATTAACGACATGGAATGTTTTGGAGCACGATTTATTCGAATCATAGCTCAATGTTAATTGCCATTTAGACAAGCTTGGTATTATAAATAGTATGCTTTTAATAAAAATAAACTTTATTTTCTTCGTGCAACAGTTTTGTGAAACACTGTAGTTGAAATAAAACTTTCGTTTGGCTCAGCTCTAAGAGCGATAACACGAGTTTGCATATCGTTTTGTTGCTGCCTTCAATTATCGATGTTTCGTGTGAGGCAACACTGCGTTTTCTGTGGAGTTGTGAAAAAAATTTCTAACAAATTAGAAAAGCAAAAAATCTTGGAAAACAAACGCAGTAATAGTGCAATTGTAAGATTTTAAAGCGCGATGACTGTAAGTAAAGGCGGCAATGGGATTACTCGGCCGCGTTGTTTTTTCGATGTTGCATTGGGCGGCATCGCCGTAGGGCGGATAGTTTTCGAGGTGAGCCGAAATTTGTAAAAAAAATTTTTTTTATCTAATTTATTTTTATATATTTAATTTTTTATATATTGTAATAACTTGCTAATTAATATGAAAATTCAATGCTTAGCTATTTGGCGATGTTACGCCGAAAACGGTTGAGAATTTCCGTGCGCTATGCACCGGTGAAAAAGGACTGGGCTTGGTGACCGGCAAGCGTCTACACTACAAAAACGTTATTTTCCATCGTGTGGTGAAGGATTTCATGATCCAAGCGGGTGATTTCTCCGCGGGTAACGGTACTGGTGGCGAATCGATTTACGGTGGTACCTTTGAGGGTATGAACACACACATTTTTAATTATGATTTGAAAAATCAATAATTAAGAAATAAAAATCATTTATTTTCCCCTTTTTTTTATATTCTCTCTTTTTTTCTTTTAATTCTCAGATGAATGCTTCGACATCAAACACGATCAGCCATTTTTGCTTTCAATGGCGAATCGTGGCAAAAACACCAACGGATCGCAGTTCTTTATGTAAGTAACGTTCATTGCAGATGCCACGGTGCCACGTCCTAAGTTTTCGCCTAATGCTCCTTCTTTTTAGCCAAGTTAACTTTTTAATTGATTGTTTAATTCATTGATTGATATGAATTTTAAATATGCAATTTGTTGTATTCCATTGATCTCTATTGTGATTTAGACGAGCAACAAGGCCAATCTGCAATTAGCAATAAATAAAAACGAAAGGCCATCCAAGCGTCGTGCGCGCCCCAACACTGAGTCGCAGTCAAATACGCGATAACAAGGCGTGCTCAACAGCGGCGGCGGTGACTGTCGCATTGGTGGTGGCGGCGCCGAACACGACATAGGTGGCAACAGCAATTTAGTGAACGTAGTCGTAGATCTCGTCGGCGACAGTCTCAACGTCTACTTCTTTGGAGGAGTGGCATGGAGTCGAGTTAATTTGGGCGGCTTCTCTATCTTCTTCTTTCTCCCTGTTGATGCGCTACACTCGAGGAAACATGTGTGTAGTGCTGCTGGCTTTCACCGGCCCGGCACGGTCCTGCCCGGCCCAGATCGCCCTGGTTGTGCATTCCATGTATGCACAAATACAAATACCTGTGTCAACTAATAGCCTGAATTGAGTGGTCCTTGGCCGACTGTTGTCGGTTAGTACCGGGAAAGAAATGCGATCACTCTTGGGAACCTCATTTAAGATGCCATTGATGTCTCTGGGTACACTAAGGTCTTCACTGTGTGCACACTGGCTGCTCCCTCTGTGAACTCCAGCTAGCTGAGTTGCTCGCTCCTCCTGCCTGCCTCTACCTCCACAATATGTACTCTTTACTATTTGTTGCACGAAAAAAAAAATGTTCTACAAACCCATTCCACAAGAAGTTTGCATTGTGTAAAGAAAACTTTTTCTTCTCTTATACTTTTCATTGTAGTACCACACAGCCTGCGCCACACTTGGACAAGTAAGTCATTCCCCGACTCATGCTGGCGGAAAAAGTCTCTAATCATCAACTCCCTCTCTCTCTCTCTTACTTTGCAGTGTGCACGTTGTTTTTGGTCATGTTATTTCTGGGCAAGAATTGGTACGGCAATTGGAAGATCTACCAGTAGATCGTAATTCACGTCCACTGCAGGATGCAGTGATCACTAATTGTGGTGAACTTGTACGTCAAGTAAAAGGTAATCCTATTTTTGACAGCGAAGAGCTCAGCACTCCTAAATATAACTTCCACTCTCAGTTAAGAAGGAAAAGAAGAAGAAGAAGCGTGCATCCACTTCAGAAGATGAGACATCCGGCAGTGACTCTGAGTCGGATAAGCGCCACAAACGCAAAGACAAAAAGGGAAAGAAGTCACAAAAAGTGGCCAGAGCAAGTGATGAAGAGGAGTAAGTAGCAGCACACCACCTTCTCCATCCGAACTCTCTAGATTTCTGTATTTCTGACTACACCCAAAGCTCCGAAGGCGATAGAAACGGTAGTGCACGTTCCTATGACGAAGACGATGATCGTCGTCCACATCATCCACTGGTGACTATTACGAAAATCGATCCAGAGGAGATACCCGAGGTTAGTAACAGTACCACGATTCTTATCTGAAAAAGCTTATTCACTCTTCTTTCTTTTTCCTCACGGGGCAGGTTTCTAATAAGTTCCTCATGCGCCAGGAACGTGCAAAGCGTGATCGTTCGCGGGAACAATTGGCACGTGGCCGTGGTCCACGTGAGTACTCACAAGAACGTGAGCGTAATGCATTTGGTTGGTCCAAGAAGCGTGTACCGACATCGCGCAGTGGGCGTATTGTCAAGGGGCGTGGCGTTTTTGTAAGTAGAGAAAAAAAAAACTATAATTGTGTCACATCTCTAACCAATTGTCTTCCGCTTGTTTAGCGCTTTCACACTCCGTCGCGTAGTCGCTCGCGCAGCAACACGCCACCCCACTGGAAGCGTGCACAGAATCGCACCATTAAAATGTCAGATTTGGAGCGTTTGGAGGATGAGAAGAATATGCGTGAGGAAGAGATCAAGCGCCGCGAAATCGAGCGTAAGAAGCGTCATGAGGAGGCGGCCAAGAATCCGAAGAAATCGTACTTTGAGCTGGGGCAGGGCAGCGGTGAAGCGCAAGAAGCATCTCCTCCCAAAGTGAGCACTTCAAATAATTCGCGTATGGAATCACACAAATCGGATAAGGACAAGGAACGTGAGAAAGATAAACAGAAGGAGTGGGAACGTCGCGAACGCAAAACAAGCGACAAATCCAAGCAACGCGAGAAGCCGAAAGAGGATTCGAATATCTCACCCAGGCGGCGCAAGTCGATGGATATGAACGCTTTGGATTATGAGCAACAAACGGATAGCGAAGGGGAGCCGGAGATTAAAGGGCGCGGCCTGAGTGGTGACCGTGTGCGCAAAGAAGCCGCAGAAAAGAAGCACCACACAAAGTTGGAACTGCCGCCACCAAAGAACAATCATAAGGAACGCTCGAAATTTGAAGAGGCAGCGCCCCGTAAGCCAGTGGAAGTCGAAAAGCCGAAGACATCGACGCATAACAGCCGCTCGAAGGAGCGTGAGAAGACGCCGGAGCGCGCACGAGCAGCCACAATTTCGAAGCGGCGGTCCAGCGAACATTCACAGTCACGCAATAGATCCCATTCGCGCCACAGGTCACGTTCGCGGAAGCATTCCTCAAGTCACGAGCGCTCACGTTCACCACGCAGACGACGTTCACCTTTACAACAACGCCAACGGGAGTCGCCGAGGCGCAATAACCGTGGCAATGGTGGTGGTGGTGGTAGAGCTAGTGGTGGTGGCGGTGGTAGAAATCCAAATATGGCCAGTGGCAGTGGTGGAGGCGGTGGTGGCTTTGGCGGTGGCAATGCCTTTAGCGGTGGCGGTGGTGGTGGTGGCGGAGGCGGTGGCGGTGGTGGTAACCGACGCAATCCTTTCGCGACTCGCCGTCGGCGTTCGAGCTCAAATGACAGATTCCGCAATCGCTTCCCGTTGTCTCCAATACGCCGCCCCGGTGGGGGTCGTGTCTCGCCGTTGGAACGTCGGCGTTCACGCGAACGCAACCATCGCTCGCGCAGTCGCAGCTTAAGACGACGCGAACGCAGCAATGGCCGTGGCCGCCGAGACAGCAGTCGTCCCAGTCGCCATCGAGATGAATCATTGTCGCGTGGTCGCCGTGAGAGTCGCCAACGCGGCGAATCTCGTGACAAGCGCGCTGGTTCATCACGCGGCCAACGCGACAGTCGTACTCGACGTCATTCACGCTCGGATCGCTCACGCAGTAATAGCCGCCCACGGCGCAGTCAACGTAAGTCACCACCGCCAAAGCAACAACCGCCACCGGAACGCGCCGAATCGAGCAACGCTGCGTCCGCTACCGCAACTGCCGCCCAAGAACGGAAACGTGAGCAGGAGCGCTTGGCGCGTGAGAAAATGCAAAAACGTGCCGAGGCGGCATTGCTTCTAAAGGAGCACATGCGAAAGGAAATAGCTAAGGAGGAAGAGCGTCGCGCAGAGAAGCAGCGACTCGATGAGCTCGAAAAAGAACGTACGGCACGTGAACTCGCCGATCTGGAACGTCTCAAAGCGGAGACACTCCAAAAGCTCGAGGAACACGAGAAACAAAAAAAAATGGAGACTGCGGCGGCGGCTGCTGCAAACAGTGCAGCACCGGCGTTGCCGACGTCGGCCAGTGGCAGCAGCAGTCATCACCATCAAGCGAAGACCCACAGCAGCAGCAGTCGCAGTCGTGCTGCCGATGAACGCAGCAGTCGAAGTCACGCTGCCGAAGAACGCAGCAGTCGAAGTCACGCTGCCGAAGAACGCAGCAGTCGGAGCCGCGCCGAAGAGCATAGCAGCCGAAGCCGTGTCGATGAGCGCAGCAGCGGCAAGGACAAGAAGAAGAAGCATAAGAAAACAAAGCGCCACACGCGCAGCTCCACATCACAGTCGGATTAAAAGGAGAGTGCGAGAGCGATGTGTGCTTGGGTGTCTGATTGGTTGGACTGCAAGATTAGTTGATTAATCATTTTGGGTGGAAGTGAGGGATTAATTGCGTAATGCTTTGTCTAAAAAGCGGGAAAAGCCATACGTTCGCGACGAGAAATTTCTAAGGGAATTTTCTTATTTTCTTTCAAAACACCATTTTTCTAGGCTTAATTGTCTGTTTTAAGGGTGAACTCTTCAATAAAAGCAATAAAATGAAAAGAATAATCTCTCATTTTATAGTATTCCTTTTCGTTCATTTTTCGTAGCGGCGTCGGTAACAACAACACTCCATATTTTGTGACGCACTTTGTGTATTACCAGAGAGAACGCATTCATATGAATACTCAAATATGCGTGCGTCTGCGTCTCCTTATTTGAACAAAAGCCGGTAAAACAAAAATATGAGTGAAAAGCTTGTGGCAAACACAATTTTGCCGGTTTTTAGTTTTGTGTTTTTTCTGACTTTCAATATTGTTTTGCGATATATTGACCATTTATATTTGAAATATAAGTCAATTCTTTATGAAAATTGTTTGTTTTTGCATCATAAGCTTTTTTGCAAGCTTCAACTCGAAACTTAAATTTTCGTTAAAGCATGTTCAATTGAATACGATGCAAGATAATGCATTTTAATATTTTTGTACCAATACCAACTTTAACCAGAATTTAATCAAAGCTTGATTTCAAATAAAATCCTGGGATATTTTGCTTGTTGCACTGACCGCTGGACTTTGAACATGCATCAAATTAAAACGTAAGCTTAGTTGCAGTAATGTAATCGGCTAAGTTTTGTGAATTTACATTGCTACATAAGCTCAATTATTAACAGTACACTGTTAACCAACGCGTATTTAAACTTTCGTTCGTCGCTTAGCATAAGCAAAGTTTCGACGGCTCTCGACGAGTTCGGACGTGGAGATTTTAGACTCGCGTCGGCCGCTTCCGTTTTTGTTGTGCATTTCACATTCAACGCAACTCTGCTCATTCATTTTCATTGCAAAAGCAGAAACCTACAAAAGCAAAGTAAAACAAAAACATTTAAGATACAAAATTTTAATTGTTTGTGTCGCTCGCTGCTTAGGACCGGAAATCAAAGTAATTCGAGAAGTAAAACTACGTGAAACGGAAATGCAACAACAAAAATAAAAATATGAATATGAAACAAAAACGAACTAAATAAAAAGGAAGAAAAAAGCGGCAATGAAAGAAAGCAAAAGCCGGCGCTCACAGCCTACGTCGTTGAGTGTGTGTATGAAACGTGTATGCGTTTGGTCGGCTTTCTTAGCATGCGTGTGTGTGTGCGTTTTAATAATTTTTTTAATTAAACAGCGAAAGGAAAGCAAAAGTGAAATACAAGAGAATAATTGCACTGCGAAAATCAACCAGAAAACTATAAAAAGTGAAATTTTCAAAGTTCATTAAAGAAGAAGCTGGAAAGTTAACTAAAAAAAAAGAATCCTACCAAAAATAAATTATGACATAAACTATAAACGACAGCAGAGCAACAACAAAGCATACACCAAAACAAAAAAAGCGGCTAAGAGAAGTGCGTTCACATTTGGTTTGTGTCTGTGTTTGCGTCTGCATTCGTATGCGTTAGCCTGCGTGCGTGCGTACGTTTGTGTGTGTGAAAAGAAACACAACAAGTGGAGGTGGAGCAACAGCAGCGTTGACGCTGGCGTCGACAGCAGACACGTTGCTTTGCTTAGTTCGGCTTAGATTTTTTTGTGTGGGCGCCAAAGCCGAATTTATTAGATAAAAGCGTAAAAAGAAACAAGGAGAAAATAAAATAAGAATTCTTTAAAAGAATAATTCAGAACAATAACAACGAAGTAGCGTAGTTAAACAAAAATTAAAAGCATAGAAGAACAACAACAAAAACGCAAAGCTAAACAGACTGAAAAGAAAGAGGAATAAAAACAACACCAACAACAAATATAACAAGAGGCGTGAAGAAATGTTTTGAGCCTCAGTCGTAGTTGACATTGAACAGCGTTGCGTTGACTTGTTTGCTCTGCTTTTATGCTGCTGCTACCGGCGCTGCTCTTGTTTTTGGTGCTTTTGCGCTTTTGTTTGCACGAGTTTATTGAGCGCATTTTTGTTGTTATCGCGCCTCTTTTGTATTCGTTTTCTCATTGCAGCATCATCAGAGTTTGTTGTTGTTCTTGTCGCTATAGTTGCCGCTTCATATAAATAACGC
This sequence comes from Cacoxenus indagator, assembly GCA_035041755.1. Lineage (NCBI taxonomy): Eukaryota > Metazoa > Arthropoda > Insecta > Diptera > Drosophilidae > Cacoxenus > Cacoxenus indagator. The sequence goes on from JAWNKX010000379.1 coordinate 1,078,217, forward strand.
CTAACGACGACGCAAAGCAGCAAAGCCATCGCAGTCGCCATCGTGAATGAAGCTGTCTCTTTCAGCAGCAGCGCTGCTTGCGTGTTAATTTTAATGGCAGCGCTGTGCTTGGATGCTGCGACTGCTGTATAGAAAAAAGCTTCGCTTGCTTTTGCTCCTTTTGTTGTCGTGTGTTTCGTTTCGCATTAATTTTGTTTCACTCTCCCGTATTATTGTGGTGTCTTTTGCAATCAAAGATTAGAAGCAACACAACAACTAAATTCGACAAAATCATGGAAATCGAAAAATTTGCCTCGTTCAAAAATGAGAAATGCTTCAGCACTTAGATTTGTTTGTGCTTCCCTTTGCGTACAGGCACAACACACGAGCATTACCGTCTATATTTGTTTTTCATGGCTGTGTATGAACGTGAGTGTGTAAGCTACCCTCGGTGTTCATAAAGGAATTGCCTAAGAAAAATGAAAAGAAAAAAAGTATTTACACAAAAGCAAAGAAATTCAAAAATGCTAAATAAGAAGTCCGAAAAATATGCTTATGCTTGGTTTGTGTGCTCACACACATACTTACGTGACCGACAGTAAATGTACGCAACAAATCGCTTGAAGCAGAATGAATACGACAACAATGACACATGCAAATGTATACATTCATAAATAAATCAGTCAAAAAAACTGACAAAAAACGACAAAAAAAAAATTAAAAAAGAACAACGACTTAGAAGAAGAAGAATCGAAACAGAAATGCCGGCCGGCCATGCGCCTCATGCTAAATGACGACGGCCGATCAAAAACGAATGCCATTAACGAACCACGACGATTCCTCGCTTTGGCGTGAATGAGAGAAAACATACACAACAAGAGCAACCAACAAAGAATGCTTTGCTTTGCATTTGCTTTTGTGGCAATCGTTGAGTCGATGCTGCCTCTGCTGTTGTCGTCGTTTGTCGTTCAAAGTTTTGAACTCGGCTCAGCTTTTCTTGGTTTGTTTCGATTCGCGGCATAGCTAGCACAGCGCCTTCGTTTGCGATTACGACTGCGACAGCGGCGTCGTCTCAGATTTTCTGCGTCAATTGGCGTTTTTCGTTTTCGCTTCTACTTCATTTTCATTGTTGTTGTGATTTTTGGTTTTTGCCCCTTGATTGTTGCATTTGCTGTTTGCTCAAATGAAAACAAAAGTATTGTTTTTGCTTTTTGTTTGGCATGGTGAAAAATGAGAGGTGAATAATTTTTGGCCGAAAGTCGCGCACAAAACTTGTAAAAAGACTCATTAGAAGGATGCTTGTTTACTGTTGGCGGGGTATAGAATGGTATAGAAAATTGCACAGCAAAAAATAATTCAACAAAATCTAAATCAAAACTTTTTCACTCACCTCTTTGTGGTTGTGTTGTGCGTCTTTATCACTTCGTTAGCTTTGTTGTTATTGTTGTTATTGTTATTGTTGTTGGTGTTTTTGTTTTATGTGTGCAATAAACCGCATTTGAAAAGTTTGCAAGTTTTTTTTAATCTTTTTTTGGTTTTTCTTTTGTTTTCCCGATTTGTGCAAACATCAAAATGTTGACCATAATCCTTGCCACGCGCCAGCTGAAAATACGATATTCCAATTAGCATTTTCCTTCTCCATAATTCCAATTTCGAGCAGCAAAAGTTTCTAAACACGAATAGGCTTAAAAAGTTTGATCCGAATTGGTCGGGTTTTAGGCAAATAAATTTCATCGATTGATATTGGGGTTTGTGAGGTTATCTAAAAGTGTATTTAATGGGCTAAGCGAAAATAAATCACTTTACATATACGTAGGTTATATGCACCTAAAGAAACTTCAGACATGAGTATCCCATTACTTTTTTTAATGTAGTCGCTTGAGACCTTTTTCTGTCTAAGTTTATCTTTTTTCCATTTCCAACTTAACCTGCCTATAGGAAAATATTACGTATACTAACTACTTAAATCATAGTATTCTATTGGGTAATTAATTAAAAAATTAAAGGTAACGCAGGTGTCAGAGATCATATGGTACTAAGTTAGGTAGCCTTACATTGGATACATTGAAATGATTAGATGTCCTAGTTGAGATAGTTGGTTTTTTACTTGGGTTATGAAACTAAGATCATCAAATGCGTTTTTCTACTTCATAAGAAAATCTCAGAGTTCAGGCTCCTCCTTACTTTCAAGCTTTGTAATGGCCATAGTTGAGAGTTTCTTAGTACATTATTAGAAAGTGCCCTGCACAGCTCTTACAGGGTATTGCCAAGAGGTTTGTGTGATCTGAGATATTTTCGTAGCACAACTACTATAAAGCCAACATGTCTTGTATCAGCACGAGGTGTCCCATCGAAGCTCATGTAAGAAGGACACTTTCCCTTAATGTCCATATGAATTTGTGTGGGGAACCTTACTAGCCAGTCTCGTTCGTATATGAAATAGCGAAGAGTCATTTTAAGAATTGTTTTATTTTTTTGTAATATCTTTTACTGTCAATCTAAAAAACAACTTAATGGGTCCATTAACTATTTGCGCTTCATTGCTCTACAAAAGGAGAAAAAGAAGTTCCCCGAACTCACAGTTCATTTTATAAAAAAAACCAAAAATAAAAGAAAGAGGAACTCAGTTTAACCCGACTCTGCTTCAATTTGACAGGCAATTTTTTGGACCGTGTGCGCGCGATGAGAGCTCAAGCGTATCCTTGTGTATCCTTTACAAAGAAAGACTTACTTCAAAGCATGAAAAGATGCCATAAAATGTGAGGAAAACAAAAACAAAAAACCAACAAAAAAATGTTTAAAAAACGAGGCAAAAATTTTACAAACACAAGGACATTCATAAAGGAGGGGAACCAGAACCAGGCCAACAACAAAAGCAACAAGAAGAACATTGAAGCGACGCGCATAAAACCAAAGTAGTAAAGCAGATAATTGCGTATTGCGGTTAAGCGTTTAAAAGAAAGCACCGACTCGAGTGCCCGAAAGAGCGTTGGAAAGAGGTGGAAATAGAAGAGCAGCGCAGGAGGAGAAGAACAACTGGGCTTTGCACACAGAGTCAATTCCGCATCTTCACCATTAGCAACATCATAATCGTGATCCTTTGGAAACAGTATCAACATCATTATCAGCATTGTCATAATCACGTTGTGTGCGTGCGGAAATTTTGCGTGCAGAGTTGCAATGTTTTTGTTTGGAAATCGTCGCGTTTTCGTAGTTCTGCTAATTGAAATCCTTTTACTGCTGAGCGACAATGGGCCACTGATCTACGAGAAGCATAATAACATCAGTCACATGACAGGTGAGTTAAGACCACTTTAATGCCGCAAACCATTATCCTTTTCATTTATTTATTTTATTTGGGCCTGTAATATTTGCCGAGTTGTATTTTGTTGTATGTGTATTTGCTCGCAGTCAGAACATGCCAAGCCAGACAGCCAGACAGCCAGTCAGGCAGGAATCATTTTTCATGGCAATGCCAAACAATGAGGCGAGAACAATGAGCAGAAAAATGAGTGTGCAAAAAAGGAAAGAAAAAAAAATAGAAAACAAAAGAAAAGAAAATAAAATGAAAAATCAAACAAAACAACAACAACAAAAAAGGATGAGGAAAATCGTGCAAAATTTTTTGGCAGCAGGCAGCTTCGTAAATGCGGAAACAATGAACACGGAAATGTATGAAGTCGGAAGCGTACAAAAGCATTTTGGCAGGTTCCGTACGAATAAGGAATAGAGCGTGCTTAATGTGTGTGAGGGTGCTGGGGTAGGCGTGAAGTTAGCTGGCAAAGTGAGGAAGCGTGGCTAATGCTCGATTTTTGACGCTTGTTAGTGGCAACCACGTAGAAGTAATAATAATAATAATAACCCGAAGACGGGTTAAATTCGAAGCGCTTAAGCTAACACATACAACATACAACAAACAACAACAAACACACATCGCAACATTACACATATCCTGCTGGCTTTTGTTGTGGTGCACTCCGCCTTCTACCCACACATATTGGTTGGGTTGTGGATTGGGTGCCGTTCGTTTGGCAGTTGGCAGTTGGCAGTTGAACGAGCCGCAAAACTTGTTGAGTGGCTTAGAGCCACGTTTCGATTAAACGCAAACCAAAAAAAAAACAAAAAAAAACGATGAGTGCCAACAACAACAACACCCACAACAATAACAAGCGCATCATCGTCAAGAGCAACAACAACAACGAAAGCATTGCAAGAAAGAAAAGCCTTTTGTGTTTTTGTTTATGTTTGTTTCTATGTGTGAAAATAGTTTGTGACAAAAAGAGTTGTTTTGTTGACTCTACCCGACTGCCAGCCAGTTAGCCAGCCAGCCAAGCCAACCAGCTTGACTTTATGCACGCTACACACGAACAGGGGTTTGTGATGGTCTCAAGTTTTTAGAGCTAATGGTTTTTGAAACTACTTTGCCCAAGAGGCATCGACATCGACATCGACATCATCATCATCATTGCGATGCCCAGCTCCAGCGTCATCAGCGTTATCGAAGTAAACTCCACTCAACTCAACTCAAGTTGAAGCCGATTGCAGTCGAGTGGGGCTATAGAAAAATGTGCGTTTGTTCAAAATGACAAATCTCTGAAAGTTCTTTTCCGTTTCCTTTGAAATTTTGCAATAACATTGCCTTGGTATCCCCGCGTGTTTTTATATAGGTAAAGACCATTGTATAAACAATTAAATAAATTAATCATTAATTAATAATGAAGTCTTAAGTAGTTACTGAGCTGATAAGTACTTTTTATATGAAACTTCCGACGTTTCTCTTGAAATTCAACTTCAAACCTCAAAACAACAAAAAAAAAAGAAAAAAATATGATGAAAAATCCTTAAGTCTAATCATGGGCTTCTCTTAATACGTACTAAGATTCAGTAATACGAGGTTCTTGAAATTTTCACGGTATTTGTAAATATTTAGAGAGCCTTGTTGGAGAGCTTTGATATAGTCTTGCGTTAGTTAGTCCATGCTTCGATCTTTGAAGTACTCTCTTCCCGCTATGAATTTGTCTTCAAAAGAGACTTAAGAGCCATACAGGGTTTTTAACATATATCGTAGCAATGCTAAACTAAGGGAATGAGCTCTGCCGAAAAGCCCAAAAATGAATATATTTGGGATATAAAAAGTATACGCGTTTTTTTGTTTTTGTTTTCTTGGTATATTTTGATAATTCGGATTGCTCCGTTCAAGCGGTCAATTTTTGACCTGTAGAGAACCGAATTAATCGTTAAACCGGCTTTTTCAGTGACTGGCCGAACCTAAAATGTCGCCTTTCTAACATGTGTTCGTTGGACATAAACGGTTTGGTGTCACACAATATAAGACTACCAACAGTAATATATAAAAAAAAAAACCCGGGTACTTTTTATATCACCTAGTATATTATATATATACATATATGCATATATATAAATAATTAATAAAATAAGCGCTGTTAAATGCAAATGAAAGGGGCCGAACACAAACCCTGCACAGTATGAAAAATTTCAAGGGGGTTGCTGCGATTTGGTGTCGCTGCTACAAATGCGTGTGGGGCAACTGATGGCTGCGTGTGTGATGAAAAGCTTAAAATTGCGTACAGCACTGCTAATCACTTTTTTCCGTGCAAACAACAAATGTAAACCAAAAAAAAGGAACAAAATAAAATAAAAAATAAAAGAAGAAAAAAACAATTTTAAAGAGGAATTTCTGCCACTTTAACTGCCACTTGTTGTAGCCGTGGTAGCTGGCATCGCTTTGGCTTGATTTGCTTACTTCCGCTTTCAACGACTGGGGTTGCCATTTTGTTGTTCTTGTTGTTGGCGTTGATGTGTTGTCGTGTGGTGACGCCAACATTGAGCGAGAAAGGTGTAAGAATGAAAGCAGACTGATGAGGCAAAAGCGCCAACAACACGAATAACAAGAACAAGGACTAGAACAAGAAGAAGAAGAAGAAGAAGAAGAAGAAGAAGAAGGATAAGAAGAGCTGTATGATGAAGAAATAGCATAAGAATAAGCAGAGCCAAACATTATAAACCATGATTTCTGACAAGGCAAACGATTTGTTGAATTTGCTTGGCGCTTGTAAATCCTACCAACCTTAAACCTTTTAAACGCATACTCGTATAACCATGTAGCTACATCTACAGACATGCACACTAACACTCGCCTATACAGAGACACACACATACTCGTACTCGAACAAAAGTCGTTTGTCGAAAAGTTGAAGAAAATACAAGCTTTTTGACTCATGTCGACAAATATTGAAATGCAAATTCGCTTGCATCGTTGGTGGTGATGGTGATGTTGATGTTGATGTTGATGTTGCAGACACAGCAAGACGTTGGTGAAGCCGACGACGAAGAAGACTTTGCTCGAGCACATTTTAAGCGTTTTGTAGTGGCTGTTGCGCGGTGGGGAGTGGAAAATCGTTGAGACGTGTGCATGTTGTTTGTTGAAAATTGTTTTTGCTCATGCAAGGAAATAATTTTGAATTTTGAGTGCTTCCTTAGCACGCACTCACACACACACACACACACACACACACACACACACAAACACACACAAACAACAACAACAACATACAAGCGTATAAATTCATATGCCGTTTTTTGTACAGCCTACAGCTATTGTAAACAGTTGTATAAGAAGTAGCTGAAGCAGAGCAACAACACTAAGAATAACACGCTTTCAAACAACTTCAAATATCATCGAAAGCCTGTAAGTAAATCCACTTCGCTTTGGCATTAACAACAACAACAACAACAACAACAAGCACATTCTATTTAAAATTTATGTATTTGTAGTACTAAAGTTGAAGACTCGTTGCGCATTTAAGTTGTTAGTCTTTTTTTGGCTTGTGGCTTACCGACGCCGCACACACAAATACAGAAACAGGACTACTACGCAGGACTTTTTTTTTTAATAACTGCCTTGCCATATTATTCAACGTGGTTTCTTCTTCTTCTACTTCGCCAAATCAGTTTTGATTAAAGTTCTACGCGTGGCGCCAGCATGGCCCCACCAAATTGCCTAAACACCACACCACACCCACCCATCACGCGTTATAATTTTTCTTTTGTTTTTGTTTTCCTTGGAACGGCTCCTTGAATGAAACATTTTTGCTTGTCGCGTGTTGCCATGACAGCTTTCAAAAACTTGTGTGTGTGTGTGTGTGTGTGTGTGTGTGTGATGAGCTGTTTATTTTTTTTTTCTTTGTCTCATCTCATTTCGTACTAAGTTTTCGAAGCACTCGCTCCTCACCACCCCATCAGCAACCTATCCGCTTACTCATTTGCTTTCGATTTGTTTCGTGGAATCAGTTAAGAAGCATCAGTAGCAGCAGCAGCACAAGCCACATTAAGCAGGAACCGTGCTTACGTTGTTGCAGCCCCGTCTCACCTCCCTGCTTCCATGCGCACATTTTCCTGATGTCCGTGCAGTGAATCAAATTTCCTTTTAATTTATTTTGTGTGTATGTGTGTGTGTGTTTGGTTTTTGGTGTTCGTTCAATTATTTTCATCGCCAGCGCAGAATGCCCCGCTTTCATGGCATGCGCATTTTCAACGGTTTTTCATGGAAATTTTTAATTGTAGTGTATTTTTTTTTCTATTTTCGCTTCTATCAAAATTGACAAAGGAATTAATTTTTTTCTATTATGTTTTCTGCTAAACGCTTTCATTGCCAGTCGAAAATTTTAGCATGTCCAGCTGTGAGTTGTTCTTGTGAAAAATTGAATTGGCAACTTGAGAATTATGAAATAATTTAAATTTGACAGAACTGATTTTCCTTAAGCTGGCCATACACGTACATGCTCGTGTTTGAGAGTATGTGCCTCGTGTATGCTCGTGTTTGAAAGCATGTGCGTCTTTTATGGTGCTGTTGAAGAGTCGGTGTTCGTGTAAAAATTCAAATTTTGTAGATTTGCTCGAGTGATTCACACGAGCATGTTCGACGTTTATGGCCAGCTTTAATTCTGTAGTGCGAATTTGAAGTTTCTTTAAAAGTACTCGTAAGCTTTCGTACGGGCGATTTAAATGACTATAGTGCTAAAGTTCGATCAAAAGTGCTCAAAATTTGATTAACATTTTTTTCATATCTCATCTTATTTTATCTTAGACTTTGATACAGAACTTTGTAAGGTTAGTACGTCAATACTCTTTGCACTATACAAATTCTAAAGCCATTTGTCCAGCCCTTGTCGTCTGAGGGGTGGATTCGCCAATTCTTATTGATTTTAAATAACAGAGATCATTTCTTTCCACTCACTTCTTCCTCCTTGAATATTCCACATAATTTTCACTTTTACAGAATAATGAGATTTGCGGAGGAGAGACTTTTCACTTAAATGTTATGTTACGCATTTCCATGTTATGTTATTTACATATACGCTGTATGTACTCTTATATCTGCTTAAGCTTAGTTCTTGTTCTCGTCCAACACCATTAGTAAAGTAAGTCTCAGCTTATCACCATCATTAATGCCTATGGTTCCAGCGCAGAACAAAGTGGTACTCATTTAAATTCGTTTCAGTAATTAGTTAATTTTAGTTTGAGCAAATGGTTAATAAATCGAATTAAACTTGAAACTACTTAACCCTGCGGATGTGCTCCCGAAAGTATGTAAATCACTTTCCATTTCCAGTAAGCTAGTGTTTTGGTTATAATATAAATCCTAGGCTGGGTTTCGCATATGAAGTAAGAAAATTGTAAATTATTAGATCTCCTAACTAACCTAAGGATTGATGGCTCGTACAGCTTGATAAGGGTCATAATTTGCTTATGCTTTTGTACCATACCCTTGAGGCCCACTCTAATAGGGAACTATTGTGTGGGACGTACTTGGCACCACACTGGGTTTTACCGGTCTCATTCTTGATATAGCACAATGATACCGTATCCATGAAGTGTTGTTTCGGCTGTGGCATGACGTTCCTTAGTACCTGTATTTGTTGCTCTGCTTAGTGTTGAGGCCATACTACATTTATTGCATTTTTTGCAAACAAAAATCTTCAAATATTTTGGTGCCCTTAACAGCAGGCACTTTTTGCATGTACGTAGAAAAATTATCGCCGCTTCACTTGACTAACTTGTTTTCTTTCTTTTCTTGGAAACTCTATTCTGCTGTCAGTCTGTTGAATATTTTATTTTATTTTATTTTGATTTCGTACGCTGTCGCCTCGCATGGGAATTACCTGTCGAAAATAATGACCCAGACTTAATATTTTATATGCGAGAGAGATGCAGAGAGCCCACAACTGAAGTAGAAGCAGAACAACAAAGAATCTACTCATTTGGGAAATGTACCGAAAGTTTTTCTATCTTTTGTACTTGTAGACAGCTCTAGACAAGTGACGTTGACTTTGATAGGCACCATAATTTCGACAATTCATCATGAAAAAAACCCAATTCAATACAAATGCCCCACGATGCCCAATTCAAATGACCACGAATCATGCTTAATTCGAGTGATTTCTGGACACCGCATTCTTGACCACAATAAGTTGCGTCGCACACAAAAAACAGCAATTAAATTTATTATTACAAGTTACTTTGCAAAATTGACAACAATAACAAAAGAAAAGTCTGTCGTTAAGCAGCTTGGAAGGTAGGTCGAAGTATTCATGGCTATTAAGCTATTACAACCATTTGAAGTCCAAGTGGCACCTACCAAGAGACAGGAATATCGACCACCTTAGTAACGTATGATTTCTGCTCTGTTGGTAGAGTAGTTATTAAAATTATTAAAGTATATTAAAAAAGGTCTAATTGGGTATAGAAAAATGGCATGGTTATGTCATGCCAACCTTGAAAAGTTATTGTTACTTAATCAGATGAGTGGACTGAGTCACCGAGAAGGAAGCGAGTGTATTGTCATCAAATAAAATTGGTCTGTGCCTTTTCATTTGTTGGCAATCACGAGCACTAGAAAATTATTCTTTATTCTTTTTCTATTATTACATATACTAGATACATACACCGGCTTTTGATTTTTTTTTTACCATCCACCGTGGGGATTGAACCTCGACCTCTGGCACGGCAACCGTAATACACTTCCACTAGGCTATTGAGTTGACGCACATATTCAGGCAGTCAAATGATTTAACTGTATGTGGAGAACGACCTGAACGACTGCGTATGCCTACGTGCGTAAGCAGATGACAATGTTTGATTGTATGCGAGCGTTACGCTATGCACAATTTTACCCTACTGAAACCAAAAATTTTTCACATTAAAAATCAAAATCCAGAGGCTCCGACTTCGGAGCGGTTTGTCTCCAAGGTAAGGTTAAGGTGTAGTGCTCACTTCTAACTGGACGCCTGTTCACTCACATATAACCATTTTCAATGTATCTTTTTCTTTTCAAACTTTCAAACTAAATTTAAGCAAGTCTCCATCTCAATTGATGCTTCCGCAACCACCAATTCATTTGTCTCCATTCTATCGACAAGTGTGCTCTATTGTAAAAATTCTTCTTTATCTCAAAAGTTACGACTCAATCTAACCATCTCTATCTATACTTATTATACAAACCAGCTCCTTCCCCGCATTTCTGGCTATGGATTGAGACGTAACATATAATCCATCTTCGTCTATGCATCTTCTGCCCATATGTCTATATCTAGCTTATATCAATCATCTCTTTCCTAATTTTTCCACTTTAATCACAATATATGCTTCTATTTCTCAATTTCTCAATTTACCTCCCTCTACCGCAATATATCTTTCTCTTGCGCACTTTATTCTTCGCTTCCCAGCCTATCCATATTTATTACCATCGCAATATATTCTTTTCTATTCCTATTTATTCCATCTTTTCTATCTCAACTACCTAATATTATTTAAGTCTTTCCATCTCCAACTAGCTTTAGCTTGACCTCTCATGTGTCCTCTCCCACACTCGTTTAGTTTAGATTTACTTTGATTTATTAAAATCTATAAACGACAAGTCTTTTGTTGTTATTCGCATTGTAATTTGGAAAATGTTGTTGCTGGAAGTAGTGAATTATTTCGGTCGACCTGAGCTTGAGCTCATTGTTGCTCTTGTTGTTGTATCTGCTACTTTTTGATGGTATGTTTGCCTTTTATCAGCTACTTTCGAGTTCATTGAATTCGTGTGCTCGCGTACTTCTTGCAGCTTCAATAACTACACCACACCAAATTAGGTCACAACGCAATCTTTGCCTGGCATTATTTCTAGCTTGTTTGCCGCCCAACTTCCGCTCATTCATTTCTTCCGTTCTTTACTCATAGTTCTTTGCTTCTTGTTGTTGTTGTTGTTGCTGCTGCTGCTACTCATTGCCTTGCGACGCCTTCGTCGTCGACAATTTTGCAATAAATGAATTTAATGCGTATTTGAAAACGCGTCGTTCCTCGGCCGAGACTGGCGAATCAATTGAAGACCGAAATACCTAAGAAGCGAAATAGTGAAACTCGAATTTCGCACTACACAAACGATGGACAGAAATAAATACAGAGTATCTATCTCATCGCAACTCAACTGGCAACAACGACGCCTTAGCTTTAACGTCAAATCACTATACGACGCTTATAATAATAATGATAATGATGATAATGACGTTGATGGTGCTACTACTGTGACTGCTCATATTGATGATAATGAATAAATGCATGAATGAATACGACGACGATTACGACTACGAGAGCGACAACGACTACAACTTTGACTTGAGTGACTGCGTTGAGCTACGCAATTCTAGTTTTTCATAGTTGTGCAGATACTTTTGTTGATGAGACTTTTGCTGAGAATTTGCTACTTCCGGTTGTGCGGCGTTCTCTGTGTGTGAATATTTGCCGTAGAAGACCAAGTCGAAGTTATGTAAAACTTTCGGAATTTTGCATTTGAGGCGTAAAGCATTTTCATTTCATAATCCATGAAATGTTTGAAGTTTGCCTTGGTAGGATACTTATATCAGGATCTCTTGGGTGTATGGAATGTTTGTTGCGTTGAGCTTGTTTGTCGCTAATCAAATAATGCGCTTCAATGGCATGTTTTGCTAATACGCATCAAACTTGTGACCGAAGTAGATGAAGTTGTTATTTAAAGCCAGAGTCACAGGATTTTTCAGTTGCGGTGGATGTTCCTATTAGAGGAGCTTGAGCAGCGGATTGTTACTGATAATTGGCTACAGCACAGACAGTGATGAGGGCTTTTGATTATTGATTCATTAAAACTTCAATTCTCACGGCCTCTTTCACATGGTCAGGACTTTTGGGAATTGTACTAATTGAAAAACATTCAAAGGTCCATCTGTGAAATAAGATGGCTTGATAAAAAATTGGAAAAATTACCAGAAACATTTGGGCATAAATTACACTTAGATTATAATAGTCCAAGATGTAGTAATTTTCAAAGGTAATGCTTTCTACAGCAAATCGAAGTTGAGGCTGAATTTCATGGACATATTTTCAAATGTATCCCCTTCAAATTGGTTCTATTTTTGGGTTGCATTGTTAGACCATGTCCCTAAGTTGTGGTCTATCTACCGAAACGGTCTACACTGTTTTATCTTAGAGGTTACCAGAGTCAGAAGTGCCAGGTTATTATGGTAGCTACTTGCCGGCAAATTCGGTTAGCATGTCGTTCTCTAGAGCAAACTTCTAAGGAAACTATTCTTTGGCATCAAAGAAGTTTAATTGAACTTGTGAGTAGAAACTCAGTTAATGAAGTAAGATCTTCGAGAAACTATTTACCCAAGCGCTCTGACCTCTTTCTCGATAGTTGAAAGCAATCGGTGAGCAAATCATTTCGAGAAGTCAATGTGGCATGTTTTGAGCCGACTTTTCTGCCCATTAATAGCATATATGTATATGTTCTACTCGATTCCCTGTCTTATTATAATACTTTCACATACCGTGACAGGATTTCTTGTAACCTTTTCACTTACTAACTTTAATATTTGTTATGTGTAGGAACACTGTGCAAAATTTTTGCTGCCTTTAAAAATGTAGTCTTCATTAAGGGATTTAGTCTTGTGTTTGTTCGAATTATCATATACCAGTCGCTCTTCCAAGAATTTTATATACAGTCGAACTTCCCTATAGTGAATAGTATAGAACTTTATTCTACAGAAATTATGATAATATAATGGCCTACCATGGCGCCTATTATCCATTTCAACATCGTTTTAACAATATTCTCAACAAAATGCAAAAAGCTTTCACTTTGTTCACCAAATACAGGAAACTGCTGACAAAATTGTTAGCATTGGGACTTTCTTCTTGATTTTCCGTTGTTATTCAACAATTTTGAGGGTTCATTATAAGGAAATTATATGCTAAAAATATATCGAAGAAGCTCTTTGCTTGAAATCGCTTCATAATAGACAGAGAGCTTTATTGGTTAGAAGTTCAATATAGCGAAGTTCTACTGTATTTATATATTTTAATTTCTATTCTATTACCTATTTTTTCGCTTAGAAATCAAAACAATTATAATAACAAATCAGAATGTGTAAGCTATGAAAGTTTATTTTATATGCAAACAGCCGAAGAGGAAGATTGTTAGCTAAATCTGAGATAATTTTTAAATTCAAATTACATAACACCTTTTTCCCCAAATCCTTAAACGCATTCAAATCTCAGCCGAGCCTGTAATCTTTTTGCCTTAATTCGTTTTCGAAAAATTTCCATAGCAGACTTTTTCGCGTCGACTGCGCCAATTTTCGCCGCTCAACACAATCATTTTTACTGTACGAGTATTTCCTGCCAAATCATGAATATTTATATATAAAAAATAGTATTAAAAAACATAAAGATTGAAAAAAGCGCTGCGAGTGCAACTCAAGCGAAATCAAGAGAATTCAGCCGAAGTCAACTGTATAATTTATTAATTTGTATGCCATGCGCTGCACGCTGTCGCCGTAGCTGACTGCGTCGCAGCCACCGTCACCGTCACCGTCACCGTCACCGTTACCGCTAGTATCAACACTGCAACCACCATCGCCGTTGTCATCGTCGTTGTTCGTCATCGTTGTTGCTGCTTATTTTCGTTTTAGTTAGAGTTTTTTGCTTTTGTTATTGTTCTTGTTTTTTATGGTATTGTTGTTATATTTCCATGCCTTTGTTATTAATGCACTTAACATAATCAAGTTAATTTCATAAATATATTTATTAAATGCCATAATTTTAATTAAAATAATTGCAATCAACAAAAAAGGCGCAAGGCGGCGACACGTCAGTCTTTTGCGAGTTGTTGTTGTTGCTGCTGCTTCTCATAGTGTTGCATGCGATGCAAGCATTTTTCACAAAATTAACCAAGCGTTTGATACACAACAAAAAATAATAAAGAAATTTAAAGACGTCGCCGCCACCGTCATCAGCTTCAAAAAGCTTGCGCAGACATGAATAACTTTTTTTTTTCATTAATTAGATTTACATTAAAATGTTTGCACTTAAATGAAAAAAGGTTATAATTATAAAAAATGGGCAATAAAAATTAGTGCAAACGAAAAACAAAAGCAAAAAAAAAAATTGATTGCTAGAACTCAGGTAGCAGAAATAAACTTTTTTTACTTACTCGTCTGCGTTTGTCGTCGCAGTCTCTCTCTCACATATAACAGCATTGCTTTGGCTTTTGGGTTGTTGTCAATGCTGCAGTTCTACCTTCACTTCTGCTCAGCCGCAGCCGCTGTTTCTGTGCATTGGCATCAGCGTCGCTGCCATGCTGATCTTTTCTATTATACTCTCTTATGTTTTGTATTCTACTTCAAGCCTTTAAATCTTTTTCCACTGCTACCCTTGTTTATTGCCATTGTAATTGCCTTTTGCTGCTGCTGCATTTTCTACTCAGATCGTGCTGTTGCTGCTGCTGCTGCTGTTGTTGTTGTTGTTGCGCCCTTCGTGCATTTCATGCTCTTCATATCGTATGCATTGCTCTCTCAGTTTGTTTAGCTTTTGTGCTGTTACTGAGCTAATCTTCTCAATCTCAGCTGTTGCGCCGCTGCTTTAGCACGTCTTCCGTGTTAGATGCCGCTCTGCGTTTCTTTTCAGGCCCCTGCTTTTGCTTCTTTTCTCATGTCAACCAAGCTGGCATTGGCATTTTTAACTGTTCTTAGCTTCAGTGACTGCTGATGTTGCGTTGGGCTTTTGGGCTTCAACCCTTTCCGTTTCGCCTTTCCGCTGCTGTTTTCTGCCTGCATTTTGGTTGTTCCTTCTACGCTGCGCCATTTTCGTGTCTCAAATATATATAAATTTTTTTATCTTGTGTTTGTCGCTTAGGTTTTTATTGTTTTTGTTCTTGTTCGTGTTGTCGACTGTTGTTTCGGTCAGCCCAGAGTTTCGTTGCGCTGCGCTGCGTTGCACTTCTAAGCTAACAACCTCGACGTCGCTACCGACCAGCTTTGTTGTTGTTGTTGACTTTGACTTTGCCTCTGTCTGGGGATCAAATGTTTGCTGCGCTCGTTAAAAAGAATTTGGTTCACTTGACTGTATTTTTGTTGTCGTTTTTCTTATTTTTTCTGTGTTCGTTGTTGTTGTTGTAATGTATCTCGTTGCTGGAAGCATTGAATTGGCTTCATTTGCAGAATCTTTTTACGCCAAACTGGTTTCATATTTTTTTTGTGTATTTTTCGGTTCGGTTCGCTGCGACTGCATTCCTTTTGGGCAGCACGTTTACGCCAAAGGTTTTTGCGTTGTTTATTTTTATGATTTTTTGAACGCACACAAAATTAAATCATTGCCAGACATGTTCGTTTTTTCTATGAATTGCATATCAAAAAAGGTGCCGTCGTCGCGCATGCGCAACTCTGTTTTCAGTTCAAAAAAATTAAATAAAAAAAAATTAATTAATTGTAATAAAAGAAAAAATTGACTAAAAACAACATATCAGTTCTAGGATTTTGCGCACGTTTCACGCTTTCGTGCTTGATTAATTGTTTTATGCAAATAGCGACATTATTTAGATACAAAACAATGATTTGCAACAATGTATTTCTCCGTCTCCGTCTCCGCCCCTAAATTTATGCATTCATATCGCCATTCGTATCGTTTCGTTTCGTTTCGCTCTCCTCCACTCCTTTGTTACATTCACGTTTTATCGTTCATACTCGTATTTGCATAATTGATTCGATGCCCATTTGTTTGGCTTGACTTTTGGCCCAATATGGAAATCACAATATTTTTTATTAATTAATACACAAATTGTATCTTAAGCTCTATGCCCCAGAGAGCTCTCGTTTTAATGACTCAAGACAAATCATAAGTTATTTGATTTCGATTTGGATTATGCGAAATTAGCATAATAAATAAAAGCAAAGGGCGTCGTGCACTTCCTTCCTAACGACATTTCCCCCTGCATTAGTTAAGACTCATTTGACTTGATTAAAAAGTCTCTCCTCGTTGTAATTCAGACAAATGTTTTGTGTCATCGCTAAGTGGTGGTGCAGCTAAAAAGTTGGCCATTTTTCAGTGACTTTGTTGATTTATAAATGTGGGTGGTTTCAAAACGTTTTTCAAATTATTTACGACTTGGTAGGGGGGTTATTTTTTTATTTTAATTTTTTAATGATATCTACAGTCAGACTCCAGTATAGCGAATCCTCACAAGACCAAAGAAATCATTTCGTTCTATGAGAAATTTGTTGTACAGATATGATGTGTACTTGAAAAAGCTGTGTACTTGAAGAAGTTCATTATAGCGAAGTTAGACTGTATCAGAAAAGGAGACAAAGGAAAAATAAAAACGTAATTAAAAACTGTCGGACAGACAGTCACAGCATTTTTTTTTATTACCTGAGGTGAGCATCCCTTTTTTGCTGACAGGGTATTTTTGATGGTTTTGTATCTGCGCCATTATAATTAGTTGCTAATTTCTTATAATTAGTTTTAATAACTGAGTAAGAGGGATGTTGACGCCTAAGAGAGTAGTTGGAATATGGAATACACTAAACAATCGTTTTGACTGCACCAAAGATATGATCAGCAGCAATAATGCGATAACTTTCCATTTAATTTAAACTTTTTTTTATAATTATTATTTTTTTTTTTTTGTGACAGACTTTCGATTTCGAATTTCACATATTTTTCAACGGCAAACTCGAGAAGAAATACAAATATGTCGGATGAAATTTTACGACTTTCCCGATGGACTATCGTATCAAATTTCACATACAAACATTCTCCAGGATGACATCCATATATGCACCAATTTTCATGGTTTTCGGTCACACGGTGTCGAAGCGTATAGGCTTCAGGCAGATAAACAAACAAACAACCATTTTTATACATAGAAATTAGTTATCGAATAGTTCCTGGAGTATTGTGAATTTTATGTTTTCTCAAAATATGCGTTTCAGGTCTGTGATCATTACAAGTTTTATTCAAGTACATATTCATATCCGGACACTTTCATGGTCTCATTTCGCCGCGTCTCTCATCTCGGTTTACTCTCTTTCTCTACTTAGCTTGAACAACATTCTTTCGGGACGCCTAACTTTACTTAAAATATTTCTTTATATTTATTAATTGGTTAAGTGTTGAATGGAAGTTTCGTTCTAATGACTAAAAACTGCACTGAAATCCACATCTCCTTGCTTCCATATTGGTTCACCTGTTAAAATTATAGTTTTCAGTTGTTCCTTTGTCACATTGAGTAATGAAACTAAGAGTCAGAGTCAAGACTAGTCCGTTGCTACTCCTACCTATTTCACATCAGTCAAGGTCAGTTAAATAAATGAACTGAATGAGATCAAGGTTCATTGACTCCTAAGTGTGACTCGCAACCTGAATTTCTCATAATCCAGTTCGGTTAATACGCGCCAAGGCCATTGTTAAATGATAATATTTTCCAGCATTTCGGTGCTTCTCTAGAGAATTGTTAAAAGCCCTTTTGAACTACCCACGCTCAAAGATAATGAAAGACAACATCAGCGTCAAGATTAAAAAGATCCACTTCGTCGCCACCCACTTGGCCAGTCAGTCAGTGAGCCAATCACTCAGTCTTTCTGTCACCTATTTCCACTCCCGTGACGACACTGAACTTTCTAATTAGATGAGCGTGAGTTCGTTCACTTGGCATTGTTCGCCGCAAAAATCAACTTACACGCGCCATTCGCGTTGTTATTGTCCTTGTTGTTGGTGTTGCTGGTGTTGGTATCTTTGGCGCTGTAGACTGTCAATATGTTTGTTATCTCATGTCGGTTGTTATGAATACACATAAGCGCACACACACACACACACACACACACACACACACACACACACACACACACACACACACACACACACTGCAACACAATTAGAGAGGACAATCAAGCGCGCGCACAGGATAACACAAAAATTTGCTTGGGCTTCACTGCTTTGCTGGCCTCATTGTTTGTGTTGTTGCTGTTGTTGTCGTCGCTGTGACAACTAATTGTTCTGCCGCACGTTGTACTAGCCCGGTTTCTGCTTCTTCTACGCTTCGTGTGTTGACCGTGGATGGGGTTTTTGGTTTGGTCGCTTGCGTGTGTATGTGACAACCATTTCAAATAGCAGCCGTAAAAAAAGGACATCAAAGCGTTGTTATAGGAGTTTCCATATTTTATGTACTTTTTTCTTTGCATCTCATTTCCTACGCTTTCATGTGACTGGAGTGCCAAGCATCGAAACGATTAAAAAATAAAGGAAGCTCTCAAAAAGTCATTCATTTTAGTTTAATTTATCATTTTTTCACAATTAATCATGCCAACGACAAAACGTGATTTATATGCAGGACATGTCGCTGATATCGATTTGTTTGCCGTAATTATTTTTCCATGTAACACGTCCCGTATACGCAATAAATACGTTGTTTTCATCGTTGACAATGTTGCTGTGTTAATTACAACAATTATGCTGTCTATGAATTTCAATATGCCCGAGGCATATTGGTTCATTGAGAAGACCATGACTAGTCGACCTTAAGATTGGTTAAAAAGAAGAAGAAAAGAAACTACATACTCTATTATAGTATATGAAAATCTTTTACAGGTCGGAAACTAAAGCATATTTCTTTCTACCCAGAGGCTTTGGTCACTCTTTTATAACTTGTATTTACTCAACAGAGTCTACAAGCAGAATGGCATAAAGAGGTCTCTTTTTCCAAATGTTGTATGATAGTACAGAAAACTCACCTTCTAAAGGAACTCACATAGTGCATGTTGTGGCACAGATCTATATAACTAAACGGCAAACACATTTGTTGTGTTCCATTTCCTGCTTAAGCCTATTGAAATGTAATCTTGGCTTGATGTGCGCAATCAAATTTTTATGAAAATTGAGCCATTGGTTTAAGTTAGAAAATGTGCTGATGTTGTGAGCGCATTATAATGGGAGAATAAGAGGTCTTGTTTGCCTCTCTCTTCTGTTCTATGGGTTGTGTGAAGCCGTTTTATTGTAGCACTTCGTTGACTGTTATCGTAAGAGTTCAACAAAACAAACTCTCGAATTTATTGACTCCTGAATTTTGTAGTTGTTGTAGCATCGTAGCCAGAAATTTTTGTTATGGTGTTAGCGCCAGACATTGTTCCTTTAGGTCCGTTCCAGCATAAACACTTGGTTGCCTGGGGTATTAAAGAAAACAGTTAAACTTCCCTATAGCGGAGCGTGACGGAACCAATAAATCACTTCGTTATATGGAAAGTTCGTTGTAGAGAAAATATGTGTACTTGAAAAAGCTGTGCGCTTGAAAGCTATTCGTAATAGGGAGAGCTTCTTCAGCGTAATGTCGTTGTGTTTATATAGTTGCTGTTACTTTTATGTTATCTACCCATCTATATATTTAACCATCTTTTTGTCTCTTCTAGTGATATATTTTTTCACTCCATTTACATATCTTTCCCTAACCAACGAATTAGGCCAATGGTTTATCTATGGTATGTCAACGCTTTATCCTTGCATTACATTATAACAAATTCCCTTGACATTACTAGCCAATTTGTGCTTTCTACATCCCTGTCTCCTTCGCCATGTTGGATTTCTCTTTGCTTGCTTCCGTTAAGCCTTTCATCCACTACATTTCAACGCTAGAAAATATTGTCCTGGACCGCAGTGAGTTGTTCTTGTTGCTGTTAATTTATCACGTTTTTTTTAGTGTAATTCTTGCTTAAGCAGTACAAAAACGAGAAATAAATATAAAACTCATTTTGTCGTGGCTTGCATTTTCCTCACGTCCCACTTTAATATGTCCTCTGTGGATGACTTGTGCCTTGCCAGTCGGGGCATTGGCACTTGTTGATTTGCGACGCAAATTAATTTGGGTCAAGCAATAATGAAACTAATAAAGGACTTCTGCGAAAAGTGACCGCAAAAACCAGTAAAAACAAAAGAAAATTTGAGCATATGAAATAGGAAACCAGGGTAAACAAAGTCGTCGCCGTTATGGTCGCCAAATTGCATAAGACAAAAGGCGAAGTCACACACACGCCCAGTCGAGCAAATTTTTCTACGTCTAAGACGAGATTGAAGAGCAAGAGCACTTAAAATGGCTGGCTGCAATCGTTGTTGTGGCAGCCTTGTCAGTGACAGTTGCAGATACTTAGGACTTGCTTTACGCGAACCATTAATCGTCTTTTCCATCACTCATACGCCACATGTGTCGCCAAGCGCGTTAAACAAATAAATAAATGGAAAAAAAGATTAAATAAATGAAATTTCGATTCAAATCGGTTCAATCTCAATCTATTTTATATTACTTTTTCTATTTTCATGCACTCAGCAATTCAAATTGCTTATAACAAAAAAGTGTAGAAGTAGTCGAAGTTGAAGCAAAAGTGATATCCGGATTTTTGTATCTCCGCGCTTAGATCAGCATTAATTATATTGAAATGTGCCATAAGCAATTCATGATGTGATTTCTTTATTTTTCTATCTACTATATTTATTTGAATTATTTCTATTACATTTCGCAACTATTCGCTTAAGCTGCTTTTGGGCATGTTCCAACGCAGACTGAGTCAAAAATATGCCCATCATCATCTACATTGAGCAGCGATGACGACAACGATTGGCAGATACATTTCTTTTGCCACAACTTGCTGTTCTCGGTTGTTGTTATTATTGTTGTTGTTTGTTTTTATTATTGCTTGCGGCTTTCAATCAACAACCTGTTTCTCGTTGAACATTCTTCAATAGCTGATTTTCTTTGCTGTTTTTTCTCTGTTTATTTTTTACGTTCTTTTTTGCTTTTTTTTCTTTATTTTATTTTTTATTTTATTTTATTTTTCTTTATTGCGGTTTGACGTTTTGACTGTTGAAAATTGCTTTTTTTTACCGAACACGGCGTCTGCACGGAGTTGACTTCTTGTGTAATTAATCAATGACATGTTTTGCGCCACGAAGTTGCCATTCAATGGTGTTGTTGTGTGTGTATCTGTATACATATATATGATATATAACTACATACGTGTACATGTATCTCAGTCGCTGTGCATGTTGGCTTCGTGTGTATATATATACACACACGTATATGAAAAGTCACACAATCGACATAAATCACTAGGCGTAGATTAATTTAAAGTGTTGGTTGCTTCCTTAAAGCGCTGCCGATCAATTAAGTTGTTTACGGTTTTGCTTAATTATGCTTCGAAATATGTTGAGTAAAATTAGTTTGGTGTCTTATTAGTGGTTTAAGAAGTATTAAGTACTTAGATCTAATGCTGTAATCGAGTAACAAATGTTATCAAAATATGTACATAAATGATTCAGTCAACTTGGAGTTGGTGTGTGGCGATAATCATCATTTGATTGCTCTCTTGCTTAAAGACGATTTTGGTTGATTAATTATTTATATTTAGAACGACACCCAAACCAAAAGATGAGATAGACTTACTAACTAAGATTGACCTGTTTGGCACAAATGTTGTAATTGAAATTTTGCCTACTTTCTGTTCACCGATTGATCTAAAATTCGATGCCACGTTTGGTTCTGTTGACAATACAATAATTTGTCAAGTTTGTCCTAATGTCCTCGCCAGCATCGTCAGGAATAATTCACTACAACAATAATACATTTTCCAGTAAACACATTCAATTTCATTTCATTCCTTTAAATTTCACTGTACACATTGTTCCATTTCGTATGATCCCTTGTAGTATTCATTTTGCATGTGTATAGCAAAAAGTTGTGCTAGCAAGTGTACAGTGTACAATGAGCATAGAGTTCAGTAAATTTTTATAAAGTATAGTACTGTACATACTGAAGTGGAACATATGAATGAATTTATGCAGACCACTACTTATTATGCCCTCGCTACCTACACCGGTTAGTTACCAGAGTTATTACAAACTTCCTCACGTTATAAGGCAGCTAAAGTTGGGTGTACAACACTCCAAAAATTGTATAGACACCCTACAGACCCTACAGTTCCATTTTACCTAGAACAAAGAATTCAATTCTGTAGATCTTTCACTTAGCTGTGGAACCTCTTTAAAACAAAAGCATGCATACCTAAAGAGCGAACGCTTCTAGTAGTGACATCAGTTGTCAGAGAGTGTTAAGGACTATATATCTATCTATATATGTATATAAAATCGTTTGTGCATTTGTTAGAAACGCATGTTCTCCGCACGCAGAAGCCCTATCGCGCTGAAATTTAATTTGGGTTCTGTTCGAGTACTTCCCGGTTTTTTATTTATTTTGGACCCGGTAGTTGAGCCTGGGGTGAAGTTATTTCGATTATTCGCTAGCATTAAAACTTATAGGCTGCTTCTGCTGTGCCTCTTCTTCATTTTTGTGTTTGTCTTTTTGAGTTGTTTGCTTCTGTAGAGAGGATAGGGCCTCAACAAGTCTCTTCCACTTCTTTTGAAGCGAATGGTTTTGTCTGTTAGGGTGTGTGATTAGCCTGAGTATATAATTGGTTTGTATTTACTACACTGAACTGAACCACCACGCATGCTCAACGCAAACTCAACCAGGTGATGATACGTGTTAAGCAATGGCTTGACACACAAGGCCTTCAGCTCTACCTTCCAGATGATCTATTAAGCCTTTCCCTTACTCCCTCTTTTCTTTGTAATTTTAATTCTAACTTGCCAGTTGTATTGGTTCTTTGTTCTGCGCTTTCGGCATCCACCTACTTTTTTTCTGCATTTTGTTACTGAGCACTACTGCAGTGTGTAACTCTGTGAAAGACTTCAGAAGGACTTGGTGCTCATAAAAGAACGCATCGCTCACCACTACGCAAGACAGTTCATCTATTTATTGCTTTTTGCATGTATAATAAGGGTGAATGTATCCATTGGATGGCAGTTCAGCGTTTTCAAAGATTAAGATTCAAAAGGACACATCTTTAAACGTTTTTATTCATTTCGCTTTACCTATCTTGTGGAATTTCTTAGCCAACCCTCAAACAAACCACTACAACGGACTTTATCCGCCGCACTGCTCGATTATTGCAAAATGTTTCAACAATTTTTTTCAAGTGTACTTCACATACGATTTATGACAAACGAAAGTTTCAAAAAAATTGAAAAAAATAAAATAAAATAAAGAATTCATGCCGGAACACGCACATGTGCCTATTTGAGTTCTTTGATTTATTGAGTAAAAGTTTTTGGGAAAAGGTACAAAACAGAGAGAAAGCCGGCGAAAAACGTGCAGTTAGAAATGTAATAATAAGAGAGCAACTTTGCCAAAACAAAAAAAGAAAAAGAAAACAAAAAAAAAAGGAAAAGGAAAAGTTCCAGAGTAAACAAAACGTTGAGCAGAAAAATTCTAACATTGTTGGCACATGTGGCATGCTGTATCAGCAGCAAGGCACGCCACCCTTGGTGCATAAAAAATGATGAAATATTTCACAATTCGTGGGTGTGCGCGTGTGCGCGTGTGTTTGTGCGTGCGTGGGTATGCCATAAAGTAAATATTAATAAAATATTATGGCGCAAAGTAAATATTTATAGTTTAATCCACTTTCGCACAAAAAACTCATTATGCTTGTCAATGTATCTGAGCAGCCGGGTAACACTCGCTGTTTTTGTTTTTGTTTTTGTTTTTGTCGCTGTGTGCTATGTGCCAAAAAGTTGAAACTCGATCAGCGTAATTAACACTTTTGATGTAATTTTTCAGTTTACGCACACACAAAACACCATTAACATGATTGCATACACATATCCTGTAAAAATCATTATGCTTAACATGGCGGAGGACACACAGTAGCAGCCATATTAGAGTTGTTTTTGTTGCTGGTTGCTCGTTGGCTGGTTGGTTGGTTGTCACATGTCATAGTTGATTGTGTGTGTATGTGACAGGATAATCAGGATATGTACATATTTTTTATTTGTTTTTTTTGGTTGATTTAAATTTATTTTTGGAACGAACGAGTGAATTCAAAGCGGCTCAAACTCAGTTGAACCAAAAAAAAAAAAAGAAAAGTGTAACAAAAAAGCAACACAAAACCAAAACATGCAAAACAGCACTACATCATCAAACATCATTATCATTCTCAACAGTACGACAACAAAAACAACTACCTTTAATAATGAGCATCAGCAGCTTCATTAAGCTCGTCAACACCAGCGAACGCGGTCGGTCGCCTGCCACTTTGCATAACTCAACTGAACTCAGCTCAACTCAGCTGAACTCAACTCAATTCCAAGTGACACAACACAACTCACGCTGAGTTTTGAAGTCCATTTAGTCCTGTGCACGAAATGCTTTATTTCAATATTGTTTTTGTTATTATTATTATTGTTGTTGTTTTTAGTGTTGTTCTGCGCGTCACAAACAAACTTGTCGCAATGGTTGTTCAGCTGCATAGAGTTTGTCAGCATTTGCTCAGCTGTCATGGCAAGTTGTGCGTCTCTGTCCATTCGCCCATTCGCCCATTCGCCCATTCACCCATTTACCCGTTCACCCATCCTTGGCCACACTCGTAAGTTTGTTTATTTTCCTTGCCTTGCCGAGGGTCTTCTTCGGCCACTTACGCAGGCAGCAGGCAACACTTTCCTACGTTTCTTATTTCCTGTCTTCATTCCAAACACGTTAAGTGTTTCCTAAATTGTAATTATATAAAAAAAATAAAAAAATATAAAAAAAATATCCTTGTTGTGTTTTTCCTTCTTCTTCTGCTGCTGCTTCTTCGTCTTTTTCTTCTGAGTAGTGCTTTTTTCGTGTCCTTTCTTGTTTGCCACTTCTATGCCACTTCTCGTTGTACAACTTCTGTCTGCCACTTCAACTTTTGCTACCAAATTGAAACTGATATTCTGAATTGTTTAACTAAATTTACTAGAGGCCTGGCAAGACGCAGCGGAGTAATCAGATGCACGGAAAAGGACTTAATAAAAAAATAAGGGTGAAAAACAAGCGACAAAAAGACGAAAAGCGAAACAATGTTCAAATCGGTTGAAGTCGATAGTCTTGAAATATCAACAAGGGCTTATGGGGCAGCCATACAATTTAGTAGATCTGGGCTATTTAAATTTTGGGATTTTATGGCTATGATCTTGTAAAAAAGAGAAAACTTTATTATAAGAGGTTATACTTGATGACTTCATTTGGGTTCTTTGCAATGACACAATCTTCAGATCCTCAACGATGAGATAGATCTGTTCAAATTCCAGCTCCATAAAAAAAATTTAAAAAAAAATCTATACTTAATATTATAAGGAGGTAGATATTCTTTGAATGTTAGAGGTAATCTTCGAAAGTACTTATCCGATTTTAAAAATTCTTTCATCAGAAGAATGCTACATAGTCACTGAGTATGAGTGATATCCAGTGGCGCAGCTAGCTAAGCAAGGGCCCCGGGGCAATAATGAAATCGAGGCCCCATTGCTTTAAAGCTGGAAAACCATTTTTATCTTCAACTCCTTAATTATTACTAGGTATTGTGAGTAACGCAGCAGATAGTATTTAACCGTACTTCCTAATATATTATTAGAAATGTGAACGTTTGTTTGTTTATTAGGCTTTAACGTAAAAATATATAATATGTCCACCTGGGTAGGACATGTGATTCTTTTATACCGTTATACCGTTGGTCCATACCAGGCGAGCAAAGTCACGGGCGGAAGCTAGTATAAAAATAAATTGCAAAAGTTGTCCCAAAGGCTTATTATGTGGGTTATAGGACAGCGATACATCAAAAAAAAATAAAATAAAATAAAATACATGAATTTGTAGGTGAACAATTCAGTGGTCGGATGCGGTCAGTTCCTATAGAGGTGCTTGCAAGAATTCTGGTCATTTATTTATTCCAATGAGACTAAATGGAAAGCTGCTATTTTAGTTTTGAGAAATGTCAAATCCATTGAATTATGCAGCTGTTTGTCAGCTGTCTACACTGACACTTCGATTTTTGACCATTATATGTCACTGACTAGAATTCATACATGTAAGAAATACATCTAATACATGTAAGAAATTTTTTTTAATTATATGTTTTAAACACTTTTATTTAACTCAGCCTGTTTGCGTGGGTCAAATCTTGTAATTGAAATTTTGCCTACTTTCCGTTGACCGATTGATCTGAAATTTGGTATACACCCTGGGTTCTGCTGACAATACAATAAATTGTCAACTTTGTCGTAATTATTTATCGTCTTTATTTGTTACTATCGCCAGCCGATATCTTACGAATTCTATAATAGGCTTTAACATCATACATATCATCCGGGATGTGGAATGGGAATCTACTGCGTCCAGCGTTTTCAGGTGTCGCGTTTGCCTGGTGTTGTCCAGCAGATTGATTGGTAGATGGTTGACATAGTACTCCAACCTAATGAGGTGTCTCTTGCTCTGCTTGACGATTTCTTCTTTGAATACAAGAAACTTTTCAGTTTTCCAGCTCCAAAACTGAGTCTCTTGTATGCACGGACATGGGGTAAATCAACTATTTTTGTCGTGGTGATCAATCATATCTATGCTTTAAGCGTTCGTATGAAATTAGTCAGCATTTGAACACAGGTGCTTTCGTATAGCTGCCACATTTAGAGTCCGTGTTGTATGCTTGATATTACACAAGAGCTATTTGTGCACTGCACTCATTATTTGATAACTGAAATTGCTTAATTATTGTCTGTCGAAAAGAAAGAAAACAACCAATTGAGTTTTCATTTTGTCAGCTGCCTTTGCCACACACCACAGCATACTACATCGCACCAATCAAACATGTTTTGCACGTCATTGCCACAAATTGCGTCACAAAATGGCGGCAGCATTGTTTGTTACAAACCCTCGTCAACACTGTCGTCGTCCTCAGTGTTGTCGCGCTGTTGTGACAGACAGCTTGGGTCTTAGATAAATATCAAATACAAATGTTTATTGTTCGCGATACGAGTATGCACTCTCGCATGCATCGCGTCAGTAAAGTAGAGTAGAGCGTATAAATGAGTGAGTGAGTGCTGACTAAATAAGTAGTTCGGTATATGCGAAAATGTCGTCTCATTCATCACGAGTTAATTTGATTTTAATGAAATGAATTTTGCCCCGAAATGTAAGCAAAAAAAATATATAAATAAAAAAAAACACTCAATTCGACTCTCTTTGCCGTAACGACGATGGCAAAGGGTAGATAAAAAATAAGGCCGTCGCACTAAATGAACTTGCCACACCACACACACGAACCAACGAACGTCAGAGGGTCGCCACCACAGCCACCACAGCCACCACTTGCTGTGGTGTGGTTCAAGCAAACAAACACCAAAAACATTCGACTCTATTTGCGTATTTTAGGCAATTAAAATGCAAAAAAATAATGAAAAAAAAAATGTTGGTTAAATTTTTACAAACAGCTGCAATTAAAGGGAATGCTATGTTTTTATTTGCCAAGTTGACTTCAAAATAAATTAACATCGTATGAAAGTTATCTAGTAGATCGATCATGTGAAACTCGAAAGTTGAATAAAATATTATAGAAGGAAGATAACAGAAACTACTCGGAAATATATGTAGAAAGAAAGAAAAATAGACGCAAAATAGATTTAAGTTAACTTAATTGACAGGAGTTGCCAGGCTACACGAACTACAGTCGAACTTCCCCGTAACGAAATTCTATACAAAGAAGCTGCCCATATTACCAATTGATTTCAAATGCACAGCTTTTTCGACTACGCATCATTTCTGTATAACGAATTTTCCATATAAAGAAGTGATTTTTGGGTCCCCTGAAGATTCGCTATAGGAGGGAACTCTGGCTGTAGTAACCCGCGGGTTTTCAGAAATAGTTTGTGTATATGAACTTGTACTAAAATCCTTTCGGTTGGACACATCTATACTAATACTAAAATACTAATAATAATAATAATATTATAAAGAGGTAATGTTTGTTTGGATGTTAGAGGTAATCTTCGAAACTACTCATCCGATTTTAAAATTCCTTTACCAGTAGAATGCTACATTCTTACTGAGTGTCATGGGTTATATATTTCATAACATAACAATCTTTGTCGAGTCTAACTGTGTATAATAAAATAAAGCAAGCGGATGAGTCAGTCGTGCAATGACCGCAAGGAAGAAGGGAAGGCCAGAACAACGTCTGCCGGACCCGCTAGTACAAAATAAAATAAGTGAGGTCAACAAATATTAATTTTTACCGGGTATACCTTCTAATGGTTAAATGCAGTCGGTTCCAACTAATACGAGTGTACAGCGGTAAAATGAAAAGTTCCTGCAGAGGGACATAGAAGCTTCTGCGAGCTTATCAAGAATATATACTACTCTAGCTGGACTCCAATATCTTTATCACTGTGTGACACAGTTCATAAAAAGAGTGTTTAGTTATCACGCGTTTTAGTTATGGAAAGACAAATGCCGAATATTATGAGATACATATGAGATGGCCTTAGCATTGCTTTAATTGGGTTGTGTGCCGAAAATTATCAATTTACAGTTGATGTGGGAATGACTAAAGCTGGCCATATGCAAAGAACTTGCTTGTGTGATTCACTCGAGCAAATCAACAAACATTTGAACTTTTATCCGAACATCGGTTTTTCAACAGCTCCGTACACGAGGAACATACCCTCAAACTCGAGCCAGCTTAAGGCTAAAGTCATTATTTGTTACTGAAAATTGTCGGATAGCTCAAAACATAGTGGATCAGTGAACTTACTGAAAACCGCATTTTTATTAAGTTAAAATTCAGTGAAACTATAAAAAATTCGACAATGCAACTAAAATCAAACCATAATGTCAAACGACTACAGGTTTCCTCCCCCTTTTCTACCACTTTATTTTTCTTGGTTAATTTACAAATTAACTCGGTCAAATTGTCAGACATGAAGCCAAACAAATAAAAGTTTTCCCAGCATTAGAAACAGGTTCGCAAGCGCAGGAAATCCAAGTAGTAAACATAAAAAAATAATAAAGAAAGAAAGAAGAAAATAAAAAAAAGAGAAAAAAACGACGGACACAATAAACATATTCGCGTTTATGTGAAATAAGAAACGCATTAAAAGCAGCAAAGCGCCGATTACGCAAAAATAAAAAGTAAATAAAAATAAAATAAAAAACTAAATAAAAATAAAATATAAAAAAATAAATTGCAGGCGCCAAGCGACCAACCAACTTGGAACAAACTCCCCTCCAAAACGTCCACTGCGATTGCAGCGAGCTGAATGCACCGTGCACTACTACATACATCAAGCGCACCACAATAACCCCCTTTGCCGTAGTCGAAGCCAACGTTGTTGATATTTTATTGTTGTTGTTGTTGTTGGGCCTGCCACTCGAAGAAGCCACTTGAACCAGTTTTCTTCGGGTTTCGCTGTGTTGTTGTTGTTATTGTTTTTGTTGTTGTCGCTTAGCTTTGTTCACATTCAAGACTTTTTAATCATACCATTGCAGCCAGTAAATAAATCAACAGCAACAACAATTTTTTGGCGACGCTCATTTTGGCGTTGTTGTTGTTGTGCGTGATTCATTTTTTCGAGATTTTTTGTTCTTTAATGGAACTGTTTTTTTGTACTTCTTTTTTAAAGCTCCCTAAGTAGCAAAATAAATTATGAATGGTGACTTCGTTGAGGGAGAGATTATAGAAAAAAATAGGAACATTATAAAGAAAGAAAAAAGTTGAAATGAAAAAATATTGAAAAAATATAAAAAAATTTTTGGAGAAACTTAAAAAATTGTTTAATAAATAATTAGGAAAAATAATAAATAAAAATAAAAATATAAATAACTAGCAGGGTCCCGGCGCGTTGCTGCTTTCTGCGCTTTGGCTACTTCTGCAATTTTCTCGTTGGGTGGCATTTCGTACTCCTAATTTTTTTTGATTTTTTTGACTCAGATAAGTTAAAAATTATGGAAAATCATAAACAATACAGTAATAAAACATAATAAAAAAATATAATAAAAAAATAAAATAAAAATATAATAAAACATACTAAGAAAAAATAATAAAAATCGAATAAAAACACAATGAATGAAAACAAAAATTATTCCAGTTAAGTCCAAAAGAAGTTTGGCAAACCAAAGCGCTAACATTTAACAAAGAAGTTCATTCAACTTGGCCAAAAAAAATAAAATAAAATAAAAAGTCTATGGACGAACAAGCGAAAAAGATGACTTTAGTAAAGGAAGTATGCATATATATATGTACATGTATACAAACAAATATACGTATAAAACAGCGAAGAAAGAAAAAGAAAGAAAAAAAATAGTTTCAAAGAAAAGGAAGCGCAAAAATTTCTGTTTGCCGCGTGCGCGTTTTCATTATGTGCAATGAACGTAGGATATATATCTTTCACACAGTCACGCACACACACACACACAAGCACACACAACGATACTAAGTCATTTCATTCATTTTTGGCAATGTGCCCACAAAAATTGTAAGGGTTGCGCTTACTTATACGTCTTACTCATTAACAGGCAGTCAACCTTTTTCCCTCCCTGGAGCCCGTTCCACATATACTTAGTCAGCGACATACAACTCTATGCGTGTTTTACAATTGCCAGAAAAAATAAGAAGGAAATAACATTCAAAAGAAAAAGGCGTAGAAACGCGTGCGTTGCCAGCCGAAAAAAGCGAACCCTTTTTTCTTTTCTCTCGCATGCGATTTCCGCCGGTAAACAGTATGCAAATCAGGTCGTTTCGTTTACCCGAAAGCACTCCTTCCTGTAGTTGCCATTTTTTTTGGGTTTCTCTTTTTTTTGTGTTTGTCGAGTCGGCCAATATGCGTCGTTATTTCATTAAGCGTTGTTCTGTTCGGGCGTGTCGAAGAACAAAAACTTTAATAAAAAAGAAAAAAAAATTGATGCGAGAGCGCAGGCATGCATTTAAGCAACCAACCCAAGTGAACCAAAGGGTGTCGTTTCTTTTGTTGTTGTTTGGGTATGATGATTTTCAGTTTATTTGCGCCACATTCTTTTTTCTTTTGGTGCGTCTTCTCTTTTAGGTAAATAATCTTGTTATTGCCTGCTTAAAATTTCAATCTTTATTGTTCTTGTTGCATTTGTTATTAATAATTTTTTCATGCTTTTTTTGTTTAAAATCTAATTGGAATTTTTGCCTCCTTCTACTTGCAGGTATGTCATCTTGCTTTGTTCATTAAAATGTTGGTTAGGTAAGCAGAAACAAAATATGTAAATTATGCAAAAGAAATAAGAAGAAAAAGAAGCAAAGATAGAATCGTGCGTATGCGTATGAAAAAAGGCACATTCAAGAAGGATTCAAAATCACAACTTGTAACGGCACAATGGCGCCGACATCATCTTTGTCGTCTTCGTGTAATTCTCAGTCCCATCTGTAATCACGTCCAGACTGAGATTCGCTGCGTCAGCAAAGTAATGGCTTCATTAACGCTGAGCTGCGTTGAGCTGCGCTGCTTTGCTCCTTGGTGGAACGTGCGTTTTTATTGAAATTATTTTTTTCCCTATTTTCTCCCGCCGCTTATTTCACTTCACTCATTTGCGCAATAACGCCCTCTTCTGCAATCTACCGTTTCTGTTGTATCGGCACATCAACAACAACAAAAAATGCTTTGATTTGACGTCATATGAATGAAGTGAGGAAGAGAGCGAGAGCGTAAACAGAAGCGTACCATTTCGTTGGTGTGCTTGCGTACGTGCGTTTGAGCAATTGCATTAAACCGCAACGCAATAAATGCATAAAAGCACAGGCACGCACACAAACAAAGCAACAGAGCTTTGCTTGACGGCTCTCGTCGAACGCAAGCAAGTAACAATAACAAGAACAACACAAATACGACCACGAGTGACGTCTCACAGGCACACCACATCAAATTGACAGAAACCGACGACGACCACCTCAAAAACAACTGTGTGTTTTTGTGTTTTGTCAGAGGGGAGTGCTAAATGGGCATATACAAAACACACTTTCTTGCATGTGCATGTTTGTATGTATGTATGTATGTATGTATGTAACTACATGCAGTAGAACTGACAAACAGACATACCCTGCTACTTGAAATCGTGTTGTCGTAGGCCATGGTCGCCGATGTTACTCATTTGCTTTGTCTGTCTCACAAAACTTTTTTTTCCTCTGTTTTGTTTTCTTGCTGCGTCGCGTATACGTTGCTTCTCATCAAATCATCTCAGTTTCAACCATTCACACTCTCCCTCTTTTACTCGGTTGCAATACACTCACTCCTTCGTTTTGTCTGCGTCTGCAAGTTTGGCTTCTTCTGCTGCTGCGACTGCGACAGCGGATACGGCTGCTGTTGCTGCTGCTGCTGCTGCTGCTGCTGTTGTCACCGTAAACCGCTGCAGCACAACTAAGCTGCAACTGTTATAATTCTGTGTTTGTTGTTTATCTGTTTGTTTGCCTGTTTTCTTGTTTGTTTGTTGTTGTTTCTGTTTTGTTTTGTTGTCGTTGCTCGATTGTCGCTTAGTGTTTTAGCAAAGCCGCATTTATTGATGTAGTTGGTTGTTACAGTTATAGAGTAGAAACGCGAAGGGAAGCAGAATTATCTCGGCACAACGTAAAACACTTAAAAAATGCTATGCGAGCAATTATTCCAAGTGTGTAAGGTGTGTCTAGATACAATTTCTTAAGTTGTCAATTGCCTATGAAATTTATTTTTAGAGAGATTGAGATACAAAATGCATTTAAGTATCAATTGGAGAATTTTTTTTTTTTCAATGGTGCAGATTCTTTTTTCCAGTTTCCAATTCCAGTGCCAGTTACAATTTTTTAACCGAATCTGCAGCTAGTACCTTACGGAGCTTTTTTCTTTCTGTAAGTAGAAGTAGAGATCCACATCATTGACTTCAGAGATCACAAGAGTCTGCGCTGATAACCAAATTGTGGATTTTTCTATTTAACTTGATTTGAAATTATCAGTTACGTTGCCTTTTCCTGGCTATTGACTTTTCAGTTCAAACATTTTTTAAAAACAAGGAGCTTACATTTCTTAGGATCTGATTCTAGCCATCCAGAAACATAACTCAGGTTCTCCCGTGAATCTATATATCCTTTTTTTCTGTCCACTCAAACTCTTCATCTCCACTATTCACCTATATGTACATCTAGTTCTTTACCTATATAACTACCGACCTCGCACCATCATTGTACATGCTATATATCTAACTACTTATCTATCTGCTTATTTATATATTGATCAATCTAGCAATCAACCGATCCATCTTCCGATGTAGCCGACTACCCTATCCGCTTATCCGTCATTATATCCATTCATCTTCCCATCCACTAACCTATCCACATATTCGTCCATCCTTAACCTATTCCTATCTATTTGCCTTTCAATCTATATAGATATATATCAATCGAAGTCCAAACAGCCCATCATCCATTTCAGTTGTTGGAACAAGAAACTTGCACCGCAAACTTTATGCTAGACCCGCCATGCTGACTGCAAAGTGCAGTGGTTGTTGTTATTGTTGTTGTACAGCGGCTATGTTTTGTTGTTGATGTTGTTGTTATAGCTATATTTGCATATTTGCGCATCATTCTAGACATTAAACTCACACGACTTGGCTTGGCTACGCTTCATTTGGCATGCCTCAACTCAATTCGCTTTGCCGCAACTCGTCTCGGCTTAGCTTGGCGTGGCTTGGTTGGGCTTTTAACGCTGTCACCGACTCCCGTCGCCGTCTGGTCCAACAACAGCTCAACGCGCTGTTTTGCGCTGACGCTAGCTTGTAGTGAGTGCTAAATCCGCAAGAGTCGGATTCGTATGCATAACGCTGTGTAGATACTTTTGCTCAGGTGCATTTGCAAATGTTTGATGCATTGACATAGAGCATATCATTCACTGGTAGTGTAGCGTGTGCATTGCACTTCATAGCAATTGCAACCAAGCAAAAGAACCAAGCGACAGACCAAACAGCCAAGCAACGAAGGAGCAGAAGAAGTGGAAGAAGAAAGCGAAGGCGTTGTATCTATCCATGAGGGTTTATGCCATACCTATTGAGTGTAACTGCTGCTCCCTGTCTGTAGTGCAGGTGAAGTGGTTAGCGTTAATGCGTCAGTGGAGCGTTTTGCCAATTGCTGACTTTGCCAAGTTATACTACGGCGACCGCAACGCCCTACCACCAACTTTCTGTGTATCTTACTGTAGCGCTCCGCACATATTTTGCATATTTGCACTTTGTATTATTTACAGGGTAAACATAAACTACATTGCCGAATGACAACGACACGACAATGAGGATGAGGATGAGCATGGGTATTGTTTGTCTGTCTGTCTGTCTGTTATTGTTGCAAGGCCCCAAATGACGCATTTAACAAATAAAGTTGCTCAACAATAAAAGAGAGGGACATAAACATTGGAAGGCAACAAATAACAAAAGCCGATTGAATCCGACTTTTTCGACGACAATAACACAGCTGACAGATGGCAGAAGTTTATCCTTTTTGAGCAGGACTCAAGCAATTTGTTTTTTTAGTTCGGGTTTTGCTCTTTGCTTTTAATGTTTTTGTTTGTTCATAAAAGTTACACAAATTGGTTACTATTGGGATTCATAAGGATTCAATTGCATGCAAATACAACAAGCACACACCGATAAGGACATATGTAACACTATATGTATGTATGTATGTATGTATGCATGTATAGATGCAACTTATGTAATACGAGTGTAGAATGCATACATAAATCTATTGTTGCCACCGTGGCACGGCATCATGCATAACAAATGTGACGCTTGCAACGACAACAACAACAAAAACAACAACAACAACAAAAGCAAAAAAAACAACCCTTTTGTGCTGCTGCAAGCTTGGCAGCTCAAATGTCGCATACACCTTACCTTAAATGTGTTGTGTGTGCATGCAACTGTGTGTGTGTGTCTGTGTGTGTTTATGTGCCCACCTTATTATGCACACATATGCACACACACATCCTGCAGCACGCCGCTGCTGTTTTTGACTAATGTCATTGAGCTGCATCGCTCAGCTGGCTCGCTCGCTAGCTGGGTGCCCCTCGAGCGTGCAACAACCACGACGACGACGACGACGACGACGACGACGACGACGAAAGCGACGACTTTGACTGGCTGCCAATGCTGTCGCTGCTGTTGCTGTTGCCGTTACCATTGCAGTTGCAGTTATCGATGCAAATTCACAGTCAAATTCGTATGCAGCAATGAACGCATCAAGCGTAAATTTATTAGGATAGGTTTCGCTCCACTTTGCTTTACTTTGCTTCAGTTTGGTTCCTCGCAGCGCCGCCCTTACAGGCTTAGCGGCGCGCTTCGCATTGTCGGCGCTGACTACGAGTTTAGTTACCGTTTTTGGACAGTTGCCACACCCACATTAAACTTTTGCCTGTCTTTTCTCTGATAGCCACACACACACACACACACACACACACACATACTTGCACCCTTTGGCACACCTAATCTCACACAAACGCCACATCCTTCACTTAGTTTGCTGCTTCTTGAGTTGGCGTTCGTTCCTTTAACTGTTTATGACGTGTGTGGCTCGGTTCGTCTGGGTTCATTCAGTTTGAGTTCGTTTTGGTGTGCTGCTTCTTTTCTCTCTTCTCGAGGCCGTCGGTCGGCCATTGAACTCTTTCGTTAACTCGTCGCGCTGTTGCAAGCAGGCACAATTTTTTTTTTTTTTTTTTAGTCTGCTACCGCCCCTTGAAGCGCAAGCCCTGATGTTACTTTTTTAATTTTTATTTTCCATTTTTTTTTATTAATTTTTTTATTTTTTTGCAACACACCGCACTACTTCGAACAGTGGCGAGCCAACCCAGTTTAATTAAATTTTGAACTTTTGCATAAATACTACACTAAAAAGCCGTAAAAGGAAACAATTTTCGGCAGCAGCCAACGTTCGAGCACCTGCCGCAGTTCCTTCCAGCGTCCGAGCGACCCCTTCGATTCGTTGCTCGGCTCGGCTCGCCTCGCTTCGTTTCGCTTGAGTTGAGTTCGCTTTGGTTCATTTTATCGATAAATTAATACTGCAAATAATTGCTTTTAATGGAAATTCATAGTATGGAAAATGTGGCTCATAAACGGAAAATTTAATAATAACCTTTTGGGCTGTTGGTCAGTGCCAGCTTGCCAGTCTGCCAGCCGGCCAGCCGTGCATTTCCATGTGTGGTTTTGTGTTTAGTTGGGTGAATTCCTTTGATGTCACATAAGTTGATCACAAATGTGAAAAATTGCGAATGAGCGTGGTTGCGTTGGTTTGTAGCATTTGAATTCTCTAAAAAGATACATTTTTTATAACACATTCTAGCGCTTCAATATAAACTGTGTGCTAATATGAAAGTTCTTCTAATGATGCGCATCTCTAGAGTCAAGGGAACATAAACATGCTTGGTCTTCGATACCAAGCCTTCTAGGTCACTTGTCTATTTCGTTAACCTTTTCAAACTTCCAAAAGGCTTTAGGTTATTATACACTAGGTTAGGCTGTCAGAGTATCTGCAACACTTTGCTTTGGCTTTCAGCTTCTTCGAGGCATTCAAAGTAATGAAAAGGTTGACTGTCTGACTTGTCTAGTGTATGCCTAAGCTTATTATTGAGCGCTCTACAACGCAGTGTTGTGGCTACACGTTCCCGGTTTTCTTAACATATAACTAGAGCAAATCACATTGGTGGTGCATAACTAGAGTTGCTTAAGCGTGATCTTGGTCACATTTGAGGGCTTGGACCACAGAATCACCTAGCAGAGTCAAGCTAATCTTAATACCTTAATACGTTGATTAAATACAAGCTTAGGTCTATCATGCATCTCTACGAAATATCGAGGGGATTATGGAACATGAAAACGTTATACGTACTGTGAAGCCATAATACAAGAGTTCCTGCTGATCCGTAAGATTCGCACAGGTTGTTAGTAAGCACAAGTGATTCGGCATGAGTGACTAATATCGGAACAGGATAGCATTCTATCAAAAATTACTTTTATTACTTTTATTACTTTATTTTTCTAGTGGCACACGAAATTGGAATGAATTAAGCAGCAAAAAAATTTCAGTCCTCATTTGTTAAATGTATTCTAACTACAAAAGCAGCGAATGTCTTCTATCTCTGGCCTAAGTTGGTCATACACGGCGAACATGCTCGTGTGATTCGCTCGTGTTCGTCGCGTATGTCTATGTTGATGAGCAGATTCGTGAGGAATTTAAAATGTTGTTGCTTCGTCGTGTATGGCCAGCTTTGTAGCAAAGCTCCGGTTTCTAATGTGCATCCTCACAGGACTTTGTCTAAGCGCAACCCTTGCAACGAGGATTAGCAGCACTAGCGACGACAATTGCTTGAAGCACTAGAAGTAAGAGCATTAAGGAAATTCAGAGACTTCTTCTCTACAACGTCAACGGTTAACCACATCATTAGAGAAGGCAACACACACACGTACCTTTACAGCGTCTCTTAAATTTTGGCAAAATTCATTTCGAACATTGCCAATTCATTCATAATAGTGACAGTTCCACTCTATAGACGGCAAATGTTTTTCAGCCGTAACAAGAAGTGTCACTGAGTGACGTTTGAGATTGACAGCTTCAAAATTGAAGGCGTGGTTTGCCAACACTAAAATGTGCCTCCCTCGTTACTCGTTACTGTTACGTTTTATGGATTCTAGAGTCTGATTTAAGACTTCACAATTAGCCGACCGACCCATTTATGAGAAACTATTTATGCATACGAGAATATTCTCATAATGAAGTGGAATGTGGCTTGGCTGTCTTTATGACAGCATTTTTGAGTGGTTTTGTCAGCGTTTGACAATGCCACACTATACAACAGACGTCTGGCTATCTTTCTATGACTACTTCCCTTGTCTGGCACAAGTACGCCTACACCCAAACACACACAGATACCGAGACAAATAAATTTGTATTGCATAATCAAATTGCATGCATTGCGGCTGTGCAAAGTATCTACGTGCAACATGATTTGATTTCGACGCGCTAATAGACTCATTCGTTGGCTCCGAGTCATGACAAAGCGCTACTATAAATGCCTCTGGTACTGGATAGTAGTAGGCTCGGTAACAGAGAGTTAAACAGAGAGAGAGATAGAGATAGAGATAGAGACAGAAAGAGACAACTAACTTTTAGATTAATAATGGCAACAATGAAACATGACGAGTTGCAACTGCTGCTGTTGTCAACGGTGGCAGCGCCATCGCATATGCAATGCCATAACTCAGCCAAAGTGCGAGTAACTCAGTCAATGAGGCAGAGGGCGGCGTGTGTGTGTGCGAATGAGTGAATGAATGAATGAATGAATGACTAAATGAATGAATTAATGCTTGGATGGTTGGTTGGTTGGTTGGTTGGTTGGTTTGGTTGGTGGGTTGATTGAATGAATGTGTGGCTGTGTGTAGGCGTGCGTAGGCGTTTGCATTTGGTTATGGCCAACTAAATTTCTGACTGACTAAGATGCAAAAGTTGCAGAGTGATAGAAGGAGGAGGAAGAGGATGAGAAGTAGTCTAGTCAAAACGCTCATGTGGTACTCGTAGTTGTTCTCATTTTTATACGTGTTGTTTTTGTTGTTTTTGTTGTTGTTCGTTCGTTCTCGTTGACAAAATGTGAATGACTCGCTGCGCGACTCAAGTTGAGTATTAAAGCTGAATCATGTCGCCGTGGCATGTTGTTGAGCAAGTTGAGCTAAACTGAAATAAGTTCGAGGCGACACTCGACACTCTCGAAACTGTCTGGAAATGCGTCTGGCACAGTGCGTCTGTACACATGCATAGATGCATTTATTCAAATGTGTGTGTGTGTGTGTGTGTGTGTGTGTGTTTGTTTGGTTGTTGCGCTTATCTGTGTTGCAGTCAAGTTGGCGTCAACGCTAATAGCTTTTGGACTACTTTGCATGCCTCTATTTACCTATCCATGTGATTTATATAGTTTACAGTAGAAACTCACCGATTGGAATGAGTAAATCATACGCAAATTAATTAAAAGATTTCAGTTATGAGCGTACGACTCCTACTGACACGCCCACTTGGAGCTGATTTACTCAAACCATCATTATTATTATGGTTGTTGTTGTTTTTGACTACCTACTCTATCCAATGCCCTCTCCATTAAGATGTCTACTCTAGACGTCTAATTAACGCAGCTACATTATATGAAATATGAGGCGTCTTGCGTCAATTTGCTTGCCACTCTATTTAATCTCAGGCTGAATGGTGTAGTCGCGCACAATCACAAAGCTCATTAACATTTATAAAGCTTTGAGGTTTAACAGCAGCGGAGCATCTCATACACAACCAGGGACATGATTTGTATGCCTGCCACGTTGATAACCCAAAAGGATTTAGTTTCATTAAACTAAGGCAATCATCAACCATGCACCCAACCATTCACATAAACACCCTCAGACTCACAGCCCACTAAGCATCGCCATTTCAGTACTTACCCCCTCGCACGCCGCACTAATAATAAGTTGAGCATGAACTTATTTTGACATTAATCGTGTCTTTGTTAGTTCACTGCTCCCCAAAAAACGGTACTCACACCAACACCCCCATCAACCACTGACATTGGTTGCTTTTCATAATTGTGTGTGTTGTGCCACACAGAAAGCATAAACAAAATTTCGGTTAATGAAAAACTTCAACATCAACACCGTCAACCGCGACGTACACAGACACACACACACACGCACGCACGCACACACCCACAACTTTATTTGCATAGAAACCGTAAAATTTTCTTTGGCTTTTCCTTTGTGTTGATTTTCTGTTTAATTTTTTTTGTGGCTCCGCGTGTATTGGCAGACAAAAAGGTTTTCCCTGCGCAGAGTTTCACATTTTCTTTAATTCATTCTTCATTCATTTGTTGTTGTTTTAGTTATTATTGTTGTCATTTGGCGTCGTCCTTTGTTAGGCGCTCATTTACGCTTTTTGCTCTCTTATGCTTTTCTTTTCAATTACGCGTTTTTCATTTCATTTGAAACAAATATGCACGAAACAAAATAAAATAAAACAAAAGCATGAAAATAAGCCTGCTTAAGGGCATAATAGTGTATAGATAATAGATACTTTATTCAGGTCCGCTACCCTAGCCAACCAAGAACTGCGTCTACTGCACTATAAGACTTCATTTAAGCCGAAATGAATAAAGAGAGACATGAAACACGCCAACGAAAGAAGCCGCAACACGAAAGGAAGCACCAAACAAAAAGGGTAGAGGAAAAAAACACGGAAGCATATAAAAGCAGGAAACGACGCGGATGAGCTGAGCAGGACAGGAAGGAAGCGGTTAAGTGAACGCGCAATTTTGTATTAATTTGGTTGGTCGGCTACATTACGTATACGCAATCTGCTGCTTATGCTGTCTCTGTCACACACACATAAACATACAACAGCATTTCAAGCGTCATTTATGCGTGCCTGCGTGCGTGAGTGCGTGCATGTGTATTTGTCGGCGCTCGTGTCATTCACTCGCCCACACACACTTTGCTGGCTTTGTTTAATACAAAAAGTTTCATTTCCGCTTTTCATTAGCTGGAGCAATGCGTGCTGATGATGATGAACACACACACACACACACATACACACACAGAGACAGCATCACACTAACGTAGTGACAGGACAAAAGCTGACAACTCTCAAACCACGTGTTAATAATTCATCTCATGTTCGTTGTTGTTGTTGTTGTTTGCTGCTAACTAAAAATGGCTTAAATGAAAGCATCGCGCACACACACACACGCATACACTCATTCTCATACATACATTCACTGACTCAGTCAACCAGAGTCGACTAGCGGTTAATCGGTGAGTCAGTCGCCCGTCAATGAATGAGCTTTGAAGCCTAAGCAACGACGGCGCTGCCACTACGCTGCTTCAATGTAGAGCGTCAATCAAAGCAGCACAGGCAGGTAGACGACATGTTTAGTTAGAAAAGAGTGACGCTTGATCGGCAGCAGTGCAGCTTTAGAGCAGCCAGCAGCCAGCAGCAGCAGCAACAGCAACACTCAAACGTCACGCACCGTAATGAAGTCGCCTAAGTGCACGCGCTCTTTGATGCTACCATAATCTTTGCTAAAACGAACCAACGTATGAATGAAATGGAATGTGTTTAAATGTGAGTATAGAAGTGTGTGGTAGAATTTGGTGTGGTGTGTATTTAGGATGGGAGAGCTTGAGTGAGTGCGTGAGTGGCTGCGTACGTTCGTGCATTTGTTCATTGTGTGAGTGTGTGGATCCTTTTCAGTGAGCGCCTTTGCTTTGTTTTAAATGTAACTCTTGCATTGCTTTGGTTTGCTTGTTCGTGCATTCGTTCGTTTGCTGCTTGGTTCGCACATCATTAATAGTGAGTGTATGTGAGTGAGTGTGTTGAGTGAAGGCATACGCAGCAGTTAACGTTGTTGGTTGTTGCTGCTGCGGCGTCATCGACGTCAGCAGCAGTCAGGCTCCGTCAGAGGTTATTCAACTGGCTGCATGCAAAAGCGCAGGCAGACAAACCAGGCTGAGACTACTGAATCAAGAAGTTGACGCTGCTGACGTCGTAGTCCGTATTAACGTCATCGTCACTTTGTATTTTTTTACCCCAAGCGAGTATATTTGTTACGTATAATGTTACGTTGCAATGAAATGCATTGCGTTACGTGTAAATCGTCTTTCGCTACGTGCGTGCGATTGTTTGTGGACTATGACATAATGATAGTAATGATGATGAAGTTGAAGTTGATGAGCATGTGTTTTATTGATTTTTTGTTGTTGTCTTTTTATTTAATTTTATTTTTACACATTTATTACATATAGCGGTGGCTGCCACTGTCGCATTTAATCTCTCCTCACCTGACTCTATTTACTGATTTTATCCTTGCTTGTGTGCTTGTGTGCGTAAATGCGTCTGTTTGTATATCAGTTTCA
Source organism: Cacoxenus indagator (assembly GCA_035041755.1). Lineage (NCBI taxonomy): Eukaryota > Metazoa > Arthropoda > Insecta > Diptera > Drosophilidae > Cacoxenus > Cacoxenus indagator. The sequence goes on from JAWNKX010000379.1 coordinate 1,120,374, forward strand.
GTTCATCAGTCTCTATTTGTCGTTGGCATATCGAATCCAATTTAATTTGTTACGCGCAAATTTTGCAACGCCCACCCCCACCCCCACCCATTTTTGTGTAACATTTTAAATGATTTATTTTATTTTATTGCGTTTTATTATTTAAATTTTATAACTTTTGATTACATGTGGCATTCATTGAATTATTTGCTTATCATTTTATTTATCTTTTTTTTTTGTCTATTTATTTATTTAATCATTATTAATAAAACTTATTAACCGAATGTAGCCACCCAGAACTCCACCGCAATTTACCACACGCTTTTACCTTTATTATCTCACCGCAGTTAATTTGTCACGCTGTTTTTGCTCTGCTCTGCTCTGCTCTGCTTGCATATCCGATTGCATTTTCATTTATTGTCGAATGAAATTGTTTTTAGTGTTGTTGTAATTATTGTTGTAGGTATTGCTGTTATTTTTGCACTTCGTTGTTATGCTATCATTTTACAAAATCAAATCGCAATCGAATTCGTATTGCATTTCAGCTCGTCTGGTGGGTAAGTGATGCATGATAATAGATGTTCTATCTCTGTCTACATATGCAAAACCAGATGTGTTGTAATGTATTGTGGAAGAGTATTGTAGTTGTTTACGAGGCGAGGCGAAGTGTAGAAAAATTAAATTTGCATCAAATGATTTTGGTTGGAAAAGCTCCTTTTTTGTTTTCGGCTTTGTGGCGAGCAACAAATGACTAAAAAAGTGTGAAAAATGAAAAACAAAATTCGTTTATTGAATATTTTATGAAGCTTGCACGATTTATGAGTAGCCGAGCGTCCAATCAAATTTCGATTTAATCTTTGCCGTGTTGTTGTTAAAGGCCATACAAACCAAAGAAAAGTGTTGTGTGAATTTGGCTACTCGTTTTGCGATAGAATAATCGCTGCGTATTGAATTCAACTGATTTCATTAGTCAGAAAATTGAAAAGTTTAAATTTTGTTGTCGTTGTTGTTGTTATTGTTGTAATGTTTGCTTAATCGAATCAAAATCTTGTTAAGTGTTTTTGCCAAGTGGTTTTTGTTTTCGGCTCCAAAATCGAATTTAAATGTTATGAGCGTTTAGCTCAAATTTGTCCGAGTCAATTTATGTCAGTTTTTATTCATACATCCAATTATGGGCCGCATGGGAATTTATGGGCGATATTGATTTTATTTATTTATTTATTTTTAGTTAGTTGAAGTGCACTTGTCATATTTTGAGTTGTATGGATCTCTATTTCAAAGCAAAGCAAGAAGTAATATACATAGCCCTTTTACACCCTGTGCACTGTTAGGCGCACACTTATCTTTAAATCAACTTATCCATATTTGGCAGCATTTTTTTTTCTTAGAATAAGGCATGAAAATTAGGAGTAAAGCCAAGTTTGCGATTAGATGCCAGTTGTACTGGGATTCGCTGCTGTCTACTTCGTTCTTTTTGATGCTATTGAAGAACTCTTTTAAGTGACAGTGTACTCTACTCTGCCTGCCTAATTTGGCGCATATTTAGCGTGAGACTACAATTTGTTCCATGAACTTTGTGTGCTCATAGAAGTATATACATATATTTTAATTTGTTCCTTATAGACAAACCCTTTTAGAGGTATAGGTCTTAAATTTGTAGATCTTTTTATGCTTTCTATGGACTTACTCGTCACTTTGTTGTGTGCTATGAACTTGTGGTTTGCTCCGCAGATCCAGGACTCTAAGTCAACAGCTTTTCTTCCCTTTGCACCAGTTTTATGATTACGTATGAGGGCTCTACATCGTGACATCGAAATCAATTAAATTATATATTCAAACGAGATTGGTACTTTGCTCCTTTAGTATCTTTTAGCTCTTTAAAAACTATGAATTGATAATCTAGAAAGGGCGATCAAACCCTTAGTTCTTTAATGTCAGAGACAACGTGCGTATCTTATTATATATCCCAAATCCCCCTTTGTTTTTTACTTTAACTTCGTTAATGTCGCTTCTTCTGCAATGCTTTAACCCACCCAAGCGCCATTGAAAGCACCCCACGACTTTTGCTGACAACAAAAGTCAAATCCAATTAGACTCAAATTGCAACTTTGCTAATTATATACTTTTTACATACTCGAAAACACATACACGCACACCAACGTACATTGAACTCTGCTATGGATAAACACACGCAATCACAACCCCAGCACCAGCCCCTTATAACGGCACACATAACCAAACAGTGTGCGAGTTTTGCTTGCTTTAACCTAACCCCCGGACAATTTAGATTTCAGCTAAACTAAGCAAAAAATAAAAATAAAATAAAAAATTGAAAGGAAAGCAACGCAACCACAAAAGGAAAAATCCTGAAGCCGAATACCCAAAAATAAAAGGAAATCAACGAAAAATTTTCATTACTTGGCAATTTTCTTGAGTCAATCTAAGTAATTAACTGAAAATTATTGAAGCGTTGAAAATGTGTGCTTATAAATCTGTACAACTGTGTGTGCGTATGTGTGTGTGTGTGTTTGCGACCCATGTGTGTGCGACCAAGCTGAAAAATGCATGCCGAAGTAAGCAAAAAAGAAGAAATAAAAATAAAAATGAAGCAATTTTTTAGTCATGTCGCGTTTTCAAGGCCTCACAAATCAAATAATTTGCCCATTCATCGTTCTCTTCTTCTTTATTTGATTTACTTTCTTATTTGACGTTTTCGACATTTGATTGGAAAGTATTCGATATGAGCGTGAAAATGTAATAAAACTAAAGCCACAAAATAAACTCGATCCGCTACATACACACCACCATCTCCTTACACAAACACAGCACACAAAATTCCGAAGCTGCTTACTTGTTGTTGTTGTTGTTGTTGCCTTTCTTCTTCTTAGCTATTTTTCTAAATCATTTTAATTGATTTGTTGCATTGAATTTCCGCACTTTTGCTTGGTCATCAACAACATGATTAAAAACATCATCATCAGCATCATTATCATCATCATGATCATCATCATCAAATGTCTCTTTGCTACACTAATGGCATTTCTTTGTTCGTCATGCGGTTGGCAACGCAGCCAAAGTCATCGGGTTGCTTGATGCCGGCTGCTGCATTAAAGTGCTGCGGTCTGCCAAATACTTCAACTTCACAACCCGTCACACTCCTCTCGTTCACACTCGTATAACACATCATTGACTACTGGTCAGTGTTCGAAATTCCAAGTGTTGTTCGTTGGTTTGAGTGTGTGGTGGACGCAAGCATTAAATGAAGTTGTTCCACTTCAAGCGAATTGGCTCCTCGCCCGACGCTCGCCGTGCATGCCTGTTCCCTTTGCCAACGTTGCTGCTTTGGTTTGTTATTTGTATTTGTCCAAATGTAATTCCTTTCAAAATTGATTTAGTGTTGTAATTGAAGAAATTAATTCGCTTTGATGTGCACCATTTAAATAATTTAAATGTTATTTCAAAAATTTATTGCAAGCGATTTTTATTATTCTTTTTATGGCTTCTTTTTATTTTTATTTATTTTATTGGCAACAGTTTTCGAAGTCGTTTGCTCACAGTTTTCTTCGGAACTCATGCCAAAAAGAGCATTTGTTGTTTGCGTGTGTGTTAGCTTGGCTACTATAAAAATGCCATAAATTTTCGAATATTTTCGCCACAATTAAATCGCCGCGCAGTTCATTTTGTCAATCGGCCGCAAGTGGTTTATGTAAGTCGTAGCAATGGTTTGCTGCTGTGTGTGCGTGCCGCTGTGCGGAGCGATCAACAATAACATATATCTAAAATCTATATAGCATATTAAAATACTTGTTTTATATGTTCTTTTTGTTGCTTTTGTGTAGTGCTGCGTCTAAATTTTATTTGACAGTTTTATGTTACATCGACAGTTTTAGCGTTTAGCGTGTGAAGTGATTTAGTTTTCTTCGGTTAAAAAATGTTAATAAACGTAATAAAGAAAGCAATCTTAAAACGTAGGGAACTGCATATTTTTAAGCTTTCTCGGCACATTCGCTGCTTGTTGTGTTTTAACAGAATGCAAATAAAAAAACCATTAAAAAAAGTCCACTTGTTAACATTTATGAGTGCGAGCGTTAGAGCTGCAGAGCCAGCGATGCAGTCGTCGTAATTAAGTGCAAGTTTACACGAACGAACATGTCGAATTCATTCGCCGTTTGTACAAGTCGAGCCAAAGAAGAGCGAATACGTGATTGGGCGAGTTGTGCTGCACTGAGCAACATCAATGAGCATCATAAATTATATGAAAGTGGCTCATTGACAACTTCATTTCCGATCAACGGCGCTTAGTCCGATGAGTAAAGTGCACGCATTCAGTTTAAAGGGGAATGAGAAAAGAAGAAGCAAAAATAAGTAAATCAAAAAATCATAAAATAAAACAAAAAAAACAAACAAGTTGCTGTTAGTAGCATGGCATATTATTAAGTAGTAAAGATGAGCGTTATTTGCCTATTATTGCGACTTCGTGCACAATGCTTTTGTTAAGGAAGCATAAATGGTCATTACCTAATACTAGTTATTTGATTAAATATATATAAAAACTGCCCGGATTTTTACAGTTACAATTCTTAACTATTTAATTTTTTTTTATTTTTTATTATTATTAATAAGGGTCTTCATAACTATATGAAATTTATAAAGTTACACGCAACATTTCGTGAACGACCAATTTGGTTTTTTGACGTCGTAGACTGTTCATATCAGCTGTTGTCCTATACACAAATGTAAACAAACAATTTGAAAATGCCGAAAACAAATGAAAAGGGAAAATTATTTGAAATAACCACAGAAAATGCCATAAATAATAAATAATTTATTATATTTGCAACTTTTTGCATGCTAAGAAGTGTTATACAAAAATATATCACAACTAGCAAACGATTGAGCAGACTTTCTATTCACAATAAATATAAAAATGCACAATAATATTGTGAACACTCAGAGTTAACAGTTTATCACACTCAATTGTGTGTGTATATGACATTGTTAAAATTTTTTGTGTATGGAGCTACGGTCAGTGTGTTATAAAAAACGTTATAAAAATATAACATTTATAACATATATAACACATATACGACGTTTCGTGAAGACTCTAAATATACATAGAAGCATTATTAAGCTTCAAAAATCAAGAATTCATAATCTTTCTCGCTCATCTCTACTATGGCGAAGTAAAGACAACAAGAAAGAGGTGAATAGAGTGGAGCAACCTCCTAAGGTGAAAAAGTGCACAATGCAGTGAGCCACAAGTGGAACATGGAACATCGATCGCATGACAGAACAGTAAAACAAATGTACGCGTCACACGTGCATACGTGGGCATAACGCAGTCTAGTATAAAATCATCAAATCACTTTGATCGCGTTGGTTTGTCATTGAGTTTTGTACGCACTTTTTCATTCTCTTTTGAAATCATCCAACGTGTCGTGATAGAAAGAAAACGGAAAAAGTAACTCAAAAGCGCAGAACGAATCACTCATTTGGGGTGAAGTGTAAATAATTCAACACAGACACAAAGCAATCCTGCGATCCATGTGCCAACCATGTGCAGCGCTTGTAGGCTTATGCGTAGACTCATGTTGTTGTTGTTTATGTCATTTTATTTATTAGTGTTGTTGTAAAGCGTGTCGTCTGTCGCACGCAATGTGCCGCTAAATGACATAATGAACTGCATTATTTATGCGGAACAATGGAGCGAGCCACACCGCAACAACAACAACAACAACAACAAGAACAACAACAGCAACAACAACAACAAGAAGAAGCAGCAGCAGCAGCAGCAGAAGTGTAATAACAACAATAATAAAACCGTTGACATTTCACTTATGGATGATGTCACATCTGGCAGTAACCGCCGTTGCACATTTCCTGCCTTGCCAGTGTCATTTGCCACTTAAGCCGCAGTTGCCGCAGTTGCCGCCTTGCACTTGTCTCTGTCCCATAGTTCGTGTGTGTTTATTCGTCTTCGGCGTCTGCTTGGTGTGGTGTACTTATAGAAATTAAATAATTACCTTTGATTATGCCGCTTTTGTTGTTGGCTCTCGCTCATAATCCTGGCTTAAAAATTTAATGCTGCAACTGCGTTGTGCCCCTCCTGTGCCCGCTGTGCATGTTGTAAGTTTTCTGCCTCCAGGTGGTTTGACGCGCTTTTAATTGAGTATTTCCGCTGCAATTAACAAGTTTCACCCTACAACGTTGTTGTTGTTGTTGTTGTTGTTGTTGTGTAGTTTTGTAGACAACGAGCAAGCGATTCAGGCTTAATGCTACAGGCCATTAAACGTGTTGACTGTAACACTTTGCGGCATCAACACTGGTGGCTGGCGAGCGGCACAGAACTGAGTAGAGCAAACAATGCATTGCTCGAATTAATTATTTTATGTGGTGCGAGGATGTGGTGGGTGATAAGTGGTAAGTGAATAAGGCATGAGTTTGAGTTGAGATGAACACGGCTTAGCTGCTGTTCTTGCCACACAAATGGCGCTTGCGACTAAAAGTATAACTTTTTTAATTTCCGCTTCTAGTGTGGCAACACTGATAATGTTAATGTCGTCTCGAGTTTTTGTGTGTGTGTGTGTGTGTGTGTGTTGTGTTTTCGACAAAATTTATTTGCAATGCCAAAAGTCATGTTGCCGCTAATTTGCTTGTTGCAAGTGCCATGCTGCCGGTGCTTCTTCCGCTGCCAGTGCTGTTGCACTGTTCCTGCTCTTTTTTCGCATCGTCTGTTGCAGACATCTATTACCACACACACACACACACACACACACACACACACAAACACAAACACACACACATAGACAACGCAGGCAACACTTTTAAGCATGAACGCGCATATGTTGCTGCTGCTTCTGCTGCTGCCTCCTGCCGCCTCCTGCCACGCCCTCGTTACGCTCATGTTGCATGTTGCCGGTTGCAAGGAAATGCCAACACATTTATTTTCATAAAGCGCACAAATTTTCTTTTGCATTCCCTCAAATGCAGTTGTTGTACGTGCGTGTTGTTGTTGTTGCTGTTTTGTGCCTTGCAACACGCAAAGCGTTTTGTGGCATGTCGTTTGCCAAAGATGCCGACGCTACGTTGGCTCCTTGTTTTTTGTTCTTGTTTTTTTTTCTGCCTTTTTTAGTTGAAATTTATTTCACCTGTAGCACAGACGACATTTCGACTACTGCAGCAGGCCCAAACAGCTTTGCCTTGCCCCCACGTCCCACCGCATTTTGTTGCAACACAGAAATTATGCACATTCGATACGATTCTTATTGGTTTGGATACGCTTTGCATTGCGTGCAACACAGAAAAATGTTGCAATGTGCTGAGAGTCATGTACTTCGACTTGCACACGATTTGGTCTGGCTTTGACATTGACTGAGTGAGGGTCGCGCATGCAACGGTATGGCGTAGAAGAGGGCGTGGAAATCGTTTTACGTTTTATGTACATAATTCAGTTTTGTGAATTTTTTACAGTTAGCAACAACTACAACTGCAACGAACGACACGCAAGGCTGTAAGGAAACGAGTGAGTGAGAGCGAGAAAGGTGTAGCGCGTAAGTTGGAAAAGTATGGGACGTCGACTATGACGTCTCTCACATTCAATTTAAACAAGTCTCTCTAATAACCATAATTTTTGTGCGCTTCCCTATCTCCTCCAGATCTGCTTCATACGCTCCTCACACAATTCATAGAATTCAAGCTTGCAACAATGTTGCTTAATGTGTTGGTTTACCCCGTAGTATTATAATAATTTGATGTATGGATCATAGAGGGGCAGGCTGGGTTGTGTGCCTCACAGAGACACTGAGACAACATTCCTAAACGAAACATGTTGCATGAGGCTACAATGAAGTCTTTGTGCGCTCCGCTCCGTATATTCATTGAATTGATATTGTTAGGAGTGAATCCAGGGTGGAATGGATTTGAGAATAGAATTTATTTTTATTTATTTATTTATTTATTTATTTTTTTTTGACCAAATATTAAACGCATTGCAATTGTGTTGTAGTTGAAGCCCTCAAAAGTTGTTTGTATTTTTATTTTTTTAAATTATATTTTTTTAGCGCATAAGAAGTCGATAATATCAGACGCCCATTGAACGCATCGACTTTGTGACTACTTTGTTGCAAATAACTTTGTCTGCCATCGGCTTTCTGCATCAATGCCACGCCTCGGCACGCCGTCAATTTCTGCTATTCCTACTCCACCAAACCCTCTATTACCACATTGCCACCATCATCGTTCAGACTGCTTAACTGCATTTACCAACGATCGCGTTCGATTTCCGTTGACCAATTCCGATGTTCCTGTTATGTATTGTGGTTGTTGTTGTTTTTTGCATTTGCTTTTGTGTTGCTGCACTGTAATTCAAAAAAATTGTGTTGTTGTTGTTGGCAACTTTTTACAGAAAGACGCTAACTCATCGTCGTTGTTGTTGTTGTTGGTGCTGCTATTATTGCTACTCATATTGACAGTAATTCTTATTGGTCTTTACTCTTCTTACTGCTGTCTTGTGCTTCGTTTTCTTCTGCTTTGCTGCGTTGTTTTTTATTTCTGGCATTGCGCTGATGACTATCGACAACAACTTGAAGTGCACAACAACAAACATAAAAAAAAACCAAAAAAAAACAACATCGACACAAATTGAAAGAAACGCCTGCTTTTTTTCCTGTGCGAGTTCAGCAGATATTTGCTATTTTTGTATCCTTTTTTTTTGTATTAGTCTCGTATGTTTTTTTTTTTTTTTGGGAAATTATTTTTTATTTATGCACATTCTTTTATTTATGTTTGTTTGCATGAATTGACAGTTTCCTGGAAGCGTTATTGACTCATTGGCAAAATTTCGTTATTGTTGCAATCCCATTTTAACAGTAAACTTTTCTCATTCGTTTCTTCCTTCCGTCGTTTGGGATTTTTTATATTCATTTTATTGCATTTTATTGTGCTTTATGTTGTCGTAGTCGTTGAGCGTCATAGAATATGAAAGAGTTTAAAAGTTTCAAGTCTTTTCCCTCCCTCCTCATTCTTTGGCATTAGTTTGTGTATGTGTGCTGAAGTTGCGTGGCTCAAGTTTTGTATGCTATGCTGTGCTATACGGTACTACTACACTGCTGGATGCGTGTTAGGTCCAGTCGGTGCGGGTGTCGAAGTGTTAGGGGGCGTGTATAGTTTTCAAGCAGCAATTACTTTTGCCTGATTTATCCGAGAGTATGGCGACAAAAACGTAGATATAATCTTTTTTGCGCAGTTTATAGCTGCTTGCTGCCACTTCTACTGTCACACAGTTGCCGATGTCGACTCTATTCAGTGAGTACTCTTCCATTGGGCGAAAAGAGGAAGCTTTTAAGTAAGTTGCAAGTTTGCGATTGTTGAGATTGACGGCGATTTAAAGCGATTTTATGAACTTTTTCTTTTCTTTTACTTCTCGTTCTATTTGCTACGCTCTAAGAAAAAGTTTTTCTAGTTTATTTAAGGCATGATGGGGTGAATTTAAAACACTTTATTCTTGTAATTGAGCTTGCTGTTATTGTTGTTGTTGTGTTTAATTGCTGCAGCTTAGTTTTAGTTAACTTTTGGAGTGGAGTTGTTAAACATTTTTCCTTTCGTTTTTGTTAGGCTGTGGAAAGTTTATCGAACGGTTTGCATTCACATTCGTAGTGTGCTACATGCGACAATGACAGTTGCAGATTAAGGAACACATTTATTAAATGGAGAAAGACATGCAAATAAACAAGCAATTATAATTGGGATTGTTTCAATTAAATAGAATACAAAGTGTTGCCAATTGCACAATTGTCGGCATTTGGAGCGAGGAACAAATTACAAAAAAAAAAAAATTGATATAAATAGAAATGTTTTGAGCTCGTAACCTAAATACAAAAATGCAGCTGTGTAATGAGTAAGAAGAAGAATTACAACAACTGAAGTCATAAAGAACATTGTAAAGGTAGCTAATATGAATAGGAGACAAGGCAACAATCAAAACAAGAAACTGATCCTTTTGAGGGCAGAGCGCATTTGAGCGAGTGAGTATGTGTGTGCATGTGTGTGTGTTCCTGTGTGAGAGCATCAAAAAGCAGAGCAAAGCTACCCAACAAACCTCTTCCAAGATTTTTCTAAGGCGCACATTATTACATTTTGAGCTTAAAAAGGAGCATTAAAGAAGATATTTTTCGTTCTATGAAGGTCAACTGATAAGTGTCTCAGTGAAGACTTTCAAAGGAGAAATTTAAGTTTAGTTTAAGATTATATAACTTTTCATATCGTTTTAGCGGTTTATACAAGGTTACGGCGCAAAAGTAATGTCAAAATGTAAATTAGTCGCCAATTTTGTCATAAATGAAAAAAGGGGCTCTTTTCTAATAAAGTGTTTATTTGAGATGTAAAATTGATGGCATGTAATTTCAAAAATATTATGTAGCTTGAACGGCCACCTCCTCAGTTGATGCACTTAATCGTACTCTTCTTACAACATGTTGAATTGTTGCTCGCGAAACACGTGGCTGTCACCCAAAGAGTCGCTTAAGGAGATTTCGCTTGTTTAAAACAGCAGGCTACAAGAATTTGTCAAATAAGCAGTAAAAATAATTCCAAGTTCTTCAGGTGTGTATCGCTCCCTGGCTTGTTGACAACTAATGCTCCATCTGTCTACTAAATAAATCTGAAAACACAGAGGCATTTGACGCCAACTGCAAAAATTTAGGCACTTAACATTATGACATTACTTTTGCGCCACCCTGTATAATGTTTAATATTTCGTTTAAAAAAAAAAATAATTAAAAAAATTCTAATTAAAAAACTTAGATTTTATTTTGAATTTAAAAAACTTCCGTATTGTTCAACCGTTTGCTTTAAGATTATTTTAAGTTTTCTTCAAAGAATTTGAATTTAAGAAACTTTAAAATATGTAATTGTGTAAGATCCCAGACCCATTCAAATTAAGGTTCTTTTATGAGACTTCATAATGTAGTACATGTAATGTATGTATGTATGTGTGTATCCTAATGAAACCTCTCCTCGACCGACTTCATAATCGTATGTCATTTTTACTCACAGGAAATTGTTTGCTGGGCAAAAATGTAACAGCAACAAAAACACAAGCACTGATCGCTAGGGAGAGAGAAAGTTTGCCAAATGGTTTGTTGATGTGTTCCTCAGAGAGATAGAGAGAGTTGGGAGTATGTATGTATACATCTGCTGCAGCTGTTGATAATAGCAATGAGCAGCAATAACAACGAAGAGAGTGCGAGCAGTGCAACAGAAACAGCAACAACAAAAATCAAAAAACAAAAGCATTGGCAACTGAACTATTTTATTGTTGCTGCCTTCGAATGCTGCTCTGAGCGTAACAACAAAATTAATAGTGAGAGGGATTTGTATCTTGGGAGAGTTGAGCTGTGTGGTATGCGCTATGCGATCTTACAATTGCTTTGAATGCGATACGAACATGCAAAATTGGCTTAGATGCTGCAACTATTGCTGTCTCATGCGGCAGCAATCGAAGGCGATGCCGTTGTAGTATAGCCTTGCCGGGTGCGCAGACAGAGGAGAGTTCAGCTTAGAATCGAAAACATTTGCACATTCATAAATTTAGCGTTGAAGTGCCCAAAGCATCAAACAGCAAGCGGCGAACAACAACAATAACAATGACAGCAGACAATTGTTCCAAGCAGCTGTGGGTCGTTGCCGCAAGCGCTGGTATCGCGGTCGTGTGGCAGATAACATTTGCATTTCTTTTTTATTGTTGTTGTTGTTGTTGTTGTTATTGTTATTGTTGCATCTTTTATGGAGCGAGGCGATATAAAAAAGAGTCTCGAGAACGTCGTCATTAAGCGATAAATTATCGGCGTTGCAATGTTGCTGCCGAAAGTGTGCCACATACCACAGCGGCTGGGGGTAAACATGGCTGTCTGTGTCGGAGTGTGTGCATCATGTGGCAGCATCTCTTCGTCGGAAAGAAGAAGAAAAAATTTTAATTTGTGAAATTCCATGCTTATCAATGCGCGCATGCAGTTTGTGCAACGCCGATGCGGTTGCAGATACGTTGCCAATGGCAACCAAGCAGAGGCAGATATACGAGTATAGCAGAGGCTGCTTGCAATTTATGCAACTTTCTTATTGCTTGCCTGCCACACTGGCTCACATGCACACACAAAGCAATGACTTTACTTCTCCTTCTTATTTGACGTCTTCTGCTTCTTCTTTTTTATCACCACCCATTTCCCTGCTCACCCTACTCATTTGCATTCTAATAGCAGCGTCATCATTTGTGGCCGCTGTTTGTTGCTGTTGCTGTTGGTGTTGGTGTTGAAGATCAGCTATTGCCACTACTGCAACACCGTCGTCGGCGTTGACTTGGAATGCGTTGCAAGAATGTGACCACCGCGCTACACTACACCACACCACACCACACCACACCACACCAAACCAAGCCATAGCATGCCTTGCCACACTGTGAAAGTATGCAAATTTCGCAAAGGCAGCACAGCATCTCAATCGTAAAGAGGAGGCAACTGCTGCAACGCGGGTGTGCGTTTGGCGGTGGGTAGCTTGCTTGCCGGTGTTGTATGCAACCAGAACTTGCTACAGAGTTCGTTTGGCTGGTTGGTTAGTTGGTTGGCTGGCTGGATGGCTCGCCTGGCTTGCCTGGCATTTCTTGTCAAACAGCATTCAGGCACGATTCTGGGAAATATTTGCCAACAACTCTATGCGCCTCTCTACTTCCCTCCTATCGACAGCTTCATAGCTTATTGTTGGTATTTCTTTTTTATTTTGCATCTTTTCCCTTTTTCTTTTCTTGCCTCAAATGCTTTTCTTTTACTGCCACTGCCAATGCTGCGGCTTAGTTTACTCGTTACCATCGTTCCGGCTTTCCTTCCCCATCGTCAGTTGACGCTGTGCTGTGGTGTCATCTGAAATGTTGAGTCTTCGGTTACGTTAACATTCGAGGAGGCTGACTTGGGTGACTTGCATTCAAAGCTGAGTGTCAAATTGGGTTTCAGTTTGCTTTGATTGGGTTTGGAATTCCTCCTCCTCCTCCTTTACCTTATACCATCACTATTGTCGACTGCCGCTTCTCCTGTTGCAAATTCACTCATGCGTAGCACATTTGATTTTCTGGCTGCAGTTGGGTCCCATTGTGTAATGCTCAAGTTAAGCCTCAGTTTCATAAAGCATTCCATGAAGCATTTGAAGGTCGCTTCTCTCTGCTCCATGTTTTTCTTCTGTCTCTGCTAATGACATTTAAGTCAGCCACTCAAGGCTTCCGTCTTCTTTGTTTCATCTGAAGAAGTCGTTTATTTTGCGTGTGTCACGCTCTGTAATCCTGCAAGTCCGGCTGTGTCCGTGAGAGAATGAGGTGTTCAAATATTCGCTTGCGTTAAATTGTCCAACAGTGCGTATTGCTAATCGTTGCAAATAAAAATTACAACACGCAATTGAACTCAAGTGAATTGAGTTGTGACGACGGAGGGGGAGAATGAGTAATGTTGGAATTTTTCAATAAGAAAAATAAATTATAAAAAAAGAAACTCGTAGCAACTTGTCATCTTTTGTGAAATACTTTGGCCTCCATGTTTGTTAGTACAAGTTATGGGTTCGCAGTTCCAGCGTAGAGTTTGAAAATCTATATCATTTAAACCATCACACAGAAAGTAAAGGACCGCTCCTTTGGAAATGTCGTAGTTCAGTGGTGGTCAGTCAAAGTGGGACATCTAGTGTATTCTGGTCCCTAGAATCCGTAATCTTTTTTAGATATAGAAACAGAATGGATCGTTCCTCATATGTAGAACCTGGAAGAAACATCACCATGGAATCCGAAGACAAGCCTATACCTAAAAGTTTTCCGAAAGAACAAATCATTTCGTTCTTATTTGTGTTTCGTGTCTTTGAAGCATATCAGGCTGTATACTTAGAGCAAGAGGCTTAAGCGCCTTCACCCTAATGACCTTTGGTACACGGGCGCTTATGTCAAATTTTGTTGTCTTTGTCGAACATTTTCTCTGTAAATTGGCGTAGACTCAAAGTCATCTACCTCCCATAGTCGGCATAAGCTCCATTGATGGGTCAACACGAATTTAATCCTTATGCCTCTTCTAAAGGATGCTGACAGAGAGAGCACTTCCTTTGTATTATTTGCTAGAGGTATAGATCGGATTTTGGGAAATGATATTTTGCCTCTTCGTTAGAGCTTTCTTATTCACCCTCTCTTGAGAGCATAGGCTCTTCTATCTTACTCTGTTGTGTGCTGTTGTTATTTTTGCACCGTTCCATGTACAGTTGTTCGCTATTAGCTCGCGGTCGATTGCCGCCAGATGATTTTAGTTCGACCGCGGCTTCTACTTCCTTGCAAATTCCAAGCAAGCGCAAATTCTCGTAATAGATTTCGGTGATCTTAAAGTGTGACCTACCCATCGACATTTTAGCCCTTTGATTTGCGTCTATATGAGTTTCTCGTTTGTTGTCCTTCAGAGTCTGGTGATTGTGATTGTTGATGAAGATTTGGGTGATGGAATTGAAGACTAGTCATGATTCACTTTCATACAAAAGGGTTGATGCGTTGAATACTCACAGCTGGGAGATATCCGAGCTTGCCCATAGCAATTGCAACCATCCGAAGGCCGTTCTTGACTTGTTCAAGCTGTTGTAGGCATTCCGTTCGGCTCCACCGCCTGCGCTGATTTTGCAGCCCAGCTTGCAGAAGCTATCTACGAATTTCATCGACCCCTGTTCCAGGAGTTTACCCTCTGGTCTTAACCTTAATCTTCACGGTGCTGACGTACATATTTTCCTTATTCTCCTTATTTTAATCTTCGCTTCTATTCGAATAAAGTTATCAATACTAACGGGAGACTATGCCTTTTCACCAGGCTCTATCGATCTGTATGTACCGCGTAACGAAGTCCCGTTTATGGACCATTACTCTTTCGAAATGTTTTTTGCTTAATATCTTAGCAAATATTTTAACGGAATTTATAAACTTTAAAAGGCTTAACAGGATTTCATGGAACTTGTTTGCTTTTTTCACTACCATTGGCCAATGGGCCAACAACAGCGAAACGTGTTAAGTGGCTTTGCAACGTGCTGCAGTGTTGCCAGGAGTGATGCCTTAATTAATTTTTGCCGTTTTATGCTGTCACCTTCTGCGCTTTGCATTATTTCATCTGAAAGCAAAAACAGAGAGGAGCATGAGGCAGAAAGTGAAGAGGGCAGAAGAAAACGTTATCAACAGCGATTAGTTTGGCTTGACTTTTCGGTGGAAAAATGCTAAAGAAAAGAAAAGAGAGGAAAAAACAGACATAAAAAATTATTTTTTATGCATTCAGAGAAATGTGCATGCCACCGAAATTGTTGTTGTTCTTCTTGTTGTTGTTGTTGTATTTGTTGCTTTGTTATTGTTGCCACAGTCGGGGGCAGTTAATGTTAATGCTATTGTTAGTTTACAAATGGTGCGGCATCAGTCAAGTGCGTTGAAATTTATGCAAACAATGCAATTACGCTGCACTTTGGCGATGCTACGCTGCGGGGCACTGCACTATTCTGCTCTGCTCCGCTGTGCTTTTTGCCCACCCAGCGGCTAAAAAACTGCACGCAGCAATCAGTGAAATTGAGTTGAACCGCTGCGACTGCTGCTGCTGCTGCTGACCACTATTCATTCACTATTCCTTCTCCGCTCTGCTACCCTCCTCATCAACGTTGCGCCGTTATTGCTAGAGGCGTGAAAGACGAATTAGTTGAGCAAGGCGAAGGCGCTCAGTTAGTTAGTGTGTGAGTGAATGAGTAAGTGAATGAGTGGCTAACGAGTCAAAGCAACGCGATCGGCGAGTGAGGAGCATTAAAAAAGTTAATAGCAGTAAGCACGAAAGAGCAAAGTGGCCGAGTCAGTGGGACAGAGAGAAGCGCGATTGGGCGAGCGCTTGAGACGCCGTTGGGGTGGCCTTTTTATGATTATGTTTTGTTTAATTTGTGTTAATTTTAATTTAAGCGCTTAATTGTTGTAATTTACAGCTTTTATTGTTGTGTGGTTTTTAATTGTGGCGTCACAAACATCAGGCCGCATGTGCATTAAAATATGCTCAAACCTAATGAGTGGATGATCGATGGTTTAAGCCCTAAGAAATGGAATTAGTTAAGAAGGAGATACATATGTAGATAAACAATTATAGGAACTAAAATAAGAAAATATGAAAATGCCTAATGGATGGTGGCAATATTCATAATGCAATGATAAAGTCGAAGGCAATTCTAGTGTCTAGTGTCCACCGGTTGGTGAGAAAATGTTATTTTAAATTGAGGGAAAAAGAAAATTGATATGGACGCAGAGACATAATAAAGGAAGAATGAAAGAGTTAGGGAAGGATAACCCCCTTTGGTGGTAACTAAAGTGATAAAAACTATATTTTTTCTCTCTACTTGGAGCAACCAAGAAACAAACGGCGTAAAGCCTTATGTTTATGGCCATGTGAATAGAAAATCTTTATGTTTATTTAGGGTTTGACTGCATAATAAGAAGTGGTTCTTTGTTGTGGTCCATTAATTTTGTCTTAGGACCGATAAACTCCCCATGAGTTTAACTTGTGGGTTTTATTTTAGGGTTGGAGGGCAGTTTTTCGGAAATAAATACGCTTGGACAAGCAAATGTCTCCAAAAAAGAGAGTTGTTACATATACATATGGTAAGTCTATAGTATAGCATAGTATAGTATAGTGTAGTATAGTATACTATTATAGACCAACCAATAATTTGGGCCCGAACTGATCCCTATATACACTTCTTAAGAAACAAAATCCAGCGGTCATCACGATCTATTGATCCCGGATGACTTATTATTCGTCGGCTTCAAGGAGATATTAACAAAGAAGATCAATGGAAGTTTATTATATAAATACAACATCGTGGCACCCATAAAACGGTCTACAATATAACTCTTAAAGCCTAACCCAACTATCGAAAGTCGTGTACTGTGTATTTTAAACTACCTAGTGTTCTCCCAGAAGTTGAAATTCAACCACTATAGCGATAATACGAAACAGTTGATTACGATTTATTTAAATCTCAAATCTTTTTAGAACACAAAATTGTCAACATGACCCAATAATATGAGGAATACATAGACGTTCCATTTCTATTGTTCCCACATTTCTCTTTCTCTTTACATGTGACATTGTGTAGTAGGTGTGTCATTTCCTTGTAGTTGTGTTTGTAAGAACTTTTATCTGTCTTTACACCCATAATATCTAACTAATTTTATTAAAACTTATATTGTGCACATCTGCAAATAAAAACCTATTGAATGGTTATTTTGTATCAAAATCGATTATATGGTTTAGGCGTAAAATGATGGTAAAGAAAATGTCTTGGCCTAATTATATATATAGATTCTTCAGGCACTATAATACACATACTAATATTCGCACACTTTTTTCTATTCTATTACCAGTTGCCGCTGCCACTGTTAACTCATCCATATCGAAGCCATTTCTACAGATCGAAAAACACGCAATAACAAGACTGATTATCACCAAGCCGCATTTGCCGCATTTTCTCTCATGCATTGCAACCATAGAAGAGATATACTACTATCAGAGTGAGTAGATAATGCTATACTCTCTCTCTCTATTTTCCTCTGTCTATCTACCTCTCTCACTCTATCTCTTTCGTTAGATGAAACAAAATACTATTACACGTGGTTCCGCAACGGGGAAGCTATTGTACATCCGATCTTGCGCCGGAATGATTTCTTTGTCTTCGCAAATGGCACGCTGCATCTGCCGCCTAATGAGCGCTCTAGCGGCGTTTACCGTTGCAAGATCAATGCGGACGAAACAGCTGTGCTTTCGGAGAGCGTTACGGTCGAGTACCCAGGTGAGCGTATCATCCCTATTACTTTTTCACTTTGCCTTCTGTACTGATAATCTTTTTCTCAATCTCATCGGCCAGTGTTGAAACGTAGTACACTCAATGGCCAATCGGCTTATAACATCAGCGCCTATATTGGGCAACCACTCACACTCAACTGTCCCATGGTGAGCGTACCGCCGGCGAATATTAGCTGGTCCTATGGCAATGCCACGCTGCCATCGTTCAATGACAACAGGCGAGTAAAGATCAATGCTAAGCGAGCAATCGAAGGATGGGTTGAGCTGCAACCGCAACCGCAACCGCACCCGCACCCGCACCCGCACCCGCACCCGCACCCAGATTGTTCTGCCTGAGTGCTTTTTATGATTTGAATTAATGGAGAGAAGAGAAGAGTGTTAATCCACAAATTTATCTAATTACAGGTTTCTTCTACTCAGCAATGGCAGCTTAGTCTTGAAGCAGCTGACAGCCAAAGATGCCGGCAAATATAAGTAAGTAGCAGTCGGTCCCTTCGGTAATTAGTGCCACTGCTGAACATCTGAGTAGATTTGTTTAGTTACACATTTAAGGCAATTTTACGAGCGCCTGATAATGTTGAACATCAACACCTCAGCCTTTTTTCTGTGGCGTATAAAGAGCTGCCTTTGTTACGCTATGCTGGTCAGTCTAATTGGCTGCTCTAAGTTTTGTAGTGTATCGCTTTCGCTTGGTACTAAAAGAGCCAGGAATGCCTGAAAATATGCAACTGATTAACACTTTTTGCTTGGGTCTTAAATTTTGCGCTCGAGTAACAACAATAATTGGCACACAATTAGCATACCATAGAGGACGGTCCACTTAGGAGGGTGCTGATCGAAACACTTTGTTTTTTGAACGTCCTGTCTTGTCTTGTCTTGTCTGCTTGTCTTGCTTGTCTTGTCCACTTATTATATTGAGACATTTTGACATTGTTGTTGCAGGTGCCAGGCTCACAACCAGTTTGCCGTGAAGACACATCGTCAATTCATCTGGACACTGCTGGCGTTGGAGACATTGGAGGGCGCGCATGTGCAGCCACCGGGCGCACAGCTACTGCCCTATCTGCAGAATGTGACACAGTATATACCTCAGGGTGGCTTGCTACATTTGATGTGTCATGCGCTCTCCGATCTGGTGCCGATTGAGTGGTGGTACCAGCGCAGCTCAACAAAGGATAAACTCATCCAATTGCGCAATAACAGCGCCTTGCTGGAGTTGTACGATGTCCGTGTGCCAATGCATGATGGTTTCTACAGTTGCGTCACGCCGCATGATAAGCAAACATTTCGCGTTGTGGTCACTACGCCGCCCAATATTACGGAGCAGTTGCGCGTCTATGAGGGTCTCATTACGGGTTCGGTGACATTTACTTGTCGCTCCGAGGGCAATCCGAAGCCGTCGTTGAGCTGGTACCACAACGGTGCGCCATTAAATAGTTCCTATACACGCTACATCAGTGGCAATGATCTGTACATACACTCCTTCGATCCCGACGAGGATGGAATATATCAGTGCTTTGCGCGTAATGTTGCCGGTGAGACTTATACGGCCGGCGAGATACGCTACAGCGGCAAGGGTGAGCAACTGCAGGAGAATCCGTTGCAGAATATACGTTGCTTTGCGCATAGCTTTAACACGATCAATGTCACCTTTGACAGTCGTACCATGGAGGTGGGTAGTCGCCAAGCGGCACATGATAGGGAAGTGTGCTTGTTGCTATATAAATATATTCAACTTTCTTTCCAGTCGCTCTTCATTGTTCATCTGGTGACGAGTAATCCACATCGTTGGATCACACCATTCTCGCCGATGAAACTGAATCACACTTCTTATGTCATCATATCGAGCTCTTTGCCCGTCTATCGTCCATTTCAGTTGATCACGCGTAGCCTGTTCCCAACGTCGGAGACGCGAGCTGGCAACAAGCCACTACAGCAGACTATACTCAGCTCATTGCGCAGCCCGGCGGTTACCTGCTGCACGCAAGGATGTAAGTTGGCTCATTAACTCTCCACCACTCTTGTCAGCTACTATAAGCCGCGTCTTTTCCCCTCATCAGTACTACTCCATCTCGTGCATCTCGGCAATGACACTTTCGTCACTTGGTCTCAACCGGAGTTGGTTATAAAAAAGTATTTCGTGCTACAATTCTCCATTAACTACACGCACCCACATCCACAACAACTGTTGGAATATCCTTTAACCGGCACACTCGAGCACGTCGAACTTGAGCCAGATGATGTGCTCAGCAAACTAACAAGCATTGAATCATTGGAGCCAAGCGCTGCGCAGCAAGTGCTGCGTCGCGCTGAGACTAGCAGCGGCGTGGCGGGTAACGAAGCGATCGCCGATGACGATCAACTGGAAATGGCCGGTGACATCTTCAGCGTTGTGGTGCCGGCCAATGTGACGGGCGTACTCATGCAGAACTTTACGAAAATCAAGCTGCGCGTGCTCATCATTACGACGGAGAATGAGAACCTCAGACAGAATTGGCGCTATGTGCAGTGGAAGACTGTGAGTAAATTGTACTGTTTTTTCTTCTTCTTTTTTAGTATTAGGTGATATAAGAAGTATGCGCTTTTTTCTCACTACATGGTGTTGATAGGTTTTTAATAAAGACAAAAGTTATATTGATTGCCAGACCAGACTCTGAAAAAGCCGAGAAAACGGTTTATACGGAAGAGCGATCAGAATTGGCCAACAAAAAAAACCGCGGATACTTTTTATATCACCCAGTATTATGTTTTTTTTTGTGTTTTTTCGCCCATTGTCATATTACGAGCGACTATCATAACACCAACTGCTTTTTCTGCCCTACAGATTGAAAACGACACAACGGAGCAATCGAATACACCCTTTCACTTGACCATTGTCGAGTCACGCCTGTTGATGTTTCACTTTCTGGATAGTTTTAATGAATCGTGCGTTCAGATCTGTTATCTGCAGATACAATTTCCGATCATACGGAAGGAAGAGCCCGTCTGTCTACATCGCCGTGTGGAGAACTCCTTGCTGATGCTCACACGTCTCGAACCCAATAAGCGTTATCGGCTGCACTTCTCCAGTTGTGAGACGCAAATATTCTACGGGCAATTGGATGTGCAAACGTTGCCGGATCGTAAGTTACTTAGAGATCGATAGAAATCAGTTTTAAGCTGGCCATACACGATCAACACGCTCGTGTGATTCGCTCGTGTTTGGAGGCATGTTCGTCGTGTATGGCGCTGTTGACGAGCCGATGTTCGTGAAAAATTTCGAATTTCGTTGATTTTCATAAGGGAATCTCACGATCATCTTTAATACATTTTTTTTTTTGTTGTTGACTGCAGCACCTGGCACTATCAGCAATCAACGCATTATAAGGCACAACGGTTTGAAGCTCGTCTGGGATCCACCATTACAACCGAATGGCCGCGTGCACCACTACAACATACTCTGGACGCTGGGCAATGTGACGCACGAGGCGAACGTGTTCGAGTGCAGCGAGTGCTTCTATAAGGTTGGTTGGTTGGTTTGATATTTGCACCGGAATAATCACTTGTAATGCTGATTTACAGTTCCCGAATATTTCGGAAAACGCCAAGATCAATGTGACTGTACGCGTTGTCGGCGAAACCGGCGTCGGTGCACCGATCTTTATTGATTTGCGTAGCATAAATCATCATTCGCTCGAGATCGAACGCCCAAATACAAATTCTGAGGTCTACAGCGGCATTGCCATCGGTTCGCTGCTCTCTGGTTTGTGCGTCTTTTTCTTTGCTCTGTTGATTATCTTCCAGCGGCGACGTTTCAAGGCGCGTCAGCAGGGTCCAACACATCTTAGTACGCCAACGGATATACATTTTGGCAATCTGAGCAATCCGGGCATTCCTTGTGACAGCGCTGGCGGTCTGAGTGGTAGCACCCTACAACAGGATTGCCATGAGATGCAAACACTCATACCACGGTCTCGCTACAATATTGAATTGCTGCCCGACCAGCCGATTGTATATCAGACGACACAACTGCCAAATGGCAGTGGCAACGGTAATGGCAACGTGACACGACAGCAACCGCAGCAGCAGCAATCAGAGCTGCAGCAGTCAACTCTTCAAGACTCCTACATTGGCATGCACAATCTCTCGCAAATGCCGCTCTGCCATAGTTCACCGGATCGACGTCCTTTGCCGGAAGAGGCCTCATCCAAAGCGTTCTTCATCGCTTTCAAGCACACGCCACCTAATACGGTCGCCGCCAATGCCAACACAGCCTCACAGGCCGCACAGAAACAAAGTTCCTTATTGAATGCCAACACAAACGGTAGCGGCGGAGTTGGTGGTGGTGGTAGTGGTGGTAGTGGTGGTAGTAGTGGAAATAGTGAGTGCGTCGTGCCACCCAATTCGCTGCCATTGATTTCGACGGTTCCTTACATCAGCAGCGCACGACGCAGCGGCAGTTTGAGCAGCAGCGGCAGCAGTAATGGCAGCAAAAAACATTTCCACCACACAAATTTCCCAAGGCATTCGAATTCCAACGATGGCATTTGTTTGCTCGCCGAAGAGGAATCTGCAGCCACGCTGACACCGACCTCTGAGCATGAAGTCGTGGGTGCGGTGATTACGAATGGCTTCAATGTGGCGGCAGCAGTCGAAGCCGTGAACAGCAATGAGCCAACAACAAGCAAAGCATCTTTGAATAACAACTTGGCGAGGCAAAGGAATGAACCAACACCAGAAGCAACAACAACAACAACAACAAAGCCAAACAATCGTGAGATGAATGCTCACGGCAACAATGCTTCATCCATAGTTCCTGCCATTGGCCATCAACCAGCCACGTCTGCAACGCAACAGGCGAAACTTTGGCCCACTAATGTGCCGAGTGGGCTTACGCAGCGACGCTCCAACGTCGATCCGAATGGTTGAGAGCTGTGTTATTTCAAAATAACATTGAAGAAAGAAGAGAAAAGATAATTCACATTAAACAAAGAAAGTATTCTATAATGCAACTAACAAACATTCGCAGGGTCCAGCATTACAACCCACGTAACCCAAAAACATTCCATAGCAAGTGAACAAGATAAAGATAGAGGGATAGAGAAAGAGAGGAAGAGAGGAACAGAGGAACAGAGGAAGTTGTTTTACATGCGCCCAAGTAGCAGTTTAGCGAAAGTAGGGAAACCCCCTACAAGCGCTAGATGACATACGATTAAGTAATACAAAAATGTATGCTAAAAATTGTACATTTTATAAATGTGAAGCTAAATGAAAGTTGATCTATTTGAATAAGTGACAAGTGACGATCATCAAGATCGGAGCAAGAGCAAGCGCATTGGTTTGCCAGAGTTGTCAGCTAACTTGATTACGAAAATATTTAAAGCGATAAGTTTTTATTATATTTTCACTCAAATATTTGCTTAGTAATTGTTTAGCTTTGTTTTTGTTTAATTGAGGCTAATTATTTTTTAAATAAAACAGCATTTTTTTAAGCTTAGCAGCGTAGTATATATATATATATATATATATTTTGCTTATTTATCTATGTATTGTTAAAAAAATAGTAAGAACAAAGCATTTTTCATATGAGTTCAGTCAGCAATTAGTGAAAAAAAATAACGATGATCTGTCCAATTCACACACATTCACACACAAGCACACACACATACAAAATACAATAGCCCAAATATATATAAACATATATATCTACACACACACAAAGCAATATTCACATACACAAAAAGTGTTCAGTAAATATCCATAAATAATTTTCTCTATTTTATGTTTAACCGTTATATCAAATGTACCTGATTATAATCATTTTGCATTTTATACTTTATTCTACAATTTTTTCCTTCTTTGGTATAACAAAAAGTTACAGAAAGAATGAAAAAGCATAATGAATATAGTAGATACAAAACTTGAGTTGGAACACAAGTCCATAGTATTTTGAACCCATATAGCATATTACACAACACACAACACGCACGTAAATTGGAGCACGTTCCAAAAAATAAAATAATAAAAGAATAATAAAAAATAAATAAAGAAAAAATTCAAAACAGGGACCGTTGCATTCAAGACTCCAATAGATATCTAGAACAAATTAAACATGAAGATAAAATTAAATAAAAATGCAAGAACAAAACAAATTAAAGTGATGAATATTAAAAACAAATCGAATCTGATTCAAACAAAAATGTTGGCGAAATTAACTTTCAGCTGTCGGTACAAATAAGTTTTGAGCGTTTATCTGCCGATATGACGTTTCACATTTGAAAATTTCATTCACAACTTACTGCACTAACCGCCGCCCTATTCGCAAAAATCTTTTTCACATTTAAAAGAACTGTTATCGTTAAAAACCTTACAGAAGTTCTGCTAATGGAATTTTGTTCAATAATCACCTTTGCGCTGTTTCTTTTAATCGAATCGTGATAGTTGTGAACTTACATGACTTCAAAACTTGGTAAAAAATAAAAAAAATAATAATAAAAAATAAATAATATTGAAAATAACAAATTAAGGTTCGATAACACATAATAATAAGCGGAAACTTGATTGTGTGACTAAACATACAGTCAATGTTCCCTATAAAGAACTTTTATACAACAAAGCTCTCCCTATTACGAATTTCAAGTACGCATAATTTCTGTATAACGAATTTTCCGTATAAATAAGTGATTTTCTGCTCCCGTATGGATTCGCTGTAGGGAAGTTTGGCTGTAAAAAAAAAATTACATAATCAGTCATGGATGTCTAATTGAATTAAAATTTCGGAGCCACTTTGGCGTCGAATTTACTAGAAGTAAACATTTTAAATCTTGAATTCGCCTCTACGAAGTTGTTGTTCAAATTAAGCATAAAGCAATCTGAGTGTTGTTTTCATGAAAATCTGATTATGTGCATATAAGAGGCTTTATATTTAAAGACTGTTCAAGTATTACGTAGGCATTTTTAAAGGTTTCCAATCTTATGTATTTGTTGCTTTTTAATTACTCTCTTGCCTTTTTGGGTTTATATTTCGATTAAAGAAGAGCACAATAAAAAAGCATTCCCTTATATATTCTATGTGTCGGCGATGCTTGAAAATTACCTAAAATACGCTTACTTAATACTTGATCTCACTGATACCAAAAAAATTATAAGCACACAATCAATTTGATTAGCTAATTATGTAATAAGAATTAACCACGAATTTGAAAAATTATATTTAATTGATTTAGTAATTGAAGTTGATGGTCTGATAATCAGCTGCCTTGCAGCTAATTTGCTATAGGCTCCATATAATTAATACCATATAAACAAAACTTCGTAATAGAACCCCTTTATGGCAGCATTAATTTCCTAGTTGATCATTTAAAAACTGAAATAAAAAAAATAATGAGCACATAATCAGAAAAAATTGGAAATTGAATTAAAAACGTCATAAAAATAAAAAAAAGTTTGCAAGAAACACCGTTAAGCTGGCCATACACGACGAACATGCGCGGTTGTTCACTCGAGCAACTCAACAAAACTATAAATTTTACACGCGTGTATGGCCAGGTTTAAACACAATAAATTAAAAAAAATTAAACCAGAATCGATTGAAAATGCAATTATAGTATTTTGATAAAAACAAAGAAAATACGATGCGGTCCCCGTTTTAACTAAAAACACATGCTTAGCCACCAATGAAGGAAAGAAAGATTAGATCGCATTCAAAGAAAATGAAAACCTTTATCCAAAACTGTACCTCGATTGTACAAAAGAAGAAGCACACACACACACACACTAGCACATACATACATAAAGAAAAAAAATTAAAGAAACCACTACTCTGCATGCCCCCAGGAGCCGTTAGAAACCTGCCAAGCAGTCAGTTATTCCTGCACGCCCTCTTCAATGAGGGGCGTCAACTACTTTTTAGGTGTTGAAAGTTGTCTGTAAGAAAAGCTATGAAAAAACAAAAAATTAAAAAGATAAAAGATAAGAAGAAAATGTATTTTGTGAAACGTTGTTCAATGTAAAGTCGATTTGGAGCACCCACACCATATAAGCGAAGGAGCTACCCTTAGATGACGAAAAATAAAATAAACTAAAGCACAGAAAAAATGTATTTGAACGTTTTGATCGGATGTGAAAATGTATGTTGAAACACAACTGTAAACCGTATACGTATTTAGACCTAAGTGCAATACAACTAAACCGAAACCACAAACCCCAAAAAAAAAAAAAACAAATAAATAAATTAAATAAAAACAGAAACAGAAACAACAAAAAGCGAGAGCATTATACAATAGTACCTTGCGAACGTTGCGAGAGAGGCAGAAGCAGAAAGAGGTAGAGCAGATTTTTCTTATTCCGCGGAGGAGCAGATGGGATAGCACAGATTTTTATGAGAAATCTATATTCAACATTTGTGTTCATACTTTTATTTAAAATAGTCTAAGCTTTGTTTTATTAACTGAAGACAAAGAAAATGAAAAAAAGAAATAAATAAATTACAAAAGAAGAAGACAAAATTCCAAACATTGTGTTCCATCTTTGAAGTAAAGGTACTTTTATAGCAGCATTGCAACAAGAACAACAACAAACAAAAAAATAAATATTCCGAAATGAACTCAAAATTCCTACCAGAGTAAAAAAAAAATTTATGCAAACAAAAAAAAAACTTTTATGAAAATGCAAAAACAAATTAAGAAAATAAATTATTTAATTAATTACGCGTATATTAAAGTAAACTAAAATTAAGAACAGAGTATATTAAATAACAAAAAAAAAGAGAAATAAATAAAAATATTAAAATAAAACAGCGATTGCGATCGCCTTGTAAGTGGATGTGATAAATGTTTAAATTATTTAAGCGCATTAACGATAACAACAACAACATTTAAAATATATTAAAAAATTAATTTATACAAAAGAAAAAACAAAAATAATAATTATTGAAAACATGAAAAACATAAAACACATTTGGGGGTATACGCGAAACTGATACGCAGCTTAGCTAGCTAACAAATAAAAAAATATATAAAAAAATGGATTAAAAAATTATTTCAAACACATTAACAAACTTAGATGTCAGATGTACATAAAAAACACACATTTCTAAATTAATTTATATTGGCTTAGGCACGTCATTATTATTTCTAAACACACAAATGTGTCATGCAGTTTACTGTTTTAAGTTTAAAAAAAATTAATAATAATAATAATTGAGCTATTCAAGCACAACTTGCGCATTATTTAATTTATTATTTATTGTTAAATAATCAACTATTTATTAATTTATTAATTAATAATTTTTCAAGCTCAAATATTCGAAGATTTCAGTCGAAACTGCCGTTGCCTATTGGATTTATTCAAGACTGTGGCATTCACCAAGATCTCTAGTTACCAGATCACTAACTAGATACAGCAGCAGACACTACTCAGCTAGATGCGCAACTCAATCCCTTTAACTATCTATGAATTTGCTGGCTGCTGCTTTTCAGTTTACGGAGTGATTGAGCTGCCATTGTGATTTTCTTTGCCAAGTTCGCTGACTGATATAAACAAGGAAATAAATAAATAAATACTAATAACAACAACAACAAAATAAAAAAAATAGAAATGTGCATCTTTGGCTTTCTTATATAAATAGTCCTTCCGGCACAGAACATCGCAGCCGGTTAGCGTTCGAGCTTTCCCAAGCGTTGCTCAATTCGAAACTTGAAGCTTTCGTCGCTGCGAGTTTCTAGTACGCCGGCTAACCGCTTGCGACTTATCAGTACGACACTTTCATCACCCAACACTCACTTCAACTTCAACTCTGTTCATGAAATATAAGACTTGATTATATTGACATAAGCAGGATTCTTTTTGCTTAATGGCATAAATAGCCCTTTAATTTCATTGACTAGATGCTTATTAAAATTTGATTATTGAGTGCTGCCTGGTCTGAAGACAACTGTTTATATTTTTTCTGTGAGATTTTTTAATCAGCCTATCAGTTTCGTGATTACCCAGATTTTATCGTAGCATTTAAGTTTAAAAAAAATAATAATTATTACCTCATAAAGAAAAAGTTTCATTGCCAACTAAATTTATTCGATTGATTGATTTTTATTGGCGCTGCATTGTGGCGAAATTACAAGGTATTTTAAATGTAGTTTACTCGTATAACAACAACAAAATCAAAGAAGAGTAGATATGACAACAGATATGAAAATGAACGAAAAAAAAACCGAACACAATTTTGTAGATTGTAAGCGTGCGTTCTTCTTCAATGTAAGTTTGTGTTAGAGATTCAAATTGGTGGCACAAAACTTCAGGAAACAATATTAAAAAAAAAAAAAATAGATAAAAACGAGAAAAAAAATAATTATAAAAAAGAATTGAATAAACTTTGGAAAATTCAACGTGAAACTCTTTTTAGTTTAAAAGTTCAATGGAATTCAAGTCGTGTTTTTGTTCAGATCAACAGGCGATTCAATTGCAAGCTACAGTAACTGAAATCTTAATACGACGCAGGGCATGTAGTAGAACTGCAAAGGGTCAAACATGACGTTCCAAGGATGTCTAACAACAATAATGGCACGCAACATAGAAACCAAAAACAATGAGGCCAGCGAGACAGAAATTAGGAACAACAGCAGCAACTGTAGCATTGAAATTTATTGAAAAACGAATTGAAAACGGCGGCGCTTGCCCCTCCTCCAACCGCAATGAGACAATGTTAGCACTAAAGCTAATGAATTCTTTAGACCTTTAGCTATCGAGTAGTGCAATTAAATTTTGGATGTAAATAATAGATGTGTATCTACAACACCGAACTGTATACCCATTCAGCATTCAGAATACGCCCTATAACTTAAAATAAAGACGTCAATTCACGTCAAAATATTATATGGAATTTGTGCCTACTTGTAGCAAATAATGTTTTCTTTTGGTGATCACTGATGTATATTCCAATAGACCTCCTAGCAGATTTATTTGCTGCACGACTAACAGGCGAACAGCCAGAAGTACGGAGGCGTGTGCTGATGAGAAGCTTACACAAACGTGTTGAAAGGGTTGTTGGGCATACCGTCTAATACCCAATCTGGAATCATGGCTATGCAGAACTCACAGTAAAGTAAATTTTTGCCTCAATCAATTTTTTAGTGGGCACAGCTGTTTTTACGAATATATGTATAAATTTGGCCACAAGGAGTCCCCACTGTGCACTTTTTCAATGGATGGGAGCAACGTGATATACGCGAGCTGACCGACCGTTTAGCAGTGCTATGATGACTACCTTGAGATACCTTGAAAGGGATCGTAGTACCACAGCTCCAAATAATAGAGCTTATTGCAGCAGATCAGTGAAGAAGTTCGGGTCAGTTGTATAGGTCTTCGAATCGATAAAGCAGTTCAATTTGCATTAGTAGATGGAACAATGTTAAATCTTGTTGCTTCCATTTTCGGATTAGTCGAAATTGAAACCTGTGAAATATTGGAGTCTGGAGCTACTTAGAACGAGGTTTAGCATAGAAGCTTGAAACTTTTTAATATTCTTAATGATAAAAAACAACAACCAAAAATTATTTCCATGAACTGCTCATAGAATTAATAATTACAGGCAAACTTTTCTATAACGAATCCCAACAGAACTAACGAATCACTTCATCATATGGAAAATTCGTTAAGCAGAAATGATGTGTACTTGAAGTGATGTGCACTGGAAAAAGCTGCGTACTTGAAATCATTTCGTAATATGGAGAGATCCTTATATAGAAGTTCACTATAAGGAGATTCGACTGTACAACCAACTTTCTTCGTTTAATCAGTGTACTAGTAGTCTAAGGTGGACATATCTACTGAATAAAAGTTATATAAAAGAATAATTGGCATTGTCATGTCTTGTTTCTCTTCTTTGCTAATGTCTAGCTTTTCAGGTGATTAAATGACTCTTAATTTGTAGCAAAGAGTTTGTATCTTTAATTCTTAAGATGAACATTCTAAAGCCTACTTTCATCTATCGGTTGTTATGTACATTGACTCAATGTAAGAGCCTGTAGAGCATAGGGAATAGTGTATTTATAATATATAATAGGAGAGTACCTCAAATCGATACTGTTGATATGTAGTAGTTTATGAAAATAATAACTTTGTCAATGCAAATTCATCACTTGGTGGCTGATAATATCTTTCTCCAGTTTTTAATGCTGTGCTTATTTGTCTCGGCGGCGGACTTTTCCACAAATAACTTACGGAAATTTCAGTTGTCTCGCTGTAGGACAGGATTTGTGCCACGAAAGACCATCCATTCACTCAACATCAATCAAATTTAATGAGTATTTCTTTTTATTATCAAAGTAACTTCAAAAAATCCGTACAATTTGAATATAAACCTTAGATTTTATAACCACAAAGGTTGTTCTGTTTAATACAAAGTTTCATATATTGTACCGTAAATTCGTATATCTACAAACTATATACTTCTATAATATCTAAAAAAAGTTACGTCTTCAGGTTTCGTTGGTATCGTTTAGAAAGTTGTTTTCATACAAAAGTTCAGCCTTTCAAACGATTTCCCTACTAATTTTCACACTAAGTGCAAATGGATCACAAAGCAAGATCAAGATTGGCACCCAAAACGATTTCCTGTTTTGGCATGCTTAAATGGCATTTTGGCGTTTTCATTTAAACAATAAAATATCGAACATAAACTAATACATATACAAATAAGCTAATCGTATAACAATTGCAGAAAGCAAATACAATGGTAGCTGAGCCAAGCAAAGCTGGGCGCAGTTTGGCTACAGGATCCGGTTATGTTATCGAGTAAGATACGAGGCTATACAATATCAGAGTTATTGTTACTTTAGGTTAACAGAGATGTATGCGCCCGGGACGACGAGAACATAGAAAGCCTGTTCAGCAGATTTTCTTAATCATTTTGACGAGTTCCTTGTAGAGAATACAATCACGACTGCGTGGCTTGCAGATCTCACGATGGTCGAGCCGTATGCCGCAGACATCGCCGATGCCGGGATCTGTTGCATGAATGGAATGAGTTCATTTTCTTTTGTTACATAAATTACAATTACTTGACTAGCTTACCTGCCGAATCGACGCCCACAATGCGCAGATATAGCACCGACATCAATGTCAATGCCGTCTCCACAAAGCTAAAGACTTCGATCTTGAGATGCCCCAAATCGTAGAGCCCCGCGAAGCGCCGATGTAGATCCAATAAGTATTTGTTATCTGAGAAGGCAATACAGAAAATCAGACAACTTTTATGCGTTTGCACACGCCTCCCCAATCAACTCACTCTTCTCGATTTCCACCAGCTCCACCGAGCGCGTCAGCAGCGGCGCCTTAATGCTCGCCAAGTGCGAGCCACGATGCGGCACGGAGTAGAAGAAAACACCGCGTGCCGAACGCCAAAGTGGCGTCATTGCAGGCCTGCCACTCTCCCAGGCATCGACAATTATCTGCTTGATGTAGAGTCCGCCCTTGGAGTGACCGACATAGATAATTGGATGGCCATAGCCTACGCGATGTTTGATGAGTTGCTCGGCCATCTCACGCGCTCGTTGCACCAGGTTCGAGCGTGGCTCTTTGGTCTTCCACAGTGGCCGCCACAGATACTGATCGGTTGTGTAGTTCACTGCGATCACACGCACGCCCGGACAGTCGATCGGCAGCCAATCCCCGGGCCAGCACTTCGAGTAGTTAGGATCATCGGGTTTCGTAGCTTGTTTGCGTTTAGGTTGCTGCTTCGATTGGCCCGCCGACTGATCGTTTGTCGTATTGGCGTTCTCATTGTTTAAGACGCTAACCAACTCGCGCTGCAGCAGGCGCCGGTGCTCGTTCATGCGCAGACGGAATGTCGGAAAACTGTATTCGATGCCATCACAGATTTGTATGTCCTGCGGTTCACCACAGACATAGGAATACCTAGAATATATTTATCAGAAACCAATTTCAAGCTTTGTTTGCTCAAGGCCAACTCACTCTGAAAAGCGCGCTGACTGCGCCTGCCACTCGAACTCGTCGCTCTCATCGCAATGCTCGGGTTCGCTGCATTGGCGTGGCATTTGCTGCGTGTACTTGGCGCGCTTTTGACGTGGCGGTTGGTGTATGGCCGACGAACGTGAGTGCCGTGGCCGCTTTGGTGGACGCACGGGTGGTCTTGGTGGACGTTCGAATTCCACCGGCTGCCGCTCATTCTCCCAAACGCCCTGCTTCCAAGTGTTAACCTGAGAGCCATGCAGTCCATGTATGAAGACAATATCCGCGCGTATGGGCACATCGGCTGGTGGTGCAGCCAGAATGTTGAGCGTGCAACAATTCGGTGCCGGATCCTCGTTTGCAATGGATCTGCGTTTGGAGTTTGTAGCTAAGATGGGCAAGGAACCGCGAGGTACACGCAAAAATGGTGAAATATTGGGACTTGCCGCGGGTGTAGTAGGTGTGGTAGGCATGGAATTGCAATTGCCATTATCACCAAGACTTAGTGTATCCGGTAGACTTTCAAGACCATCGCGTGACTTGCGTAACTTCAACAGTTGTAGCAGCGGGCCAAGGCGATTGGTGACTGGAAGAAATGAATGGAATGAAGCAATGAATCGAATGAACTTTGCCGACCCTTGGCTTTGCTTACCTTGCACTGAGGACAAATTCAAGGAGATGGTATTCGCTGCAAAGGCCACCAGATTGGTTAGCGCATGACGACTCGCGCTTAGATTTCGCAGTGCACGCAACAGACGCACATCACGTATGCCCTTAAAGCTGCGCGCCACACCATGCGCCAAGGGCAGCACCAAACGCACCAAGATGCCGAATACAACGCGCATGCGCCCATTGTTGGCACTGCGTGGGCGGCATAGAATTTTTCAGTTACACTCCTCTCTATATATTCGCTTTGTTAATGTTATTACTCACGGCTCAATTAGCTGCCCCTCACTACTCGCACGCACCAGCTCCGTTATGGCTTGCTCCTCCATCTCGCGATCGAGGTCGATTTCGCTTGGCGCTCGTTCAGCAGCCTCCTTGTCTCTTCTGGCAAACGCATCCACCTCCATTTCTAGCTCGAGTGCCAACGCTCTATCAACGTGATTATCATCGATTTTCATCATGGAAATGTCACAGACGTAATTCTCATCGATTGTTGAAACCTCGCCATTGCCATTCACACTTTCAGGTGCATCCTCAACCCCGTTCAGCCCTTCTAAGTCAACGGCGATTGACGTCGTTGTTGTTGTTGTTCTTATTGGGGTCTTCTGCTTGCTATCTAACACTTTTACTTTATTGTCAATGATTTTGTTTATTGCATAGTTTCCAACGTTGGTGGGTGTGTTCTTGGTCGTAGCGTCTCCCCTAGTAAACATGGCTCTGCCTTTCTGTACTTAGCGGCGACTCGGCCCAATTAGAAGAACATTTTCGTGTAGAAACGTAACTGCGGAGGAAAAGGAAAAGGCAAGTAGACACTTTTATTAAAAGACAACTGAGAAATGAGTCAGTTCTGTTCATACAACCAAATCGAAATTCGTCAATGTCAAGTGCAGCGGCACGAGGCAACCTTTTTTCATTTTAGGCGCACTCATTGCTCGTCTGGCCGGCTGACATAGAAATATACCCAAAGCCATGTGGCGTGTCAATCCCTCTCTCTCTCTCTATCTCTCTCTCTCTCTCTCTCTCTGTGCTCAATAGAAATTGTTTGCGCACTAAAATTCTGTAATTAATTTCCTGTCAACGACAGCCAACCAGAACAGCCCAGTACTCAATTCATAAGACGGTAAAGTGACTTTGATTTGAAGCCAAACCCTTAACCTTTTCAATTTATATTTGAGTCAGTTGAGCAATGTACCCAGCACACAACACAAATTCAATTATGTACCTGAAAAGTTGATTGTGCTGTGCATGCCCACGACATAGAACTATGCAACGGCATAAGTTCAAGTTGAGGGTTTCATTGGGCCCGCCGTCAATGACAAAATGCTTTTCGTCTTGTTTTGTGCTATTTTTAAAATGAAATGGCGCAAAACGGCATTTTTCTTACATGTCTATTTGTCTCTACGTCTATTCTATTTTCCTAAACAAAAAATTACTGTATTGTGGGCTCTGAACAACTTGGGCGTAGGTAGGGGGGACCAATATGATGTAAAGCTCAAGGCAGCCGTAGGAATAATGATGTTGCTATCTTTATGATATAACAGCTTTAGAGAAATTGATAGATACATTTTTAATCTCCCTAAACAGATACCTCTCTTGGATGTACACTTTTTCTAAAAATCAAATTTTTACCTCTTCGGAAGCGCTGAAGTCTAGTCTGACGGACATTCCTCGTAGCCAGAATGGCATATATTTTTTTTATTAAATTATCGGCTTGACAATACGTGCCTTGCAACAGGTAATTTGGAATAAATAGAACTTGAAACGAGCAATAAAATGTGAGGAGATAGAGAACTGCCCAACTTGTGCTCCGCTATGAGGTTAGCTCGTCGTGTATGTCTTCTTCGCGAAAATGATCTATACCTATTAAACCAGAACGATATCTTTGCCCACTATCCAATGATTAGGGTTAGAAGCAGGTAATTCACCGCAAGTGCTTGGGTGGCCTAGTGGAAGTGCACTAGGCTGCCAACTGATGATACTTCCATCATAAAGAGACTTGTAGGACCACATTATTCTATTCTAAAATTACATCATTGATTTTGGGTATGCAGAAACTATCAGGCGCCCCATTTCAAAAAACACCCCCTCATCCGAACATTAACAAATAAGCAATCGCATTGATTAAGAAACGTGTATTAATAGAACGAAACATCTTGTGAATTGGATACAATAAACAATTTTATATACTCGTAAGTATGATACATAGATAAAAATGTATCTTGACATGTTCGTAATGTATCTCAAGTACATCGGTGAGGTGTAATTAGCATGATTTGAATTAATAAATGACAGATGATTTTTGAATGTCATACCCTTCAATCAGACAGCCGCCATTGCTGAAGCGAGTTCACGAGGGCCGCCCTAGATATACGACGGTCTCTTTTGGGTAGTCACGCAAGAGACTGCTGTTATAAAAGGAGAGACAGAGCCAGATGATGATGAGCTGGTCTAGAATATTTATTATGCTTAATTCTTCTTAGTGAACTAATGCTTTGCAAAGCTAATAACAAATAGGAGCTAGCCTCAAACTGTGGGAATGAAAATTAATCTAGTCACGCTACACTGGTTGGATATGTAAATCTTATCATTATAACATACATATTGCGAAGCTCAACCAGGCAAAAAACGACTTCTGCCGAAGTTATAAATATAAGGATGAGTAGGAAAAATATTCCACTCATCGGTCGACATAATTCGCATAATTCTAGCAGTTGATTAGACTTGGCCAGAGGGTCTCCAAAGAAGATGTTAAAATTTGGGAAGTCAACAAACTGGTTATAGTAGGAGGGGCCGTTCCTCATTCTACGATAAGACAATGTGCCTATGTTGACAGGTTGCTGGACAATCAAATTCAAGAGACTGAGGCTAATCAGACTTTCGGTTCGTGTCATCTAATGCTATAGTTTTGAAACAACCCTCTTCGCCAACTTAGACGCCGTGATTGAATTCTCATTTAAACAGCAACACATCGCATCGCATCGCATCGAATTGCATACTGCGTCATTTTTCAATGAAGCATGTGTCGATGCGGGTGAGCAACCACCCGAGCGAATGAGCGGGGATCCGAGTGTAACAACCGCTGATTACGTTAATTGAACGCCGACAGCGTACGTTGGCAAGTGCGCTCGGGTTGGCTGGTGTCGCGAAATGAAGACGTCACAAGCGACGAGAAAAAACTATCTTTAACTGCAGATTTTATTAGAATTTTTATTTGCGATAGTTTAACTATAGACAACGAGTGTAAATAGCAATACACACATTTTTGATAAGCTTGGAACAGATTAGACTACCGTATATACACTATTGGCGGCATGGTACACAATTTTCAATTTTCCTTAATCTTTAATTGCTTATGTTTAAAAAAAATATTTTAGAATACATAAATAAATAGATTCACCCTCACCATTATTCAAGCAACCTCCTGACTTGGTACTGTTCCTTGGCGTTGTCATTTGGACTGTCATCACCAAGGAAATCTAGCGACATGCTGATCAGCCACTATATCAGACAAGCGCTTCGTTTAATGTAAGCAACACGAGTCTTGGATAATCAAAAGTTGAAAAAGCCTTCTGGAGGCACTACGGAACCAAAAGGAGTAGACAAGAAAAAATAAAAAATAAAAACAGATAAATTGAACTGAGCGGAATGCCTTATGTTGCTTAGTGCTACTCAAGCGTTGAATATTTCAACAATTTGCTTATTAAATTATATTACAACAAAAACATATAGACAGATAGACAGTTACATATGTATATTAAATCGATTTATTGCTTATGAGTAGCGTTAATCGCTTGCTTTATCAGCTCGTAGCGACGACGACGACGACGTGAATTGAAGCCATTCCGATTGACTTCATTGGCGGCGATTTTGCTTAATCTTTGGCTTAGATAAGACTAGCGATGATTGTCGATGGCAGACTGATTGGCTTTTGTTATAACGCTGTCAATGCAAACAAGCACAAACACACACACACACATATATATATATATATATTGATACATATATATGAAGCAAGCTGAACAAAAGTAAAAGTAGTGAGGTTTTTTTTGTCTATAAGTAGAAGAAGTAGTAGAAGAAAGAAGTGGTGGCATAAAGGCCAGAAAAATTCAGCATCGAAAGCGTTAATATGGTAAAGACACACACACACATACACATACACATACACATATACAAACCCGTACAAACATACATTGGTTGGCTATTCAAGCACTTCAACACATGCCTTGCAAATTGACGTAGAATAACAATTGAACAACCAATCAAGCCAATACAAAGAGCAACAATAACAACAACAACAAGATTTGCATAAACGCGTACTATGAATATTAAATGGGTCAGCTTGTATGCACGCTCAAGAATGTTCAACACAGAATGCATAGATACCAATGCATCCTTACAGCATGCAATTTATTTCAAGCTCCTCCGAATTGATTGATGCTTATTGCTTGGCGTAAATTGGCTTCAGATGCACGCACGAAGATTCAAGGAGCCATGATTAGAATGTATGTTTCTATGTGAGGTGTTCCAAATAATAAGTATACGCGTAGTACTATTCTAGGTGCTGAAAACTTGGACTTTGTTCGACGCGGCAAAAAATATAAATAAATAAACGAAGTCAAACTTCGCTAGCGAATCCTCACGGGACCAAAAAATTACTTCGTTATATGGAAGATTCGTTATACATAAATGATGTGTACTCGAAAAAGCTGTGTACTTCAAATCAATATTTAATAGGCAAGTTCGTCTGTAAATAATATAAATAAGATATTAAGATAAGTCAATCAAAAATTAGATAAATCTTTTGTTTTACTTCAAAAAGAAAAGAAAATAACAAGGCAAGTACGACCGCAACACCACGCTGCACAGGGATGTCTCTGTGTCAACGGTTATGGAGGTGATTAATTCTCACAGCCGCCGCTATCACTCCAGACTTTTATCGCACCCAAATCCGCTAGCGTCCTCCCACACTCATAACTCAACAAGGTGTAGACTGAAGAGGCTACACTCGCATGATCTCCCCCTAAGAAGTAATCAATAGCCTCCTCAGTCATTCGGATCGCCTGCCACGTACAGGTAAATTATTTGCTTGCCTGCATGTGTACCTAGACCCGGTAGCCTAGTGAACGGAGCTAATACGGCTGCCCTGTCAGAGGTCGAGATAAATTCCCACGCCGTGTGAAGTAAAATATTTTTCAGTTCTTCAACGTGCCTGCGGTTCCATTTCCACGTTGGGCATGGAAAAAAGACTCTGAAGCACACTCACATCTACTTTTCTTAGTTGAAAAGCCTTGTTATTAAAAGCCTGAAAATGTTTTCTTGTTGTCGTTGTTATTGTCTGCTTATCGAAAACATGTCGCAGTTGTGTTTATGCAAGAACAAATACAACAACAACAACAGCAACAAAACAAAAGTTAGAAAAATATAAAGGCAGCAGCCATAGAAAAGAGGGATTGATTGTTGATTGAGAGCTTGAGTGAGTGACTGAATAAACGATTGAGCAATAATAATGTAATTGTCGAGCTGCCAAACTCAAACTTAGGCGACATTAAAATGAGTTTCTAGACAACAAAATTAATCTTATACGAATACTAATTTAAAACAGTGCCGGTTCAGAGCGCAACCCGAATAAGGGCGCAAAAATTTTTTATTTTTTTTAAATTAAATTATAACATTAAACGCAGTAAACTGCATAAAACATTTGTCGGATTTAAAAAATAATGACGTGACAATAAAAATAAAAAATTAGACTTATACTAACTTAATTAATTATAGAAGGCTGTATCCTTCTTAGAGGGAGATCATGTGGGTGCAGCCTCTTCAGTCTACGCCTTGTTGAGATACGGGTGAGGGAGAAAGCTAGAGGATTTGGGTGCGACAAAAGTCTGTAGTGATAGCGGCAGCTGTGAGAATTAATCACCTCCATAACAGTTGGCACGGCAAGATCCCTATGCAGCGTGGAGTTGCGGACGTACCAAGGGGCGCCCATAAATCTTCTGAGAGCCTTGCTCTGACACGCCTGCACTCTTCTGATGTTGTAGGCAGCAGTAGTGCCCCAAATTTGTATGGCGTAGCGCCAAGCAGGTGCCACTACTTGCAGATAGATGAGCCTTTTATTAGTTAAAGATAACTTATTCGATGGGCGGAGGAGCCACTCCAGTATCTTGAGCTTTTGATAGCAGCGCGCTGTAACTACCTTAATGTGTGCACGCCAGGTAAGACGCTTATCCAGGATCAAACCGAGATACCGGATTTGTCCATTTGCGGAATGATTCTTGTGTTGTAAGTCACAACCGGACAGACGCCTTGCCTTAAAGTGAAGGTACAGTGAGCTGATTTCTCAGAGTTTATGGCTATATTCCAACGCCTGGCCCATGAGTGGAATCTATCCAGGTAGCTGGACAATTTCTCCGCAGCTTCGTACAGAGAGGCAGAGTTGAAAATAACTGCCGTATCGTCCGCGTAAGTAGCAATAATCGAATGCTCATCTCTAGTTGTAGGCATATCAGAGGTATATAAGGAGTAGAGGACCGGAGCTAAGACACTCCCCTGCGGGACACCGGCTCTCATGTGCCTGAAGGTGGAAATTTTGTCTCTTACCGCCACAGAGAAGGTTCGTCGTTGAAGAAAGCTTCGAATTAGTAAAAACTGTTTGCCAGGCAGGAGTAATTTTAATTTATGCAGAAGTCCATCGATCCATACCCTATCGAATGCTTGTTTGACATCTAGGAAGACTGCAGAGGAATACTGTTTCAACTCAAATGCAGTAAGTATGTGATTAACGACTCGATGCAGTTGTTCGGGAGTGCCATGCTGTGATCTAAATCCAAATTGGTGATCAGGAATGGCTTCTTGAACACCCCGTACTGCCAACAATCTACTCAAAAACAATCTTTCAAAAATCTTTGAAAACGTTGGAAGCAGGCTTATGGGCCTATATGATGTGACACAGTTCTCCGGAGTACCAGGTTTAGGTATCATGGATATCGTTGCACACTTCCACTGTGTGGGAAAATGGCAAATCCGCAGCATGCTGTTGAACAGCAACGTCAGGAACAACACTCCCTTCCAAGGGAGTGCTTTCACCACCCTGTTGTCAATATGGTCATGTCCGGGGCTCTTCTTAGATTTCAGTCTCTGAATTTGAGTCACAACCTCTTCAGGGGTGACATGTTTAGTTGGACTGTGATCTAATATACATCTCGATAGGACTTCATTTGTTTCCTCAACGTCACCAGGGTCAGCCAGGCTAAAAGGCGTGAACCGGCTCTCCAACTCATTAGCAAATGCTTCTGCTTTCTCGGTCTCCGTACGCAGCCACTGATTTAGAGGCCCACGGATTGGAGCATGCCTGTGAGGCTGTTGTTTGATGCACTTGGTGGCACGCCATAGATTGAAGCCAGACTTTTCATTGGATCCGCATTAGCCAACAGATTGTTGAAATGCTCCGATCGCACAGCTTGCATTACATTTTTCAGTTCTCGGGCAGCTCTCCTCCATGCAGCCTTGTCAAATTCGTTCCGTGATCTCATATAGCGACGTCGTAGCCTGCGTTTATATCTCACCAACTCCAGAACCTCAGGTTTTAAGAGAGCCTAAGGAGGGTTGGGTGAACAAGGGAATTGGTATGAAGAGGCTAATTCGGCGGACTCATGAATGTTCTTGGTGAACAAGTCAACCGAATCATCTATATCCTTGTCCGAATTTATTTCCATATTGAGGTTGATCCTTTCGTTTAGACACTGATGAAAGACCGTTATGTTAGCGTGGGTAGGGAGCAGTCTCGACCGGCATACGATGTTATCTGGAATCAATCCAAGTTTAATAAATAGTGGGATGTGGTCTGAGCTAAGGTCAGATGACTCCGCAATGTCCAGAGCTGTTGGATGAATGCCATTGTATATAGCAAAGTCTACTGCGTCGGGCGGGTTATCATCCGGATGATTAGCAGAATAGATTTCATATCCCTGAATTTTGAAGTATGTTCTAGTGCAGAAATGCGTTTCGGAAATGAGCATGACATCAATCAAGTTGACCGCCATGAACACTTCTAACTCATTTCTGTGATTAAGGACGCCGTCAGCGTTCCCATATGGCGAGGTTCATGTGTGGTCTGCTCATTTTTTAGACAATAGGCGGCGAGCATCTCCTTGGCCTGCATCTCAATCAGGTGACCAAATTTCTCGTTGAGACTGTCCAGGCGGGAGACCACAACCGATAATTGGTCGACCTGATCAGGAGATGAGAGTGATTGGGTATTATCTATTCTGAGCGAGGGATAATTATGACAATTCGAAACATTATTTCCAACAGGGTGAGGGAATGCGATTTGACGTTGACTTGATAACGGAAGAGACTTTTGACGACTCTTAGGTAGAGATGTCTTGCTTGGTAACTGTTGTGGCTCGGATTGAGGTTGAATATGTAGTTGGACTGATTTTTGTTGCTGCTGACGTAGCTTCTGCTGCTCACGTAGGAGTTTCTGTTGAGCCGGTTGGTGATACACCGATTTCTTAAATACATCAGCGTACGACACCCCGTCAACAATATTGTTAGGCACAGAATTGTGGCCAGATATCTCATGGTGTTGAGAGGCACTTGGTGCAGGGCGTCTGCCGGGACTCTCCTGTCAATCGCTTCCTTGTATGTAATGCAGCCTTTATAATTCGCAGTGTGCTCCTCGCCGCAAAGTGCACATTTAGGTGGCTTATCAGGTGTTTTGGGGCAAGAAGTTGTGGCGTGAGCTTCGCCACATTTGACGCACTTAAATTGTTTGCGACAGTACCTCTTAGTATGCGAGAACTCCTGGCAGCGATGGCATTGAGGTACATCTTTGAACGGATGAGGCGGCTCGATTTTAACTATTTGACGGCAAAGCCGGGCTTATATCATAAGCCCCTTTGCTGCTGGCCTTGGGCTCAAGGTCCACAAAAAACAGGTTGAGCGGATGATCATCAGCTCTGCTTTTTGGGTTGTGCACGTTGCGTACAGAATGACCTTTGTCAGCAAGTTCTCGTTTAATGTTCTCGACGAGGGTTGAGTGGTGAAGGCCGCGAATAACAATTCTGTATGCTCTTTCATCTTTTAACTGATACGAATGGAACGCAATGTTTTGCAGCTCAAGATGGCGTATAACACTACGATTGGCATCACTGGTGGAGGGCAGGATTTCAGACCCTATTTACGGAGATGCCTTCAGCATGTATGATTCGGGTTCGGTCACAGTGTCAATGTTGGCTAACAAACCATTAATGTTTGTGATGCCGACAATGAAAATGGGTGGTGGCTTCG
Organism: Cacoxenus indagator; assembly: GCA_035041755.1. Taxonomy (NCBI): domain Eukaryota; kingdom Metazoa; phylum Arthropoda; class Insecta; order Diptera; family Drosophilidae; genus Cacoxenus; species Cacoxenus indagator. The sequence goes on from JAWNKX010000379.1 coordinate 1,162,127, forward strand.
AAGATTTGTTATGAATCCTTGAATCAGCTCGATTATTTATAATAGGAGTATGAGTAGTGGTCTCAGGCCGACTGGTCGAAGCAGCGATTTCATTGGCGTTTACAGTTTCCAGAGAAGGAGTTTCGCTCTATTGGTACACACTTCTTCAAAAGAAAGCCCCATGTCAGAAGTGTCAGAATCACTACTAAGTGGTGTGAATCGATTTGCATCCAAATGTTGTTTTCTGCTAACTTTTTTAATATTTGTCTGTTTTGACGAACCTGGTTTACGCTTCTTTTTTATACGGTTACTTGATGAGGGCAATGAAAATTACTCCAGCAATGGAGCAGCAGCTTTGTTCGAAAAAGCAGGCATGATGTCAGTGGGAGGAAGTCTATGTTTTTTGATGGCTATGGCACTGTGGTCCGCCTGGTCACTCATGTAGGAGCGACCAGCAGTGCAGATCGGAGAAGACAACAAATAAGTAAATTTTAATAATTTATTAAACAATGTTATGAAAATTTATGTAATTATATATATATATTTTTTTTTTTCCTTTATAACTTTACTTCACTGGTTTGACGCTAGAAGCAAAGTCGCGCAAAAATGCAGCGACGTATTGTTAATGTCGACGAGAAGCATATGTGGGATGGATTATTGTAGAAGGAACTTGTGAGAATGTGTAAGTAGTGATCCACCAACTGCCATTGGTCTGATTAGACAAAACGGAAAACAGTATAAACAACACGACTAAACTGGAAACTCCCAAAGTTGCAATATAACTTCTTGTTAAAAGATTAAACTTCCCTCTTGGAAGCATAGTGCCTTCACAATCCTCTTAAATTTTTCGAATAGCCAAGATTTGTGGTGATTACATAAATCGAATAGTTTTTTTTTTTTTTTTTTTATCTGCTAGGGTAGATGATCAGCCTGTCGCTACCACTTCTTGGTAATAGCAGTGCCATCTACGTCGCCAAGGAACAACGTCTTCTACCGCAGGTTGAAGCTATTGACCATGATCATGAATCCTGACTCCATTGGTGTTTAAACCCAGACCTCTCTGGCGGCAACCATAGTGCACTTCAAGTAGGCTTCCGAGGCACTCTACCAACTAACTAAGAATGAATTGTGAAATCAATATATAATATATCTGCTATATGTACAGTTTACGAGGTGCAAATGAATTTCTTTCCGACTACTCAACTGTAAGCACATGCGAACTACTTGAATGTTATAATGTTAGTGACCTTAATACAGTTTTCCTTGGTTGAAAATATTCTCCATTTTAAAATTATAATTATCAATTGCTGAACTATAATAGGTTAAGGTTAAGTAAATGATCTTAAACCGACAAATCCGCCTTGTCAGTAAAGACATTGGTTTGAGTTGATTGATTGATTTGGCTTCAATAAAACCTGCAACTTAATCGTACTCAACAACAACAACAACCTTAAGTAGTGCAGAAATTTGAAAACGAACTTTTCTCAGAGATCCTTCTAGTAGCTTTGATTCTTTTTATTTTTAGTTAATAGCATACAGTCCCTATAAGGAACTTCTATCAACGAAGCTCTCCCTATTACGAATTGTCTTCAAGTACACAGCTTTATGAGCTGTGAGAATTCGCTATAGGGATGTTTGACTGTACTTACCTATGGTTCAATGTTGTTTTCCAATTGAAAACAAATTACTGATTAGTTCGCAATTTCTAGATTAGCTGTAGATTAATCTGTGTTGACTAGAGTAAGTCTCATTAAGTCTGTCAGTGATGCACAAGCGTCAACTAGATAAGGCAGTTCAGATTTTCTTGTGAATTTTCTCAGTAGATCAATTTTTGGTAATTCCAGAGTCTTTTTTTCCTTTTGATATCAAAACGGCGAAGCGTCAATTAACCATTGAAAAAGGTTTTCAATGACTCCAACCGTTTGAACCGCCTCTGTACGAAAGTAACTGGTTTCATGTTTCGATTGCCAGACTATTTATTTATCTATCTGTATACAAGTATAAACAGCACTCATTTTGCTTAAATGCTTTGTTATGCTGATTGAAGGTTCGCATGTTAGTGGCACGTGAGCCGGACCGGAACACCGGCTCTAAAATATATCGAATCACAGCGCCAGCCACGGAATGATTTTCGCTCAAATCAGACCCGCTGAATTAGTGCTGGCTATATGGGTAGCAGTAGATTGAATAGATTGAATACAATGCTAGACTATTCTATGATATTCCATAATATTCTATAAACCATTCGCGCTGCGTACATTGAAATCAGAGCACTTGTTTCAAGTGAGGCCGCCAATTGGAGCTGTTCCGCTATCTGAGTGTCAACTCGAGTCGAGTCGAGTCGAGTTGAATTGCATGCGCTATTTTCACAATAAATTGCCATGCGGCCATTGCAACTTTCAATTGAAATCGTTAAAAAACAAAGCTTTTATTGCTAACAATTGATATTTGCATGTATCAATTCCATCTCGCTCATTGCCATAAGATAAATAAACTAAGGCTGTGGAATGGTACGTGGTCGGAGTGTGCGAAGTATTATGGCAAATTCAACAGAGGCTTAAAAGAAACTTTTTAAAAAATGAGTCTCATTCGTCACCTTCTCCGCGACTGAGAGTTAGTCAAATCAACTCACAGCTCCTTTGCTGGACTTATTCAAAATATGCAGCGTACATTTTAGACCGTATATTATGCCCACTAAAATATGCCTTTCACCCAGTTGTAGTATGAAAATCCCCACTATTTCTGCTTTCTTTTTGAACACAAGAAGTACGTTATTTTTTCGCAGGTATAACCTGAGCAAATACCCGTGCTTTTAAACATACTTTTCCTAAGTATAACCTCGCAGTAAATCAAGTCTTCGAAAATGAGTCGATCCTGAGCCCGAAGTAGACAAGTTTTCTTTAATTATTATTTATTTGGTTCTTATGACATTGGTTGAAAATTTGTATACTTAAGATTCTACCAGGAAACAATAATTAATACTAGTGATGAACATTAGCGGTTGAAATTCAACCACAATCGTAATAATATTGAGTTGTAGTATGTCATTCTATACTCAGTAACCACACACGTTAAGGTAATTTAACAAAATGCAAGCGTGTGTCATGCGAAGCGTATGTGTGACATTTTAATGTAGTATGTATGTATGTGTGACAACTGTTAACTGTCTTTACGCCTAATTTTATTACAATGTATATGGTGAACGTCTGTAAATGAAAACCTGTCTGGATCTATTTATATATAGATAACAAAATCAATTAAGTGAGCAAAATTTCAGCTAATTAGAATAAGAATAACCTTAAAACTTGGGAACTATATGATACTTCAGTGAAACTTTCCTATAGCGGGACCACAAAATCACTTCGTTATATGGAAAATTCGTTATCCAAAAATGATGCGTACTTGAAATCAATTCGTAATAGGAAGAGCTTCGGTATATAGAAGTTCGTATCAACAAAAAACCTATAGATAATAGCTTCGAGTTGAACTGAACGAATTTCATTAAATACTTTTTGAGTTTGCATGTCTGAAAACACTTAAAATTTGCGTCTGGGAAAGAGTCTGCGTTCGAAAGTACACACTGATAACAGAAGTGCTAATGAACACTTCCACAATTTGAGACAATTAATTGAGATTTTTATTTCGATTTCGAAAATCCATCAAAGCCAATTGCCATCATCATCATCATCATCATCATCATCTTGAGCAGTCGATTTTATATCTGTTTAATGAGCTATAACAGAATAAAACACATTTGTTTTTGAGCAAAGAACCGGTTCTTTCGGAGGAAAAAAAAATAATATTAATAATGCAAACAACATGCATTTAAATCAGCCCCAACATTACTCCTCCAAACCTTTCCCACAACCAACAACATCTCAATCGACCTTCAAGGAACAGATTGCCTTTCATACGGCGCTTAATTCTCGTGTTTTAAGCATGAGAGTTGCTTGGGCCAGGCAATGATTCTTTTATTTTTTTTTTGTAGTAAACCATAAAAGTTTTGCGAATAAATAATAGTAAAAATATAAATTTAAAAAATTAAAAAAAAACCCCTTCGATTGCGACTTTTTAATGACGTTTATTCAAACGGCATAAAATACACGCTAATTGCCGTTAGCTACAAAGCGGTAATTTTGCTCTAAGCGGCAAATCACAATTGCCCAAAAAAGTGCGCTACAAAAAAAAAAAAAAAATTAAGACGCATAAACGAGCCTTGCTTGATACACCACAATCGAAGAACTTGCATGGCTGCTTAGATTGCCTCAGTCATCTGGCATCTGGTCCAGCATCAATAACGCAATTTCTGTCTCACACACGTGACGCTCTCTTTGTAAGACGCTCTCTCATAATAAACAAAAAAAAGTAGGAAAAAAACAACTGAAGAGCAAATAATCGCGCCTTCGCTGTTTCTCTCTCTTTCACTTTGTCACCGCCTTATGTCACCCACACAAGCACCTGACTAAAAGGAGAATCTGCATAAAAACAACAACATTTGGTGAGAAGGAGACAGACTGGCGCATCTAGTGAAGCTTTCTGCGATTGTATTCGAATTTGTTCTAATTGATTTCCATAAAGGGTTTGGGTTCGTTTACCTATTACTAACCATTAAATGCACTTACCCTTTTGTTTACACGTATTTGAACGGTTTTTATTTTCTTGTATTAGAAAAAAATCAAACCAGCTTTTTCAATCGAATTTGGCACAATATTATTGAACAGTCTTTTCAGACGCACACACTCTTACAAACATACGCGGAAGCAGTAGGGGCCAAGAAAATTATGAGTTTTATCACAGTGCATATGAAAATGTGTTTCAGTGGACTAGGTCAGCCGGAATCCTAATGAGAAAACGAGATAAGCTTTGCATTTCTTCTAAACAAAGTCGAAGCAACGTCGACCGCGACGTTGACTGCAAACGCAGTCGCGTCAGCTGCGACGCGATTTTTATAATTTTTTCTTTTCTCGTTCTTTATTATTTATTTACAATTAACACAAAACAACAAGAAAAACGATGAATTAATGCGCGACCGAGCCAGTGAATATTTTAACACAACAACAACAAATTGGCATTAACCATTTTATTCAGCGCTGCAACTCGACACCTCGATAGCGCAACTGACGCTGAGTGACCGGGTGTAGCGTTTTCTTGTCCGTCTATTTTAAGCTTACTGCTCTACCACGACGCGTCCGACCCGCTCAAGCGCTTGGAATCAACTATTTTCATTCAATTTGTTTGCCGCAATTTACAATAATAAAAGCGCTTACAATGCCCAACAACATCATAGAGCAATGCAAGAGAAGCGTTTCAGCCGGTCATACTGAATTGCTTATGCTTTATAGTAAAATAAAGAAATTTTTTTCTTTATATTTTTCGATGCATACAAAAATAATAATAAATAATATATAGTCTACAAAATCTAAATACAACGCTTTAATAACAAACCGACATAAAAACTAAATTAGTTACGACGAAAAAGACTGCGTCGCACTGGCTAGCATGTACAGTGCTGTGCTAGCGAGAGAGGCATAAGGTGGCCACGATTATTGGCGCTAGCCATTAGATGGTTCTAGTAAAATTAGTCATTTTTATTTAATCCTGATAATCCTGGTTAGGTTATAAGGACAAAGTTGTCAAATCATTGTATTGTCATCGGTCCTTGATACGTGTGCAAAGTTTCAGTTTAATCTGACGTTTTGGAGTGGATGAAAATGTCGTTCCAAGATTTGTTTACAAACAGGTGAAGCTTATATAAAGCATGTAAAATTAATTGAACAAAGTAGCGTGCTTTTCACATTGTTCCTCTGTGGTTTGTGGGAGTTCACTTTCCTCTTCAAATGATGCCAAATAAAAGCGTTACTCGGGAGAGGAAGCGCTACTATTCTTCTATTTGTGTTGTCCTTTGTCTATTTGTGTATGCCCTTCTAATAATATAGAAAAGAAAGCACTTTTTCCCCATTTAAAAAACCTTGGGTAAGTTATGGTAGTTCCATCCACAATGAGAAAATATTGCATGAGATAAGTATGTAAAGTTATAGTGGTGAAGTCAAGAAAGGAGGTCTTTAAAAGAACAAACAAAAAGAAAAGAGAGAAGTCTTCTAAAATACCCAGACGTATTTACGATACGCAGGTAAGGATATGAAAGCCTTACTAGATAAGTTACAACTGACGTAATGATCCTTGAACAAGATTCATTCCATGGAGAACAAAATATTGAATATCTCTGGAACGTATACTCGATGATTGTGAAGAGCAAGTGAGTCTCATTGTATTCTACCTACTTATTTATAGTAGCTCATAAATAAGTAGGCAGCTTTTCCAAACAATTTTATAAGTGACCCTGTTCTGCCAGCCAGACTATATGGTGCCGTCCCATAGAAAAATGCATATACTTGAAGAAAATCGTGTAAGGAGCACGCGATAAGGCGAAGAAGAGCGTAAGCGATAAGTGCGAAAAGCGCTTGCGCTCTTGTTGTGTAAAGAGAGCGTTTAAAACGCTTTAATCAAAGTCACCAGAGTTGTCAACGCTCGCACATTTTCGAAAGATGGAATTAACTTTGAAGAAAAACAGTTGAATTTTAAGTTCGCTTATGCTGTTCTGCATTTATACAGTTACATATACATATATAAAATTCATATAATACAAATACGAATTTCGAAATTCTCCAAATGTGAGTTGGCGAGACTTGGTTTTGGCGTTCGCTGGCCATGTACAAAAAACAAGTTTTTAAGACCTACTCATAGTGTTGCATCATTAACCGCTGCAGTCGTAGATGCAACAGGTCCAATGTCCAAATTTAGTTGTTGATGTTGTTGTAGTTAACAACGCAGCGCACGGCGCTAAGCGTTGCACGTCCAAAAATACAAAAATTTCAAGTCCACGAGCGACTGAGCGACTTAAAGCGTCAAATTCGGCTCGTCTGCAAAAATAAGTCCAAATCTTCAAATCAATCAGGTCGACTCCGATGAGGAAGTGTCCGATGAGTCAGACGTCGTGCTCGATGAACTGCTGCTGTCACGTTTTCGACGCTTCGACTTGCTCTTCTTCTCGTCAATGATCTCGTAGCTGGGCAAAGTCGAATTGCTCGCAACGGACGAATTACTAGTGCTACTGCTCGACTCCTCGATGACGGCTTCGATTTTGCGCGATTTTCTGGAAGTTGCACATTTTTAATTAATCAATCAATCAATCAATAAGATATGCCCAACACCCACTTCTTATCCCCTTTGTCGACGTTTTTGTTGCGTCTCACTTTCTTAGCATCGATAAAGTCGCAATCGCTTGGCGAACTGCTTGCATTGCGTTTGCTCTTCTTGGCAGCCTTTTTATCCTTGCGTCGCGTGTCCTTATCGCTGCAAGCTTTGGTTGCATACAGATTCTGCGAGCTAGCGGTGGAGTAGCCGGTGTCCTTGCGTTTGCGCTTCTTGTTTCTGATTGTGGATAGTCAAATATATAAACTGTGAATAAAACTAGGAAAGCCTTTAAACTCACTTATCCTTTTTGGTTTTCTTCTTGTAGCTCACTCCAGGCTCAGCATAATCCTTGGCTCTGTTAGTAGCAGTGTACAGTTTTTGATTATTTGTATGACGTACCCCCATAAAATAAATAAGATTACCTTTTAATCTTCTTCTTCAGCTCAGTGCCGCGCTCGGTGGAGATCATATAGATGCTATTGTTGTCTGCATCCTGTACCCGGCGTCGAGATTTGTATTGCCTCGACTTGGCCGCCATTTTGCTCTCACGCCTATTCTTCCAGAACTCGGCATTGACGACATACAAACGATACAACTGTAGAACGATGACCAGGGAGTTTTTGCCTGTAAGTTAAGTGACAATTAGTGTTATCCTTGACAGACTAATTAGAACGCACAGGTAAAGAACACATTCATATAATTGATTATCTTGTATTGGAAGATAATCAACAAACGAAAGGTGAGAAACGGTGCATCCTGCAGTATGACATTGAGCACGATGCCCCAGACATCGATGCCGCAGCAGCAGTTGTTGCAACAATCCGTTGATCTGCAAGAAAGCACATAGTAGAATCTATGAATAAAGCGTTAAAAGTAATGCATTTAAAGGTGCCGCCTACTCCTGCTTGTGATGTGTGCCATTGCCGCGCGGTCGGCGTCCACGCGTCGCTGACAGCACAATTGTGAACTGCATCAGACTCCAAGACCAAATGCCCAAAGTGAGATAGACCAAAAGCCTTATTGACGCAATCGAGTCATCCTTGTACGAGTCAAAGAACTCTATAATGTCCGCGGCAGTACCAATGTAGACGAGTAGCAATTGGCTGAGCTGATCGCGCGTCAAATCTCCCTTGGGCAGCAGCCAACGGCCCACAATGAGTATCAACATGAGAAACTGCTCGATGAGCGTTGTCCAAGTATCCACATTGATGTCGGGCATAGCAATGCCCGACTTCTCCAGCACATCGTCGATCACAAGCAATGGCGAGTTGTTGTTGTTAATGGCACTCGAGTTGGTTCTATTGCTGCCAACAACGACGGGCACTTGCGAGCCATGCATTGTGGTCGTGAGGATGTCGCTGCTGTTGCCGCTGTGCGTTGTGGCATTGTTGCTCATCAGTGTGGCATTCAACACAGCCATGCGCCGGTCAACCTTATCCAACTCCAGCAGCCAAATCGCGGGCACAATGCTGCTCAGATAGAGAAAGACCGAAGGACAAAACCTGCAAGCAGAACAAAGACACCATCAAACACAAACTCAGCGCAACAAAGGACGAAGATGATGAGTAAACCAAAGTAAAGCTAAGGGAAGGCACTGCAAAACAAACAAGTAAAGCAGTAGTTTTTGCCTCCCTTGCTGCGACCTAAGTGTAAACAATCGAAGACATTGAAAGGTGCGTCCCAACGTGAAATTCCATTAAAGTTTTAATGTTCGCGCGTGGGTGGCTAACTTCAGCGTGGGTGGGGGTGGGTTTAACGATGTGCGCCACAAAAACCACACGATTTCAGCTTTAATTGAAAATCAAAACCTTACAAAATGACGTCAGCCCTTTGTTTACGTTGCTCGAAATAAAAAAGTGGTCACTGCCAAGAGGTAGTGATGCCGAATCCTTTTTTGGAAACTCTGGGAAATCAGACTTACCAACGCCATTCCTGCGTCTTCTTGATCATCAATGTGAAGATGCCCTCAAGCAGTAGCAATATGAGTGGACCACAGAGAGCCCAATAGAAGATGTCATCCTTGTAGGTGGTCACCTGCCAAATGGCCAGGAGGCTATGCGCACTGAAAATGATGCGCGTTAGCGTTGCCTTAATCGTCGAGATGATTTTCGCCATGATCGCAATTACGGTAAGGTTGAGAGGACTCTAACTCAGCAATCACAGCATCTTGTCTTGATAACCGTTTAAGCCAAACGAAACTAAAATCAAACCAAATCGAACCGAACTACGCCAAACCGAACGCCTTGAAGAGTAAATCGCGACTGATTACTTGACTCCTGCCAGTCAAACAGACAAGACATTCGCAAACCGAAAAGGCGCTCATTGCTAGTTTAAACGCTTTTTAAGAAATTAAGGACAGCCGCGTGTAAATACATATAAAAGTGGATAATTGCCGTGCCACGCAGCTGCGCGTGGCCCCCTGCGCCGGCAGTCAAGGTACAGCACATGTGATGACACGCAGCGTGACTCTCTGCTTTGGTGGTGCGGTCGCGTTTCGCTCATATCAAATGGCCAGGAGATAGTTGCTTCATCAACTGCGCTGCTGCTGTTGCCATTGAAAGTGTCGTTGGTGTGTAAGAGCGAGAATTCACCGCATTTGGGTAGTCGCCGCTTTTCAATGCGCCTAAACAGTTGTGGCTTCGTTGGTTGGGTTGACCGAACGTTGCGTTTGCGGGGATTTTCGGCCATCAAATTTAGCACACCTACAAAGTTTTAAAATATCGTTAGTCATTGTGTTTTGATTGGGTCAATGGTTTGTATTCTATGACACCCAGCAGCAACACACCGAGTTTAATGGCAGGCAGACAACTGTTGAGCTAAAACAGCTTGTGAGAACAGCAGTATGAAAACGTGTATAAACAATTAATTTAACAACAATTAAATAAATAATTTTCATTGAAGTTTAATATTTTCTGTGAAAAATTTTGAAAATTCCAATTTGAACATCAGCCTTAAACTATAACTGTGCATTTATACAAATTATTGTGTTATCGGTTTATGCACGGCACGGCAGAGATGGCGCAACACATGCCAACGAGAATGTGCTAATATGTTTTGTCATCGATAATTGGTCAGTAAGCAATAAAACCGATAAGAGTTAATTTTTTCTAAGCGATGAGTATTAGTTAAACGATAAAATTGCATAAAGCGCGAAAGTATATAATACACATTACGCTAGACATTAAAATAACACTTTTTAATTACTGTAAAATTTTAAAATTCAGAAAATAATTTTTTTTAAATAAATGCTTGATTACTTACAATCGGTGCTAATTGCACGCTCTGTGCGATTACATTTATTTGGAAATTGCCATCACTACTATTAGCACGCACGTAAACAGCAGCAGCACCCAAGCAGTGAAACACGCAGAGGAATTTTATTTCTGGTTATTTTGAAACTATTGTTGATATTCTAAAAATCACCAGCGACCAAAGTATAAGCATTTAATAGACGATAATTCAAGTGAACAGAAATAGTTCAAACGCCAGCGTAGCCTACACGAAATCTGTCGAAAAGATTGTTGGAACGCATACGCCGCAACAGGAGCGCCAGTTGCGAATTTCGGCAACGGCAACAACAACAAAAACAAGTACTAAGCACAACAACAACAGCGAACACACTTGCTAAATAAGAAGCAGAAGCAGAAAAAGAAGAACCGTCGACGGCAACGGCAGCGGCAAACGTATTAAAAATAATCGCGTCGCCGATCTACGGCAGCGTCAACAGCAACAAACACAGGAGTAGCAGAACGAGCAACAGCGTAATCCTCGATACAAATTCCAAAGGCTACGCCAACACGACAACCACGAGCAACAGCATCAGTACTAGCAGCACCACGCGCAACAACAACAACAACACTATCACCACCAACAACAACACGAGCAAAATGGAAAAAGTAGCAGCAAAACACCACGAGCCGTAAGTGATGCATAACTAGGCCGTCTGCTTGACCACGTCCGTTCATCCACCTGTGCGTGTGTCTATGCATTCCGATTCACGGCACTTTTGTTAGGTTATGTCGATCTCTTCTCTAATTCTAATTTTCCTTTTGGTCAATACGAATCACTTATATGGGGGCCCTGACAAGCTCAAAATTTCGGTGGTCTCACTATTACTTCGTGCCGAGGCAATAGTGCTCTCTTCGCTCATCTCTTTTATCGTTGACATTGATTACGCTTATCAGCGCTCAGTGTCTGTCGATCCGTGCGGTTTACGGTATCCAACTATTCAAAGATTTGTTCGCTGATCATTTGCCAAATGTTCTCGAGTGCGTGTGTGCGTGTGTATGTGTGTGTGTACCTGTTTGATCTAATTTGTAACACATTACAAGCATTTTCAGTTATTCTACATGGACGCATAGATGATGATTTACCGGGAGAGCGACAACAATTCACTGGTCATCTATTCTACAGTTCCTGTCATAGTCAGCCTATAATAACTGCATGTCATCTAATTCCTAGCTTCTGGCAAAGAGCCAGTCTATAGTGTCTATCAGTACTTACGGCAATTGGATTTCAGTTCGGGAGCCACTCAATGATTTGGTCTGTGATAAGACTTGCTAATCATCGAACACGGAGCGCTGCCGTGATCACTAAACAAAGAAATTCCTTCGGGTGGAATCCCTGCTCTGCTACAACAACAATTTACTCGTCAAAAACTAGTAAGATATGAGTTATTCTACATAATCGGCCTCGTTGAATTTATCATATATAACCACTCTCAGTGTCAATGAGTTGCGTAATTATTTAAGTGGATTGTATCCGGTTTCTGTCAATGAAGGAGTGTTGATCATAGATAATGATGTCGGCAAGCTGTCGGTTCAGCTTCCAAGAGTGATCGGGTATTTGCCACGGAACTACCAGACTGGAAAGTGAGCAGCACCAATTTGTCCAAACATATTCTGCAAGACGAATGCTATTAATCTAATACCACCAATGCTGGCTTTGTGACCAACAAAGCCCATACTCTACACCTATTATAGGTGGCCATATAAAGCTGCTGCGGCTACTATGTCTCCGCCGGAATACCAATCACATAACCTTTGGTGCTAATTCTTAAGCCGCTACAACGACGATTGCAATCGCAATCGTCCCGTAAGCGACCCCTAATATCTTAGATACGGTGCTCTCGCGGAAATACTAATCATATAGCGACCTCTCGGCAGGGAGTCCAGCAACATCAACAATACCAACCAATGGATTGTTGATTACCGGATGTGATCTGCAAGTAATATGAACCTCGGGAATGTCTATGATTGGCAATCAAGCCATGCCAAAAGACCAGCGCTGTTGGCTCTGATTGATTATTCGAAGAACTGCCGCATCACTCGCTCTTTTTCCAGTAAACGTGATTTTCCCGGGAAGGGAATGAGTCGTAACCAAGAACCACGTGCTCGATGGAAAACCCTTTCTAGATCAGTTGCGAATTGTCCGCCGTTATGGTTACAAAGTTTCTAATTAGCAGTTGTGCCTTCTCTCGGAATACCTACTATTGTACGATTATTATTCTTAAACCTTTCGCATTTTATTGTGGACGAAAATCAGAATTATTTGTTGTTGCTTTTCAAACAAGCTTTTTGTGTCTTTTAGAAATTTTTTGTGATACTCCAGGTATCATCTATTGAGTAGAGATCAGAAGAAAATAGTTTTTTCATCTGTTTTATTGTTGTGTTTCTTTCAGCAAAACCTGGCCAGATATGGTTGACAGTGATGACAGTGACGTGGAGAACGAAATAGATGTTGACAAATTACCGCCTGTCGAGGTGGGGCCCAACGAGAACCGTCTACAGCACACATACTGCCTATGGTTCTCGCGGAAGGGAACGCATGCGGCAACCGACTATAGTAAATCGCTGCACGTGGTCGGGCGCTGTGCCAGCGTGCAGCAGTGGTGGTCATTGTACTCGCACCTGATACGGCCGACATCGTTGAAGCCGTACCGGGAGCTGAGTCTCTTTAAACAGGGCATTAAACCGATGTGGGAGGATCCGGCGAATACTAAAGGCGGTCAATGGGTGATCCGTTTGCGTAAAAATAAAATTGATCGAGCGTGGGAAAACGTCTGCATGGCCATGTTGGGTGAGCAGTTTCTCGTGGGCGATGAAATTTGTGGCATAGTGCTACAAACAAAGTATCCGGTAAGTAGAAAACTTCACTATTATTCGGTAAAAGAAAAGAAGAGCAGTAAAAACGCATTTTGTAAATCAGATCGTTCGAATGAGCCGCAACATTTGAATTTATCGCCGCCGATTAGATTAGATTACGACCGATTTGAAAAGTTATCGGAACATAGTCCCATCTTTACTTATTCCTTACGTTGCGTTGTTTAGCGACATAAGGTTAAGTTACGTCCGTCATTTGTCGACGGCTGCGTTCTTGTTGTTTTTTCCGCTCTGCTGATTTCGCTGTTGTCAAACCAGTAGCAGCGAAAGAGCACACACAGCAAAAGTGGTAAAAAGACGCAGCAAAAAGTGAAAACACTCAAATAGCAAAGCAGTAGTGCAGTAAAAGTAATAAAAATAATAAAAGAGAATATAAAAAAAGGAAAACAGAAATTTTGGCTGGCTAATTGTGCAATCGACATAACTGAGTGAATATTACGTCTTTTAATGTTTTTATGCAATGCAAAAGAGCATTTACGGAATAAACGTGCCTGCGTAAGTCTGCTCGCTCGACGCGGAATCCGTGTTCGTTCGTTTGTTTCTGTGTGTGTGCGCGATCGGAAGCGGATACGAAGCGGGAAGATTAACGAAAATATACATGTGTAAATAACAGATATTCTCACTATAAACGAAACGAAAGGGGGCAAAAGAAGAAAAACGGCTCCCTTCAAAAGTTTGTGGAGTAAACGCCGCCAAACCTAAAAAGCTACTTAACGCAGACGCACTCTTTGCAACGCAGAGAAACGCGGAGAACGCAATCATAGTAGCAGAGAAGCATCGGACAGCAGCGACAGCCTCAGTTGGTTTACGAGCGCAGCGCAAGTCTCAGATTGACGAGAGCCAGCAACAGCAACGGTCGATGTGCTTTAACGTCGCTCGCGTAAAACATATTACACATCGAGCTACAATAAAAACAACAATAACTGCAACAGCAACAACAAAAACAAACGAATTTTTGTAGCAGTAAGCAACGTTGTTGCTCCCCCGTCACCAGTGACGCTCTCATCAACACCAGCGACGTCGTTAACACGCGCGCAGTTAACGCTGGTAACCACCGAACGAATCGAGCCGTCGTCGTTGTTGTACGAAATACGCGCCGCCGCCACCGTTATCGACGCTGCCCATCGTACAAACGAACTCGCGCGAGTTAACGAAACCGATTGAGGGAAACAAGCATAGTAAAACAACAAGAATAACACAAACTTTACGCCCACCGTACGCCACCCGCGCGTGTTCTCTCACGTTTTACTCTCAATTTTGCAACAAAAAAAAAACAATAAGTCGACAAACGTCACTACTAAAAACGACGCTGTTAGTTGAATCAGCAGCAGCAGGGCAGTGGAATCTGAAGAAAAGCAAAGTAGCCAGTGAAATAGAGAAGCGTGTGTGGACGAGAGCCTTGCGCAAAATCGATTTTTTCATTTTAGATTTGCCTACACGAGTGTTTTCTTACTTTCTTCCGACCATACACACTCACTCTCAAGCGTGTTTTGTTAACGCGTATCTCGAACAGTACGCGTTATAAGGCACCGTCGTGTTAACAGTAAAAAAAATAAAAACAACAAAAAGCCACTGCAGCGGCTGAAAAATTTCTTACCTTAGCACGTGCAAATAAAAGTGAAACAAAATATAAATGTTAAATACAAAAGTTAATAAATATAGAGCAAAAAAAAAAATTTAAGTGCAGAAATTAATTTTATT
Source organism: Cacoxenus indagator (assembly GCA_035041755.1). NCBI lineage: Eukaryota > Metazoa > Arthropoda > Insecta > Diptera > Drosophilidae > Cacoxenus > Cacoxenus indagator. The sequence goes on from JAWNKX010000379.1 coordinate 1,177,162, forward strand.
AATGCTACCATTGGGCTAGAAGAGCGTCGGATCGAACAAGTGTAAATTCAGACAAACGCAACAAAAAATAAAACAAAATCGAGTAGCAAAAAAAAATCCAAAAGAGGCGAATTCCGTTAAGGCCAAAAGCAGCGTGCAAATAAATTGTTCATCTTCTGTTTTCAACAAATCTTACTCATTGTTAAAATTAATACAACCGTCGAAGGAAACAACGACAGACAAAACGTTTTTTAAAGGCCACTAAAAGAGCGAAGAGCGCAGAGAGCGATATCAATAAAAAAAAGTTTGCCATTCACCGCGAAGTGACTCAGAGAACGACGCTCTTGTCGCCGCCAACGTCTTCGGAATCGTTGTGTTTTAGTCGATTTACTTTACATTGGCCGCCGCTACCTGCAACACCCCGCGTTCTACGCTGCAACAACAGACAGCGAGTGTGGGAGCGCGCCCAGGCCCAAGACACGAAAAACACGCGCCTTAAATTTTGCGATTTGCTCCGACATCAGTCAGTGTGAAATTGTTAATCGGCAAGGAAATGGTGCAATCAAACTAATTCAACAAAAAAGTTCAATTTGAGTGCAAAAATATAGATTTTGTTCATTAAGTAAAAAATCAATAGAAAAAGTAACGTTATAGCAGATAAAGCACATAAATAACAATAAAATTAAATTGCATTAAAACGCGAAAATCGTCGCTGCCATTCAAGTGTATATAAAATATAAAAAATACATAAACAACAATCGCGAAAAGTAAAATTTCCTTACACGAACCACAATAGCAACAACGAAAGCCATTTAACATAAGCAACAACCAGAAGAAGAACCACCAATTTAAGAAGCAGCAACATCAGCAAGACAAAACTCAACCATACAACAGAAATTTGGTCCGGACTTTGTTCCGCAGTCATCTCATACCGGCATATTTTGTGCGAAATTAAGAAGTTTTAAAGAAGCTAAATACACGCACACACACACACACTCTTACCCACACCCAGTTCAATCATCATTAACATCACCAGTGTTGAGTGTTCATTGTCATCACAATGACGAAAGACAGATTAGCCGCACTTCATGCCGCCCAGTCGGACGATGAGGAGTCTGAGGACGTGGCCGTCAATGTCGATGGTCATGATTCATATATGGATGATTTCTTTGCACAAGTCGAAGAGATTCGCGGCATGATCGATAAGGTGCAGGATAATGTGGAAGAGGTGAAAAAGAAGCATTCGGCAATTTTGTCGGCACCACAATCGGATGAGAAAACCAAGCAGGAATTGGAGGATTTGATGGCCGACATCAAGAAGAATGCGAATCGTGTGCGTGGCAAACTCAAGAGTATCGAACATAATATCGAGCAAGAGGAGCAACAGAATAAATCGTCGGCCGATTTGCGTATACGTAAGACGCAACATTCGACTTTGTCGCGTAAATTCGTCGAAGTGATGACGGAGTACAATCGGACACAAACCGATTACCGAGAGCGTTGCAAGGGTAGAATACAACGGCAATTGGAGATCACCGGTCGCGCTACTACAAATGAAGAGTTGGAGGATATGTTGGAGCAAGGCAATCCCGCGGTGTTCACGCAGGGCATCATTATGGAGACACAGCAGGCGAAGCAAACGTTGGCCGACATCGAGGCACGGCATGCGGATATCATGAAACTAGAGACGTCGATTAAGGAGTTGCACGATATGTTCATGGATATGGCCATGTTGGTGGAGTCGCAGGGCGAGATGATCGACCGCATTGAGTATCATGTGGAGCACGCTATGGACTATGTGCAGACAGCAACTCAGGACACAAAGAAGGCGCTCAAGTATCAGAGCAAGGCGCGCCGAAAGAAGATTATGATTCTGATATGTTTGACTGTGTTGGGTATCATAGCCGCTGCATATGTTAGCAGTTATTTCATGTAAATGGCAATTAATACTTCTCTTCTCTATAAAATCGCGACACTCACTAATCGCATTAACATTGCATATTTATCATTATACACATACACAAACATACAACAACAACATCATTATTGCCAACAACAAATATTACAAAAAAAAGAAAAAAGTCGCTTTGTACCGCTCCCCATGGCCTTACTTTGAATGTGTCTATGTAGCCGGTTGTAGGGGAGTGGTTTTTGGAAAAGCATTTAGTAGGTGCGAATGCGTCTATGACTATGATGGTCGCAAATGCTTTTAAATGCAGACATACGCAGATACTTAGTTACACACACATATATACACATACACACATAATCGTAGCTACAAAGTGTGTTTGTTGCCACTCGAGAGGCCATACTTTTTGGGCATTCATTGATAACTGAACACGAAATACTTAATTATGTTTTACTGTTTAATTATTGCTAAATATTAATGAAGTAATTGATTAAGAAGAAAAAGTATCTGCAACTGTCGCAAAAAACAAAAAGGAAAACAATATAGTAGAAGTAGAAGTACTCAAAAGTCATTAAAAACGATTTGCAAAATCACATGAAACATGAATTTTCTATTGATTATTGTTAATAATGCGAAGCAAAAGCAACAAAAGGAAGAACACATAAAGTAAAAAGTTAGCAAAAAAGAAATTGTCAAAGTATCTTCTTCTAAGAAAACAAGAAACGCTACATTTCCCTTTTTGTAAATGATTTCCGGTGCTTGCTTTCTTTTGAAGCTTTGACTATATCTATGTATGTATGTGTGTTCCACGCGTAATGGAAGTGAGAATTGTGTATGCCGCAGATGAAGAATCTCACAGGTATAGCACATACACTGAAAATTATTTGTTCATAATATGCTTAAAATTAATTAATTAATTTATTCAATTAGTTTGTGCCTCTGTTGCTCAGATTTCTTCTTTATTATTTAGTGTTGCTCGTTTTATTATAATTTTATTCTTTAATTGAAGCTATGATGAAACACACTCAGAGATAGACGAAGTTACATAGACATTATATAGAATCACCTAACCCACACAACCATACAATCTCTCACTTGCTATGTATTTAATCTAGTTAACTTTTTAATACATAATTATATATATATATATAAATATATTTATATACTGACTATTTACTATATACATACATGCATAATATATATATATAAAACTATTTACTTATTCTGATTATGATTGCATATAATCTCCTTCAAACAAAACAAGCAAAAAGTATCTCTATACAAATAATGCTGATGTTTCTTTATATGTTTAGAAGAGATAAAAAAAAGAGAATTATGGAATAAGAGAAGAGTGACAAAGACAAAGTAACGATAACAATGACGATCATCTATAGATCAATTCAATAGAAAAAATAAATAAATAAATAAATAAGAAAAAAAATAGATACAACATCAATAACCAATTAAAGCAGCTAAACATTAACGCAGACACAAGAAATCTCAATGTAGTACGACAAAAAAATATTAATACAAAAAAAAACAATTGCTTGTTTTACCATTAAAAAAACTTGTTTCAAGCTTTTCTTATTCTTTAATATTTTTTTTTTTGCTTGTTTGCAAATACATAGTATTGTTGCTGTTTTTTGTACTTTCATTGTATCATGTACATAATATATTCTTTGTCGCTCGGAGATATTCTTTTTGTTGCTTCTTTTATTAATTATCTTTTAACGACAATGTATCTCAATACCTAAAAAAATGTATTAGTTCATGAACCTTTAAATTTGTAAATTTCTATTAATGTTATGAAGCGACCCGACCTATTAGTGCATTATAGAAAAAAGAATAGTTTTATATATATTGTACAAAATGAAAACGTTTTATAAGTAACTGTCTAATAAAAATTTTAGACGGTCTGAAATACTCGTTGGTGCGCGATTCGGTTTAAAGTGAGTGTGGTGACAAGAATAGCAACATGCACATGCATCCGTTAGTAAAAGCAATCAATATTGTCTCCCGAAAATAGACGCCTTAACGCGGGTTCCGGAACATAAGTAATATTTATGGTAATGCAATAGCAGACCAACTTATATATAGTTCCAGTAATTCAAACTGATTTCATTGGTAACAAGTCGTACGAGCTTATCTCTGCACACGAAATCAATAGGTTCACTCCATGCATATATAGTATTAACTATATATGCTATATCGCTGTGCTGTCTTTGACTCCAGCACTTAACAGATTTTATATCAGGTAGCTCACTGTCAGATATGGAACATTCCTAATAATGGGCTATAACGCAAGGAGATTTTTAAATTGGTCGGATATGGCTATGGCTATGAGAAACTTGGTTCTTTACCACACTCTCTAGTCTGATTGCTTGTGCTATGTTATGAAAATCGTACTTCGCATAAAAACCTCATAAAAAGCGCATTCTTTATTTATAGAGCTCATAGTTAGATATTATTCAGGCTCTTAGTCGTTGTCAAGACATTGAAGGCTGAACACTTTTTCGATATTATCAAAGTCACTGCTACTAGCTAGTTTTGGTCTAATAGTGTTGCATCAGACTTTTAAATGGGTCTAAACCAAGTGGGATGCATGCAGTTGAAGTGTGTGTGCTGAGTTTAAAGTCTAGCATGCGACCAGTGTACTTGCTGTCATGTTGCTGCTCCGTTCATATAGAAAAACTTGTATACTTAAAGAATAAAAGGCCGACTTTTTTATGTAAATTGTGTGCACTTCTTATACGGGACTTAGTAGGAGAAAAAAGTTGCTTGCATCAAATATTTGTTGTAGTTTAGTCTTCAACTAGTTAATTGCCATCTAACGAGCATTTGAGACCGTATAGACGAGGCTTAAAATAAGTAATGTAGTTTCTGTTTTTAATTTAAGTTATGATACATCACAGTTTGCATTGGTAGTACTAATTTTAATGCCGCACCTGCCTTTAAGCCACGCCCATCATGCAACGCCACACACAAGCAACAATATGCAAAAACATATCGGAACTAACAATCACATTGAATTTATTTATTAACAAATATGGTTTTTTATCTGCTTTCGTTTTATATATTTTCATATTTTTATTGCCTTAAACGTCAAAAACCGCAATTTTGGGTACAAAATTCACGCTCAAACCCTGGATGTGTAAATTTGATTTGATTGCATGCTGTTTATTTTTTATGGTTTCTCGATTTTTGTAACAACAATAATCACAAAAACAATTACAAACTACAACAAATTCCAATATCACAAAATGCAATTTCCTTTATTTGCTGCTCACTGCCATAAAAAAATGCAATTGTTTATTATGCCATAAAATCAAACATAAAAAAAGTATAAAAGGTAAAAATTAGCATGAAAAGAAGTCGTTGTTGAAAAAATGTACTAAAAAATGGCTCGTTTGCTTGCTGCGCACACTTGCAACAACAACAGATCAAACTACATCTAATTAATAATTAAAAAATTATAACAAAGACACCAACAACAACAACAAGAATAGCTAGACGCACTTGCGCCCACATTTACGTAGGCATGGCACCATTAATAAAATATCAAGTACACAAAAAATTTAAAGAATGAAAATGCAACATTCATGAAACGCTTATGTACCTCTCACACCCAACAACAACAACAACTACAACAACAAGAAAAAAACTACAACAGCGCCCTGCAATAGTAGCCACAACAACAATAAACAACAACACCAATCAATGAATCAGCTATAATAGCAACAACCACCACTGCAACTCTGCAACCTCCATAGCTCGACACAAACTGCTGCATGTTTTATTTTCTCTCGATTATTTTGAGCGAAAAAAATAAATACATATTTAAGTAATTCAACAAAAAAAAAAAATCCAACGGATATACGCGCTGAGTTTAGCTCAAACAACTCACGCACTCATGCATGCAGGCAAGAACTCACGCATGCATGCACCACACGATTGCGTAGTCGTCGTGTGCAACGTTTGTGCGTTCTGGTTCACGTTACACGATAACAAGAACAAACACAAAAAAAAACTCAAATAAAACAAAAACAAAAAAGCTAAAAGTCAACTTCGTATTATGTCAATCAATCAATCGATTAATCAATCAAATAAGCTGCGTTCTAACACCCAAAAAAGGTCAATGCGTGTCAAACGAAATCATAGCCGCGACTCCACTATGCCAACAATAACAACAAGCGTCCTATAATGCCGCGTCTAATAAAGTGTATAGTGTTAGATAGAAAGCAACGAGCAAAAGATACCGAAAAATTTCGATTGTGCAGCAACACGACAAATTGCAACGTGCACACCTGCATCAGCACACGCGCCGTCACACGTCTCAGCGCCCAACAAAGGTGAGTGAATTGTTTATCTAATTTTTTCTTAATGCATTCTCAATTGAATTGTTTAAATAATTTTCCAAAAACACATCGTCTTTTGAACAAACTTCAACGGCCTCGCTCGTCTAATCGGTAAACAATGGAATTATTTGTTTTAATGAGTGAGAATATTTATCAAAGTATCTACACTATTATACAGCATCAAACTGCGTTGTTTTTCAAACGTACCATACATAGATGGCACGTCAATAGATAGGTGGATAAAAATTAGCTGAATTTCAAAATAATATATTATATGGTAGTTGCACAGATATAATAGATAAATATGTAGTTATATTTATATGTAGCCACGACGTTGGTTAAATAGATACACAGTACGTTAGCGAGATGTTTGAGATGATTCATTAATTGAAACTGTCATTTAAACGGTGAAATTTCTCAGAACAACTCATTGACACTGAATCATTTCAGTCTGATGTGTACTCATAAGACTAAGTGCCTTTGTATTGAATAACTCTGTTCTGACTAGCAGAAATATTTACAATATTGATCGTTACAAATGATTCAGTAGTCTGGAGGAGATGTACTCATAATTCTGTGTAAATGATTACTTCATTTAGAGATTTTAAAAAGACATTAAATCAATGAGGCGATACATTTCAATGTAATGCAACTTTGTAGTACTGTAAAAATTATGTATTTATTCTGGGCTTTTATGATTGTTAGACCCGCGTGAAGACCCTCATTAAATCACCTCATGAGTAACACAGACTGTTGTTAGATACATATGGCGTGCTTTACTATTAGCCCAGAAATCATGGATCTCCAATCCTTTACTATTTCCATAATTATTATTAATATAAAAGAAATAAATCCCATGAGCACCGTATTCTTTTTAGAGCTGTGCGTTTTAAAATGGGTCCGAGATCTTAAAGTTCTGTTGCAGATATATCCTTTCAATTAAGAAAATATATAGGGCAAATGAAAAATGCGAAGTAGTTTACCATCATATTGGCTGAGTGGTAGAATTTTATCTTTCTACGGAGGGCCTTGGTTTTCAAATGTAATGAACACGAATTCTAAATAGCTTTCAGATACAGAAGTGGTTTTAAGCTGGCCATACACGACGAACATGCTCGTGTGATTCGCTCGTATTTGGAGGCATGTTCGTCGTGTATGGCGCTGTTGACGAACCGATGTTCGTGTAGAATTTCAAAAATTTTTAGATTTGCTTTGCGCGAATCACACGAGCAATTGCGTCGTGTATGGTCAGCTTTAAGTGGTAACTGCCTTTCTTTTCATGCTCTTCATGTACGAATATCGAGTGTTATTGTAGCTAAGACACAGTTATCGTATTTACCATAATATATTAATAAGGAGAATATTAGTAAAGGGTGTTACTTTGACTAGTCATATTTGTGTGACCAATAATAATAATGAATGCTAAGCATGAGTTGGTGCGCGATAGTCTGAACGGCGGATGTTGGGCTCGCATATCCACATAATAATAATGGCAGGCCAATCGAAGGTCTCATAATGTATAAGTATATTCTTAGCAGTTCGGTGAAACTATTTAATTTTGTATGTTCTTGTTTTGTTTTTTTTTTTTTGTTTATATTATTTCGTATATAGTTGCTCTAACATGAAATAGAAAACTTATGCGTGAGCGAGTGCGTTGTCAGATTGACCTACTTTCTTACTTAAGTTATCGAAATGACTGAAAATTGCTAATCTACAATTCAGTGCGTTGTTTTCCATTTTGTAGTTGAATTAAACACTTCATAAATCAATCAATAATATCTATTTCTCTCATGTGTAAACACTTTTGGAGCAACACTCGTCCCGCGAAACCGGTTTCCTTACATCCGAGCACATCTATTCATGACGCATCGATGTATGTATTTTATTTAATTTGCCGGTTGCAATTACTCATTTCAACGCTTCTTCAGGTTAATTGAGTTTCTTTGACAAATTCGTTGCTGCAGCTGTGCTTTTCAGTGTATACGTAAGCCCATTTCGAGCGATTGGAAAATGTAGTAAATGTAGCGAATTTATCGCTTGCACTCGAAAGCAATTAAAATGGAAAATTTGCGCTGCGTTGCGCTCTTTATGCGTTCTGGTATCTTTCAAATAGATAAACACAGTAAACCCACACATGCACACGACGCATACGAACGCACTCAAAGGTACTTGAATTTATTTGGTTTGCAATTTGTGTGTTTGCACTGATGCGAGTATCGCTAATGAATCATCAACACAACAACAACAACAAAAACAAAAACAACTTTGTCTATGTCTTTGATAAGCGTTTGTTTAGTAGCACTTTGAGCGCTTTGTGGGGCGGTGCACAACGAAAATAAGAGAAAGAAAAAAATAGCCCCAAACCTCAAAACAGCTGATAATTTTTCTAAGTTTATGCGAAAATTTTCCTCTTTTATGGGATTTTGTGCAACCACAAACTGTGAAAAAGCACAAGCAACAAAAAGCAGGGGTACAAAAAGAAAATAAAATAAAATAAAACAAAAGCAGATAAAAGATAATTTTATGCATTGCTTTTGTTATATAAAAAGTGTTAGTGCTTGCTTTGTTTATGATTTTTTTTTCCTTTAATTTTTTTGCTTTTCTTTTATTTTTTTCGTTTTTTCGTTTGCATTGTTTTTTTATGTTTGTTCATTTCGAGTTATGTACTGCAAAACCTTTCCTTGACTGCGCGCGCTCTCTACCTTTTTATTCAACTTGAGCGTCATTTACACTTTGCGCTGCTCACCCAACCCAACTCGCCCACTCGGTCACTTCTTCAGTTCATTGCCACACTTGCTACTCCACCCACACGCAGCGGCCTCTGGCGTACACAAAATAAGTAAATAAAAATAATACTAAAAAGAAAGAAGAAACGTTTATCTCGAAATTGCTACGCGCTGTTGAGAGAACTATTTTTAGCGAAATTATCATTTATTCCGTCCTCGCGAGCGTTGTCCACTTTTTATATCTCGCTCGCTTGTGCAACTCTTTACTTTTCTTTATTTATTGCGCAAAAGTTTTGTGTTAAACCAACGCTCCGAAAACAATTTCAATAAGTGCTAAATTAAATGTGTAATTATTATATTTAGTAAGAAAAACCACACAGCGTTTTAACAGGTTTTTTTTTTTTGAAAAAACAGCTTGACACAAAACAAAACCACGGCAACCACAGAGAGATAGTGAGTCAATCTGTCAGTGTTGAAATCAATTTGCTGATTTTTTAAGCTTTCATTTGGTTGCTTTACTGCTTTCGTCTATGTGGAATTTTACTTGCTTTATGGCATGCTTGTGAGTCGAGTCGAGTTGAGCTGATTTAAGCTGTTGTAATCATATGGATATCCTATAAATGATGGGCATTTATGGAAAATGGACATATTAAATCTGGCAGAGAAAGAGTGGTATGAATAAAGATAAAGATAAAAGTGAAAGATAGAGTGCGCGAGAATTTCAGATCCATATTATTTCATAATCCTTTTATTGCAACACAGTGAATAGCGCATAGTCGAACTTCTATACAACGAAGCTCTGCCGATTACGAATTGATTTCAAGTATGCAGCTACTACACATAATCTCTGTATAACGAATTTTCCATATAACGAAGAGATTTTTTTGAATCCGTGAGGTTTCGCTATAAGAAAGTTTGACTGTAGAGGTCGTCGGTTCCAATGCCTCTTATTCTTGATACTGCACCAAAATTATGTACGAATTATAAAGATCCAATAATCGCGCAATTCTGAACTGTTGTTTCGCGGAAAGTTCAGAGTGAAATATGTTCCATTAACCTTGACCTTGACCAGTAATTAATCTTGAAGAAATTTTGTTTTAAACGTGGAGCCTTTTTAGGAACCTGCAATAATTGATTTTTCTTATGTGGATAAGTTTAGAGACCTTTCAAGAATTTGTAATAATCACCATTCTCCAGTATTTTAGCAGCAGTTAACATTTTACCAGGGTTGTCTCAACCTATGACAAAACTGGTTTGAACAGCGTTTCTAGATTGAATTAATACCAATTTTCTGAAGCTACTTTTCCACCAACCTATTAAGAAAAAAGGTGCTGCTTTAGTTGGAAATTACAACCAACTGATCATTGCGTTAAAATTCTATCTGAGATAGCAGTGCTTTCTTACTTTACTCACACACTACACAACAGAACGGCACTATTTTGTGTTGTTTTTTTTTTTTAATGTTTATTTATTGTTTCTGATTGATTTCCCTTTTTATTGTAATTTTTGCCATTTCACTCAACTTACTCATTTTCGATTTTGCCATTTTTATCTACCATTTTTGGGGTTATCCGCTTCAGTTTGCTGCTTTTGCTATCTCTCTCGCCTTGTTGTTGCTGCTGCTCGTGTTTATGATGACTCATGTTGGCGTGTGATTTTGAAGCTTTTTAAACTGTTTTTTGTAGCCTGAACATGCAAAATATATATGTATGCATGTATGTATATTTAGATGGCAGTGAGAAATTTAGTAAGAGGCAGAGAGTGTGTGTGTGTGGGTGAAACAAATTCAAAATTGATTTATTAGTTTAACACTTTGTTTGCTTGTGCCACTTCATTGCTGCCCTCCTTGGCTTGCTTGCCTTGTCCTCTCATATTGTCTAATTTGTTTTTGTGCTTGTTGTCTGCGCTCACCGCACGCTACACCCTTGTGACGAACGGCTCTTAAAGTATTTTATTTTATTATTGACTTTTTTGAAAAATGTTCGCAAACAAATGAAGTCATCTGCAATTCAACTACAACTTCAGCTACAGCTCAACATGGCTTGACTTGACTTTGATTTCTGTTTGTAAGCTAAAAGAAAGAAAATAATTGAATAACTTCCAATTCAAATTGAGTTTACGATACACACACGCACACACGCTCCCCTCCACATTGTTGGTGCATGGTGCATCCGCTTTTCTTTCCCACTATTGTCTTGTTGTTGTTTTTTTTTTGTTTTTTTTTTTTTGCTGCTCCAAGCCCATTTAAACAGTTGCAATTTGTTGTATAAGCAGAAAACAAAAAAATATATGTATGTCGAACAAGCATCGGATAAAATTGTTAAATAACTTTGCACTTTTAAAGTTGGCCACATCTCGAAAGGCATTCATAAAAATAGCAATAAACTGTGAAATGATTAAAATGGACCGAGACAATTCACAAGTTTTTTGTTAATAATTTTTTTATTTTATTATTCTTTTATTTATTTATTTATTTTTTGCGACTCAGTTTTGAATTATAAAAGTTGGTTATATATTATCTGGGTTGTTCACAAGTTCATCATCATCATCAGTGCATCAGTGCAAAGAAGAAGAAAATGTATACAATTTCTCAGACCCAGCTCTCAGTGCTTTAAAGTGCTCTGGAAATCTTTGAAATTTTTTTTTAATGATATTCAAAGTTTGGAGTCTGTTCTGTTATTAGGAGCTTTCATGAATTCTGGTAATTTTTTTTATTGAAAAAATGAATTTTTCAAGAAAAATGTGTACAATATATATTTCCATCATCTACATCATCATTTGTCACATCCATTGTCATACTTCCTCAGTATTTCGTAGCCGTGTGTCAACCAAGCCATACTGCATGATTCTAAACAAGTGGTAATCAGAAGGCGCTATGTTTGCTAGGTATTTACACTGATACTTCGAATTATGACCATTAGATGTCACTGACCAGAATTTCTGCAAGCTCTTAATGTTTCTCTGTTCTCAATTTTGTGTAGAGTTTTGGCCCCTCGTTGAGTTTTTGTGCTCTAGATAGAAGACAGGTTTTTTTCGTCGGCCGATTTGTTTCGTCGATTCATTAGTTAAACTAGCTAATTGCCTAAAAATTAAGCACACCCACATTTGAAGACGACAAAATGATTTTAAGTCCCCGAAATGCAACCATTAAGTTCTCAAGGTAAATATACCACATTTTGAACAACGCAAACCATTTTTAGGCTTCGCTTTGTGTAGGTTTTGCTTTGGATTAGTGCGTTCTCGCTGCAACATCCAGGCACCAGTGAACACGATTGTCTGGCGGATACAATGCGCATAGTGGCAAGTCCCTTTGTGGGGCCTAAAACTCCGCACGAACAACTCATAAAGCAATTCTACGATATCCTTGGCTGGATACTTGATAGATCTCATCAGGTGTTATCATCTGATATTTCAAATGAAACGATCATCTCTTTTGAATTGGGTGTGCAGCAAGCCTGAGTCAATGACGGCATTGCCATGAAGAATATGTTGCAATATATCAAGTCACACTGAAGGCGTCAGAGATGCCAAATATAGTGGATGGCGTACAGTACGCATTCATTTCTAGTGCACGAAGAAATGTGAACAATATAAACCAATTTGTCTTAGTCAGTTTTCGTCTGCTTCTGTTTTCAGTTTACAGTTAAGCCAATTGAGTAGCGCACTGTTGTCAGTATGTGGCACTATATATCTACACTCAATGCAAGTCATGCGATTTCAGAAGCTATCAGAGTAGCCTAGCTCAGTGGCTCGTGCCAGTTACGCGTTTCTCTGTATCTCTGTATCGTGTATCTTATAGCCACTCACATATGTGTTATTGATTTTGTTTGAGTGTCTGTGAGTTAAGCCCGTGTCCGATAAAGCCAACAATTTTGTTAATTGAAAACAAATTTCAAGGAGAGGAGTCGAGTCGAGTCGAGTTGAGTCTATCAATATATTCAATTGAACGAACATGGCTGAAGACTACTCGAGGCTGTCACAAACAGAATACGCCGTTGTGGGCCTCAGCTGAGCTGAACTGTGTTGAGCAGGACATGTCAAGTGGATTGTTGGTTGGGTAGGTTTCGTTTAAAGCATTTAATTTTCATATTTTAAGCAAACTTTTCGGCTTCATTTCTACTCAGCTAGCAACAAACGTCGGCTTTAAAATGGAACTCGAATAAAAGTTGCGGAAAAAGGGGAGCGGTACAGAAAACGGGTTACACACACACAAGTGCTGTCAATTTGCACCAGCAGCTAGTGCATGTGTGGGTGTGTTGGATTTGGTCGTAGCCAAACGCCTTTATTTATTTTTTCATGGTATTACATGTCCATATGCCTAACCTTTTTCGTTTGGCGCCCATGATGCCAGGCAAACACAGAGATTGGGAGGCGTTTTAGCTTAGGTTCATGCGCCTATGCAGGCGGGGCGAACATTTTGAACTAACTTTTTCATTTGATATTAACAAAAACAAGAATTATATTAAGCGTATACACACCTCAAATCAAGCCCCAGGCCACTTTCTTTTTGGACTATGATTTTTCCTTATGTTTAGTTCTTCAGCCATTCATGTTTTGCTTCTTCGACAACTTCTCTTTTTATGATGACATGGAGCTCGTTAACTCAGTAGTCCATTATGACTTCCGGCCTAAATAAATTAAAATGCCGATTTTGGCTTAGTTTAGCTGTGTGTTCGTTACTGCTCAGCTTCCCTGTTAGTCAATTTCTTCGCTCAAGTGTTCCTTGCCCAAAGGAGGTTTCCTGCCGACTCTATGGGACAGCAGTTGTGCGGGTTTTTCGTGCTCGAGTTGAACTCTTTCCATTGAAGCGTATAAACACAAAATTTTACATCTAAAATTTCGTTACAATTTCTTATGCGAGTGAAAGGATGAGTTGTGAGTGCGAGCAAGGCTCGTCGACAATGTACATAAGAGTAGTGTGTAGCTTCAGGCATGCAGCATTCGCTCGATTGGCTGTGGTGCTTGTGTGTATTTAAGGTTAGCCTTGGCTTGGCCTGGCTCGATTTGAACAGCTCACTAATAATTTTGTTGATTTTTCGACATTTATTTTTGGCGCCCGAAATGAGAAAGTCAATGAGTGAGAAAGAAGATGAAAGGTGCTGATTTTCTGTGGTGGGTTGAGATTTGTATGAATATTAATAGGGTAAGCAAGAGAAAAGGAAAGAATTAAAAATAAAATAATTTAGAAAAAAGAATATGTGAGTGATTGAAAAGAAATTTTTGGGGAGTTGAATATAAGCCATACCAAGAAATTTTATGGAGCTGTGGTCTTCTGGTGTCTACCTCATTTCATCACAGCTTTTTTACATCTGCTCGCCGTGCCATCTGCCAAACTCTTTCACTTTAGTATTAACGAATAAGCATGCCATGGCGGTTTTCCCAGCTGAAGTTAGCATCCGAAAAAAGTTCATTTAAATCTGTCGAAATTAAATTGGACACGTAATTGTTTTGCACCTTGTTAAAAAATCTAATTGTGTTGAGTTTATTTTGCTGAGTTTGTCAGCAGCTTTACTCAAACTAGTTTTCTAACGTCTGTGGCTTTCCGTGTCTACTCTTTTACTCTGCATCTTCTGCTACCGCGTTGTGGTGTTATTTACATGACAAATTATACTTTGCTGCCGCCATTTTAAATGATGAGCACAAACTATATACAAATCGGGTTTCAGTAATTAAACTAGCTGCGGCAAAAACCAAAAGCAAAGTCACGGAAAAAATTGATCGCATTTTGACGGCGCTCGTCGCAACTTTCTGGCCAGCATTTGCATAGCTGCGCACGTTCGTTGTTGTTGCTGTCATTGCGTATGGCAATCAAAGCTAGCTCGCTTTCGAAGCTGGCCACATATTCGAGCAGGCAATCACTCCTCACAGACAGAGATAACAAGTAGCCAGGCAGGCAGGCAGTTAGAGCCAACAGAGAAAAACATTTCCATGGCGCGCCGTTGTGTAATTAATGTTCGACAGGGTAGTACTACTACTTGAAACCAAACTTGCTGTCTTGACACACTCAACTGCAGACACACTCCTTCATTCACAACGAAGCGTTACACGTCGCTCCTAAAACTTGTGGCAAAACTTTGTTTCTTTTATTTAAATTTTTATTTATTTTATTTGTCCTTTTTTTAGGAGGTGTAGTTTGGGCTGGTTGGTTAGTTAGTGAGAGCAGCCTGACAAGGAAACAGTTTGTGACTGCCTCATTTAATCAAGTCAAGTCGAGTCAAGATTGAATATAATATAATAAATGAGTAGCGCAATAGTCGTAGTGTGGGGTAGGAAGTAAGGCTTGTTACATAGAAGCAAACTTGGCCGGAATTTTTTTATTTTTATTATTATTATTATTTTTTTTTAAATTAGTTTTACATTTCTTTTATTTTTATCATAGCCGCCATGCGCCATGCTGTCGCCTGACGACATGTGTCGCCATTTTTCAACATGATACATGCGAAAATTTATTAAATATGTTTTGTTCATAGAACACAAGCAATTCGCTCGTATACGCATTACATACATGTGCGTCCAAATGGCGACAAGGCTGCATGCATGCATGTGTGGTTGCTTAAAAAAGTTATTTTTTGTCAGCTCCATTTGTCAGATGAGTGTCATTCTTTGTGGTTGTCACATTCGTTGCTGCAATGCTGTCTCGGCGTCTCTCTCCGTCTTTTATATAAAATGTATTTTATTTCACTGTAGCTTTTCTTGCAAATCATTTTGCTAATGGAAAACTAACAAACTGGCAAATGTAGTACAAAGGCGCGGAGAGTAGGAGCAGGATGTAGTTAAGTATAAAAGTGCACGCACTGACATAAAAAAGACGAAGACGACGAGTTTTAAGCTGAATCTAACATGGTATTTTTGTCGAAAAAATTATAATTACAGCTGGTCGTCTAAAACTACGCCTTTTGGGTGCTGCAGTTGAGCCATCTCATTTTGAAACATGCACATAGAAAACTCTTCACTAACCCATTCAGTCTCGCAGTAGCAAGTACTTGCAGCGAAACTGTTGCATACTTAAGTGGGCGCTACACGCGAAAATAACTCTTTTTGCCTTCGTTTGCTGGTCTGCTTGCTTGTTTGCCTGCAGTCTTCTTGCTCATAACATAATTTTCTGTGCAATGCAAACAAAAGCAGCGAACAAATTTGCGTAGGCAAAAGATTTATGCGCACACACTCAGACATAATAACATACGATTGCAATGACACATATACTCGTACGAGTATGTACTCACATGCAAGCGCTAAAGAAATAAATCGTTGCATACTGCGTTGCGTCGCACTGCGTTGACTTTCGTTGTTGTTTTTCTTGTTTGCATACGTGTGATTGTGTGCTTACGTAGGCTTGTGTGTGTAAGAGTTTCTGGCATTGGCAACAAATTTATGTTGTTGCCAGTATCAACACTAATACGAACAGACACATACACACACCTATCCGCTGTTGTGTTGTAATACGCACAACATTTGACGTTGAGTACGTCAGTTGCTGCGTACTCGTTGATTGTAACGCGGCATTGATTGTTGTTGGCTGTCGGCTGGTCGGCTGGTCGGCTGGTTGAGTTGATTTAACTTTTTTAAAATTTTTTTGTACGCCCACACATTGCATGTTTCGATGGGCAGCGTTAGTTTGCCATCCTACACTTATTGGGTTTGGCTTTTATAGCTGGTACGCTCATATAATAAACTTGATGATTGACTCTTTGACTGGCTGTCTGTCTGTATTTGCATGCGATTGGCTGCAGAAAATAAAGCAGTTTTTCACTATCCTTTTTTTTCCAACTCAAATGCTACTCTTTTCTATTATTTTGTAAGTTTTTTTAATATATTTTTATTTTATTTTTTGCAGCGCCAATGTTTGCATTTAATTGATGTAACGCTTGTTGTAATGCCAACCGTAACGGTTTCTTTGCATGTTACGCTTGCAACCCTTTCCTCAACTCACAGCAACTGCCTCTCTCACTCCTACTCGTTGCCTTTAATATTATCGTGTTTTGTATGCCAAAGTGTCCTTCATTTAGTTTTACTAACATGAAGCTTGTTGCAAGTTGTAAGTTGCTACAACTTTTTAACTTTTTACGATGTAATATCCGCGCTGACATTGCGTAATACGCTTTTTCTTTTTACTGTTTTCTCTGATATTCCCTTATTTCTGCTTTGACTTTTTTTGTTGTCTTTTTTGCCTCTCTCACTTTGCATTATCTTGCTTTTCATGCAATTTCCGTTTGAACTCGGCGTTAATGCAATTTCATTCTTCCGTTTAATACGTCGATTTGTGTCATCGTCATTTTCATCTTAACCCCATCGCACCCTGTCTTACTCACGACGCACCCGCATCAAACGGTTTTTGCTTTCGTTCATTCATTCACGCTCAACAAAGCTTTTAAGCAGCTTGAATATTCTCATTTCGTTGCAATGACATAAATCTCTGTAAGGACTTTCATTCCTCAAGCTACACAGGGCGCGAGCTTAACACAATTCGCAACGCACGATTCGCTCGCCTTTGCTTACCATCACCCCACTATGAATTGCAATTATTATTACGCATACATCACTCTCTCGTTGCGTGTATTCATTTTGTGTAGTTGTATGTAAAATGTGCTTCTGACATTGACTTTGTTGTTTTGACAAAAGCGCATTTATCATGCAATTTCAGTCTAGTACACCGCCCAATATGCACGCCCACACAGAATGGCACTATTTATAGCCTCATATAAGAAAGGAAGTCGATGTTTTTGCAATTTGTCCAGTGGAAATTGATAACGATTCGGGGAATGAGTTTTTTATGCTTCGCTTTCTTTCCTTCTTTCTCAGTCTGCTTTATACTGTGGTTTCCCGGCAGTAAACCTTACGTGTCCTTTCATCGTTACGCAAAATGTCTTTTCATAATACAAGTGAAATAACATGAAAATAGCAAACAACGAAAACATCGACAGCAATAACAAAAGCGATGATGATGAACGACCCACGATGGATGACGTTGTAGTCACATGAACCGAAAATACGCGTATCCATGTGCGTGTGTCAAGTTTAGATACCCTTTTTTTTGTATAATTCTGTAAACAGCTATAGATTCGAAGTCTTTGAATATTTTATGGCCTGCACTGCACGACGAAGCAAACTGTTTTTTACAAAAACGGAAAAAACAACCCAAAAAGTTCGCTTCTAGAATAAATATACATTTCTGGCAAGATGACACTGCCTGAAAATTTGTATATGCTAGTTTCCTTAGAGTACCATACTTTTCTTACAGTGTCAGTTAGTTAAGGTACTTAAGAAGGATACTAAAATAAAGCAATTCGCAAAGTGATTTGCAGGTTTGAGTCCCTGCTTCAATTAAATTACGTCTGTGCATAAATATCAGATTGCCGTGACTTTACTTCATTATGTGTAATCCAAGAAACTGTATACTTGAATTATATATATATAAGCAAAAGCTTCGAGTTACTAGAAGCAAAGTAATGAAGTGAGTGTAGCGAATAATATGGCACATACGCCATGTGACTGGCTGTACGAACACACACATGCGCATGACATTACTGACACACAAACGAAACTCGAGGCGAATCGCAATGACTGACGACGACGATGAGTACGCACACTTGACATGCTTTGAAAATGTTTTACGCCTGTGTTTCCGCAGTTTTTTGTTTGTTTTTGCTTTACATTTTTCCGTCATTGCAACGCGCGTTTGTGACATCATCGCGCACATCAAAACACAAAAAAAAAAAAAAAAGAACAGCAGCAGCAGCAGTAAAAGAGAATAAAAATAATAACAACATTGACTGAGTGAGTAAGTGACTGACTGACTGGCTAACCGAGTTGACCAGAGTGACCGAGCTATCAAATAAATTGTCCGCTGCATTTGACTCTTTTTCTTGACTCCTTACTTGTGCTGCTTTAACTTTGCTGAAGTTGCCTTTTTATTGTCATTTATGAAAAGGGAAGAAAGGAAAAAATACGCTCAGCGACGCCTGGCGACTTTTAACGAGGCATGATCAACTTCATTAGTCTTTTTTTGCGTCTTGCTGTGTCTGTTGTGTCCTTAAGCACTCGTGTAGTGATGCATCAAATGCAGTTGACAGCGCGTTTCATTCATAAAGTATGAAGCACGTTTCTAGCAGAGAGTAATGTGTGCGTGAGCGAGTGGAAGCGCAAGAGAAAAAAAAGTCACGCGAAGTGCTGCGGCATGTCTTAGCCATGCGCACACACTGACCCGCACATTGTACTCTTACAAGTAGTAAATCGCATTAAAAGCAAATAAAACTGACTCAACTCATACGCACAAATATACACACTATTTCATTTATAAAACATAATCCACATACACGCGCACCAGAGAGACCACACTAATCCATGCAGCAACGTAAGCCAAGCCAGCCGCCTCAGATTATTTTGCTACGCTGCTTGGTGAGAGCATATAAGTAAGCATTGGCACAACAAGAACAATAAGAGCAAAAATAATAGCAGGGGCATCAGCAGCAATAACTGGGAAGCTTTACGAGTGGAGTATGTAGATCTAGTGCTCTGGTTGTTCGTCTCTATGCTCGCTCTCACTCTCGTGCTTATGTTTATGCTCATGCAGCTTTTACGTAGCATCACGTTTTCACTTTTTCTTGTTGTTGTTGTTAGTTTCATGAATGCCTTTGAATAGTCATGAGCTTATTAGCGTATTCCTATCTCACTTTGCTAGTCTTCTTGTTTTCTAACACACTCGTTTGGCTGTGTGCCGCTGTACCTGTGTGGCTTTGTATTGGTTCTTGTCTGTAGGCTTATAAGTTTTTATGTTTGTTTGTTGGCATCAGTTCGTTTTCGGCTTTGTTTGGCTCCTTTTTAGCCCTTTTTTGCTTTGCGCTTGTAAATGTTCCATTTTTATATGCTGTTTCCATTGTGTGTCTACTCCATTTGAAAATGGACCGAAAAATACAAAAAAAAAAGGGCTGATTACTTAGTAGTCAGCCTTTCGCCCACAGTCTCCTACTAATTTATTTTAAGACATCCCATTCACCTACAAACAAACAATTCTTTCTCGGAATTTATAAAGTGTGTGTGCTTCGTGCTGGCTTTCTCTGTTTGGCTTGCTTTTCATTATGAAGTAATTCTTGTTTATTTTTGTCTCCTTTTTTGGTATTTGCTTTTGCCCACTGCTTTTATTATGGCATACATTTAGCTTTGCTGTAGCTTTATCGGCTTTACTTTTCACTCTTTTTGTTTCTTTGTTTTTGTTTGCAACGCCAACGATTTGCTTACTTACATTCGCCCTATCACTCAGCCTAAGCTATACTAAAATTTTGCACAGTGGCCTTCAGCATGCAAAGTTATTTGTTAGATTTTGGCATTTTAATTGGATATGAAATTTATTTGTGTTGTCTGCGCTCCCAACCTTTTTAAAATTGCCTTCGATAGCGCGCTGAACTAAACAAGAAGCGCTGCAAAGTATGCAAGGCTTTGTTTCTTCGATTGTTTGTATGAACGGCTGTTTGCTCCCACTAGTAAATCCCACATTTGACATAAACTTTAATGAAATCTTGTGCTACAAATCTATTTTCCTTGTTGCTCTAATCCATTTGTGCTCGCTATTGCTACTCCTTTATTTCTCTAATATAATAACGTTAAGCATACTCTATTTCTTTCGCTTACTTAAGCGCTTTGGCTGTCATTTTGTGCGTGTTGAATGCGCGTACATTGCTTGGCTCAACATGCCGTGATTGACTGAATGACTTTATTTGTTTTGTTGTTGTGCCAAGTGTTATTAGCTTGTTCTATATAAACTTTTTTCTTCAATCGCCTGTACGTTTTGACATTAATTCACTGACGTTGCTATCCTTTGTTGTTGTCGTTGTTATTGGTTTGTGAATCCCCTACTTTTTGTATATTCTTTGTTTTTGCTGTGCGTCTTTTGCCTTTTGCAGATAATACCTCAAAATCGAATTAAAAAAATCCCACTAAACCCCAAAGCAACAACCGTCCACGACTGCTATGATGACGCAAACGTTGGTTGTTGGCGATGATGGCGATATGATGGCAATGCCGCCTACACAAACCAAGTTAGTGAAAGCGGCAAATCGCTTTCCTTAGCAACTAAAATGTAGTTAGTCTATGTTAAAGTCATACGCGTTGAACCTTGTGTGAGTTTTGACTGTGTGTGGTGCGTGTGTGTGCGTGTATTTTCTGCCTAGACTCGTCCGCTATTGCTATTTTCTATATTTTTCTTGTTGTTCTTTTCCAAAGTTGTGGACTACAATTGTCAGTGGGCGAAACGATGACTGATTTTATTCTGACTGTGTGTACATTATTAATTGACGTGGGCACATTGTCCTACGCAAACGACAAAGTTCTTTTATGCTATCTTTGGTGTACGCTTCGTTTGCTTCGTCACTAACGTCATTATCCTGTGTCTTATCAGCTTTGACTTGTGTCATTTGATTTGAACATTATTATTTTTTTGTGTTATTATTATTACTTTCATATGAATTTTTGCTCGTATTAACGCGTTAGAGCGCCCACGCTGCAAAAGTTGCTTTGTTTCGGAATACATTTTTCCATTAATTAGTTGACTAACAACGCCTTTGGCCTGGGGTGCGAACTTCTGCCCAACAAACCTGGTAAGCAACGCACGTTCTTGTACGTCTTTATATTCGTCGTAGTCATTTTCTTAATATTCTTTTTTTGTAAGCGAAATTTCATTGGAATTTTGTTCTTTGTTATGTGCGCCCACTTTTTCACAAGAATTTCTGTGGCGCATGGAAACACAAATAAAACGTTGTCCTTTGCGCTGCATTTGTTGTTGCTATGTGCTTTTTAGTCAAACTTATGTGCCTGTTTTTATTGGCCTGGTGTGCGTGTGTGTGTGTGTGTGTGTGTGTTAAAATTACTCATACGCCCCATGTGGCATTGAGAAAATTCCACGAAATGAAGCAGCGCCAAGCCAAACACGGATAAGTGGTGCTATTAATGTCATTTGAGTTCGTCATGTGACTTATTTAACATGTGCATGCAAAATGTGCAATTTTGACGTTGTACAACCGCCGTCCTACCACTACTACTACGCTGTTGTTGTACGTCAGCATATTTTGATTGATGGTTTGATTGAGTGCTTTAATAAAAATATTTTTTTACCTTACCAATGGAGTTGTAAGTGTGTGAGGCAGCCAAGCACAGAACAGCAATTGATCCGAGTGAATACATTCGTCGGCGCAACGTAATATTCCTGTTTGGTCACGCTATTGTGCGGTTCTTGTCTGTATGTGTGTGTGTGGGTGTGTGTGGTTTTTTTTAGTTTATTGAACTCTTGCTCGTTCATTTTCCTTTTGAACACCTGCCCTATTTTACCATCGCCTCTTTTGTTTGGCTGGTGTTTTGTTGCCGTTACCTGACAATTATTTTTGCAAGGACATCGTCATTTGCCGCTATCAGAGGCAGCCATTTTGAAAAATGACAGGTTGTTGTATTCAGTTTGGCTATTTTGTTGGTGTTTTTGTGTTGCGTTAATTTTTTTATTTTATTTACGGTCTAAGTTCTCTATAGCGAACCTCTATGCAACGTCGCTCTGCCCATTAGAAATTGATTTCAAGTACACAGCTTCTTCGAGTACACATGATTTCTGTAAAACGAATTTTCCATATAATAAAGTGAGTTTTTGGTCCCGTGAGTTTTCGCTATATGGAAGCTTGGCTGTTTTTTATTTTTTTTTTGTTTATTTTAATTATTGCTTCTTTTCTATACTTCTTTTATATTTCGCTTTTGACGTTCTTTTTAAATTTATTTATTTATTACGCCAAAATTTCGCAGTTATCTAAGCTTCCATAGTAACGCTGGCACCTTTTACAGTGACTGAGTATGAGCGTGACTGAGATGGTAACATTTAACTTCAAATTTAAACATCACGTCATAGCACTAAAGCACTAAGATTATAAAAAACCAGTTTCGTGCTTTAGTTATCAAACAAACGAAAGAAAATAAAAATAAAAAAACCGACTTCAGTTCAGCGCAACTCGTCTTGAATTGAGTCTGGTTGAGTTTCGACGTCACCTTCTCCATGGGCTTTTGCTCAATGTCTATTTTGCTCGTTTTTCACTCCCTGTCTCTCTCTCACTCTTTTTCTGTCTTTCTGCTTAGTTAAGGTTATTTGATATTGCCATGATTTGTTTTCCGCTTCCATTAACCCCTATTTGTTATGAAATTCACGTCCGATAAGACGCGTCGTCGTCGTTGGTTTAACTACAATAGCCGTGAACTCGCTGCTTTGCATACTCGTATCTCAGCGTAACCCTAACCCGCTTAAAGTTCAAACAAAATGTATAGCTAATTAGAGAAGTGCTACAGCGCGGAATTGAGCAATGACACTGGTTTTTTGAGCTTATTTTTCTAAAGGAAATACACTCAGAAGCATACACGCGATTCCGAAATTCGTTCTAATTTGAAACGAATTTAAATTCTCGATGTTTCACGAAATCAAAAGAACACGTTTTTTCTTTATTCTTTAATTGATTTATTTATTTATTTTTCAACCTACTTATAGTGAACTCACACGGGACCAGACAATTATTTTATTATACAGAAATTATGATATATTTTTTTTATTTCAAATAATCAGCAAATTTAGCATTTTTCTTCCTCAACAAAACCTGCTGATACATTTAGAGATTAGAGATTCAAATATATTAGTCTTCATGTTACACCTCATCGCCACAAAGGTGCAAACTAAGTCAATTGATAAAGAAATTCGTCTTAATGTAGGCAACGCCTTCTTAGCATCCGCCAAATCCTCTTCGTCGATAACTAAATCTGTAAATGTAGAACTAATATGCGTTAGAATTTTATTTTATTAATGAAATATTAGTTGTTGTTTAACTTCTTAATTATCAGTAGAGAGAGGACCAATAGAGGATGATCTTCGCTGCAACATTTATATTTTAGTTTTACTGAAATCAAGTTACGTATAATAATAATAGTGAGAGCTTCGTTGTATAATTCATTATATGCCAGTTCGACTGTATAATAAACCCATCTCGACCAATGTCTCTTTATTTAGGGTGCATACTCAGATGCATAAACAATATGAAGTTAAACTGTGTAATCGAATAAAATGAAATCGTACACAGAAGAACCCTGAAACATTTAAAGGCTCGAACAGAATGGTGTTGCTGTGACTCTATTTGCTACTCTGGGTGTTACCGTGAAGTCAAATAATTTGAATTTGCTCGGTAACAAATCGTCTCTCTCACTCTCTCTTTCTCTCTCTTTGTGTTACTCTCAAATGGCAAGCAGAGGTTTGTTCAATGCATTAATGAAAAATAACTGACATTTTTTGACATTTTCAATGCTATGACAACTCTAATGTTACTGAACCACGCATTCTGTTTTTTTTTCCTTTTTTTTTCGTGTAAGTCACAGTAACACAACCACAGTAACAGGTAACATCATTCTGTTCGCGCCTTAAGTGCAACCGAAGGCGAAACCGTGTGGCCAAATTGGGAACACATGCAAATAGGCAAATAGGCCTTCTTTCTTTTCATTTTTATTTTTGTTTGTGTTGTTTCTCTATTTTTTATTTTACTCCATTCAACGCATTTCAACTCATTTGCATTCGCTTCCCCGTGCGCTCACTTACTCTTTTAAAGTAGTCACTCGCTCTGTCTGCTCTTCAGTTACCGAGTGACCACACACACAAACAAACAATCAAATGAAGAAGTGAGATTTATTCATGCATTCCTCGTTTGGCCTTTTTGCTTGTCAACGCAGATTTCTGTTTGTGACGCTGCATTTTTCTTCGCTGCGTTCTTAACCAGTCAACCAATGGACTCGCCTCGACTCGGTCGGCTCTCCTCCAGCTGCTACGCATTTACTCCTGTTTGCGAATATTTCATTTGTTGTTGTTTTTTTTTTTGTTGTTGTTTTTGTTGCTGTCATCATAATGGAATGGTTAATGTGTTAAGCTTTTTGGCTCGTTGCTTGATTCGCTTTGCGTTTTTTGGCTCGTTGCTTCACTCATTTTTTGCTTCACTTTTTTTAAGAAGCTCTTCCCCTTTCACGTTTTCACTCTACTTGCCCCTGTTTCTCATTTGTCGCACTACTGACAAATTAACCCAGCTCAAATGCGGCGCTCGCTCATTACTCAAGTTCTATATTTGTGCGGCTTTGTTCATTCATTCGTGATCATAACGAAGACAATGATGTCGCTGAGTATGATGTTGTTGTTACGGCTGATGATGATGATGATAATGACGTTGGTGATAATGTTGATTGCGTTTTCAAGTTCATTGCGCAAAGCCTGTCACAGTGCACTTAATCAATGTCGGTCGATGTCGGGCGTCGTCATCGTCGTCGTCGTCGTCAAGTGGTTTTGCTTATACTTCCTCATCTCTCTTTCACCATCTATATATCTATGTATATATTTGGCTGCAGGGGTAGCGTAATTTACAGCTACTCAAATAAGCATTTGGCTTTGGCTCATTTACAATAAACAGTGTTGTCATCATTATTATAATGAAGTGATGCGGGCCAACAGATTGACGGACGGACAAGCGGCTGAGAGAGAGTGCGCCCTGATTAGACTTAGACGTCGCTTTCGCAGGCTCGCTTGTGTTGTGTGTGTGTGTGTGTGTGTATGCATCAGTTGTATTTTCCACTCATTCACGCCACGCGCAGTGCTTTGAGCTGATAAACCGCTTGAAACTGTTCCCCCTTTTCCAGCCGCCACTCTTATTTCTATGGTTGCTTGGTTAGTGTAAAGTCATCCTCACTTTAAGCAGGTTTATTTTAATTTTATATTCGTTGTTTAATGTCGTTGTTAAATTAATAAATTAAATGAAGCAATCAGGCAAATTGTGTGACATTTATTAGGTTTTAGGTGGGCGGAGCAATAAGTTAGTGAATCTGTAATTATGAGCATCGTTCTAAACAAAGAAAATCATGTAAAATCTTGTATTAATTCAGATGACCCCAAACAGTTGCAGTTGCGTACTTTAGTTTTTGAATGATCAATTTAGCATGAGTATGAAATGAGGCATTATTCGTTGGCGGTAATCGGAGCGAAGAATGTATTTCAACAGCTATCAAACCAAGTAGCTTCAAAAACACAGTTGTTTCTCTGGTGGTGTGGATCTACGGCGAAAAATGGGATAATCAATCAATAGCGACATTCACGTGTGACTTTAAATATTTTTTCCCTGAAGAACTGAGTCGGCTTGTATATAAATATAATTTTATTCCATTATAAAATGTGTATTGAATTGAACCTCGTAGCAGCCAGAGCTTCCCATAAACATACGAATCCGCACCTCCTCAATTGTCCTCCTTCTTGTCACAGCTTAAGCCGTTCACGTTTAGCTAAGGCTGACGTCAATCATCATTGAGGCGTAGGTTGATGTCACGGCATGTCACATCGGCTTTCTGCTTTGAGGCAATTTACTTAAAGGCATTTATTTTAATTTAACGTAAAACATGCACGGATAACGAAACCGACAACCTAGCGTTCCCATGCCCCACTTGAGAATTAAGCTAATCTGGCGGCATTTAGCGTGCAACCGAGAACTTCGACATCTCAATTTGAGTTGAAAGTTGCCAGCTTTTAGTCTTCCCGTCTTGGTCCTGTTTGTCGTTTCTGCCTACTTTTAGCTATCGCTATGATTATGTCCCTCTTATCTGAACTATTATTCTTTGTTGTTCGGTTTTTACTGCTGCTAAAAACTACGAAAAACCAAAGTAGGGGCCACGCGTGTCGCTCTAAAAAGAAAATAAAAAAAAGACAAACTTGTAAGAAAATGTCGCCTTGATTTGATTGCTAAGCTTGGCTAAGTCTTCCACTGAATTTTTCGCTCAGCGCCATTTGCTTGCTGCTGCTGACAATGTCACTTTTCAAATAAGGTAATAAAATTCGTCCTGTTGGCCATGAACAATTTTTTTCGTTTTCCTATTTGTTTGTTTGTTTGTTTGGCTTCCTTTTATCCGCTTAAACGCAATTATCACTCCTCGCTCCTTCGCTTCTGCTCCGTCACTTATTCATCTTGCTGTTTGTGCTCTAACAATTATGTCCATTTATTTGGCGCTCTCTTTTTTGTGAAAGAAATTCCTTTTACAATAGTTTGCAAATAATACGAGTGAAATGTGCCAAGGCACGCTAAAAGCTCTTTCGAATTTGCATTGGCTGCTTTCGGCTGCTTGTGTCGCGATTTTTTCTGCATACACTCACGTCTAACATAAGAGATATTTTTATAGCTGAATGCCAACAATTTCAACTGAAATATTCAATTTGAAGTAGCTAAGCTGACGTCTATGGCGTCTCTATTGGTGCGTAGTGGCAGGCAGGCTAGAAGGATGAGCTGAGTTGAGTAGAAGACGCCTTCAAGACGCCACATTGGCAGCAATTTGACATACCTAATATTCAGACGACGGCGATGGAGCTGGCGAAGAATGCCATAAATACACACATATAATAGATACACAAGGCATAAAATATATGAAAATCCTTTTTCTCAGCGAAAACAACAATATTTTATTAGCTCATCAAATACAAAAAAAAAAAAAAAATAAAATAAATAAATAAATAAATAATTATAAGAAAAAAATAAATAAAAAATAAATAAATAAATAACTATAAGAAAAAAAAATAAAAAAATAATATAAACATATAATAAA
Organism: Cacoxenus indagator; assembly: GCA_035041755.1. NCBI lineage: Eukaryota > Metazoa > Arthropoda > Insecta > Diptera > Drosophilidae > Cacoxenus > Cacoxenus indagator. The sequence goes on from JAWNKX010000379.1 coordinate 1,204,755, forward strand.
AAAATTTTAAAAATCGAAATAAAGTCGAAAAGACAGACGAGCACTAGTTCAAGTCGGTGACTTGTATCATTTACTGACTGCGTGGCTGGGTGGCTAACTGTGTGTTCTATTCTTTGTGTTTGTTTGAATTATTTTTTATTTCGATTTACAATTTGTCATCGATGCCAAAGCAGTGGACTAGTGTCAGTGTAAATGTCAGACTGTTCAGACTTGACTAGACACGCGTTCTTACGTCGTATCGCTGCCATCATAAATCAGCAAAATGAGTCACATTTGTTTCCCTTTGCTCTGTCGGCTTTTATTGTGCAGCTTACTTTTGAGCGATTTTTTTATGCGTGGGTGTTCGCACAGTAGTGCCTTTGTCTTACGTTGACCTTTGACTTTTGACTACTGTTATTGATAGTGTGCGCGCCCATATACACGACCCATGCACAGACAACACTCAGTGACTTTTAACATGAATTTTTAGTTAGTTTGCTGACGCTGGTGAGGTGTATTAAAATTGTTGTAGTTGTTTTTCTTAATGATGATCTTAGTAAGCGTTTTATTCTTTAACTTTGGCTTGTTTCTCTCTTTTATCGTAATTATCTTCCTTCTTTATGCAATTAAAATAGCAATTAATCATGAAAATTCAGAAAGTTCACTGCGTATTGTTGTGTCTGAGTTCACGTGAAGTAGAATCCTTGTAATTTTGTGATTATTTCTTTTTATTTTATTTTTTTTACAAAAGCAAAAGTTGTCGTAACTTTGTGTAAAAGGTGTGCGAGATTACGATAGGCTCATCCAGCCAACTTGTAGCAAGTGGAAAGCAAATTTCTATAAAGGCTGTGAAAGAAGACTTGGAAGCGTTGCAGTGACAAAGGAACTTTGACAACAACACAAAAGGTGAAACAAGTAGTAAAGAGAGCGAGGAGGAGTTGTATTAAAGTAAAAAAACTTTATAATGTGTATTTGGAATTAGTTGGTCTCAGGGCACTTGACATTTTAATTTTAGATTTTTTTACTTACTCTCCTTCTTTTGAGTTTGGTTTGCCCACATAAAGTATGACAACCAGAAAATATTTTTTCACACATTTTCTGCTACCACCAATCAATTTATGTTTCTCTTTTTTTAAATATTTTTTTTGTTTCGCAATATAACTGACTCGAAGTTAAACACAAGGGGGTTAATCATCCCAACTTAAAGTCTCTCTAAAGAGAATTGTACTAAATTCCTAACGGGTTATCTAAAAGCATATTGCAATCTAAAATAGCAACTATGGGTAATGGGATGACATAGGGATGACTGTAGAGACGTGGATTCCATTATATCCAGAATTAGATCCTCGTATGCAGAGTCTCAGACAACAGCATTTATCTTGTGCTAGGATTGCCTTCTATTTATGGATAATTATGGATACAATAAAAATGCACTCTTTGAGAAAATTGCTTCACTAAGCTGAGAAAAAAGATTTCGTATTATATCGAGCGAGAGCAGCAAGCCTTGCAGAAATAATTTTTGCCGTGTACTTTGCGTACACTTTCCGGTATCTTCTTTTATGGCGTTTAATCTCCTAACTTTTTTCTCCGGCAAACTTTTAACAAGCTCGTCATTACGACAAAGTTCAGGGTATTTTTTTTATTTTTTATTTTTTTGTATGAAATAAATCTAATTGGTGCGCTCGCTCTTTCCTTTTGCAAAATATATTTTCAATTAATGCGCTTTAATATTCTTATTTTTTATTTATTTTACATATTTGTTCCGGAGCAAATTGCGTAAATTTTATTTGGTTTGTGTGATGGAAAGCGCTTTCAAAATGGCTGCCAATAACGGTGGCGGTCAACGCTATTTTTGCTGCGAAATTTTTTTTTAATTTGCCAATGCCATATTGAGTTGGCAGCCAGAGCCACTTCCTTGTGTGTGTATGTCGCTGTATGATAAATGCCAAATGAGCAAAACGCCTGCCAAGGCGAGTAAGGAATCAGAGGAAATGCGAATGGCAAAATCCTCAAATAAATGTTTGTGAATAAATCATTTCGATTTGCCATAGTTAAGCCTATTACCGCTGCTGTTGTTGGTTTGGTTCAATGGTGTTGTGTAGTTGTGGGTGTAGCCGAAGTGGGCATCCAATACGTAGAATAAAGAAAGAGACAACAAAAATTAAAATCCGTCAATAAAGGAGTACCCAGATGCGCATTGGGCGTAGGCAAAACAAAGCAAGACTCCAAACGAGCAAATGAGGAAACGAACCACAGAGCCAGTGTGAAGTACCACAAAAAGGATACTCTTGAAGCAAGAGAATGAAGAAGAAAAAAAATTCTAATTTATTATATTTTCATGTTGTAATAATCTTGAGTGCAGGAAAAAAGTTAACGACGGTAGTGCACTCGGAGTGGGGACGAAATGGGAGTTGCTGAGCTGAGTCCCGTTGTGTTGATGACAAGTTGAGAATAGTTGGGTGGGATGCACCATTGAGAGCGCGAAATTAAAGCGAGTTAGAAGACGTTCCTAAAGGTGACGTCTTTCTCTTAGGTGGACACATCTCATGAAGGGACGCTTCTCCGAAAACCATTATTTTTTTTAGCGCTTTTGGGTTCAACTTCACCTCTCCTCTAGGTATCCATCTTATCGTAATCAAGTATGAACAGATTTCTTAAATTTTATAAGAAGGTCGCCATGAAGGATAAAGAAGAGCGAAGCACGGTTTGGTTTTAGTAGATATGGCAGCTAAACCTGCAGTGTTGCCGTAGGCATTGGGAACGCTTCAAAAATATGTAAGGCCAAGGCGCTTAAATCATCTCATAGGTGAAACTCGTGTAAATTTTTTCTTTAGTTTCTGACGAATTCCTCTGTTTGACGTTGAGTCTTGCAATGAACCGGCTATTCAGATATTGATATGAAGGTATATGGTAAAAGTGTCTATTAAACAAATATTGATATTAAAATTATATTTTCGACTCTGGCTAACTTTTGACAATTTGAAAAGAGTATGATGATTATAATTTGATACTGAGTGGCTTAATCTCGAGCGAACACTGTAATTGAAATAAATTAAAACAGACAAAGACCAAAGCAATAAAGAAACAGATTACGAAACGAGCGCCCAAAAAAAAAAAAAACGACTTCAACCAAAGACAAAAAAGAACTCAACTTGTGGCGAAAACCCAAAAAGGAAAACCACTACAATGAATTTGGGAAAATGAATGGGAAATGGACAAATATTTTGTTAACCTTTGCTGATAATGCTGCAAAAGTGTACATACAGTAATAAACACAAGTATTACACACACAGATGCACACATTCACAAACAAGGCAGAGCAATTCGTTGGTTCGAATGTTGTTCTGTGCGCAGCGTTCACTTTTACCCAAAAACAATTAGAATTGTTCTGCATCAATTTATAAAATGCTGCCAAAAATAAGCGTACAACAACAACAAAAGAAAGTTCGGTATGTACTATGATGCAAGGACAACGTTGAGTGGTTAGGAAAAATATGGCGTAAAGCAGAAAGCTGCTGAGAGCAGCTAAAATTTATTTATTTATTTATTTATTTTTTCAATACTTTTTTTTACACTTTGCTTCTTGTATTATATATATATATATTGTTGGCTTCTATTTCGGTCTTCTTTTTGTGCGCCACTTCGACAGCATTTTGATTTGTTTAGAAATTCAGTGCGAATTTTTTGGCAGTTGCTGGTTGAGTGTTGCCACAGCGGGTAACATATTTGTGTGTATGTATTGTTGTGTTGTTGTGCGCTTGGACGAGCAAACCGCGGCCATTGTAAATTAAATACATTTTCAAACTCTCTCCCTTCGTTCCTCCTTTCACTTCGTATTCCTTTTGTGCATACATTTGTGTGCATTTGTGTGTATATGTGTTCTGTGTTTGTTTTGCGTACAACATTTTAATATGCCTTTCATGCTGTTTGAGTAGCCTCACTCTCAATGCGTTTGTGTTTGCTCTGAGGCTGGCGGTTTCAACTCAACGTCATGTCTGTCCTGCATGTCATCATCATCATCATCATCGCCATTATTATCAACATCACCGTTCGTTGACTGAGTTCGTTGCCGTTGCTGTTTGCGTAATCCTCAGCCTGCGCCCTGGGGCTATTTCGGATTACACAATTACATAGCGCGTAACGCATTAGCATATAACACGTTATGGATAGCCAACCATCACCTTCTGTTTTCATTCCAATGCACTGCACACACACACACACACACAAACAAACATTTTTAGCTGCTACTGCTGTTTGTTGACTTGTTGTTATTGCTCTACAACCACACGCTAAACTTTCATCCATTTAGCCACCCATTAACACACCCAGTCAACGACTGATGCGGCTTGTTAAGTTCATTTACGCTTTCTGTTTGTCCACTTTTGTCTCGCATCGTCGTTACTTGTCACACGCGGCGGTTGTGGTGGCACTACTGGCGCTTGTCCTCGCCAACGACTTCATTTTACATCTGACCATTAGCGGATTTGGCGCTTAGTACTTCGTAAATTCATGCTTAAGCGGTCAAGCGGGGGGCGCGTCAGTGGTAAGCAGATTTGAATTGTTTTTACCTTTCGCTGTGTCTCTCCTACACAACCATATATGTTGCATACTTAGTGGCGAATTAGATATGCGAGCTCAAATGCTCTCTTTCTCCATCTGTTTTTCTATGCGAGGCATGTGACTAAGGCAATTATAATGCCTTTGGCTGTCCGTTCAAATCGTGCGATTCAATTTGGTTTAATGTTTCCTTTCATTCATTCTTTCGGCCTTATCAATACACAAGGGCCTTGATAAGATTATAACGTTTTCTAAATAAATTGAAAGAAAAATGAAAATAAGAAGACTAATAATGCTGCCGTTTTAACGAAAAAGAAATGGATTCATTTATTTGTCAATATCAAAATGAGTTCGCATAAATTTGCCAGGGGATTTCTTTCTTTTTTTTTTTTTACCATATGTGGCTCACTTAGTTTATTGGCAATTTGAGTCAAATGTATTGTATTGAATTTGACATTGCTGTTGTTGTTATCTTGAATAACTTCTGTTTTTTTTTACAAGGTTATGAACCTTTACCATTTCAAATTAGGCTCGCGCTGCGTTAAATTTCATCTTCCAGCCAGCCCTAACTTCTGGACCCAAATCACTTCAGAGATTTAAAGATTTTAATACAAGCCAAAGACTATTATCATGGAATGGTTAGAAGAGAACAATTCTGTATACATTAAAGTTATTTGCTAAGCTGCAATTTTTGGATGTATTTATTTATTTTATTAAAATTTTTCTGTCAGTGGGAAAAGTTACATTTGTATTGTTCTGGACCTGATGGTGCCAACGGTGATGCAGGCAATAAATATCTTTAGCAAGGTTTCTAAATCATAATATAACCCACCATCGGTTGGGCAGACTTCATCTCAACGCTATTTTTAATACGAGATTTTTAAATCCTTCCATGTAAATTTCCTATGATTTCTTTTTTAAACTTTCCTGTTATTTTGACGTTATAAAATCAATTAATAAAAATAAAAATAAAACTCGGGTTCCTAAACATGTTCGCGTGATTCGCTCGTGTTTAGAGGCATGTTCGTCGTGTATGCTGCTGAGCCGATGTTGGTGTACAATTTCAAGTTTAGCTTATTAGCTACAGCGAATCACACGCGCATGTTCATCCTGTATGGATGAGAAAAAAGATTTAAAAAATAAAAATAAATAAATAATAAAAAAAAAATTGTAGGAAGCAACAATTGCATTCCTAAAAAGTCCCGGATTGTTGTTTGTCAATTTTTATTACGCGAAAATTGATTGTGCGATATTTGTTTATGCGTTTGTTGCTCGTATGTTTCTAATAAAATTTTAGAATCTTTTACACATCTACGTCCACTAACTTTTTTACACATGTATCTATCATGTGTCATAAGTTTGGTGCTAACTTATAAAGCTGATTTATGATTTAAGGTGGTGGCGTAGTGTTTAATTTGTTATATTAAGCTACAACTCTACCTTTATCTGTCTGTCTCTTAACACTTTGCACTTGAGGCTGCTTATCGATGCTTCTGCAATTGAGTTACATTGCTTAGTTGCTGGTATCTTGTTGCTGATAAGATTTTCTGTGCTTTGCTTTCTTTGATTAAATTTATAATCTTTGAGTATACTCACTCACTCACTCGCTAACTCACTCACATACTTATACACTCACTCACACAGTCATTCACTCTGGCAGCGCCAAAATGTGGCATGCAATGTCAAAGTGCTCGTGCTCTATTTGTTGCTATTAGATTAGCATGCTTTCAGAGCGCAAGTGAGATAGCACGAAAAGTTTTCGTCCAGTTCTAGTAGTTTTGTACAATTTGGCGTGCGGGGGCGGTACAGTTTCGTGCAACTGTGCTGCATTGCATATCAAAGTTGAGGGTATTAAAAAAGTTCGAATACCAAAATATACCAACACAACTTTGAGTGAAAGTTGGACTATTTACGAATGCCTGGCCGTGTGAGCGACCGGCGCACATCGCAAATGGCAAATTGAAAGTTTTCGGTGTTGCGAAAAGTTTCAAAAAGGACCGTACGCACGTAGGAGTTTGTCATTGTGCACGACTGCAGCACGACAAATGCAATGCAATGTAATGGCAAATGGTCATTGCTGCATGCAACAGTCAGAAAATGAAAATTAAATTGGAAATTTTCAACAAAATTGTGTCAGCTTTTCCTTTCTCCATTTCTCTCAGTACTCTTTAAAAAGTGCAAATTTTGTGATTTGGCTTGTTTGCCTAACCCGCTTGGTGCTTCGCACTGCTTTCGCTGCTGCTGTTGCTGTTGGCGTTCATTAAATTTACAGCTCGGCGCACGTTTTTGGTACTTTTATTTTATTTTCTATTTTTTTCCATAACGTGGCCTGTCAGCAGACGCTCCTAAATCAATTAATAACTCTTTGCCTCAACATGTTGCAACATGTGACACCAAGGCGACATTGGTGAATCCGTTAGCGTTGGCTGGCGTAGTGTTTGGGAAATGAACCTTTCGTTGTTAGCTTTTCTTTTCCTCCCTTTTTTGTCAAATACGTTCACTCAGCCATATATATACATATAGAGAATACACACTTGCAACCATTAAATATCAAGCATGGTAAGCCCGTGCCAAACGAAGCGAAGCGAAGTGAAGCGAAGTGAACGAAGCGTATCGAACGAGGCCGGAGCCAGAGCCCAATCGAAGTCGCAGTCGCAGTTGTCGTCGCCGTTGACGCCTTTTCGTGTGCGCCTTGTCAGCTGTGCACGCTTCAAGTGTTTATGTGCTCGTTAAAATTTCATTGGGAAAATGCCTTAGTTGAGTCATTCATTTCTTCTTCTTTCTTTTTACACTACTACACACGTCCCTCCATTGAGTTCCTTACGGCGATGACTGCTTCAATGACTACGATTCGTAGTTAACCTGTTTTTTTCCTTCTTCTTCTTGTTATTTCTGACATGTTGCCAAACTGAGTCGCGTCGAGTTGTAATCCCGTCTGCAAACATATTAAATCAAAAGTAGTTGTAGTTGCTTGTGCCCTTAAATATGAACTCAGCTCTGTTGCTCAGCTCAGCTCAGCTTTGCTTGTGCGCATTCAGTGCTTGGCATTCGTCGCATTGCTCATACGACATGTCTTACTCGTCGCTCGTGTTAAGAAGTGTGTGTCATAGTTTGTGTGTGACACAGCTACCCTTCTACGCGCACCAATCCTATCTTAAATCACTTGTAATGCCAAAAATGTTGCGCTTCGCTTATTAAATGTATATGCCATTGTGCTGTTGCAACTTTTATGTACTCGTTCTCTATGCCACAAGTAGTTTTTGCTTTCTCCCTCACCACTTGCTGCTTGCTACTTGAAACTTTCGCTAGTGGCATTCGTCGCAACTACGTAAAATCAATAGTTGCAATTTTTGTTGGCAATAACTTGCGCCTTTGCTTATGTCCTTTTGCTGCCGCTGTCTTGACTCTTGTCGCCTGTTTCTCTGTCTCTCTGTCTGTCTGTCTAACTGACAGCGCGGAAATGACAAAAACTATTCGCTGCTTGTAATCATTGCTTCTTGTGTCGTTTGCTGCATGCAACCGGCAACCACACTACCTTTTTGCCACTTCAAGTAAGGCACTCTGTGCTTTTGTTCTTCTGCTTTGTTCTGTTTATCTGGCTCAGCACGCCTCCTGCCATTTGAGCAGAGCAAAGCATTCATGCGCATCTTCGCTTGCTTGCAATAATTTTTGTTGTCGTTATTGTAGTTTCAACAGCTTCTTCGTTGACTCTTCTGCTGCTCTTCTGCTGCTGTTGCATTGCATTCCTTGCGTTGCGGCGCTGTTTGTGCGTTGCTTGCTTTGCTACAAGCCACTGCAACAGTATCGCCCTTAGGGACGCGTTATATGCTCAGCTCTCCACTGGCGTTTCCGTTGCTCTTCATGTCTGTTGTTACATGCTGTACTCCGCCTGCTTTATTTTATATCCTGTCGTCGCCGCAGCATTGTGCTGACATTTTATGAGCTCATTTTCCAGTATTGTCTTATTATTATTTTTTGTATGCTTCTTGAAAATTGTTGTTGGTCTTCTTGTTGTAGCTGCGTTTAATTTCTATCTAGTAAGACTCTTGCCACTTTGTGTTGAATTCTTTTAAAAAAATATTTTCTATATTATTTTATCTTGCAATTTTCTTGTGTCTCCCACATTTCAACAACGCTTTAGAAATTATCTTTACCGCTGACAAAATTATAAGTTTCAAAAGGATGCTTACTGCCGGTGGTCAGCTACGGACACTTTGCTTATTTCTGACAGATTTGTATTCATTTTGAAGTTTGCTAAATTAAATTTTTCCTTTATATTTTTAACTATTAAAATTAGTGCAACTCGTTCGCATTTTATAAATAGACACACGCACCTATATAAATGTACAACCACATACATACACAGCATAAAATAAGCATGGCGCATACGCCTCGTTTGCTCTCTCAGCGAGCGCTATAGCGTAAAAATTAATGCGAAATGCCATTTAAAAATATCTTGTTGTAGCTGATAAAAATTAATTCAATAAATAAATAAGAGCATTAATTTTGAAAATATTTTACGTTACTTTAACCAACCAACGTCGTTAAATTCTTGGTAAGCAAAGAACGTAGGCGGAATGTGCAAATACATAAAACAAAAACAACAACATTATTTGAAGCACATGAACAAATAGACAACACAAGAATAAATGAGCAACACATGTGACACTGTTACGTGGGCGTCAGGATATGCAAGACATCCTGCTTGATTGCTTGCCTGACATACACACAGCTTACAGTGGCGACGCTGCTTTTCATGCCTAACCAAAAAGGGGCGTTATTTGCATTTGTGTGTGTGTGTGTGTGTGTGTGTGTTTAGATCATAGACATCCTTTTTACGTAATTTTTATAAATATTTCAGTAATAATCAAAACGTTTTTGCACCAAATGTCGACCGCGTGCGACAGTTGCCGCCTGCCTGTGCGTGCTACTCTTTAGGCGCACATTAACTAAAGATGCTTTCGATTTTTTTTTTTTTTGCTAAAGTGCCTACACTCGTCTCTCTTTATTTGCGTTTGTATATGTGTGTGTGTGTGCTTGTTTGAGTATTTGTGAACTTGTTACGACTGCCTCGAGTTGCTGTCATGTTGTTGTGGCCTTCAATAACGCATTGACTTTGATGCTGCTGCCACCGTTGCGACTGCTGTTGGGGCTGCTGCTGTCAATGCCAAAGAGCGCAACTATTTCCTCTCTGCTGTTTCTCTTGATCTAACTCCGAGTGTATGTGTGTGTGTAATTGTGTGCGTAGTCGAGTCCAAGGAGCAGTAGTACTGAATTTCATGTAATTTGGCTTGCTTTTTTGTTTGCCTTGCCCTGCCGTCTCCCTCGCATCAACTTATTTTCCATATAAAGTGCAAATATGGGTTAATGTAATTTTTATGTCATTTTGTGCGGCATTTCCTGTACCTAACTCGCTGCGCTATCTTGTCTGACTCATTGTCTGTCTCTTTCTCTCTCTGTTACTCTTGTGTTGCCTTTCTTGTTTGCCTGTCTCATTTTGTATCCTGCCAAAGTGCTGCTCCACTTATGTTACACATTTCGATTTCAGTAGTAATTTCGCTCAATTTAGTTAAGACGCCTCAAGCAGTTAAGCACAGATAAAGGACATTGCTCTTATATAAAAGCAAATTGTAGTTTATTACCTTATTATATATTATTTTTATTTTTTATTTATTCCATCATCAATAGACACAGCCTTCTCGAATATTTGCTGGCGTCGCAGTATTGTTTTGCTGCGTTTTTCATTGACGCGCAAAGATTACAATCATTAGCTTTGATTTTTCATTTACCATTAAACTGTACTAAATCTACAAGCCAATCAATATATAATACGGAAACAGAAATATATCTATATGCAGTTAAATAGATTTATTTGCCACCATGAAATGTTGGTTGAAAGCAGAGAGTTTTAAAATATTTAAAAATATCCATGTGGAAATTAATGAAGACGGCACAATAAAAACTCATAAATTAAATTAATAAATGCATTACTGAAAACGCCATAACGAGCAGCGACAACAAAAAGGTGTTGCAGCAACCCACAGCCAACATAGCCTTATTTAGGTCAATCTGTGTCATATGCATGCGCTCATAATTAATGCATGCATTTATTTGTACGAAGGCAACACACAACATATGCCAAACGTAGACTCAAATGCAAAAAAATGGCATGGAACGAACCAACGAATAGTGGTAAGGTAGTGTGAAGCGAGCGTATAAATGTTTGTTCTGCATCCATTAAGGCGTGAAATTTTGTACAAATCTCATTTACTGTCGTTTGTTATAGTCACTTTGTAGGCAAGAGTTCCCCCAATCACCGCTCATTCTAAATGCTCTTCATTAATGCATATTTAAGTTTTTGTTCTTGCTGATTTTGTTGCTGTTCTGTTCTGCCTTGAGGCCACAATCGATTGAATGCTGTGATTGTGTGCGCGTTGGTTTGGTGTGTTCTGCAGAGGTATTTGTGGTGAGTGGTTGTGGTTTCGTGTGCGTTTCATTGTTATAATAATAATGCAAAAATCCACAATGATGACAGTTAAATGTAAATGTGAAGATAAAAAAAAAAAAAAAACAAATAAAATTAAATTGAAAAATTTTAATTGCATAAATTTTTTCCACATGCCCAACTGACCGTCTTCGCCGTCTCTGTTGCGCGCATTGTCGCAGACCTTGTTAATGATCTAAGTTGGCAGAGTTGTTGTGATTATGCAGCATGTTGGCTTTTAAATGGTTGCCGGGTTTTCACATAATTTATTTTATTATTGCTTTTATAATAACTAGTTCATTTTAGTTTGCTTGCTTAATGTGTCATCGTGTCATCGGCGTTGGTTTGTTCTTTCCCAGAAGTTTGCCATTTAAATTGAACTCAGCTCCCGCATTGTTCACGTTCGTTTTGCTGTTTGCTTTCATTGTCAGTGTCATTCATTATAGGCCAAGTAAAAGTCGCAAATTCTATTGAAACAGATAAGAAAATATTAAATTACATTCAAAGGCGTTTCGTGTTCATTCATTTTGTGTGTCGCCTATCAATTTTGGCGTCAAACTTAGCTATTTTTGCTTCTTTTGTGCTTGTTGTTTTTGCTTTTCATTTTGCTTATGTCCACTTTCGTTGACATTTTGTATCGCATTACCGCAAATATTTTAGCCGTTTATCGTTGTTGAGTTGGTTTAGGTGGGCGTATGTTTACTTTTACTGACACTGTCGTTCATTGCGCTAAGAGTAGTCATCATCAGTTTTGCTGCTGATGACGTTCGTAGTGATAATTATGACGCTGTTTTAACTGATTTTAATTTTTTTTTGCCGTATTCACTGTGTTTGTTCACTTTTTCCTCTTTCTTTTTATTTTTCTCTTTCACCATATTTTGAATAGTGTCGCCTTCAATTCTACAAACAAAGAAAAGTCAACAATTTTAATTGTAATTTGCATGTCGCTCCACTATAAAATACCGTTTGTAATTCATTTGCATAACGCCATAGTTAGGACTGACTGCACGTCGTCTGACCTTGTTATTGGCATTTTTATTTTTACACTTCACTCACTTGCAAAGTATATAGTCGTCGTTAGCATGCCATGTCGGAAGAATGTTATTTATAAAATTTTATAACCTTCAAAGCGACCCGCTTAACCCTGACCAACGTGTAATTAAATTGTCATAAACGATAACGTGGCAGCAGCTTGTAATGCCCTACAGTCAAAAAGAATTTAAAAGTTTGGATTATAATTCAAGAAGCGCAGTGAGTTGGGAGTTACTTTGTTCTTTGTTAGTCAGTCGTCATGTTGTCCTTTTTTTTTGGTAGGCTCATCCTTTAAGGTAATTGCGCTCCTCTCCATCGTAATTGCATGGCACAAATTCGGGTTTTTGGCTTTAATTATATTTGCTCCCTAAAAAGTAATTGGGATTTAAAAACATTTTTCTTTGGCATCTATCGAAAACCCCTATAAATATGACCAATTTTATATAAGCTTCTTTTTTGAAGTATAGCAGATCTTAAAACGGAACTTCCATATTTGAAAATTTTCAGTTTATTAAAGATGTATCGATATATTTTTCTGATACGTGCCTTTTTTTTTAATGCTTCGACGTCATTCGCGTGGCGCCAGTCACGCATTTTATTTGCGTGAAAATATTATAATTTTCTATGCTTGCGTCTTTCCCCCACTAAAACTCAATTTGCGGCGTCGATATTATGTATTAATATTAAAATATTACAACGTTTATTTATTATTATTTTTTTTTCTTTTATTGGCCGCTTCATTTGTGCACGCACGTTTTGGCACGCGCAAATAATTTTGACCCACTCCGAATGCCGTTGGGTGGGAGCACATGCGGCGTATACGAAATGAATTATATTTTACCCCGCCACTGTTGTTTCCGGCTTCTTCTGACATCGATTTATTTTTATATATTTTTTTTGGCCCCCTTTTTATTTTTGGCAATTGGCCATGTGTAATTTGCCATTTCCTGCTTTGCGGTCAAGTTGATCACATTTAGACTCCATGGCCAGCTCTGGTCTAAGCGCTTCATTTATCAACTTCCCACAACTCGCTCTGCTCATCACATATATAAATTAGCACATTACAACTAACGAGAATTGTTTTTGTTTTTATGTTGTTGGCCAATAAATTTTGTTGCGAGATTTACATGGTTTTGCATAAATTTCAATCAGTTCGTTGTGTGACCCAAATAAATCAGTTGGCAGCACCCCTTGTCGCCAGCGATAACGGGCGAGTGTGTTAACTGAGTAAAAGTAAAGCCAATAAAATAAGCACTGTACTGCGCTATGTTGTTTTTGCTTCAGTTATTTGTTGCTGCTGCTGCTGCTGCTGCTGCTCTTTTCATGTAGCGCACAGATTTGTGTTGTTGTGATTTACAACGATTGCATCGATTTTCTCAGTGCAGCCACGCCCACTAAAATAGCAGTTTTGCATTTTTATGTACGCGTTTTGTGTGACTTTTTGTTGTTGTTGTTTTTTCGCTTGGTTTTGGTTTTTTAGATTTGCTTTTCAGTGAGTTTCACTTGCTGATTTCGAAATTTTCTGCATGCGATTTTCCTTATGTAAATACATTTTTTCTTTTGTTAGTGTGTGTATTTTAACATGTGTTACGTAAGCCACACACGCACGCACACCTGTTTTGTTGCACCCTTTGCTTTGCTCGATGTGGTTCGGTTCAGCTCACTTCGATTCACCCGCTTTACGTCTGCCTTTTGAATGCTTGGTTAGTTGAATTGTTTGTTACGTTGTTCTCGGTGGTGTTGTTATTTACATGACAAATAGCAGAAAAGAAATTTTACAGACACCAAAAAAATATTAGATAAAAAAAATGCTGCAGAAGAAGAGTTGCAAATACGTGCAACTGAAACATCAACGCTCTCTATACCTGGGTCACATGTGTGATATACGTTCAACACATACCGCACACTTCAGCCGCTGATACAACGACTTGTGGCGTCGTTTCGACACTGATTTTTCAAGGGCTTCTGGTTGATTCGCAAGCTTATAAAACAATCTCGATTGTTGATTAAATTCGTGTTGCATTTCTATTTTTTTTTTTCTCGACTTCTTGTTGATTACTGATTCTTTCTATCGGTACATGTCATTTATCTGCCCAACTACACGCATGCATATTCCATCCAGGTCAACTTAAATAAAATAAGGTAGAGAGAGAAAAGTCGGTATAGTCATATAATCCTATGCTTAGTTTGTAATTTCAATTTCTACGTGAACGATTCTTGTCAATGGAGTAGAGGAATCTTGAATCTAATAGAATTTAGGTAAACACTTCGAGTACCAAAGCAATTCGTCCAGAAAATTACTTACCAGGCGCCTCTCTTTCTTCTATCGAACTGCTCATCCATCAGTTATGTGCTCTACAAATAGTTTAGCTTCGAATCTAGTGTTATACCAGTATATCGTAGATGATTGAGTGCACACTTACTTCTGTGATTGACATATCTGGCGCTCAACGAGATATGTTTTTTCGCAAACTTTCTTGCATCCTCTTTAGTTACTGTTGGTTTCAGATATTTGCCAAACAGCCACTTAGAATGCAAATACTGCCAAGATTCTCATTGATTTGTATCAGAGTCATCAGTCATCTAGTTTCCGTCCTTTATCCTAGCGACAACGTTTAGATTGACTGAGCAGATTGATTCTCAAAATTTCATCGTAGACCAAGGGAAGGTTGCTAGAACAATTCCTCTTAATACACCTATCTATCCAGTGCTAGTATATATCCAATCTTTTTAAAGTTGCATAACGTCATTGCCCCACCCATTCACCTCTTCTCCTTTTTTAGTGTTGTTCTACTTTATGCGAAATTTTATTCGCAACCATATAAATTTAGTGACTACGATCCGCGTTGCGTCATCAGCGTCGCCAGGGCTATTGCCATCGTCATCGTCATTATCATTATTGCCGCTTAAGTTGTCGACGTCGCCGGTGGTGGTAACTTGCACCTGCCACATCCAACCAACGCCATTTGAGTTTGTTAGTCAGAAAAATACCCCAAAAGAAGTGCCGCAAAATTGTTGAGGCACTAAGTACAATAATAGATGCTGGCAGATAAACAGGATGTGGTGTATATGGGTAATGGCGTATATTAGATTATCTATTCCTTAACATCCTATTGAAGTCGTCGTCATCGTCATTGTCGTCGTCGTCGTCGTCGTCGTCGTCTTTGATTCAGCTGTGTGGGAGATTGGGATTGCTTTTTTGTGAGTTTCTTTTTTATTTTTTAGATTTGTTCATTTCATCCAAAACTTGCATTAAACACGCACATGACAACACTGTACAAAAATAGCAACCAAGAAGAACAAGCAGAAAAGTGAGCAAGAGAAATATTTGTTGGATGGTCATGTGGTAGGAGGTTAAATGGTAACCGAGTGCGAGTCACGCGTTTCGCTTTTGCCAAAAAAAAACTTTTGGTTGAGGTGTTATTACAAACCAGTTGAGAGAATAAATTTATTAACCGACCCCAAGGGGGCAGTGAGCCGAGAAATAATGAATGCGCGTGTTCGTTAGGCGCCAACAGCACTAAAGTCGCGTTGCCACCAACGCAGTTGAAGATACGTGCGAAATTTGTTAGTAAAAATTAAGTTGAGTGAGGCCAGGAAATATACAGTCGAACTTCACTATAACGAATATATATATATATATATATATATATAAATCCATATTACCAATTGATTACATGTGCATAGGTTTGTCGGGTACAAATCATTCCAAGTACACATAAATTCTGTCTAACACGAATTGCATATGACGAAGTGATTTTTTGGTTCGCTATAGGAGAAGCTTGACTGTAGCACAAAAATTCTGACAAATGTTGAAAAGAAAGCGGTCGGTCGGAGTACACTGTATAAGGGTACATGACACGGTGAGGGCAACTTCGCGCATACGCTTGACTCCATTTGGCCTGCGCTGGTACCGACAGCGGTTGCCGCTGATTGTGCGAGAAAAAGGAGAAACCCAATCAAGCTGCTAGGCAGGCAGTCAGGCAGTCAACTCAAGCCATGCAAACAACTCATTTTCGAAAGGCAAAACAAAAATGAGGAAAAGCAAAGTTTGGAACGAAAATTAAAGCGAGGCAAGAAAACAAGCGCAAAACATAAATTAGTGTCGTGTTATTTTTGTTGTTGTTATTGTTGTTGTTATACACGTACTTGTTCGTTTGCCGTGTTTGCGCAGTGCTTTTATTATGTCGCGTGTTACGCCTGCATACGCTTTCTCTCTCTCTCTCCCTCACACACACACACAACTTACACGCATCCACGCTGATTATACGTGCATAAACACTAAATTTACATTTAGTGCTGCATACTTTTTAGCGTGTCACGTTTTTAAAAATTTCTTCAAGCGAATTATTTTGGCTGCGTGTGCTACGCTTGCGTCTCTGTGGTGTGTTTGTATTTTTTGCCGCTTTTGTTCAAATCAAAAGCAAACCACTTCATCAAGGCAACGCAATCCAGTTGCGTAACATAAGATCCAACAAACAAATGAAACACCGGATGATTGAATGAAGGTTCGCAACGAACTTTCGCGAACTGCTGACGGTAACGGAAATGGAATAAAAGTAGGAGGCGACAGCGTCGACAGCGTCGACAAGGCTAGGCATTTGAAACGGAAAACAATGTCACGACTCCTCAATTGATGAAATGAAGCCAATGCGCAATTTTATATATACTTCCTGTTATTGATGTAGTATTATGTTCGATATGCAGTTTTTTTTTTTTGCCAATTAGTACTTTTACATTGCTCTTACATTAAATTCCTCATGAAGAGAAGAAGAAGTGTATCAGGTTTTTAGCATAGTCGAGGTTTTATTTCTCTTTTCTCGAGGTTGTGTTTGGTTTTGTTGGCTTTTGTTTGCTTTGAAGACGTGAAACTTTTTTGTTTTCCATTTAATTTTGCATATCAACGCGTCGGGTATGCTTTGGGGAATGCCAATAATAAGCTACACACACATACATACATACAAAATAAATTCGAGATGAGTATGCTATTTTTAAGGTTAAGTTGCGCATACTTAATGCATGGCAAAATAACTCGACAGGCTCTCAAATGCAGCGGAGTAAGAGGTACTACAACGTGCCATAAACGGCAACGGAAGTGAACGTGGAAGCGACAGTGGCGGCGGCAGCGGCAACAGCAACGGCGTGAGAGAAGAGCGAACGTAACCTCCAATTCAAAGTTGCCGACCTCAGTCATAAATTGGGTACAGTGATAGCATAACAATAAGTCAAAACCACAACACATAAACACATGATTATGTGTACATATCAATACATACACTCATGCATAAAACTCAGATGAAGAGTGTGGTAGGTAAGGGCGCGAAGAAGGTAGGAGGAACAGCTTACGGCATTGCATAGTCACAAGGAAGAAGTTGCTGTGTTTATTAAGAGGGTTGGCTGCTCGAAAGGTTGTTGGGGTATAAGCGTGGCTAACCAACAGATGAGCAAACACAAAAGCATTATAAACAAACAAAGACAATAATTTCTACACACACACACACACGCGCACATATGCACATACACATATACATGCCACGCACTTATAGCCAAGCAAGCAAAAGCGTTAAAATTGGTTTACGTGAGCAGAAGTCTCAAAGCGTCTAAGTTCATCCGTATTCCCGTTACACTATTGCAATGGTGCTATTGGTGCCTTGGCGTTGGCAATGGCGGCGCGACAACAGCGGAAGTGGCAAACGGAGCGCGTTGAGTGAGTGAGTGATACAGCAGCGTTTGTGGCGGAAGTCGTGCGTGTATCTGCTTTACGTGGTTGCATAGTGGTGGATAGTGGTAGCTATTCATTCAAGTGGTAGTGGGATAATGCTAGAGTTGCCAAAAGATCTGCCTTTCAACTACTTTCCGCTTTACTGTTATGCTCGACTCGCTTTCATTCTTGGAATTTTGATACTTTTCTGGCAGTGAGTCGAAAATTGAAAATGTTGTGTCATCACATTACACTGTAACGCCCTAAAGTAGACTACGGAAGTCAAAGGTGGTGATTCGAGCTAAATTTTTTTTAATTATTTCTCTATTCTATTGTTTTTGTAACCCATATTCCTGTATTTCATTAGTTGATTCCGCTAGTATTTTAGATCCTTGTGAATCACACTGAGGCTGTAGAGGCCTCTTAAGCTGGCCATACACAATGAACATGACTCCAAACACGAGTTAATCACACGAGCATGTTTATCGTGTATGGCCAGATTTACAAAAATTTGCATTCCTTAGCGTTCTAACTAGGTCAGGAGTGAATGCTAGTAATTTATAATCCCCAAAACCCTAAACATTACTTATCAGAATTCAATGTTTAATGAATGCAAATAACCGCTTCGAGTCCGTTATGAATTTGTAAATATCATTTTGCACTTAATTTGTACCTGCTTGTTGTGCTCCTTGTTGTGCTGCTACACCTTCCGGGCATTTAATTACAAAGGAAGAAGCAGATGGGCACACGAAATGGCGATGTAACCGCGCTGAGCAGATCACACGCACTCCACACTCATCTGACGTCTGCCAACTGGTGTTGACGTTGAGTGACAGTCGTAGCTAAATTTCCGACGCCCGCTTCAAATCTGCACCTGTGTCTAAGCTTTGTGTTAATTTGCATACAATGCACAACGCACAACGCCTCATAGTATGCAACAACCTTTGATCATCAATTTAAGGCAACATGCTGCAACATAAGTTTGAATGTCCGTCCTAAATCCGCAGAATGGGGTGAGGAGTGGCAGTGTGAGTGAGAGTGCGAGTGTAACTCGAAGAAGCACTGCTATACAATAGCTGTATGTCCTTGATAGGTTCTTGATTTTATGCAACCCACAATTGTAGTTGGCATTTGTGTGTGGCTGTGAGGGTGTATGATGGGATGGATATGTTGGTTGCTTCGTAGGGCGTGTGGTATTAAGGTCTTTACGTGTTTTCGATGTTGTGTTGGCCACATTTGCTGCTTTCATCCTTGGCCTGGTCTGGTCTGGTCTGGTTTGGTCAGGTCCGACTGAGCGTTTGTTCGTCCGTCTTCTAATTGAGTTACATGCTGAATTAGTTAAACAGAATGAATGAATGCATTTCCATTGTGGTCGAAGCAAATTAGATCGGGTCGACTTGGTCTCGACCTTATCGCCTGCTTCATGTTGTTGTGTGTTTAATCTATTGCAATTGACGCTGATGTGGCTTGGTGGCTATCGAAAGCTGAAATCTCAGCACGAATGCGGCTAAGAACATTTGGCAATGCAGCACGTAGTCAAGTTTGCAGAAACAGAAAAGTTTAAAGAAGAAAAACTATCCTTTTTCGCTGTCGTAAAATCTCAGCTCACAAACGACGCTATTTTTAGCACTTGAAAAAGGTGAAGTGGTAGCAATGGAAAGTGTATTTGTTAGAGCGGCAAAAAAAAAGTAATGTGCACTAGCATCGCAAACTATTTTTTTCCTCTTCCCTTTTTTTATACTGCCACACACTACTTTTTCTAGGAAATGTCACAAAACGCGCTGGCATTGCTGCTCGATTTACGTCATTAGATTGCAACAACAGCAAAAACTGGTTGCAATCGAATTCAATTCTGAGTTCTCAACTCTGTTGATCAGATCAGCTCTCAGTTAGAAGCTCAGCTAAACCAATCAAACCTGGCCATTTTTTACCCCGGGCACTTTTCTATGACAACGTCATCTCCTGTTGCTTAGCTCGGTTCACCTTATACAATTCGTTCGATGCATGTCGCTGCCGGTGCTTTTTGCAACTCGTTCTTGCGTCCTTTTTCAACATCGTCTTTATATTGCATTCTCGGTCTTTTTGCGTTGCATTTTAATTTCATTTCGCGGAACTTTCTGCTTCCATTTCGTTTGAACCTTTAGTTCACTTCAAGAACTGATTTTTGTTAAATTTAATTTTATTTTTCATTTTTCTTCATTTGTCAAATTAAAAAAAAAAATTTT
This sequence comes from Cacoxenus indagator, assembly GCA_035041755.1. NCBI lineage: Eukaryota > Metazoa > Arthropoda > Insecta > Diptera > Drosophilidae > Cacoxenus > Cacoxenus indagator. Next base: position 1,224,733 of record JAWNKX010000379.1, read on the forward strand.
TAAACATTTTTTTTTGGTTTGTTTTATTTGAATTTATTGAATTTAATGTTATTTTTAAATTTTTTTAATTAAATTTTTCCGGGGCTGCCTTTTTTTAAATTTTATTACTGACTTATCGACCTGACTTTGCCGACCCTCTTGTCATTCACAGCATAACAATGTATACTTTTGTATACAAAATTTCCCCCACAACGCTTAATAAAATTGAATTTGCATAAATTGTGTTGCCTACTTTTATGCGTAGGCAGTCAATCAAATTGCTCAGAATCAGAATTCGTTGCTTACGCGGTCGTTCCCCTTTGGCCGCCTCAATTAAACTGTCACGTCAAAGTCAGTGTTTTTTGTGGCACACACACCCACACACATACACACACACACAAACTCAAAAAAAAAGCCTCTAGTTGTTTGGCGTTGTTTGCCTGTGTTATTAGCTATGACAGAATTGATATTTGATATGCGCCATTTCATTGCTGATTTGATACTATACTCTCACACTGTGCACCCTGCTCCTTCTTGCTTGCTATCTTTCCAAATTTTTTTTTTTTTTTTTTTTTTTTTTAAATTAAATTATAACATTAAACGCAGTAAACTGCATAAAACATTTGTCGGATTTAAAAAATAATGACGTGACAATAAAAATAAAAAATTAGACTTATACTAACTTAATTAATTATAGAAGGCTGTATCCTTCTTAGAGGGAGATCATGTGGGTGCAGCCTCTTCAGTCTACGCCTTGTTGAGATACGGGTGAGGGAGAAAGCTAGAGGATTTGGGTGCGACAAAAGTCTGTAGTGATAGCGGCAGCTGTGAGAATTAATCACCTCCATAACAGTTGGCACGGCAAGATCCCTATGCAGCGTGGAGTTGCGGACGTACCAAGGGGCGCCCATAAATCTTCTGAGAGCCTTGCTCTGACACGCCTGCACTCTTCTGATGTTGTAGGCAGCAGTAGTGCCCCAAATTTGTATGGCGTAGCCCCAAGCAGGTGCCACTACTTGCAGATAGATGAGCCTTTTATTAGTTAAAGATAACTTATTCGATGGGCGGAGGAGCCACTCCAGTTTCTTGAGCTTTTGATAGCAGCGCGCTGTAACTACCTTAATGTGTGCACGCCAGGTAAGACGCTTATCCAGGATCAAACCGAGATACCGGATTTGCTCCATTTGACCAAATTTTAAATTGATTTTACTTTGCCCTACACACCCACCCGACACTCAGCTTTGCTTGTCCTTTGTGTTTTGGGACATTTTGTGCCGCGCATAAATTTTATAAACTCAGGTTTTTTTTATGTTGTTGAAGGCATAAGTCAATACAAATTCCCAAAGTTGTCAATTTGTGGTATGCAGATTTTTTGTTTTGTTATTTTTATTTATTTATATATTTATTTGCTTATATTTTTGATATTTTATTCCTTCGCTGTGCTATTTTTAAACCTTTTGTCAGCACACACACAGCAAATGGCAACGAGGTTGCCCTGCTTGGAGTGCTGCTGTCTCTTTCCTTTTTTTTTTGGCATGTTGTTCTGTTGTGTTGTTGTGTGCACTTGTCAACGATTAGCTCGACTTTTTCAATTTTTGTTGGTTGTATCAAATGCATTACCACCAAATAACAACGACAGCAACAACAACAAAAAACCAAGGTCACATTTGACGCTCGCGTGGGTTTTCATTTTATTGGCACTTATCAATTTATTATGCTAATATTTTTAACGAAATCCTATGCAAAGAATAAAAATAGATTAAAAGAAAATCATAAAAATACTTTTCGCACAAATTAGTGTCAGCAAAAGTATTTGGCGTCAACAACAACAACAACAAGCAGCTTTTCTCAAGCACTCGCTTCCTTCAAAATCGCTCAAGTGGCAACAGCGCCAGGACGACGACGACATTGAAGCCAGTTTGCCTGTTAAAAGATTTTAAAAGCGAAAATGTGGAAGGGATAGATGGAGAGAGAAGTAGAAAAACAAAACAAAAATGGTTACAAGTTAAAGTACGCCACGCGCATCGTTGCACTCGACCCTCTTTTAGGTAGAAGGCTTTGATCCATCTTGCTTGACTTGAGTTGAGTTGATTCAAGCAACCTTTGTTTGATTACTCGTAGGCATAGCTTAGCTTGGTTTGGCTTGGCCTGATTTTCATTGCGCTGCGTTTGGTGATTTTAATGAACGACAAAAAGCATAGAAAAGAGAAGAAGCAAGCAAGCACGTGTAATTAAAATTGACTCTAATTTTGTTTTAATGTTCACACAAACACAAAACCGCACGCACACACACACACACACACTCATACACACAGCCACACGCATATTCGATTTTCTCAGAATTTTGCTGAGTTTGATATTTGCTGCTAGCTTGGCTGGCTGGCTGGCTGCCTGGATGAGTTGCCTCAACAGATTCTCGGTAATCTATTTTCATCGAGTGTCGAGTGGTGGTGGTGGTTGTTGTTGTTGTTTGTTTGTTTATACATGGTTGCATGCATGTGTTAAGATCGAAGTGAATGCAATGACGCAAATTAGAAAACGTTGAAGATTATTTAATGTTTTACACAAGCATTTATATAGACGGATATCCACATGCACACATTGTGAGCGAGTGATGAGGGTAAAGGAATCAAAGAAATTCAATCCAACTGATGGCCTTCACTGAGGTTCCGTTGATGAGTAAGTAAGCAAAAGCAAGCGTATGCAAATTTTTTTTTTTTTTTTTGCATAGCGTCGAGGTTGTCATAAAGAGCATTTGCAACTACTCAAGCCACAAGCAGACAATGAATACGTTGCAGCAGCAAGTAGCGGAAACAACACATTTAACACAAATTCAGTATATAATACATGCGATATATAAGAAAGAAGAAGAAAAAGTACAAAAGTACAAGGATGCAGTCTGCTACTACTAACCCTTCTTCTAACTTCGCTTTGATGCTGTTGTCGCTGCTGCTGTCTATGCTTGAAGATGTGACTGGCTGGCTGCTTTGACTTCCTTGCTCGCTTACTGTTAAGAGCTTTTTTTTATATTTAATTAGAGTATAACATTTACCGCAGTAAACTGCATAACACATTGGTCGGATTAAAAAATAATGACGTGTAAAAAATTAGACTTAGACCAAATTGAAAATTATGCTAATTGCGTCGGAGAGGCAATGACATAGAAGGCTGATTCCTTTGTAGGGGTTGATCATTCGGGTGTAGCCTCTTCAGTCTACGCCTTGTTGAGATATGGGTGCGGGAGGACGCCAGCGGATATGGGTGCGATAAAAGTCTGGAGTGATAGCGGCAGCTGTGAAAATTAATCACCTCCATAACAGTTGGCACGGAGAGATCCCTGTGCAGCGTGGTATTGCGGACGTACCAAGGGGCGCCTGTAAATCTTCTGAGAGCCTTGCTCTGACACACCTGCACTCTTCTGATGTTGCAGGCAGCAGTAGTGTCCCAAATTTGTATGGCGTAACGCCAAGCAGGTTCCACTACTTGCAGATAGATGAGCCTTTTATAAGTTAAAGATAACTTATTCGAAGGGCGGAGGAGCCACTCTAGGTAAGACGCTCGTCCAGGATCAGACCGATATACCGGATTTGCTCCATTTGCGGAACGATGCTTGTGTTGTAAGTCACAACCGGACAGGACAACCTTGCCTTAATGTGAAGGTGCAATGAACTGATTTCTCAGAGTTTATGGTTATATTCCAGTGCCTGGCCCATGAGTGGAATCTATCCAGGTAGCTGGACAATTTCTCCGCAGTTTCGTTCAGAGAGGCAGATTTGAATATAACTGCCGCTTTGGTCCGCGTAAGTAGCAATAATCGAATGCTCATCTCTAGTTGTAGGCATATCAGACGTATATAAGGAGTAGAGAACCGGAGCTAAGACACTCCCCTGCGGGACACCGGCTTTCATGTGCCTGATGGTGGAAGTTTTGTCTCTTACCGCCACAGAGAAGGTTCGTCTTTGAAGAAAGCTTCGTATTAGTACAAACTGTTTTCCAGGCAGGAGCACTTTTAATTTTTGCAGAAGTCCATCGATTCATACCCTATCGAATGCCTGTTTGAGGTCTAAGAAGACTGCAGAGGAATACTGTTTCGCCTCAAACGCAGTTAGTATGTGATTAACGACTCGATGCAGTTGTTCGGGAGTGCCATGCTGTGATCCAAATCCAAATTGGTGATCAGGAATGGCTTCTTGAACACCCCGTACTGTCAACAATCTACTCAAAAATAATCTTTCAAAAATTTTTGAAAAAGTTGGAAGCAGGCTTATGGGCCTATATGATGTGACACGGTTCTCCGGAGTACCAGGTTTAGGTATCATGGATATTGTTGCACACTTCCACTGTGTGGGAAAATGGCAAATCCGCAGCATGCTGTTGAACAGCAACGTCAGGAACAACACTCCCTTCCAAGGGAGGGCTTTCACCACCTTGTTGTCAATACGGTCATGTCCGGGGCTCTTCTTAGATTTCAGTCTCTGAATTTGAGTCACAACCACTTCAGGGGTGACATGTTTAGTTGGACTGTGGTCTAAGAAACACCTTGATAGGAACTGTTAAGTGCTAAACGCCAATTTTTGTTCTTGTTGTTGTTGTTCTCATATATACTCAACACTCATAGGCACATATTCATTTACTCACTCAATCATGTAGTTCTTCATTCAGCTTTCCATTTCTTCATCGTTTCCAGCTTCCCAGCCAGCCAGTCAGTCAGTCAGCGACTTCACATGTGCACGAAATTGACCGGATATAATTTAGTTTCCTGTTTAGCCAGTACACGCTGCCTGTGTGTTTGCTTGCTAAGTACGACATCCTTTGCTCGATAAATTGTTTACACAAAAATGGACGAGTCTTCAAAGCATTTTGCTTGCTCCGTTTAGTAGGCAATCGTTTTGTTTAAAGTTCGGTTCTTTCGCACTAACTGCTTAATGCTGTTGTGTTGCATACTTAGGGGAGGCTTGTTTTGCTTTTTTCGTACAAATAGAATTTTGGGTTTTTCTTTCATTCCTACTGCATTATGATGACAAGACGTGCAGTGCCTGCGTTGATGTTTGTTCAAAGGACGACTAACTTCACACTAATATTCACACACACACACGCACATATATATATATATATATAGCGAAGGCACACACACACACGACTGACGCACTCACAGGAGTGTCGTAAAAGTTTGCTTTGCATTTATTTAATTACTTTCGCTTTTCTCACAAATGTTTTGTTTTAGATTTCAACGAATGCATACAAATGAGCAGCAACTGTGTGTATGTCGGCCCACGCCTACCAGTACACAACGGAGCGGGCGCACACTCACTACGCAGCTTTGTCAACTGCGGCGGCAAAAGGAGGATTAGCAGCGTCAGCAAACGAGCTCCCAAAAGGAGGACAACTACAATGCGACAAAAATTTATTTATTTTCTTTATTTATTTATAAATATATATTATGAATGTGAAATGAAGAAATCCATAAATTTCAATTTAATTTAAAGCTTGCATATTTTTTACCCAAATGCATTTCTTCACAGCGTTGCCAGGTTTTTCATTTAATTATTTATTTAAAAAACGTTCTGTTTTTATGGCGAAATCCGCTTTTCAAATTAATAACGATAAACGATAAAAACGAGAAACTTTGTAAATAACAAATTTATTATGAATTAAAAAATTACAAACAAAGAAAAAAATAAATAATTAAAAATAAATCAATTTCGCAAAACACTTAAAAAAAGCTACAAAAAAATATAAAAATAAGATTAAATACAATATTTATTATTAAATTTAGTAATTTGTTCGTATTAAATCACCAACAAAAAGCAGTGGAAATTAATTATTAGTAATAATTATTATGTGATGTTAAATATTAAAAATTAAAAACAAACATAAAAATGAAAAGTAATAATGAATGCAAAATTGTAAACTTTAAAATAGCGTCATAAATAAATTGTTAAAAGGCAAAGAAAATTTAAAAATAAAATAAAACTGAAATTTTCATTCTTAAGTAGATTTTTCGAATTATAGTTAATATGATGCCCGTCAAGTAAAATAGTAAAAAAAAAAGTATTACACATAACTAAAAATGTTTCTATTCTAAAATTGAAAGATAATGCAACTCACGAAAATCATTTTAAAGCCGTCAAATTAAGTTTAAAACATAGCTTTCTAAAAAATAAATATATTTAAACAAATGTTGTGTTAAAAAAATAATTAAAAAAAAAAAAAAATAATTTAAAAAACCCAAGTCAACGTTTGTTTAGACCAATTTCTTTTATGCTTAATAGCAATACTGTATTGTTTAGTACTGAAAAGTTTTGAAAGCGAGTCATGAGAGCAGAAGGCACAAACAGCAAGAGTGTTAGTAAGGAGACTAAAGAAATTGTGACTCTCACTATTACTATTACGCAACTCAGAACCACAAAAAAAAAGATTAATTAATTCGACAATGACGCTATAAATTTTTAGTTGATTCGACTTGGCTTTGATGATTGTTCATTTTAGCCAAGCTACACTACACAAAAAAACAAAATGTAATAATAATTCCAACCTTCAGCATTCAGTTGACTGACTCGAGCTAAAAAAAAGCTGTGGTTTTTTACTTCTCCTTCTCTTCTATATTTATTGCTATACTCAGTTCTTATATTGCTTAAACCAAGCCACTTCTAGTATTCTCATTGGCCAACAACTGTCACGGAGGGCTTAAAAATTGACAAAAAATGTGTTCGTTGTTTGTGGGCAATACCAATAAAGTGAAAAAATTATTTTATAGCATATTGAAAATAATAATAATTTCATATTATATTAAAAATATTGAAAATTATTTTTGAACTTTTATTTTGCTATGTGAATCGCATTTCTTCCACGCAAAACAAAATTGTTATTAACTAAATCTAAATGTTTATTGAAATAAAAAATTTAATTAAAATTAAAAAAATAAATAAATAAATAAAAATTAAAAACAAAATAAAAAAAAAAAATAAAAAGGCGACGACGTGTGTAAATTATTTAATTTTGTAATTAATAAAAAATTACGCTGTGTAAATTTCAATTCTCCTTTTTTATTAATATGTAATTGTTAAGTTTCGCTATATTCTGTATGTAAAATACAATAAAAAATTGTAATAATATTTTGTTTATAGGCTTTATTTGAAATAAAAAATAAATATATTTTAAAAAAATATATGAGAAATTTATAATTCAATTTATTGTTTTATTTATGTATATTTTTGTATGGTACGGCTATTTTCAATATAATGGTATTTTAATTTTTAATTCGTTTTTAATGTATTTTATAGAAATTTGTTATATATTACATTTTTAATATTGGTTTTGGTTTTATGTTTTTAATAATTTTTATTTTTAAGGTTTTCTTTTTCTATTTATTTTTAATGTACTTTTTAATATATATTTTTTTATTATTATTGTATTTCATTTTTAGTGAAAATCGTTAATTATTGTCATGTTTGTATTGATTTTGATTTTTATTTATTCTATTTGGAATTATCTTTATACGTATTTTAAAAAATTTTTTTATCGATTTTATTATTTATTGTTTTGAATTTTACTTTTATTTTTCGTGAAGTAATTTATGTTGTCTAAAATTTGACATTGTAAAAAAAATTATTAAAAAATCAATGCTTAAACGTGTAAGCTCGAAAGTTCAATTAATACAAATTAGATTTTGAATATTTAAATTATATAAAATAATACTAAAAATAAAATTTGAACCTAATAATTGAAACCAACAAAAAATGAAGAAACATATAGATACAAAATTATACAACTAAGGTGAATCTAATTCAAAAAAAATACTTTAAAAAAATTTGTGACAAACTTAAACCCGTTTTAGCAATGCCAATTTTCACGCCTTTAACTACATTTTCCTATTGACTTTTTCCCAACTAAACTATTCGCTGTTCTACTATCTACTATCTCTTTCGCTCCCTTTAACAGAATGCTGCATATCAAAGTGCATTTTAGAAGAAACTCACATACCGAAAGGGAAGAAGCAAGCGTAGTTTGAGGCGATATTTTGAATGGATTTTTGTTTCTTTAGTGTTTTAGAAATGCGTTGAATTGCCAGCGTTGCTCGTTGCGCTGATGTCGACGACATTAGAAGAGAAAACATCAATTTTTAGTAGCTTCAATGAGTGTAAAAAGTGCATTTAACTGCGAGGGGTTAAAAACAAATACAAAGTAATTGAATGGAATGTTCATTATATTATATACACCAACAAACAAGCATATATATTCAAAAAAGCAATAATATTATTTCGAATAGAGAAAATAAATAAATGAATAAAAAATATATGGTATATATATTAAAAAAAGCATAAACTAATTAACAATTAACAAATTTATACTAAATATATATATATATATATCTAATTTAATTATTATTACAATTAGCAGATATTTATATAGTAAACCAATTTAAAAAAATTAGAACAAATAAAAAATAAATAAAAACAAGGACGTTTAATATTTAAAAAATATTAAAATATCAATGTGCAATTTAAAACCGTTATAAACAAATAAATTAATAATGCCCCCGAAAAATAAAAACCACATAACTTTACATGTATAATTAAAAAATATATATAAATTTATAGCCATACTTAAAGTGAGCATTTAGAAAACAAGAAATAATTTAAAAAATTATTAACATAAAAAATCAACAATACAGCAATAAAATAATTAAATTTTGTGTGCACAACAACCACAAAAAGTAATAAAAAACAAACACACACACAGTAAAAAAGGTTAAATCAGAATGAAAAAAATATATATACACTAAAAAATTGTAATAAAAAATTTTGAAAAAATACTCATTATTGTTAAAAGTGTTTAAATAAATTAAAAAAAAAAAACTAAAACGCAAAAAATAATGAAAACGCGTGTAATTAAATTCGCCTATATTAAAATATATTTTTTCTCTCTTTAGAAAACTTAGTTAATTATTGAAGGAATTATTATTAAGTGTTAGTCTTATATATACAATTAAAAATTTAAAAAAAAATAAATAAATAAATAAAAGCAAAAACAACGTAAAGCCATACATCATCAAAAAGAAACATAAAAGCGATAAAGATTTGTATTAAGATGGTGAAGATAAAAAAATATAAATAAAACATTTGAATTTTCCTTTTTATGTTCTTTTTTTGATTAATTAATTAATTGATTGGTCAGAGAAATATTTTAAAAATTGATTGAGAAATAAAAACTATTCAACAAAAAAAGAAACGATTTTTTTCCAATATTACCAATATTACTTATAACTTCCATGCGGCTCTGGAACGATTTATCGATCGATAGATCGGTTAGGTTAGCACAAAATGCGTTGCAATATTTATTGAACCGATTAAAACCAATATATTAATTAAATTGAATTAAATATATTTTTTGTAATGCTCTAAACAGGAGGATAGCTTATCAGTATGGAATCGAACAGCCACTGATATCACCAGTACAACGCGTATTCGAGATACGCTGCGTAGGATATTGAATATACCTCTAACAATGGCAATGGAGTATAAGATACACTGTGATAGCCTTAAATATGTTTCAATGTAAGTTCTCGCCTAACAGTTACTGCTGAGGTGCGCCGATTTAAAAATGTTCTCTCTTGTGTTCTTTTGCAGTAATAAAGGCGCATTGAAAAGCTGAAATTCAGTTAACAAACAACATAAACAACAAAAAACAAAAACAACAACTGCAACAACAACAACAAACACAGGAAAAGCAGTAGCAAAAACAGTTAATACAAAAATGACAACTACAGCAACAACAACAATAATGATGACAACAACAACAGAACACTAGCAGAAGAAACAACACTAAACTACACACGCAGCAACCATAGCAAAATTGGCAATAACGAAATCTCACACCGACACAGACGAACACACACAGAGTGACAAATAATAACACTAACAATAAGGACAGACAAAAGATTCAAACTAAAAGCAGCCAATTTCAATAGAAAGAAGTCGTCGCGCTTCTGTTGCTTTAAATTAAAGAATGCAAGAAATTCAGCTTTAAATAAATTTAAAATAAAATTTTTGTTTTTTGTAATTTGCACACCACCAACCACACCACTATTTGCACACCAATTAGAACGAAGCACTCATCGAAAGCGTTTTGAATACGCTTCAAACACGCAGAGCCGCAGAGATCGAACAGTTTGAGCAGTTCCTTTTTACTTCAAATGCGGCCAAGTGTTGACCAATTCGATATTTTTATATTTAACTGTTTTTACTTATGATTTTCGCTTGTGCAATATTGTACGTGATTATAAAGAGAAGCAAGTGAGGCGCCTAAAAGAAGAAGACGCAGCGAAATGATAATAATAATAATCAAAAAATGTTTTTGTTTTTGAAGAAATACAATTTTTTACAAACCGAAAAGAGTCAAGAAATTTGTTAACTACCAATAAACACACACAAACACACATACACGTGCAGACACATTCACACAAACGATCCTCGCTTTAAGGATGAAATTGTGCCACAAACAGTGAACAGAACAGAACAGAACATAAAAATACAATCATTACACAAACAACCCCTATAAAACAAAAAAACAAAAAAAAAAAAAAAAGAAACAGTTCAACAAGCATGTTGAAGAACAACAAAACTATTAAAAAGTTACAAAAAATGAGAAAAAAAATATTAAAAATATTATTACAAAAACAGTCTTTCCTTTGCTGCTGACTGCGGCCCCAAAAGCATAAAACATTTTTTATTACATTTTGATTTTTTTTATTCAATTTTTCTTTTGAAAATTTTTTGACTCAATTTTATTTTTAATTCACTTTTCACTTAACTATTTTTTAATTTCTTTTATTTTTTTTAAATTTAAAAATTTGTATTTTGTTATTGTGTTTTCACTTGGGCGCGGGTCTACTTCTTGCAACAAATGCTGCAACTGCTTAAAAAAACTGTATTAAATTATGCACTAAGCTTAAGCCTAAAGAAACAACTAAGAACTACTTGTCCTCGAAGCCGGTCAGATCGAAGAGATACACATTCGATATAAGACACTCGCCCTCCTGCAAAGTCAGAGGAAAATGATAAATGATATATTCGTTTGAGTGCATTTATTTGTGGGGCAATCATTAGAGCTTTTTGACTAACCGCCGGCGTGATGCCCACGAGCGCATCTGCATGACCATAGAACTCCTCCTTCAGCGAGATGACAATCGTCTGCAGATTTGTCGTGTGGTCGCGTATGTAGGAGGCCACTTTGCCAATGTTCGTGTTATCCAAGGCGGCATCGATTTCGTCGAGTACAAAGAACGGTGCCGGTTGATAGCTAAAGGGTTAGATGAAGCAGCACAATTTACGAACCGAACGCAACCGAGTGTATTCTCTTCGACGGCTCACCTGTGTATGGAGAAGAGCAGCGCCAGCGCAGCAATGGTTTTCTCACCGCCACTCAGGTTGCTCATCGGCTGGAAGCGTTTGCCGGGCGCAACGCAATTGTAGTTAATGCCATCCAGGTAGGGTTCCTCGGGATTGTCGGGTCCGATGTACGCCTGAGCGGCTTCGTTGCGCGCCAGTTTCTTGTAAATGCCATCGATGGCGTCCGAAATGTGCTGGCAGCATTTCACGAAACGAAATGAGCGCTCGTTCTTGACCTTCTCGAAGGCGGCCTTCGCCTTTTTGGCCCTGCGACGCGCGTTCTCGAACTCTTCATTGGTGGACTGAACTTTCTCCGTGACGCGATCGAGTTTCTGCATGGCCTTCATGTTCGGCGTTTGTATGCGCTCCAGTATGTCCAACTTGCTTTGCAGTTCCTTTTGCAGCTGCTCGTTGGTCTTCTTGAACGCAGAGTCGTCCTTGAGTTTGCACAGCTCACGCGGCAGTAAACTGTAGTCGACCTCAATGCTAAACGGGGGCGTTGAAAATTTTAACTTAAACTCGTGTGTTTAAAGGATATAAAGAGGGCAGGGGATAAACACGTACAGATTTTCGCGTTCCATAATCAGCGACGTTGACGTTGTCTCCGAGTCGCCCTGTCGTACTGCATCATCGAGCGAGCCGCGCAACAAAGGCACCGGTATGCAATCCATCTGCAAGGCATGCGAGTACATCAATCAAATCTTTGGCAAGGATAACTTTAGCCAGCAGCAACTATATCTACGCCGCCCACACAAACCTTGGCCTGCAATAGAATATTGTGGCGTTCGTTCTTCTTCGCCTCCACCTTCGCCTCGATCGATGACATTTGGCTGCTCAAATTGTGTATTTCCTTGGCCAAATTGGCGACATCGCGGCGCGCCTTCGAAATGTCCTCCTCCATGTCATCGACCGCTTGCTTTTTGGCTTGCTTCTCTTGCTTGTACTTCTCCATACGATCTTTGTCCTCATCGATTTCTTTCAGATAACGCACCTCCGCCGCTCTAAGGCCCTCCAACGCGTCCTCTTCGTCCTGCACGCTGCGCTCCCAGCGTTCAACATTCTCTAAAAAGGTTGCCAAAATTTAAACATGCACATGATCTACGACGTCGCCTTGCTTACTCTTTGTGTCCTTTTGCTTCTCAAAGTCCAGCTGCGTGTTGATTGCGTCCATCTGCTGCTCGAATTCGGCGCGTTTGCGTGCGCGCTCCTGTTGCATAACCAACTCGCGTTCCTCGTACTGCCGTATGTTCTTCACGCCCAGACGCTTGCAAAAGTCCGCGAACACTTTGTCCTCGACGTTATTCATGTTCTCCTTGATCTCCTGTATGTGCTCCTCACGCTCTTGCATGCGTCGTTCGATTTCGGCGATTTTTGGCTGGAATGATGAGAGAGACGCATTAATTCGGCCTGGTAGGCGTCGACGATGACGACGATGATGGTGATGATGGAGCTGCTTACACCAAACTCATCCAATTCGCCCTGCACCACTTCTAACTGATTGTCAAATTGCTGTATCGACTTCTTTGAGGAATCCAAGTCGACCATGCTGTACTTCAAACGGTTTTCCAGGCCCTACATAATATGGTAGCATTAATATGGTAAGCTATAATGTTTTAGCTGACTACGATTCCAACCTTGATTTGCGACTCCACCGTGGCCAATTCGCTCTGCTTGCGTGACTTCTTCACCAGCTCCTTGAGCTCCTCGTTCAGCCGTTCCTTTTGCGTTTTCAGCTGCGCCATATGCTTCTCGTCCCAACGCTTCGCTTTGCGCGCCAAGTCATGACTGCCGCCGGATATGAGGCCAGACTTCTGGTAGAACGTGCCATCCAAGGCGAGCGCATCGTAGCGCGAACGATCGATTTCGTAGGCCACCTTCATAGCGTCTTCAGGCGTCTCGCAGACGAGCGCATTGCCCGTGGCGAAGAGCACGGCGCGTTCGATCTGAGCCGGCTCGAATTTGAGCACATCGAAGACCAACTTGACGTTGCGCGGCTCGCTGATGTTGCGCAGGCGCTCCTTCAAAGGCTTCACTTGCAAGTAGTCCAGTGGCAGAAATGTTTCCACCTCCAGCATTTGGTCTTTTAGTATCTGTAAGAGTAGCGCAGAGAAGTTTAGTCATTTTAACTGGAGTCAGCACTCAGCTGAAACGCACTTGTATGCACTGGCGTGCCGTCTTCTCGGTGTCCACGATGATGGCCTCCATGAATTTGCCCAGCACTTTGGTCACTGCCACGTTGTAGCGTTTGTGCGTCGGCTGACACATGTTGATCATGCGGTCGTACACGCCCGGCACTTGTTTCTTGAACAGTTCGACCACTTCCTGCTTCTTCTTGCGTCGCGCATCTTCGTGCTTGTCGCTCTTCGCGTCGCCCAACTGATCGCGCACGTTTTCCAGTTCGCGTTGTATCTCGGCGATTTTCTCCTTCGAGCTGCCCACGTCGCGTCGCAGTTCATCCTTGATGCGATTTTGCTCTTCCAGCGCGGCTTGGGAGGATTTTATGTGGTCCATTAGCTTGTCGCGTCGCTTCACTGCCTCCTCGCGCTGCAGCGTCAGCTTCTTGTAAGACTCTTCGACAGAAGCCAAGCGATTGGTCTCGCCGTCTAAATTGTCCTGGTCCGATTTTTGCTCACGATTCACCGAATCCAACTGTGAGCGATATTGGGTAGCGGTGGCTACAGCCGCCTGCTTGAGGCGGTCGTACTCTTGCACGAGTCCTTCTTCCCAGTCGACGCTTTTGCCGCGTCGCTGTGATTCGCTCTCGATTTCGTCCTCAAAGCGTTTTTTCAAGACCTCGACATCGTTCAACTGCTTCTCCAACTTGCGTATGTCCTGCTGGTGTGCATTGTCCGCCTCGCGCGCCGTTTCGAGGGTCTTGTGCAGCGACGTCAGCTTCTTCTGGCAATGCGCCACCTTCTCCTTGGCTTTTATGTAGAGCGGCCGCTTTTTGTTCATTTGCGTCTCAAACTCGCGTATTTCCTGTTCGATCTTTGCCAAATCGCGCGTTATTTTGCCCGCCTCCTTTTTCTTCTCGCGCAGCACTTCGTCGGCCTGCTCCTTGCGCTGTTCTACAGCTTTCACCTCCTGCTGCTTGGCTGCCAGATCTCCGTTCAGCTTCTGTATATCCTTCTCGACGTGGAACAGGCGGAACAGTTGATATTCGGTTTGTTTGATGTTCTGTGGAGCGCAGGGGAAAGCAATGAGTCACCATCACACATAAAGGGCTTCACTTACATATTCCTCCTTTAACTTTGCATAGCGGTCCGCTTCCATCTTCTCATGTTTGGCCTCCTTGCGCTCGGCGGCGATGCCTTTCTTCTTCTGATAGGTGAATTGTGTCTCTTCCTCGGCGATTATCATTTCTTGTTTCAGGCGATTGTAGTCATCTTTCAGCAGGCCAGAACTGCAAGTCGCAGTTGGTTAAACTGTACTCCACAAGACAAATGTCAATGACTCACCCACTAATCTCTTCAAACAGCGCTGTGCGTTCCTTTGGCGTCTTCATTGCTATGTTCTCCACAGCGCCTTGGAACACCAGAAAGTTCTTTGCCTTCACATTAATGCCAATCTTCTCCAGGCGACTCAAGTACGTGCTGCTAGAGACATTCTGAAAGACCAACACACGAATAAATCCATATCCATATTGGCAGCGCCAACCTGTGGCACGCAAACACTTACCTCGCCATTAATGTGGTACTCCGATGAACCACTGATTACCGCGCGGTGAAAATCTAGTGGTATTTCGCCATTGATGAGGAACTTTGCTGTCACATAGCAGCTCCGCGCGACTGGCTTGCCGATCGACGAACCGTGTATCAAATCATTGAGACGTTTAACACGCAAACTGGACGTCTTCTCGCCCATCACAAAGCTAATGGCGTCCATGAAATTCGACTTGCCTGAGCCGTTCGGTCCAATGACTGCAGTGAACTGCTTCATGGGCCCAACAACGACGTGTCCGCGGTAGGACTTGAAATTCTCCATTTCGATGTAGTTCAAAAATGCAGTATCCTCTTTCGGCTCCGCCTCAGGCTCCGGTGGTGGCTGCATTTGCTGACGCGCAATTTCAGCCTCCTCGTCTACCATACTTCATGTGCATACGTACGAACGACGAATATTAAAAAACTTCACGTTTCACCAAAAAAAAACACAATTTTCGCAAAAGACGCGCTATTTTCTCTGACACTAATGAAGTGTAGCCAATCTTATTTTGAAATATGTGTTGGCAACGCCTTTTTGAATGTTTCATTCCAATTGGATTCACCATCGAAAAGTGAATACACACAAAGGGCATGTTTTCTTCAGCAGTAGGAATACATACTCTTTTGGTTTATTTAGTACAGTTCAGTAATCAGCAGAATGATGTTATGCTGAATACACACGTTGATTCATTTCATTTTTAAATGTTATAATTGTGTTATACAACTCTTACAACTTGAATATTCAGTTGGTTCTTTCGACAATGCGACACTCGGGCACAAACACCAAAAGTAAATTGAAATACACGACCCGAACAACTTCATGGCTTCGTAAGCGAGCCCGAAGTCGATGTATAACATAACTCTAACAATTATAAAACAAAATGAATCAACGTGTGTACCCAGCATTACTTTGCATGGTCTAATGTGTATATTTATGTTAGTTAACTTTTTTCAAAGAGTATATGAATATTGTTATGTACATGTGTACAGCACACGCAATATATTGGAGAATACACTTGCTTTATGCGGCTATGAAGGCTATGGTTATTTTGGACACTATAGAGTTGTGATGTTAATAAGCTAGAGTTAACATAGCCTACTTTAGATAAAATCGACAAAAATGTTCATCAAAAATAATGAATAAGTGTCCCACCTTGTTACTTCTACCAACGAATATGCATTCTTATTGAGGGTACAGTCGAGCGAGCAGAAATAGTCTAGTAGTAGTTGCATTAATATGTAAACTTGAAGTAAATAACAGAGACTTAACAGTGCCTTCTCTTGCGACAAAAACTCCCGATTGGTGGCGCTTTTTTGTGACGGGTAATGTTAATGTGGGCGCGAATTTGAATAAAGGAATGCTATTTCGTAGGTTGACAACAAACAACAAACATATTGTAATTTTGTCAGAGGTTGTGTGTTTATGTCAAAGGTATTTTTGGGACGAATGTTAATAATTCTATTCCCACATTGATACAGCTTGATATAGCTTGGTGTAAGTGCACCAAGTCTGCGGCCCCAGCGGTTGTGGGTTCGTAGCCCACTGATTCATTATTATTTAAACTCAAAATACCCTATGTTTCCAATAGAAGTGGATAAGAAAAAAAATATATTCCACCATTGCCATTTAAATTTTGATACTCAGGGGGAATATATTTAAATAAAGGTGAATGAATTATTGTTTTTTTAATTATCAAAATAAAACAAAAGAATAAATATTCTCAAATAAATCAAAGTAACGAGAATCCCGTTATTTTGCTGCTTACCGATCAGACTAAATGGTTGATACCCAAGCAGGTGATATATTTCTGCCGCAGCTAATATGGCTTGAATCACTTAAAACCAGAAATGTAAGGAAGGAAGGAAGGAAAAATAATGAATTAAACACCACAACGGTGTGTGAAAACTGTTAAAATGAATCCATATGAAAATCACTCAAAATTCGGCAGTAGTCGAAATCAGTAGCCTCAGCCTTATCAGCGGTTAAGCGCTAATTACGAAAAGGTATCTTTCGCCCTTCGATACGGCTTCGACTTCAGCTACGACTTGAATTTCGTACACAATTTGTCGCCGAAGATAAAAGGGGTATTAATTGGGCAAGCTGTTGTTGTTGCTCTGCCCGATCCACTTGCACTGATAAAGACGGCGGGGCAGCGAAGCGACTCTGCGTCTGTGCACAAGTGAAATCTGGTCGAAGAGAGTGAGGCAGATTGAGCGAAAAATGATTTATTGCCGATCGTGATAAATCTTGAACAAGCAAGAACGCCTTTAAGCTCTGCAATTAAGCCAAACTCCGCGCGACTTAAGGACACGATTTATGGCTTTATTCAGTAAGAGGCATTAAGTAAAGCGAAGCGTGGTGAAGCGCGAGAGTGAGTCTGTGCGCGGCCCCGTTTCGGAAACTCAACATCAAACTCAACCTCAACCAAAGTTCAGCTCATCTCAGCGCTTTATCGCTGTGCGAGATCTACGCTTACAAAACTGTATCATGTTAATTATCAATCAATCGCTAATTACCGATAGTAACGCGATTGTCATCGAGACCTTCTCCTTTCAACGAGGACAGCCACAAGCATTCCTTTTTTGTGGTTTGTTTGTTTCGCTTGTTTATTTTGTGTGTTTGGCTGTTTGCATCAACGAGAAACGAAGTAGACGATGGAGGATGGGCGACGTTGAGAACGACGACAACGATGAGAAGGAGACAAATGAGACCTACCTACACGATAGGCAGTAGTGGCAGAAAGCCCGCTGCTGCCTACGTGAAACTTGCAACTCGCGCTTGCCACAAAAATAATGAGCCTCATAGCCCAAAGCCTAAATCGGAGCCAAGCCAAGCTAAGCCAAGCCAAGTGTTGGTGCGCGATCCGCGCATTGTACGGGCGACAAAGTCGTGTTCACTCTAAATAGCAGAAGGAGCAGAAAAAGCTGATGTTGGCGGCTTTGTGAAGGCGGAGTTAGTTTGGTTTTGGTCTTGTTACCAGGCCTTAATTAGCATGATGTTGGTGAAAATAAACAAAAACAACAACAACAACAATAACAATAACAACTATGAGAACAACACACTATGCGACTATGAGCGATTTGCTGCCACTTTAAACCAACGGATATAAGTTGATTTTTTCATTTGTTGTTATTGTTGTTGTTATCGTAGTTGTTTAGAGGTTTTTGTGTGTGACTATCTCCGAAAGTATTGTGCGATATATCGCCAGATGCAACATAATGATATAATTAATGCCGGCATCGCCAACGAACCGTCAAGGAAGCATAGGGAGCAGCTGAAGTCGCCCATTGCACAGTGCACAGTGCACAGCTTCAAAGCGCTCAAGCCGCCCCAAGGTTACAAGTACTTTTTTGTCAACGAGCAAAACAAGCAACGAGTGAGGTAACGAGCAACGAGCAGCATGCTGCATGCACCTGATGATGTTGATGCTGTTACTGCTGTTGCTGTTGCTGATGATGACGATGACGGCGTGGCTGACATTGCTATGGCTTTGGCAATGCCAATGGTCACAGCAAATGCGCAACTCCCCCTCAGACAGAATACCTACAGAAGCTTGACTTGTCGCTACTGTTCAATGTGCGCGCTCCCACTCAGACAAAATGCTTGTAACTACCGCCAAACGACAGTGGCCACCGCCTTCAGTACCGCCAGTAGTAGTACCACTGACATAGCTACTGATCTGGCGGATCATTGCATTCAAGCTAAGAAGACAAAGCCGTTGGTTCATTCAGCCATTCGTCGTTCACTCGTACTCTTTCGCGTTCTCGTGGTTGAAGACATTTTGAGGCAACGCCGGCAGACAAACAAAAGCGCACTGAATTATCTGATTAAACGAGGCAAAGGACCTTTATTTATTTCGATTTTGTTGTTGTTGTTTGTGTGTGTGTGTGTGTGTGTGTTTTTTTATTCTTTTGTTGTTGTCTTCTCCGCTGCTGCATCGTTACCCCAAAAACGAGCCAGAGACAGAAGCCAGGGCATTGCTGGAATTTAAACTGATTTTCGTACACTTAACTGGGTTCGAACTCCAAACAATGGCTACCAAAAAGCGGATCAACTTTTGGCGATAAGTAAATATTTAATTATATGTGTTGGTCGTCTGACTTATTTTTTTTGTTCTCTCTTTTTTAATTTTTTTATTTTTTTTTTTGGTCCAGATCGAAACCAATGCCAATTTTCGTATAGTTATGAAGCGTTTGGCGAACGAACGAGTTTATTAACAGAATCGCTGCTTCTGTTAACAGACTCGTTGCACTGTTTGCACTGTTATCGCTACAATCGCTAGTGAGCGAATATAGGAAGCCCAAACAAACAAACGGCAGCCCAAAATTGTTGCAGATTTATGACGGCGACTCATGATTTTCATAAATTTCCAATCCAAAATCGAAAAACGTGTCCTGCTACATCATTGTTCAACGATCGATCGATGGATCGTTGGTGCGTTGGTACGAGCGATTTTCGCTTTATTTGCATGTGATTGAAATGTGACTTTGAATGCCAGCAACGGCATTGTCGGCATCGGTATTGGCATCGTCGTCTTTGACGGCATCATAAATCTTCCTTCGTTTTGGCTGCCAACCACGGACGTCGATATGCAAATCACTAAGAAAATAGACAAAGCCAAGCCGATCGAACATCATTACTGTTGTGATACGTCATCATGATCATCAGCAGCAACATTATCATAGTCGTCGTCGTTATCGTCGTCATTTTACTCGTTGCTTGGTATATGGGAAATTGTTTCGTGCAACGTCAGCGCGGCTTAGTTATAATTTATTTGGCTAATTTGTGGCAATCGACATGAGAATCTTGTTTATTAAACGTTGCGCAAATACAACACGAAAATGCGTCGTCGCTCGTCGCACGTCGCTGCTCCTTCTTCGGCACACCACATGCAACGAGTAAGTTCATTACTGGGGCTTTTGCCACTCGTCGCTCGTTCATCTTGCAACGCGTTGTTGCTCTTGTTAGCTGCCTTTGGGCCATTTTAATATGACTCGTTTCGTGGGCTGCTGACATCGACGAAGACGACGACGACGACGACGACGACGTGGATTTGCTGGGCCAAAGATTTATGAGCTTGTTTAATGTGACGTCCGACAGTGGTTAAGGTAACGCGCAAGGATTTGTTGCCTTCAAACCGTGGGGCGACGATAGCGACGACGACGACGACAACGACAGCGGACACACTTTGGCGATTTTAATTACTACATTTTCGCTGAAGTATGCAAACCTTTGGGGCTTTGCGATTATTCCAATTGAAGTAGTTTCTGCATTTTCGCCTTTTCACAGAAGTCTTCATCATCAGCCTCATCATGGCTTAAACAAGTTATACAAAGACAAGAAGAAAAGGTGCTCTACCAAAATGTGTGCGTCGGCTAAATCGCACGCGTACGCTGCCAATAAAAGCTGTCAAAGTGTCGCAAATCCTTTGCAATTGATTTTGAAAGCGTTGACAGAACGCGTTGCTGCGCGGCACTGCGTTGCGCCTGCCCCTTGCCAACAATGTGGCCATCACCAACGACACTACGACACTACGGCACTTCAACGCTTGTCCAACGCGTTGCTCGCCTCCGATAAACTTAAATCAACAAAAACGAGAACAACAGCACCAACAGCAACAACATTGAGAAGAACATCAAAGCCGGAGACGTTGTCACTGTCACTGACGATTTATGTCACCTGTCGTCATCGTCGTCGTCGTCGTCGTCGTCGTCGTCGTGCACGCCGTATTCAAATTCGTACGCGAATTCCACTCAACCAAACGCGACTCAAGTGGCCCGTTTTGGCGCGTCCCGTCGTTGCGCTACTGTCGTTCGAATTAAGGTCAACCCACCGACATTTTCGATAATTTAATAAGCCCCAAGAAGCGATAAGTTTATTTTATTATTTCGCCTGCTTTTATTTGTGTGCCTTTGTGGCTCACCGACTTTCTGGCTTCTCGCATTCCTTGCAAGTCAAACTGACTACGGCCGCAGGACCAATTGAATTAGGCGCGCTTTATTTGTCTGCTTCTTCCACTTTAATTTTTTGTTTTCCATTTTTATTTCTTATTTGCTGTGGAATTTTCGACTTGAATGGTTTTGAAAATTTCGCATTCGATTGAATGAGCATTGTTTCGAGCAAAGCAGACCTAACCAATCCAGATTCGTTGCGATCCATGCCGACCCGACCCAACCCGCAGCGAAACGTCTGTCGTTGCCGATGCTTATTGACAGCTTAAATGCGTCCATCACTTTTCGTGCGATCCAACGGAATTCATTTAAATATATTTCGCCCCATTGGGGACAACGCAAACCGTCTCAAGTTTGATGCGGGGCGGTCGCCCGGAACTTATAAGCCACACTATGCGTTGCGAAAAGTGTTCACGAAATGCGTTGTTGTGTGGTGATTCGAGGCGTTGTGATGCTTTGATTGACTCGTGTCACTTTGTCTCATTTGTCAGTTAAATTGCTCGCGCTCAGAAACCTGACCAGGTTGAAGCGTCTGGCCCGAAATTCATTTGGGCCGCTGTCAGTTTTATTATCTCGAACAAGTGCGGCCAAAGACGCTCGCTTGGCTTCTGTTGTTCTGTCAAGCGGTGTTTCTGTTGGTCCTGCCACTCGTGTTGCCGTTGACATTTTTATTCGCTCTCGCTTAGCTGTGACACTTCGAGTCAATTTTCGTTGACTTAATGGCGCCTAAGTGCGACGTAGGTTGTCTGTCAAATGAACAAACGAACGAACGAAGGAAAGAATGAACGGGGCAGGGTGTACCCCTGCCAAAGAAGCAGCAGAAAAGCAGTTGGTATTACCTGTTAGCCATGTGCCCACATGACACGCCCACGAACATGCACACGACTCGGCCGGCACTCGCAGCTTGGCTAACTTTTTGTGTTTCACTCAGCAACGTACAGTGACAGTTCCGCATTTTGTCTTTATCGCGCATTTTGTTTGTTTGTCTCCAGTCCGTCTGTCCTATCTCGCCCATCTGTTTGGCGCATTCAAATCACACACATGAAAGGCTTATCCAGATAATTTCCGTTACGTTACGTTGCATTCCGCTTCACTTCGTTCCGTTTAGTTCGTCTGTGTTACGTTACGTCGCACTGAGTTGTATCCATCTACATTTTGCGGTTGCCATACCGGAAATATGCACCACACCCCCACCCACCCACACAAGCTCCGGCCAATTGGCAGTGTGCCTTCAGCCCGGAAATGTCCGCCTGCTAACCGGAGATGTGTTTGATATCCGCTGTTACCGCTGAAATGGACTTAATTTTTGCGAAATTGAATCGTAACGCTTCGCTTTGTCGCTGTAACATGTGACGTGACATGATGTGACGTAAAGGATTTACGGATTCCTTTTCATTTCATCCTTTGGAGGAAATGAAATGTGGATTTGGGTTTATGAATTCCCTATTTTTAGCTGTGAATTGTATGAATTGCACGCTTATGTAATCAACATGTCATTGGATTCAGTCAAGGATTACTTGTAATATCCCTGGGGCTTCCATGTAGACAGGGTAATGAATAATTCTTTTAATAGACGTGAATATGATTAAATTATGTGTATTGTTTCCAGTTGTATGGTTGAGGTACTTTCTCAAAATTTAAGCCAACTTTAGTGTGTAGTGTGTGTCTGCCTTCTAGTGGATCCTTTTCACTCAACCCTAATCACATCCTGCTATCAACAATCGCTTGTAATCGAGGACATATTTGTATGCCTTGGCGTATCGAAACTGCAATTGTTCCAATATCAATTTCCAAAGTTTGGAAAACATGTTGTCTTAGCTTAGGAGAATGGTTTCTCTACCCAATACTGGCCCTTTTCTTTAAGTAAACCGGATTAGAATGGATTTTTGATTTTGAATAGACATTATAAGTGGGACAACGAGTTGTGTTTGAATGAAACAAGTAGGTTATTATATTTTGTTTTAGTAATGAAATCAATATCCTTATAAAATAGAATGAGAAATATTGGTGACACCTTGTAGTAAGATGTTTGATAACTTTTTAACAAACTTTTTAACGCGAAGAGGTTTGCGGATTAAAACGAAAGCGAATAATGGCCCGTATCTCACTAGGCATCTGTTGTCAAATGCAAGTCAACCTTTAGAAAAATACCATTGTAGTGTACCACAGTAATGAATTATTATTAATGAGATTGTAAATAAAGTTACATAAAGATTATTTTTTTAAGTATTCTTCCAACTAAAGCAGTTGTTTTACTACTAACTCAGTAATCACAGTGGGTAAAGACGATTGACATCAGAAGTTTGTGAATATATGCAATGTTGTGTCTAGGTAAAGCGGCTCAATCGTACTTTTAAAACATGAATAACTGTTAACAAAACAAATTGAACAAAAATGAAATCTAAAAAATTGAACTCTTACAGATAGATGCGCTGCAGACTGTGGCATGTCAATTGTTTTTTGCAAATAGGACACTTCTTAGTCTCTTGAATGGCATGCATTATGAACTCGTTGCAGAAGACGTGACCGCACTTAGTTGTAGTTGGCTTGCGCGACTGTGCCTTTTCTAAGCATATAGGGCACTTGTAGGGTCCGTCATCGTCTTGAGGTCTTGATCCACGCTCAAGCGTTGCACTGGAAGTTGACGGCCCTGACTCAAACGAATTGTCCATTATTGGCAAGCAACGACGTGATATATTGATAGCTCGGTTAGACGCAGAAGAAGTGCTGGGTCCATTGCGTTGTGGTGGCGTGCATAGATCTACTACCTCTGACGGTGTCATATTTCTTGCAGGAGAAATCCTATTTAAGTCCCGCAAAAAGTTATTGCTGCCTGTCATAGATCCTGAGCCATGCTGACTGGTAAGATCTATTACGTCTATAGTGCAACCTATAACAGGTCGCCGATTGATGATATCTTCATGTGCTCTAGCCTCACGACGACTTTTTGGCTGTGTTTGCTTTAGTTTATCCATACTAAGGTTCTTCAGCTTTGGCAGTTCGTTTTCGGTTTGAGAGTCTTCTGCGTCCTGGCGTCTTGTTATTGTATATCTGGTATGTGGTGTATTAAAAAAAAAAATAACAATAGGACTATGATATTTACAAACTTTATATTTATTTGACTTGATTACAATCTCCTAGGTTTAATTGTAAACTTCTCAATTGTCTCGGGGCAACTTAACATTCAAAAGCAAAGAAATTAACGATGTACTGTTTCTTCTTGTCCAGCCTAAGGGAAACCTAACATAAGATTCGGCTCACGCACTTATTTTCTAAATGTCCTCCATATCGGATCAAATTTGACCCAATGCTAGTACAGTACAGTTACTCGTACAAATATATATGTAACGGTAGCGCTAGTGATTCTTCTTAGTAATCGTTACTAAGGCATTTTATGGCAGTAACCGAGAAAGTGAGATTCAAGTCATTACTGAATAGATCCAAATTATTTTATATATACTGACATGCTTCTTCTCTTTCTTGCTTGTTGCTTGCTCTTTTCCAACTTTGTCCTTCCTCAAACTGTACGCGTCTGCGGAAGTGAGTTTTTATCGGTTGCCGCAGTTGCTACAAAAATCTTTTGAAGCTGCATTGTTTCAAGTGTATCACGTTGCAGATTTTGCATGATGCCGCACACCGCTCGGTATGGCATGATCAGCACCTGAGCGGTAGCGTGGAAGTTGCCAGATGCGAATCGAGTTGCTGCATACACACTCCGCATTCCGCACTAGTCGCATTTTGCTTCATTGTTATTTTTAATGTGTCTGCCACTTCTTCCTTCGACTGCTGCTGCCACTTGCCACTTGCCACTAGCCACCGTTGCCGTTGCTGCCACTGCTATTAAGTTGTTCAATCTGTTGTTGCCAGTTTGTTTGCCGCATTTAATTTATCGTTGGTACTATCACTTTTCACTCGCTTGCAACCAGATACGCTCACTTTGGACGTGCACTTGGTCGACGCCCGCACCGTCGTTGTCGCTGGCGTCGCACCGTCATTCGATTGTTGGACAATTAGTTGAAATGGAGTTGAAGTTGCTGAGGTTGCAAGCGTGCAACCTTAACCCAAAAATGAAGTCGAGCGTTTAATTTCTGTGTGGCACGTTTAGCGAAAGGACCACGTTGGGCATTCACTTTGGTCAGTGCACTTGCACTTCAGCTGGTTGCATTGATGCATTGATGCATTTCCTTCCTTGCTGCAACAGTTGCATTACGTGGCATGACTTTCTATTTCAATGTTATATTTTGTGTTGGTTACTTCATCATCAGTCAGCGTCGTCAACCTCATTGGGTTCGATCAAATATTAACTTTCTTTGTGTTTTATTATTTCAAAGCTTCTTTCACTTTTTTGCATTGTGATTTTTCTCGAAGTGCCGCCTGCCAAGTATAAAAGCACAGTCAACCTTGGAAAATGTGGCAATAGTCGTGGAAAGTCGAGTGACGCAAACGCCAAACGGAATCCGGCCATGCCACAACAACAAAGCGAAAATATGGCCAAATGGGTAAGTTGCTTTCGTAATTCATATCCCTGCCACTGATCTCAAGGACTCCATCATTACAGCTCATAGTCGCACTCTACTGCTACGTCAGTCTGCACACACACACCGCGCACGCCTCGTCCGAGCACGCAGGCCACGAGACCCCAGCGAGTATCTCCTCAGCGCCGGGCCAATACTCAGCGCTGGACCAATACTCAGGCCCGACTCAATTCTCTTCGCCTGCCGCTCATCTGTCACAATCGCCCACCACCTACTCGGAAATCTCAAAGCATGTGCCTGTACATATCATCGAGAAGGTGCCGCTTGCCATACCACATCCTGTTGCCGTGCAGGTGCCAAATATTATTAAGATACAGATCCCAGAGCCCTATGCTGTGCACGTGCCCGTGCAACAGGAAATTCAAGTGCCCATGTATCGCATAGTGCCAGAAATCACCGAAAAACGCATTCCCTACACAGTGGAACGTCCTTATCCGGTCGAGGTGGAGCGACCCTATCCAGTGGAGGTGGTCAAACAGATCAGGATACCAGTGCCAAAGCCCTACGCGGTACCTGTGACGATCTATAAGCATGTGCTGCAACGGGTGCATGGCTGGGATTGAGTGTGGTGAGGCGGCGCTGGGAGCACCTTAAAGTAAATTCAACTAAAAAGTATTAAACAGAAGAACGGAGGGAAAATCGCTACCGGCGCGCATTTTCAACGTGGCAATCAATAAAAACGAAGTGATTGAGCATTGCGATCGAAGCTACTGATTGTATTCATGAGTAGCTCTTTCCGTATGATTACTTTGACTTTGTATGCACTACACACGCTAAAGACTCATAACTTTTGTCATATCAATTGTAACGCAATGTAGAAGTTATTGGACAAGTAGTACCATTGGCAAGAAGTCGTCATATTCACATATTCACAGTCGTAATACTCTTAAGTACTGCTGCAGAATTTATATCTCTTTATCATAATATGGCTTAATTAAGTTCAGGCGATTTTTGAGGTTTGTTCTATTGCGAAATGCCTCAATCAGTGATGTCCAAAATTATATGATTTCGGTTAACGGAAATATACGCTGAGCAGAATTTTAAATGTATCCGTTTATTGCAGAATATTCACATATATTAGAAATATTGTAAAAATTATGGAAACTTCTGATCTTCAAAATTCAGAGGTGTGCCCGTATTTCTCAGTAGATCACAGGCCAATATGTGAATTGCTGAAATGGTATTCTCTCGAGAGTTACTGCGACTAAATTATATATAAAGCTGACCGTTCAAGATAAACGTGCTCGTGTGATTCGCTCGAGCAAATCAACAACATTTTAAATTTTACTCGAACATCGGTGCGTAAGCAGCGCCATACACGACGAGTCAATCGAGCATGTTCGTCGTGTATGGCCAGCTTTGGGTACTTGCATGGAAATTCGAGTTTTTAAAGGCATTTTAGGCATTCATTTTAAATGCTTGATTAATAAATAATGTAATCGAAATATTTTAAACATTTTTGCCATTTATCTGGTGTTTTGCATATAGCATCTCGATAAAATGACTTATAAAATTTCGAACATCAAGAGTTCAATATTAATTTCAACTTATTTTTTTTTAGAGCCGAGTTTCAATACAAAAACCTAATATTTAGTAGTTATCAGTTTAATGTCCCCATCCCAGATTCTTGCTTTACAAATTGGATTCTCTCTTCTTGACCACGAGCTACTTGGTGTGAATTATCGCATGACTCCTTGCAAGTATATTATGATATAGGCCCCTTGGAAGACTAAAAATGTATCATTAGAACGTCGAGAATCCAATAAAGTTTATATAGTTCGAATTATATAATTTTATCCTAAATTATTAGTACGACATATACGATAACCCACAATAATATGTATAATAAATTTTTTTTTCACGCTAGATATATTATCCTTGTAGGGGATTGTTGTTCTTTGGCGACGCAACACAGCACTCCCATTCCCAAGGACTGGTAGCAGCAGGCACTTGTGGGATGCCTGTGTGCTCTGTAGTGGAGTGAACAAGGAAATATATTATACTATCCTTATTTGGTGAAATTAACATAAGTCTGGTGAATTATTAAGTACTTTTACCCATATAAAATTCGATGTTCTATTCCTTATGTTTGCCATTAATTAAGAGTGTTTCCAAGTGATATCAGTGATTCCAAATAGGAAAGTTCTCTGTGTTACATAAGCCTAGTGAAAGCCCAACTAGTTGAATATTTGATAGAGTAAAGAGATAGAGTTTTTACTCTAATATTATGGCTAATATTCGAGTACTACTCGATGGAAATCCCTATGCTTTGCAGGTGACGAAATAGTATGCAGTGATCTGTAGCCCAACGCCGCATTACTTTTATACGAGTAAATCCTCTCATATTACCGTTCATTCAGCTCTGCCTTAAAGTGTATCTAATTTTCGGCATAGCTGAAATTGTTTTTGTTTTGTTTTTGTTGTTCCATTCAACGGAAGTGCTCGTGTTCATCGAACTCCAACACTGGCGGCTGCATTGATTGCAATTCAATGCTCATTCTTTGGGCGATTTTGACAAAGTAATTCTCGGTGCGCGGCTGCCACTGTCACTGCGGCTTGGGCTGCGGCTGCGGCTGCGGCAGCTACTTGTTGCAATTACCGTTTGCATGCATTAAGCCGCATGAGTTGCGCGCGCTGTTGGTAGCGCCAAAAGACAACTCAACTCGCGCCACCACCATTCCGAATAACAAAATCGACCCAAGGTGAGTGAAATCTATTTTTTATATCTTTTTCTTCTGGTATTTGCACAATTGCCTGGCACTTTGTAACTGTCAGTGTCTATTAAAGGAGCTGGTTGGTAGTACTAGTGCTTGTGGCTTTGGCGGTAGATGGTAGTGGGAGTGGGAGCTTACATTCAATTGGGCGCTGTTGTTCGAGCTCGTGCGCTATGCCATCGTTGCTTGTTGCAGCATGCAAATCGCACCAAGCGCGCCTCGCAGCTTGAAATGCAAATTCGGATTCGGATTGTTTGTCGCGAGTATTGTCGCATGACTGTGGAGCAGCAGCATTCGTTTGCTTTAGAGGAAACAATCATAACCGTTTGTAGGTTACGTAATTTGGAAAATGAGCTTGCCTGCCAGACAGCCCGCCAGCCCGCCTGACTGGCAGCCACGAAAATCCTATTCAAATTAGCCGCACTTGCAGCAATTGCAGGCAGTCGTTTGTGCAACTTTGCGGCCGCCTTGGCTGGCAGGCAGGCAGGCAGGCAGGCAGGCAAATCATTTGAATTGAATTCGTACCTTTTTGCTTTGTTCAATGGTCGGGGAGTGTGCAGATTTCAATGTAATTTTACACAGACGTCGGCTTAGCTGAGCTCGCACAACTTGATGAGCGCGAACCCGAAGCTGCAGCCGTAGCCACAAAGATTGTATTCAAAAAGGCTCCGCTGCGCCTTTGATCTGTTGCCGCATGCAACCAAACGATGACGACGAAGCGAAGTTGAGAATGACTGCAAAAGCTTAGCTTCAATCGCTGTCGACGTCATCGTCATTGTTGTTGTTGTTATTATTGTTGATGTTGTTGTAAGGAGCGTGTGCAATTTCCCGTGCTGCCATTGTGACTTGGTTTATTCTTGGTTGTTCGCATTGGCGATAACGCAAAACTGATGTCGGCCATTTTTCTTAGCTAAGCTTGGGAGCTTTCATATTGTTGTTGTTGTCCCCGTTGTTGTTGTTATTTTTGTAGTTGCAACTGTATTACGCAGCCACATTCTCAGTCACATTCGCTGGCAACGGCTGTGTACGACAGAGATGAGGCTGCGACTGTGACCAGAGGACGAAACGACATCACTCGTTTCATTTCGTGGAATCACAAAATTGACATTTCGTACAACATTTGCGACATGTTGCGTATTCGTCTTTGTTGTTGTTTGTTATTATTATTTTTGTTGTTGTTGTTGCTTTTGTCGTTTGTCGTTCAACATTTGCCGCTCTGATTGTCTGCCTTCGTAGTACACACTGTAGAACAATGCACAATGCAACTGAGTGAGAACGACAGAAAGTTCCATTACACACACACCTACACACACACACACACACACACATACACTGCAGTAGAAAAAAAGCCTAAAAAGGAGGGGAAAAACAACAAATAAATCCAAATTCGTATTCGAATCAGCATTCGCGTTCGATCGGATCATTGCGCATTGTCATTGTTCTCATCGAATGCCAACAATGAAGTTGAAGTTGAAGCTGGAATCATCGTCATCGTCATCGTCGTCGTTGGTCGTTGGTCGTTGGTTGTTGCCGCCAATTGAAGGATGCCTTTCGGCGCTGTGACAAAAACCACTCAAAAAAGCCAAAAACGTTGCCGACAAACGAAGAAGCGAAGATCGTTGAAGCCAAGCAAAGCGAATTGAAACGAGTTGAGATGCGACAATGCGACATTTGCAAGGAGGCAGCAACCAACTGTGCAACTGTGCAACTGTGCAACAGTGGCAAGCAGATCAGCAACGCATGGCCACCTAAGATAACAACTTAGTTCAGTTCAATTCTTTGTTGTTGTTCTTGTTGTTATTGCCATTTTGTAAATCAAGCGCAACGAGACCAGAAAACGCATAATTAGTCCACAAAATGGCAGCTGCCGAAAGACAACAAACCAAACAACCACAAGAACCGACAGAACGACAGACCGACAGAACGACAGAAGAAGACATCTAAATCTATCAAAGTCTATCATGGGCAGCGTCATCAGCCAACAGCCAACAGCCATCAGGCATCATCATCAACTTCATCAACGAAAGCAACATCACATATGTGCATTGTTGTTGTACTTTATTGTGTTGTTGTTGTTGTTTGTTTTTAGTAGTGTCCCGCCAAACACTAATTTGTTTATTTAAGCTGAGATTTTTGTTTTAAGATTGAAATCGAATTAAATATTTAAGCATAATTGGATTGCTCCGCTCATCTGCCTGACTCTGCTCTAATCTGATTTGATCTGGTCTCGTATGGCCAGCAGACCCTACTCAAGATAGCATCGATGTTTGGCTAGTGGGATCTCATGTTTTTGTGCATTAATCGTTTAAACTGTTATGTGTTTTATCTACAGTGAAAACTGTACTAATGAACACCGCCATTAGGTGGAGAGTCCCCCTTAGAAAATATTTTTTTCCTGCCTTAGATGTGATGAATTAAGTTTCTAAGTTTTGGTACAAAATTATAAGAAAATGACGTTGTTAACCGGCATCGAACGAAATAGTAGAAGAAGGATATTCTTTATATTGTCTAATGTCAGTGATGAGTTGTAGCAATTTTTGTGTAGAATATGCACCTTCTTAATTTGCGTTGCAGGTGATTCACTCCAACGCACACTCTTGAAGTTAGTCATCTGTATGAGAGTATTATATAAGTAGTGGGTTAGGATGTCGTAAAAGTTTGAACTGATAGCTACTGCTGTTTAAGACGATTACTAGATTAGTTTTGATAAGGAGTCTCTATGGTTGCTTGTGCTCGACATCTGCCAGAGACCACCTATTATAGTGCAAAGCGCACTTGTGGCTTGTGTGTTCAGATTTTCTTTATTAGAATATTGTATGTTATAACGTACTTTCAGGTATCATAGCATAGACATCACACTGTACTTAATAGCTAATGAGCTGAGCTTCTAATGTAATCTGATTTTTTTTTAACTCCACTGATAATGTAACAAAAAAACATAAATAAAAATAAAAACAAAACAATATTGATATAGGGGATTCCCCGCATTTTTTATCGTTCATTTGTTCTATATTAATGTCTATCAATGCTTAGCAAAAATATTTAATTTGTAGTAGCTATTAATAAATAAAGATTTAATGTTCATTAAGGTGTCTTAATCATAAACAGGCTTTACTTACCTCATAGCATGTTTCCACTGTAGTTGAAATTAATGAAATGGTGCGACTAATACTGACAGAGCTGATAAACAGCTGTCAGGAAATGTCAAATCGGAATGCTCTGCATGACAGTCGCAGTTCTTGAAATGAATGAGAGAGAAAGAGATAGCATGAAAAGAAAACAGAAAATAAAAACAAAAACAAAAAGAAAAAAATCTCGTCAAAAATCGTAAATCGTTTAACGGTTTAAATCGTTTTGTTGGATAGGAAGTAATTTGTAAGCGATAAAATATGAGGCGTAGGGAAGCAGGAGTAGATCAGCAGTGGGACAGAAGCAATGGCACTGCCTGCGGTAGGTTAATGGCTTTCTCAAGTACTTTCACCGCTGGCGTTTGCAGCACAGACACAGACCGAAGGCCACACGCAGTCAGGCAAGCACGTTGGCTACGGTTCCGGGCATTTAACAGGGATGTGTCACATAAACAGCGCGGCTAATCATAATATTTAGAAAATCGATTTTCTTTTTAGTTGTTCCTTTGTTTTTAGTGAGCGGCAGTCATAACTGTTGAGCTGCGGACCTTGAGTAAAGCATCGTATTCGAGCAAAGTAGAAAGCCACAACGAGTGTAGAAAGTTGAAGTGGCTCGAGTTGAGCGGCACAGCGTGAATGAGTTGACTTCTTAACGTGCAAAAATCTTCGCTTAATTTTGAGTCCCGCTGACCCGCCCGAAAATGTTTCTGGACCCCCGACCCCCACTAATGCGAGGCATTGTCGCACAATTGACTTTTGTGTTATTTTGCGGCTTTCTGGGCTCTTTTGTCTCGCTTTCAAATACGCCGGCAGCTGAAGACGAAACGACAGTCGATCGCGTCGAATGAGACAAAAACGGCAGAAGAAGTAGAATAAGAAGAATAAGAAGAGAAGGGAGAATAGGAAGAAGGCTCACAAAACCATCGCATTACTGTGAAGTTATACATTTGCATATCGGAGCGGTTGAGTGGTCCAGCAGTTCGGTGCGATTGGCAAGCAAAGTGGCAACGGGCACAGCTTGAGGATTGCACTCGTTTGAACCGCACCACAGTCGACGTCGTCGTCATCGTCGTCGTCGTCGTCATCGTTCTCATCGCCGTTGTCCAAAACTAAATCCGCTTTCATTTCGTCATGGTTGATTGTCGCTTGCCGTTTTATGATGCTTTTTGTGGCATTCCGAATTCGTAGAAATGTCGTCCAATCCCATGCCAAGTGAGCCCAGCAAAACGAGCGAGTGAGCGCCTCTGCGAGTGATCGTTCAAGCGAGCGAGCAAAAGCGTTTGTCCATTCGTTTGTCTGTCTATCTGTCTGTATGTCTGTCTGACTTTGAGTCCATCTTAGCCGTTCACATCTGACGTCCGTCCTACATTCGCTGTTGACCAAATAAGGTGCAACAATTGAGGCACCGCTCGCTTGCACAGACACTCGCTCCTTCGAATTCTCCGCCATTCTCTACTTCAATCGCTGCCTCACACACTCCCTCCATTGCTCACTCACTGGCTACTTACAGGGCTACTGCTCCAGCTTTGCAGCTTCAGTTAGCTCAATTTAGCTCCTGTTGCAGCCACAACGCCAACTTTGCAGCGTATCGAATAGTGCGGAGCGGAGTGCAGTGGTGTGGTGTGGTGTGGTGTGGCGTAGACTGAAGTCAACTTGGAATCGCAAGTTTGCCACAGTTGCCTTTGCTTGATGGATGATTGCAATTTATTTGTATTGTTGCATTTCTTGCATTTTGAATGCAGATCTGCATATGTGCATATCCCTAAGCCAGGCCATGTCGGCGGAGCGTATGTGAAAAGCACTTCAAAGGCACCGCTTCTTCGGTTGCTGCCGCATTCGGTTGCAAGTCGTCTGCGTTGACTTTTCGACAGCATAAATTGTGCAACTTTCGAGCCTTGCAGCCATGCAAAATTGTTAATAATTTGTGTATGCCGCAGCCGTCATGAATGCCCATGTTGATTGAAGTCGACTGTTCAACGACTCTGCATCTCACTACTCCTTACGCCACAGCCTTACTGCCAGCCCATGTGCCACACAATACAACTTTGCATGTGATTATTTGGCTATTGATTTGTAATTGTTGATATAACTCTGTCTAGCGCAGCCTCGCACTCCTACTTCGTTCCCAAAGTTGCAGCTTTCACACTCTGATTTGAACTCGTTTCTTGGCGCTTTTTGTTTATTTACACTCGTCGAACTCGCACTGCAAAAGCGCCAGCCTCGTGTTGGTTTGTTTAAGTGGTGGCGCCAACGGCTTCACACATTTGTAAACGTTAAGCTAGACATGCAACACCCGCCACCCACAATCATTAGCGCCATACAACCACTACGCCACAGCCCATTTGCCACTGTTGCAGACGTTCTATCGTCTGGGTGCCACATTCGCTGCGTTATTCATACCAACGAACTAACGACCGATCGATCGCTTGCTCGCTTTGTTTAAACATAAATTTTTCATTTTCCAAAATCAATAAAATAATACAAGTCCACGTACCCAACGTCGGCCGGGCGCCAACTCGATCGGCGATTAGATGATTTTTCGATGCTCGACTGCGGTTGCGATTTAAAATCGTATCTCGCTGAAATACTCGCCGCTAATCAATTAATACATTTTCGATTTATCGCTTTGTAAATACATTAGAAATGTTTTGTGCCGGCTGCGCTAGGCTGCTCCGATTTGGTTGGTTGATTTTGCTCTACACGGAGTTTCATCGCTTCAATTTTTTTGTTTTTGTCTGGGTCTGTGGTAATTAGCATGGCTCTTTAAGGCATTTGTAATCTTCATCTAGCATAGTGAATACTCCGCTAAAGTTGTCTTAGGGTTAAAGTTCTCCCAAGCAAAGTATTTTGAATGACAAGCAACTGATACAGATACAGACTCATATGGATGCTGCTAAGTTTTCCTATCTCCGATAAGGCTGCGTGGGAACCAACTCTTGTGCAGACAGGATGAGATAAGATAAGACGTAATGTTGAGATAAGTCTCCAAGAGATACTCATTCTCTCTCTTCTTCGGCAGTGGAGTTTTTGGGTTTACAATCTGTTTCCCGCTCCGAGTCATGTAACTTATTACCACCTATTACTAATGCATCTATTCTTTCCTTAGGCTTAAGTAGCTGTAACATATTTGTGTACAATTTGATTTGTTTTGATTACTTTAATCCAATATTCCTGCTCAAAAATGTTTTA
Organism: Cacoxenus indagator; assembly: GCA_035041755.1. Classification (NCBI taxonomy): domain Eukaryota; kingdom Metazoa; phylum Arthropoda; class Insecta; order Diptera; family Drosophilidae; genus Cacoxenus; species Cacoxenus indagator. Next base: position 1,259,321 of record JAWNKX010000379.1, read on the forward strand.
TTTCTTTCATAAATGTGTCCTACAATGCGTTCCTTGTGGCGATTTTAGCTCACCACATTAAAGTCAAGGCATAAACGAGGAACAATACATTATTTACATTACATACAATCTTTACACTCAAAAGTCTAAGTACAGTGAAGCTATCACAACAGCACCCTTATTTTAAAACTTAGCTAGCTGGGTAAAGGGCAGGTTCATACTCGTACATCCAGCGAGTGGCAAAGAAAGCACTGAGACTTCGTCTGGCTATGAGTTGAATGTTTTATTATGTCAGCTCGCAATAATACCATACACACTAAAGTGGTACGACTTCCAACTCTAACCACGTCATCCGACATTATAAGATAAGTTCGTGTTTGTTATTACGGGCAAGACATTACATCAAAAAGCATACGCCTCAAAAAGCATGGTAACTGGCTGACTGGCTGATGGCCTAGGAAAAGCTAAGTTCGTAAAATTTCATGTACCACTCAGCAGAAATAATATTTGTCTACCCCAGTGGACATTCGGACAAGTGGTTGTAGAAAGCTTATGTGAAACAAAGGTTTGCTTTCTGGGCATTTGTGACTATTTGTATTTAATTTTTGTATTTTTATTTTTTTTAATTAGAAGCAGACATCTTAGTTGCCAGAACTTCTCACTATAGCTACTAGAATTTTCTTCGACTTCGTACAGACTCATTCGAGTCACGACATATTCAGACTGTAATCTTTACAAACTCGCTGTTCGCCAATTCTCGTCACAGTAGAAGTTGAATTCATTTATATGACAACTTCTTTCGTGGCCTTGTTTAAGATTTCATCGGGTTGAGTTTCAATAAAAATAAGTCACCCGCAGCGAAATTTAATTGGCAAAGTGATATAAATTTCGCGAACGCCGCAAGTCGTATACACTTCAAATGGGATTTGGCCAACGATCAATGATTCGATTTCGTTGAAACCGATCCTGCTACTTTCTTATGTTGTATGAAGTCGTTGTTGCCATCGTTGTTGTTATTGTTCCTCTTTTTTTTGGTTTGTTTTTTCTTGTTTCACGCAGCCAACAACAACAAACTGTTTCAGCGGCAAATTATCAATTATCATAACAAATTATACAAGGTTGTAATTATAGTTTATGCTTGTTAGAGGCCTGAAGAAAAGGCGCAGAAGAGAGGCGTGCTGCTCTAAACCGCAATCATCAACCGCAGTGAGCTTGTGTGTACGAACTGTAATTGGCCGAGTGCAGGGTTGACAGCTAAATTGTGTGGCACGAAGCGAGTTAGTTGCCATAAAAATTGTTCTGTTTTGTTCGGCTTGAGTGGATCTCGTTTTAAAGCGGAGGGACGAGCAAGCGTGCAGTCATTGTGACTGGCAACAAGTGCGCCCAAAAACGATTATTTTCAAATTACTTGCTACCGCATAAGCTATAATAATTTATTATTTGTTTGGTCTTGTTCGCCTGCTTGCTCGTCTCGACTTTGATTTGGGAAATGTGTGCAATTAGTACAGCAAATAGCAACAACAACAAACAAGCTTCGAATGACTAATTGCGGTTTGTACAAAATGCGATGGTGTTATAATACACGAAACATGAAAAAGTGCAATTAGAATGTTAATTGAGCAAGTAAACGCGCAAAGAAAATTGCAATTTGCAACAAAATGAACCACAACAAACAAACAAGAAAACAAATAGAAAAAGCAAGAAGAAAATCAAATGCAAAAATCTCATTCGCAAAAGCACCACAATCCACAAATAATCTACAAGCAACGCCCACATAGCCGGCGAACCAATCGTTGTGGCAGCCATATTGGCAAGCAACATTTGCTGTAGACGTGCAAGTGAGATGGCGCGCTGAACAAAGCACTGCAAGCGAGAACAGCACGTTTAGCACACAGCTTGCGCTGATTGGTGCAGCGCGCATATTGAGCGAGTGTGTATGCTCAAGCAACACGTTAAAAAAAAGATAGAAACAGGGAACGGGCGCGGTAAGTTGTGATTGCTGTTGTTGGTGGTGAGAAATGCGTAAACATGCTTCATGACTGCAACTACTCACCGCTAGTGGCGCTGTTAGAAGCAGAAGCACATGAAATTTATAGCGTTTTTTATTTATTTATTTATTTGTTTTTTTCTTGTCTTTGTTTATGGCTCAAATGTTAATCATTAATGCTGAAAGTGATAAGCTTAGCTAATAACTCAGTGTTGCATTCTAAGCGGGCTACTTAGTTAATGTTAAATTATTGGTGGAGCTTTGATTTTTAATGTGAAGTGTGCATGAAATTTAATGCGCGGCTGCATGCCAAAAGTGCTTGAAATTACAGCGAATCAAAAGAAGCAGAAAAATGCGTAAAATATTGACAAATAAATTAAGAAAAGAAAAAGAAAAGAAAAAGAAGACAAAGCAGTAAATGAAAATGCACGTTCAACTCAAAATGAAACATTCACGAAAAATCTCAAGTCAAGCTGTCAATCAAGACAACTGACAGGCACAAAAAAATTAAAAATAAGAAAAGAAAAACAACAGCTACGCGCGAAATTGTAGTTGCGCCTATATGGGTATAAATTAAATAAAAAACAAAAACAAAAAAAAATATTGCATACCAAACGCCCCTGGAGGCTGTTACTTTTGTTAACGCTGTTTAAACAAAAAGTATCTACGCCTATCCAACAGCACGTCTGACATTTTTTGTTGCTTCATAAATTTTTTGTAATTACATATTTACTTTAACTGCCACTCCACACATTGTAAGCTGCGCAATTCGAATTTGTTGTGTAAAGCATTTAAAGCGTCTCGAATACCACAAAAAGAAAGAAGTTTTTTAATTAGAAAAAACTAAATTCTTCACAAAAGTGGTAGACGAATAACTGACCGTACTTGAGAGACAGAAAGTAAGACAAAAAACAAAAACAAAAAAACGCGCATAGAAATGTGCAATTTATGCGCCAAAAATGCTGTCGAAGCAAAAAAAAAAAACATTCAAAACCAAAAAAGAAGTCTAGAAGGAAAGCACCAAAAAACAATAACAAAAAAAAAAAAAACAATACAAAAAATCTTATGCAAAATAAATGTTATGCGAAAATGTTGCTGATACAGGGAGAAAAAGCCGACATGCCACCAACGACAATGGCACAATTGCAATAACAAAACTAACAACAATTAAAGCAACAACAGCGTGTAACAGCACAAGAACAAGAACAGCGACCAAAACTATGGCAGCCATTTGCGAAGTGAAATGTACCTCAACTACAGCGCACTTCAACTCGATTCAAGTCAATGCATTTCAAACTAAACAAAGTCCAAGCCAAGCCAAGCCAACCCAAGTCAAGCTGCAGCGAGTCAAGTCGCGTCATTTTGGCCTCCGCATTGCAATTTTCCACTTAACAAAAAACAATTGTAATTCGGGGTTACAAAAGTGTACTTAGTGTACTTGTCGGCAACTGAAATTGCACCGTAAGTGGTGAAGTGTCTGCACTGAACAGGGTCAGCTGTGTGTGTTGGCTGGTGTACGTTGGAGTAGGCCAAGCCAAGCCAAACCAAGCCAAACCAAACCAAGTCATATCAAGTCAGGTGAAGCCAAGTAGGCCTCGATTGGCTAACGCCATTGGATTGTAGTCGAACGACAATGACGGCGATGAAGACGATGACGACGACGGCGCATAACTCAAAAGAGCGCGCACACCGTTAACCAATACATATAAACATACATATATATACAGGTATATATACATACATACATATATACCGCACCAAATGCTTGCATTTGCATATATGACCAAAAAAAAAACGAGAAAAAAATGCGAGGGGGTTCGGCTTCGTTACAATTGTGGCATGCAGCAGGCATTGCATGCATAGAAAATGCCAATTGATAGCAATCTTTTGCAGTCTTGAAATTACAACAATAACAATATTAAGCAAACATACGCCATTTACAACAACAACAGCAGCAACAACAACAACAACAACAACAGCAAATGCCGCAAACAAAAAAGGTGGTGAAAAACTTTGGCCGAGTACTCTAGGCATGAAAGCCGCAATTCGCCAACGAACAATGGCCGCCGCCGGAAGTGATAAATTAAAATTATTTTTCGCAAGGTTTTCCACTCAAAGCCAGACTAGACCAAACGACCCACCAAGCGTCAGTGACAAAAACAAAAAAATACCTATATATATGTGTCTTTGTTGCAAGTAGCTAGTAGCCAGTAGTCAGTTGCAAGTTGCAAGTTGCAAGTTGATTGACTATGAAATTGATCGATGTACGCTTTGCTACATGCAGCACTTTGTGTGCTTTTTTCTGCTGATTTTTGTCGACGTCTCTTTTTTGCTGTTGTTGTTTTTGCCTGCTTTGCAACTCAACTTAGACTGATCGCTTCCGCTAGTTGAAAGCGTATGTCCTTTGAATGTCTTCCTTCGTTGCATACTGTGGCACTGTGTTTTGCAACGCCTGCAACACTGGGTCAAAGCATGTTTTCGCCGTGGGCAGTCGGCCGGCCAGGCTCGGCGCCTTTCAAACACACTTTATGCGCCGCCTTAAGCTAGACTCCAGCAGCCGCTCAAGCGCTCGCGTCCGTGCTCATCGCTTGCCAGTTTCTTCCCATGAGTTGTTGCTACATAAATTCGAAATTTTAGTGCCACCGTGGTAAGCAGCCACTTCGTGGCCAGTTGTTGCAGTGGTAAGGCGTTCGGTCGAGCGGTTTGGTTGGCGGTTGCTGTACCAGTATGCAACTACAAACTAATGCGCACTGAACGCGACGCTTGACTGCGACACTGACCGACGCCTTACGACGTCACCAACGCATTATCCCGTGCCCTGCTCGGCCGGCGAACGTCGGCGAATTTATGGCTCAGCGTCACATAACTTTTGCTGCCGCATAACAAATTGCCAAGGAAGCATTGAGGCTAAGACTAAGAAGGTTGGCTGGCTGCCTCGGTGCCTCGCTGACTCGCTGGCAGTCAACGTAGTCAGCCGAGTGAGATTTAGTGGAAAATGTTTAATTGTGCATGCAGATGAAGCTGCAAATCCGAGTTGTACTTGTTGCATGAGTTGCACGTTGTCGCTGGTGGCCGGCCCTCAACGGCAAACTGTTCAAACACATCGATCGACTGACTTCAACTGGCCGACCGATCTGAACCGCCTCTTGCTCCCGCTCATTGCTTAATGCAATCGCTGGCATAAATTAGGCTTAAAGTCGCGCTCACTAGCGAATTTATGCCGCTACCGCTGCCATTGTCGCTTCTTATGGCTCGGCCAAATGAAGTTGTTAAAAGCGTTAACATAATTTTTATGCGCTGGGCGTGCGCGCAACAAACCAAGTCGCTCGGTTAGGCAGCCATGATGAACGACAGATACCTCATGTACGCGTATCTATAGCCGCAGTTGTATCTGTAACTGTGTCTGTCGTTGTAGTCGTAACTGCATCTAAAGCGTTTGTATTGTTTTCCATTGCCAGTATTTCTTTTGCTGCACATGCTCACCGTACAATATTCAAACAACGTGGGTGGTGTGGCTTTCACAAAACTGCACCGCTGCGCACCGTGGTTCAATTGCAATTTTCTTATTAATTACAACACAAATTTTCCATGTCTGTGCAATATTTCTGTGCATTGCTAGACAACGTAGTCAATGTCGTCATTGGCGGCCGCCCATTGGCATAAATTGCGTGTTGCCTGTCCAATTTTGCTTGTCGCGCACAGCTGAGCGTCTCTTTAACCCCCTTCCAGCCAGACTGCGCGTACAACCGATCATATTCGCCTTACAAATGTTACGCTGCTCATTTGCTTCAATTCCATTATCGCCTTAATTTTTTATCGAATCAAAGTGAAAACCAAAGCGCAACGCAACGCAACGCAACAAAACTTAACTCGAAGCGCTTCGAAACGAGTCGAGTCAAGTTGAGTCGATTCAAGTCAAGACGTGGCAGCTAGCCCCGCACGCCATCGACATCAAAGGATATTCAACGCAGTGGGGCAGCAGCCGTAGCAGCATCGGTGGCGGCTGACACGCAAACCGAAATGGTCAATAACACATACCATGCCATCGCATCCCAAGCCGTCGAATCACATCGCCTCGCATCGCATGGCGGCAGCGAAACGCTCTGAGCCTTAAATTATCATACAACCAACAATAACAACAACTAACAACAACAAAATGAACAACAACGAATGCACAACAACAGCAGCAATCACAAAAAATTAAATGAGCAAAAAAAAAAAAAGATACAAAAAAAGATACGAAACGAAAATAAAGTAGAGTCGAATCGTTCAAAGCCAAGAATAACTCTTGGTCGAATCGCTTTGCATCGCGTCCTGCTGTGCGGCATTTACGCTCAATTTTTAATTTGAATTCTTATTTTTTCGCTTCGTTTTCATTATGATGCACACAAGAGCAGCTAAAAGATAGTGTAGCGGAATAAGAGGGGAAGAAGAGAAGCACAGGGCAGCAGCGAGTTCAGTTGAGCATATCTTAAATAATATTTATGCATATGCATTTTCATAAGAAAAAATCAGTTTCTCCTTCTGATTAGTTTTTGCCACTTTCTCAACGAAAAAGGAACGCCACACCACACCACACCACACCACACCACACCATAATCCAATTCAATTTGATTTAAGCCACCAATTCAAAAATAACTCCAACCACAATAAAAATGAATTTTACTACCCATCAAAGCCATCAAAATCAGTTCAGTTCAGCTCAGTTCAGACTGCACACGATCGATCGCACTCAGCTACAAATTCGAAATTCGAATTCACATCGAAGTTCAAATCGGTATGGCGTTTGTGATTAATGCGCATGGCTGAGTGCATATTAAAAGACTCCAAAGAGTTGTCAATTTGGCCTGCGGAACGTGGCTAAAATGACAATGCAACGCATTTCTTAAATCTATAACACAAATCATAAACCATCCGAACGTGCTCCGTTTAGCCAAAATGCATTGAAGTCGCTTTAAGCCACGCGGCTGTCGAGTTGTCTTGGTTCAACCTTCGTCAGGAAGCAGCGTACGAGGAGCATAGTCGTGGATCGTGGGTAACCCTTGACGTATGAAACGTACAATGATTTCTTAATTATAATGGGTGCTCCTTAAAGTGATAAAGTATGAGTTGCGGTACCGGAAGGGACTCATTTGTTTTGCTATACGCAGTGTTCAAATTGAATTGGAGAGCTGCACCAAATCGCTACTTAAAGGGAACTTTTGAAGTGTTAGAAACAACTCGAAAACGTACAAATTGGAATGATAGTCAGCCATATAGCTCAACGCTTTTTAGGGTGAAAATGAAAGAGTCGCAAGTCAACTCCTAATCATAAGGGGTGTAGAGAAGTGCGTTTTATGAGAAACCTCATTCATTTTACACCGATGTTAGCCGAGAAATGCCAGAAGGTGGTCGATCAAAATAAATAATTAAATAGAATTTAATTTTAACATATAAAAAAATTATATGAATTTTTAATTTAAAAGCCGCGTATTTTTTCCTCAACTTAATATTGTATGCACACCAATCTCACATACGAACGTACGAACACACGGTTTTAAGTGGATCTATTATAGTGAATATTAAATTCTACATATTTTAAAACCAACGTAGTTCTTTAAAGCTAATAGAAACTGCAACTCTCTACTTCCAGGTTGTAAGACTTCATCAACCTATCATGGTCTTCAGACTGTAGTGACTGCAATTAGACTTTTCGACTTGATGGATTCATATTATATCTCATGCTTAAGCAATAGTTTAAAGGTATTGAATTTTCAGAAAATGCTCTGTCTCTGGGTTTTTTTTTACTCAAACGTTCCAAGCCCAGCACCTACCTAGTATAGTTCTTCTAGACTTCTCTATATGTGTGACAAAAAACAATTATGGCGCTTTCTTAGAAGACTCTAGTCTTTGGAATTGGAGGCATATTTCAATAATGGTTATGTAACAAACAACACGGACAACGGCTGAAAACCAGTTGAGCTCATTCTTCAAACCTACCAGCATAACTCGCTTTAATGGATTGGCGCTAATCTAAAACGTTATTTTCCACATACTTTAAAGCCGTGTTAGTCTAAGCTCATAAATCGCATTTCGCATATATTAAAATCAGCGATAAATTGTGAATCAGTGAGATAACGAAATATCATTCTAAATAAATAAGCCCAACACAAAAACGATGTCACTTTCTTTCACACCCGCCATCGTCTTATTTGTAACACACCATAAATTACACATAAATAAAACCAAAAGCACTTCAGCCACTCGAATAACAAAATTTGGCCAAGCATCAATTTGAAAACTTGTTAAAAACGAATCAAATCGGACATTAAACTAGCCATTATGATGGCACTCGAATGTCATTTGAAATGCAACACGTGATCGATGCCGTACAGCTGAGCTTGTAACTTCAACCTTATCAAGGCGGCAGGTCTCACTTCAGTGCGACCAACATGAGCATTAGTAACAGCATAAATACTTTCCTTGGCCTTTCTTTGTTGCCTAATTTTATCAGAAAAATATATTCAAAACGATATCAACATAAGTATGAAATAAATGACTGCGTTGATAGCGTTATGCGCACGTATCTTAGATACATATGGTTGTTGATAGCGCAACGCATCAGTTGGGATCGCTTCGGTTCGTAAGGGATCGGCTCGAATCCGAACGCTCTGGTCACTTTCGACTTTTTGGGTTGGTGTTTGTTGGGACATTAAAATACTCAATGTGTAAGGTCTTAAATTTAAATTTGAAACCAATAAGCACAGCAATTCATATCGTTGTCGGTCTTGTAGCTACCAAAAATGAACGCACAAAAACAAAATAAAATAAATTTAAAAAAAAAAACAAACAAAAAATTAAAAATAATGAAGAGAATGAACGATCGAAGAAATATTCAAATCAGTTTTTTTTTTCGCTTTCTTTATCGTCATCAGGCGTTGGACGGACGCATTTGCAACGCAACGAATTCCAAGTTTAATGTGAACTTAACTGAACTGACACTGGAACCGACACTGGAACCGACACCGAAACCGAAACCGAAGCAAACCAATTCAATAGAAATTTGTTTGAACAAAATCGTAACTCGTTTTTTTTTTTCTTTTGGGACGACTACGACAACATCAATGATGACTACGTCGACCTTTTATTGTGTGTTGGAATTTAAATCTAATTATTATTTTTTTTTCTTATTCCAACGTGTATCTCTATATCTTGAAGTTTGTTTTGTTTTAATGTGACATACTTTGCGATAGATCTTATAATTTGTATACCATATTTATGACGCCAATAGATAACAGATAACCGCTACAAGATACGCGCAGCTTTAAACTTAGCTGAACTCATAGCTTGAGGTGATGCTAATGAATATTGAATAATATTTTGATTGAAACGGGCTAGCCATTTTCACATTAACAAAAAATGGTCTTGCTGCAGCTACACAGTTATATGAGCACATCTTATAGATACACAATACAATTTGGCCACTGATAAGATTTGTCATTTGAGCGCAGCCAGTGGCAACAACAGCGGCAACGGCGGCAGCAGCAGCTGCTTGCTTGCTTGTCTACAATGTTTGCTCATGCATTTAGACACGCTTGAAAATGAGCACATCACCGCTAGCGGCATGCGCATATACATAGGCTACACTTGAAATGTATCTGCGTATACATATACTTGTATCCCAAGTATCTGCGTCTGGTACCAAAAAAAAAAAAAAACATTTATACGCTTTGTCGCCTATCTTCAAACAAATGCGTTTTGGTCACTTGATATCGTCTTCTATGACAACAACGAGCGACGGTCCTCGTTTACAAGTGTTCACTGTCAAAAATTGCGCAATGAGGGCTCAACAAGAAAACCCAAATTCACATACTTCGATGTGTATCTGCTGTCGAGCCTAAAGCGATTAAAGCGATTAACATTTGTTACCGCACTGTCCGCATTCGCTGGAACCTTCTCTCGTCGATCTGTGTCTGTCATAAATCACACAAAAACTTGACATTTTTGTCCGAATTTTGTCATTTCTTTTATCCTCAAGAACTGCACCTGTGCCGAGTTCAGAGATCGTTGAGATCAAAGATCGCGAACTGAGTGGCTGTCGTCGTCTTCGTCATCGTCGTTCATGTTCGCACAAGCCTCATTACGCATTATTTCCGTTTGAGGTACATAAAATGGGCATTTTTAAAATTTTTATTGTTCCCCAAAATTGGAGCCGTAAAGGGCTTCTTACGCTTTTAGGGCTTTCCATGAGGCAACAGAATGACCGGAAAGCGCGTAAGGCGCGCGTCCGCCCTGTGTGGCCGTTTCGGTATGACGGACATTAAAAAAATTTTAAAAAAATTTAATAATAAAAAATAAACCCAAATCCGGTTTTATTGCCATTTAAACTGTTGTTAGTTCTTGTCAGATGGCTTGTCGTAGCTGCAGATCGTTGAGATTTCACATGAAGAGCATGCTTAACTACTAATAACCCACTATGAAAAATTCTCTTTTTATTGCATAAATTCACACACAGCTTGCGAGAAATTCTTCGGTTCTCACTGATCTTATCTGCATTGGTGAAATCGTGGCATTTTTACCAAATGCCTTTGATATGACTTTCTTTGAATGCTTGTCAGCCATTGCATTTTGTCATGACATGTGAACTATGCATGCGGCTGCAAGCGGCGTTTAAACCGAATATCCATACACACATATCAATACAGCCATCAATCAAATTTGGCTTTGAAACAAATCATAAACTTCTAAGCAACGCACCAATCGCTCATCGATACAACCATAAATCTATCGATTGCCCGAGCGTTTGATCGTTCGATTGAACGTTTGTGCGCTTGTCTTCAAACAAAACAAAAACAAAAAAAAATGGGGGCATCAAAATTGTATTCGATTTTTTTAGGTTTTGTGTACTAAATTGTGTCTCTATTGTAGCTACGATCCTAAAATCGAAGCCTTCAAGCCGCTTTATGCCAAGTACCTGCCGCCCGCCACAAAACCCACATGATTTCGTAGCGATAATCAAAAAATCGTATCGACAACTAACCAACAATTTGAGCGACGGTCTCGGGTATGCGCTGGTTGGGTCAATAATGTATTTTGACTAGATTTTCTAGAAAACAATTTAAATTGATTTCAATCAAATGTGTGCACGCCGCTTTGTTTTTAGGCTTCAAAAATCATTCCAAAACAATTTTAGTGGAAAAAGGGACACGGATACAGAAATTCACATTTCGAAAAATTTGACTTTATAATGTGGTATGTGTGTATGTTTGAGTATGAGTATAAAGTGGCATAGAGTTAAAGACAAAAAAAATTTTTTTTTTTAAATAAGAGAAAAGATACAATGTCGGATTAGTCGCCTTTTGTATCGCACATTCTGCGGCTGCCTTCTCAGTGTTGTTTTGTTGCTTTGTTGGCTGGTTGACTGCCTGCTTGGCTTGATTGAAAATCTCGAAAATCAGGTTAATAGCTTAGGTGACAGGCCACGCCGCAAATGTATGCGAGCGACAAGAGTTGCTTGCTTTGTAGTGAGTGTTGTAGAGAACAAAAAAATAATATATAAAAAAATCTAGTAAAAATATCTTCTTAAACGCGTTGCGCGGGAGGTGCACAACTTAACAGAATCTTAACGCGATAATACTGTCTGTCCAACGGTCTATGCCTCTTTGATAAGATTGATTTTCTTGCGTGATATTGCTTAGAGTATACAATAACAACAACTAAACAACAAAAAAAAAGAATGCCCAAAACAACTACAACGCACAGGGTATCTGCTCTTACAGCTTGTATCGTTTTCAGCATTGAAGTTCGCGCTTGTCGTGACCTCCAGGCGAAATTTGTTAGTGTGCAATGCATATAAATTCAATTAGTTGGCTGGCTTGTAATGACGTTAGCGTTTCCACTCGCGCTGAGTAGACACATTCTTGCAGCTCTACTCATACCGCACTCATAACGCGATCGCTTGCTCGATCGGCACATGATCAACCACTTAGGTGCGCTTTCATAGATACTCGTACTCTCAACTGACAGCAGCAAGCAGCAAGCAGCAAGCGGCAACGGCTACGGCTTTTGGCTTTTGTACACGGCACGCCATGAATATGCAGATTCTTAGATTGTTTTGTATCTACCGCTGTATGCTTGACGTGCGCTTATTGTATCTATATCTGTATCTGTATCTGAATTCAATTACTATACTTTGGTTGAGGTGAGCTTTTGTAGTGCGCTTTTTATTCTTCTATGCGTTTTGTTAGGTCTTTTGTCAAATTGTTTTTTTTCACACATTATTGTTGTGGTTTTTGTTATTGTTCTTAGTGTTGCCTTTAGCGCAATTTCAAACGTTTTTGCCGACATCTTTCAATTTGTTTCGATTTCTTACTTCGTGTTTTTTTTGTATTTTTTGTTTTCACCGCTCAAGTCGTCGTCGTTTTCCTCTAATGAGTCTGAAGCATGAACTTTGTTTTTGGCATATTGAAATGCCATTTAAATGTAATTTATTTCTAGCCTCTCCCCCGCGCTTCCAACGCCAACAAAGTCGCTGCCAAATGATGTTCATCGTCGAAGTCGACGTCGTCATCGCATTAGAGCTGCTGTCTATTAAAACGCAGTCATGAAAATGCTTACTTTATTAGCCCATCACTCATGCTCATTTGTGCAAAAAAAATGAAATAAAAAAAGTTTTGGTTGCAGTGGAAGTCGCCACCAGCTTCAACAACATTTCGCAGTTGCATTTCCAATCGACAAACAGTGAATGAAGAGAGCGCGCGTCAGAGAAGGCAAAAGGTAGACTCAAAGCCAGCACCTAGGTCCAGTGAGAGATGCAAACTCTACTGCCACCAACACTCACACTCAGCCTCAGTTTTAGTTACACACGAGCTGCGGCTAAAGAGGAGCAGTAGTATCTCTAACGTGTATCTGCAGTCTGCAGTCGTTTGCAATTACGTACTCGTAGTACGTTCTGACTTACCAAATGAATATGAAAATTCGCGCAAAGCGTAAAATTAATTACCAAACCGCTTCCGCTTGGTTTATACACGCTTGTCTGACACGCCCATGCCAACATCAGCAGTACCTCCGTTATGGGCTGCCAACAACGCTGCTAAACGACGCCATTGATTTGCGTTCAAATGCGTTTCTGATTTATTTGAGTATGGCTCACACCTCGTTGCCATTTGGTGCTACCATTAGTTGGTTGGGCTACAATCGCTACATGCATTCGTGCTTGCGTTGACTGCCGGTAAAGGGCAGGTGGCAAAATATTAGCCAAAAAAACGCACTTTTCACTCGCCAGCTTAGATACGCGTTGTTGGCGCAAGCACCATAAGTGCGTTTCATGGTCACATCGATGTTCATAGTTTTTATCACTTCCACCAACGATGTATCATAAATGTGCCACATGGCTGTAGTGCTTCGCAGAACACAACGGAAGTCTCAGAATATATTCGAGGTAGATACTTTTTTGTATATAATGATACTTAGCGTTTACCATTAAACGCAGCAAAGTGCATAACACATTGGTAAGATTATAAGAATAATGATGTGTGATAGATACTAAAATGGAGATGATCGGAAATCCGCTTCATTAAATCTGTTTTCCATTGCATATGAACTTTAATACATTTCTGACTTACGATTCTGAAAAATTACATATCCGAACAATCTCATCATAATTTTTATCACAAAAATGTACATAAAACAACTACTGAAAAAACACTTTAATTTCGAGGGAATGTCGGAACAATCTCCAGTTAAGTGTGTGACAGATACTGTTGACGTGCCATCGTATCTATTAGAACCGAGTGCTCTATCGATAATAAATTATTTCCAGTGAAAATAATGTTCAGCTCCTAAAATGATATACACATCATGGTATATAAAATGGTGGTGTAGTATACCAGAGACCCTCTTAGCAGAGTAAGGTTTTTGGATTTCAGCATAATGATACTGTGAGTCACACCTCGTGTAATGACTGGAGCGATATACTTGGTGGTATCAAAATGCACGCTAGGCTTAAAATATATGTCTATATACGAGTTGTAAGCTGAAGATATGGTGAGTCTTGGTGACTGAGAAAGCTCTCGTTTAGAAGAATCGCCAACAAGTAAGTAGACAGTACATCAGTTTTAACGGTACTTGTATTTCTCAGAAGATCACGGTCAAGCAATTGACTAATCAAAGTAAGTAATATATGTAAAAATGTAGCTATGTCTATTCTGATTGACTAACTTATGAACGGTTATTACAACTTAGTTGATTTATACTGAGATATTCAAAGGTATACGTGTGCATTAAGGCAAACAAAAGGCAATATTTAAGAAGGAAGAAATCAGATCAGGAGTTAAACTTAATTAAAGACATGTGTATCGAGTACGTGCCATATCCTAATACACCCACTGTATGCAGCAAATATCATTTGATACGATTAGCACCTGTTTCGAAAGATCCCTCACAAATTAATGGTTGAGCACTTTTACTTTTATAAGAATACCAAAGAAGTGATCAGTTCTTGGCATGAAAAGAGGTGTCGATCTTTCAATACGGAATTCACTTGTTTCCAAAAAGTTTATGGTCAGTAGTAAGAGTAGCAGTAGCAGTACAGTCAGACTTCGCTATAGCGAATCAACTTCGTTATATTCGAAAATTCGTTATACAGAAATGAAGTGTACTTGAAAAAGCTATGCACTTGAAATCTGTTCGTAGTAGGGAGAGCTTCGTTGTAATGATGTTCGTTATAGGCGACTGAGACATGGTCTTAATATTTTGACTGCAATTTTATTACATTATTCATTCAACAAGCCAAACTTATTTGGTTCGCAGTGTGGTCACATAGAAGAAAAGCAAAGTACTGCAAATTTCTCATTGAAACAGTTGCAACTCACCCACTATCATTAAGTCGAAGTACTCGTACATTAAAGCCTTATGAATATCGCCCCTTCTACTAAACTGGCTGTTAGCAGCGCAGTGTACTCGTATATTCAGCGTTGAATATTTTGAAATAAATTGCACTTATATTTCACTCACCTAAATCCAATAGCGATAATTCATTATCCTTGCATATCATTGCTTTCATTTATCATGGCGCTTATTAACATATTTTCTGGACAGTAAATGAGATGCACCACAGGCACCGCATGACCTGCCACATGCTACAAAACATGAGCTTGCAACCTGAGTTGAGCCAAGTTGGACTTCAATTGTTTTATAATTTTCGATCTCGATTTCGAGTGCAGCTGCTCAGCAATAAAGTAAATGTTTCCGCTCTCGCTTGGCTTCAACAAAAATGAATTTATTTGAGTTGGAGTGAAATTGTCGAGCAACGGTTTTATCAAAATATTTTGATCATGCAATGTGGAGCATAGCAAATTAGCTACGACTGACGTCGGTTAAGCCGACTTGCTATGACGCTGGAGTGAGTTGGCGATGGAGTCGTTGATGATGATGATAAATATGAATGGGTAAATGTCATGTTGGACAGGCGTACAAAGGGCGCTTAGACAGACCGAGAGAAAGACCTATAGACAGACAGACAGACAGACAGACAGTCAACTTTACACCTTTTACAGCGGACAAAAATGAATACATCAATTTGGAATTTACAATTCGAATTCGTTGAATGCGTTGAGCTGCACGCCCAACGCGGCACACAAGGCACACTCGGCAAGTCGACACAATTCTGCGTTGTCATTTTAATGCCAAGGAAGACGCAACAGGATGAAGAGGATCTTCATTGGAGATCGGTGCGATCAAAACATGACAAGATCAAACGCCGCACGACACCAACGTTGACGGGCACGATGACGATGACGATGACGATTACGACGACGATGACAAAACAGAAATATTTCGTTGTAATACGCACGAATTTTATGTTGAATCATTGTAATGAGTGCGAGTGCAGAGTAAGAGTAAAGCTGAACAGATACTCGTATATTCAAGCCTACTGACTCCTTTGCGCGATTATCATTTGTTCGTCGCGCAGAGTTTGCAGCTTGCAAACGAGACTTGTGCTCAGACGTACTACTACGAACAGCCACTACGAACGCCACTACGTGCGCTGTCCTTAGGCGAACTTCCAAATAATCCACTTCAGCATATCAAATAAGAATAAGTGCGAGTATAAAATCATAAATCATCGACTACAGTGGAATACGCAATTCTTCGCTTTCGGTTTTGATTGTGATTGTCTGCGCGCTACACGTGAGTAGTTTTATTGTCGTGTTCTACATGATGATCAACAGGTTCGAAGAATGCATGATGCCACAAGTTTTGGTTGGACCGCACACGCCTCATCAGTGAGATCTCTTCATTTTCAGCTGTCAGATGCGCTTGGATGGTGTACGAGTATTTGATGCTGTGACTGATGCTGCTGATGATGATGAGCATGATTTATGGCACAAATGACGACTTTGATGCCGATGACGATGAGGCAATTCGATGAGGACTTCTTTTTTGGTCTACGAGTATGTGGTTCAAATATTTTCTTTATTGATTTTTATCATGCTCTGCCGCGTCATAAACGATTTCGATTGATTGTCTGAAATTGGCGCCACGTCGACTCACATGGAGACACGTGTCTGTTGCAGCGCCTGCGCCTTGGATGGTCTTGGATGGCGTTCACGCTTAAAATGCTTAACTAAGCGAAATGAAAGCTGCTTAGATCTTGAGCATCGCCATTTTGTAAGCTTGAACGCTTGGTGGTCTCTACCGAAATTAGTTACGCATTCCGAGCCATCAAGTTAAAACAAGTCAAGCTAAACATTTTAGGCATGCAATTTCGTTATGGCTGTGTTTGTCTATAACACGGATTAGGTGAGCGTGCAACTAGATTTTGGGTTTTTAAAATATTTTTTTGTTCAGCGCTGCCTACTTAAATTTGGGTGCCTTCAAGTTGAAGTCAAAGTTGAAGTTGAACATTGCCGGTGGTTATGAAAATTGTTCTGGAACCCGCTGATATCTGCTTTGCTGCACTCGTTGATAATAATGATGCGCCCGTTGCCGATGTAGATGATGATGTAGATGTTGATCAACAGCTTGACAGGCCATGCGGGCTGCGTTCATCGGCTGGTTCCATCGTCCATCCATCGTCGCTGGTTGTTGTTGTTGTTGTTGCTGTTGGTGTTTGAGATGGAATCTGTCATTAATAATAAAGACCAGCAGCTTGTGTATTTATCTTGCACTCATTACTGCCAAATGCGCAAACACTTTCAGACAGAGGCGTGCAGCGTACGCTGGTGTTGTGAATGGGGATGGATGGCTTCAAAAATTGACAAATTTCCATTTGATTGAGTCAAATCAGCTGAAGGCAAATGAAGAAGTTAAATTTGAGAGAAAGACAACTTGAGAGGGCGAATTTTTAGTTTCGTGAATGACAGGATGTGATGATTGTGAGGGTGCTCTACACAGTTATCACTACTTCTTTGACTTACTATTAGCATGAATAGCACGTTCATTGCAATGAGAGTACGACAAGTAGCATATTACGTAAACCCACAATTAAACCATACTGCGAGATATATCATATAATTACGGGAATACTTGCTCAGGAGATGAAATAGCTTAAAATAAATCATATCTTCTTTACATTCTTTTCTTCCCAATTCGCGCCACCATTTCCCATGTTTAAGGTAATTTTCTTTCTATAACGTCATCTGTCATAAATCTACTCTAGTTTCACTAACGTTCTCCAGAAAACGAAAATCCAATTTGCCATACACCACGCCCATGCCTTCTTCGGGCCCATAATTTAATTGTCGACATCAAAATTTTTCAACGATCAATTTTCCCAAAATGCTCGGCAAATAAATCAGCCGCCAATGAAGGCTCACGGCTCACTTATAAATTATCTAAACTGCGCTGTTTAGATTTGTGTGCGCGAGAAACTTGCCAAGCTAATTGACAAAGTGTCGAAGGCAATTTCGGTATGTTTACCAAGCTCTCAACTGGACTAGCCAAAACATATATGCGACAGACAGTCAGACCGACACACGTAGATATGCGCAGCGACGTTACATGTTTGCGGGTTTGTTGAAGTCAGCAAAAATTAGCACCAAAGGCACCTTTTCGATGCACCGTAGTCAGATCTCAACGCATTGCAACGCGTGCAGAATTAGAATTTTTGCCGTCTCATTTGGTCCACTACCACCCACAATGCATTTCGGCATTCATTTTTGGCCATTTTTAGATGGCCAACGCGATTTATGTGCGCACACCAGAATGCGTAAAATACGCGTTGTTCACTGATTTACACGGCTCCCCTCAACTCGTAGCGATTTCAATGAGTTATGGAGTAGCAACGACGGCGTCAATTAGCTGATAAATATTTTTAAAGTTCAGTTCATAAGTCAAACAAGTCAAGCCACGATAAATAAGCCAGAATGCCGAATGCGATAAACTAATTTGGCCACGAATTTCAGATCGTTTTTGATTTTGGCTTGGTTGGATTTTTGATATGTTGTTGTTGTTATTGTATTTGTTGTTTGCTTGTTTTATTGGAAACTAATATGTAATTTGCATATTATTAGTTCAAAATTATGCTGAGAAGTTTCGAAGAAGAGAATTAATTTAAAGCGTTCGATGAACGTCATTTGTTCATTAGTTTTGTTGAAGCGCTCCAACGAGCGGCGTTCCAAAGCGAGGTCAATTAAAAATTCAAATGAAGTTGAAGCTGATTTTTTCTGCTTTTTCTTCTTCCGCCTTTAAAAAAAAAAACCAATTAAAAAAATAAATAAGCAATTGTTATGCCTTAAATTGAAACAGGATTTTGGGTTCAACGCCAATGGGGAAAAACACAAAAATGGAACAACAAGTAAAAGTCTTAAAATCCCGACAATGCCAGATGATCCTAATTTGGCTCATATTTGGAACGTGTCGTTAGCATCCTATAGGAAAAGTGGATATTTTTTTCTAGAAATTGAATTACATTGAGAAGTATCTCAACTCGAAAAATTCAATATTTATCGAAATGGGAGTCTTTTGTAAAACTCAATTGAAAAATTATTATTTTGCAGTAATTTAAATAGGATCTTTTTTGTAGTTTCTGAGTAAAATAAATCTTGGAAATAAGATTCTTAAATAAATGTGAAAGTACCTGCTGCTCTATTAATGTTCGTGTTTCCTTTGTAAGTACATTGCCTAGTAGACAGTTTGATGTGCTATTATTAGGAGCTTGCATGAATTCTGGTCAGTGACTTCTAATGGTCAAAGTTCGAGGACTGGCTAAGCAAACATTCCTAGTAACTCTGACCTGACTCTGAAAAAATAATATAAACTAATATTAGTTATGGTAGAAATATCTCCGACCATCATCTTAGAGTAGTAGAGTAAATTGTTTTGTAGTCAATTAATGGTAATAAGATTGATTCATCTTATTGATTCCGATTTCTCGAGCTGATCATTCTCATATTCGCTTATTTTCTTATTAACAGTGGACGTTGTGAATAGAGGACTCCCTTAAGTGGGCATTTATTTAGTGCTTCTTTCAGCGGAAACTTTCGAAGTTTTTATTCTACACATAATAGGTGATGTCTGCAACAAATAGTAATAGAACTTGGTAAGGATCAATTATCTCACTTACGATAATTAGAGATTTTCCATTGCAACAAGTATTCCATGCCAACACTTCCAACGTTAGGCATGAGCTGGTCGTTCCTGGAGATAAGTATTTGGCTCATGAACACTGCATCACAGCCAGGTTAACATCTCTGTCCTTATGTGGACACAGATTGTGAGTGTCGTTGAGTTCATCACTTAAAAATTTTAATGTGGTTGATGTCTTAATACACCCTTTCAGCAATTTATGAATGAGGGCCGTATTCGGAATTGTGCTCATTAGGTTGTCGCATATAAATACACGATCTTTGGGTTCAAAAAGCAGCGGTTCTGAAATAAAGCCTGAACAGAGTCAACTCGCTATTTTTGTATGCTGATGTCGCCTTTGGCTTTGTCGTCATCGACAGCAAAGTCAACGCCATCGAAGTGTTCGCCTTTGATTAATCAAAGTTTGCGCTAAGATCGAAGGAGGCGGACATCGTTGGCGGCAGCTGCGGCGTATCGAGAAATGTTGCCAAAATCAAAATCAAATATTTTAATTAAAAACAAATGTAAATGACGAGTTTTTTATTGGTTAAATATCGGCTGATTGGCGCGTATTATAAAATGAATTTGAAAGTCGCATAATTAACGTTGCTCATACGCCATATTTGCCATGACTAAGAAATAAGCTGCGAGATACCAACATACACGAGATATCTCAAGAATAGCAAATAACTCATTCGCTTTGTGTGCTGCGAGTATTTATGTGAGAAAACAGTTTTCAATAGCTACGTTTTGCCATTTTTTATGCTTCTACTGATGCATGCCAAATGAAATGAAATGAAATCAAATCAAATCAGAGCAAACCCAAACCAAAATCAGCACAAAAGTTTCTACGTGTTGAAGGCAAGCAGCGAAACTATTTCATTTTGTTGACGTACGAAACTTTATTTCAAAGTTGCTTTGAATTGTTTTCAAAATAAATTTCTCACAGCGTATATTTTTGTGTGAAATGCCAATGAAGTGAAATGAAACGAATTGTTTGAGATAATCACATACTTTTTGTTGGTTGGATTGTATTGGATTTCCTTGTTTTGCTTGCCAAAGAAGCTGCTTGCCGCACATTGGAAAAACGTGTTAGCGATAAATTTTCTTTGGACTGATGTACATTTGTATCTGTTTATTTATGCTTGAGAGTCGTAAACGCAACGCTCTGTTTTTTTTCGCGCTTTTGAGTGGCCACTTTGATCTTGGTGCGTGGAGCTTTTAGCGCGTGGGTGGCATGAGAAGAGGCCTACGCATTTTATGTGCGAAGGCAATTCATCATCGAATGGTGTACGTTTGTGTATCCGCATTAAAGGAGCACAATAATAAACAATGGAAGCAGAGTGTTGTACAAAATAAAATGAAACAAGGAAACAGAAAAACAATTAAATATTTATAAAATTTAAACACACACACAGACACACACACGTGTTATATTTGTTGTTGTATGAGTGTGCTGATTTTTAAGCGAGCCTGTTTGGCATCAGCATAACTCAAATTGCCTCATCTTGCTTGCATTTGGTTTGGTTTGGTTTGCTGCTCAACTCGGCTCATCTCATCTCATCTCACCTCTGAACTTTGCGCTACGCTCGTCGAGCGCTGTCAAAAGTTGACATTTCCCACATTACAGAAATTCGTACAAAAACAACAACAACAACAACAACAACAACGAATACAACGACGTGAAAAATAACAACAACAATTTAACATTAATTCGCAGTCAAATAATGCTGAATTTTTCATGCACAAATGTCGTCGTTGTCAAGTGTCAACGTGAGCAGATACAAAACAAATATGCGCGCGGGTCGAGGCAAAATGACAGCGGCCAAAAATAGTAGAAATTTTATTAAAAAAGCAAACAATACCAACACCAGCAACGGAGCTGCGTTTCCAGCGGAAGTGCCAAGATGGCTGGTTGGCTGGCTGGTTGGCAGGCAGGCAGGCAAGCAGCCCGACAGGGATGTTGCTTCGAGCTGATGGTTGGCAACTGTAACTGCCTGCTCATATTAACGCATTAATATACAATACACAAACACACACAAAGAAAATGATCAGCATAAAAGTGCTTGAAAACCGCTTGAAAGTGCCAGACGCAAGGACGGACACACGAACGAACGTACGAACTGTGTGAGGCTGGCAGGAAAAGTGCGACCCAAATTTGGCACATCGCGCGACTTGAGTGCTTTGCGCATCCAATCAGCGGCTGACCTACACCCTCACGCACACATACACACACAACAACACACAGCAAACCCTCTTCATGCCAGAACATTCGGCTCGTTCCGCAGTTTGTCCTTCTCGTTGTCGTTCTCATCGTCAGAGTGTCGCTTCGCAAAATGTCAAATGTCAGAATTTGACATGCGTGTGACGTATCAGTGGCAGCTTTTACATTAATCAAATTCCCTTTTCTTCCCGGTTCGTCATTCTGCATGCAACCAAACAAGCGAAGCCGTGATGAGCTGAATCCAGCCCACGCGGAGGCCAGCGCCGCTACCGAGTCAATCCAGATGAGCGTGTGAGCTCAATCCGAATTAGGTTCGAAGTTGTGTTGAGTACCGTAAGCTGTGAGCCGCTTAATGCGGTTAATCCGTAGTGCTATTCTCGTGGTTGGGAGGGAGTGCATGTAAAAGTTTTCCGTTTGTCTTTGTTTCCGGTTTGCTGTGAGGAATTTGATTGGTAGCTGTCATGTTACTGAGAAAGGAATGTGGTAAGAATTGGCATACATTAGTTGAATGATGCTGTGAACGGAAAACCCAGTGACCGGAACAGATTGCTTTATTCAATTTCTATACGATTTTTGATCTATTAAATTAAATGCAGAAATTTTCCATTTATGATTGCGTAATCAGTTTCGGAGCTCTTCAGTTTTAAGAAGATGAATTAAAAACGTAGTGAATCAAATAGATTAACTCCGGTCCAACTGTCACACTGCATGACGCAGCCGTATCTCAGGTAAGCTCAGCCTGCCACCTATGTATTGTGGACTTACCTGTCCACGAGTAAGTCAAAGTACTGTTCTACTAAACTGTTACTAAACTGTTTCAATCTGACGCCAAAAACGTGAGGAAGCTGACACTGACTCATAGGGTGCAGGAGTCAAATTAGTCTAAGCAACAAAATAATGATTTACAAGGCTGGACATGTGGTATTCATTCCACCTTAAGTGCTGCTGCTGACTGTCTAAAGTCTATCTCAACCAGAAGGTGCAGAAAAGGCAGATCGTTAAATGACCTTGGTACATACGAATGATGTAATTATGGTACTTGGGTTCAGCGTATCCGCTCGGTCTGTGAGCAGATCAATCGTCACACAAGTCGGTCAAATGACTGCCTAAGTATTCATGTCAACAGGCTAGCATCCGCTCCGTCTCAAAAATATTTATAGGTTGAGGCTCAAGAGCCTTTACTTTAGTGACCTTTGGGTACATGGACGCCTGAGCGTGCGTAGACTCCTTTGCTGAATGTCAAATTTTGTTATCGTTGTCAAGTTTTATATATTCGATTTGAGGGTGGTTAATGTTTTCAAAAAAGAAAAAAAAATCACTATAGTACAACAGTGACCTTTAGGAGAATTTTCACAAAAAAAACTTGAAATTGACAGCAATGATTTCAATATGCAATCGAAAGATCTACTCTCCAAGATCTACTCTCCAATGAAATTTACTCTCCATTAAGAAAATTAAAATCAACGAAATCTTCTACAACACGCACTAGGCAGGTGTAAAGAATGGACTGGGGTTGCTACACACATTAAAAATTTAGTCCTAATCAATTAAGACAACTAACTGCATCTTTTATGCACTTGCGCCAACCTTAGAAAATCTCGACTTTCCCCGCTTGGGAAAATAATTTTCCAATGCTAAAGGTGCATACACTGAGTTACCTCTTGAGATTTGCCACTCACACGCAACTAACTCCCTATTAATTCGCTATTCCGGCATTCATTTAATTTCATGTCGCCAATGTCTCCGGCGTCTATATCCGAAATTTGCCTTAATCACTTCAATTCGATTGGCCACGCAACGAGGCTCAGCTCGAGTGGATTTCATTTAATTTAGGCAAATGGAGTTTGTACACAAAACGTCAGCAGCGGATTACACAAGCTGAGCCGGTTTTCTGGGCAAAGCCACAAGGATAATTGAAATGAAGCGGGCTCAGGACGCATTCATGTGTGACGCGCAAAAGTCAAACGCTCTGATGAATAGCGTGCTAATTGATGACAGGCGCAGTGCAAGTGGTGCACTGCGTCGAAGAATGAAGGCAGAGACCGACGACGAAGGTGGCAGACAGCCGTTGAATTGAGTTTGATCCTGCCACTGAAACTACCATTGCCACTCACGTCATCTCAGTGTGAATGAGTGAATGAAGAGAAGTGAAATGAAGCTCGCGGCGCGTACAAATTGCAGCAAATGCGACATTTATACATTTTTATAGTTTTGGACCCCTTTTGCTCGGGTTTCGCTGTGTCCTTTCAGCTTTGTGTTGTTTTTTGTTTTTTTTTTTGTTTGGATTTGGTGGTTGACATTTTTCAAATGTTGCGCTGCCTCATCAGCAATTCCCAAGTTTGAGTGAGGCGAACGACAAATTCATCATTCTATCGCGCCAGCGCCATCGACGTCATCATCATCGCCGACGTTGTCGTCATCATCAAATTCATCACCGTCATCATCATCATCATCATCATCATCATCTTCAACTTCGTCATCATCATGGCACTCAACACAATAGTTTCATTTCAAATTCATTTCATTGGTCCTTGCTCAGTCAGTCCTTTTGTCCTTGTGCTGGTTTGACAAGCGTTAAACGTCAGTCGAGTTCAGCTGCCGTCGTCGCATGAATTTTTGAATTTCAAATTGAATTTGACTTTTGACAATTATTAGTTTTACGCGTGTTGTATCTTTTCAAATGTATCTTGTCGCTGTTGTTTTTGTTGTTCTTGTTTTTAAACCTGCTTATTTTCTAACCTCCTCTATCCCTCTCTACAAAATGAACAAATGCTTAACTGTTTTTCCATGCGCGAAATTGTTTGTTATTTTTGTCTCCGTCGCCGTCGCCGTCGCCACGCAGTCGTTGTTTGTTGCTTGTATCTTGTATCTACTCCTGCTGTTGCTATTGCTGAGTGAGCAACTTCCTGCGATTGTTTTGCAGTTTCGCTTTTTTGACAGATCTTTGACAGGCTTTTGCTTTCATTCGCGCCACTCGTGGGGTGTCGGGTTTGTCGTCGTCGTCGTGTAGCATGCAGCCACATCAACAACAACAACAACAACAACAAAAATAATACATATGAATAACAACATCTTTGCCACTTTATGCCATTGTTTGTTATTCTTATTGTTGTTGGTGTTACTGAAGCTGGTGCAAAGTGTTAATGTGTTTTTGCACTGTGGCCATTGTATGCGCCACTGTGACTGATT
The DNA here is from genome assembly GCA_035041755.1 of Cacoxenus indagator. Classification (NCBI taxonomy): domain Eukaryota; kingdom Metazoa; phylum Arthropoda; class Insecta; order Diptera; family Drosophilidae; genus Cacoxenus; species Cacoxenus indagator. The sequence continues at coordinate 1,284,247 of JAWNKX010000379.1, forward strand.
CCGATTCCGAGTTTGATTCTGATTTTGATTCTGTTTCCGTGCACTGGCAAAAAAGCGCTTGTGGTTTTGTTGTTTTCAGTTGCGGAAATTTTTCATTTTCTGCTCGGTTACATTTCCGGAATATGAATTTCATTAGCACGGCATCTTTCCATTGTTTATTGTTGTTGCTTACATTGCACGGAACAAAGCTAATTTTTTAACCTCTGCGGTTGCACAAAGATTAACAAATGCGAAGTGGTAAAAGTGCTACTGTCAATCTGCACTGACAGCCAGTCAATTTAGAATTAAGAAATAAAAAAGATACCACAGCACTGAATCACTCGTTAGTAATCTATAATAGGGTTATAATCTATATAATAGGGTAGTAGTCTATATAAAGAACTCGCGTTGTTTGTATGCTGTTGTGCAGCAAGTTGCCAACTAAAATGTGGATGTGTTCCTCCAACTGAGAGGAGTGTTTTGAGATCGTTAGGATCTGCAGTTCTCGATGGATGACAGAATTCCCAGCGTACCACGAGGTACGATCAAACCTCGGCAGCACTTTCACAAAAACCCTTAAAGGATTTCCAGTTTTGAATTGGGTGCAGTGCCCCAAGACTGTGTACCGTAAGGAATTTGTCTTCCCTGAATTGACGATGTGCTCCTTGAGGTGAGTTGTACAGAATGGTCAATTTTAACTTTATTATAGGAAACGTTCTCAGTTGTACTAGTGTTTATTTTCGCGTACTTCTAAGGCCGTTGTACACCAATGTCAATAATTACTTGTTAATGGGCAATCGTCAAATTTTAATTTTGCCATGATCGACCATGTATCGACTGAAGTATGCGCTGAAGTCATTGAAATTTTAAGATCATGGCGGCAGATGTATTGCCAAGGTTAATGAAAAAACGAACTTAATTATTTGTTCCAGCTGACAGGCAAGGTATTCTATTTAATTTAACTTCACCGACCTTAATTCACTGCAGGTCAACTCTATGATCCATCCACCATCATCGATTGTGCAGCCTAAATTCTTCTGTACAATTAGCCGATCGCGATGGAGCCATGGTTTAAAGAATGGAAGTGAAATCATCATCGCTTTCAACGTAATTGTGGAGATACGAAAATTCCCATCACTATTCCGATTTTTTCATGTTTCCTCACGCTTAACGATATCAACGATTAGAGAAAAGATCGTCAGCTTCAACAGTATCTCATCCATTCATACTATGTAGCTGAGTAATCTGTTGGAGAATACTTTACACATCCGACGGCTAAAAAGATACCGAAATCGGCTTTTCATCCCGAAACCGTTTTAAAGAACCATTAGCTGAATAAGGTTTGACTCACATTAGGCGGTGACAAGTGGTATCAAAATTCACCCAGTTACATAGTAGATTGGGCTCAGCTGGTGTTATTGGTAATTTCTTTGGTCGGTATGCGATTTCCTAGCTAATGTCCACGTTCTACATGGCTACAGGCATAACACCATCAGCTTCTTCAGTCTTCTCCGGTAAGAATTCCTACATCGCTATCACAACTTCACTCTTTGGAAAGTAGATTCAAAAGCATATTGATTTACACTGGATTGACTATCCTATATCCATGACTTCTTATGTCCACATTTAAATTTCTTATTATTCTTTATCGAAGAACCTTTTAAATTCACAGTTGTTTTCGCTCAAATAGTGTAGCTATAAGCTGGACCATATTAGTCTGTACTTGTTGAGCAGCGATCCTTAAGATTAACTTTACTACAATATATGCATTAAACATAACTCATGCAGATACACACACACACACACCCATAAGAGAGTATGAAGAAAATGCCACAAGGCTTATAGGCCTATTTGCTTCGCTATTCTTGTCTTGCCTTAAAGGATGTGAAGAAAGACTTAAGCGGCGATTGCCCTAAAAGCGCATTGACAAAACTCTAATGAACACAATGGAAATGTGGCAAATGGCATTGTGGAAATGTGTTTATTTTCAAAGTGAAAGCAATAAGAATCAAGCATAAAAAAATAAACTAGCAAGACAACGAACCCAATGGCAGAGCGACGGACATATGAACCATAGTGTTGAGTTAGACAAACACTACGTTTGTCTCTAAAAAGCAGAGTTGAGCCGAGCCGAATTGAGTTCAGTTGAGACGCGCAGAAAGAAAGCAGTCGAGGAGCATCAGTAGAGCATAGAAAGCAGTGAAAGATACAAAAAAAAAAAAAAAAAAATTAAATAAAAAAAAAGGAAATTCGAAAAAAGGAAAAAATGAAAGAATGAAAGAATGAAAGAAAAAAGATTTAATGTCGACTTTAGGTGATTTATTACCAACAAAATTGCGTTGAGTGCATAACAGCGGCGGGGTTGCTTGCTTGGTTGGTTGGTTGGTTTCTTTGGATGCAATGCCGAGGTCGAGGCGCATGAATAGAATCAAGTGCGAATGAAGAAGATCGAGTTAGAGGGAGCAAGCATATCAGTGAAAATAGAAATGGAAATGGTAATGGAAATGGAAAAAGGACAATTTGGTTGATTTCAAAAGGCAACAACAGCAGCATTAAGGAAGCAACAACAACAACAAAATGAATACGAAGAAATGCCAAACGAAAGATTTTATTTCTTGGAGTTTAGACGAGCGGAGTTCGGTCGAGTCGAGTTGGGTTGTGTTGTGTTGTGTGTTTGAGATGCTTCGCATGTATCTGAATGCATGATGTAACTAATAGCATTAAAGTCGCTTAAATGGAAAAGATAATTTCTATTTTGAGGGTGTGAAATCAACGCGGTGGTTCAATGAGCTGTACGAGGAAAAGTAGATACTTTGGTGCGCTCATTGTCGTTGTTATTGTTGTGACAATAACATGAAGTAGTAGAAGAAGCACCAAATTTAAGAGCGTGAGAAATTACAATTCAATACAAATACGACTATTTTTAGCTGCAAGTCCAAAACCCGAGTCAATTTCATGAGACTTCGGAGTTCAAATACAAAAATCATAAACTACAAATTGTTATGAGCTGCGCTGGTGCTGACTTTGGTTTAGTGGAGTTGCTTCAACCTGTTTCGCAATCAAAGCGAGATACGCCAAAAGCCGCCGAGTCCAGCGTACACAAGCAATGAGACTGAGGCCCAACCAAATGGCGAAAGGGTGAGGTGTAGCACTAATGAAAGCATATTTTGACAAGAACATGAAATAGATTTTAAAAGAAGCACTTCCATCAGCGTATGATGGCATCAAAAACAACACGATGCGATGTGAGGCGATGCGATGGGATGCATTGTGATGTGATCCAGGAACTGCGCACCGGAACGATTGGTATTACGAGTATGAGTATGAGTATAAATAATGCGTTATAATTGCGTGTATCCCAAGCAAACTACATGAAATCAAAGGCTGGACGAGTAAGCGAACGAGTGAGTAAGTCAAATGAATTTGTGACTTAGCCAAGTACGGTGCACAACAAAAAAAAATATCAAAAAAAAGCCAGCTTGTTGTTGCAGGTTGTTGCTTGCCACAGACGTAGTCAGTACTCCATACACAAGTATGGAGTAAATAAACCGAAAGCAAGTAGCGTGCAACGGTCGAACTGAATTGAACTGGGCTGCGCTGAGCTGAGCTGAGTTGAGTTGAGCTGAGTTGAGTCATAAAAAGGCCAATATAACGATTAATTTTTTCCACGTTGACATTTTAGCTTAATTGCACTTCAATAATCCAGGCCCAAAAAAGCGCAAAAGCCAACATGATGTTGCTGTTGCTGTCGCTGCCGCTGCCGCTGAGACTGCTGCTGAGACTGCTGCTGGGAATTGCGTAAAAGGGCATGGTTTTTGAGGCAGTTTGTTTGGGCCAGCAGGCAACGATATTAATCCCACGGACTTTGCTGCAAAAGCAGGCAAAATAAAAATAAAAATAAAATGGGAAAAAGAATGGGAATTAAAAAGGCCAACACAAGCAACTAAGTAAGTTAGTAAGGAGACCGCAACCGCAGCAGGGACAGCAGAGCAAGACATAAGCACAAAACTACATTGTCAGCGTGTATCTAATAAGACCAAAAGTGCGGCAGCTAAGGAGAACTAAGAGAGAAAAAAAAATAACAAAATTGGCAAACAAAATGAGCGCAAAAAAACGACAGCTAAATGAAAACACAACAAAAATACAACAACAACAAAAAAAGGTAAAAGGCGAACAGCCAAAGTTGACAAGAAGTTAAATGTCGGACGGACTAATTGGCTTAAATGCTGCCGACGCCACCGCCACCGCCACCGCCATCGCCATCGCCCTCGCCAGCACCACCGCCCCTGCCGTTCAATGTAATTTATTTGCTCACATTAGTGGGATTATGCCTTGACCAAGTCAGCTCCTTGGATGTTCACATTGATGAGATTTCGGCGTGTTCAGCGCTTAAATAATTTCATTCTAATTAGACACAATAAGAGGGCAGTGCAGCTGATTGGGTCAATGACGTGCTGGGCAGTTGACTTTTAGTGCGATGCGAGCGGCAGCGTTGCATAATGTCAGTTGAGATACTTCTTAAAATTTGATTTGATACACTGCTTTAAAGTATTTTATTTTATTTCATTATTTATAGGAGATTGCTCAGTGTAAGTTTTCTAAATGATATAAGGCACCGATTTTGGGCAGATTTATGGACTTACTCGCACTTTTACAGCCAATAATTATAAATCTCTGCCTTTGCAAATATCTCCTATTAATATCAAGTATCGATTATAGAGTGTGACTCTGCGCCTTAAAATCAGAGGGAAGGACCCTAAGTTAGTAGAAGTCTGTATCATGAAGCAGCTCAGATCACATGGCATGTAGTCAAGCTGTGATGAATAAACAATCATGAATATAATAGCAGAATGGATAGCAAGAATTGAAAGAAAAGACGTTACAGATTTGGCAATGATTCTGAGTGGGTAGCGTTTTCAGTAGAAGCTATTCATTTCGCTTGATCTCATGCCAAGTATATACCATACACAGCAGACTCAATATCAATTCGTTCTTGTAACTTATTGCCATTGGGCTTATTTCTCCATTCATCAGAGTATTGCTTGGAAATTGGTTGGTGTTCCAATTTGCCCCTCGTACAACAGTAAATATGACCAGCGATAGGTAAAGAATTTAAGTCATCTAGCTAAAACTGGACATACACGACAAACATTCTCGATTTGAAATTGTACTCGTCAACAGCGCCATACACGACGAATGTGCCCTCAAACACTACCGATTCACATGAGCATGTTAGTCATGTATGGCCACCTTAAAGGTACATGGTGGTGATGAAGCTTCCTGTAAAACAGTTCTAACAGGAACAGATAGAAATATGCTATCGATAGAACGATATGATGTGATAGTGAGAGTACTATAGAATATCATCGGACAGACGCCTACCATTCATTGTATACGATGAAGTTTTCGCTGACCAACACAAGGTTATTTGAACACAAGGAATATGAAAATGGTTTTCTTTTAAGTCGTTGACTCTTTCTTTTCCACTAAAATGGTTGTAGTGTTGGTAAAGAGAAAAAATAATGTTTAATGTTTAAGTTCTAAGACTAACAAACTAACTAAGACGATTGCAGTTGGGACGTTTGAATTGTAGACTGTTGTTATTGACAGTAATAATTATGACTTCTCCTCCATCAACCTACTTCAGATGCGACAGATCAGAAATATTCTATTTTATATATACCATATTTTGGTGGCTTGGTATATATTTTTCTTAGACACTTCCAGAACAGTTTTAGAGTTTGGTTCAAAGGCCTCTCTGACCTCTTCGTGTAACAGATTTTTTAAAGTGTTTCTCTGCTAAGCTTCTCGAAAACACTTCCTTCCTTTTATAGATTATGCTTTGTGCATTCTTGAGTTGAGTTCTTTTTGTGTTCAGGTTTATTTGCTTTTCTGTTTAACAAACTCAAAATACTTTTTTCTTTCTTTTGACACCCCTTCTGCCCTTATACTTTGCCCTCAAATGCAGTGAAAACAAGACCTTAGAATGCAGTTGATTGTGTTTCTCCGCCCACGACTTACTTCGCCCCAAGCACCAACGCTTTTTCTTTATTTTCATACCACTTCCGCTGGCGTATTTGAACGCTTTCTCGATTTCAGTTTTCATTTATTTTTAGCGCGGCAAATGCTCCAACGCACATTTCACCTGTGAGGAGGCGGTGTTGCTGACGTCGCCACTGCAGTTGTTGTATTTATCAAAAGCGACATTCTTACACAAGCCGTCCGGGCCGCATATAGATAAATGTTTAAAATCTTATCACTGCTGTCACTTTAGTGCTATGCACGAGTACCGCAGCCTGTTTCACTACGCTTTCCTTGAAGCGTTTCCTTTGTCTTTACGTCACGGTCGCAGTCGCGTGTTTGCTGCCGCTGCTGTGCCCTGCTGTTGTGAGAGGCTATAAACGATTTTACGCTAATCACCGGGTTTACATTTTATCTGCGGCTACTGGGCACTAAATAAATACATGAGTACCCAAATCGTTGGCAACTGAACTGAAGCAGCTCAAGTCCAAAGGCAAAGCGGCGTAACCAGAACCTAACCAAACTAAAGCAAAGTCAAACTGAAGTCACTGCCGCAGCGGCAGCCGCAACCGGAGTCGAATACAGCAAACTGTGTAAATATTTTCGTGTTTGACTTTGTGACAGATTTGTTGGCTTCGCTCATAAATTTCATAGATACACTAAATTCTTCTTCTGCTGTCTTTTGTTTGTTGCTCGAAATGTCTGTCGCTCTGTCCATCCATGCATATATCCATCTATCCATCCATCCGGCTGATTGTGTGTGTTTGTGATTGTTTGTCTTTTTGCTTTTTGCTTTTTGCTTACTGTTTGCGTATCCATTTGAGAATGAGAAATGTTATAAATTTCTGTAATATCTAAATATCTTGTTTACTATAGTTGCCCGCAGTCAGTCACTCATTCAGTCATTCAGTCGGCTAGTTCTGTTATCTAAGTATTTTTGTTTTAATTTCTTCCTTTTTTAGTGAGAAAGCGACTAATCCGGTCTCGCTGAACTTGTCAATGGCGCAGTTGTGGCTCATCTGAGACGTTACGCGCTTTTGATGCCATGTGGTGGGGGCGTGAGCGACTTCCTTTTGACGCACAATAACGACTAATATACACTAAAGCAGCTTTAAATACATTTTTTTTGGAAAGAACCTATAACAAGAAGGTGCATCAAATTATTTTTAGGTCTGTGAACAAAGATTCTCCGCGCTCTCAGAATCTCAAATCATTGCAAAATATTATATTCACTGGCCGCAGCAGCCAGTACTATACCATTTACTGTTAGTTTTAGTTTTTTAATATTATCTAACAATATTAATAATTATATTCTCCCTATTGTATGCTCCCACTCTTTCGCTTCCTTTTCGAATTATTTTCTGGGAACCCAGCTACTACTATTAATAGCTACTATGAATAACGACTCTTTCAATGTATAATAAAGCCCATTGTCATACCTGGGTTTTCGAATCCTATGAATTCAATGTAGGCATTAGCCATATAAAGGAGTTCGATCATCAAGAGATCTCAAATAGGCGTGCTATGGAAAAATCTTTATCAATAAGATCCGACTGAAAATTCGCATGTGATTCTATTAACGTTAGAAGATTGGAGTGGGATGAGGAGATTAATAAATTGGAAAATCGGTAAACAGAAAATTGAAAATGTTTGTGAAGGTGTTATTAATCATGAGACTTCTAAAAAACTAGAAGTCCATCAGCAAAAGAATATGTATTAAAAAAGTTCGAAAGCATGGTATATTTTCAAGAACCTATGAACTTTGGAGATATTTTAATGGAATATACCAAATTAGAAGCTATAGAAATACATACAGACTTAAAAAGATCTAAAGAAAACAATTTGTGTTTTTTTATTTAAAATAATTATTAACTAGTTTTCTACTACCTTCAGTGGCAGCCTAACCTAATAACTATTTGACGATCAGAGTAAATCCCCTAAGTAGTTATATTTTAAATGGATTGAGAACCATAAAACGATTTTATTATAAATCAAGAGCTTGAACCGAAATATATTATGTAATATATTAGGATGATTATTTTCTATAACCTTTTCTCACCTTTCTAGCGACACGGCAATACCACGTCGAAAGAACAACTGTGGTTTGCTAGCTATTTACACTGATACTTAGAATGTTGACCATTAGATGTCACTGACCAAAGTACATGCGAAACCCTAATATTAAAGAGAATGTGTCAGCGCAAGCGAAAGAAGTAAAATTGGTTGTCACAGTACGCTAGAGGATTGATTTCTTTCTTGAGTTCCTGCATCTTGAGTTCACGTCAACCGTTGGCAACTGCCTGATTTTTCAACATTTTCGTAGCAACGAATATAATACATTTATGTCCCTGATGACTTTACGACTGTCATAACAAAATATGTACCCAAACTAATGGCACTTAACGTGATTATTGGCTAGCTAAGCTGCCAGCCTAAACCGCAATTAATAACGCGCGACACTATCACAAGCATCTACAACACAGACAGACAGACAGACAGACAGACAGACCGTGCGAAGGTGATGATATTAGTTAACATCAGTGATATAATAAAAAAGAAAAGCGAACATAGAACCGAATTAGTAGAAGTTTCATTTTACATTATGAATGCGACTCACGCACGCACGCATTTACCGGCGAGTGCATAAAAATCATGTGAGCCAATTGTTTCTGATTTTAATGGACTCCAACATGGCAACTTCATTAAAAAATACACGTATCGTACACCCAACCTAAAGAGGTGAGCGCTAGAGTAGCGGAAAAGTAGAGATGCCGTAAAAAACGCGTTCAAGGCGTTACTTAAATGTTCCTGTCCCACAGTCGAATGTGAAATTGGTATTAGACGTGGAACTAACGAACAAGCAAACGAACAACGACCACGACGAAGACGACATTTTTAGACAAATTAAATTTAAATAAAAAAACAATTCATCTTCGTTAGCTCGGCCGTAACTAACTAGAAATGGTTAGGGAACCGAGGCCGGCCAATAGATGACCCAAAACAGTTATGACAAACACCATGGCCAACATGAAAATTAATACAAATGAGTTTTGGCATAAACGCGTAAAAATTGTGCCTCCATTTATATTATGGCTCTGTTAGCCACTAGACAGAGCGACTCGGCGACTTTTGGGCACGTCACGACACGACACGACACGCCAAGCCAAGTCAAACCAAGCTGACCGACCGAGTTTGGAGACGCTAAGTGGTCAACTTACGCCCATGTAAAATGCCAATGTTGGTCAGCGAAGAGAGAAGAGAAAGCGAGAGAGTGGCAGTGGGGTCTAGGCATAGACCTGAAAAGGACAGTCAGTAGGCAGAAAATGAAGGCGAAATGCTTAATTGCTTAATTATGAAAATTCTTGTGTTACGCCAAAGTAACGAAGTAGCTGAGTACGCTTACGCTTGGTTACGATGGTTCCACGACTTTCAGGGCGGTGCCGCTGTGCACATACACACGCACGTAAAAACTCTATTAGCTCAAACATATTTTTGACGCATTTCTACAAGCAATTACAACAAACCCCGGTCAGCAGCAGCAACACTCCACTCCATTTCCAATAGCCAAAATAGTCTCTCGCAGCTGTAATTAAATTATCAAAAATTCATACGCCTCCGTTATGTGCGATTGAGCATTAGCAAGCTTGCTGAGCTGCGGTATGCTGATTACCACACATTTTCTGGTCACTTTCATTAATTATTTGGGCAACTGGACAACAGTCGACGATCTAGTGCGAATCAACCGACGCCTGCCATGTTTGACAAGTTGCGCCCCGAACCCTACACTAAATATTTTGTGACATTGTTTAATTGTTGCGTCACTGCGTTATCTCGAATTGATGTTGATGGAGTGTGCTGTAATGAGCAGCAAACCCACTCAGGAAAAATAACACAAAATTATTAATTTTCTTATTTTTTTAATATAAAAATAAATATTAAATCTAAAAATTGTGGGACAAAATTGTTTTCAAATTGATTGTCTCATAACCTCAGCTAAACAAACTTTGAAAATCTACTTAGGGAAGCTCTTGTAGGTTAGTCGAAACAACACTGAAATGATCTTTAAAATCCCGTTTACATATACGAGTACATGAAAGATTAACTTACTAAAGTTTAATTTTGAATTAAATTGAATTGAATGAATTTAATGTTGAAATTAAATTCCAATGACAATTATATGACGTCCGGATGAAACAGATATCATAAGGATGGTGGTCTTTCTTAATTAAAATTAATTTACTTTTTCCATATCTTAGAGCAAACCATATGGAAATAATTTATTTTCCGCGTATCAGAACTCTGGAATTCATCTAGAAAAGCAACCCAACACTAATACATTAATGATAGCAAAGAGAGCGCAAGCACACAAAATTGATTTTTCTCCCCACGTTGTGTATGAAAGGAAAATGGAACAACAACAATAACAAGGCTTCACAAAACCCATTGAATAGAAGGCAGGTGCAAACGAATCTCTCTATTCTCCGATTGTTGTATCGTGGTTATATTTATTTATATAAAATCGATTCACTGGTTTAAGCAGGCTAAGGAACACAAAAAATGTGTTTGCCACTTTATTATATAGATATAAACACGTATACAGCGTAAAACCTATCATAAAGATAATTTCTATCCTGGGTAAGGACGCTTGAAGGTTCAGCAAGGAATTTCGCACTCAAGACTTCGATTACGGTGTTTAATAAATCCTAATCTGTAGACTGTATATTACGGTCTTAAAGAACGTTTTCTTATATGAATATTATTCGTTAATGATAAGAACGCAGTTGCCTTTAGAGTGGGACAGCACATTTTCCTCCCCAGTAGTCGATTTTTCGCACTGTCCTTTGGCTAACAACAATTTCTACAGTGCCGTCTGAATGGTACTGAATTTTTGCTAACTTCATTCGTTTTAAATTCGTCCAGCTCTGAAAAAGATGCGCGCCAAACTCTTGACTTTGGGCATTTTTAGTGTCAACAATTTGTTTGTCAGCTGTCAAAATGTGATGCGACAGCATCTCAGCGCCTTTCGGCACGGCGCGACATGTGGAAAAATCAATAAGCATAGCTTTTAGGAAAAGCTTGAGAGCAAATGAGAGAGTGAGAGTGATAGAGAGAGAGAGAGAGAGAGAGAGAGAGAGAGAGCACGACATCAATGCTGCTCTCGGCTGCTGCTGCTGTCAAATTTGAAAGCTGCGCTGCGCGGCAAACGAAGGATGTATGAAGGATGCGCGCAACGGCGTGTGGTCTTTGTTTACAACGATTTCAGTGAATGACAACAGTGGGCCGCCTAGAATTTTGACAAGCGTTCAGTGTTGCTTGGTGGGATGTTGGATGCTGCCGCAACTACACACATACGCGCTCTCCGCCTTATGGTTTGACGCTCTTCGACGCACGCTCCAATTGAGCGGAGTTTATGGAGCGCGCAAATGTCAACGCAGCGTTTTTTTGTGCGCTTCTTCTTCTTCGCTTTAGTTTAGTTCAGACTGATTCACACAAATTTGACAAGTTTTTTTGTTTTTGGGGTGTTGGGTTTGGGGGCGGCTGCTGGTGATGTTGGCGCTGTTTTGCTTTGATGCCTTACTCCCTCTTTTTGTGCTTTGTAGTGCTCCCTGTTTTTTTTGACAGCGCCACAGCGACGACGTTGTTGGCGATGGCGATGGCGATGGCGCTGGCTTTGGCGACGCTTCTATGACAGACAGACAGAATAGCAGCAAATAGTTTGGCACCACCGCCACAGCGGTCCTCAGCGTTTGTGTCCTTTGTGAGATGAGTTGAGTTGAGTTGAGTTGAGATGAAATTTTTGCTTTTGTCGCCGCATTCTGTTCTACTCGGTTCGGTTCGATTCGATTCTGTGCTGTGTGCTGTGCTGTGCTGTGCCGTGTGACTCTGCGCTGCGCTGCGCCATGCCATGCCGTTCTGCGCTGCTCTGTGCGCTTTTTTTCGCTTGACGGTCGCTTGACGGTGGCGAAATACGCGAGTTCAACAAACAAATGCCAAAATAAAAAATAATACAACAAAAATTTGCTAAATATGAATTTCATGTGGCCAAAAGCAAATACGTTAATAAGAATGTGATAATTTTTGAATACGAATTAATTTTAAGTGAAATAAAGCGTCGAGCACAGAAGTGAATAAATAAATAATCAAAGCGAACAAATAAACTCCGAAATCGAACTTGTTTGTCGCATTGTTGTTCTTTTTTTCCCTTCTTTTGTATTAGTTGAAGCTGTCGCGTTTTAGTTCTGGTGGCGCCTCCACAACAAACTCCTTTTCGCAACCTCGCAACAACAACCTCTACGGAATGCGCTTGTGTGTTTCTGCTGTCTCGGCGGCCGCCTGGCCTAACTTAGGCGCATACTGACCTGGCCACTGGGCCACAAGGATGCACTTGTATTGTGTTGGAGCAGTGCTGACGACGCTTATAATGTTGCACGAACTTATGCCCAATTTAACTGCAGCGGCACGCGTGGACCAAAATGCCATTAAAGTCTGAGACACTGTTGTGTCTCTCGACGGTTGCATTGTGAATCTTGTTTGGAGTGGGTGAAACGTCGCACCACAAAAGCGCAGCAGCATCAGAGCCAGAGACGACGGCAAACAACGAAAGTGTCGAATTTGGAGTGCGCGCGAGAGTGTCCTTTTTGGCCGTGTTTACATTTTGTTGTCAGTGAGCACGCCAGAGAACGCATATTCTTGCGGGTGAGAGCGCTCTCTCGTATGTTGCATATTTTGACAGCTGCGAATGCGTTGCGTGTGTCAGCACAGTGGTGAAAAATGAAAATTTACACAGCCAATAACAAACAAGTTTTAAAAACAATTACAACGACAAATGACTGCAACAACAACAACGAATGGTTCCTCAAACTAATCCTCAGTGCAACACAGTTTTATGTGATGGGTAAGTAAATCTTGCGGTTTCCTTAGTTGCTTAGCTTTAAAGCGTAAAAGCATTTAAAGCCTAAAATTAAAAGCTGCAAAAAAGTATTTAAGTTTAATTAAAACTGCACGCGTACACACGATAGACGGTAGGACGACTGACATGCATGTCAACGCAGATAGACTAGCAGACAGACATTCGTCATCGCATTCACACTCGCAATCGTCGTTGTCGTCCTCGTCGTTGTTGCAAAAACTCATTATTTTAATTAACTTTCTCTTCAAAGCGTTTTCATGCGGTTTACCCAACAATGACACTGATACCGAACCAAACCCAAATGGTAGCCGCCACTGCCACTGCCAGCGTCAACGTCGTTGTCGTCATTGACTATATACCGGCTTCGTCACTATCAACAGCTCAGCGCTCAGACACAACACTTTTTACTGCTCCTAGCCTCCCCTCCGTACACCCGTACTCTATTAACACCAACACACATACAGCACAATATTAGTAGTCAAGCCCATCCAGCTGTACATTTCGCTGTCTGCTACCATCAAACAGAACCGAATTGAGTTGAATTGAACTGAACTGAGCTCAGCGCTGAGCTGTACTGAAGTCAATTCGAACCAAAGCGATGTCAATCGAGTCATGGCAAGGCGATGCGAGGTGTGTTGATTCGGTCTGAGTCGTCGGCTTGAGTTGAGTCGAGCCGCTGCTGTCCTTTATCCTGTTAAATCGCATTACTAACCTGTCATGTGAAATGTCAAGCGTAAAGCGCTCGTTGATTGTTAACTTCACTTTTATTACAATTTTCACACTATTCACATTCGCACTCTCTTTCTCCCTCTCCCTCTCCCTCTCCCTATCCCTCACTCTTTCTCGCTCATAGCATTGCTTTCATTGCACTTTTGCTCTATTCAAATACGCTGTGACTTCAGCTGCATTTGACTATTTATATTTGCATGTGTGTGTGCGTCGATTTCATTCAATTTGGCCTGGTTATTTCGGTCGACCACTTTAAGGATTATAGCCTTTTGTTATTACGTGTTTTGTTCAGTTTTGTATGAACATACATTCAAAACAAAAAGGAACCCATTTTGCAGTTGGCAAAACGAATACGAATAGTTGTGTGCGATTAGTTCAGCTAACTAACGCCAGGTGGCTATGATGGCGGCTGATGTGCACCTCCTATATGAGCTCGAATGAAGATTAAATGAATTATATAAACTCTTCTTCCACAAGCCACTTGTAAGAAGAAGAAGAAGGAGAAGAAGAAGAAGAAGAAGGAGAAGAACAGGAAAAGGAATAAGATAAGATTGGATATACACAATGCAATGCTATCCAAGGAGTACTAGTGGTCCAACTCACAGTGGGCCACTATCAAATAGTTAGACCAATCAGCGCTTAGTTTCCAGTTTAGAGAAACTGTAGACAAAGCTTAGTTGACGAGGATTAGAATTCCCTAGGCCAAATTATTTACCAATATACGAACATTAGTTCTTCACCCGGCGTTGCTCGTGATTTGGAACACACTAAATTCATTTTATCATTTTGTATGCTTCGAAGATATGATCACCACCAATAGCGCTATAAACTTTCGATTTGAGATAAACTTTTCTTATTATTTTTATTGGACAGATCGATTGATTTATCGATAACGAATTTTTCCTACATATTGAGACTTTCAGACTCTCTTATAATTTCATACAAAAAAATTGTTTGGAATTTCTAGACTATTCCGGTAGACTATTGCATCAAACTTCACATACAAACATTCTCCATAATAACATCCATATATGTACCAATGTTCATGTTGTTCCGTCAAGCGGTGTCGGAGTCTATAGGCTTCATACAGATTTTCTATTCCAATCCCCATGTATCATACATTTTACAAATTTGGATGTCACAATTATGCATCTAGCTTGGAGACATGCTCAGTTCGTCGTTTAATGGTGGCTACCATTAAACAATTCGATGTTATTATCTGAGTTGGTACCACCTTAATCACTGGTTTTTGCTAACCAGCGAAATTCAGGCTACTCTAGTGAATTCCTGCACAAGCCAATTCATTAAATTTTTATATTATCGAAATGCAATCTACTCGTATCTCAAATGTAATAATTTTAATTGAATTCCTTTGTCACTTGCGCCACATTTCACAGAAGACTAATGCCAATAACTGCGTCAACTTTAAGCCACATTTACAGTTAACCAAGTAGCTGCTCGAAGTCATTGACATATCAAATGGCACACCCCGTCAAAGTGGATCTGCACACCAAGAACTGAAACAAGGCGAAAGACAGCTTCAAATGCTTTTGTTATTTGCGACTAAAACGCATTTCGCTAATGCCAGGCAAGCGTTTCAAGCTCCCAAAGGATGATGAGCAACTTCGAGCGTTGTCCTACATACTCGTTCCTTGCTCCAAGGCGTTTATCAATTACAAATTTGTTTGCGAATTCTTTTATTATTTTTTTTTTCTCCCATTTTTGCTTGCTATTGGATTATTTCTTATCGCACGTCCTGACGTGACGTTTAATTCCTTAGTTCAGACTCGTGCGCTAGCAATTGTTGGTTTTTGTCGTTGCTGTTACTGTTGCTGTTGCTCCTGCCATACTTTCTTCTTTGCGTTGTATATTCCCAAAGGTGCAAACAAAGTGATTATACTTATAGAGTAGTCGTAGTGTATCGGACTGACTAACTGACTAACTGTCAGTGCAACAGCGTACGGGGCGGTGTAGTTGTCAGTTGTCAGGTGTGGTGGGCGGTATGCACGTATGTGTGAGTGTGTCGGCATGTGTGTGTGTCTTGATATGGGTTCGCATTCGGTGTGGTTTATTAATTGAAATGTTAGTATTTTCTTGGCTCTTAAATAATAGATACGTATCGGAACAACGAGCTACGAGCTACGAGTTACGAGAAGTGAGCACACTGCAAAGATATTTGATGCTCATTAAATTAAGTGGTTTCACTTTGGTTAAGTCGGGCAACTCGCCAGCCACGACAGTTGACAGTGCTGCGGAGGGCATGACATTACATGAGATGTGCTGACCAACTTGACTGCCTGCCTCATTCATTAAGAACGCCTGGCAGCGATCGTCATTCGGTATGCTTGAGCCGCCTCCAGCCATTATGGCTAAGATGATCATAGAACTATTTGAAATGATTTCCTACAATGGCATTTGTCTTCTTTTTTTTGTTATTCGTGGCTTTTGTTATGCTCGCTTGAGCTACAACAACAAATTCGACAAAAAATAAGAAGATGGATTGGCGGTCGTTTATTTTAATGTTTTGTCGCCGCAGTGGGTCGTGCGTCCGTCCAACCATACATCTATCCATCCGTTCGACCGCTCTCGCGTTATGCACATGTGATGTTGTCAACACCCCCGATCGGCACATTGCCCCCTGCAACAAGCCACACGTAAATGATATTCAAGCCCCAAAGTGTAACAATGCCACAACACTCAGCATTCGGCGGTCGCTGCTGAACTTGTTGGACACCGTCGTCTATAGTGTGTGTGCCTGTCCGATCTGTCCGTCTTCGTTGTCGCTATTGTCATGTTACTTATTTTCTGTCCATTTGTCCGGTCGACCATTGTGGTGCACGCCATTTGACTTGGTTTGGCTTCAGGTCGCTCCAACGCTTGGCTTTTTGTGTAAGGTGCACATTAGTAGTAATTTTTAATGGGTTATTCTTTATTCTCGGCAACTCCGAGCTCGAGTCCGACTCCAAGTCGTTTTCGGTTTGTTATTTAAATTGACTTCGTTTTTTCCTTCTTTATTTCCATCCATCGCTTGTTCGAATATTATTTAAATGATGTCAGTTCGCATTTGAATTTGACTTGTCCCTCTGTCTCACGTTCTTTGTGTCTTGCAGTCTTGCCTTTGAGTGTATCTGAGTGGAGTGAGTGGAGTGAGTGGAGCCCCTCGTCGCGTCTCCTCTGATTTGGTTATGCATTCTTTTGTTTGTAATTATAATGTTTCGAATTTAATCAAATTGATTTATTTGCCGCCTTAATATTGTCGAGAATATTTCAAATTGGAATTTGAATGCAGCCGAGTGTTCGCGGCTTTCCGATGTTCTTCTCCAAGCTGATTAGCCATGCACAGCTTATGGGAAAATTGGGGTAAAAAGGTTTTCTAAGCATTAGATCTTAAATGCTTAGCAACAGTTTTTGTTTCTATTTAAAGTTGGCTTCTAGAAGCGAACAGCGTGAACGAAGACCGGCTTAATGGAGATAGATATCATTTTGAGCTATATTGTTAATTTTTTTTTTACATTTAGAAAAAGTCAAACTATTAAGATACAAAAATGTATGCCAATTAAAAGAAAAATCTAGTTTACTTTAAAATTCATAACGTTATGGATAAGTCAACGTTTTCAAAACATTTGTAATTTGTTTGGCGCTTTCCCTTATAAAAGTATTTTGAAATATAATTTCAGTTTGAAATTGTTATCACCTTTGTTTGATGTGAAGCATCTTTGGTTTCAGTAGTGTACAATTTTGCATAACGTAGCGCTCGCATACAATCAAACCTAGTGATCATCGTGTTCATAGTAATCGTCGTACGGTCCGCTTCCTAAATTCAGTTAAAGAAAGTTAAATTATTTGCCTGCCTGAATGTGTGCATCGACGCGGTAGCTTAGTAGAAGTATCGAGGTTCAATCCCCACGGTGGTCGGAAAAAAAAATATATTCAATCTCCATAGTGGGTGAAAAAAAATTCTATTCGAACAACAAGTTTGCATGCTAGGACAAAACTCTCTTTGTACTCTTTAAAGCGAAACCTTAGACATGGTGTACCTCCACTTTGTCAAAATGATGTGCTTCCGCACCTATATATAATCTAGTATCAAAATGTTAATCTAATTATTATGGAGCGTAATTCAGGCTAATTTAAATTATCTAAGACATATTCTGATCAGTCTCATCTCTTTAAATCTGTTGTCCGGGAAGAGTGATTCAACAAATCTCAACCTTAGGAAATCAATTCTCGGTGTCAACGGGAGAAGAGTTACCTTCCCAAAATATTATCTAACTAATTTTTGGTAATTTTCGGTTATCAGATTACCGCAACGTGGTCATAACTGAAACTTATATTTCGATACAACAACAACAAAGAGAAATGTGAAGATAAGGCGACTAAAGGGAATGTGTTAGCTTTTATATTTTCAAAGACCTCCCCATTGTGGCCTAGTCAGACACTCTATTTACACTGATTCCGATTTCGATTTTGAGTCCTACTGATTGGTTTGCATGGCAAATTAATGGTTGCCATTCCGAAGTTTGTTCAAATCGGGTTGAAATCATCCAGAGAAAAATTACAATTCGTACTCAAGCGATGCAAATCTTATTAATAATGTTCAGTTTTGTCTGCTTTGCTGTTGTTTTTGTTGTTGTTGCTGTTGATTGTTGATTGTTGCATGATTGTAGAGAACACGGCAATGGCTACGGCCGTCGCCGATGTTGATGCCGATGCCAAAATGTATCAAATTTCAATGCACAATCATCAACACAATCAAAAAACAGGCGAGGAAGTCGACAGAATTTTTCGCTTTAGCTGAAAATCAAGTTGGAGTAACTGCGAGGCTTGAGCTGTCTGGACTTGGCTGATGTTGTTTGTTGTTTGATGTTGTTGTAATTGTTTGCTGTTGGTAGGTAATATAAGATACAAAATCAAAAATACATCATTGCCAACAAGGCAGCAAACTCAGCTCAGCTCGAGATCAGCTCAGGCTCAGTCACAGAGGTGTGAGACGAGCTGACGACGACGACGACGACGGCGACTCCAACTTTTGAGCTGTATCCTTCGCTGATTGTGTGCTCATTCGTTTCGTTTCATTTCATTTGCTTGAGCTACTCGTACTCTTTTTATTTTCATTTTATTTATTTTGATTTAGCCAAGCTCTTTTTGGCGATTGCTGTGCCAAATGAAGTAAGCAAACGTTGATTACATCGCCTTAAGTATTGTATCTGAGCGAGTGCAGTGAATGCGGGACTACACGTAAAGCTGAGATTGAAACCGTTGCCAAGGCAGCGACTGAGGATCACCAAATCTTGCTGTTTTGCTGGATTCGTGTTTGTTGATCTGCGGCCCATATAGACATTGTGGTCAAAGGTACAACATACGACAGACAAACAGACAGACAACCAGCTGGACATGAACGTGTGAGTGAAGAGAAGTCTCGCTTACCGGACGCAGACTGACGCTGACTCGTCTCACCTTTGTTTCGTGTCTGTTGTGTTGGGTTGGGATTCTTCATGTTTTCACGCAGCGTTTTAATGATGACTTCAAATAACTTCACATATTGTTGTTGTTGTTGTTATTGTTGTTGTTGGTGTGATTGTTTTTTTGCAGTCTCGTATGATCATCAACTCATATGCAAAACTACAGTTTGAAAAGCTCTAAGGGTGTACAAAGTGAGGAAGTGAGGAGGTGCGTTGGAGCCCAACAGAGAAAATAACTTTTAATTTAACAAATGCCCAAGCTGTAAAAACCTTTTCTTTTGCACCATCATTGTCAGTTGTGGCATGCAACAATAACTGCTATCTATTATCTATTATTGCCACAGAACTACAACTCACTCCTTCCTCTCACAACGCACGCACTCAAATTTTACACATTCATTTTAATTAATGTTACGATTACTGTTATTGTTAAATTGTCGCAAGCGTCGCACCTCAAAACCATTCATCAGACACCAATTGCAGCAACAAGTACAACACAATGAAACACCAACAACTGCAACAACAACACAACACCGTGAAGCGGCAAAAGGAATGCGTTTGAGTTGAACTCCACGGCAGCAATTTGCAAATGTGCCTTATAAGGATATCACGACGTTGTTGTTTTCGGCACACACACACACACACACACATGCACACATACACGTGTGTTTTCGACACGAGTCTCGAACGTTGGCAGGGTAGTGCTTCGCTGGAGTTTGATGGCAGCGCTACACGCCTCGCCTTTTGGCGCTCGGCCTGAGGTGAGTGAGGCTTTGCGCATGCGCGCCGAACATGTTTTTAATTGCGACAAAAAACTTACAACAAGCTTGGACAACACAAGCAGTAGAAGAAGAAGAAGCAGACGATGGCTATGGCGACAACAACAACAACAACAAAAGTGACAACTAAGCACAAGATGCTGAAGACCAAGAAAACGGTGGAGTGGAGGCAGTTTTAACATGGCTCAAGTAGTGAAGAAGAAGGAATTGTTACAAGAACAACTTACACTGCAAATATGTAATATCGCGCACACCAACACCAACAACAACAACAACAACAACAACATACGATAACAACAAGAGACAAGTTCAACGAGACAAAGTCAAATAGTTTGTCAGCACCTCTTGCTGTAATCGTAGTTGCTCCAGTGTAGTTGAAACGAACCAGGGATCAGAA
Organism: Cacoxenus indagator; assembly: GCA_035041755.1. Taxonomy (NCBI): domain Eukaryota; kingdom Metazoa; phylum Arthropoda; class Insecta; order Diptera; family Drosophilidae; genus Cacoxenus; species Cacoxenus indagator. Next base: position 1,304,524 of record JAWNKX010000379.1, read on the forward strand.
GGATTTAACTTCTTACCATTCTGCTCCAATTGCATTTCCAGAACAACTTTGCTGATTACTCGAAACAAGTATTGAAACTCTAACACTTAGGACTGACTTCAATGGTTGGTAGTAGATTTCATTTATCTAAACCTGTGCTTGGAAGAATTTCATTATTGAGTACAGAACTTAGTGCATTTGCTAGAATGGCACAGAAATAGCTGCGATCCGAAACTTTCAAGGCTTCCCTAACTTAGGTCTAATTGTTACTCTGTCCCCAAGTAGTACTCAATTGTCATTTTGATACTTAAACCCTCTGACGTTCGTATATTCAAAGCGTTTATGAGCGGATGATCTCTTCGCTACTGCTTCGAACTGTTTACCCTTTGTACAATTCTGAACCGATGTCAGAGATTTGTAAAGCAATTAAACCCATTCAGCTTTTCTTTACTACTACGGCTATGTTATAGAGGGTACACAAAACTTTGCCAAGCACTATTCAAGACAGATGTCGACTCGGTAGCCTGGTGAAAGTATAGTATGGCTGTGGTCCCAGGGCTCGAGAGGCGGAAAAAATTTTCCGATTTTTCAATTCACCTGCGTATTCGACATTCACCTTTGCCAGACGATATACCCAACACCAAGGACTGGCTAGTAGCAGCAGTCTGATAGCCCATACTATCAGACAAACAATCGATTTTCGAAACCAAAGCAAGCCTCGAATATCCAAACAGATGGAAGAGCCTTGTGGAGGACCAATGCTTCCAAGAGGAGTGTAAAGGGTATACAAAATATCTGATCTATTCTGGTTATTCTCGTGTTATTGTATTTTTGTTGGTAATTTAAACGCGTTTATAAGATTGTATAGCCCTTGAGGGGCTGAGGCTTAAGCTGAGATACTCGTGGAGTACTAGGAATTTCCTACTGACTCATGTCTGTAACCTATTCAAAACTTGAAATACGAGTGCTTTATTATTTCAATTTGGAATAAACTTAAAAAGTCCTTGACATTAAAGTCAGAATTTGAAATTTAAAAGCTCTGGATACGAGTAACCTCCTCCTTTAAAATATAGTGAGCATGTCAAGCAATGTTCATGAAGAGTGGAATTTTGATTTTGAAATTAGACAATTAGACAGTTTTAGTCCCTAGTGATGCTAAGGTTCATTGCGATCGAGATTATATTCACAAATAATTTTTATTTAATCGTAATGATCATGGTTAGATCACAGCTATCAATTGTATTGTCATCGGTTCTTGATACGTGCGCATAGTTTCAGTTTAATCGGACATTTTGAAATACGTGAAAATATCATTCAAGGATTTGGTTACAAATTACAAACAAACAGTTGAAGCTTAGAAAAGCGCGTTAAAAATCAGACTGACTCCGATTAGCCTCAATGCATATAGAACAGCATATGCGTTTCGAAATTGTTTCAGGCTTTTGAGAATACCTTATACCTTATACCTTATATTCTTGTCAGATGTCATCATTGCATTGGGCAATGCCCAGTTAGCAATCTGAGCTCTCGCTTTTACTGCTTATCTTCTTCTCTTCACTCGATGTCAATGTACGCTGCTCCCAACAATACAGCCCTCTTCCGCAATGACGTCACGTGTATAAAATATGCGGCAAATGCATAAGAACCTGTCAAATATTTTAGAACAAAATGGAGTAGGTTGCATGCTTGTTGCTGCGCTCGCATGCAATACAACGACTGCAATAATCCACCAACCGACAGGACACATAAAGTAGAAAAGTGGAAATTCAATAGTTGAACGCAACGAAGGCAAATCCAATTGTGACCAAAGCAAATCAGACGACGCCAAGCGCGAAATCATATTTTACGCATGCGTCGACGAAATCGGAGCACATTTTCGACGACTCACTATAGCTGCGGTGATATACGAATATACGAATATACGAGTCTATATGCTGCTCACTCACTTTTGAGCATGGACGGCGCAAAAGTGGTGTGGTGCGTGCGGTCGCCATGTCAACGAAGGTGTTAAATTATTGCTTATTTTGTGTGTGTGTGTGTTTGTGTGTGTGTGTTGCGCTCAGCTGGATTTTTCGTCTTAGACAGCAGACCCCCGTGTCAGACCTTAAAATCGTCAAGTGGAGCTGGAGCTGCTGTTGGTAGTGGCTATGGCTGTGGATGTGGTTGAGGTTGTTGGCTGGCTGATTGTCGCATTGCAAATTACGAAATCCAATCCATATGCGTTGCACCCACCCGCTGCAAGTTGTCATACACTGCCACCGACAGCGACACCTACTTCTTCCGCTTGGCCGCTAACCACCCCCTTTATGCTTAATTTCTCTTGTTGCTGGGGATTTGATTTATTACGCTTTGTCAAATTATCCTTGATAAGTCATTAATATTTTCTGCTCATTTGTGGCTCAGTTTGCATGCAGACGTAAAAAGGTTGAGTTTTTGTTGTTGATGTTGTTATTGTTGTTATTGCTGTTGTTGTTTGATATTCTTGTTACTGGCAATCACACTGCTTACGAGTATTGCCAATTGATGGCAAATAAGCATTTGCAGCATTTCTTGGGTTTCGCTTCAACGTCGCTGTCGCTGTCGCTGTCGTTGTCGTTGTCTGTTGCCGCCGCTGGCTAATCAACAAAATTAAACACATGATTATCTTTACAATCGTCCATAAACTTTTTACTGGCCTCCATTGGATTTGGTTTTCGCTTTGGTTTTACTTTGGTACACAATAAAGTTCATGTGGCTATGCCATACAGTCAAGTAGCGCAGATACAAACACTATGGACACAATGATTTATGACCAAACAATCTAAAATGAAGTGGCAATTTCGCACTTTTAAACAACAGCAACAACAGCAACAACAACAACTTGCAACAACAAGCCGAGTGCCACAAAAGTGCTCATAAAAATGTAATGATTTAAAATGTCAGTAACTGTGTGTCCGTATGTGTGTGTGTATGTATGTGTGTATCTGTATCTGCATGTCTTATTTGTTTGTTTGTTTGTCTTTCCGCCATGATCAACCCATGTTAGCCATGTGTGTTCATCGTCGTCGTCATCCCATGGTCGTCTTTGTATTCGTCATCATCATCATCACGGTCATCGTCATAAAAACCAATTCACAAATCATAAATAAATAAATTCACGTTTAAGCAAAAACCAATAAAGAAATCTGATTTGCTTGCCTCAACATAAAACTTATTTTGAGCTCCAAGTACCTACTCGTACGCGTAGCACGAAGTGTGCTGCACACTTTTGCTCTACCATAAGACCGTAAATCTCACGAAGGCATAAGACCAACCAAGTCCAAGCCTGAGCTGAGTTTTGAAACTGCGCCTGCCTGATTGTCTGACTTTGGGACCAGCATCTAAGGCATTCGTTGTTTGAAGAGTTTGCGTTGTAGCGGCGTTTGCGCACGCGCGACTTTCCTGCCACAGTTTCGATTCTGGCTTTGGTTTTGGCTTTGCTTTTGCTTTTGGTCTTGGTTTAAGCCATGACAGATTTATGGCGCCAAATGAAATGCTCTAGAACAGCGATAACAGCAACAACAACAACAACGCGTAGAACAAGCAACAACTACATATTACACTTCTCCTATTCCCTCAATGCAAAAATGTTTAACTCTTGTTAAACACGATCAGCTGCGTTCGCTTACCAGAACACCATCACACCATCACACCATCACACCACCACATTCCAACACACCACTTTTCACCAGATCTCTAAACCCAATTCCAACAGCGTCTAATCGCATATCGCTTGCATCGGCGGCGGGGTGCATTTGTTTCATAATTCGAGATTCGATAATTAGTCGAAAAGCAGCATTACTCAGCTGCAGGCGGCCGGCTAACGTAGGCAGCGCGCAACGTTGGCTGTGCGGTGATATGGTCGGATGTGGAGTGGTGTGGTGTGGTGTGGTGTGGTGTTGTGTGGTGTTGTGTGGTATAGAGTGGACGTGCACGTTGTCTCTAATAGAGATCACTGAAGATTTATGTGCTTTGTGGCTACTGTCAGCACGGGGTAAAAGCCGCCGCAAGCCGTCGTCGTGGCCACACTCCATTTGGTCAAACGTTGTTGTCGTCGTCAACGTCGTCCAATTTGCATTCAACACATTCGTCTGAGAGGCGAGGGGGGATCAAGCGTACGAGATTAGCAAGCTGGTCCGTGTGTAATTTATGCGTTCGCCTTTTGACATAATTGCGACTGCGCTCGACGGCTGAGCATTGATTGAAAGCTTACAACTGCGCCACAAATTATGTCGTCGCATGCCGGCCGCTGCGCGATCGTCTGATCTATATCTGCAACGTATTCTATATACTGTTACGGATTTTGCGACTGTGACAACAACGAGAATTTTATTAAAAATAATTACAATCTTTGTACTTTGTCAATCATGCAGCAAGGCAGTGTTGCAGTGTTGCAGTGTTGCAAGTAACTGCATGCCATTCAGTTTGCTTCTACACAATTCGGCTTTAGAGTGCGTTTCGGCGTAAATCTTATTTGAGCCTTTGTTGACATGTTGCTGGATTAAGTTGTCAATTGGTTGTTATTGTTGTTGTCGTTGTTGTTGTGCAAAAATATTGAAAGTTCACTTTGCTCATTGCGTCGTCGTTTCGTTTGCCACGTTTACCACGCCGTCACCGCGCGCCACCCGATTTTGATGGATTTCCATTTGATTTATGACTTCCAATGTACGAAACTCATTTGGTGTTTGCCTTCGGTGTTTTATGTGCTTTGAGCGCGTCTCAATAAAGTTAATTTATGCCACTAATAAAATGAGTTGCACTGATTTTCGCCACCTGATGCAACAAACGTGCTTATCGAAGTCAACTTCGTCGAATAAAAAGTTGTGGTTGGTACTGACGTGAATTTCTAACCTTGGCGAAGTTCATCATTTGTAAGGGTTTTTTATTACACTGAACTAGTGCGCCTAATGATAATAAATATAAATAATGCTTTCTCAATAAATGCAAACTAGGGCTCAATAAGTTGATCTAGAGAAATGTATTACTTTTAACATGCGGAAGGCATGTAGTCAGCAACGGTTCCAATTATTTCCAGGTCAAGCTCAAAATTAAAAATAAGCAATTCATTTGAAAAAAGGGGCGATAAAACAAACAAACAAAATAGAAAAGGTCGCCCAACTAGCACCATAAGCCACACAAAAATGCGGGTATTAAATTTTCTTAATCACAAAATTGTCTCTTAAAGATGACAACATATAAGGAGCTTGCGTAAATTCTGGTCAGTACATCAGAATAAAAATTTGAGCCACAACCATATTCTAAATATGCGTTCTTTCGCCTCTCTTGCAAGAGACAATATGGCTAGGGTCACATTACTGGTTCTGCAAGCCATCTGTCTACTTATCAGGCTGTGTAGGTTTTTAAGTAGAGATATATATTTTGATGTCTATCAATTTCGCACCATTATTATCTACATTAAAATAAAAATCAACTTAATTCGTTAAAAATTATGGGCAGCAGAGGGAAACAAACGATTTTTGCCACTTGCTTTTATATATATAGAATTCACTTCTCTGCTGACAACTCAAGTATAAGAATTCATAAGCTGAGCAGATACTCGTATGTCAATACTAAAAACGAGGAGCCAAAAGTGTGTATATTAAACTTACGACCACTGGGATGTACTGAGGGTCTACCAAGTCAACGTATGAACAAATAAGGATAACTCACAAGCAAAAAGGTCTACCTATCAGATATAGAAAAATATGCTTGAAAATCTCCATTAATCTAGAGTAAGAATTGTAGTTTGTAGAATAACTTAATAGAACTACATGACTAGAACGGCTACCAAACGGAAAAAAATAGCAAGAGAGTGGTCTCTTGCTTTATAAGGCGCTATTGCCTAAGCATTCACTACTTGTTGTAGTACTTAAGGCATGCATAGGCGGTAGTATTTAAAAGTGGTTTGGTAGAGTACAACTTGCCACTTTTAGTTGTTTTCAATCAAACTGATATCACTGATTCTAATTCTTACCTCACAACTAATTTATAATACCCTACATTCTTAAGCAGCGTACTAAAACACGTGTTAATCACCGCAACAACGAACAAAAGTAGAACAGAATTCTAATTTATGACGGCGTAAACATGAAATGAATTCAGTTTTGATTGCACAAACTTTATGCAAGGCTGTAAAAAGATAATGAAAAAAAAAAATTAAATGGAAATTTGTAGCATGTGACCAAAATGTATCTGCGTATCTTTTGCAACGCGCACTTGCGAATACGTACATCCAGCGGACGATATCATATCAATAATTACAGGCGATGCAATAAATGAAAGGCAAATGCCACAAAACGCCAACAATAACAGCAACAACAATGACATGCAACGCATATCATTGAAATGACGCAAGCTGTCAATTTCCCGCGGTGTTCATAAAATCAAAAAGAAAAAAGCGCAAAAAACAGCAACAACAACAACAGGAACAGTAAAAATTTGCTGTGTTTTGTGCGCTATTGGAGAAGCGTGAATATGCTGGCATGCAGAACTGTTATCGCATGGCTACGTTTTGCATATCTATCGCCATGTGTGAGTAACAATATGTATCTAGATACTTTCACTGTGGCAGGCAGCAATGGCATCAAGCACAAGCGGCACTTATCACTTCATTGCATTTTATGACGCGTCAAAATTGATGCACACAATCACACACACACACAAGCTCGATGCACATTGGAATTGCATTCGAATCGATTCGCTGCGATTCGGATTGAAGTTGTTGTCAATTTTTCGTTACCATTTTGCGGTCGTGCACGATTTGAGCCTCATAATCGTAACGCTGACATCGACATCGCTGATGTTGATGATGATGATGATGTTGTGTTTGCATTTGCATGCAACAACTTTTGATTTGAGGTCAGGTCAAACTGTTGCATGCGTCATCGCACACACACACACACACACGCACACACTCAAAGATTAATTAGCAACCATTGAAGCGGAACTCGGCGTTGCTCTTGAGCTGCGCCAAGTTGTTCCTCTTCCACGTTCGCGTTAGTTTAGTCATAAGTGCGATTCACGCAACTGCGAATTTAATTAAATTTTATGCGAATTTAGCGCGTTTATTTTAAAGGCTCATCTCGTTCGGGCACGCCTGCACAGTGTCACAACACTTTTATGACGACGCATAAAATGACTTGGCCACTAAAAGTGTGCGCTTTAACCTAAAGCCAACTCAACTCAACTCAACTCAATCCTACTCATTCTTGCCTATCTTAGCTCATATCTGCTTGCTGCTTATATGTGCATATGTGTTGTATCTATAACTCTAAGTGGTTATATAATTTTTATGGTAAACTAAAAAGCTCGCAAAAGGCCACATAAAAAGTTTATTTCAGAAAGAAGGCAATCAATTCCGAGCCGCAATTAAAATCAAACTTAATCAAAAAGGCATCGTCAGAAGAACGAGGAAGAAAAAGGCTTCTGGAACTTGTGTATAGATAAAAAGTGAGTCAATACAGGAAACGTTCCGAGTGAATGAAATTAGATAAAGGGCAAATCAGACTTTGGTCTGTCTCGGGGCTAGCCATCAGTACATATATGTAGGTTGGCTCATTTATTTCTTACAAGAATTAAGACTTGAGCAAGAAGTAATCCACCAAAGTACAAAGTGCTGTGGGATTACTTAACTAAATTTCCATTCATCGCTATCAGAACTACTCTAACTGCTCTATGGAGTACTTGTCTGATAGTGGTGAAGGCTTATGTCTATGACATATGAGAACAGGCTTAAACCTGCTGGAGCTGCACAACTGATTCAGGATAGCGCCTAGGGTGCATCGCTGCATGACGTGCATTTAAGTTCAGCATGGAGCTCTTTAGTTTTCCTAAGAGAAATCCATCAACTGCTTAAGGCTTTAGGCCTTAAAGTGCTGATTGGCTTGCTGAAGCTTGTAGTCATCCCAAAAGTGTTACCTGGTTACCTGGTGTTGTGCAAGTATTTTCGCATAAGCAGTGAAATTACTTTTCTTTATTAAAGGGCCTAATATTACATTAAGATTTTGCGTGGTGAAGTATATTAAAGCACGGTTAGAAATCTTACTCCATTTAAGAGCACTGCCTATAGAGTTCAACTTGTTTTTACCCTACACTGAGGTCCAACAAAACCTGACACCTTGTGGGACTACATGGATGTGCTCAAGCCTTTAATCGTGCAACCTTCACAGTTAGCAATGTTCGTTAGGTATCTGACAGACACAGCAGTCGTGGTAAGAGCAGTTCCTAGTAAGAGTTTGGATGTTTCTCTACTAGGGCTAAGAAATCAATACGAAATCCATGGTATGCCGTGTGGTAATGGAGATCAGGCAAACACGACTCCTAGATCACTTATTCCGAATCACAGATGAGTGTTCAAGTCAAGAAACTTTTTATTGCACATCTGATATTAGATTTTGAGCAGTTCTTCCATAGCTCTAATGTCTCTACTCCTCCAGCACTTTTTGAGTACTTCGCCTTTAACACAACATCCCTAACAACTTGTTTTTTTCATGACGATGCTTGCCTTAAAAATCCTTCTGCACAGCACTTTAACCAGTTTGGCTGTACTTTTCTTGACTCTACTTGACGGCGCATCTTGTTTGGATCCTTTTTAGGCAAGGTGTTGGTTTACAGGCACAGACTAGCAGGCCGACTGTTTCTTCTCTACTTTTTCTTGTTGTTGTTCTACGCTTTTGGAACTACACAAATCGAAAGTAAAAGTGACGAAGACTACGCGCCTAACATCGTTACTTCATGCGTCCTTTCGTGCGTTCCCTAGCACATTCCTCCTTTCGTGCGAGGTAATGAAATTAACCACGCCGTTGATTGTTTTGTTTCAATACGGTTGCGCCCTAATTTTCTCAGCCTAAAAGTAGCCCATTACGAATGCTCACAGTTGCAGTTGCAGTTGAAGTTGCAGTTGCACCATTGCTCACTCAGCCGCTTAAGGATGCGCATCCTTAAGTTGCTACAACAAAAATGACTTTGTTGGATTTGTATGTGTTTTTTTCTTTGTTTTGTGGCAGCCTGTCGTAGCGGGCCGCAGCTCACAGCTAAGTCAATTCGTCAGTCAATGAAGTTGGTGCAACTCAGCTGGCCTTTTCTTTGTAATTTTATTGAAATTTACACTCGCTAGGCTTCGTCTCTTTAAACTGTTTTCCTACCTGAAACTCAGGCCTGTGTCCTTAGACGGGACGAGACGAGAGAAGTCAATTTTCGATTTACGAGCGTTTTGTTTGAGTAATTTCTTTGCTGGTTTGATGTGCACGAGTACATACTTCTTTCTTACTCATCGAGGGGCTGCACCAAATGTTTTTCCTTTTCGCTTTGCTCAAATCGAATTTCAAAAATATTCTTGTGCCTTCTGTGCAGATGTAAAAATTGTTGTAGCTACAATTCTACGAAATGCATTCCATTCCCCATGGAATAAAATATAAATAACATTCCCTCTGCATTTCAAAAATGTTGTCGTTGAGTGCTTATTTCTGTCGCAGATATTTTTGGTGCTTGCACACTTCCTCATGCTCCTACGCCCATGTCGGCTTAATGCGTTTCGACGCGCGTCCCAAGTCAAAGTCAAATCGTTTTCAAATCCGTATATTCTTTATGACGCACAAAGTTCATAAGCATCAAAATACAATTAAGTGCAAATTAACGTGCACCATTCAAGTCGTCATTACTTGTCGTGTGTTCTCTGGTATTTTAATACGCACCGATTTCATGGTGTGCCTTGTCTAATAAGGAAAAAATAATAATAAAAAAATTTAAATAAAAAAAGCAATCCTATAATAAAATGCGCAACCAAAAGAACCCATTCGACTCAATTAGATTCAATTTGCCGCACATAAAAATATCAGAAGAAAATATTGTAAATAGAAATGTTAACAATGACATAAAAAAGACGTAAAAGTCAGTGAAGTCGACGCAAGTCAAATCAACTCAAATCAACTAAACTCAAATCAAGTCAAGTCATCAAAAGCATCGATGCCACCAAAAAGGGATTTCGTTAAAGGCTTTGCAAAAGAAGTTGGCTTCGTCGTCATCATCGTCGCCGTCGCCGTCGCCGTCGCCGTCGCCGTCGCCGTCGCCACCATCGTTGTCGTCATCATTGGCGCACTGTAGAAAGGCGACCCAAAATTGTCGTAAAAGTCAAACTGATGAGACGCATAAAAATCACCTAAAAATCAAGTCAAACAAAGCCACAACGAAGAAAAGTGGTAGAAGCAGAAAAACACGCCGCTTATCAACACTTAAATGTGAAAAAAGTAGAAAACGACAGCGGAAAAGTCACACAAGCAACAAGTTGATTATTTTACGATTTTTATAGCCGGAATATGCCACATTTTCATTACATTCGTTGGCCCGGTGTGTGGAGGGTACGCGCAATACAGTTTAAGTTTTTACGAGCAACAAATTGTGCCACAAACGATGCGATAAATACAAATTATGACATCCAAATCGAGTTGGGTCGGTGGTGGTCTCGTCTGGTCTAACTAACTCGGGTTGTGTGGCTCGTAAAAATATCCGATGCGTCAATTTGATGGCCAAGTGAAGTGTCATTATGACATTCGACTTTATATTGTAGAAACATGGCTAACCCTAGAGTTGTCGCTCAGTGTAGTTAGCTGAGTGCATTGGCAGCACTTTCAGACACACGGAAATTGTTCAAATTATTGCGATACGTTCGTGCTGAGTTTTCCCCAAACAAAAAAAAAACCCAAATATTTGTACGCTAACACTTTGTCAGTCGTAAAGTTGCGAGCACGAAAGAATAGAAAGTTTTACGATTATTTTATAACCTGCTTAGCTGCCGCGCTACAGCGTCAGCTCAGCGCGCATAGCATGGCTTCATTTGTCTGCCAACGCTGTCGTCCTTGCTTGTTGTTTCATTTATTTATTTATTTTTTTTGTTTTGTTATTTTGGAAAATGCTGCACCAAAAAATGTACATATTTATATATATTTTATAGCATTTTCACCGTCCTTGTACTGCAACAGGTTACTATGCTTTAATCTAATTTAGATACTGACACACACAATACAAAGGACGAGCTACAGTACGAGGCCATTGCTTGTGAAAGAGTAAATGCCAGTGGGCAAGCAAGAAAAAAGGATGGCAGACCCAGCCAATGTCATAAATTAAAGGCTAATTAAGTGTTTCACACCTTCTCGAGCGTAATAGCTGCGATGCAACGTGTCTCGTAAAAAGGCAAGAATTTATCGGAAACTCCAAGTTGTTGTTAGTGCAACAGGTACGAGCCACATGACTCAAACTATTAACGAACTTGTCAAAAATGACAAGTATTTTCATCATAAAATGCGCCAAGTTACGACTAACAACCGAAGAAATCGGCGTCGATAAAGAAAAAACAAAACAAAAACAAAAACAAAAAATGTTTAAGCAGTCTACGCTTATCGCCTTCACTGACGTCAAGGACTCAATTTCAGTTGAAGGTGACGGCGGCACTTTGGACTGAGTGTGGTCAGTGCTGTAAGCTTGACAACAGAGGCTTTTAATGAAAATATGAAACAAAAAAACAAAAACAAAAAAAGAAAAACAATGACGACAGCGAGTCTAAGACTTTGTGATTTGTAGCGCAACCGCTCACCTCACCTTGAGAGTTAAGTCGTTTATAAAGTTCCGACTGAAACCGAACTAGCAAAACCACTTCTAAAATGTTCTACATTATTGGAACTACACTCACCGCTAATAGAATGTATTCTTGATATTCTCGAATATACTTAATTTGAAGAAGAAATTATCTTAATAATACTCTTCATCCGTGAAAAACGTGAAATCAAAGCAATTGCTTCTATGGAAAGCTTCTTCTTATATATGTGTAATTCTGTGAGTTACTGAATTATCAGGCTTTCTCTCGTGATGCAAAACAAATAGTAAATTGTCAAAAACTAAGAATGTTTTTTGTATAAGAACTTAAGGCAGAAGCATTAGATTCAATTAGACAAGGCCTAACCACTATTAATTCGTACCTTCACGATTTGTTCGCATATACTTTAAAAATTTACTTCAAGTATTTGCCAAAAGAAAAAACACTTGTTTGAAAGGTTGTGCAATCAACTTTTAGAAAAAAATTACTCAAAATTTATACGGCATGTAATTTATTTTCTATTCTATGAGGCAACCTAAAGTAACGTCCAACCGTAAATGAAGATTAATAATTCGTACTGCTCAGTTTTTATTTGGTAATGACGTGAATTAACATGAGCAATTTGCCGTTATTTTATGCGGGGCTACATGGTCATCATCTTAGGATTTTAAACTGTTGACGTGTATATTATGGTGCTGCAGTAAATATGGATTATATAGGAACCAGATGTTCCAGTAACATTCTAGAGTTTATATTTCAAAATTGAAATAATAAGAAAAAAAATTGTTTTTAATAAAAATTGTATAACTATTAACAACTAATGCCCGTATAAGATAGAGTTAACCGAATGTGTATAGTATAGAAATAGCGCATTGCCTAGTACGAATTTAAAGGCGCTCCCGTTCAGGTTAGTATGGAGTATTATTGTCTGAAGGACATAACTTTGTCGGCAGCATTTCTTCGGAGTTGACATGAAGTCTAGGTAGCACAGTTAACAGTTTGCTGTACTATTACAATTGAGTTCGTGGATTCAATTCGGAGGCATTCCAAGCAAGATATATCGGTAATGTTTTCTGAACGAAATTTTTTATCTTAGATAGTAAATTATTATAGAATATTAGAAGCTAACGATGGGAGGCATATTATAATCACAGAACTAGGAATTTTTGTTTATGTTTAAATTTATTTAAGTTTTTGCCTGAGTGAATGGCTGTAATACATTGCTCTATATATTATAGTACATATAAAACCTTTTAATTAATTAATTAATTTTATTTTTAATTGGGTCTAAAGTTGTACAAATAATTCAAACCCTTCTTGGTAGGGTTTTGGTTTGATTAAAAATATGAGTTGCAACGGTGTTTGTTTGGGCTAAAAAAGGGCTTCAGCGCAACTTCAGAGAAACTTTGGCATAACTTTTTTTATATTTTTTTCTTCTTATTTTTTATTAATATATAATATTTATTTATATATTTATTATATTATTATTATTATTTTTTTCGTTATTTTTTTAAACCTTATCGCATGTCAAGTGCAGACGCACGACAACACAACCTAAAACCCCAATCATTTGTCAGCATAATTTATCAAATAAAAAAAAGTTGTCCACCTGTACGGTTCTTAATTAAGTCACTTGAGCTTTACTTGGACTATCGCTGTCGTTACTAATTGAAATTTATCAAATATGAAAAAGATTCGCTTATTGAGCACACTTGATATATTATTGTTGCTTTCTCGGCAGTCAGTTTGATGCATGTTTTTCGTTATCTACACCTCTATTTGTACCATAAGCACTGCCACATTAGGCTCGTTAATTTTGTACGCCCATTACTACACCGCCACCAGTGATATTTACCTTTGACACCGACCTCTAAAGTAGTTTGTATTATAAAAAACGCTTTGCAGCAAAATCAAATCAAAAACTTCCAGAGAATCATAAAAAAAGTCGTCGCAAAGACAACATGTGAAACCCGATCAATCAATGTTTGGTAATTTGGAGTTATCGTACGGGTAGATAACTCTTTGGCGCTACACTGTGGGAAAGTACGAGTATGTGGTAGGTGACTTAGATAACGAAAATACAGCTAGAGGGTGTGCGGTCGACGTGGTAGAAATGCCCCCTGTGGTTGATACGAAAGTTCGTTGGACGAGCACTTGGAGACAACTGATTCGTGCGATTTTCATGGACTTTTGAATTAGTGAATGATATGAAAAGCTTTTGTGATTATCAAAATTTGTCAAAATTTAAAGTCCACTCAAGACTACTATAAGCCTATAACTAGAATTGTCAAAGGCCATAAAATTATACATCCCAATATCAGTTCGATGGGTTCACAAAAAAAAAAATCATAAGAACTTGAATTTGAATCTGGGGTTGTATGGTAAATACGCCTCCTAATAGTCGGATATGGGTGGTTCCTGAGCCAACGATCACTCGAAATCTAATTGAGTGATCAAATGAAAATCATGAGCACCGATTCAGTTTCCTATCAACTCATGCTCATAGTCAACGACAAATTAATATGAAAACGGCGCACGCAAAGCACAAAGCCCAAAATGGGCCATGATGAGCAGCACGCCGTGGGAAAAATCGAGTGAAAAATGAGTTATTTTTGTAACATTTTTCTTGTTTCTTATCGTTTATGAAACAATCAAACATTATTGGCTAAAAATAGCGTGGAAAATTTGTGTGCGAATTCAAATGCGCGTTGACCAACACTAACAAACACACAATAACACACACACACACGTATGGGCACACACATGAGCAAGCTCAATCGTTTTGCAAATTTGCGCTCAATTAAATGCAAATAATTCATTGCTTTTGTTGTTGTTCTTGTCGCTCGTTGCGCGCTTCAGTTTCAATATCCTTTTTGCATATGGAACACTCGCAGGATGTTTATAAGGGGGGAGCAAATAATAATAATAACGCCAACAGCAGTGCTGTCGTTGGCGGCGGTAGCGGCAACAATGGGTTTTTGTGCATTTAAATGTGTACGACTGCGCGCAAACACACACCAACACACACACATGACACGCAGTTGATCTTTCTCTACTTTTGCCATTTCTTTTTTATTTTTATTTATCTCATTTTATGGCAATTTGATTTGATTTTTGTCAAATGTTGACGCTGCTCCAGCCCGCCACACCGCGCAAAATTCTATATGCTTGAAGCGTGTGCGTACGCACCCACTTGCTATGATTTATTGCCGACCTTGTTACATGCAGGCGCAAATGCGATATATCCATTTCACTTTCCCGGCCATTACGAACTTCCCTCAAGCGTGCAAGCAGGCAAGCATGCCAAGCAATGGTGGCAGCACAATCCCACAAAGCGAGAAAAACAAACAAAAAAAGCACAATGGGGAAGCCATTGCGCGTGCAAGCGAGATGGCCGTAGTTGTAACATGTTCCTTTGCTATTGCTGTAAGTTTATTGCGCAGGGGAAATGGCGCACATTTCCCCTTTTTATGGCAACAACGCTTTGGTTGCACTTTTTACACCTTTGACAGGGGCAATTTTTCGGTTTTGCCAAATTGGCGACGGTCTTCGGTCATCGTCGTCCTCGTGGTCAACGGTTGCACTCATTGGCAGCGCGAACCATTAAATGAAATTTATGCGTTTTGATAATTAGGAAATGCGATTAACAACCTGAAAACGAAAGGGAAGTGAAAGGGGAAGGTGAAAAAAGAGAAGTGATTTGGCGACGGCGGCGGTGACGCGGTTGCGAAGTCGATGGACGATTGACGCCGACAACGATCACGATGACAAAGGTGGCGGTATCAAACGCAGGAGGAGTATGGCAAAAATACAATGACTCCCGGCTACTCAATCAGAGCAGCAAATGTTTGGGGCACTTGCATTTTTTTTTTTATTAATTTTTTTTTTTTAAATGTTGATTAGCATTTTAATTTCTAGAAAAATTTTTATCTTAATAAATAAATACTTCATTGCTTTATGGGTACATGATTCCACATGAATAGTCTATGGCGCGTATGGTTGCCACTAAAACTAAGATAACTGGCCTGTTAGTGTGTTGTCTAAGCCAGTCAATTGCCAGCTACAGATCTTTTAAGCTTTTGTGATCCGAGGATTGAATTGGAGAGATATGTTTTGAAGCAACTGCAACTCGCTGACTGTTGACCGTGCTGTGGTTGCCCTAACGTGAATGAGGAAACTTCAGGTTATGATAGATTTTTTTTTTCATTTATTGTAGGTTCTCAGTGTAAGATTTGCTGCACCGAAGTCCGCAGCAGAATCTCATACCTGCTAAATTTTAATGTGGCTTTATTCCTCAATTTATTTGCTGGTCGTTGTGTTACAATAAGGGAACACTTCACATTTTTTAAGTATATATATATATTTTTCATTCAATTCGCTCATCAACGTTCCGCCTTTCAAAAGCATTCAATTCAAAGCCAACCAAAGTCAAAGGCGTGGATTATGTGAAGCGTCATATTTTTTTATTAAAAAAATATTAAAGTTTTTTTTTTGTATTCTTCTTCATATTTAACGATTTTATTTATAGCTGATTATTACAAAAAAAAAAAAAATAAAACAAATATAAAAGGTTCTTTTTTTTTCAGACACAATGAAGCGACCGTACGCTTTCTCGTTTTTCGCATGAAATGACAATTAAATTTAATTTGACATAAATGTCAACATTAAAAATGCAATAATTTGCTGAAATCGGTTTTTGCGGTAGTTGCACAAAGATAAAATTAATTTTTTGCTGCTCGCCAATTTTTTTCGCATTTTTTGTGGCCTCCTTTTTTCATGGTTTGCGTTTCAGTTCAATTTTTTTTATTTGTATTATTATTTTTAGGTACATGAATCTCCACAACGAAGAACCTGATCTGTCATTGACTCCATTCGCAGCGCTTACTACCCTCTACTTTCCACCATAGCACACCCACTGCTGTCACTGTCAAGTGAGTCTCGACGCGCCGCGTCGCGCCGGTTTCCAGTCGAGTCGAGTCGCGACGAGACGAGACGCCCGTCAAAAATTTAACCTAAAACTGACAAACTCATGACAGAAATCACAATCGCAAACGCTAGTCACACCCGCATGCCGCTCCAAACACCCTACAACCACCCATTGCCTCGCACATTTAACAATCAATTGTGTAGCTGTGCTTGGCCTGTTTTTGACAGGACTTCTTTTTTTCGCCTTGCCTCGGCTACACCAAAATTCAGTTGCAGCAAAGTTCAACAGGCGCGCCTCTAAGCTTGGCGCGTCTATTTTATTGGTTTAATCGGAAAATGATTTAATTTAATTAGTGCGAGTTTTGTTGCGGCGCTCCACGAGTGACGCACTGGCTGATGTCAAGTAAGTTTTCCTGTTTTCGAATTGTACCGCAGCCTGCATTGCCTCAGGTGGCGTAACTTGATTGAAATGTAGTAATTGGGTAAAGTTGAGGGAAGTTTAAGCGTTTATATAGAAGGCACTAAGGATTAAAGTATTTTCAGAAGTATCATTGAAGCACAGATTTTAATCTTAGCTATTGTGTGCATAGATATTACAGTCAAACTTCGATATAACGCACTTCTATACAACAAAGCCTTTTCGAGTGTACATCATCTTTGTATAACGAATCTTCTATATAACGAAGTGATTTTCTTGTACCGTGACGATTCGCCATAAGTTGGTTTGACTGTATTATAGCCTCTTTCTGCTATTCTCTTTTAGACAAGTTCAGACAAGAAGCTTCCTGTTTCTCTGAATAAAAGATTGAAATATATTGATTTAGCAAAGGTGTCCACTCAAAAGGAGAGTTTTCAATGTACAAAGTTGAACTCAACATTTTTTAAATCAGACTAGCTTAGTTAAGCTTAGATTAGATTAGCTCAGATTAGGTTATCTTATTCATTACTCTCGCTTTCGTAATAAATTGTGTCAGGCAGAATAGCAGATCTGATCTTCTTTATCCTTTACATTATACAAGTATATTTTCCATACAATCTAGTTTTGTATGTGATGTGTATACCTGCCTGAGGGTATTAGCTGTGCAAATTATAGAGCAACGTTCAGTAAGTGACCTGAGAACAAAGATAGACTTCAGACCGGCAGATAACAGTGGTCAAAATGTATGATTTCACATGAGCGCATATTACTCTATATATAAAATTGTATGCCTCTCTATCTCCAACATATTGCCAGCCAAATTAAATTTATTGTCTAGTAGGTGACGCCATGGGTTAAAGCTTTTAATGAAGATAAGCATTCTTGTTCTGAGAAATTCAAGCGACGGCAGATTTTGACTTTTGTTTTAAAAATTGGCTTAGTTTGAAGACCCCTACGGTATCTATGTAGATGAAGCATTTCACATAGTCATTGCTGTCCATTTCAAGGTCTCGACAAACACCAAAATATTCTTGTTGTCTTAGGTTTGTTCCCGTGTCATCAAATAAGTTGCCGCCTATAAAGAGAATCCCACTTCTACCATCCCACTGTAGCCATCAATCTGCTAGTCCGTACAAATGCTGCTTTGGTTTTTTTATTGGTCGACTTCGTATTTTATTTTATAATGAAGATTATGTAATTAATAGTTCGGCTCTATTGGATTGTCATTGGTTTCGCATAAGATCCTGTTTCTTCTCGAGCTACGCGTATTACGGCTTAAAAAGTTAGACAATCTGTCAGTTGCGGTAAAACTTGCAACCCATGCCATCTCAACTAAGAGCCTAACAGTTGCGAGATCACACAGCATCCATGCACCTTGTCTCATGTAAGCTGTTGAAAGCGTTTATCACACAACCACGCCTATTTTGTGCCTACATGTTCTTTTAAAATGTAAAAGTCATCGTATTAAATTTAAGCAGGCGCATTATAGATACGAGTATTTTGTTGTAGATACAAAAGTATCTAAACACATAAGTGAAGAACTTCATAAGACGTTGTTCGTGTGATTTTTTTAAATACTTCTTTTGCTGTTGTTGCTGCTGCTAATGACTTTTGTTTACTTTACTTTGTTCGTTGTTGTTGTTTTTGTAATTATTTACTCTGTTGTTTTCACTACTACTACAACTACTACTGTGGCTGCTCCTGTTGGCTGTTGCACTCCCACTGACCAATAGCAACAACAACAAGTAAACAAACAACATTGCAAGTCCGTCGGAGCCGTAATCGTCAACGTCGTCCAACATACACGTCCCATGCCAAACTGTCCATTGTCCAGTGTCTAAGTCCGTGTGCAAGTCCATGTCGCCGTGCGTGAGTGCTTGAATTATATACGTGTATGTGTGTGTGTTTATGTCCTTTTACTGGCGTCGTCGTTGTCGTTGCCGTTGCCGTTGCCGTGGTCGTCGTCGCTGTGGTCATGCGATAATAATATTTGTTATTTACTTTAGCGGAAGGAACAACGAAAATGCGGAAATGCACATAAATTTATTTTCTTTGATTATTATTTTTCATCTTCTACTGCTACTTCTTCCTCGTCTTTCCAAACCATTTCTAGTTTGAGTTGCAGTTTGTGTTGAATTAGTTGCCAGCTACAACCAACTCTACAGTAATTGCTCGATTTGGAATGCGATACGCTGATATCGCTCAACGCATAACGCGTAACGTTGGGTCTAGACCTGTTGGCTGTTAGATGATGAAATGATTTAAACGTTGGCGTCGCAAACTGATTGCATAACCAATAATAAAACTGAGGTGGAGGGGAAGCATAACAAAAGAAAAATATCAAAGGCCGCGCTTTGAGTCTGGTCGCAATGTCTTAGAAACCATACATCGATGGCTAGCCCAGTCCAATAGCGGCTTCTTAAATAATTATAATATAATTATTTAATATAATATAGAATAATTATAATATAATATAGAATAATTTACTTTACTCATATAAGTAAAAAAAAATTCGATTTGGTTAGAAACTATATATATAAAAATGGATGCTTGTCTGTTTGCTTGTAGCCTATAAACACCGATACCGTTTGACCGTACAACATGCAAATTGGTACATATATGGATGTCATCATAGAGAATGTTTGCTTGTGAATTTTGTTGCAACAGTCCATAGGGAAAGTCGAGACACTCCATCCACCTTTTTTGTATGAAATTATATGAGAGTATGAAAATCTCAAAATTGCTTCATCATTTTGCAGTTGATATCTATGTCAAACTCGAAATCGAAAGTCTCTCAAAAAAAAAAAAACCAAAAATAAATTAGTGGTGATCATATCTTTGGAGCATTCAAAACGATAAAATCACTTTAATGTGATCCAAATCCCGAGCGGCGCTGGAGTCCTTGTTAGTTAAATAATAATAGATTAGATTAGTTTGAGTCCGGTTGGGCCAGATCCTATAAATCGAAGGGCTTAGGAATATTGGCGCAAGCATATATCGAAGCGGAGAATTTGGGTTGACACCGATTCTGCTTAGAATGTGCGAAGTTCCTACGCGCGGGTTATTTGACCATCTGCGTAGCTCGTTAGCCCCAATAAAATGTCACTGTCTGCTATGAAGATGTAATACCCAGAAGTCAGTTGGCGTAAGGCTTTGACTTCGGATTATTTTTATTCCGACTCCTCTGCATTTTTAGCTATACTGATATACTGAACAATGTAATAAATCCAATTTTTCAGCCTATGTTATAATACTGATTTTTTAAATGGAATAATTAGTCCTGTCATGGAGCGTTTAGCGCTGTGAAGTATATATCGAAGAACTATATATTATACAAGGGAAAAACGTACAAAATCGTTTGTGCTTGGTACTTTCTTTTCCTGTAAAAATCAAATATAAATATAGCCCATAACACTCAGTGACTACGCAGCGTTCTACTGGTGAAGAAATATTTAAAAACGGATAAGTACTTTCGAAGACTACCTTTAACATCCCAACAAAACTATCTCTTTATAATATTAGTATAGAAATATAGATAAGCTGGATGAAATCTAATAGTTATAACGTTTACCACTACAATAGTTTCGCTTTAAACCACATAACATTCTAACATTTGACAACGATTTGAGAAAGGAATATATTTTATATTGGCATTCAAACGATTTGGGCTATGGAACTTGGACCCTGCTTTGATATTTCACTCTGCGGCACATTTTTGACTATAGCATACAATAAATACATATACATATAATAAGTGACAATTGCTGCCATCGCGTCTCAAGATTCTTAGCACTTAATTATTTGAACAGAAACTCCCAGAATGGCGAACTGATCAGCGCAGACCAGACGAAACCAGCTGCTAAACACATTGGCAGTCTTTGTTCAACACTTCTTCTGCTTCCTACTCTGGCTCATCTCATTATTATTATTATTGTTATTATTTTCACCACAAACGAGAAAGCAGAATTTCTTAAGTGGTTTTTCGGCTGATCAATCATGTATGACTTCAGGCGCGAGTATAGAATTTCTTTCAAGTCCATTTATGGAAAACATGACTGTAACACATGCTGCGGCGACGATTGACGTGTAGTCAGAATGTAAATGAGTAGCAGCAGAAGAAACAGTGTTGAGGCGTTTTCTATAGTCAGCACAGGACGTTTCACAGGACATGTCTTTTTTAAGGTGTATGCACTCGTACGCCTTTTGAGCTATTTGCATGTGCCTACTTCGATTGACTTAGTTTGGTCGCGCCATGAAACGAACTATTTTTACAGGAATCTTAAAAATTATCCTTGCACATGATTTTTTTCTAACTCATTTTCTTTGCTTTCCACTCTCATTGCAGGTAAAGTAAAATTTGGTAATAGTTTTGTAGTTCTTAGTTCACAGATGGAGCAGGTAAGTGACAACCTCAAGAAAAATATCCTTAAGGCAAAGCAACTCTTTATAATTGGTTAAAGTGCTCAAGGACAACGAAAGTTAAGGCCAAAACAACTCAAAGACGTTTTTGACAAATGACAAAATTCTCGGGGTCCTTTTTTATATGGATTTTTCGGGCGTAACAGCAGCAAAAATGAGACTGCGCGGCCATTTAAAGTTTAACGAAATTACGCGTAAATTTAATGCGCCACTAAAAGGACGCAGGACAAAAATTGATGATGACGTGGGGTTCAACAATTTGAGGCTGCGTATATCGATTTTACGTCACTGTTTGAAGGCAACGTAGCGATGACGTTGACAATGAACTGTCGAAAAAGTACAAGAAAACAAATATGAACAGACAGTAAGACAGCCAACTGAGAGGACAGCACAGCACGCCTGATACGATGACGAGGACAACGGTTGTTGTTTTGGCCAATGACCAAGCAAAGTTTGAGCATCCTTTTTTTTTTAATTTAAGGATGTGCTGTAGTGATTTGAACTGTATACGAAGTTGAGCAAATTTATTTAGTGTGAGGATGACATTGCAGTCTCGAAAATTGACAGCAAAAGTGCGTTGTCCTGATGCACGGATCACGCGCTCCTGCAGGCTGTTTTCTTATGTATCTAGTTTGTAAGCAGAGAGAAAATAAAAATAATAGAATATTGAAAGTCACAAAATTTCGTGGGTGCTGCGCAAAGGCAAGAGCATCCAACATGCGGCGTTAGGATGAAAAGTCATGTTGGCTTGGCTGCTAATACGCAACGTTGGTTTGGAAAGATTCTCGCATTTCTTATAATTTTTTTAATTTTCTTTTTCTTAACGTTTTGGCTTTGTCGTAAGTATTTAAATTTCAGCTAAAAACAAATTTAGCAGGATATGCGCAAAGGGAGCAGGTAACATTTTTGCACAAAAAAATAATATACATAATAAAAAATCAAAGGTTTGAGGTAAAATTATGGTATATATATATACATATATAATGTAAAATATTTTTGTTTTTAATTTTCCTGATTTTTGGCGCGAAACAAAATTCGAAAAAACAAAAGAAAAATCGCGACGCAAAAACCGCAAAAAAATCGTAAAATAATCAACGCTTGCAATGCTTCTCAAACTGTACGCGCGTATTTGCACAATGAAAAAATCAGCTGTTTGCACCGCATTTCAACTCAACGACTGCCATAAATGTGAAAAAGCATTATTTGCCATCTCGCTCGTGTGCGCGCACTATTAACGGCATTGTAAACAACAACAAACCATAAAATTTTACGGTCGCACACAAACACACGTGCGCATTTAACACGAGAGCGTGAGTAAACGCGCGAGACAAACGCATGAGCGCGGCGAATTCAACGAGAACTGACTGCCAAAGAGTATTTATTCAAGAATACATGCTCTTCGGTTTATAACTACTGAGAGTGCGCTCTTATTGCACTTGTCTATCAAGCAGATTATGGCGCTTTCAGTCAGCGTGCGACGACGACTGATTTGGCCAAAAGGAAAAGCGTCGTTGTCGATGTTGTTTGACGATGTGGCGAGGCAAACGCTGCCGCCGACGGCAACTCCTATTTTTCTTGCCAATTTTCTTTGGCTTTTGCTACTTTTATTTTTGCTTGGTGTGTGTGTGTGCGTGTAGCCAATTTTTGCTAAGCTTTTTTTTAAATTTTTCTCCCTTCGAAAGTTTTTTTTTTATTATTTGTTGTTGTTTTATATGGCTTTTCGTCGGCGTCGTCGTCCTTGCTCAGCCTTCGTTATTATGATTTTGTTGTTGTTCCTCTATTGTGTTTTGCTTCTGCTTGGCTCTGCGTGTGTGTGTTTGGAGCTCGTACGTCGTCATCGTCATCGCCGTACTCGTCGTCAAGTTGATATCGTGTCGTCGTCTTCATCTTTGCTGTCGCTCGTTCATCGTTTTCATTTGATAAATTGCGTTTATAAGAAAGAGATGAATTGTCATTCACACACAAACACACATGCACACGCACACTTCTGCAACTCAACTTAACTCAACTTGCACACGCATTCACTCATCCATTCACTCACTCACTCACTCACTCGCTCATCATTGTAGCCGGTCGTCAGTGTGCTTGCTTGTGTGTTCGCCGCATTTTGCTAGTCGGCTACGTTGGTTGGCGCTCCGCTTTGGGGCCGTTGCTTTAAATCATATTGGCTGCTCGCCTTTTGGCCTGTCTGGCTTGAATGCTTGCCTTGGTATGCGTATGTGTGCATATGTGCATTTGTCTCCATCATTCTCGTCTCGTTGTGGGTCTGCTTTCTTTTTCGCTACTCAACTCATTTTTCTCTCATTGAGTTTGAGGCCTTTGTAACTTCAATCACCACACCGTCACCCGCTGCAGGGACTTCTATCAGAACGTCTCGGATTGGAAGAGCTTATGACTAAATGCAATTTTCGCTTTCCTTTCCTTCAAGTTTTTTTTTTGCAGTTTGTGCAGTTTTATTAAGTTTGCTTTATTTTCTCTCTTTTCACTTCTGCTTCTGTGCATTTTTTTTATTAGTTTTGCCACCACCCACTTTTCTGATTAGAATTTCATTGCAGTTTGTCTCCTCCCCTTCTGCTGTTCCTACTATTGTGCGGCAGGCTTCATATAAATATTATAATTTTGAATGTTTCGTCTTCCTTATGCCTGTTTAAAGCTACTTTGGCTTTAGATAAATTATCTTAAACTATTCTTTAAAGAACGCTGAGAGCAGAATTGTACGTTTTTGAACAAATTTTTTTTATGTAGCAGAAATAATCAAATGCTGGTTGGGCTAAACATCGTCATCATCATCATTATCAGTAACAACAACAATAACCAAAGCAACGTCATTATTAACCTTGCCAAGTCATCCACAGCAACAATAACAACAAAAACTGAGTGATTTCCTCGCCACACAAAAAAGCACCCAACAAAGCAGACACAAAGCAAAACGCGGCAATTTTTCATTTGCTTAAACGAGAGCCTTAAAATTCGTATCCAGAATCAGGAACCAGGAAACTGAGACTGAGATCAACAACAAAGAATAAATAAAAAAAAATTTTTTTCGGTAGCCGTTGTCGTCGTCGCTGCCGCCAAAAAAAAGTTACCAACAAACAAAAATGAAAATTGCAAACTCCAAAACGGCTAACGACGACCGAGGACGACACAAACGGCCCAAAAACGACGACGGCTGTGAAAAATGGGCTTGGAATATGTGTTAACGGCTTTTTAAACTGCCACGAGGACTCGGCGACGGCGACGCGCCACGTTTACGATGCTGTTGCCAATGTCGGTGGTAAAAAGGAAAAAAAAAACAACGAAAAAAATCAACTAAAATGCAACTCCACTATTGAGCGAAGCGAGGCGTGCTGCATTTTGAGCAGGGTTGCCACGTGTGCGTGTGCGTGTGTTTGGAGGGATGACTTTTTATTATTTATTGTTGGTCAATTTGTTACACATTTCATTGTCCTGTGAAGCTCTGTAAAAGTTGAAGCCTTTTGATAAAGGACAACTTCGACGGAATGCAACATTAACACTTTTCGGTTGCATTTTCACAAGTCATGGAAAGGCAAGTGAAGAAGAAGATGCAAGAAGAGAATTGCTCAGAGAGTTTATAAGTTTCGAAGGCGTTACCAATTTTTTTTCCTTTGGGTAGGAGCCGATTTTTTTTAAAAATAAGTGAATAAGAAAAGCGTCGAAAATTCACGACATTGGCGCAAAAGAAAGTAACATTTTTTCTTAAATAAGTTTTGGGGTAGGGGGTGTTGCACCAGCAGATGACTGACAGCGAATAACAACGCGAAATGCAACAAGAGCAACAACAACAACAACAGAAAAACAATGTAGAAGAAAACGTTGTTGACGATGTTGATGATAATGATGACGACGACGACTGTCTTCAGCATCGAGCTGAGCTGAGCTGAGCTGAGTTGAGCTTTTAGCTTCACTCACTCACTCATTGCAGCGAAAATGCAACAGCGCCTCGACACATTCATTTACGCCAATGCCCAACCAAAGACAGCAGCAGCAGCAGTTAAGCAACCCTCAAACTGACAAACATAGCGAAAGCGTTCCCCCATAACAAAACGCCAACAACCCCACCCAACACGCAAGCAAAGACGAACCATTAGTAAACCCGCAAAACAGTTAAGTTTGCGCTGTGTATGCCACTGGTTGTGTGTGTGTGTGTGTGTTTTGCAAAATCAACATGGCAGCCCCCACGCTCTCGAGCTCTCACTCGCTCACTCAGCCAGCCAGCCAGTCAGTCATTCATTTGCTCGTTTCATTTCGTTCCTTCGTACGTTCGTTCGTACGTTCGTTCAACGCAAATTTTTGCACTCGAAAATCACTCATACACAAACATAACAGCAGCCAGAAACAGAAACGAATGAACGAGCTACCCAACGCAACGCAACGCAACGAACGAACGAATGAACGACAAACGAGCGAAAGCCAAACGCGCACACGAACACTCACTCATTCATACGCTTATTGCTTATTGCTTATGTTGTTGCTGTTGTTGTTACACCTGAATAGCAACGGCAATAGTATGATGAACGACGGCCCAAACACCAAACCCACCCACTGAAGAGTGAAGAGTGGCTGCGTTGAAACAAACGCAGTTGAGTCGTAGCCGGCCGATATGAGTTGAGCAGCTGTGCTGAGCGGTTGAGCGCGATTGAGCTGAGTTGAGCTGAGCTGAGCTGACTGAATGGCAAACTGATGCAAACTGCCACTCACTCAAGCGAATATAACAAATGGGATTGGTTTTTGCTGATTTTCACCAACGCGCAACGCGACGCACACATAAAACAAGAAAAAACAGCAAAACAAAAACAAAACAAATGACTCAAAAAAAAAAACAACAACAATAGCAACAACAAAGACGAGCTCCAACTTTATAAGCCATCTCCTTTTGGCCAAAGTCAAATAAATTTCAAATGAGTATGACCAGTGAAGAGAGCAAGAGCAGATATGTAAGAGTAAGCAAGCAAGAGAGAGCGAGTGAAAAACGGGCCGCACCGAGAAGAGTTGAATCGTCGAGTCGTGTCGTGTCGTGTCGACTTGTTGTTGTAGATAATGATGACGACTATTGCGCAAAAAAATAGCGAAAAACAAACAATAAGAAAAAGCACAGTTGTCGGCAAACAAGTGTGACAAGTGTGAGTGAGTGTATATGAGTGTGCGTGTGTTTGTATGACAGAAAAGGCGTACTAACAAATCAGTCATCCTTCGTTCAATCGTGTCGTCGTCGTCGTCCATTTTGGCATGTGTAAGCAAGATAGCCAACACATTGCGTTCGCTTTGTGAGAGCGCGCTTGCGCTACGAGCGTAATTCGCCGCATAAAATTCGCCGGTAAACATATAAACACAAATCCACGCCGTTCTGGCATAATGCGCCGCTCTCTCACAACTAACTAGCTGAGCTTATGCGTTATCTCACTTGCACTTATTGCTTACGACGTACACGTGTGCTCTCTCTGGCCATACTTTTTAATGGCACAATTGTTGCGCCCGTTTGCGTGTGTGTGTTTACACATTTACCCCGTGTGATGATCATGTTCGTGAGCAACTCTACTACTGAGTGAGTACAAACGAACGGACGTTTGTGTTTGTGTTTGAGTTTGAGCATGAGTGAATGAGTGAGCGAAACAGCCAACGCTTTAAGCCAAAGCAGAGCAACATAGAGCAGGCAGGCAGAGTGAGTTTCCGAAATGATTGACAATCACACTGTGTATTTGCCCGCGAAGCGCGTACGACGTGTGTGCTCTGCTCTGCTCTGTTCCGTGTTTACGGTTCTGTGTTTCGTTTGTGTGTTTGTTGTGTTATTTTCACGCTGAGCAGTGAAAAATTATTATTCTACGTAAAAATTTTCAACACAACACAAACAATTCATTTTCATACATTTGATCGCGCGGTACGGTAAAACCACGAATAATACACAACTAAATAATTAAAAGCGAAAGAAACAAAAGTATAACAACAAAAAAGGTTAACTGTTCTAATTGTATTGATCTTGCATTGCATTGCATGAGCGTTACGTTAACGTTGCGTTGCGTTACGTAGCCTCGTTACGTATTGTGCATGTGTGTTGTGTGTGTCTAGCTGGCTGACCAACTGACTGACTGATTGGCGACGCCGCTGCTCATACGTTCGTTCATCTCGAATCCATGCGATTCGTTACGATTCGATTCGTTTGGATTTGGCAAAGTCAGTCAAAACCGTCGCTCATACGTCGTCGTACGTCGATCGTTTCGACGCTTATTACCCGGCTACGAAAAATTATAATTCGCGCGCGCGTGTAACTAACAACAACAACAAGAACAACAAGAATTCATAAGTCGGTAAAAAAATATTTAAAGCAAAAAAAAAAAAATCAAAGTCAACCAAGTACGCTGTGTGCCATCAAAAGGCAATAAACATAAGAGTAATACAAATTAACAAGAAAAAACTGGATATAAAAGGAAAACAATTTCTGCTGCGCTTTTTTAATGACTTTTTCGTCTGTTTTGACAGCCATTTTGATTAATGGCGACTACGACAACGACAGCTACGACGAAGCCGCCGACGCCGTTGACGACGACTTTTCCTGATTGCACAAAGTGTTAAATGCCAAATAACCAAACAGCAACGACCAAACAGCAACAACAACAACACCGACGACAACAGCTTATTGCCCAACTTTAGAGTCGCTTAGCCGGAAAAGTCGCTTAGCCTAAAGGAAAATTACAAACAACACAAAAATTCTGCTGCAAAGAAATAGTCGATAAATAACGGAGAAAATCTTGCGCGTCGGTTATTTTTGTACAACGTTTGTCTTTCGTTTATAATATTTTCTCCGTTAAGTTTACCTAAGAATTTTCCTTAAAATTTTCCGCTAATGTCTACAAAATCCTACGAATGCAGTTGAAAGTCGAAGATGCCAGAGGCGCAACGCTTGAAGTAGCAGGACGCAAAGCGTAGGCGCCAAACAAAACTTGAGAAAGCCAGAAAAATAGAACAAGAAGAAGAAGAATAATTTATAATATAAGAAGTGGCAGAAAATATATAGAAGTAGTGGACGTAGACGAAGAAGAAGAAGAAGCTGTGATAATAGTGCGCATATATAAAACAAATAATTAATACAACAATAATAACAACTACAACAAGAAGAAGAAAGGAAAAAATTCCTAAAATATCTGCAATAATTTGTATACGAAAAAAACAACAACAACAAAGTAATTTCTAAAAAAAATCACTAAAAATGGTTTTATGACAACAACTGTAACTGCAACAACACTAACAACAACAACAACAAATGTATACGTATGCAACATAAGCAAAAAAAAAAACAATAACAATAACGTTATTAAACTATGTAATCAATAAATATACAAATACAACAACAACAAATTGTATACGATTTTTTCAACCTTAAAAACCCTACGAAAACCCCTACAAAAAACTCTAAAGGATCTCCCCGAAAATACACTTAAAAATTAACTAATAAACCCCAAACTAAAATTAAGCAAAAATCCAATTTCAACAAATGTGCCTGTGTCAAAAGCAAAAAACGAGCGAACAACGCAGAAAAAGAATTTGTATCTAGATACAACACAATCAGAAAAGATAAAAAAGTGCGCAAAAAACAAACAAGTTCTATAAACAAAAAATATTTAATAAATTCCATATAAAAGTAGGCGTGGCTGCTTGCAAGTAGGCAGCAATAATACGGAGAGGCCGCTTGTCGTTAGCGCCGGCAAAGTCTACTCGTTAGTCCGGTCTGGCGTGCCGGACACGGTATCAACTCAACGCCTACGACAACAAAAGTGGCACAACTCGGGCTGGACGTCGCTCCCAGAGCATTGATGGCTCAACCTAGGGTAAGTACCAAAACCTAATAAGAATTTCAAGACAGGCGAAAAGTGTTGAAAAGTGCAACAAAGTTCGAACAAAGCAAAATTGCCGTCGCTATGGCAAAAGACAAGAAGCGACGGCATTTGGAGAAAGTGTTCAGTTGGTTGAAAAGATTAGATTATAAGGTGTTCAAATTGTTGCTTAGCGAAAATTTTAAAAAAGAAATATTAAAAAAACAAAACTTTTTGAGAGCTGCTTTAGCGTGCTATGAAGTGCTTAAGAGATGTCTGATTGAATATGCTAGACTCCAAACCAGTTGAAGTGTTAAAGCACTTTAAAACTACAATACATTCTGTCATGTTATTCTACTACTTCATACAACTTTAACCGATATTCATGGGTCAGTTGGCTTTGACAGGACTCTAGTGATCTATCTAACAATTTTAATCTTATCAATTTTAATTGATACAAATTCTAATTATTTTTGATTAAGATATTATTATCAAGAGCCTCTAACAGTTGATCGAAGAAGTACAAGTCGAGATTTTCGAGCTCATTCAACTTGTTTCAAAATTCCCATCAAGCATACATGCAATTTGGTTCAATGGACTTTCATCTCCGATAAGATTTTCAGGTCTAAAATTATGACTCTTAGTGCTGATTAAACCGATCAAATTCTTGGAAAAATTTGTGTTGCCTCAAACATATCTATGATATATCTTTTTAAACTTCTTTCCCTCGAAATATTCTGAGCTACTTCTAAAATATTTGTTCGCCAAATTTTATGCAACTTGATTTGCTTATCAAAATTTGACTAAAAGTGAGTGTTTCTGCTTTTTAAGCGTGACTGGAATTTAGTTTATATTGCATTGTATTGAACAATATCACGAGAATATGCGCTATATGCGCCTTTGAAGAGCAAATACAGTTGGGTTGACTTTAAAAATTATTACCGAAAAACTTGCCTAAGTTGTGTGACACTTTCTGAATTAACATTCATGATAATTTTTCATGGCTTGTAATAGTGTGTTTTCAGTCTATGGCATGAGGTTTTTTTTACTCGCAGATTAAACAAATTCAAGAGATCTTGGCGAAATTAAAAGCTTTTATCAATGCCTAGATTCGCTTCCATATATATTCCAACCGAAACCCAAAGTCTCTAAATTGTGGTTCCAAGAATTTTAGATCAAAGAGAAGTCAAGAGATGTTCTCAATCTTATTGTTGTCATAATTTTTTATAGTTTTTTGATTTCTGCGCCCTTGAGTGAAAATGGCACCATTAAGGCTCGCTCGTGTGTCTGTCTGGCCCACTTTTACAGCCAATTTTCGCCAAATCTACTGGACCGATTAAGTTGTGTGATATATCAAATGAAACAACTTATTGCAAGGGTCGCAAATATTCCGCATTTTTTTTTTCTATCTATAGTGTATCTCTCCAAAAATCTCACTGATTTTATAATGACAGCCTCTTAACACTACGTATAAGTCTTATTAACTGCTTGGGATTCCTTAAGCTAGATTCAGCTTCTTTTCAGCCTTTTCCTTATCTCAACTCAACTCATCGCATGTCTGTCTTAGCATGTCATAACATGGACTTGAACCTATCTTAGTATCTCAGTAACTATCCTTGCAGTTGTTTTTTATACGGTTTAAGTTGATTAACAAACTTAAACAATCCTAAACATAATGAATATCTTGCCTATTTGGAGTGTCTTTGAATCAAACCAGTTTGAGATATATAAATATACTTTCTTCAATTAATTACTTCCAATAAAATTGAAGCTCAATCGGTGCAGGACAATAAACTCGTTGAAAACCTCTTCTAATAAATTATCCGAGGGTGCCCTAAGAAACCCTCAAATCTATGCAAAAACTCTAAATCAGCTGCCAAGGCATTTCCACCACTATACGAGTTTGTCTTTTATTTTATTATAAACTAGATTCCGACCGCGACTTCGCTCGCCTGATACTCAGTGACTACGTAGCATTCTACTGGTGAAAGAATTTTTCAAATCGGATAAGTAATTTCGAAGATTAGCCCTAACATCCAAACAAACACCACATTTTTATAATATTAGTATAGATGAAAACAAATTATAACACTTTTGGGGTTTTTTTTTTGTGGACTTTATTTTCCATTGTCATTGGACTGGCATCTAGTGCATTCAAAGAGACTAGAGAGATACCGATTTCGGAGTGACAGAACCAAGGGCTAAAGCCTTTTCAGGTGTAGCGTGTGCGTGGTGTGTGATTCTGTAGTTGATTGTATTATCTTCAAGACAGATAAGATTTTATCCAAAATCTGTCATCATTGCTACTACTTGGCTCTTTCTGAACTAGCCTGAGTTACCTAAAAACTAATCCTAAATATTTCTACTCACTACTTCTCAAAGGTAATTGAACTTTAGAGTATCTTTTCTTCGATTGTTTGCCTTGGCTCAGCTTTGAGTTTATAGAAGCAGAGCGTAGTTAAGTTCATTCCATATGAAGCAATTAGGTCGGCAGTGACAACTCTCATCTCGAATTCAATCTCTTTGAAACTTTTAGTGCCACTTGCGCGTTTCAACTACGGAACTTCTTTCAAATTTGTACCTGTCAATTGGCTTTAAAAACTCCATAATTTTTCTACAAACTTTTCAAATAGAAAAATTCCAAAAAATTCAATGCTAAACAATTTTTAAGTAATTCATCTCAAAATGCCACAAACACAAATCGAGCATAGAACAACATTTTTTTTTTACGATTTTCGGTTGTTTGCGCTTTCAATTAGCGACCTAAAAAGTCATTTAGCGCCTGCTTGAGACGCAGCAGACGCCACGAAGTCCAAATAAAAACTGTAACGTAATTTAAAGCAAAGCAACATGTTAATTTGATGGACAAGCTTGTTTAGTCTGTGAGCCGAACTGATTTTTAAGTCAACTTCAAACTGCAATAAATTTTTATATGATGTATCTATGTCTGTCCGCACGACGGCAGCAAACGCGTGCTAATCAAAAAATGATTTATCAATTAGCATTTTCTTTATTTTAAAAAATATATTTTTTGACACACACACACGCTTACAAACGAGCAAGCAATCAAATATAATTCAAAATGCAAGCTAAAAGATACTTTTCATATGGCCACAGCAAAATTCACATTTTGCCGTCGTGAAACAGTGTTAGAGGAGGGCCATGTAATAGGCCCTGCACTACAGAATTGTCGTTGTTGTTGACGTTATGTTTTTCCGTAAAATTTCTCACATACACAACGCTATGCTGCAGTCTGTCCAACGGTCCATTCAAACCGCCTACTGAATTCACCTTCAGTTGAATTTTTGTAATTTCTGTGGTTTTTATTATATACAAATTTATGTATTGCACAAGCACACACTTGAACACACTCATAGATACGCAGTTACACACACACAACTATGGCAATGCATATTTATTGCATTTCGTGACAACATTTTTGTTGCAAAAATCAACGAGAAAAAACTTTTTTTTGTTCACTCTACATTTGCAAATGTCAAACTGCCCCGCGTATGTCGCCAGCTCTCCATCGCCAACGTCGTCAGCTATTTTATTTATTTATTTTTTTTTTGTTTCATGCGCGTAGATATTTTTAATTTGATTATTTTTACACACTCACAGCGAGTGAATTTTTGTGTGCTTGCGCTTTTCTCTGGCGAAAAATCGTTGTTGTTTTAATTTTAAGGTTAACCGCAGCGTAATTTGCGGCAAAAAGTCGTAATTGCGGCAACGCTGTCGCTGCCGCGTACGCATTCAGCAAATTTCATTTTATGCAGGCGCTACAAAATGCAACAACAACAACCACAACAACAATAAATAGTACAAGTAGACTCGTATATGTGCAAACTAACAATTGTGCACTAAATGAGTTGACTGAGTGAGTGACAAAATTGCATTTCAAATTGTCTTAGTAGCACAAAAGTATCGCAAACCCGAAAGTAACTCAAACATGTATCTAATTCAATGTCCGTCGGTACGTATGCAAAAGATCTCTCCACTGCACATTCAATTTTGTCGTTCACTTGATTGGGTGGCTCTATTAAAATAATATTTTGTATGCTTGCGGCCTGAAATTCCATTTAAAACGAATTCCTGCATGCCATCATCAACGAGAGTGCGTCTCCAAGTGGATACTTCTTGTTTGGCCCATCATGAAATAACTTCAAAAATATGAACAACCAAAAAGCCAAGTTTGTGCGCAATCGAAGAGGCTGTTAATGATCGCTTTGCGTGTGCGTGTTTTTTTCTTCGCCTCCTCGCCGCTCTTCTCGTTTCACGTTTGCATTTGCATTATTTTATTTCGGCTTAAAATGTTCTTGTAAATTTTTATAAATATTTAATGTGCGACACCAAAGTACAGTGAGAACAATGCGGCGTGAATTTACGAAAGTAACAGGGAAATGGTGCTAAAATTTTTTGCATTAACGATTTTTGATGTGCCGCCCTTTTTTTACCACATTTATATGGTAAATTAGTACCACCCATGATTCAAGACGTTCAACAGTTGATTTACTAAAGGCTGGCTACTTTTAATGTAAATGCAGTTAATAGGGAGAGTAATTTTAGAGCTTTAGTTCCAAATAGTTTACACTCAAAAATTAGAGCACTTCTTTTGCTTAATTGGCCATAACAACCCTGTTGTTTCTCACCCTGTTTAGAACACTAGTACCGTGAGAGATAAGAGAAAAAATCGTATGCTTTGCTTTTCGACATGCCCAGTTGCCTATCAGATTATTTAAAGTCCCAGTGGTCTGTGAAAAGAAACTTGACAATAAAGGAAGCCAGAGAGTTGGAAATAGAAATTGAATAGCGAGCGATAGATGAAGATTGTCTTCTTTAAACTATACTATTGTATGTAATGCTTTGACGCAATAATGAACCTATTTTAATAATTTTCCTTTGAAACAACACATTTGCGCTATAAAAGACACTGGCATGCTTACTTTTGGGATTACTTAAACAGAAATATGTTTTTTAGAATTAAGTTTTCGTAAAACCACTACCAAGACCAAGCATATTATAATACTATGATACAATAAATGTAAGCCGGGCAATGCTGGGTGAAATAGCTAGTATTTAATAACTTAAGAAATCGATAAAAAAATATAGAGGTAGTAGGTTATGCTCTAAAAAATGTTATTAAATTTAGCACAGAAACTAGCGCAAAGAGAGGGGCATAGGAAGCTACTGTTCGGTACTCTTCGAGCATTTCGGTTTGGTTCTATTTGGAGCCAGGTATCAGTCGAGAATAAGAACTGCATTAAAAGATAAGACAAAATCCTGTTTCAATAGTTCAACTAGCCCCATGGTATATTATTTATGATATAGCAATAGATCTTTTAGAGAGACAGACTAATTGTTGCAGGTACTTGGTAGCGTAGTGAGCAGCATGCTGCGCTAACTAACAACCTAATGGTAAATGGTTCGAGTACTAGTCATGACAAATTTAGTGTCTTCAATTCCCGACAAGCCGCCCTACAACGCAGGCTAACACAGCATGGTACTTAGGGTATAATTTGCTGTGTTAAGGCCAAGGCCAAGGCAACCATGGCAGTTACTGTAGCGGTCACCTCAGACCAATCTTATACAGAAAATCCTAACTCTCTTCATACATTTAATGTGGTCGTATTTATCCTTTGTAGCTATATTTTAGTACCCTATTTGATCGCATCTTGGCTCTGGCATTTTTTTTTTACCGCTTTTGACCAACTGTTGTTGTCCAGTTCACAAAATTTTCGCCAACACTGTTCCCAATCTGAGTAGTCTGTTTCACGTGCCCAGAGTCATAACTCCTCATCGGCGATCGACCATCACAAAAACCTCAATCGAAGATGATAATTTTTTGCACGAGTCTAACCGGAAATGTGCGTTCATTACGGCACTTTGGGCTTAAAGCGTGTTGTCTAAAGCTGCGTTTTGCTCATTATTTGTTGCGTTGTGATTTTGAAAAATATTTTGAGGTTTCAATGTTTTTGTTCGGTCGGCTTTGGCTTTTAGCAAAACTTAACACGAAAAACGAACAACGAACAACGAAAAGTCGACAATGTTGGTGGCGGCAGTGGCGGAGTTGGTCGATGTGGCCCGGCTGGCCTGGCCGGCCTGGCCTGGCCGTAGTAAGAGAAAGAGAAAGAAAATCATTTAGACGAGTTGCACGCCGCTCATTAAATTAAATGAGCCATCAGCACGCAATTTATTTTAGTATTTTTAAGTTAGTTTTTCACTCTTCCTCTTCTGCTTCTTATTCGCCTGCGTCTGCTGCGACTTCTTTCGATACAAGAAACTTTCGTGTTGGTCGCTCGCGTCAGTGGCATAGGATGAACCAATGGATGAAGCAAAGTAGCAGAGGAAGAGGCCCAACTAGAAGACGAAGTCCAAAGTAGGAGAAACAACAAAAACGCTTAAATTTTGTTGTAATTTTACGCAAACACGTATCGAAGTTAATAGAAATGACGACGTGTGTGTGCCACTGAGTGAGTGAGTCAGTGAGTGTGAAAGCGGGTGAGGTCGTCGAACACCCGCACGCATTTTGTTCGTTGCTGCTGCTGTGCGTGCACAAAGAGTTTTAAACAACAACGACAACAATAACAACAACAAATTATAAACTGTAGAGGCAGAAGAAGAAGAATACTAGCGGCGAAAAAGATACTTTTAAAGAATTCCAACGCGAGTAGTCAATTTAATTAAATAGAATTTCCGCCTTTGAAACACAAACGTCGTCGCAGTCGTTGCAAACGTGGCGGCGTTCTCGTTGTGCCGGCAGCAGCAACAGCAGCAGCAGCAGCTGAAGGAGTAGAAAAAGTAGCCCCCTTTGTGCGCCGCCGCTGCATTTCATTAAAATTGTTAATTTCTTTGCATTTAAATTGAATTAATATTAAAATAACTACTACAACAACAATAAAGACAATAATAATAATAAAAACAGCAACAACAGTCAACATTTACAAATTTAAAAGAAAAACGATTTTCTATGCATGCGCTTCACTCAAAGGAAGAGCATTTTAACTTTGTCAGGCTGTTTGTAATGAAAGAAAGAAATGAAATAAAAAGAAATCAATGAGCTGCGCTGTGCTGTGGGTGCTGAGACGCTGAGCTGACGAAACAAGACGAATTTAGTTATGTCTAAAGTCGCACAAGTAAATCCGGCATTCTAACTGCTGCGCCCGCATCATTGCCTGAGTGCACCCACATATTAACTAATTAATTAATCATTTGTTGAGAACGAAACAAAAATCAAATTCAATCAAATTAGAAAAAGTATTTGTTCATATATAAATACTACTAAAACTCTGAAACAGACAATTACCTTAAAAAGAGAGACATTAAAGAATTAACAAGTTTGGAAGTTGTTTTGTTGGCTCCAAGAGTTAACAATGTATCTGAAATTCATTCACAAACTATTAAAAATATATAATACAAGTATAGTTCTGGTCTGTTTGTTCTACAGGCAATCAGTGAACTTAGAAACTAACATTCCGCTTATAGCTCTAGTCTGCCCTACAGGCAATCAGTGAGCTTAGTAAATAATGTAATAGAAGGACACCATTTGAGTTGCTCAGAAAAAAGTCTTTCACATTTCTTGCCATATCCTTAGTAAATAACAGCGTGCCAAAGTTTGTGTTACAATTAGAAGATATAGACACTTTTAATTGCTTGCATTGATAGCATCTTGTAGCTTCATAAACTTTCATGGTTCAACGTACTCCTATATTATTTAAAACATCTGTTTTATTTTTAATACAGTCAAAAAGAACTTCGCTATATGGCAAATTCGTTATACAGCAATGAGTGTACTTGAAATGCTTTGTATCATTTCGTAATTGGGAAAGCTTCGTTGTATAGAAGTGAGTTTGTTATAGGGTGACTTCGACTGTATCAGGCTGAGTAAAATGAAATACGTTATTTTTTAGTTGGTCATTTATAGTATGACATATTTATATCCTCGGGCCAATATATATTCCTATTTCTGGTAGAGAGTTCAGCCCCTGTACATTATGTCGCTGGTAGGCATTTGAATGAATTAAATATAGGTCTTCATAGCTGCAAAAGAGAGATAGAGTCTTTCTGTTCCGCGTCTTTCTGTACTTTCTTACAATAGTTCCGCACATAACCATGAGCGATTGTTTATTAATAAGTTAAAATTTAAGCGATCTATTTCCTTATAAACTCTACTCATTCAACTGACTATTAACTTAATTGTTTTATATTATTGGATCACATAATTACGTTCAAATCTCCTTGTTGTTCATATTAGGTGCTTGCATGAATTGTGGTCAGTGAACTCAAAATGTCAAAATGTTCAAATAATATACTCCAAAAAATCCTGAAACCAATTTTCTTCTCCTTCTGTCATTCCATAGTACCTGTCAAGCACAAGACCTTAACTTTTTAAATACCCCGTCCTTACAGCAGTTGTTGTGCTTCAACTAAGTGCACCAATTTTGCGCTTCATATTGCTCTTTTCCATTCTTATAAGTAGTCTAGCACAATTTCCCTCAAGTTCATCCTGCATTTGTTGTTGCACACTGTTATTTTTGATTCTACAATATAATATATACTCCATGTAGAGTACCAAAATTTTATTTAAGCCAACAACTGATTTTTGATGCTTCTTCAGTTGAACAACCGTAGAATGTTAGTCTTTCAGTCGAAACCTTCAACTTTTTTTCTTTTTGCTTCTTTGTTGCTATTCAAAAATTAGTCTCGCTTGCTCGAAAATCGGTGCTTTGAAAATTTGTTGTTTTTTTTTGGTTTTGTTTTTGTTTAGTTGATTTTTTGTTTAATGTCTGCTTAAAATGGGTTTCTCGTGATTTTTTAAATTTAATAATAATAATTTTGAACAAAAATCTAATAAGCAAAACACGAAAAAAAAAACAACTAAATGAAGCAGTCGTAAGAAATGCCGACGACTGACGTCATTTGTTGTTTATTTTTAATTTATTAAAATTTCGCGCATTTTTAAACGAATTTTTTCCTAATTTCTTTTATTTAAAATTATTTAATTTATTTATTTATTTTTTAATATATAATTCATAACTTGTTTTTGGTCGACTCGTCCCATTTCTATGCTCATTTCCAGAACTAATCACACATTTCTGCGGCAATTTAGTATTTGTTTTCCGTTATAAATTCTTCGATTTCAGTTTAATGCAGCATTAAGAGTGCTTTGACTGCGTTGGAACGCCTCAAATATTGTCGTGTCGAATTTTTCGAAAATTACTCAATTTATTTTTAGTCGGCTCTTGGCGTTTTGGCCAACGTCTGAATCGCAGCCGCAAGAAACAACAGCAGAACACGCAAGCGAAATTAATTGCCTGACACCAAATAAAAAATAGACAAATAATAAGAACAACAACGAAATATTTTTGTAACATTTTTTTGGGTGTGCAACACGCGTTCGTTGTCGATTTCAATGCGTTACGATTCGATTCCAGTCGATTTGAGTTGAACTCGAGTTCGAGATGAGTTGAAGGAGGCAACTCCTTCGTTTTTCTTAATTAATCGCGAGCAAAAAAAAAAAAAAAATTAAAATCGACACACCAAAAACACACAATAAACAATTAATTTTGATTATTGTAGTTTAGACGAAGTGATAGGCGTGGCAGTAACACTTAGAAGTAGCAACATTGGCACACAAAGTAAAGTGAGTGACCACAAAATTTATCGTATGCGATATTTCGAGCAAAAGCATGACGAGTGGGAGGAGGATGACGTTGACTTTGAATGCGACTGCGACAAGCTGTTGCGCATTTCCACACATACGCAAACACCAGACACAAAAGCTAAAACCAATGGATGTAGCGACAGTTGGCTAGTGGAACAGTTGCACAAAAATAAAAAAAAATTAAAATAAAGGGAACAGTCAAATCGCATGAGGGAGAGAGATAAAAATTTAGTTTTAGGCACTAAAATGCAAATTCAGCAAATGGACACACACACACACACACAAACGCGAAAAAAAACAAAAAGAGAAACACTAAAATTGAGTGTAAAGGCGCACAATTCGGCAACAGGAACAACAACAACGAAGATAACAAAAACAATTTCCAGCTGCTGCTGTGCTTGCATTACAGTCATAAATGCGTGTGTTAGTTTGCACTGCATCTGCACTAAAACTCACACACACACGCACACAAACATTTTGCATACCGAAGTTCGTATTCATTTAACGGCAGTGGCACAGGCACACATGTCAAGGTGTTTGGTTAGCGGACACAGGCAAGTCGAAAAATGCAACAATAACAACAACAACAAGCAAGGCGGCCATTGTCAAAATAATTTTTGGCGTTTTATTTAGCATAAGCCAGAGCGAAAGCAGTAGAAGAAGAAGCAGAAGAAGAGCAAGAACAGTAGAGCTAGTCAGCTAGTTTAGCTTAGTGTGTGATGAGTAAGTGTAAAGAGAAGAAGCTTAATGGGTGCATGGTGGATATGGAGTGCGTTCGGTAAGTAGTCCAAGGTGTGTAGTGAGATTCAGGTGGTATGAAGTGCAGGTGGGTGTTTTGTTTTTGTGTGTGGCTGTTCACAAAAAGTGCTGGAGAATTTGCTATTGTTGCACTCTTCTTACAATCACACTCTATTGAGTTTTGTAGCATGTAGTTTTGTTTTCAGCATGTGGCCGGCCTATGCAGTTGTCGGCCGACAATAATAACAATAATAACAACAACAAAAACGACAAAAATGTGTTTGGTCATGCTCACTGTTGCTGGAACTGCTGCGATGTGTTTGTTGTTTTTGTTTTGGTTTTTAGTACTGTTGCTCCTCGGTCATAATTCTTCTTGCACAACAACTGT
Source organism: Cacoxenus indagator (assembly GCA_035041755.1). Classification (NCBI taxonomy): domain Eukaryota; kingdom Metazoa; phylum Arthropoda; class Insecta; order Diptera; family Drosophilidae; genus Cacoxenus; species Cacoxenus indagator. Next base: position 1,344,484 of record JAWNKX010000379.1, read on the forward strand.
TTGCCTCTCTTCCTCAAACTGTCACAAGCTGCAACACACCTCTCTCACCATTTTGCGCCCACTTTTCAGTGTGGTGCAAACATTTCAAGTTCACAGGGTATTTCTAAAATATTTTTTTTGCTGTTTTGTTTTTGGTCTAAACAACCACAACAACGAAAACAGACGCATCCTTTTTGCTGCAGTTCAGACAATTTTGTCTATTTTTCGACCTTACTACCTCTTTCATTATCTTTGTCTGTCTGACCATATGTTAATTTTTGTCAACTGATGAAAGTGATTATTTGAATTATTGCCTACGTCTGTGTGTGCCGCAACATTTATTGCAGATACATTTGTATCTTTTGTAGAATTTAATGTTTAAAACTTTGTTTTGCCCAACGTTTTTCTTTGGAAAAATGAGTATATGCCCAGGCAGCGTATTTAGACATAAATCGCGTGTACTTTCGCATTATTAAAATAAGTAAAAAGCGCGATTTTTATTGTTGTTGTTTTTGTTTTTGCTGTTGTTGTTACGAGAGACTTTTTAGAATTGTTTTTGTTGGTTTGGACGACTTTAACTTAATGTCATTTGAGCACGATAATATTACCAAATACACACACACACACACATCATACACACACACACACACACAGAAAAAGTCGTGCCCTCTCTGTGTGCTCGTGTTTGTGTGTATCTCAGCATTTAACTTGTCTTGTTTGTTATGTTGCTGAGTTCTAGTGGAGCCGGGGTGGCCGGGGCGATAACTCACTGGCGCGTCATCGTAAATTTTTGAAGGATTTTTGCTTTTGAACTTGTCAAAATCAGAACTTCCTTGTTGTTGTCGTGTTGGTCGTGAGCGCGCGCGCTTTCGCTTCCTGTAAAGCTCGATAGTCGACAACAAACAACGTAAACAACAACAGCAACAACAACAACAAAACATTACATAGGCATTTATGTATCTACAGTCATGTTGCCTTTTTATTTATTTACTGTTGTGCGTTTATTGATCCACATTGAAGGCGCTTTTACGTCGTGTCGATGGGTGACTAAGGCGATTTTTTTTGGCTTTTTTTTGACTCATATCCTTTTTAGTTTGGCCTGACACTGACAGCACCCACAAAGAAAAAAAAACCAACAACAACAACAAAGATGGCGACACTAATCTTTCTGGTTTAAGTTTGTTATGATTATAATATTTGTAGCTAAGCGTTCATGTATCTGTAGCTCATATCGACTACTGCTTTTTCTGAAAAGGTCAAAACAGCTAAACGCCAAAAACCAACAGTCGCATAAAACTTGTTTTCAACGCTTTGTTGCTGCCAAGAACGTATTTAAATGAATTTTTGTAAGTCAAGTTTGGTAAAAACATACAAAAAAAAAGATACAAAAAACCTTTAACAAAAAGACCAAAAAATTCGGTTCACTACGCTCACCGCTGCCAAAACCGCCATTCGATGATCATCATCAATCAAATATGAACGCGCCAAGCCAAAATGAAAAATTTGTATCTTTCCCAATTTTGTTGAGTATCTTTTAGTCATTTTTGGCTACAAACATTTTTTTTAGAGTTTTCTTTAAGTGATTTTGCTGGTTTCAAATAGAAGTTTTCCCCCCCTTTTTTTGAAATTGTGTTAACGAATTCCCACATTAATTGACAATGACAACAAATTTTGTAGAGCAATTTTACCGTTAACATTATCGCTTGCCATGAATTACTTTTTTGCAATTCGTAGTGCCTCGAAACCAAAGCGCAGAGTCCTAAACTCAACTAAAGCGATACATGTTGAATCGACTCCAATCGACTCAACTCGACTCGACTCGCTTTGAGTTCACTTGTGTTGCCTTCACTCGTTACAGTTTGGGGTCTTTGCTTATTGTTGTTATTGCTGTTGTTTTTGTTGTCTACCATTTGGGAGTTTAATCTGAGTTACCTTAGACCAGTTAGTAGACACCAACACTGAAATTAGCATAACAACTTTATAGTTTAACTGCTTGTTGTATCTGCAAGTAGTATCTGCAAGTGTGTATCTAAACGCTGCACAAGACGGCGATGACGATGACGACGACACAAGTCTTATGTCGAGTCATTTGAGCATTGAATTCAGCTGAAAACTTGGCCAATTCTTTACAACTCTTTACAAAAAAAAAAAAAAAAAAGACGAAAAAGAGCAGAGAAAAATCGCTTAAGCCTTACATGAGATACTTGGAACGACTGAGATACTTTGACTGAATGCGCCCACAACTCGCCGCCGTCGTCGTCATCGTCGTGGTTCACTTCATTTCATTCAATTCGTCTTCTTGAGTCATTCGCTCGTTCACTCGTTCATACGTTCACTTTAATCTCGTTTATTGTATCTGGAGGACATTTCGCTATGCAACGATTTTTAAATGCGCGCCAAAGCCAAAGTCAACAACAACAGCAATAAAAACAAACACAACAACAAGAATAATGATAATGATTGCAATGATGATGATGGCGACCCCTCAGCCTTTTTTCTGCATACTGACTGTAATGGCTGCAGCTACATTTTTCCTCTTCTTCTTCTGCTTTGTACGCTCGTCTTTGCTTCTATTTCGTTTATTTACTTTTTCTACTTTTTTTTATTTTTATTGTTGTGCATTGTTGCAGGTGGCATTCAAGCAACAAGAATTGTCTCAGTGACATTAAATATAAAATTTAACTTGTTTCCTGTTGTTGCTGCACCTTTTGCGTTGTTGTCAAAGTCGTTGCCATTTTTATCGCATGCGATACGCATTTTTCTTCAGCACATACGAAAAAGCAGCATACGAAAAATTATGAAAAGCTGCAGGTGCACTGCGTCTTCAAAGCCTCTGCCGCAGTCGACGTTGATTTTAATCAAACCACAGTTGACAACGGCGCTGCATTTGTGCTTGACAACAAAACAGAACAGAAAAAAAAGAGACCAAACCACACCAAATCTAACAACAACAAAACGTAAGAAAAAACATCCTTCCTTCGTCGCTTACTCTCAATTTTGCTGCTCGGCTTTGAGTTCGTCATTGACTACGACTTCGACTAATCTCATCTAAATTCGTCTCATCCGAACCCATTTCATATCATCTCATCTCACATCTCGCTTTGTCATTTGTTGCTCGTTGCTGTTGATTGTGCTGCTGTCAAGCTGACATTTACACCAGCAGCCGTCAATTGTACTCATTTGTGTCACATTGTTGTGTTGTGTTGTGTTGTGCTTGAGATCTGCTCCTCTCCGCACCGAAAACACTAGAGCTACACGCAAACGTTGCTCTTACACTTGTTGTGCCTCTCTTCAACTTGATCATAGCTTGTTCGTTTTTTATTTTTCTTCGTTTGCTGATTTTACGTCGTTGATAAGCACAGCTTTGTCATTGTCTTTATTGTTGTTGTTGTTGTCCTCTCTTATTAAAACGTTTTCGGTGCGCCGTCTCCATCCAATACAAAATTATGCAGTGTGAAATGCTTTGCTGCCGTTGAGATTCTCTTGGGTACAACTGTGTGCTGATACAACTGTGATTATGTGCTGCACTGCACACACCTGCGTTGCACTTCTCTACTCATTTGCTTTATGTGTTGCTGTAAAACGACTTGACTAATGATAAAAATCAGCTGAGAATCAAAAAATTTCTGCAGCGACTTCCGCTGTTGCTGCTTCTTGCTTCGCACGCATATAACATTTTTATGACATTGTTATACTTTTCACATTGTGCATAGTATTACAGTTTGTATATCATGAAGTTTATAACACGGTAAAGGAGACAATATAAAGTGTACATGTACGTATGTATATATGTGGTTTTTCTTTCGCATCTCGACGAGCCGAGCTGATGTCCGTTTATTGTTTTTATTAGAAAAACTTTTTAGTTTGTTTACCTATCGAGCTGAACTTTGGAGCAATGTCCATAAGTCTATTCATATAAACTCATGAATAACCTAGAAGAAGGAAAATAGCACTCGAATAGCGGCATTAGAAGTGTAAAACGACCAAATATAGGAATAACGGGACATATACTCTTCGGCTGAACACAAATAACGCGGAACGCGAACCGATGCCTTGATGTTTCCAAACGACACTGTTTGGCTGCCTTGCGATCTTCTCTTCAGCAACTTCGGAGCCGAATGCAAAAGCACTGGAAGAACTTTCCCGGTGCGTGCACTCTCTCTATCGCTCACTGAGAGTGCAGGTGAGTCTGTAAGAGCAGGCGTCTGTTTAGGATTGTCAGGGTCTGTCATCATCAAAGAAATCCTCACTAGATGAAACACACATACATACATACAAGTATGTGTGCCTTCATTGAAAGCAATCACCATGACATTGTTCGGTGTGAAGAGTATTACAACTGCCACATAGCCGAAATTAACGTTTATTTCTTGTTTTGCCTTTGCTTGAACTGTATAACTGTTTTTGTCATTGCGGAGCGTCAAATTAAAAAATGGGCTTTTTACAAAACTTCACTTCACATTTGAAGATCGAATTGCCTGATAACACACAAACAAACACACACACAACAACAACACAAGTGACTTTGGCTTTGACAGTTAATTTGTTTTGCTGTTGTTGTTGTCATTGTTGTTGGCGCTTAATTAATATGCAAAAAACGTTTAAAGACAAATACCAAAAAAGAAGCATTTAAGCGTTGTTCTTTTAACTCCACACAAGGTCGACTTTGACGTTCATTGTTATTGTTGTTGCTTTTATGAGCACCCAAAAATCACTTAATTTTATTGTTGTATCTTCTACCATTTTTTCATGGGAACAAAATTTGTTGGAATATTTTCGCGTACGCAAATTGTGAGTGGGCGAAAAAAAAGCAAAAGAACTTTGTGCACTTTGAAATTGTATCTCATACCAAAGGATCTCAAACTAATACACGTTCTTCTTTACAATCTTATTGCAGTATGACGATGGCCTGCATGGCTATGGCATGGACTCTGGTGCGGCAGCGGCCGCAATGTACGATCCACATGTCGGCCATCGGCCGCCCGGGCTGCAAGGGTTGCCCTCGCATCACAGCCCACACATGACACACGCCGCGGCGGCGGCGGCCACAGTCGGCATGCATGGTTATCACACCGGCGCCGGCGGTCACGGCACACCTAGTCATGTCTCACCGGTTGCCAATCATCTGATGGGCGCCATACCCGAAGTACACAAACGTGATAAGGATGCGATCTATGAGTGAGTATATCTAAGCAAGTTGCATTTGTTGAATCTGTGTATGATGGAAGGAGCATAATATAGAGAATTTCAATAAGATACATTCAAAGTCAACCAAATTGGTTGAAGTCAAGGAAGAAAAGAAGATGGAATATTATAAGATATATAATCTGAACATGTACTATGTATCTAAATATATACTACACTCACCCGAATGTTAAGCCAACGAAATGAATTATATATAACAAATAAGAACAAAATTGATGTGCGGCATTATAAGATCTAGTATCTGCTACGTGATTTTTGTATTGTATAAAGTATCTTGGGCATCTGGGATGCACGCTTACATTTCAAATGGAAACAAACTCAAGTTAGCATAGTTAAATCATAGGGCATAACAGTGGTTTACCCTTAAGTATGCCCGCAAAAAGTATCTGAGGTGAGCACAAAATTAATACTTACTTAAAAAAGTAAACAGCATGATTTGATTTTGTACCTCTATGATAGTTTTGGTTGTCTGCACTCAAAGATACTGTATCTAAGTACGTGATATATAAGTATCTGAAGCTAATTATAGCCACAAATGGTCCCAAAAAAAACAAAGAAAGCTGAAAATTGTAGCATCAAATCGAAGTCAATCATTTCTTATTCATAAACTTTTCGCATATCTCATTAGCAGAGCATAAGATACAAAGTATCTCAAAAGTAGAAAACACAAATCAAATACAACAAAAAACTATATTCAGCCGAAAATCGACGTAAATCATTCAAAGTTCGACTGCTACGCCACTTCCTTCAATTTTAGTATGGGCGTGGTAAGCGGCCAAACAACAAAATTATAGCTTAGCTTATTGAACATTTAGCAGCGACTCTTGATTAGGGATTGTCCTTTGGGACTTGTTTTTATTGCTTTATTGTTGTTGAGGACGCCTCCTTTTTTTCGTGTCGAGGACTCACTCATCTGGCAGTTTAAGTTCTCGTTGCAGGTTCGCGTGCTCAGAGCATTAGAAGAGGTGCTAATTTGTCGAGTTTGTGGTCCGGAATTTTAATTCTCCGCCAAAAGAACGCAACGCAGACAACGGCCGGCGTGTGTCACTTTCACCTGTGCAGCTTCGTAAAGTATCTTTTGCCATTTGCCTTGTATGAGTTGCGTGTTGCAACAAACGAAATGAAGTGAAATGAAGTGAAATGATGAAAACGAAAAATATGCGTGGCAATCATCATCATTATTATCATTGAGTAGCAACAACAAAAAGAGTAATCGCAGAGTATCGCTTAGCTGATTCGTGCAACACATGCGGCCGTAGACACAACTTCTACAACTGACAAATCAAATTGACCGCGTGTCTTTCAGCTGCGTTTTCAATTTGTTTGTTAACCTTCTTCTGCTACCTTTTTCATCCTTTTTTTGTATCTTTTGCTAATTTTTTTTCTTGCGTCCCCACTCGTTTTATATTTAATAAGCAAATATTTGACTGCTGTCCTTGCTACGTTTTTCGTGTTTGTAGCTGCTGAGTTTCATGAATGAACGTTGACACTGCAGTCAGTCAATTTGATGATGATTATGCTGATGCCGATGATGATGTTGCTGGACTTGCGTGTCTTTTCGTCAATCCAACAGCTGACAGTCGCGCACGTTGCACAAACAAATTGATAAACACACATCATAATTGGTCATGTCGTCTATCAATGCGACACGATTCGAATTGCATCCTTTTTAGCTTGCTTCCTCTGCTGTATCTTTTTATGACGGCTTCATTAGCACTTCAAATGCAGCAGCAACAGTCGCCGTCGCAGTCGCACCTGTTCGATTCACACCTTTTGCATGCCATAAATTTCACTTGCTTAAGCGCAATTAACACTTTGCACAATTTGTATCTGGTATCTTGTATCTGCTGCAGTTGAAATTGTGTAAAGCAAGCTTTTTGCACTAAGCAGACGAACGTAAAAATGTCATAAAATGAATGAGCAACTGTTTTTTTTCTTCGATTATCCTTTTTATAACTTTTTGTCAGCCATTGCATTTAGCACCTTTTGCAACACAAATTGCTCAGTTTTCGTTACTTTTGTTATTATTGTTGTTGTCGGCACATTTCAGGCTCAGGCTTAGTCTGAAGTGGTAGCAAAAAGGACAAATGCAATGAGTCCTGCGTAGTCCATAAAACTGTCCATCAAATGCGCTGACACAGCACGAAGTAGCTGAGCAAGTGGCTAAAGAAACGCTGCGTCATTCGCCGGTATACTTATGCTTCTTCTTCTCCTTCGTTCCTACTTTTTCCATTTTTTTTCAATTTTTTATATTTTTTTGTGGAATGTCCTGCGAATGTGCGCTCTCAAGCGTAAAATGCGAGGGGCTCAAGTTGAAATTTTTTTTTTTTTGATTAAATTTTGCTTTCATTAATAGTTGTTAAGCGTGCGCGCACACCCCCTCAATTTGAGTGTGTGTCCTTTTTTTAACCAGGTTCACTTTTTTATGGCGCGCCACGCCAAAACGACCAATTCTAATGACTGAATTAATTTTGTTTCGTTGCCGCCCTTTCCTTTTTTCGTTGCCATTTGAAATTTGTTTCTTGTATCCTTTTGTGTGTGCAGAGGGACGTACTCTGCGTGTTATCCTAATTTTAGTTTCAGGTGCAATTTGTATCTCAAAAAAGCGTGAAGTATCCTTTAATTGAAAAAGTATAGGACAAGGTCTAAAACTGCCACTTGGTATGAGAGGGATAGAGAGAAAGACAGAATGACATGACTAATCCGTCAATTCGTTGAAGGCAAAACTATGAACAAAAACGACAAGGCAGCGTAGGAAGTTGAAGAGGAAGACAACGAAATGAGTTTGGTCATTTTTCGTTTTTCGGACTTGGCTTTGTTTGGCTGGTCTTCTACAACTGCGCTTCTCCTTTAATGTTTCTTTGCTAATTTTTTGTTTTCTTTTTTTGTTTTTGAGGATTATTGAAATTTGTGTGTGCGGTGCTCAATGAGCGTCGAAAAGAACAGCTTTGCTTGCGACAATAACAACGAAAAATGTGGCAGACAAAGCAGCTGCCTATGTTCATTGTATGGCGCACTCACTCACGCACAGCATGACGCAGCCAAAAATACTGCAATTTAAAAGAAATGTTTTCCTCAAAACCAGTTGAAGAAAGCAAAAGAATTCTTTTTTTTTCAGAACTCATTGCAGTTTATTTTGTCATTTACATACATACATACACATTTCATATTGGTTTATAATACGATGCCCAACAACAGCAACAACAAAGCAACAAGAAAATTGGCGTTTTGCTTGCTTTAATTGCACTCGCTGCACTGTCACTGTAAATGTTGTGGAGCAAGAAAAATTAGGCGTCGTCAACGCTCAATTGTCAATTGTGCCATTTAGCGCAGGCGACAAATTCAAAGAAAGGCAATGAGTACAAAGAAATTAAAAAAAAAACAAACAGCAAAATTAAAATAAAAAGAAAGAGTGACTACTCTCTCTTCATTATGCCTGCACTAACTCGCTTAGTGATCTTTGCAGCTGCAAAGCAGCATGTAACGTAATGCATGACACACACATAAAGCAAATTTCACCTTTTTTTCAATTGCGTTTGGTGTGTGGTATTTTGTCATGCACCCACTCCTATGCGCATACTTACCCACAGACACACTCTAATATTTACTTATAGACTTTGGTGCCGATCATAAAGCAATGCAAATTCATGTAAATGAGTGAGGCAGCAAATCTTGCTTCGTGTAATCTTGCTTCGTATGTAAAGTGACCGCTCACACACTCACATTTTCCACTAATGAAGTCGCGACGTTTTTAGCTTATTAATTAATCGTTAACAGTCGCTCATTTACACTGCTTGGTGACCTAACTAAATTTTGATGGTTCGGCAATTCCAAGGCTTCGTCGGAAAACTTCGTATTCTTCGCGCTCTCTCACTTAGTATTCCAGGGTGCAAACATTACTCTACCGTCAAGGCTACGATTTTTAGTTGTGGTGTTAGTGAGCAGGCCTAATAAGTCCCTATATAATTTGAGCTCAGTCAATAGATTAGTTTGCATACACCAGCTGCTTCTTGCGGTGCACTACTCCATGTTTAGCGATTTTTGTTTTTCTAATTTAACAGGGACTCAAACCCACCACAGCGTGGTAAGTTTACCTGGTATTACCGGATGAATATCGTTTTGACTTATGTCTAATGTGTGACAACTGAGTTATGAGCCATTGATTGACTCGATAGTTGTTCTTGTATGTTTAACTGTTACACACTAATTGTTAATCTCTTTTAAAACTCTCTATCTATTTCTCTAATTGCAGACATCCACTATTCCCGCTATTGGCGCTGATATTCGAAAAGTGCGAATTGGCCACGTGCACGCCGCGAGAACCGGGCGTGCAAGGTGGTGATGTCTGTTCGTCAGAATCCTTTAACGAAGACATTGCAATGTTCAGTAAACAGGTACGTAAAGAGAAGAAAAATAAAATAAAATGAATTTAAAAAAAAAAGAAAACACCAACACAGTTAATGCAAAACATGTGGCTGCGTTCAGTGTGCAGCATTTGATGGATTAGCGAAAGAGATATTCGTTATAAGACAGTGTACAAGAGGCAAAGAGACAGAGGCGGATGTGCAGAACAGCCGCGATCCACTTGAGTGGTAATTGGAGCTGATTTTCTTCTTCTTACCAAACATATGTGACACAGGACAGGCGGCGCAATACAACAACAACAACGATCAAATTTCGTGTTCGACGCGGCGCGCCTCTATCTCTCTCGCACTCACACAAAGGCATGCTTAGCTTCAATTCAATGTGTCTCAAGTGGGCGCAGCAGCACTTAATTATGTCGCAGTGTAGCTGCGTTGTTGTTTTTAATTTTTATTATTTTTTGTACTTCATTTGTTTAAATCACTCGCCTTAAACAGATGTGAAAAATGTGCTGCTCATCAAGTGCCGCGTTGCGATTTCAATTGAGAGCAGTCAAAAATATATAAAAATATAACAAAAACAACAACAACAAACAACAAAAAAGAAAGGCTGAAATAATAAAATAAATGACACAAGTTGCCACTTCCTTTCGGTCTAAGAAATAAAAATTAAGAATTAAAAAAAAAAGTTTTAAAAATCATTAAAATTGTTGCAACATTTTTGTTGACTACATAAAAACCGCATGTGAACGCTTGCCACATTTGACATTTGAATAATTTACGATGTTTTAACATCAAAATTATATGTTCGCGCAACAACGCCAAAGTTGAGATTCTTGTCATATTCGACTCATTCACTCGCCACTAGGCGCAGCTACACACTCACAGACACAGATACGCCGATACTTCACTCAGTGATATATTCATCACTTCGGCAAGTGTATGGCTGACGCCGACGATGCTGCTGATGATGGTGATGATGATTCACTGTTTGCCGGCGTCTGTGACAGTAGTTTTGCACATCCTGCCACAAAAGCAGACGCATCAACAGTTGCAGTTGTTGTCTGTCGCACCGAAAAATGTATCTGCTATTTTTAATGCCCGTTGACTTTTTAAGAACGCGCGAGATCGCATTAAAAACACCATCAACGCAGGCACCTTATCACACATTATGGCTCCATCAACTCAACTCAACTCAACTCAACTCAACTCAACTGAACTGAACTCATCTCTCGCGCGACATTTTTTCGGCGCGCCAACTGCCCCAAACGCAAGTCGCAATCGCCAATCGCACACTTCGTCCCGCCAACACGCTGCTGCGCTGCGGTTGTTCGTGCAACAATTTTTGCTGCATGCAGCAGCACAGCGGAAAACAGTTGAAATCATAAAAATGATGTTTTTATTTATGGTCCATTTGGAATTTTGACAGGCCTGCCATGGGTAATAAAATGAGCAAGATGCTGCTGCATCTAGATACGCGCGAGCGCGTGTAACTTTCGTTGTTGTCGTTGTCGTTTGCTGGCTATGGTATGCGTTGCTTTAATGATTTGGCGAGATTTTGATGAACTTTTGTCAAATTGACAATGAAATGCTGAACAATAAGACGCCGAAAAAAATACATTTGTATCTGTATCGTTGCAAGCAAATTGCGGCAAGTGTGTCGTGCGCAAAAGTTAAGTATTAATTTGCGCTACAAAATAAAAACAAAAGAAAAAAATAACTCCGCGCCCAACTCAAATTTAGAAAGTATCTTTTTTTTTTTGCTTAGTCATTTGTCGTCGTCAACGTCGCGCTCTTTTTGACAAAAATAACTCAAAAATGTCATTCGCCCATCGAATTTTAACAAACGAGCACGTTGCGTCGACCAAAGTGGCAAGCAACACCTACAACAACAAAAACAACGCTGGCAACATGTTGTGGCAGCGAAACGAAAAGTATCTTTTTCTTGCATTTTTTTAAAATTGTTTTTTTTTTTTAATTTGTTATTTTATTTTTATTGCAACAGTTTTAGTGCACTTCATGCTGCGCTCCGTGCCTACTTGATGTTGGCAGCTGTGTGGTAGCGTGTGTGCATAGTCGACTTGGTGTTAGCACTGCTAATGATGCAGCTAAGGAAACGCTTTATAATTTCTCTTTAAAAAATAAATTTAAAAAAAAAAACAGTTTTTGATTCAAAACGAAAAATGAGGGTCTGTTGTATGCTATAGATACATTTGTATCTGTTGATGATGTTACTGACACAAGAAATCAAAAAAGCATATGAATCAGAAAAAAACATTTCAGACAAACAAAGCAAGTCACTTATGAACTTTAAGCGTTGTAGAAGAGTGTGGCGCGGCGCGTTTTAAAAAGTATCTTTTTTAATGAAAACTGCCAAAAAATTAAATGTTTTGTGAAACGAAGTGCGAGTCTCTGTTTTTTTTTTATATTTATTTGTTTTTGTTTATTTATTTATAAATTTTTTTTATATTTTTGTTAGTATTTTGTTTTGTTTTTTTTTTGTTTTTGTTTTTCGACTAATCGTTGCAACATGCAACACTTGCCCAAATGATTTCGTTGACAATAAAAACTACAATTATGTGGCTATATAGATACAATTGTATCTATAAGCAGACAAAGTGTATCTTAGTGCAGAAAAATTGAGTAACTTTGAAAGTGAAATGTGAAAATTCTGCCTTGCTTCAACGTAGTTCTGCTTCTAAATGTTTTTGTTGTTGCCTGTGGCATACATACACTTATAAACAAGTTGTAGATACACAGCGTCATCGTCGTCGTCATCGTCGTTGCTGTGGTCGTCATTATTTTTATTTTGGATCTTTGGCTGTTTTGGCATGATGATTAATGAAGTGCGGGCAAAATGTTGGATACTGATGATGTTGATTGCGGAGCTGACTTGACTTTAACTTTATCTGGCGAATGTATCTTATACTTCATCTTCTTATTTTATGGTTTAAAAAAAGTGTGTTTTTTTCTTTTTAGTATCTACAATTCAGATATGTGGCACAAAAAATGTTGGATTTATTTATATTTTTTGGAGTTATTTTTTTTATTTAAATAAAAAAAAATTAATTTTCTTTTGTCAGTTTTTCTGCCAATTCATGCCAATTGACATGCCGCGTCAATTACACACTAATTTTCTCAGCTTTTGTCCTTGACATTTAGCGCAAGACTTATTTATTTACTCATTGTCTTTTTTTTAGTTCAAGTCAAATCTAATTTACCAATTAAAGATTTATGCGCACATTGTCACTTCAAGTGAGCTCATGCACACAAATTATCGCGTGCGAGACAATTTTAGGTTGCCATTTATTTTGTGCAATTTTTTTCTTTATCGACGTCTTCTGATCGTCTGCTGTCAAAATGCCAACTTCATGTCAAATAGTACAACCTCTGCCTTATCTAGCAGTCATTTCATGTATATCCTTCAAAAAAAAAATTCTTTTTTGTCTCAAGGTTGCTGTAGCTACAAGGTCTATAGGCTTATCTAACCGTAATGCCGACCGCCCTCAGTCAAATACTTCGAACACGAATCTCACACTGCGTGTAATTTCTCCTTTGCCATTGTACATTAAGCACAGGTTTCTTCACGGTCATACATATGTAGGTGTATGTAGGTATTGTATCTCGTCGCGTTAATTCCAATAAAATTTTTGGTGGGTTTGTTCTGAAGAAATAGAGAGTCGAACATTGCTTTGTTTTCGTAAATTGCATTTTCTGATTTCGACGTCTGTACTTTTTGTTCAGCCCAAAACTCAAAACGTTCGTTCTTCGTTCGTTCATTTGGTTCAAAAAGCCGTAAGCCTCAAAAGACAAACAAAGCGAACTGAAACGCAAAAAAGAGAAAAAAATCAAAAGCAACAACCACAATAAGAATAACAACAAGCATATAACAAAGCAAGAAATAATCAGGTATGAAAAGGTTACGCATGCGCAGTTGGCAGCAAACGCAGGCCTGGAATGCTCTTTTGCCGGCTGTGGCTGCTGCTGACACGATTGACTGCCTGCCTGCCTGCCGGCCAGCCTACGTTGCCATCGCCGTGGTCTACCTTTATTCCAACTGAATAGTTGTGCTCTCTTTGCGTTGCTTTGTATTCTTATTGTCTCACTCACTCTTGCTCTCTCAACACATGCGTGCATGTGTGTGTTCGCATTTAATCTCTTTTGTGCAATATTCCTTTACGTTTTTTGTTCTTTGTAGTTGTGTTAAAAAATAAAAGATTTTTTTTAACCATTTATTTGGAATTTGGGTATCTGCTATTTTTTTTTTTTTGTTAATTTCGATGTCCCTCTGTGTTTGTCTGTCTACCGCTGTGTGCCATTGAATGCGTTCTTTTTACCTTCAGTTGTCTGATTATTAGTGAGCAAAGATCGTGAGAGGGGCGAAGGTAACCCTTAGCCAGATCAGTCCTGGTTAGAGAAGGTTTTGAATTTCTTATTATCAATTTCTTATTGCAAGGAACAAAAGGTTTGTCTTCTTTCATATACCCATTTTATATCATCCTCTCTCTCACTCTCTCACACACACACACTCTGCGCTATTTGTTTCACTATTACTTTTTTTTATACATTTTGCACTCGTTATATGCGTAACTGTTCAAAAGAGCAATGCGTTGCGCATCCTACTTCGTTTGATAAATTGTTATCTACCCCTCACCCATACCATTGCACCGCAACACAACTAAACTGCGCAATCTTAACTGTGAGTGTTGCTCTTTTTTCCAACTGCGTCTTTGCTATCTGTGGTGAATTACGCAATGCGCCGGTTTTTCACCTTTTCTTCTGCTTCCCGATGTTGTTGCTATTGTTGTGTGATGCTGTTATACTTGTGTGCATAACTGTTCAATGTTCTCACTCACTCTAGCACCTTCGACGAGACACTGTGTTTATTGCAACTCCAATGATAGGTGTGAGAATTGATTGGGCGCTGACGCCAACTAAATCACTTCGCGACTATGTCCACCGCGGCGCACTTGTACAGTCTGCATTTCAATCAGACGCCATTTCAATTTGTAGCTTTTATCAACGTTGAAATTGGTTTTGTTTAGAATTCGCTCATAATTCAATGCAACGAAAATTGAATTGATTTCAATTGATTTTTTAAATTTTTTTTTGTTTGTTGAACGAATTATTTGTTTATCGCACCACACTTGGCGCCTTTAAAATGTAATTATTTAGTTTAAAGTGTATCTATGTAGCTCAGCTCTTCAACTGCACCAAAATGCATACACACACATATTACCACGAAGCAGCTGATGATGTTGATGTTGGGTTGACTTTATATTTTTATTTGACCCGTTTTGATCTGTACTTCTCAAAAATCCTCAACATCAAAATAAGCGCTGTTTCACTTGTGTGAAATAAAATTTTTTTTAACGCTTCGCTTCAACATGCGTCAAATGTGTCTATACGCTTTACCGTACCGGAGTCGAGTTGAGTTGAGTGCCATGCCGTGCTATATTTACAATATCTAATTTGATTTTTATAAATAGCCGTGCTGTGCTCGCAAATGATCACGAAACGTTGCTGATTGATATGCCCAACGCGGTGGAGCTACAGAACTAGACAAACACACACACAAAAAAAAAAAAAAAACAATTTTCAAACAAATTTGAAGGCAAGAAAAATTTTCTTCAATTTCACATTTTCATTTCAATACGATTTTGATACGTTTCAGTTATTACGAATTTAGTCGTATTTACAATAAAAGCATTAAGAAAGTGTAAAATTCCAACACTCAAAAAAAGAAATAAAGCAAACAAATATTCATCAAACTTGACCTTACGCAAAACCAATCAGGCGCGCACTATCTCACTCACTCCTTCGTACACTCACATACTTGCGAACAACATAATCAACAAACATGGTCATAAATTATGCTACAACAAACACAGCAACAACAACGAAAATCGCAACGTTTACGTTTCACGCCTGCAACGCGCATTGCGTTGTCTTTGCTCGCATTTCATAGTGCGAGTTCGCTCTGTCTCTCTGTCGCTGCCATTTCCATTCATTTCACTCGCGCTCTCTCGTCTGAGCTGCGCGCTTGCTTCTTATTTATGTGCCGTAACACACACTCGTTTGGCGCGCACAATGATTTATGCTTTTTGCTCTCTCGCGTTTTGCATTCAAGAAATCATAAAGAAAAAATGAAAACAAAAACAATCAGTCGCCCGCTTAAGCGTAGTGCTCAACGACAAATTAGTTTGATTAGCGACAACGATTTATGTTGCGACGAATTTGTGCTGCATCATTCGAATTCGCTCTCACTCACACTCGCTTACTCTTTGGCTTAAAGCCGGATGTTTGCCGAAAATGCGCGACGCATGAAGAATGCAAGCAAAATTGTTGTTGCTTAGGAGAATGTGCTGAGTGTTTGAGTTTACTGGCAACAAGTAGCGCAACATGACCAAAACTGAACAAGGTGTTACATACGCAGGCAAATATTGACTTTTTGATTGCTGCTTGTTTCGCTTTCGCTCTCTTTCTCACCAACACACTTCTTTATGACTAATAATTGTATGCACACTTGCTTTATAGTCGTCGTCTTTTTTTTTGTGTTGTCTTTGCGTAGCTTTGCATTTGCGCTACCGCCTGCAATCGAAAGTGGCTTTCAGCTTTGGTCGCTCATAAAATGCTTCAACGGCACTAGACGGAAAAGAGTAGCGGTAAAAATAATAGTAAAATATAGTAGACAACAATATTAAATAGCAAAAAAACAAATAAATCAGACTATAGCGTTGCCTATCTTTCTAGCTGTAGCAAAAAAAAAAAAAAAAGTATGTAAGCGTGTTGTGCTCCGTGTTCTATTTCTATTTTACGACAGTTGACGCAGTCGATATTGCAGCCGTAATAAAGATAAATTGTACTACAAGTTTCTGTGCGTTGTCATCATCATTATCATTATCATCATTATCATTAGCAACACCATTATCAACAACAAAAAATGGTAAAGAGCTATTATAACAAAATTAATATTTTACAAGTACAAATAGAATAAACAGTAGAAATGACCAATTCTGATTAGAATTCTGTGTAAATTTTGTTCGCTTCGTCTGTTGGGGTTTCACGTTACCCAAGAGCGTTGGCGATTAGATTTGGCTTTGGATCTGTGCATTTCGGATTTGCTACCAAAGAAAAAAATCATCAGCATTTCCTTCCATAACAGTTAAAAAGAATGTTGTTGTTCACTTCAAGATAAGCCAGATAAAAAAAGCTAAATAAAAACATGAAATTATGTCGAATAAAAACCATAAAGAAGAAGCAGAATATGAAGCAACAACAAACGCATAAAGAAAATAGACCCCGTGGCAAATAACACAACACAAATTCGCCCCCTTCCGCCACCCACCGCAAGCATAAATAAATTACCCGTAGATACAAAATGCGTATTAACCTGTGTACGTGTGGTAATTTTGGCGCCGCATTCCAGACCGAGTCGCACGAATAGATAAAATTGCCTAATACGAGTGACGTGCAACAGATAAGCGTACTCAAATAAACCATACCGAACCGTAAGCCTCACTCACAAAATCACTACGAATTCGAGCAAGTAATGAGTACAAAGATGAGTAGGAGAGCAAAGTTGGGCCACAACGAACATTTGTTATACTTCTTACGTTTCGAGTGTGGTGGCGACCTTAGATTGGTATGGAAAGAGTATAAGTGATTAAAAAAATGTAAAAAAAAACTTTAAAAAATTATAAAAAATATTTAAAAAATAAATAAAAAATATATTGAAAAATGTAAGAAAAAACATAAAAAAGTAAAAAAAAAAAAAAAATAGAAACAAAATTTAAAAAAAGTTTTTAAGGACCTAAATGCAAATTAGAAAAAAAAACATATACAAAAAAATTTTAAATATTTAAAAAAAATGTAAAAAAATTAAAATAATAAAAAAAATTTAAAAAATAATATATTATAAAAGTTTAAAAAAAATTTTCTTAAGGGCCTAAAGGCGACCAATTACTTTGTATGGAGACACTAACTTCAAGACATTCGAATTATATATATGTAATCAAAGTGGCAAAAAGCGTTTGTTTTCCTCTGCTGCGCGTAATTTTCAACCAATTTTACTGGTTTTTTGCTTTAAATGTAGATAATTACGGCAAGAAATTGGCAATAAAATAATATAGGCAATAAAATAATTTCAAAAATATTCAAAAACATTTTTTAAAAAAAGGGAAAAACTACCGCCACACACTTCATAGTGTAGATATTTTATTATATTTCTATTCATTCCAATCTGTTCCAAACATCCGAAGTGTGATGACAATTTTAAAACAGTGCAGTATCTACGCTAAAGAACCTTCAGTACTTTACCTTTGGGTAATGTGTATGCCTGATATGCCTGGTTCGAAATAGCCCGTATTTGGTTTTAATTCGATTGGAGTACGTATCACATGAGCAAGTCTTCACTGTAGTTGAGTGCTACAGATGACTGCCCATAAAAATACACTAATTAGCAACTTAAAAATGAGCTACTAGTTCCAGAGATATGCCCATCTAAATATATTGAGACAATACCAAAATTCAAAGCCATTAAAAAATGTTGATTTAATGCTCTGAGCAAGAGGAAGCAGCAAAAGTCTTTTCCAGCAGTTCAGACGCATTTTGTTCTGTTGGCCAATTTTTATAGACTTTGTTATGAGCAACTTGTTTTTGTTGTTGTTCCCATTTTTTATTATTGTTATTTTTTTGTCATTCTATTTTTTTTATTGTTTTCTTTTTTATTGTGTGTGGCTACCGTTTTCAAGCAGCAGCGCAGCTTGCCCGCAAACGCTATCCCCGCCAGACGAGCGCGTCGCATCCACATCGAGTAGGGTCTTCCAACGTTCGCGTATAGCATAAATTACTTTATGAGCGCATTTCTGTGCGCGTTTTATGGCCATTACTCAAGTGTTTCACCGTACTTCATAACGTAATGGATCACAACGTATCGACGCTCACCTCGCTTTGGTTGGAGCGGATGCGCGATTTGAATTTGTTTTCTTTTGGCTTACGTTTATGGCTAATACACAATGCCAGGGCTATAAACACAAGCAAATACACGCGCACATTGGCTGAACTTCGATCAAAATCAAGAAGCAAACAAAAATGTATCTTTTGCTAGACGACTTCGCTTCGTTTTGCTTTGCTTTGGTTTGGTTTGATTTGGTCTTGGTTTTGCTTATGCGATTTCGGTTTCGCTTACGGTTTTTGTGGCTTTCGCACTCACTTGCTGCGGTGGGTGCTGCGGGGCTTGTGGCTGCTATTTTATCATGTGAGAAATTAAAACTGTTTTGATTGAATCATCATAATTTTGTTGTTGTTGTTGCTGTTGCTGTAATTGTGCTTTGGCGCGCAATTTGCGCATGTTTTGCTTTGGTTTTTGACCAATTGCCTTTGTTTTTGTTTTTGTTTTTTACGACCCACAATTTTTATGTTTATTTTTATTTTTTTATGGCCACTTGACCACTCGAACTGTTTCAAATCGAATACGTTGCTTGCTTGCTTGGCTTCTTTAGCATTGTCACGCGTTGGCGTAGCTCAGACAGTGAAATTTCCGTTAAATTTATGACAGCAATAGATACTTTTACCCTTTGCTTTAGCTGACAGTGCTGTAAAAGCACATGTTGTTGTATAATTGAGTTTTATTGAGCCAGCACATCATAAAAATGGGTGTCAGCCTAGTCGTCTATAAACCGTAGTGATTTGATTGAGTTCAATTTGTTGTTGTAATTGCACGGCGACAATCAGATACAACAAAGTATATAATTTGCAAAAAAAAAGAAAAGAAAATATTATGACTTGAGCTTGTGATGGTCGGCGCGGAAGTGGTTTGATTTGGTGTCATTTTTTAAAACTTTTTTAGTTTTTTTTTAGATTTTTTAAAATTAAAAAATAAACAATTTCTTTTTCATAGTTTCTTCTGAGGCACTTCGAAAATTAATCGTTGATGTTGACAAAATTCATGAAATATTAAAAAAAAAATTAACCTATTAAATGAACTCGAAGATACACAGCAAAGTCAAATGTATCTATGTAGCTTCATTAAAAAGAACATTTGCCTAAATAAGTTTTGAGGTTGAAGATGCTTGTGTTGTTGCTGTTGCTATTGCCCACATGCATAGCACACCCACACATCTATAAAGACAAACAGACGGACGAAGAGAGATACAATACGCCACAAGCGTCATAGCGACGCTTGTGTTGCAACATGTTCACCAACGAATTTGACACTTTTTTGTTGCTTTTTTGTAAGTGGAAATGTAAATGAAAATAAAAAAAGAAATCTGTAAAAGTTATAAAAGAAGCAACATTGTAGCTGCTTGCAACAAATACAACAACAACAACAACAATAAAACTAGCCATAGTATTTGGTTAGGGAAGAAGCAAACAATTTTAATATTCAAGCAAGCAGAAAAATGTTGATGAACGTCATAATGTTGATGATGAGTACAGTACGAGCATGCTGACGCCTGTGCTGTCGAAGATGCTGGTTTGCTGCGCGTCGTTCTAATGCAGCGCAAGTGTGTGTGAATGATCGGCAAAGTGGGAGAGTGGCATGAGGAAGAAAAATATTTTAAATTTATTTTTAGACTTGTCTCATGCTGTGAATTTACTTGTTAAAATGATTTATACATTTTTAAGAACCACACACACACACACAATCATACACACAAACATATTAACGACAGGCAAAGAGCACAAGCAAGATAGCACAAATAAAGTAAAGCGATCAAGTTGGCTGAAGTAAAGAGAGCACACGACAGCAGCGCAAGGTAATTGAAGAGTTGAAGAGCAGAGCATCATTGTAAGAGCAGAGCAACGCGTGCGCCGTTGATGG
Source organism: Cacoxenus indagator (assembly GCA_035041755.1). Classification (NCBI taxonomy): domain Eukaryota; kingdom Metazoa; phylum Arthropoda; class Insecta; order Diptera; family Drosophilidae; genus Cacoxenus; species Cacoxenus indagator. The sequence continues at coordinate 1,364,854 of JAWNKX010000379.1, forward strand.
CTGACGTTGATAAACCAGCAGGGCAAATCTTTGCGTAGATGTTGTTGATAAAGAAGAACAAAAAAAAAATAATAATAAGAAGAAGCGGGTGTTGGTGCTGCTTCACATTTGATTAGCGGCGAATCGAGTTCGTATGCGAATGTGAATGAATGCGTGAACTGTAAACATGTTGCTGGTAGTTAGTTGTTGCTCAATTGTGTTGCGCGCAAAGCAAGCATACACAAGTATAATTAGTGGTGTGTAACAATAACAACAACAACAATAACAACAAAAACAACAAACATGTCAGCCATTTTTGTTGAAGGCTTGTGCGCATTTGTTGTGTGTTTCTTATAAATTTTTGTATTTTGTTTTTGCTTTGTTTGTTTGTATTTGTGTGGCATGCGCGCGCAAAAAAGTGCGTGTGCAATATTGTTTTAGCAACAACAACAACAACAACAATAAAATGAGCCACTAAACCAGTTTGACAAGTTCTACAAAAACAACAACAACCACAATAATTGAAACAGCCAAGCCAGCAACCAACCAAACAACCAACCAAGAATGACACACAAACGCGCAGCGACAATGCCAAACAAACATGTTGCCGGCACAACAATAAAAGCAACAACAAATGGCAAACGTTAACTAGTTGACAACATTTGAAAGTTAGCAACATAATAGCATGCAACATTGTTGCTACGTTTTACAACAAACGTTCACAGTAGTGCGCTTTTGCGAAAATATGTCAAGCACACACAGCGACAATAACAACAACAAAAACAACTTGTTAAAATTGACAATGCCTTTCTTCAAACTTTTCGGTTTTTCTTTCTGCAAAGCTCTTCTTACTGCAACGCGCTCAACTCCAAAGATCGCTGCTTGGCTGGCCGGCCACCCGTGCGTTAAGTGACGTCGTCGTTGCGGGTTAATTTTTCTTCTTTTTTTTTATATCAATTTATTGCTTTAGTGATTTTCATATGAATGGGTATATGTGTGTGTTTTATTTTTATCGCCGCTATACTTTTATGAGCGCTACAAATGACATCGCAAATGTCTGTTACGCAAATGTTGCGTTTCCCATGGTAACAGCTCGCTTCCTCGGACCTCTTCACCGCTCATTACACATGCACCAACGACCACACTGCGACACTAAGTTTACCAAAAAGCCGGCGTTGCAATAAAACTTTTTGTTCAAGCTCATAAAATGTTGTCACCTGTTCGCATGCGATATTTTTCGCATTGCGTTAAAATGTCATGCAATTTTTTTTATGCATATACTCTTAAGCAACTGAATTTTTTAAACGCACTTTACTAATAATTTCTCTTCTTTGTATTCTTGCGCTCTCTATTTTTGCACGCGCTCTCTCTTTGCAGATAAGATCACAGAAACCCTACTACAGCGCCGATCCCGAAGTCGACTCACTGGTAAGTAAAAAAAAAATCGTTTATGCCCCTACTTTTTTTCAATTGCATTAAAGCAGCATACACACACACACACACACGCACACACTATAAAAAGCGTGAGAGCACATACCGTTGCTGCTGCTGGTAAATTCTCTTCAAGCTTAGTTAAACGTTCACCTTGACCCAAAGCAAAGTAAAGCACGAAACAACAACAACAAACGCGCAAATGATAAATGTAAAACTCGCAATTGAACAATTTTGTAGCATGACATAAAATTAAATGTAGCATGAAATAAAATTAAATAAAGCAAAATACCATTTTGCAGCTGCGCTGTCTGTGTTTAGTGCCTTGGTGCTGCTGCTACTTCATTCTCTACTCAACATTTCAACAAAGCTTGCATAAATGACACTGTTTTGCTGTCCCCGTCTCTCACTCAAAGTCAAGTGTTGCGCGCAGACCTTGAAGCCGCTGCAACAATGTTGCTTAGCGCATACCAGTGCACAGACCAAAATAAACGGAAGCACTGTGTAATTGGCTTAGAGCAAGACGAATTTTAATGACGCATCCTTACTATTCATCGCCACTCTCACTCTTAATCTGTCTGACGACATGCTGCATTATTTTATGCACTTTGCCGGATTAGCGGTTTATTACAGTCGTTTGTGGCAGTGCTTGCTGTTCGATGATCGTATGTGCTTAGCGCACTTTTGTCGTAAATCATCGACGTCACCTACCATCGTTTGTCTGCTCGTCGTTTGTTTGCTCGTCTGCTTACCACATTTAGTAACACTTACTTAATGCTACATGCAGCAAGCCGCAGCCGCATCTGACATGCTATAAAATTTTTTATTGCTGTCAGTGCGAGTGCGCGTATGAATACGAGTACAACAAGAACAACAACATTGGCGCACGAAAAAGTAAAAGTTTTTTTTGGTACTTCGTTTTGTTCCATTTGCATTTTCGCTCAGTTAGCAGCCTCGTAAAAATGTCAAATGTCAAAGCTGATGTTTTAATTAGTTGTAGGCCGCAAGGAGCGAAAAAAGAAAAAAATAAATAAATAAAAAAAATTAATGAAATAAAAAATAAATATAAATAAAAAAAACTAAAATTTTTCACTGAATGGCAAATGCATCAAGTATAAGAAGCAGCATAAAAATTCGCGTCAGCATTGTTAGAGCAGTCCTTCTTAAACAGTTTTTTATAGTGATTTATTATTAGCTACTTTTTTATTTTTTATTTATTTTTTTTAATGAACTAGCTTTAATTTTTTATATATTTTTTATTTTTTATATGTATAGTATTTTTATTTCGCTCTTATTTATATTCATTGAAATTTTGTGTTAAACTGTTCCTCTTGTTGTTGTTACTGCTGTCTGCGTCATCCATCGTCCACGTTGTTGTCTTTTGTCTTATCTGCTTTGCATGCGAATTGCCTCGTTTTACGGTCAAGGTGACCATACGCTCTCACCACTCTACTTTTCTTACTGCTGCTGTAACAATTCGTATGCGACTCAGGTTTTAGCGTTGCATTACGGCCAGGATTACAAAAAAAAGAAATTATATTTATATTTTTAAAATATTGAGCACTTACAAAAAATTAATTCCTTCTCACTCTATCTCTCTTTCACTTACAGATGGTGCAAGCAATTCAAGTACTTCGGTTTCACCTGTTAGAATTAGAAAAAGTAAGTACAAACGGAGTTTTATACTTCTAAAAACATTTTTTTTTAAATTTAATTTATTTTTAATTTTTTAAAATTACTACTGCACAAACACACATAAAAGTTTTGCCTTAACCTATGAAGCTCATAAAATAGTGCCAAACCATTGGCCTAAAAATTGAAGAAAAAAAAAAGAAAAAAGAAATTGTTGAGCAGGGTGCGCGCAAAAAATAGTTTAAGCAAAAGCTTCATGAAATATATTGCAGCAAAACAGTTGTAAGAAAAAATATCGCATCGCCTCACAAAGTGGCATGTTGACATTTTATTGCGCTTGTCGCTCGCAGCATGCGATATTTTTATGCGCTTTGTGCGCTGAGCTGCGACATTTGTTTAAATGTCTAAATTAAGTCAAGTCGCCGTTGTTGTTATATGTAGTTGTTGTTGCATGCCACACAGCTGAGCTGTGCTAAGTCAATGCGACTCGAATCGTGTCGTGTTGTCGTTGACCAGTTGGCCATTTGGCCAACTTGGTTTGTGTGCAGCTGCAACAATTTTAATTAATTACCAATCAAAGTTGCAACATGAAAATTGCATGCTAAACATTTCTTGCATATTTCGCATCGACTTGGCCGAGATAATTTTCTCTCATGCGTCATGTGTTTTTTTTTTTTGTATTTTTTTTTTGTAGCACAATTGGCGACATCAAAGGTGCTGCTGTTGTTCACATGCGATATTTGTGCAATTTTTTCTTATTCATATGCTCTGCTTTAAAGTCAATATTGGCGGTATGAAAGCTTTGCATTTTTTTTCGCATGCGAGTTTGGGTTACAATTCATTGGAGACATTGAACACCCAATATTGCATAGGCTTTTCGCTCATGTTTGATGTTTCATTGGGTTCCATTTGCCATTTGTTTCTTGCGCTCGACACTTGCATGGAAGTTGCTAATTTTTTCGCATGCAATTTTTTCTATTACAATTGCATTGTTTGTGTTCTAAATGATAGGCCTATTTTTTCAGGCTCGTATTTATGCTATTCTTATAGTTCTTTATACTTTTATTATTTGATTTGATATGCTGCAATATCAACCGGAAAATGCTTCACACAAACCCACAAAACAAAACAAAAACAAAACAAACAAACAGCCGCACAACAAAGCTGCGCCATTCATTGCGCTCACCTGCTTGCGCTCTTTCTAATTTTTTTTTTGTATATTTATTTATTTTTTTATTGTCATTTGCTGCCTCTCGTGTAAATAAGTTTTTTTGATTCGAATTTTTTCAAACAATGAATGCAATGAAAAGCACACAAAAACCCAAGCAAACAAAAACAATGTGAGAAATAATAATAACAACAACAAAAACAACAATAGAATTTCTACAAATTATGCTGAATGTTGCTTGTCATAAATTCATGAGGTGTGATTTCGTTCTATTCGCTTGCTCGCTTGCTCGCTTGCTCACTCGCACTGCCGTCTCACTTTACAACGCTGCTTCGTTTTAAGCGACGCCGCCAACGACGCTGTTTTAGCTGGTTTGCATGTTGGCCTCTCGCTCTGACACACAACCATTCACTTCATTCAACTACAATCAATTTAATGTTGTAAATGGTTGGCGTTGTCGCTGACGTCGCTCGTGTTTTTATTTTTCTTGTTGTTTTTGTTGTTGTTGTTAATTAAAATTTAGATTTTTCCAACGCTGATAAGAAGAAAGGAATTCGAGCGAATGCTCATAAATAATTTCCTGCCTTTGTTGTTGCCTCGCTTGTTGTTGTTGGAATTTTTGTAGCAACACCTACTTTATTATTAGAGATAGACATAGATAAAGCTACAACAGATTGGGCGAATAGATACATTTTATACACTAAATAGATAAATTACAGGGTTGCCTAATTTGTGTTTTTTTTTTTAATAATTTGTTGTTGTTGCCCATTTTGTTGCGGACACAATTAAAGTCGCGAGCCTCGAAAAATTAATTAGGAAAAAATGCGCAGCGTAGCGGAACGAAAAAAAAGTAAAATTAATTTAAAAAAAGAAGAACAAAAAGAAATTTAAAAAAAAGAAAAGACAAATTCCCACTGAGTCTGCCTTTCAGTGCGAGGGCGTTTTAACAAACAAGTTGTGCCACTCGCCCAGTCAATCAGTCGGTCTTCTTTTTTTGTATTCAATTAAGACGTCTTAAGTAAGAAATTATGCAAAGCACATAAAAAATTTAATTTTTATAAATCAAGTAGAAGCACAAAAAATAGTAGTACAAAAAATATATTTTAATAAATACCAAAAAAAAAAATAAAAAAAAAATTATTAAAACGCGCTTGTTCAACTTGTGTAGAATCGTGTTGCTTGTTCGCAACAGCCGAGTCCAAAAAAAAAAAAAACGCGCCACACACAAACAGGTTCAACTATGGCAGCACCAAGTATGACAAGGGGCCAGTGCAGCAAGTAAGAAAAAAAAAAATTAAAATATTTTTTCAATTTATAAACATTAAATTTCACGATGTTTTTGTTGGTTTTCAAAAAAGTTGCGGGTGAGCGAACAATTTGTCTTGGTCAGTGAGCAATAAAAAAGATACATTTTAAACTAGATAAGCGATCAACAGCAAGGTTGGCTAGCAACATGTTGACGAGTGAAAGTGATTCCATTTGAAGAGGCAACAAGTGTGCAGGATAGACAGATGGCGCTACTATCCAAGAGACAGTTTCAGTAATTACAGGGCTGAGATTAATAAAAAAAAAAATAAATAAAAAAAAACAGTTGAAATAGAAAAAGTAACTAAGCCACTAATTATGGGTAATTTTTTTGCTTTCTTTCATGCTTTTGTGCCATGCAATTGGCATAGATTGACTGGGTGTAGGGCACAACAGTGGTCAAGAAAGTAGTTTAGTGGGTCTGTGCAACATGCAATGAGGCACAGCTTACGAGTAGCTTAGCTTTGCAAATGTAACTCAGACACAGACACGAGGTTTAAGTCGTTGTTGCTTGTGTGTCTGTGAGTGTGTATGTGTGTGTGTGTATGTGTGTGTAGCAAGAAAAGCGAGATCTTTATCACAACCCACGACAGGTTTTTGTTTTGTCATTTGTCACTCACAGCTTGTGAGAAGAATCTACACAGTAAAAACAACAACAACAACAAACAAGACAACTGCACAACGTCAGGCGCAAGACGACGTTAAAAAAAATTACGAATCCGGCAACAACAACAACAATAACAATAAGAAAAAATGTAGCAATGCGAAAAAATACATTTATATGCAGCAAACAATAACAACAACAACAACAACAAGAACAACAACAACAATAAAGCTTATAATGTAGCGAATTTGTTATTTTAGTATTAAGAATGAAATCCAACAAAAACAACAACAAAAAGATACAGAAAAAAAATTCTGATAAAAATGCGCCTCAAAAAGATACTTTTTTCTTTTGCTTTTGCTTTTACTGCTTAAACTAAAACTTGTGTTGAGCTGAATTTAACTTAGCGCAGATCCGATACAAGCCGAGTACAGACAGACAGAGAAAAGTACAGAAAGACAGACAGACAGACAGACAGACAGACAGATAGCGAGACCAAGCGCGCTGACTAAATGCAGGTTGAAATGCTGTCTGAATGCTGACTGAATGACCGTAAGAATGACAAAGTGACTGACGAAATGACTGACTGATGAACTGACTTTTTTTATATATTTTTTTTTTATTTTAATTTTTTTATTTGTATATTTTTTTTGGTACGACGCAGAACGAAAACCGTTGACGTTCTTGAAACTGGTTTAGTTAGCTTAGCAATGAGCGAGGCGACATGCAAAAAGCAACAACAAATACAACAACAAGAATAAGCAAGACAACAATTGCCAGTCGGTTCAGATCAGATCAGATCGTGTTGTATTCGACAACTTTGTAGAATTAAATATTATATTTTTTTTGCCATAATCATTGCTTGGCTGTGCATATAGATACTTTATTCTTTACTTTTTTTTTTTGTAACTTTTTGCATTACAATTCATTTAAATGTCAGTTGAGCTTTGCAAACTTGTCGTAAAATAATTTTTTTTATTTGTCGTTGTTGTTGTTGTTGCTGCTACCGTGAGGCTGCGTGAGTGTCTCACTTACAATGGCAACAACAGCAACAAGAAACTTAAAAATTCAAGTTGAGATAAATTTTTTTATCTATGAACGGAAATCGAAAATTACGCGAGCGCAGAGAGACAAGCGATTTACTGCATGAGATTAAAAGGAGATGGTAGCGAAAATAAGTCAGCACTTTCATAGCTACATGCAATAGTAGTAGCAGCAGAAGTTACTTGCAGCAGGATGTTGCTCATATAAAAAGTAGGCAAGTGGTGAAAAAAAATTGTCGATGTGAGACAATTTTGATTTCAGTGGGATTAAAATTTTTTATAGCGTAACGCTCGCATACAATAAAATATTGTAACGCACACATACAATAATAATAAAAACTGTCACGCTCACGTACAATCAAACCTTTGAGTCACTTCTCACATACAGACAAATCATGTGCTTGCCTAAATGTGTGCGTCGACTGCGTAGCTTAGTGGAAGTGCACTACGGCTGCCGTCTCAGAGATCGAGGTTCAAGCCTCATGGCGGGTGAAGAAAAACTTTACATCAGAAGCTGACGAGTGTTAAGCACACTGAAATTTTTTATAAAGATAATTATATAACATTAACCGTAGTAAATGGCATGAAACGTTTTGTCTTTTTTTTTTATAAAAGAAAAAATTTGTTTATTTTTTTTTCTGCCACAAGTTGCAGCCACTTAATTTTTATTATTTTGCTTCCTTTTTTCTATTACTTTTTTTTGTTGCTTATCATATGTGCAACATTTCTGTAGCACGCAGTCAGTCAGCGTAGTGCATAAATAAATTTGAATGCCACCCAAGAGTCACGCCAGACAACAGACAAGCAAGCAACGATTCTACTATGTCTCTCACAGTTGTTGTTGTTGTTGTTATTATTGTTTTTTTATGCTGCCACTGTCACTGCCACAACCATGCACAGTCGTCGTCGTTGTCGCAACTCATAAATATCGCAATGAGCCTGTTTAAATGTCACATACAACACTGACTGACAAATTAATCAAAAATTATCAGCGTCCAAGCATCATTGACAGAGAGCCACGCTAAATGCTGAATGCTGCATGCAACATGCTGCAGTGGCAGTCACCAATAATACAAACAACAACAACAAGAACAACAACCAGAGCAACTGCAATACAAACTTTGTCGCTCGGTGTGTCTGCCTGTGTGTGTGTGTGTGTGTATGTGTGTGTATGCGAGACAATGAAGTTGGCAACTAGCAACTGGCCACTTGGACATAAAGGCGCATAAACATATCAATTTAGTATTTATGTATTTATACACACACACACAAACACTCAAACAATGGACAGTGAGACGGACAGCTGCTCGTTCATACAAACAAGCGAGTGACAAACAAGCGCACTTAAGCCAGCAACATGTTGTTTGATGCAACAACAATAGCAGTGCACTGTTTGTGCGTGTGCATGTGTGTGTTTAAAACGGTGGGCGGAGTGTGTGTGGGCGTGTCACAATTCATATACAAATGCCACTAATTGTAGGCTTTCAAAATGACGTTTGTTATGAGCTTGTTGTATGAGACAACAACTTTTATTGCCACAAAGCAAAATGTTGCTAAGCAGCACAGTGGCGGACAATTTAATGCGTACAACTTTAATTTGTTTTCTTTTGTTGTGTGCAAAAAATCCTGATGACATACTTTTTGTTGTTGTTGTTGATTAAGCTTAGTTGAAACCAGTTGCCTAAAACAAAAACAAAAAAAAATTCTGTAAAAAAGTTTATGCTCAGACAGACATAAACAGTTAAATGTTTCCTTACACCAGCAACATTGAGCTGCGTTACCTTCGTTATTGTGTTTGTTGTGTATTTTTCGGTGACAATAACATTGACCGCAAACAACAACAGCCCAAAAAAAAAAGGAAAAAAGAAAAAAAAGTAACGAGACGCATTGCAAGCAAAGTTGCAGCAGGCTGTAGCTGAAGTTGACTTGCGTTGCGTGGCGTTGAGCTGTGCAACTTTTTGGGACGCTGCATTGCGCAAACAGCATGCAGCCTGCAAACAAGTTTGACTAGTTTTTGACCACTGACAATAATAACAACAACAACAATAGCACGAATAACAAAAAATACAACTTTTGCAACAAAAACAAAAGAAAATAAAATTAAAACGCGCCTGCAACAGTGCATTCGCAGCTATGTTGCAGGCGCAACAAATTTTTCTTTTTCTCCGCACTTTGTTGCTCTGCGCTAAGCTTTGTTGTAATGCATTTTGTTAATGCTGTTATTGTTGTTGTTGTTGTATTTTGTTGCACATTTAAACGCGCTTTTTTTGGCTACTACACTTCACTTCACCTGAAAAAAAAATAAAGGTTTTCCCAGCTCCAACGGCGCTGCGCGTTTTTCGCTTTGGTGCGCTTGCGTTGCGCTTTGTTGTAACAAAGTATTCAACAACAACTACAACAACAACAACAAAAGCAGTAGTGAAAAACAACAGCAATTTGCATAAGAAACGCGCAATTTTTTTTTCTTTTCCGTATTAATTAAAAGCGCGCGTATGTGTAGCAACGCAGCAAAGGGGGTGGTGCTGTTGGTCTGCAGCGAGTTGGTTGAAGAGGCGCTTTCAAAGGGACACCAAAGCAAACGCCGCTGTTGAAGTGAGCTGCAATTAATTTTGTTTTTAGCCGATAGTGTTGTTGTTCTTATTGTTGTTGTTGCTAGTGCACGCATTATAGCACAAACACACACTAGAACACACACACTTACGCGCTTATCGCATTTGTTTTATCACTGAATTAGTTGCTAATGCTAGTTGCGTCTTTTATTTATTTATTTATTTTTCGTTTTTGGTGAACGCTTGCGGGAGGTGTTGCTCGGTTAAACATTTTTTTAGTTTACTTTTTTTTTTGAACATGGTTATTTAAGCACACATGACGTGCAACTCTGTTGTTGTTGATAAAAATGTTGCTGTATTTGTTGCTCTAGTCATACGCTGTTGCTGTTGCTGCTGACTTTGCTACTCTGACTAACTTTCTTGTCTGCCTGTTTGTTTCACTGTTCAACCGTCTGTCTGTTTATCTAACTGTCTGCGCATTTGCTCATCTACATTTGCCTATGTTCCACGTGCTTAGCTTAGCTTGTCTCAAAACGCAGCGAAACCCAACCAAAAGTGTGCCTAAGGCAAACTATTTCCGTCTGCACAGCAAATTGTCTGTCCAACGTTCGCAACAGCTTTGGCTTTGGCTCATTTAAGAGGCTTGCATATTTATGCAGCGCATTCAACTTCAAGTTGTTGGCCAAAGTTGCAACTAACACACACAACATGGGCAGCAGACCAGACGGACCACACTACAGCACATGTCTGACTTTAAGCCTAAAAATTGCGTCTGCGTTGTTGCTGTTGCTGTTGTTGTTGTTGTTGGTGTTGGTGTTGTTGTTACCACGCCATTTTTCGTTTTGTTTTTATTTATTATTATTATTATTTTTTTTTTGTTTGGAGTGTTTTATGTTGCTGAGTTACCATTTTGCGCCCTCATGCCGGCACACAAATACAACAGCAAACAGCGCGAGATACGCACAGCTGGCTGGTAGTTGTTGTAGCTGCATATATGATATCTTCATGTTTGCATACATGTGTGTGTGTGTGAATGTGTATTTGTATAAAAAGCAATTTGCATGCCATTTTCCAGCAGGTTTGCAACTTGCAACTTGCCACTTCGTGCTGAAAGTTAATTTCACAAAAATTGTTCGCATGCTCAGCTCAAACTTTGCTGATATGAGGCAGCGTGTGCAACGTGAACATGGAGGCTAAGGTTAAGACAAAAAAAAAAAACAAAAAATCTTTTATGTGTGTTTTGCAAAAAAAAAAAAATATAAAAATAATTTATACTAAATTTATTTTTTATTTAATTTTTATTATTTTATTTTATTTTTTTAAATGTATTTAAAAATAATTTGTTGCACATTGCAAACTTTTTTAAGTTAGCTCTAAGCATTCCAACTCATTGTCCCAGTTCTGAATTCACGCAAAAAATTCTACAAAAAAAAAAGGTGCATTTTACCCACTTTTACCCCCAACGGCACAAAGCACGTATTGAGCACTTTGTGTAGCGCATCTACAATAGTTTAAGACACAGCAACCTACCCATGTCGCCCAAGTCCAGTCCTAAGCCATTTTAAAAATTCCACCGCTAAGCAAATAAAGTTGTCACTTTTGAGTTACCTGCTCATTAAATCGACTTAAGTTACTTAAAAAAAAAAATTAAAAATTAAAAATTGAAAAAAAAAACCATGTGCCGAACATTCGCTGATTCTCTGTTTCTCTCTCTCTTCTCTCTCTCTTTTTTGTGTTTGCAGGTACATGAATTATGCGATAATTTCTGTCATCGATATATCTCATGTTTAAAGGGTAAAATGCCAATAGATTTAGTGATTGACGAACGGGACACCACCAAACCACCAGAATTAGGTTCAGCAAATGGTGAAGGACGAAGTAATGCCGATTCGACATCGCACACCGATGGAGCTAGTACACCAGACGTTGTGAGTACCCCCTTCGCGGGAGCACATGGTCCTATATTGGCGAGCTACAATGCGGTGGTGCACCCATGTTCGTAGTACGATAACGACCTTCTTGCAAAAACGAAGCGGGTGCTCACAATGCCCTGGGATTAAAAGATGTGAAAGATAAAAAAAAAAAAGAAAAAATAATAATAAAATAACAATCTAAAAGTCATAAAAGCAACAAAATAATATACAATTAAAAGAAAAAGATACCGTAATGCAACACAAGAAAAGGCCGAAAAAAAGATACAAAAGTACCACACATGACCACGCAAGCCCATTGTAAATTAGTCTCAGAAAGCTATAGAAAAAAATCGAAAGCTAAAGAAACAAATCTAACTGTCTGTCTCTGTCTCTTCCTCTCTCTTTCAAACACACTCACACACACACACACACACGTACACACACACACGTACACAACACACACACACACAAACACACGAACTCAACTGCTGTCTCTTTTGCGCGCCACTTGTGTCTTTCAATATTTCACTGCTTCGACTTTGACTTTGTGTCTGACGCAACAACACCGCAGCTGTCAAGTAGGGGATACACTGGACTACAAGGATATGCAGCGCTTTGGTGGGCACGCGTGCAGCACACAAAGTCAAGCGATAAATTTAAGTTGAGTATCTAAAACTAAAAAGAACAAAAACAAAACAAACCAAAATAATTGATTAACACAAAAGCGAAAAGCCGCAGCAGCTGAGTAAAACAGAAAGAGCAGAAGAAGAGTTCAGTTTTTGTTATACAAAAAAACGAAAATCAATTTAAAAAAATTGTAAAAAAAATTTTACATAACAACAACAACAACAAAACAATAATTAGAAATTTTGCAAAAAATCTTGTAAAAAGTACCACAACTAAGCAGTAAAAAATTTAAATTAAGTGAGCGAATGAACGCTTAAATCAAAATCAAAAAGCAAAGTTATAAAATTAACGACAAAAAAAAGATAAAAAGATACAAAGAGAAAATCTTGGAAAAAAATTCCAGAACTTCGTTTTTGCAAGAGGCCCATATAGCTCGCCAATATAATGATCGATTTAAATATTGATAATAACTATTTATATATACAACTATACATATATATATATGCAATATATAAATAATTTTCTATTTTTTATTACAACAACAATAACAACAACAAACAAGAAACTAAACTCTAACAATAAAACACGACAAATACAGTTAAACAACACTTACATTTGACACACTACACACTACACACTACACACTCAACGACTTACAATATACGTAAACTACAACAACAACAACAGCAATAAAACTTTATCTAAAACTAGCCTAATTATTAATTAAAAATATGTATTTAAAACTAAAACACTAACAAACAAAAAAGCACACCTTTGAGCAACGCTTTAGCTCAGTTGATTTGCCTAGTGCCCGAGCTAGTTTCTTTTAGGTTTATATACTTGCTGTCTTACCAATTCGTTTGCCATGAAAAACTCCTAGCACTTGCGCAGCGCTTGTAGCAATTTGCGGCATGTAAATAACTCATAGAACGCCCCAATTGCACAAGCGGCTGCGGCATGATTAAAGGAGTTTGGTGCTACTTCGGCGAAATTTATTTTTTATCATTTATGTTTTCAAATTGTTTTGAGCATGAGTTGCGACTCATTAGAAAATATTTATATATTAACATTCGATCTCGACAAATCACTTAAAAAAAAATTAACTACAAAAAGCAGCACACGGAAGCTGGTCAGCAATTTTCACCGTTGGAGCAGATCTACGCCAGTTATCGCATTAAACATGAAGCGGACTACTAGGGCTGTCAATAAACTACTAGACATTTACTTTGCCAATGCTAGCATATAACAAAAGATACACACCAATGACTGAAGTGCATAGTTTGAGTTCTAGTTACAAGATACAAATAGCTGAAGTAGCGGTGGGAGTAGCAAGCAGAGTTAGTGTTGTGTTCAGCAATGAGCTGAAAAGCAACGAAACAAAAAAAAAACATAAAAAATAAAATTGTAAATTTGAGCAACAAGCAGTAACGGTAAAGAACCTATGTAGCTATAAACGATGTAGTGGAATCGAGCAAGCAACAGTTATAGGCGTGACGTTTATGCGTAACGCGTAGGGAAACTAAAATACGTAATTAATATTTAAAGATAACAATAATTAACGTAATTAATAATTATTAAATAAAATTAGCTTCTAGGCAGGTTAAGTGTACTGAGAAAAAAAAAGTAAAACAAAATAAAAAGAAAAAAGAAAAAAGAAAAATAGTTACCCAAAAAAGAGAAAGCTAAAGCTGTTGTAGCCAGCTAAGCAATGTTTTTAAAATTTACGCTTTGCTAAAAAAAAACTATTTTTTTTTTTTAACTTTATTTATTTTTTTTCTTTAATTTTTAATGCAACACATTTTCACTACAACAAAGTATACGATTTTTCATACTAAAACTAACATTTCGTCCTTTAACATGTGTTAAGTGAGTGTTAAAAAAGAAAACTTTAGACAAGTCAAATAGTGTGGGTCGTTTAGAAGATGCAGAGGAAAAACTTGCCAAAAATTAATTAATGTTTTATTAAATAGAATTTTCTAAAAAAACAAGAAGAAGAAGAAATGAAAACGCCGCAAAATACGTAAGCATGCAACAAAACACTTTATTAAGCAGTGTTGTTGGCAATGGGGAATGAAATGAGTAACACATAAAACCTGAGTTCAAATGCAAAGTATACGAATACGAGTTAAAAAATGTTTTTTATTTTTAAAAACTTAAAGTTAATTTACAAAAAAATAAGACGAAGAAGAACGAAAAAAATCTATAACAAAAATGTGTTACGAAACAGGCATATACGATAGCATTTTAAATGGCAAAGGTCTATACAAACAAAAAAAACAAAAACAAAAAAAATTTAAACAAAAATTCGCGGTAAATAAACTCCAGCAATACGAATTAGGCGTAATTCTATTAAGCATTTACTACAGCAGATTTTTAAGAACCACAAGCTACTTAAAAACATAAACAAACTAATGACTTAAAACTTTATTAAAGCGTAAATGCAGCGTGGGCCTGAGCGTAGACAGCGCGTTTGGGCGCAAGTTCCTAGGGTCTTAGGTCGGTTAGTTTCGCTACACGCTAACAAACAAATTTCCTGCTACGTTGTATTGTAAAATGTATACTAAACTAAATCAACAGAAAAAAACACTTTCTTTGGTTATGAACTTGTACTTAAATTCTTAATTAATTATTTATTTAATTAATTAATTAAAATTAAACTAAACCTATAAAAAGAATTCTACTCTACTATTACCACAACAAAAGACGTTGTAAAGCTATATGGGCAGTTCCAAACTAAAGCATATACATTTATATATACATAAATGACAAAGAAGCAGAAACAGCAAGAAATAGATCGATATATAAATATATATATATATATATACATATAAAAGAGCAAAAAAAAAAAAATACGCGTGAGAAGTGTTGATTTGTAGACGCATGCCTAGGTGCGTCTATGAAAAGCTTTTGTACTATTTTTCCAATAATTAATTTAATAAATAAAAAATATAAAATTAAATAAAGTAAACTAAAACTGCAAAAAAATAGTTGTTGTACTTTGTCTTCGAAAAATAATTATTATTAAAAAAGAAAAAAATATATAAATGAAAATAATTATATATATAAAAACTAAATATTTAGTGTAAAAACTTACGGCCAATTTTTAGTTTCTTAAGTTAATAAATATTTAAAAAATACGAACTCGAAAAAAAAACAACAAAAAAATACATAAATGTATACAATTCACAAGCTTTGCTTTGTTAAAACAATTTTGTTTATTTTAACTTTAATTTTCATTAATGAAAATACGTTTTTATTGTTATATTTGTGTTGAAAAATAATAAAAACAAAAATCTAAAAAAAAATTATTAAAAAATAATGCTTAAAACATAAACTTGAAAACTGAAATACGTAAATTGCTTTAGGTGATATTTTACAAAAATTATTAAAAAATAATTAAAAAATAAATATAATATATAAATAAAAAATAAGAAATTGCGGCGATTTCCTAATTTGACTTAACTTAATGCAAGCAAATATTTTGTGTTAATTCTTTGTGTAATGCGTACTTTTATTATGATTATTATTATTAAAATTATTATTATTATTATTAAATTTATTGTTTTATTGTAAGTACGTAAATTTAGTTATTAGCAAAATTGTAATAACAACGCAATCAAAAAAGGATACGAACAGTTGAGCAGTAAAGGAGAACCACAACTTATAAATAAATAAATACAATGAATATACGAGTACATTTTAATGTAATATTTTTAATTAATTGTATATGTATACTAAAAAAAAAACAAACAAAAAAAGTTTATATAATTCAGAAAAAAAGAAGAAATCCTTAAAGGGATAAAGAAAAAGTGCATAAAACGATGATGAATGCTGGTTGAAGAACGTTTAAAGAGTTAGCCAATAAATATATGATGAATATATTTGAAAAATAATACGATCGAAAATCTTTTCAATGCTTCGTGCATGTGGGTTGTACAAAAAGTGGAACTGGGCGGGCAAAAATTTACAGAGTAGAAGAGAATAACCTGGAAGACAACTCAAACTGCAGCACGGATATGAGCAACATTGCAGAAGGATGACAACCATACATTACTTCTACGAAGAACTTCTACATGTATCTACATCGTTGACTTAAGTCACTTGGAATCTAGAGAGCATATAAGTTGATGTAAAAAATGGCTGACTATTTTACGTATATTTGTTTTGCCATATAATTTCAGACAGAATACAATTTAGGCGCGTAAAATGTTTTAGATTAAAATAGATTTTATTTTAAAATTTGTGTAGCTCATACACTAAAGCAGCCAATATGTCGTAAGTGATGAAGCTATTGGATGCGAATTTATTCATTTTGCACACTACACTGAAGCCATTATAATCTTTGTGAAATCAGCTGTCATTCTACAAATTCAAATGAAAAATAATTTTAAATTCCAATAATATATACAGTGAAACCACGCAACATTTCTATAAAAACTCAAGGAAATAAAATTTTTTTTTGCAAACTTTGGTATTTTTGGTTTTTGGCGCACAAAATATTGCTTTGGGCCAGTATGAGGTAGAATAGTTTTATGGGTATACTTTTGAGATATTTCACTGTATTTCATTCATTTAATTCATTTGATTATTATTCAAATAAGAAACAAAATTCAAACATATTAGTTGACAGATGTATGTAGATTTTTATGTAGTTTAAATAATTTGTTTTTCTCCTTCACATAATATTTATTTGACTAAGTTACAAAGTGCAGCAACTATTTTTTATTTTATTAATACATTTTAAGAAGCAAAAAATCATTAAAAAGCCGTTTGTAATCAGTTTAAGTGCTAAAAAACGCCCAAAAAATTTGTACAGCTGTGTAATTCTGTAGACACTAAGCCATAACTATTTAATACTAAATGTCTGACAATATATAAAAATTCAAGTGCAGTAAAAAGTACGCTGAGCATGTTTATTTAAATCGCAGGGCTTACGTTCTAAGCAATTTTTACAGGGGCTGTGTTCACTGCGTTGTCTGCTGTCATCAACGCAAGGAGCTCAACGTTGTATTGCTCAAGCGCCGTGCCATCAACGAAATTTTGTGACTTTCAACTACGTAGGGTTATGTATTTAATTAAATCACTAACTAATTTATATAACTACTTTTTTAATCTAATAATTAAGTTAATAATATATCTAACTAACCAAACATTTTCTCTCTAAGCAATTTTTCCAGCTTGCAACCTTAAAACAATATTATTACCCCAACATAATGCTCTTTTTCCAGCTGTGCCATGTAATGCTCAAATTTCAGCGCTCGAATTTCTCATTTACAGTGTAACAGGACACTTGTCGTTTGGTCGCTGCTTACAGCAGATCTCCATCTCAGATACTTTTAATACGTACTGTGTACTGCGCACGCGCATAACGCTTGCAAAGCCTTGCAATTTGAGTAGCTTAGTGCATTTTCCAACCTACAGGGTTTTCGAAACAACGTTGCCTCCTTGCTTGGCTGCTTTGTTCTTACAGCCTTTATGCGTGTATCCTTTTTATTCGCTCGCTGCTTTCACTTCATTGCAATTACGATTTCATGCTCATTTTATGCGCAGTCAGTCGGGACGCTCGAATTCAACGACTTCGACTCGGGGCTCGGCCCAACTGACGTTTAAGTCGTGCAACGAGCCATGAGCACAACCCGAATTGACTATTTTTTTTTTTCTGCGCACGCCCTCAGCCACGCCGCTTGAGGGATTATGTACAAATTGTAGAGTTTTCACCATTTTCGAGTAGCGTGTTTTTTAGGGTCGGTTTTTTGTTTTTTGTTCTTTGTGTAATTTTGTATTTTGCGTGATTGCCTGGGGGCGTGTTGCGTTGTTATTCAACGACTTTGTGCTTATTTATTTATATAAGAATTTTTGTTCTTTTCTTCAACTTTGTTTTTTCCTCTTTTTGTTCTCTTCGTGTACAACTCGCCTTTTTTTGAGGACTTGAAGCCGCATTTCGTGGTAATTGAGCTCGAACGCCCACTTTGATTTTCCAGCTTAGCAGCAATTAAATACCTTTTTTTGATTGCCCAAAATGAGGGTTTGTTGCATTGAGGAGTACTTATTTATTTTGTTTTTTGTTGTTGTAGAAAGGTTAACGCTTTGTAATTAAATAAATACGCGTGCGAATCATGTTGTTGGCAGACTTTCCGGCCTGACTGCGTCGTCATACAGTCTGCGCAAACGAGTAACCAAACAACAACAAAAAAAAAAAAAAAAAAAACATTAAATCCAAACGAAAAAAAATGAGAAGACCAAAGAAGCAAACGTGTCGAAATCTTAACCACAAACGAATTTGATCGCAACGCTCCCAAAATTTGTGCACTCATTTGTGAACGAGACAAGTTGAAGACTCCAAAAGCAAAGTCCAAGTCCAAGTCCAAGGCTGAAATTAATGAAGGAAGCCCTAAAAATGCCGGTACAGTTCTGCTTCTGCTTCTTTTTTTCTTTTTTGGCAATTTGCGGCTGCAGACGAAAGTCAAAACGGCTCAAAAAAGTACTGGTATTGAGAACAAGTCAAAAGGCATTTCATTGAAACGATTTGAAACGCAGCGGTTGAAGTTCAGTCGTTTGGGAACGCTTGGGTTTGTGTTTGGAACGCTCGGTTGAGATCAAGCCAAGAAGTCTGCGACAGATTTTTATTATGTATGAAGTGTCGTGTCTGTAGGAATTTCTTTTTTTCGTTCTTTGTCACCAAAAAATAATAAAAAAAAAAAAAACAAAAGCAAAGCAAATCCAGACAGGCGCATTGAAATTATCTGAAAGACAAGCTGACGTCTACCAAACTTGCTGAGTGACTGACTGAATGGGTGCTTTTTTTTAGTGCACTGTTTAAGTACAACAACTTTCGAGTTGACCACAAAAATGTCATCACTGTCAATGTTTCAATGCAGTTGAAGTTCGTTTGCTCTGACACAACTACAAGCAGTCGCAAGCAACACTTGACTCAAATCGAGTCGTTGCGCTACGAAACGATTCAGCTTGACTCAAGTTGAGTCTGCCAATTTGTGTGCGGGTCGCGTTTAATTCAAAACTTTTAAAAATTTCCAAAGCAAGCAAATATTTTGGTGCTGCTTAGTTTTTATTATTATTTTTTTTTGTTTTATTTGGCTTTGATGCTTCGCACTTTGCCAAAGAGCCATTCGAATCCCTGAGGAGCGCAAGGAAAGCGTTGAATGCGATACCTCGTGGAATTGTAACAAACAAAAAAAGACACAAAAAAAAAACAAAAAAAAAAATAAGATCCATTTTTTCTCGTACAACCTTTTTCGTTTTCCTTAAAGAAATAAGCTTCATTGATGATTAAATGAATTCAAATGTGGCGAATGCTCAATATTTAAAATAACTTGGCGCGATTTTCCAAGAAACAAACCATAAGCGCAGTCTTTAAGAGGCAATGAAGTAAAATAAAAATATATATATATATGTATATATATAAAAAAATTGGAATAATAAAAAAAAATTAACGTTTGCGATTTTTGCGAACTTCACTTTGTTGCTGTTGCTTTGGCTTTGTGCATTTATATCGCTGGGCTTTCGTTCCTAGTCAAGTGTAGTTCAAACAGAAGCCGCTATGAAGTTGAGCCTTAAAAACAACGTCGTCTTGTGTAGCGCATGCGTATCAGGTTGACAATGCTTTTGGCCCTTGTGCCGCTACTTAGCCCAAAAACAAAAACCAAAAATAAAATAAATAAAAACTGCTTAGTTTTAGCTACACAGAAATTCAATGGAAATTTATGCCGTAAAAATGGTCTTAAAAAAATGGCATGTGGCTTTAAAAGTGGTTTAAGTAAGCAAGAAAAAAACATGAAAAAGGCTTTAAAAAACTGTTCGAATTCGAATTCTGTTTAAGCCTTGCAACAAAATAATGCTAAACTTTATTTTGGTTCCATATATTGCTCCTTCAACTTGAGCCTCCTTTGATGCTTATTGCTGCTGCTGCTTGCGCCGCTGATTTAAATATTTGAGCGCATAACTTTTATTTTAGCGCTTCATTGCCATTAAGGACTTCTCTGTCTTTGCTTCTTTATATTTGATCGACGTCTAATTGCTTGGCGCACCTTAGCATATAAGCCAAAACGAGTGCAGTCGCCTACGACACAGCGCGCCACATAATGGTGCAAGCAATACGTGCTAAGCTGTAAATCCGCTTATTGGCTTAAAATTAAACAGCACAAAGTGCAAAAATGAAACATTAAATAAAAAAAAAAACAAAAAAAAAACAAAACTATTTACAATATTAAGCAAGAATGTATCGGCCCAACGTAACGCTTTTGTCGTCCTCGCAAAGCTGTTCATAGTGAAGCCATAGACTGACTTGACTAGGCATGCCGCTGCTGCTTGTATTTGCCGCTTAAGCGTGCTACTAAATGCTTTGAAAATAGCGACGCAGCTTGTTGCGACTTGAATTACTCACTTGACTTGGGCGAGGCAGGGCCTCTCACTTGGCTCAAATATCAAAAGGACAATTTACGTTTGGTTTTTAAACTCGATTAGCCTTGGGTAAATCGCCGCTGAGTGGTTTTCAATTATATATAGGATATTCTTCTTCTTCTACTTCTTCTGCTACCACCACATCACTTGGCTATTACCACTGATTGAGGTCAAACACATTTGCGCGCTGCTTGACCGCAGCCCCTTAGCTGAACATCGGCAAAGAAAAAAAAAAAACGAAAAAAAAGAAACCGTTGCATGTCAAAGGGTTTAGTAGTTTGGCCACTTGTAAATTGTAATTTAATCCGCTTTCAACTAAACTAAAGTACACGCTTCGACACATTTCCGCATTACGAAAAAGGGGCTCTCGATATCAAAGTAAACTTGACAGGGACTCACTCAGGCAGTCCTCGCATGTATGAGCTAATTGAATTTGTCTTGAAGTGAAACGAAATCGATGCGATGCGATTCGATTCGATTCGATTCATCGTTGATTTATTTGCTATAGCCTAATCAATATTTAATGTGCAGCCTTTTGCTTTCGCTTTGTCGTTGGCTTGGCTTTGATTGATGCACTCATTACGCGTTGAGTTCAAGTGGCGTTGTGTTGACTCGTCTTGACTTGACTTGACTAAGCTCTTGGCAATGTGCTGCACCGACAATTTGCGTGAAGCCTTCAAATGCAGGCTTAATGAGCGACAATTAACAAAAAGGCAACGGCACAGTCGTATGTGATGTGTGCAATCCCTGTTTGACTTTAGTTTAAAATGCTTTAATAAATGCGTAGCTACAAAGTTATATATTATAGATACAGCTAGACACATACACACACGCACACGCACACAAAGTGACTATCATTTATGTCTACATTAGCTAATTTCTGTCTTCCTTTAGTGCGTTGTCTGCCACTGCTTTTATTGTTGTTCGCATACTTTGGTGTGCCATTCATATTTTTGTGGGGTGTATAACACACACACAGGCACACACATATACACACACATGCCCAAAGAAAAGCCGCAATAAATCATTTGCACTTAAATCCGCTGTCGTCCTTTATACTCGCATGTGTGTAAGCGTGTTTCTGTGTCTGTTTATCCCTCGCCTGGACAACAGATCATTATTGAGGCTTTTATGCTTTTACGTTTGCCAAACTTTGTACGTAATGCTCTCAACCCGCTTACACACTTCTTAGACAGCGTACTCAGCGTGCCAGGCTATTGTCGCTATGTCGCTGACTCTGCGTCTTGGACGTAGTGTTGTTTGTCGGCATTTCCCATTGGCGGCCGGAAGCTGTGCTATACGAGTTGAGCAAGTTTTCCTTTTATTTTATTGCCTTTTTGTGCTTTATTTCCTGCACTATTTTCAAACACACAAACTCGTACACACACATGCGAACACCCACTTGGCCATGGCTCAATGGCTCGATGAGTATTAGATAATGTGTCCTTGCTTATTGCTTACAACAACTTATTCCTTTTTTTTCGTATTTCTTGCTGCCCTTCGTCTCTTAGTATTTGGTAGCGAGTGCTGCTTTTTCTGTGGATCATGGGGTTTTGGGGGTTTTGGCATACAGGAAATGCTCTTTATCCATTTGCGATTTGTGCGCATTTTTTTCGCTCCGCTTGGATTTTCTATAATTTGCAGCAGCTTAGTGCGTCTTTTTGGTGTTTGGAAGGCAAAACGGAAGTTGGATGAGGCAAAATACAACTTCATCTCTTTTCTCTTTTTTCTTTTGGTTTTTCGGCGCAAAAAATGTACCAAAAAAAGTTGAGAAATTATGTGCAAAAATGTTGTATGGCCAGCTAATTTATTGCTTATTTAATAGCGCACGTGCAAAGGACGAAAGCCGCCTAAGCAGCACTTCTGCCATGCGGCCGAAAATTCAATTTCGCTCAAAAGAAAACTTTGCTTTTAATTATTTTTCTCTGCCGAAAATTTTTAATGCCTTTTAAAGCCACAAGTATTACGTGACACATTCTTTAATGTTAAATAAAGCGTAGCAAAGAGTTCATTTGGCTGACTTTAATTAGCATTTGAAAGGTACGCAGCGCGTGTCAAAACTTTTTACACAGCGGCTGCTTTTTAAGCGTTTTAAGTGCCGTGGAGGAGTAATTAAAAATGTTGTAAAGCTTGCAGACCTCACAGGTGTTTATTTATTTATTTTTTGTTGGAGTAGCGTTGAGTGTTTGTTTTAATAATATTCATACGCCTTGTGCACGCACAAAAGTATGCTAAGTAAAAAATGTTTGAGCTCCTTGCGCGACACGCTTGTCAATACAAGTAAAAGCAGTTGCAAAAAGCAAGAAAATTATAATAAAAAAAAAAAAAAATTATAATAAAATAAATAAAAATAAATATAAATAAAAAAACCATCTACCAAAAAGATGCTTAAAAGCCAATTCCCAACTGGGCTCTGCATATGCCTTGCATTATAATAAATATGAATGAATGAATATTGGCATGCACAAGCGAGCAACCAAACCAAACCCGTAGCAGCATACAGCACAGTTGTTTGTCCTCACATTTCTCTGTCCGATTTTGCTACCCTACATCAGTACACTACTTGTGTTGACTGAAAAACAAAATTTTTGCACATATTTTGTCGCTTGCGCCGCAGCTAATAAATGAAACCCGAGCTGAGCTGAGCTGAGCTGAGTTGAGCTGCTCAGAGTTGAGTCGCATTCCTCGATGAATGTGTTTTTTCCGCATTCGTCGTAGATTTCATTTATTGGCCGCCCTTGGCCGCGTCGGTCCTTACACACATATCTGTTATCATATATTCACTCAGTTGTGCTTCCTTCCATTATAATTTTCAATATCCCGCCCTTAACGCCAGCACGTACGGCCTATAGCTCATCCCTTCGAAAGTGCTCCCTTCCGTTGGCTTTTGCTATTTTTGGCAAATTATTTTTTCGCCTCTACTCTTCTTTTCACGTTGTTTGCTGTTCACTCGGCTTTGGTTTCAGCGTTTGGTATGCGCGGTGCGAAAACAAAATTGACGTCAATTACGCAACGACGCCACCATCACCATCAGGACCACCATCACCCCTAAACAAGCACGGCAAGCACCGTGCTGAGTTACGTTATCGATTCAAGATTTACGGAATTTTGACTGGTAGAAATTCCTTACCTCAACATTATGCACCCCACACCGGCCACCCAACCACTACCACTTCAGCCACTTCAGCTACTTCGGTGTTGCTCTTGTTTCAGCTACTAATCCGCTTCGGGGATTTTGGGAATACGCAGCGCTCGCTTTCTCGTTCGCTCTTACGCTCTGCTTACCATTTTCCATTTTAGCTTATAGCTCTTGTCGCTTGCTTACTCGATGTGTTTGTTGCCTCTACTCATAATGTGCGTATTTATGCCTCAAGTTTCAGTGACAAGCCCCCACTTCACGACCATTCAATTCGAAGTTATTAACGCCACACCCGCTCGCTAATTAAAGCATTAAATCATATTAATGCCAGCGCCGAATGTTAAGACAGAGTTGTCGCCGCTTTGGAGGGGTGCCAGCTTTGCATCACGTCACTTTTTATTGACAGATCCAAGCATTGACTTGAATAACAGCAATAATGTCAACCGTCAATGTCATCAGTCAAGTCAGCCAAGTTGAGTTCGCTCATCCGTGTCATGCAACATGTTGCAGCTTGCACATCGTCGACGCTGGCAACAACAACAAGAACTTCAACTCCAAGTTTATTGAAATTATTTTTGACCAAGCGAAATTTGTCTCTGTATCCCTTTTTTGTACACAATTTATGCAAACCCCATAATTTAATGCAACAGCAGCAGCCTTTGTCACAGCACCATGTTGCAGGCCATAAGACAAATAACGTACTGCGAGTACAGCTACCATGGCTGGAAACTGTTACGAAGTTCAACTGCATTTGAGCAGATGTCTCCAGTTTTAAAGAGAGCTTGAGAACAAATCTTTATTTCAAAAAAAAAAGAAAAATAAACCTAATCTGTAGCCAGACTCAATTGATTTATGGATTTATTACATTCTGTAGAGTATAGCAGATTGACATTCAATCACTATAGCCACAATGCAAAATAGTTGAGTACCATTTATTTAAATGTCAGTGTCTTTAGAGAAGGCCGAACCCAATCGTTTTGTTTCATTCGCACGTTTGTCTTTCTCTCTTACATGTGTTTCTTTAGTGTGGCGGTGTCTCACGAGACACCTTTCTACTGTTTTACGCCCACATATCTAACTAAGCTTATTAAAAAGTATATTGTGCACAACTGCAAATGAAAAGCTATCGCATTGTATATTTTTTATCCAAATCAGTTTTATGGTTTTGGCGTAGAATGACGGTAAAGAAAATATCTTGGCCTATTTATATAAAGAGAGGCAAAGAGTTTATGTTGCTTGTAACAAATTACGAAAGAACTCCCAAGGAAAAGCAGTTTGCCAAGTTTCTTGAAAATTGTATTCTTCTTGTGCTTCTTTTTGCTCTTTATATAGGATTGCTGTTCTTTAAGACTTTTTTTTTGTCAACTTTTGTAAAGGTTGGAATCAGAATCAGCCTTCTCTGTCATTGCCTTTGCGGCGCAACTAGCATCATATTCAACTTAGTCCAAGTCTAAGTTTCTACACGTCTTTATTTATAATCCGACAAATGTATTATGCGGCTTACTGCGATAAATGTTATAATTCAATTATAAAAAAAAATATATTTTACAAATATTAAATACTGATTGAACTGATTGAATTCTAGCTCATTTGTTCAACGCACTTGGGGAGCATGGTTCAAGTCTTGAACTTTGAAAAATTGTACCGGTTTGCAGCCCTGATAAATAATTTTTTTTCTTAATGCTTCTTCTGATTTTTGTTTTGTTTTTCGCGGCATAAATTTGTATAAAAAATTCGCTTGATTTAAGCGCATCTTAAACTGAGCTAGCCGCAGCAACAATGACTTCTCACTCATGCAGTTTGTCGGTGTTGCATGCATCATATTTCTTCTGCTTGCTGTGTTAATATTAAGTTCAGCCCTTTTGTGATTTGTTCAACGACATTTTATAATAACTTTATTATTATTAATATTATTATTTATATTTATATTTTTTTTAAATTTCATCCAAAACTTTTTTTTGATTGAGTTGACACTTTATGGCGCCATTTGAAGCTCATTCCTTGTCGAACTCGTTACATTTTGCATTTTATGACTTTTAAATGTGCCCATTACAGCCTGACAAATCACAAATTAATTAAAACGCTTGCAGCATAAATTTTCATAGTTAGTGTGAATCTCAGTCGGAGTCGACCGATTACAGTTGCAGTTGTCGTTTACCGTAGCCGTTGGCAGACAAGCAACCTCAAAGCGACTTTGACTAATAAAACTTTAATAATAATTGTTCATAAAATTCACAATATTATGAGCTTTCAAATTAGTTTGTCTCTGTCGTCGCTGCAACATTGTCACTTGCCACATGCATTGTTGCGGTCGGTAGCAGCACGCAGCTTGCTGTTTGCCAAAAACAGCATCAGTCGCTCAAACTGAGCTTCTCAGCTGCTCATCAGCAAACAGATACACAGTCGCTGTTGTCGTGCTTGTCAACTATTTCTGCGGTTCATAAAAATTGTTATTAATTGGCACTTAAATGCTCAAACCCCCAAACCACCGTTGACCATCCCGCCTACCAACAAGCAACTTCATCTTAGTTGTTTTCTTTGCTCACTGAGTGCGCCTGCCTGGCTGACAGACTGGGCTGACTGGGCTGACTGGGCTTTCTTTCTTTCTTTCATTTCATTGATTGAACATGTTTGCCAGCATCGTCTTGTTGTCGACGTCGTTGACGTTGTCGTGTTGGAGAAAATTGTTGCGTCGCGCTGCATTTGACCTTTGTCACGCTTTCAACTGTCGGAGAAATTGCAATTTGATGTAGTCAATCGAATCGACAATGAAATGGTGAAATTACAAGTATTGAAATGCGCTTTGTACGTTAATAAAAAATAAAAATAATATAAAAAAAATGAAACAAAAAAAAAAACGAGAGGCAAGAAAAGAAGTACAATTTTTCATATACTTTTTAGCCAACTTTGTAGGTCTGCACTAAGCGACCTTCGCGCTTTTCTTGTGATTGACTACTTTTTCTTCGACATTTTTTTTTTACTTTTTGCGGCTGATATTAACCGAAGTCATTGCTTCTTATAAAGTCACAGATAATTTCTTTTCCAATACGCTCAGATTGTGGTATTTCAATATTGTAAAGAGAAGAAGTATTTGAGCTAATGTTGCCCAGTTTAAGACCAGTTGAGCATTGCTACAGTTAAACTTCCCTATAACGAACTTCTATACAACTTAGTTCTCCTCATTATTTCAAGTACACAGATTTTTCGAGGCATATCATTTCTGTATAAAGAGTTTTTCATATTACGAAGTGATTTATTAGACCCGTGAGGATTCGCTACACGGACGCTTGACTGTATAACTGAGTAGTAATATAAACGCACTTTTTCCCCATAATTATTGTGTCTCTTTTTATGCCACACCAATTGTCCGCCATCTGCATATGGCGGGGCCACTTTGTATCGTTGCGTCAACCACGGCCTGCTTTCTTTGACTTTTCCAGTTTAGTTATCTCTGCGAGTGTTGCTGCGCTACGATGTGCGTCTGTGGAACTGTCACTCATTGAGGCAGCGGCAATTTTCAACACGCATTCTTCTTATTTGTTGCTCTAGCCGTGGCATGCTTTCATGCTTTCTTCATGCGATATTGTGTCTTTTTTTCTTTCAGTCTGTTGATTTGGTGCGTTTTGTATTTGTTATTCTTGTCTGGCGTTCAATTAAGTAATCAGGTCATTAGATCTGAGACGAATGTTTGCGTTAATTCTCACAGAAAAAGAACAAAAAATAAAAAGGAAAAAAGAAGAGAGAAGAAGAAAAATCGGCTGCTGATAGCGCAACGATATCGAAATTGTTTTAAATATGAGCGGAGCAACGAAGCGTAAAGGCGTTTATGTAGTTATAGTTCTGTTAAGCATGACATCATTGGCGGAGCAGAAAAGAAGGATCTCTAAATTACTTTCCTCGTGTACCTTCTACTTTCGTCTCACTTAGTCTATACGCAATTCAAATACTAAGCATTCCTCAAATGAATGTTGTGGCAAAAGAGTCAGCTGCAGTTGAAGTATAACAAGTATAAAAAGAAGAAGAAGTAGAAGCAGAAGTAGAAGTAGAAGAAGCTTACATTGCTGTTGCACATAAACGCAAACAATTCGCAATTGCTTTCGCATCATTGCGTCCACGCGCAATTTATTTTCACAATAGAAAACCAGCAACAACAACAGCAACAGCAGCAATCAAAGCTCCGCAGCGCCGAGTGGCAACGTGTAATAGTTGTTAGTTTTCCCCGCAAGTTGCACGCATTTTCCGTTGCCACAAACGCCAACGACGATGTCGACAGGCGCGAAATGAAATGCGCGATCACGTTCAACCGAAGCAAAGGAAAAAGTCTGAGCAGCGAAAAAATGTGTAGCAAAATCCAATAAGAATTTATTGAAAAAGCTAAAGAAACCGTAAACTATTTACAGTATTTAGGATTGGGTTGTTGTTGTTGTTGTTGTTGTTGTCGGTTATTGCGGTTCTTGGCGTTTATGTCTAATGCAAGTATGCGCTCAACGATCAGCGCCTTCACACTTTGTACAGCTACATATCTATCCGCTAGATACGTTGCTATATCTCTACTACTTGTATATGTTTTCTGACAATCGAAAGCAATTTCTCTCTGTCTTGCTTCATTTCATTTGATTTCATTTCTCGTTGCCTTTATTATAAACAATTTGGGTGGCGTTGCATTGCATGTGCTGTTGTTGAGTGTATCCATGCCTGGCGGCGATCGACAGCCGACTGCCTTGAAAAAAAGAAGAGAAAAAAATTACAAAAAAAAAAAAAATAGAAAAAATTCAAAAAAAAGCTGCACTTAGTTCTATGCATTTCTGTCTGTCTGTCTATCTGTATATTTGCCCACAATATGGCCGCCGCTCATGTACACTTGGCAGCGCATTCATGCTCATTATTAACGGCATCAGCGCCATGATGATGTTCTTGTCGTCGACGACGTCTTTTCGCTGATTTGTGCGGTTGAGGGTTAAACTGTCGATAATTTCAATGAATATTTATTTCAATTGTAGTTTATTTTGCTTTTTATCTTAATTTTATTTCATTTCTCACATTGTCTGCTAGTGAAATTATTTAAATGCTGATTTCTTCTTATTTGTTTTTATTTTGTTTTGGTTTTTGTTTTTGTTTTTTGAAATTTTCATCTGTCTGTAAGCACAGTAGCAGCAGCAAACAGCAGATAGGCCAAACATACGTACGTATAGGTACGAGCGATCGATCTTGTTAGCTGACTGACTGACTGACTGACTGTCTGACGCACTGACGCACTGACAGTTTGACACAATACACGGGGCGACAGTTGCACTGTGGCAAGGCGCGGCGACTCCAACTGTGTGTGTGCCTCTGTGGCAATGTGAATAACGCTGAGTTTTGTGTCGACGACGACGATGTACGCATTGAGGAGACATCGAAATCACTTCAGCACAGCGGGAGATGTATTTTTTCGGGGTTTTTAATTTTATTTCTTCGGTTTGGTTGTGTCTGATTTTTTAGTTCTTTTGTTTTTGTATTTTTTGTCTTTTAAAATTTTTTTTATTTTTTTTTATTTTTTTATTTTTTTTATTTTTATATTTTTGGCGTTCACCTTTTTAATGCGTATATGATCTCTTTCTTGCTTTCTTCATTTCGATTTTTATTCTGATTTTATTATTATTCTCGCTCTCGTATTGTATCTCGTTGACGCAGCTACAGTCAACCGCAAAAGATATACACTCGTATATATTTTTTTTCCTACTTTTTTAGGCAGCTTCGCTTTTAATATTAATAAAAATAAAATTCAATACAAAAAGGCACGAAATTGAAACGAATTCAGAGACCCAGTTTGAAAAAAGTCAATACGAAAAATATGTTAACAAACTTTTGATTTTCATAATTTTTGTTCCAACGTCTGTCTGACCACAAAAGCGAAGCTACGGTTTTTGGCGCGCTTGGCCGTTCAGCGTCACTATCGACCAGTTTCTTCCTTGGTCAAGTCAAGTCAAGTCAAGTCGCGCCAGGCAGACCAGACCACCAACACGTCTTCCTGCGTTCAATGTCGTCTGCAACCTAAACTTGTTGTTGCATTTTCGTGGCCCAGGTGCTATGCAATTGCCGTGATCAACATGAGCGCATCCTTTGGTTGTTCGTATAAGCGTTTCTTTTTAAATATTTTTATTTCATACTTCAGCTTCGTCTTCACCTTCATCTTGTTGCATTGTAATCACTCGTTCCCACTCACTGCGATTGAGTCAATGAGTAAATGAGTTTTTGCCCTGCTGCTTTTGTTCGTTGGCGATTTCTGTATTGATTTGTTTTGTTAAATATTAAATTCTTATATGTCATTTGCACTTGCATCCAAGCACTTGAACCACATATACCGGGTCCATGACACTACGCCATGCTTCGATTTATTTTTTAGAGCCAAGTTTCAGTGCAAGCACCTATTTCATGCGCCACTCAGAAACTATTGACAATAGGTTTATCTTGAAGTTTTATTTCTACTCATGATTCGTAAATAAAACTCAAATTGCTTACTTAATCATCCAAATTTATGTTGTCGCCTTCAAAGCATGCCTGATCAGAAGCAGTGCACAATTAAGGAGTCGCTCGACGTGAAACGATTTAAAATTTACTTTAGTGTCATGGCACAAATCCTGCAAATTTCAATCTACCAAAATCATTGCATCCTATAGAACACATTAAAACCGTGAGGTCAACTTTGAGTCCTTTTTCGTGTGCAACATCTTTGGTTTCAGAGGGGTAAAATTTTACTAGCGTAACGCTTACATACAATCAAACATTGTGGCATTTTGATTGTATCATGAAGGCATACAAAGTCGTTCGGGTTACTTCCTACAAACAGTTAAATATTTTGCTTGGCTGAAGGTGTGCGCCTAGACTCGGTAGCGGCAGTGGAAGTGTACTATGTGTACTCAATCCCCATTGTGGACGGGAACGAAAGAGACGCTCGTTTTACATCAGTAGCTCGAGAGTGCTAAGCATACTCACATATGATTTTTTTTAATATCTTTTAAATTCGACTTTTGATTAATTTCGGCAGAAATTATTTCAGATCCTGACAGATAAACCTTGAACATTTTAACCAATTAGGCTTATATGGGGACTCTAAATGAAATATTATATGATTTAATTATCGCGCTCAAATTTAATTAGAACTCTTTATATATACTCAATCAGAAAATACCTGAACATTGAAAGCTGTTAGGTTTATAGAACCATATAGCCATTCATAGAGTTCATTGGTGCAACTACAGCCACGAAAAGTAACATTCTGTCTTCTGTTTGGTGCACCCTGTAAGTGCTTTTGAGCTTATATCATTTACACTAACGTCAAGACCCAAACACAGCAAGCGGTCCACCAGACTTTGTGTAGACGCTTCACGATTCTGACAAAGTTTCGAATGACGACGATCGCCAAGCCAAAAATGGCAATGTCTGCTGCAAACTTAACTACGCCTCATCTCAACACAAACAGACACGGCAACGATGCGATTTTGTATTTATGAATGCCAAAACATTTTACCTGGTCTGTTCAGGTCTCGGGTCCGGTCCGGTCCGGTGCGCCAATAATACGAAAATTATTTTGCTGCTCAAAATTAAAACATACAATTTTTATATAATTTTAATTAACTGCGCATGTGTTGTTGTTTTAATTTTTTTTATTTATTAATTTCTTGGAGCTGCCTTTTGTATCTAGCAGTTACTTTTTTAAACATGTCTCATTCGTGAAAAAAAAAATAAAAAAATAATGCAAAAAATTGCATGTCACTAAAAGGCACATACAACACTGTTCTACGAGAGAATATTTAATTATTACTCGTATCAAAAACAGTGAAATGAAAAATAAGAAGAAGCAGAGGATGAAAAAATTTGTATCTCAGCATTTTATTGTCAGTTTGCATTGCTCGCATTTGAACTTTGCCACCGTTCATACGTTCAGTCGTCATATCGCAATCACGTCCGTGTTGTGCATTACGTAATCGTGTGTTTGTTGATTGATGGCAGAAATGATTGATCGACTGATTGATTGTGTACAGTACAAGAGAAACATTTTTTCAGTTTTCGGCTTATCAGGCGCACTTGTTGCGCTCGAGTATGCGATTCTGATTAATAGGTCAACAAATCAGGTGCTACAAATCCAAAGCAAAAAGAAATAAATAAAAAAAATAAATTAATAAAAATTAAAAATAAAATTGCTAGAAAAGAAAAGCGCAGTAAAAAGGTTCTGCTATAGTCTCATGTAGGCGGCTACAATTTTTGCACACCCGCCAAGTCAATGCAATGCACTGCATGATGTCGACTGCGCCTTTTGCCGTTTCGACGCTGTAACGCCTACTTTTTTTGTCGGCCCCGAACTTAATGCTTCGCTGCGCTAATTTTAGGGTTCCAGCTATCTATGCTTGCTCACTCGCACTCACTCGAACTATTTTGCTGCGCCTAACTGTCAAGCTCAGCAGGCCATCGTCCTTGTTTTTTGTTCGTGCTCAATGTGTCCTTCTATTCCTGTCTACGCTTTGTTTACGCTGCGCACATTCATACGTAGCCCGCTGCTGCGTTAATCCGATTTGGTGTTAATTTTTCGTGTGTAATCCAAGCAAGGGTCGCATTTGATTGATTACCTTCTCATGCAAAACAGGGTTGCAATTGCAAGGCTGTGAGTAGAGCAGGCCAGACCATAGCTGCGCCGCATGAAATTGAGTGAAAATAATTTTAGTTTTATTTTTTTGCATTGTCTGACGTCGCCACACAGTGTGAGTTTGAGCCACTAAAGCGACGCCATGCAGCGTGTTTGATCAATTTGAGAAGATAATTTTCTTTTTTTAAGAAAAAACTATTTCTTTTTTTAATTACTTGTGTACAAATCAAGCCAAGCGCAGCTACAATTGTATGCCAAAAAATGCGTTTACACGCACAACAACGCGTTAACTAACGACAGAAATCACGCATTTTATTGATTTTTAATTGCAAATTGAATTGCATGCCATACGCCATTTTAAGCTTAAATAAAAAAAGATATAATAATAATAATAAAATAAAAATTAAATAAATAATAAAAAAAAAAATTACGCTCAAGCTGCACGGCGCGACGCGCATTGCATGCCACACCATAAGCATTAAGTTGCAACTCGTTTTGTCGCTAACACAAACACCTCTACAAGCCCGACTTCGGCTCAGTTGTTGTCGCTTTGCCACTTTACTTGTGCCCCCTTTTTGTCGCTTTGTGGCATTTTTACTCAGCTTAGGCATTTATGCTTTAATTATGTTGCTGTCAACTTGGCTATTAAAGCGGCACTTGCAACTTTTCTGCTGCTTCTTTTGCTTGAGCATCATCATTATCATCAACATCAACATCAACATCAACATCAACATCAACATCTTACGGCAACTTAGTTGTTGTGCTGGCAAGTTGAGTTGTCATAATTTTCTCGCTTCGTCTTTCGCTTGATGTCAAAATTGTTGTTGCTGCCGCGCATAAAAGTACGAGCGTCGCCCGCTCGCTCACATGCCACAAATACCAGCAACTAATGTAATTAAGTTTTTAGTTGTCAATGCGCTGCGCGCTGCCGAGTAATGCGGAAAATGTCGCACAATCAATGCAAGAATTTTCAGGTCTCAAGTCTTTTTTTCGTGCGCAATCAAGCGGCCTTTAAATCAATCAGCGCAGCGGTTTAGGTTTATTGTTGTTGCTTAGGCTATGCTGCGCTTTGGTAAGGGCAAGTGCAGATTGCCGCATATACTCGTATATTTATGATTAAAATATGCAAAATTCTATACTCATTCAGTCAGTCAGTCAGTCAGTCAGTCAGTCATTCGCTCATTCATAATACCAGTTACCATTTAATGCTTTTAACATGCCATTTACATAAAAATCAGCGCGCAACCCTGATTTCCAACGCTGTGCGGCTTCTTTGGAAAGCTTTTGCGGGGAAACCCGCAAAGTGCGTGTTTTAAATCCAATTTAGACATTATCTAATTTAGGGCATCTATGAAAGTGCGCAGTGTTTCACCTCTTATGCAAATCGTAATGGAAATTTCATTTCGTTTCGTTATCTGGCAACCCTTTTTACAAGTTATCCTTTAGCCGCAGCAAACAGCAAAATGTATGCATAAAGTAATAAACTCATTTAAACGTAGACTTGCGACTTTGGTTTGGGTAATGAAATTTTCAAAACATTTTTTGGTTCATCTTCCACGTCCGTGTGGTTATGCAAATGGCGCAAATGGTCGCGCAAAGTGTATCGAGTGGCGCTGTGCCGCCGTCCGCTCAAACGAACTGAAACGAACTGAACTGAAGTGCACTGAAGTGAAGCTGTTATAATAATAATCAAATTTTGTAATTTTTACGAGTCTCTATGGAATATGATTGAAGGCGCGCTTGGCTTTTGACACTCAAAAAATGACGCTTACCAACAGACGCTGCCCTCCAAATGGACGCCATCAGAAATAATCAAATAATGTTGGAAAAGTGTTTTGTGTGCGCATTGGTCCAGTGTCATTCAGTATAAATTTTCGAATGTTGATGAGCTTAATTGATTTTTTGTTGGCTCTTTTGGTGTGTCAGCAGCAGCGGCTTTCTTTGCATTAGATTTGGTCGACAATTTTTCGAGTTTTTGTCCTAAAAAAAGTAAAAGAAAAACCTTCCAAAACCGGAAATGAACTCGCATTGTTTTTCGTTTGCCGGAAATGAGCACAGCACAGCACAACATAAAAATGTGTATTACAAAGTAATATAAATAAAGCGAGTGGGAGCAAAAATGGTGCGCCAAAAAACTTTGCCAACAAACAGCACGAGAAAATGGTTAAGTTAAATGGCTTGTATGAAGAATTAACAAAGGAAAAAAAAATGGCATACAGCGAAATTTCTATTTCAACGAAAAATGTAACTCTATCAAGGCAACTCCCTCCCTCTATTAAATATGCCTTAACACTCTGCCACGCTCATATGCCTAGTCACGCCGTTTGGCGTTCGCCGTCTCCAAGTCTGCAACACCCGACCAACGATGACTTGACAGATTCCCAGACGCACATGGCTCCGGAACCGCGTCGTTCCTCGTTAATGGTGGCGTTGGCTATGTTGTTGGCGCACAGCGGCGTCTGCTTTTTAAGACAAATAAAAAAATTAAATAATCCAGAGAACTCGACTTCGACTTGCTTCACAAAAGTCATGAATCAGCGAAAATTTAGCATTTTTAGCGTTTCGGTCTTTTTATGAAAACGAAACTTCACACAAAACTACACCGAAAAACGTTGTAATAATAACGACAACAACAAATACGGCTTAGTGTACTCGTAGGGCAACCATCCGTCCATCGATTGTGCGTTGCAAGCAACGCCGCGAATCTCTGATCTACTTTTGTATTGTACGCCGCCCATTGTCGGCAAACGCATTTTATCGGTTGCTCTGCATCAGTTCTACGCGGTCTATATGAATTTCAAATTATGCTAGATTTTGTCGCACTTTGCTGCTTTATTATTTTTTTTTTCACTCATTTCTTCTTCCCCTCCTATGGGCATGAGTTAACATTTTTTAGTCAACCAAACGATGACAACGTCAATGTTTTGAAACGGCGTCGTAGACTTGGCGGCGAGCATATTTTTGAGCTACCTTATTTCGTGGTACACTTCATATCATAAAGAGTTTTATAGATAGATAGATCATGTTATTTATAACACTGAAAAATATATACAGTACAACCTCGATAACTGAGACACTCACTATATTGCACAGCGTGGTAGTACAGACAATCAATTGATTTCTACAATAATCTAGACTCTGCTATCCGGACACCACACCTTTATTAGCCTCAAACATACGGACAGTTTTATTTTTGTAATCATGGGATTCCCTCTATTTTATTTTTTTTAACACAAGTACGAGTCTAAAAGAAAAAAGTTGCCAAACAACACTCTTCAACGGCTTAACAATGTCATTTGCCATCCACAGTTATTTGTAGACTTGACAAGGACATATGCATCATGTATTTACCGTCAAAGTACACTACTCTAGCGACTAAAATATTATTCGAATTTTAAAAACGAACTCTCTTAGAAGTTACCTCTCTTCACTTGTATGACCAGCTAAATAAAAAACTTATCAGTTTGCATAAAAACCTTCTCGCTAAAAGGCGATACTTTTCTAGTATCAAGTGGATGGAATTTTGTGTTTAAAGGTGCCACTAAAAGAGTTTAAATAATATTCTTTATGAGGAATCAGATTCAGATTCTCATCTAACTCTAACGATGTTGTGACCTGTATTGAAATCGTATTGCAATCGCAGTAAAGTCGCGAATAATCATTGACATATCCAATTGCCCCCTTTTTTAAGACGGCCCTTGGTTCTATATCTAAGCCTCTCCAAATATTTTTTATTTTTTGTCAGCATACTTACAGTTTTCTATAAGAACGGTTATTATGACGTAGCTTCCACACTTGATATGTCGGTTAGATCATATAGAAGTTGCTTGCAATGTTGCACTGTTGGACTATGTTTGAGCTGAGCCCAATAATATGACGTGTAATTTCCATTGTTCCCACATAGATTACACTTTCTCTCTGACATAAGACATTGTGTGAGAGATGAAAAATATATGTTTGTGTAGTGTATCGGTGTGTCATGTGAAGCGAGTGTTTGTTTGATTTACTTGTAATTGTGTTTGTGACTAATTTTAATTGGTTTTACGCCCACAATAAATAACTGTTTTTACTAAAAAGTATATTGTGCACATCTGCAAATGAAAATCCGTCGAAAAGTATATGTTTTATCAAAATCGGTTATATAGTTTAGGCGTAAAATGGTGTTAAAGAAAATGTTTTGGCCTAGAGTGTCGAGCTTAAATCTCAATTTAATTTATTTAGCTTGGATAGTTTCCAATATTTTCGAACATAAAAATAATTTGTTTAATGACTTTTTCGAATTCCTAAATTGAGAGTGATGTAGTATATATATACATATATTTTGTTCGCTTGTTTTTCAGATAGGTCAAAGAATATGTTCAAGCTTCACAGCTTTACTAAGCCACACAAACGATTCTATACAAATTTTTTAACTTAAGCTTGAATTCGATGACATGTGATGGGGTAGTCTTAGTTGACTGAAGTTGTGTCGAGTTGTGTCGAGTTGTGTCGAGTTGTGGATCGGTACGAACATGTTTCGCGCAATTTCAAATGTCAAACGCTTATCGCCAGTCAGACAAGATGGCCATGATAAGTTGGCCAAGTCTTTTCGGACTTTTCCAACGATTATCGCACAAGAGAGCACACGAGCGATGTTGCATGTCAATGCTGTTGTTGTTTCTGTTGTTGTTGTTGTTATTGTTGATGTCAGTGCAACAACGGCTAATACAACGGCAACTCTTTGGCCGCATTGGCAACAATATGTCACGAGAGGCGCGAAAAACTGCAAAACGGATTACAACACAAAGTCGCAAATTTTTACATCTTTAAAATCTCGTAGAGAACGTAGTGCTATGGTCAGGGGAGCGAGGGCAGTAGAGAAAGAAATCTGCATATCGCGACTAATATCTTTGGCAACATAGAGGCTGTACAAACAAACAAAAAAAAAACCGAAAGAAGTGGACGTGGTCGGTGCGGGTTATTGTGAATGATGTGGTGGGCGGGCAAGACGGCAGGGCACTGCAAAGACGACAGACAGCAAACAGGACACGTAATTTGCAAATGAGTGAAAAAGTCATGCGACAACGACACAGAACAACAACATTGAGTAAGCGATGTGGAAATTGTAAATACAACATTTAATCGCAATGATGATCATGTTCGTCTGTATGTACTCGCACTCGCTTTCGTATCACCGGCAACGTCAGCGATGGCGAGAGAGTGCGGCATGCAACATTTTAGCGCCTGATCTCGAAAGCGTTTTCGGCTGTGACTATTTGACATGTTGAATGTCGTCGTCGTTTGTTGTTGTTGCTGTTGTTTAGTACAAACAAAAAAGAAAAGAAAAATAAATAAATAAATAAATAAAAAGAATATTGCATTTTAATTTTCTTTGCTATGCCTTAAGAAATGCAACACTTTCGCGTCGAATGCGAATTGAGCGATCTTAGACGCGCGATAACTCAGCGCAGCTTAGCGACCATCGCCTGCGCGATGTGAATTGCACGGGCTTTTGCGCTGTGCGGCGGGTGTGTGACACTTTACATGAAATTACTTTGCATACACATGCATCAAATTAATTACACGATTAATGTTCTCACATGTTCTCACATCATACTGTCTGTCTGTCTGTCTATCTGTCCCACAAGTCTTTGCTTTTCTGTCATTTTGTGTTTGAGTTCCGCTTGGCACTGCAGCGCCATGGGTCGGTTGGTCGTTCGGCTTCCTCATGCCACATGCAAATCTATTTCGCGCGATCATCATTGCAACAACGGGTCGTAGAGTGAACAAAGATTTGCATGCTATCTTGGACAGATCGCTCGCAAGTAAATGATTCCATTGCGTCTTGCAGTTTAGCGATTCAACTTGACTCGATTCGACTCGATTCGACTCGACTCGACTCGATTCGACTCGACTCGACTCGACTCGACTCGACTCGACTCAGCGGAACTCGGTGCGACTTTGGCTTGGGCCACTGACTATTGCGTGCTTTCTTTTGCAAAATATTTCGTGCCTCAACACTTCGCGCACTAACAAGAAGAAGAGGTGTAGATGGCAGCGGCTGCATTTAGACTGGAATGTGTGTCGGAATTGCATGTTTTGTTTATGTGTGTGTGTGTGTGTTTGTGTGAAACATGCCATTTGAATAATTATCTTATTTGCATAGCAACGTCGCATTTAAAGCAAATTAAAGATGTAGAGCAGTCAATGGGTTCGGGCTGAGAGCGGCTTACGAATCCATGCCAGTCACATCCGTTCAAAGTCCGCGTCTGAACTGCACTGTGTAGTGCTGAGCTGAACTAAACTGAGCTGATTTGTTGTTAATCTTGCGT
Organism: Cacoxenus indagator; assembly: GCA_035041755.1. Taxonomy (NCBI): domain Eukaryota; kingdom Metazoa; phylum Arthropoda; class Insecta; order Diptera; family Drosophilidae; genus Cacoxenus; species Cacoxenus indagator. The sequence goes on from JAWNKX010000379.1 coordinate 1,403,596, forward strand.
CGCTTCATGCCACAAGGCAGTCGTAGTCAACGTTTCGATCGTTGCGATAAGGATTTGTTTTCTATTTTTTTAATTTTATTTTTTATTTTTTAATTTTTATTTGTTTTTTAATTTTCCATTCATTCATTCATTCATTCATTCATTCAGATGAGTTTCATACGCGTCCCGCTTCCTGCTTTAAACTGTCGCTTTGTCTTTGGTTTTTCTCAAAACACAAACACTGAGAATTGCGTGCCACAACTGGCAACTGCCAACTTCTTTCCTGTTGTCATCTATTTTGTTGCATTGTACGTTGCTTAAATCTACGCAACCCCATACCCATACCTCTTAGTTTTGTAGTTTTTAATTTTTTTTAAAATATTTTCTTTTTTCCCCTCAGTGTATTCATTTGACTCAACTCGATTCGATTCGAGGTGCTTCGCTCTCGCTGTTTGTCTAGCATAATAACAAAGGCAAACAAATGATAAGTTGATAATGCCAATTGCGCTACTTTTCCTTCCAGTGCTGCGTTTGTTGTCGCTTATCTATTTTTCAGGTAGCTTCTGAATTTTTATTATCAAAACACTAATTTCATTGTTTGCACAAGATTTTCCAAAAAATAGTAAAAAGCAAGTTGTCGTTGGTTGCGAGTCATAAGGCTTAAAAAAATAAATTTAAAAAAAAATTGAAGAGTGCTCGGCTGTATTGCATTTTTAATACGCTAACTGGAGTATCTAAAGTGTAAGATACAACTCTGTTATAATTTGAAAGCAGTTACTGTTTGAGATGATTTCTGATTTATGGCATAAGCGTTTGAGTCCTAAACACTATAACCTTTAGAAATATGATAGTAGTAGTAGTAGTACTTTTTGTATTATACCACGAGTTGGTATAGAACCAGTATATCATAATACATTATTATAAATATTCCAATCGGATCATGAAGTATATCAGAAAAAATATCTTCTAAAACCCTTGATTATGATAAAGGAGTATTACATGAATTTGGAAGGTGTTCAGTAGTCGAAATAGAGCACGTTGAGCTTTTAGTATTAGAACAAACCTAATTGTGCGTATGATTCTGATGCTTTATTTGGGGAATTGCTTCGGAGTTTCAAACCTAAGTAAAATTCGTGCGCGATGCATAAATTTACAAAGCGCTAGAGCGAGATACATAACATATTAGATAGAGGAAAAAATACGCGGCTTTTTTCTAGAAGTTTCATGACTTTGAAAAGATGCATTGCAACTGTCGAATCAGTCGATCTTTGCTTCTACAAAAAGTTATTAGAATGACAAAATGAGTGAAAATTTGAAAAAAATTTTAAGGAAAGAAATGGCAGAATGTATTTGAATAAAATTGGCAATAAATAATTCCTCAACTTAATACAATACAGTTAAGCTTCCCTACAGCAAATCCTGACGGCACCAAAATATCACTTCGTTATATGGAAACTTTGTGATGTGTACCTGAAAAAGGTGTGTATGTGTGTGAAAGCAATTTGTAATAGGGAGAATTTCATTGTATAGAAGTGCGTTGTAGGGTAGTTCGACTGAATATACAATATAAAAAGAAAGCACTGACTTTTTATGCGAACTAGATTCCTTAGTTGGTGTGTTCATTGGAGAGTTTGTTAGCTTGTTTTAATTGAGTACGAGTGAAAAGTGTCCGTACCAAAAGTTGTATTGTAGTCTTGTTTTTGTAGCTTTTATATAAAAGGTATAACTTCTTTTGAACATGGTTTCTCATTAATGAGAACAAAATGTATATCAAGCAATATTGAGCTGTTTATATGCAATAATACAGTTGTTATTTGATACTGGTTTCCCTGTTCTTAGTAGGGTCTCTTTCCTCTCTTGTCTATGGATGCAGCCTTGTTCTTTATTTATTTATGATTAGTTTGAGCAGCACAAAGGTCGTTCTATTTTCGTGAAGAATTGTATGAAATATTCATATGATATCTCTATGACCAATATATTAGGAGCTTGCATGTGTTCCGGTCAGTGGCATCGAATGGTCAAAATTCGAGGTGTCAGTGTAAACAGCTTTCAAGTATGGTGGCTCTGTAAGACAATGGTTTTGATATTTCTAATATCACTAACCCAACCTATTACTAAGGTTTTAATTACCAGCACGCTTTTTTACAAATTCTACTTACGACTTCTACTTATCCGCATATTTGAATACTTTACAAAACCCATGCCAAATTTATAGTTCACTAAATGTTGTGTAGTGTGCAAACGGACGCGCTGCAGTAGTTTGGCTACGCTTCAGTTTTTTATCAGCTAATAAATATTTAATCACGGGGACCTGTACTGGTTTCCATTTTACGATAGTGCTTGCTATGCGTACAAAGATTTCTAATTCTAAAGACTTTGGAATTTTTATCTCACCTGCATTTGATTGTTTTTGTCCGTTTGTTCCGTTTGTTTGAGATTTTCGTTGTATGAAAGTTCATGAGTTTAGAATCAGCTGATGCAATACAATGTCAGCCCAATGCGACGTATGAGCAATGCACACGCTAGGCTTGGTCTACAATAAAAAAGCATATTAAGTCGCCTTAGCCGAATGTAATGTGCTTGATTAAATTAACTTAAAGTGAAGTACTATGACATGAAATTATTGTGTTAAATTGAAGTGCACGCGCCGGAAATAAATTCGATTTCGATGCGATTGTAGTGCGTCCGCACCGCACTCTGCGCCGCACACAAACGCGACACGATGATGGGTTGTTTCGTGTTGTTTTAGAAAATGACAAGTTGAGCAAATCAAACGAAAATTAAGCACAATTAAACTGTCAGTTTCTCATTGCGTGCGAAATTATTAGCAGAGCAACAAGAGTTGCGAAGTGGTGGGAAGTACGAGGATGAGGTGCTGTGCTGTGCTGTGCTGTGATGTGGTGTGGAGTGGAGTAGTGTGGTGGCGCATTGCTCGACAGCAAAATGGCGTACGCCAATTGTAATGAAATTTCTACTTTACTACTTTTCTACTTTGTCTGCTGCCAAGCCACTTCGGCTTCTTGCAATTGCTGTAATAATAAAGCAAGTCGTCTGTGTGTAATTAAAAAGAGTGCAGCCCTCAAAACACACACACACAGACGAGCTGCAAATACACATGAAAAATTTACAACTTGAACAAATTTGAAAAACAATTAAATTCCATGCGCGTAATTAAATTCACAAAGGTGGCAACTAACTGCTACGACAATGAGTGCCACACACACACACATACACACACAGAGTTACTCCAAGTGTAGTGCTCCAACGTACAGTTGTTATGTGTTGAAGGAGGTAGGCAAGACTGTGTGTAGTGCTTGTGAGTGCTTCTTCCTTCATATTGTATATAGACACGTATGTGTGTGTCATGAAAGGAACTCAGCGTGTCTATATATTGTTAATTAAGCATGTTGCAAGGGGTAAGCAAGCAGCAGTGAAAGTAGTGGAAATAAAAAAGAAAAGCAAGGAAAACCAGCGAAAAGCGGCAAGCATTGTTTCTGCACAATGAAAGCGAATTGAAGTTGTACGCAAGGCGAGGGTACATTGAAGGACGACGCACTCGAACATGACAGCGTGAAAAACCACAAATAAGAAAAGCAAATAACAACAACAAATAATTGTAATAAACAAAAGCAAAGCACCACAAATACATCAAAATAAATAAGAAAAAAAAATTAAATATAAAAAAAATAGTACTAGGATATGAGTCGTCGAAATTGAAGTTGCAGCCAACAGCAGCAGCAGCAGCAGCAGCAGCAGCAGCAGTCGCAGCAGAATTCAATTCGACGTAACGCAATACGTTAAGCGCAGACAAGCGTATCAAGCGCAGCGTGTATAAAGGATTTAATTATTTGTTCTAAGGATAAATTTCTATATAAACACAAACAACAGCACACACATAGCTCAGCACAGATACAAAAGCCGCTAACAGCAGATACAGATGCTTAAGTGTTCGTTGCTATTGTTGTTGTTTGCCTTTCTTATTTGAAGGGGCACACTGAGTGCTACGAAAAAAAATATGTTTTACGTCCACTTTTGTTATTCTACCTTATCCACTACGCTACCACCTACTCAGCCAACAACAGCGCGTACTGTTTCTCATGCTTGCGGCCTGAGATTTGTTGAAACAGCAAAACAAAACCAGCGAAAAATCCGCAAGACAAATACGCAATGTGAAAAACTCCAGCGCAAAAGTAGTGCCACAAGCAAAGCCAAAAGGGCAAGGGCTAAAAGTAAACCAAGCCAGACCAATGTCGCAGCCAAAAGGGGGATGTGTTTGCTTTGTTGGGCTCTCAAGTCGTGTGTTTTTCGGGCTTTGATTATTTTGTGTTTTTCCTTTTTGCGAAAGCAGATATTTAATTGTGAAATGAGCCTGAAGCTGATTAACAATCGATCAGCAGAAAACAGATATTTTGCCATTACACATACAAAGTAAGACACAAACACATGACCGCATTAATCCTTTTTAAGCCGCCGTACGCAGCACATGCTTGAAGTGACATGTTGGTGTAGTCATTGGGCATATAACGCTTAGGGCCATGGCACTGAAAGCGCTGTAACCCAAAGTACGAGTACTACGGTAAGCTGTCAGCAACAGAAGTGGAGCGATTGGGTTTCAGCGCTCTTGTCTAGAACTGACACTGGCGCTGATTTTGATGTAGGACGACTCGAGTTGTATTATTTCTATTTTTTTTTATTCTTTGCTTTTGTGTGCTTACCTGCACTTTGGGCAATTAGGAAAATTATAGAGTAAAACAAGCCTACGCGTGACGCGCGACAGTACACAGATGAGTGCGAGGTCACTAAGGAATTCGGCTTCGTGTTTGGGCAAATCGAAAAACAATCATAACAAGGAACAATAACAACAACAATAACAACAATAGCAACACGTCTGCTATTGCAGGCTTATAGTTGCTTTTAGAGAAGGGATGGCGTCGCCTTATGCTGCAAATACCCAAAGGACATAATAGGACACGTGAATGCAAACAACACGTAAAGAAATGCTGCATTTACAACTTCCCACGCCGCAAGTCATACAATGAAGTCGTAAAGCTGCTCCCTCTCTAACAATCAGCCATGCTGATGAAATCGCCCACGAATTCAATTCGCAGCGTTAGGAAAATTTTCGTTAATTTGATTGTTTTCGCTACTCGACAAACTTCGACGGAGCGTGCGCTGAAAATGGGCGAGTCCTGCACTCGCTCTCTCTTTATAGCTGTGCCGTACGCAACGGTTGGGTGTAACTGTTGATTGTAGTGATTAAGAGCAAAGCGACGTGCGTCGTGCAGCTCGAATCACACTCGAGCAAATTACACGTTCCACATTACAACTTTTGCCAAAGATTTGACGAAATTACATGTTTTGACTTCTGTGCGAGAAATAAACAATCACAGTAAAAAAAAAGTATCTGCCACAATGACAAACAATCACAGCAGCAGCTCAGCGCTTCAAGCAAGTTATAAACGGCGTGTGCTAATAAGCAGTACACGTTGTACGCAGCATTGTGTGTCGGTGCATATGTAGCCAATTACAATTTGCAAGGGCTTTTCATGCATTGTTTGTTGCTGTTTTAAACCGACTTAGTGCTGTTGCTTGGAAAAATTGAGCTGCAACGGCTTAGCACAGTCACTCGATACTCGAAAATCACTTTAGATGACCACACAATGAAGTGGGCGCCACATTAAATGGTCAAAGTTTTTTTCTACTTACTCAAACTCAGCCACTTGAGCAGCCCTCACAGGCTCAAACTTTTAGCCAACGCAACGATTAACTTGCCACAAGTTTATGCTTCAAGTCTGTAATTACTTAAATCGAAAAGTTTTTGTTGCCCATGTTTTTGTTGTTTTTTTTTTTTTTAATCGTGTTTGTACGTGTGTTATTGTTTTTGTTGCTATTATATTTACGAAACATTTAATCACATATAAGTAAAAGCTATAGTCGCTACCAGCACAACACTTGAAAAGTTCATCTTGACACTTTTTCCTCCAAGTGCCAGAGAAGTTTTATTTTCTTGTCAGGTTTCTTTTGGCCGCTCGTTGCTTTACGAAGTTTTTGCCAATATCATGGATTGTAAATAATAGGCGATTGCATGAATTCTAGTTAGTGATATCTCTATAATTCAATGGCTTTGACATTTCTCAACTCTAAAATAACAGCTTTTCATTTAGTCTTATTGAGTTATTTAATGTAATAGGCCAAGCCATTTTCTTTACCATCCTTCTACGCCTAAACCATATAACCGATTTTGATAAAAAAATGTACCATTCGAAGGATTTTCATTTGCAGATGTGCACAATATACTTTTTAATAAACTTAGTTTGGCATTGTGCGCGTAGAAATAGTTAAAAGTTGTGATACATATGCTTCCCATGACACAGGCGCAAGGCTTGTTTTGTTAAATTATCCTCAAAGCATGTGCTTACTAAGTGACATAGTACAATTCTATATTTTTACGTTTGTGGTTGAATTTCAACCGCTGGGCGAATTTCTACTAAAAGGCGCTTTTGTTGTTGTTGCTGGAGTTAATATAAAACTGGGTAAATTGTGCATTTTATTAATTCGAAATTGACGGTCTAATATCACTGACCAGAATTAATGCAAGCTTCTAATAATATCAGCTTTTTTTGCCTTTGACTTTGCCTCGTATGCCTTTTTGTTATTATAGACCCTTTCGATGTTATTCAAACTTTAACAGAGCTCATTAAGGCTATTTTATAATAGCTCCTATTAATTTCGTAACTTCTCCTTGGTTTAGTACCCATTTCGATCCAGTACTCTTTAAATGTGTTTATGTGCTTGAATATGTTCTTTTTTTAAACTAAATTGTGTACCGTGAGAAACTTTTCATGAGACAAATCATTATATTTTCCAAACCTGCTGTCATTTGTATCTTTAGTGCTTAATTAAATAACTCCCAAGAATAACAACAAAATCACTTTTGTTAAATCTGTGATAAATGCTGCTTTGTGTACATACTCTTTTGACTACCGCTGTATATTGATGCTATCATTATTTATAAATAAATGCCTTTTTACCATTAAAAAAAATGACCAAAATTCATGCAAGCACCTAATTCTTTTGGTATAACATAGTACAACTTCAATTCAATACTTTCCGTAATTGTATACAACATTTTTAAACATACCATGCCATGACATACTCATGACTACGGCATTGAGTGAGACATCAATGTTTAATACTACTTACATAAGTAAAGCGTCAGGCGTCTTCTTCTTTTTCTTTCGCTTGTACCAACGACGACATAACTCTGGCTCATCAAAAATTTAGTTCACCACAAACCATTTTGCTTATTGCCAAAAATGTTGCTCGCATCCAAAGTCCCACAGCTGAGCTGAGGAAAGTTAACTCCCATTGAGCTAAGTCAAGTTGAATGGCTGAGCGCGCCTCTTTACTCAACGGCGCTACGCTGCGTTTAACTGTTAAATAAATAATTGTGTTCACGTGAGCCTCCGGTGGCTGAGGGTGACGCTGTGGCCAAATAAACGAAATTGTTTCTTGATCAGTTTAATGCACCCCAAAGACACACAGTCAAAGCGCCCCCAAACACCAAACACCCCCAATTTTTAATGCCAGCAGAACGAATTACGTGACATGTGCAAATTTTGGACGTCACCGTTTGTTACTCATTAATAATGAAGCAGCAAAGCGTAGGGAGTGAGAATTTATTGGAGTCTTGTGCTTTCCGTTGGCCCCCACTTCGCCAAGAAATTGCTATTCAATTAATTGCATAGGCAAGCCGAAATATACTTAGATATTAAGCATAATTGCAGGCGGACATGCGAAGTCTGAGTGCAGCTAAGGACGCAACAAACGATATGCGGCTAATGTCCTTTTTATCAAGCTGACTGCTGCCATGCATAAATAAGCAATTACATGTTAATTTAACATAAAAACAAGTATGAGAAAAAAAAATGGATATAGCAAGTCGGTAGAAAGTGCCGATATAAAAGTGTGTAGGCGTCGGCGTAGGAACTCATTTCGTTTGCAATTCGATAGCTTCATTTCTTGCTGTTAATTGAAAGGCCTAATTAAGCAAATCGCCTGCGTTGGCACCGGCACCGGCACCGGCACAAGCACAAGCACCCATTGAACGACACACTTCTGACCGGCCCCAGCACGCGTTCGTGCACCCTACGCCCTCAGCGCAACACAATGCGCCACGTTGCACGACGACCAACGCTAAAGAAGAACTTCTGTGTAATTCGATAGCATTTCAAGCGCACAAAGCCGCATGCGACTTTAGTCATGAGCAGGAGGACAACTAAGACACTAAGGCTTTGGGGCAAGTGTAAAAAAAGGATTTCGTTATTATATATTTTGTTGCAGCATTCAGTTAAAGTTGTTGACGAAGTGTTTCATACACCGACAAGACTATCGAATAACGTAATGCAGAAAAAATTATTTTTTTTATATTTTTTGCTTTTTGAATACCACAAAAGTCCATTCATAACATCTTCAAAACACCTTGTGGAATAAAAGGAAAAAGAAATAGTGTTTTAATAAAATTTGCAATATTTTCTAAAAAGCAACAATTGATTATCTCTCAATTATTTATAGATATTTTGTACTAGTCTCGGTTTTAACATATTTTTTTTAAACATATCGTATAACTTATAGAACAATAATAAAATACAAAACAAGTCAAAAAGGTGTTAGAACAGAAATAAAATAGACAAAATAAAAATCGGTTTAGTATATTTTGCACCTCAGCCTGAAGGCCCTCGTTGCTCTGACTATAAAAGCATTGTAATTTTAGAAAGAAAAGACACAATTAGTTCAAAAGGCCTTTCCTCATTATTGTTTAAATGATCTCAAATCTATATTTAAGATATATTAAACATTCGCAAAATATTGAATGAAAAATAAATAAATTTACAATTTCATATTTTTCTAAGTCCAAAAAACAAATTTAATTTAAAATGAAAGATTTTATTAACTCATTTGAAATTTTAACAAAAAATAAATAAATAAATAAATAAAATAAGAAATTGAGTAAAAAAAACGAATAATTGAAAAATTCTTAAACAACGACTTTAGCAGCGATGAAACGTGCTCTGCTCTAGTTGAAGCCTTAAAATAAAAAAGAAATAATCGAATAAAAATGACAACTAACCAGACACCACAAATAACTCTTTTTGTAAAACATACTTAAAATACATAATATTTAGATAGGCTGAAAGCAAAATAAAAACAAATATAAAATTACAAGTACATTCGGAGGAGAATACGCTTGACAAACGTTGTCCATATGAGATTCACATTGTCTACTCTCATGGCTACTCATGCAAAAAAAAAAAAAACGAAAAAACATTCTGTAAGCGGCATATGGCACATAACCAGTGCCATAGTAATAGCAATACTGTGCAATACTTGTCACTGTTAAAGGACTGCTTGCAACACTGGCAAGCATGGATAGTTTATGTGTAAATTGATTAGTGTTAAGCTAAAAAGAATTTAAACAATAAAATAAGACACTTTCTTGCTGAATTCTTAGTTTCGCTTCGTAAAATAGAAACACGTCTAGATCTCGACAACAGCGTCACTTATTATGCCCTAAAATTATCTATTATGGATTCTGGACACAATCATGCACATTCATGCACAAATTTCATTGAAAGCGCTTGGGTGTTCTCGGAGATTAGCTCGTGACACGTGATTTTTATATATTAAATGGAAACAGATAAGACAAGTTTAGTATTAAAAAATGTAGAAAAGTTAAGCTTGGCATAATAACAGTGTATTTTGTCAGTTGTGTTAGCAAAGTTATTTTTTAAGACTAGTAGTCATGTTTCTCATCTTACTGATGTTGCTTTGATTGACTTTCCCAAAAGCTTGTAGGTATTTGTAGTACAACAATCTGTCTCTGATTACTCCGAGATGTCTCCCTCAGTGAATTTGTCTTGCACTCACTCATGTTCCTCTTACTGATGTTGCTTCAAGTGTTGCTGCTCTCACTGAGAGAGCTTGCTTAACTGATATGCTTACTTTTCATGTTGCTGCTGTTAACTGATATTTCTCAGCATAACATTGCACTTTATTATGTTGCTCTTAATCTCTGCCACTCTCAGTCACCCTTAATAGCTCGCTTCTCACATTGGCGCTACTTTCAGTGATAATGATGATGCTTCTTTCAATCAATTTTATATTAGTTTTGTACTAATGTGCTAATACTTTTTCATAGGTGTCTGCTGTTGTTGCTCTTAGTCTTATGTTGCTGCTGTCGTCGTCTATTATCACAGCACGACGTTTATGAGGATGAACATTGGTGTTGAACGTACATAAAATCACAAACGATGCCTTAATAAAGCTCATTTACAGGCTGCACTGAGTTGTGTAATGTGGCAGACTAATTAAGCGCGCAAATCCAAGCTTGACACGCGTTTTTATGAGCCCATCGAAATAGACTTTTATTCTTGTCCAACTATCAAATCAAATATTATTATTAAATATGCAGACAACGTTTTCTAATTGTTATTAAAATGATGAGTTTTTGCTTTGTATTCGTAACTATTTTGCGGCTGTCAAATTGAGCTACGAGTACTCATTGAAGCTCTAACGAGGCGGCTCTAAAAGCCAACGACACCACCAACAACAGACAGACACACACGACTGTCAAGAAAGGCCAATGCCAATTAGAAAATGTCTACTGCTTCTTCTGGTGCTGTGGCTATTGTCGCTGCCTCAATTCGAACGCTAAAAATACTCACTTCTGGCAGGCGTTATTAATATGCAATTTAACAAATACTTAGCGTAAGAAACACACGACATGCACTTTGCATACGAAATTTCGAAAAGCACAAAGTGAAATTTATTTTTAATTTATTTTTATTTCTGTAATTTTTTTTAAAATATTTTTATTTTATTTATTCGAAAGATTCACATATTTCGCGCTGTTGTTGTTCAGTTTGTTGTTGCCTGCACTTTACGAGCTTGGGAAAATAATAATTTTTATGGCAAAAACAAAAAGAAAAAATTGCTGCTGCTGATGGGGAAAATTGAGCGTGTCGCTAAGGAATTCATAAATGCGCAAACGAAATGAGTTACAAAAACAAAACAAAACAAAAAGATATGACAAAGTTACAATAAGTAGTGTGGAAAAAAATTATTGCACGTGCAGAAAATTAATGTCTTTGAGAATACGACCATATCACATACATATCTACAATATAGACTGACCGATCTAACTGAATTTAAATTGCTTGCTTGGTGAGCTTGGTTGCTGTCATTGTCGATTGGTGCGTTTGTTGTTTGTTGTTTGTTGTTTGTTGTTTGGTGCTGTTGTTGTCGATATAATTAATAACACACAACGAAACTTGCCACGATCAACATTGACTGACTGACTGATCAACAATAGTGGCGGGGGCCAGGCCAACAAATGAACTCTTCTTATTGGTATTTATATGCAATTAGTCGCTTAATATGCCGCGACGCGTCGCCATGTTGGTGAGCGACTCGTTTTGACTAGGCTGTGGCTGTGTTTGGGATTGGGTTTGGGAACTGACTTTGCAGACTGTCCGTGTAGCTACAAAAGTCTGGTTTAGTTGACTTGCTTTGTTGCATATTAATTGGTATTGGTCTAGGTCGTCAGTGCTAGCTTTGGTGTCGTACTGAAGATATTGGCGACTGACTTTTGACAGCAAGCAGACAGAGGATCAAACAAAAAAACAAAAAAACAAAAAAAAAGGAAAAAAAATAAAAAAAAGTAATACTCGCTTCCAAAGAAAACAAGCAGCGTTTCTACTGTTAACAGATGCTACTAACCACTTAAAATTAGTTAATATATATTTTATATAAAAATTATTTTTTTAAAAATTGAATAAAATCAAATTTTCCCTTTTTTTTTGGTTGTTTCTTTTCATGAACTTATAGCGGCCGCCTAGTTCATCGCTTTCGTATGGTGGCGCCATGAACGATGATGCTAGATCGCCGGGCGCTGGTAGTACACCAGGCCCATTATCACAGCAACCACCTGTCCTAGATACATCAGACCCTGGTAAGTGCAACACATATTACTCTGAAACTATTGGCCATGTTATGCCTTGAGTATCAATTCATACCTTATAAACTTTAGCAGAGAAACAAGCGACAATAGAAGTTCAAAGTTTATAAAAAGCTAGAGCACTTTTACGAAGGAACTCAATTATATCTCACAGTAAGCTAGAGTATAATAGAGTGTATAACCTTGACCATGACTCTACGCGCTTAAGACAGTGAAAAGTAATGTTTGAAGATGGCGAGCCCTAGAGAGGCGCAGCTGTGGAGATTAACTACTTTTTATGGTTACCAAACTGTGTAGTAAATTTGCCAGATTGATTAAACGGCTCTTAAATTCTGCAACAGGAGTGGCTTACCTTTGACTTTATGACATGAAAATTCATGATTTTTTTTAGCTTTATTAGCAACCAATATAAGGTAACAGATCTCGTAGCTCTCGAAAATCTCTCTCGTATACAATCTAGATTCTTGCGTTGTATACAATGCTTACCATGCTTTGCCTCTTCAAGGCAGCAACTCGAATCTAACCGACAGATTTAAATTTTTTAATTATTTATTTATTTTTAAGTTTGTCATAATATTGTCGTCGAATACCCGTAGAACAGGAAGACAATTTATACCACTGTAAGCGAATTTTGGTAGACATAACGGCGGCTGCGTAAAGCTTGATTATGTTGTTGCCATTGTTAGCGCTGGCCTCCCATCAGCAACAACAATATCGCCCTCAACTGCACTCAAGACAAGGCTTAAGCACTTCAATGCGCCAACAACTCGAAATACACAAACTCTATTCGAGTGTGTTAGTGAGTGCTTGTAGCTGCAACTTAAGTGCTGCTCAGCCAGTGTTTAATAGGAACTGAGTCATTGTGGATCTTTGCCATAACCGCCGTCCTCAGCATCAGCATCATCATCATCATCAGCGCCGGCAACGTCGGCCAAGCATTAAAGCACTTTTCGTAGTATCTCAAATGTGCACTTCTTAACACTTTTCGAACGTCTTAAATGTCTTCAAATGTTCAAGTTCGTCTTGGAAGATGTTCTTTCGACCAAAATGAAACTTCAACTTCGACGCGCATCTTTTTGAAGATTTTATGTGTAGCTGAAGTGAATTATTTACGGTGATAGGCAAAAATATGTTTTATGTTGAAACATGAGCAAGGGAAAAATAAAAAACTAGAATCTAGACAGTTCAGGAAAACAAAACAAGAAAAAAACAACACAAATTTCACACACACATGGCTTGCTTGAGTGGTGATAATGCAATTTAAGCCGTGCTCGTCCTCACCAACGTTAAAGGTGTGCAGCCCTAAAACGAAATAGTTTTGATAGACAAAAAGCTACGGCTTGGCTTTAGGTTTGGGGTGTGTGTTGTGTTAAAAAAATAAAATATTTTTTTAGACTGCACTTTGTGTGAAGCCGCCAAAAGCAAAGGCAAAAGAAACGCCTTAAAATGGGGAAGTACACACTTTGAAGTACGAAAGTAATTTCGCTTAAAAAAGACGCTTAAAATGATGAGTTTACGTTGAAGTTTATTGGTTACTGAGACAATTGATTTATACATGAATGGGTCTGAACCTAAGCAAATAAATGACAACGTTATGAATGCACACAAAGCTTATACAACACTCTAGGAAAAGCAACGCGCAAAATGGCCGCAGTTGGCGTTGAGAGAGAGTAACGGGACTAGAAATTGTCAGAAGCACTGCTGCACTTTCTGGTAAGAAATGTCAACGATAAATTTCATTGTAAATTTGGCAATGAAAAAAATAAAAAACTAAAAACTAAAAAAGAAAAATGAAAATGAGAAAAAAAAAGAAGGAAAACCGCACAATTTCAATGGCAAATTATCTACACTTGACTAATTTAAGTGAAAATTTTACTTTAATTTCACAATGCAAGACAACCGCTGCGTCGAGGGCATTGTTGAGCGGGGCAAATGTAACCACAGCGATAAGAAAAGTACGACAGGAAGCGCATAGACAGGACGAACACTCAGTTTAGTTCAGTTCAATTCAGTTCAGTTCATTTGAGTTGGCTTGATGTGAGTTGAGTTCCTTTTCAGCGCGCTTCATGCATTGCCAACGCGTAGAAAAGAGATATTTCCAGCATTTTAAGTGTAATGTGCGGCATAAGGGGAGCGTATAGCAACAGCAAAATGTCTGTGTTTTTAGCGTAGCAGCGCGCGAGATACGCTTATAATTTAGCCGCGGTAAAAAGACGAGTGAAATTCCGTTGCAGCAAAAGTATCTCACAGGCGAAAGAAATGCCTGCTGCTTACACTGGCAGCAGCTACGGCAACGATGGACGAACGAACGAACGAACGAACGAACAAACGGAGTAGCAGAGTAACAGCAGAAATGTGGTAATTTTATGCACGAATTCGTAAAATGTTATTCAAATGGAAAATGTGATTTTTATCAATTGTGACAGGAATTTTTGTACCGAAAAGAAGCAGCGCAAAAGGAAAGCAAGCAAGAAAGCAGGCAAGGAGTGACATGCGGCATGAGAAACCCATAGCTGTCGTTTGCGCCTCGTCTTCTTGTCTCCTGTGCTGCTATAATGTAGCAACAAAATAATTTCCAGTGAAATTTATGCGAACCAAATTAAAGCGCTACGCATTTGATGTCATAATTACAGGTTACAATGTGTAGTGCATGTTGACCGCAAGCGAACGAGAAGCTGCTTTAATGCGTTAATTAGAGCTCTACGTAGTACACGATTTCGACACGCTTACAGCATTATAGATATTCTACGAAAAATACGCTACAAAAAGATAAATAAATGAAATCCAAGTGAAACCCATAATTAGAGTCAACGCATTTGCCCTGAAACCCTCATCACAAAAATTGTTCGTCCACTTAAAATTTTATTTACACTAATTCCTAAATTATAGGTTTTCTCCAAACACAACACAATACAATGCCGTCAAAAAGTGCAACAGTTTATTGTCGCAAAGCGTTAAGATGCACTTGAAGCAGCGATAAATGTCAGCCTATAAAAATATTTGCGCGTAACGCTTTCCATCTGTCGCGCTGCGTGTGCGGCATATTTGAATGCAAATCAAAACAGGCTCAGTTTGATTATTTTAAATTATTTGTTGTTTGCTCCTGCTAGCCTAGCGAAAATAAAAATAAACGTATCAGCAGGACGCCAGCCAGGCACCACGAACAGCAGCAGTTTTCGAGCGTCAAGCGTCAAGCGTCAAGCGTCAATCGTCAGTCAGCAGCCCTTAGCGTTACAAGGCATCACTCAAAATGTGCGTCAACCCCTTTTAGCGAAGAGCGAACTCTTTTTATTTTTATTTTTATTTTTATTTCTTCTGGTAATCAAAGGACTTATCAGCAATTTTGCCGTCTTTTATGGCAGGGTGTGACCTCAGCGACCGCGTTGAATGGATTTTGACATTGATTGAAAACGCTTCGGTTCGTGACGCAAATTAACTTTCGCCGGGGCGATGTGTGCTGTGCGCTGCGCGACGTTGGTGGCGTGGCGTGGTGTGGTGTGGTGTGGTGTGGTGTGGTTACTGTTGTTATCCTTTCGTTTGCGGGTTTGCCGCAATGCAATTGTTACAATTTTAAAATTTAACACAATTCCATTGTTGTTGTTGGTGGTGTTACTTTGTTACTTCTTTCTTCTTCTTTTTTTTTACATGGGGGTTGTCGTGCATTTTGTGGCATGAAATCCGTTTTAGTTTGGCATGCGGACAGCCCAGGAAGAAAAGTGAACAAGAATTCGCACTAAAGCGTTGAGTGTTTATTTTGATATAGAGAAATGAAAATAAAATACAACACGACCTTATGTAACATCTCATTGTGCACAGCTAAGGCGATTATTTTAACTCATTTAACCCGCTCCGTTTTTTTTTTTTTTGTCCTCTATTTGCATTTGTTTGCGTTAAGCTAAAACCACAGCCAAAAAAGTGTGTGTTTGTTATCCTTTGACGGCACAATTAAACAATTTTGATGGTTTACTGATGCGTTTGTGTATTTGTTGTGAGAAGAATGCGTGTGACAACTTTCTATGCCTTGCGCTGTATGACTTTCTAACTAGGCCCATAGCAATTCCGTTTAGAATTTTTTTTTGCTTCATTTAATTTCTATGTATAAATTGGCGAAGAAATTTTCTTTAACGACACTTTACGCCTTAACTATATAACCGATTTTGACGAATAATATACCATGCGAAAGGTATTCATTTGCAGAAGTGTATCATATATTTTATAATAAAATTTGTTAGGTATTGTGTGCTTAAGAACCATTTTGAGTGGTATCAGTGCAGGTAACATAGTATAATTCAATGTCACAAAACATTCGTTGCGAAGTATAAATTACAATAAACACAGATTTTGATATCTTTAGCGATTTCTATTAAGTGAAACTTCTTAGTAGGCTAAATGAGAGTGAACTTTTAGTTAAACGAGATAGAAGAAAGGTCTTGTTTAAATTTCAACCGCTGGTCGAAGACTAGTAATAATAAAAATATCGATCGATGCTCTATGAGCTGCTATTAAAATGCTCTCCACAAAGTCAGTTTAATTTCTTAGGACAATTCATGATTGGGTCTGCACAAACTCATGTTAATTATGCAAGCTCATCTTTCCAAATTCCTACTGAAACTAACGTTTGGGCAATTTCCCCTGGAAAGTACTTTGGGCAACTCCTTTGGGTAACTCCTTTTCACAACTTTTTCTAACAACTTCTGTCAACTTCTGCCAAGGCAATACGCGCCTTAATTAACCATATATGCATAACGTCATGCTCAAAGTCAGCGCCAGCTGTGCCTGCTTTTAGTCTTAGGCAATTTAAATGGCAAAAAAAAAAACAAACAAAAAAAACAACAACTGGTGCTCTACTACTTCTCTTACTATAGAACTCATAATCATGTTCGAAGCTTATGTAACATTTTATGTCAATTTGAGCAAAGGCAATACGTCTTCATCCCTTTGCAAGTTGCAAGTTACGAGTTATGAGCTCACTGTTGCACGGGCGCACACAGTTCGGCTCGTATTCATGCACATTATCATATTTCCTCAAATCGAATCGAATTTCGAGGCGAGAGTTTCCCAAAACCCATGAAACTCAACGAGCACATCAACAACAACATAATCACCAGCAGCAGCAGCCACAGCAGTTGAAGTCGGCACATTTGTGACAGTTTGGAGTTGGAAAAGTGCGCCGCCGCACGCACTCAAGTTGACAAACAAGCAACACCAAACAAGCACGAAACAAGGACGAAGCTGACGAAGTTGACGAGGCTGACGCGTTGATGACGCCGATGAGATGAGTTGAGTTCGGATGATTTGAGATGAGATGAGGTTGAGGATAAGCATCACAACCAGTTGAAAACGACTTTGCAACCATTTTCGAATATTAAAAAAAAATTATTTTTTTTTTACTTCTCCGCTGCGTCCTTATTTTTCTCTCATGCTACATATTTTGTACAGCGTTCACATTCACATCCCTTGTTGTGTGCTGCTTGCTTAGCCGCAGCGACGGCGGCGACGGCGGCACGGTGTGTTTCAACCAGGATTGACGGCGGCAACGCATAAAATTAGGGTGCGTAAACTCCAGTTAAAAATCAGCCGTGCAAAGCGGCCAACAACAACAACAACAACAACAACAACAACAACAACAACAACAACGGGAACAACAACAATAAAAACGAGCCATTCAACATGCATAGAAAAATATAACAGTAATGAAACATTTTTGTTGCAGTTTGGGAGGTCGCTCTTTGCAACCAACCATGCCACGAAGGGTGTCTCGTCTCGTCCTGCCTTTTATTCGTGCGTTCTATTGTCTGTGTGGCATGTGAGAAAAAAGGCAACAATCTAAAATGTAAACCGAAAAAAAAAAACAAAATTGCTATAGAAAACCATATAGCAAAGGCGCAAATGTTTGTGTGCAACGCAGTAATTCGTCTTTTTTGTTTTATTGTTGTTGTAGTGCTCTTCTTGTTGTTGCTTTTGGTGCATAGAAAAGTTGTACAGAAATTTTTGCTTTTGTTTAATGTTTTCCTTTTTTTTATCGAATTGAATTCAGATGGCTATGATTATGAATGCTTCGCTCTTCGCTTTTGAAACGCTGCGCGCGCATTTTTGTATTCTACCAGTGAAGTGCAATTTTCTTGCTTGCGCTTATTATTTTATTTTTTTTAGTACAGCTCAACAAAGTCAAAGAAAACATCAAAAACGCCAATTGGCTGAGCTGAACATCAAATCCAGAGAGCTTCTCATTCCAACAATAGGGTGATTAGCTACAAAAGTGTGTGAGCGAGAAGGACAAAGAAACAGAGAAATCTACGCTGGTGCTGTGCAGTCAACTACAGTCGTGTCATAAAAATTATTACCAGCTTATGAAACGCTTACACCTAAAGCTGCTGCTGGTGTATTTGTAATACGCTCATGGTAATAGTCACATTAAACGATCTATCTACTCATGAAATCATTATTGAGCTTCATATAATCTCGAAAAATTTCACATTCAAAGCGTTTACTTATAGTCGTATGTGCCTGACAGACAAATACTTAGAATTCTAGGCATATTACTTTTCACTATATATCAATCTTATTAGGTTTAAAGTTCCCTAAAATTTTAGAAATGCATTTCAATTTAATTACTTATTTCTATGGAAATTCATTTTAGTTGCCTGCATTCTTTTAAGCTAAATACGCAGGCAATGTCATGGCCAAGTGCAATTGTTTCATTTACTTTTAAATGTAGTCTCCCTTTAGCTCAGTATACTGAGCATTGGAGACATGTTTTTAAATACCGACTGTTGCCTTCAAAAATAGGGCTCATTGTAGCCAGTTTCAGCTTGTCTCAGAGAAATTCTTTCCAGTTCTTAAAACCAAGCTTAAGGCTATATAATTCATTTTACTTTGGTATATTTTGCGTGTGAGAGCAAGAACGAGAGAAATGCAAATTGAGAGATGATGCACTCAATTGCAATTATAATACTAAACGGACGCAATACCCTGCAAATAATCTATTCTATTGTAGTCTTAAAAATGTGCATTAGTTTCTCTGACGACAACATCCTTATAGTCAAATCGTCATATAAGCCTCTCCAATCAGGTAGTACAGTATAGCTTGATATGCACTTTTAAAGCCAATCAATTTCAATTATGTTTATCAAGTGCTTCTTATCGCGATGACCTTGTTGGCGGACAATATTCTGTCGTCGACTCCTTCACTGTTAATGCATCAAACTGCTTTAAGCTTCGCTTTGTTTCTCATGTGGGGTGATGTACTTCTCAGAACATTTTATTGACTTGATAATGCTTTTTTAAATTTAATGGAAATTCATAAAATTTACGAGTTTCAATGACCGCCAAATACACACAAATAACGCAGATTACTTAAAATTTTATAGTAATCTATTGATAGATGCATGATTGCACTTTAAATCTTTAGTTTTAATGTCCCAGGTGTATATAATTTTTGTTCAAAGTGATTGAGTAACCTTTAAGGAATAAAGCAATGAAAAATTAATTAAGTTCTGATCTTTATAGTTGCAACAGCGGTACAAGAGCGACGTTTATGTCTATGCTTGGAGTGAAATTCATATTGGTTTTTAGAGATATTTTTTTGTATTTATATTTATTATTCAAGTAGTATAAAAATGTTGTGCTTTAACATTTTAAGCACAGAAAAAATCTTTAAATTCTATGCTTCAATCAATGTGCTTCAAACACATTACAGCTAAATGTGATGGAATAGGTGCTCTTTAGATTTCCAGCTTAAGTTAAAAAGTGGTTTAACGCCCGCTTTTAGGCTTTTTAGTAGGCGCTACTTTCCCGACCACAAATCCAATACACTTCAAAAAGCACTCAAATGTTGCCGCCTTGTCGTAGCTCTAGCGGATTAAATTTCAAAGTGTCGACTTCAGCAGTCAGCTACTTTGCATGCAGTGGATTCAGTTTCCACGCTTTGTGAAAATAATATAAAAAAAGACAAGCCAAGCGTCGATAACTTCTGCGCATATTGAATACAATCAAAACAAGTCAAATAAAAATAATAATAAAATAAAAAAAATTAAATGAAATAAAAATCAAACTAAAGACCGACACACACAAAAGTAAAAACTGTGCCTTTGTATCTATGCATTGCATGTGTTTATGCTTGTATTTCATTTGTCCGAAAAGCGTCATAAAAGTCATGTCTTTGCTGACTTTTATTATTCATTATATTCGCATTTGTATTTATACAATTTTTTTTATTAATTTTATTATGCCCGATTTTGTTGTTGCGCTGCTCTAGCTTCAAATCCACACATGAGAAATCAAAAAGAATTCCATGCGAATGTAATTTTCATTTTTTTTTTTTCGTTCATTTTAATTATTTTTTGTTCAACTTTTTATTGCTTTTTTACACTTTTTATTTTGTGCTTTTATAATTTCTATAATTGTTATTGTGCCGACGAGATTCGCTTCATTTTTAATTACTTAATGTCGCTATTTGTCTTCGACATGCGGCACTTCGAAGCACGGCAATCAACGTTTTAACGCTATTATTCATAAAGAAAAATGAAATTAAAAAAAATAAATAAAATGGGAATATGAAATGGCTTTGCTACTTTTTGTGCTGTTGACCGACATCGTCGTTGTCGTCGTCGTCGTCGTCGAAATAAAACAAATTGATTATTTGATTAGCGCCAGCATAGTAAATCATCTAAACGTGCTGTATATCTGCGAGATACGCTCCTTTAGCGTAACCTAGCTAACCTAATAAAGCCATCATCAATGGCCATAAATCTGTGCTGGCCTGCATTGCGCTGAACTGTGTTGATTAGTGTTAGTAGCGCTGCACCGTTTAAAATTGCATTTCTCAGCGCTTTGCATTGGAAATCGCGCCGCGCCATGCAAGAAAACGCTCAAATGTGTGATATATCAGCGGCGCGTGATGAACGAGAGAGCAGAGCAGCTTGGTTCAACGTGGTTCAGCGCTAATCTCGTCTCGCTTTCACATAAGCAATCGCCTGGGCAAGTGTCATTAGCGCGTCACGTTATGGGCATAAGTATCTGCCGACTCGACTGCGACCGCGATCGCGATCGCGCCTCGATTTAATCGTGAGATGTGAGTGAAGCCTCTTCGTGTGATTCGACTTGACGCAGCTGAAATCAACGCGATGTTGATTTGAGCGCAGCGTTCTTTCCATGAAATATTTATCAGTAATTATAATTATATGTGTATTAAATGGTAGCGACCTCAAACGACCTATGGCAGTTTTAGATTTATGTCGTATCGCAAGATTTATTCAACTTTCGTACGCTCGTTGGCTTGCTCGCTTGCTCGCTTGGTCGCTCATCATCGAAACTCACATGCTAAATACATTTTAATGGATGCCTGTCTGTTCCACTGCATGCTACTTCAATGAGTCAATTTCTTTCAATCCAAGAAATACAAAAAAAAAAAATAATAATAATAATAATAATAAATAAAGAAAAAAATAGATAGATACAAATTGCTCTCGAACAAGTACTAAAAAACCGTAACTGCCAGCAAAACGGTATCAATGCAAACATGCCGTCATCATCATCGCCCCCATTAACTGAAGGACAAGTTTGTGCGCACTCCTCTCTACAACGTTATTAAGTGAAATTGTATAGTTCCGTGTTTTTTCTTCTTCTCCGTTTCGTTATTTTCCTTTTTAACGTTCACTATGCGCCTCTCTAGTTTTCCTTGCCGTGTGCTGGTAACACCTCAGACATTAGCATAGGTGGGCGTACATTGATGTGTATGAGCGTGTGTAGGCATGGGCGGTAAACCAACATTCAATGACAAATTATGCGGTTGAGAGTCTACTCGTTTCGTGCGTCTCCCAAGCCGCTCGTTACTCGTCGTCACTAGCCGCGCTCCGCCGCACTCGTTGTGAAGGCGTTGAAAATTTTGACATTTTGTAACAAGGAAATGAAGCAGGAAAGTAAGGTAAGCATAAAAAAAAGGAAAATTATCTTACGTCAACAAGCGAAAACTAAATATTTGAATAGGGTAGAAAATATTGAGCTGCCTCTTGCCGGGTGAATACAGTTAATGATAAACGACATTAGAGGCGAGTTGTCTGTCGTCTGTAGCGCAAGTCTTGGGTGCGAACGAGTGCATTAACTGCAGGCACCCAAGAGTATGGCTATACAATCAGCGAGGAGTGGTAAAGTGTTGTGTCTCTAATGAGCGCCAAGTGCAAATTAGACTACAAAATTAAATATCCATTAAATGTGTAAGAAGCAGTAGATACAAGCAGAAAAAAGTAGAAAAAACTAACGAGAAATGTGACTTTTCTTGAAGCGTTTTTCTTTGTGTTCTTTGTCTGCCGGAAAACTGAATAATGGAAAAAATGTAAAAATTCTTTCAATTGTTGCTTGAAAAATTCTTTTAATTTTGCTCGAAAACTTTTGCTTGACAGCAGCAGCAGCAGCACCAAGAAAGATCAGATCGTTGAACTTTCTTTCTTTATTTCTTTCTTTCGCTGAACTTAAAGTATGCCCGCGTGTGACGCATGAGGCGGCTTCTGCATTGGCGACCATTCTTAAATTATTACGGGCCATGACACTTTTCTTGTTGGTGCAGATTCTTTCGCCTTATTATTTATTCATTTTTTTTAAATTTTATTTTGGTCGTTTAGTTGTTGTTTCGCTAATGAAATTGCCGGAATTGAAAGTAACGCCAACACATGTCTCCGCAACCCAACTGAGTTGACTTAACTCAGCTCATTCGAAATGCATTTGGCGTTGATTGGACCGGGAATTGGCACCAAAAACCAAATCAAAAACCATTCAATATGAATCATGTGTGGTGCCAAAGAAATTTCCAAATAATTCGTGGGTTACAAAATGGAATGAGTTGAAGAAGAATAAAATGAGGAAGTAGCTAAAATTTCAAGCAGATGATATGAGTTGCCAAGTTACAGAGTCATACTATGCGATGTGCGAGCTATGAAGCGCTGCATAACCTTGACAGTATTTAGTTGGGGAAAGGTTTTACTACTCAAAGATCAAAGATTAACTTCTCAGAGCGATAGTCTATAAGGCAGGCGAACATCAGAATGTGGATGTTCATTTCTAAACAAAATCACTTTAGGACATATTCTACAGTTAATGTTGTGCTTCTTTCAGCCGTAGTTCTCGAGCCGAATGATTTCGCGTTCTGTTGATGACAATGTGTTTGGTCACCCTCACTGAATTTTAAGACAAGTGAATGGATAGTACTCACACTTCAGTAGTATTGAGCTATGCAAGCAATGCCAGCTAATTGAGAGATGTATTATCTATACTAAAAAAATAAAAATGTGGGTTCCTCTGTTTGTTTGTAACCTATGGACTCAGACACCGTTTAACCGAACAGCATGAAAATTATTACATATATGGATGTCATCATGGAGAATGTTTGTATGTTAAGTTTAACGCGATAGTCCATCGGGAAAGTCGGATAAATTCCAATAAATTATATTATATATATATTATCTCAATATTGCTTCATCAGTCTGACAAGGAAAAATTATAAAAAAAATTTTAAGGCAAATCGAAAATTTAGTGCAGTATTGGTGGTGTTCATAACTTTGGTGCTTTCAAAACGATAGAATCAATCAACAGTGTGTTCCAAATCCCGAGCAGCGCCTCTACAGCGCTGATAGTTGCATATAAAATTCCAATGTTCTGAGTGGGTAATATTATAAGCGCAACTTTAAGTTGACATATTCGTAGACATATTCTTTCTACTTTTCTGATTATTTTAACGACCTGAGCTTGGAAAGATATAAAACACGTAGAGTACTTGTAATTAATTTTTCAAGTAATAGCATTCATAAGTATCCGAAACCACCACAAACATCAGTTTAGGAAGTTGAGATCGTTTAATTACTCATACTGTAATCAAGTAAGATCTTTAATGTTACCACTTCTCACACCAAACAGACAACCAACACCACAAGACCCATCAAATTTCCTAACTTGCTACCTTTGTGTTATTTCAGTAAATATTTCATTAAATAGTAACAAAAAACCAACAACAAAAAACATTATTAAATATTAATCGAGTTTGTTCCTTAATGCTTCTTTTTTGTTTCTCTTTACTTTGCCGCAAATAACATTTCATTAGTCGCCCTCGCCCTGGCCTTCGCCTTCGCCCTCATCCACTACCCACTCGCAAAGGCGCGCTTTGCACTTGTCTCGTCTCATTGTGTGTCTTTTCGCTTTGACTTTCATTTAAATGCAAACATAATTTCTAATTTGTGTAGCGAAATTTATGGGTTTCCTCCGACTCCTACGACAGTGCACCACTCAACCCACTGCCGAAGAAGAAGCAGAACTCATACGCGCTTAGAGTGGCGCGTAACAAACTTGCCAATTTACTGCCAAAAAAGTAAGAAAGTAGCTGGCAAAAGTTTTGCCTGTTTTGTACTTTCATCCTTATTCGGCGTGCTTTGCGAAATAATAAGAAATAAATAAAGTCATTTCTTCTAATATAAAAATCGTTCGCGCGTTCGCTCGCATTTTGGGCGTACACTCGCTACTCGTTTGCTGCTTACTCGCTCGCCACTCATTGTTTCGTGTTGCTGTTGAAGAAGAAGAAATGGCAAAATTACTTTTTTATAAGTACGAAATAGCTTTTTCGCTCACTCCACTAGGTCTAAGATCTCACGCGCCCCAACTCCAGCTTACACATTTATTTAGCGTGAGGTGTGCTGTGCGCCTAAGCGAACGCTTGGGTATGAGAGCGAGTGAGCACAACGAGCAAGTGTAATGGCGAGCGTCGGCAGCAGCCGCCTTCATATATAAAACGCCAAGTAGATGGCAAACATTGCCTAATTTGAAATTGCCTACCAAATGTGCATTAAAATAACTAGAATCTACTACTTGAACGCATGGGGCACTGATAATAACAGAGGGTGGTGAAGGTGGTGCTTTTGATGGCGGTTGCGTAAAGTGCGAAGACACAAGGAAAAAAAAAAATAAGAGAAAAGAAAAGAAGCAGAAAAAGGTAAAACCAAAAGGTGCGTAATAAAAATAAATGTCAGTCGTTTGTTTATATCAAGCGACATTTTGTGCCGAGTGTCAAAGCAAGCGAAGCAGCAGCATAAGAGCCGCAGCTCCAGGAAAAGGCAAAGGGAAACGTAAAAGGGCGAGCTGCCGTTGAGCAGGCTGGCAGATTGAGGCTGGCGTGTAGCAAAGGCACTTAGTGGCCGTTATGTATTTAAAAGCCAGTCGAAAAAGCGCCATTAAATGTTTTCCCAAAAGGATGCGCTAATTTGCAGCTTAGTGTGAAAGTTTTCTTCGTCACTTTTTTCGACTGCCATTTGCCTTTTTCCAATTGGAAAAATCTTAGTTACAGTTTGAAGCGGGATTGAAGAAGTCGAGCGTACACGTAAAGGAACAACAAGGAGCGGCTACATGAGTGAGTCGAATGACCAAAGAAATAAGCATTTGCTACAGAACGAATGGATGAACGAAGAGACGAGTTTGATGAGCGAGCATCGGTTTTGAAAAGTGAGGATGATCAGCTGAAAGTGCTCACCTTGTGGAATGAAATCATTTACCACACTTAGACTCGAAGCGTGCCTTCCCAATAAACGTCTGCCTGTGTTTGAGCCGTTGTTTGAGCTCACCATTTTAGGTAAAGTCCACCTGTCTAGGCCATGTAGAACCTAAGACAGTTTTCTTTTACGTTTGAGCCAGATTTAACTGCAAGTCAAAAGATTTAACTGCAAAACTGACAAAAGTCAGTGTAGGCCTGCAGCCCATCTTTTATTAGGCCGGTCATATAATTGCACTGTATTGACACACTATATCTCTCTCTCTCTCTCTCTCTCTCTGCGTGGGAATATGTGCGTTCGTACACTGCCTTGCTCTTTCTAATGCTATACAGATTTCTGCCATATATCTAAATCACGGTAACAATATTATTGCCGCCTGACTATCTGTTTGTAAGTCTATTTTTATGTATAATCAGTGTATGTCATTAGAATAAGCGAGCTCATTAACGACAACAACTATGACTTTTTATGTGTTCTATATTTGGGTTTCTGATCTTCATTGAAATGAGTAGCGATGTTCATACCAGTTGGGTTGTTGGATACGAGGAACGAGTAAATGAATAATTGATCTTAAAAGTGAACAAATGAGAGTGAGTTGATCAAGTAGTTATGTCAAGTTTTTAACTAACAAAAAAAATCAAATTGCAATGCCAAATGCCAAAGAAAACTGCACTAAAGCAAAGCAATCAGAGCACATAATTTCGAGCAGTGGCGTTGGTCTGCTACCAAGCGAACTGAGTACACCAATTTTAATTGCCGCTTTAAAGGGATATAAACAAACCACACACACGCACACGAACACATGCACGCTTGAAGTAGCCGCCGACCACAAAATAAAATTCTTAGCTCAAATCTACAACCGACAACGAAAATCTGATTGAACTATGAATTTTTTTTTATTTTTTTGTTTTTTTTTATTCGTTGCTTCAATTTTACGACACAAGACGAAGACATAAAAATTTATGACAGCAACAGATACATTGGGTGAAAAAATATATACATATATACCCCAAGAAAAAATCAGAACAGAATTCAATTTTGAAAAGTAAAGTTTTTCCGCTTTCATTCAAAAGCGGCGCAATGCAAAACGCTGAATGCAAAGGAAATCGATTTTATGAGCTGGAAAAATAACAAAAACAAATATGAAAAGCGCTACGGATACGTTTAAATCTTTTATTCGCTTTCTCAGTGCTGCGTTCATTTGTGAATAATAATAACAACAACAGCAACAACAAGCAGCAGCGCAGAAGGAAGCTCAAGACCACAATGCAAAGGTGCAAAAGTTTATGCTGTAGCGTCCCATGTGCCGTCGTTGTTGCGTTACGCGTAGTGCTTGCGCAGTGCGCCGTTTAGCAGCGGTAGCGGTTTTTTTTATATGTGAGAACTATTAAAAAGACATAAAAGAGTATCACTTGGCATGGCTTGTCTTGCTCGCTGTCGGGCGTATGGTATCTACGAGCGTTTGTTGCTGTATGCCTGTGCGTTTTTATGGTCGTAAAATGAGCTACAGCCACAGCCACAGCAACAACAAGCATGGCACAGCACAGCACAGTCCGTGAATTCATTCTGTTTGCGCTTGGACTGATTTCCTTTTGGTTTTTTTATGAGTGTGCATTGTTTTTGTTGTTATTTTTGAAGAAATTTTTGTAACACTTTCGTTTTGCAAGCGGTCGCCGCTTTACGTTGACTTTAATAATTCCATTAATGCGCGTTCTTTTTGACCAGCAACAGCATTGTGTGGCATTGTCCTCTACACACTGTAGGTAGTCCTTTCGTATGCGTAATTAAGCAAATGTCAACGTTGTCCTCATACACGGATACACACACACACACACACACACACACATACAAACGCAGATAAAGAACGCAATTACTTTACACTACTTCCATCAACGCTCCCCCATATATAACGTATAGCTTGTTCAAATATGCGGCACTATGCGTTATTGTTATTGTTGTTGTTATTATTGTTGCTTGTCGCTGTTGTTCTTGATGTTGCTGTTGATGTTGATGATGATTGCCGCTTCGAGTGTCATAAAGATCTTTTATCAAAACGTTAATGGATTGAGTCATATTCGTGCATTTTCTTTTAATTTAGTTTGGCCTTTTTGTTGTTGTTGTTGTTGTTTTTATGCCTCTTTTTTTATCGCATTAATGCGTCCATCTACAATAACAACAACAACAACAACAAATATCGTGCTATGCAAGCGTATTTATGTCGTAATGAATGTGTTATTTCATGTGCTATTTGCTGTAATATAATTGTTGAAAATGTTATTAATTATTGTTGGCCTACAATTATTATTAAAAGCACGCCGCGCCTCACCGCGCTCAGCTGAGCTGTGCCGGCTACTTAGACTTGTACATCGCCTGACGTGCGTTTAAATTCATAAAAAAGAGCACTCGTATGAACAGAAAAATGGTAGCAAAAGTCGCTTTTTTATTATGCGAGTATCTACAAAATTGTTTAGTTAATCGATATTTAATGGTATAAAGTGCGAGTAACACGCGCGCACCTTGTCTAAATATGCCAAGACATTCGTGCGGTGTTCGTGGAGTGTAGCGGGTATGATACGTACAGTGTTGTGCCAACATATAAGGCAGCTAATTCATTTCATTTATCTTAATTCTTTTTGTTAAACATTTCCAAACCTCGTTAGGTGTAGTTTAGTTGAGGCATTGAATGAAGATTCGTAAACTCTTTGCTTACATCAGTCGAAGTCGATGTCGATGTCGATGCAAACGACCACATTCTAAAAAACAATGTTCTTTGTAAAAACAAAAGGAAAAACTGAGCAAACAAGAACAATGGGGAAAGAACATGTTCATTTGCTCGGTTTAGTAAGCAACTCTTTTTTGTTCACTCACTCAAGAAGCAACCCAACAAGAAGTATATAGATATGAACACCCTTCTCTTGCGACATCAATGACTTTAAATCCATTACGATCATAGGCATTACCTACTTTACGTTATGAGGCGAACAGTTGTGTGGAATAAATTACTTCGCTCTCAACTCTTCATTGGTCTTAATTCAGCTCGAGAAAGAGGGACTCTCAAAGGTGTAGCAAAAATAGAGTTGGAATTTTCACTTGACACTGAATTGTCTAAGTGTCAGTTTGCTGAAATACTAATGATCACAACACGATAGATTAATTTTGAAGCTCTTAGGACTTACTGACTTAGTTTTATATTATTCTATACAATCATTTGCTAATGGCACTTCCCTTGAAAGTTCGTTTAGGCAATTATAATTTAAGAATATTGTTTTGCTAAACTTCAATATCACATGAAGCCTTTCCAGGCACATTTTTGGTATGCCTGTTCTGTACGTTAGACTTATCAGGCCTAATAATGTGGTCGTATATGCCTAATTAAGCAGAATGCATCGTGGATACAACATTAGCGAGTCCGATAGACTACCTTCTGAGGTCATCTTTAATGAGGAATTACTTGTATAGCTGGTCTTTTATAAATTCTCCAAAAATAATAGCGTAAACTATTCCTATGTCACTTTAACGAATTCTTAATATCTAACTATAAAAACTCGACCAGCCTCGGCCTGCTTAGCATAAGTGTACTAAGACTGCTGCCTCAGAGGTGCGGCTTCGAAATCTACTTGAGGCATGCACCATGCTCTTTATACGGCAACATAAAGGGTCTATGGTTGACCTAAGTGGGACTGCAGAATACCACCGTCAGCCGTCTCAACCTAACGAGAAAATCTGGAAGTTGACAAATCAAAGCTTTTGGTTTATTAAGAGAACTTTTCATATTCACAAAGACGACCGCTGCCAAATGAGAAGCAACGCCTTGAAGCAGAAAACAGTTAGCACTTCATTTCAATAGATCAGCCAAGTCTTATCCAACAGATAATAGACAACAAGCAATTCCTTAATTTGTTTGCAAATCTCCTTAACATTGCTTAGAATGATTTGAAAATCTCGTTAGTTTTTGCTCAATTGAAATCTTGTTTAAATTCCATTTTGATTGCGCCTTCTCAAATGTTCTGCTGCATCGCCAATGGCCCGCATCAAACCAATACAGTGGCTGCCGTTTTTGCCTGAGCCCTCCTCAACATCATTAGCATATTGCAATCAATTATTTAAAATTGCGAAATCATGTTTTTTGTCAGCGGCAAACAACCGCAAATAAAATTTTAAAACAATATAAAAACCAGGTGAGGTGGTGCTAGAGCCGCTTGTGATGCCGGAGTGGGGGTGGTGTTTGAGGCAAGCAGCTGCAAGCATTTTTTATCGAATGTAAAACAAGCAACAACAACTGATAAAAATTTTATTAATTCACATGCAAAATGCAATTAAATGCAGAATTCGATATCAAAAAAAAAAAAATAAATTAAAAAAAAATATAAAAAAAGACAAAGCGGAAAGAGGGGAAAATAGTTAAATTAACAAATTGCGCGCATATTTTAATAAAATAAATATTTTAATAAGATTAAATTATAACGCAGGCAAACGTCAAAGCGAAAATTAAAAATTGCAAAAAAATATCGAACAATGCAGCAAAAGGAAAAGGAAGCGCATTCGTGGCGTGAAATATGCGGTTTTCAATTACCAAACCGATAGGGATTTATTTGCTGCAATATGCATTTTTTATACGTTTCAACCAGCATGGGAATTAAATATATAAAGATATATTGCTATGAATATATCAACTGTAGATAGATATCATACATGGAATAAAACTTAGAGAAGTATTGTGGGTACTAGGTACCGGCCAATATATAGATAGGTAAATGCATAGCCAAATAGGTAATTAAATGAACAAATAAATTGATATTAGTTATTTAAATGCAGAGTGATGGGGGTGCTTGTGCCGCAAAATTAATTTGAGGCGTTCTGAAACCGGTCCTACAACAGCCGGTGTATTACCCAAATGTTGTTCCTATTGGATCAGACCAATTGTTTCGATGGATCATTTATAGCTTGCCTGGGCAAAAGTTTATTTCTGATTAAGTTGCAAAAAATGGATAAGTTCATGGTTCAAGACCAGCTGCCGACATGGTATTCGTCTACTGTTGTCCAAAAAATAAGGTGACTTTTTATTTTTCTATTTTAAAATACGAGATGTGCCTATTAAATAACTATACTGTTGTTGTAAAACAAATTATTTTGAACTCATACATATTCACTTCTCACTTCAACATATTATACATCCCTCCTCTATCCCTACAACGCTCCATGCGAATCTTCCATTGTTCGAAACAATGTTGGAAGTCTTCTTCTGTCAGCTCCTTCAGGAGGCTTAGGCAATAGACAAAAGTCGCATGGCATTAAAAGTTTCAGTACAAACGATTTTTCTTATGCAGAATACGTTCCGAATAACGATTCCCAATAGATAAGTGCATCGATAGCAGATGTTAAAGATGAGGAGACAAACTATATATATATATAGATAGACAAAAATTTAACCCTCTATATATGGTTGTAGCCTATGGACTCCGGCATCGTTAGACCGAACACCATGAAAATTGGTATATATATGGATGTCATCATGGAGAATGTTTGTATGTGAAGTTTTATGCGGTAGTCTATCATGAAAGTCAGGATATTCCATCAAAATCAAATTTTGCCGGGCAGCGGCGGGGCCGTTGCTAGTATTTTGTACAAATAATGTTGGGATTACAGTAGGTACAGTATATAGGGATAGAAAAGTGATTAGTCAATGAGACAAAATAAGCGGCTCGCTGTTTGTCTCATTTCCAACACACTAATTGCTCCGCGCTACATAAAAGCGCACCCAATCACCAGCAACCTTGCCCACTCATGCAAAAAGGCACCACTTGCAGAAGAAAAAACCTTTGCATTTCGCATTTTATTTGAAATATTTTGTTTGCGCTTTTGTTATTGTCAAATTAGGGTTCAAATCGGGCCGAGCAACAACAGCCCCACATACAATACGCTTAGGTATTCGTTGTTGCATGCGGCATTCAATCATTTAATCGGTGTAGCGCGCCAGTGAGCTGAGTTGAGCTCCAGTTGAGGTGCAGTTGCTTGGTCGTTGAGTGGTGTAGAGTGGAGTGGAGTAGAGTGGAGCGAACGATTTTCTTTAAAATAGTTACATTTCCACTACAAATTCTTCATGATAAAAAAATTTCATGCTTGTGTAAACCATTTGTCGACAATTTTGTCTATACATGGCACCAGCAGCAGCAGCAGCCCCCCGTGCCAGCGAGCGGCAGCCGCACCAAAGCGTCTCACCTGTCTGAAAGCCACTGCTTTGTTAGTTGGCTTGGCTTGGCTTGGCTCTTGGCTTTGCTCAATCTGCACAAGAATACGTAATTCAAAGCAAGTCTAGTCAGGCCGGCCCCACTCTAATGCAACAAACCGTAAATGCAGCACGAGATCGATGTACGGCGCATGTATCTGTAACTCAATGGAGTGAGTGCTGTGACGACTGCCTTAAGAGCCTCGAAAGATAGCGAGCGGCGCAATGTTGAAGGAAAGAAAGCGAGCGTTGCCAGCGAGCGGTTGAAAAGACTCACTTAGGCTTAGACACTCGAACTTTGTTGTTGTTGTTGTTGCTGTTGTTATTGCAGTTGCCGTTGCGCATTTACCACACTAATGACTTTGGCTGAAAGTAAAGTGCAACAGTTGTTTTTTTTTGCTTTTTTTATTTGTTGTTGCAACTACAACAAATTGCAAGTTAAATGCACCAAAGCTACGGCCAAAGTATTTAGCAGATATGAGGCGCACGAAAAAAAAAACGAAAAAGAAAAAGGGGCAAATCAAAGCACTTCAGTCGAGGCAAAAACTCAATCCGGCATCTTGAAATCGCCAACCATTAAATGAGACAATGATGTAGCGACGTCGCTTTAGCCGTCGTCTGATCCGCGCCTCGAACGCCCTACCGCCACTAATAGTGCTGTGTACAGCAAAGCCAAAGTCGCGTAAAATGCACAAAATATGCAAATTACAACGATTTAAATCAATTCTTATTGCACAGCACAGCGCACCTCATCTCATCTCATCAACACGCCGCTCCGCTTACCACTGACTCCACTGACTCCATTGACTTGACCAGTGTTACCTCTGCCGTGGCGTGGCGTGGCGTGGCGTGGCGTGGTGTGTTGTACATCGAACAAGAGTAACATATCAGTTTGTGCATAATTTAGCACCATATCTGCAGTACGCTCGTCGAAGTCGACGCAGTCCATGTCAGAGCGTTTTAATCAATGTTCAAGGTGTGTCAACCATATTCGCCAGCCAACTTGTAGTTGCTGTTGTAGCTGAGTTGAGTGGAGTTAAGTTGAGTTGAGTTGAGCTGAGCTGAGCAACTGCGACTCATTTCATAAGTAAGTTTACATGTTCATGTGATAAGGCGCCGCCGACGACGCCATCGTTGAAGTCACCGACGCCTCGCTCGCTAAAGGATCAACTCCAACTCATCTTCAATCGCATCACAACGCATCGCATCGCATCGCATCGCATCGCCTTGGAACGCAGTTCAGCTCAGTGCTGGGCGCGCACATTGAGTGCATTTGGCGTGCGATAAATTAAAAGCAAAACACCATCCCTCCAAGTCGCTAACCAACAGTCGTCCACAACCTTTACCAGGCCAACACAGTCACTATTTTTCGATTTGAAGTCATCATCGACAAAAAACAAGAAAACATCAACGAGAACAACAACAACAACAACAACAACAACAAAAAGAACCTTGTCGCAGCGCTTTGTTCAATCAGCCAAAGTCGGCGGCGGCCTGAAAATCGCTCGAATTTTGCATATTCAAAACAGCAACAACAACAACAAAAAAACTAAAAAAGCAACAACAAAAAAATTAAGCAGAAGAAGAAGCAGCAGAACGAAGAGTTGGAAAAAGAATTCCTTTGTGAAATTCCTTTTTCGTGCTTAATGCGCTTATAGCAGAAATTCATTTTCGAGCCTCGTCTGCCTTCATTTTGGTTGTTGGGGTTCAGCGCTCAATTCAAAATTAGCTTTCTTAACTTGGCTTTAAGTCTTTCTTGCACGCTCCATGCAGTATTTCCATGGGTATTTTGATTTTGTTAGGTAGTTTGTAACACTCATTTGAATACCCATCGTTTATAAATGGTTCAAATAGCACAGTGGGCCTCATGAGTGACTCTTACGACCAGAGCTCAAGTGTTTGAATGCCAGAACTGCAAAGTGAGTGACCTAGACCCTTATTCTCAGGACAAAAGTCTCCCGATTTATAGTTTCTCCGCTTCACTTTTTCCTAGCTTGTCCGCGATATTGTTTCATGATATACTCTCACACGCAACATACACACTAACATTGGTTCCTTGAGGACTCAGGCTAGAGTTTATGGCACTAAGCTCTTAAACAGAACTTTAATTATAGCAGCTTAGAGGTTAAAGTTTATCCAAGGTTAAATGAATATATACACGATCTTGATGTTGTTGAAAGAAGTTATTCAAGTCACCTTCTTCACGTGGAATGATGAGCGCTTTGCAGGTTTGCTTGAGCGATTTACAATTTCTCCTCAAAGCTGCTAATGCAAGACGAACATGCTCGTCTGATTCGTATATGTGTGAGCGCATGTTCGTCATGCATAGCGCCGCTATTGACGTGCCGATTCTAAGTGTCAAGTTCCAAATGTTGTTGTTTTTGTCAAGCAAATCACACGAGCTTCACTGTCGTGTATGGCCAGCTTAAGCAACTAAGACTAATCGGAAACGTTCCATAATTGACACTAACCGTGATATTGTAGCTCTCATTTATAGGCTGTTTTTAATGCCTAAGATACTCTGAGATGAAATCGTATATTACTATTATTTACACTGACACTTGGAGTTTTGAGCATTAGACGTTACTGATCAGAATCCATGCAAGCTGTTAATAACTCCTGCTTGAAATCGAAAAAGTAATCACTAGAACAAGCAGTCCACATAACTATAAACGATCTTCGCAACTACGCTAAGATTATTTTGACCTCAGTGGCCTCGGCATTATTGAGTCTTCATAATTTACTCTCGACGACTTAAACAAATTTATGTCTTAACCCGTCCGTGGTTTTTATTTGCTTCTTTTTAATGCGTTACTCCAATGTAGCGTATCAACAATTTCGGCACAACCGAATTAAGCACTTTTTGCATGCTTCTTCTTTTTTCCTTTTTTTGTTTCTTTTTGGAGTCAACGTGGTTGGTTTTCATTTGGCTCTGACTTAATCTGCTTGACTACACAAACAAGTTCCACGCTCGCCGCGCTTTTTGGACTTAACGCTCGGTCAATTTTAACAACTTTTTTCTGTGCGTCTCTTTGGCTGTCTGTCTGACTGTCTCTCGTTTTGGTTAGTTCTTGTTCCTGTTATTGTTGTTGTCGTTGGTTTTCGCTCATTTCTGCGCGCGAGTTTTTTAGGCATTTTCTGATTAGGTGATCATCGCGGCTGCCATGTTCAGCTGTTCTGAGCCGTTTGGCCGCTTGGCCAGCTTGGCCTGCTTGGCCTGCGCGGTTGCCTGGTTGGCTGTCTGGTCAACTTGACTTAGCATGAGGCTTGAGGCGATGCTTTTTTAATTTTTATTTATTTTCCTTCTTTTTTTTTTTGGTCTTTTGCCTTTTTGAAATATGCAAAGTATCTACTCACTCACTCAGCGGTGCACACGCACACACACACCTTTCGCCAGGCCCCAACTTAGTAGCACATTTTTTCTTAATGTTGTTGTGGTTGTTGTTGTCGTTAGTGGTTTTTTTTATTTTATTTTTTTTAATTTTTATTCTATGCACTGCGCTCGATCGTTGATGGCCGCCGTGCATTAAAGCCTTTTTACTAGTGTCAGTTGCTGAATGTCCGCCTTGCCAACCTGGCCAACCTGGCCAACCTGAGCTTGATCATCCAATCTTGAGTGATGCCTGCTGCGCGTCTGCTGCCTTGGCAGCCTCTCTCCAGGCTGACTTTGTGTTCACAACGAGTCAATGTCGTAACCAAAGACTCATCGTCGTCGTTTTGGTCGATCGTCGTAGTACTCCATTATAGCTCATTATCGCCTTGAGCGTATAAATTATGTTGATGAGATTTTTTTTATTTTATTTATATTTTTTATTTTCATTTCAACCGCTGCTGCTGATGCTTCAGCGTCTTTGGTTTTTTTTTGCTTTTACACAACTCGTTTTTTTTTCTTTGCTGTGGTGTTGTTCGCCTTTTGCCTTGCTTAAAAGTTAATTTAAAATGAGTTTTGGCATTCGTCCATTCGCCTTAATGAAGCGACAGCGACCTCGCACAAAAGTAAAAAAAAAATAAAAAAATAAAAAATAATAATAATAAAAATTGAAGAAAAAACCGCGCCACTTTTCCAATAAGAATTCTGTATAATTTGTTCATATTGCTAAAAATTTATAATGAATCTCAATTGGCAATGACAACGAAATGCTACGAGTGTGTACTACATGCAACACAGCAGCCGTGGGCATTGTCGTCTGTGCGTCGTTGTTGTACAGAGCCATACGGTCTTTGCCTTGGAACATACGCCGTGCTTTTCATTAACTGTTGCATGTTGCGCTTGCATTGAATTAAGTTATGTTTAGGTCTGCGCTCAGCTCAACTGGCGGCAAGTCAGCGTTGTAAAAAAAATTTATATGGAAATAAAAAATAAATAAAAATAAAAATTCAGAAGAAGCTCGGCGGCACACAATTTCAATTCCCAACGACAGGTGATAAATAAATCGAATCGCAGCGAATTGAATCACCGCCTTTACCTCAGCTCAATTCAATTTGAAAATGCAACTCAACGCATCGAAATGTATTTCGCCATATTTGGGCGTTATTTGTGGCTCTTACTGTCCGTCCATCCGTCCGCCTGTAGTTTGTTGCGTCTGCTGCTGTCTTCTTCATGTGGTGTGGCATTTAATTGTCGCTCGACACTATCACTATGCCTCAAAGGCTCCTGCATCCAAATGCTACTCATCAGCGCCCAATTCAGTGGTATACATATATATATATATATATATGTGTGTGAGTGTGTGTGTATCTTCAATGTTCCGTTCCAAGTGCGAACTGACATTTTTAAAGGTTCTCGTTGCGCGCTTCCTTGATCGTCCAACTTGATTTCGGTTTTGATTACAAGCGTCCGTCTCAGTTTTTGGTGCTTCTCTTTAACTCGATTCGGAATGATTTAAGATCTTCGTTTGTCATTCGTGACACAATAACTGACAATAAAATTATTTGCGCCTGCGCCGCAGGTTAATTATCGTGATTTATTTACAAAAACGTACGCGTATCGTCTGGCATTATTAATTGGCGATAGTAGTAGTGCCCCCCGCACCATATAAACAGCGTACGCATTGGCAGTGGCAACATTTTATGTACTAATTACTCAGACCGTTGGCGACAACAAAACACAAATGGACAGAACGCTGACGTTGACTCCAATTGGAAATTGCGTGGCTTGGCACATTTTTTGTTGCATGCGATAAACAGCTCTCATTGGTCGGGCCTACGTTTGATGCACTTTTATGATTGGCTAAAAACGTACAAATGAAACGCTTATTAATCCAACAATATTTAAATTCATTTTTTTTATTTCACTTCACATATTTATTTTTGTTATGAAAAAAAATATTAAAAAAAATCAACCAATAAACATGCCAAGTTGCAGTGAAATTTTTTCGATAACCGAGACAAAAAAAGGCATGCAAAAAAGTGCGAAAATTGCATTAAAAATGCAAATTTAAATTCGCATTGTTGTTGTCTGCGCTGTTGCTGTTCGGGTAGTTTTTATTGGTATATTTTTTATTATTGTTTTTATTATTATACTTAACCACACGCAAAAAAAAAATAAATAAATGGCATTAACCAAACTGAGCAACAACAACAAATTCGCTATGAAATGTCAAAGCGTATTTAAAATAATTACATTATGCGACAGCGTGTATTAAATTAAATGCCTCATAATAATCACACATGAAATTATTATAATAAAATAAAATAAAATAAAATAATAATAAAGCACATGTACAATTCATAACAACAACAACAAAAAGAGACAGCAACCAAAGCAGCATAAAAAACGCGCTTTTAAAATATGCAAAATTAAAAATAATAATAAATAGCCAATAATACAAGGAGGCAAAAAATTCTGGTAGATATTTTAATGCACAAATTATGCAAAATCAGCGAATAATGTCGACTTGACAACTCTTTTCTATTTTCATTTTTTAATTCCTTTTTTAATGTTTTTCTTTTGATTCGTTTTATCTACTCATTTATTTTAATTTAATATTTTAATAAATTAATAATACAACAATAAGGCATGATGAAAAAAAGACTTCGGAGCACAATTAATTGAATCATTTGAAAGAGCACAAAGCTAGCAATATAAAGCGAACAATATGTTGGGGTCTTGTGAGTAGTTCCTAAAGTTGGATAATGAAGAGTTCTTTGTATTAGCTAAACGTGCCTAAAACTTAGACAAAATATCTGAATTTAATCAAAGAAGCCACTACTCTATTTTAGTGTTGACAGTTATTTTCGACAGTTATTTACAATGATACTGCGAATTTTGAGCATTAGAAGATCACTGATCAGAATTCATGCAAGCTGTTAATAAGTTGTTCAAGTATTCTTCTTCTTTGTGGAGTGTTGGAACTTAAAGTATATAACTTTCTTAGTATGGAAAACTGTTAGAAAGAATATTCACCTCATCGGGGGGAGCTCCTAAAATTTTCACATAAAATTCAGACTCAATCAGAGTACCCTAACAAGAAATGAATGCATATACACAAAGAGAATATATATAGCATGGTATTGATATATTTATGATTCATAGCCTTATCACAAAAATATTGTGGCTATTCACTGCGTGTAACAGACTATGGTCGAAATTTGGTACACTACATAGCCCAACAATTCCTTCCTGCCTAAGGGCATTTGAAGTATAATGTAGACATGCCACACTTTTATATATTTTTTTCTTATAATAATTTGCTGATATAAGGTAGGGTCTTCTATAGTCTTCAGGTCTTCATTCCATAATAATCGTTATTTTAACATGCTTCTTCTATAAGCTTCACCAGGATGTTTGCAACCAAACCTTTGTATAAGATTGCACATGTATTTGTCCCAATGACTACCACACTTTTATAGATTATTCCCAATGATATCCAAATAATATATCTGTGACTTTTCGCATCTAATGTTGTCGTTTTTCTATGTAACTACCAGTAAGAGGGATACAAGCGATCCTTGAATTTATAACCTACTTAATTAAATCCTACTTGAAGATCGTACTCATTTTTTATTAATTAAACTTGATTAATAACGGATATCTTTTTTAATTTCTTCTCATTTCAGATGGTAAGTTCTTATCATCACTCAATCCTACAGAACTAACATACGATGGTAAGTCACAAATCGCAACTCATCTCATTAACCCTTTTTTTCTTACAACGATTTTATAATTTTAAGTTGAACTTTTATATCGAACTGTTGTCGCTCTGTGTGCTACACACAACAGAAAGGCTAATTAAATAAGTCAAACTAATCATGAGAGATTAAATCAGCGGTAGCAACAACAACAACAACAACAACAACAAGTGTTGGCAAGACTATCAACAAAAGTGCCATAAAGCATTAATCAAACGAATCGTTGCGTCCGTCAGTCAGTTCCGACAGTTCATCATTTAGTGTTCCGTTCACTAATCCGATCAAGGCAAACCACGCGTAATGTGGCAGG
This sequence comes from Cacoxenus indagator, assembly GCA_035041755.1. Classification (NCBI taxonomy): domain Eukaryota; kingdom Metazoa; phylum Arthropoda; class Insecta; order Diptera; family Drosophilidae; genus Cacoxenus; species Cacoxenus indagator. Next base: position 1,442,784 of record JAWNKX010000379.1, read on the forward strand.
CGGCAGCCGTTCTTGTCACGCCCAAATTCGCGCGTGTTTCCTGCTGGCGACGATCGTCGCCTATACAACGGAACAGAACCGAGACGAAGCGAACGCAGCAGCAAAATGAGAAATTTCTTTTTAATTTAGACTTAAACTGAAAATGGCAGCTGATAAAAAATCATTATAATGTTAAATTTTAATTAAAAACCACCAAAGACAAAAGATCAATCGATCGATGGTACGATGGAACGATTGAAGGAGCGTGCGCGTCGAGGCGACTGGACGATGTCGTTGGGCAACATTGATCGAAGCGATCTGTGGTGGAGTACGTCAACGCGTCTGTCTGCACCTTTGGTTGGGACGCTCATAAATTGGCGATTTTTGTGCGCGTTCACTACAGTTCCGATCATATGAGTTGCGGGTCAGTGTGCGACAGCTCCCGCAACTAAGCTGAGTGATCACGTACACGCAGCAGCAACAGCGGCAGGAACAACAATTAACGCCCACTTTTCTGAGCGCAGGGCGCGCCTTGAGTTCCTTTCGGACTTTTACCTTCATTCATTATCGTTGTTATTATTAGTATTTTTTTTTCTTCACATTTTTATGAACTTGTGCCCTTTCTGCATGTTGGCTCGCCTTAGACTGAGCTCTACACTTGCTCCATTTGCAGTGTGGCTACCGTCGTCGGCGGCGTACGTGCGCTGCAACGCCCCGCAAAATAAAAAGCCAACTTTCGATTGCATAAATTCCAAGCCAGTCAGTCCAACAGCCACTTTTCGATCAGACTGCATTCCTATTACTAACAACAACAACAACAACAACAACAGAATATGTTGAATAAAACTACCGCACGGAAGTGTCAGTGACGTTGCTGACCACGTCACAAATCGGCCAAACAGTGGCACGTGATTGGAACGTTTCTTTTGCCACGATAAAAACGGGCGTACTTTGATTTATGAGAGAAGCGCTCATTGACTCAATGACTTGTATGAATGAATGCCGCCGTTGCTGCTGCCCAGTGCCGCGGCCAGTTCATCAACAACAGCCACAGCGACGGCGACGGCGACTGCTGCTTGCTGCTTGCTGCTTGCTGCAAGTTCATAAACATTTTTTACGACTGACACGGCGTGTTAAATGAAAAATGGAGTGTAAAAGCATTTGCCCCATAAAAATTAGCAATCGTTGTAAAATGCTAAAATGAGCGCAACTCAGCCAATTCTGGCAAGGCTTCACTGCTTCATTGCTGTAATAAAATTTTGTGTACAGTGGTGGCAAAAAAAGTGTACCAAATCATAAAAAGTGGCAAACAAAACAGTTTCAATTGCACGCTGATTTTGTTGGCTTCCATGCCTTGCCGCCTGCCACAAACACTAGTCTATTTGTCTTGATTTTGTTGCAGCCAAAATGGTTTGTTAATAAAATTCAAGCAAATTTTGCATGGCAAGGTTGCGCATACGCCAAGTGTGTGTACGCCGCAGGCAGCGAAAACAAGCGAAGACCCAATTTAAATGAAGTTTTTGAATAAATGCGTTCATTGAACCAGCAGCACGAAACAGCACAGAAATCGCAAGTGGTGCGCAGAACGCCCAGAAGAACCTTTTCGAACTTCAGCGATTTATCACTTAAAGCAAGCAGCATTGACCTCTAAATTCTGTGTGGAAGATAGCACGTGTATATGTGTGTGAGTGAGCGAAGGAATGAGTGAGACTCAGATAGAGAGAGAGAGAGATAGAGAGAGACAGAGTGTAGTGTGTAAGCCTTCAGTTGAGTGAGTGCATTTAATAAATTGCCTATGGGCGCGCGTACATTGTCAAGGCTGCCCCCGGCGACAGTCGCGTCGCAGCGCAGCGCATTGTGGGCGTCTTTTTATACGGTTTACTAACCCAGTAACGCTTAAAACGTAACTCTTTTGTTTTTTGTTGCTGTTGCTGTTGTTCTTGTTATTGTCCTTGTTCTTGTTGTTGTTGTTGTTGTTGTTGTATGCGCGTTCGACTAACTCGGTTATTTTTCAAATGTGTGTGTGTGTGTGTGTGTGTTGCTTGTGACTTATGACGCTCGAGTCTCGAAAAAAAAACACCAAAAAGCAAAAAAATAAATAAAACGCCGAAACCCACAAAATACGCGACGCTCTTTTTGAGACAGTAGCACAGAAACAGTGCACGATTGGGCTTAGATTTGGTTATAGTGGTGGCACCGTGCTTTTGCCAGGCAATTTTCATTCATAAAGCAAGCAGACCAGACCAAAGCCAGGCAGGCGGCAGGCAAGCATTTAAGCACAACTTTAAATAATCGTCTGTCAGAACTGTCAAACAAGTCGGCGAACGCTAGAATTAATGGCGCCCAGACAGAGACTCTGTTGCTGCTGCTGCTGTTGCTCGACGCTGCTATGCTCCACTGTGCTCTGCCAGCCTATTGTTGTCTCTTTCAGCCGCAAGCAATGAAATGTGTTTGTTGCGCTTGTATTGCACATTGAACCTGTGTTTTGGTGGCAGCGTTGGTGGCACACACACAGACACAGTATGCAGTACGTGTGCCTCAGTTATGTTGAATTATTGTTTTTTCTTCGAGTAGCGCGTATTTATTTATTACATATGCATGCAAGAGAGAGAGAGTGAGATAGCTTCCGATTGCCACGAGCGAGTTAAAAAACAATGTCTACCAAAGTCGTTTTGGTGCTTTATCACTTTTGCTGCCGCCACTGGAAAAAAAGCGTATAAAGTTTACTAAAAATTAATGCGAAACGCGACGGGGCGGCACTCGTATCTGGGAGGGGTCTGCTTTGGGGCTCCGAACTTTCAACCGACAACTGTTGCTGTAGCTGCTGCCGCTACTGTTGCTGTTCTGGCTGTTTGTGCGCTGCCTCAAGATGAAAAATTATTGCTTTTAATTTATTGTATAAACAAAACGGCAAACAACAACAACAACAACAACAAGAAACGAGAAAGTGTTACAAAACATCAAACATTCAAGGTCACGGATTATTCGTCTGGGGTTCCCTTTACTTTTTTTTCACTCACTCTCCTTTTTTTTGTTGTTTGATTTTTTGTTTCGTTTTACGCGCATATATTTTAGTCACTGTTCTCGTTGGACTTCCCTCAAAATGTGCCTTTTAATAGTAACTGTCAAAAATGATTTAGTAGCTACGAACCGTCTCCACTTGTCAAAACATAAATTGTCAAACGTGAAACATGCGAAAAAGTTCGCTTATTGAAGCGTGTTGCAGTGAGTGTGTGAGTGAGTGAGTTAGATGTCGAAAGAAAGAGTAAGCGAGCAAGCGCGACAAGCTGTCAACTGCACAAGTTCAATGCTCCGGGTACAAGCACTCAGGTGGCGACAGCATTAAATTGCATGTTGTCAGTGTCATTGAGTCGGCGGTCGTTTGGTCAACGCTCATTTGACATTTTGTCAGGCGCAAATTGTCAAAGTGCCTGCAACTGACAGGCACGCCTCACTCATTTCATACACTCTCACTTTTCATGTGTTTAGGCAAAACAAAATAACACCGTTTTAATGCCACTCAACAGAGGCGCGTCTCGCTTGTACAATATGTATGTCTATCTCACACGGGCTGCCTGTCACTCACTCAGTCACTTCGAGAGTTGGCGGCTTGCGGAAACGGAACTGAGCGAGCGTGTCAATTTTTTGACACATTTTAATCAAAAAAAAAAAAAAACAACAACAAAAAAATTATTAAAGGTCAAATCTTGTTTTGACGGCTCACCGGCCGTGCCCGCAAATGTTGTGCGGCATTAAAATGGCGCCCATCACTGTGCGCCTCAGTGACAGCTACTTTGACAGATTATGAACAATCAGTTAAACTGTCAAATGCAGCCAGACAACCAGACAGTCTCGCTAGCTTATTCACTCACTCACGCTCACGCGCTCACTTGGTCAGTGTGCCGCTTATGTCTGTCTGGCTGTGTGTCTGCCAGTCTATTTGTCAGTTAACTGTCTGCGCAACAGTCTAGAGTGTCAAAATTTGAAACATTAGTTTATAGTTCAATGGCTCGTTTATTAACTCGAGCTGAAAGCGGCGACGATGACGTTGACGTTGACGTTGACGATGACGATGACGATGATGATGACGATGACGGCAGCGACTGTGGCAAATAAAAAATGGCATTTGGTGTTTGTTGGTGTTTGCTGCGGTGTGGTGTGGAGTGCGACTCGCTCTGTTAAAATAAATGAAATATTTGCGTTGATAGGCCATTTTCGAACTTTGATTTATGATGTTGATAAATGAGCATTTAATAAATAAAATGCAATAGGTTAACGAATCCTATGTCTATATACACATATTGATAGATATAAATATTAGTAATATTAGTAATATAAATTAAATATATTACCTCGTCATAATGCCACAGCATGCTTTTCGTCGTTTTAGCAAGCAATTTCAATTTCAATTTCAATTTCAATTTCAGTTTCAATTGTGCGCCCAAAGTCGCACAGTTCAAAGCAGACGCACGCACGCATAAATCCACTGGCAGCTGCCATAATAAGCAACCTCACTTTGCTTCATTCAATTCACTCAACTCTGCCATGCTCGGCGGCGGCGTTGTGCTCGTGAATTATGCATGCAACAAATTGTATCAAATCGTATAACTTCTGCTACTGTTACTTCCTCTTCCTCTTCTTCTGCTTGATCTTCTTCTGCTCAACTTCTTTGCTAAACGAAATTGTTACGTGCAAAAATTCGAAATCAACTTTCAGGCGCGCTACGAGGGTTGACTTCAGCATTGACTTTATACACTATAGTCGTACGGCAGAAACGGAAATTTGAGTTTTGTCAATGTGACCAGCATAGATAAACGAGCATTTGACTGCGCGACTGGTTTTGCGTGCAAAGGTCAAAGGCAAATAGACAACACTTACCATCGAAGACTTACGCCTCTTTAAATATTAATGGCAGTCTTTCGGACACGTTTTCAATTTACACGCCGCTTGAGCTGCCAATTCGAAGTTGCTCAATTTGTTATGCATTTCTATACACAAATTGTAAAGTTTGCATTTGGTCGAATTTTCGACGAAATTCGTTGTAACTGGCATTAAGTGTCAATGGCAAATGGGGAATCGCGTCAAAGCGTGCTGTGGAACGTTGCCTTGGAAATGTAAGCACTCCTAATGTTAAAGAATAACATTAATACGAATCAGTAGCTTTGTAAGCAATAATGGTGCTTTAAGTACAAACCACAAGTTTGATTTCGACGAGTCACAAAGCAATGAAAAGCGTTTTAGTTTAACTCACTGGTAGTGGGAGTTAGAAGTGTACTTCATATCATGAAGTACCTGCAATTTTCGTACACAACTACAATGTGACAAAAACTATGAGTAGCATGGTTAGTTGCAACAAGTCATAAGGAATAAGTAGTACAGTCGAACTTCGCTATAACCAACTTCAATACAATGAGACATTCCCTATTGCGAATCGATTTTAATTACGCAGCTTTTTTTCTAAACGAAATGATTTTTTGGAGCCGTGGGGATTCACTGTAGGGTGGTTTGACTGTAATAAAGTAAAAATAAATTAGATTTTAGATACTAAGGACCTACAAATATATATATGTCTAATATATATTTTTATTTATAATTTTTTTTATTAATCATGGCTCATAATATCCGGTAAAGCTCCTATGGAGTTTTTAGAAAGCACAAAAAAAATATTAGGAAGTTGGAAGTGTTGTAGGTAGTGTTACAGACGAACCTCGGCCTGGGGTGACCGACCAATCGCCTTATGAGCTACACGCGCTGTAGAGGAGTCTTAGCAAGTGATAGTTTGGAGCTTAGTTGTATTGACTGGACTACTATAGAAGGCAATTTGCTTCTTGACGACCGCTGGTTTCAAGTCGCTATGCAGGGGCAACCCTTGATTAAACGCAATGCCTTATTTGCACTCTCTTGCCTCTCAGATTTGTATGCCATATCTCCATGCGAGGATATTCATCTTAGAGTACACTGGGCGCTTACATCTTAAGAGAGAGAGAGAGCATGCTACTCTTTTTGCGGCAACTATGTACCACAGACAAGTTGTGACGGCTGAAAGTGAGCCGCTGATCGGTGAGCACTGCCAGCTATTACACTTTTTTAGAGTCAGAAATGTTAGCACCGCATAGTAGAGCAACTGGTGGAACTGCTTTGTAACTGCTTACTTTAACATTCCACCATTTAGTCAAAGTCTCTAGTAGGTGGTCCATATATCCATATATCCATACTTCGATGTACTATCAATTACTAATTACACTCAAAATGCTTATAAGCCATTTTGGCTATAAAATGGCAAGCGATCAATCATAAATTAAATTCTAATAAATCGCTTGATACTCTCAAGTACTTTGAGGCACGCCATTTGAACTGCAAAGTAATTAACCTGTACTTAAATAGAAATTTTTAGTGCTTTTATGGTACGGTACTTAATGCTGGTATCGGTTTAGGAAATTCCACTCTCTCTCCAACACGATTTGGAAACATTTTGAAATCACATAAAACAAATGGTACGGTTTTTAAAATGCAGCCTTGCGCTCTACGTGTTTTTATTGACCAACGCCTCTCATAGCAAGTTTCGCTTAGATGTCATTAAAATCGAGTTAAATGCGATCATAAAAGCGGCAGTTGTTGCCGCTATCAACCACTGTCCTTGAGCACATTTCGTTGGAGTCTCGTTTATTTTTTTAATGGCATCAATCAAAAAGTTTAACGAGCGGGCAGAGCAACAAAATAAAATAGAAAAATAAAATCAAAATAAAAAACCAAGACCAGATTTCATGAACTGACGCGGTTCATCAACTTCAGCGACTTATTATTGTGTGCGTTCGTCATGTGTCTCAAATGTGTTCGAAATCAGTCAAAAATTTTGTCACTTCAACTCGTACGCGGAATGGCATGAGGCATAAAAAAGCTGCTGCTGCTGCTGTTGTTGGTGATGGTGATGTTGGTTTATGGCGCCATAAACTGGGAGAATTGAATTTTCAAATTCTTATCAGTTTTATGGTAAGTCGTGAAACTGTGGTGTGCAAACTATTTAAATGCTTCATTTTATTATATTTTAAATTGCTAATTGGCAAACGATTTATTAGTCCAAGCAAGAGCGCACTGAAAGTAGTGGACCCCATTAAAAAAGAAGGTGGGTGGTTTGATGAGCGCGGCTTGTTGGTTAAAACTGCCATTGCGCTTGCTGAACGCGACTAGAATTCCGCGTTACTGGCTTAACACGGCTCTAAATAAATAAAATGAAATGCCATTTTCACGCCTGACGAAAATTCCTAGACTGGAAAAACAAATGAAAAACGGCATTGAAGTCACGCATGGAATTTAAGCCATTTAATTTAAAATGAAATGAAGAAAACAAACTACAAAAAAAAAAACAGTAGAAAAAAACAACAACGAATTCTTCATTTCGCCTCAATGCAATTTCAAGTTGTTTTTTCTCTGTTTTCTCCACACGCCTACAACCGGCCTGCACCGTGTGCTTCGTCAAGCTGCGTGCGTTCTGCTTCTACCGCATGCCAGCGCTTTTTTGTCTAAGCTCAGAAACATTTTTTGGGTATTAACTAAGCTTAAAGCAGTGCAAAATTTAAATGGCGCATGAAGCGGACAGCAGTTAGCAGGAGGACTGTGTGTTTGTGTTTAAAATGTTCCTTGCTTTTATAGAGAAAAACGAAAACAAACGAAACCAAGCAAAGCTAAACATTTTTGCAATTTCCCGTATGCGAAAATGAAATTCTAAACGAGCGGAAGTTGCAACATGCTAACTGAAAAAGTGTAGGGAAAGCAGCAAGCCACTGTTGTAAAACAATTTCCAATGCAAATTCTAAGGCTAAAGTCGCTAAATTAAAGTGACGACGAAAGGCTTTAATTTGCTCACACACACTTCAAACTACAATAGAAGCTACGCACATTGGCAACATCAGCCGCCATTTTGTATTCTTGCTGTGGAATAAAAAAAAATTTTAAATAAAATAAAATTGCAAGTTCCAAACTCAGCAGAAAAACTTTGAGCATCACATCATCATGCAGCGCACTCATTCATCCATTTAGCCATCCATCCAAGCAAAGCCATACAACGCGTCCTTTCAGCCAAGTCCAAGTAAGTCAAACAACCAGCCAGCCAGCCAGCCAGCCAACCAACCAACCAACTATCGAAATGGCATACGGGCGAAGCGACGTACAAAGAACGATCAATCCTCTAGCTCTAACCAAAACTGAACCCAGCACAAAGCATCGTGCATTCCTTACGCCCAACAACAATGAGAAAAGTTTAACCCGCCTACTTTCGCCTACTTCCGTTACTCTTCATGCACTGCCCAAACCCTTTCTCTTACTCTTACTCTTACTCTTACTCTTACTCTTACTCTTACCCCTACTACAGCGTCATGCTGCTTTGCACTTTACCAGTGTTGGCACACGGAAATGCATTCGAAATCTAATATGGCAGCCATGGTCATGAACGAAGCCATGCCAGCAGTGCAACCAACGAAGTTTGGTCTCTGGCTGATGACGTTCAGAAGGACGAGGTAGTAGTTGCAAAAATGGGGTAAAAAGAAAAAGAAAAAAATATTTCAAGTGAACTAGGATGCACAAGAAAATGGCAAGAAAAAGCAGCAGAAAATAATACTTTTCTATGTGTAGTAGGAAAATGCAATTTTCTGAAAAACCCATTAAATGTTTGCCATAGAAAAAGAAAAGCAAAAAATAAAATAATAAAAAATCGAGCAAAAGTTAAAAAACACAAGAAAAAAGTAAAGCGAAATTTTTGTATATAAGAATGTGGCAATAGAGACAGCAAGTAGCAAGTTGTGAGTGAGTGAGTAGTGAGCAGTGGAGAAAGGCTGGCATAGACTATGGAAGCTGCCGCAATAAGTTGCAGCTTGAGTTGTGTGCAATGGTTCAGGGTTGGTGTATATGCTACTTAAAATAAAAATTTTTTTTTAACAAAGCAAAAAACAAATAAATTTAAAAAATAAAATAAAATACAAAAATTTTAAAAATAAAACTTAAAAATAAATAAATAAAATATTTATTTTAAATAAAATGACATAATTCCTTTAGTACTTTGTCGCGAAGAATGCGATTTTTTTTAAAACAATTGCACGATTTCTACAAGTTGTTCACTTGCATACCATACCATGATGAAATCGACGAAATCAGACGTTAAAAAAGTTCTAGTGCTGCCAGATGGCACTAGCATTCTGAAGTTAGAACGTATCTATTGCTTAGGAGTACTAGCAAGGGCTCCGATACTGCTCGGGATTTGGCACACACTAAATTGGCTTTATTCTCTTGAGTACACCAAAGCTGTGATCACCAACAATAATGCACAAAACTTTTGATTTAAGTTAAAGTTTCTTTTTTGTATTATTATTTTGTTTGAAAGACTTTCGATTTCGAATTTGACATATATATCAACGGCAAACTGATGGAGCAATATTGAGTTCTTCATTCACCCCAATTTTTTGTATGGAATTTCCCGACTATAGCATAAAACTTCACATACAAACTTTCTCCATGATGACATACATATATGTACCGATTTTCATGGTGTTCCGTCAAAGGGCGTCATAGTCTATAGGTTACAAACACACAGATAGACAAACATGTACTTTACTTTTGTATATGTATATAACTAGATAATACATCTGTCAGTTACATAAATATACTTTTTCCAATTATGAGCTAAATCTTAGCTACTTTAATCTAGTCTTCGACAAGTACTGGAATAACCCTCAAAACAAACTTAGTTTGTAGCACGAGTAAATGAAGTACTTAAAGCAAATTTAAAGCGACACGGAACCAAATAAAAAGAGGCGAGAAAGGCTAAAACCGCTGAAGGCTGAGTAGGCGTCAACCAATGCCGCCACGACAGGATATTAGATATTGGATGGAGTCATTGTAAGGATGCACATATTTATGTTGCTGCCAGAGTTAGAGCGACGTGAAACGTTGTGGGGGCAAAATGTAATGCAAACTGTGGCTGCAGTGGGTGCCAACACTAACAGCAACAACAACAACAACAAAAAAGCGAAAATGAATGTAGAATAAGCGAGTGAGAGCGGTGCTTAGTTTAGTACAGCCAGCGAGTGAGTGAGTGAGTGAGTGAGTGAGTGAGTGAAAAGTGATGGAATTCGCTTGCAAACGGAACTGACGATGAGCATGACGATGCTGTTGACGATGATGATGATGACGATGATGACGCGCTATGCTCTAAACCAACGCCATAACCAGCGCAAAGGAACTAGTTGGTTGGCTTTGTTGTCGCCTTGGTTGCTTGGCTTGGAATTTGGCAAGGGCAAAAGCAACCACAGCCGTTGCAGCTGCTGTTGCTGCCACGATTGCTGACATGGCGCCTAACATGAAACTGAAAACACCCGAAAACCAACAACAGACGAACACCCGACATCAAGCACCACATCAAGCAACAACAAACAGCACACCCACCCACACACTCACACTCACACCGAAGCGCTTTTAAGAAGCGTGTAGTTCGTATACATGCACAGAACGCTGACGCTTGGCGCTTCAACTCAGTTCAGTTGAGCTTAGTTCCGACACGATTCAACACAACACAACTCGGTTCGCTTCAGTTCACAGTTCATAGTTCCGTTTGAGTGTGCGGGCAAGGATAAATTCCTGACGATGAAATTTAATGGGGTGCTTTGATGCGATTGGTTTTCATATAACGCAGGCGCTTAAAATCATCGAATCATTCAAAAGAAGAAAAGTGTGCAGCTCACACAAACGCACACATGCAAGCGCACAGCAACACAGCAGAGAAACTTATACACACACACACACACGCACACACACAGCCACAGACACAGACAGTCAAAAGCAGCGCACGAAAGTATGCGCAAAAAAAAGTAAAGAAAAGAAGAAAAACCTGAAAAAATAGCAACAAGAAAAAAAAGAAAGTAGGGAAAAAGAATGCCAAAGAAAGCTCACGAAAAGTGGTGGTGCAAAAGTAGCGCAGCGCAGCTCAACAAAAACTACAACAAAAACAACAACAGCATAGAGGAAGAAAAAATTACAATAAAGTTTGAGGCTCCTCGTTTTCACATTGTTTGCTGCGCTGCTGCGCCCGCCCGCCCTGTCAGCTACCTACTTCTATGGCGTCGGCGTCTTGTCTTCTACGTGGCCCGAGAATGCAAAGTTCGCAAGCGCACCAATACCCATGCAAGCAGCTGACACCAGCAGCAACAGCAACAGCAGCAGCCGCCCTCACCAGCACACACTCAAACACACATATACAACATACATACAACATACCCTACTGCAATCTCTTTACTATCTCTCTTTGTGTCTATGCTGCCTGCCTGTGTGTGTCTGTGTATATTCTTTTTTTTTTGTTTTTTTTTTTTTTTGAAGCGAAAAGCTTTTCTTCATTTTATATGAATTTTTGTGCTTGGCTCGTAGATTTTTGCTTCTTTCGTTCTTCGTTGTCGTCGTCGTCGTCATCATCGCCTTCGTTCTTTCGCTACCTACAGCACCACCAGCTTTGTTGCCATTCTTTGTTGGGTGGTCTTGGTTAGAATGAAAGTTGGGCTGTCGAGACGCTTGTGTAAAGCACTCTTAAGCATAAGCACTAAACTTTATGTGCACATTCGCGTTTTTTACTCCAATGTATGTGCATATGTGTGTATCTATGAGTAGGTCTATATATCGTATATATGAGACTATGGCAACTAAGAACAGCGACAACAACAACAACGGCGTAGACCAAATCAAATTAAATTGAATGAATACATGAAGAAATGCACAAATATCTGCATGAATGAATATGTTCGCTATAGAATATACATGAACAAGTGCTGTATTTGCATGTTGAGATAGAAAGATACATTTTTAATAAACGAGAAATATTTGCCTAATTTTAGTGCGGCTTTAAGCAGTTAAAGTTAGTGTTAGCTACGGTTGCGAGTGAGGAATTCAAAGAAGTTGTGTAGACAAAATGTGAAAAATTTGTCGTGCTGATGAAATGGAATCATTAATTAATGGAAAAAAATAATAAAAATATAACTTAGCTTGGAATTGGGAAAAATTATTGAAGTAGATTGTTCGAAAAAATTTCTTCAAATCGATTAATAATTCTTCCAATAGATGAAATATAAAACTGATCAATTCGTGTTTGAAAAAACTAATTGCGAATAAATATAAACGTGTGAAATAAGAATGGGAGAAAATTTTCACTACAAAGGCCTTTAAAAAATGCATCATTTTGATGAAATTTATTTTCTGTAAATTATTGAAGCCTACTGCTGAGGCCTAAGATAACAATTTTTACTAGTTTTACAGTGTTGTCAAATACTTACACGTATTCGCACAATTATAATAAAATAAAAAAATTCTTCATATTTATGAAAAATTGTCAAAGTTATCATGGGGTTAGTTCGAATGCTGTACTAACACTGACTTCTAGAACTAAAGGCAGAGAAAATTCATTGTTCATTGATGCAACATTTTTTTACATTAAAAAACGAAATATTTAATATGAAATGTAAGCGTCAAGAATTGAAGTCTAAAGAAAACTAGATTGTTGATATATATATGCGTTTTAATTAATAGTTCGTCATATTGATGAAAATCATCAACATTTAACAAAGCTTTATTTTTATGATAAAAATTTAAAGAATTTAAATAACATGCAATAATTCAATTGTTCATCACAACGCCCAAATAAAACTGTAGTGTTTACAAAATTCTTTTTGTTTTTCTTGAGAATTCTTTACCTGTTCAATCTAAAAAATTAAACAATTCACGAATAAAATTAAATTTATGTGCGCAATGAAATCGCAACTCCCCTGCAAAGCCACAACAACGAATTCAACAAGTTTCGCTTTGAGCGTGACTGCATTTCTTGATCTTTTTTGTTTGATTTTCACAGCAAATATTTTCACAGCCTACCAAAAATAAGTTAAAAAAGGCAGAGGAAGAACAAGTGTTCATAAATTAAGGACAACGTCGGCGTGGTCACAGACACCATACAAAGCAGAGAGGTAGGTGCGCATGGCGTATAGCATAATTTCAGGCGAGTCATTAATTTTTGCAAGTGTCAAAGACTGGCCTAGAACTGAAAGTCACATAGCAAGGCTTGAGCTGCGGTAGAGTGTAGTGAATTGCTTTGTAGCACCTACTTTGAACAGTAGATATGCACATGTAGCGCCGCCACGAATGCAATGCGATTACCAAAGTCGCCGAAAAAAACAGTAAGAGAGAGTACATTCGCTAAAAATAATTCCAAAAAATACTACAACAAATATAAGAACAACAACTAGAACATTAACAAGAAATATTTTGTTCAGACGTAGCATGCCTAGCGGCGTAGTGTACTGCCAGACAGACGCTTTCAAAGCAGGCAGCGCAGAAATTGGCGACAACAACAACAATGGTAACAACAACTACACACACACATAAACACAGCCGTAGTAACAATCATAGACAGACGACATTGCTTCCAGCAAAGGCACAGTCGCAAAGCCTGACATAAAGCCTACAAGCGCCAAAGGCAAACTCCAAAAAAAAAAAGAATAAAAATTTATTTAAAAAAAAGTTGCATATTCATGCAGTGCGAACAACGGCGACAACAACAACAATAATAAAAAAAACAACAAAGCAAATATATTCAGCCATTTTCTGTTGCTCTTTCTGGCCAGCGGCCTAAAATAGCGTCGTTCGCGCCAACGCCAACGTCATCGTCGTAACATACGCGCATATCGATTATTCGTAGTATACTTTCGAGCGCTCCTATGAGTCGGCGTATTTAGTGCGCTTCTGCCTGTGTGTGTGTGTGTGTGTGTGTGCGTTTGTATGTAAAATCTGTTTTTACATGTGCTTCTTGTTGTTTGTTCTTTGCCTTTTTATATGTATTTTTATGTATTCATTCTGCCCACAAACAGACAAACACACACACATACGCCAATACAGGCAAACGCAAAAAGGCAGCGCGTAAACTTACTATAAGAAAATCGCAGTTATTACTCAAGACCAAAGCCGCTTTGCTTTATTGTGTGTGTGTGTGTACATGTGCTTTATGGAAAATAATAATAATGAAAATCATGTTTGCTTCTTCTTTGCTTTACCATTACTTTGGCTTATATTATTTTATTTTACTTTTTAAATATTTTTTTCCCCATTTCTCGACATGAATGGCATGAATGAATGAAATTTGGTTAGTGCGGCTTTTCGTGCAATTTTCTGTAGTCTGTTTTTAGGCTGCTCAAGGCTGGCTGGCGTAAGTCTGCTGTTTAAATTACAAAAGGCACACATTCGCACAGCACAAAAGAGACAACACTCTAGTTCCACTTACTACTCGTATTTGGCAGCGAGTCAAAAATTTGCTTGCTTGCGCGACAAAAAGTTTTTAATTATTTTTCGTCGAATTGTGTCTCGTCGAAAAGTGTGCCTAGCGCATGTCGCTATGGCCGCAAAGCAGGCCATACACTATTTTATTAGTGTGGCATTTCTTAAAGCTGCGCCCGCTTTACGTTAACGTCGTGTGCTGCACTTTAACTGACACTTTGCTACCATAAAAAAGAAAGGCAAGGCAACGCAAAAAACAAAATGGGCGGCAATTGAAAGGAGGCGCGGTTCAACGCCGCGCCACGCACAACGCATATCGGAAAAGTGTTTATGACCAAACGTATGCATGTGTATGCGTGTGTGTCTAGCTGTGTATCACGGCGAATGTGCTATGTTGGTGTCCGTGTCGGTGTCGTTGTCGTTGTCGCTGTCGTTGTCGCTGTCACTGCGCGTGTGTGCGCGCAATGGAAAACCAGTGTCAAGGTTAACGACCAATGAATTTATTTTGCTTGAATAAATTTTACGATAATGAGGAAATTGTCGTTGCCGTTTTGGGGATTTTTAATGGTTATGGTTATGTTGGCTCTCATTCGTGTACCCCCGAGCACAATGTGCTGCTTCCCAACGACTTCAACTACGCGTATGTTCGACGAGTTCGCGGCGGCCGTAGCAATTGCGGCAAGTGTAAATAACTGCATGTGTGTGTCACACTAACAAAGCATAGTATTTTATATGTGTGTTTGTGTGCGAAAGTGTTATTGTTATTAAAGTATTAAAGCTTATGTGGTAGCTTCCGCCTTTTTGGTTTCAGTGACAACCGTTTTTAGATAGGCGACTTCACTCCATTTCTCACTTTCTCAGCACTTCTTTGATTTATGCGTCTCACGAATTTTTCACATTTTCCACTGCCAAATGCTTTACTGATTTTCTAGGCACATTACAAGCATTAATGGGGCATAAGAGGAGGTCAACCGTCAACCGTGGCTATGCTGCAGGCAGTATACGCTACACGAGAGGACTCTGATATGATACAAAACACCATCATAGCTGTGATAAGATTTGAATTTGACATATGAGTTCCCATAACTGAATCGAAATAACTCAAGAAATTTGATGATAATTCACAGATTTACTGATCCGAAACTGAAAAATTATATATTCGCTTGAGTAAAAAGGAATCCATTATTATTAGCCTATTTTCAGATTTTATTTAATTAGGATTGCATTATCCCGTTTTTTTCAAGGACTTGTTGCCATTTCGAGGATAGCTTCAAAAGTCTTCTCTTGTAAAAGGTGTGCTCGTTGCTGCTAAAATACTCAGCCAATCGATTTTCGCCGTCCTCCAATGAATGCACTTTTTTGTCAACCAGAAAATTTTGTAATGCCAAAAATATGTTCGCTTGACAATAGAGGTCCAAATTAAATAATTTTCCACATGGAAGCAGCTCATGGTAGATGATTCCTTTCCAGTTCCATCAGCAAAAATGTTCCTGGCTGTTAGTCCTCGCTTGCACACAGTATGAGCTATACCTCACATCTAATCTGATCTGATCTAAGAAAATGCAGTCAGACTTCCCTGTAGCGAATCCACACGGGATCGAAAATTCACCTTGGTATACGGAAAACTCGTTAATCAGAAATTATGGACACTTTCGACTGTATAACTCTTTTTTGTACGTCATGAGGGCAGAAATAGGCGATCAATGCCGGGAAAGCAAAATCGAAGCATTGAATATTCTAAACTTTTCATGATTTAACCTACAGTTAGACTAAGCTGTAGATGCTTAAAATGAGTGGAGACTTATTAGTGTATAACGTGAGCTGTAGAACAGGAAATGACTCTTTCGAAGGCTTGGTATGCATCCGTTCAGAGAGTTCGCAATTATGTGATGATAATAAAATGTAGTCGATTTAATTATTTTATTTAAAAAGTCCAACTTAAATTTGTAATACCCTACACTGCGTAAAGTACTATATCAGCCTATGTGTCAATGTATATAAATAAATTCAAGCGTGACAGGACCACAGCCTCAGCGAAATAGGGTACGACAAATGCTCGAGTTAAGTTGCATGCACACACACATACACGCACACACACATATATAATCGTCATACTCACACTCATGCAGCGCACACTTCATTTCACGTAACATTAATTCGGTGATTTATTAGGGTCACGTGACCGTCAAATGGACGACGGTGACGGTGACCAAAACGAAAGCGCTGCGGCGCATCAGCCGCCACAACCGCCTCAGTCGACAACCGCATGCTTACGAGTATGACTCTTTACAAAAAGCCTTGCTGCAAGCTGAGTTTGATGCCTGATAGTCTTGCGATAGAGCAGTGACGATTGACTGACTTCTGGTAGAAAGAAGCAGAGCAGCATACGACGGGAAATTAAATATTTAAGTTGGCGGCCGGCGTTGCTGGCGTTGTTGCAACCGCAGCAAACAATGCCAAACAAGAAAAACTCGTATGGCGCAAGCGGGCAGCGCGTGGGCAGGGTGTGTGCAGAATGAATTGAGTGTTGGTGTTGGTGTAAGAGCAGATGAGGAGTAGGGTATGAGACTATAAAGCATAACAACTCGTGCATTATCCTGAACAGGCAAGGCAGCCAGGCAAGCAAGCGAGCAAACAGGACATGCCGATTGCGTTCATTCGTTGGCTTATTTGTTTGTTTGTTCGCTTGCGTGATTTCCTGTCTGGCGGAAAATTGCAAAACCGAAAAGAAGCATGAAATCCTTTACGAAATGAGTGCAATGAAAAAAATAAAATAAAATAAATGAAAAAAACTGTGGAGAAAAAATCAATAGGAAATACCAAAAGCAAGTCAAATGATGAGAAGTCGGAAAGACGAAAAAATTCCATGTATTTTGCTGAGTTATTTCGGGTCTTTTAAAAAATTACTACAAATAAAAAAATAATAATAAAAAAATACATTAAAATAAAATATTCCTTGCTTATAATCGTGTGTGTGTGTGTTTTTTTTTTTTTTAATTCATTATAAGATATGCATAGTATACAGACATATTAGAGAGTTAAGACATAAGAAGTAAAGTGTGTGTGTGTGTGTGTGTGTGTGTGTGTGTGTGTGTGTTCTGAGTGTTAAAGACACGTTTGTTGCAGCGAGCGAAGGTGTCATAAAGTGAATTCACATGAATGCGATAAAGTTTATTGTCACCTTAATCCAACAACGGCAACTCATAAACAACAAGCTGGAACACCAACAACAATAACAGCAAGAAATGCGACAATTCTAAAAAAAAAATAAAAAAATATAAATAAGCAACAAAATTAATACTAAAAAAAAAAAATTTAAATATAACAAAAAAAAAAGAAAAGACATTTCGCATTTGCCTTCGACTCGAGTTGCCCCCAAACAACGCCGCCGCCTACCGCTGACTCCGACACTTACAAAGTCAACGTGGTCGTCGTCATTTGCCGTTGACGTCGCCGCCTACGCAAAACATGTCGCAAATGTCATTTTGGCTTAAGTTGCCTTTTGTACGTTTATATTAGTCAGCTACAACAACAACAACGACAATCGGACAGCGGAATTTATTAACCAAAATGTCGAGAACGTCTACAGAAAAAAAAGAGAGATACAAAAAATACAAATAAAATGAAAATAAAAGCTACAACAACAACAGCCACAACAACAATGAGAAACACTTTTAAGCAGATAAAGCAAAAAAAGATGCTGCAATGCTGATGCTGCTGACCATATAGGCCACTGAAGTGTCACCGGTCCTGGTGGCGAAAGCGGTTGTCTTAGTTAGCGGCGGTAGGTGCTCATGAGCTGGGTGTGTGTGTTACGTTACAATTGCCAAGCACAAACAACAGAAATTCATAGTCACAGTCACAGCTGAGACTTGACTCGCAGCTTTGAGTGCCGCTACAGACGCCTCGAGTCTGAGGCTGACGCCCAAAAACTGAACTCAACTTGACTCGAAGACTTACGAGCCTGTCGCTCCACGATCATAAGTGAGGGGGGAGAGTGTGCCAATGCATGCAGTGGGTGTGAAAGACGCGTGGGGACTTTGCATAAAAAAGAGACAAGAGTGCCTTTCAAATTATTTAATGTGTAAAGTGATACAGTGTTGCTTGTCGCCTGTCCGTCCACAGTCGCTGCTCGTGTAGTGCAAGTTGTTGCGAGCGCACTTTAATGCAACAGTGCGTCTTAAAAACATAATAAAAAATACTTTACAAAAAAGTTGAAAAAAAAAAATTTTAAAAAAAATATTTTTTTATACAATTTTTTTGGCATCGAAAATCTTAAAAAAAAAAAAATTCGAATTAAATATTTTTCTCCACAAAGTCACTAAACTGCATTACAAATTGTTGCATCTTAGGTTACTCCTTCAACACATGGCATGGCCTTTAATCGCTTTTCAAGTATCAACACCAAAAACATCTTCATACTTGACTACCCGAAATTGGTGAGGGCACATGGCTCATGGCTCATGGCTCATGACTCAGCTACAGTATCGAGTATCCTGCCATGCATTTGGCAGTTGACATACATGTAAGCTTGAAATTATAATAGGCTGGGGCGTAAAAAAGAAAGAACAAACAATAAAGAAAGATGCAACTCCGAGTGCCTTAAAAATCAGAAGCAGGTTTATTAAAAAAAAAAATAAATAAAAAAAAAATATGTGAAACTATATATCAGCGATGATGTCCATAATATTCATTCCATTTCCTGTTTATAGATTTTGCCTTTCAAAATTTCCCTACAATGGCAATGAAAGCTGCTCTGAAGTATGGTTCTCGCGTCAATAGAGATTCGTACCGTAACTGAGGCATAGCCTCTGCTAATTTTGGGCGCACTAATCTCCTGCAACTGCAACAACAAAGACAGTTTTAAAAGGCAGTTTTCAAGACAATGGTCTTTCCAGTTGAAAACATGCTTAAGCTCCAACTTTTGAGTACTGATCGGCATAGTAAAAAGTAAAGTTTTCGAGCTTCTTTTGTATAGATATAGATTTTGTAGTAGCCTCTCCGTCAAGTAACATCTCTTTTCCGTAAGTCCTTAAATGTTTCACTACTTAATGCCATGAAAAATCGGCTTACTTAGTCGTGGATCTGCATCTGCACTCAGCAGCGTGCAATTTTCGAAGCAATTTTCACAAAATTTTCGGTGCACAAATTAAATTTCGATTTTCCTATGTCCGCGGCGTCGCGTGTGTCATAAAATTTTATTGAATTGCATTTCCACGCATGGCGATAGTGATGCTATGCTGGTGATGAGGACGAGTGCTGGCTGCTGAATGGCGTCGGCAAAAAGTGCCGGCCGGGTCGTTGTACGCCATTGTAGCGCATAAATCTCTTTAAAGCTTAACAACTCATCTTTAAGCCGGCGCTAAGCGCGTAGCATGCCAGAGCAGCGGGCTTGGCGGGGGCTGGAAAACACGGAAAATTCATTCATTCAATGCTTTTCACTGTCTGCATTCACATTCAAATTTTTCGGTGCTATTGTTGAAGAGCGTGGTGTGGGGTGCGCTGGCGAGAATATTTAATAAAAATGCAAAACTACGCTGAAAGCTTTAAATCCATTTTGCAGCCATTTTCAATGCATTAGTTCCATCGAAACGGTTGGGGATAGTCTGAGGGTGTAGATTGGCGACTTATATGAAGATGTGCGTGGGTGCACAACAGGCAGACACAGTATAAGCGAGACAAAACAGAGACAGAGACAGACAACGTACGCCGTTATTTTTCGCAACTATGAGCGAAAAATGTGCTTTTCGCTTTTAATTATTTTTTTCTGCTTTATGTCATTTCATTTTATTTAAATTAAAAAGCACCGTGAAAGGAGTAGAAATTTAAAAATGCGTTGTACTCTTTTTTTATTTCATTTTTTTTATTGATTCCACTACTTCTGCTTTCATTTTAACGTGCTTTTTTGCGTGCTGTTTTTTTGGCTTCATTCCGGCTGCAATCGTAAAGCATCTGCATTGCACCTTCCGGCGGCAGATAAATGCAGGCACGTTTATTAAAAAAAAGAGAGAAACAATGTTTTTTTATAAACACACACACACCCATATACATATACAAAGAGATACGCAGCATGACTGGACGACGCCGCGCGTGTTACACATTTTTGCATTTGCAGTTCATCCTTGTATGTCAACACCCGCGTACCGCTGCAATGCCTTACACCAAATGCACACTCAGACCACTTTTGTTGCCCATTGACCACAGCCGCCACAGCTTCCGGCGGCATACGCAACGCAACACAACGCAACGCATCCCGACATATCCTTTGCTTAACATAAAGAGTGTATCGGGCTATGGTGTAGGGAGTAGACTAGAGCAGCATGTGGATCATGCTGACCAATCGTGCTGTTTATTGTTGTTTTTGTTGTTGTCTGTGCTCTTTACTCTCTCTGCTTGTTTCGGCTTTGTCATGTTCATAAAAAATGCACATTTTTCAACCCTTCGCTAATGGCCATTCATTCCATTGCTTTCTTGTCGCTTTGCATACGCAAATTTTTCCACCATACTTTTTCCACCTTTTGCCAGACGCAGATGCGTACCAAAGCGATGCACACCTTAACACCCTACACACCACGCGACCATCGCACAAGCAACCCCATGTGCCCCTCAGCCAATGCACAACATGTGCAGCCCCGTTTGCCACTCTACAGCTGATCTCACTCCACAGCTCATTCGCACTCAGCCAGGTAGGCATAAAGGTGGCCATACTTTTTTAAATTTCGTTTTTTTGCTGGCCCCTGAGTGTTTAATGCAGCGGAACATGATTTTTGTGCCATTTTCGTGGGTGTTTTCATTCTTCATTCTTCATATTTTATTGTTTTTCATTTTTAGCACACATGCATTTTTAAATAGCAAGGCATTCTTCTTTTTAATATTTGTGTCTTCTTCGTAATTAGCAAATTAATATCTACGTCTGAGAGGCTTTTATGAACACAAAAAATTCAGCAACTCAACTCGCGTCGTGTTTGAATGCCAACGCAGTCGATTGTTTTTCGAGAGCCCACAAAATGTTCGAATTTTTTTTTTGTTTTGCTCAACCAACCAATTGGAAAATTTACAAGCGAAAAATTGTTGCGGTTTTTTGGTCGCGACGAAAAATTTAAAAAATTCAAAAAAAAAAAAATTAAATTAATTAAAATAAAATAAAAATAAATAGAAAAAAATTTAAATGATATAAAATTGTAAAATTATACAAATACCAAAGCTAAAAATCGAAATTGTTCAAAATCGCTTTGGCCTAAAATCAGCAGTTGCAGTCAGACTGCGTCTTCCTTATTCACTACCCTAGGCAACATAGGGCCACCACAAGTCTATTATTTTTTTTCCGTATATCCAAGACTAGTGCTGGTACATAAATCGAAAAGTATTACCTAATACGGTGGTTAGTCTGCAGCTACCTTGGTGATGGCTTACATAAAAATTGAAATTTTCTTAAAATATTTTTTTTTTATTTATTATTAAAATTTCTTACTAGCCTACAAATTCTGTATACTTATATAGAATATATAGTTATAGTTATAGCTTTGTCATGAAAATATCTAATATAATATTATGAAATACCAGTGTGCCATAACTAAAAATTTTTAGATTTTGACTTTTTATGTAAAAACAACATGCAATGATTATCTCTAATCACAGTAAAAATTCTTTCCATATTAACTAAATGAACTGAAAAGAAAAACCATTTCGTTTACTACTGCTCACACTTTCTTTAAGGCGACAGACACACCATTTTTTTATTATATAATATATTGCGTTATACCTGTGAACTATTCAAAAATAGTTTTTTTACTTCTACTGAAAACTTGCAAATTTTTAGTTATGACACTGTTTTAGTTGGGTTGCAATATATTTTTAATTAACTCTAAGAGATCAGTTCTTGTAAGCATGTCCGTCTGTATATCCGTATGTATGCTGCCCACAGCTTTTTAGTCGCCTCACATTTATCACAACCAGACAGATTCGAATCCTCATAGGTCTACCTTGCATTCAAACTCAAGCTCTTATTAAACGCACTTGAAATCATTCACATAAACTCTTATAATTTTAACAGCCTAGATTTACTGTGTAGTTTAGTAAGTACACCCATGGAAGATGAATTAAAATTTATTAGGTGGATTTTTTTCATCATCAAAGTCGGCCTCATTTGGTGATACTCAATAAGGCGCTTACCAATTATTGAGTCACTTTTGTTATAATATAGTTTGTCTCAGTTTTTTAAATTTTTATTTCTTTATTTTTTATCACTTCACAATTTTTGGCGCAACTTTTTTAAAATGTGTTTAATGTTTAAAATAACTTTTTGCTCAAAAGTTCAATTTTTTAAGGTTTTTTTTTTTAAGGCTCTGCCCTCTCTTATTTATTTATTTTATTTTATTATTATTATATTTTTTTTTTTTGAGTTTCCACGAAAAGTGACATAAATCATTTTGTCTCATTTTTAGAGAAAAGCACTGAAAAAACGCGAAACAAGCGAGAAAAATTACAAATATTTTTAAATTAGCTTTTGAGAACGACAACAACAGCAAAACTCAAGCGAATATGAATTAAATTTTCAAATGAAAAACAACACCAACAACAACAACAACACCGGCATCACCAAAGTTGTCGACCGTGGGTGCGTTCCTTTTTATCGTTGTTGTTTGAGCAGCAACGGTGGCGCCGCTGCTGCCACCGTAGCAGAGTTCGACGCCAACCAAGCCAAATAGAAAATTGGAAAAATGAAGTAGTCTAAGTTCGCCTATGACTGGCAGAGAGAAGACGCAGAGGAGGCGTACGTATCTGCCATGTGTTGAGGCCTACGTTGAGAAAAAGCAATTTTCCGTTTTGCGACACAAAAATTCCGAGCATACTTTGGAACGCATTGAGAGTCGGGCGTGAAGCAAAATTTTTTCATTTGTTTTTAAATACATTAAAAAAGAAAATAAAACAAGAATATATGGAGAAAAACACTTGCGCTAAAAACTTTGACGACAGCAACGGCTGAGCGCGAAAACGTGGCGCGAACAACCAACAAACCGTTGGGCGTTTGTTGTTAGGCTGGCGAGCGGGCGTGAAAAACAGCTAAAGAATAGAATAGCTGGCAATGCCCACAAACACACAAAGGGTGGTGCTGGGTGTTGGTTCGCGTGAAGTCCAAAATCGAGCGTTGAATGGCGCGGGGTGCAAGAACGCGCGTCGAGCAGCAACGCCAAGTGATAAATCATTTCAACTGTCACTTTCGAAACACAATTTTATCTAAACAAAAATACGCTTTCGTTGTTTATTATTGTTGTAATGGTTGTTGTTGTTGTTATTGTTGTTGTTGTAGGTTGGTTATTTGCCATTTACTGCATTTTACGCCGATGTAGGGCAATGACAAACTCAACAAAAAACACTAAAACGAAGTCATTGCAAAAATGCCCATTGAATATGTTGTAGAAGGTCGGTGCTCGGTGATCGAAAAAACACGAGGAAAGCGAGAAATTTTAGCACGTAAAGAGTAGCGAAAATGCAATTTTCATATTAGAAAAACTTTATGGAATTTGTGTTTTAAAAAAAGAGAAAACTAATTGAGATACATTAGGAAAGGTTGAGTGAACAAATATTTAATGAAAACATAAATAAATAAATTAATAGTAATTAATAGACTGTTAATCTCAAGTATTTCAAAAAATGTTTAAAAAAATTATATTTTTGTTATATGAATAATGTCGTACTGTCAAACAACGAATGCAAAGCTGATAGTTAAAGAAAAAAAGAAAAAAAATCACATGCTATATCTACAAAGGGGCAAAAATAGATTACTCGGACTGATAACTGAACTGAAGGAAAAATATAAAAAAAGAACTATTAAAAAAATATATAATTTGTAAAAAGAATAGATATATTAAATGAATGTAAAAATGTACTAGGAATTTTTATTTTGTTTCCTAAAATAATTGATAATTTTTGGAGCTTGTACTCGTTTGAGTCTGAGTTTAGCTCAGATACATTTGAATAACGTTTAATGTAAATTGATAAATAAATAAATAATGAAAGAAAAATTTGACTTAGCAACAGTTGAATGAGGGCATACAAAAAATTAAAGACAGCAATCTATATTTAAAAAAAGAATTCTATAAAAAAAATAATTTTTTCAAACTTTAGACTTTGATCCGTCGTCGACGACTCGTCTACAGATAGTATCTGATTAACGAGCTAAATGAAACGTTGCCTAATCAAGATGCTCTGGCAAGGCAGCACCATATGCAGTCGTGCAAGCAAGCAAACAAACGCGCATTCATTTAGTCATTCAAGCAGTCAATCATTTAGTCAATCAAGCGCGTTTAGTTGCAGTGAAGCGAGGCAATGTTGGAAATCCTATACACTTAAGACTAAACTCAAAGTGCAGCAGTGCAAGGACGGCGTGTTTCTTAACGTCATTTGTCATTTCTCTACTTTGGCACTTAAACGAGAAGTTCATAGAATCAACCATGAACATTTCTGAGAAGATTAAAGGTGGTGGAAAAGTGTGCCCAAAACTAGAGCAATAACAACGTGAAACCAAAATGCTTAATGATAGCTGACAAAAATATGCTATGTGTAAATAAATCCTTTAGCACGGCATAAATTTAAAAAGCAGAAATGAGTTTTTTAGTGAAAACTAAAATATCAAAAAGAAAAGCAAGCAGTGAAAAGAGCGCAGCATAAGAAAAAAAAATTAACAAAAATAATTTAAATGGCATAAATTTGCAGACGTGACATTTGAAAAACTCATTTTTAAGCATTTTGAATTTTTTATTTATTTTTGTTTATTTATTTTTATTTTCGTTTTCAAAAAAGTTCAACCTTATCAAACGCAGAAGAGACTTCTTAGGTTCAGTTGTAGTTCGTTTTAGTTCAACGTTCGTTCATAAATCTCTTTAGCTCTAGCTTAGTCGTCGTCAATCGCCAAAGTTAGCCGTCGGCGGCGTCAGCGATATTATGGCGTCAATATTATGCGACGACTTTTTAATCTAATCCCAGGCAAAGTTAAAATCAACCATTAAGAATAAATACAATTAAAAAACCATAAAGCTGAAGTTTGGAATTATTTCAGCGGCATTTTGCACTTGCAGCCAACGCACGCAGTTGCCTTGAAAACGCGTTGCATATTTTTTCCAATTCATTTTTATTTCTTTTGGCAGTAGTTTTTGCCTATTTTTTCGTTTTATTTCTACGATTTTGAATTCGCCCACAATTTGCTCGTGCCGTCACGCTCGCACTTGCTTTAAAGCACACATTAACGATCTCATTCGCACGTGTGTTAAGGCAAAGCAAATTCTTTACGATATAAGCGAAAACGCACACATAGGGCAGAGCGCCATAGCAAACTTACGATATATGCACACATGCATGCAATCGCAATAGTTTGCCAGAGTAAATTCGCCCGAAGGGGAAAAACAAATGCAGCTGTGTTTGTACACGCGCTCGCGCTCACGCTCTTTAACTCACTCGCTACTCACTCAATGTAGTTGTGTGTGAGTGAGCGTCTGAGAAATCATACTCTTTGCAGCGAACAGCACAACTGGACTCAACTCAATTCGGTTCAACGTAACGCAACGCAACGCAACGCAACACACCATCAAACCTGACCAGACTGTTTGGCTTCTGCCGACGCCGTTGCCACCGTCGTCGTCGACACCACAAAAGTCGACATTCAATAAAAACGACAATAAAATGAAAATGTTTTAGTTCCAAAGATTTATGTGTGAACAATTCGACTGCCAATTGGATTTTTGGCGCTTCGCTTTTGTTCAACTATTCAAATTAGTAAAAGACAAGTGACGAAATAAGCATAAAATTTATGAAGCGAACAATGAACGGCGAGTTGTTGTTGTTTTACGGCGACATTTTGTTGGCTGGGCTTCTGTGCTGCAAGAGATTTGAATATTAGAGTGCTTCTTCTTTCGTGGAGTCTAGTTTTTTGAAGGGCGATAAAAGATAATCTACAGAGGCTGTCCTTTCTTACAAGAGGAGTCAATAATAAAATTCTTGGACCAAGTTCATCAAAGCAGATTAATAACCAGCTTAAAATGGCAAGCTCACTTGTATGAAATAAACATATTTCAGCTGGACTTGCAAGCCTTAAAGTCAGTCTAGTTCTTCAGGGCGAGCTGACAGTAGAGCTGCAAACTGTGGTACTGCGAATGGTTTTCGTTGGTTTGCGGTGGTCAATGGTATGCGCATTCAGTGATGCCAATAATAAAAGAAGAAATTATAAGGTTGAATAGTAAAATAGGCACATCCTCTTTATCTTCGGCATTCAGTTTGTTCTTTACGGACATTTCTCATCGACTTTTTCATGCTCTCATTCTTTTATATCGTCCAAAGCAACAGTTCATATTTTAATATTTGCAAAAAATAAATAAATACATAAATGGATTGTCTGGTTTAGAAGGATAAAGTTATATGTAAAACTCAAAAATATATGTATATGTATTTTTTTTAAAAAACATTGAACTCCCCTTGCATTGCTTGCCTGGGTGTGCCTTGAGCGAGTTTTCGCTGTGATTACATGAAAATCAGTACTTTCAGCTCTTCAATGTTTACAGTTTAAAGTTGTAAATTTTCCGTTTTCATAAGCTTCCCATTTCAACAACAATTCTCTACTTCAGCACACCTGCAGTTCAAATTACCAACGCCTATAGGAATTCGTCCATTCGCTAAGCTTTGCTGCTTATGCCAAACGCTTATATAATTTATTTATTTCTGCCGTAATTTAATACGTTATTAATATTTATATTAATGGCAACTTCAGTTAGACTCAAAAATGAAATTGCAACAACAACAAAAAAAAGCCAGAAAAATTGAGGAAAATTTTCACCCTAAAGCACACAAAAAATAAGAAAAATTGAACCAGAGGAAACAAAAAAGAACTTAATTTGAATGCCTTCAAATGTTTGCCTTTGGGTCATTCGCTTCTCAAGCGCCCGTCTTGAATACTCCAACCCGGAATGGCCTAAACTTGCGCCCTCACACCCGACCATGCGTACATAAACACCCCACAAAAGTGTCTATAAAACGCGCCCATTACACCCAGCGAAATTGCCCATTAACTGAAGTAGAGGGGTGAGTTCAACGGACAACAACAACAACAAAAACAACAATAAAGAAAAACCAAATAAAGAAGAGGAGCGTAAAGAAAAGCCCGAGCAGCAAACAATTTAAATAAAGGTGCGTCTGGCATTATAAGAAAATTGTATAATGAAAGAAGCAAATGCGACGAAAAACAAGAGTAAAAATCCAATTGGAACAAAACAAAAAATATTACAACTGAAAGAAAAAATCTTTACGCTGAAGTGTGCTGCCCCTGACAGAGTCACCCCCCCACACACACACACACACACACACACACACAAACAGTTTGAGTGAGCCATTGTATTCGTTACGCTACAACTTGAAATTTGCTTAGCTCGACTCGTTTTGCCTGTTGCAACACGCCCAAACGCCCACACCACGCCTATGCCGCTCTCTACAACTCCACACGCAGCCAGCCGCCGCCTTACACATAACTGTCTTCATTGCGAATTAGGGCTAATAAACAAAATTATTATTAACGCCATTTTTGTCATTCGTGCCACGGCTGCCAAAGCAATTGAGTTGACTTGAAGCGCGCGCTAATTTCATGGCCAATGAAAACATAAAAAAGAATGGAAGAAGGAAAAAAATGCAACGCCCCCAAAATGTGGGCTTTTGTTTTGGTATCAAAAAAAAATATGAGTCTGCGATTAGTGTCAGCAGACAAACCACTGTGCGTATGCGTACTCTTTGTTGTGTATAGCGGCTTGTGTTGAGCGGCTTAAAGCTGCAGCGACAGAGCGACAAACAGAAAGGTCAAATGGTTGGCTTTCTTTTGCTCGATTTTTTATTTTTATTTCTATTTTTATTTTTATTTAATTATCACGCTTTTCAAGTCTCAATTTTCATTAGCTTTAAGCCAGTTACTCTATTTAATAAGCGACTTTTTTTCTCTGCCGCCAAATTTACAGGTCGATGGTGTCGAAGGGAGTGGTCCTCACCTGCCGCCGATGCGAGAAACGCCGATGCCTCAAGGCGATTATATTCCTCAGTCTTCCTTGGTAGTCCTGGTAAGTGCGCTTAGCCGATCTGTCTAACTAATATTTTTGATAAGACTTTCTACGATAAATTTCAATCAATTATTTTTATTTTTGATTTTATTTTCATTTTTTTTGTTAGTTTACAATGGCAATGCCTCTGAGTTGGCTGGTCATGACAGCTCGTTGCTAAGTAACCGTTGCATGAGGCAACAAGATCGCAACATTTTCCTTTTACTGATAATGGTTAACAAAAGGCAACAACAATTGCCTAACAATAATAACAACAACACAACAACAACA
Organism: Cacoxenus indagator; assembly: GCA_035041755.1. Taxonomy (NCBI): domain Eukaryota; kingdom Metazoa; phylum Arthropoda; class Insecta; order Diptera; family Drosophilidae; genus Cacoxenus; species Cacoxenus indagator. The sequence goes on from JAWNKX010000379.1 coordinate 1,471,415, forward strand.
ATAAGCACAACAAAACAGAAGAGCGCTAGCTAGTCAGCTAGACAATAGAGCTGCTTGCCTCGTTGCCTCGTTGCCTCGTTGCATCGTTGCCTCAAATCGTAGTAATTTCAGTAATGATATACGTACTACGACTGAAAATGTTTAGCTGCAAGTGCCATCATCGTCATGAGAAGCAACTCAGCAGTGTTTCTTTGGGCGAGGGGAGTTGTAGTCGCCGTAGCGGAGGCACACTCGAGCTCTCGACAAAATGTGCAACAACAACGACAACATAGCATTATGACGTTGTGTCGATAATGGCGGCCAGTTTGGCAAAGTGCAGACTTTGTGCCTCACTGACGAACGGACGGGTGTCAGACGAGTGCTCACTCCCTCAACTTTGACTAGCTGCACTGCTAGCTGCACTCATTATGTATCAGTTCGGAGTTTTGCAAAGTCGCTTTTGCGCTGGCTTGTCTCAGGCCGTGGGCCATAAAATACCGTAGCCAGCATGAAAATAGGGAAAATCAAAGCGCACTAAAAGCGCCGCGTAGACAAGCGCATTGGAGTCGCGTAGCCAGCCACGTTGTGACCAACAGCAGAAAGCGTCATCACAGCATTGCATTGCGTTGCTGACAATGGTTGAAAATATGCAACAAAGGCTGTAGCTGAAGCTGAGACTCAAATGAAACTGAGACTGAGTCTGAGGTCCACTGTAGTCAATGGCAATGCGTCTGAGCTCAAAGAGCGAAGTGCGCGTTTGATAGCTTGAATGGCAGTGCATTGTAGCTGATAATGATAATGATAATGATAAGGATGATCATGATGGTGATATTGATGATGCTGATAGTGGTGGAAGTGAAGTGCAGAGTGCGTAGTCACAAGCAGGCTAGCAGCTTTCATTGTCAAACAACGATTGTTGGGCTTAGGAAAATTTGTTGTATTCTGGGGGGACGAAAAAAAAAATATTAAAAAAAAATGTTTTTGTTGCTGTATTTGTTTTTGTTATTTTTTACTGCTATTATTGCTGCTGTTGTTGTTCGATTTGATAAGCGGGTGTATATGAAGTTGTCTATGTTGGCATGGCGTATGTTGCTGTTGTCCTTGTACTTATTGCTGTTCAATGCCTGTGCCATCTCAGCAGCTTAGATTAGCTTTTTTTATTGCGCTATATCTATTTCTTCTTCTTCTTATTCTTCTTCTTCTTACTAAACGATGTAACGCTTGCCTGTTGCATTAAGCGGAGATTAGTGTGAAACTTCAATCATGACCAAAGCCTTACTCAGACTTTGAAGCCTGAGAAGTTGTTAATGCTCAATTGCTATAATCAAAATTCCAAGCAAGTTAAGTTATGCCAATACACATATCTACACATATATATAGATACACACATATATAGATACACATATAGCTGCAGAAAGTCGCATAAGTAGAAATCAAAGTGCTGCGCGTTCGTTTGGCAATTCGTTAAAGTCAATTTGCAAATCATTTTTCCATTGAAACTTAATCTGTGTGCGGAGCAACAGAAGAAGAAGAAGAAACTCTGAATAAGAGCGCTTTGAAAATAATGATTTTCTTTGAAATAGATACCACTTTTTTCCTTTCCGTTTACTTCCCTTTTCTACCATCCTTTCTTTCTCTCTTTCTTTCTTTCTTTCTCAGTCAAAGTCAAACTTACAGCCGACAATGGCAGCAAACTCGATTCATTGCATGCCGTACAATCAGTCTCACTCGCAGTCTCTGTCTCATTCTCTCAGCCACACATTCTCCCACAGCCACCCCCTGTGTTACCCCTTTCTTGTTGAAGTGATCTTGATCGTTTCGAACGTGGTGTAATAATACTAAATTGTTGCTGATTATCCTTTTGGCGGTTTACCTTTTGGCGTGCAATGCACCAAGTCACCGCACAGCGTACACCCCACCACAGCAAGCATCACCCGCAACAACAAGACTTTTCAAATTCAAGCACAAACTCAGTGCTCTTTTGCATATCGACTGTGGCTTCTTTGACTGAGTCTTGTCTGCCGCGACTGCCTGCGCCGTGCCTTCACGCTGCTTGGCTTTCTTTCAGCTTCACGTCGGTTACGCTTCATCTTCATTGCTTTTGGCTCTGCGCTTGAAAATGGCGTTTACATACGTGTACGTTGAATGCTGCTTGCAACATGCCACAGCATTCTGCAACAAGCGCCGAGCGTTGATTTTTTTTCTAAATTTTTTTTATTTAATTTTTTTTTTTCAATTTTTTTCCTTTTTTTTTTGCTCTCCAACTTTCTTGCATGCATTTCGCATACCCATTCTTAGCCCAAAGTCATTGGCGTGCATGTGTGCAACTCTATTTGTTGCAAGTTGTCGACTTGCCGCCGTCGACCGCGGCCTCGTCTGCTTCGAGTGATTTTGAAAGAAATCAAGCAAAAATCAAAGCCCAAAAGCCGACGCAAAGTGTTCTGCTGCTCGCTAGTGGAGTCGAGTGCTCGTATTCAAAGTGGACTGCTTTGAGGCTGCAAAATCGTGTACGAAAACTATTTCGGTGCGGTTGTTTGGTTTTTCTCCGAGCATCATCATTTTCTATAAAGCAAAGGTTGCCTGCGCTGCAGTTGTTGGCTTTGTCGGCTTTCGACACGGCTTGGTTCTGGGAAACTTGCCACTTTGGCAACCGTTAAGTGTAGCCTTCGTTCGCTCGCATTGTCATTGTCAAATTTGAAGCGCGCTTTGTCACTTTATCGACAATAGTGATTGTCAGGCCGTGCCCAAATATATATATATTTTTATATATGTACTCGTAAATATATAAAACTCAAGGCTGTTGCTTGAAGTTCTTGTTGTTATGCTCTGCAAATTAATTGAATGCCAATGGCGTTGTTGGTGACATTGGCGGCGTTGACGGCGTTGGCGGCGTTGGCGTCTTCACTGATGGACTGAACTTTCATGTGGTTGTTATGCTTCTTGCTTTAAGTTAACGAAAAAACAGACAAGCCAAAAGAAGAGAGTAAAATAAAAAAAATATTAACTGAAACCGAAAAAACCATTTTTGCATACGAAACACGAAAAACCGCGCCAAACAAACAACTTCAGAAACGCGAAGTTGCACTTTGCATTTCAAACGAGCCTCACTCGAAATGCATTCAACAACAATAACAACAACAGACCGACGTCCGCGTAGTCCCCGTAGTTTGGCGGTTGCCGGAGTGTGGACGCAGCTGCAGGAAAATCAATTAACAAACAATAAACGTTTGTTTCTCAAGCCAGACACGTATTTTATTTAAGTATCTAGAATATTAAAATGGGATCAAAAATACTCGTATCACTGAGAAAAACAACTGTGTTGCGACGAGCCGCGCCAAACCGAGCCGAACTAAGCTAAGCTGAGTTGGCTTCACTTGACTTCAGTTGCGCTGCGTGGATTTTGCTTTCTTTTTTATTTTAATTTTTTTTTTGGCTTCTTCTACTGAAGCCAAGCGAAAAAATTGAAGCAAAGCGACATTAATGAAACGCTTACGGAATATTTTAGTAGCACCACACAAAACAAAAAAACACAAAAACAACATCGAAAACAAAAAACAAAAACAAACAGAAAAATGTTGAGAGACAAAACAAACAGCTACAAAGCCGGCCAAGTTGAACTGTGATTCCCGCACTCAACGCTTAACTCAGGCTCAAATTAGCTGGCCAATTCTTAAGTCTGCGTTCAGCCAGGCTCAAACCACACTCGCAGTCACTTATTTATGAACTGCGAGCATCTCAGTTGGTTTACAGATACTTTATTTGTTTGGTTTTTGTGGCGCGTTTGCTCGGCGATACATTGCACCAACAACACGTTGTACCAATGCATGTTCGATGAGTTAAATGACAGCGAAACGAGATTAAATGAAATGAATGGAAATCCAAAAATAACTGCCAATGTTCGGCTTAAATGTTACGCTCAGCAATTTGGCGATGAAGCGATACTTTCTTTGTGGGCATAGAAGATACAATTTATTTTTTTAATTAAGAAATTTAACTTTTATCCTTTTTAATTGTTTTTGGACTGCGACGCTATAATAGAAAAATTTTTTTTTTGAGAACTACAAGTGAAATAGATTTCATTAGATATATCTGCAGCATATTGAAAGCCTTGAAGTGGCGTGTTATACTCATTGAAAATTTCTATTCAAAATTTTTCCAAAGTAGCCACTGCTTCTTTAGAAAGAAGTGTGTAGCATAGTGAGACATAATGGATTGTCTAAAATGTATATAGCCTTCTTCAGCAAAATGCATTTTTTTTGTTGCATTCTCTTCAAAAACTTTTTGTCTTTATGCCATTAGGATTGAATTGCTGAAACCAGCATTTTCGTATTGGAAATCAACATTGAGTAAGCAGTCACTGTTTGGCAATAAGTGAGAATCAAATAATAATTTGTTGTTGCGAGGTCGGGGCTATACCGTGGATGTGCTATCATTTTCCAGTTCATTCTACTTCAAAGATGTATGCGGTCGAAGGTTGTCATGGTGGAGAATGACACCTTTCCCATTGGCTAGTTCGAGGTTCTTCTTTTTGATTTATTTGTGCTAAGATGGCCAACTCTAAACAAGTCTTTTCCCCAACTAACTTCATTTAATAAAAACTGTTTTAAAAATCTTGCATCACACGACCTTTAAATTACAGTTCGTTGCAATTTGCTAGTCGGCGTTAATCTCTTCGATATCACCAATCGCAGCTGGACATCGTCTCATCTTTAGCATTGCTTGGCGAAAATCTTTGCTCTTTTTTTGTCTTAATTTTTTTCCTTTTTTAATTTCTGCGGCTTAAGAACGCGCAAACTAAACTGTTTCGTCCCAAGTGACATTAAGGTGTGTGTTGCCTGGCATTCTTGGCGACTTAATTTTTTTTGCTTTACTCTTTTTTTTCTTGTTTCTTTTTTTTTTGTTCTTTGGTTCTTGACTTGCCTTGGCTTATTTCACAGCTTCAAGGTACTTGTTGGCAACTGCGACTCATCAACGCGCCAGGCGCGGATCACATTTCATTGAAGCGCGAAATTATTATGCCTAGTTGGGGATTTTCGATGAGGCGATGAGCAGTCTGACGTTGGCACTTTAGAAAAACGAAAAACGCATATCATATAAAAAAAGACAAGCCAGAAAAAAAAAGAAAAAAAAGAATTAACAAGTTATAAGTATCAAGCGTGAGCTTTGGCTTTGTATAATGCCACGACTTCGGAGTCGGAATCGACTTTGACTCCAACGTCGAATGTTTAAAAATATTTTTATTGCGCAAAAAGTACAGGCAAACCCAAAAAAAAGCGAAGGAATTTATGAGACAAGCTTAAAGTAGTTGTGCAAAATAACGACAAACTGGACATGGGACAGACAGCGCGAGACACACGCATACATGTGTCATGAGTGACTGACTGCGACTGCAATTGCAACTTGAACTTCAACTGGGCCTGTGATGCGCACCGCAAAAGGATTACATTTTTTGCTCGCGGTTTTTGCACAATTGCCCACACTTGCGACGGTCGCCCCGCCACTGCTTAAAATTACGCTGACTTGAAAAATGTTAATGTGCGCCACTCTAATTGCTCGCTTATATATTTGAGGCCATTTTATAACCGCACTCGATTTGACGCCATTTTGTTTGCTGTTCTCGGCTCTCGGCTCTCGTCTCTCATTGCACATTCGCGCCATTTTGATTGATTGACGCGAATGTAAAACCCACAAGCCAAAAAAGTATTTCATAAATTTTCATATTTTTCAACACTCAAAACGCAAACGTTTTTGCGGTTTGCGCGTATAAAAATTGAGTGCGAAAAAAGGCATAAAAAATATATTTGGTATATTGTATCGTATAGAAAAATTTCAGCTGTGTGAAATATTTTTTAGTTGTTGTTTTTTTTGTTTTGTTTTTGTTTCGATTTTTTCAATATACATTTTTCTGCGTTTTTCGACTTTGATTTGATTTGTTTCGGTTTCGGTTTCGGTTTCGGTCTCAGTTTCAGTTTCGGGGCTTTCGGTTTGGTTACGTTTTTAAGCCACTCGCACAGCCTCGCAAATATGGCGAGATTTATTAGTTTCGCGCGCTTTCCGTAGAGCTTGGGAATTTTTTGCGGGATTTCTAAACATTTTTTATGTTATTTTTTTATTTGAGTTTTACGACTTTTAGAGTTGTTAATTAAATAACACACAACAACAACAACAAACCAGAAACTACAACACTATGCAGAAAAGTGGCACAGTGTTGTGCGGTTGACGCTAGCGGATTGGCGTTGGCTAGCAAAAGCTTCATTCAAGGCTGTTGCGCATATTTCGAAAGATGCGTTAAAAACATCAAAGACACAGTTGTTGTGGTCGATTTCAACATAAAAAAGCAACAGCGGAAATCTTGTGGCATTAAAATGTTTTAAGTGCGGTACTGTTTTGAAAATAATAAAAAAAAATAAACTAATAAAAGTCAGTGAGTGGCTTTTGATAAGTCGAAAAATAGCAGAAGTTAGAATTATGGCCAACGTTTAATGGTTTTTAATTTGAAATTTGTAAGCATAGAGTAACCAAACGAACAGAAGAATTTAACATAAAATAGACTGAGGTGTTCAATGAGCCATTTCGATTTTACAGTCGAGCGATCGAAAAGCGATTGAAGCGCGCCGAATTTGTTTGATAAAATAAGCAAACGCAAAGTCAAGGAAGCAAACGCAATTCGGCAATGTATTGGCTTATAATATATAAAATATGGATAGCTTAGCAAAAAAGGAAGAAATACATTAAAAAATTGATTTTTAATTTTATTTAAAAAATTATTAAAAAGGTAAGAAGTTGATAAAATGGCCACACAGCTCGTGAAATCTCGCTTGGATGTAGCTAGCGATGTTCCGTTGGTAATCAAATGAGTAGAACCGATTATTCCATTTGAATATAAACTTTTGAGCATGTACGAAATATTTTGGTTATATTGGGACATAACTCTATCCTATTATTAAATCGATAAAGCGTATATGTTGCAGGAATATAAATCTGAGCTCGGCTAAGGATATTCCAATACCTGAAAAAAATTAGTACTAACTCAAGTGGAAAAATCGGTTCTACTCATTTCATATACTCATAAATACTCATGTAGATGGAGCAGGCAACCATGAACTGAGCCCATATCCGTCTAGTATTATTTGATCTTTAGACTGACCTTTGCATCGAGAAAAGATGCCCAAATTTTGTAAGGCTTTGTTGATCAAACCTTACCTCCAAGTTTTTTGTGGGAAATTTTTTGGCCAGGAAATTCCACTTTTTTTTTTTTAAAACTCATTTTCATTTTTAATATTTATATTAACTTTAAGCTTTCTTATATTTACAGATAACTTCGGAACGAGTGCAAGTGGTAAGTCTCTTCAGAATTTTTTATATTGTGCTACTTGGAATACTATAATTTGGGTAACAACTTCACTAGATCATACCTCGATAATCTAGCTACGTACTAAGGGGACCATGGACCAGTTCGGGAGTTGGAAGATGCGAATTTTATTTATTTATTTATTTTTTTGGTCCGAATTAAATCACGCCATAGACCATCTCAGCCCAATGCAGAGAAAAATTTTTTTTGTTGCTTTGTTTCCATAATAAAATATGAAGCTTATAGTGGTTGTGTGTCACTCTCTGAAATTTTGGGTTTACCAAATTTTACGAAGTACCTGAGCAATACTGAGAAATCGTTTATGAATGTCATAATATTCGTTATATGTGGCAGTTATGGTTTCAGATTGTCAGTATCAGAATTAATAAAGCGCATGTGAAGAAGTCGGTAATCAAGTAAATTGTATTATATTAATAGCATTTATTGTGTTCAGGTGTATAACTCTGTGCAAAACTAAATCTTGGATCCAGCTATTTGCAGTCAAGCGCCTTCTTAAAGTAACCAACTATAATCTCAAGAATGTACTACCTAAGATAACAACATTATTCGCAACACTCATATCATGAAAGACCCAATAAAGTAGAACACTAAAAACAATTTCAAGTACCGAAAGAACAAAAGAACCACAAAGTTGAGCAAAAACAAAAACGAAATTAAGTAAAAAGTCGACAACCGAAAGAAAATAATAACTGAGGCCAATGGCGTAACCTACTCTAAACTTAAATTGTATTTTTATGTGCATTTCATTTAGCATTTGACAGGACCTATAATTATAAACGGCCATAACCCATCATCAAGAAAATCATCTTGAAGCGCTGCTCAACAGAGCACCGCACGATGCGCCCCCGTCCCTTAGTCAAGTCAAACCAAATCAAACCATCAAACGAATGCAAGATCCAAGACCAAAGACGACTGAAAGCGAAAGAGCCACACACAACAACAACAACAACAACGAAAAATATAAAAATAATTTAAAAAAAAGAAAAAACGTTGGGGATATAAATTTTCTGATTAAGAACCATCTTATCATTATTATAGACGAAGCAACTATGCGTGTGAGTGCGAGCGAGCGAGTGAGTGCGTGGAGTGCATGGAGTGAGTGCCGGTTGTGTGCTGTTGTTTGGTGGGGGAAAATCAGGCAATGGCTTTTTGACTGCTGCGGGAAAGACTCAACGAGTTAAGGAAGAAGATACATCAGAAGAAGAAAAAGAGTTGGGAAAAAAGAATATCTTAAAAAAGAAATGTTGAAGTCAACAGCAGAATTATTGAAACGTGTGTTTCATTAGTGACTCCGTGCGTGTGCGTGTGAGTGCAAGTGTGCGCGCCTTTAAAAAATATTTATTTTTTTTTTCTTTGAAAATATCTACTGCCCCTTTGAGGCATTATAGGATTTAGTTTTGAGATTTCAACTTAGCGTGCGCGCGTTTTGCGCCTCGGTTTCGGTTACTCTGACTGCTACGGTTGGTTCGTTCGGCTTCAGCTTTGGTCTTTTGGGTCGTGTTGGGTCGTTTTCGGTTTCGGTCTTCGGACTAAAGCAAAATACAATGTTTAATACAATGTTGTTGTTGTTGCATTTGTTGTAGATACTCAACTGTTGCGTTGCTCATTTGTTGTTGTTGTTGTTGCTATGTGAGTGCGTATGTGTGTTGTTTCGAAGATTTCCTGTGAAATACTTTAAGCCATAGGAGATGAGATATTCGCTCCTCAATTTTCTTTGCTTTTTTGGATTTCTGTTGCGTTTCGATTTCAGTTTCAGAAATACTTGAAATTCTTGTTTGTGGTATCCAAAAACAAAAACCAAAAAAAAAAAGAAAAAAAATTAATCACACATGTTCGCTCACACACTGCTGCAGATTTATGTCTGTCGGTTTTTGTAATTTAATACGGCGAAGCGTAACCAAAATATCGAACGAGCGTTTGAAGTAGAAAAGGTCACAGCAAAGATTTAAATTTGAAATTAGTCAATTTTGTATTTTTCTTCGTTTCCATATTTTTTTTCTTCTTTCTGATACTCCCTTTGCTTTTGGCTGATCAAAATCTAGTTCAAGATTACTGTCAATTTGAGATTTTTCCTTCTTCTTCTTCTTTTTTTTTTGGAAATATTTCATAATTATGAGACAGTATCAGCGTATTTGAACCGCATGCCGGGGTCATTGCGCGCTGATAAAAAAGAAAGAGTTTCGTAGTCGCAGTCTCCGCTTTGCTTGGGAAATGCGGCACTAATTTATGCAACGCCAGTGCTGCGTCTAAGGCAAGAGGTCGGTCGAGTCAGGCCACGCCGTAGTGGATTGCGTGGTGCCACCAAAAATCAAGTTGAAAGAAATTATTTATAATAACGTGTGGAACACATGCGCAGCGTGTGATTAAAGCACAATTTGCATATCGTAGCCATTTGTGCCAACTACAAACGGGAAGCACTCACGAGAAATCTACTGCAACAAAAAAAGAAAGAAAAAAAAACCTAAAAATGGGGGAAAAATCTAAAAAAAAAAATTAAACTAAAAAATCTGAAAAAAAAATTCGTAGTCTAAAAAAGTGGTAGAATTAAAAATGTGTATAAATTGTTTCGCTTAACTAAGTTTAGCACGCCATCAAGCGGCGGTGGCGGCCATGAGAAGCGTCTGTGGCAGCCGCCAGTGGCAACAGCCACGTTTCGACATGCCTCGAATGCAGAGCTTCGCATTATTTTTTTTAATTTTATTTTTTTGGTGTTTTTTATTATTATTATTATTTTTTTTAAATTCAGTTACGCTGCGGCGCTGCAAACGCCTCATTTCCTTTCTTAATAAACCATTTTGTTGTTACAAAGCTTCAGAAGTGCATGCAATGCATGCAGTCAAAAATATGGCCGACTCCAATGAGAAGAGTCTGATAAACGCAACAAAAAAGAAAAGCAAAAACAACAAATACTCATAGCACAGCAAAAAATGGCAGCATTGCACTTTGCTGCACACACCAAAGTCGTGGCAGTGGCAACAATCAGGCGGCAAGAGTTTCATGTAAAAATGTGTTCCCACTTTGTGTTGAAAGCTGCACATTTTCACAGGCTGGCGCAGTGCTGTTGATGGTGCTGATGGTCGGTTGAGGTTGTCGATGAGTGCGATATTGTAGGCGGTGGGCGGCAGGGACTCAATTGGATGGCATGCGAATATCGTGACTTATGCGTTATAATTTTTATACAATTTTTAAACACCGCTGTTAAAGACGAATGAAATGAGTTGTGCGCGCGCAATTGGCGGAGGGTGTCGGAGGGTGTCGAAAGGCAGGAGCACCACAAGTGAGCGGAACACGTTGAGTGTGAGTGTCGAGTGAGAGGATTGTTATAGCTATTAGGAAGACCCATTTAATAGCGCCAAAGATAAACAAACATGTGAAAGTATTGTACGAGCACGAGTAAGAGTATATGGATTAAATTGAGTAATGAGAATAGTGAGTGGGTCGTAAAGCGGTAGAAAGACGTCTAAAGTTGTAGATGAAATGGTTAAACAAACTGAGAATTTGTTGAAAGGGAACTAATATTTGAATAGATATTACCAAAATAAAACAGTTAGAGACTCAGATCAAAGGTGATAACTGAGACACAAATAGAGATATAAGACAGAAATAACGATCAGAAGTGAGAACAAGAATCCTAACAGTACGGATCGAGTTTGGAAGATCGAAATGAGAACTGTGATTAGTTTAGAAAGCTAAGATCGAAGGTGAGAAGAGAACTAAGCTTGGAAGTACGATGTTTGATCAGAGAGCATAACAACGATTAAAAGTGGCAAGCCAGACCTCTCGGATTCAGAACTGAAAACTAAATAAACGTAAAACGTTTGCTCAGAAAGAAGAGTTGAGGTATTTGACGGGAGATGTAAGACTAAAAACTGACTAAGGAAATGAGATGTCGGTCGAAAGTTGAAACTAACATCAGAACCGATAACTGAGATGAGAAGTGAAAATTAGATGTTGAAAATTGTGTACTGCTGCTGATTCCAAACTCTATCTCATTCAAAACATGCAACAACCAACGAATAAAATCAGATCCGAGCAGAAAAAAGAAGTATGTAACTTAAAGTTATATCTGAGATGGGAAGTTACAATTGAGATCTGAAGTGCACGTTGATAGTGAAAAAGTGTGGACTGAGATCGGTAGTGATACTAAAGTTACGAGCAGTGTTAACCGTAGTTGCTACAACTCTTAAAGGAAATTCCTTTAACACTACCTTCTATCCTTCCTTCAATATATGAAGCTGTGTCCCAGATGACTAAAATTGAAAGCACATACTAAGCTTATTATACTATTTTCTTATTTATTTTTTTATTATTTATATACAACTAAGCCTCCATTACTAAATTTAAATATCTTTTAACGAGTGGCTAGCTGCTTGGGCCTTTGACTCGCGCTTTTATAAAATCGATTGTCTACATTTTTATGTTGCAATTCTTTTCCTAATTATATATGTTGGAAGCATTCAGTGGTGGGGTGAGACCGGGGAACCAAAGAAGGACACCATAGTGTCATACGTATAATAGGAGTTAAATCTAAGTCAGGGCTTCAACTAATCCAATGGCAGAAAATATGAGCCTATAGACAGAAGCAGTGGGTTTTAATTGTTAACAAACTAAAAATCTTTGACCTTACCCAAAGTTATAATGGACTGACCTACAATAAAGAAGACTAAGAACTGAGTACCCCAAGAAGTCAAGGCCTAAGGCATTTGCATCGGTACGCCAAATATAATACGACACTAAAAGCTGAAACCCCTCACACTGGAAGCACACTGACTGATGACTAAAAAAAATTTGCAACTTTGCGCTGTGCAGCATGAAGCATGGGGGAAATAATCGCCAACGGCAGCACGGCAGCGACCAATTATGATGTCAGCTCGTAAAACGGCAGACATTTATTTTGTGCTGGTGCTGGTGCTGCTGCTGCCGCTGCCGCTGCCGCTTGATAAAACAAAATTACACGCTGCGGAATTACTTAAATAGTAGTCGTCGACAACGTCGTCGACGTCGCCATGTGGCAACCGAAAACGTGACTGCAAACGTGCCTAAGATTGGACGCCAATTGGAGAGTTTTTTGTTGTTGTCAAACCGCCGGAACACTCAGGGTAAGGAGTATATATTTTATATAAATACTTCGTTGGGTAACTTAAGTTAAACTGCGCTTGGTGCCACACAGACAAACTGACAAACAGATGGATAGACACAACTTGCATGTTGCATGCCACAAATGCCAAACGTTTGGTTCGTTGTTTGCTTGTTTGTTGGTGCGTTCATCGCCCACGTTGAGTGTGAGCTGAGCGCGTTGCATGCGTGTTCATGTCATTTTTGTCAACTGCAAACACGTTTCATATGCTTTATGGCGACGTGTGACGAGTTCATATTTCGCCCCAAAACCGCTGCCACATGCGAGAGAAGTAGGAGACAGCGAGTGCAGTCAATGATACAAACGGCGTTGGACAGACGTTTGAACGAACGGAGAACACCCAAAAACAAATTAAACGCGCCGCCATTAATCTTGAAGGCGACCAGGCCAACCTATGGAGACAACGACAACGACGACGACGACGACGACGACGACGACGACCAAAAGACCAACGACGACGACGAAGATGAGGTTGACGTTGAATTTGAATTTGAGGATGCAGATGCGGTTGACGACGTCGAAGCTTGCGCTGTGCGCATGCGTCCAATCGCCCGCTAAAGTTGGCGTTCCTCGGTTTGTGTCTCTGCATGCCACAAAAGCATCGCTTTGCCACGCCACACTACACCACGCTATGCATTGCCCATAATCAAGGTGAGATGCATTTCAACATGTCTCATAAATTCGTGTGTTCGCGACCACAAAAAACAAAAAACAAACAAAAAAAAAAAACGAATTCATTCTCATCCAAATCCGATTCGAAATCGAGAAACTGCGCAAATCAAATTTGCATATTCGCTGCTTTTGCACATGTGGCGAACCGAGGCAAAGCTCTATAAAATATCTAAAAAAAAATTGAAAAAAAATGGTTAAAAAATGAAAAAATCCTCACAAAAATTCACTTGCAGGCCTCGCTTCGCGTTGTATCTTTGTGGCTGTGTATCTTTTTATCTGAGTTAAATGTATTTGTACTGCGCTTTGTAGTCGCAAATATTTTACGGCATTCATAAATTTGGCAAATTTGACAATTATGCGCATTAATAATAAATAAAATTGACAATAATTGAATTTGAATAATTTGAATTGGTTGCGTTTGTATTTGAAGCGTTGCGCGCACAGTGTGAGTGGGGCGCTTTTTCCTTTTTATTTTTTATATTTTTCTTTTCCATAACGCATATGACAACATCAGTTGTCAGACTCTGGTTCCGGAACGCGCTTGAGACTCATTGGAATTTCACATTGTGCGTAATTAAGGCGTGAAAACATGTGTCGCTTCATGCATGCAAAAATGGAATTTTAATAATTTTTTATATCACAAACACTTGCGTCAGTTTGGCGTGCAAAAATATACAAAATTCTTACTTCACACAGTTATTTATTGAAAAATAAAAACAACTGCATCCTGACCTTTGTAATACAATGTATGGAGCAGAGCGCAAGGATTGATAGTTTCCCCCCTGAATGCAAATGTATGCAAAGTAGAGAGCTGACAATTTGCAAGAAATGTTCTATATTAATTTTTTGAAATCGGCCACATCCGATCAATAGGAATAATATTCGCTATACAAATTCAAGCTTCGAATATGATACAAGTCCTTGTATGTATTACCTTAACCACGCGCCAAAGACATAAACACTAAAATATTCAAAGTCCCGGGTATTATCTCACTATTTCTTTTATATATTTTTGTTAATATTTTATTTCTGCATCAGGCAGTTCGTATTCTTAAAATCGGCAGGTATATAGCTACTACTTAATAATAATTATATACAGAATATTGTTACTATAAACCGAGGAAAAAATTCTAGTTCTTTCTTCTACTGGGTTTTTTTATTTCATAATTTTGTTGTTGTTGTTGTTGTAAATATATACGGCTGCATGCCCAAATTCCGATGTTGTTGAAAAGCCAAGTTCTTGCGCAAGCTTTCGGCCGCCACGGCGACTCTTTAGTTCGAACTTCCTTTACGGTGGCTTTAAATTTATTAATAAAACTACGAATATTCCGCTTGTTTGGCTCTTCAAAACAAGGACATTTTCTAAAAAGCGAATTTTCGTAAAACAATTGTACCATTTCGATATGTTGTATATTGCGAGTATATTGCGCATTTTTATTAAATCAGATGTTCAAATTTTATAGTGTTGCCAGTTGGCAGTATTTTGAAGTGAGGACGTTCCTATTGAAGAACTCTGTATTTGAGCATCGTTGAGTCATACACATTAACTGCGAAAAGCGCTATAAAACTGAAATTCCATGAGCCTTCTAGTCATAGCTGAATGAGATTTAGATTTATCATAATAAGTCTATTACTAAGAGTGAACGTTTTCTGTTCATGCGGACCTATGGCAGGTCTTTGTAGTGTAAAACAACGTAACCTAATCCAACCTAACCTAGACCATCGCATATATACTCTGAGAAGTAGAAGACCTTTAATTTACTAGGTCATGTATCCTGTACGAAATCCTGCACGAATTTAAATTCTTTCAAGCATAAAGAGTATTGCAATTACAATTACAATTGCAGTTCTTTTTGTAGCTGAAGCATGTATGCAGCACAAGTGATTATTAAAGATGATGCTTGAAGAGCGGTGTAGATACTTTCTTGTAGCAGCATTGGGTTACAATGAAAAACTTTTGTTTCGCTTTTCCAATTGACTTCAATTGGTCGGTAATTTTTTGTTGTTGTTGCTTATTATTATTATTATTATTTTTTTGATCCGCTCCTAGTGTCTGCTGCCACTTTGGCTGGTTTGTTTTTTGATGCCCGAGTCGAATATGAAAAAATGGTTAAACTGCGGCATTTTGGCAGCATGAGAACCTCAACGAACCGCAAAAATCATATAAAAATAATGAGGCATGAACATGTTGAACCAACGGACAGACCAAACGACAGATGATGAAGCTGCTGCTGCTGCCGCTGCTGGTGGTGAGGCGGCTTATCGTGGACCTCATATTGGATGGATGACTGAGCCTGTGGTATGAATGGCGGCGGCAGTGGCAGTGGCGGCAACTACTCGTTCATGCTGCAAGCAATGCGACTTTGCAACATTATTACAAAAAACATGAAAGCCAAGCAACAAAACAAACTTTAAACAACAAAAACGGTTTTCCTTCCACTTCTCTTTTTTGGTTTTGTTGCAGCCGCAGCCATGCAACATGAAAGAAAACAAAAATAAAATTAAAAAAAAAATGAGTGGCGAAAAAAACCACGCCAGTTTGAAACATAAACGAAAACCCGCAAAACAATGCAACACAATATTGCAGCGGATCACACAAATCCGCCATAAAATCCATAAAAATGTATGAGCCAAAGCCAAAGCTAAAGCGGCGGCCTCAGCCGGACTATGAAGCTGGGCCTGAGTCTCAGTCTGAGTGGAGTCTGCAAACTGACTACGTTCGTTTTTGCGTTAATACCTGATTTTTTGCTAAAAATTGGCGAAAAAATGAGTCGGCACAGAAAGCCACACAAAACAACAAACTGCAACAACAAACTGCAACAACACAACAACAACAAAAATAAATAAACAAAAAATGGCTACAAAAATTGTTATTGACTTTGTGTGTTCTGCTTTTGTGGCAGCCAACGAGAGCGAAACAACGCAGGAAAAAAACACAAAAAGCAACAAACTCAAAGATTCAACCTGCAATTTTTTGTTCAATTCGATTTTTGTTGCTTTCGTTTGATGGGTTTTAATCTGGTTTGAAAAGTTTATGGCGTTGCTTGATTGGTGATCCATCATAATTTGATTTGTGTTGCTTTTGCGCCTTGCTCCAACATTTTTTTTTAAGTGGTGGGAACTGTTTTTTGATTGTCGCTCTCTTTCTCACACACACACACTCTGCGCATGTGACAGGTTCAAGTGCAACAAGAGCAGTTCAGGCACAGGCACCGTTTCGAAAGTTTGCTAATTAGAAAAATTGCACATCAATTTTGGGTTTTATGTCTTGAGCAAAGAAAAGCTAATAAAGTCATAAATGTTGATCTAGGAGAGTATTGAGCGGAAATCTGGTTTGGATCTGGAGTTGGAGGTGGCGGCTTACCACTTGACTAATTATAAAAAATCAACGAGCTTAATGGTCTGCTGCGAGGTAGTTTTCCATTGAAATCTCAAAGTGGGGCATCCCCAGCTCTGAGAACTTGCAAATCCAATAATTTTGTTCGACTTCCATTATTGTATTATATTTTAGTTTATAAGGATTTAAGCATTATTTCAAGGGGACATTATTAACGAAAGCGTGACAAGTCAGTATAAATACACCTTCTGAAGAATTGAAGCTGTCTTTGGCTGAGTTTGTTTCGAGATTGACACCCACTGCTGCTCACAAGTTTTTACTCAGCGTGAGAGTAAGAACGACTCTATTCTTTCTGACCGTGGCAAGGTTGCTAAAGCATTCGTTCCAATTTTAAACAACAGGCATTTCCAACAACGAACACCACCTGAGTTTCTCTATCTCTTACACTTTCCCATGATTTTCATAGTAATTTAGCTCCCTTAAGTAGAAAACATCTTGGCGAGAACAAGATAAAAGAAATTAAATAGAAACTAAGTCAATAAAAAAAAGAAAAAAAATACATTAATAATTCCACCTTCTCTCTTAGATTGGCACCTTCTTAAAGGGGAAAATTAATAGACAGTTTCTGCTTTTCTTGGCATTCTTTTTGTTTGGGTTCAATCCTCAGTAGAAATCATATAATTCTCTAATTGCCAATATATTATTTTCTCTTGTTATCGAATTCATTTTTTGAAGACTTAAAACAGCATATATCTATTGAATTGGACATAACATAGATATCATAAATACATGAGCAGGAGAAGTAAGATGCATCCTAATAAACCATCAGACGCTTTGAAGGCTTCCATTTCAGAGTATTTTATTCCCCTTTAAGAACCTTCTTAATTGCGTAAAACTAATCTTAATTAGGGATTCTTCTGAGTGGTATTGTTAGCAAATTTTAAAGATGGGTTTTTCGGACTTGCTCTAAATAAAAAAAAATTAGGACGCTACGTTCAGGGTTTGTAAAAATTAAAGCTTCACATAAGACTAGTAAGGAGTAAGGTGTAAAATGCAACCATGAAGTTGGGTAGTGTTTTACTAGAAGTCTGTCATTCGGAGAGCTTAACTGGAAGCTTCTTTCTATAAGGGCAGAAGAAAATCATAATCATCTATATTTTTTCCTCAAATGTTTGAAGCCTCATCACGTGAGCACGGCTCAAGTTATTAGTGGGTTGTGTTTTGTGTATTTTGAGTGCAAGGTTTGAATGAAAAAAAAACAATTTATATATATATATATATATATATATATATATTGAAGAAACGCTTCGGAAAAGGTATTTCCATTTTAATTTTTGTCCAACATATAATTTTGCAAGAAGAAGCATAGCACAAAAAGGGTTTGTCTGGTTTGCACATTTCTGCTACGGTTTGTGAATTTCTTGCAAAAAGAGTTTGATCGGATATTTGTGTGCTTGTTATGAATGCAGCCCTAGTATAAAAATTTGGCAACTACTTGTTTATGGCCTATAATTTAGCCTATCATTTATGTGTATGTGTATGGTAAGTAAAAGATATCCATACATATAAGGCTGCTTGGTGAGAAGTCTCTTTACTAACTTTAATGTTTCACCTATAATATGACAACCTTGAGCGTGTGACATAATGAACTATCTGTCGTACTTTTCTAAGCCTGCCGGTTATAAAAAAATCGCTTTAACTAAACCAAAAAAATTTAAAGAAACCTTAATGAGCTACACGCGAAAATTGCAAATTGAATAAAAAAAAGTAACAAAAATGACGCTGCGGTTCCATTTCATTGTTAGCCATTATTATTATTTTTATTCATTTATTTTTAAATTGTTTGTCTAACCTCAGTAATAAAATGAAATTGCATTCACTGATTTACAACAGCGCTAATTTCCAATGAGCACAGAGCACGGTAAAGTGCGGCCAAGTGTGCCGTGGAACGCGTCAGCGGAAATTTCATTTCAATACTCGCATGTGTTTTCCGTAAGGCGGAGCGGCGCAAACGTCAAAAGTGCATTTTCAAGTGCATTTTTTTTTTTTGTTTGTTCGAGTTGATTGCTTGCGCAGCGCCTTTCAGTCAAACTGACGTGGAGGGAACTGCATTTATTGGCGGGTGAACGCATTGTGTGGTTGTTGAGGGTGAAACGCAAGCCACTCAAACACAACAAATTAAAAATGCATTTGCTCATCATAATTTTACACTTTCAACTAAAGCTGTACATTATGAACAGGATGTGTGGTTGTTGGGGCTTTTATTGAGTGATGGTACGGTGCTAGTTGCAGCAACGGGCAAGTCAAGTGGAGCATACCAAAAATGCGCAGCAATCACACAATGATCAGTCTAAGGCAACACACGCCAAATGTATTTTCCAGCTGTTGTATGTGTGTGTGTGTGTGTGTGAAATTTAATGTGAAATATAAAAACAATGATAGACGCCATACTTGAAATGTGCGCTTGTGGCAGCTGGCCTACGATCAGCGTAGGTAGTGCAGTGCGGCAAAAGCAGTGCTGGCCATAATTTCAATTAGTTTTTAAATAAACTAAAAAAAAAAGAAAAAAATAAATAAATAAATAAATAAAAATCTTTAGAAAAATGTAAAACATTTTCCATGTTTTTCCGACAATTCGCTGCTCTTCTTGGTGCGAGAAAAATTTGTAGATTTCTTTACAAACAGGAACGAACGCCTTTATCATCATCAACGGCATAGTCATTCACATCATTGGTCTTGTTGTTTATACAAAAATCATGCCAATCGTCTGTCAATCATTTTCCGATTGGTGAAGTGAAATCGTCATTAACCACAACGCCATTGCATTTGCGCTCATCATTATCATCAACAACATCATTATGAAGAGTATGGCAAATGGCGGAAGTCTGCTTTGGCTCAAAATGCGCGAAAGTTGGCCTCAAAAATGTGTTTCGTGTATGTAGCCGGCAGCCTAGCTATGTAGCTGAGTAACTCAGCATCTTCATATTTGTATGTCTGTATGTGTGTGTGTTCGCTCATAGTCAACTAATTGAATTTGCTTATAAAAATAATAAACAAATTTGACTACTTAGAAAACCGAGTCAATTGTTGTTATTCTTGTGCTCGTTGTTGTTGTTGTTTAGAGCAATTGAAGACGCTTCATGGGTGGTTCTTTCAACTTCAAGCTTTTGCCGTTGAAAAAAAAAAAAATTTCTCAAAATAGGAGAAATACGAAAAGATTTCAAGCTCAACTTTGAAGTATGCAACCCACTTTGAAGTATGAGTACCCACTGAGAGCGAAGCAAGGAAAGCAGACAGCGAAGCTGCGCTGGAACGCCTGCCAGCACTTTGGCTTAATCATAGACCCATGAAGAAGAAGCAGAAGAAGCACTCATTTCAAGAACCGCATCTTCTTGAAGACGACAACAACGCCTGGCAATGCGACAAATTTGTCGCACTCAAACACGCCGCAATCAAAGCACAACACTAGAACAGACGACCGACTGATGAGTGCCTGCGACGTAAGGCGTGGCTGCTTTTGTTGGCCACTTCAAGTGGGTGGGCTCAACAATAACAACAACGAGCACACTTGGCAGAAAAAAAATATACAAACAAAACAAACAATCATATGACTGAGTGCATGAGCAAACAACTCAATAAGCCAACAAGAAAATTAAAGCAACTCATTCAGCGGTAGAAGCGCAATAACAACAACAGCAAATTTAAACAAATAACACACACAATTCATAAATAAAAAATTTAATTTTTTTTTTAATAATTCACACTTGCGCTACAAATTTATTGGTCATCTTTCATATTGCCTCAACTGATCGCATTGGCTCGCTTCAGTCATGATTTATGCGCCGCGTCGCGACTCGGCTTAAAGCGACGCGGCCAAAATGTCTGCGAGGCCAAGTCGCTATGACAAAAAAAGCAAAAGAAAAGAAAAATATAAAGAAAAGGCATACAAATAAAATTAATAATTTTGAGTTATTACAAAAAAGCGTTATTAATCAGTCGCAAAGTCGCTACTTAGCGGCTTTCAAATGTGACTTCTGTTTGCGGTGATAAAAATCTGCAATTAATTTTTTTGTCGTTGCCCGCGTGATGATGACGTTGAAGTGGCCTATGGCAGGTGATTTGCGTAGATAAAATAACTTGCAACTTCATTTGACAATATGCTTAATTGTTGGTAATTCGTTTGCATTTGGTAATTATTATTTTTTAATGGGTTTTATAGCTGAAGTTGAGACATTTACAAATTCAAGTTGTGCGCCAATTTGTGTGATTAAATTAAGTGAAGCTTGTGTTAAACTCTACGTAAATCTATGAGTATGACTTAAGTAGAAGAATTGTATATAAGTTAGAAAATTTGTAATAATTTTTCAATCGTTTTATTAAAAAATTATATTTTATGGGATACTAGTAAAGCCATATCCAAACTATGCTCATTGCAAAGGCCTAACGAATAGGTATTTGTAAGCGTTTGAACTGAACTGACGGTACCACTGGAATGCATGGCAGCAATACATTCTCTACTCTGCATTTGCAATTCAATATTCTCACTTCCTATAATTCGTTTGATCAAAAATAGTGAATTTCTTAGCTACCGAAACCAATCGTTCACTGAGTCATGCGTCGTACTTTTGTTGTTAAAAAAGTGTAAAATATGCCGCATTATGTGCCCATCTTGGACGCGCGATCAAACAATGCTGAGTCAAACAATTACGCAACTGTCCGAGTAGTTTTTGGAGAACAAAATTTTATCTTTCTAATGCCATCAAGCTTAACCCGATAGCGTTGATACAACGTGAGATACGGATTACTAAAGCCAATTCTTGTAAAATAATGGAAATCGGTTCAGTATAGAAAAATATAGCTCGAAAACAGTGTCACTTGCCAGGTACAAAATTATGCTATCTTTCAAGCTGTAACCAACTAAACACAATCCAAAGTTTTGATTAAAATCAGTTGGGTGGTTTCGGCGTTTAGCGTGGACGAACACAGTGTCGATGTTTTTGGCTTATAAATTGACTCTTTTGGCATTAACTTAGTGCTGCAGGTAGTCGTTTTATTGTAGTGAAAAAAGAATGCGTCTGAAGTGGTTTTAAAGATTGGAAGACAATGAACTCGAATTGGAGACATTGTGTTATGAAGACCCATGCGACACACTTGAAGAAAATATTAGGTGTTGACTTGTCAATGGTAGTTAAAAGTAAGGAAATTGTTTTTCATTACCAGCGACGCAGCCAAATACCCATAGATCCAGGCTCATGCGTTCTACTTGATGGAATTACCAGAGAGTGTGGTTCATATTGTAATTGCCAGGATAACACTTGTCAGAATGAATAACATTTATTTGAAAATTTTGTAGTTACTCAGTTTGAAATGTAAGAATTTAAGATTAGAGTGTTAAGGCAGTTTGGACGCTTCTACAGAAATAATTTGTATACCCTTTCTTATGCTCTTACAAGCAATAAAACAGACTAAAAGAACCCAATAATACCAAACCAGATTAAAAGCAGATTTTAATTTTATTTTAGCATTACTTAATTGAAATGTTAAATTAAATTAAATAAAAAGAAGAAGAAATAAAAAATGAAAGACAAAATAAGATAAAAACGCCACAATTAACTACGAAAAGAGAAACGAGCTCGAATCCTTATTGGTTGAGGACGCCGGCGCTGCGTTGAAAGCTTTTAAATTGCATTAAAAAACAAAAGAAACAAAATATATATATAAAAAAATAAAGAATAAAATCGCCCCTAAATAAGAAGAAGACAACAGCAAAATGTGTTGCAACAAACCAACCTTCGCCCACTGCTACCGTATGGGTAGGTGGCTGTTTGTGCACCCTTGTAACAAAATAGCAAGCAGCGAAGGAAGCTAGAAAGGATATTGTGATGAAGCGAGAATGCGAAGAGTGCACTTGCAAAGGAAGCAGTGGAAACTACTAAAAATGTTTTGTATGTCGTCGTATGTCCTATGAAGGAAAATCGCAAAATTTACTGCAAATTGGAATTTTGCGCAATTCTAGAATAGAACTCGAGCTGCGACGCTTTGCGACGAGACTAGAAGCGAATAATGCGCTGCAAGGACTGCGCAGTAAAGTAATAATAACAAGTATAATAACAGCAACAACAATAATAGACCGAAAATAACTTTGGTCCAAAGAAGGACCAAAAACGAGACATGACTTCAGTAGCACTCAATTCAACGCCAAAGTTGAGTCTTCAAGCTGTAACAGCAGGCATGACTACACATGTAACCGTTGTGTATGTGTGCGATGGTGTATGGTATGTGGCAGGACTCAATGTTGTTAAAGCCAATAATAAATAAAAATGCTGCTTACACAAACACACAAACAAACAAACAAACAAATGAACGCAGCTAAAACAAACTACTAAATAAGAGCGCCAACCAGCATGGCAAAGCCCATACTCAATTCAAAAACTCGAACCAAAGAAACAAAAAAAATTTAAACAAAAAAACTAAATAAATACAAAGCAAATCGAAACATAAACTAAACTCTTCGTGGCACAAATTAATGAACTCCTCCTCTTCCGCATACTGGCCAACAAAATTCGGCGGCAAAGTGCTCAACACTTCGAAGTCGTCTTCCAGCGAATCTGGCTGGCATCTGTTCGTGCGAGGTTCGACAAAAAAGTTTACAATTCAATTAAATTTGCTATCAAAACAGCAAAAAGCACTTCAAACTACGAGTAAACTAACAACAACAACAACAAGAATGAAATTGTATCAAAATGTGTCTATAAATAATGCGTATGAATGAGCACCGAATTGAGGATTAAGGCAGAGAGCGCACCTCGATGCCTCCTAGGCAAAGGTTCAAGTGGTCTCGATTAAGTGAAAATCCAAAGCTGAGTGTGCCCAACAACACAAGTGGCTTTTGCACATCGTTATTATAACAATAAGCAACACGCTTGCAAAGATTAATTGAGCCAAAGAGCAACTTGCAACACACAAAAGTGGCATGAAACAGCACGAAGCGCATAGAGCGGAAAGTGTATGATGGTGTGTAGTGTATATGTAGTGTTCGAGAGCATATGAAGTGGCGAATCGACTTCAAATTGGAATTTACATATCAGCGCGCAGATACTTTAGTGCGTCTTCTTAATGCCACAACACCGCGCATACGAGTGCACACACACACACGTTGCTGCAACGCAGCAATGCATTAATCAATTTCATGTTTTCTTTAAGCTCACTCAAAGGCAAAAAAAAAAAGAGAATTAAAAACATTAAATAAAAAAACAAAGCTGAGTGTTGGAACGCGGGCACAGCGCAGCGCAGTTCCGAAGTGGAATAATCAATTTCGAGGATCATAAACAACTTTTAATGAAGTTGTTAAGTGCCACGCACGGTTGAAGTGAACTTGATCGAAATGCCGCCGTGGGGCAAGGGCGCAATAAAAGCTGGAAGGCAAACACACACGTCTTAGCCACAAGTTACAACTTTTTTAATGTGCGCGTAGTGAGCAGAACCTTAGCAACATACGCTCTGCCAAGCCCGGCGCATGCTACTTGTAACATAACTAATGCTTTTAGAGTATTTTCAGTTGTGGCAACAAAATAAAAAAATAAATAATAAAAAAACTAAATTAAACAAAATAACTAGAAACATTATATATAAAACAAATTAATGATCTTAGCCAAAGTCAATCGTCAGCCACGCCACGCGCAAAAATTAGCATAAATGTGGCATTGTATGCCACGCCAGCTTGTTGCAAAGTGAATTCCTCCTTTTTATTTTAATTTTTTTATTTTTTTAAATCTATTTTTTTATTTATTTTTTTCTTCTTCTCTTTTTTGTAAATTAAAAATTCGTCGTCAACAAAATTAATCAAAACCAACTTCCGGCAATAAAGGTGCGAAGCCAGGTGCTTCATAAAACAAACTAAGTGTTGTGGCCGCTTTGACGTTATATGACGCGGGTGTTGGAGATGCGTGCTTGCGCACGGAGCCCTGTGAAAAACTTGACGCAAACGGCAACGCAACGCAACGAAAAATTAATGAATGAGTTAACGAAAAATTAATGAAAAGCAGACCAAAGTCGTGGCAATTGTTAGGTCGGATAAGCAGGAAATTTTTTTCTTACTTCTTGTTTGATTTTGTTGTTTTTTCGTTGAGATAAAGTTGAAAATTTATGAAGCGCCAAGTAGACTTTTCATGTAAAGAAAGCTAAACTACAGCAAATCGTGTAGCAAAACAAATTTATTTAACATAACAACAACAACAACAACAACAACAGCAACAACTACAAAATGAAATGAAGTCCCAAAAACCAAAGCAAATATACGAAAGCCAAATGTTGTAATTATGCAATACAAGAAGTGCCTTGCGTGAAGTTCATTTCCGTTCCAAAAGTTGCTGCTTGCCTAACCTGCCACATCTCGTTCGCCTAAAGTGCAAAGCACTCCGAGCGTAGGCTGCGTGCGTGTATAAACAAACAAATAACATAATATTTTAAACATAAGCATTACGTTCCGAGTGTGAGCGAATGAGTAGCCATTTATGAAAATCTAAATCCAAAGCCGCCCCAAGAAAGTCAAACGAGGTCACAGTGTCTAAGATGTATCATATGCCCCGGTACTAGACAACTACAAAAACCAAACAAATTGTTGACAATTTCGGTTAGTGGCTGGTGGGCGGTGGTGTTTGGCTTGATGTTGGCTTACAGTAAGCAATAAACAACAAACAAACAAAAGATAAACTAGGAAAATTTAAATTAACCAAAAATTATGCATGAACATTGCTCGAGCCGAGCAGTCGACCAGCGCACGACGGGCTTTGACAAATATTAATATAACTTTGTGTTTTAGCTAGGGGCGTTATAATAATAACCTGTACTACAATACAACTAAACTAAACAATGTCATACTAGAATATATTTTATTATCATTATATGCAGCCTTTTGTCTTTTGTGTGTGTCTGTCTATCTGCTATAAACAGAGCACCGAAAAAACAACTCAGCCCAAAAAGCAAATCCGAATTGTGCGAGCGAAATGCCAGGCGACAGAGCCATTCAAACCTTGGCTTGGCTGGGTACTTGTATGCCCACTTTCCAAGCAAACAGAGATCTAAATTGTATATGAACTTGATGCTATGCACACTCGTATATGCGGACTACGCTTACTCGTATATTGACATAGGCCCAATGTGCATGTGATAAGCGTAGCATGTGTGGCTCGTAACTCAGCGAAGTGAGGCGATATTTACATGGACAGATCACTGGCACGGTAGCAAACACAACAATGCACAATTTAGATTAAACGCATGGCAGTTAATGAGGGAAATATAGTTAGCAGTTATTTTATGAATTACTCGAATTATTTAGAAAAAGTACACACCCTCACGAATGAAGATGGACAAACAGGCAGAGACAAGGAAATGATTCATCTATGTACCTCTACTGTTTATATAGAATCAGTAGAATCAAAGCTCAGCTCATCATCTATAAGTGCAGCACACTAAGCGCAGAGCCACGACGAGGTATTATATTGGGCAGAAGTCACGATGAAGTCTAAGTCTGTCCAAGATACAAAAGGTAGAAATACCTCAGAGGATTATCTTAAAGAAAATATATATAGGATCTCTTCAATATTGGGTTGATCTGAGATTGTTCATTTTATATCGAATTAATCAATATTAACTTCAATATAAACGTGAACGAATGAAACTACCTTCTCAAAACCCAATCCTTTGTGAATTCTAATCAGTAAAGTTTGGGTCCCAAAAATTGATTTCCACACAAAAAAAAAAAAGAAATCCATTTACCATATACAGTCACACTTCCCTATGGTCAATCCTCACGGGACCCAACGATCACTTCGCTATATGGAAAATTTATTATACAGAAATGACGGGTACTTGAAATGATGTGTACATAAAAAGGATGTGCACTTGAAATCCACTCGCAATAGATATTGCTTCCTTCGATAGACATTCGTCATAGGCAAGTTCAACTGTACTACAAGGTAGCATATGCAGCTATGCACATTACTGTGGCAGTTTCTTAATGACACAAAGTGCGGCCTACTTCGCCCGCGAAACCAGCAATGGGCATGACTTTGACCAGAATCCTTGCTCTGTGGAGTGTTAGTATGGCACGCAATCCGTTGTTCATTATTCTACCGAGGACGTTGCCACTAGCATAGGAAATTTAGGACGAGTGACATCTCTTTGGCGTTGGAGTTTATATGATAAAAAATTCTTTCATTTAGACAATGAGTATGAGTATTTAGTTGGGCACTCCTCCTATGGTTCGTCCAAGAGAATTTTCACGGAAATTTGAAGACTTCTTGTGACAAGTTTGCATTAACTAACATTAACATTAGAACTAAACAAGATTGAACTGAAATGATTTTTTTATTTTTTATTTTTAATATTTGCAGGTGACGCCAGTAATGCCAGCATAGGCAGCGGTGAAGGCACCGGCGAAGAGGATGACGACTCCAGCGGCAAGAAGAACCAAAAGAAACGTGGCATTTTCCCGAAAGTAGCAACAAATATTTTGAGAGCGTGGCTGTTTCAGCATTTAACGGTAAGTTCCGCTATACTCGTAAATACGCAATAAACTAAAGTAAGCCGAAAAACTTGTTAACACAAGCGATAACTCAAATAACACAACAACAACAACAACAACAAAAAACAGAAAGAGAGTGAGCGCAACAAAAAACGCAACGCGTTGGAAGCAGCCAATGGCGGCGGCTACTGTGCGCGCACTGGCAAAATGGCTTCGACGGGCAACAACAACAACAACAACAACAACAAAAACGATAAAGCAGACAACAATTACAACATTGGCCAAAAATAATGGCAGACAACGCGAAGTTCTCCGCGAAGTACCTCCACCTATTAAAAAAAGAAAATACACACTGCTGAAGAAGAAGAAGTGGAACGAGGGAGAAAACACAAAGCAGAAGTTCAACGCAAAACGGTCTCATATATGTTTAATCACATCTATACGAGCGATAAAAATTGTTGGTTTTCTTTTGCCATTATTTGTTGTTGTTGTTGTTGTTTATAAGCGCACCAATGAACAAACTGTTCTATGATGAAGTGTAGTGTGGCTTTGTTAGACTCTAGTGAGGGGCAGCACTTGGCGACGACGCGCCCAGACAACACACGAAGATCTTATCTGCGAAATGAAAACACAAACACACGCATACACACACACACACATGCATATATAGAAAACAAAAAGAAGAAAAAAAATTATGATAATAATAAAAATATGAAACTTATCGGAAAAGAGTTTTTCGCTTACGCTGCCCAGTTGAAATTTTTATGAAGACTTCGGTTGTCTGAGGCACGCGGTTGTCGCTTGGCTGGCCAAAGAAGCATGTTGCAGTAACAAACTTGGCAATTTGAAGCAAGCAAATTTTCATTATGGCATATTTTCTGCTGATTCGTCTTGTTATGCTTGTTGTTGTTGTTGGGTTTTTCGAGTTTTTTGATTTGCAGTTATTTAATGAGCAAAGCGATAAGATCAGCTGATAAATCATTGAACAAACGAGCTGTGCTTGTGCTGGGTGGAGTGTCTGAGCGAATGAATGAACAAATTATTGACTGTGTGAGTGAGTGAGTGAGTGAGTAAATGAATGAGTAAATGAGTGAGCGAGTGTGTAAAAGAGACAAGCTCTTGTGTCATAAGTAGATTATGAAATATAGTACGATTTTTATAATCATAGGCAGTGCTTAATTGGGAGACAGTTTGAAGTGCTTATTAACGGCGGTTAATGAGAGGAGGGGCTTGACGTGAGTGTAAGCGTGTGAGTTTATTTAATGGAGTGAACATGAGTCAGAATCTTTCTTAATGCCACTATAAAATGCATACTTCCAAAACAAGTAGTGCAAAAAATTGTTTCGCTACTATAAACATTAATGGCAACTGCAAAATCCATGCAAATCTCATACGCTTACGCTACCACAATATCACTTCCTAATCACATATCAAACCCGCTAAGGGTCAACTCTTCATGTGACAATGGCATTAGAAGTTTAAGTAGTAGCTGCAAGCGTAGTTGACTAAATCGTAATGGCTGCTTATGGTCTTTTATTAACACTACCACTAAAAACAAATGGCTTTCAAAGTAGTCGAACTACGCACGCATAAACACACATCCATAGACCTATAAAGGATACATAAAAATAGCGTGAATGGTCAAGCGCTGCTGTACATAGCATAATTCGAACCTTGGCACACGTGAACTTTGCACCAAGCTAAGCGGCACAACGACAATAACGGAAACGGTTCTGGTGCGACGAAACGGATGCGTTGCAAATAAACAGATTTGTTATGCTCCATTTTGTTATTTCATTTGTGTGCGTGTTGGTCCTTTTTGCTTTGCTTTGGTTTGCTTTGCCTTGGCCTGACTTCCTTTTTGCCGAATTTGGTCACATAAAAAATTGAAATTTCATTTGGTAAACGAGTTTTTTCTCATTCGTAATTTGGCCAAATCCTTATCCTTCGCCATGTCCACATCCACATCCATGTTCATATACGTCTTGGCTCGTCTTTAGTTGTGGTTGCGCATATTTAGATAAGCAAAACGAAAGGGTTCCGTGCTGCTACAATGCAATGTGAATAACAAACTATAAAAACTTATAGACTTCTATGACTTTTGGTCAACTTTCCACTCACCCGTTTTATCAATGCTTGCTTGTCGTCTGTCTGCCATTTACACTACTTTCTTTGAATATATTCTCCGCTTCTCTATTTTTGTTTTTTTTTGTGGCTTTGGGTATGATAAAAATCTTAATGGAATTTTGTAAATGTGTTTTTTTTTTCTACGACTTGCAATTGGCGATGGCCACGATGACGACGACGCCGACGCCGACGCCGAAGACGACGACGACGACCCAAAAGGTGGAACGCATACACATTAAAAGTGACCACTAAGACGCATAAAGCGATTTGTGTGCGCAGTTAGCTTACCCTCCTAAGCAACTGCTATTGCGTATGAGTATATGTATGGGTCTGGGTCTGGCACGGATGCGTGCGCCTGCCGATAAGCAAGAGCAGCGACAGCCAAAAGAAATCGGAAATTAAAGTTAAATCTTCGCATTTATCTGTATTTGTTTGTTGCTAATGGTGTTTTTCTTGTTGTTGTTGTCTCAGTCTGCATGTAATTGACCTCAAAGTTTAAAATAAGCAAAAGTGAAAGAAGTCGAAATCGAAATAGTACTACATAGCGGCGTTCTTTGCTTAGCTCAGCAGTAGCAACAATCAGAACCACCACCAGAATCGTCCCCCATCAACGCCAGGCAACTATCGACTTTCGTACATTCCCTTTGCCTATTCCCCGTTGGCTCCTGACTCCAGTGTCTGACATTGATGAATTGCCGTTTAAATCAGCGCATCAGTCATGTTTGCTTGCCGCCTGCGTTTGCATACACCCGTCGCGCCCGGCTGCCCACCCGTGGAGCGTCGCAATTCCAAACATTGACTCATCGCGCTTCGCTCATATCCTGTGCACGTTATCCTGCGCACAGCTCAACGCTTTTACTTCTACTTCTTCTTTTGCATACATTCCTTGCGGGTGGCGGGGGGAGGGGGGGAAAGCAAATGCGCTTAATGCCATTAACAGCGATTTGCAGAAGCATTAGGAAAATTGTTTTCCACTTCGTCCTCACGAACCCACTTCTCGCTTCATCCAAAAACAAACCCACGCGTAGTCGTACCCATTGTCATTTTACTTTGGCTTGAAATAATTTTTTCATTCAACTTTAATTTTCAAGTCTCAGACACTTTCAATTGACCCGTGTCATTCATAGTTCATTGCATAGCAAAATAATTCTCCTTCTTTTCACTCGTCCATTTTCCTCTAATGGCGATTTTCCACACTCAAACACAAATTTGCTGAGCACTTGATTTATTACCAAAGCGTTTGTTTGCTGAGTGCGCGAATTCAATTTCAATTGAGGCGACTTGGACTTTTCAGTTATGCCCAAACGACGTATCGTATGTCAATAATTAACGGTGTGGTATAACATATGGAATAACAGAAAATGCAGACACCCAACAACACTCAAGGCAAACGAACAAATGCCTGGGAATGTCTGAGAAATGTCAGCCGAGAAGAGAAACACCGGGACAAGGGGGCGTATTGAATGATACAGAAAAACAATTTCGGAGCGAACCATTTTGGAGTCTTTTTGGTTAACACGCTTAAAACGAACTTAAATCCGTTTGTTTGAAATGTTTTTTCTTTAGAAATATTCAACTTTTTCACACCCAAAGTTGTAGAAACTCAGACAGTTTTCGTAATACCTAGACTTATTTAAGGCCACAATTTTAATAACATTCCGAGTACTCACATTTTCGCTGTTAACTTGGCTATGTTCCTGAATTTTAGGATTTACCACTTAAAAGTTCTAATTCTACAAAGAAAGTAAAAATCTCCGAAAAGGTCTCGTGTATAGCTTGAAATTATTGTGTTTCTAGCAGTTACGATTTCCTAAGTCTAGAAAGTTCTGATTCTCTTATTGGCACAACCAAGTTTCAAGACAAGCTTGATAAGCTGATAGCGCAAAAGAGAATTTCTTGGGACTCCTAAAAAATAATACATTTCGGAGTCCATTTCAAATGAAATGAGAAATGAGTCCACTGCCCCAAACTTCTTAATAGGCACTCCGAAAGCTTTCCCAATCATGCTTATTTTGAATATTGTAAGCATAAACATTATGAGAACCGTTCGGTTTAAAACTCTTTTAATGAACGCACTGAAAACCATACAAATTGAGTCTCTTCATTTTTCGGAGTACACTGATAATCTTTATTAGAATCTGATGAATAGCGCTTAATGCTGGCAACGAGCATAAGAGGCAGCAAATGAGCGTCTGAACGAAGTGATCATAAAATCAATCCACTTGCCAATGATGGTGTTAATGAACAGTGCAACAATAACAACAATAACAACAACAACAACAACAAGAACAAGAAAGGAAACTTGTAACAACTCAAGGCAGTGCAAGGCAAGTCGTCAAAGCAACTCAACTCAAGTCAACTCAAATCAAGTCAAATCAGCCAACCAACCAAAAGACAAAACCAGACAACTTTGACTGCGTCTGCGTTTCGTTTGTCCGTCCGAGCATACGTTCAACAATGGACGGACACATTGAACTTGCGTGGAAGTTGCTATAATTATGGCAGGCGAGCGTTTTACTTGTTTACATGCAAACAGGATTAATGAGAGTGGGGAAAGGTAGAGAGAGAGAGAGCGACAGAGAGAGAGAGAGAGAGGGAGAGAGAGCGAAAGCAAGTGTAAGCAGTAGAGCGAGCGGCAAGCGAAAACATGAACGATGTGGCGTTTTTTGTTGTTGTTTTATTGCATTCATTGCCTATGTATGTGTGTGTAGTATGCGCCAGCAGCTCCGCCTACTCCATGTGCAATAAACACAACGTCAGACCGAAGAATGCAGAAACACGCAAAATGTAGCAAAAAAGCGAAGCTCAAAAATGAAAAAAAAAGAAAAATACAAAAAAGAAGAAGAAGAAGAAGAAAAATAAGAAACAACAAAAAAAGAGGCAAGTGTAGCGAAGCGATGCCGACACCGACACCGATACGGACACCAAAAACAGCCGCGAGACAACCCTCGAAAGCAATGGCAGTGGCAACATTTGGTGTAGGGGAAAACAACAGCAACAATCAAACAAACAAACAAAGAACAACAACAAAAACAACAACAACGCGATAACATGATATGTGCATGCCAAGCATTCACGACGACGACGACGATGTCGCTCCTCATTCGTGGCTGTCGTCAGTCATCAGTGTAGCTCAAATGTTGCACCTCAATGACGATGACGACGACGACGACAAAAACAAGAACAACAACAACAGTAGTAGTAGTAAATACTCCATTAAAAAAGATTTAAATTATTTTTGCCAACTGCAGTCAGCGAGTTGCAATAATGGCGACGCCGACGCCGACGCCGTTAATGGCGACAACGCCACACGTACGCATTGCATGGATGGACAGGCAGCCAGACAGCCAGACAGACAGAGAGACAGCTAGACGATTGGACTGCCTGACAACGAGCGACGACTGACAGAGCGAACCGAACTCATTTGGCTTTGTTTAGACATGTGCAACTGGAAAATTTTTCATAATGGCCGCCACCGCTGACACCGACGCCGCTGAAGGCATAGCCCACCGCATGCTTTTTCATAGCGCTTAATCGTGGCGACAATGCTGCAAAATGTTTATACTATTATAAACATACACACACAGACATTGCAGCACGTTTATGCCACACATGCGGCATTCCTATATTTAACTTAAGCATTACCAATTAGAGCCGTTTTCGGGCCTATGGCGTTGCAACATGAAACTACCCACGCTACAAGGTGCTCTGCGCAGAGAGTGAGTGCTACAAAGTGTATTGCAGTACAACATTGTTTGGAATTTGCTGTTGTTGTTGTTGTTGTTGTTGTTGTTGCAAAGTGTTTGTTGTGGTGCCATGTGTCACTCTGCTGTTGCAACAATCATGTTGACATGTGCTGAGTCAACTCAGCGCTCTGTCTCAACATAACACAACGCAACACAACACAACACAACACAACTCAAGTCGTGGCGACTCATGTTGACTCAAGGCCGCCGCCGCCGCCGCCGCAAGCAGACAAGGCAGCCAATGCAGCCAATGCAATGCCGCTGACTAAGTGAGCGTTTGAGCACGGGCGCAGGGGCATTCGCACGGCCTAGAATGGCAACGTGTGTACAACACTTGAGTTGATTGTTTTTAATTCATTTGCCAAGTTTAGAAACACAAAATATAAAATAAAAGAAGAAGAAGAAACAGCCTAGAGGAGTGCACCACTTTGTGCTTTAATGGGCTCAAAGACAACAGCGTCTCGCAGCGACAAATGCCGTAAATGCAAGGAGTGCGGCCTGAGTTGGAACACACATGAGCGAGCAACTTACTTAGAGGCGTGACAGTAATTAATTATTTTGTTGTATGGTAAATTAATAAACCAAATGGACTTTGCTGTTTGCCACATGACACTTTTGCCCAATGCACTCGCTCATGTCGTACGTAGCTGTGTGTGTGTGTTAATGTTAGAGAGTTGTGCTGCATGCATTATGATAATTGAGGCAAGTGGGCGGTGAAAATGCAGCACGGGCATAAATAAGCAAATAAGTGCGCCTCGCAAAGAAATAGTAATGATGAGCAATAGTAAGTGTCTGTGTGTGTGTGTATATGTGGTATCCTTTAAACAAGTCAAAGCGATTGAAATCGGCGAAAAGACGTTGGATGTATGTGCGCTTGGTGCATTGACCGATCTTTCGATTTTAATTTGTGTGCGGTCATTGTGGAAAATGCAGCACAAACACACACAGGATAGAGATAGCGAGTAAGAGCTTTTCGAATATGTTCATGTGCGCCACAAAGTATGCAATAAATTCCATTTTAATTTACCTGCCATGTAATTTATGCCATTTGACTTGGTCTCAATGTTTGCGAAGGCGTGGCATGCCATGAGCGGTGATGTGAAGAAGTGCGGGCGGCGCATGCAATTCATTTGCTGTTTAACAAGCGTCAATAGAAATTTCAAATAGATAGAAGTTGTTGTGGAAGTAAGTCCTGCAATTCGCAGGACATGTTGAAAATTTATTAACACAAACAATAAGGAAAATGCATGCGCAAACAAATATGCACAAACGACAAGGAGACAGTAAACAGAATCACACACACACGCACACACGCCCGGATGCAGTAAAGACGAGCAAGAGCAAAGCAATCAGCACGCTCGAGGCGCAGCCTTGGTAACGTTAGCAAGGAGCGCCACTCATCTATGTGTATGGGTGTGTATGTACAAAGGCATCGAATGGCATTGCATCGAATTGAAGCCAAAAGCCAAAGCCGCCAACGATGGACATGAAACACACACTGATACATACACATACACAGACACAGACACAGCTACACAAAACTAAATTGCATTTCGACAGCGCCAAGAATATATTGCTGGCCGATGTGTGTGTGTGTCTGTGTGTATGCATTATCAATTGACATGCACAATATTTTGTACATGAGCTGTGCAAATATTGTCAATATACTCGTATATACATATACATGCCAATAAGTATAACCACGCACAACAACAACAACAACTTTGACTTGGCTATGTCACAGTGCAAAGGACTCCTACCAAGCAACCAAGCAGCCTCGGGCCGTGTGGCAGTTGCAGCTACAAGAAAACGGTAAATTTCACGCAACAAATGACAGATACTAAATATACATGCACAGACACCACTACACACAAAGGCGATGCCCAAGTTATTTGCATTGTTGCAAGGACATGTTTTGGCTCTGTGGCCAGTTGTGTGGGCGTATTGGGTGACAACGAAGACGCCAACAAAGACGTTGACGTTGAGGCTGACGCCGGAACTGCCAATAGCAAATTGCATTTACGACGAAGTGCAGCCTGTAGTAAGCCAAAAGGATGTCGAATTCAAAGCAAACGTGGTGGGCGTGGTGGCATGCTCGTCTACAAGCGGACGATGTCAAGACCTCACTAAGCAGCTGCTGAAGTATGGCAACCTCTGAACCGAAGACGAAACATGACAAGACAAGCTGGGCTAAGACACTACAATGAAACAGATTCGTTATTAAACTAATCAACGCCGGGGCAGGGCTTTGGCTGAGGATTTTAACCACATTAGCAAGAAGCACTTCACAGCTGGTCAGAAGCTGAGATGCATTTGTCATGTTTGCCATGGAAGATATGAAAAAAGAAACTTGTACTCTCTCTATTCACACATAATAATTATGATAATAATAATTTAATAATATAAGTTGTCGAAACATGAGTAAATGAGGCAAATGAGGCAAATCTATTTCAGTGCAAAGTGGCGGATGGTTCATCAATGACACGCTCTTAGACCCCAAGATAAATAACTTTCTTCTAACGACAAGTTATCTGATTATTGGAAGGCTAAATGCCAATAAAAAATCAGTTCTTTGAGATATACATATCTCATATAACTTCCTTAATGAAGTACAAGTCTCCATATGGTATGCTTGAAAAGTCGTAGCGTTCGACTTACTTTTTAGGTCTGCAGCAAAGTGTCCTTAAATGTAAATTAAACGCTGCATATGTCGTCCTGTCTGTACGTATTTAATCATCTCTATGTTTAAAAAGAATCATGATTTTTAATAGATCTAGAGTATATTGTCTGTCGTTTAGCGCTGTGCTGAATGGTTCTTGAGCGCTCGTAGCAAATCGAACCCCACTCTTGGGCATTTTTTTAAGATGTGGGAGTATTTAGTTAATGTATGCTGCATTATTATAGCATATAATAAAAATTTGAATTCGAATACATCCAAACCTGCTTTCATAGTGTTCCGTCAAGTGATGTCGATGTCTATTAATTGCGGACAGACCAACAACGCATTTTAAATACTAGGCTGATTGAAACGCTGCCAAATCATCACGGTTCTGGCATGTCGCGAAAAAGGTGGAAAAAGGTTGTAGAATATGCTGGATAATATTGGGAATATGACTAGAATTCAAGCAATCTCCTTATATGCTCGAGACAAATTTTTATAACTGCAAAATATGATGATGATTAAGATTTTAGTCCCTCTTTCCCCATAGCGCTGCATTTGCGGACAGAAAACGTACAAATTTCAAAAAAATAAATAATAATAATGAAAAGAAAAGGAAAACAATACAAAATGAATGTGAACGCAAGAATAAAAGTCAACATTTGCGAGCCGCCGAACTGCAAACGCCCACATCTGCCGGAAGCAGGACATTGACGAATGAACCAACGCGTGCGCAACTCATTTTGCTCATCATCGTCATCATCAGCGTCAGCGTCAGCGTCCTCAACGTATGATACGTTTGCTTATGCTACTCAAAAAAAAAAAAAACCGACGTCGAAAGGGTTCCGCATTGCATACAAAAGAAGCGCGTCACGCAAACGCTTGTTTTTATTTTTAGGCGACAAAAGCAATGCAAAAACGAATCAAAAAAATGAAATAATAAAAAAGGATCAACAAAAAATCAGTGCTCCTCAAAAGAATTTCGAACAAAGCCAAATTGAATTGAATTCGAATCAACGCAAAATGCTGACAGCGACTTCCGCTTGCAACTTCAACTGGCCAAAGCAGCTGTTAGAAAAAGGCGTGGGTATGGGTGTGGGTGTGGGTGTGGGTGTGCTCGTCAGCGGTTGCCTCGCCAAACATTCAGCGATAAAAGTGATGCATGTGCAACATGAGTAATTTGTTGTAAACATTATTAGATAAACAATGCTAAGAATTATTGAATTTATAGTCTAAGAAGTCTTAAGTCTGCTTTGGCGATAAACATCGAAAAAAAACGAAAAAAATTGAGGAAAAAATGAGTAGAAGAAAATAAATTGAACTGAATTGAATTGAAGTAATTTGAGTTGGAGAACTGATTGGAAATCATAGAGTAAATATTTGACAAAATAAAATATTAAAAAAAAACTTGAAATGGAGCTGGTGAAAACCACAACAAACTAAATAAATAAATAGAAAATAAATATCGTACAATAGTTCAATGGCAGCCTAGAAGCGCCAGTTTGAACGCATTTCTGCTTTATTCTCCGTTTTTTTTTTTTTTTGTTTTTGTTTGGTAGGGCTTGAGTTCCCGATTAGATTGCAATGCATTCGTGACAATTGTTAACTCACGACATTACACACTCTACTAGACGCATCACACAATGCGCCGAAATACACATTTGCCCCCGCCCCCCAATACGCACATTTTGGACAGTTTGTTTACCCACTGACGCCACTCTGGCGGCGACTTGCTTCAAGATTTATGAGGGCGTTTTGTTTGCCCACTCAACACTGCCACAGTATGTGCTACACTCAACTCTGCACTAACAACATTCCAATGCGAGTGCTGCATTGAATATTCGTGCCACAGGAAATTTAGGACATTTTGAGTGGCAGCTGATAACAATGCTTGTTGGCAGTCGGCGTTGCATTTTTTTCGGGCGCCGTTGATAACAGTTTGTTGAAGTGGCGGCCAGCACTCACTCACTCCAAAGTGTGGCGATCGCGACCAACACAACACAGCCATAGACACAGCCACTATCGACAGGTTACCCTAGTGGCTGTCGTTTGTCGAGTGATTGATTGGTTGTGGCTGTCAAAAGAAAATGACAACACAACAATGATAATTAAAACGGTTTCTTTTTTATAAATTAGAATTTCATGCGCTTCAATAATAATAATAAAAAATCTTTTCTTGTCTACTTGTAGCATCCTTACCCTTCCGAGGACCAGAAAAAACAGCTGGCGCAGGACACTGGCTTGACGATACTGCAAGTTAACAATTGGTAAGTTCGAACTGTGAGAAATTAACTAGAATAGTTGGGTCTTTGCAAGACCATAACTATAAGCCGACCAATGTAGAAAGTCAGAGAAAGATTTGAAATAAGGATTGCCAATACACATATTCTCTATTCACAAGCTCTTCCCAGAGAGGTTTTGCAGTCCATTGCAACAAAGAAAGCAACAAAGAAAGTTAACCATGACACACAAACCAGAGCTGGAGAAATTTTCTTACCAAAAGTTTCTAACCAAAAACAGATTCATTTTATAATGAACAATTTGTTTTCGAGTCCCGATACGGCCCTGCATTTAAATAATATCTAAGCTCTAAGAAGCTCGAAACTAAACGGCTCAAAATGCTTGGACCAAAGTGATAACATGCGTATATTTCTTCCAGCAGAAGTTCGTCAACCCTTCCTACAACAATAGGATTCTCATAGCAATAGGGTCTTTGAACGCCGGAAGGGAACCTAACTCGAAATTACCGCAAGCTGCATATACCCGGATCCAGTCGGCAGAACAGCTACAACAACTGGCTCTTTCAGGCCAGCAAATAATTCAACAAAAAATGTCGGATTTCCCAAATTATCTGCAACCAAAATTCTATATAACAATAGCAACTACTATACTATATAACCTCAGATGTCGTACAACAGCTCCTACGGTTATAGACTCTTTTCTCAATGAGAGCTCGTTATTTGTCACAATCTGAGGAGCAAATTATATTCGTATGCTTTTCGAAGCCCTGAACTTTCACTGAAATACTGCTTTTTGACACATAACGGTCAATTTCTACCATCAGCAAGCTGTTCTATAAAATATTACTACAACAACAACAACAACAACAACAACAACAATACGAATAACTTTGTAGTTTTCTCAGTCATCTATATATATACATATTAAGTTTAAGCAGACATTCGAGCTGCCACCAAACAAACTAGCTTCAAGTCTACGCGCAATTCAGGGCGACTTGAGTCAAGTTGAGTCCTCTCCGATTACAGCAAACCTCAGCAACGGCAGAGGCATGGGACAGAAAATAATAATTTACTATGGACATGCATTGTAAATAAGTATAAAAAAGTGGTTTTCATGCAAATGATGATGTTGAGGATTATGAGAAATGCGACAAGCGCAAACCCCGCAAACCGGGGCCGCTCGACGATGCTGTGATGACTGTAAGAGGCTGAGTCGCAGTAGAAGCCGAATATGGTTGGTTGGTTGGTTGGTTGGTTGGTTGGACTGCATAGAATGAAGCTTGAAAAGGCTTGGCTGGATTGGCTGATTTGAGTTGACTTGTCTTGGCTTCACTTTGCTTGAGTTGGCTTAGCTTGGCTGGGCTGCGCAGAAGGCGCATTAGGTTACGACGTAACGTTAGGTTACTCTAACAACTTCATCAAATTTGCTAGGTTATGCGACATGCGGCACAATTTGACACTTTGTGCTGTGACAGCAACAGCAGAGTCGGCTGCATCGACACACATGCAACGAAAATGTGGCAAATGT
Organism: Cacoxenus indagator; assembly: GCA_035041755.1. Lineage (NCBI taxonomy): Eukaryota > Metazoa > Arthropoda > Insecta > Diptera > Drosophilidae > Cacoxenus > Cacoxenus indagator. The sequence continues at coordinate 1,510,737 of JAWNKX010000379.1, forward strand.
GGCAACTCCAGTCGCCTCGAGTAGAGTCGAGTTGAGTTAAAAGTATTGCTGAATCTTGCATGCGCTTGGCGATAGCTTTTAAGCGAAATAGCAAAGACTACGACGAACGCTTTGGATAGACTGGGAGACAGACAAGACAGACTGGACAGGCATAATAAAGTGTATGGAAAAGAAGTTTACCAACCAAGCAAACAGCTCAGCGCGCCTGCACGAGGTGGCAAGGTGGCTTGTGTGTGCCGCTTGGTTTGCTTTGGTTTGGTTTGGTTTGGTTTAGCTTGAAGGCAGCTGCAAGTTGAGATGTTGAGAGGTTGAGATGCTGGGATGTTGAGTAGGATAGCACTCAGCTCAATTAAATAGAATTTCGCGCTTACCGAAGCACACTGAAATTAACAAATAGCAGCAGGCCAAACCAGGACAGGACAGGCCAGGCCAGGCCAAGGCAGACCAACTAAAGTAAATTCGCATGGGAAAGCAGGCGGGGTGGCAAAGAAAAAAATTTACGCAAGCGAACGAGCGGCTTAGATCAGCAAACTACAGCAGCTACTTTACGGCACAAATGCAGGCGAGCGTGAAGTGAAGAGAAGTGAAGAAAAACCCCAAAGAAAAGCGGCTTTTCCGAGCGAAACGAAACGAAACGAAACGTAGCCAAAGTCAAAGAATTTCTGAGCAGCTGAGAAAAACAGACATGTTGACACTTTTTTGGGGTAATTTATGGCTGAACACCTTCGCTTTTTGCGCGTGCGGCGCGCTCTGGTCGTTGTATTCGACTTTGGCAATCCATTGGGAATTTTGTGTGGCATACTTTTCGGGGCGTATGCCAGTGCTAAAAGCGTTCACTCTTTTCTTTTATTTTTTCTTGGTGTGTAAACACAAAAACCAATGCTAAAATGTGGAAAAATGGAAAAATGGATGAAAAAGAAATATTTGTGTTTGTAATTCAGCGAGCCAAAAACGCATTTGGCCATTAACGCGCTTCGCCTTTAATGCTTGGCTGGGCAAGTAGCGCTTCGCTTGTAATCGAAAAACTTTTCAAATTGATACGCAGAAAGTTTTAAATATTTGCAATACTTTTTTCCTTTGTTTTCTTATTACTTGCTTGATAACTAAAGTTTCATTATGGCGACCATTGAGTTCTTACTCACTCACTCACTCGCTCACTCACTCACAGGCGCGCTGGCACGCCTTGCCACAAACAAAACACATTTGCCAGCGGCCAAATCGATATGCAGCATTCACTTTAGTTACTTTCTTCTTCTTTTATTTTAATTCATTTTCATTATTTTTTTATTTTTCTGCTCTCTTTCAATCTCTCTCTCTCTCTCTCACTCTTGCACTCTCCTTTGTCATGCACACTGCTGGCAAGCTTTATTATTTTGCCATAACTTGGCTTTCGATACAACTTGATTCTCGCTGCGCTGCTGCCACAAGGGCGCAGATAACGGTGCAGTTTCCTGTGCCCCACCATCAGCACAGCCTTTGCCAGCGCTTAGACAGCCGTACAGACAACCACCAACGAGTAGTCAGTCTGACTGTCAGCCAACAGGCAACTTGCAGTGAGCTGCTGGCAACTAAGTCAGTCGCCGCCGTCGTCAGCATTGAACGAAACGGAACTCAATTCCATTTGTCGTTTGATAAACGATTTCAGGGCGTTGCAACAATTTCCGCCCAGAAATGAACACAGCCACATTTCATTTGCGCAAACAACAACGCTGAGCAGCCAATGCCAAAATCAGCGAAACGAATTGAAACCGCAGCAAAAGTGAAGCAGCAATCAAGCGCTCAAAAAGTAGTGGCAGCTGAAGACGAACAAGAAGAAAAAGAAGAGGAAGAGGAAGAAGAAGTGCATTAACCTCAACAATTTTGTAATTTGCCAAAAAAAAAAAAAAATAAAACAATTTTGAAGTAGCAGTTGAGCAAGTCAAGTAGCAGAAAAATAAAAATTTCTTTTTATTTCATTGTGCACCCTAGGCCAGGGTCCTCGCCAACCTAATGTTGACAATTTTTTTCGCAGCTTTTGGCTACTGATTTTGTCAAGCATTCGCCGCCAAATGCTCAGCGTTGGCAGCGCGGCTTTTTGCTTTCATCATCAAGCGCTGCGTTAACTTTTCGTTGTTGTTGTTATTGTTGTTGTTGTTTGCTTTGCTTTACGGATCAACTGCTTATGTCAACGGCTGCTTATTATTTCTTATTGCATTTATTAGCAGCAATCATAACCAAAGTCGGCATTGATGTGGCCGACGCAGCGCAGCGCAACTTCACTTGACTTGACTTGAGTTGACTTGCCTTGCCCTGACGCCGCGCGCTACGAACCTCTCCGCTCTGCACAAGTTAACAGTCAATTTCGTACAAGTTGGTAGCAGCAGAAGAAAAAAATTGTGAACAGATTTGGTTTAGTTTATGGCTAAGTTCGCACATAAACCAAGTTAAGCCCTGCAAAACGATCGCACCAACGATTGAACGTACCCGCAAAGCCTCAATCAGCCTCAGCCGCAATCGAATCCGGCCTCAAAGTGCAAAACGACGTTGTGACGATTGCGAATGCATTCATAAATAATTTATGAGCTTATTTGTGAAATGTGATGCGCGTTTTTCTTCTCTTTTTTTTTTGTCTTTTCAACTAAGCAGACAATTATAAAAGAAAAACAAACAACACAAAAAAAAGAGCGACTCAATCTCAATCTCAATCCTTCTTTACAGGTTCATCAATGCGAGACGAAGAATTGTGCAGCCAATGATCGATCAGTCAAATCGCGCAGGTAATTATTGACAGCCCCAAATCCTTTGCTCCTTAAAACTATCCTAAAAAGTATCTTATCCACTCTATTAACAACTCTCATTATCTTATTCTCACGCACAGTTTACACGCCACATCCTGGTCCCTCGGGCTACGGTCACGATGCCATGGGCTACATGATGGACAGTCAAGCGCATATGATGCATCGTCCGCCCGGCGATCCTGGCTTCCATCAAGGCTATCCACATTACCCGCCCGCCGAATATTACGGTCAACATTTGTAATGCACGGGCGATGGCCCGGCAATGTCAGCTGCAGCGGGCGTAGCGGAATATGCAACAGCAACGGTGGCAGCAGCGCCGCCGCCCCCAATGATGTTGGTGCCTGAAAAGCACGAGGCGCTGCTATTGGAGGAGGAGGCGCAGCATAGAAACCAAAACCAGTTATAGGCAGAAAGTGAAGGAGTGGAGAGGGCGAGGAGAAGATGAACAAAGCACTAAGACGAACCAGATGAAGAGGAAAATGCAAAACCCGCGCAACACACAAAGGAAAATGATAACAACAACAACAAATAAGAAAACCTTAACTAAGGAAATCATAGAAGAAAATCTTGAAGAAATTTGGATAAACGCTTAACTTAATGGAAATTTGCTACAGTCAAACCTCAAAATACGTAATTAAAACTAAAAAATCACTTGATTTCTCTTTGCTAAAGAATATTATATCACAAGAACAAATCGTTGAAAATTTGTTGCAGGTGAGTAGAAAGATTGCATTTTATAATACTACTATATTTTTAATAAGGCTGCGCTTTTTTCTGGTAAGGTTGGTTTTAAGAGTTAAGAACAACCTTGTAGTTGGTGCAATAATAACAAACCAAAATTCAGCCCCAAGGCCCTAGAACAAAATGATTACAGCATATATATTTCATTCAAGTAGCAGTACGATCAAATCATAAATACAGAATTAAAAAGATTTCTACAGTCACTTTTTTATGCAAAATTTGACAGTTCTTGTCTGTCATTGAGAGAAGTATTTCGAACTTAGAAAAGGGCAACAGTCTTCAAAGACGTTTACCTCTTTATTGTTAAGCTTAATCCTGAGCGCAATGTGACTGAACGTAAGGCCAAAAAGAGACTTATTATTGTCTAGCCATCACTACCTTCAGATCTGACAATGTGTGACTTCTCTCTGTTCCCGAAACTAAAAAGTTACATCAGAGTGTAGCTGTTTCTGTTCATTGAAGCCATCTAGCAATTCGAAGAATTCACTTGAGCGTGACTGATAATTAGGCAGCAAACTTAAAACATAAATAATGCGCCAAACTAAGTACTTTCCTTTTTGAACTACTCGAATATATCAATACAATTAGCTCCCAGTATATTATAAAATAAAACAAAACAAAAAAAAAAAAAAACAACAACAACAACAGAGGATTAACAATATTTCCTTAGCTCCTTAGTTAGGTGTCCAACCTTTGCTATCACGAGTAAATTAAAGCCAATTACTTCTGCAGCAAGCGGGCTGAAATAAGGAAAAACTTTAGCTTCCAGGAGCTTAACAAACTTAGAAGCTAATTGATTATAACTTCTAGCTCTCTTAAAGCTCTCTATAAAAAAATTTTAATTGCATTTTCGGCATAAATACCTAACAAATTATGCATTTTTAATAAATAAAGAAATGAATAGATTACATAAATGCAAATATCTACTTCGACTTTTTCGACTTGTCATTTATGCGGTATACGCTGTACTTCTTTTTACTCGTCACATACGATATCTTTTCTCTATGTGACATTCGTTCTGTCTCAAGCAGTAGTATTATATCAAACGGATCTCTTTAAACGGATTTCTTTAATAACTGGCTTAGTAAGAACCATTATCAGTTTTCACTAGTGATCAGGTTTTGCTAAAGTTCTACTAAAAGAAAATTGCATTAAGAAAACTCTTAAAATGAACTTTACTAAATTAAAATTAATAAATTGAAATAAAATAAAATCAAAATAAGCTAAATAAATTAACAGTTAAATGTAATATATATATATATATTTTTTTATCAAAAAATTACTCACCTTATTTTCTTCTTCTTCTCTTGCTTCATTGCTTTCATTACAGTGTTCACAAAGTGTTCAACAGCGACTTTTCTCGGCGACTTTAAAAAATTGCGAATTTATTTTTTCTAAAAAAAAAATGAAAACAAAAATGTAAAAAAATTAACAACAAAATAAGTAAAATTGTTAAATTGTTATTTACTACTTAGCAATTGTCGCATAAACAAACAAGGCGAGCAAAAACAAATAGAATTGTTAATACTTTCTACACAAAGTCTACTCTTTCCTCCACATTTTTGTAATTGTTTTGCTTATTCTTAGTTTATTATTTATTTTTTGAGAAAATTTTGAGAAAAATTAAATTGGAAAATTAAAGAAATATATGTGCATATATGATCTCCTTGCTTAAGGCGAATTAATAGAGAAAATGGAAAATTGCAAGGGAAATTGCTTGAGAGACAAAGATAAAGTATCAGAAGAACTAAAAGTTGCAATATCAGAATTGAAATAGGACAATGCAGGCAGAGAGTTGGAAGTAGATTTTAGCGAAAGCCTTGCTCTCACTCCCAACCAAAGGGAGTGTGGGTGAGTCGTTTAGAGAACCGAGAGAAAAAACTTTAAAGAAACTATTTGTGTATACTTTAAATAATTTCAAAAAAGGAAAATAAAAGGAATGAAATATTTATATATATAAAAATAAAGATGAAAAATCAAGCAATGATTTTAGTTATAAGACGCAAAATCATACAAAGCAGCACACACACCCAAGCAAACACAGCAAACGACACACACTTAGCAAAATACTTAACGAAAATCGTTGGCAGAAAAATAAATGAAATTGTGAAAAAAGATCTAAGCAGCTATTTAAAGAGGAATTTAGTAAAAATCTAAAAAAAAAAAATTACACAAAAAATGTGCATAGAAATTCTTTGAAATTTTCGTTTCATTTTTGTTGAAGCTCCTGAATTTATTTGAAAGAAATGAAAATTATTTTGTAAATTTTTAGAATTATTTTTATAATTATTTTTCCAATTCTAAAACGTTGTAAAAACTGCAAAAAATTTAATTTATTAATTTTATAATTTTATGTATTAGGATATCGAATTGAAAATTGCACCGCCCCTAAGCCAAAGGGTGCCCCTTTTGGTATTGCCTAACTTAAAAATTAATTTTTATTTAACACAAAAGAAATTTAAAAAAAACAACAAAAACAAAAACGCAGAGAAGTAAAATTTTTTAAATCTGCTTATTTAATTTAGTTTTTAGTTTAGTTTCTATGGCTTACAATAAAATTTTGTTTTTATATTTTACAAAGAATCGCATATAAAGCTAACATTAGCAGTTGTTCAATCGAGTTGGGAGTTTTTCGATGTTTGTTTTCTAATTTTATGCCGTGTTAAATTGAATTGAGTTCGATTCAATTCGATTTGATTGAACAATGAGTATGATTGAAAATGATGATCATGATGATTTTGTGTGTAGTATTATTTCCAGCTAATTTCTAAACTATAAATATTAAAAAGAGAAAGGAACTTATTGCGTAAAATATTTTATTTTTTATTGTATAATTTTTGCAAATATTCGTCGTATATAAAATAAAGCAAATCTATATAAATATATTGTGTAACTGTAACTATTTAATTGTATTAATTTTATGCGTTATGCTTAGTTATCTTAATTAATTATTTTAATTATTATTATTATATTATTATTAAACATAATTGCGAGAAAAGATGATCGAAAAACTTTATGAGTGAATTAAAAGAAAAATACATTAAAAAATATATATTTAAAATTTGTGTTTTCATTTCAATGATTTAACAATTATTGATTTATTTTTTTATGAGTTAAAATTTTTTTTTTATTCATCAAGAATTTTTGGCGCAAAAAACGTGTGGCAGTTTCCTGAAAACTTCGATTTGACAGACTCTGGTGTAACACATTGGCATCGAACACATAACTATAAAAACAGCCTTTAGTGATGATCCTGATGACATCAAAAATTTCCAAATTTCCAAATTTCAGATCAAACGATCAACAGGAAGTAGGCAAAATTTCAATTACAAGATTAGACGCACACAAACAGGATGGTTTAAATGAAAGCCTTTAATAAAAAAAGGTTTTATTTTTTAAAATATTTTACTTTATTTTAATTTTTTTTTAATAATATTTAATTACGCATATGACACTCGTCATACAAACCCATGGCTCAAATACACGTTTTTGTCTGAAAACCTTTTTATGTCTTTTGCAGTAATGAGCTGAAATTTCAAACTTTTAACAGGTCAATAGGTATAAACGATAAAAATTTCAAGATTCTAGAATTAAAGTTTTATATACCTCCCATGACCTATTCATTTTTGATTGACTTGACTTGAAGAATTCGAAGACCTTTAGACTATTGCTTATACAGCCACCATACAATCCGCTTGTGAATTTCATATCGTTTGATCGGAAAGTGGATGTCGTAGAAATTAAGATTTTTCCTAGTCGTTGTCTTTTTTATTTTCGTCTGCTCAGTTGAGACATTAAAATTTAGTAGGATCTCGGATCCCTCGCCACGTTGCTTTTTACTAAAAACATCTACAACTTCACAAATTCTGGAGTCGTTATTAAACCACTATTAGGTAATTTAATCAGGGCATGGTCTTCATGTTATGTGTCAAAAAGATCGTCGTTGGACATTCTGGCTGGGCAGTATAATCTACAGATGACTCGCAATTATTTCTTTGACTTCGCTACTTTACAGCTTATTTCATTAATTAGTACAAATTTATTATATTTTTTTATATTTTGAGTCAGCTTATTATTTGCTCACACAAAATAATGACAATCTTAAAAGTAAAGGCAATTCTTCGTTCAGTCAAATTTGCTATAAGCTCCACACAAGCTACTTCAAGCCCAAGAAAACTCTAATTTCTTTTCATATTACTCTCCCTTCTTATCATTATTTTATTATATGGAAAATTTGATATTTTAAGTACTCACTCTGAAATTAGTTCTATTTAAAATTTCTTTCCACTAGGCTCTTAATTATTTTGAATTTCTTAGGATCTTCAGTCTCTCTTTCAGTCTCTGCTTATTTTACCATATTTGCTGCACAACTGATTTTCAATAAATTTTCGAAAGCTGCAATTCAAGCAAACCAAGTGCGTTTAAACTGAAATCGATAACTAGAACGATATACGTAATTGAATGAGAAGATGGAGAAAAATGTGAATCGAACTAAAACGAGCATAAAGAAGAGAATAACTAGTGACGAGTACCTTTTACATTTACTATTTACCACAACTATTATTTTATTATTGAACAATCGATTAATTAATTGACTGATTTATTAATCGATTGATTGATCGATTGTATGTTTTTTCTAATTATCCATTAGCGACTACAACCACAACAACAACAACAACAACAACACCAACCACAACAACAAGAAAAAAGAAAACTCACAATTTGAGCTTGCTTCATGAGTTTTTGCAGCCTACAAACAAAATGAGAGAAAACTTAAGAAATAAAAACTCTAATTAAAATACATTTAACAATAATAATAAAAATAATATAATAAAAGGAATCTTTAACAATCACGTGAATGTATACGACTTTCTTGTAAAGAAAACCAAACGCCGAAAAAAAATCATTTTCAAATTATTTACAATCGATATTGAAAAAGCACAGGCTTAAGCAAAAGTATTCAAAGGACACTTGCGGCATACAAAAATAAATAAATAAATAAAATTAAACATAAAAAAAATACTATTATTGTATGAATTGAAAACCGATTAGAACCGAATTCTTTAGTGGCTAAGTTAAGTTTAGCATAAATGTACAGAACGCCTTAATACAAAAGAAATGAAGAAAAAATTAGAGAAACAGAAGCTGATAAAAATGTATACGAGAATATTACAAATATAAATTTTAATTGGTATTTGATGACGCAAAGTTTATGTAATAAAAATAATTAGTAAAATAAAAAAAAATTATTATAATACAATTAATTTGTACTTAATGACTATGATTAAAAAATGGAACCAAGTTTATGACTTTAAGTAATTATTTATTAGCTGAGCAAGCAAGAAGCAAATGAGCGAAGGAAATAATCAAGAAGAGAAAGAATATTTCTTTCACATTTGTGGATGATTCAGTTGTTCGAATGTGACTGAATAAGCGAGGAAATGTGAATGAGCAACGCTGACAAAAAAGTACCAGAAATTGGAATTACCGACCATTAGATCTGCAAAGAGTTGCAATTTGCAATGGTATTTTTTGGTGGCATGTAAATCTTAAATATCTAATTAAAAAAAAATGTTTATTATACATTTATAAATATAAGAAATAAATAAGTAAATAAATGAGTAAATGAAAAAAAGCTTTTTATGTTACCCTTTTTTGTATTATATGAAAATATATTCAGCTGGCAACTTTTATTGAAATGTGATTTATGTCGAAACTTTAAAGTATACGCAGCCGTAAATGTTTGTATTAAATTATTTGTAAATATTAAGTTAAATACTACAACAACAAAAAAAGAATATACAAAAAAAAAAGAATATAAATAAATAATTATATATAAAAATATTCTAACAGCAAAGAATTATAGACTAAATGCAATATTTGAGCCGAAAGCGTTGGAGGCGTTGGAGGCGTTGGAGGCGTTTGAGGGCGCTTTGGCCAGAAAATAATAAATAAAAGTAACGGTATAAATTTAATTAATTATTAATTAATTTATGACGAAAAATATTGTAATGTAATTTAGTATTTGTGCGTGTATAAAACAAACTTATAGTATTAACAAATAATAACTAAATAAAAAAAAAATTAATTAAAAAGAACACAAGTAAAAAAGAAAATATTTGAAAATATAATAATTACAAATTTAACACTTAAATAAAATAAACAAAATTTAAATAAATTATCAGCAACTAACTAAATTAAAAATTATTATTAACTAAAAAGAAAATATAAAAAAAATAAAACAAAAAAGCTTCTATGTATGTAAAATATGACGATGGAAGTGCAATCGTGCAGAACAGAAATTTAAAAAACGAAATGATTTTCATGAATTGTAATAAATATGAATTAAAACAACAACAAAAATTAATTATGAAAATGTAGTTTGAAATGTTTTCTAATTAACAGAAGAAACAGAAGAAAAAAATTTATGGTAAACAATTGAAAGCCCGATTCTAGGTAAACGGCAGTCCACTCATGTGAAATGAGATAATTGAAATGAGATACATTACGGAAATATTCCAATAGAGAAAAGAGGCGCGTGCTAACAAGCCAAGCACCTACAGCCAGATGCCATTGATTGATTAGGGGCTCACAAGTGGGCACTGCTACCAAAGCGGAGCATGCTTCAAAGAGCTTCAAAGATGGCGATTTTTTACTTCATCTACCATGCAAAGGTCCACCAGGAACTAGTTTGCGGAATATTCTTATTTTCTTTTTTTTTTCTAGAGTACAAAGGCAATGCCTGTCGATTTCGGCCTCTGCTATGTGGCTCCATTCTATAGTATGTCAGATACTGAACTATTAAAAATTATGATTTAGTTATAATAAGAGTCTACCAAATACTAATTGAAGTGTGCATCCAGAAGCAATAATGAATTGATCGATTTAGGATCAACAACAAATGTATAGGTAAACCAATTTCAACTTCGTCTATCCAGCTTTGTCGTATATAAGTACCTTATCCTACCTAAGACTACATTTTGAATATGTAGTCAGAAACTCTTTGGAAACTATATAAGCAAATAAGAGTGCCTCGTTAGCTTAGGTCAGTGAGTGCCTCGTTAGGCAGGGTCAGTCTTAAGTTAAGTCCACGGTAGGTGGCGGCATCATAGGTGGTAGGCGTATGTTTGGCCTAAGTGGGACGGTGCTTAAATAAATGCATTGCAAAAAGTCAAACAAACTTTCGTTTTTTTCATTCTAAAAATTGTAACTCCTCTCATCTAGAGGAATTCACAGATGTCGGAATTGTTTGGAACATTCAAAAATTTAAAACCCTTGACACTCACAGCTTTATTTACCATCCAACTTGATTAATGAAGTCAACGAGATCATTTGCTTAATACCCAGCAAGGAAATTCATTTAGGAAAACATTTTCGAAAGCGTTTTTAATTGAACTCCTCAACACGAAATAAGCAGCTCAGAGAAACGCGATGCGACGGCACAGCTGGTGTCGCATATGTGCGGGATTAAAGTATCTAAAGTGAAACAGCAACAACAAAATGTAAAAAGGGAGTATGCAACCCCATGTTGCAAGCGACAGTGGCAAGTTGTTGTGACTGTAAAAGTTTTTCGAAATTTTCAAAAAAAGTTATTCATATGCAAAGTAATAACAACAACAGCAACAGCAACACCAACGACAACAAAAGCCAACACCAGACTTAACATTGTAATAACAAGCAACAACAATAACACTAACAACAACAACAACAACACCAACAACAGCAACGAACACAATTACGCGCTTCAAAATGCGCAATGAAAATAAATTTGAAGTTCAAAACTGTGTGGGGTTGTGGCTATGCCGCCTGAGGGGGAAAGAGTGTGGGCAGACGCATGAGTTGAGGTGTGCGGAGGCAAGTTTGTGCGACAAGTTCGAGTACGAGCGGTGGTTGAAACGTTGTTCGGTAGAAGTGTAAAAATTTTATTGTTTTTTTTTTCTTTGTTCAGCCTTCACCGTGTGCTACTCACTCGCTCATTGGCACCCGCACGTCTCACCTAGTGGGCATTTCGATATGAAGCTTTTGACAAATAAAAATTTGCATAAATTGACAGCAAAAATATAACAAAATGACCGCAAATGGCTACTAAAAACTGTAAACAGATCGTAAAAGTAATTATGAGGGGTGAGTGCGTCACATTGACCGGGCGAGAATTTACCGAATGTGAGGGACGGTCTGTGTTGGACAAGCATTTGGAGCCATGCGAAGGAAGCTCAAGGGTGCTTCGAAATGTGTCAAGGATGTGCATATTTTTTTTTAGAGATTTTGATTAAGTGATTTTAAAGAGATGCGTAAGAACTCGGTTTCCATTATAAGAAAAAGAAATTGGAGTGTCCGATCTGTATTAGTTAGAGTATCATTCGACAGTCGAAACTAACTTCTCTGCTTCGCTAATGCAGTTCTCTGTTGCAATTTATAGGTGCTGAATCTATCCAATGAGTTGACTGCAAAATTACAAAGTCAGTCACAGAGGCATGATTTAACAAAGTGGCGCCTTGACTCTGGTTATAAGAAGATAAGAATTCACCTTCGAAGACTACTTGTTGTCTCAGCAGTAAAGTGTTAAAACAAGTATGCCATGCTAAGGAATAAAACAATTTCTAAAGGCTTTATCATATATGTATAATAAATACTCTGCGAGATTTTTCTCTAAATAAAGCGTAATTTTTTTCGATAGCACTTATTCCTTAAAATTGTAAAAAAAAAAAAATCATTCCAAGAGCTGTACTAATTTTTTAGTAAAGGGGAAACACTAAGCAATTTATTAAATATCAATATGTGTTCAATAAAGAAAGTGTAACAGTGGTGCTATTATTTCGCATTAATGGTTCACGCGCGTTGTGGCATGTAAAATCCCAAACAGAGCATCAAAAAAGAACGTCAGTATGTTCGTTTGAAGTGAATCTAAGTAAGCAAACAAAGTTAGTTGCCCTCGATAGCAATTGTTGTTGGCCTCACACACCGATTTTTTGATTTTAAATCATTTTAAACTTTTTATAGTGTTTTATTTTCTATATGTTTTAATCTTATTACAAAAATAACAATATTACCGAAATTTGTTCATTTCTAATTATCTTTAATTAAATATCAATCTCTACCCAATGAATTCTTAAATAGCTGCTCTTTGTCCTGCTGCCCCACAACACCTTCACTGTTTGTTTGCAACTAGAACTTCTCCCTATAGTCTCATTCAATGACCCTCCTACATCAGTGAAAGTATACTAGTCCAGCACCATAGTTACCTGACGACCACCATCAACTAATACCACCACTAATAGCAAACCTAATTTTCACACTTGGCAAATGATTAAAAACTCATTTGTACATTTGTACATTTCCCTTCATTTCTCCCTCTACTTCTACTTGGCCTACTACTTTTACTACTGCGTCTTCTTCTTCTTCGTCTTCGTCTTCATTTCGTTTCATTTAGTTCACTAATTAATCCTAATTGGCACCGCAAGCGACTTACACAGAAACGTACACTACGTACTGCCACAAACGAAACCGAAATATGCTTTGCCACTTGAGTGGCATGTGAGTTTTCGTGCCTCGCAGCAGCTGCTCTATGCGCGAAGGTGTTGAAAATTGCGCTGTGGCATAAACAAAACGAAGCGAAAGCAGTTCGAACACGCTAACAGAAGCGAGTACCTTGCTTGCAAGAATCTAGAATGAAGCACCCAAATTCAAAATACAAATGAACATGAAAACTGAAGGCTTTCCGTTCCGCTCGCCATTGGTCAGTCAGTGTAGTCAGAGTATTGAGTCGCTGAGCCGATGAGCCGGTGAGCCGGTCAGTTGCTGTGTCCGAGTCTGAGTTGATTCGTTGCGGCCGCACAGTTCGCCAGCTGTTGATGTGTACTGTCAGCTGCTTGCATACGAATACTCGACTCGTAAGAAGCGCATCGAACCCACATACACGAAAGCCTCGAAATTGTTTCAAATTTCACTCAGCTGAAACTCAATTACATCATTAGGCGACGATGGCTACGACTCGGGCTGTGTGCGGCTCATTAAATCAACTTTAGACAAAAGGCCTGACATGTTATGCGATACGCGGCACAGAATATGCGCACCAAGCCTTGCGGCAAGTTCGCATCTCAAATGCGTCTCATTAATGCAATTTACAATTTTTTACTTGTCTTTTTTTTCTCTTTCTTTTTTGGGCATAAACGCAACGCGAACTCATTCACAGACACAATGCCAACCGAGCGTAGGGCGAAATTCATACTTGCACTCGCTTTGTCTACAGCTCAGTCTGCGTCTGAGTTCTAAGTCTCTCAGTCTGTGGCTGATGCTGATTGTGTTTTGCTTTTGCTTCTACTTCTGCTTGTGCTTGTGCTTGTGCTTGTGCTGCTACAAGTTTCCAGTTTGCAATTGAAATGTTTTCGGATAATTTGAGTGACTTAAATTTATGTAAATTGTCGCAGCAGACAAAAGTTTCAGCATTTACAAGTAGCGCGGGCGGCTGGCTATCCAGAAGAAGCAGTAGAAAACAGCCCGCACTAGATTCACTTACAAATTTAATTAAGTTCAATTGAAAGCAACACCATTGCCGCTGAAATCGTCGCGAATGAATTTTTGTTTTGACAATTGATGCAATGAATTATTTAGCCACAGCCACAGCAACAGCGAGAGTGAATCCGGCGTAGGCCGCACGAAATGACAGATGCCCGAGTGGTGAGCAGTGCGCAGAGTGCCGAGCAGACCGTCATAGTTCCAATGCCAATTGGACAATGACTAACGGTTGGTTGGTCGTGCTCACTGTGCTCGTAAGCAGATATATTTTAAAATTGGCATGCCGAACTTAAACGGTGTTCAACTGTCGATAGCTCTGAGTCGACAGTTCTGAGTCGATGATGTTGAAGAGGCACATGTTGTTGATGCCACTGCCACCGCTGCTGCTGTTGCTGTTGCTGCTGTTCCTGCTGTTGCTGCTCATACACTTGAATGTTTTATATGCGAAATTTACATAATTGAATTTGTTGCTTTATTGTTGTCGAGTCTGAGGTTGCGACTAAAGCTGAGTTGTGGCTTCTTCATATACTCGTACATTTTGAAACAATTGACAGTTCCGGTGTTGCTTGCTTTTTTCTTTGCCCCCTGCGCGGCCCGGCCATTCAGCCATGGGATTCACGCTTTTGTTGGACCACAGCATGAGGCACTCGATGCGAGACAATGCAGAAATCACCGCAATTTGTCAATGAAAGTGTAACTCTAACTGTTGCTGTAAGTGAAATTGTATCTGCGGCTAGCTGTAAGTGTAGCTGAAGTGTGCGGATATGAAGGGCCGTCGAAAAAAAAATTGATTTGATTTTTTCTCTGCAGAGCGTGCTTGACTCAAATGTTATGCAATTGAGTTATTCGTTATGGAAGCCGTGAAGAAATTGAGTGGCAGTTGAAGTGGAAATGAAGCCGTTGAATTTGACTTGATTTTTAGTGGCACACCGAGCCAAAATGCCTCAAAGTATGCTTTAAAAACTAACAACAAAATTTAATATGGTTCACAAAAGTAGATTGATATATAGAACTGTGGGTATAATGTCATTAGCTGGTATAAATTTAGGCGTATGTAAATGTCAAAGGGTGATACAGAACCACACAGAGAAGGCTCAGGTTCAGCTACAAAAACAGAGACGAATTCAAAGGAATACCCGAATTTTCAGAATAAATCATAGCAAAGAAGTTAACACTGATAAGACTTAGAACCGATGAACGAGTGACTGCAAAGGTACTTCCAGTGGAAGATCTTTAGTGAGATTGAGTAGTAGATTTGGCAATAGAACAACACATAATTCAGAAGGGCAAGTAAGGAAGAATTGGAAAATTTTAAACAAGTGAAAACCCATATTAGGTTTTGATAAAGAGACATAGCTAATTAGAGGCTGGCAAAATAGATTTTATAGAGAGTGACAGACAGAGAAATCTACAGATTTACTTAAAAGGCCATTTAAGAACATGTCAGACCAGAATACGATGCCAGAATTACAAATAGAGTACGATCGATAGCAGAATCTTTAGTCAAAATATGGTGAAAGAGTTTCTGCAAAACTCTAGAAGAAGTGGGCTTAGCAAAAGGTTCAACTTAAAATCAGAAAATAGTTACAATTTCAAATACCGAGGTCAGTTCAATAATCACCTTATATGCACATGTTCCATTCATTGACAGTGGCACAATAAAGGATCTATACTAAGCGTTAGGAAGTCTCTCAATGCAGGTACGGAATAACAAGTAATGTGCAGTCGATGCGAGAGTACAAGTTCAAGATTAAAATAAAACATCATAGTCTGATAGGAAGGCCATATTTACAAGTGTAACCAGAGAATTGTCGAGAGTAGAGTACATGTGCGGCACCAAAGAGAAATTCAGAAACAGCTAACTGTTTCTTAGATGAAGTGTTGAAGATGTTATCTAAACAGAAAATAGTGAAGAGGAGAATCTATAGTCAACATTACAAGTAAATGAAGAAGGTCTCTAGTACTAAAGAAAAAGAACGCACAAGTATAAGGTCCAAAAATGATGCACGGAATACTTATAATGAAGACTCTTCTAGCTTTTTTTTAATTTGATTTTAGGTGTTATAATTTTATTTGTTAGAATTTAGTTAAAACTGGCCAAAAAGTCTGGCCACTTTCCATATAATCGACGAGATGCGACAGCGGCTGAAGAGGCTGCATCCTAACAGAAGGTCTCCCAATAAATAAATAATCTTCGCTGCGGTATAACCGCCACACGTGACTATTCTTTTAAAATCAAATTGCGAAAAGTTTGTACTATTAAAAAGTACAATAAAAAAAATCTCGCATACCACAACCTTGTGCCAGACCATTGTTCTAGCTCTAGTTGAGTTCAACATCCTGTAACAGCATAGCATGAAATACACTTTCAACAAATGAAAGTTATGCGCTACAACAAAATAAAATATAAATAAATATATATCACATTGCATGCCTACTCTGTAA
This sequence comes from Cacoxenus indagator, assembly GCA_035041755.1. Taxonomy (NCBI): domain Eukaryota; kingdom Metazoa; phylum Arthropoda; class Insecta; order Diptera; family Drosophilidae; genus Cacoxenus; species Cacoxenus indagator. The sequence goes on from JAWNKX010000379.1 coordinate 1,527,215, forward strand.
TCTCCTATGCGTAGTCTTCGCTCATCGATTTTAAATGAAGCCCGCAGCCAAATTCAATTCACTTACATCAAACTTGCCACGACTGTTTCTGATTAGGTTGTAGTTATTTCTACAAAAAACCGCATCAAACTAAAATTTCAAATGAAATTGACTTTTACTCGTGTTGAGTGTATTTAGCATGTAATCAAATTTAATGCATTCGACTGCAATCAAAACTTTTAATAACTCAACCCTAACCCTAACTCCAACTGCCTACACAAAACACAAGCTCCATGCTAAAGCCGCTGGGACGGGAGATGAAGGCACGTTGTAAGTTGTTGAAAAACATGGAAAATTCATTAGAGCAGCAAAGACAGCTACTACACCTACTATAATGCAATCGAATGCAGTATACGAGTATCTGATGTCAATAAGCTACGACTTCCACTTCCACTTCGACGTCTCATTGTCATTTTGCATGTTGCAGCAAAAATATAAATTTTTGCTTGATGCTAACTTATTTTAAAATAAAATAGTATTTTGCGCATTGTCAACAAATTTCAAAATGCAAAAATCATAATTTCTTTCGTCTGACGCAAAATTCTTGTATGCGCTCAACGAACTATGTAGCTGAGTATCTCAAATATATGTGGCATGTATCTTTTGTTGTTTTTCTGGCCTTGTAGCTGCATTTACTTACACTATACGTTAAATGTATATAAGTATGTGTGTTTGTTTTTATCCTTGCATTTTATTTTATGTTTCCTTCCGTTCAAGTTGCCAAGGCTGCGCTCACTCCTTCTGCTTCTTCGGCACTTAATGCTTAATTCAGCTGCTTCAGCTTATAGTTGTTCTTAATATTATTGTTGTTGTTGTGCTTTAGTATTGACAATGACATCATCATTATTGTCCTTTCCATATATGCCTGCTATCTCGCTTGCACTTGCTTTCATTACAAGCAGCTTCTTTGTTAGGTTTTAGCTTCCTTCAAGAAGAGAGAATATACTCGCATATATTTTTTGTCATTGTTGTTGTGCTTATTATTGTCCTTGCTTGTTGTTGCTGATGCTGCTACTTTTCATTGTTGCTCGCAGTCAACGTATTATGCTTTTGTTGAAAATGTCACATTCTTGTTAGATTTTTCTATATCTTCAAATAAATGAAGTAGCGTAATATTATTGCACTTAGTGTTGCACATTAAGTAGCTACGTGGCAAATAACTTTGACTGTCACATGACAACAAAAACAAGGAACTCATACACTAAGCGCATTTTCCCCTACTCGTAAGACTACATACGCGTACAATGCAAGCGTGTTAAAAGCTTTTTGTGTGCTCATACAGGGTGCTACATCTAACACAACAGCTGACAAAATAATTCAATACAAAATTCAATTTTATAGCAACACAATTTTAGGCCTTGTTACAATGACTTAACTAGACTATCTCTAGTAGCATATTGCAACATGCTTTCATTTAACCCTTGATCACCCTTTATAGAGCTACATCAACCCCGTCGCATGTGCAGCGGCAGCTCATGGCAACAATGGCGTATTTTCAGTTGACATGACTTTGCACTTTCGCAACGACTGCATTCGGCAATTATATTTTGTCATACGCAACAACTGTTGTTGCAAGCGTGCAAGCATAGCGAGTAATGGTTGCAGCCCCCAACACAAGTAACCAACGACGACCGCCCATTTGTGCTACGCTTAAGTTCGTTGCATTGCATTTAGCTGCTGTCATTTTGACAGCTCTGCAAAAAAGCACGTTTGAACGAACATTTGTATTAATAATAAAATCAACAACAACAACAACAACAACAATAATAATAATAATAAAATGAAGTGCATTGAATGAAGTTGCCAACGCCAAAAGTCGCCAAAGACGACGCGCCTTTTACGGCTACACTTTTGGCCACGAGATTTTTTTATGACTAAACTAAACTAAATTAAAAAAAAATATAAAAAAAAAAAATATGTATATATATGGAAAAACTATAAAAGGCAACAAATGCAATAAAAGGCAGGCCAAAAATGTAACTGAACTCAACAAATCGTAAACTCGACTTTGGCTTTTGTAGGTGTTGCCCGCCTTAATTAGCCTACGTCAAAACGCAGTCTGCGTATGAGTCGGAGATTTTAATATATAATTTTTTTTATTTTAATTTTTTAATTTCTTATATTTCTTTAACTCATCTTCTACTGTAAGGAGACTTGTGGAGACTTGTGGCCGCCAAGCATACGTAAAGCAAAGTTGTTGAAGTGTCTTCCGCAGCGACTCAAGCAACCAAGCAAGCAAACTATTGACAACACCAACTGACGCCGACTGACTACAACAGAATTCAACTGACTGACTGACTGACTAAATTTGCTTTTGTACCTCTAGAATATCTACACACCTCTTACTTTACAACACTCCACTACACTGCACTCTTCAACGCGTAGCACCCTGCCGCTCAACAACTTCCAGACATTCACTGTTTCGGGCTTTGATAATTAATTTTTACAACGACTTTTCATTTCATTTTCTGCGTCAACTACACGCCCCGACATAGCCCTTACCTTAGGCCAAATGAAGTCTTGAAGTCTGCTCTGTATTCGCCTCGACTCGACTCGATGAGACTCGATGAGACTCGATGCGACTCGATACGACTCGACTCGGCTCATTCACATACAAAGAACACATTTTTGCTCAATGAAAAGTGCCAAAAGTAATTAATTTCATGTGAAATGCTGCGCGTAGCGGAATTCATTCTTTATTCCTTTGCTTGTTGTTGTTGTTGCTACAATTATATTATTTTAGTTGTTGTTGTTGTTGTTGTCGTTGTCGCATGTGCTACAATATTACTCAAGCTGAACCAAAAGACAAAATAAACGAAAAAAAAAAGAAATCAAATTCAAAGTGGTTTGCTTGCTTTTAATCCTTAGGACTAAGGGGGGACCCTTACTACAGGCACTACACAAAATACACTTTTTTAAAAATATTTTTTTCTTTTTATTGTTGTTCTTGTCGCTGATTTCTCGCTGATTTTTCGCTGATAATTTGCTTTAATTTTTCTATTAATAAATTTAAAAATGAATTGCGCATGTGAAGCATGGCAGCTCTAGAAAGTGGGGTGGGGTATATGCGCCGCAGTGCAATTAGCCGCCATACCATTTGTGACAAGTGTGCACTCGTATGTACTTACTATGTATGTGTATGTGTGTGTACGTAGGGATTATTTTATATTATTTTGAACCAAATAACACACGCTTGCTGCCATTATTCGTCGACAATGCGCTGACATATAAACGAAAGCGTCGACGTTGGCTATGAGTCTGTTGAGTAGTACGAAGTTGCTGATGGCGACGACAGCCCCAAAATTGGTGGCTTTATGGTTTGGGGCGAGTGTAGCATGTGGTGGCATGGTGGTATGCTGAGATTGTTATTGTAGCTGCATAAGACATTTGGCGACATTTAATTCCATTGGCTTCTCATTACAAACGCATATACCATACATACAGTTTAACAACTCAAGTCGCCTTATTTGCTGCTGCGGTTCAGCTCTGCTGCAGTTGTGGCAATTAATAATCTCATTTTTATGATTTCTTTTTTGCTTAATTTTTTTGTTGTTTTTTTTGTTTTTTGTATAATTTTTTTCTTGTACCATGCCTCATTCGCAATTAATTACGTACAACAGAAGTCAAACTCAGGAATTTTTCGTTGTTAATGCGAAAAGAACAATTTGTAATCATTTCTGCAACAATTTCGCTTGTGGCTTGGCTTGCTTTAAATAGATACATTTCTTGCGGCTGTTAATTTCTCTAGCATGCGATTTTTTTTAATTTCTTTCGGTCTTAGCTTTAATATTTATATAGCACGTTGAGCGTGTAATTGGCAAAAATAAAAAATATAAATAAAAAGAAAAAACAGCCAAATTGTGTGAGTTAATTTTCTTTGTTGCTCGGCATATGGCATAGTGTTGTTGTTGTTGTTGCACTCCCAATTGGCATTCTCACTTATTTAATTTCGATTCACGCACAAGGCGTTCGGCATTCATTTTCCAATTAATTGAAGTGTATGGATGGCACTCTCACTCGCGCTCTGCCCATTCTCGTTACTTTCACTTCAGTTTCAGACACGCAAATGTGGCTCGCGAGACTCTCGCTTTCAAAGCTTTGAGTGTTGATTGGGCTGCGTGTAAGTGTGTGTGTGTGTGTGTGCGTGGAAAATGGAAAAATCGAACTGCAAGCAACAACAACATAATAAAAATTAAACAAATCCAGACCAAAAATGCGAAATGGCTGTACTCATCGACGCGTCCAACACCCACACCCTACACAACGCTACCCTACGCTACGCATGCTTTCCATACCGAGCCTCGCTCACTGATAGACCAAAATGGTTTAATGGCACTTGAAAATCAAATTGGTAAAAGCAATTAAATGACGCCCCAAGGACACATTACAACAACGTCATACGTAGATGCGCAGACATCGACACCGACAGCGACACGGACAACGACACCGACGCAAGCATAGACAATGAGCTACCCACCCATGCGTGTGTAGTTGTGTAGCTTTGTATCTTTATATTTACATACGTGTGTGTGTGTGTGTACATGCCTATAAAAATTCTAATTATATTTTGGCTTAATATCTCGTCTGGCTGCGCGTGTATGCGTGTGGGTGTGTGGCACGCATTTGCAATTGGCAAAAAAAGATTTGCTTAAACGTTAATTTTGTACAGAAAGCAAAGCAAAGCAGCGCACAGCCAAGCAAGGCACAGCGCAGATACTCGTAGTTAGCTTGAAAAAAAAGTCATCAACATAAATTCTTGTATCTGTTCACCACCCTCAGTTTTTCTTTATTGAGTGGTTGGTTGGTTATTTCTTTCTTTCAGCGCCGTCCATGCTGTGCGCTTTGGCCCCTGTTGCGCTTTAGCAATTGTTGTTCTTGTTGCATGTCTTTGTTGTTGTTGTTATTGTTGTTATTGTTGTGTTATTGTTTGCCAACGGCAACGCGCAACTCGTCGCCGCACAATGCGCACATCAATTGCAGCTTTCGCCTGGTTTTGACACTTTTGCGCTACGCGTTGTGCTCCAGAATCGGGTGAACAACACAAATACGAGATCGTCCGTCCGTTGCGGCGCATCCATGAAACGGAGATGATGGCGATGGCGATGGCGATGGCGATGGCAATGATGATTATGATGACTACATTGTGTAATGTGGATGCTGCTGCTGTTACTGCTGCTGATTATGATGGTGTTTATGATGAGTACACTGAAGATGCAACGAGGCATTCAACAGCCAATTCACTCACTCGCTCACTCACTCACTCACTCACTCACTCACTCACTTAGTCATTCATTCAATCATTCTCTCATTTACGCACTGCTTAGTTCGCGTGCTCATTGATTTATTTTAATTTTATTTAGTGAATAATTTTTAGAAGATTTAGAAGAATTGAGTGAAAGCTGAGTCATGCCATAAAGTGAAGTTGAGCTGGTGTGAACACGCTTTTTATTGCGCTTACCACTCGGTGCACAAACTTTGAAAAGCAGTTTTGTTTCCTTGTTTTCTTCTGTATATATTCTATGTATTGTAAAAAGTTACATGCTACAAGCAACTGTGATCAGCTCGTAACTCAAGCAGAGGAATGCCTGCATTTTAATATCTTATAAGACCTTCAAAAGAATTTAGAAGCCTAGATAAAATAGCAGTTATGAGGCAAATCAGGGAGAGTGGAATAAAAAATACAAACTGGGTCGGTTTTAATTACTTCGTATTATGGAGTTCGACTGTATCTCCAAAAACCTTACTACAAACTACATAAGCTTGGTGCTATTGATGGTGCTGAAATAACTTCAGGCAGCTTGGTATAAGGTATTTGAAACAGCTCTCTATTAGACGCCTTCATAGGACTGTACATTCTACGATAAGATCGTATGGTGTAGCCGAAATGAATCCTAGCCTGGCAAGTTTGACAAGAATGAAAGCGACGCTACGAATAAAGGGTGATTATTGCTGATGCCCGAACCTGCACAACGACCACGATTAATCAAGGTTATCATCATCATTGACATAGGGAACTCAAATTTATTCAGTTTATTAGTTAAATGTAGAGTTAGATTCTATTCACTTTTACGATTCTTTGATTGCTTCTCAGTGGATCGGTAACCTGTTACTTGGCGCCTTTTTTCAATCCACAGAAGGCGCCAGGAAGCACGACTGCCTTCTGACACGTCTCTTGCTAATGTTGACACAATAAAAGTCAGTGATCGTACAAGCTCCAGATCGATATTCACCAGATATGGCACCTGTGAGTTTTTCTTATTTCCGAAACTCACTTTTGAGTGGAAAGAGGCCATAAAAAAAAATTCACAGCAGGAGCTGAAGTCGCTAGCTTCTTCAGAGTTTTTCAAAGAGTGGGAAAAGCGTTAGCGTATGTGCATTGCTTCTGATGGGGGACTACTTTGAAGACAATGAAATAAATTTGAATGATTAATAAAGCAATTTGAGTTATATTTACAAATTCCGGGAACTTATTTTACACAATGTATATGCCATATAACAATTGTCCGCGTCAGAACGAAAGTGGCGCCTAAGTCTTCCTTAAATCACTATTTGGCTAAATTGAGTGAATTGATATCACTCAAGAGCTAAAACTCAAGCATCTTATTTCATTTGGTTAGCATGTCTCCATCTTTGAGACTATGGCCTGCACATATGGTGGTCCATGAGTTTATTCCTAAGAAAAAAACTAGGCTTTCGCAGGTAACCTTACCAGTCACTGCTTCAGTTTCATCTTCTGCTTCTTCCACTACACTTTCAAAGTATTAGAAGGCTAGGCTAAAGTGTAAACTTTCTTCATTTTATCTTAGAAGTTTTTCTATCAGTTCTGTCATTATTGTTTTCGTTGAGACTTTGCTTCGCCGTGATTTTCTAAACTCTGATATTTCCACCTCTACATTATTGGCTTAATTGAATTAATGCATAACTTACTTTCTAAACTTGTAATCTAAATTTTTGATTGAATTGTCTATATCATTTTAGGTATTGCATTCTAAATTAAGTCTTAGATTTAGTTTAATATTGCATGTTTATTAGAGGCTGATGATGTTTTTATCTGTAGCCAAATATTTAACACGTAGACATGAAAATCAGACAAGCTAACCGAAGCTTTACAAAGACTTACAATTTGCATAACACACACATTCCACAATTTTTCGCTATCTATAACCAGATCGTGCTTACTATTCCACGAAATGCTAACTGCCTCATTTCATATTTTCATAATTTGGTTTTTGTTCTATCAAAAGGCCCGCCTCAGAGCAATTTGAACCGTTTCCAAAGACGCCGCGTTGTCGTCGTCTTGTTTATTAAAATTAAAATAAGCAGCTTCAACAAAACCATTCAAGCAAACCCAAATACAAAACCGAAACCAAAACCAAAATTCAAACCAACAGAGCAGCCCAGACACTCTACTCTGCCCACACAACTATGAAGACCTGCGCCATTTTTATAAAAATCCATTAAAATCCATTGTCTTAGTGGTCTTATTGGATGCCTTGTTTTCCCAACCATTAAACTAAAAACGAATATATATATATAGATATAGAAAAACAACAACAAACAAGGCAAACAAAAAAACATATTGGAGCATGATGAAGGACAATGAAACGCAAGTAGAGCAGTTGGCAGTTAGAGGCAGCAGCAGAAGGAGTGTGTTGGCGAGGTGGGTTTGAGCATTGAGCAAAAAGGATTTCACTTGTTTATTTTCTATAATTTTTGTGTTTATGCTACCACTGCAATAGCAACAACATCAAATAACCACACTAACAACAACAACAACAACAACAACAACAACAACTAAAACAACATTGGCGGCAATGAGGAAGACGACGGCGAATGGAGTTGCGGAATCGAGTAACAGGACGTCTAAAATAAACTCGCAAATTCGCATTTTTGTTGAAAGCTTGCCGAAAAGAAAAGGAGAAAGGAGCAGGGAATCAAACAAAACAAAAACATCCCGAATAAATGAAAAAAGACAAAGAGGATAACGAAAAAAAAAGAAAGAGAAGGCACTAAAAGAAGCAGCAAAAATAGAAAAGAAATTGTATAAATTGAAGTCCTTTCGGACCATATATCACTTTACTTGACAGAGCAATTCCCTTATCTTTGAGAAATCCTGTCGACTGGAATGGAAAAAGGACGACGCGAACGTAGCGGACGACGACGACAAACAACAACTATGGCCATGACTATGAGCCAAAAGCCTTGCATGTTGATGAGGTGAAGATTGTGCATAGACATAGGGTAGCGCACAAGAAAGCTGCTGCTAAGCCGAACTTTAGCGGGCAATAGCCACGTCAGCGCAACGGGGGCGTGGCAACGCGCTTAAGATGACAGTGCGCGGTTATTTGAATTTCTGATTATGCGCGGCGTTATCTTTTTTTAATTTGCCAAGTGTCGTCGTACTTGGCTTTTTCTCGCTTTTTTTGTGGCACGAAATTGAAAATGAAAACTGTGTGATTTTAATAAAAATAAAAATAAAAATAAATAAATAAAAAAATACGTAGCAAAATAAAACTCACCTTTTGCCTAGAAAATCAAGTCGAAGTGCCCCAAAATCGAAGACAATGTCGACATTTCAATTACGGCACCTTTTCTCTTAGCATTGCCTCTTTTTATATTTTTTTTTTATATTTTTTGCATCCCATTAAAATTATTATGCAAATGGTAATAAGTTCAATTGAATAGGACGCACGACATGAACGCGCCTGAACGAGCTTGTCGAACACGGCAAATCAATTTAACGAGCTTACCAAATACTCGCATTTGATAGTCAACACCTCAGAAGCAGTAAAGCGTTGCGTTCCTTTTTATGCTCACCACACCCATATCATTGCAACAAGAACAACAAATCAAGGTAAATCCTTAACGACCGTAAAGCGTCTTCACTGGGTGTGGTCGCTCGAACGCCCACAAACGCTGTCAAAGTCAAGACAAAGGCTGCCTTGACTTTTATGTCGGCAAAAGACGGCGTTGGCGTTGGCGGTGTCAGTTGATTTACAAAAAAAAAAAAAAAAAAAGTTGGGTAAGGCAAAAAAATAGCAACTTAGGTAAGCAAGGATAACAAAGCTGAAATAAAGGGTTTCTACTTTTACTTCATCTTCTTCTTCTTCTTTTTCTTCTTCTGCTTCTTATTATTATTATTATTATACTTGCTCTTCTTTTCGCCCAGCACAGAATCAGTTTTGTAGCCTACAGCGTTCGTAACTGATAATTAAAAACGCAATTTTTTATATTTATTTTCTACGGATTTCAAACGCAAAATGTCGCCCAAGGGAATATGCCTGACATGGACGGGTACGAGTCAGCGCCGTACTGACAACGGCCCGAATCACTCAACTCTGTGTTTGTGTGTGTGTGCGTGTGTCAGATCCCTAAACGAAAGTAGTGCAAAACGGCACAACTCCTTTGGGTTAGGCAAATCAATGCAACACCGTGCTCACCCCTTTTCTATAGCAACCAATAACGTCTTTATTTTACCTATTTCTTTCTCGGTTCCATATTCTTTTTTCCCTTTTTTTTTTTGGTTTCTCGTTATCCTTGCATAAAAATCTCGCATTTTCACCAGGTCGCTGCCGTGGCGCATGAAATGTTCCTATTGGGAGCACTTTCGCTGGTGTAACTCCGCCTTTTTTAATGCGATACGGGCATGACACTTTTCACGGCGTGTACGCTCTGCGCTTTTCATTGCCCGTAAGATTTTATCAAGTCATTATTTTGTACTTTCGAACAGCGGAAATTGCAAAAGGATGCGATGGATTCAAAATTACTTTGAAGGAGACTAAGAATAATAAAAAACAAAATTATTCGCTGTGGCTGAGCCGAAGTTGTAATACGCTTCACTGACTGAAGGAGTTTGCATTTTAACCAAGTGTTTATATGGAAGCTGTATGATCCAAGAACCCAGAACCACTTTAATGTTCAGAGTTTATATATGTGTACGGGTGCTAACACATTTTCAGTTCTTTACTGGCAATCAGCAAATTTAAAATTAATAAATAAGAAAGGCACACGTAATGTCCTTATATCAATCTATTTATCTATCTATTTATATATAAAATCGTTTGCGCCTAGAATAATATAGCTTCCCTACACAAATGGTTTCAGCATTGTATACGTATAGTATGGCATATTCACTGTAAATATTGTAAAAATAATATCCGAACTTGGATGTTAAATGCACAGGGTCTAATGCTAATGAAGAAGCTAAGAGATAGAGAAAGACAGCGCCTTGGTTAAAGGCCAATGATCTCCAGATCTATTAAAACTACCAAGCTAAAATGTGTGGCTTGGGTTTGGTGCGAGGTCTTCTATATTATACCTTTTAATAAAGGTAAATAAAGAAGCTTATTGATGAATACACACAGCAGGCAGTGAGTTCTCATTCACTTTTAATGGACTGATCTGTATTGTTTCAAATGAAGTTTAAGAAGTTGTGGCCTTTTGGAGGCTTCGTGTTTATGTGCTATTGTCCTTAATCGTTGTGAACTGTAGATCTTTCTCTTGATGACATACTTCCGTACATGCCACGGGGCATCAACAAAGCTCCACAGCAATTGTGACTGAAAGTTTTGTAGATTTTCGACTTTTCATTGGCTACTGTGTGCCAGATCTATATAGCGTATTAAAGAACTTGGACTTGAAATGTAGGCATAAAGAATATGCGATCCAGTAACCTCAAAATCTTGTAACTTCCACAACTTAGTTCTACACTCCCGAGATATAACACTCTTACATCAATGCGTTACAAACGAAAAAAAAGTGTTCCTATAAGAACATGACATAGAAATACGAATCCGTGATCCTAGTGTATTTTGTATCTCAACTATCGGCTCAACTATCACCTATATACGTCAACAAATCAAAGTGATCTCTATACAAGTACTAATTGTTTATATGGAGGCTATACAAACTGAAAATATATAATTGAGTGTGCTTAGCACTCTGGGACGGCAAGCGTAGCACACTTCCACTAGGCTATGGAGTCGACGCACACAGGTGTCTGTTACCTATATTCGGGAAGCGACTCGAACGACTTCGTATGCCTTCGTGAGTGAGCCGATGATTATGTTTGATTGTATGCGAGCATAACTTCATTTATATTATAACCCTACTGATGTTTCAAATCAAACATTTCACAATCTCAAGATTTTAACTCTCTATAAGTCAAAACTCGTGAAAGGTTTCTAGTACAAAATATAAGAGGACTATGCATTTCAGTAATCCTAGGATCTCCCAACTGATTGGTTCCAACAAATTTATGGGGAATTGTAGACAATTTAGCTCTTTGGCTCAAAGAACTGGTAGACTGCCGTGCATACATTCAAACTAGCAAAGCTAGTTAAACTCGTCTTGCTAAGATGATCTAGTATAGATGATATATTTTAAGGGATCACCGATGTCTACTATTTTATGTTACAAGAAGCATGATCAAATTATAATACGCGCAGAATCTGAAGAAATGTAAAAATCAAGCTCAAAAGTGTCAAGTTTAAACGTAACTAGTACCGTGACTGGTGAGAAGGTGGTTTGTCTTAAGTTCTTGTTGTGTTGAGAGTGTTGTGGCCGAGGCGAAGGGAGCACTTTGAAGCGCAAACTGTGCCAACTGCGTGTATTCGCTTTTAATAAGGCAATAATTAATTGCTTAGCGGGCACGTTTTGACATTAGCAGCAACAGCAAACACTGAAGATGAACAACTGAAAACAGCAGAGAACAACAACAACAACAACAACAACGACAAAGATGAATAACTCAAGAAGAACAACGTAAACCCGCTCGACCGTTGCTTATGATGAAGCAAAGATTTATTGTGTCTTTCGGTTTGGCTTTCGCACGATTCACATTGTTTTTGCTTTCGTTTTATTTCGTTAGCATTTCGCGAAAGTGTTTATTAAAATATTACATTTGACATAATTGGAATTTATTATCTCTTGGCAAGCTTGCGTCGCCACATCTCCGCCTCATAAAGTATTACTATTCGGCAACTAATTACGAGCCGCGTGTAATTGTCAGTTGAAATTTGCATTACGAAAAATTCGATGAGGAGCGAAGAAGGTGAGCGGTTGACAAGAAATGGGTCAACATAATGAAGAAGAAGAAAAAGCAATATCATAAAGCCACAGCAATTCCAATTAGAACAATTTGGCAAAGCCAATTCATAACAACAACAAAAACAACAAGAAGCAGCAACAACAACGTCAATATCAACAAACAATTGACATTTGGCCAAAGCATTAACAACAACAGCAAAGGATAACAACAATGATGGCACACAATTGCCAAGGATATTGTCAAAGTTAAATTCGCTGATCGCTTGTCTAAATGCGCATAAAAGTCATCAAATTCACTGAAAACAACATTTTGTATTATTATTGTTATTGTTGTTGTTATTGTTGTTGTTGTTGTAATTTTTAAATGTCTAACAAAGACACACACAAATACACAAACAAACAACAGCAATCCCCTGACGCAGCAACCACTCAGCGCCGTCAAGGCAGCCAACACACAACACACACAATCAAGCAGAGTGGCCTCGTCGTCCTTCCGTGTGCTTTCCTCAGGGAAACGTCAAACAAATGACAACTGATTAGACAAGCATCGGCAGAAGGAGAAGACGGACAGACAGACACACACACACAACTATAAAAAACCTTAACGAAACGAGCATCAAATGGAAAATTGTGAAATTATGCAATTCGCCAACGACGCATCAGGACGAAAATGAAGTAGTCTGAGCGCTGAAATTGAGCCTGCCGTGCACGAGTCACAGCAAAGCACGACGAGCTGGCACAAAGAGATCTTAACAGAGCGATAAGATTAAATCCGCAGTGAGGCACGGCAGGCAGCAAGCAGCAAAGATACAGAGCAAAAAAGAGTAGCAGACGCACACGGCTGGCGGCATTTAGCAGGATTTGCCTGCAATTTGGTGTAGTGCAAAATAATTGAATGAGCTGAAAGCTGTTGATGGAGGGCGCGAGTGAGCGGTGCTAAATTAGGGCAGAATTGAAGGCAGTCAAAAAGGATGCCTTACGCGGAGATTAGCTACTGATGAGCACACAAAGCAGCGCGGCAAATTTCACGTAGCCAAACCAAACCAAACCAAACCAAACAAGTCAAGTCAAGTAAAGCCTTACCAAGGACACAGCATGTTGGCTAAGTTTGTTGTTGCACTTTGACAATTGTTTGTTTGTTTGCTAGGTAAACAACAACGTAAAGCTTATGCTATAAGACAGTGAACATCCTGAAAGGAAGCTTGCATCCTGACAGTCTGTACTGGCTTGCTTGCCTTCATATGCATTGCAACGGGTGACGTGTGCAACGCAGCTGAACGCACAAAAGCGGCACTAAAATTGTAGGAAAAAAATTTATTTAAAAAATAAAAATTAAATACAAGCAACGACTACAAAAGCAGTGAACAAGGAATTCAGCTTTTGTGCATTTCATTTTAGAACAGGAATACAAAACAGCAATAACAACAATAGAAGCAGCAGCAGCAGAAGAACACAAAAGACAAGCAGCGTCAGTTGTTTGTGCATAAAACGCTAAAAATCAGCCACAACAATGGCACATTGTCCTGCACACATACAAACACACAAACACACACGCAGACACACAGAGGAAACATAGTAAGTAAAGCGCTCACTCCTACACATTTAAGCACCCACACTTCCTATGCCTGCAACTCATTTGTTGTGCCTTCTTCAGCTCATCTCAACTCAACTCATCGCATCTCCTCTCTTCTCTTCGCTACTCTGCTCAGCGCTGCTTGTAAAAAGGTCATAGACAAAAGCACACGCGATTGCAGCATGCAGAAGCATGCAATTTGATCCTTTTGAATTCAGCCAAAGGCAGACAATGAAGCCAGCACACAGCAAACGCGCAATGAGGAAAGGGTTGAAGGCACAGCGCAGAGTTGTAGATCCTTAATTATTGGCACGCGTTGCAATTTTGTCGCGTTTTTTGATTAGAAAATTATCTGTGAGCAAAACAATAAAAAACATGCAAAAACAAGACGGCAACTTTGACCTCAAATAGATCCACAGATCCACAGATCCACAGATCCATGCTATATGCGTAATGCGTAATGCTTAGCGTAGCATGGCCTGGCGCTAAAGCCCACCAACGGTGTTTAAAACATCGTCATGGTCGTCATCGTACAAAACTATTAAACAATAAGCATAAGCAGCAGGACAAAGTACCAAGTAAAACAGCTCCCGGTGCGCTCGTTTTGTGGCCAACTCAAAGGCAAAAAGGACACGAATCCAAAGGCACCAAAGGCACAAAGCCAGAGTCAAAGCCAAAGCGAGTCGCAGCTCAAGAAGAGTGCGAATGCGAAGCATGTAAAAAATTACGCAAAACGGATTTAAGTAGCAACAACAACAGCAACAAACAACAACAACAATAGAAAGGCAAAAGGCAAAAGGCAAAACGAGTCCTTATCAAGCTCGTGTATTCAATGCGAAAATAATTTCTTTATCCTTTTTATGTGCCCATTTGGCATGTGCCATAAAGGCGGCGAGTGCGAAGTGTAGATGACGACGACGGTGATGACGATGTTGATGAGGTCGCGGATGCAGGCAGCTGCGGGGTGTGCTCGTATGTATATGCTAGTGTTTGTTGTCTTATGAGACACAGTGTGAGCGAGAGAGGTAGATAAGTGTGAGAGGCAGACCGGTAGGGCGAAACAAAAGTGTAATAACATCCCCCAAATGGGTCATTTGCGTATCCTCAAACAGCATATAAAAATCAGTGAATAAGAAAAACAGGAAGTGTCAAAGGACATCCGCACAATGTTGTTGCTCTTTGTTGTTTTTATTATTATTGTTGTTGTTGTTGCTGTTATTGCTGCTTGTCTTTTGTTCAAGTGTATGTGCGTGCGTGCTGTTGTTGTCTTAGTTTTCTGTCCATTTTGTCGTGAAAATTATGAACTTGTAGGCGTACTAAAATGAGCCTCGTTATAGTTTACCATATACCATTTCCAATTAGTTTATAGTTTAATGAGCAAAGCAACACTGTCGTCTACTAACAACAAACTTCGTTGTGCCTCAATAAAGCACGACCCTCTCTTACTTACTTTTCTGTTCCTTAAAGTTGGTACTCGAGTTTTCTGCTGATACTCAGAAGCCTATGAAGCTCTATATATAAGCAGAGGTCTTCTACTTAATTATCTGTACTAGCCTATGTCTTAGGAGTGAGGTTGGTCTCCAAAGCATGAAAGACAGGACGAGAAGGAGACGGTTGATTATTGTCATATAGAGGGCATTGGTCAGAGGTAGAATACGATGGGGTATGGGAGACAAGACAAGTCTTGTACAAATAAACAGCGACAAGCTAAGACTTGCATCAAAAAATATATCTCAAGAGCTATTCCGGTTGGTCTTAGGTTACTCCATGAATGTTTAACTGATTACGGTGTGCTTAGAGCCGGCCTGGGTAGCTTAGTGTAAGTGCAATAAGTCTGTCGCCCCAGAGGAAACTTTAGGCATGGTCCACGAATTTTGTACAACAACAAAAATGGCCTATGGTTGACCTAGCTGGGATGATAGGCTACTGTTATCAGCTGTCGCAACCCAACCTAACCTAACCTACTGAGGGCTTACATATCATATTATACTATCAGAGCAGCCCTAAAACAAACTCTCGAAACTCTCGAACGATCGCACATCTAAAATCCTATAGATACCAATATTTCCTTTGGAATAAGGTAGGTCAGTTTAAATTAGACTGACTTATTTACAGTTGGAGATCGTGCGAAAAATAATGGGCCACGAAGAACTGAAAACCCTTCTTAAGAATTTAATAAAAGCACTAATCGAAATCGCTGACAGAGTTAGATAAATGACTCGAAATTCTAGCCTTCCTGTGCTATTATTGATTGCTAGTATATGTCGTCACTAGAAAATTGCCATATAGTTGTTTCAAAGCCAATTGCGATTCCTACCTCGGGAGCCCTTTTAGTAGATTACAATTCGATTCCACTAATACGTCTCCCAAAACAGTCAGTGCTTACTGATTCACACTACCGCACTTTTCTACTTAGACTACTCCTTCCTACAAGACTCTCCCCCATTACTAATCCAATTCTCATATAGCACTTCTGACCGTTCCCCTCTACACTAACTCCCATGTCTCTTTAGTCATCGAATTGCTTTTTCTCAGCGCTCCTTCTCATTATCCCACACCAGGCTTTGGCATTTCATCTAATTACCACATGTGTTGCATGATTGCAAACAGAAACGCAGGCATTCAGGCACAGGCACCAGCATGCCACCGCGCGCAGTTACCGCCCCCCTTCTAGAGAGCATTTCTTGCATTTGTAATTAACAACGCAATGAGCCACGAATGCGTGTCACCTCAGTTGCAGCCAGGAAGGCGGGCAGGCAGGCAAGCAAACAGAGTCCAATGATGCTGACTAGGATTTGTTTTGCTTTTGCTTTTGCTAGAGCTGCTGGTATCGCCGTCGCCTTCGTCGCCGCTGACACTGCCACACGAAGATTAATGAACTGAACGCTCGGCAGAAGCCCGGCGGCAAGCGATTTATGGAAATTCATCATTACCGCCAATGGCGACAGCGACGACGGTGATGGCGATGGAGATGGTGATGCTGCTGCTGCCGCTCCAAAGAGGCTAGCAGAAGTAACAGTTCGCATGGCATGGCATGGCGTGGCATGGCGTGTAATGAGCGTCAGACAGAAAGAGAGAAAAAAAGGAGTGTGCGAGTGCAATGAAGAAAGCAAGAAAGCAAGAAAGCAAGAAAGAGTATGGCGCAAGCACAAATAGCAGCGCGTAAATGAAGTCGAAACCGCAGTCGGGTCGTGGTAAAGTCTCTTCAGCACTTGCGTATTTGTCATTGTCAACATTTGTGTAAAACGCCATGCCAAGCAACTCCATCCATACGAGTACAGCATGCGGCGCTCTACACATGCAACCAATGTGGCAGACAAGCAACCACCAACAACACAAACAACAAGAACAACTTTAAACATACTCGTACTCTGCACTCGAAGTGTTCGCTTTCACGCAGGTGATTAACATAAACGCAGAATGTGTCGTGTTTTCCTTGGCACTTTCGCCAGCCTCCTTCCCCAAGCCACAGTAGAGAGGAGAGTCAGTCCTCTAAGCAATGCAACCAACCATTCTGTCATCGGCAACCAACACACCAACTAATTCGATTTTCTAGTGGATTTTGGCATTGTCGTTGCTTCTTCTAATTTCCAATCAGTTGCATAAATCTCGATTTCATTTCGGTTTTTAACAGGATTTTTTCGTGTCCAAGAAAAACAGGAAAGAAAAGGAAAAAAGGAAAACAAGGAAAAATCCCCCAGTTCAAAGTCATAAATCACAGCAAATGCCAAACAAATACCGAAAAACGCCAAAAACGAAATTGGCCACCTTGATAAATTCAAAGGCACGCTCCGCAAACCCCACCACCCTACCCCACACAACTCACTGCATTTGGACACACTTCAAATCAGGCGTGCTAAGACTTCGCCTCCAACGCAGCTCCTCACGTTTACTCATACAAATCAATTGGAAGTAAAACTTTTAACTTTTACCCCACGCCAAGTTGCTCGTTTTCCGGTTTCTGGGATTTATTTCACTACCCGTGTGTGCGTGTGCGTGTGTTTGTGTGTGTGTGTGCGTACACAAAATCTCCATAATATATGCCAGAACATATCCTGCACACAAATTGCACAGCAAGCATCAAGTTGACCAAGCACGCTGGCATGGGTCCTCGCTCCAATTCTACTCTACCAATGCATCGCTTCCCAACTCTCACTCAGCCTCAGCTCCTTGCTTATTATAATTCAAATTTATACAAAACATCAACGAAACGGATACCCACTCAAGCTAAGCCGCAACTAACCCTTTTCACACGCCGTTGACATAGCTTTGCCGCTTTTCGTCAGTTCGCTCAGCTCAGCTGTGCGGCCTACGATCGCGTACAGCCGCCTACATCATCTTCTTCTTCTTCTTGCCAAACTCTCTACACTTTCTTATCGACAATCATATCATTAAATTCATGCAGCGTCGAGTTGAACTTTTTTTTTTCCACCCGGAAGTTTTTGACACACAGGCAGCGAAATCCAAGATTTCGTCCTTTGGTCCTGGCAGCGGCTTCCACGCACAAATCATGCCGCGACGAAAAACAAATTTACGAAATGGAAATTCACAGTGGGCCAGATCTGGGCAGCGGAACGTGTTTCGCTGTGGTCGCCTGTCAAGCGCGACTAGTCTGCAGACTGGACGCATTGCCACGCCCACTCGACAGAACTACCGTTCCGCCTGCCCACCGCTGACATTTACACCCAGCATCAATGCCAAATATCGACTGCCACTGCCATTGCCGCTGCTATTGCTGCTGCTGCTGCTTGAAGGATATTTATTGCTTTTTGAACCCTTTCTCGGAGCATCACAGATTTTTTTTATTGTTTTTTATTTAATTTTTTTTTTTGGGTAAAAAAATTTTAATGCTAAAAGTGAGAAAATGAAAATGAAAATTGTTTGTGCAAAAAAATATTCAAAGTTTCAAGTATCAACTATTTCGAGATTCTGCTCGAGGAGGCAAAAGAAGAGGAAACATTATTTATTAGGTCTGGATGCAAGGATATTTTATTCACGGCGTTAAGTGTGCCATTGGTCTGTATGACAGAAAGTGAAAGAAAAATCTGTCCACAATAAGGCCCCATCTAAATTTCCTTATTAATCGACTATGGTAATATATTGATTATATATTTAGCGCTGAGAGCGCTGTTTTCGTGCACTAAAAAGAAATTCTCAATAAAAGTGGATCTCGAATTTATCGTACCTTACGCAATGGACTACAGTTCACCTAAATGTCAGTCAGACGGCACTACTACAGTTTACTACAGTTGACAGACCTAACAAGCTGCTAAATAGATCGATCCAAATTGCATTAGTGACTAATATGATAAAAAGGATAGAAAAAAAGAATAGTTCTTACTTGATATCAGCGATTTCAGTGATTGCGATTTCCATATCACTGTGACTTTTACCAATTATTTGCGATCGCAGTTTCTGAACTGAAATCACTAAAAACACTGAATTCACAAAAAACACGAAAAACTCTAAAATCACTGAAAGCACTAAAATCACCGAAATCGTCAAAATCGTCAAAATCGCCATAATCGTCAAATTGTTTACCAAAGATCCCTGAATGCATATATTTTATTCTTTTATTTTCATATCTTTTATTTATTTTTTTTCATGAAAAAGGAATAGTTAGGTGAGTCTATTATATCTCAGCGGACATTATGTATATAGTTAGAGACCTTCTATTGGAGTGAAGTCCCTTCAGCCGCCGTCGCATCACGCCAATTGTGAGGGTCGTGGCCAGACTGTTTGCAAGCTCTGTTGATACCGGCTGCAGTTTTGACTGATTTTATTTATTTTTTGTATCAGTTATTTAATCTCCGAACTTATTTTTGACCCAAGGCTCCCCTCTCATTTTACTAAGCAATACATTACGGCTCAGAAATGATAGCATTATCAATTGAACTGTATCGCAAACGCATTACGCAAGCAATGCTCCGTTGTTAATTATCGGAGACAACTAACAACACTTTCAACTAAGAAGAACCAAATTAGTGCTGCGACTCAGCTCATTAGAAGCGACAATTGCGCGAAAGGACTAAAAGAAAGAGCCACGCTGCCAAGCACCGAGTAGTGTGAAAAGTGCCCAAGCGCTTTGAGGTGAGGCTGAAGCGGAGACAAACCAAACCCAAAACCAAAACCGAACCATAGACGATTGAAGCGCAGATTAATGCTGCAATTATGATAAGACGCTAATGGAAATTTCAACTCGCCTGGGTTACTCTTTTATTTTTATATTTCTTTAGTTTTTTATTTTTTTTATTTTTTTTATTGCTGCTGCTCAGTGCAGAATGCACGCTGCAAATACACAGCGCCAACTTTATACGCGTTGTTTGTTGGCCATTATTGGCCGACATCATTAGGCACTTTGGACTTTTTATGTTTATCTAGAACGATTCACAGCTTTAAAGCGGCAGTCACTCAACTCGAGTTGACTGGGCTTGATTAAAACCGCCATTCAATGCGAGTGAAGGTGAGGTGCACTGCTTGAAGTTGAATTGTGGCTTGAGATACTTTTTGCTGCCTTAACTTTTTCGATTGGTTTCGTTTGACGTTAGGCAACATTTGCTCAGCTCATTTGTTTAATTAATTAAATTGCAAAACATTTTTGTCGCCAACAGTTTTTTTCATATTTTTTTTTTTTCGGCTCATCTTTTTTTTTTGGCATATTACAGCTTATGATGTACGATTATGCGCAGCTAATGATGGCGACGGTGATGACGATGTCGTTGATGATGACGATGATTATGACAATGATGACCTCATTGCAAGCCGTTGGATATGCAAAATCGCTTTGACCCAGCAGCAGCTCTGGTAGACGCAGTTGAGAGCAACCTGGTTGGTCTGCAGTCATGTTCGTTAATAATTTTCAGCTGTCCAGATGTTTTTTTTTTGCTTGCTTGCTACTATCTTCTGCTTCTTCTTTTTATTATCATCGCGTAATGACAAAAGTTTCAGATTGTGTTTTTTCTGTTATTTTTTTTTTCTGTGATTTTGTGTCCACTGTAGTTGAGAAGTTGGTCTACAGTCGAAGCGCGTTGCGCAGCGTTGTAATTTTATTCAGTTTGTATCTATGACTATGTGTTTGTGTGTGTGTGTGTGTGTGTGTGTGTATGTGTGTGTGTTTATTTCAGTTGCTTGTCCAGCGCAAAAAGATGACAATCATTTAATTAGAAACTTTCCCATAGGCTCTTAATTGTGGTTGATGACACACGGCTGTGGCCAGTCAAATACAGCTACAAATACAGATACAGCTGCAGATACAAAAAAGTCTGCCTTTAGTTAACGTTGTTAATTAAGTTGTTGGAACAGGTGTGAAAAAAGTTATTGTTGTTTTCCATGTGTAATTAGAGTTTGCACAACTTGACAATGGACACTAGTGTCGTCGACTGTTATTATAGGCGCCACTATGCTTTATGTGTGGTTATGCCCGCTTAAAGTGTACAACGCCATGCAGACTCTAGTATTTGCAGCACCTTCTTTGGCTTAGATGAATTAAAATTCCGATTAGTTTTGCCGATTAATATTGAATCAAACAATTAAATCGACTTAGCCGCCAATGACAGACAGCAATTCTTATAGGCGGCATTCGTACGTGATGAGGTGCATTGTGACGCTGGCGCCGTGGCATGCAACAAACTTGCGCTGAATCGATCGATTCGATTGTTGCTTGATATATGGCAAGCTCTAAAAATGTGGGCATGGCTTTCTCTTGTCTGCCTTTTGTTGTTGTCATTTGCTGTGACACTATCAGCGGCGACAATCGGCTGGCTACGCATGAGCGGCGACTGCAGGCGACGGCGTGGCCAATTTGACGGATGAACGTGATTTAATCAGCTAAACAACACTGCAAGCCTACTGCCATGAGGCAAGCATAAAACTGTATAAGAAAAGAAAATATAAATAAAACTGGAGCCATCAGCTCTGAGCTGTGCGCTGTGAGCCATGCAAATTGTGATCTAGGCGCGTTTTGATGTCCGCATTTTGCTTTGCAATGTTTAATTTTTTTTTTTTTCTTTCTATTTAGCTATGGGCGCGGCTTTAGGCTGATTGGTCTCGTAATAGATGACATTCGATCTGCGCATGCTGATAGATACACTTCAACTGGCGCAACAAGCTGCATTTGTGCGCACTCAACTATGCGCAGAATGTGCGGCATAGTGGCCGCTGAAGTGTGCGTAGCCCCCATGCCCTACAGCAATAATTTTTAACCAACTTCATTCTACTTGAAGCCAAATTCTGCTTCCCAACTACTCTACGCTGTGCACTGATTATGCTTTAGCCGCTTGTCAACATGCAATGACAACACACACAGCCAAAGGCAACAATAACAAGCAGAGGAATAAGGCGCAAAATAAGCAGACATAGTTCAATATGTAGTATGCAACTCGTATCAGTGGCATGCCACAAAACGGGGCAAGCAGCAGCAATGAGACAACCAAATGATCGCGCTGCTGTGTGCGCTTGTTGCGATAACAGCAGCCAACACAAACGCCGGTGCACGGGGTAGTGCAGCAGTTGCAATCGCAGAATTAAAGCAACGAGCCAACCAACGAAATCGCTCGCAGCCAAAATGGACAAGTTTCTGTCTGTTGAATGGCGCTGCAGCGCTTCGCAGCACAGCAGAGCACAGTACAGCCGAGCAGTGCTCAGCGCATCGCGTTTGCTGATCATTAAGCGAACGTTTTGTATAAATTATGCTAATGACGCTTCAATTGATTTGTAATAAAAATCCAAACGTTGAAAAATAAGATAAATATCCGCGAAACACGCACTTTTGCTGATATGCAATACTCGTAGTGCTCCTCCTATGCCTCCTTTCGTTTTGTTGTTGTTGTTGTTGTTGTTGTTGGTTAAAGTAAAGCTTTGCGCGCGACTCCAAGCATGGCTTGCATGCGCAAATCAAGTCAACTCAACGTGCATCGATTTGCTGGGAAAATTCGTTTTTTATTTCTTTCTTTTTTATTATTATTTTTATTTTTTTTTTTTAATCCTTTTTCAAACGCCCACGCACAGCCTTTGTAGTCAAAACAGCGTTAGAAACAGAGGCTAAAATGGTGGCAAGCCGTTGCGCTGTTCTAATTAGAAATATGCCACATATGCTGCATGGCGCTATAAAGCATACTACTACAACAACAACAACAACAACCCCTCCTCCCCACACACTTTCACACACGCACCGAACAACCCAAGATTTCTAGTGAAAAACAAGTTGAAGCTGCACTTTAACCCTTTTTGTTGGCTGCGTTGTTTTGCGTTTGTTTTTGTTTTTGTTGTTGGCGCAGCTGCGCCGCAATTAATCCCACGACGCTGAGGCAGCAACACATGAGTGAATATACTATTTCTGTGTCTATTGTATGTACAAGTGTGTGTGCGAGTTTTCAAAATACAGAAAACACGCCTAATTTCATGTAATTGCGATTTGATTTATTGCAATCTACACAAATTTGACTTTTGGTGCAGCGCGGCAAAGTCGACAAAGTCATTTCGATGGCAAGAGAATGTACAGTGAAAGGTTTGCTTTTGTTGTGGCGCACAATTTTTAGCATTAAGTAGCATTAGAGTACAGCATCTTAAAATACGAGTAAATTATCGAAAAGCAACAGTAACATTTATTGTTAGGATGTGTGTGTGCATATAATCGATAATGAAGACTTATCAAGGCGCAGTCATTAAATGACAACGTTAATTTTCTTACGCGAGACACGCGTTGATAATTTTGACATTTCACTCGCTTGATGCATTGCCAGTTGTGTGGGCGTTCATAGGTGAAGAAGTGTAGCATAAAAGCAGGCGCATTGTTGTACAGTAAACAAGCGTTAAGAAGAACAACGGAAAATTAAAGATGCAAAAAAATGTCGAATTGCAACATTTCCAACTTCAAAAATTCTAATAATAATTCTTGAATCAAAATAAATAAAGATGAAATATAATAAACACTAGTCCCAACACCCAATTCATTTATGAAGACTGTAATCATACTTAAGCAGGTCATCCACCACGTATTTATTCATGGAATTAGCTCGTGTTCCAATGCATATTTGCCATTTCATATACATGAAAAATTTCAAATTTTCTTGAGTCGTTTTATATGGCGTTGTTCTAGAACATTATCTCTATCAAAAATGGCAATACCAATATCCGCGTTTGCTTGAACCATATTTACTTGGCGACCAAACTGTAGAAATTATGTGTGACGAGTCTGTTCGCGGTTTGTGGTCGACCTACTGCGACCGAATCAGACGAACATATTCGTCATGGATGGTCAGCTTGAACAACGCAGTGGAATGTACCAATTTGTCAATGGGCACTAGTCTATCAACTTGCAGTCTTGTTACTTATTGATGGGCTGTTTTTCTAGCTTGAGCAGTGCTTACTTGAACCGTTGCGAGCCTTGCTTCTCATGAGCAATGAAACTCGTGATTGCGTTTTCATTCATTTCAGCTTGATGTGCATATCAAGCGATAGATCAAGCTTCGGTTGGCATGATTGTAGGCGAAAGTAAGACTTTATGAAGACTCTCATAATTATCATTATGATTGTTATACTAAATTGGCTATAAAATCCCTTTAATCCCCTTTTCTCATATTGACTTTTCATTCCTTTCAGTTTCTTTAAGTCATCCATTGTCTGTTGCCACTTCAAGACCGTTCAGTGCAACGCTTTCACACTGTAGCAATAATTGAAATGGCACCACACATGTGGGCGTGGCATGCAACACAATGTCGTGCATATTAGTATATTAAATGTCAGGTGTTGCCAACTGAAAATGAGCTTTAATGAATAAACTTACTAGCATTGAATGCCATACACAAGCGCCAGCTGCGTTCACACCAGTCGCTAACAAATGCCTTGGATATCCATCCATCCATGTGTGCGTAGCAAAAACTTCATACGGCAATAACACAAATTACGCAACATATGGTGCCAATGATGGTTGCGTTGCCCTTTTTTTCAGCTTCCACTGCGACTTCGGCTACAACTTCGACTTCGACTTCTTCATCTGGTGGCAACACAAAACAATTCAATTCAACGCTGGGTGTACTTGGCGGCACATGTGCCAAGGCGTATGAGTGCGAGTGTGTATGTGTGTGTGTGTGTGTGTTTGAATTTGATATAGCAATCCTTTATTTTTTGCGCTAGTATTGCTTTCACTGATTTTACTGTTGACTTTCGTCGTTTCAGACCGTATTGTGTGTTGCGGCTTTTTTGGGCTCGCTAGCCTGCTGCCAGTTCGGCTCCCCTTGGTATTTGTTGGCTGGGTGGTTCGATGGTTTGCGCGGTAGGTTTGAGATACGGTTTTTATTTTTTAATCTCAGGTGACGCCGCTTGGGTGTCGTAAATCAATGTGCATGAATGAACATGGGCACGAGCGAGGGGTTAACCCTTTCTGTGTGTTATAATTGAGTTGTGCTGCGTAGAGAGCGATGAGAAATTGATATGCTGAAAGATTGTGAAAGTAACTTTTACTTCTTCTCTCTTTCTCTAAACATAGCAGTCAAGAAACAAAACGTTGAATTATCGTTTTTAGAGAGACCACAATTGTTAGGATTCATTTCTTTTTTTTTTTTGCTTTGAATGAGTGCTGCTTAAGCAAAAGTCAAGCCGCAGAAACCACCCGTCGCGTTCAACATTTCTCGCCCAATACAATAAGGAATTATAAAATTTCTTAATGGCGAAATAACAATTTTGTTAACAGACAAACGAGCGAACGCGTTGGCGACGCTAATCGGCAAACAAAATTAAATTTCATACAATCATTGAGGGTGAGTTGAGCCGGCCATGGTTGGGCGTTCAGAACGCATTGCATTGCCCCAAAGGGATTTTCGGGTTCTTTGGCTTTTGACAAAAGACAGCAGCAGCAGCAGTGCCTGTGCTAGGCACAGCAGCAGACACCGGAAAGTGTTAAACATGCCAAGGAATTTGTTTATTGGTCTTTGCACAGCGGCGAGCAACAGACTTCACATTGCGGCTGAGCTCAGCAAGGAAAAGCGCGTGGCGTGTCCGGAAGTGCGCCATTGATGCTCAGCTTCCGGCGTTCGGCCAAACGTAAGAGCTAATAAAACTGACACTAAAAACACGCCACTTGAATTATTTTATAATTTTAATTGCCAACTTTAATTAGAACTCTTTGTTTGAATTACTGTCGGCCATTTTGCTTGGTAATCTACTAATAGGCTTGCCTCACTTACCACCGTCCGTTCGCAGCTTGGCCAACGCTAATTTCTAATTAGACGCAAATGCATAAAATGTGTACAAACCGAATGTTCTGTCCACCAATCCACCAACTTCACTCAACTCAACTGAATTGAACCACCGACTGGGGGATCGCTACCTGGCATTGTTGTGGAGTTGGCGTACTTTAGAATTATCATTAAATAAAAGTTAATTGACATTTTGAATGTGGAATTGTGTATATGCGAGTGTGTTTGTGTGTGTGTGTATGTGTGTGTGTGCCGCACAAATAAATGTGACAAAAGTCAATTAAACAAAATGCAAAACCAACCAACCGAAAAATGCACAAAATAAAAAAAGTTAAAATAAAATAAAAAAGAAAGCCACGCCATGCCGTGCCAAGCCAAGGCGAGTGAACGTTGGCAAAATTGTAGCGCAGAACAGCAAATTAAAACCAGAATTGACAATAATTTAACACATTTCAGCGCAAAAATTGCCAACGCTGCAGATACGAATTTGCCTCTCTGCGTGTGTGTGTGTGTGTGTGTGTGTTAGTGTGAGTGTGTGGTAAGTGATGTGTCTGTGTGTGCCCAGTTTCGTTTAAATAGCTTTTTAACGCCAACTGACAAGTTGAAAGTTAAAAATGTCCGCTTATCAAATGCGCGCGAAACTATTTAAAAATTCGCTGCTAATTAGGCAGCAAACAAATGCGTTTAATTCAATATCATTGTACGAGTATGGCACTGCTTGTTGTTGTCACTATAAAATTGTACTAGTACGTGTATTTAAGCACTTTATTCCAATTGCACTTACTCGCATGTCAACGCCGTAGATGAAATGAGACTTCTTAATTGGGTAATGTGACAAGCTGAATTTGATACTCGTAGTCGTATGTATAATAAAATGGATTGTACTGGGGCTGATATGAATGCTAGTGGAGAAGAATAAGAAAGAGATTTCGAAAGAATTGGTCAAGTGAGCGAAGTGAAGAGCGACTATAAAAGTAAGCCGAATACATACTGGAAGGCAATGTCTCGATAGGCTATGGCTGCCGTCTCTAGGCAGGATTCCTAGTCATGGCCATAGTCAATACCTGCAAACTACGATAGGTGGTTCAAGTACTGTGCGCGACAGGCTATTAACCCACCCTAGCAGACAACAACTTATGTAGACACTACAAGTCTTGGATGTGCAACAAAATTTTAGAGGCTTGTTGGCGCCTTAGACTCCCTAGTAGAGTGAACAAGAAAATATTATATAGAGAAGTATTGGGGACCAAATAAATATCTAGACAAATTGACCATGGGCTGGGTGAAAGTATAGATAGATAGACAGGAAGGTATGTTCGTGTATTGGTAGATGAATTGATGGTAGATGGATAGACTAGTGACTACATTGTTAGATATATAAATTTAATGATGAATATATATATATATATATATATATGTATACGTATACATTGATGAGAACGTTGATGAATAAAATGCTGAATATATTGATGAGTAGATTAATAGGTAGGCTGACGAATATGTTGATGTGTAGGTTGATGAATAAATTGATGAATACATTGATTATTTGACGGTAATAAAGAGACCGCTGAATGCAATAATGAATAGCTTAATAGGTAGCAAAATGTAAAGAATATATTGCTTAAAAGCATTTATTGATGAATAGGTTAATAGTTAGCTTAACAAATAGACATACATACTGAAGTATAGATATATGAATAAATTTATGAACATATAACGAATATTTTGTTGCATAAATTGATAGATGGATTGATGAAGAAATATTGGCATGTATTGATGCATGATAGGTAAACAGTTTGATGAACGGATTGATGAATCAGGATGAATACTTTTCAACCGATGTGGAGTTGTGTTATGATTTATAGACCTTGCCAGGGAATTGGGATACTTTAGCAATCTTAAGAAATTAATTTCATCGATCACTCAGATCTCGATGCAATGTGGTGCTCCTAACCTGATAGGTTGCATTAAATTTACGTCGGCGAGCATTATTTTGAGTTACTTGTATCCTTTTCATGTTATAAGGAGCAGTAGTTCCACATATTTGAATGACATATCGTCAAGCTAGAGTCACTATTTGTTTGTAAAGGATGATGAATAGACTGATAAATAAATTAACGGAAGTCCTGATGAATGATTTGATTGAAAAGTGTGTAAATATATTGATATATATATATGATATTTACGTCCAAAAGTCTGTTATAATATTTAAGACGAATAAACACCCGTGTAACTACACCTCCACATCAACGGCTTTAAACATATTTACAAAGATTAGCTAACAAACAAGTAAATGGGTAGACAGTGTGATAGATGTACAGCTACGGAACATTAAAGGCTGCAGAAGAATTGCCATTGATTCGTCACTTCAAATTATGAATACTGAAAATCTACTATAATAATCTATAACGGATGTGCTTTCTTCCATTTATTGCTTACTCAACTGATTTATTATTGAACATTTTTGGTACATTAACTGTGAGCCACTCTATTCAGGCTCTCCAGCGCTGCCAAGCTGCCAATCGAAAGTGCACACAAAAAGCCGCACATCTAAAAGCCTCATTAAAAATACACTGGTTAGCTGTGCGTCATTAACAACAATAACAATACTGACAAACCAAAAACAACACGAACAACAACAATAACAATAACAAGCTCAAATATGAATACCAGCAAAAGAGTATAAAATGACAACTGAAATGTCCGATTATTTTCCATAATTCACAAATAATTCAGTTTATTTCAATTTTTTTTTCCATTGCTTTTGTTAAATATGAACAACAATAAAATGTCGAGTGAACAGGCGTGCGTTATGAGCCACAAGCACACAACACACACACAAACAAACAAACGAACAAGCAAACAAAAATGGAGATGTACTCTACGTGTGTGCGTGAGGGCATTTTCGCATTCATTGCATTTGTCGGACGGATGTTAACTTCCACTTAAATGGCTGCGTTTCCGCATGTCGTTTATTTTATATTTTAATGTGCACAAGCTTTGTTGTTGTTGCTGTTGTTCTTCTTGTTAATTTCTTTGATTCTTCATTTATTGCATTTATTTTTATATACTTATTTTTTTTTGGTTTTCCCAATCGCTTTACATATTATTTAATGATTACTTTGCCGTTTTTTTATACTCTTCACGCTATTTATTACTACTTTATTGTAGTAATGTAGCTCAGTATTATAATTTTTTCTGATAAAGTTTTCAACCTAATG
Source organism: Cacoxenus indagator (assembly GCA_035041755.1). Classification (NCBI taxonomy): domain Eukaryota; kingdom Metazoa; phylum Arthropoda; class Insecta; order Diptera; family Drosophilidae; genus Cacoxenus; species Cacoxenus indagator. Next base: position 1,556,290 of record JAWNKX010000379.1, read on the forward strand.
AAAAACATTCCCCAAAGTCTATAGAATATACAAATTTTCCATCTGCGCTATGAGACGAGCTGCTTCATTTATTTGTCTGCACGGAAACTAGCACCATGCTATATAAGCTTAAAGCCCTTCTCAGAAAAGTCCGATCCCAGGCGAAGATTGTTTAGCTTGAATATAAAATAAGCCTTTTTATACGACGCGAATACGGTTTGGTTTTTTACTTAGGAGTATATGGGATAGGTGTTCCATGTTCACAAAAATTAGGTGTCATACAGTTTGATGTTATAGCTATATATCTATCAGTTATGTTCAAAATTTAATTACAGCACTCGATAGGTAAAGGATCAAAGAACTCGTAACGTTAAGTAAAAATTTTGTCACTCGTCGGTGGTGGAGGGGAAATGCCACCGTTTTGATGTCGTTTTTCGAGAACTTTCAATGGGTTGTTATTTCTTTCTGTTTCGCTGTGAAGACGTATTCACGTAAAACGACCCCTTACCTAATCCCGACACAGCAACACCAACTTTTTTTTGGTTCTCAACTTTTTGTGACGACCATACTCTGTGTCGCTGCCTTGAGGTATCGTGGACCAATGCGTTTACTTTTTTTATATGGGGAACAATTATTACCAGTATTGTTAATTATACCTATGTTACCATATCGATGTGCACAAACTTTATTTGAGAATCAGAAGCATAGATTGAAACGTAGGATTATTATTTATCCCCCATAGAAAAGAATGAACCAAATTCTAATTTATATGATTGTTTTTTTATTAATTTTTATATGATTTATTATTAATATTAATATTATTATTATTATTATTATTATTATTATTATTATAATTATTATTATTATTATTATTATTATTATTATTTTTGAGTAAAGTTGAACAATGGGCCTACCTCATTAAGGGCTATAAACTAAAGTCAGCCATATACGACGAACAGGCTCGTGTGATTCGCTTGTGTTTGATGTTCGTTGTGTAAAGCGCCGTTGTCCAGGTGATATTCGTCTAAAATTTCAAATTCTGTTTATTCTCTTCATTATCGAGCGAATCACAAGTGCATTTGGTTGAAAGCTGTTTCGATGTTTTGGGCTGCTCATATTGTGCAGTACAACTTCGACTCAACCGAAGCTAGCATTCATTTTTTGTTCACTATATGTTGTATATTTTATTTAAATAATTTTTAATACAGACACAAATCAGTCGTCAGCATTTTTCGGAACAAATTTCATTTTAATTTTGCTCTGCTATTTTTGTTTTTTTTTTTTTTTGATTTTCCTCTGTGCTCAATTTGAAATGAAATTTTCATAAAGCGCAGCGCACAACGCGGCTGTCCAATTGGCTGTCGAGTGGTGTACTCACTCGTATGCCGGCTGCGCCAACCAATCCCCTACAACACACGTCTGTCATTTTGGCAATTGCATCTGCAGCAGGAATTCATTTTCATTTTGCGCGCGTTGTGTTTTTCATTGTTTATGCATTTCAATTTTTGGTTGTTTTTCGCCTGCGTTGCACAAATGTCGCTCGGCTCAATTAAATATGAAAATTTGTCAATTACTCGTATTTTGTGCAACATGCAACGTTTGTTTAATTTTTAATAAATACACACAATTACGACAAGCAGATACACGCAGTTACACGCAGAGAGCGGCAATGAAATGGTCTGCATTAAAGATGAAAATTCATTTTGTTACATTTGGGAAATATCAAATGCGAATGGAAAAATAGTGCAGCACGGCTGGGAAAGCCACTGGCTGGCAAGGAAAACCCTTTTGAGAAGTTCTTAGAATGTTATTCTAACAATTTCCATTTGTCCACCAAGCATCATTAATCATTCGCACGTCACTGACTGCGGGGAGTGAAACGATGCGATAAACGGGGTGATTGGCAAAAGGGTGGCAACGTCTATTAAAGTAAGCACAGATGCAATATTACAGCAAAGCATTAAAGGTTTAAGACAGCATGGCATCAAACAGAGTAAACAAGTATTAGAAAAAGTATTAAATAGTAGGGCAGCAAGGAAGGAAGTGAGCAAGGAAGTGCCGCAGCCAGCTGAGTTGAGTGTCTCTCGTTCGAACTTTGCTGCTACAAGAATATTGCCACGCTCAATGTTTTCTTTTTATACAATTTTTTTAACGCTTATTGTTTTGTATTGTGGTTGAAAAATCCTATTAGAATCGCTCATGCGTGCGCTGCAAATTAGTTCACCTTGACGCTTCACTGGCTACAATGAATGACGGCATTGCGACGCGAAGTTTATAGATACAAGCAAACAAGCTTAAGCTCAAACACAAATACATACACACACAACTAATACTAAAACAAAACATATCCTTTAACGCCTGCTAACTACAAAAGGCTAACAAAAGGCTAAGGCATCACTCACCGTTTCGACAATGAGTTGAGCTCGTGTACAAGAAAAAGCGTCAAAAGACAAAAGACCAAAAGGCGGCAAGCGGAAAAGCATCAATCGAGCAATTCGGGTGAACTCAGAAAACTTTCTTTGAGATACTTCAGTGCGATAAGCGAGCAACAGCCAAATGAGGGACTCAACTCAGTCAGTCAAGTCACACTAAATGCCATTGACGCTTGTTAACACGACGCCGAGCATAGCGTTTGTGTCCTTTCTGGCTGGCCCTTATGAGCAGCAGCAAATTTATTTGCCCAGCGAATTTATTTATGAGTTTGTCAAGCGACACAAACCAATGCGCAGAGACAATGGCAGCCAGCGTACCCAATGAATGCGTTGCGCGTTAGCGACCGACGGGCAAGGCTAAGGCAAAGCTAAAGGCAAGGCTAAGGCTGGAGGTCCAAAATTGGCATAGGGAAAATCGCTCAAGTGCAAACGGAAGCCGAAGTTGTAGAAACGCCACCAAACGAGACGAATTCGAAAAGTTGATCCGGCAATGCTCGACGGCAATGCTTTGGCCGGAAATCGGCGATTAAACATCTATTAAAGCATGTTCAAATACAACAACAACAACAACAATAACAACAACCGAAACAGAAACAGAACCAACAGCAGCAGCAGCAGCAAGAAAGGGTTCAACGCGGGACATTGGGCTATGGTAGTTTTCAAATGTCAGTGCTTTTGTTGTTGTTGTTGTTGTTAGTCTTGTTGTTGCTGTCGCAGTCTTTGTTGCTACTGATCCTGTGTAATTACAAAATTAATTGGCTTTTCTCAGCGCGCCGTTGCTCGTCGCTGTTCGTACTACTCCCAGCCTTATTGTATTTTCTGTTTTGCCTGGCATGCTTCATCGACACTATAATCGAAAATTCACATTGCAAACGATCGTTGCATATAGTTGCAAGCTGAAGACGCAAACAAGCAGCACAACAACAACAACAACAACAACAAGAACACCTCTGCCAATAATTGTAGCATCTGAAGTGGAATCGAAGTTAAAATGCTACCATACCAGCGCCATCGCCATAGCCATCAGCATCGCGCCATCTCACCATCACTGCCGCTGGCATTTCCTTAGCTTAATTACAACTGGCAACATTTTCATTTGCGTGGCTAAAAATGGCGTTTGTAGAATAGCAATTTGAGCAATTTGAGAAGAACTGTGTGAAATTACAGAAGAGGCAGTCAGTTCAGAAGCTTGCGAAGAAAAGCAGCTAAGGGTGCTTACAACTCAAATATGTGTTACATACAAAGTAAAGAACTCGGAAGAGAGTATGGAAGGAAAGCGTACAAATATTTCCTAGGCATATACTGTAGACAATATAGAATGAAAAATGCAGAGAGAAAACATTTTTTAAGAAATTTTTCATTTCAAAAGTCGCGCCTGAGATACCAGTGAAACCAACATTGGGCTTTGCTGCACGGCACATGGATTTCTCAACTATCAATGAGGTATAACTATCGTACATCAGAAGTTATCAAGTTTGTAGGAACAGAAGCAATTACAATATTTGCAGTCAACGATAAATGTATGAATAGGTTATATTTCATAGGCTTGCCCCGCTTGGTTTTCAAACGCATTACAACACCTAGGATAGCAAGGCTGATAAGGAGGGAGATAATCAGCACATATGGTGGAATTCCCTTTGATCCTGAAATTAAAAGGTGATACGGTTTTTTACAATAGCCAAAAGCTTATGTCCGGTATAACGAGCCATAGAAACTTCACGTTAAATGGCAACACACATATGATCTAGCGAGAGAGAGCATAATCGCTCCAATTCTTACAAGAAAAGAAGGCATTTCCTTGCCTCATGGGTTGAAACCTTTTAAGATTTACGCCCAAATAAGTTAACTGTAGCTGAGCTCTCGTCATAAACCACTCTTTGATGTAAGCTGTGAGATGCTCCATCTACTATGTACATAACCTGAGCTGTCTAGAGAGGTGTTTGGGCTGCTCACCATAAAGCATTGTAGCAAGTTATCTGGTATAAACAGTGCATCAACTCGAGTCTAGCGAAATTTGTGGATGCAATAAATATAACGATTATAAGAGAATAAAGAAAAGCATATAAAATAATAACTTTTCTAACTTTGAATGTAGCATACTTCCACACCAAACTAACCTAATTCGTGTCGATCAAAGAATTCAATGAAGAATTTGTGATACTTAAAGGTGAATATGCAGTGATTCGATTTGAGTTTTATTATTTTTCTTTGACAGACTTACGATTTCTAAGTGATGATTTCATGCAAAAAAAATTTGATGGAATTCCCCGACTTTGGCGAAACCTTTTTATTTTAATTGTTATTCTACTATTCGGGATGGAGACGAGACGAGAGATCATTAAAATTGGTCTAGAAGTTCTTGAGTTATAAGATATATAGAAGATGAAGGCATACATTATATTAAATCAATCACAATTTCTTGATATGCGTCAATGACAAACGTTTTTGCTCAAGATAATGATAGCTATATTGATTTTGCTGGCATTTCTCAACACTTGTAGATATGGTTAAGAATAACTATATAAACGGCGCTTAGATATCCTGAAAAAATCGTTAGAACGGATTAAGTGGAAGAAGTGGTGGTGAGCACTCAAATCAACGAGTATTTCAAAAGAGATGACGTTGCATAGTACAACCATTTGAAGCACTCCAAGAGATTACAATTTATTTTGTTCTTGTCATCCGCAGTTAATTTAAAGCGGCCAATTACTGCCACCAACCAAAAAAGCGCAACATGAGGCCATCAACAATATGTGTTTTTATGCTGTTTATAGCAAGCCTTATAAGCATTATGGAAATGCCACACACATGTCTTTGCTCATTATTTGTCTAGCGAATCTAATCTTTTTTCGCATATTTTCATGAAATTCCCGTGAGAATTTTCGCGCTTGCGGTTTTGCATAAGAACGTGAAGGAAAGGCGAAAAACACATAACTGGGAATTCTTATGAATTCATGTAATCCTTTTAATGATGTGCTTCAAATGCCAACGCGAAAAAGAACTCATAAACCACACGAACAAGAAAATTTGCGTGAGTCTTTTGCTGAATTATTCAGGCAATCAAACACGAAAAGGGGTGGGTGTGTGTGCCTTGGCTGCAGCACAATCAGCCATACAAGAGACCAGGCACCCACACACATTGGAATAAAACTCAAAAACCACTTCACACATGGTTCTCTATATTTATTTTCTTGCTTCTTTTAACATATTTCAAATACGTGAAATTTTTTGCATTTTCTTTGGAAAATTCCTTTGCTTTGGCAATTTTAGTCAGCCACAACGCCCAGCGACAGGCTTATTCAAATTTATGCTCATATGGGCGAGATAAGATCTCAAAGTACAAAATATAATGGCATTGCGTATACGTGCTTAAAAAATATATAAATAAATAAAGAATAAAGCACAAAAAAAAATAAATAAGAAAAATTAAATAGAAACCCCAACTCCAAGGGGAAAATTTCATACAAAACAAGCAAAGACAAATTTGCGAGGCGAGACTTTTCGTTGTCGTTGCTGCACGAGTCCTTCGAGTTGGTGTGTCGCCAACTTTTTCGGGCGCTGACAACCTTGGAAAATATTTTAATATATTGTATATTTTCTATTTTCTATGGAAAAAGGACACGAAAACTTTTACTCAACCGAAATGCGGCTTTTATGATGTCTCGAAAGTTCCATTGTTTGTTGCAAGCGCAGCGCAACGCAACGCAGCTTACGCAGTGAATTCACCACAAAATCCAATTAGAAGATACAATATGTACTGCTTCTTCCTTACTGTGTCATATGTCTGCGTGTGTCTGTACACGTGGCATGCGTGTGATTATGCAACAATTTAGTTTGAGCTGAAAACTTGGTGGCACTCAACGTGGCTTTCTGGCAAACTTCAAACTAAGAAAATGCAACAGTCAAAAGGCAACAAAAATTATAATAAATAAATAAAAAATCCCTAAAAAATACAAACGTGACAAAAACACATAAGTGCAACGTGCACAGTGTACTACCACCCACATCCTGTGTACCTCCTCATAGGCACACTAGCAATGCGCTAAGGTGGCGCTTACTGCTTACCACTACAGCACTCCCAGCCCCCAAACACAAATGTCTTTAAGGGCCGCTGCGCGTGTAGCATTTTCGTTAAAAGGCAACTCATAAAGTACATGACAGGATGTTAGAAAATGGCAACGCCAGCCATAATAGCGCTGCCAGTGGTTGTTGCAACAAGCAAAAGACGTCCATGGCGACGCTGACGTTGTTGCATACACTCGGACATGGCGTCCAAAATGAGCCACAATGTGGCAACAATGCGTTGGCAACATTTAATATGCAAGTGTATTAGGAACACACACACACACACATACACACACACACACACACATACTCATATTGGTGTATGGGTGCCACATTCGCGCACAATATGCAAATGCCGCACTGCACTGCATGGTCCTCAACGTTTTCGCAGGCAACATGAAATGGGTTTATATCGCTGCTTGGCTAAAATTATTTGACATTTCTTGGACTATGCGCATTTTTACGAGCGCTGCTGTTTCGGCATTTCATTCCAACTCTCCGCCCATCTCACTCGCTCATACTTTATCTCTTTTCCGCTCGCCATTATTCACTGCTTCTCATGTTGCACACACGAGTACGTGCTTGACTTATTGTGAGCGTTGCTTGTTGTGACGTGGGCGTCAGCTTTGACAATCGTCGTTCTTCTTATGCTGCTGTTGGTCATGTTGCATGTTGCCAAGAAGCGGCAGCAAGAACCATCCAAGCAACATAGAAATGATGTCATGTGCTGTCGCCTTCGTTGACAAGAAAACGCCATTTTCTGATTGAATGTCACAAACACGTCAAGCGAAAAAATAAGCAAAACAAGCAAAAATCGAGGAAGAAAAACTTGGGGGAAAAAAGAACAACAGAACAACACTACAAGAAACTGTTTTAGAAGTGACACTAGTCAGAGCAATAGCGAAGTGTGTGCGCATCGAAACTGGTGCAGGCAACTTCTTTCACTGCAGCGCCGCCTACGCCTTTAGAGGGGCCTGCCACAGTCGCTTATCATCATTCGCAAATGGCCAACACGCAAAGTGCACACATTTCGTAGCCACCCGAAATGGTCGACACCAATCATGGCCTTAGTTGATGGTCTCAGTAGGCTGACACTGCACCAAGAACACCGAGAAGTGCCGCCGCCCACGCAAATTCAAATGCAAATGCAAATGCGAATGCGTTTTGCGAATGACGGCGACAATGGCCGACAACAACAACAACAACAAGAACAATAAGAACAGCAACCACAATTGCAATGAGGATAAGAAAGGCGCCATAAACATGGACTGATGTCCAAACGACACGCAACTTGCGAGCGCCATGTGGCAATGGAATTATGAGCCAGGCGTCTAAACCAGATAACCAGTGCACTGCCCATCAAAGAAGTGGTAAGTGGCGCTTGGAAGAAGTCGCTGTGTCACTCTGTTCGGTCAAGATTTTTGGCATGTTGCTGACTTTGAATGAGTTTTGGACAATGACTTTGAAGAAGGGTCACTCATATATCTTATTCAGGATAAAAAAATAAAATAAAAATGACTTTTGATCTGTACTAAACATCAAAAGGCAGCTGTAAAAATTTCATGACATTTTGGCAACTACTTTAAAAATTACCGCGGCTTTAGTGAATAGCTTGGTAAGTGGCCAGATGCGCCACGCTCTGGTCGCTCAAAAGAGTTGCTTATACCGGATACTATCAAAAGAGTCCACAAAATCATTTTGACAATCCGTGACTGACACTCTAAACATATCCAAGGAAATTGTGGGCTTTATTTTGCATGAACATTTGTTTGGAGCTATTTCGGCCAAATAATAAAGACTTTTTGTGTCGATACATAACGATGAACGAAACTTGAATCCACCATTATATGCCAGTGTCCAACGGCAGGGTTGCACACGGCATTTTATTTATCGACTGCCTTGAAAAAGGCAAGACAATCATTATGCAAAAAAGGAAAGTGATCGTTCATCTAGACAATGCAGCGTGTCACGTGTCTTTGACTAGATGGCCAACTTCTATCTGTTCGCAGACCTAATAAAAAGTGCTCGCCGGAAAGATATATAACTCGAATGAGGAGGTGGTCGCTGAAACAAATGCCTATTTTGAGCCCAAAGATTAATCGTTCTTCAAGAATTAAGTATCGAAATGTTAGAGGAGCTCTGGAACGATTGTATCGCTCTTGTTAGACCTGGAACTTACAAGCCGAACCACACAAGCATTTTCATCGTAACCTACTGCATTCAATACATTATAACTCCATTTTGGGTTCTTTCCCCCTTTTGTCAATAGGGCTCTTTTTCCATAGGGCCTCCACAAGACTCTATCATTTTTGAATATTCGACACTTGTGTTCAGGGGAATGCTAAGTAACGTCGCCAAGAGAAGGTTGGAGGATGATGTTGGAATTTTTTTTATCTTCTTCTTTATTTATTGTTATTGAAGCCATCGAATGATAAAGGTTTTATGGAATATCTCCGTAGTAAAGGAGACCTCTTTTAGCGGCAAGTCAAAATTCATTATTTGTGGACTACTTCCTCACATCAACGAAATACTACATGATTTGGCTTGACATCGAACCAGTGTATTTATAAGATTTACATTTGTAGGGTGCATACATATATAAAGAACTAAGGACTATATTTTACACAACCTGCTCAGCAGACAAGTGTGCAACATATGCAGTCTTAGTGCCACTCGCACAACTCAAAATCCTCAGCCGCATGCGAAACCGCTAAAGCTCTTCATGACAACTTTTTCGATTTTCCTTTTAAAGACAAACGACATAAAAACCCCAAAACAACAACAGCAACAACAGCAACAACAAAACACTCGAAGAATTGAACAAGGACCAAAAGTATGCGTGCGGGTGTCTTGTTTATTGCAACTACCTAACGCTGCAGAAACCACTTTGACCTTTTCAACGACACCAGCAGCGACAGCAACAGGGACAGGGACAGAGGCAGAGGTTGCGATAACATCCGCATTCGAAGCTGTTTGTAGCTAAAAACCACAGCAGCGGCAACACTTTTCCATATCTCACACTTCCACCACTCATAACCAGCAGCGCTCAAAAATCCTGCTTAAAGCTTACACAGTGGGGGCGAAAAAGGATTGCGGTTGCCACTGGTGTCTTTCGTAGATCGTTCGTTGGCTGCTGCTTGTTGTGCTGGCATATACACATCAGCGCAATGCACACACACACACACCCATACAAACGCACACTCACAATCAAAGGATAGTAATGGCTGAAGCGCAGCCAAAATGCAATGTCAACTCGGCTCAGCTCAGCGCAGCTCAATGCCGCACATCAAGCCAAATGCCAACGTTGCAAAAGAAGAAGAACGAACGAACGAACGAATGAACGAATGAAATTCAGCACTTGGAAAAGAGGCAAAGCTTAGTTTGTTGTTGCTCCTATTATTTCTATTGTTGTTGTGGCACAGCTGCATTTGATTGCCAAGGATTTTGATAGTTTTTGTCTCACCACAAAAGATGCCAAGCCAACCAAATGAAAGCGTTTTGAATCTGACTTCGAGTTCTAAGTACCAACGACCGACTCAACTCGACTCGACTCAACGCTCGGTCTGAGTAACCCTGGCTTTAAGTGAGTTCGCTTTGAAAACTTCAGATTATTTTTTGACAACTTTTCCCTGCTTTAAAGCGCCAATTTTGTGCTGCGTTTCTTTTGTGATTTATTATGTTGCCAGCAATTATTTTCGATAGTAATTTCGTGTAATAACACGATGTTGCATCTGTGATAGTCCTTTTACTATAATGCGGAAAATAAGGCACAACACAAAAAACAACAACAACAACAACATTATTAGAAAAAATATTTTAAAAAAAAGAAAGATCTACGGCTAGGTCGAATTTGTAATACTCTTTTTCATATCAAAATTGACTCGATATTTGGGAAAACCGATGGTACGAGGTTCAATGAGTTCTTAGAAAATTATAGAAACTATATTTTGGGTGTTCTTTCAGCCTTTTTCCAACATAATAATACATACACTTTTCCATGAATTTTTCCAAATTTTTTAAGCCGTCCGAAAGATAGGATCCCGAAGATGTACAAATAGCGCATGTGGTCTACATGAACTGTTGTCCGTCGGGACATGTTTGAGAATAAAAAAGTCACTGAGGACCAAATCCGCTAAACGCTGTGGGTAATACCAATTTTTATTCCTTGATTTTGGCCATAAAAACTGTGCATGTGTGCATTCTCTTGTTAAAAGAGCATCCTTCCTGGACGTGGAAAAATTAGGCGAGCGTTTCACGTCACAAGCTATTTCTTTCAAATAAGGGTGACAGATAATAGCCTCCAATAAATGTTATTTCTGTTTCCAAGTGGTCGGTGACTATCATCTTTCGGACTAATTTCACCGTCTTCACCTTCTTCTGAAAACCACTCATTTGACTGATCCTTGGTTTCTGAAGTGCAGAGGTGTACTAGGTTTCACTCTCAGTTATGCATTGGCCCAGAAACTCCTCCACACTACACAAGAATTTGTTGCTTTAATAGACAATAAAATAAAACCATGGTTTATATATTATTCAGACTTCAACAGCTGCCTTGTGTTGGACGATACCTGCTAAAAAAAAAAAAAACAATGCACTCTGACCTCGGATTTACCAAGGCTCTTTCTCACCTACTTTCGAAAGGCATCATATATAGATTATATGATCCAATAAACCCAGCGTTTTGACATTTTCGGGGTTTATATGAATGCGCATCAGCCAAATTTCAGTTGAATGTGTAAGTCCACAAACAAGAATCTCTCTCTAATAACAACTTGAATACCAAGCTGTGCCTCGTATGGGAGGAACCCCTCCTAGTGTTCGAATCCAGCTGGTTCCGACCAAGGTAAAACTTCGTACAAAAATTAATCTAACTCCAAAAATTGAGCGAATACTTTTCATACATATCAATGGACAATCGAACAGTTAGACCGATGGATAGACGGCAAATGAAAGGACAGACAGAAGGACAATCGAAAGAACGTACACCAAATTGACGTGACTAAATCACCTCGCATCATTGAGTCGATCAACAATATATATATCTTACGTCGTCTCCATCACGTTGTTACAAACGCCATAGCAAAGTGATAAGACCAAACACAGAATGTGTGAAGTAGAAAAAAAAATTTAAGAAAATAATATCAGCCCAAAAGGTTTAATTTTTTCGATTAAAATGGCGAATTTGTTGCAAAGAGTCGTAAAAAAAATTGGCAGCAGACGCGCGCGACGTTCTACAACAGCAACAAGAAAATATACAATATAATAACAACAACTAACAATAACAACTACAACAAGTTATTACAAGCCTAAAGTGGATACGAGTCTTGCTCTTTTGCACCACCGCACATCGCTCTCTCTAGCTCGGCCACATTTCGTTGCGCCTTTTGCGCCAACATCCAATAAGAAGAAGCGAACGAGAGTGCAAAACGCTATCATCATTTTGGAAAATCTACCTTGAAGGTAATTATAGTAATTACTTCACGAATCGCAAGTAGTCCTCGCTGGAGACGGCGGACAATCCAACAACAAAACAACAACAACAATAACGAGACGGAACAGCAGTGCTGAATGCCACGGCAAACAGACGTGGAGACAGGGCTACACTTACAAAAAAAAAAAGAAAAAGAAAAAAGAGAAATGTTGCAGATGAGTTTGATGACGACGTGCGACCGCCTAAAACATCAACAGTTGGCTAAAAAAAAAAAAATAAATAAATAAAATAAAATAAAATAAAAGAAAAAGTAAAAAGAACTCAAGCAAGCAGCAAACAACACTGGCAACAACTCAGACAACAACAAGAACGCTCAACATGGCGCACCAGAAACTCAGCCATGTCTGTGCACCCTCATGGATAGTCCAAGTCCACGCGAAGTCCAGCCGAAGTCCAACTCATTTTATTGCTGCGGGCAACGTGTACGACGACGGACCTCGATTGCAGACAACTAAAGACTGCAACAATGTCGCTGGATCGAGGCTACTCATTGCAATTCCGCTATGTTACACATGCTACACCCCGCCGCCCCGCTGATAACAGCCACATTCAAGGGAATACGAGTACACACGCTTAAGCTTATCTCTTGAGGCTACGAGTAGCTTGAGTAGCTCGATGCGCCACTGCTATGCCCTGCCTGCCGCGCTCTTTACGAGTGCGAGTAACGCTCAAACAGCGACGTCTCGTCTCATCTTCCGATTGGATTTGGCTTAGCCCTTGATTAGTTTTCGTACGTTGCACGTTGCGCTTTGGCACATTCAGGCGAGCGCCTGTATTATTAGGCCGCTGCTGCCTTCGCTTATTGCCTTAATCTTCCGCTTGCCATATTCGCCATAATACGGCTGGCTGGCAAACGCCATCGTTTCAACGGGTTTAACTTTTTTTTATTTTTTATTTTTAATTTTTTTGTTGTTGTTGTCGAAATGAACGCCGCTGAACTGCAGCGAGACTAATTTTCTTGCACACGAAGCAATTTGAATTCGGAGCGGAGGCGCGCTGATCTTGCCACAGATCAGAAACGAGTACGACCAAAACGAAATATTTTCGTCTCTGTTTTCTGTTATTGTGGCTATTGTTGTTGTTGCATGTTGCTGTTGTTAATGTTAATGTTGTTGTTGTTGTTGTTATTGTTGTTGTTGCAGACACTACAGGCGCTTGTTGTCGATTTGTTGCCGAGTTTCTTTAATTCCATGTTGTTGGTGTTGTTGTTGCAAGTATAACACCACAAGGCAACAACAAGCGCAACGAAAATTGCTCTGAACTTTTGTGCACTCTGCTCGGCACCGCGTTGCACTGTGGAAATTTGCAGTTTAAGATCACGATGTAATTTCTGAAATTGCCATGTTGGATTTGCTCTTTGCAACAAGCGAACGGCCTCAAAATGACTGCCAAGCTGTTGTTGTTCGTTTGTGTTGCAATTGAAAGAATTTCGCTTTTGGCCCACTCAAAGTGTGTACTGCCAAATCCTAATTTGTCGACTTGATCACTTCTACCACAAGACACATACACATACTGTGTCTGTGTATCAGGGAGCGAGTTCAAAGTCTTTGCAAAGCGTACAATTTCAATTAGAATTACATCCACCAATCCCATTCTGCACACACAAAAAAAGATCAGCAACAACAACAAGTAAAAATAATAATAATAATAATAATAAGTTCACGAGTTATGACTTCCTCTCAACAAGCGCTGCCATAATTGAAGAATTATCAAAGTAAGTCCAACCGATCGAGTGAGTCGCCCGCTCCCACTGCTCAGCTGCAGCCTCTACACAAACTCAGCTATTGATAAATTCTAATTGTTAAATTTAATTGCGCCGCACCAAGTCGACTTTCGACTTCTGCAACTGCTGCAAGCCACATCTTCTTCTCGTCTTTGGCTACGCTCCGCGCTATTGGTAAGACGATAGCCGCAGTTAAGTGATCATGGCCACTCGACTCCACTCCACTCAACGTTCACAGATACTCGCTGAAACAATAACAATTTATTGCAACAAATGGCAACATTAATGAGCGCCGCCGACAACATCGATTGCGACTGCGACTGCACTGCTATGCTATGCTATGCTCTGACCATGATGCTGTTTAATGATGATCATCATCGATGATGACGACGACGCGACGGCGACGTTGTCTGCCAATGACCCAAAGTCGGCGGCTCGATTGAGTCCATTCGAAATTGATGCATTTCCAGCGTAATATCGAATTTTTATGGTGCGCATATATTTCATCTTATTGAGTCGTTCGCTCTTTGTTCGATAAAAAGGCATGCGACAAGTGTGGCAAGACCGAACGAGCGGTAGACAGACCGGAAACATTTTCGAATAGGTTACGACATTCGCTGAACTGGGAAAAAGAATGTAGTTAGCTGTGGTATGCGATTCTCTTAACTTTGAATTAGCAAAGATTCAACTTGCTCCCTCACAATGACTTCCAAAATATTTCACAAGTAGCAACCTCTCAGGAAAAAAATATAAAAAAACAATAATTTCTTAGCCGAACGAGGTTGCGAGAACGGAAGAGTAGGCAACCAAGTTTTTGTGATTTTCCCTCTTTATTCTACGTTAATGGAGCTGCTTAATTCTCAAGCAGTCCCAACCGGCCGAATCCCTTCCTCAGGTGTAGACTAAAATAGCTACGGCCGCCTTATCTCACCCTAAGAAGGAACTAGTAGACTTCGTAGTCATTTTTTTAACGGCGGTACTTTGATTCAGTAGTCTAATTTTGTATTCATGTCATTATTTTTAATTCTACAAATGCGTTATGCAGTTTATTACGATAAATGTTATTCAGTAAATCGCCGAAATCCTTGAAAACACCGAAATAACTGGAAACACCAAATTCAGTAAAATCACAAAATCAATGAAATTGCAAAAATAACTAAAATTCACGAAATCACCGAAATGACCGAAATCACTGAAATTGTAATAATAAATGAAACTGTCGAAATCACCAAATTGACCGATATCACTGAAGTTGCCAAAATCACGTTTTTATAACTTTAATAATTTCTTAACTCCTACATGGAGTATGTATGAATGTAGTATAATGGCATCTCAAACATTAAGAATATAAGTCACTTGGACCCACCTTAGGATCTACCTACCGATTTCATTAAGACTATCTGTCTATTATGTTTGAATTTTAATACTAAAAGTATTAAAACAAAATTTTTCCGAGTTCAACAATATCTATTGATACCAGAGGACAGCGTAGGCAGGCGTTGTTCTGCCACAGAAAACTTATCCATGTGAGGAACATCGATTTTCCCGTTTCAATCCACATACATACAGCCATTCTCTCCGCCGAGATTACCAGTCAATATTGTCGCTTCTGTTAGATTCCTCATAATTTATTTGATCACCAATCGCGTGCCACTACACAGTTTTGGGCGATCTTACGAAGCGAAATTTCTGATGAGACAATTTCTAAGCGGAGATATTGAATGTGGTAGTCCAGGCAAATCGAGTAAGTGGCAGCTTCGTTTACACCTGTCAACTGATTTGAATAACATCATTTCTCCGGGCAACATTTGTTGAATTTGAAAATAACTTCAACGTTGACATTTTTAGTTCACAAAGAAAAAATAATAATAAGCTATATTACCAACCAAACACATTCCCAAAATTGCTTTGAAATGTGTTGAGTATTTTCTGGGATTAGCGTGGACTAACGTAGTAAAAAAAAAGGGTTGTAGGGTCCGGCGATTCGCAATCAGTTGATGCACAGCTAATCAAATCGATTTAATAGAAAATCGGAATCTAAATTGAACTATGTAGTAATTCTAAACAAAGTTATACTCTTACAAGTAACTGAACTCTGAGCTGAACAAAAAGTAATTATTTAGAATTCCAGCCGATTTTGTTGCTCGAAAGCGAACCACACCCAAATTGCAATGCTATGCAAGTAGAATAGAATAGAATAGAATAGAATAGAATAGAATAGGCGCACTCTGCTGTTAATCCTTTTTGCCAATTGCCAAACACCATAAAAATACATATGTGTGGGCTTGGAATGAGGTACGCGTATGGTAAGCTAAGCTCGGCTAACCAGAGTTAAAGTGTACAGCACCATACTGCGCAACGATTCAGATCAGATCGGTTCGCAAATATGTGTAGCATAGACAAAGAAGGAAGGCACACACTTGGTAGCTGCGTCAGAGCTGCGCATGTCAGAGACGCGCCTCTAATTTCCGCGCGCGCCAAATAAATGTCGTTACAAATCACATCGGAATGCGACGTCCAGACTTAGACCCAAGACAAGCCCAAGACAAAGTTGGGTGCTCACACACACGGCTAAGATGCATTTAACTCACTGTTGCTCACTGTTTTGTGTTGTTGCTACAACTGGCGATGGCTGCCAAGGGAGCGATAAAAGTGTTGCCTGCACAAACGACAACAGCAACGACGACGACGATGATAAAGGCGACTGCAACGACGACTGACTTGCGTTTTTCCTTCATTATTTAATGGACTGATCGATCATAAAAAATGTACTACAACTGCTATTGCATTAACAACAACCACAACAACAACAACAACAGACGTTAGTCGCAATTTTTGTGAGGTTATGCGCTCATAGCCAGCAATGATGAAGCATCGTAAAACTCTTGCAATCGCTGCCAAACAATCGAAAAAGGCAACAACCAAAGATACGTCGGTAACAACGTCGAGCGTCTATGTCTCTGTTTATATGTCTGTCTCGATCGCTGTTTATCTGTCCGTCCGTCTGACATGTGTGTGCGCGCTTAACAAACATGACGCCGAATGCGCTTAGACGGTTATAAATATGCGTACAGATGTTTTGGATCACAACTGGATCACTTCTGGTTTCCGAGTTGTGAGTAACGAGTTTGATTTATGAGCTCCATTAAAAAAAGAGTAACCTATTTTTGTTGTTTTTAGTGTGATGTCTTTGTTTTTGCAAACGAATGTCGGCAAAACTTTTGCAAGAAGATTGCAATTGAAAGTGGTAAGCAAAGTGGCTAGTCAAACGCAGCGTGGATAGCCAGCCAGTCAGCTTAGAAAGAATGAAGTGTGTTAGCCGTCGGTGTACACACAAAACCCAGAAAGCTTGCACAGTTCATAAATAACAAATGCAACATGGCGGCAAAATGCTTGAAGCACATTCTCCACAAGCCGAAATGCCGCCGGAAGTACGCAAGTGCACGTTGAAAGTATCTGTGTATCTCTGTGCGTGCGTCTCTGTGTGTGTGTGTTTAATTGTGAAGTAGACAATCAAAATGGCGTTTGCCTAAAGAAATTGTAGTAGATCTTCAACTCAAAAACAAGCAGAAGCAGCACCCCCCACTCACACACTCGGCCAATCCTGACTGCCCTGCGCAGCCCGTCGGCAGCGAGTTCATTTACGCTTTCATTTACTCCACGCTTTGCTAAACAGTTTAGCAGCATAACAACAACAACAACAACAACAACAGCAGCACCACATCAAATTCCCAAGTGGGTGCAATGGGCTTAAATACTCGAGCGTCACCTACGGCATTTTCTTACATGGTGCGATGCTCCCCAACGCTACCCCATACCTAGACTCGGCGTAGTCGAACAAAAAGCAAGCACTTCGCCCTCATGCATCACCCCGTGTGCCTTACTCGTCGTCACATCCGTTGCGTCGTCGCTCGCTCGGTCGTCAGATGAATTCAGTGAAGCAATTTCTATGAAATTTATTTCACATGAAGATTTATCGCGATTTTAGACAGCACTGGCGACACCTGCCAACGCCTACAAATGTAATTTATTGCTCCCGCATTATGCCCGACCATCGTCCCGATGTTGCCGCTGCTGTTGCCTGCACTGCCCCCTCTCTCGCACACCTAACATTGGACTCGTATTAACTGCACAATATTTGACTCAACTTCATTTCATTTCACTTCATAGTCAAACAACACACAAAAAAGAAAAGAAAAAGAAAAACATTTTAAAAGAAGACAACATTTCTGTTTTACATGAATTAAATTTTATAAAATTGTTTCTTCTCCTACCAATCCTCCTAATCCTCCCAATCCTCTCAAAACTACTTCCCTGCCACAGTTTGTTGGTTTTTGTTGCTGCGTAGGTGCCCAAATTTGCATACTCTCAGTCGTGGAGCTCACCCGAGTATGAAGTCCGCTTGATGTCGTTGTCGCTGGCGCTGCTGTTCCTGTCACTTTTGGCTTTTATTCCTTCGTCCGCATCCTTACCACAACTCTCATCCTCGTGCTGCATGCTCGTCATCAACATTTCAACATAACAAAAAGTGAATTTTATGCATTTAGAGTAAATGAAAAGAGCCAAGCGTAGATGAGCACAGCCGTATGAGCCTACGGAAAAGTCAAGCTAATACAATAAAACGTGTTGAGTTAGGGCTTATGCAAACTACAGTAAAACCTCTTATTTACATATGTCCAATTCTTATGCTCTTGTTTAGTTGATGTGTATGTCTATGAATTAAGACATTTATCAGGGAGCGACAGAGCTCTTGAAAGATAAAGGGACCCCACCATTACAACTCTGAAATTAAATACTTTTGTCATATAATTTAGAAGACTGAAGCACCTCAGAAGTAAAGTTTTTTACAGCTTTATTTTAGACTTATGGTCTATGTAAGCTTTAAATTTTATTTAGCTTAAAATTTAAATTACTATTAACTCAAAAATATATGACTAGGAGTTTGAAGCTATTGAATGTTAAGCACAAGTTTTATCAAAAGAAGTATATAGATCCGAGTATCCAAGATTTTTCCGGGTATTGTTAAGTGGTACAATCGAACAATCTTTAGAGAACAGTCTTGAAAAAGTGTCAATAAAGAAATCTCAACGTACTGAAGCAATCCAGAAACCGGATTTCCAGACAGCTGCCTTTAATCGTTAATTAGGAGCTTCGAGTAACCTGAACTAATGGAGCACAGAATAGCTATAATAACCAGAAATGTAGGTAACAGAGTCAGTATATCAAAACAGTGGGTAAACCTAACGTAACATAGATGGACTTCCCAATTTCAATTCGTCTTCCCAACAGAGTTCTTAAAATGGACACCAAGTGGCTTCTAATGGCCACTTAATAATCTTATCTCTTCAAAGAATACTTTAATGACTCAAGTAAATACTCCCTCTACTCTTAAAAAATTGGCTCATCAAGTCACCTTTCATTATTTACCCATTTCTGCACAATACTCTGAGGAAACCCTATTACCACCACCAGGTTTTGCAGTATAACAAACCAAGAACCCATGCAGATGCAAATCAGACGGCTAAAGTGGCGTTGAATATGTCAAATCTTAAGAACATCGCCGAATTACAACACAAGAATTGCGCTTGAGTGGTATCCGCAAGGAAGCACATGTAGAATCTGCGGTCGACACAAAAACATCTGACGAAGTTCGAACCTACGCGAGTTAACAGCGGCCAACTGCACACGGTACAGTGCAAAAACAATAGCTCAAAACAGAGTAAGATAGAAGGGCCTAGTGGTAGTCTTAAGCTCTCAAGAGAACTGAAGAAGTATATGAATTTACACAAAAAATTCATTAGTCGTTCATTTCCGCGGAAGTGCACCTAATAAACAACACAGAATATAATTTTGAAGGTTCCTTGAATTAAAAGTATCATATAAAAGAGCATGCGATGATTTACCAATGAAATATGTTTTCATACAGATTGCCGATATATCAAGGAAGGTTTCATAATTATAAGTAAAACGCTGGGAATGTCGGAAACACGTTCTTGTTCCGTTAACGGCAAAGCCGTCGTATGTGCAGCCTTTGTGAGATTAGTGATATACCCTACGATATGCTCTCTGATGGCGGTTATCTCAAAAATTTAATGGAATAAACTTCAAGATCTCTTTGTAACTGCTCATAATTTAAACACCCTCATCAGATGAGTGCTTCCTCTTATGTCGACAATGTAGTCGCTGTCATCAAAGCTTCAAAATTGGTGTACACTTTTCGCCACAAATTCAGTTAGTTAGTTAGCTCTTGACATATAGACATATACAGTGAGTAAAACATTTCTTAAAAAAAGTAAATTAGTAAGAGTCGTAAAAAAGACATTAACACCAGGCATATATTTTATTTAATTAAAGCAATCATAAGCAGTTTATATTGCAAGCCGTATGCAGTTTGGTCTTTATTTCAATTTAAAATATATATGTACTACAAAATATCATAGTCATTGATGAGACCAACATAAATCAGTGTTTGTCAATGAATCCATCTCATTCCCACGAGGGGTACACGCTCGTAAAGTGAATGTAATGAATAAATAAAAATGCACATTTTTATAATTAAAAATAAACGCCGTCATAATTATTGCTGTCAATTTGAAGTCAAAGCAGCGTTTTATTGCCAATCGCCTGCGCCCTTTGTGGCTGACTCTGCTTTCAAATGTCAGGCCGAGCCGTGCCGAAACGTTGGGCGGTGTGGTTCTAATGCAGCAATAGCACAAACGTTGGGGGCAAACAATTTGAAATTCTTATTGGTGGAGCTGATATTCTTTTCGCTTTGCTCGCTCTTTTTTAATGTAATTTTATTTATTTATTTATTTTTATATAAAACAAAATTTTTTTTATTTGTTGTTGTTGTTAGTAACTCGTTTGCATGCGCGCTTTTGCAGCTTTCCTCCTACTCTTACTTGCAAAGACAGCGGTTCGCAAGCGCTTGGTCTGGTTTGTCTTGGGCTTACTTTGGTGCTGTTCTGAGTCTAGTTCGCATTATTAACGCTCGTATTTAATCGGTTGCGCCCTCGTCGACAACGTAAGGCAAGACAAAGTCAGTTATTATAAAATTATCGTACAAAAGTCATGGTGGAGTTAGCGAGCGACGAGCTGTAGCCTTTGGGCAATAAATACAAACGAATACCAGGAATGCAATCGTCTCAGTCAATTCTGAGTGAACTCAGCAAGCCAACCAACAGTATGGCAGAACAACACACCGACACACCGACACACCGACATACAGACAGACAGATAGACAGACTGTGAGCGAACAACAGAAGCAACCTAATTGCAATTTAGCTGCAGGAGTGTCCAGATCCGCGACCCAAACCTTGCCTTGCCAACTCAAGCGCATTGTACGCGTAGTTGCTGCAAGACGGGAACTGTTAAGAATTTTAAATTGTTTAATGGTGACTAACTTACGATTCCGAGTCAAGTTAATTACGCGCATTGCGGTCGCCGGAACGGGCACGAATATTGCAGATATTGCTTGTAAAATAGGCGGTCATAAAGATAGAAATGAATGACCAACACTGTAGCAGGAGCAATCATCGCACTGACTCGGAGTGGGCATGAGTCTGAGCAGTGCGACAGTGGCAGAGGTAGAGGTAGAGGTAGAGGTAGAGAGCTACTCATACATTTCAACAGGTGGACAGCGAATCATGCTACTGGCTACTGACTATGCTACAGTAGAACGCCATGCGCTGCCATGCGTATGCCATTTATGCCTTCATACATTTATATTACTTTTGTGAAAAATTAAACAAAATGAATTTGTAATTTCATGTCATAAATAATTGGCCACTAACGCGTTGAGCCGCTGAAGAGGGAAAAAAATAAATAAAAAAGAAGCAGCTTAAAACCTGGCCAAGAAGGATCTGTGTTGGAAGCAGCTTTCAACTTGGTGTGGCTAAAATTACGCTAAATGCTGATTAAGTGAACATTTATCATGTGGCAGAGTTAGCAGTCAGCAGTTACCAAATTGCATGCAAACACACGAAGACACAGACACAGACACAGACATAGACACAGCGAACTTGCCACTGGCAGTTGCACTTGGCTAATAACCGTCGGTAAAGTTAAACTTGCAGCGTGTAGGTGACAACAGCAGCGACAAAATTGCTCAAATTTAAAACACATTTTTGGCCGATGTTGTCGTACGATAAACGCGTCAAGAATGCCAAGAACGGACGGTGAGAAGGCAACCGGTGAGTTTCGAGCTTGGATGGCAACTTGCCACTTGTTAGCCGCAATGCCTCGTTTGCTGTACTCGTACTTGTCGCACTCTATCTGTAATGATCAGCAAACGGACAACAAGAACAACAAGAACAAAGCTGCAAACTGAGATTTGAATGGGTGCGCGCAAAATCGATACTCAAAGTGAGTTGAAAGAAAAACTATATATTTATATCTATAAGAACCAAAGCAGAAGAAATACAAAACAAGCACAACGCAACCGGGCCCCAAAAAAAAAAAAAAGAAGGAAATGGTACACAAACAATCGGCGGCAACGATCAACAGCAGGCGCTGCAGTTGCAGTTGCATTCACCATCTACAACATCATCATCAACATCAACATCATCATCATCATCATCATCATCATCTTCATCATCTTCATCATCATCATCGTCATGATCATCGTCGGTATGCAGATCAGGAAGCATAAAAGCGTACCGCAAAGCCAAGTCTATTTTGCATGCCGCAATGGCAACGGCAACGACAACAGGAGCAAAAGCAGGAACCGCCGTTTTGCGCTAGCGCAGACCAAAAGACGACGTGGCCAACAACAACAAGAACAAGCACAAGTTAGTAGAAGTACAACAACGACAACAATTGCAGCAACCCCCGCTGTTGCTTTGCAACGAAGTTGCTGCTGCTGCTGCTGCTGCTGCTGCTGCTACTGCTGGCACTGACGCTACTCCTTGTCCTGATGTTGCTGATGCCGTTGATGCTCGAATGATCGCTGCCCATTGATAAAACATTAAAAGCGAGACGTGCGGTCCTCTACTGTTGTTGCTGCTTCTTCTTCTACTACTTATTCTTCTTCTTCTACGTACATCCATTGCAAAACTTTTGGACTGCAACAGCGTCGGCAACTGTTTGCTTCTGCTGCTGCTTCAGATGTTGCGGCTGCCTATGCGTTGAAACTAAAAACTAGAAGCATTTACCGCAATTGTAATGTCGAAAGTACATGATATAAGATCATAGATAAACGCTTCAGATTTTTCGTATCTACGAGTATGTCGCGAAACACGTTGCTCTAAAGCCAAGTGAAGTTGCCTGTGCGGCGGGAATACAAAATAGAACAGAGCGAATAGTGAAGGCGTGCGATGAGGTTGGAAGAGTGAAGCTGCACAGTTGTACTAAGAGTACGCTGAAAGCGCTCAATAGTGAACAACTCTTGTGATTGCTTACGTGTTAGAAAGTCGATTAGAAAAAGAGTAGAAAGTGTCCACATTTAATGTAGCTACCAAAATATTTTAAGGGGGCATTAAAAGTGTCCATAATAAAGAACTATCTGTGAACAAAACAAGAAACTATATGGCGCTAGTGTAAATTCGTCATTGCCTTATCCTGAGGATCGTGTTGAGGTCATTAGATTAAAGTTGACAATTTATTGTATTGTCATCAGAACGAAAGGTGTCTACCAAATTACAGATCTATCGTTCAAGAGGAAGTAGGCGAAATTTCAATTACACGTTTTGAACCAAACAGGGCTGAGTTAAATGAAAGCGTTTAAAAATTAAATTTAATGAAACTACAAGCATTAGTAGCTTGCATGAATTGTAGTCAGTGAAATCTAATGCTAAATCTAATGCTCAAAATTGTTGTGAAGAATATACTGTTGGTACTCGAATGAAAAGTTCTGCCGGACGCAGCGTACTCACCAGACAGAGCGCCTTCTGATCAAGGCACGCCTTCGGAAGTACGTACATGGATCGATGATTGAATCGCTGCCAAACCAACATCGCACTTTTGACGCGGTATTGCCATGTTGCCAAAAAGGTGGGAAAAGGTTGTGGAAAATATTGGAACAATACACAATTTTTCTCAATAAATGCCTTTTTGAATTAAAAAAATTAGCATAATTAATGCAAGATCCTAATAAAAGGGTCTTTGCTAACCACTTTATTTGGGCAAAATTTCCGCTTTTTTAAATTTCCGCTGAATTTTATATGAAAAAATATTTTCGAAAAAAGGTTGAAACAATCAACTGACAACTAAATCAAGAGTGGTCTTATTTTGAGTGTCCACTATTAAGAAATTTAAATGTTCTATTCAAGTGCTGATTTTGGCATTTTGAACTTTAAGGGTATTTGCCTCCTATTACCACCACCATAGCACAGTCCACAGCATAGATTATTATAGATCTCAAGCCATATATAAACATGTTGGCCAAAACTCAAACGAATTCATTCGCACTCAATTTGAACACCAAAAATGGAACAGTAGACCAACCAAGCTGCCGGCATAGAATTTTCTATAGCACTGAGGAATAGCTTCTCTTAGAGTACAAATTTCCTAATGCCTTTCTACCAATCTCATATTATAGTTCTTTTTATGTTTGCATCAGCTATATGCTACTATCCTACCACAAGACTATATTATTCGCTTTTAGATGCCCATTGATAAATTTGAAGCGCAGCAGTGTATAATCTTCTCAGTGCAGCCGAAGTTTGTGATTTATTTTTTTCTTATTTTTATTATTTTATTTTTTTTGTAAGTTTCTAGATCCTCTCACCACTGCCAGCTCAATTCGCAGATCGTCGTAAGCCAGGATCAGCTCGTGTATCTCTTACGGGTAACTCGCGCGATCGAGTGAGCCCAGTTTGAAGTTCAATGCGGCTGCTGTTGCCATTGCGGTGGCTGCTGTAACTTTTTTCTGCGATTCTGCGATTCCGCGATTCTTTTCTTTTCTTTTTTTGTTGCGGATTGTATGCGGTTTTATTAGATCATTAGTTGTCTGCAGATCGATAAAGATCGCAAGCAGGCTTACGACGTTTGCTGCTACTTCAGCTGACTTTGGCAAACGGTTGCCGAGTTGCCGAGTTGCCAAGTTCCTGATCGCGTTCTCGTTCTCATTCGCGTTCGCGTTTCTTTTTAGTGCAGCGTATCGCATTGCCAATGCACCATAAAGTCGTCGTTTTGTTTGTTCTTAATGACTGCGTTTAGATCTTGATAGGCTTGCTGTGACTTCAAAGCAAAGTCACATCGATGCCGACGCCGATTGACGTCGCTCTATGTCGATGTCGTTGCCAGTTAGCAAAGTTCTTATTTCAGCGCAACGTGCCATAAAATACGAGTACACACATAGAGTAGTGCCAGTACGAATAGTACAAAGATCTACGACAACGATTTTAAGGAAGCCAAAATGCATTTCAGTGTGTCATTTGTCAAAAGAAAGTCACACAAAAACCAACAACAGCAAAAAAAAAGTATCCAAACAATGGTCAAAATCAGGCCGACTGCAGCGACAAGTCGTGATGTGCTTGCCTTTGCTCGACTTCCTTCGTTTAATTTCGCAGCGAAACACAATACACTTTTGAGAATGCCATTAGGCGTGCTCTACTCTGACGTCATTGGGGACCAAGTATGGCAAGCAGGGTACATAAATCGATATGTGTTTTGGGTTAGCGGTGAAGTTGTGTGCGGCGTGTGTAGCACACGAACAAGTTCTAATAAGCAAAGCAGTCAAAAGAGTCAGTCAAAGTGCACCACACGAGATACAAAATGCGAGCCAAGCCACTTGCAGATTCATAATCACACACAAGGTGCACTCAAGCTGGTCACTAGTGGCGACTGTTGGTTGTGGTGTTGCCAGTGGTTGATCGGCGAGGCGGGGAATGAGCGTTGTAACTAGTGCAATAATCGGTAAATTTTCCACTTTACCTGGCCAAATGTCATTGGCAGACAGCAGGCGGCGTTGGTGGTGGTGATGGTGGTGTTAGTGGTGGCAGCGGCATTAGCGAAGGCGGCGACTCACACGTACGTTCATTTGCTTGAAAACCGCAAGTACACTTGAGTGCTGTGAACTCCACTTCTGTTCTTAGAACAGACCAGACCAGACGAGCCCAGCCCAACTCAGCTCAGCTCAGCCCAATTCAAGCCAGACCCGACCCGGGCCAAGCACTCAAGTTGCAAACGAGCCATGCCGCTGTCACCCAACTACTTCGCCCTTCGCTCCAACGCACTTTGACTGCCTGGTCCGGGGCATGTTTGTCAAAATCTGAGAAGGCCGAGTCGCAGATTCGGCCTCAGACTCAGCCTCAGATGTCGAAAATCTCTCTGGGTGCGCACCATGCGTGCTTGTGGCTTACTCGTGCACACTCAGATTGGACGAGTGCTGGTCTGTCTGTCGTTTTGGTCGGTGTTAAGCTTTGTTCTCGTTCTCGTTATTGTTGTTGTTATTGTCCTTATTGCTCATTGATCGTTGTCGTTGTCGTTGTCGTTGTTATTGTTGTTGTTCACTCGCTTTCCGTTTGTCCATGATTTCATGTGAAATTAGCATGTCGTGACACAAATGACTAAAAAGCACTCAATCGCACTTCGAATGTGCGTTGCTTGTTGTTCGCCTCGTTGTTGTTGCTGTTGTTGTTGTTGTTGTTGTTTGTCTCTTGGTGTTGCAACGACGCCATTCGTCGTCAATGTCGTGTTGCAAGTGTCGCAGGTATGAGCGCATTACCCGCTGTGCTCAAGTAATTTACAGCCACACGAAGTTCATCAACAGCAACTACAACAACTACAGCAACAATAACAACAACATACGAGTGTAGTCGACACCAACTTCGACATTAACTTCATGCCACAGCAAACCGACTTACTCCTTTGGGCTTAGCCAATCTCAGCGCTCGCTCGTTACGTTTGACCTGCTCAATGCGCGACAATTGGCGTAGTACAGTCTCAGCCAAAAAACAAAAACAAAAAGCAAATCAAAGAAAGCAAAATGAGACACACCAAAAATTCAACTTTATTCAGTCTACCACTTAATTAATCCAGCTTTTGGACTTTGTCAGCTTTTGACGAGACGAGCTTCAGACGCCACATGCCGAATGCACCTGAGTCGTTGAGAATTGTTGCCTTTTGCAGCCGCCAATGCTTGCCATTTCCAAGTTGGAGATGCCAACTACCAAGTGCAACGCCATTGATTGCATTAATGTACTACCTCAAAATTATTGTTTGCCCAACTCGCTGCTTGCTTATCATAAATTATGTAAATGGAAAATGCAAAAGGAATGGCACAGGAGAGTGGAACGCCGCATCAAGAGCCAAAAGCAACAGAAAGCGACCGGAAAGACGCGAACAGCAATTCTCAATTAATGAAAAAGATATCAAATGAGCCAAACAAGATAGCAAACAGGCAGGCAACATGCGTCGGGACGCAGTCACAGCGAATCGAACCGGACTAAGGGGCCGTTGGATCAACGACACAATGCCAAAAAGGCAACGATTATGAGAGGAGCCAAAGTTGCAGCGGCGTGCGTTGCTTTTAAGTGGCAACCGAAAAAAACACAAAACAACAACAACAGCAACAGCAACAAGAATAAAACAACAACATCAAGAAATTAAGCAGTGACAGTTGATAATTTGTCAAAGCCCCTGAAATTGGCTCACGAAACTCCGAGCTACTTAATGAACTCAACTCGCGACAGACACAAAGACAGACAGAGAGACAGACAGACAGACAGACAGGAATGCGGAAAGTTGCATTCAATTGGCCGCCAGCGAAGGAAGTTTGAGGTCGCGTCTCTACACGCATGCCTAAGTAAGTGTCAGCGTTTCGATAATGACGCGTTATCGGGTCAAAAGAGAGGGCATAAAAAAGAGCAGCAAAAACAGCAACAGCAACAACAATAATAAAGGTTATGCACATATTGTAATGAGCCTATAATAAAACCAGGTTCAGCCCAATCGATGAACGTTGTGGCGGTGAGCAGAAACCAAAGTTCAAAGCACCGCAAATGCAGTCAAATGTGCAACAGAAACAGACAACAACAACAGCAACAGGAGTCCACAATGAAACAGAAACAGCAGGCATCGCCACCAGCGCCTGTGAGAGCGCCTGCGACAGCACCAGCGCCATCGCCATTTGTGAGGTTAGGCACGAACATTTTAATGCGATAATTTAACCAGAATTTGTGGTTACATTGACTAATTGAACAGGTGTGGCCGTTAAAGAGCCACAAGCCAGGTCGAAACCACATCCATAGGCTAGCTGGCTTGCACTTGCACACGCACACATGCATACGCACAGCGACAAAGGACTTTACAACAAAAGGACATAGGCATACGCCTAACAGTACAAAGGACATGTACAACAATTAAATGACTGACTGGTTGACGACTGGCGACTGATGACTGACGATTGACTGCATTTGCTTGAGATACGTAAGCCAAAGAAGACGAAATGGCGACAGCTTGTTAATGGGCAAAAAGGCATCCCCGCAGTTCAAACCCAACCCCAAACTAAAAGCCGAATTCAAATCCAAGTGATCCGCTCGACTGACTTGTGGTTTGGCTTGGCATGGCATGACATGGCTCAGTTCAGTGTACAGACAACTGATAATAGTCGAGCCAGCCATTCAACAGTGGTCAAGTGCCGTTGTCGCCGCTAGTTAAGTTGCATGCAACACGAAGCGCATTCTGAAAGAACTGCCGTGATCAGTTCCGAGTCCCAATTTAAACTCTGATGACAGCTCGTTTTCGGCTGTGCCGGTACGTGTATAATAGAAGTGACCCAAGTGATTATCTGACTGAGAGGACTGTGGCCGTGTTTGCTCTGACATGACTTCTGCGGTTACAGAGCCCGTTAACCGCATTGCAATGCGAAGACGGCATTTTTCGTCGGCTGCTTTTGTTAACCCAACTAATTACTTTAATTATTTGTTTTGAGTGCACTTTTCGAGGGATTTCTCTATGCTGTCAATCTTGAGAAGAAGATCCTGAGCGGTTACCTAGAGAATGAAATTCAAATGAAGTTCGTTTTTATTGTTAACAGAGAATCGAAACAAATTATATATTTTAATGCCATACCTCTATTTTGTAGGTACATTTTATAGAATTGTAAGGTTATGTAAGAGACATTCAGGAATAAAAGTGAGTGGCAAGAAGAAGATATGCTTTACTCCAGGTGCAATGCCTGTACCTGCACAGATAAGGTGAAGTAAGATTTAATAAAAGGGACAATTACAGCCGAAGTCAAACCCCAAAAAAAGTATGACTACAGACAACACACAGAGAATGACAGTAATAAAAGAACAAGAGGAGAGTAATCCAAAGCCATAAATGGGAATCGCAGGAGAACAGTAATATGTCCGAAACTGTGTCATTCATCGAGACTTGAAGACATTTTATGTCAACCACCTATCAATCAACCTGCTGGACAACACCAGACAAACGGGACGCCTGGAAAGGCTAAACCCCTAAATCTTTCATGCCGCGATTTTAAAACATGAAAAAATTTACAGGACATTGTCTAACGATAGTAGGAATTAAGGTCTATAACGAAAAAAAAAATAAGTAAATAAAAGGGACTCTAAAATAACTAAACTAAGGAACGAAAAGGTGTGAAGCAAGATTTCGAAAGAACTAAAATAAGCCTGGGAGGAGAAAGTGGGGAAAACCTTTTAGTAGTAGGGAAATTAGAGAGTGAAGAGAATTCAGAGATAAATTCATAGAAAGACAGAACGGAAGATAACTCAGAGAGTTCAAGAAGTAAGTATCCAATAGTATAAGTATCCAATAGCGAAGTATAAAAGTAAGAGATCAAAACGAGATTAATATTACTTACTCTACTAATGGCAACTAAAATCTATGAAGAAGTGAAAAAAGATTATGGAGCTGAAGAGGTTTTTCGACAGTTGTATTTCTGCTGTCTTAGGGAGAAGCAGCGTTAAGTGGGATAACACAATTTTATAATACAAACAGAGAGGAGACAGAGTGATATAGGATAGTGCCTGGAAAAGGTGCGAGGGGAATGTGAGTGGAGTGCGGTATGTGAATATGAATGGGATTGGAGTGCAGCAAACCTTACAAAAGAATATGCTCTGAAGGCGCTAAATTTACAATAGTTTATATTGATACCGATAACTAAGTCAATGGGGCCTGGCTCCAACAAGGGGTAAGAGTAAAGAGGGTAGAAGAATGCAAGTAAACATTCCAAAATAAGCAGTCAAACAAAGAAGTTGAGTTTATTAAAAGTGAATGTATTCTCTGAAAAGGAGTAATCATTTGACGTCGGCAACTGCAGTTCTGGTAAGCTGGATATGGAAACTGCTGAATGCTTCCTTTGCGTGTCAAAAGGGGTGCCTACTTACATCTGGGAGATGTATGAAGTAGATATATGGAACACGGACACCATCTAAAGTGCTAAAATTTATAATGGCCCTAAGGTTGAGGCTCCATATGACAATAACGTTAATTAGCATAAAATAAGAGAAGAATTTTTCTTTTCAATATCTTACAACGTCAAACCAACCGGAAAGTTTTGAAATATTTGTGTCAACATCATGGGATATTTATAAGAACTTCGAATAAACATGGCCTCTTAGAATCTCCAACTAAGAAGGTGGTTAGGAAAAATAAGAAATAATTTGGAATAATAAATTAATTCTGCTTACAGGACTTCTCAATGCGCCATTCATTTATTATAGTAGCAATAATAAAGTCCTAAAATAAAGAATTACGAATGCAAACGTAGTAAATTCGTATCTAGAAAAGTAAGTGTCCAATCTTGTATTATATAAATAAGAGTCTAGAAGGCAGTGTTGCTTTTCCAAAAGGTAAAAATAAAAATCAAGCAAGATGACCTAACTTCATAGAGGAAAAAACTAAAGTATAAACTCCACTCTTAATAACTCTACATAAAAATGTGATTTCGAATAAATTACTATATGATTTAAACAACTGAAATGCAGCACTGCAAATTCAACTGGAATCACTGGAATCATTCACAGTTGGAATGCCCCATGCTTGCTCAACCATTTGCCAGTTGATGTGGCTTTGTGTTGCTGTTGTTGTGCCTGTGCCTGTGCTGTTTTCAGTGCACATATTGGGTATTCTGTAATACAGATAATTTGAGTTAAAACCGAAATTATAGTTTCGCTCTATATAAGGCCACACACATATACACACACAGAGAGAAACAGACGTACTCAACCGAGTGTGCGTGTGTTGACACGTAACGCATTTTACATTTGCATTTGCCAACGATTTTTTGACATGTTGACAGGTGATTTTTCTGACAATTTAACTCGTTTCAATGTAAATCAGTTTCGAAAATTACCGCACACACACACAATGCCACCAACAAGTCTTCCGCACCAATGCACCACATGGCCGTAGTGCTACTGGCGCCTTCAAAGGCATGGAATGCCAATTGGTGGCAGCGCAAACGGTGCGAGTCGAGTTAGCGTGCAGCAAATTGCTCGACTCCGACAATGAGGAGACGACGATTATTTTTCGAAATTGATACTCGCCGCAATTATGCGCGCTGGCAGTAATTATTCTTGTATATAAGAATTTTAGTATAATCAAAAGCCATAGTCGAGCGGGTAAGCGTGAGGTATAAGTGAGTGAGCTCAAAAAAAAAAGAGAAAAAAACGTTTGCATACTTTTGGGTTACTTAGTAACGCCGCCATCATCGTCATCATCATCACCATCATCATCAGTGCTACCTTACAAATAAACGCAAAAGAAATCTCTGCTTCTTACATTTTGGGCTTAATTAATTATGCACTTTGACAATTTATGAATATCAAAAGTTGACAGTGTGGAAAATTTATGAAAACGACCGACCGCTCGTTGGTTCACTCGCTCCTCGTTCCTTTCTTCATTCCGCCATTCATTCGTTTGTTCAGTCCATACTCGATTTTCACACAGTACTCGCATGCGCAGCACGACTGAATGGACGCTGCCACAACTACTATTACCTGATATCTTTATGCAAGCAGGCAGGACGAAACCTCAGCCAATGGCAGTAAGCCCTTTCACTGCTTTGCAAGTTCATAAATGTGCCAGCAATCGTTGGTCGACATACGACATTCGACAGTCCATAGTCGTTGCCGTTGAGCAGCAAATGCAGCGCAACTAATGCGCCTCAAAATTCCTGTTCGACTGTTCGACTGTTCGTCTGTCAGTGTGCGTCGGTTATTGCTGCCACTGTTGCTGTTGCTGCTACCATTGCCGCTGCATGTGCAGTTTTGTGCATCATGAAAATCCAAAGTGGCACTTGCGGACATTTTAATTATACACAGTGTGGCGACTCTATGCCACTGTGCGGCAGTGTGGCAGTGTGGCAGTGCGGCAGAGAGCGTTCTCAGCCATAGTTTGCAACATGAGGTGATAAACACTCGATAATCGCGCAAACGAGCGCAAAAAGATCGTTTTGTCCATGTGGCCGACCGGCCAGCCAGAACGTTCGATTCTCGTCGTTTGCCAATGCCACTAGCAACTGGCAACTGACAACTGCAGCTTCTTTGCTACGCCTTACCTCGCTT
The DNA here is from genome assembly GCA_035041755.1 of Cacoxenus indagator. Classification (NCBI taxonomy): domain Eukaryota; kingdom Metazoa; phylum Arthropoda; class Insecta; order Diptera; family Drosophilidae; genus Cacoxenus; species Cacoxenus indagator. Next base: position 1,588,459 of record JAWNKX010000379.1, read on the forward strand.
GACGCCGCTCGTCTCCTCTTGTTTGGGATTTACTTTCGAATGCAAACATTATAATTTAATTGACAAGATTTATCGCGTTCGCAATTAGTGTGTGGCAAATGTTGCCGTTTCCGCGTAATTCGGTGGAAAACTTATTGCACTTAGACGATTTCGCTTGCCGCATAAATCTCCGCGTCGACATTTGTCTTCGCCGACGTGAGCATCGTAATCGTCGTCGTCGTCGTCGGCTGCCGGTCGCCAATTATGCGTATTTGGTTTTGAAAGTCGAAATTAATAATTCGCTGCGTAATTATGACATCCGCGTTGAAGTGACAACATCAAAGCGCACAAATCTGTACAGGGATCAGCGCAGATTTTCATCTTTTCAAAGTGAGGCAAGCAAGCGAACAAGAAAACCTCACGATCGCTCATAGCTGAATGGATTTAACTATATTCAGCAAAAAAAAACAAATAAAAAATTAAACTAAATTAAATAAAAAACCCCCGGAACAAGGCACAAAATCACAACTCCCAGCTATATCGAAATTTAAACACATTTCGCATAGAATTTCAAAACTGCTCGAATTTTCGAATAATAATCATTTTTGCCCATTCGCGTGATATTTAAATCTGGTCTAATGTCTGTAACAAACTTGATTTGAATAAGTGATTGATTTAAATAAGCACATTCTTGCTACAAAAGCTTCTCATATGACACAATATTTCGATACAACTGGTAGTGGAAAGAAGAGTATAAAGTTCCTGATTAATGGATAAACTTCTTAAGCTTTATACAATTTTACCAGTTTTTCGTTTGTTAATCTAACTAAGTGTATGGCAAGTTAGGCAGCGATATTCCATGTGGGACTTCAAAATAGTACATACTGCCTGGTATGTCATAAAAACTGGTCGAAATGAGCAATACAAAGTTAGTCCATACATTTGATGTATATATACCAATATTTCATGGCTTGTAGAGTGTTATCGTAAAGACTGTAAAAATGACACTTCGTAGAAACTGATCGAATCATGCAAGATGTATAGCGCTCTCAAGGAACACAGTTCTCTTCGTCTATCACGACAAACTGAAGAGCGAAAGCCCTAAAATCAACATTTTTGAAACAACGTCATAAAGCACACAAACTAACCTTTTTAACTCAACCATCCAGACCAAGATATCTTCACCACGTAACGCCTACGCGCATCAGACTTTTTGGTATTATCCACTCTGAACGTGTGGCATAAATTTGTGCAACATGCGGGGCCACCAAGAAACCCCAAGCCACTTTACTACTTGGCATCATCTACTTTCAGCTGTACCAGCCTGTGGCATTCTTCTTTAGCAAAATGGTAATATTTCTGTCAAACGGGGATGCAGACAGCCACAGACTGAGCCAACACACGTTGGGAGTGCTTCAAGACAGGATAACGCTTTGGATTTCAATTTTGCAAAAACGGCATATTTCAGCTGAGCTCCATGCCTTCGTCCACAATTCGATTCGCTTTAATCTTGTGGATTCCTTAAAAATGAAAATAGATAAACTACAACAACAACAGCAACAACAAGCAAGAACAAGAACGACAGCAACTGTAGCAAGAACGTGCCGAAACAGCACGGCCACAACTCGGCTTTGGCGTAAAGGCATCTCTCGCTGGGGCGACCATTTTAACTGCGCCAAGAATGCTGAGCCTGAGCTGTAGTTCGCCTCAACCACAGTCGTCTCAAACGTCGCCTAATGCCATTTTGCACCTGAATATCAGTTGAGTCGTTTCGTTCTGCTGGCACTCCTTTCATGTCCTTTCCCATCACACAGCCAACGTTTCATCTCGTCTTGCATGGTCGGTCGCTCCTTGTTTTGTATGCATGAAATGTACACATCGCAAATTTTGTGTTGCGCCACGAGAAATACTTTCTGCGAATGTATATGAATTTCAATTTTTATCGCTTGTAAATTTCGAAATGAGCATGACACGTTCGCAAACAGCGCAGCTACAAAGGATGCAACTTTAAGCACAAACATTGAAGTTGAGTCAGCTCGCGGTGCAATTGCTTAATTAAACGCGAGCAAGCGTAAAAATCATTAATCTTATTAAACATTCAAACATTCAAATGTCCTTTGTTTTTTCTTTCGTTTTTCGTTTTGTTCAAATTCTCCACGTCAACCCAAATCAGTCAAGCAAAAATTTCCAAATCAAAGCGAGCAGCAAAAAGACAAGGAAAAATCCTAGTGGAAATGATAAGAAAACTTTGCAACACAAAAATGGGACTGAAAAATGGAAAAAAAGCTGAAAATAATTAAAATGCTTTCCATCATTAATGGAGAGAAAAATAAATGCTCTGTTATTTGAAGCAAGTATTTGGCGATAAGCGCCTGAGGTTGTGTAGCAGGCAGGCGCTGTGCCAGGGTGTTGTGGCTAAAAAGTAAGATAAGACACGAATTGAGTTCAAATCATTTTTGGGTCAAAAAAGTTAAATTAAACACAAAACTCGCATCAACGAAGTGGAAAAATTATAATGTGCAACTAAAAGTTACAAGATGTACACGATACTAGTAGATGGAGTAGCTAAAATATTAACGGCACGCGATACTTTTAGGTCGCGTTTGACTCGTTCTAAGAGAAGGTGACTCTTAGAGGTATACATAAGAAAATTGTGGTAAAGTTAAGATACATTAAATAACTGAAAAATATATATAACAACTCAGAGTTTCAATCTTCGTACAATATTAGAAGAATATATATAAATAGACCAAGAAATTTTCTTTAACTCATTTTACGCCTAAACCATATAACCACACCGACACATTACTCAAGAACATTATCCTTCATCTTTATCATAATGTGGCGAAAGAGAAATGTACGCGGGTACAACGAAACATCATATCATTCCTTTCACGATGGGATCATGTTAGTAATGGCTGAAGATTGACCTTTGCGCTCTTGCAGCTTCGATAGTTCGATATCATCTTTCAGTAACCGCCAATCGCCAAGTGGATACAGTCGACTACGGTCTACAAATCTGAACGCTCACCAATCGATGGGGACACTACGGCAGCAGATAAGAATACCATATTATTGTTGACACAATTACTCTGATGCAGAGCTTGATTTAAAGTTGCCTTGTACAGTGACATTGTGTGAGCTTCTTTGCTTCCTGTCCCTACATTTCAACAAACTGAAATTGTCTATTTCGATAATCAGTACGGGCTTTTTATTATCTACCTTCACTGTACCTCTATCATCTATCAGTTTGCAGTATTCTTTCGAACCGCTTTCATGCGACTGATTTGAATTGCTCGGCTACATTGTTTCATATTCATTGATGCAAAACTTATTCTTTGTTCAAATGCCGACGATTGGTCAACTCCAAAAGATCTTTATATGTCGATGTGTAAATCCGAAGGCAATCAACGATTTCATGTAGTTTCCATCTCGGTGCGAATGTTTCCACCTGATATACATTGTTCATAGTACTTCGTCCCTAGGAATACAGCCACATAGGACTGTAGTAGGAATTCATCACCTTCTTGATTTCGACTTCTTCTTTATAGATTAAGCAGTTTTATAATTTATAATCAGAATCCACGACCTTTAAGATGCCAACCCCATAAAACCAATTTTATAATTACAGCGATACCCGCTTATTATCGTACCATCAGCAACAATGAATCATTGTTTGAGTGAATGAATCTAATCAAGCAAATAACTGAATGGTCTCTGATTCTCCTGTGCAACAAAGAGTGTCTTGGTGTGTCCTGTTTTCGGTGAAAATTGCATTAAATATTTTGGAGACAAAAACGAATCAATATGATTTTTTTTTTAATGTGTCCACAGGACCTTTTCTTGCTCGATTACATTTCATTTGAGGCAGCAGAAATCAACATTAGAAAATAGACAAGAAAAAGTATAAACCAAGAAGAAGAAAAAAAGGCAGCCAGCAACCTGAAAAGCATTTAGCAGAAACAACAAGAAACAAGGATAATTAATGATTTTGGTGTGCTTATCTCGACGCCCAACCACTGGTGGGTGAGTAAAAGAGAGAGAGAAGGAGAGTGAGCAATGCGAACGACCCCAACTCAAACCACACCTGATAGGAAAAACTTTTTCGGTTTTGTGCTGGCATTGTGTCATTATCTTTTTTTGTTATTGTTATTGTTGTTGTTATTGTTGCTGCTGTTTGCCAGATCGTATGGCAGCCACGCCGCCACAAAGTAAGGTAAGCAGAGTGGAGGAGGAGATAGGAGGCGATGGAAAAGTTGCTGCCTGGCAATCTTTAAATTCAAATCTGATTTGCCATGTTTATTTTTTTGCTGGTTGTTTCATTTCATTGTCATTGTCCCATAGCAAGCTTATCCTTCATTCATTCGTGCTGCTGCTGCTGCTGCTGTTGCTGTTGTCGAAATTAAGCGAACTTTTGCCGCCTGCGCCCGCATTTTGATTGTGCTGAGGACGACGATGTTGGCGATGGTGTTGGCGACGCCATTGTTTGATTACAATTTTGCCTTGGCTTTGGCTTTGGCTTGGGCTTTTTTTTTTTGTTCTTTGCCTGCCTTGTTACTTTTTCTGTTTCATTTCAGTTTCAGTTTTGTCGTCCTGTTTTGCTGGGCTTAGGCCGCATGCGTTTTTCCCTGGGTGCGTCGCGCATAGCTTGCTTCGTTGGCTCATTGGCTCGTTGATTGTCTGAACTGCGTTGAACTGCATGAATGAGTGAATGAATGAAGGATCTATTTGTTGTCGCGTAATCTTGTGCAATCACTACAAAACGGCAATAAATCAGGATTATGCGCTGCGAATGTGGCAGGACGCGACAAAATCGCTGCGTGCGATACTCGGCTATGTCGTTCATTCTTTTCCTTACGCCGCCATTGTCACTCACACCTTATTTTGTGCTTTTGTTTATTTTCTTTCTATGAACGAAATAAATAATATAAAAAAAATGATTGCCTATTCTCGGTACTCCTGCCCCGTTGGAGATACACTCAAATCTCAGTCGCTCACCGCAACTCAATTCTGCTCACTTTCATTGTCGCGTGCGACTTTCGCTCATGATTTATGACATTCAGCATTTGAATAATTTATAATTAAAGATGTCCTACCTCGAATTGACTTTCATTCGACTTGGGTCCGCAGTTGGCAATCTTCTCGTTGTGTTCCTGTTGTGTATTTCTTTACCTTTTTTTTGTTGTAGTTTCTTCTTATTTTGTTTTTGCATATTTCCCATTTCCATTACATTTACATTCGTTAGGCTTTAATTACCTTTTTATATTTGCCGCACATTTTGTTATATCCTGTCGAGTTTTTTTCTCCCGTTACCTACCACTGCCTTTGATTATCCTTGCGACTTTTAATTTCCTTTACCTTTTTTTTGTTTGCTCAACCATACTCAAATATTTCGTCGTGCCATTTATCATTCAGCTCCTTTTGTATTGCTTTCTTTGTATTTCTTTTTCTTGCTTTTTATCTACACAGACGATCTTCTCAGACATTTTCTTCCTCTTCCAATTTTTTTTTTGTTTTTTTTTTGTTCGATTTAGTCAAACAATTCCCAAATTATTTAAATGTATTTAATTCGCTTGCATACACAACAGCCCACTTGCCCTTAGACTAACTTTCATGGTGACCCCCCCACCCACCGCCTAAAAAAATAAGCAATTGACACAACAACCAATTGGTCTCTTTCGCATACGAAATCTAATCATTTTGTAACTCGGAGGCATTTTATACGAAAAACGTGCGCCATGATAACTCAACGACCATTTCCAACTGCCAATGTCAAAAATATCCAAAAATATCCAATTCAACCGAAATGCCGAAAATTTATCTTTTGCCAATGCAACTCTGACTACGTAGCTGTCTATCTACCGCTCTGCGTCTGTGTGTGTGTGTGCGTGTGGGCAAAATGACAAAATCATAATTGCTTTTGGACAAATTCTGTGGTTAAGCCCAACAAAAACAATAACAACAACAACAACATGCAACCACTAAGCCAGTCATTCAGTCAGTCGCTGCTGTGCAGGCGTGTGGGTTGCATGACGCTACTCGTATTTTGGGGTACAGGTGAAAATTATCGTGCAACAAACAACATGGACTGACAATGGTTTAAATGTATTGATAATGCATAATATTTTGTAGATTGTTGTATTAACAGCAGCAACACTCGCAGCAACCACAACGGTTCGCAGTTGGGCGGCCTTCGTTGTGTTCGATGGTGTCGTGTCGTTCGTGGTGGCACTCTCCTTTTGAGGTCTGATTGCACTTTACGTGTGGCTGGCGTAGCGGCGAGGCGTCATTTTATAATTAAACCAAAGTCAATTACAGACAAAAACAGCACTGTCAAGGGTGTCGTCGTTAGGAGTTGTGAGTATGCTGATATATTCTGATGTGCTGTGGTCAGTGATGAGACGATAAATGGTTTTGTACAATATTTTTGGAAGGAAATTGTTATAGAGCCAAGTATATAAACACAGGAAGGTTAAAAGCTAATGATATGATACAATACATAACCCTAAGTTCACGGCCTATAAACTAAATGCAAAATCAGACATGTAAGGAGTCAAGAGAGGGTGCGCCTAATTCTTACTTAACCAAATGAATCGGAAGTGGAGCGAGAAATACAACGGAACTTTTTTCTATTCTACATAAAAATTTACTAAAATCTACGATATCTGTTATGTAAGCGACTTCATTTATTAAGTCAGAAAATAACAGTGAAGCCACATACGCAGAATATACGATAACAGCATAAAGAAATCTGCTATGATGTGATGATCGGCAAATAATACATTTTTACCTATACCCAATTAATTACGAGTACGTAATACATTTTCTAAAAGACCACATTTCTACATGTTGTACATCGTTGGTTTCAGTAGAGTACAATTTTTCATGACGTAACGCACGCATACAATCAAACATCGTAATGCTCGCATACAATAAAATATCGTCATGGGCTCGCTCACGAAGGCATACGAAAATGTTCGTGCCTATTCCTACATACAGTCAAATCATTTAGCTGCCTGAATGTGTGCCTCGGTAGGCTCGGTAGACTAGTGGAAGTGTGCTACGGTTGCCGTCCCATAGATCGTGATACAATACCCATGGTAGGTGGGGGAAAAAAAGGCGCGCGTTTCACAGCAGAAGTTTGTGATTGCTAAGCTCACTCACATCTCGAGAAATCCTATAATAAAGAGGTATAGAGATGCCGCAGCTCCTGCTGAACTAACTCTGAGCAAGATGATCAACCCTAACCTAACAATTTATTGACTTTGGCTTAAATAAAGGAACTTGAGTTAAGAGAAATATAATCTGTATTAATAACCTATATATTTGAGTGTCAGTTCGTACTAACACATCATAACACTCAGCTTCTTATGATGATTTACTACTACAGTTAGCATGTTGTAATTGACACAACTAATTTTTGGAGATTTGGAGATTTCTGCTTTTCAGAGAACTAATCTGCAAGAGCTTGAATTATCTATATAATACACTCGCTTGAAACCTTTACTTTATAGTCGCTCTAGCAATATCAACCCATCAGCAACAATCACAAACTGAAGTAGAAAATGATTCGTGCTCAAGTTTTGACATTCCAGTTTTAGACACGATTCTGTTGAACAGCTTCTGTGATCGAAATAGAGCTAATGGAGTGGCGTAATTAAGCGACAAAATAGCAATTGACTGCTGAGTTGATTCGCCGTGAGCTATTTGACTGCTCCAATGAGCTTGCCACAAATTTCTTTGCTGTGCATTGGTTAGTGGTGTCCTGTGGCAGGGGTACCAATGACAACAAATCATATGCAATTATTTGTTGTAATGCAATATGCAATAAGAACAACAACAACTATGACCAAGTGGTTTTTTTTTTTTGTTCTCATACCAACAACACAATCGTTGCCGCTATTTATTAAATAATCACTTTAGGCCACGTCTCATGGCTTAAGACCGACGCGCGGCATCTCTGATCATTGCCGCCAGTTTGACAGGAGTCGAGCAAGCATAGCATAAAGGAAGTTGCCTGATTGTTTTTTTTTTTGGTTTGTTTTTTCTTTAGTTTTCTGTTACACTTTTTATATCATTTTGTGTTTCTTGCAACGATACACGTCATGCGCTGAAGTTGCAGCGCATTGCAGCAACGCGCTTGACAATAATGCCGCGAATAATATGACGAAATGTAGAACATCAACGTGGACAAGTCACAGTCGAATTGCAGCTCAAGTCAAGTTATCGGAAAGTCGACGACTTATAAAAGCCGCCAACAAACCAACATAAAAATTTACGACAAAAATCGCGAAGGGAACACATGCTCCACATTTTTGCCGGACATTTATTGAAGTTAAGTTCTGCGACGAGCATAAATAAAACATAATCCAAAGACGACGGCTTCGAAGGCTTGCAGCAACAACAACAACAGCAACAACAGCAGCAAAACAGGAGTGCGGCAAAAAGTCACCAGCGACAAAACTAAACAAAACCACTGCAACCACAGAACAAATAAAAAAACAGTGCAGAACCGACACCGACTCAAAGTTGAAACGATATTCTTTTTGCAGCGCACATGTGCAATTGATCGAACAAGACTGATGGAGCAACTGGGATTACGCCGTTCTAACCTCACTCCCGTTGCTCCATCTCACTTCTTTCGACTTCTGTACGAGTTTTTTTCGCAGTCGCCGTTTTTCGAGATTAAACTTGTTGCGCAGAATTTATTTAATCTGCAGCGACTTTGACTTGGATTTGGACTCAATCTGGCGTCGGCGGGCTCTTCTGCTCACCTACTTCACCATATCAATGTACGAGTATATACTGAACCAACTGATTGGTAACTCAAATGCACTCAACACACAAGCACTCTAAGCACTGAAGCCTCTAATTAAATGGACAAAATATTTTGTTCACTTAAGCGAGGAGCTCAACTCAGTCGGTGGTTGAGGGTATCGCCTTTACTCTTCCTCCATGTACTGAGCCAACTCTTGGAAAATTCTTCGGCACTCGTATAATACAATAAAACCTCCCAATAATAGACAATATAAGAGCCCAACTTCTTGTCCACTTAAGGGAGTTATTCGTTTGCAAAATTCATTTGAAAAGTCGTTGTTATTCAGCGGTCATGAGCTTTCACTGAACGAAGAAATGGGCAGTGCATTTGCTTAAGGAATGCATGTTGTCTAGAACTGTTTACTAAAGGGAGGTAAAAATATATTAAAAATTCCAACAAAACATAAAAATCGGTATAAAACTCTGCCCAAAAAGGTAAGGTAATAGCACCATTATAATAAATTGCTTGGACCGACAAAGAATCATTTAGACACACAAAAAGAAGCGGCCGCTGCGAACAAAGGAGGCGATTTGTACCGTATAAATACAAGTATAGGGCCTATCTTTGAGTCCTATGGGCTATGCCCTATAATCCAAGCAACTTAGTTACTTGTCAGCCGGCTGCCTATAAGCAGTCTGCTGTCTGTAGCCCAATTACCTGAGAAGAAGTTAATCACAACCCTTCTAACTTATTGATTACCGATGGTTATATAAATAATAGAAGTCTAGCTGGAGCCAGCCTTCCGTTGGATTTAATACCTTTAATATCCCCATAACCATGTAACAAGAAGAGGGTGAAGTTGTGAAGGCAAAATTATAGCTGAGTAAAGAGCCCAGAGCCGACGGGTGTTAGGTTTTTCACTCTGATTTACTTTTTTATGGTTTTCTTATTTTGCCTTAATTTGCTACTATTGCCAGACGATATTCATTGAATTTTGCCATGTTAAAAACCACATTTGCAATAATAAGTTAGTCAGTAAGTTAGACTTGATCACTCATCCGTGATTCAGAATGGGACAACTAGGGGCTGAAGCCTTTTTAGGTGGTTGACATGATTTTTTCTTTTTTTAATTTAATAAAGGCATACGAAATGTTTTCGTGTCCACTAGTAAGAGGTTTCAATGTACTGCCACCAAGCCATATAAACTATACGATAGGAACGCTTACAAGAAAGGCTCAGCTCAGGCTAGTTCAACAAAGTCACTCACGCAGTCACTCAGTCACTCGTCAATGAATCTGTGTGATTCCCCTTAGCCCAGTTAATTACCAATGTTGATGAAATCCTTTGGGCCAACTTGGACAAACATAAGCACACCCAGCACAACGCGCAAAGCCCGGCAAAGAAATCCGAACTATGCAAATGTACGGGGTTCGCTTTACAACTTGACGATAATGTTGCCAACCCTTTTATGTATGGTATTCATAATTTCATAAAGGGGTCAGCCCTCATAGTCAAACCAAGCAAGGAAAAAGGTGTTGAATTACAAATTAAACAGGAGTAGGGAGCAAGTGCGTTGGCTCTAATGCCCAATGTCAGACTTTAGCGTCTCTGACATTAAGTAAATTATTTTTAATATGTTTATAGACTTGCCATATGTGTCAGTGTATGCATGGGTGAGTGTGTGTATGTGTGTGTGTGTATAATTATGTAATTTTCACTTGCCTGTGATTTAATTACTCTAATGGGATTTACTCTGCCCGACGCTACACAAAGTGTAATAAAACATTTAATATGATGGATGATGACTACTACTACGCCATGGTGTGCGCTGAGTGGGGTAATGCTGAGCTGCGGGAAAAAGCACAACATGGGGTTGTAAAAATTCCCATAGTTTAGCCTTGAAAGTAAATGCCCCCCAGCCACACTTACAGAGAGAATAATCACAATTACGTGACAATAATTGCGAAATCACCAAACGCAAAAAGTACAAATTTCAAGCTCAAATCGTAGTCGCAGTGGCAATCGCAACCGGCAAAGTCTGTCTGACAAAGTCAAAGTAATTTTCCAATCTGACAGCTGCTGAAGTTCACATGTCATTTCACTTTGTTAGCGCGTCGCAAGTAATAAATTGGCGCAAATTATTAGCGAAATGGAAATGTTGAGTAAAATGGAATGGAATGGAATGGAATATAAAAGTTGGCAGTTTTTAATTTACACAAAATTGCCTTGTTTCTTGAGAATTGTAGCAGCATGTTAGGCCAGCTAACCAGGCTACGCCTTGGCATAACTCGCATGTCAATGCCGACACACTATCACAGAGCCAATGGGCTTACGCAAACTACCACTCATTCCACTCATACACCCACTCATTCACTTAGCAATACCCACTTCAATCATTTTCAATGTCAGTTGCGCCAGTTGCACCCTGCCATATTTCTCTATTACTACCAATACCTTGACGTCTTTTGACATTTTGCTTGGGAATTTTTTTCTAGCCCCAATTTTTTTCTTCTTTTCTGTTCCTTTCGTTGTAGAAAATTACGTTCTGGTCTAATTTTCGCATGCCAGGCAAGTTTCCGTAAATGTTCCAATTGGAATTTCATGCTTTTATTTGATTTCAACGTGTTCAATTATTCATAAGAGGAAGAAGTGTGGGCTGGCATAGAAAATTGTTTATCCAAAATCGGTTTAGTTTCGTAACTGCAGTCAAATTGCATTTAACTTTTGTTATTAGTTTTCTTCCTCTCCTACTTCCTCTTCTGGTTTTCTTCTCTTTTAGTTTTCAAAGCTTTTCCGTGCTCACTCCTTTCTTTTTGGTTTGCCTTGCCATTCAATTTACCCGTAATTGCCTTGCATTTGTTCCATGCGTGCCAAGTGAACTTTGACTTGATTGTTGCAATTTTTTCTTTCTTATTATTATTACCTTTTTTATTTATTTAAAATTTGTTTTTCATAAAACTTTGCGGGTTTTGCACAACTGTTTTCAGCTGACAGCAATTTTATTCTTTAGATTTAGGTTTGAGGCTTCAAGTAAGTGATATTAAAATAAGAAATGTTGCTTGATAGAAGAACCCCTTGAAAAATACGCCGGCTACTCAGATCGAACTCTAGGCTTAACCTATGCAATATACTGATACTTTCCAAGTCTATTTTGAACCGGTTTTAAACTTATAGCTCTAGGGCCAATTCGATCGAGAGTTTTCTTCAAATGTTTGAATTCAAACTGCACTGGCGTAGCTTTGGATATCCTGTTGGAGCCCTGTAATTACCAACTGTAATATTACCAACGAACAAGGAGGCGATCATTAGGTTCAGCATCAGATACCCCACACAGCTAGTAACTCACAGCGAACCTGGACACCCTGTTTATCGCTCCATCAGATAACTGTCGAGGTGCTACACTATTGTGATTGTTATGCGTACTAGAACAAAACCTGCATTGGCTTTCTGTGTGGCGCATGTTTGAATGCCTGTCTAATGTCTGTCTCATTTTCACAGTTTACGAATAAATTTTTGTATAGAAAAAATGTGCATGCGTTGGCGCCTAAATGCCACATTTATGCTGTTTTAAACGTGCAGAAAAGCGTGGCAAGGAATTTCATTGTTTGACAGGCAACACAGCCAACACGGGCAGCCAGGCAAGCAAGTCAGCAATGTGAGGCAATCGGGAAGGCTGGCAGTCAGGCGGGCATGTATGTATATTTAATCCGCTGAGCCCTTCTCCTACACCAGCTCACTGCGCAAAATTATAAATTAAATCAAAAACATAAAAAACCGACAAGCGAAAAGAAATGTAAACAATTCATTGAATTCGCAATTACACGCACATTTGGCACAGCCAAGTCATGTAAGCATGTATGTAGGCAACACACACCAACACACACACTGTCAGACACACAGTGTTACGCATAGAGTTGAACGAACATGCACACAGCCACTGACGCAGATACACGTGCAATAAAAAAAGGGAATGTATCGCTGTAGTCGTGCTGCCTGCACACGTCAGCGATACGCTTTTGTAATCATGCAAAACGCATTAAAAACAACAACAACAACAATAGCAAACAAAAAAACCTTTGGCATTTCGCCAAATTGTAAATTATCTGCGCGAAGCAACAAAACAGTGAAAAGCGAATACAGAAAATTGCAAAAAATAAAATAAAAAAGGAAAACAAAAAGAACTGAAATTAAACAACACAAAAAAAGATAAATTCAAATATTTTTCCACATTTTTACATGCAATAAAATAAGCAAAAAAAATATATATATATATATATATATATATATATATATATCGTATACATAAAACAAATACGAAAAAGAAATGCATACAAAAGCCGAAAGCGCGTCATTAAAGCCAAAGCCAATGCCAGCCGCACCAAGCCAAATTAAGCCCCAGCCTGAGCGGCAGAACTTGCATTAGAAGCGCACCAAATGATTAATGACTGCCTTCAGGGGCAGTGCCCAAACAAGCCAGCATTCGGTTGAGCTGTGCCAGGCGGGGGGGAGTGCTCAGCAAGCGACAATTACACAACTACACGCGCTGAGATTAGACGCAGATACTCAGATACTAAGCTACACTGGGGCAAAGCTGCTGTTCGACGTCAAACGAAAATCAACTCGAGTGCAATTTTTGCCTTAATAGAAACATTTTTGGCTGACGCAAGGATGCGAAGTAGTTGCAGAGAAGTCATGTGTAGATGGTGAAAAGTAAGATTAATAAAATCAAAGCTGCAACAGAATTTAATAATAAAAACTACTGCGACGCAACCTGCAAACACACAGAAATCGCTGCTGGATGAAGTCGGTCAACGACGCAACGGGGTTGAAATAAGATTAATGATTGCAATAAATCCCAGCGTCAACCAAATGAGCAGCGAACAACATCCCCAGACGATGACGACGACAATGAGGAAGCTGATGAGGACGACGAAAACTACGGTGAAGCTGATGAGGACGACGATAACGCAGCACGCCAAAAGGATCTCAAAGGCTTCAGCGTACGCTGCGAAGAATAGCATTGAACCGAAGCGAACCGTGTTGAAGCAAAGCTTAACCAAATTGAGCGAAACTCAGCAGTTAAAGGAATCAGCAGTCGAAGTAGTCAGTCAGTAGTCAAGCGCGCACAGTGGGCCAACACCAGCAGCGTCTAGGGGGACACCATACTGGACCATTACGCTGATTAAGTTCCTGAATCGACCTGCTGCTGCTGCTGCTGCTGCTGCTGCTACTGAGCAAGTGGCAACAAATATGAGTGTGACCCATGCAGTCAGTGGCAGTGGGTGGCAACGCACGTAATATTAGCGACATACGTGGCAAGCATAACGCACTTGCGATAAGATGTACTGCAACCCTAACACTGAGAGCGTTAAGAACTACGAGGGCGGTTTTAAATGCCACTTACTGGGGAAGCAGAAGTAAAAAGGTTTATGAAAAAAGGTTTAGTCAGTTTTTAAGGTCAGTAATTTAAAAAAGATGGAAATATAATAAGCATTGAAGTGGGTTATGAAGTTCTCGAGGTTCTAAGGGTAATAGCCATCTAACATAACTGATCCAACGTGCGATTTTCTCTTCATACTTTCATGTAGATTTATTATATCCATATGTAGATGTAGGTTTACTATGTATGTAGATGTATGTATTTTTCTAAACTCTTCTAGCTTACGCACAAGCAATGACTTCTTTACTTCACCAAAGACGCGCAGTGTTGATCACGGTTAAGTAAGCGTGCCAACACTAAGCATTCGCAGTGCTGGTTACTCCCAAGTCAAAATGCCAACTTTTAACGCTCCCTATACTACTCATATCACATCTTCTATATTGTCATACTTTTATATGACTTTTATTTAACTATACAAGAACACTTTGTTCAGCTAAGACTCAAACGAATGGGTATGTATGTATGTCGAAATAAACTCAGCAGACTGCGAACCGAAGGCAAGGTAAACATTTTATCTCGATAGCTCTGATAAATCCGGAGAATATGAGAATATGCACTCCGCCCCACCAATTTAACATTAAGTAGAATACAATTTTGTGGAATGTTACGAGCGCGCTACTGGCGCTTCCAGTTATGTTATGTTAGGTGATCATTTTCATTGTTTATAAATGGTGCTGCTGATTGTGGATTGTTTTTCGTGGGTTTTCGTTTCGTTGTGCAGATGGAAGGAGTCGCGTTCGTTGGTGCAATTTCGTTGTCGGGCTCCTTCAGCGCTTCATTCTAACAGCGACCAGCAGCTCTTTTTCGAACTCAAGGCTACACATATATATAAGCAAATAAGTAGAATTCCAAATTAGATGAGAATTTACTTCACCTGTACTTTGAAATGACATTTCGAGTGGTAGGCGTACGTGGACCTTGGCCTTAGTATAATGAGGTATAGGTCCGAACTTCAAATTCGGAGGCCAATTTTTACTGGTAATAGGATACGCTATCCTAGTATAGCCTGATCCCATTTAACTTGTCAGTAGTGTGTTGTCAGAGTCAGAGTCTAAGTGCAGACTAAGTCTGTGACATATTTCAATCACAGTTATTCAATTAGATATCACAAGTGTACATCGAAAATAATACATCCCCTGACAAAACTCATCTTCGTTGCTCTTAAACTATAAAAATCTGAATATATTTCAAACCACCCTCGTCGCCAATAACAAAATTGCTCATTTAGCAGTTACTGCGCTGCAATGCCTTGCGCTAAAATTTCAAGGGTGCGTTTATCTTAAAAGCAAAAGAAATTCATCATACGTCTCGTGTACTGATGGCCTAGCCTAGATCGACTGACTGACTGGTGGCATATCCTTAAATCTAATTACGACTTAATCGGCGCCACTGGCGACAACGATGTAATGTCGCTGGCGGGTTGCTGACGTTAATGTTGGTGGTGAAGCTGAGAATGACAATGAGGGTGAAATAAGAACAAGAATACTTTGCTTATGCTCAATTGATAAAGTCAAACAGAGAATAACCAGGAGAACAAAGCATCCAGCTGTGGCTTGACTACTACTATGACTACTATAAAGCAAACACTTGCCCGCGGCAACAAACAATCACCCCCCAAGACCAACGCAGTGCAACACCACACCCGGGTGCTTGCACAGGCAAATGCCAGCAACATTGTGCTGGATTTTTTACATGTGTTAATCACAGCTGAGGTCCTTTTTGTGCTGCCTGAAATTTGTGTTTTATGCATTATCTTTTTGTTGTTGTTGTTGTTGTTTTAGTTTAATTATGCACGCACAATGCGCAAACAAAGCTATTGTTTTCTAATACAACAGCAGAGCAACTGCCCCCCCCGCACACAAAAAAAAAAGACTACACGCATTTGTTGGGGTCTAGTGCTTTTGTTGGTTGTTGTTGGCGTTTGCGTTGGCGCTACTGAATCGATATAAATGAATTAAAATCTGCACAAAACGATAAATTCAATCGAAAATCGTTACATGTCAATGCATTAATCGACCATAATCCCATTATGGCGTCAAGGATATGGTAGCGTGGTAGCATTCTGCGTGAATTCCTGTTTTGCACGTTGCTTGTTGATGTTATTAGTGTATTCGTTGTTGTTGTTGTTGTTGTTATTGTTATTGTTGTCAGCGCAAACGTATTTTATATTCATGAACGCGTTTGTTTTACTTTGTTTGAACATGTTTGCACAACGCGCACGCTGCCACTGTTATCCTTGTCGTCCTTGCTTGCCATCTGTTTATCGCACATTTGACAAATGACTTTTGTTGGCGCAATTTTCATTGCAATTTTTTTTTTATTTTTTATTTATTTTTTGATAAATTTTGTGACAAAAGCGAAAATTTTAAATTCATTTTTGGCAAAAGTGAAAACTAAGTAAGAAGAAGAATCAACGCAAGGGCAAGGCAATTTCAAAAGAAATCTAAACTTTAATATTAATAAAGGACATGCTTTGAAGCAGCATAAAGTGAAGTGTGTCAAGTCACATACATAAACGCGCTCATATATGTATATAAAGCAATATATATTAGAACGCCACACCAACAACACACTAAGGCGGCCGCAATACAGTTGCTGCCGCATCCTGTCATATTTCAAAAATCATAAGCTTTGAGCGTAGAAATACAAGGAAGAAAAACGAAGAAGTATGAAATTGTAATAATTCCAACGCTTTGTGACAGCGCACGCAAAATGTGGCAAGTGTGGGAGAGCTGGCTGCCTCAAGCGTGGCCTATGCCCACAACGTTGAGTTATGCTCGCTTGCTGCCTTGCCTACTTTATATGTGCACAGGCAGGATGTTCCAATTACTTTGTTGCGCCACTGACTCGACGCAAATCGTATCCATGTGTATGTGTGTGTATTGCCTTCTCATATTTCAAGCCAACCATGTGCGAATAGAACTTAATCTGCAACAAAATGTCGCCAAAAGGTGGGCGCTACTTGACACACATGCACACATGTATGAGGAGCTTATTTTCTATATTTTCACAAAGCTACAACATACAGCTCGTACACCCACAACCATGCTTACACATATCCACATTTCCACATATCCCTCATGCTACCTCAGACATTGTCATCTTCATCTTACGCTCGTCGGCAACTTCATTGCCCCGCGCAACGCTCATGTTTAGCTCGCAGGATTTGTGACGGGATTTCCTTTTCTATTATTGGCATTAGGCATGTCCTGTGTGTGTTATGCATTTAAATTGCGTATTTTTCTCAGCGATTTGTCTGCTTATCGTTACATACCTAACCACCCCCTAGCTAGCTGGCCCCGCTCACTGTCACTTTAAAAATCTTTGCTTAATGTTTATGGCAACCTTTTTTTCTCGAATGATGCTGTGCCATTTTTGGTGCGCCGAGCGTTTTTCATTAAAATTTTGTGCTCGACCATGTTTATGAAGGTGCAGCGGCGGCATAATTATGAGCATAAAATGTGCTTTTAATATGCTTGCAGCATAAATTTTTTTACTACAAAAAAAAAATAAATATATAAATAAAAATATATAAATTTATATGTATATATAAATGCGTTCCTTTTACGAACGATTTGAGCTGAAGTTATAAACCCGCATCAGCATCCGAAAAGCAACCAGAAGCCAATCACTTCTGGTCAGCTGCACCACTCAGCTCAGCTCAGCTCAACTCAACTCAATTCAACTTCGTTCAGCTCATCTCTATACGAAATGGCTAACTTTAAGAGTTGCGCCGTTGCCACACATCACTTCATGCCACACATTTGCAACCCTTCTCATTAGAGGATTAGCTTAAGCGAGCGAAAGGCAGCTAGCCATCTATCCAGCCATAGAAAGGGCCAGCCAAACGAGGCCTGCCCTGCGATAAGGGCACATAGTTCGAGTGTAGCCTTACGGGCGTTGAAAACTTCGTACGACATGACCAACGACATTAGAGCTGAAGGCGGTGATGTACAAAGCAGTAAGCAGTAGGAGTGGCAGCATTGGCTGCTGGCGAGTTAAGTCACTACGAACTTTGTATAATGCAAAGCTGTTCAAGCATTACGCTGTTTGCTATACTCGTATGTTGTTGTTGTTGTACTTGTTGTTGTTCTAATATTCATGCAACAGCAATAAGCAAAAGCAACAACAACAGCAGCATTTCCTTGTTTGCTTATTCAAACGGAAGGCCAACGTTGTCCTGTTATAACGCCGTCAGTCGTTGTCCTTTGGCCATTACATTTGTACCGTGTACATTGTGTGCTGTTCCTACTGGCTCCTGTTGTCGTCGTTCTCATCGTTCTCATCGTTCTCGTCGTCGCTCGCTCATTCAACCGATCAAAGCTCATGGTAATTAATCATTTTGTTTGGTCTTTACACCATTTTACCCGAATGCCATGGCGCAGGATAAATACGTACACGAAATCCGACCGTTTGGTCAGCACAAGATATGCAAAGGAGCAGCAATCCCCTCGCTGCCTAACACAGCAACGACTTTGCCCAATGGGTCAGACAACTGCTCGTTGTCGAAGGAGATATGAAAGTAGAAGCAGTAGTCGTGGAAAAAACACTCCTTGCTTCAACAGCAAGGACAATCCTTTAATGCGCTCGGACTGTCATGTTAAGCTGTCAGCTACAAATTCTTCTATGACCATTGTCCATTTGCTAACACAAACTCGCTGTGAGCGGACAGCAGCTATCGAAGCCTTCTTGATATGCTCGACTAACAATTGCTCAAAAAGGAGGAAATAAATAAGAGGAATGCAAAGAACAAAAAGAATAGAGAAAGAGAATTTCTTCCTTTTTTTTTTCTTTGTTCTTTCTTACAGTGATAACTCACCAAGTAGCAGAATTGATGCGTTTCCATACTCTTCATACAGTGAATAGTCTTATAAAAAAAGTTATCTTCAGTGTGGACGTATTTAGGGCCAGGGTCCTGTCCTGGCGCAAACTGAAATTCTTGTATGAATAACATGGTCTTTATATCAGGCAAAAACTTCAACAGGCCTTTTTCCAGCTACCTCGATTATAGATTTCAAGACATTATCATTGCTGAATAATACACTCATGGAATAAATTCAAGTTCTGCTTGGTCACTTCCACCTATTGAATATCCGAGACTTGTGTTGGTTACATTAAACGAAATTACTAGCTTTATCAACAACTGTTGTTTTGCCTTCAAAACCCTTGCCTTTGTGCATTTGTTAATATTAATGGGAAACAAATTTGTGTTGTCTATATTTATTACTGAGTTAGAGATTGACCTATTCCAATATGGTAAACAAAAAGGTCGTACTTTACATACAACTTGCAATCCGAAGTAGAACAGACTGTTTGAAACATTTATAAGACTCTATAAAATTGAGTGAGAACTCGATGCTTATGGTATACGTAAATCTGAATAATTGATACATCCCCGATTTAAATGAAAAAAAATCTCAGAAAACTTCAAACCGCACCCAGAGTAAATATTTTAGATCGATAGCTTTGATGAATCAGGAGAACACGGGGTTCTAACCAATTCACAAACGATTTTAAATATGTTGATTAAATTTTATTCATTTATTTTTGCTTTTTCTTATTGTTTGGTTATGCAGCCAACCCAGGTCAATTAGCAGCGGCGCATTAAATAAGTCATGCAACAAATGTAAACAACAGACTGTAAATAACATACAGGTTGAAAGACTGTTAAACCCGCCCAGCTGTAATGTTATGGGTTCTGTCATATGATCGCTTACTTAGTTAAACTCTGTCGCTTATCGTTGATTGTATACACTCACTCGCTAAGATCGCTCACAGTGCCGACTCTCGATTATTGAATATCTTCGTACCTACTAGCTGCATAAAGTAGCGCGCTTTAGTCAAACCAATAAAGAAAATATAAAACCTCACAAAATGTCTTTCTTTTCGGCGAGCGATTAATCTAGTCGAATGTTTCGAAAATATCGCACTCAAGTTGCCACGACAACGAGTTCCAAAATTTGTTTTTACTATTATTTTTAAGTGAAACTTCTAAGGGCGCATTGGTAGTAAAAATTTGCAATATTTCGACACCGGGACGTAGCGTTCTACGACAGAGATGAAAGAAAAATATGTAAAAGAAACAGAATAGGAATACACCGCAGACGTACAAATTTTGTGTTTGTGAGATGCTTGAACATTTATAAACTTTAGTCTCTCTTGAGCACGCACAAAAGTATTGCGCTCTTCGTTGTGTTCTTTTTGTAGATGATGTTCATCATTATGATGCGTCATAGTGTCATCGCGTCATCGCATTATCGTTCTTCGTGTAGCATTTGAGCGTTGAGTTGTGAAATGAAAACAAAGGGCACGCGCTGTTGTTTTTTAAGAAGTTTCAATTCTACCACGCGTGATTTGATTTGTGACATGATTTTTTTTTTAATTTTATTTTTTTAATTAAGTGGGGTAAAAACGCATGACAATATCTGGACCTGCATACTTAGTGCATGTATTATATATATATGTATTATATATTCGCTTCCACACAACTCACTCTTCAAATCTTAAGTCCAGCAAGAGCCTTCTTTGCTCTTAGTTTCAGACATTATAACTTTGCTCAGCTCTCCTTTCCTTGCTTATCACCGCTTTCCACCTTATAAAAACTACTCATACCAACAGCACAACCTTCATCTCACTACTCCTATCATCATTATGAGCGTACAACATCAGTCTGCACGTGCGTGGGCGTGTTTCCGTAGGCGTGTCCTTTTTTACAGACCACGTTTGACATGATATCGCTTTAGTTGCCATAATGAGCTCGTGTACATTTCTCAGCGCGCTTGGGTATGTGTGTGTAACGTGTAACGCTCTCCTACACTACACTACACTACCCTGCACTTCACTTACACGACCACCATAACATTTTTGCTGATGTTGCTTTTGCCATTTGTCGTTGCTGTTTGATGATTGTATGGCGTCAATTATTTCATTGTCATCATCATCAACATCATCAGCGTCGACTCCTTTGGTATCCCGCAAAACATTTTCGCATTCCTACTGTAAATGATGTCGCTGCCATTTCTTTTTTTTTTCTTAGTTTGAGTTTGATTCTCTGCTGATTTTGACTTTTTGCTTGTCTTGCGAAAACGAACATGAAAAATTTGATGTCTTTAATTCTTTTTTTATTATGCTCGTATTTTTTGTATTGTCCTCATTGCGACTTGTTATTATTGACAAATTTGCGCGTAGGCACGCGTTAATAACTCAGACACCAATTGGCAATACGCACAACTGCTCGCTCACTCCTACTGAATTCATACAAAATGGCGCCGCAGCACGTACGACCACGACAAAAGGTGTTGAAATTATTAAAAGAGATAAATTATCCTTTGCGCTGCTTCAGTTTTATAGCGCTCGCATAATTTCACAGCCAAACAGGCGCATCTGAACAGAGTCAGCAACTCGCCCGCAACACCCTGTTAGCCAGCCTGACACAACTCTCCTCCTCTCGCTCGCACATAACTACACACGCACGCGTTGGGTGTTTCGCCCGCATAAACACTTCAATAACCCACACTTGCAACTCCTTTTGCATTTTCACACCAATTTCTCAACGCGCTCCACCACCAATAAAAACACAAAAAAAATAAAGGTGGGCAAAAAGGTTGAGAAAAAAAAAATCACGAAAAAAATGAAATCTGCCAAAAAAATTTGAAACAAAAAAAATAAAAAATTTGAATCATATGAATCCCAACGTCACGGCATTGCAACCTCACCAGTCGTCCTGTCGTCATCGTGTCGTCGTTAGCCCAATTTGAATGCGCTCGTTTTGCTCGCCTGTTCATGCCTTCCTTCGTTCGTACGTTGGTTGGTTGGTTGGTTGGTTGGTTACTCGCATATATCATTCCAGTTGACAGGACAATTCTCTTATCTGCGCAAAGCCAACAGCAACAGCAGTCGCATTTCGACTCAACTCAACTCAACTCGATTCAACTCGACTTGACTCGATTCGATTCGACTCGAGTCGACTCGTTTCGCATGCACATTTTTCGTGCTGAATATTAAAAAATCTCATCGTCGTCGTCTGCTTCATATTTCGCCAACCCTTTCTACTGATGGCTACGGTAGGCAACCAAACATGTATCCTTTTTATATCCTGCTCATTGCGTGCCGCAATTTTAAAGCTCATAAAGCAGCATCAGCAGCAGCAGTATTAGCAGCCACATTGAAATAAAAATGAAGCCAAGGCGAGCGAACACTTTGACAAATTAGTTGATGCGCATAGACTTTGTGCCTTTGTGCCTTTGTGCCTTTTTTAATATAATCGTATATAGCCGATATTTGGACAAGTGCTGTCAAAACAACTAATCTAATCAATATGCCTACATTGGTTTTGTCACCAGCTGAAGCATTGCAACGCCTTCCAAAAAGCTGTCTGTCTTCACTCGACACGCCAAGCAAGCGCAAGCTGTCGAAATCATTAAAAGAACATTTCGCACATAATTCACACGGTAAATTTCCAAGTCTTCACAGGCAGTGGCACCCCACCCGAGCCTGTCGTTGCACTTGCGTCTGTCGCATATAAATGGCTTTATGATATTGTTTTCAGTATTGCTTTGACCTCAGCAGCTGTGAGAGAGGTGGTAAGTACGTTAGCAGAACGATTAAGGACAACGTCAGCTGGTGTGACACAAATCGCAGGTCAATAAGAAGCAAAGGAACGTGCTTGGCAGCGTGCGGAGAAGCGAGAGTAGCACAACTTAATGCTAGGAAATAGTTCTTTTGCTGCTTCTTCCTCTTTTTGTTGATAGTCAAATTTATCCTTTCTTTATCCTTTTGGCTTAAAGTATTCGTTATAGCATAAAGCAGTTTAACCGCTTATGGCCCATTTTGAATATGCTACAGTAGCGGCAATAAAAATGTCACAACCAACTGTCACACATTTTTGGGTAAATGAAATGCTTAGCTAAAGCAAGTGGAAATTTAGTTAGAAACACATGCTGGCTGGCTTCAACAATATTCTTATCTCGACTATCTCAAACAGTCTTGTCGGTGGGGTACCGCTGCTCGCTCAACTTGTCTCAACTCAACGCATCACATTCGCTACGCTACGGCGTCAGTGTCAATTCAATTTTATTTCATTGTGTCATAACAATAACATAAAATTAAAATAACATAAAAAGGAAATTGTTTGCGAAAAAATGCTTCCCGAGAAAAGCGGATGCGGACAAACACACATACGCACAGGCACACAGCGAAAAAGCTACGCATACTTGCCGTGCGCGAGTGCCGTAGCTAAAGCCGCCAGCAGGCTGAAAAGCACAACAACAGCAACAATAAAGTATATTACAAAGGCACAATCAACATGGCGTAAAATCGCTTGCACTATTGTTATTATCCTTGTTACAACATTTCGTCACTCTTGACTCGACACAACTCGACTCGACTCGCGCTGAACGCTGAGTTAAACGCGACGACATAAACAGCTACAATCGCGCATAAAATCAACCCGTACAAAAATGAGCAAAAAGGATGCTGCGTATGTGTGCGAGTGTGAGTGTGTGTGTCTGATTATGTCACCCAAAAATCGTTCTTTTCAAAAGAAAAAAAAAAAGAAAGGCATAAAAATAAAAGACAGTTTACAGTTCTCAACTCGCAAAAACGGAAACGGAAACACATCAGCGTAACGGAAGTCAAAAAGTCACATAACAATGATGCCCATGCCTGATGTGTGGCGAATAACATGCACGGCATCAAGCAACAACGGCGCAGCGAACTTGCTACAAAAAAAAACAGTTTTAACATTTTTCCATTTTCGTTTGTTTGGCTAAAATGTCAACGCAACGAACAAAACGAAACAAATCCAAAAAAAGGATAACGACAGGACACGAGCGGGTATTGTGGCAAAAGTATTTTGTATATTGTTTTGTATTGTTGTCTTGACTCGACTCGACTCGACTTGATTTTGTGATATGACGTAACAACATTTATGGCGTAAAATAAGTAACGTAATAATGTCACAGTGTCAGAAGAAGCGGGCAAACGGTTGGTTGGTTTAAGGCAAACCCAACGAACTGTACTGACAAAACTCATTTTGTGTTGTCGTCAATTCATTTGGAAAATTAATGAAATTCAGTAGAGACGCTGGAAACATGGAGACACATAGAGACAGATTTCATAGATGGTGGCACATTCAAAATTTAACCTCTTCTGTGCACTTTGACTGAGCTCTGACTTTGTGCGCAAATCTTGACAAATGTGCTCAAATTTGCGAGAATAGCTTGGGAAGCAGAAGCTAAAAATGTTCACATAATCTAGACTAAAAAAGATCTGCAGCCATTAGACATTAGTCATTAGCATTATTTACTTGACTTCAAATATACCCCTCCGATTACAAAATCGCTCTCTGTACTGTCAGCACTCAGCGTTTTGCAACTAACATAAAACCCTCGGGTATAACTGTGTAACTGGTTACTGTGTATTAATTTAGCTATCCACTAATGACTGCCTGGTATTGTCATTCTGAGTCCTGTATAACGTGATATTCTCCTTGTCATAGCACTACTACAGTACCTGTGTTAAGGATATACAATCTTTCGCAATGGTTAACAATCGACCATCAAAATAGCTGCCACTCTCAAAACTTCTAACCTAGACCTTCAAAGGTTAGCAATCTCGTTTTGTTGTATCTCAACCATATACCTCTGCTCAGCTATAGGCAGTGCCTGGAAATCATACCATTACTGGCTGCCAAAGACGTTGCAATGGTCTGACGACATGGTCATTGATTATATGAATCTAAACACGGGAAGTGTCCATGCCATTCCACATGCCCCCTTAATTTAAGACCAAATACTAGCCTTAGCTATGAATTATTCTTTTGTTACCGAATTCTACTCAAATTGGCTTAGTTGTGCTAACACCTGCATGAATGGTTAGCTTGTTGAATTGCAAGGTTTTAGCTTATAGGGTGCGCTGTGGGCAATGATTGTTACTTGTACAAACAGCACTCATACACGTAACTAGAACACTCTTCATAGATAACGCCCACTGAAAATCGAAGTGACCACTACGACCTTCAAGTAATTCCAAAAAAAAAAAAATTACTAATTGCCTATGGTAAATGATATACTACTTACTATGAGATACTACTTACTAATAAAAGAGACTCCCATACCACAGCTACTACAGTCCAACGAACTTTATACTACAGTATAACGAACTTCTATACAACGAAGCTCTCCCTATTACGAATTGATTTCAAGTACACAGCTTTTTCGAGTACACATCATTTCTGTATAACGAATTTTCCATATAACGAAGTGTTCTTTTAGTCCGGCGAGGATTCGCTATACGGAAGTTTGACTGTGTTGGCCGGCCTCGGTAGTTTCGCGAAAGTGGGGTCCCAGAAGTGCCATAGTCTACGTACTTTATGGGACAACACTTAGGTTGACCTAAGTGGGACAGCAACCTAATCTAACCTAACCTCACATCCTACAAACAAGGCATCTTCCTACCAGCACTTGCTTAGCATACATTTAGGATCAATTGTTTCCATAGAGCCCAACTCGGAAACCACGAAGGGCTCTTTTACGCTTCGTAACGGTTCCAATCCATTAACCGTTGCATACGAGCATATCAATCAGAGAAGTCTAACCTAAACTGTTCTCTGAAATTGCTGCCTCAATCAAGTGTTGCCAACTAAACGAAAACCCCTAATCGAATCTACTCGAATGCAAGCAAATCTATCTAATGCAAGAGGATGCTTTGACAAGAAGATTTTCCACTTTTCAGACCATTTTTCACTGCCATTATCCATTTGAAAACCCTAAGCCGAAACAATTGTAGACAATTTTCTAAGCATTCTGAGAAAGAAGAAGGACAAAATTGTTCACACTCAATTCTTCATTTTCGCTTCATTGCCAGCTCATACACGGCACTATGCCGAAGGGGGGCAGCAAACACCCGAACTCTACCGCTGGGTGCGATTTAAATATCCAATTCAATTTATTAAAATGCAATTCGATTAGAAATGCTCTGGCATAATAAATTAAATTCTCGAGCGCGTCTTCGTCCTTGCGTCGAAGAGAGCCATTAACACCACATAAGCAGCGTCTCAGTTGAGGGGGCTTGGCAGAGACAGGAACAGCAAATCGACGACTGCCGAACTGAAGCAATCTGCGTGCAATCTATACAATATCCTGGCGAGCATCCTGTGGCGCAAAGGTTGCGAAATTGCGGTGACAAGTAGCGTAGACGCTAAAGAAAATGAAGAAAGAGCGGAGGAATGAGAAAAAATTGGCAAGAGGGCGAATGTTGAATCAATTTCCGCGTATCAAAAAAATAAATAAATAAATAAAAAATACGCAGGAAGAAGAAAGCAAAGAAAGAAATGATGCTAAACAAAAGGAGGCAGCGAGGCAGCGTGTAATTTCATTGCGGCTTGCGTTTTGCCTTAAAATAACAAAATTACTTTTAGCTACTCGCTGTGGTAGTAAAATCAAAATAAAACAAAAAAAAGAAAGTTAAGAAAAAAACCAGAATTGCCAAGGAGCAGCATTGCAGGATTATGTAGCGAAACAATTCAAGCGCACTTCGATTCCTTCTTCCCATTTCTACGCCTGCTTTTTTCCTGTGCCCGTTGTTCTTGCGACTGTTTGGCATTGACAACCATTAATCATGGCCGCTGTCACTGAAATGTATGCATGACGCGCAATCGGCGGCGGGGTAAGCATTGCGCTGCGTTCGTTGAACTGGGCGGTTGGGTTGGCTGAGGTAGAACGCACGCTTCATTATGCCGACTGTTTCCTTTCAGTCGATATGTCTAACTGCCTAACTGCGTTGCTCTAATTTATAAAAAAAAAAAAAGCAACACAAAAATTGTGAAAAAAAATAAAATGAAACAGAATCATGGATACATGAGTAGTACACGCCCACGCCCACTGTGACAAGTGTCCTGACTGCCTTGCCTAACTGCTTTGCCTTGCCTTGCCTTGCCTTACTTGTTGGTCTGCCATTGCATTTGCAATTGGGCAACACCTACAACAACAAGAAGAAACACTGCGCGAACAATGACGACTTTGACTTCGATGAACGTGACACATGACATTGCTTAGTTCGGTTAGTTATCGAGTCCAAGCAGGACTCGACATAACATGTAGCTCGCCTACTGCCTACGCAGGCACGCCCATTATGCACAAATGAGCCGCAGCGGCAGCAGGAGCAGCAGTACATGTCAGACATCAATGCTGTTAGTAAAGCCAACGATGACGATGACGTTATTCTCTGTCAAAGAGTCAAAGTTCAAATCAAAGTGGCAAATTCAAAACGCCAACAATTCGAACTAAGATGTTAGAGAGAAATGAACAAGGGAGTGAGTGAGTGGGTGTACAGTGTAGTGCGATAAAGATGGCATATACCACTTGGTACATGTCTAATTTGCCAGCTTTATGAGGCACAAGTGTCACACACGCCCAACACGACGACGACCCAGGGCAAAGGCATGCGAACGTTGAACCGAAGCACAGGAGCGAGACGCCCAATTATATAGAATTGTGAATTTTCGGACCAAAATTGCTGTCTGTGATTTATGTCATATTTGACATGGATTTTCAATTTAATGAACGTGTCTCGAACGCATGATGTAACACACACACTTACACACACACACACACACACAACCAAAAACATATTGATACAAACCTTTGGCAGCAGCTCATTTAAGCCTGCACAGGCACAACAGACCAGCAAAGAAATCAATACGAAGCGACTCCTTTGCAAAGTACACTGATCAGACACACGAGAAAAGCCTGAGCTGAGCTATAAAGTTTTTTAGTTAGAAAAACGAGAAAAACTTTTTCAAAACACCAAACCAGGACATTCGTTCGGCGCATTGCTGTGTGCGCTTTTCAAACGAAATAATGAATTCCATTCATTTTGTTTGTCTGCACTATCGCATTCGTCCTTATTTCTTATGCAATGAATTTCCGACACAGAATCTACATTTTCCACTGCGCTGCTACTTTCAAACAACACTTTCCGACTCATCAGTGAGGCAGACAAACAAACGACAAACGACGACAACGAGGACAACTTTCGAGAAGGACACGTATTGAGGCATTTGTCGCAGGGATAAGAAGAAAAGAAAGTGTAGGAAAAAAAATAACTCGTAAGGAAGCAGAGACACGACACACTTGGCTTGCCAATTCAAAGAAAAGTATATACTTTGGTATAGGAATACAGGATACCAGCAAGGACAACGATAAAAGTTTATGCGCTGCAAGTGCACGAATTGACATTCCAACTGGACACGACACAAGCGTGAGAGAGTGAGAAAAAGAGAGAGGGAGAGAGAAAGAGAGAGCGGGAATAAGAAAGAGTAGCAGTGTGAATGAAAGAAATATAACTACAGCATGAGTGAGTAGGTAGCATCCTGTAGAAAAAGCACAGAGGGAAGAGGACTACATTCAGTAAGGCAAAGTAGTTTTAATAATGCAACAATAACAACAACAATAAGAAATGACATCGGTAAAATTGAGAACACACGACCAAAGGCAAAAATAACGATAAGAAAGACAACTGTTAGTGTAAGAAGAAGAAAAATAACTACTCATACCAGCACCATTCTTCTCACTAAAATTGTATGCCAATGCAAAGCAAACTTTGTCTCATTCAATGACAAAATGAATACTTTTGAATTATTTATGCGGCGCTATTTGCGCAAATATAATAAAGAAGACAACTCAGTAAACTCCATTTCGAGATAAGTTTGTGGAAAATGTGCCAGCGAATGAGCAAAATTGCTATGAGCGGAAAAACTTTACTTCAAGATTTTGCGAGCAGACAACGGACAACGAATGATCGAAAGCGACTTGGGCAAAAAAACAATTGCATACTTTCAGTCAAACTTTATGATCTGCTAGTTGGTCATGTATTCGCAGTGATTTAAATGCTTGGCTGCAGCAGCACTTTGTAAGACCTACTATGCTACACTATAATCTCCTAGGCAACGCCCAAAATAATATCCTTAAGCTTTGTTATAACGTGCTATTATCGTCAGACTATCCAGACATCCAGCCAAGTTTATAATGTTTGAAAATAAATGTACAATAAGAAGTTAGTATGACTGATCACTCTTTCGTACTGCGGTCTGGGAGATCCAGAGACGATTTCGTCTTTGATCGTTCTGCTCTTCAAGTCTCTATGGATAACAGTGTGTCAGACATACCACTGTGAAGCCTACGATACTTCGCAGTAGCTTGGACTGAAACCTCTGAAGAATTTTCAGGTTTGAATTGAATGCAGTGCACCCAAAGTTTTATACCGTAACTCCATAACGGCTTCAGTATGGCCTTTTAAAGCTTGTTGCGTAGGTTGAGCTTCGAGTTTGAATTACAGAGCTAACCAAATCTTCATAGTTTCAGGGCCAACTGCTTTCTCTTGGTCAGCGGTTCGATTATGAAAGAAGTAGCTAGAAAACCATACCTTCTTCCTATTGCTTTAAGAGCTGATTAATGTTAACATATAGTTTTCCTTTCTATCGTACAGAGTTCATGAGAATTCATTCATGGGAATTCATGAGATTAGCATTCCTAAGAAGCGTAATAGGATCTTAGCAATCACTTACGGAAGACAATGTTTATTTTAGGTTTCAGAAGTGAAACTTGATTAACCTGGACAACCAAAGAGCTTGCTGTTCCTATTATAACAGACTCTGGTACTAGTACATAATGTGTTGGGGTAAGTAGTAG
The DNA here is from genome assembly GCA_035041755.1 of Cacoxenus indagator. Classification (NCBI taxonomy): domain Eukaryota; kingdom Metazoa; phylum Arthropoda; class Insecta; order Diptera; family Drosophilidae; genus Cacoxenus; species Cacoxenus indagator. The sequence continues at coordinate 1,618,325 of JAWNKX010000379.1, forward strand.
TTGTCAGATTGAAAGATGAATATTTACCCAAAAGTTCTAACAACTAAAGGAGTAGAAATTCCACCTAGAAAAATATGTATAATTGGTATTCTGATAGATGAACCTATCGGATCGCTGCCAATCCTTGGTTAAAGAATATTTTCTCTGGGTCGGTTCTGGCATTAAGACAATTTGAAGACTTACGGACACAGAACCCCGTCTTTGGCGTAGCAATAATTCGGATTATATAGTTAAGTACCAATCAATCAATCCATCTTGCTTTTGTCTTTATTATCTAGTGGGTTTCCTAATGTAGCCTTCCCGTGGTGTACCTTTTCTTTCGCAACATCTCGGTTTTACCTCTGATTTCTCGTTAAGTGGAAGTTGTGTAATGGTGTCGCGACCACTTAAATTACCAACAACAACACACAATCACACTTGAAATACGATTTAGCGAGCAGTTGAAGTGGCGTAACCAAAACCAAAGAAGACGGCACCTATCCTTAACAAACTTGAAGAGGTCTTGTCAAAGTGTCCTTTTTATTTGCTGTCTGCCTTTATCGACTGCTCTGCTGTAATCGTCACTGTTGGCACTCCAAACCGTATAATTCCACATTCGAGTGTCGCTCATGCACTTCACAATGTGGCTTTTCGATTTGTTGCGACCTTTTGTCTGTGCGTGCGTGTGTGGGTGGTGTAACTAAGGCCAAGCCCAAATTCTGCCAAACACATTTGAAGTGCACATTTTTGAGTGTCGATGTGAAAACATTTCGTTTATGAGTACGAGTACAAATACGGATATATGGTAGATACGATTACGGATATATAACTTGTGCATTTTTTGCTATACTCCAAGTTCCACTCGAGGCTCATGACACACGCTCCTCAAACTTGAATTTGAGCGGCACATTCGGCGTGACAAAGAACTTTCCCTGGAAGGCGCCCTCGAGCGAGTGATTGAATTCAATGTGAAAATTGCGAACGACACGCGCCACTGCCAATTCCAGTAGCAGATCAACGATTCGTTTGCCCGCACAGCTGCGCACCCCAAAACCGAAGGGTAAATACATAAAGGGCGTGTCTAAGTCGCCCACCAATTCGCTGTTGTCGGTGCGCAGCCAACGTTCGGGCAGAAATTCTTTAGCACGCGGCACATACGGCTCCTGACACATCTGCAGATTTGCGCCCATAGTCACATCAGTGCCCGCGGGTATGCGATAACCGCTGAGCGCAATGTCGTGCGGCATGCGACGCATGGTGCCGGGGCCAATGGGATGTAGGCGTATGCCCTCTTTGATGCAGGCGCGCAAATATGGCAAATTACCCATTTTATCCATGGTTAGTTTGGCATCCTTGGTGGGTAGCACCGCCTTCAGCTCGGCAAGTAGTTTCTCCTGTTTTGTCGGGTTTTTCGCAAGGCTTACCAATATGCCCGAATACGATATGGTAGTCTGTGGATTGTATGATCAACTGAGCGAGTAAATGGAGTGATTTGCCGCCGAACCACTCACCGTATCCACGCCGGCAATGAGCAAATCAATCGCCACCACAATGGCCATTTGACGATCTACGCGCGCCAACTTCTCCAGCACACTCTGCTCCTGACCCAACGCCGTTGTGAACTGACCATTTTGGTCGTGTTCCATGCGCACGAAAGCCTGCTGTATATACTTGGTGCAGAAGTTTGTCAGCGTATCCAACAGATCCATAAGCTCCTTGAATTTACGCGTCTTCAAGCCAAAGCGCCAGAGCGACGGCATAATTTCCAAGTCGAAGCTGAGTTCGGAGAAGCGTCGCATGCAGTTGAACACGGTCTTTGCCTCGGCGCTATCGCGGTTCTTGTTCAACAGACCCAAGCGTGTATTCAGTGCCACGCTAGCAACGGACTCGAGCAGCAACTTCTTGATCACATCCTCAAAGTCGGCGGGCATTTCCCGTGTGCCGGGATCACGAAGTTCACGTATGCTGTGTGGTTGGTTGGGTTGTTGGTTGGTTGATTGATTTACAGGGAACTCTTTGTTCAGCTCTGTGGTTTACTCACCGTTGTAGGAATTCCTCGTTTATTTCCTGCAAATTGTTGAGATACAAACGCACATTCCGCGGCTGCATTAATATCGGATTCACGGCACTGCGTGTCTTGCCCCATTCTTCGCCGTTGCTGTGCATAAAGCGTGTCTGTTAGAAATGACAGCAACTCCATTCGCGATCAAACTTACGTTGACACCAAGCCGCCGTAGCCCTCGAACAATTTCGGATTGTGCTTCTCACGATAATAGAGAAACGAGTCGAAGCTACGCCTATAAGGGTAGGTGCCCTCATTGCGAAAGACCACTTCATAGTCGCTGGGATTCATGACCAATATTATGTCTTTGTGCCCAAAACCACCTGGCATACGTATGAGTTGACCATACTCTTTGTTCATATCTATCATCAGCTCAAGCAGTGATAACTTGCTATAGCGACCTATGGATTCAAAGTAAAGTTCTTTCATAACTTTCAATTATTGCTCTCCGCTCTCACAACACTCACCGCCCGGCAGAAATCTTCGCAATAATTGTAAGTTACTCGGCCCCGGTACCTCTTCAAAAGGCCGTGCATTGGCCAACGCCGCAGCTGCGCTGCTTCTCGCATCTGTTTGTGGCTATTAGTTTGCGTACAATAAATGAATTGAATTGAATTGGAAATTCGCTCATTTGCTTATACGACAAATATGTTCACCTTGAATTCAACAGCAGTCGCCAAGTGGCGACTACAACACCAACGCGTGTTCTCCACCCGCGCACCGCGGTGGTTCAACAAACAACGGCTAACCAGCTGAAGCTCGCGACGCGTACGACTTGACAAACTCGAAAGCATTTTTGCCACTGACTGACGTTCGCACGCAAATCGTGTGAGGTCAGCACTTTTCAGAATGTTTTACCAGAAATTTTAATTAACTTGTCATTCGTAATCTTGCTACTCGGCAAAAGCTCGCGAAAGCTTATCGAAGAGACTAGTCTTGAAATTATTTCAATTAGAATTTTTTTTCTTATTGGTTTGCTATTTTGCTCTGCATATTCGTAACAAAGCCAAATGCCTAGAAAGTTTTACTAGTTTGCAAGAAAAGCTCACAATTCGAAAGCTACGCCAAAGAAGCGATCTTGAAAAGCTTTTATGAGTGCCAAGTACGACGAAGATTGACTGTGGAAATGGAAAATAAAACCAAAAATACTCCCTCCACTTCCGCCTTCTATGAGCGAAGTGAAATGAGCAGAGCACATTTTCAGAGTGAACTTATTATATTTATATTTAATACTCTTTGACTATTAATTCGAAATCGGAATATAATTTTAATACATTAAAAGCTTCAGTACAAGAGTCAATTGTAAATCGACTTTAAGGCAATTCTTGAATAAGTCCCTGAGATTAAATTGTAATTTGAATTTTCACTGCAATACTGATCTGTTATATTCGGTTGGTGAAAAGTAACTTCAGAAATCTTTGTAAAAAATCGGGAGATTTCTGATCAAGAAATTGGCGCAATACCGTTTTGCAGTCGTCGAGTTAATTTATTGTTACGCCAAGATACGCGAAATAATTGTATTATCAGCTCAGACTATATGCTAAGTGCATTAAAACTTCCTGCTAACCAACTATGACCATTTTTTCTTCAGTGCCTCATTTAATCTTGTTCGTTGTTGACAGTAGGGGTCAGAATTTATAGTTTATAGCAGTGGAAGCAGATCAACAGCAGCAGCAACAACTTCCTCGTAGATAGGATTGCAAAAATTGACACAAAAATACGCTGAAGTATTTGCAGTAACTATTACTTATAAAATTATTTACAAAATGCTTTAAATACTTTTTAGGAAAAGCAAGTGTTTGGTTATGCAGCCAACCCAGGTCAATTAGCAGCGCCGCATTAAATAAGTCATTCAATAAATGTAAACAACAGACTGTAAATAACATACAGCTGGAAAGACTGTTAAACCTGCCCATGTATAATTTGATGAGTTCTGTCATATGATCGCTTACTTAGTTAAACTCTGTCGCTTATCATTGATTGTTATTTTACATACACTCATATACACTCACTCGCTAAGATCGCTCATAGTGCCTACTCTCCATTATTGAATTTTTTCGTACCTACTAGATGCATGAAAAAATAAAATCTCAAAAAAAGGTATTTCTTTTCTTCGCGCGATTTATCTAGTGCAGTCGTTCATAGTTCTGAAAATTTCGCACTCAAGGTGCCATCGATAACTCTCAAAAATATTGTCCGATATTTAAAATTAATCGCTATGGTCTCGCAATGAGTTCAACATATATCATTTATTATATTTTCATCTTCTTAAAAAAATTCGACGATTAAACACTAAACTACAGGATTCCTCATTTTGCAGTGTGTAACTGTGTATCCTTATATTTTAAGATGCCCTAAGTTGGAGATACTAAATTAAGACTGAGAGTAGCCATTCTGTTTAAAATGTCATATACAGTCTCTGGTAAAGTTTACAAAGTCATAACTAATTTTTTTATTACCCAATATTTACGGACAAAAAAAAATGCTATTCAAAAATCCTCTGAGCAATTTAATTCTTTTTCATCTAAATTACAACTTCAAATCGCTAAACTCAACTTCAATACTGAACCATCAACCACCACATTACACATACGTACCGAAGCACTGATTTTTTTGAAGATTTTTTACACCAGAAATGCACCGAATATTTTAAAGCTCCACAACAACAGGACACAAGACTTAATGAAATACCAAATAAATATCGATTTTGCGTTATGTGGCGGCTTAAATTATGTTGACAATGACAACGAGAACGCCAGCATTAGGGGCAACGGCAGTGTTGATGACGACGATAAACATAAAAGTTGACCTCGACTTTGAGCTGTCAAAGACAAGCGAGTGAATGAATGAATGAGTGAGTGAGCGAGAGAGTGAACGAGTGAACTAAGCCAACTAAACTGAAGTGAACTGAACTGAACTGAACTGAACTGACCTAAGCCAACAAAATGACGAGCCTAAACAACGGCCTCGAATGACAGCAACAACAAAATATAAAAGTGAAAATAATAAAAACAGGGGATAGCCGAGCCGGGCCAGTGCTGGTGCTGGTGCTGGGCAGAACATGCGTTGAGCGCATTTTGATGGCGTAAAAATACAATATCAGCATGACGCAATGATTTCCGGCAAGTGAAAATGAAACCTGTTGGCAACAAACAATAACAAACAACAACAACAGCAACGAAAAGCGGGGTGGGAGTATAGAAAATTGTTCGAGTACGAGTATGTGCGAGAGCATAACCTGACAACAATTTAAACAAATTCAATTTGACAGCTGACAGGAACAGGAATAGCTGAAGCAGCACAAGAGGCAACAACATTAACAACAACAGTAACGACAGGAATAAGGACAAGAAAAAAGGACGTTTTAGTCATAAACTTTTACGATTCATTTTATGACACGCAGACACGTGCAACAACAGCAGCGTTAACGGAGGCGCGTCAATGAGCCAAGGAACAACTTTAACCTAGGCCTGAAATAAGAAAAGAAAAAAAAACATAAAGTAAAATATGACAACAACAACAACAATAAGAACAACGACTGCAACATAAATTTAATGAAGCTAAGCAAAGCAAACTGCGAACATTTTACCACACTTGCAATAAAAATAAAAATAAATTGTTCAAGGACAACGATATTTTATGCAGCAGACAGAAGCCAGCCACTCAGCACCCACACACAAACTGAGAAATATGTAGACGTATGTATACACCCACAGCACAACTTACGCGTATACCACACCCCTTTAGCATGGGTGATTGGAGAGCTTCTATTAAAGAAGCGCACTTTTTTGAAGTGGCAGCAGAAGAAGCAGCAACACAACAACAATAACAAATAATAATTTCACCGCATGTGCAAAGAGTCTACAGAGGTTAACGACTTGTGTGGGTGTACAGTTGCGTATACACCAATACTCACATGTGTGTGCATGCGTCTGCGACACAAAAACGTCAACAGCATTCACAATCAAATGAGTTGCCATTGATGAACGACAAACGTTGAACTCTTCGCTCGCTCGCTCGCTCGCTCGCTCGCACAGTCGCTCACTTACTCCTATACTCAATTCGTTGCGCCGTTTCTTTGTGTCTGCTGCGACGCATTGAGATGAAATAAAAGCAACAAAGCACGACGACAACAACGACGACAACGACGAAAGCAACGCAATTTGTACGCCATCCATCAGTCACTCATTTATAGAACATGGTCCAGAAAGAGGCAGCATGATGTCTACGACACAGAGTTGGGCAGTCGATGTCCCACATCCGTAGTCCGACGTTAGCCGAAGAAGCATAGCAGCGCGCCCATAACTTGCACTCCTTTTTTCCCGGTGGCTTATGATTGTTGCAGCACATAAATAAGCGAAAGCATAAACCCCCAAATACAGAAAAGCAACCCCAAAAACCAAGCTTATGCTACTCGTATACGGCGTATAGCGTTTTGTGTCTGTGTGCGTATGAACTTCCTGCTTCGTTCGTTCGTTCGTTCATTCATTTCACCACCATTAAAACAGCTGAAAGTGCTTTTAGTGGCGCGCAAAAGTTCACCTGCTTTTTATAACTCGCCATGTGACTGTGCCGTCAGTCCATCCCCTCAGCAATTTGTCTATCTGACCGTAGTCTGTCCGCGTGTCTGTTTATCTGTGCTCTATAGAGTATGGTATATGTGTCTGTAAGAGTAGCAATTCATCATGGAAAATGGCGTCACACAAATTTTATGTGTTTTTGTGTATCGTGCGCACGCAATGAATTTTTGAGCTTCTAAGTTTATGAACTCGGCAGAAATGCGATTGAAATGCGTTTAAAATTGATCAAAATTTAAGTGGAAATTAACATGCAAACTCAGATGTATTTGTAGAAATAGAGAAGAAGAACAGGATCAAAGCAAAATCACTTCAATTTTACTTATGAACTTATGAAGCAATGTAAAATGAAGTTGAATATAACATACTCACAGCTATAATAATTTAGTCTAAGCAGAGCTGCTTAAAAGTATGCTAAGGAAAGTATCGTATACTATAACAACAGAACTCCGCATCCGATAAACCCAACGCTTTGTGCTTTCTACAGCACCAGTTAGCCACTTGCCCTCCAGTTCCCCTAAATGGCGAATACAATCTATTGAGGCCCATAATAAGTATCTCAGCCTTAGACTGGACAGAAGGCTTAACTTGCAGGAGCATATAAAGAAGAAAAAGAAAAAGCAAATTATCCTGAAAAGCTGGTAAATGAGCTGACTGTTAAAAAATGTGTCCCAGCTCAGCCTGTGCAATAAAGTCCTGTTGTACAAGATAGTAACTAAACCAATATGTATTATATATACGTCATCCAATTGTGGGGTAAAACATCAAACTGTAACATAGAAATTGTCGAACTGAGGCAAATAGTGGGTGCTCTTCTCTATATATACCAAATTCGTTGCTACAAACAACCATTTAGTTTCCACTTGTAAGAGAAGATATAAAACGGTTCGATAAGTTACATACGGCCATATTGAAGAATTACCACAACTCACTGGCTTTGGGTCTGCTCGAGAACAGTCTTCAAACCAAGAGGCTAAGAAGAGAGCAATCGCTTCACCTTTCCTTTCATTTCCCATCAATCTAACTGTTTTGTACTGATATCTGATGATCACTCATGTTCATATATTTCATCATGTCATGTATTTCCAGATGAAACAATCTAGAAACTAACGTACAGAGCTTAGAAAACAACATAGGAAAATATATGAATGCTCACATTACCAGTACTAGCTAGGCATGAAAGGTCATCTTTAAAGAGCATTTTAAGAATGAAATGAACCAACTTAAGATTTAGTAGACGATGGTTATACTACACATATATACATTACTGACATGCAAACAAGATTTCATGTAATAGAGTTTGTGTCCGCAAAATCGCAAAATAGATCTGATAATCGAAGAAATTCTTGAAAATATTGAATGAGCTCCATAAATCCACAGTAGATTTAAGAAAGCATATAAAAAAAACTAACAAGGTCAGTCAGTTAAGGTCAGTTATTGTAGTAATCCAAATCAAACTAGAAATTATCCGTTCTAGTATCAAATCGGAACTTGTACAGAAGCAAAGCATCGAATTCCTTAACAATCGATACTCAACACTCACCGCCGAATATCTGCAAACATGTCTATCTCTCATATTCCAGCGTCCAATTATAGTCAATTATACAATCAATCACATCAGCCATATGAGAGCTACTATTTTATTTTAAAAGAATTTTAAAAATTAGCTTTGTAGCGTCCCTATGCTCTATAGAGGAGTGATTAAGAAAATATGTCATCAGACGGCAATACGTAGGAAACATTCAACTGACACGACGCACATGTAGACCAGCCCGAAACTCGAGAAGGTATTTGAACAGCAACATAAAGCCTTTGGAAGGAGTTCAGGCTAGCATAAAGTAATAAATATAGCATATATTTAGGCATATTCAGTACACCACTTTCGATGCATTCTATTTCCTACATTAATTGTAGGAAAGATGAAGAAAAAATATTGTATATGGCAAAACATTGATAAATATGTGCCCATACTCCAACATTTAGTTCTCCGCAGTAGTTTTCTCCTTCTAGTTTTCTCCTTCACACAACAACTTGGGCAAGTCTAACAACAACAACATTCAGAGCTAAAATGTAGCGCTCATTACTTTAATTTGCAACACCTATTAAAGCAATTAACACGGTCAACAGTCGGAACGGTAAAGCTGAAAACGCTACACTGTGGAGACATAAAACCAAAGGGACACATTAAACAATCTAAAGTGCACGAAATCTCGCATTTATGCGCTCCCCAGAACCATATGTAAAGTTAAATTATAATTTTATTATCATTGCCAACGAGCGAGATAGAGTGTTGAACAGCGACCAAACCAACAACAACAACAATGGCGACTACCAGCAACTGTCAACGGAGACAACTCTTATCACTGGCGCAGCGCACTTTTACGAGCGGCGACCGCACTCAAAGGCACTCAAGCAAGCAAAGCAGCGGAAGCGTTAGCGTGAGCGTGAGCGTGAGCGTGAGAAATAACGTGAATGTTAGCATGAGATTGAGCGTGAGCATGAGCAAAGCTCGTATGACATGTCAAACAATGTGTTCTTTGAGCAGTTGTTATCCTTTTTCGAGTCAAATGAAAATAAACTGTAGCTTAAAATGTTTACGATGCGCTGACAATGCTCGCAATGACGATGGCGACGACAATGGCGATGGCGCTGATGATGACCGTAATGATGACGGTGCCGAGGATGATGGCAATGACGCCAGTGTACGAATGGGATTTGTGTCAGAACCCAGAAGCAAGGGTTTATAGTATTTTTATGCGTTTTTTATGTTTCATTCTAACCTCAATTTAATTGTTTAGCCGGTGACAGACACTGTGCACTGTCGTATGTAGTCGACTGAAGTCGACTGAATTTTACGATCACAAAATAAGCGAGCTCAAAATGGCATTGCAACAATAATAAAAACATGAAGATTACACTTTACGAGTATGGCTCTGACGATGGCGATGATGTGAATGTTGATGTTGATGTTGATGTTGATGTTGATGATTACGACACACTGTTGATGATGAACTTAACTGAAGTTGTAAAACTAGTTTAGGCACTTCCGTCTGAAATTTACGAGCGCCCCACCACCATCAACACCAACACCAGAAGGCATCAGGCAGCAGGCAGCAGGCAGCAGGCGAATGCAAAAGCCAGTGGCATTCGGGGCATCCTCAACAGTCGCATTGTTTTTACGATTATGTTGATGACAGGATAATATGATGCTGATGATGAGAATGGGTATGAAAAGAATGATGATGATAATATCTTTGATCACTGTATTTGATACACTTTGATGCGCGCTGAGAGTCACTTAATTTATTGTAGTGCAAAATGTAATTTTACGATTTGATTATTGATACTTTATGTGCGCTCTGCTCCGTGGCGCAACATTTTTACGCCGCTTTAAGCTGCCACTTGACAGAAGGAAAACATGCGATTTGGGGAGGGGCGCAGAATTTGAAGAAGCATGAAATATGCGCACTCGTAAAAACGCATTTGTTAATGTTCGATGATATGTACACAAAATATACTCCCTTGGTATCTTGCTCATCTTACTCATTGCTACTTGCTCCTTGCTATAGGATTATTAACACAGGATACTTGTATCTTCGCGTGTTTGTTGTGAGGTGTGAAATTGCGCTGTTCGCTGAAGTGTGAAAATGAATTTGCTTTTTACGATTTGATTATTATGACTGACTTCGACTGCATTTGATTACGCATCCTTGTGTTATATCCTTTCTGGTGCTTTGATTGTGTTGTAGCAATAAGCAAAATGTATTGCGCAATTTTTATTACAATAAGTTGCATAATAGCATAAAACGAAAGAAAGACAATGTTAGCTACGGTTATATGGAAATTGTAATACTCTACGCGTTTGGTGTACTCAAATTGTCATCAATAATTTGTAGGTAAGCCAAACAAAGTAATTGTACTTTGTTGGCACACTTGAGTTTATTGTGTTCTTATGCATGAGAAGGTTACAAACCACATACTCAAAACTGTCATTGGTTGATCCACTATTGATGAGCCGAATCGCATGTGATATCTAGGTGCCTTTACTAAAACTCTGGATGTCAAATTGACTTTGGCAAAAAAAATTAAATAAACAAATAAACAAATAAAAACACAACTTTTAACGGGTGGGCTATCCAATGTTTTCAGTTTAAACTGGCGGTGATTTTTTGTTATTTTTTTTTGCTTATTGTTGTTGGTACAGTCGAACTTCCCTATAACGAACTTCTATACAACGAAGCTCTCCCTATTACGACTTGCTTCCAAGTACACATCAAGTACATATAATTTCTGTATAACGAAACGATTGTTTGGTGCCTTGAGGATTCGCTATAGGGAAGTTTAACTGTATGTAATCTACATTGAACGAAAATGGTTGGTTATACGCTTGAAGAAAAGTGAGAAGTATTACGAGAATACGTCCAAAGTGACTGTGTTCCTACAGAAAAATAGGCTGGCAAAATACACCAACAAGAGATAGACCGGTTTGCTCCTTGATAAACGAACGCGTAAAACGAGCTGCAACCGTGAGTACATCTTGGTATGATGACTTATAAAGTTCAATTGGTTCAGAAATTAAAAACACAAGACCCTCCGAAGCGTTTTCCATTCGCTTAATGGGCCAATGAACGCTTGAATGAAGACCCTCAATTTTAGTCAAAAATCTTCTTTTCAGACTAAACTCATTTCCAGCTCCGTAGTAATGTGAAAACCCAAATATGATTTTTAAGAAGCCAATGCATTCACAAGAAGCGACTGTTTGGTTCGGCCATTTTTCATTGGAGATGATAGTGCGGCTGTTATAGTCAATGGTGTGCGTCACCGCAGAATGTTAACTGACTATTTCTTTTCGGAACTCTATAATATTGATAACAATGGTAAAATGCTGTATATAGTCTGTATATAAAGCAATTTCAATCTTTAATTCGATATTAAAAAGCAATTGTTTTTTTTTAATTTTTCTGTTGTTATTAGAACAACTTCAATTAAACTGCATATACAAAAATTAACAAAACAACTTAAATAATAAGTGGGGATATAGTATAGTGTATTAAAAGAATCTATTACGGAGGTCGGCAGGGTGCGATCTTATCAGCCGTCTCGCCACCCTAACTCCTCCCATTCTGCGTCGTTTTAAAAGGCGCCTTGCTAGTTTATTTGGATTATTTTTTAACCTCTCTATATATTTTTTGGCCTGACGATTTATCACATTGCCAGTTTTCGGTATTTTTAAGTCATTTTCAAGGTCCGCCGTTCGCGTTAACCAAGGGGCACCAGTAAGCATACGCAATGTCTTGGCCTGCAGTACTCTCACCTTCGTGATGTTTTCATATTGGAACTTGAAGTTTACCAATGAGTTAATACGGTCGCTAAAAATGCCAGTTGTTTTAGGATTTAGAAATTTTCACGATTTGTATCCCTGATCTTGAAATAAAGTATGCTGAAATTTGGTTCAGTATATAGACAACTAACAACGAAAAATCCATCTAATAACTAAAAGCTGACGTATGCGCTTACCATATACGACAGCTTTAAGACTCAGTTATCCTAGTACCATGCATTTTTCATGGAGCTGCTCACATCTTAGCTTTTCATGTTTTATACGTGTGGCTCTGAAATGAAGCCTGCTGAGAGTATGAAGATACAACTACTCCGCTTTCGCGCTGTATTAGACTATACGAGTATATAACTACATTATGTGGCCTCTGATATCTTCTTCACTGTGTTACAAGCTTCATGACAAATTTATAATTTTATTCACTCTATGAAGAGTGTAACAGTGAGACAACAATAACAACAACAACAACAAAGACAAAGAGAAAAGGTACAAAAAGGCAATGCCCAGGAAGTCCTTGCAGCCAAGCGTCTTTTGTGTTGTTGAAGCTTCTCGACAATGAAACGATGACGTTGACGATAAGCAATGTATTTGTTTTTCTTTAAGTTTTTTCTGTTGTTGTTATATAAAGAAACAATTTACAAGCGAAACTATAAAATAAAATTAAATCTGCAATTTTTGGGTGATTTTGCGGTGTGCGTCGCGCATAAAAATCGTCTGGCAGCAGGAAATGTTAGACAAAGACGACTACGATGACGTTGAACAAAGTTTTACTGCAAGGTGCAAACGAAAATTCACTTGGCGGCAATGCGAAAATGCCATTATCCTTTGACCCAGCATGATGACTTGAGACGACTACGACGACCGACAATCGACGGACGTTAGGTTCATTAAAAATTTAAGCAAAACTGTACTGGAGCCTGTCAATGTTCGCTTTATGTGCACTAAACAAACCTCAGCGTTTGGCCGCAAAATTGTTTCGAGCACTAAAAGACACTTTCACTTTGTGGCAAGTTCTTGGCACAAGTACGCGTAAAAGATACACAAACACAAAGACGCACACACAGCACGAGCGATAGATGCTACAAAGGCACACAGATAGACAGCGCGTCGCGCCGCGCGGCAAGGCAAACACCACAAAAGTGATGTCATAAAATTATGCTTAATGTTCGCATGAAATTGCTGTTTTTAAGAGATAAGTCCATAAAGTAAATTACATTGTAATTGAAAGTGCGCGTTCAATCTTGTATCTTTCGCTTTGCGCTTACGCGCTCACTCGTTCACTGGTTCAGCTACATTTTGTACGAGTGTCTTCTGCTTTTGTGGCATGGTTCTGTAGTTTTGTTATTGTTATTGTAGTTGTTGGTTGGCTTTATGCTTCATATAACTGCGCTGATGACTGCCAAAGTCGTTTTGCGTGCAAAACTTTTACCCAATGACGCGTAATACGAACGCATCACAGCACATCCCGCCGCATCGTGCAGACGGCATTTGCTTTTTGGCTACGATTTTTTTCAAATATTCGACGTCAGTAAAGCAATCAATGTAATTCGAATTAAATTAAGAAAAATCCATTTAGACAGTCGTTCTTGCAATATAGGCAGAGTTCTTGGTAGGATATAAGAGGATATAAAATGTGAGCAAAATAGAAACAACTTTTTATATTGAAGACTTTAATGCAACGAGTAGTTTGCAAAACCACCACTAGCTTATACTTCCGTTTAAACTAGCACAGAATATAGCTCAAGATTCTAAGTATTTAACTTGAATAACAGCTATGCTATCGAAGCCACACACTGGTTAAATTAAGTAAGGAAGTCTAGACAGAGTCAGAGTTGTGGCTCTCTCAGCTTAGCAAGCATGGTGCATCCAACATACTTCATTAAATCGTCTTTATAATATAGTTAATGTCCCATCTATAACGAAGAACTTACTGCCTAACCCAACCCAACAAGACGTCAGGGGCTTACTTCAAATTGGACTACAAGTAATAGTAACTTCGGCTCGGTTCGTGTAGCAGTCCCCTTCTGACATTAAAGCCTGTGTATCAATGCGAGGCCCTTAATAATAATCACAACGACATTTTCTGATAACTTCTGTGCTTAGATACTTTCGACTTCTAAGTAGAGATGCGCATTATTGCCATTTTTCGATAGCAGTGATTTCAGTGATTGCGATTTTCAAATCACTGTGATTTTTACCAGTGATTTGAGACAACAGTTTCTGATAACTAAAGATCCTGAAATCATCAGTCATTGAATACCTTAATCTCTCTGAAAATATTAAATTCACTGAAATAACTGAAATAACTAAAATCACTGAAATCGCCAAACCCACTGAAATAGCCCAAATCACCAAAATCTTTAAACTACGCTATAAGAACCACCTAAACCACCGCACTTATCCAAAAACCGAAGTCAGCAAGAAGCTCCAAAATCACAAAAATATCTAAAATTATTGAAATCAATAAAAACACTAAAACACCAAAATCATCTAATTTATGGAATCTTTGTGTCATCTCGAGTACTACAAACCATTTCTTATACCAAACATAGCGTGATATTCGATCAATGTAAGTTTCTAACTTCTTCTATATTTCCTCTCTACCCTATTTCTCTATCTCTCTCTCTCTCTCTATCTCCCTTTCTTTCCCTTCGTAAAGAAGACAGTAACTGCTGTCTACACTATAATCCGTTACTCTTAATCCAGAGATCAATTTATATAAATAGTCTCTCCAACACTTTTAGACCGCCCATCAAAATTGACAGGCAATACGCTAAGGGTGGCTCCAAGAGAAGCTCAGATATTGGTTTCCATGAAGACACTCAGGCTAGAATTATTATTTCCATTTAACGCTAATTGCTTGGACTGAGATAATTTAGACAATAGATTTATATAATAAACTCACGTAGTATAGAAGTGCCTATGGCTACCATGATAGAGGGCGTGTGCGTACTCCACTGTAGGCATGGTCCATACCTGCAACGTTTGAGCGTTATTCCTTGGTCGCCTGAGATGGCACTCCTAATCACGCACCTCATCAGACAAAAACCATTCGATTGACGTAACTCATACAAGTCCTGAATATCCAAAAAAGTGGAAGAGTATTTTAAGGGCTCAAATATTGCCTATCCTATCCTATATTATTGGTTCCATTCCATTAATTTTTTGTCAATAATTTTTTCCCATTGAAGTTGCAACTTATGAAATAATTTTCATTAATAACTGATTTTGAAAGTAACTTTAATAGACCAACAAAATGGCGTCTACTTTTGAACTCAGCTACTACTCCTACTCCTCATTTAGTCTGCAACGGTAGTCGTTGTTCAACCAATAAATGAAAATGCGGTTTGGTTTTGAGCTTATCAGCAAACGGCTTAAGCCACAGCAAGTGTATGAGTGATGGCTGTGCCCCTTTAAGCTGGCAACAAAACACCTTATGAAACGAAGATAAACTTAGAAGACACCCCCAATCCACAACGACGACGACAACGACGACGACGTCGCTACAATGAAAAATGAGTTAATTAGGCAGGAAAACTGCGTGTTGATAATGATTACGCTGCCGCCACCATGTACCATGGATGATGTTGCCGCGTTCAAATTTCGAAGCCACTAAGCGCCTTACGCCATGCTATGATTATTTAAAAACGATAAGAAACCAACAGTTTAGCGTTTCAGCGGGTTTATCGCAGCTTTTTCGGAATTTTTGACTAGCATGCAAATTTAAGCGTGTCCGAAGCGAACCTTGGCCTGTGGCGAAAATGCGAAGCAAGAGCAATGGCGAAATTGCTTATTAAATCAAGTTAATAACTTTGCTGAGGGCAATAAAAGTGTCACAGATACATACAGCAACTAAAAACAAAAGACAAAAGAAATGAACAGATGAAATAGTATGAGTGGAAGTGGAAGAAGAAGAATGACAAAACGAAGAAGAAGAAGTAGAAGAGGAAAAGTAGGGGTTAAGTCCGACAGAAGAACAACAATGCAATTAAGTGTTTAATTACTTTTGACAGCAACAGAAATATTTTGTAAATAACCATGAGGGGGGGTGGGGCTGGTCGCTCGCAGCTAAAATTGTATCTTCTTTCGCCATTTTGGACAAAAATATTTTTGGTTGATTTTTGTTTATTTTATTTAATTTTTTTTTTTTGTTTTTGTTTGTTTGTTTCTCGTCATGCATATTTGCATATTTCGTGTGTGGCACCGCTGCAAAAATGTTTATCTGCGCGTAGTCAACGAACACACGCAGCAGCCGTCTCAGAGTCAGCCACAGCCACAATCAGCGGCTTCAGTTACTTTTCTTGTTGTCGTCGAGCTTAAGCTCATTTCAAGCTGAGTGTGAGAGAGGCAGGAGGAGAGCGCACATACACTAACAGACACACATGCACGTGCAAATGTTTTGCGAGCCATTAATCACACGATTTCATGAATACATCAGCCTCAGCTTGGGCTCAGCCTCAGTCGAAGTCGCAAACGCAGTCGTAGACGCAGTTGTAGCCAAAAGTGATGCTGAAACTGAACAGCAGAAATGCGAGAACAAACAAACATCAACGAAACAAAACGAAAACAAAAAGTACGACAACGACAACGACGTGAAATCCAGAATCTTATATTGTGCTCGTTTGTTATCTTTTTTGCAGTTGGCTCAGCCCAGTGCGGTGTATGGCAGCAGCTCATATCAGAGGACGACAACAGCCAAAAAATGTCAAGCATTTCGAAATTGTCGACTGCAAAAGGGTGCGAGTCGCCGCTGCATTAATGACAACGGCGAGTGGAGTGTTGTGAAGTGAAGTGAAGTGGAGCAGCTCGTATGGCAGGCAAAACGAGGCGATATTTGTCCAACAAATGGAATGACAATGGACGTAAGGAAGGCGGAGCCGGAAACAGCTCACAGCACAGACAGACAATGGAAATGTTGCGCCATTTGGTTTTGAGTTATTTTCGTCAGTGTTGGCATCCATCGTCGTCATTAAGAGTTGAGTTTCGTGGAAAATGTCGGAAAAAACTGGCACACACTCGTACAAAGAAATAGATTAGCAAACTATTGCTTTGGTGCTGATGGAATGCGATCCTTTGTAAGATAATCAAGCAAGTAAAGGCGCTGAAGACATAAGCTTTAAAATGTTGCATACTTTTAAGCAGTTAAATATGGACTGGTGCCTACTAATAAGCAGTTACAATACCATTAAGCAGTTACAATTAGCTCAAACGGACCAATTCTACCATTGGTCACATAATGTCTGAGCATTACGTATTTAACTTCTTTATACTTATTTTTTGGCTGGCATCGAAATCACAGATTAGATAAGGTTGTATCACAATAGGTTACCCTAACAAAAAAAATGCTATTCTAATACCAAATCACTCGTATAAAAGACAACCCGGTCTGGCTATGAAGTGCGGAATTTGACTTGCGCGCACTCTAACATATTCTCTAGGGACTTCAACGCATGCTCTACTCTATTCGAGTTGCTTACTTAAGTTTTTGAATTTCAGCTTATTTACAGACAAACAAGTTCTCAACACTTTCTTGTATATAAATCCTAGTCACTCGGTATACCAACCGCCATTGCAAAATAATATCAACCGATCTATGGATTCCCCACTTAA
Source organism: Cacoxenus indagator (assembly GCA_035041755.1). Classification (NCBI taxonomy): domain Eukaryota; kingdom Metazoa; phylum Arthropoda; class Insecta; order Diptera; family Drosophilidae; genus Cacoxenus; species Cacoxenus indagator. The sequence goes on from JAWNKX010000379.1 coordinate 1,635,891, forward strand.
AATTGGCAGATGCTGGCATATTCATTGGTGCTTTTTCAAGATTATTCAATACAAAAAGTTTTTAAAAATAATATCACTCAATTCCCAAACTCATCACATCATATAAAATAGTAGCACAACCAGACTCTTGCATACTTTTAAGCGCTTAATTAATAAACTTTGCAAATTCAAGACACCGAAAACTTCAGTGCGATAACGAAAGACCAACGCCAAATGCAAACATTAACGTCTACCAACCAGACTGCCAACTAGCGCAACTTCATTAAAAATGCAGCATACTTTTGGGCGTTGCACACAACGTGCTTAGCTTAATTGTATATTAGCATTAACCAAGAGAAAACTTGCTTTAAAATCAACTTTTTTATTGCTTAATCAGCTGCACATGAGTTTTTCCCTTACACACACACACACACACACACACAAACAAGCACACTCATGTATGAACACATACAAGCATTAAAACATGTATGAGGGCATTTTTCAAGCGCGTTTTGCTTATGGAATTTGTAATGCGCACGCGAGTTTTTTCGGGTTTTCAGTGGCAAAAAAGTTTCACAACTTCAAACGGAGCTCAAAATTCAGCTGCAACTTTCACATTGCCTTCTCGCCTGCTCCATCGCCTATACCACTGCTCCTGTGGCTGTCTTCAGTTGCAGCGTACGAAAAGTTTTCCAAGCTCATGCAACGTCAGCAATATTTTGCTCAAAATTATTTGCATGTTGCTGTGGCTTAACGGGATCACTACACCAGACTCTTCAGCCAAGCACACACATCAGAAGTAAGTTTTGAAAAAAAAATCTACACGAGTAATTAGAAGCAGCGCCAAAATGTAAAAGTCTGCAGAAAAAAATATGAAAGCAAACACTCTCAGCATGCAAAAAAAAACCAAAAAGGAGGTGCGAAAAGTTTCTGGAAAAGTGTTTCATTTCATTTCGTTGCGCTTGCTCTGCGGTGCACTATTTTTGTAAATTTGCAACGACTTTGGTGCATTTCCTGCCGTAAAGTATGCAACGAAAAATGTTGCTGCTGCTTATATCAGTCAAAATTATGAAAAAATAAAAAGTACAACGGAGATTCAACAAAACTGAAACAAAACAAATTTTTTTGCTTCTTCCTCTTTCTGTTTTTAGTTTTTTTTAAGCCTTGCAAAGTTTAACATGCTGCAGGTAAATGTCAAATTTGATGCCACTCAAAAACAAAAAAAAAGAGAAAACCAACAACAACAACAAAATGTAAAGTTTTGTAGCCACGACTCTTTATGTCGTTGTTGTCGTTGTTGTTGTTGTTGTTGTTGTTGTTGCCATTGTTGTTGAAAACTTTTTTTGAGCACGCTTGGAAAACTGTGGAAAACAAAAAGTTTTTTGTTCATTGTTGTTAACTGAAAACTGAGCTGACCAAAAACAAGTAACAACAAATAACAACAACAACACAACGCAACAACGGTAACGTCAACGACAATGACGACAGAAATAGCAGCCACAGCAGCCGGACCCGGAAGCGCAGCTGCACACTAAGCTTCAAAAACTCATACCACGCAGCTTGCACCTTTTTCGTGGACTTTCGACTTTTTAAATATTGCAGCGCAATTAGCGCCACACAAACCTCCTGGAGACCCACCTAACCTATGCATGTGCAAGTGAGATAGCAAGTGATGATGGAGCAAGCATAATTGCTCGCAGAAAGCTACAAAATGGCGGCATAACGCTCAGTTGGCCAACTTGGCTTTGGGCGGCTTAGCCTAATTAAAAAACTTGCTAACGCCATGTTGCATAAACAACAACAACAACAACACTAAAAACAGCAACATGAGCAATGAAAAAATAAGAATGTTCTGTTTTTTACACGATATCAACGCTTCCAAATTGAATCAAGTTGAGAGCTCATAAATTTTTTCAGAGGCCCGTGAAAAGTAACAATAATAACAACAACAATAATAGAAAAGTTACAACCAAAAAGAGGAAGATTTTTTTAATGTCGGCTCTGCTTCGTTTGCAGTGATTTTGGCTTGATTTTCAGTTAAGTTTTGAAGAGTTTTTCGCTGCTGCTTCTGGTAGCAAAGGCAAAAGTTTAATTTAAAGTCAATCAAAAATTTTGCTAGTGCTACTCTCGGTCCACCCCACCTCAACGGCTACACAAATTTCTGCTCTTTAATTTGGCTGTCATGGCTGCCGTTCAGTTGTTGTTATTGTTATTGCTTTTTCGCTGTTATACACTTACATCACCCACACCATCCAAATTTAAAGGCAGCATTTGAAAGTTACTTTTTCTCTACACATCTTCCTTTCTCACTCACACCCAACTCTCATTTCATTGGAATCCGAATCCACCTCACCATAACCGAACTCAACACACTTCGCGTCTACTCAACTTGGCTCGATTCACGTAGATGAGTTATGCGCCGCAATGTTAATTGGAAGTTTTTCGAAGAAAGCCAATTAAGTTGTCAGTCAAAGAAGCGAAGAAGCTATGCGCAAGAAAGCCAAAGCGCATAAACAAAAAAGTTTAAGCTTTTACTAAAAATAAATAAAAATAAAAACACCAACAACAACAACTGAAATAGAAAATATTTGCAGTGCCTTATTAATTATTTACTCTTCCATTGAGTTGCTTGTTTAAAATTTTCGAGTGTCTGTGTCAGAGTGTATGGTGCAGTTGAATATTGAAAACAAATTGATGCGCGTGGAATAAGAGTGTGGACTACATAGATGAAAGAACTGCTTCTTCTATTAATAATGATACCTTACAAAAATCACGAAACATATCCTTTGAAATACATTATATATTAGAGAAATAAAAAATGTAATCGATCTTTAAAAACAAAAATCTACTTTTTATAACTATTTGCAATTATTTATGAACCATGTCGTTTAAAAACGCGAGAATGTATAGTAGATAAACGCTTCTATAATATGAATGAGTTGGAGTAGGAAGTAGTTACCGATGTAACGGCTGCCATAAATTTCGATTTCGATTTTTCTTTCTTTTACTTATTTATTTTTTTTTTTTGATAGTAAATCGATTAAAGTTGGTCAAAATAAAAAATTGATTGTATTTTTTAAAAATTTGCTGAACTTGACTGTAATGACGAGCGTAGTAACTATTCTTATAAAATGCACATTTCTCTTGCGAAAGCTCTTCACGTTGTCGACCTCTGGCAGAAAGCAAGAAGTCATGTTAACTGTCTGCTATTAAGATCATATTTCCAGCGAAGGCAGATCACTCTTAACACTGTTAAATACTGAATTCACTGTATTCTTTTCATTTGCTTTGTTGAAAGCTTATATTATGATATATTATAATGACAAATATTTTTGTTATCACACAAATAAAAAGAAAAAACAATAGAAAAAAAGTAAATTCATTTCTCTAACATCGAAAACCACTACGGCTTTATTTACTTTAATCAATATTAAAAAAACCATATGCAGTCATATGGGTACTGCCGATAGGAGTGAAAACTTAAAATTTCGCGCGAGGCACTCTGCATTATGTAAAATAAGAATCCGGAATTTGTAAACAAAACTGATCAATTTTTATGTGCGCTCAAAAGTGTGCACTGAAGAATTGAACATTTTGTTTTGAAAGTCGTATATTTCTAACAACAATAACGATGTATGTTACACTTCAATGTTGAAATTTATTTTTATTTGCGTTGAAAAGTATGCACCTAAAAATTAAAGATATTTGCATTCTCTTTATATTGATAATTTCTACTAACAATAACGACACATGGTTCACTTTAATTTTAAAAACGCCAGCGTTGTAACACAAGGGGGGCAATTTGTCGATATAAACTAATAAGAGCGATCAGTGTAGTGTAGTCGTATACAGAATGTAAAGAAAGTCTAAGAAAACCGTTCGTTTTTAAATTTGTTTGTCGAAAATGATAAAAGATAAGAAAAAAATTTTAGTCCAGCAAAACGCAATAACAAAACATCGATCGATGACATCTATTTTTGTGCCTTCGAGTCGCTGATTTCAGTTGAAATACGGTACACAATATACAGGGGTAGCCATAAGTAAATTATTAAGACAAAGCAAAGAGTTTTACATACTCCAACAAAGGTGCCTTAGTCGTTGGGAGTAAATGGGAATTCGTAGTAAATTTAAATTGAAGTAAATTGTGTAATAGCAACGACACAGGTTCTGGTATGAACTTCTTTCAAACTGTAATGCAGTACGGCTTCATTTACTTCTTTGCCTATTAATCCCTCCGATGCAAATGCACCTTTAACACGACCTATGTACATTTCCCTCTGTTCGGCTTCTGGGCAGTCCTCTTAAAAGGTCCTTATGTGTTCTTATTTTAATTAAATTGTATACCGTTTCAATAAATATGATATTTATCTTTCAGAAATCTTCTTTCTTTTGCTACTATGTACCTCAAACAATCCAACAAAAAAACTTGCTTTGTGTAAATACTTTAAACTTACCCTGTATGTTGAATATCCAGATTATTCTGTGTTCGCAAAAGCGGCATTGAATATAGGGAAGTTGCTCTCTATACGTTTTTCTATGGTTATCGTCAAGAAGATAAGTCAAATATAACGGTATTGCCGCTGTCTGTATATACGAGGGATTGTGTTGATTCTTATCTTTTCCTTACTTGTGCGCCTTAGGTTTGTACTGATCGAGAAGCAATTCAATCATACAAGCATACAATTAGGCAATTACTGTTATGTCTATCAGTCGTAGTCACTTTTGCTTATCACCTGCGAACAGATAAATACTAATGCGCTGTGCAGAATCGCGTTTATTGCGATGACCTTGACCTTTTGTTAAATTCTAATATTTTGTACTCTGCTATTAGCAAGAAATAACTTATTACTTGTTATTATTGAGAGTCCCACAGTTACAGTAGTATGTTACTGTACGTAGATAAACAGATAATTATTCTGTAAAAACACCAAAAAATATACAAAATTAACTCTGGCGCATACTTATTCTTTCTGCACAAAATTTGTACAAGAAAACTGCACTCATATTTTTAACACATTTTTATCATCAAAAAAATCACTTCAATTAACTCAACCAACACGCGGAGTCAACCGAACTAAACGCTTACCAATTTTACACGAGACTGATCAATCGTCTCTAGATCTTATCTTCAGCAGCTTGACAGTCGATCAAACGAAAGCCAAGACGAAAGCTGTGGCAGAACTTTCGGCAAGCCTGCACATACCAAGAAAGCTGCCCGCGTTCTTACTACACTCACTGCGAGTGCAGGAGAAAGCTGTAGAAGTGCATGCGTGTGATTGACTGCTAATAGGAGAGTCAAGTGTCTCTGATTAATCTGCAGTTTGATAGCATACAGAAATTCTCACTGTGATAACTTTGATGACTAAAAATTGCTAGCTTTTCCAGTGTCTGCCTGAGCATTAGCTTAGAATAAGCCTGAAAAAATACGAGAACAAAATCTGCCAACAATATAACAGGGGAAAATCAGAACTTTAATTTGGCTAAGAAAGCCTGACAATAAGTTTATGTAGATCTCACCTCAAAATTCTTCACACTTTTGACCCAGGAAGAAAGTTTCATTGCATAAATAACCACACTAAGCTGCGTATTGAGGCATAAAATAGAGTAGGAAAATTATGACTATTAAAATGCATCATGTGAAACACCTTCTTAACAGAGGACCCCATAAAAAAGCGCATCACTGAGGCGAATGAATTTCATTGTCAGCTGCAAAAAGCGACAAATCTACAAACAAAAAAAAAACTAAATAAATATAAAAAAAAATACATAAAAAAATTCATTTCATATAAAACGAACCCATCCTGAAATACCTTCCACCATGTAGCATTACACAAATGGCCGAACTTGATTCGTTATGCTGGCTGTAGATGCGGTCAGCGAGATAAGCGCTCTCGATGAGCTACACTCACTCGATGAGATACAACGCAAGCCTATGTGAAGCAGTGAGCAGGGAGCGTACCATCTAAATCCCGTAGCTAATCTGTGGCAATAATGATAAATATAATATGGCAGTATAGCAGAGCCAAGCGAAGCAAAAGTTGTATGTTGTGTCCGGCAAAAGGACATTATATTGTGTCATCTCTTGGCATAGCGTAACAGGCGTAAAGGACATGCGAACTCCGCAAGCCTCTTTTACTTCGTAAAAGGTGCATATAAACTTGTATGATTTGTTTTATGGCCGCCAAAGGACGTTATTATTGTTAAAAGACACGCCCCAGAATGAACAAGCGTACGCAGTTTCTAAGGATATTGGTCAGCAACAAACGAATGAATGTATCTCTCAATGCCAGGTAATGGTGGTGGAGTAGTGGGTTGTGGATGGCAAGTCAATAAAGCAAAATGTGCGTACGATTTTAATTGGTTTGCTGATTGGAATTCCTTTAGCGCGCCAGCAAGGCAAGGCAAGGCAAGGCAAAGCAAGGATATGAGTGCTTGTGTGAGTGCTTGTGTGTGTATGTGTGTGCTTTATTGAACGCCCAATTAGCGACAACGCCATGCCGAGCTGAGCAACGTGCGTCTCTAATTATGGTTCAATTGCGCAACTTGCATAGAGATCGAGTAATTATGGAAATTTTTAGCAATTTTTTTGTTCTTTTTTTTTGTTCGCTGAACTACTGTCTTGCCAGAAAGCAGTACGCTGCATATATTATGCACGAGTATATGTGCGCTGTGTGTAGAAAAAAAAAATGTTTTTCAAATTGACGCAATTAAACGCCACGTCTAACGACTACTACCACTTCTGCAACCTACTTTATCCTGCTTCCTAGCACTTTCTTCCTTCAAATTCATGGTGCACCTTTCGTTTACCTCAACATTTGTCGCACGCCCCTTTTATGGCACGCATACCATCCACCAGATGAATGTGTTTTATTGACGTCGTTCTTGTCGCCAAATGCGTTCGTCGACTAATTCGACAATTTCGACTTTTGGCTTTGGTTATTGCAAGACGCATAAATTAATTTCATTGCGTTTCGGCGAGATTTTGACACCAAACGAATCAACCACCCACTCAAGCATCGCCGACACGAACGACTTTTGGCAATTACAAGGACTCCTGTCATTGCTGGGATAACGCGTTGACCTTAGCTGTGCACCAGGCGCGTCCATGGCTAATAAGAAAAAGCCATAAGTGTCCTGACAGCCCATGAAAATGGGCAAATGAGGCTGCGACCGAAAACTGTGCATGGGGATGGAGCGGCTGCCTATAAAAAGACGACGTAATTGTGCCAGTGGAAAACCATTAATTCTCGTTAGCGTTGAAATGTGTTATGCGCCTTAAATTGTTGTCCCTCTTGCTGTTGTTGTTTTTGTTGTTGTTGTTGTTGTTGGTCAATCTGAGTCTGAGATTTAACGCTTAGATTCAGTTGCGTTCATATTAATTTACTCGCCTCGTCTGAGCTTGACTATTTTTTTGGTGAATTAATTAGCCGAAAGGTGCAAATGAAGATGAATGTTTTAATTAGAGGATTTCTTTCTTAATTTCATTTTTTTCTTTCGCCCTGGCTCTCTTATCAGACAATTTCTGACACACGCTTTAAATGAGCAAATAACTTGAAGGACTATGGAAAGTGGACACAAACGAGTTGGGTGGAGTGGTTGGCAAATGCAAACATTTCATTTGATGCCATTTCAAAACACTTTGGCGAGTTGGCGCAACAAAATCCCGGCAAAGGCTTAAGTAAAGTCTGACAAACACCTGAGACATTCAATTATACTGAAAAACTCTCAGCGAGCAACCGAGCGAGCGAGCTAAAGGAAGGATGAATGAACAAACGAACTAGCACAGGAATGAAAGAACGAACGACGATCGAGAACGTACGGCACACAAAATTGTCAACCATTAGATGATGATGATGATGATGCTGAAGAAGAAGAAGAAGTAGAAGAAGAGTACACATCTGACGCTGGAGCTGGAGTAACGAATGTCGCTACAACCATGAGTATAAACGAGTAAAAAAGCTTGAAGCTGCAGTGACGAACTCGTAGTGCGCTATAGCCAATGATATAAGTAATGAAATTAAATATTGTTAAGCTTGGATCCGATAGATATATTAGAAGCTTGCAAAAATTCTGATCAGTCATGTCTAATGGTCAAAACTCGAAGCATCAGTGTAACTAGCTGGCAAACAGCTGTCTAATTCAATGGTTTTGACATTCCTCAACACTAAAATATTAGCTCTACATTTAATAATACAAAATAAAGGAAAATCACCTTTTGCTTGAAGAAGCTGCAATCATCGGCCTATGCCTTATGATGCGCTACAAATTATTAATGCATTCAGATTGGGCTGACAGCTGCCAATAAAGGAACATTTCTGGCTTAGAATTATTACAACATTCTTGTAATTTTGCCACAAACCTCATGTATAGCGAATAAAAAAGTAGCCTTGGCCTAACTCATCTCTACTCGAGTCGATGACTCGGCTCCATTGCGAAAAACCAGCTTCAACTTCCAACAAACTCGCGGTGGATTTCAATTTAATAAGCAGCGAGCATGCCAAAACAGCTGAGCTCCTTGAAAATAAACAACAACAACAAAAAGAATGAACGAAAGAAAATCCTTTTGCCTGTTTCGAGCGGTTTTTGCGTTTTCTAAAGTTATGATGAACCTGCGCCTTTGTTGTTGGCGGCGGCAACAGCAGCGCTCGTACAAACAACAACAACAACAAGACTAACAATAACAAAATGGCGCAATTAAAATTTAAAGTTGAGCAAAAAAATAAATAACATAACACAGAAACCCAAGCAAAGGACAATAAAGGACATAATGCTGCTATTTTTCAGTTGCAGAGGGACATAGAAGTTTTGTCGCTTTGATTGTGCATTGAAGCAAAAATTGCTATGTGCTTTCGTACTAAGCTTTTCGTCGACCCCGAGTTATTTCAAAAAACTCAGAATGAGCTCGAGAACTCAAGGACCACGGCCAAAGCGTCACCAACACCGTCACCTTTTATCATCAGCGATAGCGGCAACATCAGCTGAAGTAGACGAGTCCCTTTCACTGCGTTGTTGTTGTTGTCGTCATCGTCGACGTGCCCGTGATGAAGAGTGGAAGAAGATTTATTGCGAATGTTGGAATTTAATGAAATTGCAAAACGAAAATGTAACACAAACACACGCTCTGACACACACACACACACATGTGCAAATCAACGTTGCTCCTGCGGCTGCTGCTCCAACTTTGGTTTTCATTTTGTTGGGGGCTTCGGCTTTGTACTGCTTTCTCAACGCTCTTGTAACTCAAACCCGTAACGAATTTGAACGCACACACAAAATGGCGGCGGCAAAGGACACACAGACTGCTTCACACACACCACAATACTCATTCGCTTCGAGCTTGAAGTGAACCCTTTTCTTTTTTTTTTTTGGTGCTTCTGCTTTGCATCGCTTGACATAGACACTTTTGATACTAGTTGGCTCTTTTAATTACATTTACCCAAAATGAGTCGACCCTTAAAACGACCATCGACCAGCGACCATCCCACGTTCCACAAAAATTCGTCATTCTTAAAGTTTTAATATTTAAACGCTTTAAAACTCGCTAAAACTCAACAAACATCGAACCACAATTCGATTGCGCCACTCACTCAAAGAGGTGACAATGATTGCGTGCACAAGCAAACACATGCAAATGTCAAAGAGTGCTAGCGAGTGTGCGAAAGAGAAGAAAGTTATAGAGTGCGTGTGCATGTCATATGAGTGTGAGCCCGCACAATCGCACCACAATTGGAATGAATATGGTCGCGAAATGGAAGTGCGTGATAAAACACGTTTTAATAACACACATACGAGTGCATATGCACAAACAAAACCAAACCGAAGCCGATAAATGCAAAAGTCGGCACCCGCAAAGCTGATCGGCCGACCGTCTGCATTCGGTTGCTGCACCTCAGACACGTTGCCCACTAGCATTTGTACACCCATGCTCATTCCAACTTTCCGCAACAACAATGTCACTCTCTCTCTCTCTCCCTCTCTCGCTTTAACTGCTTTGCATTGTCTCATCGCTACTGCATTCGTGAATATGCTTCGTCGCTGCTGCTTTTGATGATGATGAGGATGACGTTGCTAGTGTCGTTGTTAGTGCTGTTATTGTATTTTTGTTGTTGTTGTTTTGCATTGTATGCCTTACGCAATCGCATATAAATGCAATACACGTTTGTGTTGTTGGTTGTGTTCATGTTGTTGTTACACACTTTTTCGTTTACTTCTGCTATTCTTGTCGCTTGAAAATGTAACGTTGCGTTTTACAAACTTTAGTTAGCATACACACACATACACAAGCACACACAAAGCGAATAGACACACCGTTAAAATTCAATGAAACGAAATTTTAAAAGCGTCACAACAACAACAGCAAAAACAACAACAACAAGTACTACGATGTCAATGACGTTGTTGTCGATGATGATTATGATGTTGATGCTGACAATAACACACGCTGTTTGGCGGCGCTGGCTTGAAAGCGTCCCTGTGTCTGTGGTCGTGTGTGTGTGTGAAGTCAACACCGGTAATTACAGCCACGTGACAATGAAAATTACTTGTACGCCTTCTTCCCTCTCAACTTTGTAGCACTTTAAATTACTTTAAAGTTTATTCCATACACTGATTTCCACACTCGCTCTAATAATTGCTGTCCTCATATATTTTTTAAACGAATCTTGTGCAACCAATGCTCACCCTACCCCCGTTTGGTAAATGCATAAGACAAAAGTGTCAGCAACAGAAAAAGGATATTGACTGTCAAAGCAGGCAGACATCGGCAACGATGGCGAGGACGCTGACTCGGGCAAGTCGCTCAATATGAGTATAGAAAGGATTTAGCCCTTAGCAACTGGAAATGTCTACCAGCACTCCGCTACTGCCAGCAGGACATCATGACTCAGAGTGAATGCTGTGAAATACTTCAAGCGAAAGCTGTTTACGCATAAATGACTAGCACAGAAACCAAAGCAACGTTGGAAGCTGTGCTGAACCGGACTTGAGCTGAGCTGAGACGAACTAGGTAAGGTGGAAAAGAGTTGAATCAGGATCAGTACCAAGAGGCGGAGCTATTTTTGGGCGCACTGCCAATATTCACGATGTCAGTGTTCATCAAGACAAGTCGTACATTTCAGTTGCTCTGTCTCTCACTGGTCATCCTCTTAAATAGCAGAGAACTCGTCCTGGCACAGCCACAAAGCAATCACTTGTAATCAAACTTTTAAGCAAAAAAAAAAATCAAGGAACAAAAAGACAATAAGAGCGGCTGTAACGAAGTTCTAATACTCATCTTGAGCAAAGAACTTGACATTGAATCAATTCCATTCTAAAAATCCTTTCATCTTGAAGCTATTCATCGAACTCAAAAATTATCTCTGAAATTTTAGCTGTACATATCATGAAAGATAAAATCTATATGATATAGTATTCCTATGATATTGAATTTCTCCCAATTGCTATACTTATATATATAAATTTGGAATTATGTTTCTTTGTTTGTTTGTGTGTTTGTCCGTTTTGGATTTTGATGAAAATTTCAGAGAACCTCTAGAATAGGCTTTAGATGGTCACTGTGAAGATTGGTACGAATTCCAATTTTCTTTCATAGTGTTACAAACTGCATGCCCAAATTAGAAGTCTAAACACTGAGTATAGAGTATAACAAGAAGGGGTACAAAATTTCGAAAATGTTCGTTTATTTGTGTTGTTTTGGCTAAGGACACTTTTCAAGTGGCTGCTGCTGTTGCTGCTGCTGTTGCTGATGTGCCTCGTAAATAAATCAATGAGCAATTTTTATTATTTTCGGATGGGAAGCAACGTGCATTAAGTATTAAGTATAGTTTGGGAGCCCTAGAATGAGGCAAGCAATGAGCAGCAGCACAAAATGGTAGCAAGTAAAACGAAAAATAACAACAACAACAACACGAACAACTCCAAAAAGAAATTTGACGCGGCACATGTGCACAAAAATAAATTTTGCAAGACACATAAAGATGCACTCTACAACAAGTGCTATGAAAGTCCTGCTGAAGGATGTTTGACTTGAGTGGATTTTATTGTGACAGCGCAGGATTTAAGCTTATCATGTTAGAACAGCTGCAGCAACTGCGTCAACGTCAGGAACGCAGTCAAGCCTAACTGGTTGGAGCGCCTGTGTTTGACTGCGGCTGTTGCCTGGTCAAGCGCTGCAGAGTGCTTTTTCTTATTACCATCGTTGTTGTTGTTGTTATGTGCTTTTATATTAGTTGCACAATTCATTAAAATTTCGAATAGCTCATCGTGTCAAGTGAAACGAGCATTTTAAAGTTTATATTGCATTTTTGTCTTCTCTTATTTTATTGATGTTCAAAGAGGAAACCAAGAATAGAGCGTGTCAAAAGCGCAGCAACACCTGCCTGTGTTAGAGCGAGAGCGCAATTTTTTGCCTAAAGGATTTAAGCGAATTGAATCGCTTGCATTGTTTTGCCTTATGCAACTGGCGATCGCAAGTGTTGCAAGGCACTGGTTTTTGAAATGATATCGAAGCAGGTGGAATTAATGAAAAAGTGAAATTCGGATTTTCCGAATTTAAAATATTTTACATATTTATTAAGTAATTAAAGCTCACTCACAGCATTCACATGTCACACACAACTATAGCGGTGGACCCGTTTGCAACAAATGTCTATTAATTTCTTAAATTGCACTACGTATTTTTATCTATTGGACGACGATAAACTCCAGTGAGTTTCGATTGAAACGTAAACATTCAATTAAAAAAAGCCAAAAACAACAATAAAATCAGAGACAGCCCTGCAGGTGGTACACAAGTTAGTGTTTGGTGGCTCCCCAAAACAGTCTACGCATAAAATAAACTTTGAAAAAGTCATCAAGAAGATTTGCTTAGTTGCTCAAGCACAACGTTCACTAACAAGTCCCAAGAAGTAAGCGGAAAAAGACAAGGGAGATTGTTAACTCGGGCTACGCTGAAGTTGTAGTACACTGCACAGAATTTATTTGAATGATCCTGAAAAAAACTGCAATTTCAGGTTTATGTGTATCCAAATTTCAGCTCGATGGGTCTTTAATTTACCAAATGGGTTTGTAGGGGAAATGCCCCTCCTAATGATCTGATGCTGACATATGTATGTACAGCGCGTTTTGTAAAAGGTGCATTTCATGAACTGAGGGAGTCGTTTGTAGTTCGGGGATTGTTAAATGATATTTTTGACTTGGCTTTAAATTCGAGCTTGAATAGTTTCTTGGAAGGGTCTATACCCCAGATATTTTACTGTTTTATCTAATAAGGCCCTACAACTTTTTATACACACTATTTATTTTATGTGATCTCGAATGTCTGATTTAATGTGTCACAAGCTTCATAACAATGTTATAATACTCGTACGCACAATGAAGTGTATAGAAAAAATCAAAGTTAAAATATGCAAATTTTTATTTGCGCGACAATTTCAATTTAGCGATATCCCGCAAACTTTCGTATTAACGACTTTCTTTATTCCTTTTTCTATGCTATTGAAACCATGCAGCACTTAAAATTACTCTCAGTCGTATCGTTAACACGGACACAACAACAACAACGACTTGTGAAGCAACAATTGTTTATAGACGACAAAAATTGTACACTATCATGATGACGGAGAAAAGTGAATGGAGAAAAAAGCGCATAAATTTCAACCGCACGCCCATTGGGATGATCAAACGCAAAGGACAAAACGCAGGATGCGCAACGCAAAATAGGAAAGAAAGAACAACAAAAAAACAAGCATTGAGCCATTCAAATGCTCATTACGTGGGCGCATAACGGTTACAAAGCGGCGTGTGGCGCGTGTGAAAGCGAAAGTCGTGCGCGAGAGCGAACAAACGAATCAACGGTACTTTGCATATGTTCGCCATTCACAATGATAGTGTTTGTAGTGCTGTGTAGTGTTTGTGCCGTCTGCTGCTATTGTTGCTGTTGTATTGTGGCGTCTGCGTTTAATTAACATAAAAATAGCGAAACAATGGCGGCTTTTGTTTATGCATATATATATATATGGGAGTGTGTGGCTGTGTGTTGGTGTGTATGAGTCTGTAGCACAAACAATATGGCAAACTATTCAATAGCATCATGCAACACAATTGTTCCGCACAGCCTTTGTTCGCTGGCTATTTCCACTGGCTGCCATTCAAATGTGCCGCATCGCGAAAATTGCACTAATTTTGAAAATTTCTGCAACAATTATTTTCGACTCGATGAGGAGAGCAGACTGCTGCGAGTGCCTTGCGTTTTCGCGCGTGTTTGTCACAGCGGTTGTCGGATTAATTGCTCGACAAGCTCACAATGTTTCTATTGAATTATGCAAAATGTAAGATTTGTGAGAGAAACTTCGACTCCGACGAAAGAAGTTTCACGCATCCCCTAAGCCAATTGTCGTATGCGTAAGTTCGTCTATGAATTTCATATTGGCCAAGAAGCACATAAATACAATAAGTCAATGAATAAAGCATATTCTACGCATTCTGCGGCAAGAATTATAACCATTAAAGTAGCCACAGAATAAGTTTAGCGCAAAATTTCCATAAACAAACAACAACCACAAACAAAAAAAATTTAGTATTTTGATTACTCAAGTTGTAGTTCCAGCAGCAGCTTAACCTACACCACGCATAGCAGCCGCCCCCAAACGTCGAAAAAAAGACAGCGAAAAGAATTTCTTGAATTTAATTAGAGAATTTCTGTGCGTAATTACGAGATTCTTTCAGTTTGGCTCGCTCAGTCAACCCGCGGAATTTTCGCAATTAGTGAAATACTTTTTGATAAATTACACGAAAAAGAAACTATTTTGGGGGAAAGCACAGAAGAAAACTGTTGCGTTTACTAACACTCATCATCTGACCAAAGGAAGGCAGTTGAGACTGAAAGTTCCAAGAAATAGTTTACTTTCCACGCCCAACGCCCACTGTTAGTATATAGGAATCTATTAATGCCGGCGGAACTGGTAAAGCTCAAGTGCATTGTGTTCAATTCGTCCCTGGAAAATCTTTAAGAAGATTGCTGATACCCTAGGGTAGCACGTTTCCTTTAGGTTAAGCTTTTTTTTAGGTCTAGTGTACTCTCATTTCGAACCCCGGAAGAGGGAACCCTCTGTACCCAATTTTTATAAACTTCGTGTAACTAAAATTTGTTGGTTATCGGCAGAATTAATTAAACAAACAGTACGTTTACCAACACTGAACATCTATGTCACCACTCTTAGATTTAATTGACCAAAAATTGTGCTCAATTTATGCTTTAATTGCCACACAAGTAAGTATCTGGTCGGATATAAATAGTGACTGCTTAATGTTAAAACCACAAACGTTTACTGCGCAAAATACCGTTAGCAGGCAGCCAGTGCAATCCGTCGTGTGTCATACCACACTGCTGCACTGCTAAATGAAAACAGTTTGAGCTGTCGTTGATGTCACCACCTTAGCATTAACTTGACCACGATAAGCTCCATAATGAGCTAAAAGGCAGTTGCAGCAAAGCAAAGACAGCCTACAGAAGAGGATAACCACAATGGTGGCTACTTACGACAGGAAGAAGAAGCAGAGGAAGACCGACAGGCAAGTCATATCTATTGCCTGACAAACTACGTCTACTACGTGGCCGTAAGTATGTATATGTATGAATTGGTTCTGTGTGTGTTCGTGCGTGTGTGTGCATGCATAATTTGAAATGCCAGTGACGAATGTACGTTGCATGTTGTTCGTAGTCGTTAGCAAATATGACATTACAAGTATGATGCCCATAGTGATTGAGCAAAGCAACTGATTGAACAGCTAATATACAAGTAAACAAAAAGAAAGGGCTATGAAGAACTCTCTACGTAAGCAAGTTTCTCAATAATAGAAAACAAAAAAGGTTTTCGAAAAACTTATATGGCGTATGTATTGTTTATGGGCTCACCGAGTACTTCTTCACTAAGTCACAGATTTCTTGTCACAGCAGCAGAAAAGTATAGAAATGCTTAATACGGTAAATGAAACCCATTAAATGACTTTGTTTTCGATTTACATACATTAGATTAGAACAAACGCACACAATATTCAATCTCTCATTTCTATAAATCTAAGGAATTCAAATCGATAATAACCGTTTGAAGAAATGTTCTGTCTACTTTCAACACTGTTTAGAAACCAACTACAGATGGCGGTAACTTTCTCTTTAGTGCGCTCTCACAGCAATCACGTTGTGTGCCTCTCGCTCGCATGCCATGCGAACAGCTGTTTTTAATAAACAGCATGTAACGTAACGTTTAGCCGGACATTAAAATGAGTTTTCGCCATTTTTGGTGTAATTTACCACGGGTCGGTAGAAAATGGAAACATCAATCACGGCGCTATTATAGTGCCAACTCGCAACCACCGCCCTTACCCACGAACAACACACGAAAAACCTTTTTGCAGCGCATTTCACGCGGTCCTCAACTGCAAGATTTCTTCAACGTGAAGCCGGTGCCCATACAAAGAGTCAATGATTCAACTGAGGATACGACAGTGCCCTATTTAGAAGCCATTGATTACAATGGACAAGGACGCAAAGTATTCTTCGAGATTTACGGTTGCCAGATGAACACTAATGACACGGAGGTAGTTTGGAGCATAATGCAGCAAAATGGTTACCAACGAGCAGACCAATTGGCCGAGGCCGATGTCATTATGTTAGTCACATGCGCAATACGCGATGGTGCTGAGCAAAGGATCTGGCATCGTCTTAAACATCTGCGAGCATTAAAAGACAGACGATCAGCACGTCGAAACCCACTGCAGCTGACGTTGCTTGGTTGTATGGCAGAGCGTTTGAAGGAGCGCCTATTAGAACAAGAGCAATGTGTGGATGTTATTGCTGGACCTGATAGCTATAAAGACCTGCCACGCTTGTTGGCGGTGTCTCGGCACTACGGCAATTCGGCAATTAATGTACTACTTTCGCTAGACGAGACCTACGCGGATGTAATGCCAGTGCGTTTAAACTTGGAATCGCCGACCGCTTACGTGTCCATCATGCGTGGCTGTGATAACATGTGTACCTATTGCATTGTGCCATTTACACGTGGGCGTGAGCGCTCGCGACACATAGCATCCATCGTACAAGAAGTACATCAACTACAGGCCCAAGGCGTAAAGGAAGTCACGCTGCTCGGCCAGAATGTGAACTCCTATCGTGATACCAGCGAGCAAGTGAATACAGCCGCCTCGCTGGCACCCGGTTTTAGCACCGTCTATAAGCCCAAAACTGGTGGTCTGCCCTTTGATGAGTTGCTTAGACGGGTTGCCGAAGCTGTTCCTGAAATGCGTATACGCTTCACTTCACCACATCCAAAGGATTTCTCCGATGATGTGCTGCGTGTGATACGCGACTATCCAAACGTGTGCAAGCAACTACACCTACCCGCGCAATCAGGCAGTTCAACCGTGCTCGCGCGCATGCGTCGTGGCTACACACGTGAGGCATATCTAAAACTCGTGGAACACATACGTAGTCTAATGCCGGAGGTAGGTCTATCGAGTGACTTCATTTGCGGTTTCTGTGGAGAAACCGAGTCGGAGTTCGAAGACACCATTACACTCATCGAACAGGTTCAATACAATGTAGCGTACCTTTTCGCCTACAGCATGCGTGAAAAAACGACGGCGCATCGGCGTTACGTGGATGACGTGCCGGCTGCGGTGAAGACGGCACGTTTACAACGTATGGCGCACCAGCACCGGAATGGTGCCACAGAGCTGCACAAACGTTACATAGGAAAAGAACAGTTAATTCTAGTGGAGGGAAAGAGTAAACGCTCTGATCAGCAGTGGTTTGGACGCAATGAAGCGAATATCAAAGTCATCATACCCACTGGTACACTAGCTGACCGAACCGGCGTCGATGGAAAAGCGATCGAACTGGGTGATTTTGTTGTGGTGCGTATTGAAGAATCTAATTCGCAGGTGCTTAAAGGCACGTCGCTCTACAGAAGCACCATAAGCGACTTTTATAGTTCGAAATAATAAAAATCAATTTTCCAAAAAACACATGTTATTTTTGCAACAATCACGATTCTTTACCCATCTGTTCTTCATTTGCCGACTCTGTCGGAGTTCTGTTCTGCACACACGTCTCTTCTTTTGACACGGTTTCCAGAGCCTCACTGTGGAACTTAAGCAGACTAGCGCGGTAGAAGTTAAAAATCTCTTTGCTTGCTGCTCGACAAAGGCATTCCGCTTCGTTGAATATGGCTATGTCAAAAGCGCCTTTCGTCTGCACCGACAGCACTTTGTCGTCTACTGATGCATAGACAAATGTAAAACTTGTACGTAAATCACGCAATTGACTCAAATCCGGATCGAGTATCAGTTTCCCCTCTTTATCAACGATACAATGCACGGCGGCGAAAGTATATTTCAATGGCAGACCACCAATCAGCAAAGCCATGCACGCGGCATTTATCGAACACGCATCTAACTATGGGATGCAAAAGTAATTAATTAAATATGTCTTTACATTAGTAAAATAACGCTATTAGATAAAGCATTGAAGCAATGCTTACCCCACCACGATCTTCCAGTTCTTGCACTTGCACTGACATCTTTGTGCGCGGATGATAATCGGTTAAAATAGCTAATTCACAGATATCTCTAATTGTAGCCTCACGCATCTTATCCAAAGTCGATGGCTGACCACATTTCGGACGGAAATTGCACTCAATGTAAGCATCTTCAATGTTTAGATTCTGTGCCTTCACTTCAATGGGGCCAAGCATGGCGGCTATGACAATTGTTGCGCCCTGACCGAACATAGCTGAACCATCTGAACGGTTAAGTGGATTCAGCTCGCAAGTGGTTTTTCTTAATTTCGAATCCATTTAAAATAATTAAATTCTATGCTGCGCTTAAGCAGATTAATCCAAAATTTCACAAATTCACTAAGCGGCCTCGTGTATGCCGCTTCATGTTTTCTTAGTGTTCCAAAATGCACCCAATGAGAATGATGCTGTGTTTACAAGGAGGCGTTAACTGTTAGCCAACACTGTAACTGCACACAAACGAACTTCGCCCAAAAGAAAGCTCGAACAGATGTGTAAGACCATAATAGCAAAACGCTGAAGTTAATAAACATTAGATTAATTCTAACTACGACGTATCAGAAATGGATCGGTGGTATTAATACTACTACAATATCACAATCACAATGCAAGAAAGTCCTTGGCAAGTGAAAAACTCAGCAGACCCGAAACACAACTCAATAAATGAAAGCCGAAGCGACTCAGTGTCAAATCAAGAATGTGATAGATCGAAATTAAAGTTTGAGGATAATTTTACGGAAATTAACGATTCTCAACCGCAACAAACGCAGGCACATCAACCGCTACCAGATTCGGCCAATTATTTGCAGCTTTTGGGTAAGTGCGCAGTCACAACTATAAATGACAATATTAATGCAACTTCCTTCCCCCCCCCCGGACGCACAGAACGAAAATTAGCGAAAGTTCGTGAAGGTACAAAGCTAGTGGATTCGCTTGCAGAGAAGCGGGAAGATTGCATGCGTGCGCTGCTAAACGACACGTTGAACGGTGTATGTCAGGACAACGGTAGCTACAATAACAACATCAACGATCACTTCGAATTGGATACGCCCATACAACTTAGCGTGCTACAACGTCACATATTGCCCGTGCAAGCGTTAACCGTGGGCGAAACCGTGCACATTGTACAGCACGACTACCTCGAACGACAACACTCGACAGAGGAAGAGGGGGTGAATCCGAACACAGACACAATACAATCGGAGTCAGCAAAGCAGAGGAAAATTTAACATTCTTAAAAGTGCTTGGGCGTTTTTTACAAGAACTTTCTGATTCTCAAGCGGCAAAGGACCATTCGTTTCAGTATACTCTGAAGTAGAAGGTAGTGAGAAGATAATAGTTTACTCAAGGATGGATTCTCCATTTGGCGATGTATTTCTATTTCTCACCGAATTGGCCTGGAAGAGTCGCCTAACCATACCGATACTAATAACTACCGCCTTTCTGGTCATGGATATACGCCTCCAGATTGAAATAAACATACAATCGGGACGATTGGTAAGCAATTGAAAAGACCTGTCAGCATTTAAAAGAGCCCTGAAATGTAAGCCGCACCTAAACAAAGTTCCAAACAGAATAATGTTCATCTGGGTTTTTGTGAAGTAACCAAGGTGTTGGAGCGAACAAAACTGCCGACATCTTTACCAATATCAGGTCGTCGAGTCATCAATTGGTTTTACCAGTCTTAGTCATGAGGCATGCTAGAATGATTAGATCAACTAAGTTATTATCTGGATTCATAGTAATAAGGGAAAATAAAGCCCTAGCAAAAGAAGTATCAGATCCAGACTTCTGTAAGGGTTAAAAGTGGTACACTCTCCCTGAAAGAGGGACAACACAGGGCCATGCAGTTTAAAATTTTCTCAAGTCTCCTGGTTCACACTTTAACCAAGTCGGGCAAATTACTAAAATTTGTTCACAAGAGACAGACGGGCACGCATCTTTAGATGTAATTCGCCGAGTAGATGCCAAAACAATCCTTTCCCTTGACTATTGAACCGTCCACCAAGATGTCGAAACTACATTGGGCAAGATTTTGTTCCATGTCGTCATCGGTACTCTTGATTAGTATCAACTTCCAATTCCTTTTCTTTAGCGTTCTCGCCATCACTAACCCTCTTCTCCGGAAACAAGCTTTCCACAACACATTAATAGTGTTCTTTTTTTTTTTTGTCATAAACATTTCCCAGAATGGCACAGATTTATTGGACTACGAAGATGAGGATGACGACGACGACGATGATGACGATAATTACGAACCAGATGCAAATGATCCCGATGATTTTGGGTACGATTTTGTCGTGATTAGTATGTGTCGTAGATCATTTGACTATAGTAGTTAGTGCAATACGTGTCCGGTTTTTAAATTAAGTTTATGAGAATATCTCCTGCTCATTTTCCTTTTTCTTTCGCGTCCTGACTATCACTACCCTTCTTCTCCTTCCACTATGCTATTGCAATATAATCTCTAAATCCTAAGCACTTTATTCATTCCTTTTTATGGTTTAATCATTTACCAGAATGCCACTGATTTGAGTGACGACGATGATGATGATGACGACAACGGTGATGATGATGAAAATTACGAACCCGATGAAAATGACTCTGATAGTGAGGGTTTTAGTAGCGAATATACCAACGATGATGAAGATGAAAATGGTAACCTATATGAATCCGACTCTGACACCGAGGAATTAACCAACGTCATACGCTCTCTGTATCTGAGTTAAGCGAACCCGGATTATTATAACTTAAATCTCAAGTGCTACGACGCAGCTGCAATGAGAACCTTTTCTGATAGTTTAGTTTATTTGTTTGTCTTTGTCATTTATATTTATAATAATAACTAAGAAAATGCGATGATTTATTTGTTTACATGTAAAGTTTGATTAACTCATCGCTAACGGCAGATGGCGTCAATATTCCCAGATCAGTAAAAAGTAACGTTATATAGCTAGGCGGCGTGTAATCGACCAGTGGGTGCGCTTTCGACACATTGTTGAGATTTTTGCGTGAATACTAAGAGAGACGTAATAAGTAACGATACATGGGGCCACACCCATCCCTTACCTTATATGCATTCGGCAAATCACGTTGATTGAGCGGATATAAACGCGTAAACTTAAAACTCTCGGCAAGTACATAGAAAGGCTTCTTCATTTCGCGTGCACACAATCCCATCGTGTAGGTCCCAAGACGATTGATGATGCCACCACTTTCCGCAACCGCCTCCGCGCCAACCATCACAAAATCCACCGATTCCATAACATAACCCGTCGCCGAATCCAGTATTAGAGTGCAATCAATGCCAGCGGCCTCCAAATCGCTAATCATGCGTTGACTAGCAGACAAGATGTTGGAAGTTTACAACATTTTATATGAATGCATCACTTACCCTGAAGCGTCTACGCCACCTTGCGTCACATAGACATGGAAAGACTTATTCGTTTTAGATGAGCTAATCAAAGCTTTCAACACAACACGTGAACGTGAATGCGTCAAAATGCGGCAACCATCGCCAATAAAGCGCTGCGCTTGATGGGCTATGACATTTCGCGAATTCAGCAATTTTGTTAAGAATATCTGACCACGATGCAACATAATCTGACGACATTCCTCCATATGCTTGTCATCCAGACTGAGTGTAATAAAGCGACAGAAGAGTTCACCACCAGAGACGATGGCCGCAATCGAGAGATCCGTGCTGCGCATTGCCTCAACAGCCTCGCGCATTGTCGTGTGCAGTATGTGTATTGTGCCAACTGTGTTTAGTTAGATTAGTAGCATAGTTGAATATATGTTTAGTTATAGTAGTTCTAACTTACATTGTTTTTTCTCCAAAATCATAAGCAAAGTTTTAATGGCCGCAATGCCAGACGAAAGATCCTTATCTTCATCGAGCAGTTGTAGAAAATATTTGACGACATCTGCAATGGATGAATTGATGCAGAGTGTTGCAGAAATACAGAAAATTGCTTTACGCTTACCAAACTCCTGACTTTTATTCACTTTCTTGTGTTCCGGCATCGCTAGATTTATTTTACCCACGCCACGATATCAACAATTGTAACACTCTTCTCCTACTACCAGATGCTTTACAAATCAGCTGTTGTGTAGTAGGAGTCTGTCTTCACAACTCATTTATACGAGGGTTGCAATAACACGTAGTTAACAGACATTTGAATTTCCTTTAAATTATGCAATTATGAAAGTAATGTTGAACTATGAATTGTTTAATTCACATTAAATATTAATTATTTCTTACAATTTTCACCCATAAAATAATTAAGTATATCCTTATCTCACATAGCAATTAATTATAACTCAACAGAATTCACGTCGTGTATTGAGCGCATTACATTGCGCTGTGTCGATTGATTTCCAACACGCAAATTGCGGGTGGCGAAAATAAGCACAAAAACAACAACAACAAAAGTTAGTTAATCAAAATTTTTCGTTGCCTTTTGCCGTCAAAAAGCAAAATTTGAGTATATTTTCTCAAAACAAATACAAAATTCAGAATGCGCAAGAGTTTGGTTACACAGTGAACCGAATAGTTTAGTGACCTGCAAGCAGTGAAGTGAGAAGTGAGAGTTAACGTCATCAAGGCTTGGCCCCACCGACCATGTTCAGACTTGAGTCCTACATAACGCCAATCCTATTGGATTACGTGGCGAAGTATGTAAAGAACATCAGAGAGGAAGATGCACAAGTGTCATTGTGGGAGGGCGAAGCGACATTCTATAATCTAGACATGCGTCTCGATGTGCTCGAAGAGGAGCTGAATTTGCCGGTGGAGCTTGTCTCTGGCCACATACACGAGTTGACCATACAAGTGCCATGGCACCGTCTGATGTCCGAACCCACACGTATTATAATCAATACGATTGAGTTTGTTGCCAAATTGCGTGATACGAATGGTTCACCAACTGTTGCAGCACATCGAAGACGTACTGGCCCAAAGAAAACCAAAGACGCTACCAATGAGCCGCAACCATCGACCACTCCGGGCATGGTTAGCAAGATTATAAATAATATCTCTGTGTCTTGTCACAACATCATTCTGAAATACGTTGAAGACGATATTGTTGTGTCGATGAATGTGCAGCTCTTGAATTTCAGCTCCGCATCGGAAGATTGGACCACCGCCATGGTGGATGTGCATCCGGTGAATGTGGTGCTGCGCAAGTTGTTACAAGTGTCTGATCTAACGATATGCCTGGACAAACGAAATGCTTCTGGGCGCATCGATGTCTGCCAGGAGCCGTTGCTCTATAGATGCACCTTGGAGTGTCGCCTCTTGCACAAATACAATGTAAACAACCCAAATGCGAGTACATTGCGTTTTGGTATATTTACCAAGTCCATGGACATCAACGTGTCGTCGCTGCAGTTTCCAATGGTGATGAGGCTCGTGAAGCTGTTGTTGTCTCTAAGGTCAACTGAAGAGAACAACGATTCCGATTGTGATAATTCTGATGCGGACGCAGCTGATGATGTAAGTCGTCGTACTTCACAATCGGAATTCGTAGATACACAACAGGAAGAAGGCTACTTTTCGTGGGCTTGGCGTATGTTACCAACGTTTAGCAATTCACAAGCTACAGACTGTCAAGAGAATTCAAACGATGTGTTCGGACACATACTCGACATTGGCGTCTATGCCGAGCAGCTTACGTTCCAGTTAAAGAATTCCGAGTATATCGTTGATCCGATGATGGGTGGCATGAAACGCATACGCTACACTCCAATCATGCGCATCACTCTGGGTGGCATTTATTACGAGCGTTCCGCGCTAAAAGAATCGGATTGGGGCAATGTCAAGGCCGGGTTATCGAGTCTTTGTATAGAGCCGCTGGGCAGTTATCGCACCGAAGATCAACGCCATAAGACACTTGCCAATGCGCAGCCTGTAAGTTGAGCCTAATATTTGACACTTAACAAATTACTTAAATTACGCACGACCACACTCGTTACAGCGTCAAGATCGAGCCTTCATAGACAAGAGCCTCTTCGACAAGCATTATACATATGCCGATAAAACCTGGGCCACCACCAACTATGAGGAGTACAAGTCACGCATCACGGATGAATACATGCTCTATCGGAGTCCGGTTTTGGCGTTCGATGTCATCGAGTACCGAGCACCAAAAGGTCAGCAGAGCAAGACGAATTTGGCATTCGAAACGAACAACCAGGACCTTGGCCTGCGTGTACAATATCGTCTGCTGTCGGCTGGCATCACGTTCCACTACTCACAGTCATTCCTTCAGGTTAAAAATATTATTAGCGATTTTCTTGATTCTTACGATTACTCGCCGTATTCGTATGCAGTGAACAATGCCGGTGGACCCATAGCCTCTCAAACAACAATCCACAACCAGGAAGAGCAAGCTGACTATTCCGCACTGATTCATCAACCACGAAATTGCAATTTCAAATTTGAGCTGCGCAATATGGTCGCGCTCTTCTATCCAAAAACGCAGATCGATGGTACATCAACTAGCAGCCGGATGACCAATATGGAATGCCAAATGCTGCCCCATATCGAGTTGAAACTGGCGCTGTTCGGTGGCACACTATGTACAGTGCAGAACGCGGAACGCATTGTCAATTATGCACATTCTCTGTGGGATAAACCACGTGAAGTATGGGACGCGTGCTACGACAACTACAAGTTTGATGTGAAGAACATAACGATAACACTGGTCAACTCGAGTCTCGAAGGACAAAGCTCGAAGCTTGTCTCGATACCCAAGATCCAAATACAAATGACCCGGCTAATTATGCCGTTCCTTTGGGAAATTGATGATGCCGCTTTATATACGCTGGAGCTAAACAGTGAACTGGTCACATTGGACTTCTCCAAACGTGAACTCTTCATGGCTGCATCTGTGTGTAAACTGATCTACCGGTACAACGCCGACGAATTTATTGCTCTGGCGAAGCTGACGCATCAGAAGAGCCCATCCAGCGACGTCATCAAGCTGCATACGCACATTACAAAAATGCGTCTACTCACTCGTAATTACGATACTTTCATCAACCTCTTGACATCCGTGCGTAGCATAACCTCGGAGGTCTGTCATACGGTTATGCAAATGCGTAGTCTTGTGCTGAGCACGACAAAGGGTAGCCAAAGCAAATGGTTCGAGATCCAGCTACAGCTGCCATACAATGCTTTGGCTTATGACCAGGAGTCAGCACGGGTGACCGTCCCTGGGGAGGTAGAGGATATTAAAATGGCCGTTGTAGTTGCAATATGGGTGGAGCCTTTCCGATTTACCGTTGACACGTTTCTCTTAGAATTCCTTAGCTACAAGGAGCGACGGGAGACTGTTATCCCGGTAACAGGTACAGACGAGTTTATTTGATCTAACCAGAAACATATTTGTATTACCATAATTAATTTCAGTAAATATTCCCGAAGCGCGGCCACTGTATGTCACTACCTCCGGCACCACATTGGATTCACTCGATCCGGGGCAGAAAAAAACCCAACGTCAAACACGCCGCGTATCGCAACCCGAGGAGACTGTTCATGTCAGTTCAGACCACGAAAGCAAGATCGATTTGGATAACAGCTTCACCTGCTTGGAACAGCAAAGCTCAACATTGCTTAACATCATCGCCAAGCACATCACATTGATTAAGGCGATTGTCGTTAATTTCGATATTGCGGAGTCGAAAATCCAAGTAGCTGAAACAATGACACGAGGAATAAATGGCGAGATCAGCAACGAATACACACTCTTCACACTGCCGAAGGTCAGGGTGCGTTCGAATCACGGCGAGACTATAATACGGTCCAATCTACGTAGCAGAGTAACAGTGCCCGTCGATAACAAAGCCTGCAGTTGGACGCTCGAACTTTCCAATATGAGCGTCAAATATCGCCACGGCGAAATCAGCCAAGATCTGCTGGCGCCTTTACGCACCACACTCATCATTGCGTTGTCGCATAGGATCGTGAAAAAGCGTATTTCGAATAGGAGTTTCAAGCGGTCCAATAAATTTTCGATTGAACAACTTGAATCTGGCTTCAATCAAGAGATAAAAATAGAACAAAACCTTGACGATGACTATCACTATGAAACCGCAGAAACAGCGGAGAAAAGAGTTGATTGGATGACCGACATAGAGGAAAGGCAGACTGTAGCTATGGGCCATTTTCATTATATTCTATCAATGAATCTACATATCGACACATCGGAAGTGCTTCTTTATGGACGAAAGGTGGGTATTAAAATTGATTGATTAACGAAGTAGGTTACGTTAGGCCTAGAGTGGCTGAACAACAACCATAGGTCAAAATTTGTCAGCTTCCTTAAAGATAGCCTAGCCAGATCCGACTGATTGCTAGGGTCAATTGAGCCGAGCTACTGCCTCTGGAGAGAGCAAAACATGTGTACATGAGATGAAAGATGGTTTCAAAGCCTCTTGGCGTGTTTTCCCAAAAAACAGTGACCTCTGATGACGCCCACTACTATAGTGAGTGTAGATCTATCTAAGTACTGTATTGCCAGCGACTTTTTTGACCGAGTTCAGGCAGATATAAAGAATTATACAGCATTATGATTTTGTAATGAACACATTGAAGATCTTATAATGTATAGACCTTCAGTGAGAAGAAAAGTATTACAACTTCGGCATAGCCAGAAGTTAATGTTTTTTCATATATTTATATTATATTATTATTTATTATTATTTTTATTTTAACATTCCAGTTAAAGTCAGTTTATGAGCATTATCTGATACTCAGGAGAGCAATTGTCCAGTTCCCGTTTGTCGAGAAAGTTTCCATCATGTCATTTTCAGCCCACAATGAGAACATACGAATTCTTACCGCCACCGAGGATTGCCAAATCGCAAAGGATTTTCTAGAACTGGACAGCCTCAGCGCTGATGAAAGCTTCGATAGCGCTTTCGGTAAAACATAATTAAATCCTATATTCTTTTCTAGATTTATAACGCTTTGCACTGGCACTTTTAGAACCGCTCAAATTGATTGTCTTCTGTCAGTGGACCATTCCGCGTATAAGAGTCGAGCTGGAGAACATGGTCGAACTAAAAATGTTCAAAATAGTATTCGAAGCAGAGGACTTACTTTTGAATGTGGATAAGCATTACGACTTCATAAAGTACACAACTAAAGTCGAGAATGTCTACATGAATTACTATGAGGCCGAGACCCAAGATGAATGGGTCCGCAACGAGGGTCTGCACATACGAACAGAGTCTGATAGCACAAATCTGCCGCTGTTGAGTGTGGTTATCACAACGGTCAGTCTAAGGGACTTACATACTAAAATAGGCGTTAAAACGCAATTTGGGCCTGACCGCAAGCTCTCCGAAATATTGATATCCGTTTTGCCGATTGAGTTGACCGTAGATCTCAATAAAGGAACCCAATTCATTTTGCCATTTTGCGAGCTAATCAATTTGGTATTTGACTCGGAGACGGGTCCGCACGAGGAAGTCGACCGATGTCAACCACCAAACGCCGTTCCAGCTGTCTGTGATTTGCCAATGGTGCATCTGGATGTGAGAGGCGTCACGCTTTTCATACCAGTCGATACGGGCAAAAGCGATTGTACGGTCTTGGTGTGCAAGGTAATGTCTTACGTACTATTTAATTGTTTCGAATATTTTTAAACCATAATCAACAGGTTACTGGCGTCAAAGTGACACCAAATGTGGATAATCCCTTGCAACGTAATCCAGTGCGTCCGGATTTGTACAACAAGGCTGCCGAATTAGGTATGCTGAATACGCAGGGCGGCATCATTGAAGATCGCCAATATGAGCTTAGCGTGCAGGATATTTCAATGGCGACCGGCAATTGGTCACAAACACGCGTGAGTGTCATACGCGAACTAATGCATCCGACACAACAAAATCCCGCTGTGGAATGGAATAACCAAGTAACCAATCCAGAAGGAAAACTGGTGTACATTTTCAATAACTTCACATTCGTTGCTATATATGCACCTGTAATAACCTATTACGATGTGCTCGTGAGTGGCCAGGCGATTGAGTATAATTGTGCCACGGATTTTGTAGCCACTTTGGATACACACCAAATCAATTTGGTCTCCTGTATAGTGCTGCGTTTGCAACTCTTCAATAGGTAAGCAATTGTAGTGCGAAATTAAATTGATTTTCTTTCTAATTATTCCTATTCTTTCAGTGCGGCGAGGCAAACTTGTTCAATGGTGAAGAATGCAAAAGCTGTAAGCAAAAAATCATCGAAAGGCAGCGATGTCATATCATCTATAAGCACGTCGACATTTTCAGTTAACTATCACACATTAATGCAAAGACCAGATCCGATTGATGAGCTCAAAGAACTTTCTCCATCTACGGCGCCCGTAGCATTTGAAGATCCTAGCAATTCCAAAGATTCATTTTATTCGAAAGAATCATTATTGTATTCAATAACGAACACAGATTCGGGTATTGAAAGTGCCACCACAGCACCCGTCATAATACATGAACCGATAAATTTCAAAAGCTGTCAAAGTGAGCAAGTACGGAATATACCAAAAACGCTATCCTTTGTAGCTGGCGTCTTTATAATTCGTCTATTCGATGTACAAGAAGTGGACGATGGCATTACACTACTCAAGCCGATAATTTCGCTGACCATTTCGCAACCGAATTTCATGTTTACGCAGAATATCTATGACAGCTTGAAGCATGCCTCTATATTCAATTTCACCGCTCATATTCCAGAGAACGGCTATACGAAAGCAAATGAGTCGGATGGTCCAACGTTGAAACCATTCGGTCAAACTATTATTGACACCAGTCCCGGCGATGTGAACAGCAGTGGTATACCGCCACCGCTAATCAGCTATATATCCCACACGGATCGTATGCAACACCTTGAAGTTGACATCGACATTCACAAACCAATAATCGTCAATTGTCACGAAAGGTCCATACAGCAGACCATATCCGATTTGCTGCATTTGTACACAACGCTGGTTGGGAGTCCCTGCTTTCCGCTGCGCAGTGATCGGCCCGTCGTGAATACCGCCAAGCGGGGTCAGCTGCTATTACAATTCTTGCCGGTGAATCGTCTACATGTTACTTGCAATCGAGTCGCGCTGAAGTTCCACGAAATGGGCGAATACTCGTTGCGCGTTGTCTGCACCGATCTCGCAATTAATGTGAAGTTTCGCAATCGACCCGAAAAAGTGACAATCAAAGGTGTATTGGGCGCCCTTTACGCACAAGTCGACAACAAGGTCGTCCTGCATCCGGTGGGCTTACGTTTGTCAACGGACATCTTAAGCGAACCCTGGTCTGATCAACCGCTGGTGAATACATCGCTAATATTCAACGTGGTAAATTTTGAGCTGGGCATGATGACGCTGATTCAACTGTGTAAAGCGCAACGTGGCTTCAAACGCATCGCCGAATGCATTACAGATGAGTGGGCTAAATTTCTACAGCGTAGACCAGCGCTGGGCGAACCGATCACCGTAACAGAGAGCTCACTACAACGACTGAAAACAATACACGCCGATAACGACAAAGCAAAGCACAGTAAAACAAGGGCAGCAGCCAAGGAGGAGCACTATCAGGATGATTTAAGGTACTGTTAATCTAGTAATTAGTGCTGGAAATCCTATAGTTTATCCACATCTAATAACAGAGCTGGCGCCTTTCAATTTGTTGAACCTACCACTGACACCGTACTGCCAATGCCGTATCAGATTCAGATTATCAAGAAGAATTATGGCATAATTTGTTGGCGCTATCCACAGCCGCGTCGCATGATCAACATAAACATTTTTCCGGTGCCAATGCCTGTGAGTATCTGCAACATTATCAAGCTGTATTTCATTGAAAATTAGATATCAGTGTCTTCAGTGTAAGGCTTTGCAATATTCGTGTATAGATTCGCCTGATATCTGATGTAAGGATGTTCTCCCAATTCATATACTATGGCTAGCAAACTCTAAAAGATGTTCTAAGACCGCGGCTAATGAAGTCCTATATTAGACATGGTTTATTATTGCATGTCTAGTATTGAATTTATTGCTATTCAAAATGGTAGTGTTCTTCACATGTTGCCGAAAATTTTACAACTGAACGAAACAATTAAGGAAAGCGACCAACAAAAAACCGCGGATACTTTTTATATTTCTCAACACATTATTACTGGTGGACACGGTCCGTGTGACAACCATGAATATTACAGATTCAAGCCATATATGGCAATGTTTGGTCATGCACTGCACCCTATTTATGGTGTTACATGGCGCAGCAATTCATTCGCTGCATTTCATCTTTCCTTTCGACATTGTCGAGAGCCATTTGGGGACAGTTTGGGCGGGTTAATTCACGAAGCAAAATAAGTGATAGTCCAAGTAAATCGGTCGCAATGTCGACCGATTTCAATGATATCAGTTCTCCCTGTAGTGTTTGTTGTATTTGAAAATTGATCTGAACTACTTAGACATCTTTGGCTGCAAAAATGGCTCGTGCTCTGAGCCGTGAGTCATTCATTTATTTTATGTTACAAAAATTGATATCGATCTGGGCCACCATCCAAAACTATTCTATCTTTCAAGCTGGGACAAACCATACACGATTTCAAATATATTATCTTATACAAATATAGTAAGGCTTGAGATTTATATATGAAGACGTTAAGCGAGGATCACGGCGCATTAAAATCTTACGTATCTAACTAATCTCTAATGTTTTTCAATCAACAACAGATCGACAATCCAGTTCACATTAAATGCCGCATGGAGTATTTTAGTGAAACGCATGAGACATTTTTGCACTTCTGTGACTTTCTAATATCGGAGACGGCCAGCATGGAGATACCACTGCCGAAACGTAAGGTTTGCGCGTACATCTGGCGGGTCGTGATTATGCAATCGCTAATCTCAGTGAATGGCGAATGCTTTGAGCCCAACGAGGAAGATGACGAACTACATTCGGTGCGCACTGGTCACTGGTACTAGGAGATCTAAGTTTAATGTGTATTCTTTTCATTTGTAGATTCCCAGCAGCAAAATTGAGAACGCTGATTTCAAGAACGAGTCGGACAACGACTTCATTCTGCATCCGAAGGTGCTCGTCGGTTGTATGCGCATCGACACTGCATTCCAAGCGCGTTACATCCCCAAATTCCAGGTGCTGCTCAGCTGCAATAGCATAATAATCGATTTGTTGAACCTGCCACACGCCTACGTGGAGATGCCCGTTATACTGAACAGATATCTGATGAAAAAGCCTTCGAAGATCAGCCAAACCTTTCTCACCTTTGACTTCGATCGCCTCAATGTGCTGCTGAACGTCTTCAGTTTCACGAATTATAGTGTAGATGCTAGTGTCTTGGCCTGCATTACGTGTCTGGATTATGGTTTTCTCAACAAGTTGGAGGTAATGGAGCCTACGAACTTGGAGAGTTACATAAAAGTGTGCAAATCTAAACGCACCATCGAAGCGAGTTTTCTCATCGACAAGTTACGCTTCAACTTCGGCCCGAGTGTCTTACATTCGGTGCTGTCCTCCAAGGTGCACTGGCAAGAGTTGCTGAGCGACGACGAAACCCTGCACACTTTTATACCCAAATGCATTGTGATCAATCGCTCACAGGCGCCATTGGTTTATGGCCAGACGGGCACATCCGAGCAATTACGACTCGCACCGATGGAATGTCAGCTCTACCATTTCCGCAGCGATTTTCACAATCAGGAATTAACGTTCTACATCATCGCCGCTGATGGTCGCATCGCTGACGCAACCAACACCGTACACATACCGCTGAAGTTTGAAGGCGACTTCAAGTTTTACTACCTGACGGTCGGGCAAAAGGTGCTCATCGTCAAATTGGGTAGGATGTCATCAACGCAAATATTTGTAATTGTGAAGGGTCAAATCGAGATTATGTCGAAATTGGATATGGAATTTTTTGTCGAATTTCGTGGCATCGCTGAAGACCAGCCAAGCGATGAAAAAACACCAAAGGATTATTACATTCCGGTTAGAGGTCGGGCAACATGGCAATTTCCTGTAACACGAGATACGGACTGTTCAATGCGCCTTAAACTGGGTTCTGGAAAGGGCAAAGGACGCACCGGGGATATACCACTAAAACCGAACAACAGTTTACCGTGGTTAGTCAAAATTCCAATGCTGCCATCGCAACAATTTATTAGCGTTTGGGTGCGCGTTATGCGTGAGGATTTGCCGATCGATGTCGACGAAAACACAAGCCAACCGCAAAGGATACTAATACAAATTTGGCCAATATTCGAACTATACAACATGCTCAGCTCTTCTCTTAATGTCGTGGAAAGCACAACTGGTGAGGCTATTGACTTACCAGGGCAGGGAGGCAAGAAGATATTGTACACGCCTACAACTCATCTGACCGAGCACAATTTGAAGTTTGACTATGGGTAATTATATTTGACTTAATCTACCCCTAGAAGTCCCATTGAACTGTAACCTAGGTTACATAGTAACCTGTTGAACAACTTAAGCCAAACATAGGCCCATAGTATTGCCGTAAGGGCGAAAAATATCAACCCCTTGTCGACCACACAAAAGTTCTTTAAGGACACCCTAGCCAGTTTCCACAGTTTGCTAGGGTTCATTAAGCCGAGTTGCTGAAGTCTACCTTTGGACAGAGCAGAACTGGTGCATAACATGTGAAGGATGCTTTCATCCTACTTCTCATCGCGTGCTACTTCGCATCACGTGCCATCATCTCAACAGCGTTCCTTCCCAATTAATAGTGACCTGCTTCTAGTTTCTAATTTGTCTATTAAGAACCAGTTATACCCCCAGGGGTTTTAGGTTTGACTTGGTAGAAAACTTATAAATACCTATTTGTACCTCACGGTACTCCTACTCTTTAAGTAGACACTATGGGTATTTAGACGAGGAACTTTAATAAATCTGAATCCCTTTTTAAAATGGAATTATTCACTACATGGTGTTTTAACTCTGTCCTGAGTTTTGGAACACACAAAAATATATATATAAGACATAGGAGATCCCTAGCACAAGCTCCAAGTTCCTTTTAAAGCTGAAATTTTTCACGGCCATACATTGTCCTAACTGACCCGATGAATGGCTATAAAGTGCAATATAATAACCGGGGTTGACTTTAAGTTCCTTTGAAAATTGACTTTTCCGATCTTAGTACTATAGAAATGAACGTCGTCCTAGGATTATTAAACCGTAAAATCTCCGTAGAACCCATCTATAAAATTTAAGTTCTTACACGATTTTGCGCTGCTCATAACTCTCTTGAAAATTCACTGTCCACATAATACTAAATCGTTTAGTGCTCC
This sequence comes from Cacoxenus indagator, assembly GCA_035041755.1. Classification (NCBI taxonomy): domain Eukaryota; kingdom Metazoa; phylum Arthropoda; class Insecta; order Diptera; family Drosophilidae; genus Cacoxenus; species Cacoxenus indagator. The sequence continues at coordinate 1,669,774 of JAWNKX010000379.1, forward strand.
GAGTTTGACTTAAATTTGTTTGCGCCCCTCTCCTCCCTCTCTCTTTTTAGTGTTGAACTTGGCACTAAGTCAACGAGCGAGTATACGTTAATGTTAAAGTCAATGGACTGGCAAAAGTTCTTCCACTATGATCACGACTATCTGACCATTGAAACCGCCATTGAAGTATTTAAGAGTCCTAAAACTACGCCGTGGCCATTCAAAGACGAAGAGGAGGAATTGCGCGTGAATCGTCAGTTCGATCAAGCCAACGTTATGGATGTGGTCTACAACTGCAAGGCAACGCAACCCTTCGCTTGCACCTTGGGAGTTGAGATTTTGCCGTGGGGCATATTTATCAATGCCACGGGTGTTAATATCAGCATTTTCATGTTGGACACTCGAAAGCGCATCATTCTGAGGAGCAATCATTTGGATATGTTGCCAGCGTTGGATGCTGCGTTTACGATCGACGTGCCGTTTGGCACGAATTGGGTCTCATCCTGTCCCATACACCTAGCCGAGCTTGAGCTGAGCAGCATGAATGGCCGCCACATTGTGTTGATGGCGAATTCCTTCGTCGACGTTGTTATACTGCGCAATAACGAGGTCATCAAATTTGTGCTTGAGCTAAAAGTCGAAAATGAAAGTCGGTTATTCAAGCTGCGCTCCAAATTTGTGATTGCCAACTACGCAAAGGTGGATTTGAACGTGCTGCCGCTGGCGCTGGAGAACCGAGAGAAGTCAACGCGCGATGAGATCGCCATGCTGCTGGGTGAGCACAGATTCGTCGAGTTGAATTATGCAAATGTGGACGAACACTGGTAAGTGTTGGTATATATATATGATAGCCAATTTCTATAATGAGTCGCTCATTTTGAATAGCGTCGGCAAGACCATCGATAGCTTCTCCGACATAAATTCACGTCGCGTCAAACGCAATGCAGACACAAATTTTGTTTTTTTTGTTTGCTTTGTTGTCGGCAAAAACAAGGAGTTCTCCATGCCCGTGCCGCTCTTGGCAACATTCACCCGACGCTGTTTTAGCGTTCCAGATGACAATGGCTCCGTGCCGCTTGCCGTGACGCTTGTCGAGAAGGACAGCATCTTCTATTTGAGTGTGTTCAAGGACACGGTGCCGGCCATGATACTCAGCAATCACACAAATCTCAAGTTCATTGTGGCTCAAACGAGCGCCTCCGAGAATAGCAACGTGACGAATACAACGCCGGACTACAGCGGCCGTCACTTCGAGTGGCACCAGCACGTGCAGCCGCACAGTAAATGTTACTACACGCCGCCGTTGTTGTATGCCAATTTTCCAGATGTCGAGTACACGGTGTGCCATCTCTCGCTGGCGCTTTACAATGCAGGTTCGTTGGCAGTTAACTCATTTTGTTGTTGTGCTCTATACCAGCGACATGACATTTATTTGCAGACCCCAAGAAAATCGCGTGGTCGAAACCCATATGCACCGATCGTACGTGGAAGAAGTTTTTACGTGTGCCCAACCATGGCGATGTGAAGGTCAATGTCTGTGATAAACATCATGTGATACGGATCTCGATCTACTATGTGTCGCAGCAAATGGAGTTCCTAGTTAAGGATCTGCGTTCGCGTCTACTGCAGCCGCAAGATTCGTTTGCAAGCAATAAGCAGGGTGAAAACCACAGTTCTGATTTACATCTGACACAACAAGCCGGAGTCGGCACGGAGAACGAAACAGTTGTGCTGCAGTCACAAAACTCGGAGTGCGTGCATTTCAATGAATGCAATGAATGCGCTACGAATATGCGGTACAAAGTGAGCTGCTTCGTTAAGAAAATCGTGTTCAGCCTACAGTCGGACAATGCGGAACGTGACTATATAAAGACTGAAGTGTGCAATATTTACGTGGACGATTTGTTGTGCCGCTATGTGAAGGATGACGATACGCACCAAATGACATTGGAGCTACCAAATTTGCAAGTGGACAACCAACTCTACTCGTCCGGTAAATTCGACTTTCCCGTGCTTATCTGCTCGGAGCAGTTGTATCGGCGTACGCAGTGCTTGCCGAACATTTACACGCTCGACGTGGCAAGAACACAGCCGGAGGATCAAGCGCCGTTGTTTGCAACGGTTACGCTGAACTTGTACCAGGATGAAAACCGACTGCATTCGGTGCATTGTAGATTTAGTCCGTTTCGTGCCTACATCGAGGACAGCTACATAAACCAGTTGCTGGAAGCGCTGCTGGATTGTCAGCTGACGAATTGCGTACACACGGGCGAAAAAGTACTGAGGCGCATCACACTGAAAGACGGTGAGACGCTGTTGCCGGAAAGTGTAGTCGATCAGTCGCGCTGGATTGCTGAGCCGCTGGAGCTCCGTAGCTTCATCATTGAGCCAATGCACATTCTACTCTCGGTGCACACGTCGCTGCGTCTTTACATAGCCTTGGATCACTCGCCGTTGTCGTTTTCGCGCTACGAACGCCGTCAGATGCTAACAGTGCCGTGGCGTCTGGGCCAGTCGCTAGGCATGCATTACCTATCCGGTGCCATATTCGGCGCTGGCTGGGTGGTTGGTTCACTGGAGATACTTGGCAGTCCGAGCGCTTTGGCGCGCTCCTTCACAACGGGGCTACGCGATTTCATCTCAATGCCGGTACATGGGCTGCTGCGCGGTCCTTGGGGCTTTGTGGTCGGCATAACGCAAGGCTCCGCTTCGTTGTTGCGTAATATTACTGCGGGCACGGTGAACTCGGTCACCAAGCTAGCCTCATCGGTGGCACGTAACTTGGATCGACTGACACTCGACGAGGAGCACATTGAACGCACTGACGCTTTGCGTCGGACACGTCCGCAAGGCTTCGCAGATGGCCTAACTCAAGGCATGACAGGGCTCGGTATTAGCATACTAGGCGCGGTTGGTGGCTTGGCGCATCATACGCTCGAGGCGCGTGATTCCGTTGGCGTGATTACTGGTCTAACCAAGGGCATTGTCGGTGCTTTCGCTAAGCCGATAAGCGGTGCTGCTGAAATGTTAGCGCTCGCCGGTCAAGGCGTCTTGCAGACGGTCGGCTTCAATGCGATGCCACAGCAAGTGGAACCCTCTGTCAGCCGCAATAAGGCCGTCTATCCGTCCTCCTATCGCATCTGGACAATACTACCGGTCGAATTGAACACCGATCAGGTATTGTTCTACCATCGGATTACGGTCATGTCGGACGAGCAACTGCGTCCCGCGTACGTTTTTCTAACATCGGCTGTGCTGGCCATTATGGAGGCTGATCAAGACAAATTGAATTTCGTGTCTCCCGTGGATCGCGTACTATTGTCTGTGGATCACGAAGATCGCACCAAATATTTTATTCATTTAAAAAATAATACACAAAACAACATCAACGAAGTGGATGAGGTGAGTTAAGTTGTTGGACATTCGAGCTTCCATTATACTAAACCCTTTTGTCTCTCATATTTTTCGCTAGCAAATGAATTTCACCAATCAGCGCATTATGAAGTTTTTAACATCGAGCTCCCAAGTAATAACCACCGATTCACTCAATGATCTCTTAAATCCGCCACATATCGTCAGAAGGAATTACTCTGACTGGGTTTTCTACATCAACGAGAACAGAGGCGAGCACCTATTGCACTACTTAAAGGTCATTAACAAACTCAACTAACGCGTATTTTAAAGTAATGTAAGCCTTTTCGGTATTAGGAACAGGACAGAACTGACAGACAAGCGAACAAATAAGATTTCACGTTTACGTTTGACAATACGAAAAATTTGTATGTGTAAAAAGTATTTTCTACCAAATAAAGTTAAAGTAAATATTATTTTGTTAATTATTACTAGCAGTTGCTCGTGCGTGGTATAGAATGAAGAGGTAAATGGCAAGTAGAAACTTCTTCTGGGCGAAATCTTGAGTTCGCGTAACCAACACGATTGGGTACAAGGCAAAAATCACTATTCAAATTTTATAATTGGCTGTCAAATGTTGCAGAAATATTTTGTCTGACGAATGCGACCGAAAAGACAATTTGGAAAAGAACTGAAGTGCTTTGTAACCCTTAGAAAAGTCAACGATGCTTTACTGCTTTCTAATGACCAAGCATGAATTCAAGATTTCATGGATTCGGGGATCTCGCATTTTTTGTTTTTTCTTTTTGTGCAATTTGCCAGTACATATATACTATATATTCATACGATTCTATTTTATATTTTCTTAAAATACGTAGATCTATATTTGCATGCAAAAATATTAATTTTCTAACGTTCTCTGCACGTAGACGATTTATTTTCTTTTTAACAGTTCATCAACACACATTCACTAATTTAATCCTCTCTTCAATCCTCTCCTTATTTATTTCTCACACTGTGGCAATTCGCGATTCAACACTCAGTTATCTCATGCCTTGCGTTATTTCATAATTAGATAAGTCAAAGGCGAAAAAACAGGTTATGCGGAGTCTTCACACTCATTGGTTGCTTTTTTCCCTCTGGATTGCAGAGTGAGCGCAACAGAAAAACAAAATATTGACTTTCCGCTCGCACGCCAGCAACTATACTTTATAAGCACAGACACAATCTCAGTTCGTTTGTTTCGGTTTTGTTATGGCTTACGCACTGGCATTTCTATGCGCCTGGTTATCAGAATCATATTCGGCGCTATTTAGTGCTAAATAACATGGAACAAAAATACCAACTTTTCCTTGCTTCTTCTTACCACTACGCACTACACCGGCGTTAAGAAAGTGTGGTTGTCGTGGGTCATTATGATTATATGCTAGATAGAATTAAGAGCACTTGTAGTTTTATTAAACTAAACTTTATTAAATAATGTTTTTATTTTTTATTATTGAAAATTGATATGAGCTTCGTTTAAGTTTCGCTTTATTTTCGGTTAATTTCTGACTCTGCCTCTGGCGCATATAGACGCCGAACTATTTGTAGTTGCATATATCCGTACTTACTTTAAGCACGTCGGATTGCGTACAACTAAGCCACTCGAAAGATAATCGATACAACAGCAATACGTGCTAAGAGTGACTAACGAGTGCGCCAAGCCAAAGTCATTATGCAATCTAATTGATTTGCACTTAATTTAAATTTAATATCTGAATGATGGGTGCTTTGCTCATTGCCGCCGCTGCTCGACTCCTTTCATCTCTACACAACTCAACTGCAGCTGCTGCCGCAAATAACGCGAGGACGTCTTTCTCAGCGACTGCAGTAATTGTGAATTGACTTGACTTGGCTGGGAGTGTTTTGTGCACCGCCAACCACTCCTTTTCTTTTTGTTTTGTGGGCTTTGTGTTAATTTGCTTCAATTTGTTGTTAATTTGTGCACACAGCAAATCCAAAGGGTTTCAATTGCAACACAGACATTCTTACAGTATGTGTATCTGTTAAATTGTTTGTATTTGTCTGTTAGTGGCACAAGCACCCACAAAGCCCACATTTTGTTGCCACTCTTTGCGTTGCACTGAAAAAGCGCATAAAATGGTTTGTTACGCGTGGCGATGTCTTTAGCATTTGCCGCCTCCTTCGCCGTGCCATGCAACTTCTTCTGATTACGGTAATCGGAATCTTCCATTTGCAAAACCAAATTCATTGCCTGGATTTCAGCAGCAAATGAGTTTTTCCAGTTTAGTTTTGATGGGATTTCTTTTCTTTGTGCTAGAACAATGCCAAAAACAGTGGCACATACTTTTGTTCAAGTGCATGCGTCGCATACCAACGCAATCACTACACTCGTTACATCGCTACAGATATAGATAGACAATACAATGTACGAAATGCAATTACAAGAGAACTTATATTATATGGGTGTATACTTTAATGGGAGCATACCTCCAACTATCTGTTGTCCATATAACAACTTCTATATGTAAAACGCTAAGCATACTCAAAAGTAATTCCAGTTTGTCTGTGGGTACGCCTGGTATAACACGAATACAGATAAACCCTGCTTTCTCTGATCTTTAAAAAACATCAAACATCATTTCGGAATTAACATTTTCATGTTCGTCCTTTCAGTCAAAACTGCCGCGATTCTTCGTCGATGCACCGTGATACTTTCAGAATTCTGCCATCCATCGAGAGTTAGAGGCATTTCAAGATTTTTTTTTGCTTTTTAATGTTAATGAAGACAAGTACAGTACTAAGCCCATGGTGACTGTTTACAGACGCTGTGAGTAGCCCACAGCATTTTCAAGTCAGTGAAACCAGTTCTTGGTTTATCCATGTTTCTAAAACGATGAAATCTTTTGATTGGAGTTAAGAGATGAGCAATGCCGCGATTTTTCGATATTACTGATTTCAGTGGTTGTGATTTTCAAATCACTGTAGCCACTAAAAATACTTAAATCACTTAAAAAAGCTTTCTTTTTTAATTCCTATCTGCCCTATTCAACCTTCTGACGTTTCCTTTATGGTATTGCCAGGGGGTTCAGATCTATTTGAAATTTAACTTGCAACAGCCGTAAAGTTTCATTATTTAAATTTTTCGCTTATACGTATATCTGTAACAAGTAATTTGCCTGGCATATAGAATGCATTGTTGAGTTTTGTAAACCTAAGTCCGAGAATTGAAGCTCACAATGTATAGTTTTCACACAACAGTTTATCATTTCATTACTTAAAGCAGATCTTTTTTAGGAATAATTTCTTTTTCTAAGATGTCGTGCCGGTCCAGAAAGTGTCTGCGAAGTCAACCGCGCAGTAGATGTCCACTACCAATGCGTTCGTATATAAGTTTTAGTAAGTCAAGTCAAGAAATTGTGTCAGATTTGAGTCTGATGTGGAGTGGTCTTCAGTAACTATGTTAGCGATTTGCAGCTCTATGACAACCTAATACATCTCATGGCACAATCTTTTAGAGCTCCTTTCAGTCATAGTCGAATAAGTGAGCCTTTTCTATGAAACATAAAACCTATAACATGAGAGGGTGAACGATGTGAAGGGGTACACAGTGTTTATCGTCATCGAAGCCAATTTTCAGGCTATGCTAATTGAACTTTTGATTATATGAACTTTTTATGTTTCGATAAGGTTGGCACGATCCCAAAGCTTGAACCAATTATCAACCTGGGCTTAACAAGTTTTGCCTTTCGATGATTCAATGCCTACAGATTACTGCTTGACTTCACGAATGCATAATATATTTGACTAGCCAAGTTTTTGCTCCATAGTAATTTTGGGCACACAATTTTTTCATTCCCCAATTTATGCATTAAATTACAAGAGGGATTGCTTTCATATTTTTGCACAATACTGTAAATCTGCATGGATACTCGTATGTGTGGGAGCGTGTGCTTGTGTGACGCTATAAATAAGTACGACGAGTATAGCTATGCAAATGCGAGTACGTAAGTGCCTCTGCCCCAAGTAAATCGCGTGCGGGATTTCCGCACACACCAACCAAAAACAAAACAAAAAAAAAATATTTCAAAAAAAAAAAACAACAAAAAGAAGTCGAAAAAAGCAAATGCAATTTCCTTCAAAATGATTACTTATGAAAAATTGATACGAGAACCTTGAATAGGGCGTACTTACTAGACGCTACCTACTCGTATACTCTACTCGTATACTCTAATACACAATGACAACAACATAAAAAGCAACGCAAGTCAACTGCTCTACAAAATGTGAGTGAATGTATCCGCAGCCGATTATTAATATTTGCTTTCCCTCTAGTGCATCCTGTTGCTTAGTGGCCTAACCTAAGCTAACCTAAAGCAACCTAAACCAACTTCAGCTAATACGTGCCTAACCCAACGACCTAGTGTTGTGCTCTCATGAATGTGCGCCACCGTCAGCAACGACATAAATAGAACTGACGAAGCTACGTGAATGGCTGGCCGGGGAGTCAGCATGCACAGCCGACGTTAATGCCGAAAATCCCAGTGTGTGTTAAGGATTTCCTCAATATGTTTGCACGGCATGGGCTGGAATCAATTAGCCGGTTGTGGGTCCCTGTTGTCGATTGCGCGATTACTGCGGAGCTGTGCTCATTAAAAACCTTTTGGGGCGACCTTTTCGCAGGTTGTGAAAGCGAAATTTGTTGCGAGTTTAGTTCATAATTTGGAATTTATTTGTTGCTTTTTGGTTTTTGTTGTTTGTTTTTGTTTTTGTGTAGCGTACAATACACAAGTACACATAGAGACATATTCAAAGTACACAACACATACGTACATGCGAGCATATAATAGACATTTACATATTTACAAATTACACTTGTTATAGTATTATATTTACGTTTATATACAGTGAGAAGTAGAGTCGTCGTCTTTGATCGCCCCCGATTACGGCATTGTGCTGTTTGAAGGTGGTACACTTAAAGGAAACTTAACCTTCTGCTACAAGCCAATTTAGCTCAACTAATTACGAGTAATTCACGAGACACGGAAATGCAACGAAATTCGGCTAAGCCGAAATTAAGATACTCTTCACGCAAGGCTGTTCAAGCTAAAAGAAGTCGTAGAGGGATATGGTACTATAAAAAATTTCTACTACGCGCATAAAAATTTATTTAATTCTTTCGCTGCAGAATTTTAGAACTTTTTTCATTTAGGATCTTAAAGGATACACCGATTACTTATTAGGAAGCAAGTCGCTTTTTCTCGATTATTTTTATTTTCGAAAATTGAACCGAAACTCTGTTTATTTGCGTACTAAACCTAGTAGAATGGCAAACGAACTCTGGTCTCACTGCACATGAGCGTAGCTCTGAATTCAAGACCCCAAGACCCTCCATTTTATAAATACAGTCAAACTTTCCTAAAGCGAATCCTCAAGGGACCAATATGACTTCGTTATATAAAAAATTTGTTATACAGTAACGATGTTTACTCTAAAAAGCTTCGTGCTTGAAGTCAATTTGTAATAGGAAGAGCTTCATTGCATAGAAGTTCGTTATAGCGAAGTTCGACTGTAATAATTATAACAAAATTCGTAGGCCTTAATTGCCAGTACTTTAGTAATAATAATAGAAGACCTACCACACCTTCTATTTAGCGGATAACTTTCACTACAATATACAGACAACCTCATTTGGGGTACACATCAATTTTTCTTAACCTAATAAACTTAATAAAACTCTTGGACACGCACTCTGTTTGAAGACTTCTCTTGTCACATTCCTTTTTCCAGGTCTCAAATAATATTTCACTTAGGAATAAAACTGTTATAAAATAGCTGTACGAACAAATGGAATCGAAGTTGGGGACTACCCGCTTAAATGTAATTCTTAAAATTTTTTTATAATTTTATTGTTTTTTTTTTTTTAGTCAAACACTCCACTTGGTGTATGTACTTCTAATATAGTTACCACTGTATATTAATGCAGTTTCCACAATACTCTTTCCGATCAAAGCAATGAGTGCATATGGCGCTCTAGCCACATTATACTAACTCTCGCGTATCTGTTGGTTATCGTAAGCCTACTGAAGTCTCTCTCTCATTGACTGCGCCAAGTTTAAAGTGCTTTTGCCACAGCGTACGTGAAGAGTATAAAGCAGTCATCTACAGTAATTTTGTTGTTGTTGCACAGTCGAGGCTTCAATCAAGTGCGCTTAAAGCCAAGTTTTATCGTCTGTGCTGTAAATTCCGGTAGCGGCCACCGTCAGATTTGCGTCGTTCACATCCTTAGTGCTTATGCAGTTGAAGCGTTGGTGGGTCGGCAATGGCAGCATCGATGTTGATGCACTTGTGTCATCCAAGTCGAGTGCGGCAGTGGCACTTGGCGGCGACTCATGTGTCGGCTGCTGTCAGGACATTAGATTTGTTGTGGTTGTTGTTGTTTGATTTTCGCTTAAGCTGCTCGTTTGCAGCTGCTGCTGTTGAGCTGTCGTCGGCATTGCTGCTGCCAGCGATAGCGATGCTGTCCATTTCTGATGGCTGGGCGCCGACGTACGGCCGCACATGCTCAAGCCTCGCAACTCGTGGTTATTCTGCGGGTGTTGGTACTGCTTGCTGCGTTCGGCGTTGGGCGCCGAATAACGCATCACCTCACGGCCGGTGAGTGGTGTGGCGTTGCGTAGAACAGCTGCAATAGAACCGGAAGCAGAGCAATGGTCGGAAGTTAGACGACTTGAAAAAGTTGTTGTTAGTGTGAGCAAAGTCATTTGTTGCTTACCACAATGTGAGATGCGTCGACTTTTCGGTGAGCCCGGTGCACACGCATAGAGTATCGATTTTTGGGTGTCTATGTAGGAGTGTGTGGAAATGTGCCCGAGGGAGAAATAAGTTATGAAGTCTCGATTTACTTTTGCTTTCAATCGTGTTGCTGTCACATTACTTTGCTTACCGTTCCGCTTGATGCGATTGTGATCGGGCGAACCGGAACAGGAATAGCGCGAGGTCATTTGGTCGCGACGGTTCAACGATTCGGCGCCAACGTGGACGAAGGGGCACCACCGAAAAAACATTTTAAAGCCAAAGCGAAAGCTGCAAGGAGTAAGAGAGAGTGAGTAAAAGTTAGAGTAGTGGAAATGAAAAAAAGGTTAAATTATTTTAGGACCCAAGCTAGATCTAGATTCCAACCTAGGCATTTGGGAGAAGCATACTTCGGTGAGTTGTTGTCTCCTACCATTAATTGCAGAGCCCCTAAAACATTTTCAGCAAAGTTAGATAGATGAAAGGGAGCAGAGAACTACACAAGAGGATTGTAGCTCTCACTGAGATCAGCGCCGGATATGTATGTATAGAAATCGCTAGTGAAAAAGTGATGAGCCCTCACTTGAGCCTTGGTCTACAATGAAACCGGCTTCGCTTTAAAAGCAATGCCTTCCTAAAATGGGATATGGAGGGACCATTTGCACTCAAAGGTGTCGAAATGTTAGTCGAATTAGGCAAGCACAAATGAATCAGCTACATAGTCTTCGAGAGCTTCTTAAACCAGATATCACAGTAGTCTTAACTGGCTTAGAACGGTTCCAGGCATCAAATCCAGCTGCATCCAACATAATCCAAAATAGCTTACAGTACCCGGTTATATCGGCTCATCGGATATGCCTCTTGTGACAGTAAATTCTCTTTATAGAAATAACAGAATACGTCATAGATCTCATCCAACGCATAAGCGTCCTACTACAGCAGTATTGGAGGTAGACTAGTCCTCTGAAGCAATGCACTGTTATAAGAGATATCCATATGATTGGGTTCCTTTATAAGCGAGTCTCTTATATAAGGAAGAACACTCTATTAACGAAAGCTTTCTATAAGAGACGCCACTTTGAGTAAAATTCTTCTGTAAGTGAAGCGTTTATACTACCAATCATGACGTCAATAGGGCCAGCCTCAAAATATTTACATGCCCATTTTGGAGTCTCTTCATCGAGGTTTTTCCACTGTTTCATATAATCTGAACTTTAGAACTCCCATATGGGGTTATCGGTGAGCTTTACTTTTTTGCTACTACTGATTCTTTTTCATTATTACTGTACACCACAACCAATCTGACAAATCTGACAACGAAGCCATGGAGCCTTTGCAAAACAACATCCTGCATAAAGGGCAAAGTAGTTGTAAATCCATGCTCATAGCAAGCTCTCCCTCATTCTTCGTCCTTTTGTCTGTCTGTCTGTTATGTAACGCATTTACATTCGTATTCGCATTCGCATTCGTATTCGCATTCGCATTCGCATTGTTGTTGCCACTTGACAGCAAATTGTGACAATTTTCAATAAAGCAAAAACGCGAGCGCATCGTTCTTGTCGTCGTTGTCGCCATACCAAAGTGTGACACTGCGGCAGTGTTGGCGGTTCTAGTGTGTTCTGCCACAAGTGCAGACAACACTTGCAACATGATGCACACACCCACGCACACACACACACGTTTAGCTTATGAATATTTGTTGTGTCACATCTAAGCGTACGTGCGAGCACTCACAAACGAAATCTGTGTGCTGTGGTTTTTATGCACATATACAGACATATAGTTATACTCGTACGCATATATAACCATCCAACCACCCACGCCACCAACGACACCACCTATTGCCCTTTCGCATCATTACCGCTGACTTCAGCGCCGACAGAGCGAAATTAATTGCATACGGTTACGTTTTTCCGTCAGCGGATGTGGCAAACACGCGAAAAGCGTCGGAAATGGCGGAAAATTCTGTCTACATCAACCGTAATATGTCCGTCTGTCTATCTGTCTGTCTGTTGATCTATGCTTGTGATTGAGTGCGCCCACGCTTAATAGCAAAGTCTTTATACGCTATGTGCGCCCATTGCCATCCAATCGCATTTGCATCCCATTCCACCCATCCATCTATGGATGGATCATAGATTAAGTTAAATAGAAATGTTGTAGCAACAAACAATGCAATTATGTGTCGAAGGACAAAGCGAAAGGATGTGCTGCATAACCATTCCATGTCATTCCATGTCATTCCAATCCAACACAATATGTTCTGCTGTCTCTCATTTCCGGTGCAATTGATTGTCTCAGTTGCGGTTTGTAAGAGGGATGAAGAGGCGTTGCTAATCCGGCCGCAAATTACATAATTTGTCTTGGCCGGGGTCAGATAATTTATGAACAAAACACGCAACAAGAACATCAACAAACCGCAAAACAACAACAACAACAATAAACCATCATAAACTGATTGAGCTCGGTCTGACTTGCTTTCAATTAGGGCCTCGTTCGTACTTACCGCGAATTCATCCAGCAATAGATAATCGGATTATACATGGAGTTGCTCATTGCCAGCCAGTAGATCGCCAAATAGACATCCTGTATGAACGGCAGTTTGGTGATGTCAGGATAGCAGGACGTCAGTATGAAGTACGTGTGAAAGGGCAGCCAGCAAACGGCGAATATCAGCACCACCACAATCATCATTTTGACCACCTAAGCGGAAAATTAAAAATCCAAAAAATATGCCGATATAAACAACAAGCGTTAATATGTGGCGGTAACGAATTTTAGATACACGCTATAAAATTTTTTTTTCAAACTTAGAATGATAAATTTTTATTGATTTCAATAGGGTGAAATTTTTCAAGCGTAACGCTAGCATACAATCAAAAATGGCGGGCGGAAAATGTTTTTTCCATTTATCAGTTGTTTTTTATAAACTTTTGTATAAAGACTTTCATCAATATGCCTAATTTGAGTAGTGGGTTAGCATTTCTATCTACCAAATACATTGATCCTAAAAATCGTCTGGGTTATCTAAAGCATAAAGTCCTATGCTCTGTGATGGAGGACTCTTTGGTATGGAAGTCTTAATGCAACAAACCTCATACTCGTACGTTAACCACTAAAGCCCCCTTAGGAATTTCTTAGCAAGGAAGAGAATGGTGGGAAAATAGTAGCGACAAACTGATGCGTGAGCATATTAGGCCTGCTCGGAAAGAGAAAAAAAGAGGAATTCTAGCCTGAAAAATTGAATGGAAGAAGCTAGTAAAAGTACTAGAGGAAGAGGGCCAAAGGAAGAAGGGATATGCGGGAAAGGGCAAAAGGAAACTAGAGAAGAAAAAAAATTAAAGGAAAAAGGGGCTGAGAAAAACTGACTAGAATCTTTCCTATAGGGACAATGGAACTTCGGGGAAAGGACCTAGAATGAAAGAGACTAGAGCTGCGAGTATTAGATGGGAAGAAACGGCTTTTATAGAATAGGTAGCACTTTCTAATTTGTATATTGTTTTTAAATTAATTAGGATAGCATAAGGTAGGAGGCATACCCTCTTGGACAGTAGCAGATCTACTGAATGTTGCTGGCAGAAGTGGTACCCCAGATTTGTACCGCATAACGGATCTTTAATAGACATAAAAAGAAAAATATAGTTGTGGCAAAGTTACATTACTTCGGTTGATCTTCCATGGGAGAACAGGGAAAGTGTTTCCAAATTCACGGCTTTATAAAGCATAAGAACGCAATATTAAGGACAGTTCATATATATGAATATGTTCAGTGACCATAACTATATCTACAGTCCTTATTAATTAATTAATTATACGCAAGAAATTATTTAAGGGTCCTTCCACATCCGTTTTGAATAAATAAATTAATAAAAAAAATATATAAAAAAATAAATAAATGAAAAAGTTTTCAAATTGGCAGATAACGCATCATGTGTGGCGCCTTTGAATGCTTTTGAATCGAGCAATAACAACGTTGTTCTACTCACCCGCCGCTTGCTGCGCACATTCTCCACCTGCCGGGGCGTGTATTCACCAATCGCTTTCGAGCCCCAAAGTTCGATGCCCACACGTGAATAGGTGACCGTCATCGAGATGATGGGCAAAAAGTAGGTGAGTATCAGAATCAATATGTTGTAGCTGTGAAAAGGATAACAAAAATACGAAACGGAAGTCCGTTATTCATTCGGCATGCATTGAAATCCAAAACGCCAACAGAGCGTATCGAAGGGAAACGAGTCAAATCGAAAAGGCGTGAAAGCTGATGGCGTCAGGAGCACGCCAAACTACTCAGCACCACTGACCAGATGATGGGGTTTGTTGGTTGGGTGGTTGGCTGGTGAGTTAAACAGTTGGACGCTTTGATAAATCGAACAGCCAAGCGAGGGAGCAGCCGTTTGAAATTATATAGCACTGAATGCCGTGCTCACTTTCAAATTTAATGGCATTGCGTGTCGGAGTCAATTCTTGGTTCATATTTGCTTACAAATTGCCGTATAAAATAACAGTAAACACACACTTTTATGGCTTTGCACAGCGCTCCACTTCACTTCCGGCTGACCTCAGAGGCACCAAGTTTACTGGAACTACTATTGCTACTGTTACTATTGCGAGTGGGCGTTGTGTCTGCACCGCAATCAATCTGTGCGTGTCCGTATCCATATTCACATCCACAGTCAACGCCATCATCATCACCATCATCATAGCCATATGCCTAAAATGGCCAGTGTTGTCGGCAGCGTCGGCAAAAGCGTTGCCGTTGCTGCCACAGTCATTTTTTATGTATGTAGCTCCCATGTTAAATGCTCATTTATGACAGCAGCGCGTCTTTTTTTTTTTACTGTGCCCTGGCAAAGCAGCAGCAGCCCTGCCCTCACTGACTGTTGCAAGCTTGTATAATCAAATATTTATTATGCATTCATGGCACACATTTAATCAAACCAATGAGATCTGTGCCCAGCGATTTGACTCTCTGTCGTTTTGATTTCATTTCGGTGCTGGCGTCCGTGTACGCACTGCAATGAAGTTGGCTTGTATAGCGACTTACATAAATTCCTGCATTGAATCGTTAGTCTGTCCATCCGGCCAGTCGCCAAAGCATGCAATACGCTGACCACCATCATTGGTCTGCACCATTTCCGTGGTGAAGAAGAGCAACATAGGACAGGATATCAGCGTAGAGACGAGCCAAATTACGCCCGCAATTGCCAGATTGCTGCGTTTGCTCATGCGCGGCTGTAGTGGTTTCATGATTGCCACGTATCTGAAAGTGGAATGGATTGCGGTTAAGAAATAAATTATTTGATATACTCAGAAATTAAAACACGTATGCGTCAAAGGCAAAGGCAATGCAGGCAGCATTGAGCCTTTGAAGTAGCTGGTCATTTTTATTCGGCACAAAACGACAGCAGAAATTTATATAAAGCCCGTAGGGAATGGGAATGATTAGATTTAAATCATCAAGTCTCATCACTAACCTAATTCCCCAAGGTATTGCCGTAAGTTACTATGTAGCGAGTAATAAACTTATTGCCGAGGTAATTGATGTATATAAAGAGTATCGGAAAGAGAGAGAGAACTTGTGTAAAAGAGGACTTTTTTCGTAATTAGGTAAAGAGGTCTTTGAGAAAATGCTTGCCAAGGATCAAGTCTTCCATTTGCAGTCATGCCACATTTTTTCTGCATTAATTTTTTTTTTAAACATTTTTTGGACATTGCCGAGTTTGAAACTTTAAAAGACTGAAGAATGAATAAGTAATCATTGTAATTGAAGGGAATACAAATTTAAGTTTCGATGGGTGTTTTTTTTATATCAAAAATCGTGTGAAATTTCTAATGCGGAAAGTCTACTTGGGCAGAAAATATTAAAATAAAATTTTTTAATTATTTTCCTGGCAGCAACTTAACCTCATTTGGGTAGACACCACTTTTAGTCGTACACAGGCAGAAAATTCTCGTGAAATTCTAAAAGGATGCCTTTCTTATATGGGAAAATTGTTCTAAGACGGGCAAGTAATCGTTAATTCCTCTTTGGTATTGATCTGAGTTATTACATTATCTTCAGTAGCTTTCAATATTTTTGACAGTACTTTACATTTTCTTTGCACTTTACGTTCAATAATAATTCATAATTTTGCATTTTTTCTATTAAAACTAATTAAAAAAATAAAGGGAGCTACCATTAATTGACCATTAATTTACAAAAGATGAACGAATGAATGAAGTAACGGCAAAAAAACCGAACGAACACAAAAAGGGATGTCAAAGTGTTGAAAAAGTATTGATTGTATTCAAGTACACCGTCGGCAACAATCAACACTTCGTGCCCGTAACCCGCACTTCCCTTCTCTACGAGCACTGGTTGAGAGAGTTGATTTGCCAAGTCTAATACAGGTCTATATCGAAGTCAAGAAAACAATCAAAAAAAAAAGGACTGTGTTGAATTTGGGGAATCCCCCCATACATTTTTTAATTTAATTAAATTTATGTTTATTTAGTTTTTATGCCTTCACTGCTGTTTGTCCATCTTAAGGGTTTGCACAAGACAGTCATGTCTTTGTTGCGGTTCTCCAAAAGAAAACAAGACAATACTTCTTAGTCAAGAATTTTCGAACTTTTTAGGATCAATCATTCCAATTGCACACATACTTCAATTCTTAGTTAATCTCGGTCGTAAAACTTAACAAGTTGGCTCAGTAGCTGGCAGTCAGTGCAGCCGCCATTGTTCTGCCACTTGATTTATTCACGCACCTGTCAATGGAGATCGCCATCAGCGTGAACACAGACGCACATATCGACAGCATCGCAATGAATTGTGACAATTTGCAGTAAAGTTCGCCGAAAATCCAATCGTTGTCCAACATATAAATCGCATTGACCGTCACATTTAGGCTGGAGACCATTGCATCGGCAATCGAGAGGTTCACTGCAATGGGGAATGTAAGTGAGAGTGAGTGAGAGAGTGAATATCTATTTGCAGTGAAATTAAAGTGAAAACGAAAGTCTTCGTCAACGGCGTCGTTGTCGTTGTCGTTGTCGTTGTCGTCGCCTTGGTAGTCTACTAATTACAGGCGGTGCAAGGAAAGAGAATTAAAAGAAGAACAAGAAAAAATGGAACGCTAGCAAAAAAACTTCCGCTTTACTTTTGTGTTTATTTATTTGTTTATTTATTTGTTTGTTCATTTGTTTGTGTGCGTGTGTTTGTGTGAAAAAATATAATTATAAAAAACTTGAAGTAGCTGTTCACTGCCCAAGTGCCGGTTGTAAGAGAAAATGTAAATAATTTCGAACAGCCAACTTTTATTTTGTGTAAGCCACGATTTTCGAGCTGAGGCTCTTTGACATTTGTTCTTAATTAAAATATGAAAGAAGCAACCCAAAGCAATACATAATTTTCGCTCTTGCCCGCTTAGTGGAATTATAATTTTGTGCTTATTTTACGCTTTTCTTTCTTTTTTCTTATACTTATTGTTGTTGCTGAATGGTAGTTGTCACTCTGAACTAACGCCTTCGCTAATTTATTCTCATAATTATGTTTATGCTGCTGCTGGCACTGCCCCCAGTAATGACTTTCTATGCCAATGAAATGAGAAAAATAAAAAAAAAACAAACAAACAAACTTGAACGTTGAAGCGAGCACTCAGCTTCACACTCTAACGCATTAATGCCGCTAACTCCCATTGTTTTTTTTATTTAGCTTACACATTTTAAGGCGCTCATTCATTACAGACATAATTGAAATGAATGGTGAACGACAACAAGTAAAAACAAGACGAAGACAGAGACAGACGGACGTTAAAAAGTTTTTGTTGTTGTTTATATTTCATTATCTTCTGCCACTGTGATAAGTAAAACAATCAAGTGCAAGCAGCAACAGCCGCTGGTCGAAATGCTAGCCATATGGACGGACAAGAGATTGTGATTTTTACGCCCAAAAGTCATCAATAAAATAACAATGTCACTACAGTGTTTGACGCTGTTAGTTTTTAGGGTCAACGAAAGGCGTTGACAACAACAATAAAAAATTACTCTCATTTTCATCTCCCTCTGTTTTTTTGGCACTGATTGCCATCGGCCACCACTGATGTTGTCGCCCTATGGGCTGTTAATGAAATTACGGACATTTGCATTAACAGATAGAGCGACACATACTCGTACACACACGCAAACTAACAAAGCAAAGCAATTGCTGAGCTACCAGTATAAGTACTAGTTAGCAGCACCTGCGCCTGCAACCAACAACATGAATGAACATGACGCTTTATCCTCTTATTGCGCGACTTTCGCATTAAAAGCGCTGCGAGGCGCAAAAACGTCTTTTGTACAACTCAGAAAAGTAGGCAATACAAAAGCACAAACATAAAAAGTAAAAGAAAAAGAAGAACAAAAACACTAACCAACAAGCAGTCACATGGCCGGAGAAAATGAAGGGCAAGTTGAAGGCAACGTAGCGTTCATTCGTAGAATAAATGAATGAGTAAGTAATTTAAGGCTTTATACTATTTGTTTTTTATACTTCTTATGCTACTCTACTCACCTATAAAATAATTGGTAACTGTGCGCATTCGTTTCGTTGTCATCACAATCCACACAACAATTAAATTACCACCAGTTGCGACAATAACCATGCCGCCGAATAAGACACTCCATAGCAGTTGGCGCCACCAGGGCAGAATGAACGAGAAATTGTCAGCTCTGAAATGAGAAACGAGTGGTGTGAGAACGAGAAGGCGTGTGTGTAGGTAGCACTGAGTAGGAGTGTGAGTAAAGTGTAAACAAACAAGTAGGCTGGAAACGAAACTGAAAACCTTGTTGAGTGAACGAGTGCGAAAGTTGGTGTCTATGATGGAGCTGACGCTAACGCTGACGCATTTGAGCGTGTAAGAGCTTCATCGACACGACTCTACTCAACAAACGTCAGGCACTCGTGGCCAAAAAAAAAATTTGTGACATCGAGATTATTTTATGGTCTCGCGTGTATGTACATGTGTATGTATGTGTCTATGTTAAAATGCCAATGTTTAGATATGACGCGAGATGAAGCTGAGCTCTATGCTTTGAGGTGGATTGAGTTGAGTGCCTTTACAAGCTGAACAGCGTGCGGAACATGGTGTCAGCAATGGCAGCTGACGACGGCAACAACAATAAACGACAACGGCAGACACCAAAACAAGGAAAGTGAAAGTGTGCAAGCGCGCATAAAGGACATGGGGAACGGTCTATCGTATTTGGGAAGAGGTGAACAAATAAGTGAGTGAGAGAGTGGCAGGAGAAGTAGGATCGTGTGTAATTGTGCGAAGTGAAACAAATCCGTGTTTGTTTGCGTTATGGAGTGTTTGTTCTATGTACGCGTGGATGTGTGTGTGTGTGTGTATATACGAGTGTATTTAAATAGGCATAGAGGATAAAGGCTATAAGCTTTATTGCGCCCATTAAGCTGTTGTTAAAAGGCAAAAGATGTGCTTAAACTGACAATAAGTATTGGTCACAATATAGACGTTGTCGTCAGGCATTCATCAGCATCAGAACAACCCACATACACGAATGCGGTCGTTAGCGAACGGCTGCGTACGGTTGTGAGGACGACGACATACATTGCAAACATTGTTTGTAGAAGAGCTCATTAAGCAAGCGAGTGAGTAAACGAAAGAGCGCGAGCATGGAAATTTAATATCTTCATAGGCGAACATGCAGTAAGACAAACACACGAGAAGGCGCCATTTTAGACAAGTAGGTGAGATGAGTTGAGTTGAGCTGTGTTGTATTGTGTTTTGTGGCTTGGCAAACATTGTCAGATTTGAATAATTTAACGTATTAGACGAAATTTCTGTGTGGTTTTCATTTAAAAATGCAGTTAGCAAAAAAAAAATTTAAATTACACACTTCAAACATCAAGCGGAACTCTCTAAAATGGAAAATGGTCTCGAAAATTACACATTTTCGAAAATGTATATTTCCAATTCAATGAACTTAAGAATACATTAAAACAAAAATACTCAAATCATTTTTCATACGTTCTAAATTGATTTTTTTTTTTCGCACCGTTACACACTTTCATTGGCAGATTCACTTGTTCACATTCGCACGTTTGTTCTCCCATTCATTTCATTTCGTACATTTATTGGTTTCGAAAGGATTATTGATTTTCATTTTTAGTAAGAAACTGCATAAACCAAAAATAAAGAAACAAAAAATGACACACTATGCTCTAAGAATTTCGTTTGTCGAAAGGATAAAGGCAACAACGGCACCCCTGCTGCTGCAATCATAAAAGTGTAAGACGTTGGCGGTATGTTGAGCCGAGTATGAAAGCGTCAAACAAAAAGAAACACTGCAGCAGCAAAAACTGAATGAAGTCAGTCTGGTGAAGAAAAGTAGTAAGAAAAAAATGTCATGGCAAAAAATCTTTTGCGAGCTTGACTACTCAAAAACGTTTTGCATCAAAACCGACAAAACACAAGAAGAAGATGAAGTAGTTATGCGATGCAAAGCTAAAGCTGCTGCGTTGTCAGCCAAGTGTGAGCGAATAAGGGGCTTGCTCTAGACGCAGTGGCAGTGTCAAGCGTTATGAAGAGCCAAAAATGAGGGGGGCCGGAAATGTGAAGAAAGAGATAGCAATAGCATGGTGCTTACAAACAAGCAACATGAAACATTTTTTTAACTGGTGATATATATATATATATTTTTATTTCAATTATTTTATTTTTTTGCTTTCCTTTTTGGTGGGTCACACAACACACATCAATATTCTGGGGCAACGCCATACATAAAATACATTCTAATGCGCTGCGAATAGTGATGAGCATCGTAGTCGCAGGCTGCGTCGTGGTGCTGCTGTGTTGTCTTGCGGTGTATTCGACGCTCAGATGCGGGGTTTATTAAAAGTAAATGTTTGACAACTTTATTGGAATTCGAAACTAGCAGACAAAGTAACATGAAATACGACACAATGGTTGACACAAAAATAAATAGAAAATAAATAAAAAATAAACAAAAAATACAACTTTGCAGTTTATTTTGGGCAATGTTTGCAATGAAAATCTGTTTTATGTGGCATTGAGGAAGGACTATGACTTGATTACGTTATAAATTATGCTGGAAAAACATAGGAGTACGCACAACAGTAATATAAAAGTAATACAAGTCTCATAAATTGAGTGCAATATGACTTAGAAAAATGTTATAGAAGTCAACTATCACAAAACAATAAAGGTCGAAGTAATTTAAGGAACTTCTTTATATACACAATTCCATATACAAAAAAAAATTGAAATAAAAAGCGAACAATGACCAAAGTATGCATCACGAGATTGTCATCACAAACGGCGGCGGCGTAGTGAAAACTTTCCAAGAAAAGGTCAGGACGTGCCAAAATATCTAGAACATAACATAAATCAAAGGCTGTGCAATATTGATGTAAGGTCAGTAAATCTCAGTAAACCTCAGTCAGCGTTGGCTCTTATCAACATCAACTGCCAGTATAAGTACCAGGCATTATGCCCTCAGTCATATGTTATGTTGCAACAAATGGAAAATTAAAGATCATTCAGTTCAAACTGAAAAGGCGAATTCATACCGTCAAATACTTTGCAGAAGCCCAAGGTTAACTTAATGTACCACTTGCCAACAGTGCTGAGAAATGTCAAAGCGATAGCGATTTGAAAATGACTGTGATTTTTACAAGTGATTTGCGAACACTAGAATCACTGAAATAACTGAAATCACTAAAATAAATGAATTCACCGAAAACACTATAATCACCAAAATCGCTGAATTAAACGAAATCACTAAAAACCCATAGCACTTCCTATTTGCGATTTTTCATTCACAGTGAAATAATCACTGGTTTTGAAATATCGTTCATCACTAGTTGCATCACTGAAACCTCTGAAGAATTTCCAGATTTGAATTGAAATGCAGTGCCCCAAAGTTGTCTACCCTAAATCAATACCGTTTTCAGACGTCCTTGTACAGCAAAAGCTTGTTTCTTAGGTTAAGCTTCGAATATGACCTAAGCCCACTTGTCTGGATAATAATCAACATTTCGTGAAAAAAAGTATGTTAGCAAATAAATTGAAACTCGGTATTTCCCGCATAAACATATAAAAAAATAAAAACATTTAACCTTCACCGAACAATCCCTTTAAGATGACAAAACTTATTTAGCGATGACTGTCTGCCCAAGAAAGTTTCCTACGTATTACTCATTTGAATGCTATTTTCCGTTACACTCCCAAACTACTGTAAATTAATGTGCCTGATTTAGTCCTGCTAGCTCAGCGATCTGTCCTAGCACTCAATCATTGTCCAGTTATATATGCATTTTTATTATAGTAGCTGGCAACACTGGCATGTAGCCAACCAACGACAAACTAAATCAGCGCCCCGGAGTCCTCAGCCAATTCTTATCTACGTGATGTGGATGGCGATATTTGACATTTTGAACCCTGACTCGATGTCTCCCCCACTCTGTAACCCACTCACTCACTCACTCGCTCATGCTCGACAACAAATGTCATAATTATGTGCAGACAAGCGAGATGAATGCGAAATTTTTTTACTGCAAAATAACGCTGCACTCCAATGTCTGTCGATAAGTCGCTCGCTGGCTCTTTCGCTCGTTGCGGCGGTTGGTCGTTGGGTCCATCCTCACTGATGCAGCAAGCTTTGTAGGTTAGTGTGCACTGACAAATAAGGAGATATTTCAAAATAAATGAGAAAACTGGAAAATTCGTTACCAAATGTAATGAGCTACGAAAAAGCAAATGAGTAAGTGAATGAATGGCTTCGAGAGTGAGTAAGTAAGCAAATGAATGACTGACTGAATGAATGAATGAATAGCTGCCATTAGGCATGGTCGTTGGCTACAGCAACAGCCAACGACAACTTCACGCTAACAGTGCTGGCATTGAAACCGTACAGGAGCTTAGAGCCACATAAAGGACTTCGGCTGGTGTTGCTAGTGTTGCTGGTGGTGCTGATGTTGCTGCTGAAGTTGTTAGTGGTTTTTGCTGAGTTTAATCGAATTGAGTTGACTTGGCTCGACTTCAGTATCACCGGCACGAATTAATTTAATTTGTGCGCTTAATTATTCGTCGCCCTGGCCATGTTGCAGGCGGGCTAGTTACGAGCTTCAATGTTGGGGTGGTGTAGAGTTAGTTAGAGTTAGTGGAACGTGCCGCTGGTTCTGGCTGCCTGGACAGCACGTTTACGCTATGCGCTTGGCTAACAGAGCGCGCTTTGGCTACTTACAATTCAGTGTTGTTGTTGCTGGTGTTAGTATGACTGGTGTCATTGCAATCGAGTCCCAGCATCGCGCCACTGCTATTGTAGAGCATAGCAAGCATGGATTGATTGCAATAGTTGGCGACAGCGTTGACAGCAGCCGAAGAGGAATTCACACCGTGCGTAGAACCCGCCATCAATTGTGTTGTTGTATAGTTGTTGCCACTGTTGGCCATGTCGCTGCTCCAATTATCAAAATTATTGTTGTCCTCCATTGTGTTGCTCACATACAGTGTTGCTGCATTGTTGTACAATGTAACAGTTTCCTCCGCTGTTGCGGCCAAAGTTGCCACTGCTGCTGCTGACAGGAATGTCGTTGCTGTCGTTTGTAGGCCGGGCTCAAGCATGCCTTGTCCTGATTGCTTGACTCTGCTGCTCTACTTGGCACTACACTTCCTCCGCTACTGTGTGTGAGTGTGCTTCAAATGTGGACCTCCTGCAAAAGGACAACAGAAGTCAATCATTTCTGATGGTCGTTCGACATGCATGGATGAATCACTCAAAAAAATGGGTATTTCGGTTGAAAGCTTTTTTTATTTCAATAGAAAAATCTCAAGTAGTTCAATGCTTGAAGATTTGGGCAAGATGAAATGATAACAAATTAACCAAATTTGAATTCCAAAAAGTGTCTTTTATTCTTTTTCGAGTGACTACGCGTTGAGTGTAGGGTGTGATTTTTTTTATATCGATTTTGTAACACAACGAAGAAGGCATATGTGACAATATAAATTGAGACTCTATTTACTTAATCGGATCGACTGAATCTGAGATATTGTGAGAGTTTCGAGCCCTTTTCCCTTTACAACAACAATGAGAACACACAACCGTTGATTTTGTGAGCGCAGTGGATTGGGAGAATAGAGTGGTTTGTGTGTCACTCTCTTCTGCTCTGTCGGTTTTGTGACGCCGTGTTATTGTTGTTGTTCAACTTTCGTTTCATACACAACGTGGGGAGAGAGAGATCAATTTTGTGTGTATGCGCTCTCTTTGCTAATGTTAATACATTAGTGTTGGGCTGCTCATTGAGTGAGTGCACAAAAAAGAGTTGCTCACTAGACTGAGCAAAGGATCATGCTCCTTCTCTATTGTTCTTTTTTTGCACAAATTTTCGTTTTGTTTTTTCAACTACAATTGTTTAAATTGTTTAAAAGGAAGGTTTTAGCACTCGTTAGCGCAGAGTAGCCTAAGCAAATATTTAAAGTAGTGCTTGTAGCGCAACACATTTTCATCATGACCGTATTTACAGTTGTTCCTTCTACTACTTCAAAAGGTCTGCTTTTATTGCTTCGTATAGGAAATTGCTTTTAGCCATTGAGTCAACAGCCATGGCTACTCGACTTCACTGCTCTGATAGGAAGTTTCTGTGTACTTTGTTGTCAAGCATAATGTGTAACGTGCCGTTATTTTAAGGTTGTGCTCCAAAGCGAGTCTACGTTGAGTGGCAGATTGAGACAATCGTTGAGTATGACGATGACAAATGCCTATTATGTATCTCTACTAGCTTTATTAATTGAATTGAAGTATCTGTCCGCGACATCAGCGAGTTTTTCATTTTGTTATGGGATCAAAAGAACTGGGCCCACCAAAAAAAATATTATACGCACACTTAAACAATTTTCATTTACCTATTTCAGTGAATGTTTGCTGAGTGCGCCAGATCAAACCGCGTGACGCTTTTTTGCATTCAATTTGTAGATACACAAAAAATCAATTACCGCCAAGTTGTCTACTTCAAAATAATTACATAGTACAGAATAGCTCTATTGCTCTCCCTATCACTCTATCACGTTTTGTATGTGTATAGTAGAAATATATTCATACTTCTGTTTGTGTGTGTGAATGCAACAGGCATGCAGCCTTAATGAAAAATAAACAGACTTCAAAGAATAAAGATGCTTCAAGAATGTTAGTGTAATTGGCAACACTGAAATCGGTTGTAACAAAAACAACAACAACAATAACAGACGAGAAACGACGATTGAAATTCTCGCTTTTTTGTTTGTTTTGTATGCAATGCGCTCGAGCCATAAATAGCCCCCACACCAGCGACCGTTGGCCCGCCGCAAACAAATAAACTAACAACGAGCGCAAATATTTGAAAATAAACGAATGAACCCAACGAATGACCGAGCACAAAAACAATATGTACTCGGGGGAGAAAGTGAACCAGCGAACGAGCGAACGCACGAACAAACGAGCAAGTGTAGCGAATGCGCTGTTGTTGTGGCACGAGAGATGAACAGAAATGAGTGATGATCGCTCCATGTTGCTACTCAAAAGGTGAATACTTCCGCACAATGCAGTCACGTTCGACAAAAAGTGTAGAGCTTCACTTTGAGCGCTATTGTAAAATGAATCGAAATTGCTTTTTTTTTCTTTCACGCTTTATTTCGTGATTTCTTCATTTTTTTGTTGTTGTTGTCTACATTCTACACAATAGAACAAGACGCTAGTTAAATCAGCTTGAAGTGTAGCCACAGGTCGTACTACATGCTGCACTCAGTGGCCAACGCTCAACACGGTTTGCGCAATGCTGTATGCTCTGCTTGCATAGACTAATGATACTAACCGACCTCTGAAAGTTTCAACGAGATTGTTTCGAAAATATTCGGTGGAAAAACTTTATCAATTTACGCTGTGTTTAAGTTAGTCGGCTGTTTTGGTCAGTGACGGCATTTACAGCAACTATTGGGAGGCGAAGAAGAGAAGCGAAGAATGCTTAGAAAATAGTTTTGTGTACCAAGTCAAGTGCAGGAAGCAAGTACGCAAAAAGAGCAAGTGAGATAGCGCGTGTTAGAGCGACAAGCACTTAGACTATGCGAAGAGTAGTTGAGACTCGACAGCACAAAAAGGCAACGACGAATACCGCGCAGCGTAGCGAATGAGGCGAAAACAGAATAAAACGAAAAGGAATGCAAAACTTTTTCAAGAGTATTGCCGTAGTGCAGCGCCAAGTAGTGCGTCCATGTAACAGTGTCAATGGGCCAGCAGGAAGCGAGCTTGCAGGCTCTCTACGCTATGCTCTACTTCTAGGCGCATGTAAAACAATTAAAATATGTACTACTCGTGCCCATTGAGTGACTTCCTGTTAAAAATAAAATTAGCAAATTAAATTCCTTGCCTTAGAAATAAATGTTGTGTGCTATTTTTATTTATATTTATATTTAAATTTATGTTGCTTGTATTATTTTCTGCGTACATTCCTTGGCAACGTCGTTACACTCTAAAAGGCAATAAAACAAAAAGAATGTGCCTAACTTATTTAGCAAACAATCAGCATAAATTGCGTTTAAAGTGTTCTCCAAAAAATGTGAACATAAAACTGGGAGATTGAAAACATAAATCAAGCCGCATTCGTAAAAATCCATCCAAATGATTGATTAATGAGCTCGCATCAAGTGCGAAAATGTTGCTATTTATTTATATTAATTGTGCTCACACCTCGAACAATTGGACAAAGCAGATAGAAAAAAAATAAAAAACAAAATAAGCAAGAAAACCAAAAAAAAATTCGAAAGCACAAGCGATTCTGTAAACCAAAACAAGAAACAAAAAATGAATGAATGAATACTTGAAAAAAATGGTGCTCGAAAAGTTTTGCAGGCAACATGCGGAAATAATTTTTGAAACTTGTGTGGCATTTTTGGCTTGAGAAAACAAGCAGAAGCAGAAGCAAGCATGCAGCGTTGAGCGCAGTGGCAGCAATGGTGACAGGGGAAAAGTTAACCAGTTTGGTGCGTGAGATTAAGAAAATTGGCGTAATTTAGTGGGCGCCCAAACGATGAAGACCAAAGCGAATTTGTGCTTTATATATTTGGGGGAAATAAAAGCAAACAACATATGCACGAGGGTCGTTCGACAAGTGCTACTAAAATTCTGAATACACATAGTATAATAAAAAAAGATTAAGCATTTTTGCAAATTCTTCAGCTAAAATTACCTCTGTTGAGCACAAAAGTAATAACAATTAAAAGGCCGATTGCCATAAATAATAAGCTGAGTTACCGTTATTACTCGTCGAAGGGTGTAAAAAAAGTAGGAAGAACAAAGGAAAAGAATTATGGACATGAAACTTGGCATAACTGAAGGCTCAAGAATAATACCACAGCACCCACTGCGCTACCAAGAACCCTCAAAATTATGACGTTCAAAAACTTCGTTCGTTGCTTCTGCACATTGCATTTATATGGACGGAGAGGTGAAAAACACTTCTAGTAGACATATCGTGCTGACATTTTTACTGTGATGCCTGTGAAGAGTAAAAACTGTAATATGTGAAAACGGGCGTAGTTGGATACGTCCTCACCCACTACCGTCCACAGTGCACTATGACATTTACTAACAACCAAAAGTTGTCCTTTATGCTATGTCGCAGACATTCTCTAAGAACCTCTTAACACAGTCTAATCAAATTAAGCCCAAGCGCAGAATGTCATCATAATTCACACTGACTGCCTCCATTAGCTCTGCCGCCTTATGAGGTCG
Organism: Cacoxenus indagator; assembly: GCA_035041755.1. Lineage (NCBI taxonomy): Eukaryota > Metazoa > Arthropoda > Insecta > Diptera > Drosophilidae > Cacoxenus > Cacoxenus indagator. Next base: position 1,697,668 of record JAWNKX010000379.1, read on the forward strand.
TGAGTGCGTACTACACTGGCAGCATGTAACACATCTTTCGGGTTTTCTTTACTTCCGCATAAATATGTGAATGTGCTTAGCACACATGAGCTTCGATGAAGAACTGGTGGCGATTTTGTTTAACATAACCAACACAAGTCTCAAATATACAAAAGCCAAAAGAAACTTGTGTAGGCAATATTCTTCAAAGAGAAGAAGTGGACAAAACAAAAAGTCATTCACACTAGCTGCAGGATCAAATGTTTTCGTCCCTTTTTTTGCTAGACATTTCGAAGAGCATTTGACGATTGTTGGCATACCTTAAAAAATGTCAAAAGCTGTCAACGGTTTCATATGCCACATGAATTGCTAAAAAAAAAGAAAACATTTGCAAAGGAATTTTCAAACAAAAGCAAAGTCGAAAGTCGTTGTCAGTCAATCAAACGAACTTGCAGCCGCTTAAAGTTGTAAAAAGAAAAAATGGAAAAAAAACTTTTACAACTTTTGTCGCAGTTGTACACTGACTTAAGAAGTTTAGTTGAAATATGGTATATATTTTAATGCCAATTAAAAAAATAAGTAAAATAATAAAAATAGAAAGAAAAATATGTCGACTGGAATCCTTTCAAACACACCTTAACAAATTGGGCCAGCAGATTTTAGCTAAAAACTATGACAAAAGAAAACCAGAACAAGGCAACAAATTAATGAAAAGCTTTGGGAAATGCGTACAGATATTTTAGCACTAAAAGCACAATGGAACAATGCGAGGAGGAATGTGAAATGCTTTCCATTTTTGTTCGTCAGATTCTAGATTTGTTGGGCTTGTGTGATTTTTTTGTTTTGTTCATTGTTCGATTTCAATAGCAAAAGAATGCCAGCAAGCAACATGAGGCAAAAACATTATCCTACCGAGATGATAACAAATTTTTACCTTTCTCGCAAAGGCACACAGCTACACAAAAGAGCACAAAGACAGTCGAAGCCAGCAGCACAGATACGTAGATACAAATACAGAGATACTGATGCTTGTATTGCATTGTATTGGCTACATTTCAAGCATTCAATTAGACAACATTCTCATTCTTTAATCTGTAAATTGTGAGGCTTGATTACAGCTCAATCGAATGTTGCATGCTGAATGGCAGACACGACTAAGTCAAACTTTTGTATACGCAATAAAGCAATTAGATGACAAAAGGAGGCAACAATTGTAGCGAAGCAAGAAATTCGATACGAGCAAAGAATGGAATTTTTTTAATAAAATTTTTTATCTTTTTATAACTGCGGCTTTGCATTGAAGCAAATAAGAATGTAAGAATTTCGCTTAATGAAAAAGTACAAATTCATGTCATAAATTCATATAAGGGCAGATCAGTAAGTCTGACTAGCTAATTCGGATAAGATTTGCCCACGCTGAAAAGCATGAAGTTAACTAGTAAGTAAAAGAGTAAAAGGAGTAAAAAATAAAGAGTAAAAAAAAATATTACTAGGTGAAATTAGAAATTCCTTCTTATCCGCAATTTTCACATCTTGAATATCTGGAACAGATCGGCATTTCAAAACATAAATTGTACTATTGAAGGTACAAATAAGTTTTGAGGCATTTTATACTAACTTTGTAGCCTTATTGGTACAACGCATTTTATTCAAAACTACCACACTTCTCCATCTTTCAGTCAGCATACGCATTACGCATTGAAAAAATTTCTCGTTTCAATATTAATTGAGCTCTGGAATTTCTTTCCTAAGGCCCACTGCTGAATTCAGAAACACATCCCTTTAAAGGTTTTAAGAGTCTCTGCGACGGTCAAAAAGCAGTAACAATCATTTGTTTACGAGTATGTGGCAATAAAGTTAGGAACGGTCACTTTACTGCAAAGCCACACAACCGTTCAACCTTTTGAACTGTTCAGACGAAAATGCCACTAAAGAAAGGGCGTATGTATGCTGGACATGTATGGCACTTTTGCTACTATGCCCATATTTCTCACGCTTACACGTACTTACTTTGTGAAGGCGTAAATGAGATAGCTTGCAGTCTCATGCTGGTCGAAAAATTAAAACGATTCCAATTTTGCCTTAAGCATTGTATGTATGAGATGAACACATACATACGTATTTTACTCATACTCTGATAATGAGTGGTATTGCTTTTTGACCGTGGCTAAGGCCCTTTAGGCAATGGGCAAATAAACCACAGCTATATTCCAATCTTATGACTGAAAAAAAAGTCGATAGATAGATCACCAATTGAAATCGCTGCAACTAAAAAAATAAGAAAAATTACGAATTATGATTGAAACGTTCAAAAGTTAGTACAGTTGAACTCCCCTATAACGAACTCTATACACCGCAGATCTCCCTATTACTAATTGATTTCACGTACATAGCCTTTTCGAGTACACATGATTTCCATATAACGATGTGATTTGTTGGTCTCGTGGTGATTCGCTATAGGGAAGTTTGACTGTAGTTCGTCAGATTGTACAGAACCTAGGCTAATCATTGCGATTTTAAATGATTATTTAGAAACTACACTTTAGAAGAATCGGAATTCACTTACTTCAAAGGAAACCCAAGCACTTTTGGCCAAGAAAAAAGTGTTCTTTCATAAAGAGCTAAAATGGGTTGCAACAAGTGCTCCCACGTTTAGCATATTCTCTCACCAGCGATTATTTTCTGTCCTCAAATCGGTAGATGTCGCTCTATGACAAGAGATTTGCAATCAACAAACAAAGTACGACAAACTGTAGTACTTAAAAAGGATCACAAGATTGAAGAAACGGTAAAGGAAGTGTATTGACTAACAGGTTACTTTTCCTCTTTGCCTTCTTGTGTGTTAGTTGTGTATGTGCGGCAGCAATAAAGGCGTTGAGTGCCATCTGCACCACTGAGCGCTCTCAGCATGGAGGCGTCAGTAATCATTAATTTATGCATGGCCATAATCAATTCATGACTTTTTTCTTTGCTCTAGCTGAGTTGGTTGTGAGGCTGCTGCTCATTTTCATTCAAAGCTCAGCTCCATGCGGTCATTAAGCGAAAGAAACTGAAACCGAAGCCAAAAGAGCGGCCGTAGAAGAAGACATTTGAAATATGGTAGAAAAGCAACAGAAAAAGTAAATGCTAAGTAAATAAAACCATCAAAAGTTAAGTAAGGAAAAACTAAGCAGAGCAAAGAAATTAATGCAAAGCAATGAATGGACGCGAAAGCCAATGTCGAAGGCTCAAATTAATGTAATGTTTTGATGCATGAAAGCATTTCTAAAACCATTTAAAGCCTTATTCTGCAGCGTGATTTCAAAGGACACGTACACACCGAATAAAAATCCACTTATACACATAGGATGACAACAAGGACAACGCCAGCAGCACTACTCGACGAGCACGGTCGCCACTTCAAATCATCAGCAAATCTAATGACCGGCGAACACTTGGTTATAATATGATACAACGGTGGAGGGAGTAGGGGGAGGAGAACGAAAGAGTTGAAGCTTATGGAGTTATTGGATACTAATGCCATTTATTGTGCTATAAAAGAGACAGACAAAGATGTGTGTTGTTGTTGTTGTTGTTGTTGATATTGTAGCCACACACTCGTTTGATTGTAGTTTATTGCCAAATTGAATTGAGTTTAATTTCAAAGGTTAAAGCTATAGGAATATGTGTATTTGGATGAGTGTTTATGTGAGCATCCTTTATTCTCTATTTTTTTATTGTACTCCGATATAACCTTGTTATATGTCGGTAACCCTTTTTTGTGGATGTTGTTGGTTGTTGACCAACATCATCAAGTTGTTAAAATGTGTTTTTCGATTTAATTTATGATGATGCACTGTTGCTACCACAAAACACAATAAGGGTTAGCGAAAACGCAGAGAATTTTTAATAACTTTTTTTTGTTTTTGTCATTCACCTGTTGTTGTGCATGTATGCGATATGAGTGTTGTAAAGCATCACCGCCTAAGCCAATTAGGCGCTTTGGTTTTTTTACTATAAGCACACACACAAACCACAAAAAGAGAAAAACATAATAAAAAAAAACAACAATAACAACGAAAGAAAGAGATAGAAAATTGTACTAAGTAAGAGATAGAAAGAGATAGAGATTTTGCTTTGAAGTATTTTTTTTACGCCATGAGTGATCGAAATTGAAGTGCTGCATGTGTGTACCTTTTCATGTGCAAATGTATGTGTGCTTTTGGAATTGATTGAGTGAATGTCAGTGATGAAGACTCAGAGCGAAAGCGGCCAGTTGAAAATATAAATGAAAAGATTCGATTGATGTCTGCAACAACGGCATCCAAGAGATACACAGAGTATTGGAATGCATAGATGTAGGCAAGGTATTCTATTAGGAACTCATCTTAATAATTTTGTATATAAATTGAATACGGAAGGTGCAGACTAAACACTCTTTGAAACACTTTGAAATCAAGAAAACAAAAAGAAAAAATTTGTTATTATAACGCATAACACATGATAAGCAGACAAAAATAATGCAGAGGCTACTTTTATATTCTTTTTGGGATCATTTTGTTTCACTTTTCATTTATTCAATGTTTATTGAGTTGGTTACCCTTGAGTTTTGTAGTTATGTGAACATCAACCCAAACGTATTCCGAGCAACTTAGCCCAGACGTGGACAACGTTTTTTTCAACAAACAGTAAAAAGTACGCCTCTTTGCCGCACACATAAACCCCGACAGTGTGAAGCATAGCAAAACAGGATATAAAACAATCAGAAAAACGACCGCTGACAATAAACTGAATTGAATTTGAGGGCTCCCCGCAAAAAGCTTGTTTTTTCATGACTTTAGTTTGGACACGTTTCTTTTATAGTGAATGATCGGCGGTCAGAAAAGCTCTTGAAATTGTCCGTACAACACTCTTGAGTATATAAAAAATTGGCAGACGATGGTAACTGCTCAAGTCTACTTTTTTATAATGTCCAAAAATTATTTAAGGTATTTAAATCGCTCGGGCTTCGAACCTAAACCTAGGCAAACCAGCATCGTTCGAAATTTTGAAGAATTGCAGCCCTGATTTTCAAGAGTCCCTTAATGAATTCCTAAAAAATATGTACATTTTCTACTGACTTATTCACAGAAACTGTGCAACAATAATAACAAAAGGATAGTCAACACATATTTAGCATTCATCCTTCTTGCAAGTGCTATAGTTAATGAGGCTGATAATGCATAGAAGCCAAAAATATCTTGACCTTCATCATTGTCATGTTCGGGGTCTTTGTCTGTGACGGCGGTAGTCCCCCGTCGTCTGCCTTTACGACAGTTGCTTTGACGCTCTTCTGGGTATGACGGTCTTGCCAACTCCTATTTCAGCGATGGTTATTCAATGATGCAGAAAGCCGTTAGGGTTGCCACGGATAACCAGACCAGAGACGCGCCAGAGTTCAGTGTCCACTGGGCGTACACTTTAATCGGGCATAAAAGTTAAAGCACACTGTACTGAATGAGTGAACACTTTACAGCGCTGCTTTTGTAGATGATACCACTCAGATAAGATGGCATTGTCCCTAGCTACAGTTTGTAAGGGAATACATTTTTTTTAAGAATCCTTTAATTCTTAAGTGGGAAAAAGGGTCACAAACAATTCGCTGCGATAGATGCCTTTGTCATGCTAAATATTTAGTTTCCATTAACCTTTTGGCAAGAGACGCTCACTTCAGCTGGCATGTGCAGAGCACTTATATCGGTCTCAGTTACTACCAGCTTGTTGCTTATACCTAAGAGCGTTATGTGTGAATTTTTATTGAGGGAGCTGTAAGAAGTCGACAATGACAATTGGCTAGTTGTGTGACATAAATTGAGTGCAGGCTAGAAGATACTATTAATAAATTGTTTATAAGAGATGATAACTTCACAACCAATAAGTTACATTCTTCTCCTAAACAGAAGGAATAAGGAATAAGGCAATAAATTCATGTGTATGCCATAGCAGCAAAATCTAATATCTCGTAGATCAGAGTACTGCAGGCCCAGCCATGGCGTATGATTACTGGCCATGAGAACGACGGACCTTGAGAACTACTCAAAAAGCCACAAAATTGCCCTTGCAATTAAGCGTCAGTCAAAAAAGTATACGGATTGATTGATGAATCATCCAAATAAGCTAGCCAGGCGCCTTTTAAAGTGACGCAGAACGGGAGCAGGTAGGATGGCGAGACGGCTAAGAACCTCGCAGCCTGTCGATCTTCTACCAGATACTTTTAATACTATAACTTATTTCTTGCTTCCCACTTACTGATATAAGTTGTATTGTTAGTTATTGTAATTAATATAAACAGTTAAATAAAACAATAAATAAGAAAAAATAATTTTATTTAGAAGACAAATGTCGCGACCGCTCAGCCTATGTTCGCCACAACTTTGGATACAAACAATTTATAATTTTTTTTTTTTGCCATTTTTCAATAGCGTGAAAAAACTCAATTATTTGAGTAAAAATTTTCTTGAGAAATCGTTTTTATTTTCAAATTTTTTTATTGCTTTTTTTCGAGTTTTTGAGTCACTCAACTTAATTTTAAACAAGTAAATTTGTTTATGCTACACAATTAATTAATAATTATTTCGTCTATTTGATTTAAATAGCAGACGCTAATGAATCAAATTGAGTAATGAAATTATGATAAACACACTTATTTCTGCGCTACTAATCAAACGCTACTTTTCACGATGAAGTCTCATAAAATATTGTATTATATGGTATCTGAAACTTACCAAATAATGTGTCTGCTTCTTTTTCGCATAAATACTTTTCGAAATTCTTATTCAATGAGTAATCGTTTAAAGAATTCTTTCGACAATTAATTAATCCGCATGCAAATCGGTATATTTAGGATTAAACATAGACACACACTCACATGCGCATAAATACGAAATTTGTTTAGTTTTTTGTATTATTTTAATTTTCTTTTTTTTTCCTATTTATTTTTAATTTTATTTTTCTAATTTCTTGTTTAATTTTAAACAAATATTTACGAGGAACCGTAAACAGTGCCGAAAATCAACGTGAAAACTGGCATAAGAAATACGAATTAAAGATGTTCTATTTTCCGGATTGCGTGTTTTCCAGTGTTTATTTATTATTATTTTTTGGTTTTTCTTCTCCCTTTTTTTTTTTTTTTGTTGGTCAAGTAAATTAGTCTTTTTCTATTCTGTGTGTAATTAATTCATTTGTTTTTAGTTTAGTGGGCGCGCACAGAAATTAGAATTTTTTTATGTGCCGTCGTCACAAAAACCAAGAACAACTACAACAACGAAATTATAACTGTAATATTTGGCGAGTATTTCCGTTAATGCGGTAAATGAGAAATTCCGCTAATCCGTACACTCCAGCATAGCTTAGGTGATCCTCACAAATTGTCCACGGACAACGTTAAGCAGAAAATTTTTTTTATTTCATATAATACAATTTTTTTTTTAATAGTACCGGCGGCAAAACACGAACTAAAGGACTAACCGCCAATGAGATAACACAATTCAAACGAGTACGACAGTGGCATTGGCGTTGGCGACAACGATGTGGACAACTCTAGACGACGTAGCGCTTGGCAATGATAGAGTTTTCCGCTTGTCACAGCAGCCCTGCCGATTTTTGCTGCTGTACGCGACGCGTTTCCCGATTGACTGAAACAAACGTCGAGATTTTCGTTGTGTGCTGCCGTTGGTCGCGTGCTTGTTGCTTTTGCAATGGTAGCGTCAGCGACGACAGCGGCAGCGCAGCAGCAACGTTGATTGCGTTCAATCGTAAAGCATCGTAAGTTTTCGAAAAAGGTAGTAGATAAGATTGCAACACTTAATATGAATATTTGCATGTATTTTGGGTTTTGCTATGTATTTTGGTTAGCGTATGGCTTAAAATCACTTATAAGTTTCTAAAAATGCATCTTGGAAAAAGGACTCAATTATTTCATTAAGTCAAAACTTGCATATTTCGAATGTTTAGTGTTGCCGTGTTGCTTTGCGCTAGGCGCCATTTCCTATTCAACTACGACGCATGCGCCATGCACACGAAATCATTTTGCCGCTAATTTGGCGCTACATTTGGTTACAATTTTTCGTGTTCTGTTTTCACATGCTGTTTCGTAAACAAAGCGGTACGAAAAAGCATGCCACGTGTGTTGTCTGTGTTTCGTTCATTCGTTTGAGTTGTTGTTATTGTTATTGTTGCATTATTTTTGAGTTTATTTTTGTTGTTTACTCTGTCTTTGTAGTTATATCTGGCTTTCTTGATGCTTTTGTAATTGGCTTTGTTGTTGAGCGCGCTCTCTCGTTTTTTGCACTGTGTGGCCGCCACTATCTACAGTTTGCTTAAAAATAAAGTATACGCTAAGTGTGCTGCTTGAGTTAGTAGCCAAGATTGATCTACAATTACATCAATTAGATAATAAAATTTAAAATTATATGAGAAATACATGTATGTTAGAAAAACATCTAAGCATATAAACATATATCTCCATCTTCAACCGCCACAGGTGCGTCATCGCTAAAGAAACAGCGGTATCAGTGGCCATCAGCTACCGATTTAGCCTAAAAAATTCAATGTTTCGTGGGGCGCAAGTATATTTTTGCTTAAAATAAAAAATATCAGTGGTGCTCCATACAGAAGCACGACAGACAATAAGTCATTCCAAAGGATCTAAAACTCGTTTTATTTCAGCAGGTCGGCGAAAGCAAGTAAGAACTGTTGCCTTGTCGCCAGATGTTTTGTGAGCGGGGTCTTGAGCTGTTTCATGTACCCGAAATCATGTATCATCATCAAAACCAAAAAATTACACACCATTTACAAAAATTTATAAATATGCTCAAATTGTATGGTTTTATATCATTCAAGTTCTACATCTCTTAAAAATTCTCTAGAGTACTTTTAGTCTAGAGCTCAAGAACAAACAAGTCGACTTACTGATTTTCGAGTGCTTTTGTGTAGAGAAGATCAGCATAACTTAATCGAAGCTAAAGTTCTCATAAATGTGCTTCTTAAATTTTCTGTGTACTACTTATTTCACCATAGTTAATTTTTACACTTTAATTGCTGAGGTGTATACTTTATTTTGACGTTGACTATACAAACGGCATCGTCGTCATTCCTTTGCTCGTTCGGCTATCCACACCACGCTTTTCATGCCTTTAGCATATGGATTACGCATAAGGCAAGCACTCACATAAATATACAGAAACACACACACATACGCAGCCAGATAAACATCAAATAATATGACTTATTAATTTAATCAATTCCATTTCATTTATGTCCTAATGCGTTAAACCCACCCAAAGCAAGAGAAGGTCAACTCGATTCTTACATAAAATATTAATTTTATTCGAGTGTCTGTGTGAGTGGGCTAGAACAAGATCCATTGACATATGTAAAATAATAATGTTCATTTGTATGTTTAATCAGCGCTAATTCATTGAAAATGTTTTCATTATTCGTTAATGTACGAAACACAAAAGGAAATAAACATCAAAAACAACAAGCATCCCCACCGCGTACGTCTACAGCCAAAGCGAAAGCCAAGCAACACGTTTGGCGGCTTGTGACATTTTCTTATGATTGATGGACGCGTCGTTACTGCTGGGAAAGTCTAGTTTATTCAACAGGATATTGCATTACATTTTAATTTAGTGGTGTTAACAGGACATTGGATATTGTATGCAAACACCGTTATTTAGATTAACTGTTTATGTTTGCCCTAATTCTTGTGTCGCGGCAGCTTCCGCTGTGCTGCCAATGCGACTGCGACATTAAGCAAAAATTCTTGTTTTAATATTAACACACACTCACACACATACTCGTACACTCATTTGCACACATACTAAAAATTAACACTATAAAAAAACTGCTGTAAACCGGGCGAGCCTTACACACTTCAAACCGCACTTCAACCTCACCAGCGCGTCACATGCATAAAGCAAATGCAGTTAAAATTTGCAACACTCTCATTGGCAACACTAAACTTTTACAACAAAAATCATGTAGAGCAGCACGTACAAGCCGCATGCATGTTTTCCCTACTCACAATTTTGATGGTTGCCACAAAAACGCGTCAGAGTTAAAACTGCACTTGGCCATCCTCAAACGGGCGAAACATTAAAAAGTTATACCTTCAATAAAAATTATATTGTATATATTTATATCATAACAAATAGAAATGCTCGCCTTCTGTGTCATCGGATACACATTGATGATCCCACCTAACGCACTTTTCACTTGACCACATCTGCCCACGTGCACTTGAAATACGCTTCCGATATTTACACTTGGTGGCTACCACACAGGCCATTTGGGCAACCAACCGGAAATGCCAAGCGCGTTTTGCACACAGAAGCGCTGTAAAATTAAGGTTAAATTAAGCGGAACTTTTAGGTTAAATAAATGAGACCTGTGAAGGTGAAGAAAAGGCCAAGAAGTGAAGGAATTGTCCCGCAGCAGCGACATTGAAATACGCTGCTAGCGGCAACATACGTCAAATTTAGGGAATTGATGGTTGCAATTACAATAATAAATTGTAAGGTCCAAGTAGCAACATTTGTGGTAAGCAACGTGCGAAAGAAAGAGTTGGTCTGTGCACCTACCAATCAGACACGTAGGCATCAATAGAGAGAGGAAATACATCTGTTTATCCCATCTTGACATTGCCTCAGTTGAAATCTGACAATTGGCTGAGTTGGACATTTACAAAGAAGTAGCCCAACATAATTATTTGAGGTGGATTTCGTCCTTATTATTTTTTCTAAATCTAATATTCGCCACCATTACAAACGAAGACATAATAATAACTGCCACGTATGTATGTATGTTACCTTTAGACTTGGAAACAACTGCACCGATTTTGATGAAATTTTCAGGGGAACACTAGAATGGTCTGGAGAGTAGTTAAGTTAAGTTAGGTGTGCAAGTTTACGGGGAAAGTCGGAAAATTCCATGCGCCTAGCAATAGTTTATGTTGGATGTCTATTAGTTTTAGTTATAGAAAATTACACTTGCACCACCGATTTTTTCATTATTTAATTAGTAAAAAATCATAGGTTGTGCCGACAGCTCCCAATACTATGTAACCAATGCGATGATTGAATTATAAATACCTTACACACCGTGTAGAGCTAGCTCGGAATAACTGAAAAGTTTTGAAAAATGTTGGCGTCGCAGGTGCGGCAAGTCTTCGAATAAATACTGGTGGCATTAGGAATACGACTTATGGGAATTATTTCGCTTTGTTTTATTGTGCTTGGCTTGTTTTGTTTGGCTTTGCTTTCCTTTGTTAACTGTAAATTATCGCCAATAAAAAGCTGCAATACTTGAAAAAAAAAACACCCTAAACAGCAGACAAATACAGAAAAGTTTAAAAAGTAATTGAGGCGGCGATGTGGGGCATGAAGAGCGGAAACAGCAAGAAGACGTAACGAAAAGATTGGAGAAATACCAAATTAAATAAGGAGGAGTAGTGCACGCGACTAAACACAAATTTCAACTCAATTTGAGCTTCAGGCAGAAGTTGAATATGTACCGTAAAGCAAAAAGTTTCAAAGCCCCATTAGACAGGCAGTTCTGAAGTATAAGTATCACGTCGTGTTATGCTGCATTGTGTGCTTCTTTGTTGTTATTCCGCACTGCGGCCGATATGTTGCCACATTTCGAAGGTGTGTTATACTAAGCTGCGCCACGAAGTATGCAAAACATTTTTGAAACCGCGCAACAGTAGTAAAGTGAAAAATGAACCCGAGTCAAGTGGATTTGTCGATGACTTTTTCGCATAGGACAAGATGTGAGACGTACGTGAGGCATGCATGTGGCGTGCGGGAATTGAGTTAAGAGTCAATCGTGCATGTGAAATATATCAAAGAGAAACCGCTTCACGGTTTTGCAGTTAATATTACTTTTGAGACTCACAAGCCACACATTAGCCAAACTGGCAGCCATTCGGTCGTTTGGTACTACATCGGTCGCACATTAGACCCTTTCATAATGGAAGCACGTATTAATTATGAGTCTACGTGACTTTTACAAGTGTTGTGTCTCGACAAAACACAACACGTTTGGGCGTTAGCTTCTTACACTCACTTACATTTGAATCGTACCAGAATTGGAGTGCGAACTTTGAACTTAACATCGACCCCACTTACACTTTTAAGGTAACAAATCATCATAACTCAACCCAACTCAACACAGCTCATAAATAAATAATAAATCGAGTGCAATCTCTGCACAAGTCATTTTAATATAGCATCGATAATAACACCACTCGCTAGCGCTCACATATGGCAACTGTGACTGAAAATCGATCGAAAATATGTTTTCTTACGCATAACCAACGAACGAATTTGGAGCAGCTGCGGTTGTCAATAGCAACAACAACAGCGGGCTTAGTAAGGACGCATACATTGACAATTGTAACACTGCGCGCCCGCACGGCTTTGACATCAGCTGTTTGGATGCTTAGTGGTGTGCGCGCGCTTTCACAGTGTTCTTTGTTTCTTTCATTCGTCCTAAGCCAAAGTTAAGCCAATGAATAAGCCTTCAACAACAGACGGATAGAACAGATGGATACACAGACAGTTGGACGCCCAGCTTATGCATATAAGCAATTTGTGTGAAAATGCACAAATTTGCAATGCCATAAAATAAAGCTGCATAAATAAACACAGCAACCTCAAATATGCATTGTATATATTTTTGCATTTAACATGCCATCTCTTTTGCGCACATTGACTTTTCCTTTTCATGTTTCTCTCGCAGCCTTGTTTGCTGTAAAAGCGCAGCGCCAGAGGCAATTTTTACATGACTTGCACGCGGCTGCGACTTCTTCTTCTTTCGTTTTCTTCCTATTATATTTTCGCTTACTCTACTTTAACATTTTGCTTGTCATAAACTTTGTCATTTACTTAACATAACAAAATAATGCAAACTGGCGTACTTCCGCTTGTTTGAATATTTGAAATTAATTTTTCATTCCACCATAATTCGCCAACAAATCATAAAAGCAAACCCAAGCTCAGAGCCAAACAGTGCCCACCCACTGAACTTGATATCAAATACGAGGAGTAAATACCTTGACTTTGTAAACTTCATTATAAATTGTGGCACACAACAATCATCATAAGTAAGCCATCATAAAGAAAGTTTTATTTGTAATGCTCACTGCGACGTAATACAATCTTGGCAATCTGCCTCGACGACTTCCGCACACAACTCACAATACCCAAGACTTCTTTGGCGCTTCTGCCTTCAATCACTCTTTCCATGCGACTTGCTTCTGCTTCACTAACGCATTCATTGTCTTCTTATTCCTGCGCCTGCTTGCGTAGTTTAACTTAAACTTTAGAGTTAGTTTGGCTTACGTCACTGGCCATTCTACGTCTTTAAAGTTTGGCATAAATTACTGTTTTTGCGCGCAAAAATATTTGCAGAGCATACAAATAGAAAAGTGCAAGGATAAACCAAAAGCAAAACCAAACACAATCCAATTAAACCGCATCGAGTGTTTTGCAATGAAATTTGTTCAGCCCACTACATATAAATTAAGAGTTTTATTTACTTATTTATGTCAACGCATAAATGCGCTGAATAACTTAAGCGTAAATATGGATTAAACCGTCGCACCAACAAAAAAGGAAACAAAGAAACAAAAATTCGATAAAAAAGGAAATCTTCTTAGTCGATGAGAAGGAAAGAAAAATAGAAAAAGTGTATTCATTCTGTGTTTATAAAGCAATTTATTGTTGTGCTGCGAAGTATTTATACAACGGCGTGCCTACAGCGTAATAAATTTGTTATTGTTGTTGTTGTTGTTGTTGGTTAGTTTGTTGATGCCATATGTAGCAGCTTGCAGTTGAGTATGTGGGCTGGTCTGGCAGGCATTTTTGCTGCTACTGCCAATTTTCGTATTTTCTGTTGAAAACAACAATAACAAAATTTTTGTTCAAACTTGAGCAAATATTAAACAAATTATGCCACATTAAAAGACAAAATAAAAAAGTAAAACGTAAAAAGCAACGGCAACGGCCGCAACGCCAACAACAGCAAACAGTTCCAGACCCATTTACATCTAATACCAGAAGCCATTGCATGTGATACTTTTTTTTATACTTTTATACAAAACCCAAGCACCCTCAAACATACACATGCATGTACGTAGAAACACGGACAGGGCGCCGAAAACAGCTTTCGGCGCAATTTAAAGCGCAAACAAATACAAGCAACGCCTGAACGAAATTGGTGGTTTCCACTGAGGCGAAGTTTGAATGTCCTAAATCATGGCTAGACATTGTACAATATGTTTGATGAAATAATGAAATCCACTTACAACGAAGCATATCAGTCTGTATTGTCAAACAGCAGATAAGTTGCCAAAAAACTTTGCGCGAAAAAAAAAAACTAAACCGTCTAGTAGAAAAAGTCTAAGGGTCAAGTACAAAAGTCATAAGAAGCACTTTTTTTCAACGACAATAACTTATTATAATAGTATAATAGTAGTGGAATGCTTTTAGATTTTTTAGCTGTTGAGCTCATGTCCAACAGATTTGAATTATTTGAAATACACAAATTTCAATTTGGCTTTAAAACGTGTTCAATGCTCGTTGTCGCGTAATGTCAGAAAATCAATTGACGGGCAGGCCTAACCAAGCACTTTAAAAATAAAGTAGAGCATCGAAAGTGAAAAAAGTGCGATGCTGGCATAGGCAGCGGCAACTTGTGAGAAATTTCACACAATCGCATGCAAATGAAATTTCAACATTTGGCGTTTGTTGCCATTATGCTTCTTTCTCTCGCTCTCTCTCTCTCTCTCTCTCTCTCTCTCTCTCTCTCTCTTTCACAAAAAAAGTCAGTCATTACCAGCGTTGTTGGGGCCAGCGATGGTGGCAACGCTCCTTAAACAACTTATTATATTAAAGTGTTTTAAAAAAGTCAAATAATAACATCGGCTTGGCACAAGTACTAATACTCTACACACTAAAATAATTTATTGTAGGGTTTTATGGCATATATTTCCACAATGCACCAACCAATACATGCTAGTAACTTGAATATTTTACAATTAATAATTTGGCTTGCTGAAATATGCGGAAATTTGTATGATGCAGAATGTTGAAGTTTTGGAAGAAAGTTAAGTCTATACGAAGAATAGTAAGATTAAAAATAATAATAATAATAATAAAGAAAAAACCACATGGCCCTGTAGCATAAAATGAGATCTACTTTTGAAAGTAACAGAAAAATGTTAATGAATAATTAAAGGGATATACGATACTACTTTACCCAAAATAAAATCTACCAATTATTTGTACTAATAAAATCTTTACTTTGAAACTGTGATTTCTAAGGGAGTTACCGCCTAGTGTTAGACTCCGGCCAGTTCAGCCCACTGTACAGCGTATGGCAAGAAAGACTTTAGCAATCCATGCATAATTTGTGTATAAATACAGACGGGGAGACGGGCATGACTGAAACAACTTGTCTCATCCAGCTGGTAATTCATTGTGTTACAAACTTCATGACAAAGTTATAATACTATTTAAATTCTCTCGCTCTTATTGCACTACAACTTTACCTTAGGTATTCAGCCATTTCAGTGCGTCTGTCCAATTGTCCTTTTGCCTGCTTGAGTACATAATTTTTTTCATTAAGCCGCTGTAAGTTGACAATATTAAAGAAAATTTATGCAGATTGATGTCGTAGCATATTTCGGAGAAAATGCCAATGTTGGCAATGTTTGCAATGCCACTGTGACGAGTTAATCACACTACTTTAATAACTTTACTTTGGTAACGTCAAGCAAAGGGATTAGACAAGTAGATAATAAAGCACTTGGTTAGTTTCGATTTATGTGCGTGTCTTGTGCGTTGCGAAAATTATTAAGTCATACATTTTCTCAGTAATATAACAAACAGGAAGAAAGCAACTCTGTCTGTCTGTCTGTATGTCTGTCCGACGTGTAGTAAAGTTTCTGAGCTTAGAGCTCGGTGACAAAATCAGAAATTGACTAAATTCGCTGAAATTTATGCCAAAAACTGTGTCAAAGAGGAAGAAGACCGCATAGCAGAACTGAGGTCGCTTCGTTGACTTTGAATGCCAGTCACACGTTAATTTCGTTGGCGTATAAGAGTCGTAAAAACTTTCACAACTCACACAAACACACACACACATTTAAATATAAGCAAACAATCACACAAACATCATTCCTTTATCGTTCTTGTTAGTCTTTGAAACTGTATTTCAAGCAGCTTCAATTCACATCACTCATCGCATACACATGCCATTGACTACTTCGAGCGTTGACAGGTGCAATGCTAACGGCATAATACAGGTGCGCCCACACCGCGTTTGTCACTGTTTTTCACTGCTCTTTGCGTCCTAACTTTTCGTTATCCTTAAAGCGCGGCGGCCACGCCAAAGTTTGCCAATACCGTTAAACCCGAATTCGTTCATTTTGCGAACGTGCAAAAAGATTGTAATTCCAGTTGGGTGCGTCCCAGCACGGTTCTCAGCATTCGGGCGGATCAATAAGTTTACCACTTTTCGATTATCTAGCGCATCAAGCGTTATTTTGACTCGGCAGAGTCTCCTGCAATGGTAGTATACCTAGCAAATATATTATACAGAATTTTTTGGAGCAACCTTTAATATAAAGGACGAGTGTGAGGTATTAGATATATAAACCCATATCACTCTACACTAAACCTACAACTAATTTATTATAAAATTCATTCAGTTATTGTGCCACCCGTAAAACTCTGCCTAGCCTTACTTTGCCTTCGATGATTGTATTGTGTTAGTTATATATTTAAATTTTACGATTTAACTTTGTCAGAGTCTATGTTGATAATAGCATCGCATCCTATCGGCTTTTAGTCCTGTTCAACGTTGCAATCGCATAAGAAGCCACCTGGTTCAAACTGGATTGATTTGGCTTACTCACTCACTCAAACGCCAATGCTCGTTACATATTCATGGATCGTAATTTCTGTTTGCAAATAATTCAAGGTTCTACAAACATTTATACTACATCGAAATTCCAGCCAACGCCGGGTCAGGCGCTACGCAGTTTTATTTTATTTGGAGAAAAACCGCCATGAAATTAGTTTATTGCTTCTGCGAATTTTTTCATTAACTCATTCATACCCCTTTTCTGAGTATCCTTTATTTAGTTGATTTTTCATTTAATTCTATTCCTAGTAATTGCACATCAAGTGAAATTTTGCACTCATTAGTTTGCAATTTGTGTGAAATTCACGGAAAATTCTCAATGTAAGATGATTAGGCGAATAGTTGTTGCGTAAAGAGTTGCTCAACACTCGGCTAATGTGTGCAAGCAAACGAGGTTGTGCGTGTTAGTGAGCGTTTGAGCCTTTGATATGTTAAAAATCAAGGCATACACTTGGGCGCACACATAAATCGACACTCGACTGGCGATAATGTACGCTACCAAGAAGTGATGATATGCCGTTGTTGCTGTTGTTATTTGTATTGTTGTTGCTGTTAGTGTGTGTGTGGCGTGCAACTTAGTCAAGCTGGATTCATAAACGAGTTAACCAATCAAGTGTGTTAATTGCGCCATAATTGGTCAGGCAGTAAAGTGCATGAGTGCGTGATTAACAGTGCATTTGTGCGAGGGAGAAAACGAAACAGAGTTGAGAGCGAATGAAAAACGAGAGCGTGGGTAATCAACAGTTAGCATGTGTGTGAGAGTGTGGGAATGAGATAGTTGACTACTTGTACGTACTAGTATCATAGTACTCCAAATGTTAAATATGTTGTTGTTGTTGTTGTATTTATTCTTGATATTTTTTATAGTTTTTTTTTTTACTTCTGTTACTTTTTGTTGTTGTTGTTGCCCACTCCAAAAAGCACGCAAGCGTACTTTTTAAGTACGCAGTCATGCGTATGTGTACATGCCTCTGCGTATCTGAAATTGCACTGGGTCGTCAATGTATGTGCGTGCGTGCGACTGCAAGCAGAATAAAAATACAAAATTCGTTTAAAAATAACAACTCAACACTGTATTTTGCAACGTTAATTGGCGTCTGACGTGTTGCCGTTTCGTTCGCTTTTGTTAGACCTCATTTTGTTTCTGTGCGCTTTGACTTTCTCTCCGGACTCTATATTTAAATTTTGACGCTAATTCTTGCGCAAAAAATTTATTTAAGCAAACCAGACTATCACCATCAGGAATCTCTGTCATAGGCTGTAAAACTCATAAAAGTTTCAAGATTAGTTTGTGATCGTTGAATGTTTCACTTCATTTGCACGCTCACACGTTCATCAATCAGTACGTTAAAGATGTCCGGCATTAAGCATCTGAGAACAAGAGCTACAACTAAAATAAAAAATAAAAAATTATAGACAAAAAGTTAGCGCCATCGTTAATTTCGGCTATACTGAAGACCACATACACTTTTAAAATTATTGTACATAAAGGAAATAAATTTTTAAATAATATTAACCTGTTGCAGCCACACAAGTACGCCAGTTGGTTCTGGAAGGCCGCGACTACTTAATATCCTCTCAAGACACTTGCCACTATCTATGTTGGTGGTAGCTTTATAAAAGTGGTTGAGAACGCAATTGTCGATAGCAATAAAGATACCGATGCTCGTTTTATTGCTATATCATTTATAAATAAGAATTATAATAACTTTCAATTTCTACCTTGGACAAATACTAGCATTAACTTCTATGGCAATGCATACTAGCCGCTTCAGACTAGTGATGACCGATTTTTCATAGTAGCTGCTATCGGTCTTCAAAAGTAGCACGAAGATACGGGTTCACCGCTAATTCCTTAAGTCTTTTGCAAACCACATGACAAAACCACAACGTCATACACAACACGTTGAGAACACAAAAAAGAGGCAATCGAAAATAGGTGAGGGAAACCGTAACCACAACTCGGACGGATGCCTCATTTACCTGATTAGAACTTGGCAACAGTTAATTAAAACTTTTGCACACAAATCAGTGAAGTTCGAAACAAAAGAGCCAACGAAGCCTCAAAAAAAAAGGATAACGGCACGAAATAGGAGAGCGAAGATAATGAAGAGGTTGGCGGTGAAATAAAATCAGAAAATCATTTACTCGGTAATGGTCGCTGCAAACCACTGCGGGGTTAGGCACAGCAGCTACCACAAGCAAACGAAAACAAATTACCCAACCACCCAGTCTGTCATTCATTTAGGTGAGTGAGTGTCTTCTTATTTATTTTAATTTTATTAAATTTTTAACTTATTGTTAATGCAATTGATTCGCCTCATTTAAACGAAAAATAAAACGCTTTGTTGTGGAACTGCAGTTCGAAATTCTGCGCGGCCGAAGTGGTTGCGGTTGTCATTATGATGGTGGGTTGTCCGCGGCTTGCGATGGTGCAGGGGGATAATAACTTTTTAATAAATGAAAATTTCTGATAAATGAGTTGTGACATTAAATAAAAAAATAAAAAAATCAATTTTTGTTACACGATAGCCTTGCAAGAATTGATGAGGTGGTGTGCATATTATGAGAACTCACAAACACAAACACAGAGAAGCCTTCAAACGTTATGCAACATGAGTCGAATCAATAATTCGAATTACTTTAAGCTACAATATTTTTTTGACAAGTTTAGCTTATTTACATATTCGAATATAGATTAACACACACAAGCACACGCACAGCCATGGTAGCCATAGCAAGTTATTTGAATAACTCAATCAGCATTGAGCAATGTGAAGCAACATGAAGCAAATCATATTTCAAAATACCAGTACAACCAACAGCAACGGGAAGAAGGCCTACGAATAAAGCTTAGAAAAACTTGCCTTGCCACGCCTGGCTTGCAACGAAGTGTGAAATTAAAAATGTTTAGTCTCTTGTCAAATAATATAATATATTCCTTTATATACGTAGCGCTCACAGCAGCCGCCAGCGCATACCAAAAGCGACCATGGCCGGCACGGCAGGCAGGCAAGGCAGTTTTAGTCGACACTCAGTTGAGTTGAGTGAGCGTTAACAACGGCATAAATTACAAATTGACTGACTGACTGATGGATATTCCCACATATACGTAATATCGAAGATATAGAATTTCATTTTCCTTTTCTTTTCCGTTCTTTGCACATTTATTAATTTAGCTAACCTAAACAAAATGCGCAAGCAAAGTGGCGTTGGCTTGGGTGCATACTTCCTGCTTCGATATTATTATTATATATACCGTACTTTTTATCCTTTTTTTCTTTATTTTTTAGGTTAAAGTGTAAGCAAATAAAGCAGTAAATAAAGTAAAGTAGTGTCAAGTGGAATTGAGCAGTGTGGCGCAAGATGAATACTACATTATTCATTATTGCTGACATTTTCCCAAGTCAAGACAAGATGACTCAAGACAAGACTAGACGAGACGAGACGAGACGGGCCATGTCATGTCATATCACATCAAATCATTGGGTTGAAGCAAAATGACAAGATTCAATCCAATTCGATTTGAGTTCTGCTGAGTTGGGTTAAGTTGGATTTTGTTTTGCTCATCGTTGGGCGGCGAATTCGATACACGCTTTGGCAAGCTTTATTTGCTTTCGCCGTAAGTACTTATAATTGATTAGATGCCCTCAGTGCTACTTCCTCGCTCCCTTACTCTGTATATTACTTTCAGTCATTATTTTGTTGTGTCCCATAATAATTGATGTCTTGTGTACAAAGACATTAATCTTTATTGAATAGACCATTGGCTGAACCCTTAGCAATTTTGTTGGCGAATGTTGGCGCACTGTACTAAGGAATAAGTAACTAAAAGTTTAATATTATATAATACCCTACAATTTGAGTAGAATTGAAGCATCTACTCATGAGCGCGCACTTTTGGGCACCGAAAACAAATATGCAGTGAAGAACAGTGTTGGACCAAGGAAGGGTGACTGCTTTAGTACACAATACTTTAACAGGCTGTCCAAAGAACTCAAACTGTTAGATTTCAGATGGCTGGTCTTTATTAAGTCAATATACTTGCTAATTTTGAATTCAATACCTTTTTTGCTTCAAACTTTTACTTGATTTGAGCAATTGTAGTAGTTTTGTATTTTCAACTAATGTTTTGAGAGAAAGCGCTCTTCCAAAGCACTATCCGCATGCTGAGAGCAATACTTTCAATATAACATAATATTCTATTCTTTCACAATAAATACAGACAGACTTCCCTATAACGAACTTCTATACAACGAAGCTTTCCCTATTTCGAATTGATTTCAAGTACACAGCTTTTTCGAGTACTCGTCATTTTAAGTACACATCATTGCTGTTTAACGAATTTTCCATATAACGGGTGATTTTTGGTGCCGTGAGGTTTCGCTATAGGAAAGTTTGACTGTACCGACTTTTTGGTGAAAAATTTAATCTATTTTAAACCTTAACATTAACAGATTTATTAATATAAGTTTTTGGTTGTATTTTTGGAGATTCTCTCATTGGAATCCTATGTACAATTTAAACACCCTGCTTTTCCTAATTGAATATGTAGTCTGTACTTCTTCTGTGGATTAATCATTGTTATAAACTCTATTTATTAAGAATTTTGTAAGAATTCTGTGACATTCTAATGGTCAAAATTTGAAGTATTAGTGTAAATAGCTGGAAAACACCGGTATAATTCGATGGCTTTGACATTTCTCAGCACTAAAAAAGCAGCTTTCCACTTCTATCGGGCTATTCCATCATTCTCTTCTAACCAACGCTATCCACAAATCAAGTTACAAGCTACATATGTCCAGCTAATCATTATTGTAGCGTATCAAAATTGATGCCTGGGAAAATTTTGCAACAGACACATAATGCTTGACAATTAATAAAACGATTTTCATCTGTCAAATATTTGATGAAGGGCGGGGCCTTTGTTCATCATTGTAACGCGAAATTCGCGAAATCCATTACTGAATTCCAACTAAACTCAAACTTAAAGATTCAGTCGGCGGTTACTTATAAATACTTTCATTTTGCGTTCAAGCTAAAAATATCCTGCGGCGCTTTAGTTCTGAAATGTCTGCCGCACTGAACAAATTAAAATTAGACAAAGAACAGTTGTAATATAATTGGATTATGTAACGCACAGGTAGTTAAGGCTTCAAACCCCCCGCGCTTGGCTAATTACTTAAAGTTATTTAAATAGTAGTTTGAGGCCATTTTAATTGTAATTTTTTATTCGTGCTACTTAATAGAATAATTAAGGTAGAGTGCTTAGAATATTCAAACAAGGTCCTTGAAGGAGTGAAGCATATGCTGTTGAGTGTGTACACATACCAAACGCCGAACTAAGCCTGTACAACAACCAGCCGGAAAAAGCTTTGAAAAGGGGCTCTCTTAGATTCTAATAGGCAGATAAAAACTTTCAATGGCAATTACAGACAATTTTCACTTTTCTTTTCTATGAAATTGGCGCTTTAACAAGCAGCAAAACAGATAAAATAACAATTAAATATGTATATTATGTATATATATGTATACTCGTATATATAAAAGTAAACATTCATCGACTCAATGATTTGAGATACCTTCATGCGGCACGTTACTCAAGTAAATCATTAAGCTATTTTGCTGTTGTTATTTTTGCTGTTATTATTGTTGTTGTTGTGAGTTTAACGTGCACATATTTGTAACTAAAACATTTAATTATCAAGAAAATGGAAAGTATTCGAAAACAAGAAAAAAAATTACAAACAAAGCCAACATTAAATGTTGATTTACACGCAGAGATTCCACGCATCGCATGCAGAGTTATTAACCTCAGCTACTCACATGCACACACATACATACATAGATACACCGATTGAAATTGTCCATGCACAATGACTCCAAATCAAGTGAAGATGTAGACGACTACGACAACGTAGCGTGAACTAAATTGATTCACTTGCTAAACACTGCCTAACGTCATTAGCGGCGAACAATTGCACGCACACACACTCACACTCCCGAAGACACAATGGACACGAATTAATGTCATCGTTTGTAGAAGAGCAGCAATAAAAAGAAAAGCTGACAAGTGAAGAACGAACTCGCAAGCATAACTCAAGAGACTTAAAGCACAAACTTTCTGCGAAGAACAACAAATGGCAGCAGCAGCAGCCGAAAGCAGATCAGTCGAGAAGCTGCACTGGCCCAAAAAAAAGAGAGCGAAGAATGCAAACAAACAGAAATAGAAAAAAAAACTTTTACCGCTGCGCCGTGCTTACGCACAACTCTGATATTGGAATTTTTAGTACACTACGAGTTTCTTTTCTTCTTTTCTCATTACAAACCAGTTTCACCTGTCAGCACACGTAGACTTAGCACAAAGCACAGAGCAAATAACGTAGCGCATCTCATAATGGCTTTGATGTCCAGAAACAGAAATGCGACCACAGCAGCAACAGCAGCCACAGCGGCAACAATGGCTAGTAATCAACAACACTCGCATGGCTTGGCTCAGTTGCTGAACGTACGCCGTGTGTGTTGGTTGTTGACTTGGCTCGCTTAAGACGAAGTAGTGAATCACGCGCGTGTTCCAAGCTCGCCATTTAAAACAAATTACGCTTAGCGGTTTTTTTCTTTGTTTTATCACTTTTGTTGTTGTTGTTTTCTTTTTTCCTACTTCTTCTGCAACTACTACTGTTTAAAGTTAATTGCTTGACTTAGCTTGACTCAGACGCAGTTTTTCTACAAGTAACACGGCAAAAGGAAAAATTAAGCGCTAAAAAAGTTTACTTGTTTGGCTGCATTTTTTAACGCTTACACCAAGATATTTTTCATTGTTGTTGTTGTTGTTGTTGTTGTTGTTGTTTGTATTCGCCTTTTTCTGCTTTTACTTCTACTTCTGTTGCTGCTTCGCGTTTTTTTTAACTGCGAGAAACACTGATGTTGTTGTCGCCTTTGCCTTTGCCTTGGAAAATATTCTTGCATGTTTGCGCTTTCTTTTTTGTCGGTTGCTGCTGCTGCTTTATATTTTGGCGTGTTGCTGATCTCGCTGCTGCGCGTTCGTGTGTGTTTTTGCGCATGCGTGTGAACCAAAAAACAGATAATAGTGCGAACACAAAAACAACGATAACAAAAGCAGTTAGAAGTAGAGTGAAGCAGTGTTGAAGCTTTTTTATTGTGCATGCATAAATGAAAATTCCACAATAAATCAAGAAAATAAACAGGTTACCAAAACGAAACCAAAAAAAAAAAAAAACAAATAAATAAATAATAACACTACAACTGTTAAGTTGTTTACATATTCATCATAAATATATTTTTGGATTGCAACAGCATATATTAGTAATTTTTTGGAGAAGGAAGTTGCATAAAACAAACAAAAAATCCAAAATGTAATTGAATTAAGGCAAAACCAAAAAATAAACGAAGAAAAAACCTAAAAACCCAGAGAAAAAATCAGAGAATAAACTAAAGAAAACCAACAATAAAAAACACCTGCTATTGTTGTTGTTGCTTTAGTGGTTTAATGGTGTTGTTATTGTCTTAAGCAAAGACCTTGAGTGCCTGCCAAATGCCTCGATTTCATTTGCAGTTCGCGTTTTCTCTACAATCGGTTTTTTTATCTACATTTAAAGTCAATATTGCTACAACAAAAACAAAACGTTGTTGTATTTAATAACGACTTTTAAAACATAAAACTATTTGCACTGGATATGAAAAATACCAAGCTTTTTGCTTAAGCCAACTACAGACAATAAAAATCACATCAGTTGAGCCAACTTGTTTTTTATATATGTATATTGATGCATATACAAAACACTACAACATAAAATCAAAAAAGATATACATACATTTTTTAACAATAAATGCCACAGATTAGTTTTCTATGCAAATTAACGTGTTCTGGCGACAAGCGGAAAAGGCCTTTTATGTAAACAAGCTGCTGCTTATAAAAAAGATAAAGAGACAATAACAAAAACAACAAAACACACGCAACTGTAATAAGAACTAATACAAACAAACATACATACATATTCAACATTCTCAGATGCTGCATAAAGTGTTGATGCGAAGAAAAAGAAAAAGAGCATCTATGCTACCACTAACAACAACGTTGTCATCGTCAGCATCGATGCCGCTGCTGCTGCTACTGACGTCGATATTATTGCTCTGCCAACTGACACAGTTTGTGTCTGCGTGGCGACCATGTCCGGAACTAAGTCCAGCGTTGCGTTTGCCATGCAGGTGAGTAAAATTCTCCGACTTGAGAGCGGATCAATAAGCAAATAATTTCAAAATGAGAAATTGTTTTTTTTTTTGTCGGCTGTTTATTACCTAACCGTACGGCTTTTAAATTAATACTTAATGTCTACCAATGACTCAAATTTTTTTCTAAACCTTAAAAATGATTTAAGGCCCAAAAAATAAGTTCTTCTCAGTGATGCCTTGGCCATTTAAGCCAAATACTTTTTCGTCAGCGCTAATGGGTCAATCTGGTAAATAAACATTTCGTCATCACATCTATCGCAATTGCAATTGTCATTGTATATAATGTCGCTTGCACCCCAAAGTGTTGTCTGCCGGAGATACTCACCATTTTGACTACATGAATATTATTCTCAACGTAGTGGCTATCATTCAGATGATGCAAAATCGAAACCACTAATCAACCACCCCGAATTTCAAAACTTATTATCTTCAGCCTGTTGTAATAGCCCAAATAGATTATTTTGAAGTTCTTCACACTAAAAACACTCACTGACTTATTGATCCGCCCTTGATAAAATTGTGTTCTATAACCACATAACACATTAAAAACAGAGAAATACCCATTAAAACTTGTTGTTACAATAATTTCCGCATTTTTGTTTTTTTTTCTGTTACGCCTCTTTTGCAATCAAATCGGACGAATTCCCGAACGCCCACTTGTCCACATTACCGTTAACAGATGCAACGTTGTACCGTTCCCCAACACTGGACAACTTGGTGCCGTTGCCATGGATTGCGATCGTGTTGTCTTTCACGGCGAAGCGCCACAGTTACCGTACGGCGCGCCAATCGTTTCATACACGCAGCGCTTTAGCGGTCAACAAGTTTTGCCGGCGCAGGTGAGTCGATTAAGCCAACTGGATTAAATGACTTGATCAATTAGTAAATGACTGTAAATATTACGGAAATGAAATATTCGCTGTTGCTTTACAGGCCTTTGGTCAACTCAAATTACCCGTGGAGCAATTGGATCTGTCCAATAACCTTATAAGACGTATACCGGAAAAGTCGTTTGAGGGCCTGAAGGACACATTAAACGATCTGCGTTTGGCCAATAATTTGCTCGGCGACAGCCTGAATCCGATTTTCTCCACTACCGAGTTTCATGTGCTAAAGAATCTGCGCATACTCGATCTGTCCGATAATAAGATACGTCTAATTGAGGAGGGTCTGCTAAAGGATTGCACCGACTTAAAGGAGTTCTATATGGATCGGAATTCGTTGAGCTCAGTGCCCACGCATTCGTTGAACGGTCCTACTGCGCTCCGTCTGATTTCGCTGCGTCAGAATCACATTGGTAAGTAGCTTCGTTTGATGGCCTCCAATTACGGACTTACTCAGGAAATATGCACATACATTTTTCGGTTTATAGTTACACTTCCACACGAGTCCTTTGCCGCACAACCGCACCTGGAGATTATCGATCTGCGTTATAATGAGCTTAAGGTCATCGACAGTTTCGCCTTCAGGGGTCTACGTAAGATACGCGAACTTAAGCTGGCCGGCAATCGCATAAAGAATCTGAACAGCGATGTTTTCGAGAATCTGCCGACACTGCAAAAAATCGATCTATCGGAGAACTTTATTGTGCAGTTCCCCACAGTCTCGTTGGCAGCCGTAGCCAATTTGAAGACTTTGAATCTGTCGGCCAATATGTTGCAGGTAAGCCAATTGTGCTTGAAGCTTTTCTTAAACCAAAACTTCTATGCTTTACAGCAACTGGATTCTACACATATGCAAGTTGTCCAATCAGTAGAAGTCTTGGACCTCAGTCGGAATAGCATCACCTCAATACCACCGGGCACTTTTCGCAATCTAGGTTCATTGAAATATCTCGATTTGAGCGTGAACTCTTTAAGAACTGTAAGACTAATATATATACAGTATATAATGGAGTTAGTCTTTAATTATTTTACTTTCATATCAGATTGAAGACGACGCACTGGAAGGTCTTGAACAACTACAAACTCTGATAATACGCGATAACAACATCCTATTAATTCCGGGCAGCGCTTTGGGTCGTTTACCAAGCCTAAGTGCCTTGCATCTCGATTTCAATCGTGTCGCTGCACTTTCCGCCGAGATACTTGGCTCTATACAAGCCGGCGATATCACAACGCTGACATTGGCACGGAATGTTATACGCGAATTGCCCGCAGGCAGTTTTCAGATGTTCAGCAATCTGCGTGCACTCGATCTCTCCGGCAACTCTTTGGCCGCCATTAATGCGGACATTTTCACGGGTTTGGAGAGTACACTGAATGAATTGAAACTTTCGCAAAATCGCCTCACTGGCTTGGGCGCTGAACCGTTGGATTTGACCGAACTGCGGAATCTCGATCTGAGTGGCAACAATCTAGCTGATATGCCACGCAACGTTCTACAGGATTTGGAGCATTTGCAGTACCTCAACTTGAGTGGCAATCATCATTTGTCGCCTGTAGACAGCGGCCTTTTGACGCCCCTGCTGAATTTGCAGATCATCGATCTGAGCCATTGTGGCTTTAAGCAATTGAGCGGCGATCTTTTCGCCACGTTGCAGCATTTGAAGCACATATATTTGCATGACAATAACTTGCAGGAGATTAATGATGGCAGCTTTGTCGATTTATGGAATATAAGTTCGATCGATTTGTCCAACAACAAGATCACTTCGATACGTTCGGGCGCCTTTGTAAATGTTATGCAACTGAAGCGACTCGATTTACATGGCAACGAGTTGTCGGCCTTCAAGGGCGAATACTTCAACACGGGCACTGGTCTCGAGGAGCTGGACCTATCAAACAATCATCTGAGCTATCTCTTTCCCTCATCGTTTCGCATACATCCGCGTCTGCGTGAAATCAAAGCGGCCAACAACAAATTCAGCTTCTTCCCAGCTGAACTGATTTCCACGCTGCAGTACTTGGAATACATCGATCTGTCATCTAATCAATTGAAGACCATCGAGGAATTGGACTTTGCGCGTCTTCCACGCCTGCGCGTGTTGCTCGTGGCACAGAATCAGTTGGACATGCTGAGCGAGATGGCGTTCCACAACTCAACGCAGCTGCAAGTGCTTGATCTGTCACACAACAGTTTGGATCGTGTGGGCGAGCGCACATTCGAGGGCCTCGTACGCTTGGAACTACTCAACCTGGAGGGCAATAAACTGACTGAACTTAGTGATGGCGTCTTTGAGCGCTCCAAGCTGCAAATGCTCGAGAACATTAACTTGGCACACAACAAATTCGAATATGCGCCCCTCAACGCGCTCCAGCGGCAGTACTTCTTTGTCTCGTCAGTTAATCTGAGTCACAATAAGATCAAAGAGATCCCAAGCGATGACAGCATAATGGTGAACATCAAAAACATGGATTTGTCGTACAATCCACTGTCGAAAGCGGCTGTCCGAAATGTACTGAATGAACCAAAAACTGTGCGGGAGCTGAATCTTGCCGGCACGGGTATTGAGCAGGTCGACGTGCTGGAAACGCCCTTCTTACAGTACCTGAATCTGTCGAACAACAAGCTGAAATCAATCAGTCCTGAGGTGTTCCAGCGTGCCACACTCTTGGAAACACTGGACCTCTCCAGCAATGAGTTGGAGGACTTGACGCAACTGACAGTAGCCTGGCCAAAACTACAGGTTTTACATACATTAGACATCTCGAACAATAGCTTCACCTTAATTGCACAGGACAACTTGAGACAGTTGGAAATGTTACGCTACTTGCGACTCAACCATTTGCCAAAGTGCACACGCATCGAGAAGAACGCCTTTAGACAAGTGCCCAATCTGGCCAAACTGGAGGTGCACGATTTACCGCTGCTGGGATATTTGGATTTGCAAGGCATACTGGAGCTGTTGCCTGGACTCGAGTCCATCGACATCGAAGTGAAGGATGCCAGCATTGGCACGGATCAAATCCAGCCAGCAAAGCATCCGCGTCTCAAATCGATCGGCCTACGCGGCGATCGTCTGAAGAGCATCTCGTCGAGCACACTGGCTGGCCTGAAGAGCAGCGATCTCTCCATCAAACTGCAGAACACCTCACTGACTGCGTTACCGCCTGCGCTGCTCTTTCCCGTGCCGCGTTCATCGCATCTAACGCTGAATATATACGGCTCCAAGGTCACGGTGCTCGTGCCGCAATTCCTCAATGCACTCGAAGATCGACGTTCAAACTTGCAGGTGAAAGGTCTCTCGAGCAATCCCATTGTCTGCGATTGTAACGCACGCGCACTACGCCGCTGGCTGCCAAGCTCTGGTATGACAGATGTCACCTGCCATTCGCCCACTTACCTTGCCGGCCAGAAACTCATAGAGGTGGGTGACGATGAACTAACTTGTGATCCGAGACGTCAGCATTCAACGACGGCGCGCACCACATCACAATACATGCTGAAATCCTCATCGCATTTGATCACACGAACCTCAGTGCCCATCACCGAAGAACCGGTGATCATCTGGAGTTTGGAACCCACACAACCGCCACCGAAAAAGATCAAAACCAAAGCGCCGCTCATGAAAGCACAAGCGCCCATTATGGGCAACGATGACACGCTCATCATCGGCATCGTTGGCGGTGTGGTGGCCTTCATCGCTATACTCATCATCATCATCTGCATTGTGCGCCTGCGCATGACCAATGTGGAATACCAAAACGGTGCAGCCATGATCGGCATGCCGCCCATGCAAATGGGTCCCAATGGCGCTGCCACGCTTGGCTATAAAACTGCTGGTGCTGCCCCAACGGCCGCTTTATACGCTGTGCCGCCTTACGCGGGGCAGAGCTACGCTACACTGCCACACAAAAACGCTTCAATGCATCAATCGCCACAGAGCATGGCTGCCGCTCATCGTCAGGCACAGCAGGCTGCGGCCGCCTACTCGACCATGTCACGCATGTCCTACTTTAGCGGTGGCGCTGGCGATGGCGCGGAGAGCATCAATCACTCGCAAGCCACACATCAACCGTACATTATCTACTCCGATGACAAAGCCTACAGATAAGCGGGTGAGTAGGTTTCGCACTACGATAGACCCGGCCCCAGGTGGCATAAACAGTCAGTTTACGTAACATTTACGTGACGCGCTCAATGCGAACGCTTAAAAAAAACACCTCGAATCACACACTATACCACACTACACACACACAGCCACACACACACACACACACACACAGGAAGCAGTTAGCGAGACGCTACTCAGGTGGTTGTGACTGCTCTATTGTAAATAGTCTTAGCTTGTTTAGTCCCTTTGTAATACCGCTAATGATAACGTATAAAAATAAAGTCTTCTTCTTAATTCGAGTCGATACGATTTTTGAGACATACTCGTATATTTGAGAGTAAAATTACATATGCGTCCTTATTATAATCCGATCGATACGCTTCAGTGGCAACAATGAACAGTCTTATTACTACATATAGGGTGTAACAATATTTTGTAGGACCACAAATTGGTGAGAAATACTTCTATTACATGCTAACCAATCACAACACAAAAAATGAGGTCGACGGCAAAGTAACGCGTAAAACAAATGCTTAATTAAATGCAGCGATCAGATTGTAATTTGTAAATGTAAATGCTTTAACGATATTCATTCGGTGAAGAATTAAAAACGGAACCAATCTGGGTCTTAGTGCCTTAGACGAGTCAAGTCATTTGTGAGTAGGCTGAGTAAAATCTGTAGCTTCGACGTCGATAGTAGATCATCAACACATAGGATAGGCACAGCATAATGACGATAATCACGATGAGGATAGCTGAAACGCGAGTTGTGGTTATAATTTGTCTAGGATTTACAAAAGAATACTAGATGCACCTGTGGCCTGTCCTATATTAGCCTCCTCATACGTCATCATCATAGTGGACAGCTTGCATTCCCGTTCCCAGTTCACGGGCAATATGTCATTGTATAATGCGAACATCTTGTCAAGTGGACAGGCAACGCCACAATCCGGTATAGCCATGGGTTTCGGCTCCGCTGTGCTATTCTTATAGAATACAGAGACAAAAGGTTTGTTTGACGCATCCAAACGCAGCTCCAACATAATGCACGCAGTGTATGGCGGACTGTGCAGCTACAAATGGGGTGAAAAAATATTAGAAATTACTAACGAGATGAAATTTGTGTGTACTATTCTGGCCATAAAAACTATATCCATATGAGGGTTAGTAATGTTTGGTCATAGAATGTTACTCTGGATCAGTAACGACACAAAAAACCGAATAAAAAACGTCAAAAGATACTTCATTCAGATTCAGGGTCAAAGAATCTCACCTAACAGATATTTACCTCAAACAATTTAAGCGCATTGAGCACACTAGCCACGGTCGTATCGTGTGCGCTGTAAACCCAAACCGCGCGATTTGGAGTGAGTTTTCCCTGCGCCTTTTCGCTAAAACGATGCAGCATCTCCTTGATCAACGGGCCAATCTTGAGACGTGCCATTTTACGTGTATAGGTGTAAATGGAGAAGGCCAGATTCGAGACATAAATCATATCATCGCTGGGAAATACTTGTTTGGTCCACTGTGGCAGTGTTCGATTGTATAGGCTTTCGATGAATAAGGTGTTGTTGATGCGTTGTATACCCTCCAGCGTCTCTATGCTGCGGCCCGTGTGATCGCTTAGATAATCGAAGAGGTATTTGTAGCGCTCGTTTAACTGTTGGAATTCAGGTGAGCTCTGCAGCACCGAGAGCGCGTAGTCATACGCTGCACAAGGCATTTTTCCCGCGAGTACCTAAAAATTAATGGTGTTTTCCTTCACTATTGAGCAAATAAATAAAAAGTTTCGTTGAACTCACCGAATCATATTTATCCGGCACCGTGTGCACCGGTATCGGTTGCCAATGGATTTTCGCATTCCACACATCACCCTTGACCGGTTCATACATGCCCGCCAAATTGGACAAGGCGCTCATCACGGCACGATCCACATCGGTGGAACGCACGTAAATCTCATCGTTGCTGTACTTCGTGCTCAGCAGCGACCCATAACGCTTTTTCAGCCATTTACCGAATGTGTAGTGTTGTTGCTTACCCAAATTTGTCAATTGTCCCCAGCCAGTTGGCCAATATTCTGGTTTGCCCCATGGATCATTTGGATAAGGATTAATGGGTGTGCGATCGCCATGGCGATACAACTGCAAATACAGCCGTCAAGTCAAATCATCAAAAGGTCAAGCAAGTTTCACCAAAAAAAAATTAGCAATAAAATCGGTCAAAATTTACCACATGCGCGAAGACAAGCTTTCCGTCCAGCGAAACCGCCGTAAAGTCGTCGCCATATGGAACAGTTGTGTTGGCACTCGCAGCCTCAAAGAAAAATAAGCAAAACGCCAACAGCGAGAGCAATAGCGTTGGCACCAAAATACAAAAACGCGATTTGAGCATCTCAAATGCGAGCCCCTAATTATAATGAGCTCTTTAGCAGACGTATTCACCAATATGCGTTTTTTCAATACAACAATTTATCACTATAAAAATACCTTCTTTCAGCTTGATTTCAATGCGTTACTTCCTTTGTCAGCTGGGACGCTGACGTTGTTGTTGCTCTCCTACAAAACTCTTTGTTTAGTCGTTGTTGCTACAAGTGTCATTGTGCGCTTTGTGTTGGATCAACGAATTTGTTTTTGTTTTTGTTTTCGTTTTCACTTTTGTTTTTGTGTTATCGGCTCAATTACTATGTCACTGCCAACTTGTTCGTTGCTCCTTTCTTTTTTTCTTTATGTATAACAAATAACATTTATCACAGTAAACTGCATTACACATTTATGAAACGTGAGTTTCTCGTAGGAATAACTTGAAGACCATAAAAGTCGGATAGGAAATAAATGCGGTACGTTAACCACCAACCAACCAACCAACTTTTCGTACTGAACTTCGTTTTTTTTTATGAAGGGGGCTTGCCTTGCGTTTCAACAATATCGTTTGCTACATAAGAGAATTTAATAATAATTCTTATTCTCATCTTTTCGTGTAAAACTGCTTTTTATTGAAAGAATATCGCATGGGATAAAATTCCATTTGATGTCCGAAGTAGGCGCTGTCTCTGCCTTGTTTCAACTGCGTGTTTGTTCCGTATTGTGATACATTTGTCGCATGCGAGAATTTCTTATACATTTTCTCTTGTTAAAGTAGTTGATATTCATCAAAGAGTATACAAGATCTGTTATATATCTTATCTTATATGTTAGATATATAATAGATCTTGTATACTCTTTGATGTTCACAAACATCTCTTTTAACAAAGTAGTTTTATAGAAATCGTTTCTTTTGTGTCGACGACTTGAAAAATCTCGATTAACTCCCCGCAAACCACCTCCCACTCTAAATTCAAAGACCAAGAAATGCCATAATTTTTGACTACGTCTTATACTGTCGTATTATTTTTTGTTTAAAGTATCTAATTGTCAAAGTTTAATCGGTACACAATTTTTGTAAAATATTGCAAATAAGAAATGTCTTAAAAATAGAAAATCTTGTAATTACACTAGTAAACATAAAGTTTTTTTGCTTTAACTTAAAATTAACACACCAAAAAACGCGAACGCCAAGCATAAGGTTACTTGGGAAATGTTACTTGAGATACTTATACATGCCCACAGTGCCTACGTCGCGCCCACACACAATGTAGATACAAATACTTTAGGCTTAATGGTGGTTGTGGAGGTTAAAAACATTGATGAAGACATATTTCGATCCACAGTAAAATTAAGTGAGGATATTAGAAACGTCGGTTTGGCATCGAATTCTGTCTTGGCGGACCATTGCTGAAAGAAAATGTCAAGAAAAATCAGATTAGAATTCAAGCTTTTTTTTCAATTCATAAAGCTCCCACCGATTCATGCCATCCCGACCGCCGCCACCACCTGCACCCAGGGGTGGGAACTCCTTCTGATACGACTGTGCAGCAGCATTGTGCCTCTGATTCGATTGGTTTTGTGAGCCACCTTGTTCATCACTAAAACCGCCACGACGTGCGTTAAAGCCGCCACCACGATTAGCATTAAAGCCACCACGATTAGGCCCAAACCCACCGCGACCCATTTGATTGGAGCCCCTGGAAATATAAATTACAATTCAATCAAGTCCCCAGTAAACAAATTCGAAAACCATCACTTACATATTGCTTTGAGGATTGTTGCCGCGCTGGAATCTTCCATTGTCATCATTACCGCCTAGGTGTGGTGGGGCATTGCCGAATCTACCTTGATTGCTGGGCGGTCCAAACTGTTGTTGTTGATCGCCAGCTGGCAAAGCAAAACCACGACGATCTTGTCCAATATTGCCCTGTGGGCCGCGTTGATTGCTTGGCGGTCCACGCGGATTGTTAGGTGGTCCTCCACGTTGATTGGGCGGTGGACCTCGCTGATTCGTAGGATACGGGCCGCTTCTCTGGTTTGGCTGCGGTCCGCGATGATTGGCCGGAGGACCACCACGCTGAACGCCGATATTACCAGTATTAAAATCGTTGCTGCCGCCTCCATTACCACCACCAACAGCACTGCTAGTATTGCTGCCAAAACTACCGCCGTAGTTACTTTTTAGCTGGTTTCGTTTGCCTGGTATATTCTGATTTGTATTGCCGCTGTTATCCCATCTCTGTTGAAACTGATTACCATGGCCGGTGTTTCCACCATCACCACCACCTCCAGCACCACCACTGAAACGTCCGCCGGCATTGCTATTGAACCCACCACTAGATCCACTATATTGGCCACCACCACCACCAATTTGATTCATGTGATAGCCTGGCGATGGTCTCTCTGAGTTTGGCATAGGACTGCCACCACCAACGGCACGAACTGGTGGACCCTGGTAAGGCGCACTTCTTTGCGATTTATTTATTCCTTGATTACGCATCGGACCGACGCCATTGTTTCCTGCAAAACCTGGTCCACCACCGCGATTGCCTCCAAAATTATTTCCAGACATAGGTCCACCACCACCACTGCGATTATTTGAAAAGCCACCGCCGCCACTGGATTGTCCTCCAGGTCCCCCACGCCCGGCAGTAACTACAATTGAACTGTAAGTTTCACTGATTACACTATTAACATAAAAGCTTACTTTGCAACTGTCCGCCTCGTGGTCCGCCTCTATTCATATTTCCTTCTCCTCTCGGTGGACCACCACGATTCCCACCGCCCCCATTTCCATTACCTTTCCTGTCCTTTGGCCGACCGGGCTCAACAACAATCAGCTGGCCCTTAAACTCCGTGCCGTTTAGCGCCATTATTGCTGTGTCGGCCATGTCTAGCGTCTCCATATGGACAAAGCCGCACCGGTTCATCACATCGCACTCGACTACAATACCATAATTCGTAAAGAGTCGTCGCAACTCATCAGGTTTCACCTGCGGCGGCAGACTGCCAACGAAGACTTTCGTTGTTTGCTGAAAATACACGTGAATTTATACGTAAATATACACCAAAACAAACGCACATGGACTGCTGAACTTACAGACATCGCTTCTTTAATAATTATTAACCCTTTATTTTTTTTTTTTCGACGATGCGGTGTTTTGTGTAAAAATGGCGTAACGCCGTTGTTGGTAATACTGGTTGTCAGGGCTGAGAAACACACTTTGAGACGTGTGGCAGCGCCGCATCAATTTAAATTTCCCATTTCTCATTTGTCTGTATCGCCAGGAATAAAAACAAAAGCCGAAGTTGTTTACAAACAAAACAAACACTAAAATGCTTAGCCAAGCAACCGAAGAAAATTTTTTTGTTAATCTCAACCATAGTAAAAATGTTGAGTGTTTACTAACCATGCCTGATCTATCAATAAATTTCCTCGAGAATGGGATGCGCACGAAAAAGATATGCGCAGTGTACGCGGAGAAAGTGGATTTCAGGAATCTCATTGTATGTATTTAAAATAAAAAACTTTAATCATTTAGTATGAAGTTGTCACACGGAAACTACAATTTATAGCAACTCAGAATATCGGAAAAATGTGACCCACGTCGTCTGTACATTACAACGATGGACAGCGCAGCATTTCAAGAACTTAAAAATGATCAGTCGCTACATGTGACATTTTCCGGCTTCGTAGACAATTTGATGCGGATGCTGCAAGACTGTCAGAATGGTAAACTAGAACTAAACTTACAACAAAAAGAATATGCGGATCAACTAAATGGCACATCGAATGAAACCGGAATCCACTATCAACTGCAATTTGTAGAGATGCGCACCTTCAAAAACCTCATTCATCTTTGCCTGCCATGCCGCTCAGCACCGCTCAATGTGGTGCTCTACTACATCAATGCTATGCTTGATGAGGTCAATAAAAAAGCAACCTATCAGGAAGAAATAACGCGGCAATTGAGACAAGAACTCAACGAACAGCAACGCCACGTTGAACACCTCGACGGAGAGAACGGCAAGTTGCGCGAGAAATTGGCGGAGAACGCACGCATGTTGAATGAGCGTCACAGTGAGCAGGTGCAAGACATACGGCAACAAATGCAGGAGCTCAGCGAACAACGAAACCAGGACAATGAACGACATCGTAAACAGGTGGCTGGTTTGCAAATTCAACTGTCGAAAGCTAAGCAGGAGAAGAATAATCTATTGGTTGAAAAAGAGCAGGACCACAAGCGCATTGAGACACTCAATGAAGAACTGGGTAGCGCCAAATCAAAAGTATTCACTCTCAAAGAGCAAAATGAAAAGCTTCATGGGGATATAATTGCCTTGAAAAACTACGAAAGAAAACAGGTTACGAATATTGACGAAACGCGGAAACAATTGGCCGAATTGCATACTCAATTGAACCAGTGCACGAAGGAGAAGGTAATTTTTTATTTATCATAATATTGATGTTGTAGATGATAAAGAGAGGGACAAAAATTTAAATGGGCTTAGGAGGAACAGTAAAATTAGAGTGGTGTGGATAAATGTGAATTTCAAGTTGAGATAATGAGTTTCCTAATATGTCAAAACAAAATATTTTAGGCGAACCTAATGGCAGAGCTTGAAGCGGAAAAGAAAATATTGCACACTAAGCGTCAGACACTGGAAATGGCTACTGAGGAGATTTCAAAGGCAAATCAAATAATATTCAAACAAAACCAAGAAATTCTTAAGCAAAAAAAGAGTATCGACCTGCGTACTGAAGTGGCTCTGCAACAGGAGAAGGCCATCAAGGAGAAAGAATTAAACTTGCGACTGCGCGATGAGGAAATTACACATATGCGTCAAACGATTGAAAGTCTGCAAAAGGAAATCCCGGAACAACTCGATTCCATGCGGAGGTTCGCACAAAGCCTGGAATTGAAGTATACAAATGGTAA
Organism: Cacoxenus indagator; assembly: GCA_035041755.1. NCBI lineage: Eukaryota > Metazoa > Arthropoda > Insecta > Diptera > Drosophilidae > Cacoxenus > Cacoxenus indagator. Next base: position 1,735,149 of record JAWNKX010000379.1, read on the forward strand.
GCGGCTGTCATAATAACCTCAAGGCAAATAATTAGGTTTCTCTCTTACAGAAATTGAATCCCTTAAAGCACGCCTCACTAGCTCGGGTGGGAAGGAAAACAGATCCAATAGTTTATTACGTTCGAATGTTAACCGAAAATAAGTGTGCATAGTCTAGCCTAATTTTATTTACTATTTAATTTAATTAATATAATTATTTCTTAGTGTTATTAAATTATTTTATAAATTACTCGATTTCCTCGTGTGTTTCTCCTGCATGTGCGGTGCCTACGTTAACCGCTTGACTTATGTCCACTTCATTCCCTTTCAGACGTTCACGTATCAATTCAGCAATTGCTTTCTGTGTACGCCGCTCCAGACGCTCAAGTTTCTTACTGACATCGCGTTTTAAATCCCAATCCGGTTTGCGTGGTGCCAAATTCGTTATGTCGATCTCATCGACGGTCATCGGTTGCTTCAGTAACTCCAACTGCTGTTCCACCGCCGATTCAATAGTTCCCGTCGGCTCTTGTTCTCGTACTTCGCCTTGTGTGGTGTCATTCTGTGGCTTGTAGCTGCGAAAAACTGGCCTGAAAAAAATGGAATTTTGTACTAAGTCGACGCAGTGGCTAGCGGTATTGTTTAACACACCTGGGCAAAATTTCGTGACCATTGCTGCCTCCATTTGTTTGTGACTTTGCGGCTTGTTCCCGTAACTTTTTCAAACGCTCTTTACGTTTTAATGACTCCTCAACAAGTTTTCCTAAATTCTTTGATTCCATTTCAAACAAAGTAGAAATTAAAAAAATAAATCGTCGTAAGGCAAATGCAGCTGATAAACAAAATGCCTACTATTGCGACGTTATGCAACACTATTGCAACCGTTTATTAGCAGCGCATTTTCAAACATTGCAATCCCCAGCTGTTGTCATTGTCAGAAACCCGCGAATATAACCCACCATTGCCTGTCAATTTCTCTGACATAGTACATAGTTGGATATGTCGAGATACGCTCGTTTTTTGAGTTTTTTTGTGCTACTCACTAGTCACCATTGGAAAACGCTTGGCGATGCGCACGATCCGGATTGGGTTGAGCCGCATGAATGGGGACACCTTAATGATTGGAATCCTGAGGGCGTCGCTGACGACACTTGCAGTCGTTGCATACCACCGGCAGCTTCTGCAACCGAAGAAACGGCGGCGTTAATCTACTTCAAAAAATTTATAGCAACATTATTTAGCAGAAAATATCTAACGGTGCGTCGTCTAGTACATTCTAGTTTTACACATGACGTCATTGTTTACACATCAACTTTAACCAGCACCGTGTACACACTTCGTTCCATTTATAGTTCGACGAGTCGGATTCGTTATACAAACGCACGTTGCTTTTCTCCTTACTTCCGGAACAACTTAATGAGCTTGAAAAGTTGCGCGATCCGCGCGACTTGGATGTTGTGTTAACGAATATATTCGCGAATGCACGTTCACCGTCCATGGCGTCTGAAGGAGGAAGTACGTTGCATACACTTCGGCTTATTTGGGATATACTCAAATACTCTTTACAATTACTGTTATGTTCCGAGGTGAGTGTGAAATCGTGTCTTACTCTTCCAGCGCCTAAACAATCAGATGATCCACTTCCCTTATCCAATTTTAGGTGCAATTCATTTTAGTCGCATCCATTGCCATTCTATTGGGTTGCTTGGTACACAAACACTATCGCGTACATCTTCTAGTCGTCATGCTGTCCGGTATATTCTTGTTTGGCTATTTTATAACATATTTTGAATGCAATAGGGTAATTAACAAGTTGGATGTGCCAGCCATCCGAGTAAAATAACATTGAATTGAATTACTACAGAAACTGGAAGTAAATGAAATGCTCGAAATACTTGAGCCCACCGATTTGAATAATCTGCCTTGGTACAGTCGTTGGAAGAACTACATTTTCGCCATTGATCCGGTGGTAGAAGCGCTGAAAAGGAGAATGAAGTATGGCTACGATAATCACTGTATATTCATTAATATCTTAAAATTTTTTTTAGAAAATCGCACAAATTAAATTTGGCATTCTGTCGTCCAGATCATGTTCTTCTTATGTACGTCAATGAAATATTTGTGAAACAGTTTCAATTTTTTATTGAAATGTGTGCAGAGACACTGCAAACCTTGAATGGTATGTATTGTAATGTGCTACAGTCCATTAGCACAATTTTAGGCGTTCCAGTAGGGTATCAACTCGATCTAATGGAGGCTCTGATTGTTTAAATACATAATATTTAAGTGAAATAATTTTCTCATCAAGATACAAACCAACCTTCAATGTAAGTAAGACCGAATTCAATCTATGCAAAGAACGATAGGCAAACGATACATTTACATGACAGGAAATTATATTTTATACGGGGAGTTCCCCATTTCATATCAGTTTGTTGTTTACAGGCGTTTCATTATTTTTTTAATTATTTTAGTTAGTGGCTAGCCAAAAAATGTAGTTTCTTACAGTTTGTTTGTACAACCAGAAGAAAGGTTTTTCCAAATATTACAACAAAACTGTCCGCATATTAGACATTTCTCTAGAATAGAATGACTAACAGAGGTGTTCCGTTAACAAGCGTATTATCCAGAGTGATGAGGGCTGTCCACCTAATAGGGAGTTCCTAAGGATTCAGATGAGAGTTTCCGCTTATAACGTCATTGACAACTTAAACACCAATTCAAAAATCCAATAATTTCTTTCTCCGTGCAGATAACCTCCCATGGCCCTTGAACTACTTTGCATCAGGTGTATTGATCTGCTTGGTTGGCTACATACTTAAACTAACCTTTAAGTACATACTCACCCCTAACGCTTGGGCGGCACTTTGGCACAAGCCGGATTTCTACACCAGCTCCGTACCACACATGCAACAAGCACCGTCAGGCATTTCAGGGGAAACGCCGTCGTCATCGTCAGCTCAAGATCGCTTGACAGGTGAAAACCTCAAGCGGTTTTTAAGTATAGTACACACGAGAATTAACACTTCACAGGCCAACGACAACCTGCAGCAGCCTTTAGTATCCGGCGTAGAAGAAGTTTTCGACCTATTGGAAACGGCACCGGCGTCAACGTCATGCGAAGATGAATTATCTACATCAGTACATGACTCGACCGATAGTTCGTCGGCTTCGGCAGTTTTGGAGACACAATCTGAAAACAACAACAAAGCGACGGAGGGCACCACAATCAGTTTCTCGTCTTTTGTAGTATTCGAAACGCAATCCGAGACCAACAACAAATCGGAGGAGAGCATTATAAAAATTTCCTCGGTAGTATCTGAAACGCAATCCGGGTCCAACAACAAAGCAACGGAGGACATCACGAATATTTAGCCTGCATATTCGAGCGAATATTTTAGTACCAACACAAAAAATTCCACTCCCCATAGTAATAAGAAGAAAAGGTAGCCCTTAAAAAGTGCTTATTTAGTTAAGGAATTTTACTACTCAAATTGAATCTGTAGATTCTTTATTTATTTATTTATTATTTTAAACAATTTGTTTATATATATTTAAATCTCAACAAATAAGATTTCAATTATTTCACTTGTTTTTTAGATGCCTACCTCCCTGACCTCTTCCTCAATGGAGGATTGAGTTTAAGGCAAAGGGTACATTATGAGTACCCATCTCTTGCAAGCACATACCGCTGTTGTACTAAATTGTAACTAATCTATAAATGGGCTGCCTTACACTTTGTATATTTCAATTTTTTATATAACTTTATGCTTTTACAAAAACAAATTAAAAAGAAAAAAAAAACAAATGTTGAAATTAAATTCTCTAAGAATTATATAATAAATAAAAAGAGTAAATAAAATCTATTAATATTACTAATTTCGTTGTATATTTTTATAAGAGCGAATATTATGAATTTTTAAGCGTTATTTTTCTTTGTATCTTGTCTGTGTTTAGAGAGAAAGATTTGCAAAAAAATTATTTTAAAAAAAAATGCAAAAAGAGCGCGAATTAACAACAATATCGAAAAATCTTATACACAAATTGGTCCGCTATCAAAAATTTATTACAATTCTCTACAATGATATTTAACAATTTTTTTAAAGGATTTTTTTTAGTTTTTTTTGAATTTTTTCTTCACTTTACTTGCACTAATCATCAAACAAACGAGCGCACAGATAACAAATGAGCAATCAATAATTAATATAAATATTATTATTATAATAATTAATAATAATTTTATTTAGCCTTTTTAATAGCAAACAATGATTTGATTACTTTGTGTGTATCTCTTTTTTTAACATAGATCATTGCAGCAGCATCATGATCATTTAACATGCAAAAGTAGCGGAGGCGAGTGACTCCACGCGTAATGTATATATTTATTGGTTTTTTTTTTGCTTTAAAACGCAATAATTAATTAATAATTAATTAATTAATTAGCAATAATTAATGATGTAAAATGTTACTCAAATATCTTTCGATGTATCTGTTATCAAGCTTAAAATAATTGTTTTATACTTTTTAATTTAATCAATTCTTAAAAGCGTTTTGAATTCATTTTTTATTTATTATATATGTTTATAAGTATATATATATAAATATATATATATATATATTTTTTTTTTGCTGTTGTTAAAAACAATTTTTGGTTTAATTTTAAAACTTAATTAAAATGTGGCGTTTCGTTTTTTCTGCTTGTTTCTTGCTTAGGCTAAATTCATAATTATTCAATTCATAATTTTTAATTATAAATTTACCAATTTCAGTAAACAATTTATTTATGTACATTATGAGTACCCTGTACTAAGCTTCGACATAATTGCAAACCTTCTAAATGCAGCAACTACTGAAATAAAAAAAATTTATTTAAATAAAAAATATTATTAAAAACAATAATAAAAAAACTCATATGGCTTCAAAATTAACAACAATTTTAATTGGTCTGATGATTTATCTTTTTTTTTTTTGAAGAGCGGAATAATTACTAGATTTGTTTTGGAAAAAGAAATATGGCACTAGATCATTATGTGTTAATAGGTGAGCACAGACAGTCATTTAGTTATGTAGACAAATACTTAGTGGCCAACAGCCTTTAAATATGTTGTTTTTGCTTATACAAGACTCAATTTGAACAGTTTTCGGCACGCACACATTTTCAACCAATTCGCACTGTTTTCATAGTGTTCAGCGCCAAGAATATTAAATGAATATTTTTCAAAGAATTTGCATTAAAAAATAATGCTCGAATTTAGTTAAATCTAAAGTAACACTTGCAAGTTTCTAAAAAGAGTAAAATAGCGCTGAGATATGTGTTCTATGTGTGTCTGTAAACACTCATGACACTCCCGGTTTGCTGGGTTAGTTTGATAGATTAGAGTTGTTTAGATTCTTGGCTACAGTTATTGTAAGTAGTTATGTATCGTATATACAACAAATGTTTGAGTTTATGCTTTGTAAAATGTGACCACACCAGAGAGTACATTCATGACTTGGCTTGTTGTGGCATATAGATAGTTAGTATAGTTTTTATGTTACAGATACAATTTTTTTTTAACAAAAATAGTGGAGATTATAAATTTTTTCGGAAGGTACAATACTTTGTTGTCATTAATACATATTCCATGCAGTTATTTATGCATATATAGTTAGTTATATAATGCCATTATGCAAAGTCGTCCTTTGGGTAAATGGCGCAGTTATAAAAAATATATAAAAATTTAAAAATATAAAAAAAAATTATGCTGAGTATGGAAGGCATAGTAACCCTTCAATTTACGTATTCTTGATTTCAGTAGCCAAAATTTGTTTCTTTAAAGTTTGTGACTAACAAACATTTGATATGAAATCCCATGTAAATTAAAACCAATTAGTAAGTTCACTCTTCACTAACTTGAACGTTTTCGTTCTTTTCCTGTAAATTTAATTGGAGTTGTTCTGCAATAACAAAAATATTAAAACATAAGGTATATGAAAACAAAAAAAATAAATTCGATTTACGTAATTTTGATGTACGTAGACATTTTGTAGACGAATTAATACGTAAATCGAGGGATGACTGTAATGCGATTTTTATTTTAGCATCCCATATGCATGGGATGTAGCGAAATTTCAGGAAATTCCCCAATAAGGGGCTACCACCGCACTCCTAATCGCCGACTCATTGAAGCACTACGCCAGCGACGTGCAGATATTCTGCTGGTGGATGAGTTTCGGACCACGAAATTATGCGCCGAATGTCACTCCGAAAATGTGACGTCGAAGTCTCCACACAGGTACCAGTTTTGCCCAAAATGTGGTATCTGTTGGAACCGAGACGTCAATGCCAGAAAAAACATTCTCAACATGGGAAATGCATAATAAATGGCATACAAAAACATGCAAACTTGAGCCGAGGCGTTGGTTTAGCGGTCCCGTCGAGTGAAGCAGTGCAACCGCCCCCATGAGGTAGAGATGAAAGGCATTCGGCGCTAATTACTGCCCCACATGGAGAGAGGTTTAAGACATAAGACGTAAGACATAAATAACTTTTCTCTCTTTTGTGATATATTAAAGGATTTTCTTTTACAATTTCAGTCCTGCTCAAGTGGGCAGTTGGTCACGGTCACATTCCATGATTCTCTATAGTTTCTCCATGCAAAATGACACCGACACTCCATCCGTTTGCACTGATGTCATTCTCCTATTCGCCCCCACCAACAGCTGCACGTTTGCTCGCAGAATCATCAAAGAAATCAGGTATGTCCCATATAACTATGTACTGGTCACAAATGTCAGATTTTCTCATATTTTCCCTTTTCGCCTTAGGTGCATTTCTACTTGACTACTACTTGACATGCCGATCTTGACATGCCGAGGCAATGTCATCACCTGATGTCATCACAACCACGTACTAAACGACATATATGGATCACGCAATGGGAACCATATACTGGTAAGTTCAAAAAATAACTTTATCTTCTTTAACGGATTAAGGAATTTTGTTTACCATTTCAGTTCCACACAATCAAGGCGGGGTTATTTAATTACCTACTTCCGCCTGACCTCTTCCTCAATGGAGGATTGGGTTTAAGGCACAGGGTACATTATGAGTACCCTGTAATTAGTACACGCTAAGGTGTACGTGTGTATGTATGTGTGTAGGCGTTTTGTCATCATTTTTCTGTGTACTTCATACTTTTTGGCAAATGTTTAGAATTTAATAAGAAACGCTCGCTGGTTTCGCCAGTTAAGTTATGTCATTAAGTAATGTAATCAAACCCGGGGTTGGCGCCATATTCAAGCACTTCCGCCTTCTTGTAGTTGTAATTGTTGTTGTTATTGTCATTGGTATGTCATCATCAAAGGATGTGCACTCATGTGTGTTTGTGTATGTGTGCCGTAGTAGGTGGATGTGAATCGACGCACTTGTGTCAATTTAAAGTGCTTTTATCACATTAAAAATGCAACAGAAGGCGTAATGAAATGTTTTAAGAAATTCTTTTAGTGGAGTTCTAAATTTCGCATAGCTATACTAGCATAGGATAGCGTAGTTATGTGATATTATAAAAAATTTCAAGTAGTTAATAACAAAAATGAAAAATCCTAAAACACCACCAGGCAAGTTACATTATAAGCACATTTTAATTGTACAGAATGTTTTCTTTACTAGGAGCAGGCGGAATTGACAGCAAGTGATGCTAAATAATACTTATTATATTATTACTACACGGGACTTTGCATGTTTAGAATATAGTTGCTATAGATACCAGGAGAGAAAGGATTAATTTAGCTGTGTGATTGCCCGTGCCTTCAGAAGACTAGACCAATATTTCTCGCATGAGTAACCTTTCTGTATAAAGCCTGCCTATCAGATAGACCACAAAACATTATAGTGTATACGCATTTAATCGTCTGGGTAGTTTAAACTAACAACTAAGGGAAGTTATCTACACAAGCTGCCCTGGGAAGTTTACAACACAAAGTGGAAAATGTTACTGAAAAGTATCCAACCATTCAAGTGGGTAAATTTTGACATTTCATGAAGAAAGTCGTTTTACCACATCCATATATCTATTAGAGCTGAAGTTCTTCAATAAGCATTCAAAAGTGAGCAAATCTGTCTGACTAAGGAAAAAATAAAATATTAAATATATTATCCATATTTTAATAATATATATATTATTATTATTTTAAAACAATATACATTATGTTTTATTCATTCAAGTGATGAGCTTACAAGATCTACTTTTAATTTCAATTATCCTTCGAATACTCTAAGTGTTCCCTTTGCTGGCTTCCTATCAATTTTAAAACGTTGCTTTACTATTTATTTTTATTTTATATATTTTTTTAAATTTATTTTGTTTGGTTAGCTCTTCTCTGTTTGTCATTATTTCCTGCAAAAATCATAACAAGTTTTAAATTCAAGTTTTCCACACTGCTTTGCACAAGCACATTTTTCAACACTGGCTGTTGGCAACGATGACAGAGAAGTCACAACTTTACTTTCTCGCTATGAGTATCCTTTGTTGCGACACAAGCTTCTTCTCGTAGGTAGTTAGGAATGCATAGATGTATTCCAATATCATAGTACCATATATATGTATATGGGTATGAGCACTAATAGCTCTTGGCAAGTGCTACAGTCGTGCAGCTGTGTACAGAACTTTGTCTTCCGTTTATGTTATCTCTTACACAAAATCATTTTTATTTATTATTCATTTTTTCAGCTTTAGGTACTGTTTCAATAGATATACTTTTATACATGACATTCTGCTGTTGTTGTTGAGATCATTTCATTCAGCAGTTGACTTCAACGCTCCTACACTTCAGTAAGGCGGAAAATAGCACCGAATACTAAATACCAACAACTGTTGAGCGCATCAGCTGTTTGTTTGAGAGAATTGCCAGACGAAAGTTTTCTCGTATGCCTTTCTTTCCTAAAAAGGGCCAAATACACTTCGCAAACAAGCTTTTTAAAAAATGCGTAGATAAATTAAATTACGCAAGCCGTGTGACAAACAGCATTTGTAATCGAAATTTGCGAGCAAAGGTTGTTTAAAATGGATACGAATGAAGCATGTTCGGTCATAATAAGTACTATTTTCTGCAAAAGAAAGCGAAAGCAAACTGAAAAAAAAACGTGTTTGGATGAAAAGATGGTACAAATAAGAGTGATTTGGGCGACACCTTAATGATAATGCTATTTTAAACAGGATGCCTGCAACGACCATCAGAAACTCAAGTAATAGTGCAAAGGATGTGCGAAATAAATTTTCTGGGTACTTCAATATTGTGGGAATTGCACCATGGCAGGATCAAATTTGCAACAGGAATGTAAACAAAAGGGTTTAAGGGCCAGATTTAGTCAAAAATGTTATTTTATATATATAAATATTATTTTTAATAATAGAATAATATATATAATAATATATATTATATATAATTCAATTCATTTTGTTTTTCATTTTGTCATTCAAAACAGTTCATATAAAAAATTCATTTCATTAGTGTAAAAAAAAAACTGAAAAATATGATATAAAAAAAGAGACATGTTTTCATTATCACTAGAGAAATGTATAAAGAAATCTTTTAAATTAGATGAAGTGGTAGAGGAGCTTCGAGTCTATTCGTTTTGGGTCACAATAGGTGGAAAAGGTAAACTGTGGGCGGTGGATTTTGACGGTATATCTGGATTTGTCTTATGCCGCCGTCTTTTCAACACGACTGCAATAATTATAACTTTCCATTAATATTCACTTAATACTCACTTTCCACAAATCATGCAATGTCTGGTACATTTCCAAGAACTCGCACCAAAAATTATTATGCGCGTTCTTTTGACACAACGGTGTAAAGTGAAGAAATTTGCCCACACACAACACAAACATAATTCCACAAGCACAAAAATATCAAAATAAAATAGATTTTCTTCAAACATCGATTCAACCACTCAAACACGGCCACCCACTGGCAAGCCGCTTGACAAATACGGTGTTTGTCAAACATGTTTGCGTAGTGCATGGGCCCTTTTAGGAAAGTGTACCTACGCCGTAACTGCTGTAAAAATCAAAAGTAAGAATGTCTCGGATTCATGAATTTTCGAATAACTCGCTTTTAAACAAAAAAATTAAAGGAACGAATCAGCACAGGATTCATTCGAATACTTGATTGTACAATTGTACAATATGTTTCAGTTATAGAAATGTGTACTGTGCAAAGTAATCTCTACACACGAACTAATTCATAATTGTAAAATCATCAGCCTCTTCCTATACAATTAACAGTAATAGAAGAAGCACATCCAACCGTTCGGCATTATTTTTGCCATCTTGTAGTATGCAACACTGTCAAACCGTTTCTTAGTGAAATACAAGTCATTGAGACCAGAAGCTTCTTTCGTTTGCCGGTGTAATTTACATATGGAGAAAAATTTTGAACTGCCACATCTCGAGCTTGAAAGTGAAGCTTGGAGATCGCTCCATGAACTGGATGACAATGATGTGTACGTATGCTACAAAAGGCTTCAAATACAGCATGGTTTGTTGGAAGTTCAGGAGTCCTATATTAAGGAGGAGCTGCGCAATTTAAAAATCGAGTATCAGCATGCCCAACAAGAGGTGGAACGTATTAAAAGTGTACCACTCGTGGTTGGACAATTTCTTGAGCCGATTGATCAGAACACTGCTATTGTTTCTGCCACTACTGGTTCCGAATACTACGTTCCCATTTTGTCGACCATCGACCGCGAGAAACTAAAGCCAAATGCTTCGGTGGCTTTGCACAAACAAAGCCACTCTTTGGTGGATGTCATTCCACCGGAAGCTGACAATACAATTAATATGATGAAGCCTGACGAAAAACCCAATATTAGCTATTCCGATATTGGGGGCTTGAACGTACAGAAGCAGGAAGTCCGAGAAACTATTGAGTTACCATTAACACATGCTCATCTTTTTAAGCAAATTGGTGAGTATTGTGACTGCTAAATCGTTTACAACGACTAATTTTCTACTAATTCCACTCGAAGGTATTATACCGCCTCGCGGCGTCTTGCTTTTCGGACCGCCCGGTTGCGGTAAAACAATGCTGGCTAAGGCAGTTGCTCATCACACCAACGCCACTTTCATACCCGTGGTTGGTTCCGAATTCGTGCAGAAGTACCTAGGCGAGGGTCCGCGCATGGTGCGAGATATTTTCCGCCTAGCCAAAGAAAAGTCGCCTTCGATCATCTTCATCGATAAAATTGATGCCATAGCCACAAGGCGTTTTGACGCTCAAACTGGCGCTGATCGTGAAGTACAACGCATTCTTCTCGAACTGCTTAATCAAATGGATGGTTTCGACGAAACAACCAATATTAAAGTGATTATGGCCACCAATCGGGCTGACACTTTAGATCCGGCTCTAATGCGCCCAGGTCGCCTTGACCGTAAGATTGAATTCCCAATGCCGGATCGTCGTCAGAAACGTTTAGTCTTTTCCACTATCACATCGAAAATGAATTTGAGTGAGGATGTCGATTTGGAGAACTTTGTTGCACGTCCCGATCACATCTCTTATGCTGACATCAACGCCATTTGCCAGGAATCTGGCATGCAAGCTGTACGTGAGAATCGCTACATAGTTAAACAGAAAGACTTCGAGAAGGCCTATAAGAGTACCACAAAGAAGGACGACGATCAGCCCGAGTTTTATAATTAAAACTGTATGTGGAAGACCACATTTATTAGACACCGCAGCAATCATCGGTCTTACATATCTAACCAAAATTGGAGAATAATGAAACATGCATATATATGTCTTTTTAAAAGGAATTCAAAATAAAAATGTATGCTATAATTGTGTTATTTTCAAGGGATTTATTTTTGAATGATTGGAATAACCATCGTGCAGTGCAATGCGCCAACCGAAGACTTGGCAGCACTGTCAAGGATGATTTCTATACGTAGCTTACTGTAGCTCTCAATAGGATCTGCAGCGACATTACCATCATAATGTGCGGATCGCGCAACACTAATGTGGAAAAGCTTTGCGATGTGTGTCAAACCGCTGCGCTGGTCATTGGTCTATCATTCCTCCATCATTACCCACAAATGTATCTACTTGGACTTTTCCTAGTGGGAGATCTTACAACCAAATACGTGATGTCGGGACAGAGGGAAAGTCGACATAGATAGTGACCACGAGCTTACCACCGGCGACATTAGTATCTAGCTGAGACACGGGAAGAAAACGAACAACAACGTAGACACAAGCCACTCAACACCCTTCAGTGGCGCGACACCAACACCAAAAAGAAGTTAGCAAGTGCCTTTCGCGAGAAACTGCTCATCACTCAACTACATACGGATTGGCAGGATAAAGTTCCGCACTTAGGCAAGGAAAGACTTGGCACAGTGAAGTCAGCCAACAGCAAATCTTGGATTTCGGACACTACCTGAGGCACCATTCAGTGCAGGAATAAACTCAAAGGCAAATCATCACCCTGCGGTCGGCGTACAGAGAAGTGACCAAGCAAGTGAAGAAATCAGCTAGAAATTATAAATTTCGCTAGTGATGCTGACGCGGCAGAAGGAGCAAACAACATGGAGCAGCTGTACCGTAAAGAAAACAGATTACGAAGTAGGTAGCAGTAGAATAAACAACTTAATCGTTACAATCTGTCCCGGTATAGCCGAAATCGAAGATGCAATAAAAAATGTGAAGCTCAACAAAGCGGCAGGAATAGACGACATGCAGCCAGGAATACTCTTAGACGACCACTCAAAATTCAGCGGCAATTATTCATCTCCAAATTTCGACCGCCTGGAATGACGTAAGGCTGCCACCGTCGTGTGACTGTGGAAACTGGAAAGGAATCACTCTAATATTCAGGCAATTGTTAGAAAGGCGCTATCCGTTTTATCGGATTGAAGGTCAGCTGCGCGAGGACCAAGGCAATGAGGGTAAACCATTCGAACAACGGTGACAGTACCCTCTATAGATGCGTTGTGGAATTCGTAAAAGTCGTAAATAGCTTCTGCTACCTCGGCTGCACAAGCACCACAGATGGTGGACCCGAACAGGATGCCAACAACACATTAAACAAGACAAGGGCAGCGTGCGAATGGTTGAAATCGGTATAGACAAGCATGCAAATCTCTAAGCATACAAAGCTGCGAATATTCAAGGAAAGTGTCAATTCACGCCTGTTGTATGAATGTGAAAAGTGGCTAGTCTTCAATTCAATCACTTTAGGAATACAGATCTTCATCAAGAAATGCTTGAGGTTAATTTAAAGAATGTCCTTGTCAAACAGTATCACCATCATCAGTCTCTGGGGGAAGCCAAGCAATCGAAGAACCGATACAGATGCAAGTCAAGTAGGGAAAATGGCCATTTATAAGTCACACTTTAAGAAGATCACCGAATTCTATTACAAGAATGGAGCTTGATTGGAATCCGCAAGGAAGTGAAAGTCTCGATCTACCCAAAACACCTTGCGGAGTTAACTCTATGCGAGCGATCAGCGGTTAACTGTACATGGGACGGTTCAAAAACAACAGCACAGAACTGAAAATGGAATTTTTGGAGACTTCATCTTAGCGGCCATATAAACATTTTTTTAATATAAATGTTGTACTCCATGTTTTCTAGAAACCCATATTGCTTTGTTATTTAATTAAAGCGTAGTCATTTTTTCAATATCTATAAATTTTAGTATTTTATTTAGTTTAAATTCCAAAATGCTTACAAATAAATAAATAAACCATGTTTTGGAGCAACACTGAGTGGAGCGTGAAATTGAAAAAAAAGAAGAAGCTTTACAACAGCTGATTCCATAAGCTGGCGCAAGATTTAATTTATTTGCTACGCAAAAGTGAACACTTTTCGAACAAGGAATATCAATTCGAAAATGGCACCTTTAGAAGAATATGTGTTACATGTAAAGCCGGCTGTAGATGCCTTTGTAAAGAATCCATCCAAACAAACTATAGGAAAGCTAAAGCAGGAACTCGAAAACTTTCAATGGGTACAATTGAAAATATTTCAAACACAAATTTTGTTGCCGTTGGCACTCCAGCTGGATGAATTAAGTGGGTATGTATTGAAAAAAACAAAATGAAAAGAGAAGGAATATAATGTGTCCTTTCCAGTGAGAATGACGATCTACGCACGGACATAATTAATTGTCTATGCTTTGCCATATTTGTATGGCTGTATTCGAACAACGAAAATGCTTTGCATTCGATTTTTATGATTGTGCTAAAGCAAATATTGGCGGTGGTGCAGTGCATCACCCAAGCATTTCGGCGCTCCAATACCGACGTGCTTGAGACATTTTACAAAGACAATGCGGCCGTAATTCTTAGTCAGTTGCTTATTACACTGGTCGAGTTTATAGCTTATGACAAATATAAAGAGTTTATGTGAGTGATGAGTGATGAAATGCTTCTACTAAAAAATAAACTTCAAACTGAAAACAACAAGTAGTTGCTATCAATTTAAGTAACAATAAAAAATAACAAGTCGAAACAAATTTAACAAAAGAATAAAATGTATAAATAAGTACACTTCTCTAAACAAATTTATGTAGCTAATATTAATGAAATTTATAGTTAAACCGAAAGAAGAAAAGAAAGAAGAAAAAAACTGGCGGCTTAAACTGAGAACACCGAACAGGAATTTTTGATTTTATTGTGGCAACAAAAACGCAACTAAAAGAACTGTTTACTATGTACTAAACTACTACTTATTATTAAATATATAAATGTATAGCAATGCAATTAATTAATCGATCAAAAAATTAATTAAAACAAACAAGAAAAAAAAAGAAGAAATGTTTCAACAAACTGAAAACGTTGACAATTAGTTATATAAATTAATAACAACTATGAAAAATATTTTTACATTTTACACAAACAACAAATGTCAAAAGCAACAACAACAACAACAACAAATGGAACAACAAAACATATTTCTACGTTAGAGGCAGACTAAATACAAACTGAAACTATTTTTATGTATTTTACTTATACTTATTCCACTCCCCATAGTAATAAGAAGAAAAGGTAGCCCTTAAAAAGTGCTTATTTAGTTAAGGAATTTTATTACTCAAATTGAATCTGTAGATTCTTTATTTATTTAATTATTATTTTAAATAATTTGTTTATATAAGTTAAATCTCAACAAATAAGATTTCAATTATTTCACTTGGTTTTTAGATGCTGAATATTTACAATTGGCAATAAAATACCGTATCTGTGTTAAATATTTGTTATTGTATTATTACATAACCCAACCGCTGTTGTACTAAATTGTAAATAATCTATAAATGGGCTGCCTTACACTTTGTATAATTCGATTTTTTATATAACTTTATGCTTTTACAAAAACAAATTAAAAAGAAAAAAAAAACAAATGTTGAAATTAAATTCTCTAAGAATTATATAATAAATAAAAAGAGTAAATAAAATCTATTAATATTACTAATTTCGTTGTATATTTTTATAAGAGCGAATATTATGAATTTTTAAGCGTTATTTTTCTTTGTATCTTGTCTGTGTTTAGAGAGAAAGATTTGCAAAAAAATTATTTAAAAAAAAAAAATGCAAAAAGAGCGCGAATTAACAACAATATCGAAAAATCTTATACACAAATTGGTCCGCTATCAAAAATTTATTACAATTCTCTACAATGATATTTAACAATTTTTTTAAAGGATTTTTTTTAGTTTTTTTTTAAATTTTTTCTTCACTTTACTTGCACTAATCATCAAACAAACGAGCGCACAGATAACAAATGAGCAATCAATAATTAATATAAATATTATTATTATAATAATTAATAATAATTTTATTTAGCCTTTTTAATAGCAAAAAATGATTTGATTACTTTGTGTGTATCTCTTTTTTTAACATAGATCATTGCAGCAGCATCATGATCATTTAACATGCAAAAGTAGCGGAGGCGAGTGACTCCACGCGTAATGTATATATTTATTGGTTTTTTTTTTTGCTTTAAAACGCAATAATTAATTAATAATTAATTAATTAATTAGCAATAATTAATGATGTAAAATGTTACTCAAATATCTTTCGATGTATCTGTTATCAAGCTTAAAATAATTGTTTTATACTTTTTAATTTAATCAATTCTTAAAAGCGTTTTGAATTCATTTTTTATTTATTATATATGTTTATAAGTATATATATATATATATATATATATATATATATATATATTTTTTTTTTTTTGCTGTTGTTAAAAACAATTTTTGGTTTAATTTTAAAACTTAATTAAAATGTGGCGTTTCGTTTTTTCTGCTTGTTTCTTGCTTAGGCTAAATTCATAATTATTCAATTCATAATTTTTAATTATAAATTTACCAATTTCAGTAAACAATTTATTTATGTACATTATGAGTACCCTGTACTAAGCTTCGACATAATTGCAAACCTTCTAAATGCAGCAACTACTGAAATAAAAAAAAATTTATTTAAATAAAAAATATTATTAAAAACAATAATAAAAAAACTCATATGGCTTCAAAATTCACAACAATTTTAATTAGTCTGATGATTTATTTTGTTTTTTTTTTGAAGAGCGGAATAATTACTAGATTTGTTTTGGAAAAAGAAATATGGCACTAGAGCATTATGTGTTAATAGGTGAGCACAGACAGTCATTTAGTTATGTAGACAAATACTTAGTGGCCAACAGCCTTTAAATATGTTGTTTTTGCTTATACAAGACTCAATTTGAACAGTTTTCGTCACGCACACATTTTCAACCAATTCGCACTGTTTTCATAGTGTTCAGCGCCAAGAATATTAAATGAATATTTTTCAAAGAATTTGCATTAAAAAATAATGCTCGAATTTAGTTAAATCTAAAGTAACACTTGCAAGTTTCTAAAAAGAGTAAAATAGCGCTGAGATATGTGTTCTATGTGTGTCTGTAAACACTCATGACACTCCCGGTTTGCTGGGTTAGTTTGATAGATTAGAGTTGTTTAGATTCTTGGCTACAATTATTGTAAGTAGTTATGTATCGTATATACAACAAATGTTTGAGTGTATGCTTTGTAAAATGTGACCACACCAGAGAGTACATTCATGACTTGGCTTGTTGTGGCATATAGATAGTTAGTATAGTTTTTATGTTACAGATACAATTTTTTTTTAACAAAAATAGTGGAGATTATAAATTTTTTCGGAAGGTACAATACTTTGTTGTCATTAATACATATTCCATGCAGTTATTTATGCATATATAGTTAGTTATATAATGCCATTATGCAAAGTCGTCCTTTGGGTAAATGGCGCAGTTATAAAAAATATATAAAAATTTAAAAATATAAAAAAAAATTATGCTGAGTATGGAAGGCATAGTAACCCTTCAATTTACGTATTCTTGATTTCAGTAGCCAAAATTTGTTTCTTTAAAGTTTGTGACTAACAAACATTTGATATGAAATCCCATGTAAATTAAAACCAATTAGTAAGTTCACTCTTCACTAACTTGAACGTTTTCGTTCTTTTCCTGTAAATTTAATTGGAGTTGTTCTACAATAACAAAAATATTAAAACATAAGGTATATGAAAACAAAAAAAATAAATTCGATTTACTTAATTTTGATGTACGTAGACATTTTGTAGACGAATTAATACGTAAATCGAGGGATGACTGTAATGCGATTTTTATTTTAGCATCCCATATGCATGGGATGTAGCGAAATTTCAGGAAATTCCCCAATAAGGGGCTACCACCGCACTCCTAATCGCCGACTCATTGAAGCACTACGCCAGCGACGTGCAGATATTCTGCTGGTGGATGAGTTTCGGACCACGAAATTATGCGCCGTATGTCACTCCGAAAATGTGACGTCGAAGTCTCCACACAGGTACCAGTTTTGGGTAAAATGTGGTATCTGTTGGAACAGAGACGTCAATGCCAGAAAAAACATTCTCAACTTTGGGAAATGTATAATAAATGGCATACAAAAACATGCAAACTTGAGCCGAGGCGTTGGTTTAGCGGTCCCGTCGAGTGAAGCAGTGCAACCGCCCCCATGAGGTAGAGATGAAAGGCATTCGGCGCTAATTACTGCCCCACATGGAGAGAGGTGCAATATACACGTAAGACATAAATAACTTTTCTCTCTTTTGTGATATATTAAAGGATTTTCTTTTACAATTTCAGTCCTGCTCAAGTGGGCAGTTGGTCACGGTCACACTCCATGATTCTCTATAGTTTCTCCATGCAAAATGACACCGACACTCCATCCGTTCGCACTGATGTCATTCTCCTATTCGCCTCCACCAACAGCTGCACGTTTGCTCGCAGAATCATCAAAGAAATCAGGTATGTCCCATATAACTATGTACTGGTCACAAATGTCAGATTTTCTCATATTTTCCCTTTTCGCCTTAGGTGCATTTCTACTTGACTACTACTTGACATGCCGATCTTGACATGCCGAGGCAATGTCATCACCTGATGTCATCACAACCACGTACTAAACGACATATATGGATCACGCAATGGGAACCATATACTGGTAAGTTCAAAAAATAACTTTATCTTCTTTAACGGATTAAGTGATGTTTACCATTTCAATTCCACAAAATCAAGGCGGGGTTATTTAATTACCTACTTCCGCCTGACCTCTTCCTCAATGGAGGATTGGGTTTAAGGCACAGGGTACATTATGAGCACTCTGTACTTTATTCGCGAAGTAAAAAAAGAAAATTTCGTAGTGCCAAAAAAATTCGTAGTGCCAGCCAAGTTTTGGAACCCTCTTTACGCATAGTAGTCTTCAGAGAAATTCGGTTAGACAAAATGATTGTTTAACGCGGCGCCTACTCAATTTTCAGCTCGTAAATGACCAGTTACCTGTTCACCTCACCCCAAGGTCGACTCTGTCATGATGTATGTTTAGCGTTAGATGTTAGCACTTATTTTAGCCTAGCACAGTTTCAGTTTTGGGTTCTCGTCGTAGTTGATTTCGATTTCGATGCCTTTTTTACATTTCTCATTTTGCCAGATGTGGTTATGTATGTATATAGTATATATGTATATATATAGACTGATATGTATTTATGTTGCAGATGAGTTGAAAATATTTTTGTTTTAATTTCATTGTTCTTTGCATAGTTTAAGTTTAGTTTTTGTGTAGTAGAATTGTGCTACTTGGCCGAAAAGTCAGTCGCGCAGAGCGTGGGACTTTGGCTTGGCCTTGGCTATGTAAACAAACAAAAAAATAACCAGATACACAAAAAAAATTAAAAATAAATACATTTGAAAGTTGAAAAATTACAAGTAAATAACAAAAGCTATGTACGAAATCAGTCCCAAAATTATTACTTTTTTTGATTTGATTTGGCCTTAGTTTGCACCGGCTTCGAAGTTCGAACCAGCTCGTGTATTCCTTTTGAGGCGTTTGTGAGTATTAAAAATGATTGAAGCCACTAACAACAAAATTTTTACAGTACTAGATTTGCATGAGTATTTGTATGTGTTTAAGTGTGTGTGTGTGTGTGTGTGTGTGTGTGTGTGTGTGTGTGTGTGTATGTCAAACTTCTTATTGGTGTCGTAGGCAATGCATGCTTAGCTTACATTACACGACATTTCTCTTTGGCGCCACTAACGCCAGCCTCGCCGTTCTCTGGTAAAGCGCCGTTTGTCTCCTTGCCCTTCTTCTCCTTTTTCTGTTTCTTTTGCTTTTTGGTGTCCAATTGCAATGAGACAGTGCGCGTTTTCTCCAAATTCAACAACTCCTGCAAAAAGAATGCATCAAACATAAGTGACACCTCAGACCATATACGGTGTGAGATTTAACCTACCTGAAATAGCTCCGTAACATTGTGATTGGTTTTGGCCGATGTCTCCATGAATGATATACTCCAAGCTGTCGCCTGTGCTTGGCCCTCGATTGATGAGACCTCACGCAAGTCGGCGCTTTCATCGCATTTGTTGCCCACCAGCATTACGGGTATATTGGGTATATCTTGACCCTGTGTAAAGTGTGTTACGATCGTAAAACTTATGTAATTGCAGCGGTACAATGTATTTAGCTCACCTTCAATTCCTTGATGAGCGCCCATATTGGACGCAGTTCCTCTAAGCTCTGTTTCGAGCACACTGAATACACCAAAATGAACGCGTGTCCCTTCGATATAGACAACCGTTGCATAGCCGGGAACTGATGTGAGCCCGTGGTATCCGTTATTTGCAACGTGCATATATTCTTATTGCAACTGATCACCTGGCGATAAGTGTCCTCAATTGTCGGTATGTAGCTTTCGCGGAAGGTGCCTTTGATGAAGCGCAGCACCAGCGAACTTTTGCCGACACCGCCAGCGCCAAAGACTACAACACGGTAATCACTACTTTGCTCGGGCATGGCGCGCGTTACTTGATTCTTTTGTTCCGTCATTTCGGCGTTTACTTCGGTCACTCAAACACGGAATAAGAAGACGCGTCAAGCGGTTTTAATGTGGTTGGCACGACTGTTGCACTCGGCTAAGTCGATTTTTAATATTGGGATAGACTACAACGACTACCGCGACTCTAAGAATTATTCATTTTAATGCGGTGTCAATGTGAAGTAGCTGTAAGTGGATTAAGAATATATATGTACATAAGTAACCCGGCCAAAGAACGAACGATAGAAAAGTGAAGTGGTTTGTGCGCCCACCCACGCACACAATGTGCGCCGCTGCCGCTGCTGCTACCGCTGCCGGTTGGGTTTTGCACGCCCAGTCGAGCATGACAACGTACGCATAAACTGAACTTCAAATCAAATCGACTAAAATTAGCAATGAACAACATTTTTCTTTTTTTAATTCATATTAAGGATTTTGGTTTTTTTGTGTTTCTTTGTTTTCTAATTAATTGTCCCAGGTCAGATCCAAATAACTCGCTCGGTTTCGTGTTTATTAAAATGGCTGTTTGTGCCGCGTTTGTGCGTAGGCAGCTGGTTGGCTGAGACTGCGTGTGCGTTTGTGCTTGCTTACTTGTGTATGTGTATGAGTGTGCGGGCGTAGGGTGTTAACGTTGTGATTTCAATGATTTCAACGGTTGCTTAACTGCTAGCCTAAGCTTCTTTTGCTTTTGTTTGAGGAACACACGGTGTATTCATTATTAGTTATGCTAAGGCCATAATGACACGGCTTCGTTTATGGTTATGGATACGGTCGTTTAAAATAAGCGGAATTTACAGTAATTTGTTTAACCCTTCCACGGACAAACATACACATATAAAAAAAACTGTTTTCACTTTTCTCATTTGATTTAACACACCCACACTTACGTACAAAAGAGCAAAGAAACGCTCCTTTTACATCAAAAAACAGCGGCAGCAAATTATTTGGAGTGAAAATATCGATTTTATTTATGTGAGGAACGCTATCGTACACAAATTCGTTGTTGTTGTTATTGTTGCTTTGTAGTTGTTGTTTTTGTTGCTTTTCTCTATCGTTGTTGTTTTATTTGCGCAAATAATAGAAATTCGTGTTTGCACTGATTTCACAGCTGCACTTGTAAAATGCGGCTAGCTTCATTTGCCCAATGGAAACTTTTCTTCTAATTTATTTTCCGCTTTGCACGGCAAACAACGTAGAAGAGAAGACACGATAAAAAGGGGAAAGCTAGTTAGACTCACACGGGATAACACACAAAGTAGAAAGGCATCAAGCCATAAGAGGACATTTATTATTGACATTTACAAAAAGCTTTGGTGTCGGCGCTTTGTCGGTGCCAAGCGATAAAGCTTGTGTATTGGTTTGTGTATTGGGAAATGCTTTTTCTTTCGTTTTTGGTACGTGAGCTTTGCTGTTAAAAAGTTTATGCATTCAAAAGTTTGTTATATATAATACATGCAACTAAAAGAAAATCATTGAATATCTTGTATTTGTTTTATTTTGTAAGCTCTAAAGGTTCGGCCTTCAGCAAATATATATAAGAAGAATATATTACTTTAAGCTACAGGAAATTTTTTAAACACGCTCACAATTCTCGTCGTGTAGAGCCCGCCTTTTTGCGCATGGCACCAATGTCAAGCCCGTAACCGACGTGTGCAAAACTTGAATTGAATTCGAGAACCTTGTAGAGAATGGAGAAAGAAAGCCGCGATTTCTTGTGTATATAATTGTTGACAGCGGCAAGAATGAACATCAGTTGCGTGTAACCTCAAGTCAAGTGCGTATATTAAAAGCGAATTAGAAAGTTGCGAATACACCTGGAATCGATTTATCAGCTCACTTCGAATTCCGTTAAATTTAAATAATTAAAAAAAAAATCAAAATGCCTTGCCCATGTGGAAAGGGTAAGTGTCCTGGAAATTTGTAAAGAAACGAAAACGTGTAATTCAATATTATTATTAATCATGTTTATTAATTTATTTTTTCTTATTTTATTCGCTTCAGGTTGTAAATGCGCTAGCCAAGGCCAGGATAAAGGCAGCTGCGGCTGTGGCACTGACTGCAAATGTGGCAGCTCCTGCGACAAAGGCAAATGTGCAGACTCAAAGTGATACACATCCTTGTAAGGACACTATGAGGCAACTATATTAGAAGTCTGGCAAATATACGAATCGTTTCTAGTTTTATTGAATTTAAAAACTTTCATTTGAATGATCTTCTCTAATAAGTATTAATGTCATGCACCATTCCAAAAATGCTGTAATAAACGATTCAATAAAAAAAAGTATCTAAGACCTCAAAGTTAAAGCGCACTATTTTGTTATTTTATTATAATTAAGAATGTGCCGACTCAATTACGGAGAAATGAGTTTGCCAGCGCAGAGGCAAAACACATGTGCAACATGATACCCAAAACAACAACAACTGCAACGCGGCATAAAATTTCAAAGAACAACTCAAAGTCAGATTCATTAGTTATAAAGCGAAAATTTTGCACAGCGGAAATGTGTCGGCGCACAACACGAATGATTTCCAGAATAAAAAAAAATACTTTAAAAAAAATTAATTATAAAATTTGTATTTGCATTACGCATATTCTAAATGAACGTCGATTTTAGAATGTTCACGAAAGACGATGAGATACCACTTGCTTTTACGATATTTCATTTCTACGCATTAAATAGACACATGAACGAGCAGAAAATCTTTTCAAAAGTGTGGTCACAGGCAAGCATTATACATACATATGTATACAACAGCTACAATAGCTACATCAGTTATATAAATACATATACAGATGCATGGATACATTGTAAACGAGCGCACACCTTGCCTTGAGGCGGACGGCATTATCAGTTAACAGTACAAATAATAACGGCTAAGCTCTACAAATAAGCAAACAAGCGAGACATTACACTTATTTGATAACGATATTCTGGGCGAGACGTTTAACGAAATCCACATTAAGAAAATTTGCCATCAGCGTTAGTATGGATTTCTTTGGCGGCCGGCAATGACGCAAGCCCGCCTCCTGGCAGCAGACATTGGGAAAACAGTCCAGCGTTGAAGTGCACGCTTTCGGATGTAGATCAAAGATGGGTGGTGGCGGTGGTGTGCATTCAAGATACTCAGTCACTGTTCAGGTAAAAGGATAAGGCATTAGGCAGAGTTACCACGCTATAGAAGCATAACACTTACAATAGTTAAATGAACGCTTCACTTGTACCGGTGCTGTTTCGAGTTCCGGCTGGGAAGTGCGACAATAGCGACGACGACCGTCGGGACAACAAACTCGCGGCCAACAATCCATATCCGAATTGCATTCTTTTACCTCCCACCAGAGTTCAGCTAGAGGACGTGTTGGGCATTTGCGTGCTATGAGACCCAAGATAGCTATGAAAGCAAGAAGAAAATGATTAAATAATAAAAGGAATAAAATAAAACACTAACTATACTCACGTGCATGCGCCTTCTCCTCGAGCGGCTTTGGCATGCCGGCAACGCAACTTTTAGCACCGAAAATCTCACAACACAATTCATCACGATTCCAAACACTGCAATCTTTGTCCTCTTTGCATATCTTTGGAAAAAGCTGGAACCGCACTTCGCTCTCAATGGGACAATTGTAAAGTTTACGCAGTTGTGCTGCTGATGTAGCACGTTTTTCTTGGTCTTTTGCATTGGTACTTGCGCTCGGGAAATTCAATGTTGGTAATGCTATGCGAAAAGGACCGTCCGTCACTGGACGCTTTGTGGTTGTTGTTGTTGTTGTAGGTGTCTTCGACAAACTAATACCCGCTTTATAGACTTTGCGATAGTTTGCTTTTTCTTCCTTCGATGATGTGGACGTGGCTTCAGCGATAAACTTCTTCGGTGGTTTTCTAGTTGTGCTGCTACTACTGCTTATTGGACCTGTAGTGGGCGTTGTGGACGCTTCCAATGGATTGGGTTGATTGACAAAATGCCAGAAACTGGGTGGTATCCATTGGTATATGAAGTTTTCCCAAAAGCTTTGACGCGGTGCTGGAAAAAGGAAAAATTATTCGGAAATGGAAATTTAACAATGCAACACGAAATGCGAAGCACAACAACAAATACTGCGTTGTAAATGTTGCGAATTTAATGGTCATTGGACTTTCTGGTCTAAATAGCAAATGGCGTTTGGTCAAAAGCAAAAACAAAGTGTAAAGAAAAGAAGACAACGCGCTGGCCCGCCTGCTCGCACGTATGCACGAGCACAAAGCGCCCTCCCACTCGCGTGTCTATTGTGTTCCATTTGAAAGTCAGTTGCCAACGTCTTTGTTCAGCATCGCCGTTAATGTTATTGTTGGATTTGTTAAATGGAACATGAAAAGGAAGGTGTTACAATTGTTGCCTCTGCTTTGCTTGAAACTAAACCAGCCACAAAACTACGAACGTTTCGTTGCGCGAGTAATTTCCCATAGCATAAACCCTAATTCAGTTTTATTATTTTGTGTTTGTTGTTGTTTCTTTGGAACGAAATTGCAGCGCTCATAATAAAATGCTTTATGTACATACGTGCCACATCTACAATGATTACAACAGTTGGCGTGCATTTATCTCAATGAAGATACAATTATAAAAAAATATTATTTTTCTTCTATGAATTCCATTGTATGATAGAAGTATGAATGCATGCAGCCTCTCTACGTGCCAAGTAAAACATTTTGATTTCGCAAGTGCTTATCAATCGCGCGATTATTGCACACTCTCTACTCACCACCTACACACTATTCTTCGCTCTGTGAACAGCTGTTTATTAATGTACAATTTACATACATACATATGTATGTATCATAAATATACAAGTTCACGAACACCGCCGTATAAGCCAAATGAAGCATGCAAAAAACAAACCAAAATTAGCGCACATGTAGCCCTGACGTTTGTCTATTGGCCAAAGTCTGTTCATTAGACATTAGTCTGATCTAGTCAGAGCAAAAATCAGTGGAACTCACTAACAGAGAGATAAACGACCGAATATGTCAACAAGTTCAAAGCATAAAACGTAGGTTTTTTTGCAAGTGCTTCTAGCAGTGGCATGGCCAACTTGAAATCAATCAACTTTTCTTTGCGATAAGCAACTATGCCACTGTTTTCGTTAATGCTAGGCTTTTGCCTTTTTTTTTGGTGTACGCGTAAATTGCTCCCATTTGCGAATGCACTTTTTTGTGCAATTCATAAAAGCTGGTCTGCCGAACAGGTTTCTTAAGCGATATAAATACATAAAACCACAACAACAAGAAGAAAAATATAATAAAATAATAAATAAGCAACTTTTGACACTACGTTTGATTGGCTGTTCATATAGAGTTACTTTTTTATAGTCAAGTCAGCTTCTAAAAGCCACTTTTAACTCTAATAACCAATAATGTCTTGTCATGTCGATGATGACTATGGCGTCGAATTGTTGAGTGTTAGCTAGGTCAGTGTCAGGTATGAGCGATCAGCATATACGCCAGCAAATGATTAAATCGTTTCTTTAAATTTCGTTGCCACTCACTTGTGCTCCTACTCATTGCTGTTGTTGGCCTTGTTGTAGTAGTCGTCGTTGTAGTCGTTATTACAGGTGTCGAGGACTCCTCCTCGGGCTCTCCAAGTAACAGGCCATAATTGAATTTCCCCTTTTGCTGGTCTTCATATTCATTATCCTCCACACGTATTGGCGCAAACAATGGCTTTGCTCTACTACTCACACGTCTTTGAGGCACTCTATGTGGATTTATCTCATGCACATCCTTATTTACTATGGGCAAATCGTATTGGTTTACACGTGATCTTTGCCTTACATTGCTCAATTCAGGTGGTGCAACTTGCTCTATGCTTTCTTCCTCTCTTCGTCGAATTACACTCCTTGTACGCGCGGCGGCTTTCACAAGAGTTCTTCCTGTTTTGGCGCCCACTGTGCCATTTGTCTCCTCCACGGACGTCTGTGCGCGACGCCTTTGTGTTGCATAATTTGCGGATGCTGTCACTGTCAACAAGGTGAAGAGGGTAAATAAGTGGTGCACTTTCATACTCGCACTCCGCTAAGCTCACAATGAACACTTCGATTGATTTATTATTTGCAATTGCCAACCGTAATTTTGTAGGTCAATGCGATTGTAACTCTTTCAAAGTTTTAACCACTCATTTACAATCAGCAAACAAAAAAGAGGCGAAGAAGAGCAAAAAGCAAAACAAAACTTGCGTTGGGACTAAATGGTTTTTTTTTTATTTCTTTTAAAAAATCACATTTCGTTTGGCTAACACTTGGATGCGGATACGGCTCTATTCAAATGTTTCGCACTCGCTCGTGTTGCACTTGTGATGCTTTCAATGCTTCGCTTCCAACTAAAGCGCAGCACCATGCTTTGGACCAAAGACTAGTCAGAAATTTTGGCAGCAGCAACAACAGCAGCGGCTGCGACAGCGTTGGTTCGTAGCGACTGAGCTGCAACTTATAAGGCAATCACAATTAAGTCAACGTTGGTAACGCTTGCTCAATACGCTCAGCTCAAATTACCGCTGCCCACCGACATTCGCACGCGACTCAGCGCTCTCTCGGTGCGTTGAGTCGCTTGCTAAAAACTAGTTCCCGGCGCTGGTGCTGGCACTACTAACCAGTTAACTGCACTCGCCGTTGCAATCACTATTAGCCGATTTCATATTTCTAGCGTCATTAAACCAAATGCCAAATGAAATGAGGAAGTACAAGAAAACTTTACGCTATCACAGGCTTTTTTGCTGTCACTGTTGTCTTGTAAAACATCCTTCCGGCATTAAGCTTATCTTAGATTTGATCACAAGGGCGCAAAATATTTCTTTTGGTCGCAATGTCCGCTTTCTCTTTTAATGGTCAATCTGTCAGAGCCCTCCGAGTCCCTTACGTATTAACACGACTTTGCCTCTTTGATTATTCCTCTGTATACTCGTAGGTAATCGTTCAGTCCAACAATATCACGTATTTGTTGTAATAGTAGTACAATGAGTCTGTTCCGTTGTGGGTTATTTATATTACTATAGAACAATTTTTATTCTGCTGCTATAACCACCTCACGTTCACAAAATTCGTCAGCATTTATACAAGATTCGGCCAAGTCGAATATGCTACTAAAAAGTCTTATTGTAGAGAAGCAGTCCGACGGTTACAATACTTAGCCAATGAATGTTTGGATTGGATTTTGAACAAATACCGGTACACTAGAGAAACGAAATCTGTCTATAAAGCAAGTCGGTTATGTTCGTAGTATATCAATAATAATTTCGTGTTCAACGACCGCAGCGTTTTGCTACAACCTTAAGTCTAAAAACCATTGAAATAAAAACTAAATAATTTGGATTTTTGTTCTTGTTTTGAGTTAATTATCTGGTCAATAAAATTAGATACAAAACTTCCTCACTTAAATAGCTTGTTGGTCTAGAACGTCTTCAAATAAACGGCTCAGTAGGCTAGCCCATTTATTCTTTTGATAATTCGGCTGCAATGGCATCTTTATTTAAAAATTTCCATCGCCCATGATAGTCCTTGTACTAAATTTATTTCCCAGGTAATTTAATGTTGTTGATTTTGTTGTTGTGGCCGGGGCATTAATGTATGAAGTTCCCCACCTGCTTTGGCGAACTGCTCACATTAATGTCTCTTGGTTAAAGTAACGCATTCCTTGCTAGGAAAGCATCACATTTTGAAGACGACATTTAGTCGAGCTGGAAAGAGTTGGAAAATTAAATTACTTAAAATATAAAATCAACTTTTGGTCACAGCGCGCTCACCTTCTTGAAGCCAATATCATTGGCATACTCCCTGAAGCACTGACGGCATATATTCAAGCCGTATTTACGGATCAAACCGTGGCGGTTAGAGCAGGCGCGGCTGTACAAAAAAAGTAGATACACATGTAAATTACAAAGAACTAAAAATTTTAATTTACTTTACAATTAGTAAATTCTTTCGTGAGGCGCACCTTACAAAAAGGTAACTACATCAATTTCAAGCAAAAACATATGTATGTTTATAAAAAATATAGTTTTGTCACCGCAGACAACTGTTGACCAGCAGCAAACGATATACGCTGCTTGAAAGGCGCCTTGAAAGGCACACCCGTCGCCTGCGGAATTTTTATTTCGCCACCATTTATTAAAGAAATTGCAAATTAATTATTACACAATTTCTGCACTCAACTAGGGGCATAAAATAAATGACTCAAAGACAACAACAAAAAATTAAATAGCAATGATTGGTGCATGCATATAACCTCAATTTTAGAGTCGACCTGCAATCTGTCCATGTGACGATATGTATTCATAAAATTTAGGTGCAACTTAAATGTAAAATATTTATATTATTAAAACTTACCAGCAACGGGAGCCTTGACCGTATTTACGAGGATGAGAAAACCAGAGATTAGCGAAACCCATGTTGACGTCTTGAGTCGAAAATCGGAAAGAAAGGTTGTCGGTGCTTGTAAATGGTACTATTCACAAATTATTGACACATAACCCAACACTGCTACGAGGACATACTTTATTACTCAACACTAATACGGGAGGTTACTCTGTCATCTAACACTACTTGCAAGGGAATCAGTACAACTAAAAACCTCCCTTCTTTGTATAAACACCTTTTACAACACTGTACTAGATGATGGTCAGCACCACGTGAACGCGCTACATTTGAAAAACGAGAATTGTTGCCCAATAAAAAGAAAAACTTTATTTGCTAATTTTAGCTCAAGCCAAATCAAAAATTTCATAAATTATTACTCCGGCCAAAGCCATTACGGATTAGAGTATCTCCTAATGTCTTTTTGTATCAATTGTTCTTACAAAATGATCCGTTTTGCTGCATAAAAGGTTCAAGCGAATTCGTCAACGATATATTCCCAATTGACATATTTTGATAGTCTATAGGATTAATTTGTTCAATAAAACTAGCACTATTATCAAAATCTTGCAACTGTGAATCGTTTTCTTCTCCAACGTTGTCGACATAGTTGAAACTTTGCTCAAGATCCATTTCACAGTCATCATCAACAACTTGAAAAGGCACAGTCATACAGTTGTTTTGTGCTAAGTAAGTGGAATTATAAAAATCTGGTTCGGTTGCAATCATACAATTGTTTTCATCAATGTAATTCATGTTTTCAAAACATTCTGCTGGAATGAATTCACAGTTATTTGCATCAATGAAACCCGGGCTGGCATCACAGCAATCTGCTGGGGCAATAATATAGTTATTTCTATCAATTATAGTTGCATTTTCATCAAAATCCTCCATTGGCACATCAATGCTGTTTGATAGATAATCCAGTCCATCGGCGTTCGCAAAGCTTTTCAAGGGCACAACCACATTTGGCGGTGTATCTATAAGAGAATACTCTCTTGGAAACATTTCTGTTATGATGCTGGGATCAGGTTCCCCCGAAAAGCCGTCCTGTCCAACGTCGCATACCTCTTGGCGTTTATCTTTCAAAGCAGCTGCAGCCTCCAGTTGGAATTTTTGTATTTGCATCATCAATCTAGAGTTTTCGTCCAAGTGCGAGTGCCTAGCACGAATGTGTTTGTCTCGGTCTCCGCGCTGCCTAAATGTCTTTGTGCAAAAAAGGCAACTGTAAGGCTTCTCGCCAGTGTGGATGCGCTGGTGATTCTTCAGTGCATCGGCGCGATAGAACCGTTTGCCGCACTGTTCGCACTCGTAGCGCCTTTCCCCACGGTGTATCAAACGGTGCTGATAGAACACCGAACCGGTTAGAAAACGCTTGCCACAGATCAAGCAGTGATATGGCCGCTCGCCGGTATGGCATTTACGTATGTGATCGTTCAAATCCGGACGTATGGTGAACTTGCGGCCGCAACCATCCTCTTGGCAAACAAAAGGCTTAACACCTGCCGGAGATGGCGTTTAGAGATTCTTATTTTTAACAATCATATTTAGTGTATTTACCCTGATGAAAACGTAAATGTTGCCACAAATGTGATGATTGCGTATACGATTTGCCACAAATATCGCACAGGTATTGTCGTACACGGCCGGTAGAGGTCATATCAGAGTTGTGGACTCCCTCCTTGTCGCGCTTCTTCTTGGTGTAGTGTTTCGACTCGAAATGGTCTAGCGCATCGCTGGCTTTGACAAACATTGCGTCACAATACTCGCAAGGCAAAACGAGGCGATTCAAAATTGGATGTTGGCGCGGTAAAAAATGCATCGCCGCATAACTGTGAGGAGCAAGCAAAATACTCATGGTTACTTCAAATCCTTTTTAGCTTCCAAAGCCCACATTTCACCTACCGATGGATACAGAGCTGTTCCAGAGTGTGGTATTTACACTCGCACACATTGCAGACGTAATAGCGTTGGAGTGTGATCTTTAGCTTCTTCATGTTTTCGCGCATGAACCCACAATCGACCTGGTAGTGATTGATGGACTCCTTGAGCGTATTCATGCGTATATCACAGGCGGAACACTCGAATGGTGGATCAGGAAAGTGGGAGGGCTCGTGCACTAATAGATATGAAACATCAGAGAAGACATAATCACAGTATTCACACTGGAGAGCACTACTAAGTACAGGCATCTTTAGAATATTGTTGCACTTCCGCTCTAATTTAGATAGGCCCGAAACGTGCGTTAAACCCTGGAAATCAGTCACAGCATCCAATATGGTTTCGGTTTCGTGCATAAGACTTGCGAAGTCGCCATTCATATTTTCGTTAGTCACCTTAGGCTCAATTTTAACGGCAAAATGTGTATTGACGTGAGCCCGAGCCAGTTGCAATTCGTAGAACAACCGTCCACATTCACCGCACTTCAAAACCAATCGTAGGCCCTGCATCATCTGACGCGCACTCTCGTTGGATGGCATAGTAGTCGGTATCAGATCGAGGGCGTGCTTTTCCATGTGTCTAATCAAGCCCGATGGATGTACAAATTTACGCTGGCATATTGTGCATTCGTTGGGCCCTTTGCTCTTCTTGTCATTCAGTTCCTCCAAACTGGCATTCAACTCGAATTTCAACTCATCCTTCAAATGACGCCGTATACGTATTTGATTCTCCATAATTATACGCTCGCTAGACGCTTTATTCTGCGCCGATGTCGTAAACACCGTTGCGCCTTTGCGTCCTTGCATCACCGGCGCAGCCTTCTCAATAAGCTGGTGATTGGTGTCGTATTCGCATGTGTGACTCTGAAAAGCAAGCGCGTCAAAGATTCCAGAGCAGTTGAAACATTCGACTTTGCCAGATCCCTCCGCATCTGAAAACGTGGTAAAAAATAAATCAATTCAAAAATTCGATGCATTTCACTTTAACACAACATGAAGTATCTACAAAAATCACCTAATACATGAGTCTTTTAAAAGGAAAATTGTAGACGAGAACAGAACATTAAATACTTTGATAAGTCTTCCTATAAAAAAAAAACAAGAGAAAAAAATTGAATGGGCTCACATATCATGTCACATCCTTACCTTTGGGTTAGGTTTAGGTAAAATGTTTGGGGCCACAGTTTTGATTTCTGCATCCTCTTAGAAGGTTGTTATGTGGCTTAGATGATAGGTAGAACAAAGAACTTAGCCCTGTTTCGAGCAATAACACGTAAAGTGCTTACAGCTTCTATAAAAATTGAGATGGGAAAATTGCAGTTTGATAGAACTTGTATTTACCAAGGGACCTATCTTAATGGAAATGAAAAATACCTTTTATAGGGGTATACATAAATGACTACGGTTTCAGTGTCTGTTTACGTTTACGATAATCCTAATAACCTATTCAGGTTTGTCTCCTGGTAGCTGCGTGTCTGTTAGTATAAATCGTAGCCTGCCTAGCTGTTACGCGCTGTTGAGAAAGTTTTCAAGCTGTTTTTCTTTCACTGATTTTTTGACGTATATATGTGGTGAATGTTGTATGTCAATATTATACGCAACGGGCTTAAAGCCTGGGGTTGAAAGGTGTTCGATTCTTGTAAACTTTTATATAAGTTGTGTGCCCAATTTATAGTTACCTCAAAAAAAGTTTTTTAATGTATGTACCTTAATTTGGGCCTTATCGCTGTGTCTGTCCTTTACGTACGCTAAATTCATAAGAAATGATAATTTAACAAATATATAATGGGGGACCCTGAATTGGAGCTTTGAGATAGAAAACTCACCCGTATTGGTTTCCAAAAAATTCCCTTCGAGAAAATTTTGCAGCTTGATCGCCTCCGCCTCTGTATCGAAATTTGCTTGGCTTTTGGCATCGACGAATATCTCCGTTAAGATGGGATCCAGAGGCCTTTCGCTGAGTACCGGCCGAGCCATTTGGTTTAAATCGTTTGAATATGACATGTCTGATGTCAGATCCAAAATCTGAATATTTGTATTACTTTCATGCGAAAACAGATCAGGGAAATCGCCCTCGTAAGATATGGTGGAACCGTCGCACAGCAGTGTAACGGTATTACCAGCTGATCTATCTTCATTGCAGAAATGCATAGCAAGCGGTGAGTCTGAGTTTAAATACTCCGCCTGCTGCTCTTCAGTATTCATCGTGTTCTGCAGCAAGTTCAATTAGTTCAGTTTTATCTACAAATATTTCAAAAAGCGTAGAAATCAATGAACTTTTTCTTTTCGTTTTGTGCTTAGTTTTTGTAGTACAATTTTGTATACAGTCGTCAAGTTGACTTATTGCCAGAATATCGAAAGTAATTTTTCGAAGTTCTAACTACTGTGATCGAAGATGAGAATTCGATTACTAGAGTAGTCGAAATGATTTGATAAAAATGTGGCGTGTTCGATAATCGGCAAACGATTTCAGCAAGAGAAAAATAATTTATGATATTTGTGTAGGTGAATATTATTATCATTATTCAAAAGGGAAAAATAAAAAATAAAATATTAAAAATTGGTTTCAGATTTAACTTTATAAGGGCAGACGATATCAATCGACACCAAAATGTTGCTCCTGACCCCCTTTGAATTTCGAAGGGTCCGTAGAGTACGCAGAAGACTAGTCGT
The DNA here is from genome assembly GCA_035041755.1 of Cacoxenus indagator. Taxonomy (NCBI): domain Eukaryota; kingdom Metazoa; phylum Arthropoda; class Insecta; order Diptera; family Drosophilidae; genus Cacoxenus; species Cacoxenus indagator. Next base: position 1,768,514 of record JAWNKX010000379.1, read on the forward strand.
CATTCAAAATATAAGGAGTACCTTAATATGTAAACTTGCTTCTTTGTTTACCTGTGTGAGTCATCTTCAAAAGTTGTCATAGTTTTCATACTTAGTTCTTGGTGCGGAGGATTTTTTGATTTGTTAGGAACTCGTTCTGCTGCCTAAAATAAAGCGTCCTTGCTTCCGAGTGTAGATATCTGTGGCGAGCCATCTGAAAGCAGCCAGTGACAGTTTGCACAGCTCTGTTCCAACAAAAATGAAGCAATGTTTTTACATTATAATTAATGACTACCCTAACTAGTGACTACCAGTTAGTACCCTCAGTACTTTATTCCTCAACTCTATGTAACTGCAGGTCGAAGACTACACAAACTTAATTTCGGCATGAAGACCTAACTTCGCTCCTCAACCTTCTCCATTTGTTGACGTCATTGTAGTGAAATATGAATTCCTACCGTTGTAATTTTAATGGTATTCTGGCGATCTCATATGTTTGCTATATGTTGGCTATGCTTATACAATTGCCTGGATCTGAACGCAACTACGATTGTAGGCTTCCCAAAAATTGTTTATATTCGCAAATATGTTGACAACAAATAAAGGGTTTTACAATATTTATGTGCAGCTTGAAATGGCAGGTGTACTGTATACAGTAACGGCATAGCTTATCAAATTGCTGTGATGATTGTTGCTGCTGGTATTGTTGTTTTTGTTGTTGTCTATTGATAAGCCATAGTATAGTGCAAAATTAAGCAAACGGTCGAATGGCGTCTGTGTGTTTTGTCCGTTCTTCAGTCTATCAGAATGTCTTGCTACGCGTAGACGCAGCCGAAGTCCTTTCTACGCTAGCTGAGATATCAGTGACCTACAACAACAATAATAATAACAACAACGGCGTACGATACGGTAAAAAGTTATAAATAGATTTTTAAGCCAAACGAAAGATCCTTCTAGCTGAGTGCGTTGACCATGATTCATTTAATTGACACACTCACCATTAACGAATGCCGTCCATCGATAACGCTAAGTTGTCCGCTTCTAAATGGAACGCCCGCCGCTTATCGAAAACAATCTCTACGAGATAGCAAAAAAGTTTGTAGCTTGTATGCGGCTATCTACATAAATAAATCATTAGCAATTGTGGGCCTAGTAAAAAATAGTCAAATTCCTTAATTTTGTGTTTAGCAGCCATAAAATGGAAAGTAACTATATCAGCACGCCCAAGGACTTCAAACACATGGATGGGAATTCCATGGACTTTGGTAAGACATTTGATCTCAACGGACAGGATCATGACGACATGCTGCGTTTGTATCTTCGTAAAGCCGGCCTATCCGATGATATCGAGCGCTATACTATAGAACAAAGACGTGCCTATATCTATGACATCATACGGAGCAATAAAATGCCGGGATATTGGGTGGTAATTACCCCAAAACTAATGCTAAAACTCAAATTTGTTGATTATCTTTTTGCAGCCCTCATCCATGCGTAATAAAGCAATACCACCCCCAGCTGTGCGACCCCCAATTTTATCACCGCAAGCTGAACGACGTAGTCCTGGTGGACCACCAAACACAATGAGCATATTCTCATCGTCCGGCAGTTTGCATAGTTTCGGTGCGAGCACTGCGCATATAGCCAATCGCTTTATTCCGGCGCCAACGACTCCGCCCTCGCCATCACGTATTGTTACCAGTGCAAAGGTATCGAAATATGAGATCAGTGGTCCCATGAATTTCAAGCATATCTCCGGTGACATGACGCGTGATCGTACGCGCAACGCTTTCGATTTGACTGCGAGTGCAAATGATAATGTGCTGAAGAAGTATATGATTGAACGTGGCATTGCCGATGAAGACGTCAGCGGCATGCGTAAACAGGATTTGATTAAGAAAATTGTACACTCAAATTTCACGTGGCTAGTAATGATGGTTCTATAATACAAACTAAGCATACATATAACTCTCGATCAAATTGCAGCCACCGAAGACAAATACACAAGCTCAAATGCCACATTTAGTCTATGCAAAGAAGACACCTCCACCAACAGCCGTTGTGACACCAACGCCAAAGCCTATGTTCACTAACTATGCCTCACTCACTTCAAGATTTGTGGATATTGATGATCTACCAGCGGATGAAGTTCAAGTCAGTAAGAAGTTAACGCCAGCTTCACCGCCACCAGCACCGATACAACAGCGCATTTCGAAGCCAAAGACTGCACCACCGCCGCCACCACCATCAGTGGTAACTGCAATGAATGTGGTTCATAAACAGCATAATGATGGTGCTTATTCCACCATTGCCGTACGAAACCCACAGCAGCAAGAATCTATGTACGCCATTATTGGACCACGTGACAAGGGAAAAAAGTTAGCACCAGTCTCAACGCCAACACCACCCCCATCTATCTTTGGCAAACCGCCACCTCATAGTTCAGGTACTTTGGCTCCTCAACCACCACAGCCATCAACACAATTATCAATTAAGTCGGCTAGTCCAGTCCCACCATTGCCCCCACCAATGCCAGCCACTTTTGTCGGTTCAGTACCACCATCGCCACCACCTGCTGCTGGTTTATTGTCATCCACACCACCTCCACCACCACCAATAGGAAACCTCCCCAACTCACCCGTTCCTCCACCACCACCGCCAATGCAACATAAACCAGCTAAAACCAATTTAAATAAGGCCAGTGCTACAGAAGTTCTCAACTGCAAAGGGAGTGGTAGGGATGCACTTTTGGAAAGCATACGCATTGGCATCACCCTAAAGGTGACCATTTCAAACCATAAACCTTTACAATGAAATTATTATATACTTATATATTTTGTCACCATAGAAAGTCGATCGCAAGTCCGCTACAATTAGTGCCGTAAAGACAGCGGCGCCACACAGACCGCTAGTAACCGATTTTCTAACCGAATTGAAGAAGCGCCAAGGGATTACTCTACTTCGTATGAATAATGCAGTGGATAACCCTTTAATTATAGGCAATGAACCTGATGAATCGCATGCATGAAAAACGCGTAGTCTGTGAAAAAACTACTAATCATTAAGTATCAACTATTTTGTTTAAAAAAAAAGTAATAATAAAACAAATTGAATTGAAACTGTTATAAATGTAGTGCGCGCGCAAACAATTGTTACTCAGCTTATCGCCTTCTAGTTATTCATCAGCTGGATTTATCGCCGATTGCTTTTATCAGCTGATTGCTTGTCACTTTTAGTAAACAAAAGCAGAGCGATAATAAAGTGAAGTGCTTCTTTATATGTGTGTGTTGGGGTGTGCAGTTTGATTCGCTTGAAGTTGATTAAAACAAATTGCACATTCGCATTACTCGTCGCTTTCTGTTAAGTAAACGACTGCAGTATATTTTATTTAGCACCTGTTGCGACAGAATAAAAAATATATCATTATGCAACGCATTGCGATTATAGGTGGCACCGGTATGACTGGCCAATGCGTCGTAGATTATGCACTGGAAAAGGGTAAGTTAGCTATGTGCTGCAAACCTGCAATTTGGATGTTTCATCCAATAATCATATACAATTCTAGGACTGATTGTGCGCCTGCTTTATCGAACCGAAGCAATGCTGCCAGAGCGGTTTAAATCCAAAGTTGAACTGGTGCATGGCGACGTTACAAATTATGAGGATTGCAAACGTGTCATCGAAGGTGTGGATGCAGTCAGCATCATACTTGGCACACGCAACAAATTGGAGGCAACATTGGAACTATCGCAAGGCACAGAGAATCTTATTAAAGCCATGAAAGAAGCAAACATTAAGAGATTTTCGATTGTTATGTCTTCGTTTCTATTGCGACCAATCGCCGAAGTGCCGGCGGTCTTTCATCGTCTGAATGAGGAACACCAACGCATGTTGGACTTGACAAAGGCATCTGGCTTGGATTATGTTGCTATTTTACCGCCGCATATCGGTGATGAACCATCAAGCGAGTATACCGTATTGTATGATGAGGCACCGGGTCGTGTCGTTTCCAAATACGATTTAGCTAAGTTCATAATCGACAGTCTGGATCAACCGCAACACTATGGCAAAGTGTGTGGGATTGCCAAGAAAGTCTAGAATATTCAGTAAAACTCACAAATGTGGAGGTGCCTTTCTGAAGTCACGACGTTTGCATTTTAATTGATTGATAATCGTCCGGACCGAATATGGTGTCAAATAATTGGCAACGCACATACATAATAGATATGTAAGCAAATTATGAAAGTAATGAAATAAACAATTACCTGGAAATCATTTATTAAGTCAATCGATTTTTAAGCGTCATTTTCGGTAAATTACCAATAAAGTTCTCCCCCGGCCGCTGGCATGCAGCGTACATTTCGACAAATTAGCACCTGTCTGACGAAGAACTCTGAAGCATTCGAGGAATGCACGGCAATAAAATATTACGAGCACGTCAACAGTTCACCGCCACTACCACCGGACCATAAAAAACGCTTGCCACTACTCAAACGGACACTCACTTCCGCTTGCAGAGCTTGCCAAAAATTGCTCTCGAGTTCGCTCAAGCTCGTTAGAGTCGACGCATTTGGCAGGTCCAACCCACAACAACTGCAAACAATAAAGTCTACTAATGCAGATGTTGATATATATATAAACATATGTACACCGAGTAGTTGCGCCTCGTTCGTCAATGGTGGCGGCGGTTGATTGCATTGGCGATGTTGTAATGATGAAGATGACGCGCTTTGTTTTGACTCTATTTTTATCTACCAGAAATCACCAGACGAAACTCAAACATCGGCCATAATGAATAATTTGTACTCTTTAGGAAGCATTTCAAACGGTAAAAATTATGATCACTGTCTCTTGGCACCCGAAAATTATATCTTTGGCAGGCACTCATACGGATTGAACATTGTATCTTACAGAGAACGGCCCACTTGCATTAGCCAAAATTCAATTACAACGCTTAACAAAGACCTAATTATTATGTGATTCGATGGTCCCTTTAATTTTTTAACAAAAAAACTATAGATGTTTTAGTTTATTATCACTTCTTCTATATGCATCAATTTCTATGGGGTCTATTCACCACTTAAGAGCATACTTTCCCCAACAGTTCATGTTGGTAACATAGTTGGACCTGGTATGATCGCCGGAAATAAACTAATCGAGAACTCAAACGCATTCATGGGTGTCTCTAATAGTGTCACAAATTCCTTACCCAAATCATAGTACAACAGGCTGCCTGAAGAGTGCACATCAAGAAATTCATCTCGGGCAAATTTGAAATGGTTGCATCAGCGTCGGCATCGGAGAATATGCGCTCCTCTGACATGAATATTAATGATCGCCGTCGTTTGTCGTTTTTGTTGTTGTGGATCTGTCGCCCGTGAACTTGAACTTGTTAAATGTGAGTATATTTTTAGGGCTATGCCACAGATTGGTGTTTCCGCCGAATTTTTGGCAATATTTTCGACGTTTTGATGTACAAAGCAATTAATTTATTAAGCAATTTCTTTTATTTCAATTTCTTGTTTATTTTCTAATTAATTTTAGTTGTGTACATATGATTTGTAACTATTAGTACTACTGGAAGATATGTGTTGCTATCAGGAAGTTATCTCAAGGATGAGCAATATTGGATTTGGATTAAAATAGAAATAGGCAGAAACAACACAACTTAAAATAAACAAATAAATAATTTATTACTAAACAAATAACATAAAATTTTGTTTTATAGTTTGACAAACAATACAGAAAATACATGCCGAAAGCAATATAAAGCTAAACAACAACAATAGTAATCCTGACTTGAAACTTAATCAAAATTCAGTTTATAATGCACTGAGCATTAGTAAGAATGGAATCAATTATTTACAACTCAAAAATGTCTGATAACGACGCCGCTGTGACGTGTAGCAGGCAGTTCTGTGAATTTAAACTCGCTTGTCTACTTCTAAGCTATCACTACTGGAGTTGTTGTCTATAAGACTTTCTTCATGTATTTCTTTTTGGCGTTTTGTAAACTAGGTAGCTCGCAGTGACGCGGGCCATATATAGAAACGGGTGCGCAATATTCATAGCCAATACGCTCATAAAATCCATCCTGATCAATGGTCGACAAGTAGATCGTCTTCAGATCAAGCACAACGCGGCAATAATCTTCGGCGAACTTCATGATCAGCTTACCGAAACCTTGACTGCGAAAGCTTTTGTCCACAACGACGGATTCGACGAAGCAGGCCTTCTTCTTCGACATTATCGGACTGAGTTTGCAGTGTGCAATGACACGGCACATACCCTCCGTGGTCAGCACCAAGCTGACCGGTAGCGTATCACAAGATGCCTCCAGCGAGCGCATTCTCGCTGCCACACTGCGCGGCCATTCGGAATTGATGAGCGCGCAGGTCTGCTGCATTAGCTCGGGTGCTTCGTGTATGGGCACAACATTGAATGGACTGCCGGTGACATTGAACGGTGGAAGCCCCTGTGAAAATAGTAAACGTTAGTGCTCCGTTGCTATTACCAATATTAATGCTTAAGGTGCAATTGTGATTTGTAGTCCTTCACCCACTCAGCGTACGATGGATATCAGCTGTAATCGAAAACTACCTCATAGTACGGTTCCGGTTTAATATAACGCATATCGTGCTGACGAGTTGGCTTGCACCCAGTCGTGCCAACTTAAAATATAAACGTTTTTAAAAATCTGGGAACAGAAATTTTTGAGCCGCGTTTAAAATGAATTGAACCAAGAATTCATTACAAAAAGCACACGCACACGACACGCAAACAGAACACGCAAAATACAATATGTACAACTGATTGTGACATATCAGCAAATTATATAAAAACAATTATATCGTGTATCAATGGAATTCCAACCATGTCCATGAATTCAAGGCTATTCACAAGTCTGCGTTCGCCAAAGTGGCATGTAGCCTTGACTGGCCCCAAAAGCGAAATACTGTGAGTTTGACGTTATTTACACGAGAAACACAAATCAAAACAAAAAAATTAAATATGCACAAGCAATAATGAGCGTGGGAAGAACAAATTAACTTGGATATATTAGACAACAAAATTTAGAACAATAAAATAACTATAATTGATTTTTGTTACCATGGCAAGCGCTCTATTCTGATTACGTGTTGCCCGGCCACGGCGAAATCCACAAATTGAACCGATGATATTCCCAATGTTCTAATGCACGTTAAACCGAGAGTACAAAATTTTGGCTACTTTTGCTTTTGTTTTCGTTCTGCTTTACTATTCATATGCCACCCATGCCTAGTCACTACTGAACGTGCTGTGTCGTCGTGAATACTAAGTAACAGAGAATTTTCTTGCTTTGGTTGTTCGTGTATTTTTGTAGAGGAAAATTTGTTGGATTTTGACGAATAACTGAATAATTTATTGAGCGCGCAAGTTTGTTCGCTCATACGCTCTCACTCACAAACAAATAAACAACAAACTCAAGTATTGGAAAATGCGAGGGAAGAATGTAAGAACTTTGGTTGAAGGTGTTCAAAATCTGGTCAGTCTAACCAATTGGTAACATACGCATTTTTACAGCACTGTTCGCAGACCAACAAAAACCAGAAAAAGATAGTCTTCAATAAGAAAAGTCTAATATTTTCATAAAGGAATACTTACATTACATCTAAAGCTTGTAAATGATGTTATGCTATTTTGTTTGCTTAGTAGTAAATAATTTCTTGCACCACAACAATTCAAATACCAAATCAAATAATAAAAATACAACTAAAGTGTAAAAACGTAACTAAAAATAATTTGTAAACAAAGAAAAAGCCAATTTACTATAACGCGAACGTCAACGCTAAAATCGAACCATTGATTTACGCCAGCTGGCGTACGTCTGATTTGTCACCGATCATGAGGAAATAATGGGGGTGGCTGTGGAAAGAGTAATTAGCAGCATCAGCCGGCATTGTTACATCTATAAAACAAAAACCAAATCGCACACTTGTTGAGTACATTTATACATCAATCAACAACAGCAGTACGAGTATTTACCAAAAATGATGTCGAATCGTGGCATGCTGCATCCCGTGGCTCAGGAGAATCAACTGTGGGTCTCATGGCACGATACACAAATGATGGCTACTCTAAGTCCACAGACGGTAATGGACTACTTCTGTCGCAAGTCGAATCCGTTCTATGATCACATATGCAATAATGAGACAATACGCATGCAACGTTTAGGCTTGGATCATCTCAAGTAAGTAACCAACTAAACTAAACTTGTTTGCCACTAAATTGTTCATTGATTACTTGCAGCAATATGATTGGCATGGAGTATATTTTGTTGCATGTAGCCGAGCCAATACTCTACGTCATACGCAAACAGCATCGGCACAGCCCAACGGAGGCAACCCCTGTGGCGGACTATTATATTATTGGTGGTATGGTATACAAAGCACCAGATTTGGCCAATGTTGTGAGCTCCAGAATTGTAAGTATATATGTAGTGTAAAAGCATTACATTTCGTGAAAGTTCTGAAGGGTGCATGTTTTCCAGCTTGGTTGTGTCGTTAATTTACAAGCGGCATTCGAGGAAGCCAGCAGTTATTCACGTTATCATCCTAATAAGGGTTACACTTGGGACTTCTCATCAAACAAAGCTTGTAAGTTCATTGATCGACTAGGTGATTATGTAAGGGAATTCTTGTGATAATCATACCACCTTATAGTATCAGAAAAATCAAAAGCAGCCAAAAAGGATACCAATTCAGCAAAGGATGACAGTGGTACCGTATTTCAAATGCAACGCGTTGATATGCTTTTGGCCGAGTTGCTGCGCAAATTTCCACCTCCCATACCGCCAATACTGCAGCAACAAATAAACCAGCAACAGCAGCAGCTGCAACAACAACAGCAACAAGCACCTCAGCAAGCAGCCGCAGCTCAGGAAACCACAGCAACCGAGGCAGCGACAACTGTTAATCCTGCAGATACAATGTCCGGCGCAACGTCACAATCGTCAATGGACCAGAAATCCGATAATGACATGAAACCACCGCCCGAGAAAAAACAAAAAGTTACGTAGGGTAGAGTCTGGGTGTGGGTTTATTCTACTTTCTCTACCAATAATATTACGCATACAAATTTAAAATTAAATTATGTGGTATAATAGCCTAACCCAACGTTACAGCAATTTTTGAAGTGGTCACTCGCAAACCCAACTACTTATTGGTTAAAGAGTCCGCAATTTGTGCTTCATCCTTGTCGAGTTTGATTTTAGCATTAGTCGAATGCATTGTCAACGAGTGATTTGTGTAGTCTAAGATGCTCTTGAACGACTGTTTGCAAATGTGACAGGGCACGGTTTTAGTAGGCGTGCGTATAATACCAGCATGTGGAGGAGTCTCCTTCGGGCGTAGCTTCTTCACCAATGGTGTAGGTGGTGGCAACATGTTGGCTACAAATATTAAACATTAGTTGTAATACGTCGTATAAATTCATAAAATAATTTGACTTACTTTTCAATAATGATGATCTTGTACGATTGTCACATTTATTCTGGATCTGGATCTCCGATAGTGTGCCAACCATGCCACTCGGCGCAGGCTCAGAGGCGACATGTGCGAAAACAGGCAACTGTGGTTTCTCCACATGATTGAGCTCTGTATATGTGAGCTTTCGCTTTTCTTTTGGTGGGATTTTCGTACAGTTTTGCATTAGATGAATGTGTAATGCACGCTCCAGTGCAAATTTCTTGTCGCAATATTTGCATTGATTGCCCATAGTATATTTTATAGTATTGGCGCTGGGGCCCAATGACTTTTTGACAAAGCTTGGTGGTAGACCGTCCTCTTCATGCGTGCGACGGTGTGCATCGAGCAGTGACTTGACGCTAAATTTGGCATCACAGTTTGAGCATTTATATGGATTTCCCTTGGCGTTGATATTAGCGTTGCCCATGCCACTTGGCGCTGCTGCAATGTTCTTTGTTCCCGGAAGTAGGGAACTACGCATTGCACCAACCTTAATTGCCGGCGGTCTGGTGATGATGGGCAAGACACTTTTGCGCACACTGGCTGTACCAGCCGAAGTCGATTTCACCGGCATCATGCTACGGCGTTCATTCAATAAGCTACCCATCTTATTGGCCGCCTTGCGCGCTGGACTGTTGAGTGTTGTCTTCACCACGACGGACATGCGTTGTTTAGTGCCGCTGTAGCGTTTATCGCCAACAGAAGTAGGCAACACTGAATGACGTATTTTGGGCATATAATGTGGCACTGGTGGCTTTAAGAGCTTCGGCTTCTTCTTGTCCACGTTAGCCGTCATTTTTAGCATTTTGTCGATCAAGAACTTTATATCCTCCTCCTCTGTTTCACTGTCTTCGTCGTCTGGCTTTGGCAAGTTGACTTGCGATTTACAGGGTAGCAATGAAAGTTTTCGAGGCTCTTCTGTTTAAAAATATAATTTTTTGTTGTAGTTATTAATAAAACAAGAGTTTGATTTGAAAGGCTACCTTTTAAAATTTGTAATTTTGGCTCGGCCGGCTGGCTCGTTTTTGTCTCCGATTCGGATTCGTCTTCGTTTGACGACATTGTCAACGTTTTGCTTGTTGTGGCATCCACCGCAATAGACGAATTATCGCCGCCCATATCTGGACGCGTATTTTCCTTATTGACATCCAAAGATAAGGATAACATATCAGTTTTATTGTTGACGCCACCAGCACCGTGTACTGGCATTGCTGGCTTGAGTGCGTTCAAAATATCCTTTGACGGTGTCGAACTAATTGCGTTGAATTTATATAATACATTCGAATCAAAAGCACGCAGCGGCGAGACTTGATCTACTTGAGCAACTGCGCCAGCTGCGCGCGCTGTTCCGTTTTCTAGCGACTTTTCGTTCAGGTCAACGGCGCCTGCCAATGTTTTGTTTGCCTCGTTCATTAGATCGGTCATTACATCGTCGAATGAGAAATCCTGTGCCGATTCAATTGTATTGTATACGGTATTTGAATTCATCGTTGTATCATCCGCAAAAGATAAATACATGGAGACGCTATCCTCCTTGGAGGGGGGTGTTTTTTGATTTGAGTTGTCCATTATTATTGGATTAAATTATTAAACTGAGACACTTATTGAAAACATTTAATGATAGGTCTTTTTTACACATACAAATTTTCAACAGAAAACAAAACTAAAGCGTAAAGTTATTTCAACGGCACGACACGACGCCTTCTTCGTTCGCTATTAGATTTTGTGTACAGCAGCACAAGGCCAAGCGTTAAATTTAAACGTAGGGTAGCCAACACTTTTATAAAAAGTAGTACTCATATAATTTGTAATCGGTTGCCACGCAATCGTATGTTACCTTTCTCGCTCTCACTGGTTATTTATAGGAAGAAGAAGATTTGGTATACATTGTTATTTTTGTGCAGGTAAATTTTTTAAAAAATAATTATTTATTAATATTATATCATTCGTTTATAGATGAACGAGACGAACCAACGGTAAAATCAAGAGCTTATACTATACGCCTTATTGTCAGTAGTGAAGTAGGTAGTCATTCCAAAGAAATTTGAGGAAGTATCGCATCATCGCATCGCAACATATTCGAAGAATAGGTGGTAGTGAGTCATTGTGGGAACACGTTAATCACCTCAAATTAATAATCTCTCGCTAAATAGCGTCATCTTAATTTGCACATTAAGAAAATGGCAGAGATCGAGAATGCACCACGTACGGAATTGCAGGAGCTACAACTCAAATCAGGACAGGTGGCCGATGAGTCCCTAGAGAGCACGCGACGTATGCTTAGCCTTATGGACGAAAGCAAAGAGGCTGGCATACGCACATTGGTTGCTTTGGATGATCAAGGTGAACAATTGGACCGTATCGAAGAGGGTATGGATCGTATAAATGCTGATATGCGTGAAGCTGAAAAGAATCTGAGCGGCATGGAGAAGTGCTGCGGTCTCTTTGTGCTGCCCTGGAAGAAGGTGAACATCAAAGATGACAGTGATAGCGCCTGGAAAGCGAATGATGATGGTAAAGTGATTAACAATCAGCCGCAACGTGTAATCGACGAGAGAGAACGCGCTGGCATGGGTGCACCACCACAATCAGGCTATGTGGCACGCATTACTAATGATGCACGTGAGGATGAAATGGACGAGAATTTAGGACAGGTGAACTCAATGCTGGGCAATCTTCGTAATATGGCACTCGATATGGGCTCAGAGCTGGAAAATCAAAATAAGCAAGTCGATCGCATCACAGCCAAAGGCGATGCCAATAACATACGCATGGATGGGGTTAACAAACGTGCAAATAATCTACTTAAAAGCTAAATGCAATATTACCAAACACACACGCGCACAAGAAACACACACAAAAAACACTCAAACTCATCTCAGTGAGCTCCCAAGAGTGATCGGGTATCATTGCTCCCTGAACTACTATAATATAAACAAAAACCACTTACTATGAAAAAAGGAATTATAGGATGCCATTACACAACAAGAAGAACTATAAGCAACTATTGATTACGTTTTGGGAGAAGCAGTTAGTAGGCGCACAAACTCTCATTCGAAGGCGTAGGCGTAGTGCGGCACAAAAATACACAAACGCAAAAATTTAACTCTATTTGAAATCTTTTTTGCATAATAACTCATATACAACAGCAACAACAACTAACTACCTATTTACAGCGTACACATTTGCGCGCCCACAAATACATATTTATATAAATATATTATTAAGCCAATTTATAATGCACTGGGCATTAAGCCAGCAAACTATTGAAAACTAACCCATCTACAAGGTGGTTGGTTACCTTTACCAAGTACAACTAACTTTCCAAACAGCAAAAAGAAAATCAACAACAACTACAACAAACTAAGAATTTTGAAATGAGATTTATGGTACTCTTGTACTACCTTTTTGAGGCATTTTTAACAAAAAAGAACCAACTCAAAACTTACAAATTAGAAATAGAAAAAACAAAAAGAAAAAGAAAACCAACCAAATTAAGCAACAGAGATTAATCAAAAATCAAAGAAAGATTACTTTTGAATTTATTTACTTTTAAATCTTTTACTTTTATATATAAGTCCTGTCTTGTCTTGTACTCGTTGAATTTTGACCAATTCGTAGACCCTATATATTTATTAACAAAAAAAATATATATATATATACATCGTTTTAAACTGTTTATTAGCGAAATTAGGATCGCATATTACCGATTATTGTAAGATGTTAATTAATTTATGGTCGCTTTTTAAGTTTGAGTACGTAATGAAATTAAAATTTATTCAAATTCCAGTGAAAAAGCTATATATTTCTTCTAATATAAGAGTCAACAAAAAAAAACATTTTATCAACAAAGAAAACAAAGAAATCCCCATTCAATAATTTCTGAATGTATTTGACGTGGCCAAATAAGCGGTAAAGTCCTCACCGCAATCCTCTACCTGCACAAATTCTACTTCAGGTGCCGCTTCCGGCGGAATGTAGACAATCGAGCCCCGCTGCAATAGAATTTCGCTGCGCTCCTTCTCACCGTCTTTGGTCTTAAGCAGTAGCTTTCGTGTTCCTTTGAGAGCTAGCAGTATGCCGCCGGTGGCCTGGATTTGAAGTTTGTACTCCGGAAGTTTTGTCGGCAGCGAAATTTGTGTAACTGCAAAATCGTTAACGGGAGGCACAAAAACCTTCACATACTCATCGATTCTGTAGGGCACATAAATCTTTCGATCCGCTGTGGCGCCTGCATAGTTGAGACTCGAAATAAGCTGATCTACATCTTTGTATTTTGGCGTAAGTCCGGCACGAATGACGTTGTCTGAACACGCCATGCACTCGATGCAATCACCTTCAAGATAGGCATGTATCTCGTTGGCGGCCAGATATATAGCTTGTCCCGGTTGCAAACGTATCAAATTCATAAAGAATATCGACAATACACCGACATCTTTGGGAAAATCCGTATTGATGTTGGTGAATACGTCAAGCAAATCGTATTTCTCGAGCACTAAGTAGATAACAAATCAATACAACTTTTTTATGTGTTCTGTGTACGTATACCAACCGCTGCTGTAGTTTTCTGCAATATCACTAATACAGTTGGCTATGCTCTTCTTCGAGGATTTCATCAGTTTTTCGTAACACTGTTTGAGACTTCCCTCGGCCCCACTATCGTAATCCAACTTTGTCACATTTTCTTCGCCCACCATATTCTTTAGAGGCGGCAATTCCCCAAAAAATTGTCCAATCTCGCTTAACGGACGAAAACCACAGAGTGCAACAAATTGACTAAGCGCAATGGCGAGCTCCGGTTTGTGATTGGGATCCTTATAAAGCTCAGGCCGTTCGGCATGTAAACGTTCTGCCTCTGCTTTGTTGGGATGCACTTGAATGCTCAACGCTTTGCGTATACTCAGCACTTTGAACAGGAAGGGCAGCTCCTCTTTGATTACTGCATTGAACTCTAAGCCAGTTCTCTTGAGAGTTGATGGGCCACTGGGATGGGCGCCCATCCAAAGTTCCGAGTATGGAGTGCCATCCTCAATTTGTAGGGTGCCGTCATTCGCTTGCGCCAACTGCGCGACGGCGGATTGTATGCCAAGCTTGCCCCAATCATAGTTTTTCACGTTACCAACGAGTTCCATTATTGATGATTTACTTAACAAAAAGTTGTCGAGTAAACACTTAGGAGTGTGCTGAGGTCATCCGTGAAGGTGATAACAAATCTACACATACATAATATAAATAATAATAAAAGTCAGCTTGTGTGCTGTGCGTAGAGTTGACAAGTAAGTTTTTATTATTGCTACAAAGCTTTCATTGCCGTCCTGCACAGGTGGAGTCGAAAGCGTGGTTGACGGAATATCAGCTCGAAATGCATATGTAACGGTAATGAATCAACGACAATATGCCTTTATTTCATATATTTCGAAACTAAACTTTATTTATGAGTAGAGACTCATGTTATATATTAGAAACGGTTTAATTCCAACTGTTGATTATTGTGAACTATGCAAACAAACAAGAGGTAAACAAATTACATATTGCCTAATGAAATAAGGTTGTGTTGTTGCTCAATCTGACAAACTCTCCAGATCGCTGTTCCAATTAGTGTAGGGAACAACTCTAAATAAGACCCATGTTCACACTATTCTAGTTACTATATGTAGTTGGCAGGCCCAACACACACCGGTTACCGTTAAAATCAGCTGTGCAGGTGAAAAGGCCAAGTCATTTCTTATTACTTCGGGGCAGTTCGCATTTTTTTGGAAGAACAAGTGAGTCGAAGTTTTTAATGATTGTTTTCAATTTGACGTCCATATTTGTTGTATGAAATGGTGACGTTGCAAATTAACCCTGTCATTTTTTTGTTAAAAATATAATCTAATTTTCCTGGTGCTCATCATTTTGGCAATGAAAAACCAATTCACTTTTAATTGAACGTTTATTGCAACTTTCTAGTTTGCTGCGTATACATTTGTTACATTTCACGTGCGTCTGAAAATAATAAAAAGCCGGCTGCTGCAATATTTATTGCCCTTGACTTCGGTCTCATTTAATACACACATAAACACGTTTATGTATTTACTTTTGGTTTTATTTTGAAATTAAATAATTTGACTATGATTTCAGTTCGGCTCGCACGGCACCCATGTACTCTGCATTAATGTAAGTACGCTGAGTTGGCGCTTTTATACGCAAGTGCTTAATTAAGTATAATTTCAGACGGTAGCCAACAAATTATACAAAATTCTCTGTAATGTTTTTGCGAAGACTTAACATTCGCCATACGCTTTGCCTCGGGCTGCGTATGCCACATAAAAATCTGTCTGTATCACGGCAATCGTACAGCGCCATTGTTAGCTTAACAAAGCTAAAAACCTCGTTAGGGCTACATTTGCAACGAGACCACCTTTTCCCTTTAAACAGGTATCCTTTTCCCTTTTTCCCGAGTAATTTAAAAAAGTTCATATGTTAATCTCTTAATCCCAGATCAATTTCAGCAAGTCAACGTAAAATGGGTACGGCGAAGACTTCACAATTCATACTGCCCAATACTCAACCAATCGCTGATCTCGAGTGCAAGGATGCTTTTGAAAAGCTAACCGATAAGGAGAAACTATATGCACACTACTTCTCGAAGGCGTCATGGGATGGTGGGCTCATTGCTTTGATTCAATCGAGTCCCGAAGCACCGCTGATTTTCTCATTGCTTCATCGTATTTTCGTTGCTGAACCGATTGCTGAGTTGAAGGCAAAAGCAACCGCTGCCGGCATCAGCGACGATGAATTCACAGTAAATAAATATTACATCACTTATTAGAGGTCTCTGTTAAATAATACAAATTTTCAGGCATTTCTTGTGTACACATGCGGCGTTTTTGCTAATGCGGGCAACTATAAGGGAATGGGCGACAGTAAGATTATACCCAACCTGCCATCCGACAAATTTAATCAAATAGTGAATTTGTCTGTCGGGTACAGCAAGGACCCGCATGTGCCCAAAATCTTGGCAAAGGTCAAGGGTCTTATTTATGCTTTGGAGGCGCGGAATGAAATTTTAGGCTTTGCGCCGAATGGAGTCACAACCTATTGGTCGGACAACTGCACCAAAGAGGACTCTGAGGTGGTCAATGAGTGGCTGACTTCGAAGCGCATTGAACCGTATATGTGTCGCACCTTTAAGGTGTGCAATAACGAAGAAACTGTTTACGACATTAAACTGGGTTCAGTTGCTGTCTCCGATAAGGAGGGTATTACACTACCGGTAGAGGATTTCAAAGGCCATAAATTCCGTGTAACACGTGGCGACTACCATAAAATGTTGGAACGCGTAAATGAGAATTTGCGCGAGGCGAAGAAACACGCCGCCAACGAGAACGAGTCTAAAATGATTGAACACTACATAAAGTCGTTCGAAGAAGGTTCATTGGCAGAGCACAAGAACGGCTCTAGATGGTGGATCAAGGACAAGGCGCCTGTTATTGAAACTTATATTGGTTTCATCGAGACGTATCGCGATCCTGCTGGTGGACGTGCTGAATTCGAGGGTTTTGTAGCTATGGTCAATAAGGAGAGTTCTGCCAAGTTCGCCGAGCTTGTGAATCGCGCAGAGAACCTTTTGGAGTACCTGCCTTGGACTCAGGAGTACGAAAAAGATGCTTACTTGAAGCCGGATTTTACATCCTTGGATGTGTTAACTTTTGCCGGCAGTGGTGTGCCCGCTGGCATCAACATTCCCAACTACGATGAGATACGTCAGGATGAGGGTTTCAAGAATGTGTCTTTGGGCAATGTGTTGGCTAACATTAATCGTAAGGACCCTATTGCCTTCCTATCGGACGAAGATCAAGCACTGATGAAAGAGTACAAAGTGAAAGCATTCGAAGTGCAGGTGGGTCTACACGAGCTGCTCGGCCACGGCAGCGGGAAACTGTTCCGTGTTGATGAGAATGGCGAATACAACTTCGATGTGAAGAACACGAAAAACCTGATTACGGGCGAGTCCATTAAGACGTGGTATCAGCCTGGTGAGACATACGATACGAAATTCGGCGCGCTCGGCTCATCTTATGAGGAATGCCGTGCCGAAGCTGTTGGTCTC
Organism: Cacoxenus indagator; assembly: GCA_035041755.1. NCBI lineage: Eukaryota > Metazoa > Arthropoda > Insecta > Diptera > Drosophilidae > Cacoxenus > Cacoxenus indagator. The sequence continues at coordinate 1,786,091 of JAWNKX010000379.1, forward strand.
TACTTGTCACTGCAAAGAGACATTTTGGAGATATTCAGTTTCAAGGATACCAAGGAGCAGGATAACATTATCTATGTGAACTGGTTAAGCTTGATTTGGAACGGCATGGGTGTCGCACTAGAAATGTACAACCCTCAGTCGAAGCAGTGGATGCAGGCACATTCACGTGCGCGTTTCGTTATTATGAAAGTGCTTCTCGAAGCTGGTGAAGGCTTCGTAACTGTCGAAGAGACTGAAGAGGGCAAAAACCTACGCCTTACCGTCGATCGCACCAAAATCGAAACAGTAGGCAAAAAAGCTCTCGGCGATTTTCTAACCAAGCTGCAGGTGTACAAATCGACAGCAGACATTGCAGCTGCAGCGAAAATGTTCGAGCACTACTCGGAAGTCAACGAGAGTGGTCCGCATCCGTGGGGCAAATGGCGTGATATTTGTTTGGCACATAAAAAGCCACGCATCATTCTCGTGCAGGCGAACACTGAAATCGTCAAGGACAAAGTGAACCTTAAGACCTACGAAGCAACGCACGAAGGCTACATACAATCGTGGGTCGAGCGTTATCCCAACACGAAAATCGATGACATATTGGAGGAAATTGTAGAGCAAGACAAGACTTACTTCCCGCAAGCGCACGCAATTTGAAGCAGTTAGTTAAGTGTGTCTTTGGATGTATATTTCCTGTTTTTTTTAATCACACTATAAATTGTATGCTTTTGTACAATTAAATGGGAAAAACACATTCAGAAGTCAATCTCTTTGTAGCTTAATTAAGCATGAATGTGAGTTGCGCAGAATTACAATTGCAAATTAGTCTTGAACTATTCCTCGGCTCTCTTGTTAACTAACTCCCTCACCGATATCCAACAATAGGAAATCGAAATAGATAGCAAGAGTTAAGCCTGCGACATCCAGCAAGAGCAGCTGGTATTTTCGTTTCTTTTTACATCCTTAGTACAGTAGAGGAAAACTGCCGTTGGCTCGTTGCTTACGTTCTCAAGATAGATGACGCTGAGTAAAGTTCAATTTATTTCCACCTTGCTTTGCTTTTAATCTCGACTAAGTCATCAACACCAGTAACAAGCTCGCAGTCGAAGAACATGGAATTTGTTGTCTCTCTGTGCAGCAGAAACAAAACAAAGCAATTACAGCTGCTGTTGGGCTTCGTCCACGACGACTGCTCAAGCGCACTTTAAGAAAAGAAAGATACTGCTGCCACGGCTGTTTCTGTGTTGAGGTGGTGCTGCCTCTTCTCCTCACTGGTTATGGTGTTGCCTGGTACCACCACAATTGCGCATGTTCTTTTTGAGCCAAAAGGGAAACTCGTTTGTGCACAACTACTCCCTACTTAACCAAAACTTATTTTCATGCACGTCACTTAAGGGAGGAAAATATTGCAATTAGTTCAACAAAAGTGTTTCGTTGCATTTGAATGACTTTGGATCATTGTGTATGTACATGTGTGAGTAAGGGACTTCTATAAGAAAAAGAAAATAAATACAGTTTTAAAGAACGAAAAAAATTGTAATGAAAGCACAAAAATTTTGTAATAGCGTTTCGGTATGTTCACACACACATATGCATATGCATATGGGTGACATATTTAGCATATGAATACAGTTTTTTTTATGCATGGTTGTGTGCTGTGTGAATGCGTTTTCTGTATGAATAATATAACAAAACAGTTAGACCAAGAAGGAAAATATCATGGGAACTTTGTATTTGCACACGCACCATTAGCAACCCTCAACACTTACTCGTTGCCACCGCTTCTTATTAACAACGCAACTCACTCGTTACCTCCTGCTCCTGTGGTTATGCTGGTTTATTTTTTGGCTTTTCTGCTGGCGCCAACAACAGAGTCTAACGATCTATTTTCTTTTTTTTTTATTATTGCTTTTCACACGCTACTATCTGAAAACGCATGCTGGCAGACAGTGGCAAATCTGAAGCCTTTCTAAATGTACTCTTTTGTTGCGTGTTATTGGGTAATAAATTTATGTGTCGCTTTTTCGTAACAACACATTATTCGCTATCATTAAATCGTATATACATTTCGAAAGGTTAGGTATAGCACCAATCTCCTGAAAACTTTAATAGTAAGCCCGCTCAGCGCCGCGCATGTGCGCATTTTATGCGGGCCGCTCGTGTTCACATGGTCAAATGTGCGATGATTCTCCTGTTACTGATTGCCACTCGCTTAAAAACCGTTCCATATTTATCGAGTTTGTGAGCTGCTGCCGTCTAAAGTTCAATATAACAGTGCACTGTAAGGACTGCGCTTATGTGGGTCGTCCATCAGCACCACCGCCAAAGCAAATTTTTGTGTTTGCTCACATTTCCGTACTAGGGCCACACTGAAAAGCATTAAAAAAATTTTAGAATTACACAAATTGGCATATTGAGATCATCGTTAATTATTTAGAAAGTTGTAATATTTATTTAATCAAATAGTCACTCACGATCCTTGACAGAATACACTGACATAAACCAACAAATTATCAGCAAATCACCACAGAGAAACACATACGTACATTAGTGTCTGTAGTATTGAACATTGCCACAAACAAGCTCCAATACTTCCTCACAACACATTAACAATGCTTGTTTGCTTCACTTCTCTCGTTACGATTCGACGTTGTCTTGACCCAACTTAATAGACGAGCATGAAATCTAGTCACGAACTTAATAATGCCAAACCGTGCACTAGATCCATGTTCGCCGACAAAATAGAGTCAGAGAAGCACAAAAAGCGCAGCTTGGTTCGGTTGATGGTTATAGGTAGGGGATATCACAAGCGATTGACGGTTGTTAGTTTATCGCGCGCTCTGTCTGGTCTGTTTTTGCTCACAAAAAATAAATAAAAAGACGAGATTTTTCCCTCTTTACGTTTGCCGTCGTCTGCGCATGCTATTAATGTTGCAAATGCAACAACACTTCAAACACACCGCGCAGGAAAACTTTTCTTCCATTCGTATTCATACTCCTTTCGACAACAATCATGATCGTGCAGGCAATGAAAGAGTTACCAGTTCCACTTATTTATTACGACGGTTATAGCCTGCACACGATTTTGGAGCATAGGTGACATTAGTGAAAATGACATCGACATCAAAACGTAGGACTTTCTGTTGGTATACATTATTATATGGCATTTTCGATAATTGGACGACGCCAGACGCTCAAAGCACAGCTGCCTTGTCTGCAGCTTTTTCCTTGCATTTTATTGCAGGGGTGGAAATACGTACATTTATTCATTCGTTCATTCATTAGATTTATTTCTAATTTATTTGTCATGTGACAACCACCGGCTGATCGGCCTAATTTAAAGTGATTTGCAGTTTAATATAAAAAAGTATAAAAGAAAATTGCATAAAATGAATAAACGAACGATTGCGCCAATTGTTGAATGCAACAAAGAATTTTCCTACTTGAGCAAAGTTTTTGTGTATTCTCCATTGTGAAAAAGTACATATTAGAATGACTCAAGGTTAATTTTGAAGCCTGTTGTCGTTATTGCTGCTGCATTCAAAGCTTTCGCACTTTTTTCATTACATTTCTTTGTTTTACGGCGTTGCTGTTTTGTTTTTGATGTCTTCTTTATATATGCTGATTTTTCAAAAATATATTTTGTTTTCGCCTCCAGTTACTGATTCAGTCGACAATGACGACTACGTCGACCACAACGACATCGCGTCATTTGGCATTATCAGAAAACGACGCTCAACTCATGTATGTATGTATTTGATGAAGCGAAATATGATCGATCTGTGCATGTATAAAAAGATTATCGCGAAGCTAAGCTAAATAAATTGAGCAATCAAAACAGCTCAATGACAAAATCAGCAAAAATTTAGTTATATTTTTTTTTCTGTTAAATTGTAACTGGGGCAAAAAATGGTAAAAATGACTCAAGCCAAGCAATTCCAACTAATGTTTATTCGTGGTTCTTTTTCTTCTAGTGTTCATGCTCCCCTGTTACACACACATCTACATGCATATACTCTCATCCAAAACGAAAGGCAAGCCAGAAAGAAGGGTCGTCAACGAACAATTATGTCTTTTTTTTTGTTTTCGGTAACAGGTGGTTTTTTCTTCTTCTCTGCTTAGTTAACTTCTCTCATTTCTTTGTGTGGTTGATTTTTCGCCGGTAACATAGGGTTTTTTTCATGTTTCCAAAGAATTTTTATGGTTTTGTGTTAATAATAATTACAGATCGGATATTTTTCACTTGTAGATTTAACGGCCGTTTTTAATGAGTGTGGATCTAGTCACAATAACAAAATTAAATGTGAAACACTGGACCCTCACTCACTAAAAACAGCAGCAAAATGGACACGCTACACATGTCATACACATCTGGAATAATGTCGAATGGCAATTACTTTCCCACGCAGCATGCGTTTCTTCCTGTAAATCGCTTTCACTTTAAAGCTTCCGTAAAAAAATATTTATTTCCACAGGGATATGGTTAAAATTGAAAAAAGTGTGAATGGACGTAGGACAAGATTGTAATGGAACAGACCGAACTATATTATTTTTTTGCCATAAACCACACGCCAAACACTAAACGTACGCTAAAACCATTAAAAAGGGGGTAGTCAATCATTTCAAAAAGCATTTGGTTTTAAGCAAAAATTAAATTTATTGTGCGAAAGCAAGTATGGCAACTCTATAAAAGAGCACCAGAGAGCGATCGTTCGTTGCTCTTTTGTTGCCGTCGTATTTGTAGTTCTTTTATTTTCTTGCTCCGTACGCTTTTGAACGACTATTCGTGCAAAACCGTTACGTCTCGAACGAAAAATAGTCGGCATAAAACTATGTAAATTTTGTTTTCGTCGCCCCACGCTTTTGTTGTTGCGCACGTCCTCTTGACACCACAATACTGCTCTTTGTTTTGGCGGCATCTAAGCATATCTCGAGGAAACAAAAAGTAAAAGCAACAAAATCCAATTCAATTACAATTTCCATAGGCCTTTATCATGGGTGTTTGGTTCGGCTCCCACATATAGAATGTTCTCTCGAGTATCTTTCTTTTCCCTCTCGATTTCACCTAACGGAGTTAATTAGAACTGTTCTCTCGCACCAACGGTGAACAAAAAAAAACTGTCGTTTTGCAAAAGTTACAAATACCAATACACAACCACTCACACACGCACGGGAACGCATGTATACTTTCTTATTCGCGTTATATACTAAAATTCAATTTGTTCTATATGAGCAAAACCTTCTTTTTTGAGAACTTTTTTGTATTATCATTAAATTAGTCATTAAATTAGTGGAGATCGAGAACAGCGTAGACAAATCATTGCACGGGCAAATCATTTCCAGTCTTCATTGGTTTTCAGGAACTTGTCAAAAATGTTGCGGTTTAAGTGTACAGTTATTTGTATGCAGTGGCGGTGCGGAAAAACTGTTAATGCGCACACACACATAGACGCGCGTGCGCGCATATACAAGACGGCACTCATACACTTACAAAGAGCACAAAGCAAAACGCGATTATTTTCTTTTAATTGGCAACATTTTAAAATGCTTTTGTTACGCTTGAGATTAGTCAACATATTTATTATCTTTGCACGGCAGAAAAAGAAGAGACTTAATTTCCCACAACATTCTCTTTTTGATGCCATTTTTTCTTGATATTTGTTAGATTTAAGAAGGAACCCAAACGAGCAATCGTACTTGTGAACAGCGGCGGAGCTTTGGAGCTCTGGCTGTGACAACCGCTTTGGAAACCAAGTCTTTCTGTTTCTAATTCACCAATCGTCACATTCACCGACGCCGCCGACAAAACCCTACGATCCGACCGAGCCGAAACACAAACTGAATCTGAGCGCACCACGTCTCTCATAAGACTAAACTCTAGTTTTAAAACACGATGACGACGATGTGTACTTGTAGTGTAAGCCCGATTGTTCGAAACTACAAAAACAACAACAAGACAGCACTGTAACGGCAACAGTGATGGTGGTGTGGTAGAGGCAAACAACAACAAGAAGACCACTGCGAACGATGGCGACGGTGACACCAAAACGCCAGCAAAGCCAGCCGATACGACCCGACCGACGACAACGACTGCGATCGTTTTCTTGTCTTGCCGTTTTTCGCTTGTTTGTATAATTTTGTGCGCATGGGTGTGTGCGTTCGCGAGGGTTTGTACGAGTTCGTGAGCGAACGAAAGAGCGCGAGCGCACACTTCTGTATGAATGTGTTACCTATATCTACATAAAATACGCTCATTCGCCTTTTCTTTTTCTCTCTAGCAGAAACACACACTCTTGGACTATTTTTTTTTTGTGGAAGGGTCGTTGCGCTCATGGCGTGCCGTTTACACTGAGCACAATCATATCGGAAATTGTGGAAATTGGTGTACAAAACAGTTGTGATGTTATGTAAGCTATTCACCTTGCAACCAGATGTACAACTGGTTGCAAAGGGTAAGGGCTAGTTGTATTTAGTTGTAAACCGTGTTTAAAAAAAATCAAAATACAAGGTTTGTGGGAAAGTAAAGTAATATATTGTCTTGAATTTCCATTTGAAATTTGCGTCGGTGTACTGATAATTCACATTAGACAAATCGAAAAATATGCAAAAATATGGAATGTCATGAATTAAGTAAATTCAAGTACTACATTACTGTCATTACCAAAATATTTTCCAAAGAGAGATTGTATGTTGTATGTTCCTTCTGTTCCTCTGTACAGCCAGTTGAAAGCACTTCAGTGATTATTATTTTTTTCGTTTTAGTATTTTTCTTAGTGTAGACTTTGCCATTGATCGTAAGTAAAATTGCTGGTTCAAGCATTAAAAAAAAACACGATTGACACAACGACTGTCTTCCAGAAAAACTTACCCTAAACAAGAGAAAGAATTGAACTCTGAATGCAGAAGACATAGCACATACACAAAAAGTCACACACACACAAATACACTCAAACGCGAGCAAAAGGTGTGCAGATGTGATAAAAAGAAGAAGCAATGCCAACGAAGAAAAATGATGATGACGCAGTGAAAAAAGAATACAAATAATTACAAAAGAAATGTAGTGGAGCGGCGAAGAAGTGTTGCGGCCGATATAACCAGCACGGCAGATCGAAAGACGTCGAAGTATTTACTACGTGTACTGCGCGGGGTGGTTGCCAAATGCTAGAGATACGTAAAAAAGTCGCAGGAACGGACGTTGTTTGTTTGAGATACATTCACACCGCGCTCGAATTGCAACAACAACAATAACAACGACGGCAGCAGCAGCGTTGATAATAGTAATGGTGTGCTGGTTAATGATCATTAGCAACGCGCAGTAGTCACATTAAAAAAGTCGTTATTTTAGTGGGTCTGCGTCGATCGTTTGTGGGATTTAGTGCGAACCGAAGCCATCCAAAAAATTAATTACGGATCTTAGCCAGAGGGATAGTCGAGAGTCAACTTCCCTAATGGCACGTAGCAATAATACCAGCGGGCGCAATTAGCTACTGTGAACTGCTATAAACGTTGAGCTGCGTTCTCGAAAGCGTCTCAGTGGGCGTGCAACGGAAAAGATGCGAATGAACGCAAAAGAACAAGTTGAATCAACCCAAGTTGACACAATTCTTATTCACAGCACCTCCCTTTTTTTCGTTATCGTTTCTCGTGTTGCGTTTGGCTTTTTGGTGTTACCTAAGGAGTACTAGCATATTACATATTTACATCTTTACATACATACATATGTATGAGCTGATTTGAATCACACAATACGCAAAAGCAAAAAAAAATAGTTCTCCGACTGTCGCAAGGATGCTGTGTGATGATGAATGAACGAATGAGTAAGTGTGTAATACTTAATATTCACTTTCCTCTTCCTGTGCTTGGGTCTTTATATTCTTTTGTTTACACTCATTGGTGGTGCGTCCCCGCGTGCGTTCAACCCGCGCGCAGTTGAATGAACGTCACCCGCAGAAAGCAGTGGCCTTTGATTGAAGGTAAAGAAATCGAATCGCATAAATAAATATTGATGGGTTGTTATAACAAAATGATTGACAATATTGATTAAAATATTTGGCCGTTTGTCGAAAAGGTTGTGATATTTATTGTAATTGGGGGCGTGTGCGGTCTTTGGTCGTTCATTCCGCTTAAGCTCTAAAACTGCCAAAACTCTAGCTAAAGTTAGCCAAAAGCGGAGAAGTAGTAATTGAGCTCTTTTTTAATCAAAATAAATGCCAAAGTTCAAACGAGGTTAATGACACTCTGCAATGGTTTAAAGTATCAACAACAACAACAATACACACACAGTATAACCGCCACTACTACGGACGCTTTACCCAAAAAGGACGGATGGCTCCAAACAAGAGAGAAATGCAAACGAAAACCAACAAACGCCATGTCGTCAAGCGACCAAATCTCTGGCCAATCATCGTCCCCAAGCAAAGCGAAGTAAAGGCGAACCTTTCTAATGATCATTTAACTTGAAATGTAACAAAAGCAACAACAAACCATGACTACTTTGTATCTACGCGATAGTTGCACAAAAACTAGAAAAATGTGGTAGGCAACAATGGCAACACTAGGAGCAGCAGGCTCGGCAGATTTGATGAGGGGTCAAGAAATGCATCGCCCACTTCCTTCTTTTTCGTGGTTGAAAAAAATATATAGTGTATATACTATGTAACTTGGCGTGAGTAAAATTCGTAAACGGCGATCTTAAATTCAAAACAACACACAAACAAAACGAAAAAAAAGCCAAAATCAGCTATGGCAACAGTAACAACAGCGACAACAACAAAATGTTGGCCAGCATGCCCTGCCTGCCTGCTTGGCTGTTTGTAAATTTCGTCTTTTGCCTTTTGTGCTGCCAAACTGCCAACGGCCGCAATTGGAGCTAGAAACGACAAGCAGCATAGAAATAATAACAAGAAACAGCGACGAAGAAGATGATGGCTCTAACAAACCTTTCTGCTCTGCACGATCTTAGAAGCAAAACATATAAACAACAACAAGAATAATGACAACAACAACGGTACTAAAAGCTACAAAAAAATAAAAGAAAAACATTCAAAGATGTCGAGAAGCAACGATATTTTTTAACCTTTTTGTTTCAACTGTTTTTAACCTTTTTTTTTCTTTTCCAGATTTTATGTTGCGCACTTTTTCTGCCTCGTTTCGTCCAAATTTCTTGTTGTGGGGTTTTTTTTACCATACGAAAAGTAATAACCAGTTTTTCTCCAAAAAGCCAAACAAATGAAGTAAGGAAGAACGCACGCTGGTCTAACGCTCCGACCCGCACCGCCGTCAGCTCACTTACTCACTTGGAGTTCAGCTCCAGCAGTACAGTTGAAGTGGCAGAAAACGAGTTGATCAAACTTGCGCGAGGAATGGAAAGGTGCTGAGAGTTGGCATTCTCATAGTCGCAATTGATGTAGAATAAGAAGTAACAGCAACACCACAGAAGCCAAAGAGCATTTTCGCGGGGGCGTTGGTATTGGATACATTTAGAAAGCAGCAGACAACACCCGGCTCAGCTCGGCTCCAACAACTCCACATCCGAAGATATGAACGTCAAAGCCGATGTTCGCTGCCTTTCTAAACACTTTTCAGATCTCTATCAATGCTGCTTGACTCCCACAAAAATAAAAAATTATATTAATATAACAAAAGCGAAGAAAAGTAACGAAACGAGTGAGTGTGAGCGATAGAGATAGATAGAGAGATCGACAAGAATGACTGGTGCGCTCGTTCTATACATACCATGTAACTGCTCACTTTGATAGGCACTTTTTTCTGTCGTTTCTTCTTCTTTGACTTCCAGGCTACTTGCTTGTTGGATGTACTTATATACATGCATGCATGTATGTATGTATGTATGTATGTACGTATGTATGTATGCATACATCCACGTTTAGTGGCGTCCGCCGCGCAGCATTGCGGAGTCTAATTGGATGTACCCGACGTAATTGGATAGTTCAGGAAGCGATTATAGACAAAAAGTAAGAGAAATTACAAATCAAAGTCATTGCAAATGAGCAAAAAGTTAAATTAAAAAGAAAAGGAAAATGGAACTTTCCAATTGCAATCGAATTTTCCAGTTCAATTGCGGCTTTAATATGCACGCGCGAGCCAACTTATACGAACCGAACCGATCCCACAAATCAATTACAAAGTTGGAGAGTTGAAAAAAGTTGAGGCTCACAAAAAATTATATTTACCATAAATTGGAAAAACAACAATCGTGTGAATCGTGGCGAAATTATCAAACCGAGATACATGTAAAACTGGACGAGTGTAAATGCAAACAATGATATTGAGAAGGTGGCTGGGCTGAACACGACACAACCCTACAAGTGAAGCGGTGCAAGGGTAAAGTAAGCCGCCACTCACATTCAGAGCCTCCAGTCAATCAACTTTAGTGAGAGGAGTTCACCTGATGACGATTGACGATGATGGCGAATAAAACATCAAAGCGGAAAGCGCTCAATTTAAGGAACTCGAAAGCAGGCAATGAAAAAAAAAAAAATCAACGGCTGAGGTTGTATTGAAGCACTTCGTGCAAATCACAAGACTACGCGAACTTGATTACAATAATTACAATCAGCTACGCGCGATTCACAAAATGAGAATCTCTAAACAACAACAAGATGAAAACGTGTTGCACCGCGGGAGGGGCATAGAGGAAATGATGATAAAGAATAAATCACAATACTTACAAATATAGTTATAGGAATGAGAAAGAAGATGACGAGATAAATCGTATAAGAAATTGAAGATTGAAACGGCTGTGGCTGTGAGCGACTCAGAATTAAAAGAAAACTCATCATCATCGACAACAACAATGTACTGCGAAGATCAAAGCAAATGAACTGAGACACAAACAAAGACAGACAGACGACAGGCATCCATCAAAAACAATTGCGGCGGCTGCAGCGGCAGATCAGTACAATGCAAAAGTAAGAACTGGGAGAGAACATGGCTAAAATCGCTGTTGGTAACGACGACGAAACGAACAAAAAACACAGTTACAACGTCATGAAGAGAGCTGCTCGCTCTGCTGAGAAAGATGCAGTGTCGTTCTTTATCGACCGTTCATTTGTTTCTTACTGTGATGTGTTTCATTGCTCGCCGCTTAATAGCACTCGCGCACTCGTTGTTTTCGACTATCATGATCGTTGCCAACAAAAGTTTACGATGTATATACATATATACATATATGTACATGTATGTATATATTCTACTACTTTTATATGCAATACGTTTGTACTATTGTATATATCTATATGTATATGCAACAAAACAACTCAACATAACTTTTTTGCGCATATGTATATACAGATTTGAACAAGAAACGTGTAAAGGAGCAACAGGCACATATCCACTCTGAGCAACGCAGTGGCAGCATCTCATGCTACTCGCTGCTGCTCTCAAAGCCAGTTATGCAATACACTTGAAATAATTCAGCGTTAATTCGACTAAAACATCACTACGGAAAAAAATTGGCACTGAACGTTCTATGAGAAAAAAAAATTAATAAGAAAAAAGGAGGTGAGAAAGAATAAATAAATAATAAAATAATAAGAAATAAATAAAATTAAAAGAAATATTTATATATAACTAGTACCCGAGTAAGTATAATTTCCAGAAAAATCTGCTCACCCAATACTGTCGAAAACGGTATTCGTTGGGATCAACTCAATTCGGTAATTATATAAGTTTAAAAAGTCCGCAATGTTGGGAGTTTTCAAATAATGCCAATTTATTTTCCTTACTGTAAAACCAAGAGTTTTTAAAATTCAAGGTATATTTTTGATTTCAGTGAAACATGGTAGTGCGATTTCATATGACGTTATAATTATGCCGTTCTGTCGTTATAGCCAGTTAAGACTGAGACAACTCGAATATGGATCGAAGCTATTAGCGCAAAGCCTTGTCAGCAATCGGATGAATGGTGTGTGGCCTATAGTCATATGTTTTTTAAATGTTTGGAGATAATTTCCTCCTCTACAAAAGCGGAAATGGCCAAGTTGGTGTTTCAATGTATGCAGCAAGTGATGTCTGTCTACACGAGACTGTACCCAGTTTAAGTGCTCTTTTTTACGGATGATGAAGCTGTGAAGCTACCAGGAGGGGTGAACAGCGTTGATCAAGAGTTGTGCTGCTTGCTTGTCTAGGCTTAGTATTGTGTAGGTAGATGCGCGCAAACACAAACACACACTGGCATAAATTCAAATATACACAGTCACAGCGCCCAAAGGTACGCGCACAAGAGGATGGTTGGCGATGGCAACAAGCTGAGAATACAACTATCTGTATAAACCGCTTAAGAAAGCTAGCAGCAAACTTGACTTGTGTATTCGATGCAATCCAGCCAGCTAGCAATGTTAGCAGATGCTGCATTGCGAAGACTTATAGCCTTAAAAGTATCTAATTTTGCGTTCATGGCTTGCTCGCTCGATCGGCTCGATCGGTGGTGGTTGCCTTGTTGTGATTTTTTGTTGTTGTGACTGCTTCTGGTGCTTGGAAGCAGGAAATCTGCAGTTGAATTGGCTACATTTATATTTACATTTATTGCAAAATTATGCACACATTCAGTTTTATTTAGTTTATGCTCACTGCCTTAATCCTCCCCCTTAACTCAACACAACTCTTTACTAGTTACCTCTATCAATATAGAGGATGCTGATGCCAATACTTTTTCTTTTTTGTAGTTTCATTTCGAGTGAGTGGTGCAAAACGCGCACATTTCCACATTTCCATCTCAACAAACATAAATCAATGCATGCATTGTCCGCCATTTAAACGATAGAAATATAAGTTCAGAGAGTTAAATTTTTTTCCTCTTAGACAAGAAATGCTGCATTGAATTAGATGCATTGTAGCCAATAAAAATGACGTAAAGAAATAGTCAAAACCCCAAATAACACGAAATATTACCACATGTCGGTGTCTTGTAGAAAGGTATTACGAACGATTTACATCAGCGAAAGACGTAATTATTAATTGGGCTTAGACCTATAAAGCGCTCTCATAAGTACAAAAAATAAATAAGTAGAAAAAAAAAGTAAAACAAAAGAGCGGTAACTTTGGCTATGCTGAACATGTAAATATCCTTCACACACTATAAAATTAGTATCCGCGGTCCTGTGTTTGAGCACACAACCACGTTGCATTATTGCTTTGGCGTATGCTTCGCAAATGGTCACTATTAATACTGCCGTTCAGCACTGAATCAATTAATCTCTATAGATCTATCATATATTGTATTAGGGGCTTATAATGTTTTGGTTTATGTTAATGGACAATTGTCCAGATTTCAGATCGATTGATTAAAAAATAAATAAAGAAAATAATTTGAATCTTGAGTTTCTATGGGTGGTACATCTCTTATTGGTTAGATGGTTCGAGTTCTGAAAAATGGCCAATGGGCAAAATTTACGCAATCTAGCTGAAAATCTGAGTTACTAGTTTGTACGCATGCAGGTCTGATCAAGAATATATACGTATAATTTATGTGTCTCCAATGTATCCTTCGCAGTGTTTGAAACTCATTAACAAAGTTATAAGACTATTCATTGAGTGAAGAGTATTAAAAAAATTTGTTGCCATTTGAATTGCGTTGCGTTGCTGGTTATTGTGGTATTTAAAGTGTGGCGGGAATTATGCATCGTTGCGCAGAAGCAGAACGAACCAACGGGCGAACAACCCAGGCAGTCGTTAGTCAGTGCATGAAGCAACCAAGCAATGGTTTATGTGTGGTTTGTTATACAATAAGCTACGAACACAATGACTCACACACACATCCAGCTTAATGCAAGTGTTAAAAAAAGTGTAACACACTCAAAAGTAGGAAATTTCAAAAATAAACCGGTACAAATTTTCACAAAATTCATTTGGTTCCCTTTTGTTGTTGTCATGATGACGATGTCCATGTTAATGACTTTCTGATTGTGCAGAAAGTGTGAAGATTGTTTGGAAACAAAGTTCGTACATGACAGTTGCTTTTGTGAGTCGAAGGCACAAAGATCTTTGTGAAAGATATGTAACAAACGAAAGTATCGCAGCATAGCGCAGTCGCATGGTGTTGGCAAGCTTACAGTGGCCAACAAGAATTACTACAACAAAAATTTGTGTTTAGAAGTTGACTTACGTTATAACTTTTAATAACTTACTTATTATATATTAAACTCACTGAACCCGAACAGATAGCTGGTGCCAGCTTATTTTCGTTGTAGCGTAGTCGCCGCTAAATAGCGGCGGCAGTTCCGAAAATTGTGAGTCTAGACTTGCTGCTGTCTGAAGTTAACTTGCTTGCAGTTGCTTCTGCACATTAAATAATGTAAGGGTTAAACTTTTAAACTTTTTCCTAATACAAATATATGACAGAAACGCGCGAATCACGGCTAAAGAAGATAAGCTTCCGAAAGAAGCACACAAATTCAAAAACTTCATAGTGTTGGTAAAAATGATTATCGAATACCTAAAAATGCGATTACTAATATTGTAGGGTAGTCAAATGCATTCAATATTTAAATTTTTTCCCAATGTTATGTAGTTCAAGTCTGTGGTATGTAAGAGCTACTATCATTTAAGCTATCAATACTTATTCCTTATATAGTCTTAAATTTATTGTCAATCAATCGATGCTTCAGTAAGCGCTTTAGAAAATATCAAAGTGACATATGTGTTTTTGGGTTTCATAGTAACATAATGCATTGCATTGTCAGTGACACCACGGTGAAATAACGGACTACCGCAGTTTATGTTTTATCAAATATTCTTTATTGATTTATTTTAAAATTTTTAACCAATTCCAATAACTTATAAACATTCCAAGGTCTACTTTGTAACTCTACACACCTTTCATTCTGAATAATACATACACGAAGAAGAAAAAGTCGATTTAAATGTGGAGAATTGTTTTGGAAGAAGCTTGTAGGAAGTTGTCCGAAAAATTTCATACGAAATGGCATTGATGATCGCCGGTTTTGGTGTAAATTTGCTAAAAAGACCGAACGTAAATTTTAATCGAACTAAAATCTTATACTCAAGTTCGCACAGAGCTAATAGAACTAATTCACGACTCCTAACATCGCTCGGCGGTCTAGCAGCCGTTGGCAGCATCGGCGCATTCATCTTTGCACTGGAACAATCTGTGGATGCTTCGGGAAATGCAGTGCATCCACCGAAACAAGCCTGGAGTCATACTGGGCTCTTGTCGGCTATCGATCATGACAGCGTTCGTCGTGGTTATCAGATATATAAGAATGTGTGTGCGAGCTGTCACTCACTAAAGTACATCGCATTCCGAAATCTGGTGGGTGTAACACACACCGAATCCGAAGCCAAGGCTGAAGCGGAAACCGTAACTGTAAGGGATGGGCCAGATGAGGATGGTAATTATTTCGATAGACCAGGCAAGCTTTCGGACTATTTCCCCGGCCCGTATGCCAACGAAGAGGCCGGTCGCGCTGCTAACAATGGCGCTTTCCCACCGGATCTTAGTTACATTGTTTACGCACGCAAAGGCGGGGAGAATTATATTTTCTCACTATTGACTGGCTACTGTGATCCGCCGGCCGGATTTTCTTTGCGCGACGGTCAATATTTCAATCCCTACTTTGATGGTGGCGCTATTTCTATGGGTCAAGTGCTCTTCAACGAAGCCGTGGAATTTGCCGATGGTATTCCGGCATCGGCAAGTCAATTGGCAAAGGACGTGTGCACATTCTTGAAATGGACATCGGAACCAGATCACGATGAACGCAAGCTGCTACTCATAAAGACCATCGTAATAATGAGTTTCCTTAGTGCCATTTCCTACTACATCAAACGTCACAAATGGTCCTCTCTAAAGACACGAAAAATTTTCTTTATGCCCAAGGGTAAGCAGTAATTCGAGACGGGGCAAATGATTTTTAATAGATGCAAAAATAAAATATAATTTTGTAAGACGAATATAAAATATTTATTCTTATCTCAAAAGCTTTCTATTTAAATTTACCTGTAAAAGCTTTCGCAATCTTGTCAGCTGTATGAATGAACATCTGTTTGGGAACACTTCTTTCGTGGTAAATGACATTTTAGACGCCTGGCTACGTTCCTCCTTGGCGGAACTGTTTCAATGCACGGGGAATTGAGTAAAGCATCGGTAGCGTTCATTTATAGTGTTAATAAAGAATGTGATAATGGGTCCTCCCATCAAAAAATTCATGCAATGCGTCCAGTTTGCTGCGCAAAAGCATCGTGACCAACGCCGCAAGGATCTGCACAAAACGCCATATATAAATCACCCAATCAACGTAGCAACAATACTCTCTGTGGAGGGTCTAGTTGAAGATGAGTGTGTGCTTATGGCAGCACTCCTTCATGACACTGTGGAAGACACCGACACCAGCTACGAGGAGATCGAAGAACATTTTGGCACTGAGGTCTGCGGCTTGGTACGCGAGGTTACTGATGATAAAACGTTGGAGAAGCAAGAACGGAAGCGTCTACAAATCGTCAGAGCTGCCGGCTCAAGTCACAAAGCTAAGCTGATAAAATTGGCCGACAAATTGGATAATTTGAGGGACTTACAACGCAACACGCCTGAAGGTTGGACGGAGGTTTGTGTGTGTCTATTTATTAAGCACGATGAAAATATATGCCAATATTTTTCAGGAACGTTGTGAACAATACTTTGTCTGGGCTAAGCAGGTGGTAGACAATCTACGCGGTACGAACGACTGTCTGGAGTTTGAACTGGATGAAATATTCCAAGCGCGAAATCTACTTTAGAAAATAAATTAAATTGTTTTTACTTTTACTTAATTTTTATTACTTTGATAGAAGGCGAGCATTAACTTTGCAAGTTTTTGAGTTTCAGGCACAGTTACAGCATTATAGAGTGAGGCACGTATACCGCCCACAGAACGGTGACCCTTTAGTTGTATCATGCCGTCGGCTTCGGCTTTGGAAAGAAATTCCTTTTCCAAAGCTTCATCACCGCCACCAATTCTAAAGGGTACATTCATATGGGAGCGCACATTCTTATCCACCGGACAGCTATAGAAACCGTTGGATTGCTCGATTACATCGTAGATAAGCGAAGATTTTGTATTTGCCTTTGCAGCCATGCCCATGATACCGCCATTTTCTTTGATCCACTTGAAGACCAGACCAACGACATAGATGCTGAAAAGGAAATGGAAGAGAAATGTGTTTAGGAAGGGTTTCAAGACTTGAGTAGAGGAACAAACTTACATAAAAGTTGGTGGCGTATTCAGCAACGAATTGTTCTTGTCATTGATTGCATATTCCATCACCGCTGGTGTCACCTTCAAATGATGGCCAATCAAATCGTCCCGCACAATAACAACAGTAATGCCTGCCGGGCCAATGTTCTTTTGCGCACCCGCGAAGATCACACCGAATTTACTCACATCAATAGGACGTGAGAGGAAATTTGATGACATGTCGCAGACTAGCGGCACACCATTTGGTATCTCTGGCACAAAATCGAATTCGACGCCATCGACAGTCTCATTATCACAGTAGTAAACGTAGGAGGCATTGGGATCAAGTTTCCATGTGTTTTGACGCGGCACACTCGTGTATTTCGCGAACTTTGGCAATACCGCATTCACTTTGCCATAGGTCGCCGCCTCCTTAGCAGCCTTCGCCGACCATGAACCGGTAATTACGTAATCGGCAACATTAGTGCGGCCAATCAAATTGAGTGCAACGGCGGCAAATTGTCCTGTGCCACCGCCTTGCAAGAACAACACGCGGTAGTTGTCCGGAATGTTGATCAATTCGCGCAAATCATTGAGTGCGGCGTTGTGAATTTTATCATAGTTCGAAGAACGATGTGACATTTCCATCACCGAAATGCCGGTGCCATTACAATTGATCAGATTCTTCTGCACCTCGAGTAGTACCTAGAAAAAGGATTATCATGTAAAAAGAATTATTGCATCAGCAAATTATAAGCCAAGCAACTGACTGACCTCCTCGGGTAATTTGGCCGGGCCCGCTGCGAAATTGATAACCATTTTTTGATATTTTGTTTGTTTTTTCAGCGTGATGGCGTTTCTAACTCGAAAGCAAAGCGGACTGTTGTTGACTGCACAATGAAAACGCTCAATTGTAACTAAGTCGTGCCGTTGGTTTCATATTAGTTTCTATGGCGCGATCAGGTTTTCGTAGACGATAGCGCAGGCGTCGTTGATGTATGTATATGATGTATGTATGTATATATGCAAACACATACATACATACATACATAATTGCTGATAAAACGCGAAAAAAATAAAACTACAATAAAACACCTTCGTGGAAAACAAACTGGACAAAGAGCTTGCAGTCTCTGCCTGCTTTTGCGTGCTCTTTGTTTATAATCTTCCACACGAAATGGGGGGAAGTATACAATAAAAATAAAACGAATAGGGTAGGATCAGTAGTGTACGGAAGGTTAGGAGATTATTACAAAATTATTATGAAAACAAGCCAAAGTGAGTGTTTCTTATGCCGTTTTTAGGCACACTTGTAGATTAATGTTGCAGTGACGTCAAAGAGTAAATTTAGTGAGCGTTTAACCTTAATGCAACGACACCACTTTGCGATCTGTTTCTGTGTGAGACGACGCCCCTTTTAAGTCAGTGCGAAACGATTAACAGATAGACAACAACAGCAACGTGAGCCGCTTCTGCTCAGCTGATTGTGGTAGCGAGCGCGAAGGCGAGATTGTGTGAGTAGAGCAAAAAACAAGCACTTTTGTTGTTGTTTTTGCTTTAAAGTGGCTTAGCGCGGCAGGGCTGTCGTAAACAAATAAAATTGGCGTGTTGTTTTTATCAACAATTAGATTTCCATTGGCAACTCATTGTTACTTTTATCTCGTAATTCGAGCTTGTGGTGGTGGTGACAAAGTGCAAAAACATTTAAGAAACTATGGTAATCATATTTTATTGTTGAGTTTCAAATACAAGCGTATAATAGTTAATGACAAAGCCATTGCACTTAGTGTGGAATCGTTTGTATACGCAAACACCTACGAAAACGTAAAACAGGGTGTGCTGGAAATCTTGAGGTGCGTATTGTGCGTGGTTGGTTCAATGAAAAAATTTTTTGTGGCCAATTCGACTTAATTCAACTAGTCAAATTAGTACTGCGCTTGCACTTTGTTTATAATTTCACTCCAGAATGTGCCATACTCTTTCAGCACGGTGCCGCTGAAATGTATGAAAAGAAGAGAAAAAAAAAATTAGTTTTTTAAAAAGCAACAATATTTTATATTTTAATTTCACTTATAATATTGCTAGCTTTAAGCAATGTTATCAATGTCAATACTTATAAATGGCGAATAAAGCAAATTGTTAAATAAATAAATAATAATTCACCTAATGAACATTCAATTTACATATAAGAATTTTCATAAAATACTGCTTTTTAGACAAAATTCGACCTCTCTTGGTTACGTCTTTTCTACAAAAAAATCCCAGAAGCCAATTTCAAAATAAAGTACAAACATTAAATAAACCCTGAAAATGTCAATATCCTAGGTTTACTGCATTTTATAGCCTCTATTCGACGCGTTTTTGAAAATTTCAGAAAAATGTATTTCCTTATGTTGTATGCTAAAATTGTTCTCATTTTCCGATTGAACCACTTTTTGATGTGAAGAGCATTACATCGAATGTTAACAGTTTTATTATTATCTACCTATCTAACCATATAAATATATTTTACTTTCTTATCTATGCATCTACTTATCAACAACATCAATCAGTCTATCTACTTAACTCATCTGTTAAGAAAAGGAATTTGTATATACTATGTATTTCGCTGAAGTAATTAATGGCTGCAGTTTACAGCCATACAAATAGACAAACAAACCATTAGACGTCAGTTCGCACTGACGACATTTTAGACATGTCCACTCTCAAGCGTACCCGACTCCATGAATCGGCATATTTTTTCTACTAAATGGTGCGTTAGCTTTGCAAACGAAAAATTTATCAAGAAAAAATGAACACCAAAAACTGGTTGCCAACATTACATTTGTTGCTTACATTGTTGGCTGTGTTTAGTTTTAGTTTACCGTTAATTGATTTCGTAATGCAAGAAAATCCTTAATGACACAGCACATTGCCTCAACGACTTTTTATGGCGCTTATAACTAATGAATCGTTAAAATGGCCGGCGTTATCACAGGGCGCTCGGCATCCCAATTTGAAGCAACACTTACGTGAAATAGACTTGTCCGCGCTTGTTCTGCGGTGCCTTCCATATGAGTTTGGCGCCGAGCTTGTCGCGATTGTCCGAATGCGTTATGGCCGAACACTCAGGTATAGTCTTCGTGTTCTCGCTCTGCACCCACTCGCCAATCCACTCATTCGAATTGGCGTCACGTGCCTGCAGGAAGAAGCCACGAAAGACCGCATTCTGATCATTATGTGGGTAGATCAGCACAGAGATCTGCTGGCCCGGATGATAGGTTTGTGCATCGGCTACCACCTCGTAGGGGTTCGTATGCGCCGGTTGCGTGCGTGCTTGTCCATGGTTTGGCTGATTCGGGCGTTGCTGTTTGACGCAAGTGTCCGCTGGTGCACCATCCGGAAAGCCCATTACAATGACCGTTAAAAAAATGACGATAGTGTAAAGTAGCAATGCTAAGTTGCAGTTAGCTGTTTGCATTTTTTGTATTGCTATTTTGCTCGTATTGCACGCTCAATCAACGAACGATGGCCAACGAAAACGTTCGATAATCTCTTTGCGCAGCCGTAAGGCGGTGCGTTTTTAAAGACTCGAATTTGAAGTGCTTTCGGCAAAGCTCAGCGAAGTCACAGCTGAGCTGAGCTTCGTCAATAGATTTTTATTTTTATTTTGACCACCACTTCCCACACACATTTGGAGTAGAAAACATAAATGCAGTCGGAACCAAACATTTATTGTTGTTGCAGTTTTCTTCATTCGTTTGTTTGTTTTTAGTGTTGTTGGTGTGCAACCAGTTTTTAATGAAACATACGCAACGCAACGCAACTCTGTTCGTCGAACTCCTGCGTAATGAGAGTTGGTGAGAAACTAGGTCAGAACTGCCAATAACGCAGTTGCACCCCACCGTCATCGACGAACGGCGTTGGCGCTGTTTGTGTCTAGTATTGTGGCATTAAGTGCGCCGTCATTGCGAAATTCTTTTCTAATCTTGCGTTATTGCGCGGAGTTTTCCTTTTATGTTGGTGTTTATTTTTTTTTTTCAATAAAGTTGTATTAGTCGAATTTGGTAGTGCATTCGCTTAAGTTTCGGCGTTTCGATGCTAATGCTGCGACCGCATTGGTTTGTCGATGTCGTTCGAATAACTCGAAAACGTTAGTGGGAAAATGCGGTATATAGCGGTGTGTTGTGTCGGCTGTGATTTTGCGCATGTGCTGTGAGTTTGTGAGTGAATAAGAAAATGTTTGCTCCATGTGAAGCCGCTTGTTGGTGTAAATAAATTAATGCGATTCACAACAATCAGTGAAAAGCCGCGTTGGTGTACAAAAACAGGACAGAGCTCAGAACAAACGACAAATGGAACGCAAAAACGCTCAGAACGAATTCAGTGGTCGAGTCGTGCGAACGTTTATGTCGGAAGAAGTAGATTAAAAGCTCACGCATCTTACGAAGCAGTGGGGCAAATACAATTGTATTGTTATTGAAAAAAGAAAATACAGAAAACAAAAACAAGAAAAAACATAAACAAATCACAAATCAGTGAAAAATACAAACAAAAGTACAGAAGTGCCAGCATCAAATACAACACAGAAAATGTAAATATTTTGAGCAATTTTCTTCAATATCCATTATGTCAAACATAACAAATATTTGAACAAAAATTAAATATTTATAGTATTTATTGGATCTGTATTTAAGATTACAAGCCTAGCGCAGGGCTGATGATTGGTTTCGTCTCTCTGCAGCCCTTCCTCTTAAATTGTTCACCAAAAGTTTCAAATGAAGTCAAACAGAAAAAAATCAATGCTTTTGTCAAAAACGCAATTTTGCAGAAACAAAACAACAACCAAAACATGAAGAAATAGAAGTAGAAAAAACAGCGTATAAGCGTGAAAACCCAAACAAAAAAAATAGCAAGGAAATTCCCACGTGATATTGTGTAGGTAAGGGAGGATAAGAGAGCGGAACTGAATTGGGTTTTTGTGTGCGCTGTTTTTTACGCTTGTCCACCTGCTCATAGTAATAAGAAAGCCCCACACCGACTGGTGCCCTACGAGTGTGGCGCCTACCATTTCGCCTTTTCAACACACACACTCACACAATCAAAGTTACGCGTTGTTGCCTATACTGGATCCCTGGTATATCACTCTGTGTGTGTGCTTGTGTTTTGGCAGCGCGAACTCGTGTCTCACCTGCCTGCCGCCTGCTCAATGTCCCTTTTAGTGTTGCCGTTGGCATGTTTCACCGTTTACCGTTTACCGTTTTAATGCATATAAAAAAAATAAAGTCAACGAAATGTGAATTCTACAGCAGCCAGCAATTGCAGCCCGCATTCTAAGTTCTCAATGTGTCTGTTTGCATCTTGAGTAGTGTTGCCTCTCTTCCCATGTGTGTGTGTGTGTGTTGAACTTGCGCCTGCTACTTAATAATTTAAAGGCTATAAACAAAAAAAAAAAATAAAGCGCCCGACGGCCCCATTTGAAGTTCCGTGTGCCCATCCCAGCGCGCGAATCGCGCGTTTGGCAAAAGCTGCGACTGTGAACGGCTCTATTCTGGTGGTGGCGACGTTGAAAAAGAAGACGAAGGCGACGTCATCCGGTCGATGTGCGTGCGTGTATGTGTGTGGAATGGATGGTAACATCGCGTGGCAGTGCAAGCCGCTTCATGTTCTGACCTGCTTGCTTGCCTTGAGGACGCGACGAGCCGTGGGGCCACATGGAAACGCGTTGCGCTGTGCACCGCTGCATTCAATGCAAGCTGAAGTTGTATCGATTTGGGATTCGTTCTATGAATTATTAAAAGAATTCCGCAGTTTTCTTCTACGTCTTATTCTTCTTCTGTTTGGTCGTTGCATGTGCATTCGTGACATCATCAATCGCATTTCCGTATCCGTTAGATACACATTCACGGCAGAGGCAATCAATAACAAAATCGACAATGTCGACGTTGGCGAATATTTCCCGGCACCACTAAATATAAAAGATACAAACGTCATTATCATCGACATAAACGCAATTATCATCGTTAGTACTTGAGTTGTGTCGATTGTCTACCACAATTTTCCATTCGCTTGTACCCCCATTTTTTGTCATTCTGTCGATTTGAATTCGTCGTTTGTGTCCTTTTTTTTGTTGCTTTTATTGCAAGTTTTTGCAAGTATTGCAGGCACTATGGACGTTGTGACCCTTGACCTTCTGCCGGTAATGCAGCCGGTAAAGCTGCTGCTGCACGAAATTAGTGTTTATGTTGCTGCTTCTGCCTGCGCCCTCGCCACACCAACTTCTTAGCCGACAAATAGCAAAATCATTTACCATAAAATCGCATGTCTACTTCGTGTTGGCCCAAATATAATTTATTGTGCCCTTGCATTCCACGTTCTCTCATTGCTAAAAAGCACGAGCATTTTTCGTTTGGCTTTCTGAGTGAATTTTCACTTTGCTTGAAGGATAACTTTAATTTCATGCAGGCTAATTTAGTTGAGCTCAAGGAAAAGGGGAAGAGAATGAAAACGTGACCTAAAATGTTCAAAAACTTCACACATTTAATGAGGTTAGGCTAGGTTAAAAAACGATTAATTTAGATACGACAACGAACCCATTGAACTAGGTCTTACATAATTAGCTTATAGTCTCAAGACTAGTGCAAGCAATAAATGTGACGAAAGGAAGTTCACGCATGTAATACTCTCTTGGAACAAAGAAAAAATATTGTTCCATCTTTCTATATTTTTTTTTCACAGCAATTTTTTTTTACTACAGAAAATTTACAGCTTTAAACTTTTGCGATTACTGAAAGTTATAGCTGCCATATAAACTTAGAGCTTTGACTTAGACAATATTATGGGGCTTTCAAAACGTATTACCCTATATTTCGACGATAAACTTTACAGTTGGTATTATGGAATCAAAATAGTGAATGCAACTGTGTCAAAAATCAGTGAATTAAAGTTCGAGTTGCTTCCTCATCCACACTATTCGCCAGATTTAGCTCCCTCTGACTATTTTATGTTACCAAACATGATGAAATGGCTTGGTGGGAAGAGATTTGATGCTAAATGAGGCGCTGGAATGTACTGTACAAGATCGTCAGCTGTTAGCGACCGTAAAACAAAAACTACAAATTATATGACTACCAACTTTTCAACTTAAGCTTTTAAGACTTCATTATGAACACTGGAATAGAAAAACTAACTAAAAAGACTATGCATCTATGTCAGACCGACTAGTTCTAGGAAGAGCCTCGTATTTTAACCTTTTAGCTCAAGGAACTTTCCCGGCACCTGCCTAAGTTTAGGATCCTAGGAGTCTGACTCTGAAATTGTTAAACTTTCTGACAATTCTTATTAAATGAATTGTACAAGTAGTGTCCATATAAACTTGAAGTAGTGTATGATAAATATTCGAAGCTCTTAAAACGAATTAAAAATTCCTTCTAGTATTCATCACACTCTCCCTTTGAAATTTTTTGTCTGTGAGAACTTTCCTCGTCCAATGGTGTATATACTTCAATGATGGCCAGTCAGTCAGCTTCAGTTAGGCCGCTGTTGGTGACAACACTATGTCATTTTGAATTACGCACACACAAAAATAAGTCACTTCGCCTTAGCATTTGTTCATTCATGCAAGTGCGTCGTGACATGAAACGTAATGCGATAAATGGCTACGAGAGACAATGGGATGAGTTAACGTCCTCTATGGGTGCAATTGCTTATGGCTCATCAAGTCCCGTTGGAGTTTTATTATATTCTAGTGTGTGTCTATTACTAAACTAAACATTTTGCAGGCCCACCTTAAAACAAAATTAATTAAGACAATTAACTCACAAGTAACTCACACGCTCACACAGACACTCTAATTACGGTTAGACGGGCTCAAGTAGTCACACATTTGCACATGTGAATCTTTATATTTGGCTTACTGTTGGTTGGTGTTTGTTTGTACTTCTGGTACTATTTATAAACTGTCAAAATGTCATTTCCCATGCCATGAGACACGGTCAGCTGCTCTCGCAAACTCGCAGGCTCAAGTGGCTCAAGTGTCCTAATTACATTCACACGCCGTTTTACTCGTATAACTGCGGATTAAACATTTGGACGAGTTTCTTGTTGTTGTTGTTGTTGTAGGCGTTTAATTAAAAGTCAGTTAAGTGCAACATTGTGTATACGTTATATTCGAACTGACATTTCATGCATGTAGCAGTAGTAATCGTAGTTGCAGTGCAGCCTTGTTGTACCCGAATATCGTTTTCAAGGCCAGAAATGCGAATGGCAAAAGAGCACAAAAACGGCGCTGCCACCATGCATGTACAACATGACATTCAGAGTTGTCATTTCATGTCGCCGCGCGAAACTGCAAAAGGAAGGAAGTCAAATTCGAAGTCGCCGTCTTTGTCAAGCTGCATTCGCAGCCGAAGTTCAGATCGAAATAAAGCCAAGCTGAGCACGGTTCTGGGACGCTGAGTTTGCCAGTGAACATTTGCCATTACAATTTCCGTTTTGTGTGACGATGTGTTATCCGGTCGACAGCCGGCCCATGTCCACACATCCGTTTGGCAAAAAATTGTTGCCAACATTTTTATATGCGCTTTGGCATGCATGTGGCCAGCAGCCAGTAGCGACATATGTCGTTGTCGTCGTTGCTGTTGTCGTTGTTACACGTCCCAGGAGCAAAATAAAGGTGCACTAAAATCCTATCCTAAATAAATAGAAGTATATATAGTAGCAAATTAATTATTATTAAACCGAAAACATGTCACGATCTATAAAAGCATGTTTAGTTGCATGTTTGCTAGCTTGCGGTCGGTGAAAAGTCGCAGTTGGTGGAATGAAGCAGCGCTCGGTCGTTCAAGCAAACACATAAAAGGTTTCAGTTATATTACTACTACTACTTCTACTTCCCCCTTTTGCTATCACATTCGCCATTTTCATCGTAGTTGCCATCACCGCCGCTTTTAATTGCAATGGCGGCTCTAATTTTGTAAACATATTTTTTCTGCTTTCTATTTGAGCGACGGCGTGAGTCAAATCCTGAACCGTCGCTTGCCACGCTATGTTTCGTGATTTGTGCTTTGCTTTGTGCTTGTGCTCGACGTCGAAATCATTCATTAAATTCTTGTTGCTTCATGTTCACCGCCATAGTTTGTCCTTAGTTGTTTCCATTGACTCATGGTCTGTTGCCCAAATAAAATGGGAATACTTTTACACAAAGCCTCTTCGCCATTTTCACCAATCGTCAACCTCGATGTCGATGTCGTCGCCTTGCACTAAATACAAGCGAATCCGCTTTGTTTGGTTGTCAACATTATTATTTTTTGTTTGCTTCATGTTCGTCGCACTCACACATTTCGCATTCATTGTTGTCGCATTTATTGCGCCCTTCCCCACGCCGTACTCCTCGAGGTAAACGAAAAATATTTGTATAGTAAAAATTAATGTCGCATTTTAGCGCGCTAATTGTATATTTTTTCTTCAGCGTGTTTGTTTATTAGTGCGCGTCTGCAGTATATTGCCTTGTTTATTATACGCTTCACATTCTGTGAATTGTATGTTATTATAACTTTGCCATAAAGTTTGTAACTCAATGAATGAGACCACGAAAACGTTATTAAGCTTTATATATATTTTTAATCAACTTGTCTGTCCTTCTGTAGGCATATGCAATCGCAATCCTACCATTAGGAGTAGTACTTCCATACCAAATTGCAGACTTATACTCACACGTGTTCACTGATCCTCGACTTTTGAAATCGTGTAGCTCTCAGTGGATTTTATTTTTCATCAAAGTAGGTCTCGTTTGAGGATGTTTAAAATAATCGAATAATGTATAATAATTGCTCTCTGGTATAGACTTAATGTCTTTCCACGAAATAGTGTGTGAAAAAATGTTAAGGAATTTATTTGAAGCATTCAACTTAAAAAACTAAATTTAAGATCATATATCATAACTGAATCGTGTAGACCATATATAGATGCATAGTTTTCAGCATCAAATCAAGCACTGGAAGATTTGCTTTAACTTTTTTCTGGAGGGTATGTGAAGAGTATTACAACTTTGACATAGCCGAAGTTAACGTTTTCTGCTTATTTATATATTTTTTTGCTATAAAATTTATGAAAATTAAATACAAAGCAATGTAGTTCAAACTGAGCGTGAGCAACCGATAAGAATCGACGATGAGAGTGTGTGGTGTATTTTATTGTGAGGTTTATTCCGTTGTATTTAAATCAAGAATAAACGAGCGAAATGTCAAACATCGTAACAACTCCCACCAATCTACTTACAACACTACTTTCTATACCTGTTCACCTTAAATGCGTCTAATTATTAGCTGCTGTATACTTTCGGGCGATGCGTAAATTTCCATATCTGGTGCCACCTTTAGCTTTATTATAAAACTTTTTTATATATAAAATCATCGATTAAAAAAAGAATATAATATTGTTTCAGCAAGTTTATTTAATCAATTAAAGAAAGTCGTATATTGAATAAAACGAAGCGATTACCAGTGCTAACAAACAGTTATTGTATTATAGTAAAATATGAGTAATTAATAAACTTTTTTTTGAGCAAAAAGAAGAAAGAATAATAAAATAAAATTTCGAAACAATTATTATTTTGTTGTTCTTGTAAATATTATGTATTTATTTGCACTTCTTACAAATTTTTCTTAAGCTAGTGAACTACTACATATTTCATTGGCAGCGTAAACTAATTATATGTAAAAACTAACAAAAAAACTAATGACTATACAAAAGTAGTAAATTAAAAATTAACAGCATTGTTAACATGCATTTAAATTTTCATTTTAACTTAAAAATATATGTTAAGAGAGGACTCTGTCAGGAAGGTCCTCTGGGTGAAATCGTTTCAACCTTCTTATCCTAGCTCTTAGCATTTCTCCCGTAAAAGTGCGTTCGGATGAGAACTAAGCCTTTCCAAATATTTTTTTTTGGCTTGTATTTGATGCACGTCACCGACTTTAGGGACTCCTAAATCCCTTTTAATATCCAATGTACGCATATATCATGGAGCATTACAAATTATCTTTAATATTTTACTTTAAACCAATCGTATTTTGAAACAATTATTATGGATTAGGTTTATATTCTCAGCATGGTTGCAAGCATCAGGCAAAAAAGTTGTTTTTAATTTCATTTGCAGTCATTCACATTCCATGTACTAAAAAAATCATTGCATACTTCAAGTGAAAATAGTATTATAAAAAAATTCCACACCTAACTGCTCTTTTTCGGGGATATAACTTGAGTGATTAAATGTAACTTTGGTTATATTATAGAAAATTATGCTATTTTTGTTTTATTTGGGTTTAACCCAAATTTTAAGAGTTATAAAAAGAAGCCGTTTTTGATGACTTTTTTACCAACTTTGCCTAACTTTTCATTCCTTGCTTTGAAGACATGCAGTATTTAATTGACATTTAATAAAAAAATATTATGAAATTCCGCAAACTTAGGAAGGGGTCGAAATACCGCACATAAATAATTTTGTTCTGACATATAAAGCAAACGCTTAAAGATCATAATCGTTAGGAGAGCAAATTACATTAATGCCTGTTATTTTTTACGAATAAATTTTATATCTCAGAATGAGCACAGCTACTCGAGAATGCTTCGTTGAACTCAGTGAAGGCTTTTCGCATAATTTGTGCAATAAAATTGCCCACACACAAATGCTAACGTACACACATTTATGTATATAGATAGATGTTTCGATGCATATACTCGTTGGCCTAGGGCTGATAAAAAAAGCCCAAGAAATCTTCATATGAGGCGTAAAATTGAATTGCTTCTAATCTCCGAGTAGTAACGCTATCGGTAGTGGAACCGACATCAGCAGCACAACGGCCGGATTCTAGGTTTATGATGCATAGCGATGTGCAAATGAAACGCACATAGCATAGAACACCAAGAATAGCTACAATTACAACAAAAACAACAATTGGAACTGCTAAACATAATTTTGTAATAGTGTGTATGTGTGTGTGTGTGTGTTTGTGTATTTCTCGTAGTACATCAGCAATCAATAAACATTCAGCGAGCATTGCTTCATATTTTGCATTGTATCTCGTTTTTGGCATAGAGCCAAGTGCGTTGTGACACTCTGCCTGGGTGCACATTTGATTGGGTCGGGTGTGTGCTTTGTTTCTTCAGTGGCAACCCACGAGCAGCGCCTTCCTTCATTTGTCGTTTTGGCTTGGTTTATTTGTCTAGTCTCTCCGCACACGCAAATACAGACGAAAACAACACACACACATACGGAAAAAGAATAGTGTAACACACATGCCATTGCAGGCTGTAAGTGTTGGTGATCAGGGCTGCCGCGCTTGGGTGGGTGTGTGTGTGTGCCATCAGCATTGATTGCACGAATTTTTGAATTGGCTTTTTTCACCACCATTTTTATTATTTTGGGTTTTTTTTTTGTTTTTTATATTTCGTACCATTACTTTTTCGTTGTTGCTTTTGTTTTTGTTCGGTTTAGGTTTTTTTTTTTTTGGTTTGCAAGCAACAACAATAGGTCGCATAAAACGCTTTTGTGTACCCGTGCATGACCTTCATTTCAAGTAAACCGACGCTATTGCTGTGTATAAAAATACACACATACTCACATATACTTAGAACCCAATACAATAGCACAATCGCATCCTTGCATGAATTTTTTTTGGTGTGTGTTTTGGCCATGTGGGTGGTGTTGGGCACTATTAATTAGCATAGAAATCGTTTTGGGTTCGAAGTGTTTGTTCTTCGATGTTTTGATTATTTAGCAAACTAATTGGCAACGTCAATAAATATTGGCTCTATTTGTTTGAGTATGAGTTGCCATCCTTTTTTATTGTTGCGCTCGTTTTTATTTTCTTTTGGCATTGCTTTTGTTATTTCGAAATTTGGTTTGGTTCACTGTCAACAACTTTCCCTCGGGAAGTTCATAGAAAAAAACAATTAATTTTGTTGTGCTTAGCAACTTCGTTCTTTTTTAATTTTTGTCAAAATTGGCTTCTCACTGCGCTACTCTTTAATATAAGCTATGTAA
This sequence comes from Cacoxenus indagator, assembly GCA_035041755.1. NCBI lineage: Eukaryota > Metazoa > Arthropoda > Insecta > Diptera > Drosophilidae > Cacoxenus > Cacoxenus indagator. The sequence continues at coordinate 1,816,292 of JAWNKX010000379.1, forward strand.
ATATTTCGTTACGTTTTTCCCAAATTGATAATGTTAATAATGTCGTATGCTACCAGCCATCCGCTCTGCTCGCCAAGTTGTTTAATCATTTCCGATGTGCGCCAATGTGTAATCCAATTAGGCATCGCCAGTGGTCATGCCCTAACACTTACGCCTTAATTCCAACAATTTTCGGACCAGTCAATTTAATTTCGGTCGAGAGACGTGTGTCCAACAAGTGTAGCCGGTTACTAATGTCGTGCTGCGAAAATGAGTCGGTGGCTAAGCTGGTGTTTAGTTTTGTTTGCTCCATAGTAACCTACGAGGGCGAATCAATAAGGCAGTGATTTTTATAATTCAACGTGGTTGTTTTGAAAAAGAAAAAAAAAATGAATTCCAATGGCCTTTAATGACCGACAAACCGTTAACGTTAAAATTCAAGGTATGTCAATTTACGGTATGTCAATACAAATGAAATGAGCTATAACTTGAACGGCCCTAGTACGTTTCTGTACGATGACATTGCGAAAATTGATACATGTGACCCTAAGTGGCAAATGTCAAGGGGCGTGACACGCTTTTATTAATGTTTCCGACATTGGCAATGACTTCCTACCACCACATTTTCTCAAATAATGTGGTTCGCTTGGATTTTGGTTTCTACGCAAACAATTAAGCCACTCCCGGTTTTCTGTCATTTTAGAGAATTATCTAAATCTCTTTGTCCTGTTCTCTACCCTGGCTATGACCATATCGGTTTAAAATTTCACACTCTGAAAGTGATTAGAAGAGCAGAACCAACTGTCTGCCATTAAAAGGCGCCATTCAGCGACGGTGAGACTTCGCTACGGAAAATCAATGCAGCACGGTACGGCTTAGCTTCGCGTTAGTTTGCAGCTTAAATCGTGAATTTTCTGGCATTTTATGCTGATTAGCACACATTTGGTAGAAATTAGGTAACGGAGCTAAAGAAAGCCGTCGAAGGTTCTCATTTCCGTCCTGAAAAATTACTAGGTTAATGGTTAGGCAGGGTTATTCACCAGCACTTAACGGTTAAATTATGGTTGGAGCAAAATATGTCGCCGCATCCGCCATTATTTAATACTTATGCAAACATAAAGCCCTACACCGCACACAGCGTCGCGTATAAGTGATTGCGTGTGTGTGTGCATTAATAAGTTTTACTTCAAATTGCCATTCACACCACTCTCTAATGACATTCACAAATTTTATATTTGCAGTATTTTTAAACGGAAGCGATAAACGTAGAAAAAATATTTGAAAAAAACGAAAACTGAGAAGAAGCAGAATTAATATATTAGAACGACAAGAACAACAACAGTATGGATGAGGAACATGACGACGATCTAATATGAGATTAGATGGGGCTGTAGGGCCCCGTCACGGAGCTCCACGCTTAAACGGCAGCTCCTGCGCCAATAACGTTGTTGAAATCGTATATCATCGTGAAGGCGATAAGGAATGTGAGCCGACTACGACGACGCCAGTGTTGCCACAACAGCAGCAAAAGCAGCAGAAAGGGCTTCAATGCGCAGACGGAAACGCAAATGCAGCAGCAGCAGCAGCACTGAGTAGCAATAACAACACTGCGAATAACAACAATAAGAACAACGCAAAATTCGAATCAATCAAAGCGAGAAACCGTGAAACGGAAACAAAGCAAAATAAGCAACAAATCGCCAAGTCGCTGACCGGAAGGGTGAATACTGGCAACACCGTTGCCACCGTCGACATCGCTGCCATAAACGTCGCGTTTGCCGTAAAACAAAAAATGCGTGCTCAACAATCGTTAATGGCTGCCAGCAGCAAGCGTCGTCGCATTGGCCCCAATGCCACTGACGCCGTCGCAGTTGATGTTGGCAACTCTAACTCCAACTCCGATGGCCCCGCCGCTGGCAAAGCAATTGGCCCGCATGCCTTGGTCATGTGTGTGGGCATGCGAGGTCTCTGCAAGTACGTGCTCTGCCTCAGCGTCGTCATCATCGCAATATTGCCACGTTCTGCATTCTGTGATGATGGCGACAACTTCTTTGCCGTCAATAGCTTTAGTATGGGACCAGAGACGACAACGCCCGAGTTTGGTAAGTGGCCGCCAACATTGTTTGATTCATTGTTCTAGCGTAAGACCCATATGCATTGAGCATTGTGTTGTTGACATTGGTTGCGTTTGGCATGCATTCGCATGCAATACAATACAACACTATGCATTTGACGCCTTCTTCTGACGCAGTCGGCATGCAAGGCAGCCCAAGCTTGGCACGCATACCAATGCAAATCATTTCCAGATCATGTCGTGACACATTCCGGCGCCAAGTTGAACCCATTAAACGCGCTTAAAGGGCGTCAACGTCAGGACCTTCTGCTGCTACTTTGCTTGCAGCAGCACACACACATACACAGGTCTGACGTCATGTGCTGTCTGCCTTTGTCCGCACGGCCTACAAGGACGTTACTTAAGTTGTTGCATAATGCCTGACTTGTCATTTGCACCAAACCATCGCATCATCAACATCCTTTGCAACAACAACAATGCAAAGCCTACAACGGCAACCCTTCAGGTCAACAAGCGCTGCGCTGCGCCGTTCCGTGCGACGTCGCATTAGAAAGCGCAACATCATTTTTGCCCCATTGGCACCGACAACTTGTCCCCTTTATATTTTTTTTTTTTTTTTTTGTTGTGTTGCAGCACAGCGTTTGTGGCTGTGGCATTTTTAGCAAAAGGCGCAACCACAGCAAACTCGGTAGGTCGTATCACGCTATTCATAGCATTGTGTGCAATAAACGCTCTTTTCCAATTCACTGGCATTTTCAGTGTTGCAAGGCAAACCAGCGAACGAACGGAAGTCAACCTGCACGTTGTGACAGAAACCGTCGGGTTGGCTTCCGTTTGCTGACGGCCACAACCACAACAACAAAAGCAAAATAAAAACACCAACGTATGCTATTTCCAATTATAAACGCGCATATACTATTATGAGGAAAACAGTTTTTTTATATATGTATGTAGGGTTTAAGTTGAGGGATCTCTTAAACAGCCAATTTAATGTTGAACTTTTAGACTTTGTATTTGCCATTCATACACACACACATACGTACGCGCGCACTTACAGAGTTGCCAACGAAATTATACGCGAGTGGCAAACACTCATAAGACCATCTCCTTTAGAAGAAGCGCACGAGTGCGCTTAATAAAAAGGGCTTTTTTGTGTGCACGCCTTACTTCAGTGGACTGGCTCACAAGCTTCATGACGGAATCGACTACGCTGCTACGGTGCTCTTCATACTGGCTTATTTACTTAGGCCAGTTGAGCGCTGGCGTTGATGAAAGCCAACGCATCATTCACTTGCTTACTAATACACACAGACATTCGCTGGCTTGCTTGCTAACTCACTCACTCACTCACTCACTCACTCACTTCATGCAAATTTAATGAAGAGGAATTTTCATGCGCATTCTTTTTCATTCTTGCTGCATGAAGTTGTTTGCGTCCAGTTTTAACCTATGCTCTCGCCCTTTAGCCCATTCACTCACACACTCACTCGAAAAGCACACAATGGCGCATTTGCGGTTTGCTTTGCTTTGCTGTCTTTCGTTTGTGTTTGGGTGAGTGTGTTTGCGAATGTTTTATGAACTCTGTGGATTTCGCGGTGATTGAGTCGATTCTTTTTTTTTCACATTGCTCTTACTCAAACAATTTACATTTTAATCAGCCGCGATTTTTCGCCTGCTTTTGACAGCTTAAAAACTTTTTCTCACTTTGACTTAATCTGATTGCGCGCATATTCATCAGCTTAAAAACAATCAAGAACTCTGAAAAAATTCGATTTAAACTTTTTCGAAATTCCAATTGTGTGTGTGTGTGTGTTTTACGCCGTAGGACACTAGCAGCACGGGCTACTAGTACTACTACAATAATCGTCAGCTACTCGTAATACTGGCAGGACCGTCAATGTTACTTACAAATTACTTCGGCAGATTGCCATAATTTTTTATGCTTCCACCGATATTTTGATGTGCCAATGCTTGAACAAAATCATTCTTTCGTTTTGTTGATTGCATTAATAAGATTCTTATTTGTTTTGTTCTTCGATAAAAATTCTATTGCAGATTACGCTAGTCGCGGTCAGAAGAAGTTCGGCGATAAGTGTGAGAATACACTTGAATGCGGCTTTCCAGGCTCAATTTGCGATCCGAAGAAAAAGTCCTGTCAGTGCACTGAAGATTTGCCTGTTACGAATCACATTGACAAATGTGGCAAGGGTGAGTATTTGTGTAATGTTGTAATAACCCAGCTCACATTATGTTACCAATTCTATACCATTCCGAAAGTATTACCAAAATACGGTTACATTTCTAATGACAGTAGTTAACATCATTGAGATGTACCCCAAGAAGACCTATAAAAATGTGCGAATAACATCGACAGTGGCTAATAGAACTTGGTCTTCTTTTTCACAGCCTTTATTAATATATTGGAATCTAATATCGCGACTTGCGACAATCCAGACTTACTAATCATATATGAAGACGAATATTTATGCCAATCTAAAGTAAATCGTTTAATCTGTCTACTGCAATTGATTTGAACTGTAGTGTAAAAGTTTTAAGCAGTTTTGAAGCATAGATTCATCAAAAGATTTAATAAAAAACGAAGGGAACACACGGCCCACACAATCGGCCGAATTCTAGAAGAAACTTTTGGTTTTGTTCACTCGCTCTTGAACAACCCAACACTAATACATTAATGATAGCAATGAGAGCGCAAAAACACAAAATTAATGTCTCCCCACGTTGTGCATGAAACAAAAATGGAACAACAATAATAACACGGCTTCACAAAACCGATAGAACCGAAGAGAGAGAGAAACACAAACGTCTATATTCTCGTATTCTACTGCGCTTACAACATCAACGGCTGTGTGTTATTATTGTTGTTGTAACTTTGTTATCTTTAACACCGTTTCTAACCTAAACCACTAGCCCGATTTTGATAAAAACTTGATTGTGCATATCTAGCGAAGAATATTTTTCAATTGTTTTTTTTATTTTTATTAAAATCGGTTCAGTGGCTCAAGCAGGAAATGTAACACAAAAAATGTGTTTACCATTTAATTATATAGATACGACTCCGACTTATGCGAATTCAACCAACTCGTTTTGGATTTTCGTGTCCTCACAAACCTCCTAACAAGTACTTCTCGTCCCTCACACTCATTTCACGTTCGCAGCGTTGTCAGCAATTTTTTTGAAATATTGCCAATTGTTGATTGAATAAGGAAAAGTGCTTGGAAAATCCCACAGCTTTGCGCTGATTACTGTAATTAAGTTGTGAGCAGATTGTAAAATACAAATTTGCATAGAATTTTCTATTTTATCTGGCGCTTTTTATTTAGTTTTTGCAAACAGCTGAAAATTATCATCATCATGTCCATCACTGTGGCAACAAACACTGAGAAGTGATCCTTGAAAATTCTTCAATCAGGCGCAGCTCGCGTTATCGCGGCGCTTGTTTGGCGCTTGTTAGCATAATTCACGGCTGGGCTTGTTCATTGGATTTGAGCGCTTTTAAAATGGTCTCTTTGCCTCATTATAATCATTATCGCTATCTTCAACGTCATCGCTACCACAATCCTGCTCGAAGCGACGAGAGCCTTCGACACATGATTAGAAACCGATTAAGTGCGTCGTCATCATGCGGCGTCGAACAGAGAAAACCAATTTATTTGGCGACATTGTTGCGCCACTTCAACTCATCTCACCACGAATTATAACCCCATAAAAAAATTTATTTTTGTTGCGTTTATTTGCGCTGCGTTTCATTGTTGTCGTCGCCTGTTGTCGATTGGTGTCAAGTGGCACTAATGGCGGCTGTACGAGCACTTGAATGAGTCATGGTCTCTGACGAATCAATCAAAAACTATTGTAGCATTTGCTATAGAGGCGCTTGTCAACCACAGCGATGATGAAGAGGATAAAAAATTCTCGATTGTGGTTAGCCAGAGTAGGTTAGTTTTAGTTACGAGTATATAGTGAAATCTCCACTTGTGCATACGAGAGGCTTTCGACGCCGCATGAATTTGATAGTTCGTAGTTTTTGTTTGTCTTTTAGTACACAAGTGCAGCAGTGGGTGGTTAGCTTGAGCGATTGTGAAGAGGAGCAAGAAGTAGGTTAGTAGTAGAGCTAGTAACTTATGCAATGAAATCCAACCTCGCGAACAGCTTTCAGCTTTTTCATCCCAAAATTGTTTACGGTTTTTGCCTAGAAATCATACCTCTACTGGAAAGAAAGAGTCTAACAAACTTTACAAGTAAATCGGTGATTACTTTTTCCAAATAAATTGATTTTTAAAGAGTATAAGAACGTTTGTTTTGGAAAATCTAAGTGTAATAAAGTTTCAACATCCTTAGTAGATGTTCTTCATAGAAATACAATAGGGGATTCGCCTCTTCTTTAAACTTTTTGTGCTTATTCCAAACCTTTTTTCATTGTTCGTGCCATTTTGGTTGTTTCTTTGTAATTCCAATTCGAGATGCCTCCGCTGTCACACCCTTAATTGCCTCCTTTAGATTGGGGGGCCATGGACCTCAAAGTATGCAAGTCTAATTTTAAGTTGTCCCTCGCAACTCAACTGAACCTATATATTTATAGAGTAGCAGTGTCTTGTAGCTTAAATCCTACACGACAATAGTACAAGCCTAACCGAGAACTAATCCCAACTCTTAATCATTCACAGAGGCCGCTGTCAATGAGTCCTGCTTCTTCAACGAGCAATGCGAGGTGAAGTACTTTCAGACGGAATGCCGCGATGGTCGCTGCACTTGCCGCTTTGAGATGATCCCATTCTGGGGCAAAGATGGCTCCGTCGAGTGCAAAGGTGAGTCCAAATATCCAAACCACAAATATAGAAAGAGGAAGAATAATAAGATTTTATACTTATAGCTGGACGGGAAAATAAATCCGGCACCGAGACCTACATTGATCCGGCCATGATTGGCGTGTTGGTAGGAATGGCATTGATGTTTATTATTATTTGTGTCGTCCTACGATTGTTTAGCCAGTGAGTAATTCAGCCATACGCCACGCAAGCACAACACATACACACCATCCACACAACTACACACGCACTCACGCAACAAGCACTCATCAATCAAACCAATCAATTACTCCGCCAGTCAGTCAGTCAACCAAATCTATATCTCATGCCGCATACTACACACAGCCGAATTGGCAAACAAGGCTCGACATGGGAATGTGCAACAAGCGTTGCAGGGTTACACATTAATTAGCAGACAGAAGCCAAACAAACAAACAAACAAACCAGATCCTTCAATCAATCAATCAATCAGTCAATCACTTATTCAATTTGTTCCTTTTCATGATTTACGTGCTTTCAATGTTGTTCAACTTCCGTTGGTTGTTGTTGACTGTTTTTTATGAGTTCTTGTTGTTGTGGTTGTTGTTGCTACACACGTACGCCTCTACCCCGAAAGCTATGTAGCTCAATATCTTAATGTGTTCTTTATCATTCGCTTTAACTTTTGCTTCACCTGCTCCCTCGTCACCAATTGCCACCAATTACCATCGACCGTCACGGCAACTGCGTACCACATACACGCATCACTCATACGCGGCGTTGTACTGTATTTGCAGAGCTCGCTGGCGTGAGAACCGCACCATTTTCAACACACCGAATCCGCGACTGATGAACGTTTCACTATTGCGCGACAGCAAACTGCTCCACGGCCAGGAGCGTCGCGGCTCCCGTATGTCGGTTCGCGCTCCCAGCCGTCAGCCCAGCATGGCCTCACTTCGGCCGCACTCACCGAATCCGTCGATAGGTAAGACAGGTTTGTATTCCACTCGCTAATTGCACCCTATGATTTCGCTTGGTTTTTTACATTTAAGTTTTTGCCTTGAGTTACAAAACTACAAGAATAAACGTGAACTACGGCTGTGCCGAAGTTTGGATACTCTTCACGCTGGGCTTTCGAATGGGATGGTTTCTTACAATCTGCCTTGCTATCTGGTATGGGTATGAACGTATGGGTGAATTAAGCTAAAGAGATTATGGGCATGTTTGAGGAATATAACGAAATAGAATATAACGAAAGAGTAATACGTTTTCTTAGAAATCGTGTATATTACTAATATGATATGAAAATAATACTGTGAGGAGGATGCTGTGAGTGAACGCCGGACGCAGGAGTGGTTTGCCCGATTCCGTTCCGAAAATTTCGATGCCAAAAATGCACCTCGCTCGGGTCGGTCAGTTAATCAAAAATCCGATGAAATTTTGAAACTGGTGGAGCAAGGCCGGCACGCAAGGTGATAGCGGAGGCACTAAACATCTAACTCATGAGTTTTAAAAGTTTTTGTTCAACAATGTACCGAAAATACCGCGGGACTCTTTATATTTACAAACTTGAGCTTATATTTGGCCACAGGGTGTTTAGAGATTTGGGCGCTAATAGGATTTGAGTCTCTCTATGACAACGTTTGTGGAAGCATGTAGGCACAAGTGGCTAGGAAAACATAGTACATTCTAGAAATTAGAAGCAAGCGCATTTAATGCCTGCCATAAAACAACTTATTATTAACTTATTAAGTTGGGTTTCCAAGACGAACTTTAATTTTAAACAAAACCAAAACATAAAAAAATAATATTTAAGGCCAAACTTTCCTGATGAACTTCCGATTATTACGCCCCAATGCAATACTTATTCACAAATTTTGTAGGGTTCCTGGTCACTTCTTTTGTGTATTATATAAGTTCAAACATATTTATTAAACATATAGGACCAACTTTGCGTGAAGAGTAAACGACAACAAGCAAAATTAAAAAATCACACGTCACGCCAAATACGACCGATCCGAAGATAATGCAGCAGAAGAGCAATCAAGAAGCAGAAAATGGCGTACGAACAGTTAAACCGTAACCGAGCACATACTCCTAAAGAAAATTAAAAAAAAAAACAAAGACAGCACAGTCAGGCACACGAAACAAAGAAATAAACAAGCAACAATTTTTTTGTTTTCTGTTAACCAAACTGCTGCGATTTACACTTCCACGATTGCTCAGCGCCGACGAACTAAAGTTAAGAATAGCCCGTTCGACCGTAATCAGGCTGTCCACCTTGTTCCTTTTGCGGGCTCAATCAAATCAAATTGATTGGCGTTGCGCGACAAGAAAATCCTTTGTGTTTCATTTGCCTTGCTGCAGTAATGTTTGAATCCGAGAGCGGATGGATTATTTTTTTCTAAGTATAGTCAAATTCTTTTATTATCAACTAAAACGCTCAATCTGCCTCTCTCTACTTATTACCACACTTTGTCGCCCATACGCTACCAACCAACAGGGCGTATGATACGCTCCAAGAGTAATACGCGTTCAAGCGAGTCACGCGTGAGTGATGTTTCGACATGCTCACGCCTATTGGAGCACCCACATGCGGCTGTGATCACACACAGCCATCACACCGCGCAAACGTTTCTGCCCTACGTGCCAACAACAAATGCTCCATCGTCGTCGTCGCCGTCGTTGTGTGCAGCGCATCATGCTGCCCCAGTGGTAGCCGCAAACGTTTGTGGTGGCGAAGGTGCAAGCGTTACGTCAACTACGTACGTGTCCTCGCCAAGTGCTGCACCCGCTTGCGGCATGACACTGTCGCCACCATCGAACCTAACGGCCGCTGCACGTACGAACAAGTTTTAGTACCCAAGAAGGGCGTTAGCGCCACACGTAATCAGAGAGGAGACACGCGTAGATATTCATTAAAATCGTTATGATTTTCGTTCCCCAATCCACAACAGCAAAGAAAGAAAATCTAAAGAATTTCTATATAAGAGGTGAGGTATGGGTTCACAATTGGTTATATGCCGTAGCGTTGTTGTAGTGAATTCGTATTCTATTCTATTATATTTTCTAATAATTCTTTATTTACTTTAGAACCCTCGTTCTTTCTTTCTCTCTCTCTCTCTCTCGCTCTTTCTTTAATACCCAATACACTGTATCTCACTCTGTTAGCCAGAGCAAGTAAAGTACAATTTTAGAGCGTCTAACTAACCGCTACTTTAGCTCATCTACTAAACGCGCTCGTTTAGACTCGTGTTGTAGTTGATCATGCCGTTGTTATTGTTGTTGTTGTAGTTGTTATATCTGTTGTCATTGTTGTTTTAGTAGTGAAATATAATTTTGGCGTTTGCTTATAGTCTTAACAACCTTTGTCAACAATGGTAAACACTGAGTACATGAAACCAAACCAAAATCTTCACACACAGTGCCCAACACACCCACAAGCCAAATGCTCCAAACACTCTATTCTTATGATTTCTTATTGTTGTTGTTGTTGTTGCTGTTGTAATAACATTTCGCAAGCCACACCAACCGATGATTGATTACAATACAACTCAATTACTACAGTCAGTCGTTGAATAACAGTAATGATTTTTGGTTGTTTTTTCCTGGGTTTCCTTGTTTATTTAAATTAAATTGAATTAAACGCACAAAATACTCTTTTGCCCTATGTTTTAACCAATTAGTCAGTTGACCATTTTCAGTTATTTAGTTGCCTAAAACTCGTTAGACTAATTCGCTCTGCCTAATCGACCAACTAACAATAAACAAAAACTCCGATTAGAGGGGAACTTCAATTAACGCATGCTTTCGTTCCTCTGTCGCGCAGGTTCACGTTCCGGTTCGCATGGCAGCAATGCATCCGCCACTTCGGTACGCTCAACACGCAACAACTCTGTCGTACCGGGCAAGGTTACCAATGCGGCTGGACATCACGAACGCAAAGGTTCTGCACATCATCAACATCACCATCACCAACAGCAGAACCAAAATCAGGAGCCGTTAATTACACACATAACGTCGAATCCGGTTGCCGAAAGCGTTACCGTTGAGATTATCGAAGATGGCAAGTAGGAGCAGCGGTAGAAATTAAATGAATTAAATTGAAAGAAGAAAAGGAAACATTATGAAGCGAACGTAAGTCGAACTTAAAATTCTATTAGGAGAACGTAATCAAAGTGGTGAATGAACAGTTGCTATTCACCGTGAAATTGCTTTTAATATTATAATGGACATTGTGAAAAAACTTTCTAGATTTTTGCATAAACATTAAAACGCTACTTTATTATGTATAAAAAAAATATACAAATACACCGTAAAAAATCTTTAAAAAAAATAAGAAAAAACCTTGCATAACAAATTCATTTTAATCCTTTTGAAAAATTTTGACAAAACTCGAAAAAAGAGTTTGCTTTCATTTGTCCGCTTTAAATTTCAAACATCGTATATCTAAAGAAATGCACAATTAGTAAAAGACCTTTAAATAAATTATATAATAACCAATGCCGAATGAATAAATAAAGAAATGCCCGTTGTAGTTATTAGCCATTAAGAACAACAAACAAAATAAAATTAATAAAATGTCGCTTTAAGATTTTTTAGCTTCAGAAGAAATAACATTGCCAAAAAACCGGAATTTGTGCAAACACTGCGAAGTCGTTAAGCGATAACCAATAAACGACAAAGTGTTCGATCAAAGCACGCGCCTTAACAAAGAACAAAAATCTCTTTTTAAGCCCTTTATAAAGTATTTAAACAAATTAAATGCATTAAATATAAATAAATATATATATATACGAAAATAAAGCTAATTAAGCGTAACCGACGTAGCAATAACAAATTCTCGTAGTAGAAAAAATGCAATGCTCTCATAAAAACTAAAAAAAGCATAAACTCAGCATTTTTCAAATTTATGACAAAACCAACCTCGGGACCATATTTTATAACCAAAATATGCGTTTCAAATAATGAACACTCATGACAAGTTTATATTCACTTTTAACTTTTACTTTTCACATTTTCCATTCCGGTTTTTAGTACAAAGCAAGCGCCATCTGTGCACTTTACAAGATTAGCTAAAGCGATATAAAAAAATAAATAAATTGAAAACGATGGAAAGAAAAGAATTGAACAAAACGTGCATGGAACAAGTGGTATATGAAACAGATATTAAAGCAGCAGTTTAGGGAGCAGCTTCTTCCACTTAGCAAAGTGGATTTGCTGTCGAAAAATCTAAAATAAAAAATAATAAGATATTTATATATGAAATTAGATAAATAAAAAAATTTAAATAAAACCATCAAATAAAAATATAAAAAAACACTTAGTTTAAACTCGATCACGAAAGTAAACGAAACCTTTAAACGTTTTCAACCAACGACTTCCAACACTTTGCCATTTTCTGCGTTTATGCTACACTGTACAAAATATAAAAAAAAAACTATACCTGAAGCTTGAATTGCGCCCACAAACGTATAAATGAAAAATACACTGAAAACAAATTTTATCTATTTATTTATTTATATTTTTTTTGAATCCGTAGTGAGTTTTCAATTTTGTCTGTCGAAAATAGGGGAAGATTTTCGTCGCTCAATTGAAAGTTTAAAACAGTTCAATATTTCACCGTTATACGCGAAAACACAACACATGATCTAATTAAATTGCAATAGTCTTTAATTCTGTACACTGAAAAAAAATATTTAAAAAAATTACAAACCGAAAGAAAAACTCGATTGCTTTTGTGCTCAATCAAAGAAGCTTAACTGTGAAAAACGTTATTAAATAAAAAGTGAAAAAATAAATCAAAAAAATTCGAATATTTGTAATAATATATTAAAAAGTTTTTATTCGAAACATAATAAATGATCAAATGCACCTAACAAATACCAAAGCATAAAATTTATTTAATAATTAGCAATTCAAAATCATTGATAATTATATTAAGGTTTATATACATATTGCGTTCCAATTAGCTTTGTAAGTCATAAGTCTAGTAAAAATATATATATATATATATTAAAACAAAATGACGTTTGCCTAAAAAAAATCATTTAAAGATGGCAAATTTAAAAATCATTTTTTAACTCAAAATGCATCGAATTTTCTTAATTGAAAAAAAAAATAATAATAAAAAAATAAATGAATAAAATCAAATTAAAAAACAAAAACAATTTTAATTTTGAAATTTGGGGAAGGATTTCAAAATTGACTTGTTTTTAAGCGCGTCATTTCGAAAATGTACTTAAAAAGGAATATGATTTAAGACAAGTTTTTAACTAGCTTAGCAAAGTGTGAAAAAAAAATCGAACAACATAGGATTATACAAAATATATATTAAAAAGAAATCTCCTAATTTTTCTTGAACAAATTGATTCACAAAAATTTACATCAATTTCTCAATTTATTGTACTACGAAACGCACATCCAATCAATCTCATATGCTCTTTTTGTTCTCAAATGAATTTTAATAATAAAGAATAGCATAAAAAAGTAGTAAAGAACTCCAAGCGAGTATTTAATCAATTTCTAATAAGCATTAAGTGAGGCATCTCACTTTATTTACTAGCAAAATGACAAAAACAGCAGAACACTTTATACATACCGTATATAAAAATATATACATAAACAATATAAAAAGTTTAAATCAATTCACTATAATAAACTATATTACCATACCTTAAAAAGCTCTCACAGTCTTTGTTTGTGTGCGTGTGCCAGAATGCTTGGAGTTCAATTGGTTGGTAGCTACAAATTGCAGCTCATGTTGTGCTCTCATCTCTAGAACATTTGCTGGTGACACGTTTGCGATAGCTTTGCTCGGCGATGGAACGCAGCTGCTTGGCCGTGCCGATGCCACAATTCTCCACAAAGCGACGTAAGAACCCCTGCCGGTTTTGTAGTAGTTCATGTGGATGACCAAGTTCGACGACGCGGCCAAGATTCATGACCAGCACGCGATCGTTGTCCATGACGGTGTGCAAGCGATGAGCAATCGTAAGTACGGTGCAAGACTCAAATTTGTTGTGTATGGCCTCTTGGATGAGTAAATCCGTTCTAAGAGTGGCCAGTTTGTAAAGTTCTTAACTCGAAAAATGTTACTCATACTCACTCTGGATCGACATTGGCGGTCGCTTCGTCCATAATAAGTATCTTATTATGTCGGAGTATGGCACGCGCCAAACAGACCAGCTGACGTTGACCCATGCTAAAATTATGGCCACCCTCGTGCAGGCGACAGTTCAGGCCGCCTTCGAGTTTTGTGACTACATGCTTGAGCTTGACATCATCTAAAGCTTGCCAAATCTCCGCATCGAATTTTTCTTCCAATGGATCGAGATTATAGCGCAACGTGCCGGAGAAGAGAATCGGATCTTGTGGAATTATTGAGATGCGCCTGCGTAAGTCGTGCAAACCCAGTGTCGCAATGTTATAGCCATCGATTTCGATAAGTCCGTCGTTTATCGCTAGCCGAAACAATGCCTGTACGATCGATGATTTGCCCGCGCCACTGCGTCCCACAATGCCGATTTTCTCCTTGTGTCTGATGGTGAACTTTAGACCCTTGAGGACATAGCTCGATTGATCATCGTAACGTAAACGCAACTCATGAAAGTGTATCTGACCAGCCGTTGGCCATTCTTGTGGCAAGTTGACCGACTCATCAGTTTCGAAAGCTGGCTCCGAGAGTGTTTGCGCGTACTCCAAGACGCGCTCGACGCTCGTCATGTTGTTCTCCGTTTTGGCGGTCTGGCGCATGCCCCATTGGCACATAGAGATTAATGTCATGGATTGCGTTATAGCTAGACCGACGTCACCACTGTAGAAACTCTTGTCGATGAGTAGGAAGCTGAAGGTTACCGCGAAAGTGTATAGCACACAAATCAGATCCGTCCATAAAGCAAAGGCGCGATTGACGCTCATATAGAGAAACGAAGCCGCTGTATTCTCGTTCTGCCAGCGATGGAACTCCTCTTCGAGGCGTCGCGTTGCGTTTAAGGCTCGTATGGTAGTTAAGCCTAGCATCGTTTGGTTCGTATGTGAATATACTGGACTGCGAGCTGGTCAAGAGAAAAGCTGATTAGAATGGAATGTCGTGAATAAGTAACGATCGATCTGTTTAACAGTAGAAAAGGAACCCCTTTCATATAATACAGAACCCTCTCTCTTTGTCTCACTCTCTCACTCACAGGAGAACTCTCTTCAAATGCTTTTTCTATGCAAACGTAGGCGCATATGAATTTAGAATGTGGTTAGGAGGCACAATAGAAGCACTTCTTCAAGAAGTTCTTACTGCTTACTTATGGTTTCTAATCGCTTCAGACTGCGACTAGCTCCAATGTAAAGACCACGGCATAAATAAAGCAAAACGATTACAATAACGGCCGGTATCAGCAGCCAATAATTGGCAATAGCCACCACCACTAGCACCGCCAAGGCATCAACATAGAACTGAAATGGAAATTGCACTAAAATAGTACATTTAGATGACTTGATCCAGCCAATTGATTCATTTACCTCAACGGAGTCCATCATGGTTTGCGGTAAGTCCACATCGATCGTAGCTATATCGCTCGAGAAGCGGTTGAGTAGCCGACCAGACGTGGAAAGCTGAAAGAATTGCATGTAGGCGCGTATGACGCCTTCAAAGAGGTAGTCGTGCAGGCGCAGCGAGATGCGCAGACACATCAGAAAGAAGCCAAAGGTGCGCAGCAGATATAAAACCAAAGTGCACCCCAACAGTATGGAGTAGAGTAGCACCATATGGTCACGACGCATTGAGTATTCATGCACCGATTCAAGTTTATCGGGTTGAGACTCTTCCCACGTGGCCCACATCGAGATGAAGATGTCCATGGCGGCTTGACAGCCACGCGCAGCAAGGAAGAGCATGAAAACCACCGCAATCAACCACTTCAGCCGCAGCATGCGAAAGTAAGCAAAGTACGTCTGGAACTTGACGCGTCCCCGAATCTGCTGTTCCTTGCGATTCTCGCCAAAATCGTGTGACAGCTTCCCTGACTGCTCCTCCTCTGAATCCGTGCTTTTATCGAAGAGACTGTCGGTGCGCAGTTGACTCACCTCGCTATCGTTCACCAGTGACATACGGAAGCGCACCAAATTCTTCAGATCATTGTAGTCACCTTGAATGCACGCACGTCCCGACTCCATAAGCACCAAATGGTCGACATGTCTCAGCATTTCCACGCGATGCGTTACCAGTACGCGTATTTTATCGGCCAAGAATTCATGAACGCAACTGTCCAGCAGCAGATTGCCGACGTGTGTGTCCACCGCGGACAGTGGATCGTCGAAAATGTAGATGTCCGCCTGACGGTAGACCGCGCGGGCCAAACTGATTCGCGCCTTCTGGCCGCCGCTCAAATTGATGCCACGCTCTCCGACAATTGTTGAATCTCCGTTTGGCAATTGCGCGATGTCATTTCCCAGTTGGCATGCCGAGATCACTGCTTGATAGCGTCCAGCATCAAACTTCTCCATGAAGACGATATTTTCACGCAGACTCGTCTGAAATATCCATGGCTCCTGAGGCGCATAACTAATGTTACCATGGATCTCTACATTACCTTCCATGATTTCTAACTCGCCGAGCATGGCATGGAGCAGTGTGGTCTTACCGGCGCCTACATTGCCAATGATGCCAACGAACTGTCCCTCACGCACCTCGAAGCTGATGTCCTGGATGTGTGGCTGGTATTTCTCACGCTCCTCCTTATCCCAGCTAGCGGTCAGCTTGTGCAGTATAATGCTTTTACTGATCGCCCGTGTATTATGCAAGCGGCCATTGAAGTTACCCATAGCCCTGTCCTCCACGCCAAAATTCTCGATTCCACCATCCGCAGGATCCTCACTCTGCATAAGAAAGACGACGACTCGCTGTGCGACGACTCCAGTTTCTGCCCATGTATTCATCGCCAGTGGCCAAAGGTGTAAGAGCGAGTCATTCAAGCGATCATAGTACGACAAGACGATGAATACCTTCTGTGCGGTGACTACATTCCCGGTGTACACGTACGTGATCAAGCACAGGAACAGCGACAGCTTCGAGATCATATTCGTGCATTGCAATGCCGCGTATATATTCATCGAACCACGTATCGCATTCACCTCCCTTCGTCTGATTGCGGCAATGACCCGTGCAAAGGACTTCTCCCATGTGTACATTTTAATCACTTGTATTGCCCTAATAATCTCATTCATCAGTTTCACACGCTCATCCCCGAACTCGGCGGATTCTTTCTTAAAATGCGCCGTCCACTTTGCGGCCCAAATCTGCAGTGGTATGAAGACGATTAGCATCGACATGCCCACCAATGAGGGCCAGCCAATTACCCGATATATAATGTAACCGAAGAGAGCAGCCTCTGCTGGACCCTTCCAGAGTTCATGGAAGAAACTGAAGGCTTGGTTAAATTGTGACAAATCGGCGGACAGCAACGATATCGCGAAACCACTCATGCCACTATTGTCCGCTGTGACGGCAGCACGCAGGCACTTCCGGTAGACAAGGCCGGCACAAGCCAACCGTACACCCGTGCCCATCTCGAAGAGGTAGAACATGAAAGGGTGGTAGCACAGCGAGCCCAGCAGTGTGCAAAATACAATGCCGGTGGCATACAAATAAGCTTGATGCGCTGAAGGATCTTCACCGGCCTCAGAGAAAAAGTCTACCAGTCCGCCGAGAAACAAAGGTTGACAGGCACTGCAAATCCTTGCTGTAGCGTTCGTTTTGTGTTAAGGTTCACTAGTAGTAGTACTTACTGTATTGAAATCTCCAGCAAAGAGTACAAAATGCAAACAGGCACGAACTTCCAACCGAAAGCACGGAAAATGATGCGAAACAAATTGGGGCGCTTACGTCGCACTTCACGCTCCCAGTGGTTGAAGAAAGCCGATGAAACATTCATGCTTTCCAAATGCGGCACTACTGCATACAAATCATCCGGTTGCAAATCATCTTTGTTACCTTGCTTTAAGATCTCGCTGGTCCACCTGGTATGGGAGCAAAAGAAATATATAAGAGTACATAGATTCTTAAATTCGACCTCGAATACCATGATGGCATAGAACGCATATAACTCTGCACTGATTCCTTTGCAGATCTACCGTTGCGATTGAGGCAATTACCGCCCAATATCAGAAAACCCCACATAAGACTGGGCATGACTGGGGGTCAAGCATTCTGGAAACCCTGGAATAATTCTTCATTTAGATATCAATGAATTATAAAAGGGAAGAACGCTGCTAAGTAATGGGGGGTCGGTCTCTTCCAAAGACCGATATTAAAAGTTTTGGCTTTGAAAAACTAACTACTGAGTATAATGCTAGAAGTACGAAGATGATCAAAACCTCAAGAAAGGAAGAATAAACGCTCACCATGAACTACACTGCTCCAATTTAAGCCACAGGTTGGCAACCCTAAGAGAGAAGTTCTTGTATCCGATTCGAAAATTGTTTGCGAAATTCTTTTATTTTAAGCTTTCCACTGGCCAATTTTAAGACACTTCAATATTGATATATATTGATATATAAAACACACTGTAATCGCTAATCAAACGATCGACCGCATTATCTTATCAGATGCGTAATAGAACAGGACACCGCTCACATAATAGTTACAACAATAGTTCGCCCTCGGTATTCTGGCGAAATGGGAAAACTTTAAATTCGCTCGATTAATTTACGATTGGTCCAGAAGCCGACCATAAATTAGCACAGCTTCGATAAGGCAAGTAATTCATTGTACTATATATATTCTTGTATTTATTTTAGTATTCACCGAAAAATGTTAAGTTTCAAGAACTCGCTATTTTTTACATATAACTTTTATTTTTGCAGATATAGTTTTTTTGGCTCAGTAAAAGAAGCAAGTGTTCATCCACCATTAACATTCAGCGATAAGTTACAGTACGATGGAGTCCCCCGGCAGCTCAGCGTAAGTGCGCTAAGTCTGCCGCCCCAGAGTCCGTGGATTTGTACCTCACTGGAGGCATAGTCCGCCTCGTTCCATTTCCCCTTAACTCCTAATGCCTAATGTTGCCTTATTTCCCAAGAAAACTTATAAGCAAGTTGAAAAAGAGGAACCTTGTTGTGGCCCTATGCTCCCAAGAGTAGTAGACAACTTTTTTTTGTATCCCCCAGTTACACTCAGCGTTTCTTTGATAGGCACTCACAGAAAAAGCCATTTCGAAAAGAAATTTGCCTTCAGAACAGGATTCGGTTTGCGAACTTGCGACGCATTTGACGATTGCATGCCATCAAATGGGTAAAGCTCAATTGCTCAGTAATCACTTTTTTGCTTTAAACACATCTAAAAAAATATATTTAATAATGTATATTCCTCTTTAATGTCGGTGGCCGCGTTTCGAACCGTTCCGCACGCGATTTCGTTCGTAAATGATTTCGTTTAGTGCAAGAGTGCTGGATTTTTAACTCGGCTGTCTATAAGAGAAGTTCATCGTTATAAATCATGGTATCCAACTCTATTAAATTTGGAGAGACAGCGGGTTTATCTAAATGCTCGCTGACAGGCACACATCACAAATTTAAAGAGCATTTAGACTTTGATTTGTTGTGCTAAGTTGTAGTGTGCCCTGCCTATGCTCATCTAATGGTAACAACGCCATTTTCGACCAACGACGAGTTTCGGTTGCAATTTCGCTATTGACTCGCAGCCATGTAGCCAGCGGGGATGTTATCTTATCTTGCATAAATCACATGTGGCCGCACGTTGTTATATCCCTCTGCCGTACACCTCCTCTTCGTATTGTGCCTGGAGAATCTGTAGTATTTAAGATAATTACTTTTCTTACGTGGTAATTTAGGTTAGATAGATTTAAATCGGTACTCATATACGGATTTTTCTGATTCTTCGACATTTCCTCATTTACCCTTTCGATCAATAACGGCAGGACCTTGAATATGCTTGGCAATTGTGTTCGCGAATTCTGACTTCATGCACACTATGTTTTCGCAATCCCGTACATCGTTTCAATCGGAAACAACCTAATATGACAATAGATTTAGATTTAGTTACATATAACCATGTGCTCTCTATAACATCTATAAAGTACAGACAAACAGCGCTCAGGGCACCACACGCCTGCATAAGAGTAGATGTTTAGCTAAGCCATTATAACTCTGTCGATCCAAATTAAAAGTCCCAATGCACATACAAGAGCAACAAACTGAGGGATACATATGCTAAACCGGTACATCAGCGCCTTTCATCAGACATGAACTCAAACTTAACTCGTGATGCACGACGCTTTCGAATCTGAATCCAGAAAGATTTGAATACTTAACGATGAAGAAGAGGAGAAAGAAAAAAACGTTGGAGGATTATCTGCAATCACTTGTAACAATAAATTGTTATAATTCTCTCACAGCTCTCAGCAACAATTTTATTAAACCGAAGCGCTTCAAAATTCAATTATCTTATGTCTTAGACAACAAATGTCCGTTGCGTGGAGTCTTCATACTTACTAGTGTCGTTTTCCTCTGGAATGCAGAGTGAGTGCAAAGAAAAGCACAATATTGACTTTTCGCTCGCACGCCTGCAACTGAAAGCACGCAATCTCTTCCATTTGTTTTGCTTTTGTTATGGCTTATGACACTTCTGTTCGCCTGGTTGCTAAAATCTTATTTATAAATTTATTTAGCAACTAAAAACTTCAAGGAGGAATGGAAAAAAAAGAAAAATTAACTATTTGCATACAATTCGATCGTTATTTCTTAAAAATTTATTTTGAATTCGGACTGATGCTGGACTCAGATTCGTAGGAGTCTTACTCGGATACGGATTCGTACTTCGATTCGATTACCACCAGTACTTAGTTCTAAGATCAGATCTCCAAATCCGTTTCCAAGGATCTAGCACTGGACAAAGTCATCTATTATTGATACAATCTTTATGATGCTGCCTTAACGCGCCTCATCTACCGATACTGATACTTGATCAGTACCCCTTGGTCTTGATCTAGCAGGCAGACAAATAGTTGCGTGGACGGGCATCACACTCATGGAGGTGGGGGAATGGATGTTCTTCTATACAGACGATTCCAAATTTGAGGGAAAGGTCTTTTCGAGGGAACTAACGCTCAGGTTGAACGTCCACCTTCCGGATCATTGTCGCCTGTTTTAGGCAGATTTTAGCTATACGAGGGGTTGGGGATTGATTACATAAAATAATACTTAAAAGGAGCAATGTATACTAACCTAAAGTACTCTTCCTAAGTCGTCACCTGAAACGTACAAATCTGGCCAAGATGGCATAAAAAGAGTCGTTGTCACATATAGTGGACGTCATTCCAAGTCACTAACTATTGGCTCAACATAGCAACAATTGATTTCTGCAGTAGCTGTAGTGATGAAGAGGAGAGAGAGACCATCCTTCAAGTGATGCATACGTGCCTCGCTTTGTCTAGGGGTAGGTTTTATCAGATTCGGTATGCAATAATTAGCAACTCGAGCAACTTGTCGGACCTGACTATAATGCCTATAGAAAAGTTGTTGAGCTTTATGATGACGTCAAATTGATTCTAGAAGGAAAGAAGCCGTCCCAGAGGTCGAACCCTACTGTGGGCGGAAAAAGTTTTCAGTTTTTTCAATTCATCGGCAGTTCAATCGTCACGTCACCAGCATTCGACGACCCTCTTCGACTTCTATGAAAGCGTTGATTCTTGGCAGCGCCAATCGACACATCCAACACCAAGGCCTGGTAGCGGCGGGCTAATCACCAACCCTATCAGACAAAACAATCGATATCCAAGAGGATTGAATAAGTAATAAATATAGAAAAAAAATATTTTTTTAAATACATAATGGCAGGTCCGTGCTATCAGCCGTCATAATCTAATGTAACTCTACCCAACATATTCATGACTCACTCACTAATCTTGAAAAGCATTGCATTTTATAGTTTTATTCAGGCACTTTATAGTTTTAAATTCATCTGCATTGTCTGTGCATGCAAGCACATACACAGGTTGCGATTTACAAAAATATGTATATATATACTATATATGTATATTATAACTAATTAACTTACTTTGTGCAAAATACGCACGCGTATTGCTTCAGCTGTATTTCCTTGTGAACACAACATTTCCAGAACAAATTAATGGAGTACAAAAAGCTTTGAAATCGAAAATAAAGACATAGTGGAATAGGGGGATATACACTTTACACGTTCCATTAGTTTAAGTAGCTGGTTAGTTTGTGTGTAAGTACATAACACATCGCCTTAAATGTAAGTACGTCGTGCTTATTTAGCATTTGCATTTGTACGGATAGTGAGCGTGAGCACGCAGAAATAAGATTGTTGCTTGAGAATTACTTTGTAATACTTTGGAGTTCGCTTAAGCTTAGAGGTAAATTAAGTCGAAAAGTTTATAAGTTCGTTCTATCACAGGATAGATTAATCTGAGTCTATGCTAATCGATTTCATCGTCTATGACGTCTTCGGCCCTCGTCGGTGCGCGTAGCTGTTCTTGCCGTTGCAAGTAACTCTCCTCGGCAGCACGTTGCAGTGCTGCTGCTGTGGCCGTGCCGGTGTGATCGACTAATTGCCGGAAATAGCCCTCTGGGTGCTGTAATAGTTCGTAGGGATGACCTAGTTCGTGAGCTTCCCCGGCATCCATAACCAGCACGCGATCACTGTCCATAACCGTGTGCAGACGATGGGCAATCGTGAGCACTGTACAGTTGGCAAATTTTGAGCGTATTGTTTTCTGTATCAGTTTGTCCGTTCTGTGAAGGAAGTAGTGCATGCATCGAATGAGGAAATGTCGATCGAATAAAAAGCTACCTAATTATAGACTTACTCTGGATCTACATTGGCGGTTGCCTCGTCGAGTATTAGTATGCGGTTGTTCCGCAAGATGGCACGCGCCAGACAGACCAGCTGACGCTGTCCAACACTGAAATTTGCACCGCCATCGTACATGCGGCAGTTAAGGCCGCCAATCAGTGTGGAGACGTGCGATCGCAGCTCAACATCACCGATTGCCTGCCACATCTCATCGTCATTGCGTTCCTCAAGCGGATCCAAGTTGTAACGCAGAGTGCCGGAGAAAAGCACCGGATCCTGTGGTATTATTGAAATGCGACTGCGCAGATCGTGTAGACCCATGTTCTCAATGTCGATGTCGTCAATGCGTATCATACCCTCATTATGTGCCAAGCGGAATATCGATTGAATTATTGACGACTTCCCGGCACCCGTCCGACCGACAATGCCAATTTTCTCGCGTGGCTCAATGATGAAATTGAGGTTCTTCAGCACGTAAGACTCACGCAGCGAGTAGCGCAGTTTGAAGTTTATAAACTCAATGCGTCCTTCGCTGGGCCACTCCTTCGTCGGTTTGTATTTCTCCGCCGTCTCTAGCGGCGGCTCCGAGGGTTGTTCCGTGTACTCCAAAATGCGTTCGACACTGGTCATTTGATTCTCGAGCTCAGCGGTCTGCCGCAAGCCCCACTGACACATGCCAATCATCGTGGTCGAATGGAGTATGGCCAAACCCACGTCGCCGCTGCTAAAATCGTTGCGCAGCACCAGAAAACTGAACGTGACCGCGCTTATGTAGAGCACGCAAATCATGTCCGACCAGAGCGCAAAGGCGCGCGTACACGAGAGGAACAGAAACCAAGCGGAAGTGTTGGCATTCTGGTATTCGTGGAATTCACGCTCCAATGCGGACTGCGCCTCAAGCGCGCGTATCGTGGTAAGACCCTGTAATGTCTGATTGGTAAGCGTGTAGAGGGGACTGCGTGCTAAGCGGAAGAGAGAGGCATATGTTATTTTCAGTGGTTGATTCATCAGAGGTGATAATGATAAAAGCAACTCACAAATCGATTCAATGCGTTTTACACTCCGACTCGTGTTCACGTACAGATAACGAATAAGCGTCAAGAATATAATTATAAATATAGCGGGCACCAGCAACCAATAATTGGCGATAGCAACAATGATCAGCACACCAGAAGCATCAATGGCGAACTGTTATTAAATAAATTGATATGAGTAAAAGTGGGAACTGCATGAGTTACAGGATTGAGGGATGGTTGGAGAGGTGAACTACAGTAGACCTGAACTAAATAAAGCGATATTGGTAAAGGGAAGCGGAGACATAGAATGCTGGTGTCAATGTTTCGCTTTTATACAGACTCAAGGACGACTACATATGTTCAAAAATGTGTAAGTTCTGGAATCGGTGAAAGTTTCTTAGATAAAATGGACATCCAATTCCACTATCATCTTGTTTCAGGAGGACATATTACATATAGGCATTTAGGTTATAAAGCAGCAACAAAACATCCGAAACAGGGTACTTCGGCCTTAATGGAAAGGAGTGGAATGCAACCAATTACAATTTCAAAAGCTTCTTTCCTGACACTCTGGGGAGAGCTACAGTTAACAGGAAAAGGAAATTCTAACGAACTCTACCAAGCTAAAACTAAAGAGGAGTTCAAATCATAGGTTCCAGTCTTCTCCCTCTACTCTACAGCATGGTTTTAATAAAAATTTTAACCAACGTTTTTTATAGAACCACAATAGCGCTAAGTGTAATGGAACGAGTTGGCTGTCACCCTACAAAACGAAGTTTTTAGCCTAAGGCCGTAGTAGCCAAAGATACCCTTCCCTTACTAGTTTTAAGTTTACCTAATTCTAATATGATTATTTAAGAAAAACAATAAGTTCACTGACGAAGATAAGCCGAGCCGGACCAAATGAAACCACTACAATACTCACCGATAGACAATCGATAAGTGTGTGTGGTAGATCGGCATCCACAGTGCGTATATCCTTTGAGAATCGATTAAGTATTCTACCCGAGGAATTTGTGTTGAAGAAGTACATAGTGGCGCGAGTAATGCCATGAAAGAGGCGATCGTGAAGTCTCAGTGAGATGCGCAAGCACATCTTGAAGAAGCCAAAAGTCCGTATCAGATAGATGATCAACGTAATGCCCAACAGCGTCGTGTAGAATATCACCATATTCTTGCGCTGCAAAGACTCGTCTTCTGTGCTATCCACTAACGTGGTATCGTTCGCTGTTCCATTTGTGACTGCGGAATGCTTATTTACAGCGAAATTTTCCTCCCAGATGACCCTGTATATGAAGAAAGTTGAGAGGCCATCCGGAGTTGAATCATAAAACACTACTTACCAACGCGACAGGAAATAATCGACACCGGTCAGCATAATACGCGCTGAGATGAAAAGCAGCACAATCAAAAAGAGAATTAAGCTGCTCTCCAACGCCTTAAAGTAGGACATGTAAACGCTGAGCTTAACCGCGCCCACCGCCTGCTGCTCCTTATTCAGATCCTCCACTGACTGTTCACCGGGTCTCAGCAGTGGTTTGTGGCGATCCATGCTGTTTTCAGAATCACTGCGCGACAACGAACTCGTGTCACTGTGATGGCTGATGGTATCCAAGCCACCACCGTCGTGTGTCTGGGCCAAGAACTGAAACTGGCGCGACTGCTGCAGCTCCTGGTAACTACCTTGGGCGACTATTTTGCCAAGGCCCATCAGCACAAGCTGTTCCACATCGAATAAATACTGCAACTGATGCGTAACTAGTATACGGATTTTCCCCGCTAAAAAGTCCCGTATGCAACGTTCGAAAATATGCTTGCCCACGTGCGTATCGACCGCGGAAAGTGGGTCGTCTAATAGGTAAATGTCAGCTTTGCGATAAACCGCGCGTGCCAGATTAACACGCGCCCTCTGACCACCACTCAGACTGACGCCACGCTCGCCCACAACCGTGAGATCGCCGCGTGGCAACAGCTCCAGATCACGCTCCAATGCGCAAGCCTTGATGACGCGCTTATAGCGTCGCTCGTTGTAGTCCTCGACGAAGACAATGTTGTCGCGTATGGTGCCCTCGAACACCCACGGCTCCTGTGACGCGTATGAAATCTTGCCATGAACCTTCACATCGCCCGTAACGATGTTTACTTCGCCCAATAGAACATTCAGAAAACTGGATTTTCCGGCACCAACGGGGCCTACCACCGCGGCCAACGTTCCATCGGCTATAGAGAGCTTGAATTCCTCAATTGCATAACTCGCTTGGCCGTCAATCGTGCCCCAAGTGGCCGTGGCGTTCTGCAATGCGACACACTTTGGTTGCGCGTCCGGTTCGAAGTCGCGCACTTTCTTGGCTGGTGATGAGCCATTTGTCACTGCGTTGCCATTGGCCTCAGCGCCAGTTTTCTTTGTGGTCACTGTTCGCTTGTTTTGTAGCTTCTCCGAGTTGATTGGCGTCTCGGCTTGCTCGCCGTCCTGCAGAAATTCCTCACAACGACGCGCAGAGACAATCGCTTCGGCAATGAATGTAATCGACAGTGGCCAGAAGTGCACCATGGAATCGTTAAGCATGTTGAAGTAAGACGATACGGTGTACACCTTCTGTGCTGTCAGAGCATCGCCAAAGTAGACGTAGGAGACGAGCGCCAGAAATACCGATAGTGGCGATATCATTGACGTGCAACTGAGAGCGGCGTGTATGTAGGACGTACCCTTGATGGCCTTCATCTCCTTGCGGCGGACATCGGCAATCACTCGAGCAAACGACTTCTCCCATGCATACATCTTTATCACTTGTATACCCTGGATTATCTCATTCATAAGTTTTACACGCAGATCCGTGCGTTCTGCAGTCCTCTGTCGATAGTAGGCCGCCTTCTTTGCGGCCCAAGCTTGCAGTGGGATAAAGCTGAGCATGAACGAGACGCCAATAACGGCGGCAATGCCAATCTCGCGATACATGAGATAGCCAATAATCAAAGACTCCATTGGACCCTTCCAGGTGTCATGCAGAAAACACAGCGCCACATCAAAGCGACCCAGATCATTGGACAGTATGTTGATGGCTCTTGCACGCAGGCCATCGCTGCTACTGCTGCGCGACATCTGCAGACACCTTCGATATATGAGACCCGACAGGGCCAATCGAATTTTCAAGGCCACTTGAAAGATGTAGAATATGAATGGGTGAAACGACAACACCGGCAATAGCGAGCACACAACTATTCCGGCTGCGAAGAGATACGCGTCCGCCTTGTTGATTGTCGTTTGGCCGGTGGCGAAGTAAGCGACCAAACCGCCGAGAAATAATGGCATGAGGCACCTGTATATTATTAGAGATATGTAACCAATGAGAAGAGAAGGTCTTGGGCATCAATACTCACTTGGTGATTGTTTCTACGACGGAGTAGGCGATGCCCATCGGTATGAAAATTCCGCCATACGCCCGGATGACCATGCGTATAACGCTCGGACTGCGTCTTGTCTTCTCTTGCTCCCACAAATCGTGAAATTTTTTCGTGACACGCTCGCTGTCCAATGTTTTCCGATGGTGATAGAGTTCCTCATCGTTGAGCGGACCTTGCAAGCCGCGTTGAAAGAGATCTTTCATCCACCTGTGTCGAGATAATATAGACACTAAATAAGGCATTGATCTGTTCATATTATAAAACTGATTTAGAACTAACTCAAGGTCCCGCGATTAGATTGTCTTATTACAATATGCACTCGCTACAATAAATGTGGTTTTGATTATTCATTTGTTTGCACATGGCTGAGATATGTACAGTGAAAACTCTACTAACGAACACTTTTAGGCGGACGTCTCTCTTGAGCGAGCTGCTTTCAGAAACCAAATCCATCCAGATTCATCCCAAATTCATCGCTGACAGAAATGTCCCAATAAAGTTGGATGGCTTTACGACAAGACAGTAGTTGTTATCATGCCATGGTGTGTAGGAAAACATTTTTCATCTACTACAAAATTTGTTTCTCTCTAGAGGAAACTGTCACCACATCGGGAGGGTAGGTCATATTTATGAATAGACTATGATTCTAAGTGCATCCGTAAGTTTATACAATGGTCAAATGTTTAGCACAATATAGCGCACAACTGCTGCCGTGTGTGGTATCTGTATGTTACATCCAAATTTCACTAGCTCAGAAACAAAAACAAAAAAGCAGGAAAAAAATTTCGGAAATTCTTTTGACGATTAAATACATTTTTTCCTGAGGCCTATTGAACACACCTCGTATCTAAAAAAAATCACATCAAATCCGTCACCCAAAGCTCCGTAGGTCCACAAATAAAAGAGTTCTTCTAATAAGAAATTGAAATGTTGTCTGTGGTCTGAATGGAAGCTAGACCTTATAATGGCAGGATTCGGCCGGTGCAAAAAAATGTACTCGGGCAAAGAGAACAAGAAAAAGACAACGCGCAAAATGTTAGCAAAACTGTCTAAAGAAACAAACGGTAATCGAGTCGGGCTAATCAAGGATATACGTTGACAAAGTGACACAGTGACAAAGTTTTAATGCTATTCAAGTGACCTCCTTGAATTAAAAAAAAAAATATTGTCTAACGGCAAGTGTTCGCCCCAAAACAGTTTTCACTGTACTTAACAGCGCATTTGTATCGTGACACCACACCATGTTCGTAGTAATTATTGTACATATGTGCATAGCTCAGTCGCGTGTCCCGGATAGTTGAGCAATCTCATCGTACTTGACAGTTATTGGCCGCAAGCGATAAGACTGCAAACATTGATAACGTTCAAAACAAACTTTTTTGGGCCGTCACATTATGAAGCTTATTAAGTTTATTGTTTTAATATATATCGAGTACCCTCCCACAGCTGATATGCCTGCCTGCTTCACATAGCCCACACTCACACGAATTTTAATTCTAATTTTGGCAACAAATTTTAATTATTGTAGGTGAAAGGAAATATATTATATAATCTATATTATAATCTAAATTAATTAATAGATTTCTCGATTCAGTTTGCAGTACTACTACTCATACGTTTAGATGGACATCAAAAGATTCATCACTAATATTCAATATTCGTTTTCGACTTCTGCTTTGACTGACCTCTTCCTCAAGTGAGGATTGGGTTTAAGCACAGGGTACATTATGAGTTCCCTGTATTGACTTACCAAAAGCTCCATCGTGAGATCAAATTTGCTGTTGTAAATGGATTCTTGGGCCGTTCGATTTTCTTACGTGTCCGATTCATAGTTTTATTTTATATACAATTTATGTACAATTTATTTTATATATACATTAGCATTAATCGCCGAACACGACACACATTCGATGATAATTATTAATTGAAATAGACGCTTCACTCCTCTTTTCCGCTTTCTCTCACACAGACACACATACACACAGCACCAACTAACAATTAAGTGCGGCTGAGAAAGCGAAACGCCGAAGGTCAAAAACCGTTTTGTTCTAGAGGAATAACCCGTTGGTCGTGGGCAGCGAATGGGCGTATGCAACAACAACAGCAGCGGCGACGTCAGCGGCAAAAAGCGAAATTAAAATAATTTGTTGGTCCGACTATTTCTTTAGTGATGTTATTCTTTGTGCGTTTCGAACTGATTTTAACAAATTCCTCCTTACACTTACTTTCAACGCAATATTATTGGCTCTGGCCGCCCGCACCCACTCACTTCGCCAATTAAACACGCACTGAGAGCAGTTTCATATTTTCACTGCTTTGTATATGTGACTACGAAATCAAAAGCTTTCATGTTGTAAGCGAGAGTAAGTGCACCGAGAGCGTAAGGATTGACGTTCATTGTGAAATCTTTTTTTTCTGTTTGCGTGCACAAACAAATCTCTCAATTAAATGCATACAATTGAAAGAAAAAAAGAGATGGAGAGCGTGATAAAAGCGAGTTTTGTTGCCGGTTTTGTTTAGGCGATGTTGTCTACCATTACCGGTTTTCATTTGAATTTGTTGTTGTAGCCGTTCACTTGACCCATACCACTGGCCAATGCCTCCAATATCATATGGCCGAACTAGTCTAGACACTTTATTGCCGGCAATTTGCTACCATTCTTCTATCAGCGCATTTTAAATAAGATAAGTGAAAGAAAACAGCTATTTTCATCATGCAACGATGTAAAATTGATATACGTACATATATTTTTGTTGCCTGTTTTTGTTTTCTTTGATAAGATTATTATTAACGCTTGTTTGATTTGCATCGAATTTAAATTGAAGTTAAAAATTAATTACTACGCACTTAGAATAATTCGCCAATTTCAATTTAGTCTTCAATGTACTCGAAAGGCTCTGGTGGCTCGGGTTCCTTCTCCTCCTCATTCATCGGTCCGAATGCGGCAATTGGCTCAACCAGTACCTGGTCCTCGGTTTTAGCGGTATGCTGGAAAACAATAATGCCACCAATTGTCACATCTTTAAGTGGCACGTACGGTTGCCCCTCGGCGATGCTAAGCACTTTGAGTTGTTGACGCATTACTCGTGCCGGATTCTGTAGTATTTCGAAGTTGGGTTCGGATTCTTTTTTTTCTTTCTTGTCGTCCTTTTTGTCATCTTTCTTGTCCTTTTCACCGGCTAAAGACTCCTTTGTATCTTTCTCCTTATCCTTCTCTTTGTCTTTTTCATCCTCCTTTTTCTTATCCTTTTCCTTTTCATCTTTCTTCTTTGATTTTTCTTCAGCCTTGTCTTCGGGCTTCGCCTTCTCTTCATCCTTCTTACTTTGTGCACTTTCCTTGCTGTCCTCGTCAACATCCATCTTCTCATCCTCCTTTTTGTCGGCGTTCTCACGGCGTTTTTGGCGTGCAGCAATCGACAACACAGCCGTAGCCACTTTCTCACGCTCTTCGGATTTCTTTTCCTCCAATGGTGCGGGATATGCATAGAGCGATGGTTTGGCCGCCGATTTCAATTCCATTTTCGGCATCTTCAAATCCGAGTTCAGACCAATAATGCAGGTTGGAGTGAAGGCCAAGGAGAGTGTGTGTGCCAATGGGAACCAGTACCAATACTGAGTGAAGGCGAGCATGCCGACGACTGCCTGCAGATTGGTGTGGCCAGTGCGCGATTGCAGTGAAAGTGTGGCATTGCGTCCTCCAGCATCAATAATACCTAAAAATCGCATAAATATATATTTTCAAACGTTTCCGAAAACGGGCAAGCCTTCACTTACCCTGGGCCAAAATGGCACCATATTTTGCCATCACATCTTCGTGCTTATTGCTGATCACTTCCGCATACAATTGACGGAAGAAAGTCGTTTTCGGGCATGTCTGATCGGTGTGCTGGATCAAAATCATGGCAGAAGCTATCAAAGCACCTTGACGCACGAAGTTAACCGGATCAAATTTAACCATGGGTTCAAGCAATGCAATAGCTTCACGCAGACCTGTTCCAGCACAGGCAATGCCCAATGCCATAGCAGCACCATAACGCACATGTGGATTGTAGGATTCGGCAAGCAGACTGACCACGGAAGGACACTGTTCTGGTGTGCGGAACAAAATAAAACCGATGGCTGTCACCGCAGCCCGACGTACGTCATCGTTCACATCGGATACGGCAACGTGCAGCAACTTGCGTATAGCCTTGTTGCTGCCGGTGCCGTTGTATGCCATGGCAATGGTATACATGCCTGAGCGACGAAGTACGGGATCCTTATCTGTTGAGAGACTTGTAACAAGGGGATCAGCTTCCTCGAGCCGAGCAAACATTGTAAACGAAATGCCCACGGCCAAACCGCGCAGAATCTTCTCGTGTTGGGTTTCCTGCGCATACGAGACCATATCTTCGATTGCCTGTGCATTCTTCGAGCCAAGCATGACCATGCCCATTGCAATGCCGGCAGCCTCACCAGTAACAGCGTCGTCCTGATATAAGTTGAATTTAAGCTGCTCGTACAGATCTTGACGATGCGTGCCCATTGCAGCCAAGCCAAGACCCAAGCAGCCACCGTGTCGTACGTTCTCATTTTGCGCATCCTTCAGTTGTTGCAGTAAATAATCCACAATGTTTGTGCCGTGATTAGAATGTATTAAACCCAGAGCATAGAGAGCACCGCCCTCAGAGTAACCGGAACTAGGACCGGCTTCTTTTGGCAAATAACTTTGCATCAATGCAAGCGAATCCTTTTCGTGACCGCGGTGTATGACGCCAAGCGAAGCAGTGGCCGTCAGTTTGGCCCAGTTTGTAGCACGTGCCAACCAGTCCAGATTATCACGCAAAAACTGATCGGATGTGGTGCCACTGTGCATGAACGCATTGGCAATAACCGTTGCGGTATGGCAGATGGAAACGCGTACTGCTTCCTTGGTTCCACGTAATACCTGTAAATCAGCGTGATTACTGCGTATGAGAAACTGCAGCTGCAAGTCAATGGACACTTCGCCGGACAAAATAGAAATTAGTTTTTCGATATTCTTCTGATGGGTCTTTTCCTCCTCGTTTAGGGATTCGATGGTACGTTCAATTTTTGCATCTTCTAATTAAATAAACAAATTAAATTCAGGAAACAGAGCGTTTATAAAGGCATCTAACTAACCTTGTGAATCCTCCGTGAGCTCCTCAGCGGCAGACTTCGATTTCTCATCATCAGACTTTGTTAGGCTATCGGTGTCCGTGCCATTAGAAATGGTGCCCTGAGGCTTAAATGTGTTGCACAAGGCCGTCGGAATTGGTGCTGTTTCTTTAAGCGCCTGCAATACATTGCCTAAAAATTCTTGTGTCGCTGATTCATATAAATCAAAGGCAATCTGATATGCCATTAGGTTATTTAATTCTACAGAAGATCTGGTAAGCTTGTCCAACATCTCAGCAACCGCCAGTGGATCTTCCAAGAAAATCAGACACTGGCACATGTTCACGTAATCTGGAACACCTAGATCACGATAGAGCCCAACCAGGCAGCGCAAGACTTCATTACGAAAACCGCGATTTTGTATAAGGGACATTGTAACATTATATGCATACGCGAGCATGCCCCGCACATCATCTGACTTCATGATGGCCACCTCGAAGATATCCATACGACGTGTTTCAAGTGCAATGCCAAGTGCCTGACGAAACTGATTGTCGTCCAAACAGCGTTGAATCATACGATTCACAATACCCTCAAGGCGAGCATCCACTTGTTTTGCTTCTTTTGGGTTTTCAATGAATTCCACTCGCTGGGCAATGTAGAAGTCAATGCACTTTGCGATTATTGTCTCAGTGTATTCGTTGCGAGAGTTTACATCAAAGAGTTCACCGGCGCCTAACGCATACGTGAGGGCATCTTCAAAGGACCCCAAATGGTAGAAGACTTTGGAGGCAACCATGCCAGCCAATTTGTTCTCAGGGAAACTGCGATCCTCATGAAGCATCTCAATCTTTTCAATAGACTCTGAAATTTCCGGCCAAAACTCGT
This sequence comes from Cacoxenus indagator, assembly GCA_035041755.1. Lineage (NCBI taxonomy): Eukaryota > Metazoa > Arthropoda > Insecta > Diptera > Drosophilidae > Cacoxenus > Cacoxenus indagator. Next base: position 1,849,401 of record JAWNKX010000379.1, read on the forward strand.
CGACGATGTTGTCCAGTTTCTTCAAGGCGAACACCTTTAGGTCTGGCATCGGCTCGTCAAGCAGAGATATAATACCCGCGGCAGACGTGAGACTCATTTTGATTACAACTGCAAAATATATACACAATACATCACGTTTTGCAAATTCAATTCGCAAGATTTCTCTGTGGACCATAATTTTTTACTTACATTGCTCACAATAAACGAACTTAAAACTTCTATGAAATATATCCAATTTCTCAAATGCTGACTGATTCTTCCTTTTTGCCGAAAAACGCTAACTCACCAGAGTACAAAAGAGTTGCCAACGCTACAAGATACCTTGGAGCTGCCAACTACTCTTATGACTTACAAGCTTTTTTGTTCTTTAAAAACGATTTTCCGATTATATTACAATACGAATTGTATTACCTTTTATTTTACAGTGTTATCGCATATTTATCACAAAGGTGTGATCAACTAACATCCTAAAAGCTTCAATTTTGCAGAAGGCCGTCTATTTATTGAAGATAATTCAAATTTGTGTATCCAAAATCTTTTTTAAATTTTTAAATTAATTTTTTTCCTTTTATGATATATCGTCGAACTAGTTTAAACTGAAGTAAATTGTTTTAAGACTTGCGCTTTACGTTTGATGAGAACTACTTTCACTTGAGTTAGTTTAATATTTTCTATAACACCAATTGAATAGGTTAATTATAGGCCAATTAGATCACTTTAATTTTGGAAAGTCGATTGTTATCCCAAAATATATAATTTTCGTTTCACTTTAATTTGTTAATGTTATATTATTATTAAAATATGTAGTAATTGATAAAAACATGACAATTAATAATTTTTTCTTTTTAATAACTTTGCCGTAATTTGTTAGTCCTAAGAGATGATTTGTTAAGTCTATCTATATAAATGTAAGATAAGTATGATGGTCATTTGATGACATTTTTCTTATTTAAAAATTATTTAATTTGTATGGTGAGCGAATGAGACGAATATTTGGTGTTTTCTGCCTTTTTATGATAACAGCTGATAGCAAAATATAAAAAGAAAAAAACGCGCGAAATTACACACGGACGCGTTTGCGGGACAACACTTTTAAGGTTTGGTAGACCCTCTATTCTTTATGAACTGTCTCAACATTAGTAAGAATTAAGGGAACCTGCTAATTGGTGTAGTCAAATAAACCAAAAATATAAATAGCATGATTTGCGAGGATCAAGTGATGGCGGCCGTCGTTCCGAAGAATTCGCCAACGAAAACGGGAGCGGAAAGTCCAAATTCCTCAGGGTCTTCAGCGATGTCATTCGATGTCAAACCAATGACGAGCACATGGGCCGAAGAGGTGATACGCGCAGAGCAAGGCTGTCATAGCGAGGAATCTCGGGTAAGTTTGTGAAAATATGCGTTTTGCTAGACCAAATTTCATGTCGTTTTAATTGAAGGTATCTTCATCGCTGAAAAACAGCGGTAACGCAACGCAAATAAGCGAAATCGACAGAAAACCGGACCTGTTGGAAATAAAAGGGCGTGAAATTGCTCTTGAGTTCATAGACGATGCCAACGAAGAGAAGTTTGAGCGTCTCATAAAACAGGAGAAAATCAAGACACCATTTAAACGCCGTCACTCGCAGACTCTGAGCAATGACAGCCACTCGGAGAGCCTGAATAGCAGCTCATCAAACAGCGAAGTCGACCAAAATGAAGAAGATAAAGGCGACGAATTGAGTCGCCACAAAGATGAGAAACGTATACGCCACAACAGCCATACATCGTCATCGTCGTCAAACTCATACGTCGAAAGCGATCCGGCAGTGCTGGCACGCCGTCAAAAACAAATAGACTACGGCAAGAATACAGTGTCCTATGAGCTCTACACCGAAACGGTACCCAAATCGAAGCGCACACGAGCACATCCACGAACACCGAACAAGTACGGCAAATACAGTCGTCGTGCCTTCGACGGCTTGGTCAAAATATGGCGTAAGCAATTACACTACTATGACCCGCCAACCAAATCTGGCGAGGACGGCAATAAAAGCGATTCTGATTCTGATTCTGATTAGCTGCGATCCCATATTAGCCATGTAGAATAAGGCATCAAAGAAGTTTATAATTTATTTCACCATGTTTCTACAAATTTTCCTTTCTTTTATCTATTATTTAAAAAAAAAAACAGTATGGAAATACAAGCAAATATCTTAAGAAAGTAAAACAGAGTATTCGGTGATAGATGTCGAGGGCTGGCTATGCTTGATAGAAATATATTTTTCCGTATCGAACTTATATCTGACTAGTTTAACTGATATCGTTCTTAAGATCTAGATTTTTTTTTGTTTTAACCGGGAAACAAGAAAAATCAACTAGAAAGTCCAAGTTTACTGGGAGGTAAAATTAAATAAAATTTTAATATACCGCACACAGCTGGGCAGGGTTGCAAAAACAAAAAGGTCGGCGTGTGAACTTTTGCAAAAACGTCTCTTCTTCTGTCTATAAAAAGCACGATTTAAGCGCGATACACCAATTTAACTTCATCGACTTCTTGTTCTACGATTTCCTTTAATGTTTCTTAAACCTTATCGCGTGAAAAGCTCCGAAAATTTAAAGGGTTCCGATGTGAAACGTTTGCGTCAACGGCTGGAAAAGGAATTCCCAAATGCCAACCTCGATCTTCTGCCACTGTCGGCGAAATCGGCCAATGCCTCGCGAATTCGCATCGTCACACACCATGAACTACAGACAAATGTTTACTGTTTAGACAAGCTGCCAATGTTCTTCGAGATCGAGAATGACCGACTCATGCCTACACTTTATACGCTATGGTCAGAGCCAAAGCTGTTGCCTTACTTCACCACATTTCAAAATGTGCTGCCGAAATTGGCAAACGGCGCTGATTTAATGCTGCCAGGAGTAGTACCACTAGGTACTGGCTTAGGCATGTATGGTCACTTTAAAAAGGATCAATTAAGTGAGTGAGTTTAAGGGTTAGCGACAGTTAAAGTTACATACTAGATCATTTTAGTGGCCGTTAACTTAACCTCAAACAAATCGGCTGTCGCCGTGGGCTATTTGACGCGTTCCAGCGATGACTTGTACATGTCCGGTGGCCACGGAGTTGCGGTAAAGATTCTACATCTCTTTGGCGATAAGCTTTGGTCACATGAACCGTTATTAGCTCAACAAATTCCCGCTATAAAGCCTGCCAAACTGACTGACGATGATTTTCCGGCACTTGGAACGGAACCCAAGAAGCAACCAGTAGCGACATTGGCCGATGTGGTAAACACATCTGTTTGTGATAATCTGCCGGCAATCGAAACATTAGAAATAGCACATACAGGTGATAATGAAACTGTTACTGACGTGGTTGAAGCATCAACGGAGGCTGAAATATCACCAGAGTTGATTTTGAAAAATGCATTTTTGGCGGCGTTAAAGAATCACGGCATGAAATTACCATTGCCGTTGTTGACAAGCAATTTTTACCGTTTGTACGTGGTGCCCGAAGCTGCTCAGCCGATTGATTTGAAGAAGACGCGATACAAGAAGCTCTCCAACTTCCTTGCCGAAATGATTGAGGAAGGCTTCATAGTCGTACGTGAGGAAACCAAAGGCGTTGATAAAATTACCTCTATTGATTTTGACCATCCGGAGTTAGTCAGTTTTATAGTAGATTATAAACCGAGCGAAGCCAGTGTCGGCGAACAGCCGCTCTTTCACTCTGAGCTGACTGAGACATACACTGTCTCCGACGAAACGGCGGCTTTCTTCGCTAAGATGAATTTTAAGCGTGGCCAAGCCATACCCGCTGGTAATGTTAAGAAAATTATACGTGAATATGTGAACAAAAAGAATCTACCATCTGTCAATACCATTACGAAAAAAATTCGACTAGATGAGACCTTAGCTGAGCTCTGCGGTAGCCAGGAGGCGACCATGAGCGAAATCATCGCAGCCGTTACACAGAAAATGCACTACTCCTATCAAATGTGCCACGGCAAAGACACATCCGCGAATAAACCACTCATTCAAATGTCTCTGGCGACCCGTTCGGGCAATAAGAAAGTTACGCTTGTCAGCAATGTCGACTGCTATGGTATCATTCTGAGCGAGTTCATCAAGTTGTGCAAGCAGGGAGCTGCCGCAAGCACTACCATCGTCAAATTGCCCCACCAGAAGCGCGAACAGCTGCAAATTCAAGGCAATCAAGTTCGATTTATATTCGATTTGTTGACGAACACCTACAAGGTACCACCAAAATGCATTTTGGGTCTAGAGTTGGCGAAGGATGGAAAGAAGCACAATAAGAAGTAAATCCGGTCCCCATAGTAAAAGGGCCTCAATCCCATATTGCCAACCCTTGGATTTTAGTAGAAGTAAAGGAAATCCGTTTGTGCGTTCCCCTATATTTTAGTAAATTGTAGCGTTTCAACCGTGATTTGTGTATTTATCCAGTATCCTTAATATTCACGATTACAAAATAACTAAAAAGAAATAAACTGCCTAATAATTTACTTTATTTTTATCGTCGAACAGAGCAATTATAACTACGAAATAACAACAACGGCTATGAATATTCGGTGTGCATATCTCCGTTCCGAGGTATATGGGATTTGGGATGTTTTTGTGCATTTACTTCGCCTTTCCCTGCGAAGCGACAGCCTCCATTGCCTTCTTTACGGTCTCCTCATCGCCCAAGAATTTCATAGAAACCACTGGCTTAAGATTTTCATCCAATTCGTAAACGAAAGGAATGCCAGTGGGCAAATTCAAAGCCATAATAGCATCCTCAGAGAGATCTATAAAATGAATTATGCGTTAATCATCTGACGAGTGATATGTCCCCCATAACACCACTTTCTTTGACTTACTATCTAAATGCTTGACAATGCCGCGCAAACTATTGCCGTGTGCAGCGACGATGATGCGCTTGCCCTCTTTCATCTGGGGTACAATGACATCGTTCCAGTAGGGCAGTGTGCGTTCAATAGTCAATTTGAGCGATTCAAACATGGGGAACTCATCTGCCTTAGGGCCATCCTTGTAGCGCGGATCATTCACTATGGCATCGTAGTATTTGTGATCCTTCTCCATTGGTGGTGGTGGTGTGTCAAAGCTACGGCGCCAAATCTGCACCTGTTTCTCACCGTACTTGGCTGCCGTTTCGGATTTATTTAAACCGGTCAGGCCGCCGTAGTGGCGCTCGTTAAGACGCCAAGTTTTGGAAACTGGAATTTCCTTGTGTCCGGCTGAGTTCAACAGATTCTGCAGCGTGACTTGAGCACGGGTTAGCAATGAAGTGTGCGCAATGTCAAACTCCAAGCCAGAGTCCTTAATGGCTTTTCCAGCAGCGCAAGCCTCTTTTTCACCTAACACAAGCCAAGCAGGGCAAATGATAGGTAAAGCAAATACTGCAACCAAATTCCAAAAACCACTTAGTACCTTTTTCGCTTAACTTGGCATCGTACCAGCCGCAGAAAAGATTCAATTGGTTCCACTCCGACTCGCCGTGGCGGACCATCACAATCTTATATTTTCCTGCCATTTTACAAGTCTTGCAGAAGTTCTTCGCCCAAATATGAAAACTACTTCCCTTGTTACGGCACGACGTGACCTGACTAAGGTTTCTTGTGGGTCCGTATAAAATCGACTGAGAATTCAGAATGACCTACAATGAAGGTCAGGACTGTCAATTAGAGAAGCAGTGGCGGTGCGTTATTTTTTAAAAAGGCTACGCAGTCAATATCCTGTCATAGGAGCTTCTGCATTGATCAATGAGGCTGTACATTATGGAAGAATCTCAGAAAAAATTGCGTTATAAATGCTTGCTGTATTCTCATATAAAATTCCAAGAAACATGAAATTTTGAAGGTTCGTAGACTATTCGCGGTTTTTGTAACCCCTATAGACCTTATGCCACTGTTATCAGCCAGAGCTGCAATCCACTCACCTGCGAACTTGCTCGTACTATAATAGCCATTTTTCGGTTCCAATAAAAATTAATGTTAAATAAAGAACTAAAAGAGAAACAGAACAAAATATTACGAAAAAATTTAATATATGAGAGGCAACTTCTTCAGGGTTCCTAAGCCGTTTTTGTGTCACAAATAACGGCGTTACATTTAACGAATGCCTTGGCACTCTTTCAAACAAAGCAGAAAGACCGACAGTAAAAGATGACACTTTTGTTTGTAATAAATATAAAGTTATTGTAATGGAGAAGGAATCAAATGTGAAAGCTAAAACCAATTGGACTCAGACGAGCGGTCGGAAAGACTTCAGCGAGCTTGTACCCACTCGATTTTGCTCTAATGACGATTCATTTTTTTTAAAGTGAGTTTGTCGGTAATGTGAAAGCCCAACATATTCCAACAGCCCTTAATACATTTCTAGACTCGATTTGGATGCGGTAGTCAGCGACATTAGTGCAGTGTTACTAAACAGACCAACAGGTTGCATGGACGCTTGCGAAGTAAATATGCAAATTTCGCCTCGATTCAAAGTTGTTGCCGTTACCTTGATTTGTAGTGTATCAAAAGTGGAGTTGTTTGTGGGTAATCACAAGGAGTACATCGAAACGTACTATGGCGAAGTGGTAGAGGAAGGCGACGATGATGTGCCAACACCGTATCGTTATGACTTCAAAATCGAACGCTCAGACGTCGTAGATTTGAGTCTCAAATTGGTGACAGGGGCTGATGAAGTCTGTATCTTCGGAATAGTGTTGCATATCGCAGCCAATCCCAATGGGATTACCACATTGCTGCCAAAGTCGATAAACACGGAAAATATACAAGAAATATTGAAGGGTTCAAGTCAAAAACTCTCAGCAAATGCTGAGAAATGCAAGCAATTCATGGAAATGTACAAATATAGAGAGCCGCCAATTTCGGCTAACAGCCATACCACAGTCTTTCAAACGGAAAAGAATTTGGAGGCGGGCAGCAAGCTGTTCCAAGTTGGGGTTGACGACGCATTAAAGGCGCTCATTGACACGAAGTTCGCAGATATGGAGCGCACAATAACCATGAGACTGGAAGCGTTTGAAGCACAACAATCAATGAAACTGGACAAAATTTTAAATTTACTTGAAAATAAGGTTTAACTTCTTTATTATTATCATACAAAATAACTTTATATAAGCAATCTTCATTTGAGTGTAGTGCAATTGGAAAGTATGCGATAGTTTCTGTGCTTTGGGACCTTCTCGCCTGTCAGGTCGGCGATGGCGAGTGGTACCCCCTCCATGGATATTGGTATGGTGACTTCGAATACCGGCATGTCCGAATTCGAAATTATCGTATTCTGCACCGTCGTACTTACCGTCGCCGCTGGCTTGGGCACATTTTGATTTGGTTTGATTATCTCCACTTTTTTTATAATCTTATTCGGTTTGACTGTGAGAATGTTCACAGGCTTACTTATAATTTTAGATTTGTTGGGCAGCGTATTAATGATTATGGGCTCCTTCTTCAATGGTTGCACGTTTCGAATAACCTGTACTTGCTTAACTTGTTGAAGAGGCTGCAGTTGCTGGATATGCTGTATACGCTGTACTTGTCGTACTTGTTGCACTGACTGGATCTTTACTTGCCGAATTGGTTCAACCGGTTCTACTTTTGTGGCAGGTAGAATTGCATCAAGCTCTTCTTCAATCATTTCCTCGTCATCCTGTTCGTCGTCCTCGTCATCCTCCGCCTCCTCCTCCTCCTCCTCGTCAATGAATTCCTCTTTAACTGGAGGCTTCCTAATGATGGTCTTTTTGATCGTCTTAATTGGCACTTCCTTCGTGCGGGCAATAGTAAAATGCTCCTTGAGAACTTTGTAGTACCAATGACGCTTTAGCACACTTTTTTCGGGTGTGCATTCCACATACTCTCTATACATTTTTGTTGCATTCAAGCCAGCAGGCAAAACTGGCTTTTTGCCAATCTCCGTTTTTTTGCCTTTTCCCACGCAATATGATTCAATGTGTTTGCGTATCAATTCAAGGCGTGGACCCATATCTGGGAGTGACGGTTTCGGATTCTTTCCCCGTTGCACAGAACGCGGCATACATGTTTCTTCGTCATAGCAATGCTCGTAAAAGTAGTATATCCGCTTCGAGGTGATGTCTAATGTTGAGAAGAAAAATTTTGAGCAAACCTGAACAAGCTCACAGTTTACCTCAAAACGATACTGAAAACTGAACGCCTTTTTTGGTGGTGCCTCCATTTCGGCGATATTACGACGTCTCTTCTTCGGTGTGGTGCGTGTTGTGTATTTCCAATAAAAGTAGTTCTTCTGGTCATCCGTCAAACGCCAGAATGTTTCGTGTATAAATTGGCGCTGATCGCCACTAACACGTTTGTTGCACTTCAAACGGCACGACGGTCCGCAGCCCGGCCCGACGCTACGTTCGGCCATAAGTTTGCCACCGCTGCTGATGTATTCTTGACCCGATTGGCGCAGACGTTTTCGAACGGCCTGCTTCCAGTTATCAGGATTTGAAGTTCTTTTATATAATTTTATAGCTTTAGTTTCAGTTTTCACAGTTTCACTCATTTTCAGCAGTTTTATACTTGCTGGCGTCAAGTCAGTAAATTTACTTACGAAAAAGAAAATGGCTTCCAAAACAGAACAGCTGCTTTTTTGAAAAAGTACATTTCACGCCATTAGTGTGAGTGAAACGACATGTATGTTATTTGTTGTAGACTAGAGAATACGTGTATTTCATAGGTGCAAGTGAGTAGACAAGTGTCAATGAAATCATAGCATAAATCTCGATTGTAAAATTGTAACAAAAAATCGGTCTGAAACTTGTAAAGGAAACCAAATTAAAAGAATTGTTTGTTTTTTCATTTATATTATTGTAATATCTTTAAAAAAATACATAATGTGCTCATATCGTGCGCTTAAGTGAAACTTAACGCTTAATTTAATGCTTAATTCGTTAAATAATTTGAATATTCATTATTGTATTCAAGTACATTTTTATATAGACTACTGGGAGCTGCTCCGGCGTTGCTCGGAGAATGTGTAGAATGAACATATAAACGGCGAGAGAAAACTTCCTTAGTCGCGTTGAGCGATTTATGGTAAGGCAAAGTGTTATAAGTTCGCGTCACCGACATGGTATTTTTTACTTCTTCTTTTCTTCGTTCGCTCGCCTTCTTCGTGTTTGGTTTGTTCGTAGACGCTTTTATATACGAATATTTTTTATTTCAGATAAATTTATATTTCGTACAAAATGACGAACTGCTTTAAGTTGCAGCTTTGTTTGAAACATAAGCTATTGAAATTGGATGTGATTTCCAAATTCCACAAACTTTCCGACTTTCGTACCAAACTTCACTCGATTACCCTGATGTTATCGAAACCTGTCAATCACATGCAGTGTACAGGGACCATATAAACTAACCAAAACACATTCACACTTCCACTTTTATATACATACATAAACCCTGATTTTAAATTCACTACCTGTTGTTTTGACGTTTGGTGAAAGTGTCTAGTTGCACCTGTGCAAAATGTAAATTTTCTTTCTTACTCTATTCCTATTAATTGCATCATTTTAGTAATTATTTTTGTGCTTTAAGAAAACTACAAATTGATCTTTATCGTTGCGGTCCATGTTCCCTTTAATCGCACCGATTGCCGGCGTCTTTGCTGGCTGCTGTAGTCAAGTTGTCTTCCTGGAGCACCTTGTCAAATATGATCCCGGTGCCGGTAATCTCATAACATTCGTGCAGTTTGCTTTCATCGCACTGGAAGGATTCATAATCACAGCTAAATTTGGCATAGCGAGAAGGATTGTCAGTCTCCAGGAATATACGCTGCTCGTGACAATGTTTTTCATGACCAGCGTTTGTAATAATTGCGCCTTCAGATTCAGCATTCCTATGCCACTGCACTTGGTCTTTCGGGGTGGCTCACTTATTTCAAACATGATTATGGGTACTTTCATACTCCGAAGAACTTATCGTGCCAGGCAATATATCGCTGCTTTGATGATAACACTTGGTATATATATCTGTACTTACTATTCCAGCAACCAGTCGTCTGAAGTTGGAGACGACAATCGTCGTAACAACTTTCAAATGTTTCTAGGCGTGATTTTGCTTGCTGTTACGCTACTAGTGTCCTCCTATATGGGCATAACGCAGGAACTCATGTACAAGCGTCATGGCGCACAGGCACGCGAAGCCCTCTATTATACGCATCTGTTGCCATTGCCCGGCTTCGCATTACTCTGCAGAGATATTAGCTTCCATTACAATTTGGTCGCAGCGAGTAAACCGCTCCATATGCCACTCATAAGCAGACTTGGTTTGCATTTTGCTGTGCCAATTATGGTTGTCTACCTTGTAGCCAATGTGCTGGCCCAATATGTCTGCATTAGTTCGGTCTATAAGCTAACCGCAACATCTACCTCATTGACAGTCACACTCATCCTGACGTTGCGAAAGTTCGTGTCGTTAATTTTCTCGATTGTCTACTTCCATAATCCTTTTACGGTCTTCCATTGGTTGGGCACTTTCTTGGTGTTTATGGGTACGCTCTTATTTTCCGATGCTGTGACGCAAACTCTTGTCAAGTCTACGAAGGGAGATTGAGAATAGACCACTGTTAACAAAATGCAATTCCATTCCGTATGTGTTATATACAATTTCTGTTATTTAAGTACATAAAATACATATAAAGTTACCTACATATACGGTGGAGTATTGTGCAATTTAAACTCTGATTTGGCTGGCTGAGGCATTTGTAAGATTGAATGGAATTAACCTAAGGCGGAAGCTTGACATAGAAATCGTTTCACTACATTTGTGCTCTTAAATAATCTAACTTTGACTTAAATGTAGTTTCGGCTACTACGGCTTAATGTCGATTAGCATTCTCGGACTCTAGCCACTTCACTATGGTCTTGTAGTTGTCCTTCATCCAATCAACATTGGTTTGCACCTGCTCCAGAACTTGTTGTACCGAGCGACCGACATCCCTAAGATCTCTGTGCACGAAGAACTCCAGTTCGGCCATTTGGAATTTCGTGTTCATGCGTTTTGTTGCAAAGCGGAGTATGGAATATAGATTCGCAATGGACGAACCAACGCTAAGAACAAAAGGAAAAAGTTAAAACATTGACGCAAACCCTTGGTGGAACAGCAAGGCCGAACTCACAAAGATTTGATCTCTTCCCAATTGTTGCGCAAAAAATCGAATGCGATCTGTTGGCCGACAATATTGCTTGAGACCGCGGCAAAGACGCGATAGACATCCTGTTTGCGTATGTCTTTACCAGCTATAGAGCGACGCAAAAATCTAAAAAGCAGCCATGGTTCTTTGGTGCAGCCTAATGCACTCAGCAACATTTCCTTCTCCTCGGAGGTCGACGATTTTAAGAAGCGTTCAAAAGCAAAATCCCATTCCACTTCCGTGCCATACTGAATGGCAGTGCAGTAAATAAAGCCGCGCAGATTTGGCGATATACTATAAAGAATAATTATGTTTGTGAATTATTTCACAAAATATTTCCCAATTGAATACATACGGATTATTTACATCTGGGTTTGGTTCCTGCAGCCAATTTTGGAATTGCCGACAGCTTTCCGATATGCACTGCGAGTGCCCCAGATGGCAAGCCATCCCAAGAATTTCGCTGCGTTTGAAAAGCCTCAACACCGATTCGTTAGGCGAGTCCACGAAGCCAACGTCGTCGTACACTTTGGTCATCAGGCGAAGTAGATAATTCTGAGATGGTATATGTATATGGAATATGGATACTATACACACATGTTCTGCACACAAACCTTCAACAAGTCGTAGTCGCCCTGACTGACAAACATGGAATCGATAAAGTTAAAGTTCGTAATGGCAGCTTTCCATGGCACATGTCCCAGTTCGTGCGTAAGATATCGCGTTAAATTTAACGCGGTCTCGTAGTTGACATAGGAAGCTCTTGCCAAATTCATTACATCATCAATCAGTTGGGCGCGATTGGCAGGCGCCACCTGTTCGTAGCGAACTGGATCCATCAGATGATTCGTTATCGCCTGCCAATTTTTAGTTTCGTAGTTGACGCGATAATAGCCCGTCTGTTGTACGTTGAAGATGTGCCAATCGGCAATCGAGAGACTACGGTTTTCAATCTCGTAGAATTTTGTGCGTGGTATCCATGTTGTCGGACGTGTGTTTCGAAAGTTTAACGCTTCGGCTGTGGTGAAGGTAATTGGTATCCACCACAATTGATCCTTGGCAGCATTTTTCGTGTTGTTGGTGTAAACAAAACGTTCCTGCTCCAGACGTACGACATGCGTATTCGGGTGGCGTGTGACCGTTACCACAGGATAACCCGTTTGTAGCGTCCAAGTATCCATGATTTCCTTAACGCTTGTGCTGCTATCAAGCAAACCGTACGATTTTGCCTCGTTGGTGAAGAAACGCCATAGATCATCCTGAGTAGAGACATTGTAGGCCCTAGAAATTATACACTTCATAATTATGGAATACGGTAACTTTGGAATGAAAGACTCACATCTCTTTGAGGTACTTTGTTAGACCTCCCCGGAACACTTTTGTCGTTAGAAAATGATTCATCATATGCAAAATGGTCGATCCTTTGCCATATGATATGCGATCGAAAATTTCTGATATTTCTTCGGGATTAAAGACTTCAACGGAAATTTGGTGTGACGTTGATAGTGCATCGAGTTGAAAGACATTTTGCAAATCATTTACAACAAACTGGTCAAGTATCTTCCATTCGGGCTCAATGGCATCGACGGTGAGGTACTCCATATAACTGGCGAAACCCTCGTTCAGCCAAATATCAGACCACCAGCTGGGCGTCACCAAATTGCCGAACCATTGATGTGCCAATTCATGGCCAATGACAGTGGCAACGCGCTGCTTATTCGTCGGCGATGAGCTTCCCTCCTCATAGAGCATTGAAGTCTCGCGGTACATGATCAGACCCCAATTTTCCATAGCACCTGCTTGAAAATCAGGCAATGCCATCATATCCATTTTTGGCAGTGGAAATGGAACATCGAAAAAGTTCTCGAGGAATGTAAGTATTTTGGGGCCAACGCTCAAAGCATATTGCGCCGATTGTATGGCATCAGTACGGGCCCAGACGGTAAAGTTGCCCGTGGAATGGCGACTGAAATCGGTGATGGCGTAGGCCAGTAAATATGTGGACATGGGCAACGATTCCACATAGTGATCCCAAACATAGTTCGGTATAGTTGTGCTGCAAGTGGAGAGAAATTAAGATCAAGGTCTTGAATTCCGTAATTCCCTTACTGGTTCGTCGTTGCGACAATGGGCATATTCGATACACTCGACATATTTGTCGGCCGGGCAATGTGCAGCGTGAATTTTGCTTTGTAGGCGGGCTCATCGAAACAAGGAAACGCGCGGCGGGCATCGGTGGCCTGAAACTGTGTTGATACTAACCACCTGAAAGACGGAGTAAGGAATTAGACTCTTTCGCGCTTCCTTTCTATGTGGCAGCTTGCCTAGTTTCATTCTTCACTTGATACGAGCTGCGATAGAAGCCTTGCAGGTAGTCGTGTATGTAGCCACTGAATTTGATTTGTATTTCGTACTCAGCGCCACTCTCTAGCTTATCATAGAGTTCTATGACAAAGAACTGCTTCGCTTCCAGCAGATACTGTTTGCGTATATTGAGACTTTTGTCGAGCTTGTTGCGCGTGTCATCTAAACGGAGGATTCTCACGTCGTTCTTCAAGATCTGCAAATCGTTGGCGTGCATTGTGACGTTGTAACAAGCCTCTTCGACACGAACGCGTATCTGCACCTCACCATCGAAGCTGAAGTTGCCGCTCAGTTGTGGCACTATCGAAATGTTGTACTTCAATGGGCGCAAAGCACGCGGCAGACGCACATTCTGCTCGTAGGCCATTTGGCTATCGTTGCCAATTGCCAGTTTCGGCTTTTGCAGATGTACTTTGGTGCAGATCACATCTTCATCGCCATACGGCAGCGATGCACAGGTGGCGAAGTTATAGACAATGAGGCCCACCGCGATTAGTGTGCAGATGAAGAAGGCGACTAGCAGCAGCACCGTTGTGTAGGACAAGGAGCAACGGCGAAGCTTTGTAAAAGTTGTTCTGGACGTACCCGGCGGCGTTGTATTTGCCGATGTTGCTGTAATCGCACGCTCATTGTGGTGGTTGTTGTCCACGATGCTCAGATTCTCATGCAAAGCCATATCATTTGACACCATAACAACAAGCAGCGACGAAGAAGGAAATTCAAGTGCGCTGCAAGGATAACAAAGGGCAGGGAATGAAGCATTAATGTAAAGTGTGACTGCTCGTAATTACTACTTTAGATGGAGCTAAATAAATAAATCAATTGCTGCCTGGCTAAAGGGCGAGTGTTGCTATCCTATTACAGGACAAGTGCACGCAAATAGGCCACAAAACTTCCGCTGCAAGAAATCCGATATGCAGCTGCAGGCGGCTTCAATCGACATTGAATCGAATCGTGTGTAATTAAGCTGTGATTATAATACAACGAAAAACAAGCAGGACATGCACAACCCTTAGTTAACGAAGCAGTTAAAGGATTCGCTTAAGCAAAGAGAACCCCTGTCAATAGCACATTCACTGTAGTTAATTTTAATAGGCGGTTTTCAACGTGTGTTTGTTAGTAATGAGGAGGGTGATCATAAACAAATCAAACCCCGGTAATGACAATATTCAACTACACAGCGGAAATTACTCATTAACAATTACCCAGTCCCTATCCACTGATATAGAGGGCTAAAGGAAGAGGTTGAGTGATGAGTATCCTTGCGATCAATAGGTGGGCTTTCTCTGAACAACTCCATGCAAATCATTATAGAATATAGAACCATTTGCCAGTGAGCATGTTAATGAGAGTTAGAGACGACTTATTAGCAAGCTTTTGATTTGATCCTACATTATACTCTAATAAGCATCAATGCTGTTTACTGAGTTAATAGTAAGCAAAGTACTCATGTATCAGTTTGTAGAGACGCTGAATTGAATACCAAATACCTGTGATACCCATGCAATTCTAGAAGCGCAAAGTGAGTTAACCTTCACAGCGAGGCAAGTGCAACCCAAAACGTGTGCGATGTTGATAGTCGAACGTCAGTGGTACAAACACGGCGACGACCAACTTATGCCCAACACTAACAATTCCACCATTGAATATTATTTGCGTGAGAAAATTCCTTCAATTATTGGATATAATGTCCTAGTCGACAATCCCAAGGTTTATTTTTCAATGTTCACTCCTTTTAACGTGTCCAACATGTCTTTGATTTTTTCATCTCTTCCAAGAGAAGATGATAAGATTTGATTATCTAATAGGCGTTTATTCCGGTTATAACTATTATATCGTTCGATCTAAATCACCTCCTGACAAACCATATATTGAAGTTGGAAATAGGAACTCGTGCTGTGCTAGCGAAGCACTAAGTACTGTGTCTGTCTGTGTCTATGTAATTTAGAAAACAAATTCTGTCAAGCAATAGTCCCACGCCTTCCGTTATTCCTTTAATGCTTAAATGATACATGAATGGGAGGGTATGTCAAAATGGCAGTAACTTGCTGATCTGCTCCAGTATTTTAACACTAAGAGGCAATCTTATTTTAGTGGGATCCCCATACTCCATTTGAGTGTTAACCTAACGCGTGGTATATATAATTTAAAATCTATAGACTTTGAGAGAACCATTTGTTCAGTATATAACACTTCCTCGAAACAGAAGTAATACATTGTGATGATCCTTTTATCGTCAACAATTAACCTGTTATCAAGAGAGTACCTTAACCAATTCAAAAAGCTAAAGACGGTTAAAAGGAGCTTAAGGTATACGCTTGATCAGCTTAAAACTCCCTATATAATTATAAATCAATAAAATTTTTAGCTAACTTTCCACTTGTTTGATCTGCTGTCTACGCATGTGCTCCGATAAAAGAAACGTTGGTTATGAATGAATCATGCCTCTATTGTGCAGTGTCAAATAAATCAATTCTTTAGTTTGGCGATTTTTACAACTTTTTTGCTTTGATTTACGATGCAAAAACATAAAAAATAAATAATGTAAAATATAAACAACAAAGAAGAAACGAAGGTGACATTGGTCCAGTTAAGCTCAAATCGCTCTGTTAACTGGATACGCGCAACGTTAGTTGTTAGTAACATTGTTGTTGTTTTTTCTTTTTTTGTTGTATAAGCACAAAAACACGCAGGACAACATGGCATTGCTCAATCCAACGAGACACTCATACATGTGCAAACGTGTCGCTGAGCGCCCACTAATTGAATAAAGTCGTTAATTTGATACGCTGCAATTGCTGTAATTAACTGCCAACTGACACTTCGACTTTAGTACCCTCCAGTCCGGTGGTCCATGGCCGCCGTTGACGGGTCATCATCTCCCACCATTCCAGTTCGCAAAAATTAGCGTTGGGCGCGCTTCGCTTTGAATGCGGCTGCTGCATTTGTCAGTTGCCAGTCACCAGCTATGACGACGACCCCGCCGATGACGCAGTCGAGTTATAATCAATTAATTAACCCAAGGACACATTCGCACACACACGAGCAAACAAATAGAAACATACGCGCGCGTAACAAAGTAATTTTTTTTATTGTTATTTACATATTTTATTTTTACTCATACATATGTATGTGTGTACATACATATGTGCATATACAACTGCTCAATTCTGCTAAGTGCTGACCGAATTTATTAAAACGTCTCAATAAATTTTATTTTAATCGAGACGAAATTTAATTTAAAAAAAATGAAATATTTTCAGAATGTCTCCTCTTCGTCCTCTCTCACATCTATTCACACGATCGGCTCTACTCACCACTTGGCTCCACAATACTATTTACTACTCCCATCGATTCCCAGATAAGATCTTAGCATAGGCGCGCCAATTGGCACTTCTGCTCTAATTGGATTTCGCCGGGTAGTCGGTCAGAGTATGATAGAGACAAACGATGTGGTAGTGATGATTAACTAAGAGCGTTCCACAGCCTCGACTCAACTCTGGGCAGCTAACTCATTAGCCGAAAACAACAAAAAGAACAGATAACACTGACGCTTAAGATGTTGTCACATAGACACACACAAATGCACAGGTTAAGTGCGAGTCAACGGATGAAGAGCATTAATAGAGAAAAGTATGGATTCGCACAACTGTTTGCTGGTATTACTTTATTATTATTTTTTCTTTATCTAAACATTTTATTTGCTTATTTGAGTTTGTATATGCCCAGCCTCGTCCGCTTCTTTTTGAGTGTAACACTTTCCAGATGCCGCCAAATGTTCAAACAAAAAAAATTCACATGAGAATGAGCAGTTAATGAAACAATTATGAATTTGTGGTTCCCATATTATTTATACTCCTTCACACACTGCCGAGTATTATAAATTTGTCATGACGCGCGTAACATTCCTGGGTACATCGGAAAATGCATATATATATTTTCGGTATAACTATATCCGTTGATATCTGTACAAACTAGGCCGTCGGTCCTTGAGCTAGTGAGCTTTCTCCTTTCTACGCTGTATATTTGTCAGAACAGCCGAATCCGACCACTCTCCTACAAATGACATTTGAATCCATGGAACTGGAGTATGACCGAGTCAAAAACATAAGTCACATTAATAATGCAATATGACTGTGTAATACAGGATTGATTATTGGGTGAAAAACTATTGAGGGTTCGTGAAGTGAATTACAAATTCCGCATAGCCGAATTTAATGTTTTTTATAAACATATATATCTGGATGTATGGACGGACGGTTGGGTGGGAAATAATCCTGTCTGCGCGCGTTTTTGTTTAAGGTGTTAGTTTCTTCAATGTGTGTTTAAGCAAATTGCTTTGTGCCTTCGCACCTTTACAGCTAATTTATTTGTTTATTTAATCGCATAAATTTGCAATACCATATATGAATACAAATACATATATACGTAATAAATCACACACTTACGCCAAGCCAAGTGCTTTCCCGTTGCTTGACGCTGTGTGCTGCCTTTGCTGACGCTACTGATGCTGTTCGGCTCTGCTTGATGTTGTTAATTGAATTGGATTAAATTGAAAATGTAAACAAAAAACTGCTGTGCAAATAATAAACAAACAGAGAAAAGATTCGTTTTTTTTTTTTTTTTAATAAACTAAACGCTGGTGCAACGCTAGAGGCACGAGGAACAACAATCTAACATAACAGACAAGAAACGACCAACGACCGCCGCGGTTAAAAAGCAACTGTAACGGTATAAATTCGAAGTTATGTTTGTAGCTACGAAGCCGGCGATTGTTTGGAGAAACGGCGTTGCTATTACTGCAAGTGGCCAAAAAAACAGCTGTGCTGAAAGAATTTTTTTCAAGGTGAATAGCAATTTTAATCTCAGGAGAGTTGGAGCAACTTTGGTGGGTAGTGACAATAAGAAATCGGATCATTTAAGCCTTTAATTCATGCGTAATTCCTAAAATTTGTAATTGTTCACTATTTATCGAATTGTTGTTTTTCGTGCATAAGTCAGCGCACTCGATCATCTTTTTGCCTTTTGTATTACAGTTTGCCGGCAAACGAGTGCTTTTATGAACCTACCTGCAGCGGCGTTTGTAGTTTACTGATAAAGATTTCTTATTCGCAAATATGGATTTAAAGGTGGTCTATGTAACTGTTGGCACAACTAAATTTGATAGTTTAATAAGGACGATGGTGTCCGACCAAGTGCTGAGCACACTGAAGGCGCGCAAATGCAAAAAGCTCGTTCTCCAAGTCGGCAATACGAGTGTTCCACCCATTGACGCAGAGCAGATTTCGATTAAGTATGGCATTGAGATGGAGCAGTATACATTTCGACCAAATCAAGCCGATGTAGCTGGCGCTGACTTGATCATAGGTCATGCGGGTGCAGGCACTTGTATGGATATACTGGATAATAACAAAGCAGGTCTAATTGTCGTTAACGCTCAACTGATGGCCAATCATCAGTTGGAGTTAGCACAACAATTGGCTGAAGATGGCTATATTTACTACTGCAGTGTGAATGAAGTGGCAGATAAATTGGAAACGCTGAATTTCGGCGCACTCAAAACCTACAAACGCAACACAGAGAATATGACTGAGTTTGTGCGCGCACTGAACGAACTCATGTTGACAAAGGATAATAGAAGGGACAGAAAATTATTGTTTTTGCTAGCCGCAGTGGGAGTTTTTTGTTATTTATTTATCCGTTATTGTATATTTAACACTGAAGTTACTAATTAAGCGATAAACATGCATAACTCAAACATACAAATACATTAAATTCATGAATAATCTCACTATGATAGACAACAAGCTGGACATGCGTATAGAGATGTCCAAAAGCTTAAAGATTCTAGGCTATACGAAATTCTTTATATGGTTTAATATGTGATGCAGCGCTGCCGATTTACTCGGCTTCGGTCTGGGCAGCGGCGCCACCATTCTCGATAATGGCGTCGAATGAGAAGGGCTGGAAAGCATAGCCCTGGCCTAGGTAGAATTTACTCTGGAACTCAACCCTGTAAAGGTAAAGCAACACAAGGATTAGTGAAGGAGTTTTCTTCGCTAAGGACTAACGGCTAATGCTTACCAATGCAAACGTAGCGTATGCAAGAATGCCGACAAGCCTTCCATCAAGACCAAAATACCTACGGTCAGCACAGCCCAAAAGGCAAATACGATCGTTAGCATTACACCGCCAAACCAACCTTGCTGTTTGAGACCAATGGACAAAACCATATTCCACAAGACCTCAGCGAGTTCTGAATGGTGTTAGAAAATAAGTGAATTCATGTCACAACCCAACCTCAAAGAAATACTCACGTGCGTGTGCCAATGACAGAGCCCACAAGCGCAAATAGGATGCGGTGTGCGAGACGGAGCCGAGCACGTATTCGATGGTGTGTATGCCTTGATGTATGAATATTTCGGACATCTCTTCCTCTTCGTGATGGCCACCGGCTGGCGCACCACCATGACCGCCGTTCGACATGCCGCCCGCTTCGGCATCGCTGGTAGCGCCCGTTATGGGCTGAACCTGTTCAAAGATATCAACTGAATCATTCATGTTTGTGTGCGTTGCTTTAAACCCAATTTTGGAAAGGGTCCATCATACAACAGTAGTTTTAGCATGTGGGATATTTAACTACAATTAAATCTAGTAGAAAACTAACCTCTTCCTGTTAGGTATTTTTGTTGTTGTTGTTAATTTTGTGTGGGTTTAGGCAATTTTCAATTGGGACAAGAGTACAAAACAAAAATAATCAATTTGTTAGTGTAGGTGAACTGGTGGGATGGGCTTTGCTTTGATACGTTTGATTGAAGTATTGCGATGGAAGGATGTTTTAACTAAAAGCGACTAAATGAGGCAAGTGCTTATAGCTTCAGATGATGCCGTACTTACATTGGCCAATTTGCGTTGCTGCATTATCTTAATGGGTTTGCCCAGAAGCATAACAGGAATGCAACCGACGGCGACTAGAACAAACAGCTTCTGTATAAAGCTTTGACCGAAGAACATGTATGGCTCACAAGGTTCTGGTGTGGGCTTAGGCGTATTGAATAACACCATGTCGATGAATGTTATCAAAATTGATGGAGCACATGTGGCTGAATAGCGTCCTGAAAATAAACGAAATAAAATTAACAAACTTCAACATGCCAGGTAGATAAACATCCAACCGTGATTGCTGGCAGCGTAGCGATTCCATTTGATGAACATCAACAGTGCCATATAGAAGAATAGTAATACCAAAAAGATCAGCTGCGGTATGAATTCATAGAGCAAAGACAGTCGATTGCGGAAGTACGTGTGATTGTGCCAGCTCATGATCACACCGAAAATCATGTGAAAAACGCCAAATATAATGGAGATCTTCATTTTGTATGCATTATGAAAGATGATCTTGTTTCCAGGAGCCACTTGCCAAATGGGATCCATGCCGAACGGATATGGTGTGCCCTCGTAGAAGGTCTCATGTTCCGGATTCAATTCCAAAAATTTATTCTCTAATACCGTCGACTTATTATAGGAAAAATGCCAGTGGGAGCCGAAAATATTCAACGATTTCGAAAATATATCATTATATATGAGACCCGTGTACATAGAGAATGAACCCATAAGGAAGATGATATAGCGACCACCGAAGAAGATATTCCAAATCTCATTGTCCGTTTTCTGTGCAGCCAAGCCCTTTTCTTTGCGTATCATCCAGAGTCCAAAGAGCATCATAATGGCGCCATGGCCAAGATCGCCAAACATCACGGCAAATAAGAAGGGAAAAGTGATGATTGTGTACGGTGCGGGATTCATCTCTCGATAACTGGCCACACCATAAGCGTCAATTAGTGCCTGAAAAGCCTTCGTGAACTTATTTGTGCGATTGTAGGTAGGCGGATTCTCGAATGTCTGCATGCGATTAAGTATGGGTGGCACCGACGAACCCGAACGTTCCGTGCCACGACGCAATGCCAATTGAATGGTCTCAATGTCCAGCACTGGCACCCAACATTCAGCAATAAGACACTTTTGTGTCACATCCAGATTAAAGAGATTCAACGTATGATAAATTGCCTTGATCTTGCGCACTTTCACAAACCAATTTTTCAGGTTCTTGGCAGCAGCCACAAGCACGCGATGCCGATGATCCTGCGTCTGGCCTAACACCGTATTTAAATCCTCAATGCGTGTCATAACACCCATCGCCATCTCACGACGGTCGGCTGGTGCCTCCGGGCAGGGATAGAGCGTAGCACGGAAGCCTTCGCAAATTTTCTTCACGCGCGTCTTTAGTTGATCGCCTTGAAAGAAGATTATAAACACCGACTTGTAGACTTGATCGCCCTGAAATTGAATGCAATATGTTAGTACGAATTATGCAAATGTATTGGAATCGAACTCACATTAGTTGGATCCTCCAGTGGTGATTCAATCATTGCCTGACGTAGAAACACGTTGCCACGGCAGGCACGCCATAACATCCGCTCGAATGCTGGCAATTTCTCACGTAGAATTACACCAGCGACGAAGCTGCCCGCGAATAAACAGCGATTAATTTATTTTGGTTAATAACATTGTGCAGTGTTCGAAAACGAATCGTACAAATTATGTACATTTAGGAAAACTAAACTCAAGCACAGTTACCAATATGGGTGAGAAAGTGCTGACGCGTTTAAAAATGTAATGCAAATTATGGCGGCGTATAAACATTCAAGAATGGATGAGAAGTTTTATGTGCGAACGCCGAACGACACGACACTTCGACAGGAATTTCGAGTTTGTGGCATCGTTCAGCGTATGGAACTGATTCTTTGATGGCGGCGCTTATGAAACGTGCACAAAAACAAATATAAATTATCTGATTTTATATATATTTTTTTCATTCCTAATTTTATTACTGATTGTCGCTAGACAATAATAGGTACCAACCATGGTAGATAATCCTCACGTTCATGCGATTTCTCCACATAACTTTATATTTTTATTATTTGTATTTGTATTGGAAAACGCATCAATTTGAAAGAAGGAGAACAAGAGAAGATTTTTGCAGTTTAAGTATCACTATTTTTGTTCATTGTCAGCGGGAAAGTACATCCAGAACAGAAAATTATTGCTCGCATCTACTTCTGTCTTTGCTATAGACCGTTAGATTTATAAATCAATTTATTTACTTTACAACACTCAGGAATATTAATGTACATATGGTCTAGTCAATATTGCCAGTGGCGCACGCAAAACAACAGTTAAAATGGACGAGAAAATGCAAATTTTGTCAAAAAGCAATAATTTTTTGTTGCATTGCAAAGACAAGGAAAGCATGTAAAATAGAATTATTGTTCGGGCGCAAACTTGGATTTCATCGTTGGCTTTCGCGAGTTGCGCTGTTTGCTAATACGTACCCGAGCTGAACAGGGCCCATCGAGCCGCCAGTACGAACCTCGTCGGTGATCAAAGCGCGGGTCATCGATTCGGTTGTGTGGTTTAAACCACCCTCTTGCTAAAAGTTGAATGAATATTTTTTTTTTTTTTTTTGTAAATTTCTTTTATGCAGTATTAGTAGTACGGTTAGTCGTCTGTCACCGCTGGATGTTTATAAAAACCGAAACCATAGTTGGGGGATAACAGGCCGATGGCTTCTCGACACAAAAAATATGTGCATTTTTTAACGTAGTAAATGTTGCGGTTTTAATGTAACCTGTAAACGCCGATTACCAATTTGAAAGTGAACAAAAAAGAAAAAAAACTGACAATGCCAAAGCATAACACACTGCCAAACACACACACTCATAAGGACCACACAAGGACACACACACAGAGAAAGTAGTAGATGGAAAGAGTGAGCGAGCAAGAGAAACCACACAAAGCAGTGTTGTATAGGAGCGCACCAAAAGTGGAGTGGGATCGAACGAGCTTAGAGTTTAGTTTTCCCGAGAGAATTTTTTTCTCGATTCATTTCGAGTACTCTCGTTTTATTCATGGTCATATATTTACCCAAGTTTGAGATTCTGTCCCGGCTGGCTGGAGCGCACGCCCTCCTCACCAAGCAATTGCGCCTGTTCGTCTTCGTTTTGGTTGTCGGCCATCTGCAGATAGCGCCGGTATTTAGAAGAGGAGGAGCTCGATTTATAAACTGTTGGCATCGACTAGCAACACAACCGTTTGGGGTATGCGGGATGTGGAGTTGCATTGGGGTAGGTTATAGGATTGCATATGGTTAGGGTTGCATTTGTGTGTTTTTGGATTTGCAGGGACGAAATGAAAAGTATTACAAAATCAGAACAAATAAAATAAAATAAAGCAAATACATATAACCTAAAGAGAAAATACAAATGTAGAACACAAGTTTCAAACGATTTTGGCCAAAAAAGAGGAAGTGTTATAGAGAGGGAAGCTATCGTTCGCAAAGGGAGAGGAATTTGTCTCTAATATAAAAACCCATAATGAAAGCGAGAGGGTATAGCAAAGATCTAGAAAGGGTGTTTATATACAAAAGGAATAACATTAAAAAACCATAAAACATGAGCGAGCATAAAGTTTTTGTTATTTTTAAGTGTTTACACAAATTTTGACTAAATGCACATATCATTTGTATTCGCACGAACGAACCACTTTCCCAATACAAGGGGGAGCGTGGTTCAGCGGCGGTTAATCTAAGCTGACAGCAACGTATCAATTGTGTGTTTTTCTGAGTGGAAAGTTGTTAGTGCTGTTATAGGTAAATTTGTTTGGAATGATAGAGAATGTGCTAAAATATTTGGAAAAACCAAACCAAATCAAAAACCGAAGTATAACCAACAAAAACCATGAAGAATTATAAGTTGCAAAAGTGGTTTAGTTGTGTTGTCGAGACCTTTGAACACTAAATTAACCCATTATTATTCGTATAGTCATTAACTCGCACAGCTTCACTGTAAACAGTCATTCCAGTGCTGAATCCATATGGTGGTATAGCATGCGAAAAGCCCACTGGAAAGTGTTAACTTACCTCGTCGAAAAAGACTTGAGTTTTGCGTAAGATGTGCTTCAACTCGGTTAACTCCAGAAAGTTGCGCTTCAATGCCTCAGCATTTTGATTCACTTCGCGCAACTCATTCTCCAATTTTTCAAAAGTAGCCTAAAATTGGAAAAGGAAATTTTAATCAATTCAAGGAACTTAACGATGTGTATGGAAAATAGGTGTTATAGTAATCTTATAAACTTTATTAGGTTATAGACCTTTAAAAGGTTATACTATAATTTCTACTCTATAGGTCAGTAAACAAAATCTTCTTACTTAAATTTGATCTATGGACAATAAATCCTGAGCTCTTTAAAGTCAGGGACAAAGTAATACTATTGAATAAAAACGCTCACCTCAAGATCGATCATTTCACGTGGTTGTGGCGCTTCCGGACTTTCGCCGGTGTCCAACATGGGTATGCCATCCTTCTTGATCTCTTTCTCCAAGTAACGCAATTTGCGCTCCATTTCATCGCAACGCCGCACTTCATTGACAAACTTGCGCTGGAAGGCGTTTACATCCGGATTTAACTAGGGGTAGTTTAAAATATAAATTATATTAATAAGCTTTACAAAAAAGTTATTATTCATGGCTTACATCACGAAATTGCACTAAACCCAGCTCGCCTAGCTCGGAGACGCAAGCGTAGGCTGCTTCGCTCTGTAGGAAGAGTTGACACAAGGTCATTTCCTCGCTACGAAAGAGGGAGCCCATGTTGACGACAGAGGACTCCGTGATGCTGGCGGCACTTTTAGAGATCTATATGTTCAATAATACATAAATACACAAGTTATTATCAATGGTTTCCGTTGTAAGCATGATGATTCACATACATATGTGCTTTGTGAGTGATATAGAAGGCAACACGTACTTTAACTGAATGTAATCTGCGAACTGAGATTATTAAAACACAGTTTCCTTAATTTCTGTGTTTAGTTGGCGTTTTTTTAGGCTCATTATGCGTGTACTTAAGTTTATCGATTTTTCGTATGAGCTCGAAAAAGCAAAGAGATGAAATTCTCTGTGCCGCCCCCTATATATGTGTGTGTAGTTTGATGACAACGCAAGTGCATACTTTATTTCACACGAAAATGCTTGGAAATTTCTTTTAACGCAAACTTAACTTACCAGCGAAAATAAATAGCTATTCTACTTTTACTTTATCAAAATCAATGCCACAAACCACGAACACACTTCCGACTGTCGTTCTTTTGGAAAATTTTCCGAAACAACTGCACAAGTCTTCGAAGGCGATTAAGCCGTAAAGTAACGCCGTTGCCGCTTTTTATTTATTGCCGGCAAAAGCAATACTTTAAGTACAGAGCGGCCTTTGCAACCCTAACATGTTTAAAGACATTTGGCGGTGTAGCGCTGAGTTATATGGGGTCGTGTTTTGTTTTAATTTATTTTAATTGAATGCTTTTAAATCGAGTATCGTTTTTTCGGTGTTTTTTTTCTCAAACTCTAAACTCCCATGGATCGCACAGTTATTGCGTTTTATAGAGCTGAAGAAAAGGAGCTAAGCGAGAAGCTCTATGAGAAGTTGAAAGCATTGCTGTTGTTGTACCCCACGGGGGTGACTGAGGATTTTCGTAAAGTGTTGTCGTGGGACATGTTCCTGAAGCCCAATCAGCCAGCCTTCTTTCAGATGATACAGTACCTTTTTCGCTTATTGGATCCAGGCGAGTTTAAGCGTCGGTTTTTCTGGCCTATTACGGACAAACGGTCCGAATCGAACTTTCGCACCAGCACTGTGGAATACCTTAAATATTTGAATGAAAAGCACCAGCTGCAATGGACAAATATAAAATCGTATTTGGTTGTTATGCCGGGCGGCAAGAAATTCATTATGTTTATGCTGGACTTAGTCACCTTTGTTGTGTCGGAGCTGAGCAAGCAACGTGAAAAGGCTTTGGTTGGCGATATCGATGTGCAACGGCTCAGAGATTTGGATGTGAAGCGCATGGGTCGCCAAAATGTGTTATTAAAAGAGTACGCTTCGGACTATTTGCTGGCGGTGGAAGATCGTATAGCCGACACTAACAGAGCAATACAATGTTTAAAGAAGATTTTCAGTAATCTGTCCAAAGAATGCGGAATTGGCATGGATCAATTAATGGATGACAACTTCTTACAAGCATTCGAGGACAGCAATCACGAATTGTGTGTGCGGAAGTTTCTACAACCTACCGAGAATATTGTCAATTTGGAAGCGGGCATTGACAAATTGAAACTCGAAACCGAGCAGTTCTTATCAAAGGAAAATGTTGAAAATTATAATAAAGTCTCAGTTCTTAATGCTCTGCGCACTGTGCAGGAAGTTGTAAAACAGGACGATAACACGGACGAGGGTGAGTCTATGAAAGAACTAATTAAACTGAACAAGTAACGATCATACATATCTTTAGACCTGTTAGTACAGCTTAAAGACGACAATAACGTTATCAAAGTTAATTCACTCATTCGAGCTTTCAATCTCATCAATGACGCTGTACAAGTTCAACTGGCAGAGAAAGATCAGAGCATTAGATCCAACGAATTTGTGGGCACCACATTGGAGTCACTGAAATCGGACATCGAACTCATAGAAACACAAATTACGGAATTTCAAAGAGAATTAAATTGTCGAGTGCAGCAACACAGTGGAAAGGAAGTTCGCAGCAAACACGGCCTTCACACTGGCGATAATCCACTAATGTTGAAGTATGTTTCAACGCCACCCATCAAGTTGGAACCGTCGACTAGTCGCAGCGCCAATGTTCGTTTACCCTTGCAAGACGAATTCCTTGCTAAGCCTTTCGAAATGCTCAATATTATGATTGGTAAGCAAAATTTTGAAAATATCCATACTATCCTCATTTTTGAGTACCTACTCACTTTAAGAGTTTTTCTACACAGCGCCTGCGCATCCACTCTCAGCACGAAAACCAAAATCCGCGGATAATGCTGCGGATCAAAGCACTACACTAAACAAATCCAAAATAGTGGATTCCATGCAACTTTTGCGTAGTATACACAAAACGCAAAACAAGTCGTCAACAACACTACATAACCTATCCTCTTTGGGCTCCAAGTGGAAGCGGCGTCAGTCCTTGTTTGGCTTCGATGAGGAAACACCAACGCCAGCTTCACCATCATCAACAACTGCCTCGACAACCACGAGCTCAAAATGTAGCGGTAACTCCTCGGGAGCCACATTGGTGCCACCCACACAATCGCCGTACACACCCTTTGGAACCAACGAACTCACACGCATTGAGCGAGGAACCTCTTACTCTGAAGGAAGTGAGAGCATCGGGGGCAACTCCTCTTCGCTCTACATGAAGAACGCAGCCGTTAAGAAGGTTTTAGATGCCTCATTGAATGTGCCCAATTTAAGTATTTCGCCATCGGGACGTCTGGTTCCATTAGTGCAAAATATTAATGTGCCAAACTTGAAGATTAATGATGAGACTTTGGAGGTAAGTCTTCTTCATTAGCAAACCTCAAATTCTAGGTTTATATATTTTTTGGGTCTTTGTAGATACATGTTTAAAAAGAAAGATATGAGTATTTAGTAATTTAGAGATAGTAACATTTAACGCTCGTAACACCGATACAATTGTCATATTTAAAAGCGACCCGAAAAAGACTTGCTTACATATGTACATAGGCATATATCGAACCAACTTGTATAAAATACATATGGCTACTATATAAGTCAATACGTCAAGTTCCATTCCTCATATGTAAAACTTGTATGGATCTGCTCCAATGGCAATTATTTTAAGTGCCTCGTTTCTAATAATTGCCAATGATTTAGTTCGATTTTGTTATCAGATGGTGTTCATGAGCACTTTATTATTATACAATTCGTTGCGATTGATGGTACTGTGTGAAGCATATGAACAACTTTACTCAGCCTTACATTAATTACTTTTTCATCCGTTTACAGGAAATCAAAATAATCTGCAATGATGAACGCGCCAATGGCAAGGAAAACAATCCGAATATATTCAACACCGAGCACAAATATCATTTTGATTTGAGCGTCGGTGATGACGAACTCTGTTTGATGAACATCAGTGACAGCGTGCTGAACGATGTATCTATGTAGATAATGTATAAGTCCTGATTGTTAATGTTACGAATAACGAACGCTATGTATTGTAATTAAAGAAGTCTGGTATTAAATTGAAAATAATTTTTTAGATTAGAACATATCTCGTGTGTGCTTTTTTTCGATCGCTTTCAGTCTTTGTGTGTTGAGCTTAGCGCAGGACCTTATCAATCCCTTCCATTTGTGTTTAATCGCAAAATAAAGCAAAATGCAAAGCCATATTAATAATATATAGATCATAATTTTAATGTTTTTTGTTTTGTTTTTGTAATTATAAATTCATAAAGCCGTGTCTGTGCACTTGTAAAATCGAATAATTCACTTTCGTAGAGTCCATTGAGAAAATATATCAAAATAAGTAAAATAACAAAATATATAGCATAGCATCGCATAATGATAAAATAAATAGAAATATAGAACTGAATATAACAATAATTTGAGTTCGTTGAGCTCAACCGCCGCACATTGCTTCCGATGCCAATAAAACTTTTTTTCTATCACATAAGAAAATGAGTTTCCACTCACTACTTTTCACTACTCTCCCAATGTGCGCGTTGAGAACACCTGAAATGCTTGTGGGACGTTTGTTTTATGTACGGCATTCATAGATCCATACATTCATATTAGTAGCTCGAATATATATCTCATATAGTTAAGTATATAATATAGAATATTGGCAAAAATCGAGTCAAATTACATATCATATATCGTATAGTTAGCAACCTTGTTTACGAATGAGCGATTCGGTTCGGTTTGAATGTTTTTGTTATGTAAAAATGTCTTAGATACATACTCTCTCACAATCGAGAAGGCTGTTACAATTTGAACTTTGATTTACGTTGGATTGCTTTGGTCTCTGTCGGACACGCTCTATGATCCTATGCTACTTCACTTTATCTCCTACTTATGACGCGGATTACGTGGCGGGAATTTATTGCGTTTGCCGAGTATTTTCATTAGCTGCTTGGACATGTAGTAGGGCTTCTCGGGTGTGCCGTCGTTACGTTCGCAATCCTCTAGGAAGCACAAAAAGAGCGTATCCACAGCCATGGAGTATACGCCAAAGAAAACCGTTGTAATAAGAAAGGCGGCAATGACGACTACTGTGACTGGCACCGCGTTATAATGCAACTGCACAATGGACGGGTTATTAATGAGGAAATAGTATGTGGCCACTCCAGAGCCAGCGGTCAAGAGTAGTTTTGACAAAAAGAAGAGAAAATCAGTGACTTTGTCAAGTGTAACCACGCGCAGGAAATTGCGCATTATCAGATTAAAGGCATCCTTAGCGCTCGTGCAGAAGTTACGTCCATGTATGGCGCACATTATGTAACTATTTCGATTGAGAAATTTGAGAAAGGATTCCAGTAGCCAGAAAAAGCACTTCATGCAGCACAGTATGGCGCGTGTCACCGTGTTGTCGTACTTCTTCAGCTTGCTATCGATGTACTCCAAAATGAGGCGTATCATGCGGCAAATGGCCAGTATGAGTGAACCGAACGCGAGCGTGCCGATATGATAAAATGCGGTTTGAAAGAAGGCGCGCGTGAGCGTAAAGTAGGGTACATCGCGTTTCTTAAATGTCCAATACCAGGTGGCAAATGTGGCCGCAAGCACCATGTCGCTAAAGGCGGCTATAAAGAAACTCATCCAGAAGAAGCCGAATATGTTGTAGACGATGGCCCATTGGATGAGAGGTGGATTTTGAATTTTTACAAAGCTGCAACTAGTCTGAATGCAGGTACTGCCTGTTTCCGTGTAGCAGTTTTCCTGGAACACTTTCGGATTGCATGAATCACCCACTTTGTAGTTCGCGGCGGGGCCTTTGCACATGCAATTCTCTTTGGTTACGTCACCCGTTTCCGTTAAGCTGCGTACCATGCGGAATGAGGGTTCACCAATTGTGCCCAAGTAGAGTCCGACACCAATGGCAAATGATATCGTTGCGATAAAGCAGACCCATGAGAATATGGGAAAGAATACTGTTGATATAACGCTGGAGACCGCTTTGCTGCCCTCTTTAATTAAGGCTATGGCGATGCGTATACGCTTGCGCAGTACTATCACCAACAAAGCTATAACGACAAATACGATGCCCAGTGCAATGGATAGATACAACCACGTCCTTGCGTCTTTTAATACGTTCTGAACGGTTGCATTAACATTGATGCCGTGGTATGGTACTGTTGGCGTTTCCTTCCAGAAGTTGTACTGCTTAATGCTGTAATATATGCCCATCAGCAAACCTGTTAGGACACCAAAGATCGAAAACCAGAGTATTGGCGCCGAGAGCCAACGCATCAGCGCTATGAAGATTAACGATGCGACCAGTGTGCAGCAGATCGCAACCAGCACGATGCTCCACGAGTTCATCAGATCCTCTACAATTTCCTCGCCCATACGTTGGGCATCGTGTGTTCCATTATAGAAACGAGACACCACATTACCAACCAGCTTGGCCAATCGCGTGTCCGCCTGCATCATTTTCTCCTTTATTACGGTCCCGCCGAGCTGTGTGCGTCGTTGGCATTGCACGATAGGTTCCTCTGTCAATTGTTGCTTGGTGGCCGGCTCAGCGTAACGTTGTTGAGCATCGGACAGTGTCAAAGCGAGCGCTTGCAACTGCGGCTCGCGCCACGACGTCAGCGTACGATTCCATGCCGAATCACGGCGTGCTCGTGACGTCAACAGGAATGACGGTATGAACTCGCAGACCTCCGGGGAGAATTCCCACATGCAACGATTTAGAAAAGGAGCACTCTTTATGTACCAACGGACACAACGATTGTTTTTAATCGCCCAATCGGCTTTCTCCATCGAATTTATTGCTTGCTTATCAGCGTCTGTAATGCAAATTAGGCGACTTTTGAGCTCATCGAAGCTAAGGCTGTCCTTCATTGTGTCCCAGACGAATGTCTGCGTTGGACAACGTTCAACGC
The DNA here is from genome assembly GCA_035041755.1 of Cacoxenus indagator. Taxonomy (NCBI): domain Eukaryota; kingdom Metazoa; phylum Arthropoda; class Insecta; order Diptera; family Drosophilidae; genus Cacoxenus; species Cacoxenus indagator. The sequence continues at coordinate 1,880,965 of JAWNKX010000379.1, forward strand.
AAACCTATAACGAAATCGTATGAGGTTATTTCTATTAAAATCTACTTCACTCACCTGTGGCGTTTGACATCCCGTAAGCGGCACAAATGGGTCTATACATTTCTCGAGATTAAAGAAGAATAAATACTTTTTGTTGAGCACCTGTGAATCGATGCCACACTTTTGGTTGAAGGTGTTCGACGGTAACATTAACTTATTGAGATCGCCATAACGCACCGCTATGTGCGCAATGAATCCCCAACCGCCAAGGAATAGAAGAAACAGAAGCAGGCAGGGTATATCCGTACAGCTACGATTTCGAAATTTAGGCCCACGAAAGTTGCGATCATAGGGAAGTGGTGTGCCATATTTGGCCATCAATTCTTCACTTTCAGCCATGTTTGGCGTTGAGCAATTGTGTATGTGTGTCTCAACAATCTGATGTAAGAGATAAAGGAAATGGAAAAATTAGTACACTTGTGTCAGTACACAGCTCGACCGGCATTGTGTTTGCGTTCTAGGTGTGGGACTTTTATTCTACTTTTTACTACTACTACTTTTTTGTCTGAAATAATCTCAATCCGTTACATAAACAATATGTCTCACACTTTAAATTTCAGTTTGGTTTAACTTAAATTACCACGTTGAATTGACAATAATCTGTGCACCGCGCAGCGATTCCAAACAAAAAGCTAATTTATTCCACTTCTTGGTAGATTAGTTCAAGAGGTTTCAAATAACACCAGCCATTTACTCTTCTTTCTTTTATTTATTTTAAAGCCATTTAGAAAGAAGGAAAATACCTGCTTGAAGCGTATCAAATAGTCAACATGACAGAACTTAGCGCCTTTTTTATGTTCTAGGAAATATGTTCTCGGCTATTAAATTTCCTTCGTGTCGAGTCGTATCGTGTTGCCTTAGCCGTAACAGGTGAACTTTTTCAACGGTGTCGACGTTGGCGGTGCGTTGTTGCATATTAAAGTGTATCAAACAAACAAACAAACGATAAAAACAGAACTTGCAATTGCTAGTGCTGCCGCAGTCGCTACTACAAATGGAATGAGCTCAAAAGTAAAATACACATGGGACTTGCGAAGTTGAAATGTAATTGAAACCGGTTGAATTTTCGCACCAAAATGGCGCTGAACATTTTGGAAAAACCTTAAAAATAGCTCAACAAGCGCTTTTGGCATTGCGTAGTTATTTTTTCAATTGTTCATTTCATTAACTAAATTAGGTAATTGCAACTTTAATTGAAGGACGTCGTGCACAGAAAAAAAAAAAAAACAAAGGACAAGAAACCGTAACTCACCACGTTTTTGTTGTCTCCGTGTCAATAATGCACTTGCTTGGATTATGATGCACAACCGACCAATAGAAGGAGAACGCTTGAGCTGCTCAATAAAGCATTCGCTTTAAAGTTGTTCTGATGTCAGTGGTTTTATTGTTGGTACTGTTCTTATGACTGAAAGTTTTCATTGTGAAATAGTTGTTTGCCTTGGCCGTAGATATCACTCGTACATATACACTTCTGATGTACTATCTAACTGAGATGGTCCTTATCAGCAGCGACGGTTCGTCTTCTTCATGCAATTTTTCAAATTAATTCGCAACTCAAGTAACTAAATGTGTCATAGATAGCGCACTGATTTTGTCTGATATTATTGACAACGCGTACTCACTCAAGCGACCCACCCGATGACGACCCACTTAGTTAGATCACTTCCGTTGATATGTTCGAGCAGATGATAAAAAGGGTACAACCAACAATAAAATCGTGTTGCCTTTGCTTCAACTGTCAGTGTTGAGTGTTTTGTAGAGAGCACAAACCATACACAGCTTCTTTGTTTATGTCAAGTACTGTCTCCTTTTGTGGCGTTATTACAGTTATTTTTTATTCATATGAAGTCGTTGGCCACAATGCACAAAGAAAGTGAACTCGGTCGCTGTTCGGTCGGTGCTTAATTAAAGTCTTTGTTGTCGCGCCTTGTGTCAGACAACAGACAGATAATGCTGCCGTGCAGTACACGTACGTTCGTTGCACTAACACTGAATTTTGCTCGGAGCCACACTTTACTTTGGAAAATGTTTGCAAAAGCAAAAAAAAAAACCCTCGCTGCGTGATGTACGCACAAAGCGTTACTCTCGAAATGAAATTTATATCTTTCATACGCAGCACTTATGTAAAACCTCAGCAATATTTAGTCGGATCACAATCGTTTTCAACGACTCTCCGACGATTTATTACAAAAACATGCAGGCAAGTGAGAGAGAGAGCGTATAAATCTTCTCAATCAGCTGTTAATTTGTTTTGATTTGCACTTTAGTGTTACCTGCTCTTTGGAAGAAACGAACAACTTGGCAATTCTGGCGCATGGCATCACTGCAACCGTGTGCACACGGCGGCTGCAGTAACAAAAAGCAAAAAAAGAGCGCTGGAGACGTTTGCAAATTTACAAAAAGCAAGTTAGTAAATACGAGAAGTATATAAAAAGAAATCGTTATGTGCTCATAATTAACACAAGCAATTATCCCAAATTTCGTCTGTGTAACTGGATTTCGTAACATTGTTTACCGGCCGCCGTTGTAGCGCAACGAAGACGTGCAAAATTTTTTCACGAAATTTTTTCCGCTACTTGCATTTAATTGATACCAGCACCAGCAGCAGAAAACAGCAAGAAGCAGCAGAATTAGACAAAGCCACAAAGTGAAACGCGTGCTCGTTTGTCTCTGTGTCTGTTGTTAATTTTAAAATCTGATCGTGATATGGCGAGATGATGTGTTTGTAAACAATCAAAATAATAATAAAATATACATATAAATAAAAAAAAGTAGATCAAAAAGAAAATAAACACGTTGAAAAGCGACTGTGGGGTAGTGGCTGCTGCAGAAGAGACGTGAAATAGTCATTGATGGTGTCGTTGACAACAGCGGTGGTGGTGGTGAGTAGAGTGCAAATCGTCTTTTGATTTAAGGCACGCGGCGACTTCGGTTTAACAAGTTCGATTTCGGTCCTTTGTTTCGCGTTTCTCACGTGTATTGTCGAACACCGCCAGGTTAGTTCCAAATAATGACAAAAGAGCCCCGGCGCGTCGCGTTTACGACAATTAACAATCAGAAGCAGTCTCAAACGCAGGCGCCGTCCATGCCTGAAGCAGTGAACAGCGTTGCTGATATTGCAAGCTTACCATCGACGTCCAGCGCGTCATTGTCGCGTTTTGGCGGCGAATTTCTTACACCAGATGTACCTCCTGTAACCGCCAAAAGTGGAACTAGCGTAGGTGGAATCAGCACCGACTGCGGCACCAGCACAAGTGTCGGCATCGGTAGCGGAAGCGTTAATGGCAATGGTGCGAATAAAACATTTCGACTGGAGTTAGAACTATATGAATCCGATATGTGTAAATATCCGGAGTTTAATTATTCTAAGCTAATATATTTGGAAAAGGTAAATCATCTTTGATTTTAATATACATAAGCGTATTCGAAATTAGTGTATAAAAAAATCAATTTGCAGAAAAAAGCGAAAAAGTTAAAACAAGTGACTGGCGCTAATGGTTTCATTGATCCTTTTGCCGAGAACGACGACGATGTGGCGCGCATAGCAAAAGAACTCGAAGAAAAGTATGGTACTGCCTATAATAAGGGTCGGGGGCGTAGTAAAAAAAAAGATGACTTTTGCGATATTGGCATGGGCTACGATGAGTCCGATTCGTTTATCGATAACACTGATGCTGTAAGTATTGAAAAGACTCGCGCCAATAACTTTTTTAACTCGAGTGACCATTGCAGTACGATGAGGTTGTTCCCGAGGAGGTGGAAACAATTGAGGGCGGCTTTTATATAAATTGTGGCGCTTTGGAGTTTGCGAATCTGAATAAAAAGTCAAGTACAACGCGTACAGATGAGATTATCAAAATGCCGGACAGACCGAAGAAGCGGGCACTCTCGACAAGTTCCGAAGATTCAACATCATCTGAAGAGGACAACGATGAGGAAGATAAAGACGAAGACACCTCTGAGAGTGAAAGCGAAACGGAAGTTGAAGATGGCAGCACTTCAAGTAGACAAGAAGTTGAGAAACATGCGAATAAGAAGAAGAACGCCGAAAAAAGGTTCAAAAGTAATAACATAATAACCAAGCCGGCTTCCACTTCCAATCCTACCAATATTGGTAGTAAAAAGCAGTGCAAACGACCGAAATTCCTAACATCAGGTTCATCTTCCAACTCACCGCGGCCGAATGCAGTCGAAGTGTGTTCGGACACGGACGATCGTAATCGCCAGAAAGTGGTGAAAACGACCACGGTTAAGGATATGTTGAAAGCGAAGCGCGATAGTTTTCTCAAGTCACAGGAGGCAGGAGGTGAGGGTGCATCGAAATGTGTTAACGGCGAGGTGAAGTGTACGTCAAGCGATGGCAACTGTAGCAGCGAATCAGATGTCATTGATTCGGGTGCAGAGCCGGGCGCCACATCAAACGATAATAAAGGAAAGAAGCCAAATTCTAATACGGAAAATAGTGAAAGTGAGTTCTTTGAATCATTTACTCAAAAGACATTTTTAATTCAAACCTGTAATTTTTTGTAGAGTTGCGTATGACAGACACCAATCTGCCAACGTTAGACTCAGAGGTCCTTCTGAATATTAACATCTTTCAGGAGTTAACGAAAACCCGAAATCTGACGGGCAAAAAGTTCGTGTTCGATCAGAAACTGACTGAGTTGTTACTTAAGTAAGTGGTTAAAATGTTTTAACTTCGAAATGATACTCAGGTTGTCTCTCATAGAATCGACGAGGCGTTGTTGTGCATCAACAAAATTGAGCGTAACGTGGTTTTTGCACATATGGAGTATCAATTGCAGTTGCCGAAGTATTTCTTCCTTCGAAAAGCAAAGCAGTTACGGATCAAGGAGGAGAAGAACAAAACCAACCGTGCACTAGGCAAACTACGCAAAGCCGTTATTGAATTGATGCCAAAATGTCTTTCGACCTATGAAGCGGAACTAAACAAATACGCTGACATGCAGTGAGTATATATACCTACCTCTACCTCCAATAATTAAGTAAAATTGCTAACTACTTTAATCACTTAGGGCAAACATTGTTAATGCAGAGCATCCTCCGAAGATGCCACGGAAGAAGTTTCCGTGGAATAATGAAATACGGTAAGTCGTCGAAGCATTGTTGTATTGATATCATTTTGTAAACAAACACGCCTCTATGTAGGGATCTGCTCTATGAGCTTTACCAAGTTCGTTGGACGTCATACGCTGTGTTGGCCACACGGAAAGACTCTTTGGAAGACTTCATAAACGGTTATTTGAGGGACAAAGTAGTTGAAATATGGCCAAATGGTTGGATGCGTTACGAAGAGCTGCAAAAAGAGATTGAGCGTCGTAAGAATGTCGTCAAAAAGGCTAAAGAAAAGGCAAAGAAGGAAACGAAAATCATGGGATCAGTGCCTGGAGGTGCCACAGTCAACACTGCCACAGTGCTAGGCCAGCAACCAGGTGCTGAAACAATAAATACAGCGAGCACGAGACAATTTGAAGATTTTGTGACAAGCGGCAGTCGATCGCTCGCAAACTCGGATACAGACTCGGCAAACAGCGCCTCCTCGATCAATATTAAAAATCGCAATACGGCTGAAGCGACTGCCACCAGCAAGCAAGCAAAAATCAGAGCGACCAAGCAAAATGTGCCGCCCCTGGAAAATTCACACCCCATTGCCAGCACATCATCCGCAGCTGCAGCAGCGGCAGCAGCCGCAGCGCTCGTTATGCCGATCTTAAGCCAGAGTGAGGCGATTGATTTGGTATCGTCCTCAAGAAAGACCGATCACAGTATCAGCAACATTATCGCTGCCATGGCGGGTGTGCCGTCTACAACCGCTGCTGCGACGACGGCATCTGCAATTTCGGTTATGCAGGCCAACATACATTCCAACATGACGGGGCGCACGGTACCACCTCACGTCATCAATCTCGACGACTACACAAACCCATGCGACATACTGCAAACAACAAAGCAATTGGCAACATTAAAGCCAAACGCAGCGCAATTGCAAGCTGGTACAATCACGGAGGACATGAATGCATCGGCGTCGTCAGCGCGACATCATGAAAGTGGTAGTGAATCTGATGGCGTTGAAATTGTCGGTGTATACCAAGCTAAAGCTAAAACGATAACGCTGGCCCCAGCCACGAGTCCAATTCACAAGCCAAAGAGCAACAAGAAGGCTGCTGCCGCGGCAGCCATGGCAGCAAACTTTTGCAATCCAATAAATGCGACAACGAGTCCTGCGGTTGCAGGCTTGCCCATGGAACATTTGCTCTCATTGACCAATAACGACAAAGCCGGAAATCTACGCATGTCGGTGAAGGATTTTGAACGCATCAATAAACATATTCGTCAGACTTACGGAATCACATCGACTAATATAAAGGGATCGTCGACAAATCAATGACATTTACCTAAAAATCAACAACATACTCCGGCGTTTTACAATCACGAACAAACCGTAGCAGCGGCGTTGGTATTGTCGTCTATGTGCGTGCCACCGCCGTCACATTCGCCACAGAACCATCAACAGCAGTTGCAGTTGGCGCGAAAAGTGTCACCTGTAAGAACAAAGGCCATAACCGCGTCACAATCCAAGAAGACGGCCGTGAAATGGAACCGAGCAACAGGCATAAGTCTCGATGCTCAAGCTAGCCTCATTAATGGCCTGGCCTCGAAGATAATAACATCAACGATAACACCTCCTACAACACTGCCACAGTTATTTCTTAAGCCATCCCCACCACTCCCGCCAGCAGGAGCAGCAGCAGCCCAATACCTCGGTTCACCGGTCTCGGTATCAGCCTCGGCCACCAACGCTAATCAGCCAGCAATCAACTTTATTACAGCGCCATCTGCGGGGACGTTGTCGCCATTACCATCATCGACGCCGCCGCCGGTAGCCGCTACTGCCCAAAGGCAAATGCAACCGAATTCTTTTCAGTTTTAGAATTTAAGTTTAAATTGTTTGAGCAGTTGTATTTTGATATTTATTTTTCGAGTCCTCCTGATTTTAGGCGCTGCGTCTCATAGTTTCTTAATAAATTATTTGCCGCGAATCATGTCCTATATTAATTTTAGCTAAGCCTAGAGTTAATTTGTAAGTGAATATTGTTTAAATACTTCTTCTTCTTATCGATTATGATTGTATTCTTTGGATTAAATGAGATAAGTTTGGCAATTCGTATGGTTTTTCTGGACACTAGCTTTAGTTTGAAACACTGAGTCTGAGTCGCAATCCAGGCACTCATTCATTTACACACATAAAATGGAGTAGTTTTATTATTTAAAAAGTGAAGAGAAAAGTGTTTAATAAAAAAAGTAATCATACTTTAAAAAATAAGTTGTTGGAAGTTCCATAAAAATAAAATATTTGAAACTAAATCTAAGAACTATTGTTGCAGGCGAAATCAAAGTTGATGTGGTGCCGGCGATCATCATTTCATCCAGCGGAGAAGCGAAGTAATGCGATTTGCCGCTGATGTCATCAGACCCTCGGCTATGGTGGACTGTTGGGTAACTGAGGGCAACATATTCGAGTTGTCCATTTCTGTTTGAGTGGGTAGATTCGGCACAGACTCCCAGTCCAGGCGGAAGGAATTATCATCTGAAGAGAAAAAAAAGAAAATACATCATTAAATGCAACACAAATCTCCAAAACAACGATAACTATTTCGACGCCCATAGCGATCGGTAAAGATACCACCAAAACTTAGATATAGTTGTTCTACTGGAATAACAAACACCCAAATTCATGCAGGCGTAAAGTTGTAAGTTATCTGCTTCCATCCAATGTCTTTCTCGATTGTCGCCGTTACACCTGAAGAAGACGTTTCCAATAGTTGTGCATGGTTACCTTACACATAAATCATGATGCCCTCCTCGGACCATAGATACAGATTTTCAACCCCTGCCGAATAGGTCTTGGCTTGTGCATAATTCACCCACATTTCTCATTAGTTTGACTTAAGTCTGTAATACCTCCAGGACCGCTGCCAAAAACACACTCTGTCGAATCCTCAAGCCTACTCCGCCACAACTTGAAGAACCAGAACACAGATAAATTCTTTAAAAACAATCGGCCAAGTATATCTGAACTAAACCCATCCCCAGTTCAACCGAACAACTGTCAACGTGTAGTGACTACTCACCTTCCGATTCAGATTCTGTGGCTGTTTCGATGCCGATGAGCAGCGAATCGACGGATTTCACTAGTGGCGCATTGTTCACCTCATGGTGGCCATAGCGGCCGAGATCGCTACGTTCCAAATCCAATATGGCGACAACATTTTCGAGTGTGTGGTTCTCATTGATCTCTCGCAATTTCACTTGTTGTGTGTAGGCCAGATACAAAATGTTGGAGTTGAGCCGTGTTACTTTGCGCTTGAATTGGCTCTCGTTTAGCTTCCGATTGAAATCGCCGTAGGCCAGTTTGTGTGGCAGCCGTATGTTGAGGTAGAAGCTCATCAGCTGCACCAGTTGGGCGGTGTAGGTCAGCGCACCCACAATCCGATAAGCCTCAAAACGGCTCGGCGTAATCTCGTTCACCATTTGCTTGGGCACATCATCCTTTGTGGCCAGCAACCAATCCACGTAGGCCGAGTAATCACCATTGGCAGGCAATGATGGACCCACAATCCGATATTGCACCTCACTGATGCCACTGCCATGTATCACCCACTTGCCACGAATGTATGAAGTGTTTTTGGCATCGGCAAGTGCTGCTATCGTCTCCGCATCTTCACCGTATTCAGCTAGCTTACTGCGGTGCTCATCTTTTAGTACAACTTCGGACAATGGAAAAATGTACTTCACCAGTTGTTGTATGTTGTCCCTTGTTGTCTGCTTTATATTCTCCAGCAACACCTTATGCTCCTCGCGTAGCTTGTCGATTTTCTCAATGCGATCCAACACGTAATCCGCTAGTGTCTTTACTTTTATCGGATATTTCGGTAGATTTTCACGCTTTTCTAAATTGGCTTTGCGCAGTTCTTTACGTTGTTCACTCAACGCAAGCAGACGTTGGCGCTTTTTCTCAATTAAAGTTCGTAATAGCGTCAGCTTCGCACGCTTCTGTATAATCTCATGTTGTCGGTTCTCTGCATCCTTCTGTGGTTGTATGAGACGCTCATAACGGGTACTGTAAGCCTTCAGGTTCGCTTGGTAGTTCAGATATTTCTGTTGTTTCTCGGCGAGGCTACTAATGCAATAAATAACAGTATTCTTTATCTGCTGGACGTTGCCAAAGTTACAATCCTCGTATACATACCTTTGCTCCACAATATCCGCCGTCGAACTGTGCACAAAATTGCCATTTTTCACGCAGGTGTGACAGTGGAAACGTTCTCGCTGCTTGCAACACAGCGGGCATCTTAGCGTTTTCTCATGTGAGGTCTCTGAACAGTTTTTTATTGTATCCCTTGTGGTTTGACTTGATCCTTCATCGCAGTCGTCGCTTTTGTTCGAGTCCCTGGCTATGTTGAATTTTTCTGGTGCTTTTGAGCTATCATCGGAGTTAGAGTTATTTGCCATTGCACACTGAACATATCTTTTGACGCTTCCCTTTTTCCCACGTGTTATCCTTCTTCCACAGCGGTGGACAAAACAAAGCACTGAAAACTGCGTTTGCCACAAACTAAAACAAGGTGATAAAAGCCAGTGTTGTCTACTGATTAAAAATGCACAGATGTTCTGCGGCTGAATTGGCAGCTCAAAATTCGGCTAGTGTTGAGGATTTAAAAACTGGTCGAAATCGATTTTTGTACCGTTTATTTCAAAGTAATTTTTGATTTACCTAATCTAAACGGAAATATGACTATTTTGAGGGGCGAACGATAACCTATATATTTTTTCTAATTTCAATGGTTGCTTTTGGGAGATGCCACAGCAAAATGGAAATTATTATGTTGACGCCAAGGTTATGGCATCACCTACTATTTGCTCACACACATGCAAACAAAGTTTATTCACTACTACTAGGATAGGGCAGGTCATTCGTTAGATTTTATTGCACTAAGCGGCGGCTTCATTTCCTCGCCACGGCAGCAACTTTGCCCACTTTGCCACCGAGAACCTTAAGAGCAGCCTCGACCACATTGTGTGCCTGGGGCAGGGCATTGAGCTCTAACGTTTTGGCGTAGGGCATGGGTACATCAACGCCGCAGCAACGCCACACAGGGGCGTCCAGCTCGAAAAATGTCTGATCCTCCATGATGCGCGCAGCTACCTCAGCGCCAATGCCTGAAGGGCAAACGGATAAGAGAATAATATACAAAAATTTCTTTATACTCAATACACTTGATAACTTACCATGTTGTGGCCAGCCATTTTCAATAGTCACCAAATGGTGTGTTTTCTTCACTGACGCAAAGATGGTAGCCATGTCCAAGGGGCGTATGGAGCGCAGATTAATAACCTCGGCGTCAACGCCTACGGTAAAATGAAGGGCATTATATGTAAGTACTGTGCCATTTGATTCTTTACTTACCCTTCTTGGCCAGCTCTGCTGCAGCTAACAAAGCTGTTTCCACAGCTTTGGAATGTGCCACAAAAGTGATATCTTTACCGGGCTTCTGTATCTTTGCCTTGCCAATAGGCAGCACAAAGTCTTTGTCGAGCACTTTCTCGTCTACAGGGTATGGGGTGCCATACACCAACTCATTCTCCAGGAAGACCACTGGATCTGGATCACGTATAGCGGCTTTCAGCAGACCACGTGCATCTTCACTATCATAAGGCGAGATCACCTTTAGTCCAGGGCAGTGAGCATACCAGGCGGCGAAGCACTGTGAATGTTGCGCCGCGACTCCAGCAGCAGCGCCATTTGGACCACGGAATACAATGGGCACATTAACAGCGCCAGCGGACATATAGAAGGTTTTCGCCGCAGAATTTATGATCTTTTTTTTTCAGGGAGTGCGAAAAAAGAGAATTCATAAGTCATCAATAACAAATATAGCCCCGTCCAGTTCCATTTTGATACCAATCCAGCTGTGCTTACTTTATTGGATCCACATTTCACTTAATACCTAATTTCTGCTTAATTATGAAAGCGGGCAGTCGACGCCCCTTCCAGTAGCGCGGCAAAGGTACCTCATTAGCCTGCCGCAGTGTCTCGGCTACATATTTTTCGGCACTAAATACTTCCGCTTCCTTGACTTGCGCAATGAGCTTGGCCTGGAAGGCTTTCTCTTTGCGCATCTCGCGACGTTGACGCACTTTCGCCCACTCGAATTTCATCTTCCGACGCAGCTTCTTCAACTTGTGCTTCTTCATCTTGCGTCGCCGTATGACAATCAGACGGGCCGCTTCCATTCTGTCGGGCTTGCCGGTAGGTGGTGTACGCATGGTTGGTATATCGTCCAGTATATCACCGATTTCCGTTACCCAAGGCGCATTGAGACTGTCAATGTTGCCATGACTTGGTAGCTGTGTGCGTGTTTTGTCACCAATCGGCATAGGCATTAGTGGTCGTAGTACAACGGAGATAGGTATGTTCATCAATTGTCCACCAGAACTCGCAGTGCGTGTGTGCAAAAGACGCAGCGGTGCAATGGAATGCTTGGGAGCTTTGAGTAAGCTGACCGCCTACACATAATTGGGATAATATGGGTTTAGTTTCAATTATTATATGTTTTCAAGTTAATAGTCATTTTGCATCAGGTCATGGTTTGCAGTCAAAGTACAGCGATATGCTTTGCCCAACTAAGCCATAACCGAGAGGCATTTGACTGTGCAACTTAACCCATATTATCCCATTATGAACAAGGAAAACATTTTATTGAATAAATTATGGAAAACACGTTTGGTTTGGTATCCGAGGGAAAAAGAACTGGTACGAAGGCGAAGTGTGTTGAGTGTGTTGTTTTATGAGATAATATGAGCCAATATGCCAGACACTAGAATTTTCACTCAACCCCACTCACCTGATCGATGGCCTGCATAGAGAAATTGAAGGTCATGAACTCGCAGACAGGTCGCAAACCGGCCATGGCAGCACCCACAGCTATGCCAGTGAAGCCCATTTCGGTAATTGGCGTATCGATGATGCGTTTATCCCCATACTTTTTCCAAAGGCCACGTGACACCTACGGGAAGAATCAATGAAGGAAGAAGAAATAGCGGCGTTAGTATTGTTGTTGCGCTATCAGGCATGCTGTGAATGTAAACAAAGTACGGAGCGTGTGTTATCAACGTCTCTTAGTCAATCAGCCCTGTAGTTTATCAGTGCCGTAATTTGGCAATCAGTTATCGCAGCAGCGGCTTTAATCGTCATAGACCGCGCAGTCGATGCGTGACCTTCCGAAAAATGACAACGACAACGAAGCCAACAACACGCAGCGCACAATCGCTTTCATCCGTAGTCTTTAAATTGGCATGCTCCGCACCCCTCTCGTAAGCTAATCGCTTCAGCGCGGCTACATCGTCATCACTATCGCCACCGTCGTAGTCGTTCGATGTTTACGTAATCGTTTCGTTATTGCTATCCAATGCAAAGCATAAGATACATATTCCTTCAAACCTTACCTTATAGGCACCATCGTACTGGGCCACTTCTTCACCCAAAAGGAATACACGATCGTCGCGTGCAAGCTCTTCGTCCAGCGCTGAGTTCAAAGCATCCCGCACGGTTAATTGCTTTGCGAGAGCACGCGGAGTCGTAGACAGTGATCGCTTCGCCAAACCAGTAGCAGCTTGAACAATTTGTGACCGCAACATTTTTCACTTTGTTTTGTTCGTTAAGGTTCTCGTTCGTTACGTCCTCACAATCGGAATTTTTTAATTTACTTCCAAAAATTGTGTAATTCTCGCCGTTTCTCGTCTCGCACGGTTCGGCCAATTTCGTCTGCTCCAAAAGTAGTATGACTGGCAACCTGTCAAAATACTATAGTGTGCAACAGCGCACTTTGTCAGTGTTGGTGTCAAATCAACAATCGAATATCGGTTCTTTGATTGTGTTTCGATATTCAGCGCTAGATTATATTATAAAATGTAACTGTTTAAATTTCTCATCGTTAATGCAACTCTATAGTTTTTATTATGTCCAGTAAAAATAAACGATGGTGTGATATTTGCACGTAAATATCGACCGGCACTCTATCTAGATATCATTGGTAGTGAAACTAAGCCACATCCTGAGGTTGGCACTGTCGTGGATCTTAAGTAGTTTTCACACACCTTGGAATTATGGGCTGAATAAGCAGATAAAGACGGCAAATAAAATCATAATTGGGGAAGAGATTCCAGCGCTGTCAGATTACATGAAATAATTATAAACTTTTAGACCGAAATCAATATCAAACTGAAATTCGTCATGTTTAGCAATCGTCTGCTCATACTAACTTTAAGACTACAACGATACTCTAGTAAGGTGGCCCCCAACGAAGGTGATTTGCAAAGGGTCTCAAACATTTCGAAAGCTTGGTTCAGTCCTCTAAAGGAAAGGTCGTTATATATGAAACCCTACCGTTTCCATTATGTTCAAGACAATAAAGAGCGGAAGTGGGATCTAATAAAGATATACGATGGTCTGATAACAATTTTGTACAACAAAGAGCGTCAGAAATTGGTATTTGTGCGACAGTTTAGACCAGCGCTTTATCATGCCATCATTACCAGCGGAATTCATCCAAATCCTGACAGTGAAATCATAGTGGATCTGAAGAAATTTCCACCAGCATTGGGTGTCACTTTGGAATTATGTGCAGGCTTGGCAGATAAGGAAGGAAAAGAACCGCATGAAGTTATCAGTGAAGAAGTGTTGGAAGAATGCGGTTATAAAGTATCGCCACAGGACTTTGATAGGATTATCACTTACAGGTGGACGGGTCAAACTTCTTAGAAATGCTGAGCCAATTCTTTAATCTCCGATAATATTTTCAGATCGGATATTAGCACCTCATGCGCCAAACAGGTGGTTTTCTATTGCGAAGTTTCGGATGAGCAACGCGTGAACAGCGGTGGCGGTGTTGATGATGAAGTCATCGAAGTAGTGGAGTTAAGTCTACAAGAGGCTTGTCAACTGGTACGTCACGGTGCTGTGAATAACTGCCCACCAGCTACAGTTGTTGCCATGATATGGTTCTTTGCAAACAAAGTTCTTCCAAGGTAATCTGAGTTCTGACTTTCCAGTTTTGTTTCACTGTTGTCTCTCAAACTGTGTTTTTTTTAATAATTTCTGTTTAAATGTACAAAATTCGCAATCGCTTCTTTGCTCTTAATAAGGGTTAACGTGGGAGGTTGGAGTATGAGCCGGCTGGCCCATTTGGTTGTGGCATGGCATGTGATATATAAAATTGTGCTAGAAGTACACTAACTGCTTGTTACAGTTTAGATGAGTCCGAAACATGTTTTAGCTCTTACTGCGAGTATTAGACCCACGCTAGTCCACATTACACCAGTTTTCCACAGGATTGGAATTAATCCATGCCGTACAAAATAGAATAATAAACACGTCGGATTTAGAGAGAGAGAATCTATGAGACTATGTTATAGGTGCCATATTTAATATCACACGTCAGACTTTTGTTATGGTGTGTCAGTTTCTACTAGCCTTCTATGATAGCATTGTCTACGAAAGCATAACACTGGCACTCAGTTTGTGTAGAGAAAAGTTTAGAAAAATTTTTTTGTACTCTTGTGTTGGAAGAGTGCGATTACAAAGCCGAGACTATACATATAATTAAATTCTAGAGTTGGTTTCTCCAAGGTAGCGCGCGGAAGTTCAATTCTCATTGACTAGGGCAAAGAACTCATGAAACAAGTCTGTGAATACAGAAACTCGGCAACTCTACATATTTGATTTCTTGTGGTTCTTCGGAAATAACGCCTTATATCAACGACGAACTGAAGCAGCCATGTTCCAAATGGGCAATTAAAGTCGTCTCATCTCTAACGGGCGCTTTAACGCATCGTCAGCTGTTCTTAGCTTTTACATAATTTGCCATCTCCTCTTTGCTTCACAACGTTTTGATTTGCTGTCGTCTGTTTACTCCGATTTTTTTTGTTATCACCTTCTGTTCGGCAGTTGTGCAAAATTAGTTGTTGATAAGCGTTCAATAAACTGGCAGAAACACACACCAAAATCCGAATTATCAATGGAGAATATAACAAAAATCTGGGCTGGTCCCTTGCCGCCAGATTCGCCGTACGTCAAGCCTTTTCGCATGTACTATGTGCAAAATGGCGTTGAAAAGAACTGGGATCTGCTGAAAGTGCACGACAGCGTTTCAATTGTGATTTTCAACAAGACGACGCAGAAACTGATATTAGTGCGTCAATTCCGTCCAGCGGTGTACCACGGTGAGGTGACCACACGCACCGGAAGCTTTGATGTGATCGATTTAGAGAAATTTCCTCCAGCGATTGGCATAACATTGGAGCTTTGCGCGGGCATTGTCGATAAGGAAGCGCTCAGCTGGCCGGAAATAGCACGTGAGGAAGTACTCGAAGAGTGCGGCTACGATGTGCCCGTTGAACGCATCGAACAAGTGATGACATACAGGTTAGTGGTTTTGAGATTATTTAATTTAAAGTCAGTTGGCAACTAATGTAACCCCATCGATGAATAGATCTGGTGTAGGCTCCTCGGGCGCGACACAAACGATGTACTACTGTGTGGTCACCGATGCCGATAAGGTGACTACGGGCGGTGGCGTCGATGATGAACTGATCGAAGTGGTCGAATTGACGTTGGATGAAGCGCACAAAATGGTACAACAGGGCGCCGTCAACAACAGTCCGCCAAGCTGTCTGATGGGTCTCATGTGGTTCTTTGCTAATCGGGCACCAAAGTGAGTTTTTTTACTGCATTTTTTTTCTTTGGCAGTCATTTAAACTAAGAAAGACGTCTATTTCTCTCTAACCCGACAGATAAGCGTGTTGTCTGTCTAACCAAGCAAGCTAGCGAGAGATAAGGAAAGTGCTTGGAAATTAAACTTTTGTACGCTATCAGATCTCTCTCATAAAACAACAAACGAAACACAGCAGCTGCCTTATTGTTGAACGAAACAGCACAGAACCCAAATGTACGTCGTCTGCGCGTACCTCAGACACATATACTTTCCATTATTTTCTAGTGTGCCACTCGAGTCTATCAAAAAATATATCTATTAGTATGTGCGAAAAACCATCATACGTTGTCTATTAATGCGATGCGTTGATGAGACTGTGATTTGGCTACATCAATCCCCATGCTACCACCCACTTACCAAAATGAACGGAATTAAAAAAAGCGGTTCGCTCCAGTTTTATGACGCCAGCACAGCTCAAATTGCAATTGCCTATCGTTGTCCCAACACTTGGGGTAACGTGTTGGTCCAAAAAGAAAAAAAAATCGCCGCCAATATAAATCAAATTCATTGCGGATTTGTGTGGCAAACGTGGTGCGCATGCGAAGCAGCAAGCAGCATCTTCCTGGCGCAGTAAGCTGAACATGAAGTGGCGCACCAGACGGGCAGTTCGTTTACCCTGTCATGCTCGTTGGCGGCGTGTTGTTCGTCTCAGGTTACTTATTTATTTACCGCAAGGTATTTTAGCTGCTGCTGCTGCTGCCGGTGAAATTGCGTTCACTGCTCCTGCAGTGGTGGCGGCGGCTGCTGCTTTTGCTGCTGACAACGCCGTGAGATAAGTTCAGATGAGCTGAGTCTGCTGGCCATTTGTCTTCGTCGTGGCTATACATTAGCGAGGGGGTGACAACGTACCGCTTATATTATTAACATCAGAGCCATGATTTGACCATAATTCTTCGTTGAAGTAGAATTTCTCTCAATTGAAATTGTTTCTTTGTTGTTGTTGTTGTTGTTGTTGTTGTTTTCACTCTTCTGTGCCCATAATCACTGCATGTCTCTTTGCATTGCGTGTTAACTTCATGTAAATTATGGGTGAGCAGCCGACAAAAACAAAAATCGAAGACCGAAAATTTGCAAGTGTTGAAATTTTATTTAATTTGCATGTTCAAACGTGAAGCATTCGCAACGTTGCCGAGCGCAAAGTTCCGCCAATCTGTCGCATTGTGATTGTTATCACTTGGCGTGAGTGAGTGAGTGAGGCAATGCGGCGGCTGCAAGTGCTTGCCTGACAACAACGCCTTCAAGCAGTGCTAAATAACTTGTAAATGCCAAATGCTTTTTTAAATTTATCTTTATTGTAATTTATGCACTCGTAAAATTGCAGTAAAATGAACACATCTTTTATTTGGCTTGAGAGTCGCAGAGTATATCAGCTGCAATGTACGCTTATCGAACGCATTTAGCCCACCGCTCAATTGAAATGCTATCTAGCACGTTTGCATTGACTGATTGCAACCCTTAAGATGGGCAATAGCAATAAGAAAAAAAAAATCTAAGCAGTTGTGTACGTGGGTTGGTTGGAGTTTACGTGCTTGGATAAGTGTCATTATGGGTTTGACAATTGCACCCCGGACAATTGCTTTTAAGCTTAAACGCCAACGGCAGCACTTAATGCTAATCAGCTTAAATAGCTTTAAATCGTTTAGCAAATTATTGGTTTAATTGAAATGTTTGCTATTCATTGTGAATACGTTCGCTGAACCTTAGTACTTTAGTCTCTCCATCTCTCTTTCTCAATAGTTCCTTTCGGCTTTTGCGGATTGTATGCGCGTTTGTACGTATTTTGTGTCATATTCTTTTAGGGTATTAAACCACGTTTCTTCGTGGTCAGGTGGGAGTAAGTAACGATTACAAGTGGAAATAACCTCCACCTTGGTTGGCTGGGTGGAACTGAAACGGTGAGTCTGAATATAATTCAATTAAAAAAAATATTAAAAAAACGGTAAAAAAAGGCGCTTGAATGTGTAGGTGTGATAAAAAGAGAAAGGGAGAACGTCAAACGGTAAAATAAGTGTTCGTCTATTTCACAGCACTTTTGGCCTTTTATTAATTGTTTGAGTGCCATCAAACGTAGTCGATGCCGATCATAAGGCCCATTCTGTGGGCCATCGCCCGCACGCCTGCCACGTCTCGTTGGGCGTGATGAGAAATTTAATATCGGCAAACGGATAAAACCGTCGAGATAATTATAGCCATGCTGTTCTTCAAAGTGCCCAGAGTTGTAGCCGGCCATGGTTTAGACTCTTCTCGGGTTTGGACGCAACGGCTGTGATCTGACTTGGCTTGGCTTAGCTTGTCTTAACTTAACTTGTCTGGGCTTTGGGTTGGCTGCTGCTGATTCGTTTGGTTCGTTCGGTTAATGCTGCTTCATGATAGTATAAGATTTCATTTCATTAAAGTGCATCACGACGGACAGAATCAATGAGCTGCTGCAGCTTTAGTGCTGCCGTGAAGTTGGAAGTAGGTTCCAGATAGTTTTAGTTCAATTGTTGTTGTTGTAGTTATTGTTGATCGCTCTACTCGACTCGCCTTGGAATGGCTTGGCTACTTCGCTCTCAATGTTTGGCGCTGCCGCATTTACTTTTCTTATTGGTATTGTTAAGGGGTGTGGTGGAGTTTGTGGAGTTTATGGAGTATAGCGAGGTAGCGTATAATCAAATCCGATAAAAAAATTTCATTATTGCTCCATAACAACAACAAACGGTTTTACAGGTAATTCTTTTGTTGTTGTTGTTGTTGTTGTTGTTGTTGTTGTTGTTGTTATGATTGCTATTTGGTGCCGCTGAGGCTGCATTTAATTTTCGCATGCGATGGATGGATGGCTGGATAGATGGATGAACTTACGAGCGCAGCGCACAATCGAGATTTCTTTGCTTTTCACAATTTTTTCTTTTTTAACTCCATGTTTTTCATGCTGTTGTTTCGACTTGGTCGCTGCCATCATTCAAGTCAAGTTTAGATGCCATTGATTCTTTCTCAGCAACTCGACGCCGCAGTAGCCAAGCAAGCAAAACCCACGGGTCAAAGCCCAGTTGAGTTCTGATTTCTTTTTGCGCGCTGACCGACCGTGTTGTGTGTTTTGCAATGTTGCAGCAATGCTGGTGCGGTGAGCTGGTGTCGTGGCTTCGATTAGGAAATGCTTACCATCGATTCGTTGATAAAAGGCTATTTTCGCATAAATAGAAAAACCCATTTTTATTGTACTCAAGTGTGTTGCTTCAGTCCTTCGTTTTGCAGAGCTACTAATGCGTTAATTAAGTGATTATGCCTTAAAAAAATATGTATATAAAAAATGAGCGACTACCAACACGGTACGCATCATTAAAGGTAATGACGCCAAGTCACATAAATTTCACACTTGCAATGTTGAAGTTGGAGAGCTGTCCAAAATTGGTGTATGCCACAAGTTACTAAAGAAACTTACGGTGGTCGCAGTTGCAGTCCCGCCGGCAGTCGTACAAATCATGCCAAATGTGGCTGTTGGCTGCATAACCGAGAAGCAATGGAAATGGTTTGCTTTGGAAGGTGAGAAGGAGAGTGTTGTATGGCATGACAAGGAGTGGTAAAAATAAACCCAGCGTATATAGAAAGAAAAGGTAGGTTAAAGTGAATAAATAAATTTATTCGCGAATAGTTCGAAAATTGTTCGCATATATGCTGATATTTTTAAAATCATTTATAACCTTGATCAGTCACTCACACTTTATTGAAAAAATAGTGTGGCAATGAATGTTCATCGCTTGTATGGGTTTTTAAGTAATTTAAGTAATTTAAGCCTTAGCAAGATGGCCGAGAGGACATTCAAGTTTATTCACGACCGGGTCGCTTGGCGCGCATAGAAGGTAGGGGTACAGAAGTTGTCTATATTGAAGGTTAATATGTATTCTTTTAATATTTTTATTTTATTTTTTAAAGTCTTTATTGGTAAAAGTTCATCTGGAGAGGATCTCAAACATACAACATTTGTAATCTAAGTAAAGATCGCCAAGTCCACAATTAGTGTTGTGGTGTAATCATCAGTTTGTGATACAAGCTGAAGACAAAGTCCTGTTGTTGGCGCGAGTATTCGCGGGGAGATCCTGAAAGAATGTGTTCGCAACAGGAGGCCGAAGCGGCACTTTTAAAGTTTTTTTTTACCAAGGCGCCTGGCAAATCTATTGCGATGGTACATCAGCCTATCTCCTTTTTAATATCCACACTTGATACTCATCAAAAGGGGACAGGCTTGGCGTAGGATCATATTCTATAAAAATCACTACGGAAAACTTTTTTATACGTGCAACCACCTAAGATGCGGTTATTTTTCAAGGGTAGTTGTTCGCTACTACTTGAAAAATGGAAGAGAGTTATAGCCACGATAGCCACGATTTTGATTGATGTGTCTTTTATAGCTTTCACAAAATTTTATTATCATTATTAATATTGTTAGACAAGCTTAAAACCTAAAACTAACAGTGGATGGTATAGCACTGGCTACTGCGGCTTCAGCTAAACTTTTACAAATAAAGTCATAAACTTAGCACAAAACATAATTGCAGCTTACATAGCTAATGTTTTCGTACTTTTAGTCGGCCGGGTTAAATTACATAGTTGCATGTGCAACGACGAAGAAGCAAGGCTAGAGAAAGGGTGACTGAAAATGCGCTGGAAAGAGAGTGTGATAAAGCGAATGAGTGCATATGAGCTGTATTACTGCTAAGCAAATCGTTAAGCTTGTCTACTTTCAATGACCGTCGCTCTTTCGCTCGTACGCGCTCTTTAACTTATACTCAACATAAGTGCTCTCTTAAAATCGCTCTTTTTACGAGTGATTTTGCTTTTCTTCTCAATTCATTTTGTTATTGACTCCGCCCACTTCTATCAAATGCCAACTAATGCAATACAAAAGGGGAAAAACAAACGGTTTATTTGTGGTGCTTTTCGAAAAAATATAATAAAATGTGTATATTTTTTCGTGTGCTTCTTCTTTCTGCGGTTAGCGCACTTAAAAATTCCTGTGGGCGCACTAAAAAATCATGAACTAATTAGTTGTATGTGCTCGATGAGTCAGAGAGAACGCAACTTTGGCAACGCCGGTGGTCACTTTTAATCAGTGCAACTCAGCCAACTCGATAGAGATTTCCTGCGCTCTTTAACGATCTTGTCGACAATTAAGCAGCGTCATTTGCATACATAAAAATCCAACAACAACAACAATAACAACAACAACAGCCGATCGATCGATCGCCTCCAAAAGGGCAGTCCGTCCAATGGGTAGTGAAGTCGGTCAAAATCACAGTTGAATTTCAATAAGAATCTCGAATAGCATCTACACGAAGAAAAAGAGATCCTGCCCCAGATAAACATAGCAGCAGCAGCAGCAGCAGCAACAACAACAAAAGAAGAAGTAGAATGTAGCGAGGTGGGACGCGTCGAACAAAGTAAGCGAGCAATACCCGAAAACAATTCCAATTCGAATGTCCATGTCCGGGCAGTCGGAAAGTCGTTCGCCGGTTTTATGCCATTGACGTCGTTCTGAGTTGTTGAACTTAACGCGAATTCTTCTGTTCGACAGCGCTGGGAAATTAACAAAACGACGGCAGAGACGACGACGACGACTTACTGAATCAGTGGCAATCGGCCGTTGCAACATGGGTCAGGGCGGACACAGACGGGCTTCAAATGATGTCTTCAATCGGGTAGCTTTTCGCTTAAGTCAGACACGGCAGCTTCAATCTTAGCAGCCTTAACCTCAGCCACAGCTATAGCATCCTAGTCATCATCGTTGTCATCATCATCATCATGCCCATCGTAATTATCGTCGTCATCATTCGCGGCAGTTACGGTCTTCACGACTTATCTGATTTTAATTAAACGGAATCGCATAATAAATTATCTTCATTAGTCGAAAGTCGAAACTTGACCAACAAACGAAAGAGGCGCATTTTTCGACCAACCAATCGACCGTTTTACAGGCCGAAGCGGACAGTTAGACGGACAGACGAAAGACGATTTTTTTCTCGTTCTTTAGGTCTTCGTTTTTGCGCTGCTTATTCAAAAGTTTTAGTTCATTCGTTGAATTTGGTGTGAGCGTTTAAGTTGTTTGTTCTGGACCGTGTTTTAATGCATACCCTACACGCAATGCGTGGCGGTGTTGAGTTTGGCATGTAATTTTTAGCAAAATACAAAGACGTTAAATAAAGAGAGTCTTTTTAATGGAATGGGGCTATACAATTGGGCTATAAAAAGGATCGCGAATACATACAAAATATTTTTAGTTTTCATTTATACTCTCATATTACCCTATACGTTACGGAATATTAACTATCCTATACTCAAAAAGTCATCCACTCTCAGTTAGTATTTTCCAACAGAATTGCCTCTGGTATCAGTTGACAGTTCCATCCATTTCGAAGTAAAAACTAGTTGTGGTTCAAGTGGGTGTCGACCGAGGCCAACTACAAACATCCAAAATGTTTCTTGGCTAAGCCCTACTGAGCTATATATAAAAATAGATGTTTGTCTGTTTCTAGCCTATGGACTCCGGCATCGTTTGACCGAATGAATATGCAAATTGGTACATATATGGATGTCATCATAGAGAATGTTTGTGTGTGAAGTTTGATGCTATAGTCTACCGGGAATGTCGAGAAATTACATTTTTTTTGTATGAAATCATTATTGCCTCATCAGTTTGCCATTGATATGTATGTCAAGTTTAACATAGAAAGTCTGTCAAAGAATAATAAAAAAAAAATGTTTAACTCAAATCGAAAGTTGAGTGCGTTGTTGGTGATGATCATATCTTTGGTACATTAAAAGGGATACAATCAATTTAGTGTGTTCCAAATCCAGTGTGTTCCAGCGCCGAAGCCCGTGCTAGTAATTTATAAATCTCAAGAACTTAAAAGTTCGTGTCTCTATTGACAGTAAAAAATTGTATACCTTCGCTTGTATTATTCTTGGTTGCCAAATTTTAAAATTTGTCGGCGTTTGCTGCACTAAAAAGCCAATAATGAGTTGAGAGTCACTTACAATGGATACAATGCTTCGTCTGATTCGGTATCTCGCTAATCAGTTCGTTCTATGTTTTGACTAAAGTTTTCATTGGTTGGTAACCCTCATATCGTAGGATTCGCTATATAATAGTTCTCGAATCATCACGATTTCTTCCGAGGATTGCAGAATGGCATAGACACAGACTGTTCATTTGTAGCGGTTTCAGTAATCAATATGTTTAGGGCAGACAATTGATTCTTCTACCTCAAGTAGAGTTCGTTAACAGAAACCTCAGAAACCTCATCAAGACCTCACCAAAGCATTTTCTGTGAGTACATGAAATACTATTAATAGATGAGCTTTGTATAGATATAATTGGCAGCGGATAAGCGTCACTACCTCAATAAATTATCTATTAAATCATTTCATAACACCGTTTGATAGCTCCTCTGATCCCATACCTTAAGGGTATCAAAACTTCGTTGTGGTCTTTTCAGATATTTTTTTATATGTTTTTTTTTTTTTTGCGTTTAACTACTTAGGAGTTTGGTGTCTGAAGGAAGTTCGGATCAGACTTTCGATTTGTTCAAGCAGAACGAAATCAAAATATTTGAGGCAGGACTGGTTGTTGAATGCGGCAATGAGCCGCGATTCGGTTGGCGTGTGAAAATTTGAGCCGCTTTGAAATCGAAAACGAATTAGAACGACTCCAAAAAGGGGTTTATCATATATGCAGCTGTGTTTGTATGTGTGTCGTGTGTGTTTGTTTGCCACAACAAACTTGTCACTTTTGCTATAACGCGTTGATGACTAGTGTCATCGTCAGATCAGCGGCTGCTTGTTTGCTCATAAATCATGCTCGCCGGCGACGACGACAATAACGACGACGATGTTCATTAATGAAAAACTTGCTCGCAGAATCTGCAAATCATCACGTGGCGTGGCTCAGGCGATCCGGCCGGTCAATGAATCTATTTTTCGAACCAACGAACTATCGATCGATCGATCTGTTTCTTATTGACAAGCAGGAAAACTCACATTGCAAAGCGGAAAAATCAACGAACTCGTGCGAACGAGAGAGCGATCAATCGAACCGTCGATCGTTCGAGTGAGTCTGAGCGAGCGAATCTTAGATACACGAAACCGGTTCGCGTATGTGATTCTAGAGCTGTTTACTGATGCTGCTGATTGACGAGCTGCGTGCCGCAAGGCAACAGTTGCACTTGTAGTTGCAGTTGCAAGCACTCGTACAGGTACACGGGTCCACGCACTCGTTGCACATTCATTGCGCGCTCGCGCACAGGTGGCAAATCAGCGGCTTTACCGCAAGCTAAAAAGAGACGCGTCGGATGCACAGGTTGTGGACCTTAAGGATGGAATGGGACGCGAAGGGATGGGATGAAATGTGGCGTGGTATAGCATGGCGTGGAGTGCGTCGTCTTCTGACGTTTCTGGCCATCAATAATGTTGATGATGCACTTGGCAAGGAAGCGCATGTACATGTCGTTCTTAATGATCTACAAATGAAGAAGAAGAAGTCGACGACGAAGAAGTAGTAGAAGAAATAAGGTAACAAGAAAAAGGCGAAGCCGTAGATCGAGAAAAAAAAACGCTGCAACGTTACAAATGCAGCAAAGTCTCACATCATTAGCATTTAATGCGCGTTGATTGCACTTCTGATCGACAATAGATCATCCGCAAGCGCTACACCAAGAACAACAAGAAGAATTACAACTATTACAACAACAACAACAACAAAACAACAAAAAACAACAACATAGTAATTTAAATCCTAAGACATAAGCCGCCCAAAATGATTCAATTATTTGGACATTGGTCCAATGTGAGTAATCGGGCTCATTAATCATATCTTAATCCCGCACCAACAACAATGAACAACAAAGCGCCGCAAAACAGCAACAAGCACACGAGGAGATCACGAAGAATAAGAAGAAAAAAGTAAGAAAGAAAACGCTAACAAATCTTTAATTGATTGCTTTTCTAGCATTTCGCTAATGAAGACATAAAAACCGCAATCAAATTTGGACAACAACATTAACAATAACAACAACAACAATAATAAAAAGAAGAATTGTTTATATTTTCATGGGAACGCACATTAAGTCAAATCGAACACGGACATAGAAATACACATATATACATAGTTACATACTCGGATATAATGAAAGTAGAACACGGGAAAAATGGTAACCGATTTAATTAACGGCTAACAAGAAGACAGTTGAACTGACAGTCAAAGTTGATCAGTGCGTACGACATCTGATAACGACCGTGAAAATATAAAAAAATAAACCTTTCGATTGAACTCCATATTAAGCGGGCCATACACAACGACTATGCTCGTGTGATTCACTCGTGTTTGATGACATGCTCGTCGTGTGTGGCGCTGTATCGGTCGACCGCTTTTCTAGGTGTCCAACAAGTGTTCGACAGAGTCTGGCACCCCGACCTTCGTTCCATCACAAGACAACCTCCTATGTCAGATGCGAAGGCCAGGAGTCTGGCATAAAGAATATACGAGCTGGCAGTGCGTTGGTGCCGATTCTAAACACGCACTACAAGGCACACCTCCCGATCTTGAGACACTAGAAACACTCTATAGCAACATATGCGGATGATGCTGCACTGTTGGTGTGTTGGTGTGTGATAGCGATGCGGCTGTAGTTGCAACTCTCTTGCAAGACCAGTTGGGCCTCATTGTGCCTTGGCTAAAGAGATGCAGAGAATTCAGTATACGTACCTTCACCCTGAATCACTTGACATGCCCTGCCGTTTTTTTTAACGGTGACGTCATTCCAATAACCCTCACAGTGCAGTACCTGGGACTGACACTGGAGAGGCGTCTTACATTGCAACATTAAAAATTTTCGTTTAATGAACTATTTGAACTATTACAACGTTGTAATGCGTCTTTAATAAATCTCATTATTTAATATACGGTTTAATGCCATTGTAATTGGAATGCTATTTAAAGCAACAAAATATTTTTCATTCATTCACGTTACATTTCGTAATACTTCTTCAAAAAAAAGAGCAGTGAGTTTTTAATGGTCTCCGTTCGAGCGAACGGCTTGTATCGGCCCGTCGTTCGCCGCAGTGGTTGTACGTATGTACATACGATCGAACGACTTTAATGCAAGGTCATCAACGAATGATTTGATTACTAACAATAACAACAAAAGCGACAGCAACAAACAGCAACAATTTGTTTCGTACAAGAGTTGTTGAAGATGAATGGACAGACGGCGGTAAACTATTTTGAATATGGTTGCCATGTCTTGTTCCACATTTTGATTAGAGATTTCCCCACTGAAAGGCGTTAAATTGGAAATTGTTAAGGCGTCGGTGTTGAAAAAAGTAGCATATTTGTTGAGATGGTGTCGAAAGCAACTTAAAAAATGAGACAAAAGGAAAAAATGTCGACTCATTTCGCTTTAATTTGACGAATTAAATCGAAACGAATGCGAAACATGAAATTAGAATTTCTACATATTTTTCTGTAATAGACTCGAGTTGTTCCAATTAGATTGTCCGTTTACAAGCGCGTTTATTAAATATTTATGAGAGCGCAAGCGAGAGCACGAGCATCGAAAGAGTATCGAATCAAAAGCCAGTGTTACTTTGCCACAGGCAGGCCCAGCTGAGCCGAGTCGAGCGGAATGCATTAAAGTAGCGACTAGTGTGCTCACGTTCGCCACAGTTAGCTGTAAAAAACGCTGCAAGGCAATGCAAACGAAGAAGTAGAAGCAGCATATTGCAACTACTCTTCGTCTTCGTGTTTTGGCCCATAGCTTTCGGCTATCGAACGACGACGACGTCGTCGATATCTTCGTCAGTTATGACGAAAAAGGAGTTAAGCTACGCTGCTGCCGAAGTCGATGCTGCTACTACCACTGTCACCGCCACTGCACTCGAAGCTTTAGGTGCGGACACACAACAACAACAATAAACAACACCAACAACAACAACAACCTGTTTCGTGGGAACATTACCTTGTCTGGCTCGAGCACAGCCGATTGCACTACTCCATACCACTGACCAGCGGCGATTCTCTTTCGCTCGTGCGCACTCGCTCACTCATAAATGAAACCTGTTAAATGAATGAAATAAAGTGTGATTTTGGCTCGAAGACTTACCGCATCTTACCTCACCCACTTTACCAACATCATGCCAGACTATCATCATGACAGGCATAAGCAGTTGGCAGGCTCAGCTCAGCTCAACTCGGCTCGGCTCGACTTCGTTCAATTGAGCTCGTGTGTTGGCTTTTCGCATGACTTCTCCACAGTCTTGTTCTGCGTTTGACTCGTTCACTGTGCCGATTGTATGAAAGACACAACTCGCTGTGGTCCAATGCATGCTTCCTTATTCTATCTCCAACACACTCCCTTCAGCACTATGAGTTTTAAGTATGTTTTATGCGCGTATTGGCAGCTCTTTGTTTTTGTTGTTGTTGTTGTTGTTTTTGGTCGTCTTTCATTCTGTTGCGCTGATCTTGTTTCTTGTCGTTGTGCTTGTTCACTTTTGTTGTTTCGCGTGTTTTTGTTTTTTGGTGTTGGTATTGTTGCTTTGTTTGTCGGACTTTTGAAAATTCTTGCTTTTAATTTGATTTCTCGGTGGTGCTGCCTGAGTGACGTACGAAATGACGTCTGTGCGAGTGTGTGTGCTTGTGTGATCTCGCTGCTTTTTCACTTTGGTTCGGCTACCCTACCATTTCTTAGACCTTCAACCGAACGCCGCCCCCCAATACAAACTTTGCTTGGGTGACTTGTATATTTTTGAACGTTTTTTTTGTGTGCTTTATGTTATTCTTCTTCTTCTTCTTCGTGTGTTTATTTAACTACTACAGTAGTTTCTTGTTGTTATTGTTGTTGTTTTTTTCATTATTAATTTTTTTTCAAGTTGCTGCTCAACTTGCGTTTATTTTTAAACACCACATTTAACGCTGCTATTTACCAACTCATCCCTCTTTCACACACTACACCAACACAACCAATTGAAGTATGTTGTTTTGTTAATTCATATTTCATTTCTTTTACGTTTGGGTTTCACGTATTTTTCGTATAATTCGCAAACTTGTAGGGTATAATTTAATTTGCTCAAAATAATTGCCACCTTTGCAATGTTTCGCTTTATCCACCAACACTACCAACAACACAGCAGCTGATCTTCTGCCGCGATCTACCTCTGCTTGTGCCAGTACTCCATTAACATTTACCACGCTTTTACAGCATTCAAAGTCAACGCGCACTCATTGCGTACAGTGCCTGCTGCCGACTTCATTGTGAATGTTTTAATTTACTCGTACTTTGCTTTGGGTTCGTGGTGAAATTCGTGTTGGCTTGCGAGTTGAGTTGAAGACGCTTTGACTTTAATACGACAGTTTAATTTCAGCTTTTAGTTAATGAAATCTTGTTTATTTGGCAGCGTATTGATTTGACTTGTGTGTAAGGCGATTATTATTTTATTGCTTTCTGCATTTATTATATATACTCGTATGTAAGAAATCATATTTTAAACTTTCGAAATGCGGCAATTGGCTTATACTGGCATTAGCACAATCACTTTCGTTTTGGGGTTACCCGTCCTCCAATTTTATTGCAATCAAAAACATCAAGACGCATCAATCGATGCATGAGTACTGATGAGTTTTGAAAGTGTTTGAATGAGTGTCGAATGAATTTTGAATGATTTTCAAGTGGTACTCGAGAATGATTTCGCAGCGCTGCTGTTGTTGAGTGTTAAAACGTTTTCCTTTGTTTTTTGTTCTTCATTTTTATACACATTTTTTGTGCTGCTTGTCGCCTAAAATATTTCATAAAAAAATGCATATTTATATGAATCCACCAGACGCCACATCACGTTTTGCGAAGACGTCGACGACCAAAACATGCAACACGAAAATCGTCTACGTTTTCGCCGGCTTTGGTATTGGACCCAACCATTGTTTATTTTTGTTGTTCACATACCCTACACGAAACAATGACAAGTCTTACTAATTAAAAACAAAGTCATTTGAAATCGATGCTAAGTAGGGAAATCCTATTACAGATTTTCGAACGGTGGTGTGTGTGGTTCTTAAGACTGTAAATTAGAGTGTAGCTTAATGGAGAGCACTAAATTCATGTAATATATACACTAACTGCACTTGACGTTGCTTACTATTCGAAATTGCACAGTATTATATTTGTCGAGTTGCTCTAGTTTGTAGCATACTTCAAGGCTCATGTAGCTGCTTCTTTTCATTTTCTTCACTGAGTATGACTTTTTTTGCTAAATGTTTGCGTTTCTTTTTTGTTTTGCTAAAGTTGTTGTTGTTTCTCACTACTTGTTGTTGTTGAATTGTTCTGTTTGCTTCTACTTAATGTCTTTAATATTCATGACCAAGCGAAAGTAAGCGACTTTGTCTCGGTTTCATACGTTCAATCGATCGATGGATCGTGTCCGAGGCATTGCAATGCCAACAAATCGAGTTGCTGTTCTTCTTCTTATTGTTGCTGTTGTTGTTGTCACAGTCTTCGATCGCGTAATTCAAAAAAGTTGGATTTTTTGTGCTCCATCTTGTTTTTGCCCGGTGTTTTTGTCATCGCATTGTTCTGGCCCATGTTCTGTACGAGGTTTACAAGTTCATGATTCATGCGCATGCGCTGCATACAAAATTTGAGTTGAGTTCCGTTGAAAACGAATCGAAACGAAAACGTCAACTTCTTTTAATACATGATTAAATGATTTTTTTTTTCGTCTGTCTCACGGACAGTCAATGATATTTAACGCGCTTCCGGTCATTTTCGCTACAGCAGGTACTGGCAGCGAAACCGTTTTATCATTGGTCAAACTTAGTACAAAGAGTAGAAATTCGAATGCAACTGTGCGCATCACATGTCGTTGCCAGCTGATTCAGGCAGTGGGCGGCATGGATGTGTGCACCCTGCTACACACTGACGCCGCAAGCAAATCGCCTCAGACTCACATTTGAAGTCACGACTTGACTCATCGACTCGTTCGATTCGCGTCGTTGCAATTCGATTCGGTTCGACATAAAAATAGACGAATATGGCTGGCAATAAATAATAATAACGACTACGGTTTATCTCCTACGACGGCGACTGCGACAGCCAATGCACTCGTTGCATTGACTCGCGGTCGTTGTCTCTGACTCTTAGTGTGATATGTTGCCCCATGTTGCATCTAAACTCCGCCAATCTCCTACTCTAGTCGTTGTGCAACCTGCTCGGCGTGCTAAGAGTTATTTGCATCTTTGATGTTTTTATTTATTGCAAATCTGCACTTTTCACAGCGATTTTTATTGCTCCAAAATGAAAGCAACACGATGGCAAAGACATCCAATTGGATTTATTGTGATTTCGGCTTCGTTTTGGTTTCGTTTTAAAATTCAAATTGGGCGCGTCGAAATTTGTTGTCGAAATTTGTGAAATTTGTGCAAAATTTGTATCATCGAGAAATTGTTTTTTTTTATTTAAAATTGACTTCTATTTTTTATATTGTATAAAACCAACTTTGAAAATGCAGCTGACGTGAAGTGGGAAAATTGACTTTGATTACAGAAACTGGTACTGATTAAAAACTGAAACTGCTATTTCGACTTGAATTTAAGTTGAAAGTGAAAATGGTGGTTGAAATTGGCAGTTGTATATAACTAAATCTTACCAAGTCGCTCAATGAGTATGATGTAGTCTTTGATTGAAGCAGATTTTTTCTTTTTTGAATTAAACGAACATGCTTCATATAAGCTTCACCTGTTTGTTTGTAATATGTAACCAAATCTTAGAACTTGATTTTCACCCACTTCAAAACGTCAGATTAAACTGAAACTTTGCTCACCTATCAAGCACCGATCACAATACACTAATTTGACAACTTTGACCCTATGACCTACCCAGGATCATCAGGATAAAATGAAAATGACTAATTTTACTAGCACCTAAACTAATATAGTTTTCAGTTCGGTTTGCTATTAAAGCGTGTTTTTTTAGTTTTTGTAAACTATTATTACTATTATTACTATTAGGCAATTGGAAAACTACAAAAATTTCCGTTTTCAATTTATCTTGTAATTTTCGAATTGTCCAATATTAAAAAAAGTAGTAAGAAGAGTTAATGTTATGAGGTAGTCGGAATTTCAATATAAATTAATTCCGTTTAGTTTTATTCCTTCACCTGGCAACTGTGGCTGATAACTGATAACTATTATAAAAATATTAAATATATTGGGTGATATAAAAATTATCTTCGGTTTTTTTTTTTTAGTAATTTTGAAACAAAAATTTTTGTTGGCCAATTCTGTTTGCTTTTTCTTGATTGATTCGTTCACGCGGCCGAGTTGTGAGCAGTAGATAGCGAATTAACCGTTTAAATGCCTTTTTCAGTAACTGGCCGACCAGAACGAGGTGCATGGTTGACATTGAAAATTCCGGTACGGATTTGAGCAAACCACTTCTGGGTCCAGTTTTTACTCACAGCCTAAACCGCACAAATTTTTCGTTTGACACAATCGGATTACTATTGCGCAATATATGGGTACCAACACAATCTAGTTATAAAAAACGCGTATACTTTTTATATACACTTAATATAATCAATTTAGTGAACTTTTTTCTCTTGACATATAATGAATAGCACTAATCGCAGTAAACTGCATGACATATTTGTACGATTATAAGTAATGACGAGTATATAGACTAGACTATGGTGATGATAACAGATGCGCCGTTAAGGCACTGACTGAGAAGGCTACTACTACCTTCTTAGAGGGCGGTCGTGCGGGTGTAGCCTTATCAGTTTACATCTTATTATGATTCGCGTGAAATCGATTGCCAGTGGGTTGGGGTGTGTCAGCAGTTTTCTTTGGTATCCAGAACCGTCGGCATC
The DNA here is from genome assembly GCA_035041755.1 of Cacoxenus indagator. Lineage (NCBI taxonomy): Eukaryota > Metazoa > Arthropoda > Insecta > Diptera > Drosophilidae > Cacoxenus > Cacoxenus indagator. Next base: position 1,912,743 of record JAWNKX010000379.1, read on the forward strand.
TTGTTTCGGCATGACTGCAACTTTCTAATATTATATGCGGCAGTTGTGGGCCATATTTATATGGCGCAAAGTCAAACAGGTGTCATCACTCTGTTATTCACTATGGTGAGCTTGTTCGAAGCACGGAAAAGTGAGTTCAACATCCTTAGCTTCTCATAGCATCGCGTTGTAACTGCCTTTGTGTGTGCAAGCCATGTAAGACGTTTGTCCAGGATGAGAACGAGATACCGGATTTGCTCCATCTGCCCTAGAAGTTGTACTAAAACCAGTCACATTTAAATTAAGGCTGTCCATACACAATGAACATTGCTCGTGTGATTCGGTCGTGCTTCAGTGCATGTTCGTAGTGTATGGCGCTGTTGACGAGCCGATGTTGGTGTAGCTTAAAATGTATGCGTCTTCACAGCTGTGTTAAAATGAACACACTTCATTTGGTTGCATCTAAAATTAAACTTAAACTCTTATTTGCACTAAAACTTGCCTCGGTGTAACTAAAAGTGAATAACTCACAAAATGGTATTAACATGCGACTTGCTGTGTTCAAACTGCTTTTAACATTGCCTCCTCCATAGAGTTGCACGACTATTTGAAATAAAATCGAATTCCCAGGTGTAGTCTACTAAAATCCAATTGGTTTGCACTAAAATTAGATTTCAATGTTTGTGCGCTGAAACGTAATCTAAGCTGAACGCTCCAAAACGAAGTTAAACCGAAGCCAAGGTTTGCACTAAGATTAAACGGATTTCTTTATTGCATTGCAGCTAAGTTAAAAAGCTGAATTGAATCCTTTACAAATTTTAACTACAATAAACTTCAAGCTGTACTGACATGCTGTACTAAACAGAATTCTTTATGCTGACCGCTGCCCGCTGCCCGCTGCCCACTATTTGGCACTGCGAAGTTCTGCATGCCTTGCAAGTTTTTCCAGCCATAAATCTTCACTTTGACTGCGGCTTTGCATCTTTTGTGGGTACTAAGGCGTCGGTGGCAACGGCTTCGCGCTACGGCGGCTTGCTTTGCGCTTAATTTGATTAATACCTGATAAATATCATCTTCATCATTCGCTTTATGAGCTGCCACACTACGAGTAAACCGGCTGCTTGTGTCTTTGAGCTGCCACCCGCCGTGACTCGCTGCGACTCATTTAAAAAGGTGTGAATTATTTATTTGGCCATCGTTACTATTCATTCAAATACAAATCGTCTTATCTGTTAGATGAACTTCAAGCATTAGTTTGAGTACTTTATGAGTACCAGAGTGCCAGCCAGCGGCAGCGGCTGTGGTTGGGGCTTCCTCAAGCGCCGCAACGGTGCCATCGCGGCTAAACTGATTATGCCGATTAGCGTCGTCATTGTCATCGTTCTTTCGTTTGACATTTGTTGCTTGTTTTCGCTTGTCGCGATTGTCGCATAAATTACCACCACCCAACTTTGACAGCCGTCATTGAATTGAATTGAATCGGTTCGGTCCATTTTTTCGAGCACTTTACTCTTGGCCGATTTCTTCCTAGATTAACATTTTTATGTGCTCATAAAATTGGTGAAAATCCGCGTATTTGTGTCATTTTGAACGTGTGCGAATTTCAGTATTTCTTATTTATTTATGTTTTGCTGCATGCCCACAACGACTGGGCCAATTTGCATAACTAATGGCGTCCAATAATGTCCCATAATGAGGCACATTTGTTTTATAATTTCATTAGTCACATAATTTTCGATATAATTTTCGAGGCGAATTGAGTTTTGATTATTTTGGTTTTCGATGCTTGTTGTTGTTGTTGTGCTGCCTATTGAGCAGCTAGATTTACGAGGGTTCATTTGCATAAAACATTTTAACGCTCAAGAAATTAAATTTATTGAAAAAATTTCTTTGACAAAGGTTGGGGTCTTCAACGCTTTTGTTGTTGGGTGGTGTTGGCGTTTTAGTTTAAATTATTTTTCGCCACAAGTCCAAACTGAATTGCTGTCAATGACGATAAGTTTTACAAGTTTTTTTAAGCTTGTTTCATTTAAATTTCCAATTTCACATGTTGTTTTTAATTGATTGAGAATTATGACCAAAAAATTGCTCGCTTGTGGTCGATTTTTCAACAGCAACATTTATGGCAAGATTTATGGCTTATAGGAGGCGGAAATTGCCGCTTGCTCAATCTAAGCAAGGTTACGCCCATTTAGTTTAGTAGAAATTCAGCGTTGTAGCGCTAACCTGGTTAACCTCGCTAGAAATCCTTGACTAACAACATGCTGCAGAAGCGACTGCAACGAACAAACAGCATCAACAACAACAAATAACAAGTTGAAGCTTTGTTACATGAAAATACAACAAATTGACAAATAACATAACCTCACTTAACCCAATGAAACGCCTTTTTCAAATACGGTAGCCGCACACGGAACTCCAAGCTGGGCGCAAATGAGAACAGCAAACGCTGTACCGCTGACTGACTTCAACGGGTGCAACAGTGCAACGGCGCCACACACAAAGTCACTAAGCCTCGGCGGCGGCGGTGGTCTGTGGCGTGTTCTTTTTTTTGGGCCGCTTCGTTGAGTACATATTGGACAGAGAGTGGGATTTTTAATTAGACGCGACTTGGCTTGACTTTCGGTCGGCTGGTCGGCTAATTTAACAATTAAATGCGAAAACAAACATTGGCAGTAGCAGCAGCAGCAGCAGCAATAACAAAAAGAAGAAGAAGAAGAATAAGAAGAAGCAAAACCCCGAACGCTTTTGGCCACTGTTTTCTTTAAAGCACACTACGCGTTAAGCGTGTGTCATGGGTGTGCTTGGCCGTATTGGTGCCATGAAGGACTTTGTAACAATTCTCTGACTCGGTTATTGTAGATTCGGACATTCAAAAATGCGAAAAAGTGTCAAGTGTTTTTCCCTTTAGCCTTGCACTGGAAGCACCGATTGGTAAGCTGGTATGCTCTGTATTCAGCTACTTATTTTATCTTATTCTATTGTACTCAGAAAAATATATGTGCGCATGCTTAACACTCACGAGCTTATGATGTGAAACGCATGTCTTTTTTCGCCCGCAGGTAATTGGAAAATTGAAAATTTGTTTTTGCCACCCACCATGCAGATTAAACCACGACCCTTGGGACGGTAACCGGCTTATACTGCCACTAGACTACCGCGTCGATGCACACATTCCGGCAGACAAATTATTTAACTGCGTATGTCTGCGTGCGTAAGCCGATGACGTTGTTTGATTTTATGCGAGTGTTACGCTTGTAAAATTTTACCCTACTGAAAGCAAAGATGTTTTATATAAAAAAAGTTGTAGCTCATTACATGTTCGTTGAAGTCCATGTAGAGTTTTTCTTTTCTTTTTGATCCGTTTTTCATTACGTTTTTCCCCAATAGGAATTAGCATTTTTTGTAGTTTTTGTTCGTTGGTGGTTTGTGGATTTTTTGTCTACCCCATTATTGTTGTTGGAATTCTTGTTGGCATTGCGACAACTTGGACGCCATCAAAGTTGATTTTTTTATTTTAATTTTCTTACCTTTTTTTTTGTAGCAAGTTTGTTTCCGTTGCACATTGCAACTGAAATTAAAACGATGCCAAACGAATGAAAAGCAGCAAAATAAGCCGATGAAAAAAGAAAAAAAAATATAGTCAGGGTACAACGGCAATGAAAGCTTTAACAAGTTGCAAGTAGTACGGTTGCATCTTTAAGCAAACACGGCGTGGCATTGGCATGGCGTGGCTTCAACGTCGATCGGTTTTTATGCTCGTCACTCGTCAGCGAAAAGGTTAATTGAAGAAACATCATTTCGCGGGCGTGTTTTTTTCATTTTTTCATTTGGATTGGGGTATTTCATTTGAGAGCGCAACATCGCCCAAGACGAACACAGCAACAGAAAAAAACAAGGAAAAAAAGCAAGAAAACCCAAGCATTTGCTTTGATTTGATTTGAGTGAGTGCTGAGGTCAAAGTGCCTTGGGAACTACAACGACAAACCTGGGCGTCATCAGAGAAAGTATCTCAACCAAATTAGAAAAAAAGACCATCTAAGGAGTTGCATCTGCACTATGTCCCTTTCAAATATTCTCGTACGCTTTTGATGATTTGCGCATATGCAACAACACCGCAATGTGTTAGAAATGTCTGTGATCTGGCATCGCTTTATTTTTTTATTTTTTATTTATTTTCCTTCCATTGTACCATTCCACATTGCATGCGAGTTTGCTGCCAAGCGAACGTCAGCGGTGGCAACCAAGCAACGCGAGAGGCCATCTGCCGGAGTCATCGTCGTGCCGCCCGTTTTAGAGTTGTCGAAGACGTAAAGCCAAAGTTAAACTATATTGTTTTCTGGCTCGATTGGTAACAACAGCAACAACAGCAACAACAACAACAGAAAACAGCAACTAACAACTGACAACAACAACAACAACGGCAGCGAAAACAGTTGCTATTTTTTTTTTGGCGAGGGTGGAGTGGTGCAGCAACATGGTCGCCATCATCTTTTTTCGTTCGACGACTTCAGTTAAGTTGTGGTGCGGTACAGTGTATTGAGTGCTGCTTCTATGATTTGTTGCGAAGTGCTGCGGGGTGGTTTCTCAGTTTAGCCTCGAAATATTTCGCACGAACAACAACACTGGCAACAACAACATGATTTTTGAACACAAACGCTCGCAGTACGAGCGAAACATTTTCCAATAAGAAATAAATAGTAAAAAGTGTAACACAAAAGACGTGATTCGATTTCGAGTTGAGTCGACTACAGTCGAGTTGAGTCGGAGTTGAGTTGAATTTCCTTTCCGCCAAAAAGTCGGGTTTGTAATGCTGGGAACGTGATTTTGGGCGGTGATTTACTTAACTTGGTCGTTGCTATGGCTGTCCACCAATTGCAGTTAGACGAAGTTGTTGTTTCGATGTTGCAGTTGTTGTTATTGTTGTTATTGGGCTTAGTCATTGTTGTAATTTGGTAGTAGCTTTAAAAATGATGGCAGCGGCAGCAGCAACAGCAGCAGCAGCATTGAGCAATGTTGCCAATTGATTTCCAGCCATAATTTGTGCCAGAGTCTCTACAATAACAACAACAATGAACATAGGCTGTAGTGGAAAATTAGGGCGGCTTAACATGTAAATGCCTTTCCTAATTTCTCGCAATATAACTACAAATGCAACATCGATGAATTTCACTGACTTTTATTGTGAAGTCCTTAGCAAGCTGTGCCACGAAAAGCAGTTAATCTCGTGAATTATGACCAGAATATGAGTGCTTATCGATTGCCTTTGACAAGACTTGATAGTTCCCATAAAAAGAAGTGGCTCACAAAATGTTTCTGTAGTCGTACAGGCACTAGTGGCCCCCAATGGAATTTACTCCATCGAAACCGCTAAGATTTAGGCTGACCAGAGGTTGAAAGTAAGCGAGATTGTAGACGCCAGTTATGTTATGAAATAATCGCAATCACTGAAAACACTACAATTACAAAAATCACCGAAATTACAAAAGCACTGAAATCACCGAAGTTACTGAAATCACTGCAATTACCACAAATACTAACATCACTGAAAACCCCGAAACAACGAAAACACTAAAATCAACAAAATCCTAGACACTGAAATGGTCGAATTCACCAAAACCGCCAAAATCACTGAAAACACTTGAACCACTGAAAACACTAAACTCACTGCTATTGTTAAAAACCGATAGCAGTTGCGATCTTTCATTCACAAACAACTTTGATTATAAAATTCACTGACTTAACGAACGTCACTCGTAGCATCATTGAAGTAGTCCTCGAGCGGTTGTTGGGCAAGTAGAACATCATTGCTCAATCAGAAAGAGTCCAATCGAAGCACGACTGTGCCACTTATTATTTGTGCGGGCAAACCGACTCAATTGGATCGTTTGGTGAGGGAGAGTTAAGGAGGATACTAGGAGCAACTGATAGAATGAAGGCGTTTGCAAGTAGTAGAAAAGATAGAAAATATTGTGTCTCATCCGATTCGATTTGCTTCGATTCGGCTACGATTCCGGCAGTCAACGCTCATGTCCATCAAAGCTGTCAAGCGGCACGCCATGTCAGTTGCCAATAAGCACATTAACAATGCAACATTTTGTTATTTGTTGTCGTTGTTATTGCTATTGTTGCCCCACAACGCTACTCTATCATCTGTTCAACTGCTCTACTATAGCAGAGTCTTCTTCTAAATTTTTTGCTATTTCAACACAAAAAAGGCAAGCCGTTCGATCGTTCGATCGCATTCGCAGCATCTGCACCAGCCATGATAAGCGATAGATTGCATCGCATCGCATCGCATCGTATCGTCTTGTATCGCTTTAGATACATTCGTCGATTAAATTTGCTATTTATAATGAAATCATAAATTATGCCATACTCGTGTTGAGTCCAACCATGAGTCGTCTGGAGCGCTCAAGCAGTAACCAGCTGTTGTTGTGGCCAGTGTTGCCAGCTAATCGCGCTTATTGTCATAGATAAATGGACGGCCAGGCAGGTCACTTGTTCACATTGAATTTCAGTTAAACTCGACCAAGCGCTTGGCCAAATCGAGTTTCATTGCCGAAATTGGTAAATTTGTTGTTTGCTTTGCCCATTTCACTACAATTTTGTCCGCCTCTTCTTCATTAAATTTTAATTGTATTTTTGATGGGCAATTTTTACCGGTTTGGTTGAACCTCAAAAAACAATCACAAGAAAATCCAGTGCTGACTAAGCTTGAAGACTGAGTCAAATAATCCAAAATTCAGGAGATTCAAGTAAAGTGCTACGCTAACTGAACGCGCAAATATTTATTCTAGTTTATGTTATTTGCACTGATCTTCGTTTTACTCTTTCATCTATACTCATTTCAAAGTACCTTTGGTTGTTGGTGCTTCTTCTTTCACTTTCAAAGTATGAGGCGTTCTTTCTTTGACAGCTGCCTGTCACTTCTACAGCTTCGCCTTGTGGTTGGTTTTGCCTTCGCTCTCTCTCTCTCTCTTTCTCTTTCTCTTTCTCTCATTGAACATTTGTTGAATCTCATCACTGCCCTTTTTTGTTTTGCCGACGACACAAATGAAACTTCTAATTAGAAGAAATATTTACGTTGTGCCGTTACGAATGGAGTTTGCTTGTACTTGGCATGAATTACTTAGTTGTTGTTGTTGTTTTATGATTTGTTTGAAGTTGTACAGTAATGAGTCAATAAATGTTCCACAAATTTTATGCCAGATCGCAGTTACTGATCACTGAAAACACTGAGATCACTAAAATCACTGAAATCAATGAAAATACTCAAATCACTGGAACTACCGCAAACATCAAAACCACTGAAACCGACAAAACCAGTGAAATCACAGTAATCCCTGAAACAATGAAATCACTGAAAACACTAAAATCACTGCAATCACTGAAATTTTTAAAATTATTGCTACTTTTGAAAACCGGTAGCAGTGGTTTTTTTATTTTATTTTATTAACGGTGAAAAAATCACAGGTAGTGAAATATCGCTCATGACTTGATTTCATCAATATTTCTTCGTTTTCTTTCTTGCCGAAATTCGCATCGTAAAGAAGTTTTCACTTAAAAAAAACTGACATATTTTCAGCTTAGAGATGAAAAAAGTGTGTGATAGTTATGAGGATCTTGAGCAGAGGCACTTGGAACTTCTCAAACTTTCAAAAATAGTCCAAATTGAATTGTATAGGTTCCTGTTCATTAAAGTATTGTCGAGAACGAAATTGCCGAAGGGCTGGGGCTAACCGATTTATATATTACGCGTTAGACTTGTTGTAGTGATTGATTGTATCAACCGTCATGTGAACAGAGCTCACGCGGACAAATGCTTAAACCTATCAAGCAAATAGCTACATAAGATAACCGACAAGGTAAGGACCTTGGGCACCCTTTGGCAATATTCTGTGATTTTTATCTTATCTGATTTTGGCACTTTAGCCACTTTGGACGTCTCCACTGTACCAAATCCAAAAGCTAACCAATCATTCGCATTGCGCACACAAAGCTTTGTGTCTTTTAGTATTTAAGCGTTAAAATGTGTTTGTGCTGATGTTGACCACCAGGCCGAAGAATAAGATAAACAAAAGAAAAACTAACATAAAAAATTATATAAATATAATAACAAAAATAACAATAAGAAAGCGAAACAACTGCGTGGCTAAGCGTGAAAATAGTTTTTAGTTCTGTTTTGTTTGGTTTGCTTGGGTTTGGTTAAGTCGGACGAAACGAAAATGCCATAAGTCCTAAGACAAATATGACTTTTATCAGCCATGAAATTATGATTTGCTGCGCTGCGTTCGGTGGTGCGTGTTCGTTAGAGTGGTGAGAATGTTTGCCTACCACTTCCATTGCCACTGATTCTTCTACCACTTACTATTATTTACTTTTTCTCTATGGCATTTAATGCGTGCGTGCTCGTGCATGAGTGATTGGCAACATTGCCTTGTGTTGTGAAATGAAGTGAAAAGAAATGAAATGAAGTTTCAATGCTGAATTGACTAATGGTTAAAGGAATGTAAACAAATAAAAGGCGTCAATTTCTAATTAGAAATCAACACCGCATGTGTTCGTGCGTGAAATTTCGAATTTGTTAAAAACGAGTAGAAAGAAAGAAGAGTAGATTCATTAAAATCGAAATAAAAAGAAGCAGAAAAATCGCGTGATGTTGGGCAAAGTGGAACAACAACAACAGGACAATTCCAGGCAATGTTTGTCGCTGCTGTTGTTAGCTCTTGTCGATTTTGCCCTGTGAAAATGTGACTGACTTCTTTAAACTCGGTAAACTCGGTTTAAAGAAGTCAGTGGTTGCTTCTGCTTCTTCTATCTGCAACTGTGAATTTTTGTTGTGATTGCGCTGCTGTTTTGTTGGGTTGGCGTTGGATTATTGAGCTGGTGTTTTATTTAATTTGGGTTTTTTTGTTTTTTTTTTGCTGCAATCCTTCACAATTCGTTGTTAAAATGTGCCAAAACAAATAAAAGAAACATGGCACGCCAGCAACAGCAATAACAACAACAACAACAGCAACTACTACTACTCTTAAGCTGACTAATGAGACAAAACCGCGGGAAAAAATGACAAATTTACCGCTTGACTCCATTTGTGGTTGTTCTTGTTGTTGTACGATTTGTTTGACTTTAATATTTGAAACAAAAGACACTTGAAGACCCTCATCGCTTGTTGTTGTAATGTTAGGATGGCGGCGCATGGGGGGGGGGTTGTTTGTGCGCTGACAACGACAACAAGCCAGCACGAACGAACATTTTTTTTTGGGCGCATGTTTTTTTTACCATTTTTAACACTTAAATGAGAAAATCGGTTGCCAGCAGAGGCCATCTAAACAACCAAACAACAGAAAACTTACAAAAAAAAAATAATAATATAAAAATAAAATAAAAAAACATTCGTCGTCGCCAGCTTAGAAATACAAAAAAAAAACAGAGTTTGAAATGTAAAACGCAAACGTTTTGCAGCCGCAAAATGCAAATGAGCACATTCAGGCTTCGTTTTCCAATTGGATTTCAAAATCAACAACAAACTTAAAAAAAAAACTACAACAACAACATTAAAGACAGTAAAACAAAATGTTCTTTGGCGACTTTAACTAATTTAATTGATTTCATGCGCTGTCGTCGACTGGGAGAAATGGCAACCCAGTCACCATCAGCCAGCAATGTAGAGTTAGTTGATTTGGAGGTGTCGTCGCCGTCGTCATCGTCAACGCCGTTTGTCTCCTTGGGAGTGCAGCTTGAAAACACATCATTAATGTCAGTTTGGAGTTGCCGTTGCGGTCGCCGCCGCCGCCTTCGTCGCTAAAATTTTTCACGAGCAACGTGTTGCAACATCAGCATTCAAATAAATTGATTTGATGTTGTCGCCGGCGCAGTCACAGTTGGAATCATCGTCGTCGTCGTATACAAACATACGAAATCCTTTTTTTTTCTTTTTGTTACTGCGCCCGTTAATTAGACTACCAGAACAAACACGAAAAGCTCGGAAAGTTCAGCGTTTTCTTCACCCAATTAGCATTGCGGAAAATGTGAATGCGAAAAGTTCTCATGTGTCACTAATGAAGGATGCCAATACGCAATGAAGTCATTTGTGTGGTTTGAATTGGTTTGATTTCTGTATAAAGCGTTGAAAGAAGATGGGCACTAGTAAATAAACTATAAACTTCCCTGTACATAATGTTCTTTGTAAAAACAAAAGGACAATAGCGAGGGAGCTAGTTCATTTGCTCAGTTTAGTTAGCAACTCTTTTGTTCACTCATTCATGAGCAATCCAACACTAATAAATTAATGATAGCAAAGAGAGCGCAAACACACAAAATTTATATTTGCCCACGTTGCCTATGGAATAAAAATGAAACAACAACAATAACACAGCTTCACAAAACCAATAGAACATAAGAGAGAGGCACACAAACCTCTCTCCCATATATGATAATCAATTCGAAAATAATTTTTAATAAAAGCATGTAATAAAAATTTTATAAAATGAAATTTTAATATCTTACGAAATTTTAAGAAGTTGTACGTCGTAGAAAAAACCATTTATTTTCAGTGGCACCATCCAAAGTCTTATGTTCTCACACACATAAAGTTTCGCAGAGGATAACAATGTTATGTTGCTACTTAAAAAAAAGTAAAAAAGTGCTAAATTGTTAAGCTCCATAAGTAAATATGACGCATCTTTCTCAGTTTTGTTGTTGTAGTTTCGTTGAAATCCCTAGAGCGAACATGTTTAGTCATGTCATAGCTGGGCTCTCCACGCCAAACTCTACGGTCCATTGGGAATGCATGAAATTTTATTGAATTTCGTATTAACTTCCTGAACATTAAATCGGTTGGGAACTCATTAAGCCCAAATATTAAAACTAAATAATATAAATCTTAAAAAGAATTTAAGCCCATTTCCTGTGGCAACTACTGAGCTATAGCAACAACATCGACAACGACAACGTGACCAACTTCAAAAAACACACACACACATCCCAAAACGCAGTTCATCATTGAAACATAAAAATTCACTGCCCACCATAAACAAAAAAATCGAACAACGAAAGAAAGAAAAAACTTCATTTCATGCTGATGAGCTGTGCTGAGCTCCAGTTTCAAATATCTAAGCCCAACGACAAAATTTATTTGATTTTGTTGTACCTATTTTGGGTTTTAGTATTTAAAAAAAATATATATAATAACAACAACAACAACAAAGCAGACGAAGAAATCAAAGTCAGTAGTAAAGTCAAAAATGAAGCAATACAAATAACACGTGAGAAAATCCCCAATGAACCAAAAAAAGCGTAGCCACCAGAAAAAAGGCTATTTTATTTCATTCTGACTTGCACACACACACATACACACTCGCATGCACGCGCAAGCACACGCAAACAGTCAAACAAACCGTCAGTCAGGCGAACCTTTAAACGAATAACCCTATTGTTGTTGTACTGAATGTGTGTCTTCGCTCACCTTCCGCGTTTGTTACTCCAACTGCTGCTTCTTCTCACTTGTCATTCGCTCTTGCCTTGTGTCATCTTTGGCTCTTGTGCTGCTTGCTTTCATTGCTGTTGTTGAACTCATTTATTTATATTCTCATCACAAATGATTGCGCGGCCGATGCGATTAGTGTTAAAAGGTATTAAAGCGGCAAAATGCATGGGCGAAGCGACACAACAGTATACCGTAGCAAACGACGTGCGTGTGCGCGAGTGAGATAGACAACAAAACGACACACTTCGTAGCCATGAATTGGTTGTCATTTGATATGCGAACATCATGCGGATTATGACGTTCAACAAATCATCATTAATATCAGCGTCATCATTATTCTTAAGATTGTCATTATTATTATTCTTATTAACTTTTCATTGCTGTCGTTGTCAATGTTGCGTGTTCTTTTTTTATTCAATTTCTTTTTCGTTTAGTTTAAGCCTCTTTTAATTTGGAGCAAACCAATGAATAGAATACGCTCTATTGTTGTTGTCGTAAATCGCTTTTAATTTGATTAAGTCGTGAATTGAAGTTGGGTCAAATCCGCTACAACCTGACAAATGTTAATATCAAATTTAAAATTCTTGCTTTACTTTGGCTTAGCTTTTCTTTGTTGTTCTTAGCTTCTTTCTCTTTGACTTTCTTAGCACATTCTACTCTACACTTCATTTCTCCTTTTGTTTGACAAAGGTGTTGAAGTTTAAATTAACTCAGTAAAATAAACTGTTTAATGGGGGCTTGGGTGCGCAAGCAAGCAACCGTAAATATTAAACAATGATAAACAAACAAACAAAAAAGGAAAAGGAGGCTTTCAAATCGTAATCAAATAACGCCGCTATTTAGCATTGAATGAATTATTACAAAAACGAAACGAAATCAAATAAAATAAATATGCGTGGGTTTAGTAAACTGACTTTTTGTTAGGCAAACCAACAGACAAGATGTCAGACTAGCGAGCGCTGTGTGGACCACCTTTAAGCCAACCTGAAGCGACCGCGTTCAACAGTAAGGCGAAAATGTTTTTGTATAGACAAGTTCAGATTAGATCAATACAAGTGCCACTGCACACAATGGTGGGGCACAGAAGTAAGCAAGAGCGATAGCAAGACAGACATCAAGAAGTGACATGAAGAGATGGGATTTGGCGATAACATTTAAAAATATCTTTTTTGTATTCTCGCTCATTGTCTGTCCGTTGTGCATTTCAAGTGCAGCAAAGCGCGTATTATTCTGCTTGTTGTTTTAGTTTCCCCGACTATTGTTATTGTTGTTGTTGTTGTTGTTGTTGTTGTTGATATTGCACTCCACACGAACGCAAACAAACAAATAAACAAATAGAAGATGAACGATTGCTATGACTTTGGCAATGACTGTCATACACACACACACATACTCTCTCATTGCATTTTACTAGGTTTCTTCTTCTTATTGTGATGCTGCTATGTTGCTATTGTTAGAAGAGTTGAGTTTTATCATTTTGTTGAAATCGCTGTGAGAGCAATCAAATCAAACAACAACAACAACAAAAGGAACAGAAAAAAGAGCACGCCAACGCACATTTCTGTTTACTTTAATTCCAACTAAATTGAGCGTCTGTCAAGTGCAACAGCGACAGCGTTGCGTTAGGATGGATGGACAAAGAGCGCACACCTAAACAAGCCGCCTGACTGTCAATCAAACTGGACTTACTTCAATTCCGTTTGTTTCGTGTTTCTTTCGCTATCACTCTTTTTATGCAACGGCATTTAAAATGGCGTGCACAATTAAAACGGCAAATGTTACATATGTATTGCCTTAGGCATGCGCTAAGATGTGTTTAGTTATGTGTGTGTGCGATTGTTTGCTCTACTTTAATGCTTGTATTCCTTTTTTTTAAGATGTTTAAAAACAACGTGCGCAGCATGTATACTTTTACGCTTGTTTTGTCTCCTTTGTGTTGTGATACATATTTTTTTTTGGGTTTTTTTTAGTTAACGTTAAGTTACTTTAAAATTCAACGCATGCGCCACGACGTTGAGCATATTTTCACGCCACTGCATGGCAAAAAGAAAGGAACAAAAGCCAAAGTTCGCTTTTTTATTTAATTTCTTGCAACATTAACAACAATTGTACGGCTACAGAAACAGATTTTTTATTTTATTTTTAAAATTTTTTTTTATGTGGCTTAAATACAGACAAATGAGTGCGAGATGAAGTTTGATTTTCTTAAACATTTGTATTGAAAAAAAACTTTTTTATTTAATTCTATTTGACAGCTAAGCGTCGCACGCTCATTTGTCATATGCCACGCTAAAAGATGCAAGTGTAATTTCAAAAGCATTTAGCGCTTAAAGCGGCTGCATTTGCCACGTGAGCTGGGACGCGTCGTGCTTCGTTGCTAGTTTAAAGCTTTGTGTTATACAATTTGTCTGTACGCCTGTCCGTGCTTTTGTAACATTTTATGCGACAAAACTTGGCAATGCCAAAACAAATGTCGTTGAGATTTATCTGCGTTGCACGTTGCACGTTGCGTGCGTGTTGCGTTGTTTTTTCTTTTTATTGTTGTTGTTTATTTTTTGGTTGTAGGTAGTTGTTATTTCAATTTGACTTATTCAACGCACCACGCATGCGACTCATTTGTTTCGCATGTTGCTTTTCACTATCTCTCTCTCCCTCTCGTTTTGTATCTGTGTTTTGCTGCATGTTGCCGCTTGTCGCCGTTTTGAATTTGTTCAGTAAATTAGTCATAATTTGCCGCATGCCAATGAACTCCGACTCTCGCTACAAGTTTGGTGCAACAAAAGGCTGACACAAAAAAAAGAAAACATTTCATTTGTTGCACTTGTTGCAAGTAGCTTTTATTTTTAAACTTGCCACTCAACATGTGCTAATGATGTGCATTGTGTTCTAAACTGATGGTTGCAGATTTGATTTTTATTTCTATTTTCTTTTTCAAATTTTTTTTAAAGCTCGTTTTAGCTTAACACGATCTTCAATTTGCGCTGTGTGCAACAGCAGCAACAACAAGGAAGACACCATCAAAGTACAGAAATCAGCGTACAAACATTACCTTTGTACACATGTAACAAACACACACACACACACACACACACACACACATACACACATGCACATACACTCAGCTACATCTATAGCAACATGCAACATGCTGCGCTGCACTGACACCGCAGTCACTTCATTCGTTTGTTCCGACCCTGCCAAGTTCGTTGCTGAAGTCTTTCGTTTCGTTTCGTTTCGTTGCGATTTTTTCTTTTTAATTTTGCTTGCCACTTGCAACGGCAGCTTAAATCGACTCGCTGTGTATGCCACTAAATATATCATCGATGTGGCGCACACTAGACTAAGTTACTCTGTCACTTCCCCCATGGCCACTGCTACCCCACAGGATTCAATATAGCAGTTTAAAAATATGTTAAGTTAAAGCTAAACGACTTCAGTTGCATTCATTGCCAAGCTGCATGTGTTGCTATTTGCCACAGAAGAAAAAGCTACACACCCTTTGCATCTAGAAATCGTTACCCCCACTTGCCAGACTCCTCTTTAATCCACGACTTCTTGTATTGCTGCTTGTGACTTCTTCGATTTTTGTTGTTGCTGTTGCTGTTGTTGTTTTGTATTTGGACTCGGTCTCGGCCTCGATCTCTATTTCGGTGGCAGGTTGAAATGTTGCTAATGGTAGAAGCTGTTTTGCCCCCCACTCCCTTTACAGGGCAGCCCTTTTGGGCGAGCTTGAGCACGAAAGCGAAACTTCACAAAAAGCAGCTAAAGACAGAGGAAGCGAGGAAGTCTTCGTTTTTTCTGAGCTGAATTCGATCGCGTATTTTTGCGCTGTGCAACACGCACTACAAGCAGCAGCAACAACAAAAACAACTTCGATGGAGCAATAAAAATGCAGGTGGTTGTTGGTGCTGCTGTTGTTGCTGTGTTATTGGTTAGCCTGTTCCGTCAACTGTGCCTGCGTCTGCGTCTGCGCCTTTGCCATTTTGTCTTTTCCATCTTCTTATTGTCTTCATCCGCGCTCTCTTCGATCATCAACGGCCGCTTCAACGACCGAAAATTAACCACAAAACAGGCGAACAAAATATTTTAATTAAAAATTCCTAATCGTGTGCGAAGTATTTTTTATCTGATTCTTTTTCGCTGCAGTCGGTCGAAGGAGTTGCCATCTTCCAATGCCACCTTCCACTGCAAGTCTTATACCACCCCCTGCGCGACACCTACAACGTCGTTGTCCTCTTTCTCGTCCTTGGGCTACGGCTTTGGATTTGAGCTTGTAAAACGCAGCAACGAATTAATACGAAATACGCGAGGTTTGCGTGTTGCATGTGGCCAGGCCAGCAAAAGGAGCTGCGTCTTGAATAATAAATTGCATTTGCCTACCGAAAGACCGATGCAGATACGAATGTATCTCACTGTGGCGTGTAGCATGCAGAGCGCCCAACTGGGCAAATCAACGTTGTTGAATCCAATAAACACAACAAGAAAACGAGGAAAAACGAAAAAACCGAAAGAAATGAGTCGAAGAAGCAGCGAGAAAAGCGCAAAAGCATCGCACGGATTCTTCTGGCATTTGCAGCAACAGAGGCAAAAGCAGCAGCAGCAGCATGGGACAGGAGCGGCAGACAGTGAGACGATTTTTGCAACGAGATACTTTTGGCATTAATGTGCGAAAGTTTCATTGGGTGTCGACAGACACTGGGCGACAAATGGACGTACGGACAAAATAAATGAATGGACAGAGAGACAGACCAATAAACAGAAAACTATAGAGTCACAGGCCGGTAAGATGTGCCAAAGTTTCTTTTTTGTTGTTGTGGTATGGACCTTTGTTAAGCTGTGAAAGAAAATGAGTTTGGAAAATGACTCAAATTAAGTTGTTTGCGCTATTTTGCTATTAGAATTGTTGACTATGCCGCTGGCTACAACAACATTGACAACTGCGACAAATTGCTCATAAAATACCGAAAAAGCAGTACAAATTGATGGAATTGTCAATGTTGTTAATGTTCGATGTTCTTCATGTAGGTCATTAGAATCGTAAGATAAGGTTTGATCTACTAACTTCTTGGAGCTGCTTGTCAATTCTAGGAGCTCAAAGGCACAGGTTATCAAGGCCAAATATTGAGAGCAACATTATCTGAGCCTAAGCTAAAAGGATGGACAGTTCGGTACTGCAATTTTCGGACAAGCAAAATGACATGCCATGGTGATATACAGTAGCATATTTCCTTACTGCCTGACCGCCATAGGGAGTGTAGCAATGCAGTTCCACATCCAAGCACTTGAAAGGCTGGCTTCTTATTTCAAAACTTCCGCTGGAATGACTAAAGGCTAGAAAATTATAAGCCCAGCTATTTAAAGGGTTTTCCTATAGGGATGATACAATTTAAAATGGTTATAATGGCAACACTGCGTAATAGTTTTTGACATATCTTATGTCATTTGTGTTCCGTAGGTTATGCCATTTAATTATGTGAAGTCGTGGTGGTCAATTGTATGAAGTTAATTTTCATTACATAATGGCATTTCAATACATAATGGCATAATGCAACCTTTCCAATAAAAAAAAATTTTGTGTCTCACTGAATAATTTAATTTTTTTTAATTTTTAAATTGTATGCTCCTTATTGAAAAACCCTATACATATACCGGTTTGATCTTAAGTTATGTACGAGATTTGAAATGAAATTTGTTCTAAATGCTTGCTATACCCAAAGACGCCCCCTACTTACTGTGAGTTAGGTGCCTCTGCATAAGGTGCGGAACATGAATAGAAGCAAGTCGTTAAGGGCTCCAACCTAAGAAAGACTAAGTTCAATCTGCTCAATGGACCATGGTAGACCGCTGTGTGCTTTTTTATTTTAACATAATAATGATGGCCAGAAATCTGGTTGCCAAATATCAACGTATTGACAAATGTAAAAAACGCGACTACAGAATCTAAGCAGCTATTCCATGGCCTCTCTACTCGTTCCTGCATTAGAGTGAACAGGACAAATTTTACAACGCTCTACAACGTATGTAGAAGCATAAAAGTGCTTATGCGAATCGTCTGCAATTTAGCCAATTTTCTAATTGGTTACAAAATTTATAGAGCTCTTTCAAATATTTATGGCAGTGTTGTAAAAGCTGTACCAATTGGTCGCTTGACAAATGCACTTCTTTTTCTCTCTCTTTCTATCTCCAAACCGTCTGCTACACTCCAACTTACACTGAGCTTGCAAATGGTTTGAACGTCGTCGCATTCTTCGGTAATCGCTCAACTATTTTACCACAAATCGCTGCATCTACATATGGCACATGTGGCTGAGGCCATGTAGCAATCCCAAACAAAATGACGCACATCAAAGTTTAGCCAAAAACAAAAATAAATATATAAGTAAAAAATAAAAAAAACAGTTCGTGCGAACGAAAATGGAAATGAAAAGGCACCCGAAGCTAATTAAAAAAGTCTGCTTAAAAATAAAAAAAAATTCAGTTTTAAGCATTCAAGCAATGCGAAAAACACCTCCTTTTTGGACTTTGTTGTTTTTTGTATCCATTCTTGTTTTAGTTTCCCTTATTTTGTTGTTGCTGTTGTTGTTGTTTTTTATCGATGTTCTCCGAACGACTTCTGACTTCTGACCAGATTGCGGTCGTTTTTATGTGCTGTTTTGATGTTCGCTTCGCGTCGCAACTTCGGCTGTCAGTTTACACCCGCTGGCAGACATCTTGCTTAGTGTTAGTGAGCAGACGCACAGACAGCAGCAGCATCACAAGACCAAATAGGATAAACAAAAATTTAAATTTTACTTTTTTAGTGTTGTTGATCTTCACCACACTTCACCAATCTGCACTCACTCTATGCAATTCTTCAGCACTAAAAACTTTTCGCACGCATAGCTTAAGCTTTCTCGCCCCCCTTTCCCCTCATATACTCACACTTAAAAATGCGCTCTCATTAGCCAGAATTCTGATGTTCTTCTTTTCCCCTTTTTTCTCGCTTACCTTTTAGTCTCAGCACTTTGGTATTTTAATTAGCAGCAGCAGCAGCAGCAACAGCATCAGTAACAACAAAAACAACAACAAAGCGAGTCTGCATTCATCAGTTCATCATTGATTGGTGAGACCACCAAAGCGACTGATTTAACTCTACGCCACTACCACGTTCCTTTTTCACCACCACCACTCCTCACTCTTTAACTAGTTTGTGGCTTTTTTATTTTATCCTGTGTTTATTCTTAGTACACATGCATTTTCACTTATCTGAAATTCATTTTAACTCATCTAAACTCAATTCGTTACGAGCTGCTTTGATCTTTAAATTGATTAAAATTTAATGAAGCTTAATAATCTCGAAAATCCCATAAATGAAGTGCTTATAAATCACAGAGCAAAGCTAAAAACACACCAAAAAAAATGGCTGAACAAAGTCAAGCGTGCTAGAGAGAGAGAGCGACAGTTAAATTAAACTGTCATCTTAAGCGGCGACAATGCGCATGAGTGGCTGCGTGTAGAGTTGTGCTCTCTCACTATCGCTTTTCTGTCTGTGTATTGTAAGTGCGCATGCGGCTGCATATGACAACTGCGACATTGAGCCTGACACTGACAAGTGTATCAAACAACAACAACAATAAACACAAAATCCACCTTCACCATCAACGCTAAACCCTGCCGCTAATTTTGACGGCGTTACCGAGTAAGCCAACGTCATTATCGACCGCAACGTTGCTTTCTCTTAAACCGTTTTTTTTTGCGATCCTCATAGATTTTTTTATTTTTTATTTTTTATTCTTCTTTATTTAATTTCAAAAGGGGGTGGCATTCGGTTGTGTTACTCTTTCGCTTGGCAATACTTGTGCCGCAAACGCTTACAAATCCTGCGCCGCAACAATAACAGATAAAAAAGTAGCTCGCTCAAAAATGATAAATGATTGCTTAACCCTTATGTTGAAAAAAAAACACACTTCGCTGCCACACTTTTAATTGCTCGAGATACTCGAGCGCAGCTGTTGGCTTTCTTTTCTAGGCATTCGCTTATAATACATTTGCACCGGCCAGAAGGGTTTGTGTGTTGGGGGCGGTGGTAGGTGGTGTTGTATGTAGCGGTAGTGCGGTTAGCCATGTACTTACAGCCACGAAATGGCAATAAAAACGTGCGTCTTCACTTCATGTAAATCATGTCAACGGCGAGTGTTGAAAAATATTGCTCAAAAACCCAAAAAAAAAGATACACAAAGTAAAAAGATACACCAAAAAGTTGCAAAGAAACGATGTAAAGTAAAAAAAAATATATCATCGAAAGGTGGCGAAGGAAAACAGATCGCGTTGCCTTAAAGACTTGCAAATGAGACTTGGTGGCTTGTGGCCTTCTTACGTGGCAGGCAGGCGGGCAGGCGACGCACGCTGATCGCAATCGCGCCATGGGTGCAACGGCAGCGGAAACAACATCTTCCACCAAAAAGCGCTCAGCAGTTGCAGATTCACTCCTTGCAACACACAACCACACACACACACTCTAATACACATACGTAGTGCTGCAAGTGTTGACGTTGGCGGTGTCGCTGGTTGCATAGGCGGCGGTGGCGGCGGTAGTCTAGCGACGACGCGTAAACACGTACATGAGTGCTGCCGCTAAAGTATCTTGTATCTGTCATATCTTTTATGGATTTATGGCGGCGCGTGAGTATGAAAATGACACATGTAAGTTGGGCTGCGCATGTTGGGCTGCAGCCGTTCGTTGAATGTTACTGCAGTTGTTGTTGCAAAGTATCGTTTGGCAATATACAAGCAAGCGAAGCGTTGCAACCGTTGACTGCCGAACAACCCTCGTTGTCCTGGGTGAACCTAAACCTGATTTTAATTAATACCTTTGTTCGTGTTCTAATTCGGTTCGCTCATCATCGTCATCGTCATCATACAACATCGGCTTTATTGTGCAACATGTTTTTTTTCTATTTTTTTTTATTTGTCTTTTATTTTGAGGGTGCGTGTCGTGTGCTTCATCAAAGGGTGGCGTTTAATGAGGCGTCTCAGCCACTTTCAACTAGGAAATTGAGCCTGTGATAGGATCGTGTACCATTGTATCTCAGTGCCTCACTATCTGAGCATTTGAACATGTGCTGGCTTCGCATGAAAATTTGTCAGTTGCACAAGTGTAGCGGCCTTTGTTGTACGCTTTTTTATGGGTGTCCTTTCGAGTGAGAATGCGCACATCAGGTGAAATACACTCTTGTTGTTGTTGGTGTTGCTGTTGATCATGTGAAATTGCTCTGGTGGCAGAAGTTTCTGCAAGCGGGGTTAATTAAATTAGCTTTTGGTGGTGCGATAAGATTTTTATTTGCCTTAAGCGGGATTACTGAAATTTTCCCATCGAATTTGGATTGTCTTTAATAGTTTTCAACTCTATCTTTTACTATTATCAGAATTCTATGTTAATACGACAATAGCACAACGGACCGTATATCTTACTATCATTCATGAGGTCGTGGCGTCATACGCTATTTTAACAACTACCTTAGCTTATCTAGTACTTCTCTCAAATGCATATCACTTTTATCTTAAGCTGCTCGTTTGATTGGCTCATGCTTGAGGGCATGTTCGTCGTGTATAGCCAGCTTTAAGCCAATTAGCAACACAATGTTCTTTGATTTACTGAAAAATATTGAAATGAAGAGAACGAGGAAGAATGGAACAAAAGTCATAAATCAAGATTCGAAGAATAAAATGCTATGAATCTAAAATCAGGCTGCGACTCAATAGCAATATCAATTAAGAAGAAGAAAAAATCTAAAACGATAAATATAAGTGGTTTCCAACCCCCTGCCACATAAGAAATCATCTATATATATAAAATTGGAAGTATGTCAGTCTGGCTGTATGTATGTATGTCCGTTATAGACGACGAGACCGCTGGATCGATTTTGATGAAATTTTCAGGGAAACTCTAGCATAGCCTATCGAGTAATCATGTGATTTGTGTGTTTGATGCGTTAGTATAGAGCGAAAATCGGGGAAAAAACTAAATAAATAAATAAATTAGATTATTTGTATGAAATCAATATTGCTTCATCAGTTTGCCGTTGAAAAGTATGACAAATTCGAAATTGAAACTCAAAATATACAAACATTTTACTTTGTTCTGTCGCGAATAACGAAACGATAAAAGTCATATATCACAAGGTGCTTCACTGAAGAAAATCAACCCATGCATTAAAAATTATAGCTTCAATAAAGCAAATACTTGAAATGCTTTTACTGAATTTTCATTATTTATAATTATGACCCATCCAAGTCTATTCTAAGCATCATATCATACAAACAAACTGTATACTCAACGCTATTTGGTGGGGGAACCTTAATTCAAAGAGCTTATATCGAATTGAGTTTTAAACTGCTTATACTGAAAACCCTCCTAGAAGAAAGACAGCTCGGGACAGGATTAAAAATCATTACGTTTGGAATTATTTGACATGATTTTCTTGACTTAATCCTGGGATAGAATAGAATAATTAAAACATAATAATAATAAAAAGTTATGGAATAAAAAAAAACACAAAATTCGTTTCCCTCGCAGTCACCGCTGCTGTTGCCGTTGGCGACGTCATCCCAGTCACCGTTGCCGTCACCGTTTCCCTCACAGTCGTTCCCGTCGTCATCGCCATCGCCAACATTCACCAGCAGCCGCCATGAAATTAAACTCAAATGGAATTTTTGAGTTTCCATTAACATGAGGCTTCAATTGCTTTGTCAATTGGTGGCACAATACTTTTGAAAATCGATAATTTCTCTCAAAAATACTGTCCGATATTGAAAAAGTATCGCTATGATCACGCAACGATTTTAATACACTTCTTTTATCATAATTATGATTATTTTCCAAAAATTTTGCAATTGTGCAGCAAATCATTTTACAGTGTGTTAGCAGTGCACAAAAAAAAAAACAGCTGATAAAACCTGTAAAATATGACATTTTAACATTTATCGTGATATGACCTACCGAGGACCTGGCAGAAATATATTAGAGACCTATTAGGGAAGCCTACCTATTTTAATATAAATAGGTAGCAAATAGATGAAGAGCTTGCCCCAATATGTTTTATCTTCTTCTTCTTCAAGCGTTATGTCATTCATATGGGGAACCCCTGTTCCTTTTAACCACAAAGAGACTCAAGCAACACAACTGCTTAGGAACACCAACCTGGTGGCCTTTTTTTATGTCAACTGTGATCGAGAAAATTAATTTCTTTAGTAGACTATATAATGAAAGATTGCAGGGGCCCTGGCAAAACCACTAACTCATAGCGTCACGATCTACTTTCTAGGTCGTCTTGACTAATAATAAATAAAAATGAAAAAAACTCTTCTAGCAAGTTGTTTGTTTATCGAGGCATATGCTATTCTTTCAGCCAGAGCTTAAAATTGAACTGGAATCGTATTAGAATATAAGCTATGAGACTATATGTCTCACATTGGAATAGGAATTAATCGGCTAAAATTGAACAAATTTCTAATTACGCCGCAAACCGTAGAACCGGGGTTCATTTCAGTTCATTAGCAATGTCAATTCGCCACCCCCTCTTACGCCACAGCGAAGTATAATTTTAAATAATCAGTAACCAAAATTCAAAAGCAATAAAAATCAAAAACATCTTCTCGCATTTAGTATTTACGCAAAGCACATTGGCATAAATCAGAGGTACAACCACCTCGAACGCAACCACCACCCCACAAATAACAAAGACCAACACAACAACAATAACTTTGAACAACAAGAATTGCAGCCACTTGAAAGCGAAGAGCTGCTGTCATAAAAATACTGAAAAAGCCTCTAAAACCAACTGGTGAAAATTACAGAGCAAACATATTTTTGAGACAGCGCAGTTGTGGTGTTGTGTGCTTTTTCGGGGGTGGGGGTGTTTAATGGTATGAACGTTTTATGTGAAGTCAAATGTTTTGAGCTCAACCACACACCCCAGCGCACACTACAAATTATTTGTTTCGTGTTCTTGCCCGCTCGCGCCTTACGCCATACGCCCTTGTCATTGTGGCTTGTATGGCATGTGTCCTTGTTGGCAAGCAGTCAGTCAGTGCGTTGTGTCCTTGTTTGATTACTCAATATGTTTGATTTGCAGATTTTTCTGGTTTGGTTTTTATGATTTTGTTGTTGGCGTTGTTGATTTTTGGGTCACTTGTACAGCTGTCATTGAAATGTCATAAAAACAAAAATAACGCAAACCAAAAAAAAAAAAAAAACTACAACAACAACTTCGCATACAAAATAAGCATTCGCATTTCTGCATTTCGTACAACGCAAGAAAGCCATAAATCTGGCTTATTTAAGCCGAAAATTAAACCACTTGCATAGAAATGAGGCAAGTGTGAAACAACAATGAGTGAAAAAAATGAGAAAAAGAAACTTTTTTTTTAATACAACGCCAGCATTCACCACACTTAAGCAACAACAACAACAATAAAAAAAGACCACAATACTGAAAAACGAAAACCAAGAAGAAGAAGTACACAAAGTCAACTAAGATGACGACGCAGTTGACGACGACAACGCTGACACCTGTAAAAGTCGTTTGCTCTTTGTTATTTTCTTTCTTTCTTGTTGTTGCTGTTACGATTGTTATTATTGTTGTAGCTGTCGGCGCATATTAGCTGTAAACGATCGCCATACACAAACGCACAAATACACACAACACTTAAAGCGTGGTAACACGTCGCGTCTCAAGCTCAAATCCCAAAAGTCTCTTTTGTTATTATGTATTGTACAAATAGCAACAACAACAACAATAAGCATCGAGCACATGAAGTCTTGCGCTGCTACGACGACAGCTTCTTTTCTGATGCTGAGATTGCGTTGCTGCGACTTCTACTACTATTGACTCTGTTCGTTCTGTTTCGGCAGCGACTGCACTTTTGCTCGGCTGATGCCTCGTTCGCTGCAAATTGCTCTGCTTTGAGTGCTTCGGCTGGTCTGTGCGCTGTCGTCCACCTTCGCAAAGCTCAATTTGCGCGGTCAAATAACAGTCGACGACACTCAGCTGTTGCTTATTGTGCTTTTTGTTGTTTTGTTTTTAATGTTGTTGTTGTTGTTGTTGTTATTTTGGCCAATTTTGATATTACTGAAAGCGTCAATTATACGTGAAATTTATGATGCCGTGTGAAGAATAACACTAACTTGCAACATATTTGGACGCAAGCTCCAAGCAAAAAAGAAGAAGAAGAAGAAAAACGATGGACTCAAAGACAGTTTGCTTTTGCTAGTTTGTTATTATTATTACTGTTGTTGTTGTTCTTGTTGTTGTTGTAGACTTGTTTCGATTGTCGCTACAAAACCCATTGTTCAATGCCGCATTGTCTACGCTAAAGTTGCAAAGCTGCAAGTTGCTGCTTATTAGCTATTTCTACTATTTCTATCTCATTCTCACTCACACAGAATAATCGCTGTTAAAGATTTGCTGCTTCTTCTTTTGGGTCTTTTGGGAATACTTTTTTTTTGAGGTGACTTTTTCTGTTTCCCACTGTGCAGTTTTTTTTTACGAACGCCCACCAACCAATAACAACAACTATAATCGACAACCGCCGTCAACAACAACAAGAACAACAACCAACTATAATCGCCAAAGATGACAAGCGAGCAAAGAGAAGACATTTTGGGCACACACCAAGTCAATTTGTTTTATCTATTGTCGTACAAGACTCATGTCACAATGCCACACTAAGATATATGAGTTGCATATGACTGTGTAGGTGGTTGGGCGGTACAGTGTTCGGAGCGAGTGGGAGGCGGTTATGCAGTCAATCGATACATGCGAGAAAAACGCCGATTTATACAATAAAAACGACATTTGTGCTTCCTTGGCCAAAAACAGTGAAACGCGAGACAAAATTATGAAAAAAGATTCGGAAACAATAAGTGGAAAAATCTGTTTTGCGGCAAAATGCGACATGATCTGATATTTGAGATAGGGCGGAGAAGCAGCACTAGCGAAACCACTAAAGGCAGCAGGCTGCCAGTAAAGTTGCAGAAGCGCTTTTGCAGCGGCAACGAAAAATGCACAGTCAAAGCTCGTTTGCATGAACACTTACGGTCAGTTAATTTTATTGCCATTCAAGACAGGTTAATGGTTAGTTAAAGTTATCGATTAAAGATCTGATCAAATGAACAGGAAAAGAAAGCAGTAAGAACTCAGGTAAGTCGAAGTGCCATTTTTTATGAAGTGGCAGAGCCAACTGGAGTTAAATTAATTGCTCCGATTACGTGGGAAACAGTACACTCTCTTATGATTTTCAGATGTCAAACGAAAGGGAAGTATTAACACTTTTATCATGGTCTTTTGGAATCACACCTAGAAATATTTGTGTGCAAGTAGGGTGTCTTTCCCAAAGGGGAATATCCATTTGAAGAGTCTCTACTGTATATTTTCTAGTTCTCCTAGATATGTGGGGAGGACGCTCATGTTGTTGTTACTGCTGTGTCATTGTAAGTCTGCAGTTTGTGGCTTAAGTCTTTTGTTTGTCGCCAGTTTTGGTTTGACAGTCAACTTAAAAAAAAAATCAAAAAATAATATATAAAAAATTTGCAAAAAAAAACCAGCAACTCTGCGAGGCATTCAAATTTGATTTATACTCGTTACGATGCTATATAATTGGCTGCCATTGGCAGGCAACTGTAAAACAGTGCATAGCTAACCAAAAATGGGGTGAGCTGCATACAAAAAGCGATCGCCATGAATCATAAAAGTGGAGAGGCAAAAGCAGAAGAAGAGCGATTTGTAGCCTACAGCATACAAAATGGTCATTAACTAATTTGTTGGCATTTCGCACCTACTGTATTCGGTCAACGCCAGCTGTGGCGGGCAGCAAGTTACCATAATCGGTGCCGAGTTGGATTGGCAGTAATGCAGTTATTGTCGTACATTTGTGGGGGCATCATTAAAATTGTGCGCGTCTGCTGCTCCAATTATTTACGACTGCGTGCACACATAAATGCCAACGTGCAACAGCAATTCGGGGGGCAACGGCACGCACACACACTAGAAGTGTTTATAATTAAGTTAAAATCATAAAAACGTGGCCCGAAGCGGCGGCGCACCAAAAACGGCAGCTTTACTACGCGCGCATGCGTGCGTGCTTTGTACTAAATAGTAGCAACAACAACAACAAATACAGAAGCAGCTACAAACAACCGCAATCATTGTCGTCGACCAATGTTGATCGCTCGACCAATCAGCAACGCGCTAAAGAGCTTGCGCCACTAAAACGAAAAAAATAATAATAAAAGAGAGAATGCCAAATGAAGAGCAACACGCGCTCAAACAAAACTCTTAAGTCAATGTCACTCTTAAAACGACGCTTTGCGCTCAAACAAGCTTGCTGAGTTGTTGACGTGCACGTTTCGTCGGCAAAAACAGCCAGCGGCGTTTCATTTCATTACCAGTTTCATTTTAGCGCCCAAAGCGTGAGGTTGCTGGAAAGTTTGGTCGGTGGTGAGCTCTGCTTTTCATTTTTCGAACGCGTTTTTATCGCGCCCCATCCTGTGGCAATCGACAAGAATAACAATAATAAACTTAGCTCTGTTGTGCATGCGCTCTCTTCATTGCGCTTCACTCTCATAAACACGTCGCTCCGCCCTGTGTCATATAATATAATATTCGGCGCAGCATCAGCAGACTTCGTGCGCGCGTCACTTGTTCGTGCTCTCAGCGTAGCAGCAGCTTCGCTTCGTTGTCGGCAATTCGTTCGTTCATTGCCGTAGGGCATTTTGCCGCAGGACTTGACTGCGCGTTCGCGTTATTTGCCATTCGTGCTTTGAGCTGTACGGTGTGGTGTATTTGGATGCTGTGTCGTTGGCGTCGTGAGCGAGACGTTTTCTGAGACGCTCAACGCGCCTGTGGGCAAAGCAAAGCAAAGCATAACGGTAACTAACGGGATTTTGTGCAATTTTATTTTTGTGTTGTGTTAACAAGTGCAAAAAAAGAGTAATATATAAATAAATAAAACAACAACAAACGAAGAAATGCAATGTGAAAGTGTCTTATGTGGTGATTTTTCTTTGCTAAGCCGCACAAATTGAAGAATTGTTTAATTGATTGTTGAAAATACACAGAAGTGTGGAAATGCAGGAAAGTGTAACAATAACAGAAAACAGCAAATAACGACAGATAACAATAAATAACAAGAAGAATAACAACAAAAAATAAAAACAAAATTTTTGTACTTTTCCTCTCTCTCACACACTTTTGTGCGCTTTATTCGTAGAAATCAGTAGAAATAAAAAAAGAAATCTTAAAGTGGTGCACGCAGCAGAAGCACAAAGTCTAATTGAAAGCATCGTTTCTGCGGCAGAGTGTATGCGCATCTGTGTGCTATGATGATGATGATGTTGATGAAGCTGCATGGAGTGCGAAAAAAGTTGCAAATCAAATAAGAATTGAATTGTGAAATGTGAACAACTCGGAAACGGAAATCGTATAAAAGCAACAACAATAACAACAATCAAAAAATGTATGTGAAACAATCAGATGTTTACAACAATAAAAATAAAGAAAAAAAATCACAAATTCATAAATAAATAAATTGATAAAGAAAAGACAGCATAAGAAAGCCCGTGTGAAAGAGGCTGAGCACGCCTGAAGCGCTGCTCATCCAATAAGTCAAACATGTGTTGAGCCTCGTTTGCTTCGCAGTCTTCTGTCTTCTACTCACTCGCTCAAATTGATTAAAAGCCGTCAAAGTTAAGCGAACAAACAAAGGAACGAGCGAAATAAAAAACAAATCACCGCAATCAAAATGCAGTGAAAATGCAACAAAGTGGAATGGAAATGAATTGATGAAATTTTAGCATTGCGTTCCGAAAAAAGTGTAAAACTTTCGCTGTGCGATCTGAGTGGCACTAAGCAGTGGAGTGAAGTACGAAAAAAGCTTGCGCGGTGTACTTAGAGGTAGTCACAACAAATGCATTTCAATTGGAGTCAGCAATCACTTTGACTTTGACTGCGTTGCAATGCTTCTAAATCATTTTGCAGCCGCACACAGTTGTTCGCGACAGAATGATTGAGTGCCAGGGAGCGAATGCGAAGCAGAAAACACAACACTTCCGGTTACGGTCGCTCCACTTTACAGTATTGACTTGATTAGTAGAAGGGAGATGCTTTTGAGTTTTCGATATGCCATAGGAGCATAAATGTATATAGTGATGAGATGACGCTATAACAACTACGATTTAAAGAAATATTTTGTTGTTGTTGTTAATAGGTCTAAGATTAATCATTAATTAGATTGCTTTCATATATTATAGTCTTGGGAACTGCGTTCACTCCGTTTGTTTTATGAATATTAATTCTTAATTTTGAAAATCGCTCTGTGTTCGAAGCGAGTTTAGAATATAAAAATTAAGATCAGAATATGTTGAAAAATTCTATATATAAAAAGGAGTATATAGTCAAGAGGCCTTTTTCTTCGAGTGCGTCAATTTGCTAGAAATTATATTGCTGGAATCACTCATACTTTTGACTCGAACTTCGGAGAGTTGAAAATCATCATGTGCTTTGAATCTGTGAGGTTCTAGCATGGTACTATGTTTAAGTGCTTCCTAAATTACAACCATTATACCGATAGCTGTCAATTATATGCTACATCGCGTAAAATTCATAAAATTTCTAGAGAACCTCTAGTACGCTCGACTTAGATTCTCTATGTGTATGAATTACACTTTAAAATTTGATTTTTCTTCTTTTCGGTTTATCTTAGAATAGTTCCTAATAGCATCGTGTTGTTCCTTGCCTTGAAAGAAACCGCAGCTGCATTTTTAATGATTATGGAAGATATGGGATATGATATGGGAAGAAACCATCAATTTTTTAATGAGTTTATCCTAGGGTCCAAACTGTAATCATTAATATGGGAGATTTTTCTAAAAAAAAATATTTTTTTTTGAGAGCAGCAAACAACGGAGCTAATAAAATCCCAGAGCTTTCACAAACTTTAGTTGCCTTGCAACTTTTTTTTCGTTTCCACTTTTCTATTCTTGGTGGCTTATAGTACGAGTATCTGCCGTGAGTGTCATAACTCCAAAATCCAGTTCCAACTGATTGGAAATATTATAAAAGCTTCTTTAAAACTGTCGCACCTTACAAGTTGTAATTTACAGTTCCATTTCCCGATTGATGTTGTATTTATCAAAACGTTATCTCTTTCGCTCGCAACAAAAGTCAACGACTTCCGTTGTGCGCTTGGCAAATTACTTAATTAAATGGACAATTAACACCAGGACGTACGGACGGACGTGCAGTAAAAGAGCTGGAAAGACAAAACCGCGAACTACGAAAAGACGTGATGAATGAATGAGAAGTACACGAATGAATGAATTATTGACGGACAGACAGAGGGACTGATTGTGAGTGAGTGAGCATGAGTAAATGAGTAAATTAATATGCGCACAAGATGCAAATTGATATGCCCAAAGGCAGCAAGTGAGTGAGTGAGCTAGTGAGGGACGAGTAAGGGTGTCAAGAAGGGTAAATGCAACATGCAGCAAAATGTTGCTGTTGCTGTGAGTGGGTTAGAAGGCGAGTATTGAAGTATGGAAAAGAGTGTCTGCGGCACAGACTGCGGCTTTGCTATTATATTTTGTTTGACGCATGTCGCTGATGCTTGTGTTGATTGCGTTGTGTTGTGTTTGGGTGATGCGTACAGCAAGTGCTTCATTTTCTAGCTGCTGCTTGCCACATTAAATTAGCTCAAATTGAATTGCATTTACTTGCTGCATGTTTTGCGGTTTGTGGTTTGTTGCTGCCGTTTACGACTTCAACTTGCTGCGTGCCACAACAACATGCAACAAAATGTGGTCGTCAATTGATGTTGATCAGTTGTGCGTCGTTATGTTGCTACGATGTTTAGCTGCTATTGTTTTTTTTTTTTAATTTTCTATTTAATTTTTATTTATTTATTATAAAGCAGCAAAACGAGATTTTTTGTTCCTTCTTTTGTTCGCTTTATTTTGTTTTGGTTTAATGCAGCATAATCGTAATTCATATCTTACTTCTTCCTCTTCTTGGCTGCTTATAGAAAAATGTTTAATGATATAAACGCGTAAACAATAACAATACAAAAAGAACAAGCTGTGTATCAGCAAATGCACAAGAACAATAAGAACGACAGCAATAAGTGCGCCTTTAAATGCAGTGAATAAAGTGAAAACATAAAAAAATAAATAAATAAAATTTTAAAAAATAAATAAATAATGAAATGAAATGAAAACTTATAAATAAAATGCGAAAAATCAGCGACTTGTAGCGCGTTTAAGTGTATTTTTTTTAAGATAAGCCAAGCCAGTATAGCGTAGCTAACGCAAGTGAAGCCAAGCAAAATAAATAAATATAAATAAAATTAAAAAATACAAAAAATTATATTAAAAAAAATA
Source organism: Cacoxenus indagator (assembly GCA_035041755.1). Taxonomy (NCBI): domain Eukaryota; kingdom Metazoa; phylum Arthropoda; class Insecta; order Diptera; family Drosophilidae; genus Cacoxenus; species Cacoxenus indagator. The sequence continues at coordinate 1,943,624 of JAWNKX010000379.1, forward strand.
AAAAAAACCCAAAATTTTGGCATTAAAAAATTCACCCTTATAACGCAACTATTAATCATTTAAAACGATTCCACAAAACATTTTCGTCGAAAAGCGTACATGACAAATGCAAACGCAAACAATTTGAAGTTGACCACGTCGGCGGCCACGTCCACAGCAACGTTGTCAGCGTCAGCATCATCGTTGATGCCAATGGCGCCGGGAACACAGGCGAGAACAACTATGACAACAACTCTAACGCCGTTGACGACAGCGACGCGGAGCAGAAAGTTCGCGTTGAATTGGACTTCGACGTCGTTAACTTCTGCTGGCTGCCACTTAATCGTTTTAGTTTTACTGCTATTAGTCAATAAGGTGAGTCTGAGACTATTAAATGGAAGTTACTTGAATTATACAGTGAGACATCAATCAGCGGGCCAAGCTGTCTTAGTTTTAGGAGAGCTATAATACACAGACTGATTTTAATGCCTGTTCGGAAAGCAGTCAAGACGATGGAGTATAGTGTTCACGCTTTGACTTATGTGTGTAATTATTTTCTTCTTTCTTGCTTACTCCTTTTGGCAGCTTAGCACCTACACAAGGCGAGACTCTTGTTAGTTACATTAATCGAATGGTTTTTGTTTATTAGGTTGGGTGATTCGATTAGCCGCCGCTACCAGTGCTTGGTGATGGGAATGATATGAATCTATTGTCGATTCTTATTTCTAATTGAGGGATTTTAGTGAATACTTATAATTTTATACATTGGATGCTAAGTACATTAGACAGCCAAATATTATATATAGATAGATGAGACTCTACCTTGGTTATCCAGTGTTAACGCTGTTGGATATAATATTTTGACCGACGGCAGCAATTGTTGGACAGAAAAACAGCTGACGATTGGAGTTTTAGATTTTGGCAATGTTGGCATTTGAATCAAAGCCTAACCTCGCTCATTTTATACTACACCAGCAGAGATAAATGAATATATAAATGAATATATACATATAAGTCGAACCTTAAAATTCGTGGACCATCCAGAACTAAGTTAATCGACATATTTCGTCAAAAATGTTATCATAACCAAAAAGTAATGTTTGATGTCAATCAGTTACCTTCCCACGTTGTGTAGAAACAGTTAATATTGATAATTAATGCGGCTGCAGATAGACAGTGAGAAGAATTGTTCGATTCATATTTACAAATATAGATTGAGAAGCACCAAAGCATAAACAACGCAAAAAACGTAAGAAACTTTTTCTGCTTGGCTTTTGCAGTGGTTTTGCAAAACTTAATCCTACAAAAAACATACTTTCCTTTAAATAAATCAAAAAAGTAAGTAAGCCAGTCTCTGCTATAGCGCAAAAGTTTTGTTCAAAAAAAGAAATTATTAAAATCGGTTCAGTACATTTTGCGCCAAAGCGTTACATACAATTTGTATATGATAAATTTTATGAAATAGTACAGATTGTCAAACAAACAAGAGCTAGGCAGGCTTTTCAACAATGATTTTTTAACAGCTTTCTTGAACAAATTCATTGTAAGAAATCTATTCCCTTTCAGACGCCTTTAGTAGGCTAGAAAGTCTAAAAATTGAAGATAAATTAATTAAAAAACTCTGCTCAGTTTAGGTTACGTTCATAGGTAATTTTCTGAACGTTCTTATGGCATGCAAAACATCAAAATAATGTACAGGCTTGGTCTAGGGAAAGCACTGTTCTCTTTCATGGCCGCTATATGTCAATGACCTTTTCAAAAGAAACGCGACAGATCTCATTGATTTGGTAGCCACTTTGCGAAAACTTCAAGGACCTTTTTTTATGACAATATCTGAGGTACATATCTTGAAAATGAATATTTTTCAAAAATTTAACAATCCGATTGATAAAAGTTTGATTGTATTAAAGTTGATTAATGTAAACATTTTATTTCGTAACATTGCGAATCCTAAATGATCTCCGAATATACATTATCATATGTAAATATATTCATATATACTGAAAGAGTTTCTTGAGAATGTTGATAACTTATGGAAGCATCATGAACGCTTGCTAAAGGTACTATCAACACATAATTGAATATTGAAGCATAATTTAATAATTAGGCTGTTAGCCCGTGCCTCACAAATAGTTAGACCATATTAACTATTGTTTACGTAAAGCAATCTGTTGTCAGCATTGTTTCCGGGTTTTCAGCGCTTGTTCAACCCAGCCGAGTGAGCAGTAGTAATTATGCTGTAGTTTCCTAGTTTATGGACAGCTTATCAAGGATTTAAAATCATTTGATTTTATGTTCTTTAATGATTTTTTGTGGTTTTCTCCTCTTTGTTTGTTAGTCAATCTTCGAACAAAATGTGTATTCACTGTAATCGAAAACATAAAACTCCAAATCGGCTGGATTCCCACGAAGCGCGCTTTGGCGCTTTTTGTTTAAGGCAATTAATACACGAAAAACGCATAAAATTGCCGCTGATTGATGTGCAGCTACAGCTCAGGGTCAAGCGACCCGGAGCAACGTGCAACATGGCGCAGCGGCTTCCTTGAGCTTCCTTGCTCAGCCTGCCTGTGAGTTGGGGCAACAAAGTTAGTGCGCTGCAGCCAAAGTAATCAAATTGATTACGGGCATTTATCACCAAAGACGCCTTTGCTGCCACTTTCGACGATCGGCGACCGATGACTTTGTCTGCTTTACGACGGTTTTCGGGGGTTAACTCTTTTCTTCGTTGTTATTTATGGTTTTTTTTTTTTTAGATGCTTGCGCTACGATAAAATTCCAAAGCGAGCGGCTATGAAAAAAAAATCGTTGCCTAAACGCGCGAGGGCGGCGCACAATTTAGAAGTTAATTAAGCAAATCAAATGAAGTTCCAAAAAGCGACTTCAAGGAATTCTTGACCATAAAAAAAAGTACACACAATCACAGCAACTTGGCTTAGCTTGTTGCGTCTGTCAGGCCTGCCTGCCGTTTTGACCTAGTTTTTTTTTCTTTCGCCGCTGCTGCTGCTGCTGTTGCTTTCTGTTAATCAGTTGTCTTGCGTGAAGTGAAATGTTGGTTGGGTGTAGTCAGCGTAAGGGGACGCAACATTCGAAACGCTCATAACGCTTGACATTTATTGATCGTAAGCTGGGCATTTGCGCTTTTTGTGCGATTATTTCGAAAGGGCAGCAAATGCGTTCAGCATCGCTCGTATCGCGCGGTTACGGCTTGAGCTCGAATTGGATTGGATCGAATTATGAAATGTTTACGATTTCTTTAACTGTTGTCTCAAAATTGGTCGCGCGGTCGCGGTACACTTGGATTTAGTTGACTCCATTTTTATGCGGTGCGGTTTGATGTGCTCCCACGCTTGCATTTACATCGGTAGCGAAATGTAAGCGAACAATGTTTTTTATTGAAATTTTTGTCCTTGTAAAATTTTTTTAATATTTTTTTTTTCATAATTAATTAAAAATTGTTTTGTTAACTTACAGCTCATTAAAGCGGTGCATTTGGTTAATTTAAAAAAATATTTATTTTTATTTCTTGTGGTTGCTGCTCAATACAAATAAATTTCAACTCATTAGCTGGAAGGCGCTGAACGCGCTTATTGCAATGAAGTACTTTTATTTATAGCAACAGGATTTGTACGTTAAAAAGGATTAAGCCAGGGAAGGGTAGAGCTGTATGAAGAGTGGGTTTTGTTTTAATTTTATTTTATATTTTTTTGTTGTACTTAACTAGCAAATTAATTTATGAATGAAAATGCCAAAACTCACGCGGGCACACAAAGGATCAGCCACTAAACAGGCAACTGGAATATTTAGATTTAGTACAGTGCCAGTGCCTGTAGAAATGAGCGGCTTAAGTCAGTCAGTCAGTCAGTTAGCCTGGCAGTCAATGAGTCCAACTGATCCATACAAAATTGTCCATTTATGGCAGGCTGTTTTACTTCTATGCCAGCAGCAGCACCACAACCACCACCACTAGTCATATGGATAAAAGCATATGAAAGGTAGGGCTTAGGGGTGCACAGCAACCGGTTGCTTTGTATGCAGCTCAAAGAGTCAAAGTCAAAGTCGAAGAAACGAATCAGTGGCATGCAATGTGGCCGTTGCATTCGTCGAAACAAATCGTATGCGTTTTGGCGGTGCGGCAGGCATAGCGTAGACTGACGCCTGATGAGATGAGAATTGAAGATGAACATGAGCAAGAAGCAGCATAAGTAGAAGAAGTAGATGACATGAATTGGTAAAAGAAAGAAGAAATAAGAAGAAGAAACAGAAATAAGCAGCGGCAGCATGCAACAGCACAGCATTGTCATGCAGGTCCAGGTAGTTGCATCGTCCTACAGCAGCAGCAGCAAAAGCTGCAGCATTGATTGATCTATAAGCATGATCAACGAGCCACGACGATGCGCAGCGTTGATTGAAGTTGTCTGCTTAAACTGCTTTACTGCACTTTGTTTTTTTTTTTTGTTTTTTTTTTGTTTTAACCCCTTTATCTACATTGCACCGCGCCACATACATTGAGGCCCAGACCAGACAGCCAAACTCAACACTCAATCGCATGGGCTAAGTTTGCTTGCAACAGCAAAAGATTTTGTTTGTTGTTGTTTGTGCTTCAATCGTTTCTTGTTAGCCCCCTTCCACGTAACCAATAACCACTATCTTCTTTCTCTCTTCTCTTTTTGTTTTTCGTTGTTGTTGTATCTTATGTCCGATTCAAAACCGCTACAAAAAGCAACTCGCGCACAGGTGGAGACTTGGGAATTTTTCATGACTTCAACTTCAACTGCACGAATGTATCTTTTTTACATATGCAGCCATAAAAAAATTTAAAAAAAAAATATAAGAAAAGAACAAAACAAAATGTACGAGCAGCAAAAGAATTAAAACAGTAATGGTCCATAAAATAAGTGAACAAAAAAGAGAAAAAAAATGAGTGAAAGAATCAAGCAAGAGTGAGCGGCAAAAGGCAGCGCAACGCAGCGGCAACTATTGCATGAGCAAATGGCCAGTTGCACAGACAGACAGACAGACAGACAGAATGGTTATAAGAAATATTGCACGTTTTGTGCTCATTTTGATTGGTGTGCAATATTTTTCTTTTCTTCTTTTTTTTACGCCAAAGCATAACAGCCTCCGATTGAAAGCATCATCAGCAACAGCAACAGCAACAGCCAAGTGGCAATGGCCGCAACTGTGGCAGAGAGTGGCAACTTGCAACTTACGCTAATGTCTCGCATCTTTGATCGCTAATGAATATTACATATTTATGTAACTACCGTTAATTTTTCAAAGCAACAGCATTAACAAAAGACGCAGCAGCAAAAAGTATCTATTGGTTAAAGGTAGTATCTTATTATGATGATGATAATGACGATGATGATGTTGATGATGATGCTATCAACTGCGGAAAAGCTAAAGCGCAATTTATATGCCATAAACTTATCAACGGCAAGCAACCAATTGCAACGAAGGCAACACAACAGCACCGCCACTCGCTCATATACGCTTGCGCCAATGTTGCAGCGTGGCATAAATTCACTGAAATATGAACCAATAATCGGCAAAGCGTCTCCTCTAGCAAACTGCGTTTCAACCAAACGCGAACACTAAAAGTGTCATTAGGCATTTTTCTCTGGATGATTTTTCTAGCATTTTTTTCGTCTTTTTTCGCTTTTTTTAGCCCACTTCAAAGGCGCTTTGTGCGTAAAATTGCAAGAGTGCAGTTTGTGAAAGAAAATTGTTGCTGTTGGCTCTGCCTTTCGGTAGTTTTAAGTTATGAGCAGCCATTAAAGCTGCAACGCAAAGTGGCCTGAAGAAGCTCGTCTCGGAGATGGCGCATGAAGATTGGCCATAGGATTTTATCTAATGCGTTATTAATTTTATGTCATGTGTATGCTTTCATTGCCATTTGATTTGCTGCTGGCATTTGGTAAAAGTGCTCGTAACTAAAAAAAAGTAGTCACAAAATGGCGTCTTCTTCAAACAGCAGCATTTTTACTATACATTCCAACAAAATAATAATAATAATAATAATAATGAAGAAAAATTAAGAAAACCACTGCTGGAAGCCACATTTCGATTAAGTGTCGAACGCTGAACGAATCGTAACCAATTGAATTGAATGACATCGAAGTCAGTCATAAAGCATTCGCGCCTCCAATGTACCTTTGTACTTTGTATCTACGCACAGTTTGTCTTGGCAGCGAGCAGCGAATTCAAATGAGTTTTCTCATTATTTTCGTGTTTCATTATTACGTAGATTTATCAAACTACAAAAAAAAAAAACAAATAAAAAAAATATTTTAAAAAATCTACTGAACCCAACTCGACTAGATTCGATTGAACGCGATTTTCTTACCTTGTTTTTAATTAAAATCCTTAGCATTTCCAATCAAAGCGCCGCATGTGGCTTATTAACCGGAGTATTGCGGCCACCGGGTCTGCCTAAACAGCGAACTCGCGTTTGGCTCACAAAAATGTTGCCGACGAGTTCATTAGCGCGTGATTGATTTGCTGCAATTTGTTGTTGTTATTTGATATTGCTTGGGCTAGGTACTGTGGCTCCTTAAAGTAATGACTAAGTATTTAGGTATATGCTGTGTTAGATACGGTCAAGTAAAAATTCGTATACAAATTTAAGAAGATAAACAGACAGAATTCTCTGTTATATCTTTCTATCGTCAGGCGATAGCCAAGGAATTTTATCATGTATAAAATCACATGTACGTACAATAATCAGTTAGTATGACTTGGTCACTCATCCGTGATGCGGAATGGCAGATCTGGATGGTTTAGAACTTTCAGGTTTTGCGCTTGCCTGTTGATGTCCAGGAGCTTGAAAGAATGGTGTACAATAGAATACATAGTTTGTTAGATAGACAGATAGATATAAAGATAATGAAATCGGTACCTTAATTAGGTTTTGATATCATGGACAGATCTATTATCAACTACATAAATAAGGCTGCCATTATTGAAGCAATATTCTGAAATGTTTTCGATCCGAGCATACAATATTATCGCCAATAAAAGAATAGATTTTCCGTTTGAAACTCCTCAGCAAAGTTTGAATTTTTTGGGATCCTTGTTTGTGATCCGAACCTCGGGGCAATACTATAGTGTATTAACATACCACCCTATTTCGTTAAGATAAAAGTGCTATTTCACTACGATGACGCACATGCAGCTGGAAATATTGCGACTAAATTGCGTGACTCCCGCACCCACGGTACTCGATAAACCTGACTCCCTGCGACTTCTTTGTATCTACTAACATGAAAAACATGGCCCGGAAGAAAAAATCAATCAAAAATGAGAAGGTTATCACCGAGACAGAGATGTACAGTGAATCATATTTTATGTAGGGGTTAAAGAAATGACAGACACTTTGATGAAAAAAAAAAGTAAAAAAAAATCAGTCATTGAGGAGTGCCGATAATTTCAAACTATGAAATAAGAATGGGGTCAGACAGCGGGACAGATGGTTTGAAATATGAAAAGGTGATCGCAGATTCAAACTCGCGCCCTCCGCCGTGGCACAGTGACGCTCTAACCCAAAGAGCATTAAGAGGTAACAGTTCTCGCTTAAAAAATGGACGGAGAGACTAAATAGAAGCCGAGATTGCCTAACAGAAATTCTGCACATCAACAGAATTGTGGTATGTTCAACTTATGTAGCGTAACATAGAGGGTAGGTTTGTCTAAATAGGTGGATGGTTGTAACGCAGAAATATATTCATTGGTAATAAATAATAATAAATAATAAATAAATAAATAAATAAATAACAAAAACTTAATAAAACAAAAAGCAGAGACCACTGTCTGTGTATATTTGACATTAGGAACGAAATCGAACCCATATCAGCATGGCTGCCTTGTATCTCGCCTATATCCCTATATCATTTATATCTCTTTACGCTATAAATCTCAATATCTTGACCCTAAATCGAAATCTGATGATTTGCGAGAAGCGAAAATTTCGCATGTCGGTGACACGGATCCATGTATTTTTACACATTCCAAAGCGAAGTTTTCACTTCAAAACTTACAAAAACTTGAGTCTTCAGTTCTAATAGATCCAATGCAAACCCCTCAAATTCCTCAGAGCTTTCAGTCCAAGCTACTGCGCGGATCGTAGGTGCACTGTGTTATGTCCGGAACTTTGTTATCCATTGAGACTTGAAGATACTAACTATCAAAAAAGTAATCGTGAAGTACGGTGACATATATCACATTAACTTGAAGGACAATCAAGCAATCAATCTAGATATCGTCTATGGATAGTAGCAAATAAAGACGATAGAGAAAAAAGTTCTAATGGGTGTACTTATTCTGATTTTGTGAGATGTTAAGGAATAGTTTAGTAGTTGAGATGAGTGAGCAGTTAGAAGGAGATGAATGAGATGAGTGGTGAGAGATGGTTTGAAGAATTTGAAAACAAAATAGAAGAAGAGCGTTGTAAACGGAGAGTGGAGAGACCATTCCGGGATTGTTATTTTTATGACTCCCACAATTTTCCACGAATTCGAATTCCAGGTTAACTTAACTTCGAAATCGATTTTGGGAATCATTTCAGTTGAATGACAATATTATGTCGATCGCTAGGGCTATTCTCCTTAACGGATACGAGTGCGTATCTCTATATATAGTCGCCCTATTTTACACAGATTTAAACTCTGTATAGAGCTTATGTTATACAACAAATAATCTTAAAAATATCGTTTAATTTGACGTGATCTTCAAATTCATTTCAAAGCTTCTGATCGTCAACATTACTAAAACCCAAATTCTCCTATTCCACTACAGGTATCAGCGGCTGGCAACTTTGAATTGGAAATACTCGAAATCTCCAATACGAACAGTCATCTGCTCTCTGGTTATTGTTGTGGCGTGCCCACGGAGTTGAGAAGTACAAAAACGACGGGTGAGCATCCAAATCTATACACCAGAAAATGCAACTCAACTCATTACTCCACCTGATTACTTGTCTCATTTCAGGTTGTCCGCCGTGTATGACTGCCTTTCGGCTTTGCCTCAAGGAATACCAGACGACAGAGCAGGGTGCGAGTATAGCCACAGGCTGCTCCTTTGGCAATGCAACGACGGCGACACTCGGTGGTTCCAGCTTTGTGCTAAGCGACCCCGGCATTGGTGCTATTGTGCTGCCCTTCACATTTCGTTGGACGGTAAGTTTGTGTGTCAAATCAAAGGGGCTGCGCGATAAGGCGAAGAGTTGATAAAACAATAAGATACCGAAAGTGTGTGTAACATATTTGGAACTGTGTCTGCATATGTAGATCTAATACTATGTGTTTCCCAAGCGGGTAACGGAACACAATAATGGATAAGAGCCCTTAGTGCGCGTGTTTGGCACGAGTTAAAGCAGCGCAACGACTGCACTGCCTGCGAGCTGAGCTCGCTGATAAGGCTTGTGACGCTGGGCTTTGCACAATACCACGCCAAGGCAGCGGGCACACTGCGAATACAAAAATTAATAAATAAATGAATAAAAAATAAAATAAACATAGTGACTGTAGGCTAGCAGACTTGAGTTTCCGATAAGCTTAGCAATGCCATGAGAGCAGTTTCGGACGCAGTTTAAGGTGTTTCCGGAGCTACAAGATTCAAGAGTGCGCAGACGCTGAACAAACAAAAAGTAAACTAAATTCAAATGTAGAAATATTTTGAATAGTCTAATCAAGAAAGAAGTACAAACTCATAAGCCGTTTTTTGATAAAATAATGATGGAGTATGATGTCGGCTATGTTGGATCGACGTAACACAGCGGGGACTCTAAAACACGCTAAAGAATGCGTTGAATCATCAACGCCGTTTGAGAGACATGAAACTGCGTAACAAATCGTAGTGTCTAAAGACAAGATGTGGCAAGAGTGGCGTACTCCCAGTGCAAAGTTGATCGGCCTGTTCAGCTTGGCAGACGAGAAGATGAAAAACTTTAAATAGAAATACGAGCGCCAAAACTGAAATCCGCTTAAGTGGCAAGGGGAGCTGAAGAAGCAGCGCCCGAATAAAAATAATAAGTAGACTTTGGTAGCGCCAATATACGAAACTACAAACCCTAAAGCAAAACACACAAAAGCAGCAATTAAATTGTTTATTTCTTTCCTTTTTTTTTTGTATTTATTTTATATACGCTTGGCCTCATGTAAGCCGCTTTTAATTTTCGCCATGTTCGCGGCGCAAATGTGACATGCTCTGAAGATGAGACCCAGTTGAAGTTGCGCCTGAAACCTGTATTAATTGTGTAGTGTGTCCAACAAACGTAATGCGGGCTCATGTGCCATTAAAACAGAAGTAGAAGTAGAAGAAGTCAGTCAATGTGTGCGCTCATAGATCACACGCACTCAATATACCCCAAGGCCGACCGATGATACGATATTGTCATGGGTTGGAGTAGCAGCGCTCCTTACACGCCTCTACTAAAAATCAACCTCGGTAGCACATAAAATATATTGCAAACATTCAGCTTGCCTCGACTCATTTAGCTTTCGGCTGATTTGTATCAGTTCATAACTAAATGACTCAAGTCGCGCTTAGTCGCTCGAAACGTTCCTTTGCCGCGCGCAATTTTGCGCAGCTTGAAAAAAGGTTTTATGGCAAAGTTGCTAAAATTATATGAAAACGTTTATTGTACACTACACACAATGAAGCAAGCATTTTGCTTTTGTTATTAAGTTTGCCGCAGTGTGAAAGATGTCAGCAATGAGCGCAATGATTGGGTTTAGTTCAATCCAGCTGCCAAAATCCAAAGCACACAGCGGAAAATAGTACTTTTTGGCAGCATAACCTACAGGGCTCTGTGGCCAAAGCTAAGCACGCTAAAGATCAGGCAACTGGTCAGATATAAGTCCTGTATAAACAGGACTGGAGTTCTTTTGAGCGAAGTGAAAGTAAAAACACTAAGAAGGAAGTAATCAAAAGCAGCTCATTCAATACCATGAGTGTGTGGTAATAGTCATAATCAGGCGCGGCGCGCTGTTTGCCAAATCATCTAAATTGTTAACACCTAGGACACATGTATCGTATAGATATGGAATCGCCAGTTTATGCATAATCTTATAGAACCTTGCCCTGTATACCTTCAACAGTCTTATGAGTGTATTGTTTGGTTCTAAGTCACTACAAATTATTCCAAAAATCTTTATGGATTAGTAATACATTCAAGTCGGTTAATACGGTTGGAGTTTTTTATCCCATGCCGCAACCTGTTCACAGAAGAAGGTGTCTTAGAAAAGGGCTGTTCTACGCGAACACAATACAATGTTCAAGTCTTATTTAAGACTCACAAAATATTCTCGTTCCATTGAATTAGGGATTCATTTATAATGGTTTGTTCCTTATAGCACTTATGGAAAAGCATGCAACATGTTTAAATCCTTGTACGAGGAAAGTAACTAATGCACAGTTACGCTTCTGATTATAAGAAAGAAAACTGTTTGTGGTGTAACTACTCGCCCATTGAGCCAAGCAAGAGTGTTCATGTATATGAATCTTTTATGAAAAACCTAGTTTGGTTTTTCGGCGTTATAGAACTTTGTTGTAGCAAATTTTCTTAGCAATTTTTATAGGATATATTCGACCACGCAAACCGCAGAGCATCAAATTATCTGCATAGCCGAAATAAACAATTTTTTGTGCGCCTTTTTTTATTTGTCTGCGCAGTCGTACCGCCGTCTGTCCGTTTGTCTTTTAACAAATGTAATTTCTGTGCGCGCAATTTTACACGCCTGCGCAGCCGCAGCAGTAAAAGCAGCAACAGCAGCCAACGACTGCGCTGGCCAAACGACCAAAGACTGCCGAAAAGCGCGTGTATTGAGACGCAACTGTGGGGCGTTCGGCGTGAGTTTGTTGTTGTTGTTGCATTGAAATGTGCGCATGTGCCGACGTTTACTTAAAGTTCGAAGACGTGTGTGTGTGTGTGTGTGTGTGCCCAAACGAGTGAGCTGGTGGCATACACGAAAAAACACACGTCGGTTTGAATGGGCCTGTCGTTGTTGTGTTGTTGTTGCCACTCCGAATCATGTTGCTTACCTGGTTGCTTTGCTATCCTCGTATGTTCTAAGCTGTTGCTGTTATTGCTGCTGCTGCTGCTGCTGCTGCTGCGTCGTCGTCGCAGTCAGTCGAGTGTCTTGGCCTGAAGTGCGGACAACCTGTTTCGTGGGAACGAACCTCACTTTACCTCGTACTGGGCTGGTACGACTTGCTGGCTTTGGCTTTGCCTGCCTCGCATAGCGTTTCATTTCGTTTTAATCCCATCGCAGTACCAATCTGAGTACGGCGACAAAACCAGCAAAGTCAACACAAAAAACAGACAAATCAAAAAAATGCTTGAATTTTGTGCATTTGGCTGATGTTGAGCTGCCGTTGTTGCTTCGATTAAGTTAGCATAACTCAAAATGCGACTTCGCGCTGCCTTTCACAAAAATCTCAAAACTCGATCAGCAGCTTCGACACACGTAAACCGCCGTTATTTGTTGTTGTTCTTGTTCTTGTTGTTTAAGCGTTTACTTTTATTTTCAATTTTATTATAATATTTTTATTACTTTTTTTTTGTTATGCCATTGGTATGGTTCTCAGTCACAAATTTGTCCTACATTCGCACTCATTCAGTGAATGTGGTAGGCTTCAAATGCATACCCACTCAAGTGTTTTTGTACACAGCGCGACTGCTGCTGCTTCTTCATCCTTTTCTATACCCATTGACATCAATGTAAATGTCAGGCACAAACTCAAAGAAGAAGCAACTCAAAAACCCATCCACACATCAAGTCAAAAATGAAATCTTTTTAAAAAAATCTCACTTGACAAACTTTTCGAGTGCAACCGTCGTGTTTGGAGTGTTTCGAGTGTCTGGAGGAGAGCGTCTTTTGTTGCTCCACTTTGCAACTTTAAACAAAGTTTTCTTTTTTTGCTTTGCCTGCAGGCGAAAACATAATAATAATAATAATAATAATAATAATAATAACAACAGTAACAATAACAACATTAAATAACTACGACACTTGAGCTTTCATCATTTTATCTTCATAATGTTTCTATATCTTTTTGCCATTTTGCTGGTCATTCCCATAATTATTTTGTTGTAAGCTTGATTTAGCGTTCATTTGAATTTGAATTTTTTACTTTAACTTAATTTAAAAAAGAAAAAATAAAATAAAAATACAATAACAAATAAATACCAAAAATTGGCGAGGGTTATAAATGCAATTTTAACCGCAACTTTCGAAAACACCTAATATACGAGCTATACAACCAGTAAACCAAAGTGATTTCGTTATCATTAATAGGCAATGCATGTATTATACATTAAAGTAATACATACATATATCTAGTATTGATATTAGCAAACTAGACACTGAGGCAATCGATTTGTGTGAATTACTAGCAAGTGAGCCGCCGTTGCTCGGGGTTTGTGTAGAATGAAGAGGTAAACAGCCAAACTGCTTTAGTCGCGTTGAGTGATTTTTGGCGACATGCTATTTTTTATTTCTTCATATTTCATACAAAATAACAAACTGCTTTATGTTAAAAAGCTTTGCTTGAAAAGTAAGTTATTTTAATTGTATGGAATATTCCGACTTGATCTTTAGACTTTCACACCAAACTTCACGCGATTAGTCTCCAGACTATTACACTACATTACATACATACATACACGCATACAGGCTTTGACTTTTGCATTAGGTAAAATAAGTAACCGGAATTTGTCAATAAACCTCCATTTGCTTACTTAAACATTAACATTTATTTTGTCGCCTTAAAAGTAGGCTCAATTACAAGCAAAGCATATACGCCAATGCTTATTCCAGTCTTCAAAACACTTTTTAAACGTGGAAGTGGCTTCAGCTCCCCAAAACGCAACCTCTGAAGTGGTAATTTGAGTTTAGAAAATAAGAAAAATTCGCCATTTTTCGATGTTCTTTGTGAAGAAAATACCCAAAACTTTTGTCAGAATGTTATGCACGGATATGCGAGACATGTACATGTACATACATACATACCATATAGATATATTGAAATGGATCTGGAAAGATCAGCTCCATAGGTGAACAAATAGAAAAAGCAGACACTTAAACATTCACAGAAAGTGAAGAGTATTAGCTCAAAAGAAGCCACAGTATCTTGAATACATATTTCATAAATTATGCTAAGGACTTGCAAAACTTATACTGAAGTTTCAGCTGGATTGCTATATGCAAACCAGTAACCCAAATGGTTTTTAGGGGTTATATGAGTTTTAGGCGTAGCTGCCTATATGTAGGCTTGCTAGTAGATTCTTGTTGCATTGAAGAAAATGCTGCCTGGTGCATTTATAACACATTTACCGCATGGAAATAGTATTGGTATTTCCATTTTGCAGTTTAGAAAGCAATTTTCAAACATTTTTATTAATTTGATTTTAGTTCTGAATTTAATTTACGAGCTACTGTATTGTGATGTTGAAATTAATTCCATAATTATATCTATAGATTTTGATTTTTGTTTGTATATAATTGCAAAGTTTTCCAATAGTTCCCAGTTCCCTATAACAGTTCTCGTTTTCAGTTCTATATTCCTGCCACTTCTGAAATCATTTCCATTCATCCCTGCTATTAAAAAGAGGCGGCATGAAAATTGATGCGTGTCGCTTAGTTGAATATTTCCGTTCTTGTGCCAAGCAATTGATCATGGCGGACGTTTTGCCGTACGAATCAACCGACGACAATTAAAAATGCTAGATTTGATACGCGGCGCGTGCGCCCAAACCGGAAGAACACAAGCACAACTGATCGCACTGATCAGCACCGGATGGAATCGGATCAGCTGAGCTTAACGCAAAATATCATATCCGATTACACCGAGCGACAGCCAATCATAAATTGAAATACGCATAGAGCAAATTGACAATGAGACGATTTGTGGCGCTGTCGCCAACGCTGCCACTGTCTACGACGAATCTAGTCAAAGCTTACGCGTCATCGCATTGGACTCTGTAACTGTGTCAGTCAGCAACCGAGCCAGACGAGCTCCCCTGGCGCTTTACATTGCATGCAAGCTTATGGTGCTTGTTCCTTTCTTTAGCTATAACATTTTATTGCTGCCGCAGCTCGTGTTTGCTCTTGTACGTCATGATGGCGACGACGACGACGACGACGTCCACTGCTAAATAAGCATTTCCTGGCGTCCAGCAGCGCGTTGACATTCCACGTTTAATTGCTTTGCTTAAAGCATAAAACGAATCTTCTTCTCTGCTCTCTGTCAATTACTCCTTCACATTTGCGTTCCTTCTCAGAGTTGCCACTCATACTACTCGCTCTGACTTGCTGCGTTTTGCATTTCTAGTATTCACTTATTTGCGTACTTTTGATTGCCTGCCGCACTTCACGGGAATGCAAAGCTGCGCGAAAAAGGCACAAAAGGAGCACAAAAACATTAAAACAAAAACAACGTAAGCTTCGCCATTAACGTTCAAATCAGCTGTCGTCAGCGGCACGATCTGTTTTTTACCTGCGCTGCCATGTAACTCTACAGTCACTTTAAGCTTAAACTAATTCCAATTTCCAATCTGAATGCGTTCTTATTCCACCGTTTTTTCTATTTTTTTTCTTGTATTCTCTTATGCAGAAATCGTTTACGCTGATACTTCAGGCGTTGGACATGTACAACACATCCTATCCAGGTAAGTGCGGTAGCCATTTTAGATAGAGACAAAAAATCAACGACAGACAAACGTGCGACAACGAACGATGTGCAAATCCAATCCAATTGGAATTGTTCGCATGCAATTCGAATCGGATTTGTTGTTATTGTATTTGTATGTGAGTACGTTCAGAGTCGCATTGAGTTAAATTGAAGTTGGCGTGGTTTGTTGTTGTTGCTGGCGCTTTTTTTGGCTTAATTAGCGCAAAAGCTGGCAGCCATGACAGCTAAAGCAGATAATAACAATAAAAGTGAACACAGCAAGAAACAAGAAAAAAAAACAAAATGCAGAAAAAGCACAACGACAAAAGCGACAATGACGACGACAAAGTTGCAAATAAAAAAAAATTTAAAAAAAGACAAACAACAACAACAAAACGACAAATGTTGCCAACAAAATGCTTAACTAGCTAATTTTTCTTTCTTTCTTTCTCTTCCCTCTCGCTCACTCGTTGTTGTCATCAAACAACAACACACAACAACAACAACAACAACAACATTGACAACATGCTCGTGGAACTTTGCTTGAACTTGTGTCGACAACATACAACTTTTGAACGCCAACGATGTCGTCGTCTGCGTCTTCGTCGTCGACAACAACAACAACAACAACAACAACAATAACAAAAACAATCACACTGAATACCACCATGATCGTTTCTACGGCCAATGACGTTGCGCCACCAACAATGCAGAATCAGAAAGGTTAATTGAGAAGACATCATACTCGGGCGTGATTCTACCCTCGCCCGAATGGAAGACTTTGGATCACATTGGCAGCAATGCGCGCATAACTTATCGTGTCCGGGTGCAATGCGCCGTTACGTACTACAACACGACCTGCACGACCTTTTGTCGGCCGCGCGACGACCAATTCGGTCATCACACTTGCGGACCCGAGGGCCAGAAACTCTGCTTGAACGGTTGGCAGGGCCAGAATTGCGAGCAGGCGATCTGCAAGCCGGGCTGTGATCCCGTGCACGGTAGTTGTGATCGGCCGGGTGAATGCGAGTAAGTATGAGTTAAACAAACCTAATAAAAAATAAAGCTATTTAAAAAAAATAACAGTTATAATTGCTATTGACCGTGGTCCGGGTTGGTCTACGACAGGTCGATTCAAAGAGGCACATACAAACACATCAAACACCAAAAAAAAATCTTGCACCGAACTCGAACACCAAGCAAAGCACGAAAAAGCGTTTGTATGCGCGCGCAAGCAGTGTCTGCACCGCCAACTAACTCTACAATTGTCTGTCCACTTGTCTGCTGTTTATTTAATTTTTTTTTTTGTGGTCTTTGTGGCTTTGTGCGGTTTGTTTAGCGAGTTGTAAATAGCGTAACACAGAATACGTGAGGCCGTGATTTCATTACGCTGTTTATTGTGTGGCGTCTCATCTGCCTGCAACAATGTAACGACGCCGTTGGCAACGTCTTTGGTTGCAATTGCAGTTGCAATGCCAAATAGCAGCAATTAGCGTGGCCTAGAAAGTGTGGTCAATGGTTGGTCTTGATTTCTGCGTTGATGCCACTAACGGCCGCTTAAATGAAATCATAAATAAAAGCGTTCCCGCTCTTCGTTCACGCTCTTCCCACCGCCTGCAGCGATAAGCATTCTCAACGAAATGGCTGCCTCACTTATCTGGCTACTTTCTATCGGCAACACGTCGAATGTTGCATGTCTTCTGAACGGCTATAATTTCGCAGCAGTCTCGGAATCTCTCCTGCCTGCACTTATCCGAAAGAGCACAACAAGCTGATTTCAACTTTGATCCTTGCACTTAAGCAAGCCGTTCGCACCAAGCGATGGTGAGCAATTGGAGTGCGAACCAAGGTGAACGTTTAACGTTTCAATTCGATATCGCTGAGCGAGCGTGTCTGAGAAAAAATCCAGTAAATTCCAATAGGACAGTTGGTCTTGTTGCATGCGATAATTTTGTTGTTGTTTTTTTTTTTGTTGTTGCACGTGAGGATTAATTAATTTCTTTTTTTTTTCATAGCTATCGTAGCATGCAGCAGCACAGCAGGCAATCGGGCATTGCCATATTTATGGCCATTAGGTTCATGGTCTACCGATTGCTGATTATTCATATTCGCACTCAGCACAAAACTTGACTAAACCCCCTGCCTCAACTCTCTTTCTCTTTTTCTATAACTTTGCAGATGCCGCTACGGTTGGCGCGGTCCACTCTGTAACGAGTGCATGGTGTATCCCGGCTGCAAGCACGGTTCATGCAACGGCAGCGCCTGGAAATGTGTGTGCGATACCAATTGGGGTGGCATACTCTGCGATCAAGGTGAGTTTCCAATTACAGCGACCAAGTCGACGATGGCGACGTTGCTGACATAGAGACACTAGCCATATATTATAATTGTTCAGCTCACACGCCGTGCCATCTTCTTTTGTACACTACATGCTGGGAATGGTGTTAGATATTTTGCATAAGGTTTGATGCATAGTAAGAGAGATGCTGAGTTCTTTATTTTAATTTAAAAAAAAAAAAAAGCAAGTGGTCATTGGCTGTGTTTGTCTGCTCTTCTATATAAATGCACACTAGTCTCTCCGCGCTTAAGACAGCTCTAGATTATTTTTTCGTTGAATATTGGAACCGAAAGGCGCTGTAAAAGTCAGGTATAAGTAAGGCACCAGGTTCTTATGTCTTTGATGTAATCTTTAAACTCTTATATGAACTTATGGTGATCTAAACTTTATAAACTTCTAAATACACTGAAAGAGCTCGAAGAAATCGACTGACATGGGACATATTTACTGCCAATGTTAACATATATAATCTTAAATTTAAGGATCATGTTAAATAATTTCTTCTTTTCAATTTAGTGATTACAAGTTCGAAGAGGATCGTCTCTCATGCCTCAGGCTATTGGATAAACTTATTAGTATAGATCGAAATAGTCTATAATTTTTCATATTGAAACGATTGTGTAGAAATCTTCGAAATTCTATGATGCATTTTCAGTAGAGTAGAACTATGAACCCCATAGCAAAACAATGGGTCAGGTTACTAGGGTTAGGCTAGATTAGGTTAGAATGGCTTAAGGCAGTATGCTGCCATCCTACTTAGGCCAATCATAGCGACTTTGTGAAAAAACAACGCTCCTTTCAGCACCATCTTGCCGATCACACAAAACTTGCCAAATTTTTTATAGATACCCTGAACAGGTCCGACAGATTGCTAAGTTAAATTCAGTCGAGGTGCGGAAATGTACCTGAAGAGATCAGGGCATGTGCACTAAAATGTGAATTAATGAATTAACTTTTTGTTTTTCAATTAGTTTGGGTTAACTACTTTGATGACATAATGCTCACGTCCATGGTGCTAAGTCAATGCTATGGCGACTGGTAGAAAATTTTAAACCTGACTGTGGGGAAGTCATACATCCTGCGGAAAAAGCGCTCTATCTATTACAAATCTTGACGTAACGTTGAGTCAAATGTATATAATCACTTTACTGATTCCTTGTTCTGCATTATTTTACATGTGCAGCGCCTTAAATATTCATCTCAGCCGAAAGCTGTGTTTATATTATAGCATTTTTCACCTTGTTACCAACTCGCATTTCGTTGCAGATTTAAATTACTGCGGCACTCATGAACCCTGCATGCATGGCGGCACTTGCGAGAACACCGCACCTGATCAATATCGCTGCACTTGCGCCGAGGGACTCTCAGGCGAACGCTGCGAAATCGTCGAACATCCGTGCGCAACGCAGCCGTGCAAGAATGGCGGCACATGTACGCTCAAGGTGAGTGAGTGAATGAAACTGGTGTGAATTTCACGCGATCGCTAATGCCAGAATTTATTGGTCGTTGCGCATATCTTTGGCTTTGCATTACACTAATGCACAATTCGATCTAACTAACCGCATATCTATTTCTGCTGCTCCCGCTGCTGTCCACAGGAGACGACAGTGCTGAATATAACGACGCTGCCGACATATCGCGCCATGCGTGGCATGAGCTCAGCCATGGGTAAACCGATTGGACGACGCGACTCGATAGCGAGCCTGTCAACGCTGAAGGGTATTGCGAAGGGCGGCGGTGCCGAGTCAACGCCAACGAACGGCAGTGCCAATTTAGGCAGCGCACTGCTTTTGACGTCACCGTCGCGTACATTACCCCAAATGCCGCCACCACTGGCGGAGTTTACATGTGGCTGTTCAGCCGGCTGGACGGGACCGACGTGTGAAATAAGTGAGTTGAGTTGAGTCGAGTTCAGTTTTGATTTAATTCTATCCAACTGCAATGAGGGGCACTTACTGCTCTGCTCCACGAAATATACCAAGGCAATTTCTGTATGTTTACTATGTTGCCTATGTTACTTCTTGCCTGTTGTCGATCATCGTGCAATCGAACACTTTGCTAGCCAACAACATTACGCGTACGTACATGCGGCAATTGAATGCAATCAAAAACGAAATGAAACGAATGCACGCACAGTGGAAAGGCACCTATGGATGAAGAGAGGGTAGCAATGTAGTAATGAATGGACAGACATATGGCTGTACGAACATTCGCTTAACGAATTGCATATCTTATTGGAGCACGATTTAACAATCTTCATCCGTCTCAACCAATGAAAGTCCAACGAACTATTCGTCCGTCCGTTCAGTCTATCGTTGGTTTACTAGTTATTTCCCGCTTTAATTGTATGCCAGGCGAGAGCTCAATTCCCATAAAAAATCAAAATCTAATTAGATTTCCACTGGCATTGCAATTTACGAAAAAACACACACAACAAAACAAACAAAAGACTTAGAAAACGAACTTGCCGCGAAAGATGAAATGCAAAGAAGCCGACGTCGCCATCGTCAGTGCCATCAAAATGGTTGTCATCCATGCCGCCGCCGCTTGACAGCCGCGCATTAAAAATGTGCAACGCGTTGCCGTTGCGCCAAGCAAAGCAAAGCAAAACGGTTGAGATTTTTTTGACAAATGAGCGGAGGATGCGACGACACGACTGACCTTATTACGTTTAAGTGCGACGTTGATGGCCCAAATGGATGAATTTAAATGCAGGCAAGGCCTCTTTTTATCGGCGTTATCAGTGCGCAAACAAATGAGTTGCGTGTCCGCAGATCGCATGCAATAGATAATCAGCACAGAGGCAGAGGCAGTGGCAACAACGGCGCACCGAAACAGCATCCCACAGTCGGATGCAGACGCTTGCTTGGGTTCGTTGACTCTGGGCAGTTTGTGGGGGGCAGCTGTGCCCCTCATGCGCTTAAAATGATTTCTTAAACATTCATTTCTTCTGCACCTGCTTCTTCTCCTACTCCTTCGTAAACATTTTCTTCAGCTTACTCGATCATTATTCTCTTGCAACTTTCCGCAGACATCGATGAATGCGCCGGCGGTCCCTGCGAGCATGGTGGCACTTGTGTCGATCTAATCGGTGGCTTTCGTTGTGAATGTCCGCCGGAGTGGAAGGGTGATATTTGTCAGGTCGATGTGAACGAATGCGAAGCGCTTTATCCGCCAGCCGCAACAAGTGCGACTTCGACAACAACAACAACAACAACGACGACGACAACAACTGCTGCCTCAACTATGCTAAACGCGACGGCAGGCAACGCCGGCAGCAGCAGCAGCAGCACCACAACTACAGCCGCCTCAATCATTGCTAATCTGAGCACGTCAGCGGCTTTGATTGCCGCACTGACTGCGGTAGCCTCCGCTACGGCGCTCAGCAACACAGCGGCGAGCGGCAGCAACACCATTGGACCCTGTATCAATGCACGCGAATGCATCAATTTGCCGGGTGCTTTCTCATGCGAATGCCTCGAGGGCTGGGGCGGTGCGACGTGTGCTCTGAATCTCGACGATTGCGTGGGTCAATGCAAGAATGGCGCCACTTGCATCGATTTGGTTGATGACTATCATTGCGCCTGTGCGACGGGCTACACGGGTAAGCCAAACGTAAAATTGAATAGAGCACAGCCGAAACTGATTTTGCTAAAGGCTGGTAGACAACATGCTCAACCATGATTGACGTAGCTTTCTATAAATATTCTTAGCATTTCTTTCAATTATGGCACACCTATTCATGTCGCCTTTTTCTTTTCTTCCCATCACTTTTCACAGGCCGTGATTGTGAAACGGATATTGATGAATGTGCTAACTCACCGTGCAGAAATGGCGGCGAATGCGTCGACATGGTCGGCAAATTCAATTGCATTTGTCCGCTTGGCTACTCTGGTTCTTTATGTGAGGTAAGTACTAGGCTACTTCTTCTTCTTTTTCTTCTTAATTCTATTTTGCATGTGAGTGAAAAAATGTTTCACATGAAATTTTTTTTCTTTCGTTTTTTCAGGAGGCCAAGGATCATTGTACACCATCGCCTTGTCTGCAGGGTCACTGTCTGAACACACCCGAAGGCTACTACTGTCATTGTCCGCCAGATCGCGCCGGCAAGCATTGTGAGCAAATACGGCCACTCTGCTCACAGCCACCTTGCAATGGTGAGTGCTTTATAGTCTTTATAGTCTAAACTCTTAAGCAGCTCTTTAACTACACGTTATTTCTTTGTGTTCTTTATCTTTATATATCGCTCTCTTTCTCTCTTACACGCACTTTTATAGAGGGCTGCTTTGCGAATGCAACGGCGAGTGCGCTGCCCTGCAGTGGTCACGGCAGCTGTGAGATGAGTGAAGTGGGCACCTTTTGCAAATGCCACATTGGCCACACTGGCACCTTCTGCGAGCACAGTAAGTAGCAAATATGAAGAACGATGAAAAAAGGAGATAAGCTTCGCACAGACGTTTCATTAAACCAAATTTGCTTAAGCTAGTCATTTGTTAATTTTTTGTGTCTGTCTTAACCGCCACGTTTTCTTTTCGTTCATACGCTTCCTGTTTCTCTACCTCTCTCGCTCACTGTGCACAGATCTCAACGAATGCTCACCAAATCCTTGTCGAAACGGTGGAATTTGCCTTGATGGCGACGGTGATTTTACATGTGAATGCATGTCAGGCTGGACAGGTAAGTCAAAGATGTATGAGGAGTAGCAACAGTGAAAAAAAGAAAGAAAAAAAAAAATAGACAAAAAAAAACTCCACTTAAGCTGCGTTGCTTATGCTGCAACAAGTGCACGAAGCTGGCCCAAGCCAACCTAAGCCAAGTCAGCCTCAGTAAGCAGCGTCTGCAGTGAAACCTGCTCGAATCACTGCACGACTGCAACTTGGCGTCGTCGTACTGCGCTAAGTGCACGCGTCTAAGCACGCCTGATCGTCATCGTCATCTTCATCATCAACAACTTCGTCATTATCGTGTTGGCTGGCTTTGGTGGCTTTGGTTATTTACTATACGATCTACAAATCCATAAAGCAAAGCTTGGCGCAGCGGGCAGCACTTGAAGCGCGCTGGTTGTGCCGCAGTTTGTTGCCAATCCAAAGCGAAGCAAACGAAACCAATCATTGGCTGACTTGACTGGCCGGGCGGTTCGCTCGCCCGCGCGTCGAGCCAAGACCTTGGCTTGATTAATCGCCGCTTTGAAAGGCTCCAAAGAGTAAAAAAAAAAATAAATAAATAAATAAAAGAAAATGAAAATAAAAATAAAAAACAAAAATCTGCCCGGCGCGCTGGTTTTTGCATATTTTTTATGGTTTTCAATTCTAGCGTTCACTCAATCGATCTTTGTCGTTGAACTTTTACCGAAATAACCAAAATTAATGTGGGCTTTTAGCGTAGTTAATTCATTGCTTATTTTCTTGTTTTTGTTTGAAATATATACATATATATATATATATATATATATAGATTTTTTTCTTATTTTGCTAAGCATCGCTCAAGCTCAGATTGAACGTGCAATTTTTGCAGCAGGCCCTACAAAATTTAATGCGCCTGACCACGCCTACAAATGCAGACGTTGCTCAGCAATTTCGTAATCACAGCTTCCGTTGTCTTAAGTCTTGTCTTTTTTATCATTTAACTCCACTTATTGCTTCCTTTTTGTAAGCGTCAATAATTTTTTTCACCTTCTTCTTCTTCTTCTTCACATTACTACCATTCGCAGGCAAACGTTGTTCGGAGCGCGCCACCGTCTGCTATGCGGGCCAATGTCAAAACGGCGGCACCTGCATGCCGGGCGCACCGGAAAAGGGTCTACAGCCGCACTGCCGCTGTGCACCTGGCTGGGATGGTCTGTTCTGCAATGAGGCCATTGACCAGTGCCGCGGCCAGCCGTGTCATAATGGCGGCACCTGTGAGTCAGGCACGGGTTGGTTCCGTTGTGTGTGCGCGCAAGGCTTTTCGGGACCGGATTGTCGTATTAATGTAAATGAGTGTTCACCGCAACCGTGCATGGGTGGTGCGACATGCATCGATGGCATTGGTGGTTATAGCTGCATCTGTCCGCCGGGTAGACATGGCCTACGCTGTGAAATTTGTAAGTACGACGGAGTTAAGCCAAATCCAAGCGGGACTTCCACATAATAATTCATTTTCTTTAAATCTACTTCTTTATTTTTCGATTGCCAACCCCATACAGTGCTCTCCGATCCGAAATCCGCTTGCATTAATACCAGCAACTCGAACTCCCCTTACATGGCGCTCAACCAGAGTCAGAATTGGCTTGAGTCTGCATTGGCCGGTCAAACGGAGGAATACTGCAATGCCTGCGTTTGTGAGAATGGCACTTCGCGTTGCACGAATCTTTGGTGTGGCCTGGCGAACTGTTTCAAATTGGATGTGATCTCGAAATCGTCGAATCTGTCGGGCGTTTGTCGCCAACATGAGGTGTGTGTGCCAGCGTTAAGCGAGACTTGCCTCTCGCCACCGTGCAACGTGCGTGGTGATTGTCGCGCTTTGGAGCCCTCACGCCGCGTTGCGCCACCACGTCTTCCGGCACGTGCTAATTGTTGGCCCAATCAGGCTCAACTAAACGAGAACTGTGCGCGTCTATCGATACTACTCGATGTGGAACGCGTTGGCACGGGTGCTTCCGTCGAGGGGCTCTGTTCGTTGATACGTGTGCTACTGGCGGCGCGCCTCGTAAAGCTGCCACGGCTAAGCGAAGAGGGCATGCTCATTATCATATGCGATTTGAAGAGTGGCACCAACGACACCGTCGAAGTGACTGTGGTAAGTAGCAAACTGCGGGTAGCATGCTCAATCGCCTGTCAAACTTACGTGACGCCTTATTCTACTTCTCTCACATCTCCCATAGTCCTCCACTAAGCCCAACGACTCACAGCTACCCATCGCTATCGGGTTGTTGGGTGAGCTGCTTTCTTCGCGCCAATTGAACGGCATACGGCGAAATGAGCTGCACAATGCCGCCAAACTAGCTGCACTCACCTCCATACTTGAGGTCAAAGTCGAAACGGCACTTGTTGCGGATGGCAACAACCATAGTCTACTTATCGGCGTGCTCTGCGGCATCTTCATTGTGCTCGTCGGTTTTGCGATTTTCATTAGTCTCTTCTGGAAGCAGCGTCTGGCCTTCCGCAGTACATCGGGCATGAATCTCACACCGTCACTCGATGCACTGCGTCACGAGGAAGAGAAGTCGAATAATCTGCAGAACGAGGAAAATCTACGGCGCTACACAAATCCGCTTAAAGGCAGCAGCACCTCACTGGGACGCACCAATGGCATCGAGCTGAGTCTTAATCCGGCGCCTGAGCTTGCCACAGTATCCACATTGGCTGCAGTGGCCGCAACCAGCTCGGCGATGCATCGCTCCCAACCGCTCTATCCGCCGTGCGAGTTCGAACGTGAGCTGGATGTGAGCGGTGTTAGTGTAAAGACCGCTGGCAAAGGGAGCTTTCAGCAGGTGCATAAACGCGGCTCACAGATTCTGCTGCACAAAACTCAGAACTCGGACATGAAGAAGAACACTGTCGGCTCGCTCGATAGTCCGCGTAAGGACTTTGGCAAGCGCTCGATCAATTGCAAATCAATGCCGCCACCGGCCAGCGATAATGAACACGATGTGCTCACGGTGGTCGTGTAGTACGTGCGGCCAAATATGACAACGTGACGCACGCGCGGTGCAATGATCTCAATGAGCGCAAAACAAAGTTCTTGCGGAAAGCCGGTCGTCAACAAGATTATTGTTAACTGGACGATTGTTGCGGCCTTTCAACGAGTTCCTCGCAGTTTGCATTTAGCTTGACGAGCGCCCATAAGCGTAAAAGAGGCGTGGCACATTCGACTTGTTTTCTTTTTAGTTTTTTTTCCCCCCCTTAGTTTGTAGCTTCTCTCTGCAGTTACTCTTGAACATTTTAGTTCCGGTTATCTGGTTAATGTATTGTTTTGTTTAGTTTTTGGCCTTACGCATCTTAGCCTAATTTATTTTGTAGCATTTTAGCACATCGAACGAACTATCGACGAACTCGAAACGAAGTGAAACAAATCCTACTCAGTGTGATATTAAACGTAAACGATAAAGTGCACGGAACGTTCACGTAACCCGTGCTACCAGTTCCGGTTGGAACGCAATGCTGTGCGCCAACGGTAATTCTGTAAATATGGATGTGTGCAAAGTGAGCCACTTTGTGTTTGATTTTAGGTTTAAGGCAACTTTTATTAGTTTGTAGCCCAGTGTCGTGTCGTGTAGTGTAGTCTAGTTTAAGTTGTAAATAGTGTTGTAAAAAAATAAACACTCGAATTACCGGAATTGTATTTTAAATGTTTTAGCAATGCAATGTAAAAGTAACTCAAAAGTGGGCTGTATGTATTTACACGTTGACTTTTGCTTGACTTTTTGGTCAAGTGCTTCGATTTTGTCGGTGAAAGGTTTAAATTTCAGAGCGACGAAGAGAGATCTTTTAAGCAGTTAATCACTACCAAAAAATTCAAACAAAAAGTCAACGTGTGTGTGCAGCCTAAACCACTCAACTTGTAACTTGTAACGATTCGAATGTTTTCCTATAAGTTCGCTTAAGCAGCACTTTTCTTTAGTTGAATATTTATTTATGAATTATTGTATGTACTATATGATTAGAGCGCTTAAGATTAATTAATTGCAATTACTCGTAGTTAGTTAGATTGTGAAATTAGCCTATAACAATGAAGTTGAATAAAGCATTATAAAAAATAAACGAATCAAAAACAAACGAAATAATTGAGAGAAATTCCAAAATTGCAGCCAAATCACCACGAAAAAACTCCCTCAAAACGCTATTTGCTGCTCATTACTCAGACGAATTCGAGTGAAAAATAGTTTGGCGATTTGCGGTATTCGCTAATTGAATGAAAAATCCACTGCGATTGAGCGAGAGACATTTTAAAGAAGAAGGGTTTTTACCCGATTAAGCGAACACAACAAAATACAAATAAAAGAAAAAAAAAAGAACAATGACAAGTGAGAGTTACAGGCAGAAAGAGAGAAAGGGAAGTAACGCGGCGAGCCAATGACGAGGAACACTTTTTTCAGTGGCTTGAGCGAGTGAATAAGAAGGAAGAAGTAAGCAGCCAACATTGAAACGACGCTTGACTAAAGTGAGCAATTCTCGAAAGAAAGTTGCTAAGCGTGTTGGCTACGCTGTGCAGGAATTGTGTTAAAAAATTTTAGTAACATAATTATTCGCGAAATATTCGAAAATTGTTCGCGTTATAGAGCTGGCATTGACATATTGTAATTCAATCGGAAAATTTTAAAGTAAAAAGTCAAAACATACTTAAGGCGAAGCCATATGGACAAATGCCAGTGTAAACTACTTGTATTTATGCTATGAACACACACTAAATTGGCACTATACATTTAAAATCACCACTGCCTTAGGCATGTTGCAATAATGTTGCACTAAAAAGTTACCCTGAGAAGCGTACAAATTGAATACTTCAATCTTCACAAAACTATTAGGTTACCTGAAGTTACTCAGGTTCTGCGTAAAATAAGAACACGACTTGTTGTTGTGGTTTCTTGGACTGCCACAAAATTCCACGTATTTTTTAATTTCTAAAAATCATACAAATGGTGGTTTTTCTTTTGTTGTTTGTGTTTTAGGTTGAAATGTTGATTTTGAAAGAGTTGGGTAACGATTCATGATTAGCATTTCAATGAATGCTTAACTGATAGTCAAGTGAATAATTAATACCAAGGCACGTGGGAAAAAATGGTTAACAATATTATTTGGATCTTTTGGTTTACTGGGTAATGTCAGCGAGACTAAGTGACTGAGTACAGAAGGGAGATATTGAGCTGGTGGCATGGCGGACATGCGATTTGCAATGTTCGGTTTCTAATTAAAATACCAGCTAAATCGCAAGAGCAACGAAGATCGGAAAAGGATGAAGAAGAAGAGGTCGACATAAAATAAGGAATACAGTAAAAATAAGTCAAACGAAGGAAAGCAACAACAACAACAACAACAACAAGAACAACAAAAATGTGCGTACATTTTTCGCCAGATTTCAAAACACGAAAATGTTGGGAATTCGCTGTTGATTGTTTGTTTGAGTCAGCCGCGAGAGTGAGTCGGGTTTGAATGAAAGCCGTAGTGGCTAAAAATTGTGAGTTCCAAGGAAGTCGTCGCAAATGGCTTTGTTTATTTCGGGACTACAGTGGTAACTCTTTTGGGCAGAAACTCAAAGGCAGCCAATTTTTATTGTGCCAAAGAGGAGTAATTGATTTGGAATTGAAAAAGAAATAGGGTGTAAGGTTTCTATCCGGGGGTTCCCCTTTTTGACACCGAATTGTCTCAACGTTTTTTTTTTGAAAGTTTGAGTGCGTCCAAGCGTAAATTTTTCTACAACAAACCTTTATCAGTGAAGGCAGTAAGTAAGAAGGGAGTGCGTCACTAAAGTTGACTATTGTATTATAAAGCTTGACCGGTTAAGGGAGGTATTTATTAAAATCTCATTTCTTTCGCTTTCAGATAAGGGGTGCCCGCCCAAAAAGGAATTACGTTTATTTTATGTCTCCAAAACTCCTGTCCGTTCAAGAGGGGTAAGGTTATTTCGAAGGGGAACAAAATGTTTTTTTTTTTTGCTAAAACTGTTCCAATAAATGGGTTATCTCATAAAGAGTGTCTTCACTGTTTCATTTTTGGTACCAAAAAAAAGTACACGCTGCCAGCTGCTTGTCTGCTCCTGTCGTTATTGGCTTGTTGGCTAAGTTGCAACCACAAAAT
Organism: Cacoxenus indagator; assembly: GCA_035041755.1. Taxonomy (NCBI): domain Eukaryota; kingdom Metazoa; phylum Arthropoda; class Insecta; order Diptera; family Drosophilidae; genus Cacoxenus; species Cacoxenus indagator. The sequence continues at coordinate 1,972,385 of JAWNKX010000379.1, forward strand.
AAAACAAAATAAAAAATAAAAGTACTTATGGAATTTGACTTTGCGCTGCTTGTTGATTTTTTTAATTAACGCTCTCTGCTTTCGTTGCATGCTTCGTCATCGGTAGTTTTCGCTTGGCAACATATTTCACAGAAATTATTGACTGAAAACGCAAAAGGGCCAACAACGACGAGCATCGCATCGAAGATCGATGGACGCGCGAGCGAATGCTTCAGCCTCGACTCGTTGACCGGACAAGATTTGATGCCAATAAAATAGTAAAAGAACCCTTTATGAAATTGCTGTACAACAACATGAAAAGCAGCAATAACAAAAACAACAACAACAACCCACCACCTCTCACTCACTATGGCTCAGCGGTCTTTCTGTCTGTCTGTCTGCCTGTCTGTCTGTTCGACATGCACATGAAGATTGCTGCAACATAAAAACATTATCCGTCTATAATCTAAATATGTTTTCGTGGCGTTGTTCTGCTTGTCCTCGTTGTTGTTGCTGTCGTGGCTGTTGCAACAATTTGCTGCAAATTGAAAGCCAATTACGTTGTTTGCAGCACCGAGCAAACACCGCTACCCGCCGTCTTCACCAACAACAACAACCAACGCCACCGTTTCCAAGCGGCTGGCCAGCTATGTTGCAGATACACCAAGCTTAAAATAAAAATAACAAAAAGTCTCTACACACAGCAACGATTGCTTTTGCTGCCAATGTTGTTGTTGTTACTGTTTTTGTTGTTGTTGTTGTTGTTGTTGTTGTTGCACTGTGACTATGCCTATGTGGCTAGAAGACGACATAAATATCAAATACAGGTCCATAAATTTGAAACCAATTAGCCAAGCTAAATTGATAATAGTCTTCGTCGTCTTCCTTGTCGTTCAACATTTACAGCAACAACTGAAGGCAGCAACAACAACAACAACAATTCGTATGCCAATTGTAACATCCTTAGTGCTGCTGCTGTTGCTGTTGAAAGTGCTCAGCTCAAAATTGGCTAGCGAGGAGTTCCACTTAATGACGCACCGGCAATTTAGCGACGAAAACAGCGCATTATCGACGCAATTGTTGCCGCCACTGATTCGAACTCAGATCGCTTGTTGTCTGTCCAAGCGGTCGTCATTCAGCTAGTCAGTCAGTCAGTCAGTCAGTCAGTCAGTCAGTCAGTCAGTCACTCCACTGCATTGCTGCCGCCCTCAACAAATACGAATTGCGCTCGTCCTCAAACTAAAGTCCAATTGTCGTCGTCGTTGTCGTCTGTCGACTGAGGACTATCGTTTGTCGCTCTTGTCGTGCGCGCTTGTCGTGTTCTAATCAAATTGCATTTTTAGTTTTATTGCGCTTTTATGCAAAACAACTTAATTTTCAAGCAATTCACAACATACAACATTCAACAGGAGCAGCAGCAGCTTTAATAGAATTATGTAGTCAGCCATTTTTGGAGCGATGCGCGAATGTCTTAAGGCGACAAACGTGCCTCGTTTGTGACAGGGCGCAATGTTGCAAGGGACACGAGGGCGGTCTGAATTACGGCAACAATTTAGCGCCATTTTAAACGAGACTTGTCGACAAACACCAACAAACAAATAAACAAAAGCAAATAAACGAAGAAATGCTACTTACGAAATTATCTTAAATAGATTTGATATATTTCCACAAGCGCACAATGCGACACATGTCGTCGTAGTCGTAGTGCGCTGCCACATATTGTTGCATGCAACATGTAGTAGCATAGCCACAAATCTCGAGCTTGTGCTACCAATCTTTCTATGTCTCTCTCTCTCTTTCTCTCTATCGCTGTTTGTCTTTAGCTCTTTCTCACTGCAACACAACACATTGCATCGATTCGCTTTGGCTGGCAGATAAACATCTTTAGCACACGATTAGGAGTTTTTAATTAAAATATTTTTCCTTGTTCAGTTGAGATGTTAAAAAGAAAAGCGAAAAATAAGAGAAAATACAAAATTCACAATAACAAAAAAAAAATAACAATAAAAAAATATTAAAAAAATGTTAAGCCGCGCAGCAGCTCAGCCAAAAGACACCAAAAATAACATACGCTGTGCTGAACGTCGTTCTTGGCGCATTCCCTGCACCTGCACGCGTGTGTGATAGGCCGCACTTACTGTGCACTAACACAACACATTCCAATCCACCACAGCACACCCTAACCCACCACAAACACTTAAATTCTTCTTTTTCACCTCTTCGTCGCTTTCAACACAGCAGCAGCTGAGCGAACTGCATATGCACATTTTAGGGGCGTTTACGTGCTGCAATTTTACATGATAATTCTTCTGCTTCTTCTTCTTACTCTTACTCAACTCCTTATTTTTTCTTTCTTTCATATTCTTCTACAACATTCCCAATCTTTGCTTGATACGTAGCTTTTTTAAAGCGCAGTTAACAAATTTAAAGCGACTTTGCTGCCATACCCTTCACACACTACCACTTTGTTTACTTTTCAATATGTACTACTTCTTCTTAGTCTTCGGCTTGCTTTGTCGAGTGTAAAAATCAAAACAACAAAAAAAGAACAAAATTCAAGCTCGCGCTTCTTTACAAATGATTCCCCATTAAAGTCGCGCATTTATCTAATTAGACAAGCGCATTAAAGCTCAGCCTGCTGAGCATCTTCTCGGTGCCTCAACTCTGCGCTCACATGCCTCTGCGCCAGCCCCATCGCCGCCAGCGTCAGCGTCAACGCTACGTCTTCGCCATTGGGTCTGAGTTGCCAAACACGACGCAAATTAATCAACTAATTGATGAGCATAAATTATGCAAATCCGACTGAATTTGCGTTAATTTATGGCGATTGAAATTAATTTGGAGCGAATTGTGGCATTTTGATTTGCGTGCGCGATCAGTCAATGCGTTGGGCGAGTTCGTGATTCAGATCACTGAATGAGTTGCTGGCTTGTGGTGGTTTTCAATGAAGACGTGAGATCCTCTGCTTGGTGTATGGGGATTTTATTTGCACTATTGCCAGTAATATTCAATGCTAATATTGTCAATGACAGACATGCATGTGTATAATACCATCGAGTTTGAACCTTGTTTACTCATGCATTGAAGATCACTGACGCCGTTTTAATGTCACCTAAATAATATATAGTTTACAATAACTAAAGGAGCACGCTTTAATGTCAAACCGAACTAAAAACTAAATTAGTTTGGGCGCTACTAAAATTAGTCATTTTCATTTAATCCTGATGATCCTGGTTAGGTCATAGGAACAAAGTTGTCAAAGTATTGTATTGTCATCGGTCCTTGACAGTTTGAAGTGGGTCAAAATCTCGTTCAAAGGTAAAGCTTATATAAAGCATGTCAAAATACAAAACGGCTTTAACATTGCAGGTTTAAGTCTCTGTGTAGAGTTGAATTCCTTACAAATCAAGGGCAACCCTTGATTTTATTTCTCGTAATTCTCACTCTCTTGTCATGGCAGCTATTCCCAAAATCAGTATACAGTATTGCTGAGAGAGAGTTTGCTCTACTCGTTCAGGAGCCAGTAAAGCCTGGTGATTTTGGTACGCAGTGGCAGATATTTCACTTTATTTGATTTGTGGGACAATGTGCACAACTGAAGGGACACTTCTCTTTAGATTGAAGCAAAGATTGAAGAAAAAGAATATTTTCATGGAAATATATATAGCTTCCTCAAACTTTATGATGCGTGTGAAACTCATTGTTCTTACTACCATAAAACTGAGTGATGAGTAGTGGTATAGTACAGTTTCAGCTGCTTCTTTGTGCTTATTTAGCTGGTCTTCTATAGCTATAACTGTTGATAAAAGCCAGATAGAAGTCATGGGTTGTCTTACAACGCAAATGTAAATAATCTGCACACAATTTTATAGTTAATATAAAGTTTGTTCGGCCTTGGAATGTACACATCGATTTAGCAGTCTTGTAGCTCCTAACAGTTTTTAAAAGAAGTTCTCGAAGTTATGGCTTTTCACAGAGCTGGTTCACCGAATGCGTTGCGCTGCCTACTTTGCCATATAAGCAATTAGCATAGCATTACTTGCTGGAATCCAGGCTGCGTACTTGGTAGAGATATGTCACTTCTTTACCTACGATATCTTCGTATCTTAAAACCTAGTATTTCCATTCACGCTTAGTTCTTCCACTGCGTCTATGCATGTCAACAAGATTTTATACTTATCTATTAACAAACAAAAAAAAGCCTCTTTAATCATCATGTCCATGGTCAAGGTTTTATGTCGCATTTCTTCTTTACTTGTTTCGCTTAATGACTGACTTTCGAATTTAGTCGAATTTGTTGCTTAAGTCAGATTTTTGTTTTTGTTTTTTGGTTAATGCGACTTGTTTTGGTTTCTGCTTACTCTGATTTTCAGACAAATACAAATTAGTGTAATTTTTTAACATCGACGCATTTGCTAAAAACTCATGTTGCTTTTAGCGAGTTTGCAAGTTCGTTTCTTAAGTCTTTCGTTTGCGTGCTGAGTGCTGTGCCAACTGCGCTTCATGCGTTTTCATTGGCTGTGCAGACACCATTTGACTTGGACTGCTTGCATTCAGAATTTAGCAAAGATTTGCTAAGCAAATAGACACGAGTGCGTAGAGCAAACAAACAAACAAACAAACAAACACACGAAGGCAATGAAGCTGCTAATTAGAAACTTCACGGGCAAAAAGATGCAAACCAACTGCAAAATGCAGCAACTCGAAGTGGCATGAGATACAAGTACCTCTGGGTGTGCGTGTGTGTGTGTATTTGCTTAAGATACTGTATCTTATTGCATCGCATCGCATCGCATAGCATTGTATTGTGTTGTGTTGAGTTGTATTTTGTTGCAGCAATGCGGTCGCCGCTGTGGTACAACTCAATTAATAACAATTTCTCAGAACAATAAAGTTGGCGAAAAGCCTGCTTTTTTTCGTTGCACTGTTGCTCTGCCTTTCGTTAGTTAGTTCGTTCGTTCATTGAATGCTTTCATTGCTTTCGCTTTGTTTCACTACATTTTGATGCTTCTTCTTATTTTTTTTTTGATTATCTTGGCAACGGACACTGGCTGCCTCAGCAGCTTCAGCCGCAATGCGCGGTGCGCTCTACAACGCTCTATCATTGGCTGCCATCGCCTGGGCGAACTTTGCGCTCTCCTGTTGAACTTTTCGCGCGGCGCGATAGTTTCTATATCTCCTCGATCGAATTTAAACTTGTAACTTGCTAGTGGTGCTGGCCTTAGTGGTAGTAGCTGCTACTACTCCATTCGCGGTTTTCTGCATTGCATTTTGTTGGTGCTCAATAGGCTACCGGGCGTACGGACGTAAGGCCACTTCGAAATGGATTGCTCCGCCCGTTGTACAATTAAATTTCTCAGGCGTTTTTCTTAACAAATTTTGTGTCGGCTTCTAATTTTGTTGCTTATGGCGGCAAAAGCGTAGAGGCCAAGCGTGCAAGCGTTTTCCCAAATTTATGACAGGCTCAGGCGACAGCCACAGCGTGGTAACTAGCGCCGGGCGGTTAAGGACGAAGACGTTCGACGCGGTTTAATCTAAAGCTGAGGTAGATAGCACAGAAAAGTTACTTTCTAATACGACAACAACAACAGCAATAACGAGAAAACGAAGTACAGCAACAACAACAACTACAACAACAACAATTGCACATGATGCTTACTCCAACTTCGACTCCGTTGAAAACGATGTATTGCACACGAAAGTCATAAGCGAAGCCAAAGCAATTAAGTTCGAACGACAAGTCGCGCCGCTGGAAGCCAAGGCTCATTTCGCCGACGTCGTCATCATCATCACCATCATCAACATTATCATCATCACCGTCGGGCTGTGTTCGCGGGCTGGGCTAAGATCCAATATCCACTCGTTGTCTGAATGGTGTATGCATGCATTTTCATACTCATAGTTCGCCACGGTTTTCACGTAATGGGATTTGTCGAGATGCGCTGGCCAACTGAGCATGGTGACAAGCGATCGTGGCAAAGACAGCGAAAGACACCACCACGACGAAGGCGGCAGTCGGGCGCTCATTCGATCGGTGGGTCGTTGGTTGCTGCTGCTTTTACTGCAACATGTTTCTCTAATCGCATTGCGGGCGGCTGTCGGTGTTGTGGGGTGTGTCTTATGCATAGACTACCAAACTGACTGGGCTACCTTCCTGCCCGCTTTTCTACCTTTCTGCTTGCCTCTGTGGCTGGCGTGCATGGCAATAAAAGCGATCGCATTACCAATTAAGCGTGCATACTGCAGCTAAACAGGCTAAAAGCTGTTCGTGTGTTCAAAGCGCTGGCAAGTGGAAATTGAATTAGCTGCCACCTCAGCTCGCCCCCAGTGCAGAGCATTGCTCGCTTGAGCGGCTTCGAGAGTGTGTAAATATTTTTTACACTTTGCCACATTCCAGCGCTGACCAAATAAATCAAGCCAAGAGTCGCTTGTCAATCTGTGAAATACTGATACGGCTGACTCTATGTGTCTGCGCGAGTGTGCGTGCGCATGTGCATGTCGCTAGCAATGTGTGTTCCATTTTACTCCATATGCTTTTAATGAAGCAATCGCTTGGTTAAGCCTCTCAATCCATTTAAGCAGGCAGGTGTATTCGTCAATTTGCAATGAAAGGATGAAAAGAAAAGCAAACTTCGCCAGACACACAGAAATTAAATCGTTCGAAATTTCATAACTCGAACTTTTCTGCGAGTTTCACCGATTACAAATAAGCTTAAATGCCGATTAATTGCGGATAAACCGGCTTAAATTTTGTATTTCCTTTGGGTTTCTTTCTGAGTAGCTCACTCAGCTTTCTACAAATTATTGTTTTGCTGTGCTCTAATTAAAGCGCTCTGAAGTTGCTTCAATTCAGAATCATTTGAGCTTCCGCTTTTGTGAGATAATATGCTGCGGTGAAAATTGTTGCGAGGCATGACTTTATGACTTAACTACTTTAGTATGCTCACTATTCCCCTCATAAACAAGAAGTGGTATATGGAAATATACCTGTGAGAATACCCACTGACAAGGAATATAAGCCGCGATATTGATATATCGTAGGTAGTCGTGCTCATAGCTCTTGATATATAAATCGGGCCCTAAAGAATATAGGTGTGAGTGCTTACAAATCGACAGACTTTCAAAATATTTGGATTCCGTGTACAGCGGTCGGGGTTATCCGGTTATTTTATATTACATACAATCTGTTATGTAGGATTTATGCCCTGATAACAAGCAAGCTAAACTGTTCCATCTAGTTTCCTTCGTCAAGCAATAAGCGGAACTTTTTGAACTTAAAAAAAATATAAAAAAATATTTTTATTGGAAAAAAATACAATAAAAAAAATACAAAAAAAAAAAACAATAAAAAATTACAAATATATATTTATATACTCTTATCGATTTCTGTGTGCATTTGAATACAGCGGAGCATAACATAAAGTAGGTCTTCCAATAAAGACTAAAATCAACAGAACAAATTCTATGCTCGTGTAAAGGCCTTACCAGAACATGACTTCATTGTCTAAAAAATAAATATCCTGGCCATAACATATTGTGAAGGAGATAGCTATATTTTAATTAACAGTAACTAATATTAGGGAACTATAATTCAAGTATAATATAATATATTTCATTTCTATGGAACTTTTGTATATAACCTATGTGCTTAGTACGTTAAGAAAAGTCTCCTTTAGTTGGTCCGTGACTATAAGCAAAAACAGCTATATACGAATGCTGGGACCGATCTAGCATTTTTGCGCAATGAATCCAGCGAGCTTCGAGTACAATTTGAATCATATATGGTAATTCAGGGTGGGATGGACACTGGAAAATGGCAAATAAGTTTTGAAATCGATGCATCGGTGATAAGATCGTAATCTTAAAGGAACTAAATGAATAGCTACATACCGGTACCAGTCTAGTGTTACAGTACTTGAAGGTTCAGAAGGAACTCTGAAACATTTAACTTAGGTACGGCTAAACCTGTTTAAGCTAAACATTAATTAAATATATGTTGGTTGCCTGGTTATGCCGTTAGGAGAAGTACGACTTAAAAGATCACATAATTAGTGTATTGACTGAGTTGACTTAACTACACTGCTTTATCTAAAGTAGCATTTAATGTTACAAAGGGTTTCGTTTTGGGTTAATTGGCTTCTTTTTTTGTTTTGTTCAACTGACTAGTTCTAGTTTAAAACTTTGTACATCTAATTAAGAATAACAAAATAAACCGATAGGTGCATATCGATTGTACTCGCGGAATTGTTCAAAATGCTATAGTAAATACCTTATGCAGACTCAAATGGCTTCTTCACAATATACAGCAATCTACGGTCCATAACTATGGAACACCACGTAATCCTTTTGTTTTAATCTCAAATCGGCCAACAAATCTCGCCGTTTCGAAAGTCTTTCCCACCGCTGCATTATAGGCGCCCTTATTAGAACGACAGAATATTATGCGCTCGTTGATCGAATGCGCATGAGTGTTGCCCAGAGCGGGGACCATCTGCCAACGGCTTTGTATAAAGCGATTCGTCATTTCACATGTGGTGACAATCTGCAATACAAACAAGTCATAATAATCCAGTTTTAATGAGTATCGGCGCGCGTCGCTCACCGCTACATCAAAGCTCTGCCGCAGCGACCGCAAGTGGTGCATTGCTTCGTAGAGCAGCGTGGTGCGCTCGCTAACGTCTTCAATCATGCGCAGTGCAAATGACAGCGAGTCAATGATGATGAGTTTGAACTGTAAAAGGGAATCGCACATTACAACTGGCTAATAGCAACAACTTCGATTTCTACAACACACACATTGCTTTGGTTTAGTTGTTGGCGCAATGTTATTATGGTTGCACTGAGCTGTGCAAATGTGCAACAACTCACATGGTGCACGTTGTTGAGCATGTCCGACGCCTTTAGATTTATGCTGTCGGCGAAGCGCGTCTCTAGGTGCTTTGCCAGCTCCAGCAGCCGTTGTGGATTGAAATCTTGTCTTGTATCAATATACAAGGCCGGTCCGTCTAACCCACCAACGTAGCGTGGTAGTTGCACATTTAGGCAAAGTTGTAAGCTGTGCATCATTAAATTATTTCGAAATTATTATTTACTCTTGCCAAAATGTTTACCAACTTACCACATTTGCGTTTTGCCGGTGCCGGGTGTGCCAGTCAACTCAGTGATTTGGCGTTGTGAAATGCCGCCATTGAGGTATTTATCCAGTTGTTCAAAGCCGGTTGCAAGTTTGCCAGCCGTTTGCTCTGCTTTATAAACATCTAAACACGTCAATTTAAACGTTTTATTTTCAAATGCTGATTCACTCATTTACCCGCCTCTTTATGGCGTTGCTAAGAGACTGGTTTAACCAACACTACTTTCATGGCGGAGTATAAGCAAACAAAAAACAGCTGCAACACTGTGTCTGCACAACCGAGATCAGCTGTCTAATAGTGCTGTAAAAAATTAGAAAACTATCGATTGTCAACAGATGGCGCTACAATATCGAATCAGCAGCTTGCAACTGACGATTTTTGAATGTTTTATTTAATTTAAATAAACTGTTTTAAAAATGGAGAGTTTATACAGCACATTTATTTGCTTGTAACTCGATTTATTGTTGTTCAGATTGTTTTGATGAGCATACCATGATGGGGCTGATGGTCTTTTCCGGATATCTGTACTTGCCTGCCTATATTCTAATGTTGGTGCAGTTCTTAACGCCAGAATCTCTCATTTGAACTTATTTTATAATAAACGACTGTCTCAATATGATTTTTATATTGAGTCACGATACAACCAGCTGAAGAGAAGTTTCAACAACTGTTTTCGGTGCCCGATTATAAGGAAAACCAGTTCCACTAGGCGTAACATTGAGGTGTTAAAGAATAGACTCATAATACCGCCAACAGAGACTGCAAGCAATACAATTATTTATATATTTCTTTAAAAAGAGCCGTAGCTCACTTAATAGATCCAGATGAGTCTTGGCGACACGCCGTATATATCTTTGCGTTGGTAGCTCTACTAATGCTACCTTAATGTGTGACATATCATCCTCCGTGTCTTTTTCCCTTTAAATAGAAATCATTAGAAAGGGAAGAGAATACAACTCCTAGCTTGTGCGAACTCACTCATCGGCTGAATTATAGATGATATTATACTCGGGTTCTTCACAAGAGCTCATACATTCACAGGATTTGCGTTCTTTGTTCAAACGTTCTTGGATCTCCGTGAGGCATATGAGACCACGATAATCGCACATTGGGATTTTCGCTACAAAATTAGGATTTTAGTAAAATTCGAAGTTGAATCGCACCACTTAAAAATGCTCACCTGTTTTGGGTTTGGTCATAAAATGACTAGTGCAGTTGCAGTGTCTCAGATGCAGTGCCACTGTGCACTCAACGACACATGTGGAGTAGCTGTAGAACTCATACAAGCCCAACTGGCGACTCCATGCAGTGCGCTCGTGTGGATAGCGACAACGACGCTGCTCCAGCGTTAAATCCGTAACACTGACGTGATTGTACACCTCGATGACGTTTAGTATCAATTCTTTGTAACTGCCGAGTAGTAAAGTCTCCCGTATCATGCCCTCTGAGTAGAGATGTGGTATATCAATTGGCGCATGCACATGCAGCTGAATATCCGCGGCGGCATCGAACCGCAAATGACCAGCGCCAGTGATACGATTATTTGTGAATTGCACTTGAGACACTTTGCTACAATGGGAGTTGGGAGTTGAATAGACTATGGACTCTATTGATTTCGTTCGACGCACCGTGCCTGATGTGAGTTGAAGGAGTAACAAAGGCCATACTCAGTGCGCACAGGTAAAAACACTTCGCAGCAGTCAAAGAACGTATTGATATATCTACAGTTCATGATGAGTCGGTTGCATTTGGTATGGAACTGAATGAGAATGATTATAAGTTGGATTTATGTACACTGCATCCACTGCAACATAGCCTCACTAATTCCAGTAGACGTGTAAAATTTGTGGGACAAGCCAATTGCTCGCACTTCTCACAACTGTTGCAGACACCACGAAAGTAGACCACCTCACTGACGAAGTCATCTATGTGTGTGTCATGTTCGACGCCGAACTCCGTTTCGCTTAAGTCCCATATTTTTTCGCCATTGTAAATCTCACAGACAGTTATCGCCGGAAAGGATGTGTTCCAATTGAGACTGTAAGTGGGAGCGTGTTGTAAATGGTAGCGAATCAAGTCTTGAACTTACAAAACCGTATCCATATTAAATGAGACCGAGGAGGAGAAAAAGTTATCCAATAAACCCACAGAAACTTTATATAGAAATGGTAAAGCGTAACGCATCGAGAATATATAGATTAAGCTATGGGTTAGTTAGGCGTTAGTTTTGTTAGGTCTCATTTGAAATTTGCACGCTTACACTTTCAACGCCACTCGTACACGTTTTGACCAGTTCATGTTGGAACGCAAAGTCAATCTTTTCAGCACTAAATAGATTTTTCGGGTATATAGATTTTATGTGCCTGGAAATGTCATTGTCTGTTGAAAGCCATCATTATAAATGACAACGGCTTTGTTGTCTTAAAAGCTCACGTACGATAAGTATCGCTAGCAGGCTGCTTTTTGTGAACGGGCGCACGCGCTCGCATGGGCCAGTGGAATGGGCACAACGTTTGCCATTAAACCGGAAAGAGGCGCATTGTTTTCACGCGAAATTTCTTAATTGGAAGTTGTAATTAATAACTATTAAATTTGTCAAACACTGAAAACCCGCTGCTCAATCAATGAATACAAAGTGCTGCACTCCATTGGACTCGAATGATAGCCTGGGCTTGCATAATAAATAAAGCTTCTATGGTGTTTATTTAAATAGTTATTAGTACATAATAGTATTATAAATAGAAGAAATGGCTTCCTGACTTATATTGCTTTCCCTTGTGCTTCGTCCAACATGGGATTAGTCAATATTCTGTGTGATCCAAGGCAGCATATCCAGAAGATTCGCATAGACGCCGGGTAAGGAGCGATCGCGACCGCATAAAGCGCCGCCAAAGGACACTACGCCGTATTGCGTGAAGCGCGGCAAGTTTTTCTTGTAGGGTACCAAGAAGAATAGCGGTCCACCGGAATCACCACGGCAGGACTCAATGATGCCATCACCAGCAGCGCAAATGTGATTACTGGTAATGGGCGCCGTTTGAAACGCATTGCGACAGACATTGAGTGATTTCTTTTGCACGATCGCCTTCAGTGGCACATCCGAGGTGCGTCCCTCTTCGGTCGTACCCCAGCCGGCAATGTAGAAACGCTGATCGTCGGGCAGCTTTCCAGCGCTGGGCGTAATTGGCAGGCAAACCGGCTTAATGTGACCTAAAGTGATTAAGCCACTGGTGAACATTGTCTACGCACTGATATTTCGATTGGCTTACTTACGTTTATATTCAACGTTGCGCTCAAGTTTGATCAGCGCAATGTCATTGTTGATGCGTCCTTTCTGATAGCGCGGATGCGGCTTTATTGCTGCAATACCGAAATCCTCAACAGGTAGTTGGCAATACTTGCGACGACCGCGGAACTGACAATCGGTGTCGTTGCTCAGACTGTGCTCACCCAAACGCACGCCAATACTGTGTGTAGAGGGAGATGAGTGTAAGTAGTTGGAAGTCATGATGCTATCTATATATGTATATGCTATGCTATATATGTATACTTACAGATCATAGTAGATGCCCACAACGCAGTGCGCTGCTGTCAGAACGTAACGCTCCGTGATCAGACTACCACCACATCTGTAGGGCTGATACTCCATGTCGTACTTGAGTAACACCATCCATGGGAACTCGCCCAGTTTAGTCTCCTCGCCCCCGCTCACCTTTTCATTGGCGCGGCTGCCGCATTTCTGCGCATCCAATATATTCCAACCGCGTTGATTGATGCCTTCTCCCGACGCCTGTCTGCTCACTCTCTGCAGCGACTGACGTTGTGTGATATCTGTAATGGAATGAAGGACAAAAGTTTAATTGAAGACGAGAGGCCCAAGAAAATTCATTAATGCATTGGTGCATTGGTTGTTCACTTACGGGCGGCATTGATTACGGCCGGCACGCAGCTGCTCCACAACATCCACATCAATGTCAACAACAGGGCAGTGATGAGCATTTTAATATTAACTGGGTTGTGTTCCTGTAATTTGAAGTTCCCGGGTGGAAGCGCACAATTACAAAAAAAGGGAAACTCGTAACTTGGAATCGGTTGAATTTTTTTTAATTATGACTTTCGTTGAAACGATTCGATTGATGAACAGCTTTCGTCTGACCCGCCGACCGTATCGAATAATGCGCGGAGTTTAATCTCGTTGTTGCTTCGGCTTTAAGATCTTGCAACGAACTGCGCTGGAGAGATCAGCGAATTGCGCTTATGAAGATTTCTTCTTCCTGACAGCAGAACCAGCTCCGCAGCATTCTAACGTGCACAGCCAAGCTCTCTTTGTTCTTTTCTGAAATTCTACTCAAAAAACCGCAAAACTGCTTTAGAAAACTTGTTTCTGATCTGAACGGACTACTCAGCTGCAATGCGTCAACAGAGCGTGCCCTCTCAGTCTCAGCAGCCCGAGGGGAAATTTGTCGTTACGCCTTACCAACTACGCCTCGGAATATGGCACTAAATACGCATTAGCATGCGCTCAGCGATTAAATTCCAGGAAACCCTCTTCTAGGCACTATCGAGCCGACGACGTTTGACGAGGCGAGTGAGCGAGTCAGAGACTAAAGTAATTTGTTTGGCACACTCTCTGTACTAAACCCAAGATGCTTAGTTATTGCAACTATTGTAATCATTGATTGGCAATGCCATGCGACAGAATCAAATGGATTGGCTGCTGTGCCAGACTTGGCTCACAGCATGGTTTTTGGCGTGGGAAATTCGTTGATATTCGGAAAACCCATCCGTACGCGCGATCGACAGCAAATGGCAGTACGAACTAGATCCAGTTGAAATTCGATAGAAGCATTTAATTATAGCATATATCATAGCATATTATTATTTATAGAAATGCAATCAGAATGAGTTTTGTAATGTCAAATGCCAAAACTTATCATTTGATTTTATAGAGTAAAAGTTCTGAGGAAACGACAAAGTGGATTGGAGCAAACTAAATTTTTAAACCTCATTGATAATGAGGGTGTCGTTAAAGGGGAAGGAATAGTTTATCTGTAAATTTTCATAATTTCTAAATAATTATTATTGTAGGATCCACTTAGTTGATGTGGGAACCCGCTACAGACGGTATTAGCGAGATCATTGGTATTATTACTAGCACTATACACACTCCAAACACCGAGAACTATTAGCGGCAAGCTAATGACTCACCCTAACAGAAAAAATCATTCGAGACTCGGTTGTTAAAAGTTGGAAGCGCCTTATAGTGGTCCTATGCTCCTAGGAGGAGTGGGCACTAGAACAAAACAAAAAACTGTTTTTCAGTTTGATCAGTGTGTCGCCATGACTCGCTGTCTCTGCATTGCCATCATCGTCAATTTTGACAGCCTGGTCCTATCAACACTCAGACTATCTGTAACTCAATCGTTCCAAATAACATAATACATTTTTAGAACTTGATTTAGGTCCTTTATCTGAAGAGAGGCCATTTTAAAGACTATGCTCCCTGAACAACATATAGAACTATATTTTAGGCACTCCGACAACGAAGATAAAACGATTGGTTTTTTTTAAAATAGAGTTACGAGTAGGATATTAGGCCATAACATGGTCATAAGAATAATATCGAAACAAATTTTTATTTAAAAGTCCAAATTACAGTAATATTAGTGGTTCCAAAGTCTCAGTAGCGAATTCGCATTATCATTATCGATCAAACTATGTTTATATGAACAACAACAAACCTCAAGCGGCCTTTCATAGTGCTCGCTTAGTACTCAAAAATAATCTATATAAATAATTTATGACTGAATATTTCGCTCTCTAAACATAACGATATGTTAGCTTGTAATACACTCTCATGCGTTGGCTACTGGAATCAAGTGCAGGGCATATGCATATTAGAATACAATTGTGTTCGTGAGAAAATATACTTTAAAGCAATTAAAGCCCGGGAACCCCCCACAAAATGAGCATTGAACTTAAAATTCTAGCAATAAAGCTAAATCTCTTAAAAGCCGTCTTGCATCTTTTTCAGAGGAAATGCAAGTGAGTAAGAGAGAGCGAGAGAAAGAGAGCAAAATAAAATTTAAATTTATCGCATTGTTGAGGTGCATTGCTTTATTACAAAATTAACAAGTTTCGAATCTTGTTCTCAAGGGTTTGTTTTTGTTTTTATTTTATTTTAGTTCTGTAATAAACGTTACTTAAAGAAAATCCCAACAACGCTTAAATAAATCCCCCTTTTATGATACGCCTGCCCCTCAGTCTGCTATTGGCTGGTCATTTTATCGGTGATCCATTGCATGTAGTGTGGCACACTTGTGTAAATACCAGGCAGACCAGCGCGACCACAGGAGACTACACCCACACTCACAACACCAAATTGTATCATGCGCACCTTGTAGGAGTCGATGTAGGCGCCAGGCCCTTGCAAAGGACCACCCGAATCGCCTTTACACGAGTCCCTTAGGTCATCGCCACCGGCGCAGATTTGCGAGTCACGTATGTCCCTGTTGAAGGCCTGCGAGCAAAAGTCGCGTTCTTTGTTCTCCACACGTGCCTCCAGCAAGACATCCGACGACGAACCGTTCTCCGTTGCACCCCAGCCGGAAACGAAGAAATTTGGTGTTGAGTCACTGAGACTTTTCAACGTATCCGTGACGGGCAAGCAAATCGGTTTAATGTATTCTGTGGGTAGACGATATTGTACGGTAAATTTAGTTGAGTAGTGCAATCAATTACGGCTGTTGCTTACTTGTAAATTCCACATCGCGTGCAAGTCGAAGTAGCGCAATGTCGTGGTAGATGTCTAGCGTTGAGTAACCCTCGTGCATAAGGATTTTACTGATGTCCACATCCACAACAGGCTCCGAGCATTTTTTCTTTTTGCCTTGGAATACGCAGTCGGGTTCCGTGGAGATTTTATGCTCGCCCAGACGCACTTGATAACTATGTGGAGGTGGAAGGCAGTACATAAATCAATGGCAAATCGTGTCACATGAAAAGCAACTTCGACTTACAGCTGATCTTCGCGGCCCGCAATGCAATGTGCTGCCGTGAGAATGTAACGCTCGGAGATTAGTGTGCCGCCGCACAGGAAACGATCGCCGGACTCGGTTTTATACCGCAGCAGTGCCATCCAGGGTCGTGTGCCCAGCTTCACCTCTGTGCCGTGGGCCACGCGCATCCCCGTGCTTTGACCGCAAGTCAACTGACGCAGCGTCGCCATTGTTTTCGAATTGTATTGAATCTGATTTGAAGCACAGCAAATGTGACGCTGCAAGCGATAAGAATGCAAACGACGATTACTTGATAAGGCAGGGAATTCCCAACGCTGCTTACCACACCATCGAATTCCCCGCAACTGGACTTTTGCAAGAAGATTCTGTAATCTGGCGTTAGCTGACTTCTGTCGGCCTGGATCTCTTTGAGTCGCATCTCTATATCCGTACACGATGGTATCGGCACACACCAACCATCTAGACCATTCGGTGTCCTGCACTCCGAGTCGTATTCTAAAAATTTGATTTTCTCAATATTCTTTTCCTTTATTAAATCTCAATTGCTCAATGATATTCATGCAAACCTGCACGTAGACTGGCGGGCCAAGCGAAGACCACGCATACAAACACAAACCACGTCGAGTCGGAAGCCATCACAATGATGCGTTTAATCAAAATCGTGCAATCAGTTGATCACGAATGGCGTAGATTTTTATTGATATAATGGCATAAGAACCAGTCCAGCATCCAAGTTAAACGCGGTTCCAAACGCAACTGCTTGAAATTGCGCTCAGTGCGCAATTTATAGAAACCATTTGACGAATGGTTAGTTCACAGTGCGCTCTCATGAGAGTGAATCCCACATCATTCAATTCTCAGCCTGAAATAAATGAAAATATAAATAAATTTTGCTCTGCTAAATCCATACGCTCTGAGCATAGAATCGCGAGCAAAACCGACGCAATCACATTATATTTTACTTGGTCTCGCCAAACACTTGTCGGCATCCCAACAGAAAGCATGGAACAAAAATTCATTGAATGCTATATACGCTCTTATTATATCTTATATCATTTGTATGACAGCCATTTCCCTTCCTTTTGAATCTTTTCCCTGGCACGTAATCCGCATGCTTTTCTGAACGAACATGTTCGCCATGGCCTTCCACAACCCTTCCATGAGCTGCGGCAGAACTTTTCTTTCAAGGAAAAGCGAAAACCAAAATTCTGATCAGTACGTTTCTGATCAGTAAATAGTTCTAAACAGGTTTTGGTACTCAAGCCTTTGTTTTTGGCACAAAAGTTGACGTTTAACAGTAGACTCATGGACGCTTCAAACACATCTCCAGCAAACTTCAAACACAGGATTAAATATTAAATGTTCATATCGCCAGGAGATATCCATTACAAAATTCACTGAATATCGCCTGACCATAGTAGCGCCTAGACTATAGAAAAAAAAATATATATATATAACAGTAGAATCTATGAACAGGGCTAAAGCTATGCTGCTCCGGGTTATTTCTGGAAACGCATTGAGCGAAAAACATGGTCAGAATTAAAGTGTTCCATGCAGCGTTATTGTTAGTGGAAACATACAAATTTCAAAGAATGTTTGCATAAAGAGAATGCAAATATTTATAAATTATAAGTGCATACTTTTCACGGCACAGCCACAGGCGCGTTACAATCTTGATTTGATGCTTTGAAGAAGAGATTAAGAAGATGCGAATCAAATATCTAAAATAGTAATTAAATGTGAGTAACATTGAGTGATTGATATTCAGATCTGAATCAAAGAGAAAACATTCCATCTTAAGCATTTCATTAGGTTTGATCAGGTCTAATTTTTTCACTACTTCTATCGAGAATACCACGACTGAATTTTTTTTGTAAGTTTTGACAAATGATTTTTTATTTTTTAATGAGTGTGAATCTTATATCTGAACAAATACTATCGAGTGCATATGGTACTATCAAATGCCCTTCAAAATATTAACTTTTCAGGTGCTAAAAAATTAAAACACTTTTTCATATGTAATGTCAAAGTTCTTGTATTGTAGTGTATTTCATTCTTCGGTTGGTAATACATTGGCTATACTCATATGGTGGGTCGTTCCGGTACAGCTCGGCCTTGTGTTATATGCAATTTTAATGGCTTAACTTAAATTAACAACATCTCAATCAATCAAATTGTAATAAATATTAACATTTACGTATACACTTTGTGTGGTGTAAGCACTAAAGATCAAAATAAGTTAAAATTATAAAGATAGGTTAAAGATATAATAATTTTCGGACATAATTCCAAAATTTGAATGCGTATTGAATACAGTAGATAGTTGATTCCACTCGATGGCATCGCGTGTAGTTCCTCGCAGTGCTCGTTATCGTGGTTTCTGCCAGTGATTCGCGGGTTGGATTTGCGTTGGCTGCTTTTATGTCAGTTTGGAATTACATTATTTCTTCTGCAATTCCTATTTAGAAAACAATTATATGAAGGGAAAAAGAAACGATTTTTAATGCTTAGCCAGTAAAAGTTTTCAACATGAACAGGAAACAGAAAAGGAATGGTTTATGAAGATAATTTCAGTGATCTTGATTAGCGGTTATTCTGTTAGAAATAGAAAATAAAATTATAGTGTTAGAGATAACGCAACAAAATGATACGGTGGTTTGTTACATGAATACAGTGAAATTTCTCCCAACAGACACCCCTATTTGCTGAGCACACATTTTGGACAGAGACTTTTTCTTTTTGGAGTATTATGTGTCAGTCGAACATATAAGAAATGCCACAAAATCATTGTGGTGAACATTTTTGTATCGTTTTTCACAACTTGATCCACTTCTTACCCGGCCAGAGTTGAAACCCTAAAAATTATGTACGTCTCTTCGCCGAACTATAACTCTGCGACAACGCATAATATAAAAGATAAAAGATATAAAATGGTAAAATTAGGAAAATTAACTAAAATTAATTTAATTGGGGAGTCCCCTTTTAAAATACAATATTTTTCCCAATTCCATGCAGTTTCCCAATTTTGAATGATTAGTAATATCAAAGGTCGTTACATTTTACGATTAGCAATCTCCTTTAAGTGGATAATAATTGCTTGACATCCACCCAGAGGAGTTACTAATTAATATGAAATCGAAATTATAAAATGTAATAGTTGAAAATAGTTATAAAATGTAATGTGTAGTTGAAAGTTGAGTGTCAGTGCGCGAATTATAGACAGAAAATGATTAGTACGTAAAGAAACACAAAAGACTTAAGAAAGAAACAAAAGGAACGTTAGGATTTACTATCTTTGCCATATAATTTTTTCGGAGTCAGATCTCGGGTTTTAATGTAGGGCATTCGTGGCCATGGCCATGTCACAGGCATGGAGCTCTCGTAGTTGAAATTGTACAATTGATCTTCCAGCCATTTGCGTTTGTCTTTTGGCTCTGGGTATGTGGATGCAAAACCTGCAAAAGGAAAAAAAAAATAAGGATGTATTCACTCCGCTACTATGGCTGTGATTTGATTACCGTTATCGAAGGCCCACTTCGTAATGGCAATGGCGATATTCATTGACAATTCTCGTATGCATTGGAGCGGTGGATACAGAGAACCACGTTCCAAATCATCCTCATTCACAAATTCGGCGAGTTCTTTTGCTGAAATCAGGAACATGTCTTCGGGTATATGATGTGTACGAGTGGCGATGACACCAAGTGCAACGCCCGGGAATATGTATGCATTGTTGCCTTGACCCGGTTTGAAAGTCTTGCCATTCATGGTGACTGGTGGAAAGGGTGAGCCTGAAGAGAAGACAACACGTCCCTAAGGGAGAGACCAAATCCGAGATCTTATGCCTTCTTATACATAAATTGATCTGTCGTTTGCTTACATCTGTATTCTGGTATGCTTGTTCAGCAGTACACTCTGCTTTGCTTGTAGGATTGGAGAGTGCAAAAATGATTGGACGTTCATTGAGCTCCGCCATTTTACGCAATATTTTTGGCGAAAAAAGACCAGGGGAAGCCGACGCGCCAATAAGCACCTAAAATTAGTTTGAAATGTTGTAGGACTAACATCAAAATCGCATTACCTAATCTGATTGACTCACGCTCGGTTTGACTGTGTCAACTATCTCCTCCAAATTCTCCATTGGTTGTTGATTTTTAGCGAAATTGCCTTTGGGGCCTTCCAAGTCTCCCTTTTTGCGAGTTGTGGTCAAGAGACCATTAATATCCACCATAAAAATTCTTTTATAAGCCTCTTCGCATGGCACACCTTCATCCTCCATGGCCCTTACACAAAGAGTCGCAATACCTACGGCAGCCTCACCAGCACCCACAAATAGGAAGGTGTTATCCTTGAAAGATTTGCCGGTGATACGCTTTGACGCGTACAGACCTCCAACGGCGACAGCGGCAGTGCCTTGTATATCATCGTTGAAAGTACAGTAACTATCGCGGTATTTTTCCAGGCACCTAAATGCATTATGGTTGCCAAAGTCCTCAAATTGAATGAGGGTACTCTGTCCGTAACGCTTGACCACAGCCTCCATAAACTCATCCATAAAATCATCGTATTCTTTGCCCGTGATACGTTTCTGCCGCAGACCAATATACAACGGATCCTCCAGCAGATCGAGATTGTTGGTACCGACGTCGATAAGTATGGGCAGACATTGATGTGGCTTGATCGCCGCAAGCGCGGTATACAGCGCCAATTTACCAATCGGTATACCCATGCCGCTAGCGCCCAAATCGCCCAGACCCAAAATACGCTCACCATCAGTGACGCAAATCGCTCGTACATTCGGTTCAGGCCAGTTCTTCAAAATATCGAACACATGTCCGCGATCGTTATAAGTCAAAAAAAGTCCATGTGGCCGTCGATAGATCAAGCCGAAACGTTGACAGGCCAATCCGACAGTGGGCGTATAAACAATCGGCATCAGATCCTCGATGTTCTCCGTTAAAAATCGAAAGAACAAACGTTCATTACGATCATGCAAATCGCTGAGGTACAAATACCGATTCAACGGTTCCTGGTACCGATTCACCGCGATCTTGCACAGCTCCAACTGCTCCTCTTGCGTCTTGAAACGTGCCGGCTGGAGGCCATGAATGCCGAGCGTTTGACGCTCATCCAATGTAAATGCAAGACCCTGCGAGGCGTATCGTAGGTAAATTTATATTAGTCTCAATTGACCACATGCAACGCATGACATTACACTCACTTTGTTAAGCCGAGGATCGCGTATATTATCAATGCCGCGCACTTGTGATGGGCAGATGATGTCTCCCATTACATCGTGAAAGCTGCGCGTTGCTGTGACCACTGTCGGCGAGCAAGAGCGCAATACCGTTGAGGTGTACAATTTCGGCACGGTTAAACTGCAAATTAAGAGTTAATTTTCGTTAATTTTCATATAATTTTCACATCCGAGTGAGAAAATCGACTACAACCATCCTCCTTCCCTTGATTGTCAACTCACCATCTAAAGAATTTCTACTCGCTATAACCGAACTACTATTACTACTGCTACAAGATATTACTATTACTATATTACTTGTTCTAGTACTGTGACTAGCACTAGAAGAGCATGACATCGTATAGGAGGCTTTTGTCTTTGACATATAGTTTCGAATTATAGAAGGTGACACGATATTTAAACAGTAAGTGAGGGCACCTGCTAAACAGCGGTCAAACTCTGAAGAAGCTGACATTCTTAGCTTTTGCATGACAAAGAGACACGTAATTGCGTCCCTACTTACGTTAGGCAACGTAGCCCTAGCTACGCCATGACCATGTAAATAGCGCTCCTTAAGCTTCTAGCCTGTAGGGTATCGAGCTTTCTGTATGAGAATTTCTGAAACTGACCTAAACGAATTAATCTGATGAGTAATGATTTCGATTAGAAGTGATTTGTTTTATTTATGTACATATGTTGTCTAATTAGGCATACGCGATAAGCACTGATGCCATGCCAGCATTGACAATAACCTTTATAGTAGAGCGTCTTATCAGTAACAAATATTTCAGTAGTAGAAACTTTCTTCAAAAGTTGATAAGTGGAATATAACAACGCTTGACGTAATAGTTTATACCCCAACGACATGAAAAATTCGGCGATAAGAACGTGACTGTTCGAAAACGACAATTAGCATAGATGATTAAAGGGATTTGCTTAGCAGAGCCGCTTACTTGCTCTCGCTCGTTCATTCGCACTGATTACTTGTTCGTACGCCGTTTCATTTGTTGAATCGGTCCAATCGGTGCGGGTGACTCAGTGGCACCTCATATTCCAGTGCAAACCTACTCAATTTTCTTACTACGAAATTTTTTTATTTTTTATTTGTTTATTTCGTAAAGTGAACGCGCTACTCTACTGTAAATATGGATATGTATACATACATAATACTTAATGATAATGACAGCCAACTCATTTTGTTTGTGCATTCCTATTTGCTCAACAAACTCTTATTCTGCTCTTTTTGCGCCTGTGGCCGCGTTTCATGTTTCTGCCACCCTTCCTTTTTTATACAATGCTAGGGCGTCATCAAGTCGGCTTTTCACACACTCATTCCTCTCGTCCCACTCTCTCCTAATGATGTTACACAACTAAACGTACGTTTGCTTAGGTCGAGGTCACTGCACGTTTAATGACACATATTGTTTATAAAGGGTCTTATTATCGACGCAATTTTGACCATTCTATTGAGATTTAAAATTTATGCTTAGGAAAATGCCGATTTCGGTAATGAGACAGAAATATTCCAATAGTTGCAAAGCAAAGCCCAATGACGAACAAAAATTGGCTGCGAAAAGCAAATGAAAGAATAATAATATAAATAATGTAAAAATTAAAACGCGAACAAAACAAAAACAAATATTAATTTTAGAAACAAAAATTCTTTCATTTGCGAAAAATAGTCTGATTTTCATGACTCGAGATGTTCGTCCAAAAACTGCCTCAAGGCCGTGGGGTGGCAACTAAGCACGCCGGGTTGACGACATAGCTATGTTGAGTGCATGAACGAATATGGCTGAGATATGTAAATGGAAGGTATCAGAGGGGTAATGAGAAAGAGAGAATATGGACAGGTGTTGAATTGAACCGCGTATATATAACAATATTGTTTCCCTTACATATCGATTTTTCAGCTAGGCAGGTATTGTATTCGATATAGCCAAAAAGCGATTAACAAAGTAATAAATCTGACAGACGATTTCGATTATGCAATTCAAACGAATTTTGAAGCGAAAAATTCACGAGTTATAACAAAAATTGTTTTGGCACACATCGAAATTTGGAGCATCTGCTTTGGTTCCGAAAACGGTCGGTGCGGTAAAATGAGATGGGCCAATGCCAAATCGATTAGTGGCAAAAGTGAAAGTGCGGCATCAGCGGCGGCGACTCCTTGTCTGTGTGTGTCGTGAGCGTAGTGGGTCACTGTGCAAGCCGAGGCTCGTGAGCACTTCGGTTTCTGTTTGTGATTTAATGTCGTTTGGAGCACGAGCTCTCCGGAGTTGTTGCATAACTCCATTCTTACTTGACTCACCTCACAAAACAGCCTGTTATTCACTATCAATGATATTTGTACTTACACTTGTCTCTTCAGCATTTTTTTATTATTTCTGTGTGATTCCGATTTAATTTAGCACTTTTTGGCTTTATTTTTAATTACAATTGACACTTAAATAGGTCAGCCACCTTTTTTGTTATTTTTAAAAATATATTTTCCTTCAGCTAATTTAGACCCAAAAACCATAGAACCCCTGCCATCCAGCACTAATCCAACGTTCCTAACCACCCACGTACATATCAACGGGCACCATGAATAGTGACTGAAAGCGCGCGCACTGCTGCCAAGCTGAACAGCTGATAAAAACACCAGACTATGTGGGTTGTCACGTCGTCAAAAAAGCTTTCTATGTTCCCATTCGTTCATTGAGATTTCAGCAATCTGATAAATATTTGATTTGTCGCATTTATTTATTTATTATCTTTTTGTTAAGATTTTTAATGAACTTCTTCGTTTGCTTCATATTGTCAGGTTATCTGTAAAGATTTGTCAGTCAAAACATAAAACATAGAAAACAAAACTGAATTGAACGAATACTCTTTCTTTAAGAGCAAATTCGAAAGGTGCATGTCAACCACCTTCTAGTAACCACCAGCTTAAGTTTACAATTTTGCGTTGAAGAATTTTATTTTATTTTTGAACTACAAAATGACAAAGTGTTGAAGAGACTCGCTAAAAGTGGTAATAGCCAACTGTGTCGTTCCGCGGAGGAAACATAGCTCTGCATCGAAGTGTTGTCCACATCTGCCTTAGGACGCAGGGATTGGAATTCGTAAAAGGCATTAAAACCCACCCCCACGAAACGATCGTTGGAGTTAAGTGTTATACGAAAGAAACGCCCATCGGAGCGTAGTTCAAAGTTATCCAATTTGCCACAGTATTTCGGATATTTCCGATCCGTGCTCATGAAGTTTGAGAATTCAACGTAGTCGCTAGCTGTTAGGTATTCGCAACTTGAAAAAAAAAAAATTTCATCACTAGAAGTAAGATTTTATAAGATTATCTTCAGTGCTTACGTGTCCACACCCTCGACATCGAAGTAATTGAAACGTACCACGACGCGCTCAGACTTTTCACCGTAGAAATAATAATTGCAAATCAGATTCTCAAGATAGAAGCCAGGAAAATTTGGCGACTGAAAAGTACCTGACTTGCGTACAGTACTGTTGTGGGCGAAAGTGCAATTGTGGCCCATTTGTACGCCCGAAGTGATTCCGTAATCTGAAAGGAATACGTGAGGGCAAGGTTTCAGAGACAGTGCCCACCACATTCATTCACACAACTTACTTGTTAGGAATTTGTACTCAGCTCTGAAACCGTAGTATAACACTTTGTTAGTCACGGCCGGATATTTACCGACAAATTGTAAAATGAGCTTAGGGCCAGTAGACATGATTGGTTTCGGCAGGAAAGCGCCGCAAATCTGCTCCACAACTTCATATTTGCCACGCACCTGTGTGAGCAACTGCAGTGACTCGGTCTGCTTGCAGCTGGTCGAGTTTTGACTCTCTGTCGGTATGTTGAAATCGTGGAACTTAATCTAATTAAAAAACCTTTAATTACGATTTTATATGTTCAAACAATCTTACGTTTACCTGAATGCGTTCCGTTTGTAGTCCATATAATTCGTAACGGCAATGAATACGACCGGCGCTATTAAAATTGACGGCGTTTAACGAATTCGTAGCGCCGTTCATTGGGCTGCCGAACAGCCTGAAAGTCTCAAAAGTGCCGGATTTGTTTACGCGCGAATCAAAGACCAATTTGCATTCCTCTGAAATTAAGTTATATTACCAATTATTTTATGTTCAAAATATTCAAGAAATTTTTGCAACAACACAAATCTGTAGTCTGTGTTATAATTAAACGTAGCCACACGCGAAGCATGGCTGAAACGGTGGACAACAAACTGGACACTTTTCGACGTGTCTGTGATGAAATTGCAAGCGAGAGCAGCTACTTGAAAAAGTCAAAGCTGTTGGGGGATTTCTTTAAAAAAGGCATCAGCGGAAAAGGTTTTACAGGTGACACGCTGCTTTGGGTGCAATTTCTCTTACCGGATGCCACACAGCGCGTCTACAATCTACAGAACAAACAAATGTTGAAGTTGTTTGCACGCATATTTCACCACGATGTGCAAGCGATGCACCTGGATTTGGAGCAGGGTGAGTGAATGCGACTGAGTGATTGACATATCAACAAGCACACAGTGTACTTTAACAGAAGGCGATGTGTCAGAGACGCTACGTAAATTCTTCGAAAGTTCCAAAAAGCTGCAGCCGCAAGTGCGAAGCACACTCAGCTTACAGGAAGTGGAGGAGTTTTTGGAAAAATTGGAGCAGCGCACTAAAGAGGATGAACAGACTGAAGTGCTGCGAGACTTGTGCAAACAGGCAACCGCATTGGATTTACGAATGGTGAGAAATAATTATAAAATTCAAAAGTGTACTGCATGTTAAAACAAATTTTAGGTGATCAGGCTCATCAAACAAGATCTGCGTATAAATGCAAGAGCGCGCCATATACTAGATGCATTTGGTTCGTTGGCTTATCCTGCTTATCAGGCCTCACGTGACTTAGTAGCGGTTGTGAGACAATTTGCGAGCACAGCTGGCACTGTGATTACGTCACCAGAGATGGAGAAGGCGACAATGAAGGTAATTTGATGTTGATATTTATGCTGGAGTGTAGGAAAATCCTGGTCAATAAGTAGATTATTAAAGAGTCAGTTTAATTATTAGTCGCGTGTTTTGTGTAATATGCAGACGCTGACTATGAAATAAACTGACTGCGCTAGAGCGGGTTCATATCATGTCAGGGCTACAGATCTTTGTGCTGAGAGGGAAGTTTAAAAATTGCAGTATATCAGTAAGTTAAAGGTTTCTTTATATTTTAGGGCAAGGCAAAAGTTGGCAGCGTGCAGGTAATGACACCAATATCGCCAATGTTGGCGAATGCATGCAAATCGGTTGAGGAAGCCTTCAAGAAAAGCCCAGCTGGCTTGTACAGTGAGATCAAATACGATGGTGAACGAGTGCAGATACACAAAAAAGGACACGAATTCAAGTTGGTGCTGCTGATTCTTAAACCCAATGAACTCTTAAATTTATTACCATTGTACATATTATAGATTTTTTAGTCGTAATTTGAAACCCGTACTGGACCATAAGATCAGACGTTTCAAGGAATTCATACCGAAAGCTTTCCCAGGTGCTGGCGATATGATCTTGGACTCGGAAATCATACTTGTCGACACAAGTACGGGGGAGTTGCTGCCCTTTGGCACGCTGGGCGCGCATAAAAAGAAGGAGTACGCTAAGGCGGAGGTGTGCCTTTTCGTCTTTGATTGCATACTCTTCAATGGCGATGATTTGACGAGTCTGTAAGGTTTAAATATTGAAAGTTGATGTTTTAAAACGCACTGAAAAACGATTCATTTGCAGCACATTTCGTGAACGTCGCGAAATACTAGAGAAGAACATTACACCGATTAAATCGTATGTACAACTCTCGGAGAGTCATTTTTTGAAAACGAAAAATGAACTGTCCATCATGACGGCAAAAGTATTGAAGGCAAATCTTGAAGGTGTGGTGCTCAAAAGCCCAAACGGCACATATCAGCCGGGGAAGCGTGGCTGGTTGAAGGTGAAAAAGGATTATCTTTTCGGCGGCAAGATGGCAGATACGGCAGATTTAGTGGTGTTGGGTGCTTGGTTTGGTTCGGGCAAGAAGGGCGGTGTATTAAGCATATTTCTAATGGGATGCTACGATCCGAAAGACCGTCTTTGGAAAACAGTAACAAAAGTGCATTCTGGTTTAGATGACGCAACTAATGAGGAGATACACGAACAACTAATGGCGCTAATGGATCGAGCCGATGCGAATAAGTTGCCGTTGTGGTTATTGTGTAAAAAAGCGCTAGTGCCGGATTACTTGGCGAAAGTGCCCGACAAAATGCCAGTTTGGGAAATCACTGGTGCAGAGTTTACCAAGTCAGACGCACATACTGCGACGGGTATATCTATACGTTTTCCGCGCATCACTAAAATACGCTCTGACAAAACAGCACAGCAGGCGAACGATCTGCCTTACTTACAGAAAATGTATGACGCCTCCAAGAACAATGTGAATGTTGATTTGTTGCTTGCTGACTGCGAGGATGCGGATGCTATGCCAATTGATAGCAAGCTCAATCTGTCGCCAAATAAGAGTGGCATACGTCAGACCTCAAAAAGTAGCGCCGTAAAAAATAGCAGTGGCAAGAGAAGCCCAAAGCGTGAAAATTCATATTCTAATGATGAAGCTGCATCGCCGTCCCCAAAGAAATTGGCAAAAGTGGAGGCAACCACTTCAAAGCCAGTGAAGAAAAAACTTTTAAGTGATTTCTTTAAGTCAAATGGACACACCAAAGCAAAACCTGTGAAATTGGAAACCGAAAAAACTGAAAAACTGGAAAAAGAGAGTGATCTCTTTAGGGATTTGGTTGCGCACTTTTCGGCTGAAGTAAGGCTAAAATCGAATCTGTCCGCTTTCGAAAAAAATGGCGGCACTTTAACACTGGAAGCGCAAAACGCCAACGTAGCATTTCATTCGCATAGTGAGCAGTTGGATTTAAACAAGCTGCGGTGAGCACCAAACATTGTAGTTTTCGGGAACGTTTTTATTGGTTTTTATATATATTTTTTAAAACTTTTTACAGGGAAACCTATAAACGTAGTTGTCGGCACATTTACGTAAGTTGGCTGCATGATTCTTTGTCAGCGAAGTCCTGTCAACCTTATCCACTTTACGCCTTGATGCTTAATGCCTCGTCACACTGAAAAGATTGTAACTAAGCGTCGTGCACTTGTTATGACTTTGATATATTTGTTATCTTTCGGTTGCTAAACGGTGTCGAACCTTCTTGTAATTTTTTAATATAACTTTCGGCGCTCGTGTAAGGCTTGTGAAAATGAACTTTACATATACTTTTCAATCAATTGTACGCTACACTATGCAGTAATTCTAGCTTCTTTTGTAAAGTTTGTAACTTAAGAAGGAAGTATGGGGCACTTCTTTAAATCTATAACTAGTGGCCATCCTTATAAATTCATGCAAGTCAGTTAAGAATCGAATAAAGTTGCCTCTGAATATTTTCTATCAGCAGATGCAAGTTAAAGCTACTACATTTTTCGATCTAGAAGTTTTTTTTCTTCTCTTTTTATTACAATTTTAATATATAAAATTCTGCTGTACGGATCCTATGTGACTATGTGCGTCTCAACGGGCTGGTCTGATTTTGTTGAAATTTTTTGTATGCGTTGAAAGGTTTTTGATTAACGTTCGAGCCCGGTAGGTAGTGTAATTTGTCAAGATACATGCAGTTGTTTACCGCATTTTCAAAAATTTTGTATATAGAGATTAGTAAAAAAAGATTTAAAAAAGTAACATTGGTGTAGAAACAAAAAATATAATGTATATATTAAATTGCATTGCTTTAATTATTTGGATTATTGCAAGATATCTGCTAGCCGAATTGGTTTTCAAATAAGTGGGTGGAAATTCCACATAGTGAACAGCAAAATGCAAAAACTGACAGGTAACAGGTTAACCAGTTCGTGCCGTAATTAGCTATATTTAAAAAGAAAACCAACTAAATTTGTTGTAAGTTACGATCAGCAGAGGGAAATAAATGCGTTTTAACTGAGGCACCTTGTGTCTCCTGACTTTCGTAGGGTATAGGTGACGATAAGTAGTCCGTGGCCGGTACAATGCAGAAATCCGAACTAATATTTTACAATAATCACAGTTCATTTTTTATAACGACATAGTTCGAACAAATGTCGTGATTTTCACCCTATTCATGAACAACTTTCATCATATCTCACATTATTGCTTATAGTTTCATCAGCGCAACCTTGTCGTCAATATGTATTTTGTTCCAAAAGTTATAAGTGATAAGGCATTAGATACAATAATCTACTTGAAAGCTCGAAAGCAGAACTTTAATGGCCGATGTTGGCGAATGCATGCAAATCGGTTGAGGAAGCCTTCAAGAAAAGCCCAGCTGGCTTGTACAGTGAGATCAAATACGATGGTGAACGAGTGCAGATACACAAAAAAGGACACGAATTCAAGTTGGTGCTGCTGCTTCTTAAACCCAATGAACTCTTAAATTTATTACCATTGTACATATTATAGATTTTTTAGTCGTAATTTGAAACCCGTACTGGACCATAAGATTAGACGTTTCAAGGAATTCATACCGAAAGCTTTCCCAGGTGCTGGCGATATGATCTTGGACTCGGAAATCATACTTGTCGACACAAGTACGGGGGAGTTGCTGCCCTTTGGCACGCTGGGCGCGCATAAAAAGAAGGAGTACGCTAAGGCGGAGGTATGCCTTTTCGTCTTTGATTGCATACTCTTCAATGGCAATGATTTGACGAGTCTGTAAGGTTAAAAATTGAAAGTTGATGTTTTAAAACGCACTGAAAAACGATTCATTTGCAGCACATTTCGTGAACGTCGCGAAAGACCGTTTTTGGAAAACAGTAACAAAAGTGCATTCCGGTTTAGATTAGATACAATAATCTACTTAAAAGCTCGAAAGCAGAGCTTTAATGGCCCGTGTCGCAGCAGTCAGTGGGCAGTTTAGAATCGAGCATCGCGTGCAGCATACACAAAAACAAGAGACATAAAAAATGATCGTGGAATTCCTGCTGCTGTTGGCGTTGGCGTCGTTCCTGTTCTATCGCTGGGCGACCTATCATTATGACTTCTTTGAGAAGCGTGGCATGCCATACAACAAGCCCTTCCCGATGGTGGGCAGCATGATGGATATGGTATTACGCAGGAGATCGATGTTTGATTTGATTGTGGACTTGTACAATCAGCATGATGGCAAGTGAGTATTGCCAATATTGACAAACTAAGTTAAGTGTGCAGTAGGGTGTGGTATTTGTTTGTTTTTGTATTGATTATTTTTGCAACGCACTTTGTGCGCTGAACAACTACCGTAACGAGTAATTAAAATAAATTAAATCGCGAAATAGCTTTCAATCCAAGGTCAAGGTGGCTATCGTGAAAGCTCCGTGTGCAATGAATAGTAAACCAATTATAGGTGTGTGTGTACATCATTGATAAAGATTGCATCGATTTGACTAATGAAGACTCTTATCGGATAAATCACTCTTGGGAACCTATTAAACTGCTGCGTTCAAAACTATGATTGAGTTGTTCATAGCAAAAGGGAATGAGTGAGTTCACACTACTCATTGAAATCAATAGAGTGAATATGAATGTTCATTAAAACGAAGCGAGCCCGAAATTAGTGGACAAAGGACTGGTGTAATCTTCACTGGAGTGGATTTATTGTTGCTACTGAATATCCTAGTTTATTCGTGTTTATCATCTTAATGATCAGTTTTTTTTACTTCGTTCTGTTTTTTTTTTTTTTTTGTTAATACTTTCATGGCTGAACATGATATTCTATTAATTTATTTAAATTTCTATTATTTTATTTTATATTTTTTTTATTTTTTATTTAATTTAATTTCATTTATTTTATCTGATTTTTAAATTCATGCAGTGCTTTGGTAATAAATGATAAGTTATTTATTTTTTGTTTAGAGTATACGGCATCTTCGATCAGCGTCAACCGCTCTTTATGATACGAGATCCGGATATGGTTAAACAGATCACAGTCAAAGATTTCGACCACTTCGTTAATCATCGAACAGTCTTCAATAGCACCGATGACAATGGCAGCGGCGGCGCAAATCTGTTTGGCAATTCGCTCTTCTCCATGCACGACAGCAAGTGGAAGGATATGCGCAGCACACTCAGTCCGGTCTTTACGGGCTCCAAAATGCGTTCGATGTTCCAGTTGATGAATCAAGTGGCACAGGAGACCGTAGCTAGTCTCAAGAGTAAACCTGAAGCGAAGCATGGCTTCGAATTGGACGTAAAAGATTATTGTACACGCTTCACCAATGACATTATTGCCTCAACGGCCTTCGGGTTGCAGGTGAATTCGTTCGCTGACAAGGACAACGAGTTTTACAAGATGGGCAAGAAATTGACCACGTTTACGGCATTCCAGAATTTAAAGTTTTTCGCCTACTCCAACTTAAAATATCTCATGAAGGTAAGTAGGTCTGATAAGATTTAAATCGTGTTAGGCTTAATTGTTAACACATTTTCTTACGACCAGCTCTTCAGAATTGAGATCTTCGATAAGCAATCGACAGCTTATTTCATGCGCCTCGTTTTGGACACAATGAAGTATCGTCAGGAGCACAATATCTCAAGGCCGGACATGATTAACATGCTAATGGAGGCGCGCGGCATGATCAAATCGGACAGCCCTAAGTTGCACAGTCGCGAGTGGACAGACATTGACATTGTGGCCCAGTGCTTTCTCTTCTTCTTCGCGGGATTTGAGACCTCGGCTGTGCTGATGTGCTTTACGGCCCACGAACTTATGGAGAATCCGGATATACAAGCAAAGTTGCTGGAGGAAATCGAGGAAGTCACTAAATCGCTGGACGGCAAACCACTCAGCTATGAAGCCTTAATGGGCATGAAGTACATGGATCAAGTAGTGTCCGAGGTGCTGCGCAAGTGGCCCGCGGCAATCGCCATGGACCGGCAGTGCAACAAAGATTTTGTCTACGAGGCTGATGGCGAACGCTTCGAAATCAAAGCGGGAGAAATTATTTGGCTACCTGCTTGTGGCTTCCATCGTGATCCAAAGTACTTTGAGAATCCCATGAAATTCGATCCGGAACGTTTCAGTGATGAGAACAAGGACAAAATACAACCATTCACGTATTTCCCATTCGGTTTGGGCCCACGCAATTGCATTGGTAGGTGTTGTGTTGTGATGCAGTAGCCTCGGAACGTCATTTAACTCGAGCTTTTTTTGTAGGTTCGCGATTTGCCTTACTTGAGGCAAAAGCTGTCATCTTCTATTTGGTCCGCGATTTTCAAATTAGTGCAGCTAAGAAGTCATCCGTGCCCCTGGAACTCTCTGCCAGCGGTTTTACACTAACGCCGAAAGACGGGTTCTGGCTCAAATTCACGGCCCGAAGTTAAATAATATAATTGTGATATGTGTTTTTCTTTTTGCCATAAGCCGATTTGTTATTCTTATTGTGTGCTTATCTGTTTATATATGCAATTATTTCATAATATTCGAGTCATATTATTCGAGTCATTCTCGCGGTGGATGGTGTCAATGAACCAAGCGTTTGTTTTTTCTAAACTTCACCAAGTGAATCATTGTTAATTGAAATGTTGTCAAACTGTTTGTATAAAAGATATTTGATACTCTGTATATTGGCTCCTTTTATTTGTAAGGTTGTAGGTATAGTGCACGACCGTGAACATAAACCCTAAGTCTATACAGTATCGTATGGACTCTAGACAAGAAGGTTTCGAAGGTTTCACTTGCCATACTTGTACAGTCAAACTACCCTATAGCGAAACCTCACGGGACCAAAAAATCACTTCGTTATTATAGAAAATTCGTTATACATAAATGATGTGTACTCATAAAAAGCTGTATACTTGAAATTTATTCTTAGTAGGGAGCGCTTTGTTGTATAGAAGTTCGTTATGGGGCAGTTTCACTATACTTACATATACATATGCCAATATTCCTTCCAAATATATAGAGAGGTTTTGGTGTGCAGTGAATGCTAACTGCGACATAGGCGAATTGTATTTCCTTTCTTGTTTTTGTTGATTTCGAACTCATACCAGACTGCAAGCGGGTTTCTATTGTTTCTGTGTTGTTGCGTTTTGATTGAGGTAGTCATTTCTAAATGTGTGGCTTGGCTTGGCCGTGTGATTAACACCGTTTGATTTTGTAAATCCCATGCAAGTACTATAACATATTCGATTTATTACATGTCTGATTACGATTAATTGCACGTAGTGGGTATCCCCATTCGTCGTCATCGAGCTGAGGTATTGAAGCATGTAATGTCAATGTTGTTGACTTTTGTGTCAACAACATCGCTCCTCCTAGCCTGCTTGATTGTTTTGCTGCGGCATTGCATTGAAGATACCGCAGCCTCGAGTGTTGCGTTCCGTTACGTTCGTCTGTGTCTGGGTTTCCGCATAAGTCGCTCGAACCGCTCAGCTCGTCTGTTGAGAAACTTTGAACGGTTTTCATGGCCAATCCGATTGCCGGTTTCCAATCATTGCGCGCTAATTTTGAGGCATAGTACAATTGTTGCGTATTGCTTACGTACTTTTCTCTTTTAAATGTTGACTTAAAGTGTACTTTGCTGTTCTATTGTCGCAAATTAATGTGAGGGGTGGCAGCCATTGGGTCAGAGAGCAAGTCAGCGTTGTTGTATGGAATATTTTAATTAGGAACTTGTGTGTGCTAAACCAATATTAAAGCGAATGGGGGGAAAAAAAAATTAATAAAATAAAATAAAATAAAATAAAATAGAAAATTAAAAAAATCAAATTAAAATCAGTTGGTCGTGCATACATCTCGTGTGCCTTGCTTCTGTGAGGGTGTGTACGTGTATCTATGTGAAGGTATCCAAAACACGACATTCTTATTGTTCGGGGCTGAAGTAGCGACGCGAGGCTTTTGCACAGATCACGCCGTCAGCGTCAGACGACTTCATTTGCAAGTGTTGATGGTTGGTTGAGTGTTTCTGTTTCTGTTTCTGTTTGTCTATATGTTTTTTTATTGCTATTGTTTTAATCGTTCGTTTCATTTCAAATGATTGGTTGTTTTTTATTTTGTATTTTGTAGAATTTTATGGGCTCGTTGTTGTTGCCAAAGTGCAAGTTTCGAGATTTTTGGCTCGTCTGTGTCTGTGCTCGAGGCTGTGCGCTTGCTTGGCTATATAAAAGAAGCCGCGCATTTCTAATCGCCTTTTATAAACGGCTTGACATCTGACGCAGCGAAAGTCAAATTCGGCTCAAGTGCTTTAAACTTTTCTCTTCTCACTGAGAAAAATTCCGTATAGTCCGGTTGCGGTTTCGGTACCACTAATAAACGATTGTACTCCAGTGGTTCTGGTTTTCGTTTTCGTTTATCTGCACGCCGCCGCCTGAGCTTCAAATCAGGTCAGAAACGTACGGTTTTGAATGTGAGACTCGGATTTGGACCCGGTTACAGTTTCGGATTAATTTACGTTAAATTTTTTTACACTTAACACTGCCAACATTTTACTATCCGATTTGGTTGGTTTAATTTTGGAGTTCAGTTTCGAATTCAATTTTGCTGCGCTACGAATTGGATTCTGTTTGGGCTCAAGTTGTACACCCAATTCTGTCCATTGACGGCACTGAGAACAGTTCATTAATTTCCCCTACGATTTTGGATCACTTCTTTGGGGTACACTCACGCTGATCATTTAGATTCGACATAATTTTCAATACGTTTCAGAAGAGTTTTTTAGAACGCCTCTGAAATATGGAGAGCGAGTTGCAGTCGTTCTACAAATACAAACGGTTATTCCTAACCGGCGGCAGTGGATTTTTGGGCAAAGGTAAATTTATACAAGAACAGAAAAATTAACTTCGGCTATGTCGATTTTGTAATACTCTTCACACCAAATCATCTAAGTATGCCTACTTTGATTATAAAAAAAAAATTGTTCCGGAATTTTCTATTTTTGGCTCAACAATACGGTCAACCTAAAATATGTCAAGTGCTTAATATTTATATTGAAGTACCATTAAATAAGGTATTCGCCTCTTAGAATATTTATATTTTCTGGGTTTATGTGAATGAACCTTAGAACATTTGAACACGAATGTGACTTGTATGTAGGTACCCCTTATAATAGCCGGATTCGCTAAGCTTCTAAAAATGTATTGAGCATAGTTAAAGGAAAACCTTCAGGTCTCTGTCTAAAAAACGTAGGACGTAGGCTGCATACATATCGACAGACAGACGCAAAGACGGACAGTAATACGGGCGTGCTTAGATCAACTCATTTCATCGAGCTGCTCCATAAAATATATAATTATACTAGTTGGACCATTCATTTGCTTGCATTTAATACTGACTGCGGGCGTGGCGAATAACAGACCAACTAATTTCAATGGGGTAAACAAAAAGGGGCGTGAGTTAGTTATAATTTGGATCACAAAATAGCACAGACTTCGAAGCAGTTCAGAAGAATCTATACAACTGGAATGTGAACGCTGTGCCTGTGCTGTGCAAGTATCAGTGAGCTTTGTATACCCACGTAAATGAAAAAAAAAAACCTAGAAGAGTTCGAACCGAACCCATGGTAAACTTTTTAGGTCTTTAGTTCTGATAGATCCGAAGAACACGCGTCCCTAACAAACGCACAAACGTTTTTATGTATATAATATCACAGTTAGATTACAAACTCCATGACGCTGCCATAGTATCATTGACAGAATGTGAAAAGTATAAAGCCGTATTAGTCGATTTTAGATTGTTGACATTGTCGGAAATAGAAAGCAACAGTTAGAAGAAGATACAGATACAAATGAATAAAATATGAGTAAGCATAAAAATCGTTAAGTTCGGCTATGCCGAAGTTATTAGACTCTACACGCAACGGCATCGTGAATTATTCAGCGCACACATTATTAATTCGACTTATGTCTATGAAATGATCACGGGCTAAACGCTCTATCGTAGTAATTCTAGAAACTTCAATTTCTTGCTAAATAAAAGCCTTCCAGCTCAAAAACTGAGGGACATGTAGAAGGGCCGTCAGTTGAACAAGACTAAATCTACTCATCGCGTCAAGCTGATCAAGCATATATACTTCACGACGTCTCCGTGCTCGCCTTCAAACGCTGTGGCAAACTTCATGGCAAAGTCATAAATCAACTCTCCGCGTGTAGAGCATAAAAATGAAACCGAAACATGTTTGTCACCGTGATATATTAAGCCGCTTTGATTTCGCTGATTTTGAATGAAATGCAATATTCAAATAATGGAATAATTTTTTGATATGCGCGAAACTGGAAATCGCAATTTGCGTTTCAAATGTGTATCTCAACCTCTCGCGAATCCACACACACATACAAACTGATATGAGCCTCCTCTATAATTTCAGTGCTCATTGAAAAAGTGCTACGCGTTACCGACGCGGAATGCATTTATATGTTAATACGCCAGAAGAAGGGCAAATCGATAAGCGAACGCATTGCGGAAATGTTCACAGACCCTGTAAGTGTCGTCGTCGAGATACGTCTAATATAAACGCGTATATGAATGCGTGCCGAAACAAGAGATGCCAACAGATTAACGCTTTGAATTTATTCCGTTTGCAGTTATTCGAAAAGCTGCTCAAGGCGAAGCCAACGGCGGCGCAGCGCGTTGTGCCGATTACCGGCGACTGTGCTGAGCCGGGCTTGGGCATTTCCGCAACGGATCGTGAGCTGTTGTACACGCACGTGGACGTGATCGTGCACAGTGCGGCAACGGTGCGTTTTAATGAGCCGCTGAGTGTAGCGTTGGACATAAACACGCGCGCGACACTCGAACTGATCAGCCTGGCCAAAGGCATGCAGAAGCTGCAGGTGAGCGAGGGCTGACCACTAAGGTCATATTGTCTTTATAATTCTATTTATTTCCACTTCTTCGACTGCTTGTATTTTATTGTATGTGGTATGCGTAGGCCTTCGTTCATGTCTCATCGGCCTTTGCGAATTGTTTGGACACACACATCGATGAGATCTACTTCACGCAACGACTCTCATGCAGCGCCGCAAAAATTGTAGCAGTGCGTGACACGCTGGGCGCCGAGTTGATCGATAAGATGTCGGAGGCATTGTGCGGCGACTTTCCTAACTCGTACACCTATACAAAAGCACTTGCCGAGGAGGCGGTGTATTCAGAGGGCGGTGATTTACCAATTTGCATATTCCGACCAGGCATCGGTAAGTGCGGCTGTGTCTGAGGCACCCATCAAAAGTTAGCAAGGCACCTGTTAGATCTCATCCCAAGTTTAAAAAACTTATGCCAAAAGGCTTTCTATCATGCCCTATCTATGGCCTTCTTTCTTCCTATACACTACGCTTGGAAGCATAGGACCATTCATTGGTTAAAAATAGATAACCGTACAAGTTTGTGAGAAAGTTTTTATTTATTTATTTTTTTTAAAATTCTTTTGTTCAGTGATTGCGAGCTGTAAAGAACCAGTTTCCGGCTGGATTGACAACATGTACGGACCGACAAGCATACTGTACGGTGTGGCGCATGGTGTTTTACGTGTAATGTATGCCAAAGTCGATGCGAATGCCGGTGTCGTGCCGGTTGACTACTGTGCTAATATGATGCTGGCCTGTGCTTGGCACACCGCAACAGCCGTCAAACAGTCGTAAGTGGTTTCGATTTAATTAAGTCGCAGTGATTGTTATGTTGTCCTACTGTAGACACTCAGAACAGCCACCAATCTACAATCTTGTGCCGGCTGAGAATAACCCGCTTAAATGGATCGACTTCAAGCGTACCGTCGAGGAGTTCGGACCACAGATGCCATTGACCAATATGATTTGGTTTCCCTTTTTGATAACCACATTCTCCAGGTTCTACTACAAGCTTTTGTGCTTCTTTTATCACACGATACCCGGCTACCTCATTGATTTTGTACTGCTTCTGAGAGGCCGCAAGCGTTTAATGGTTCGCATGTACGCAAAGATACATCAGACCAGCGATCTCTTTGCATATTTTGTGGATCGAAACTTTACGTTTGGCACCGAAAACACAAAACGGCTGTGGCAGTTGCTCTCGCCTGAGGATCGGAAAATGTTCGACTTCGATATGCGTAGCATTAATTGGCCGACCTACTTCTACAACGCGTTGGGCGGCATGCGGCGTTACCTCGGCAAAGAAGACCCCACTTCTATACCGCAGGGCGTGAAACTGTGGCAACGGTAGGTTCGACTGAATTCTAACAAAGTAGCTCTTGACTAAAGTAGTAATTGTAACGCTTTTACAGACTGGAGATGCTA
Organism: Cacoxenus indagator; assembly: GCA_035041755.1. Lineage (NCBI taxonomy): Eukaryota > Metazoa > Arthropoda > Insecta > Diptera > Drosophilidae > Cacoxenus > Cacoxenus indagator. Next base: position 2,011,046 of record JAWNKX010000379.1, read on the forward strand.
CACCGTGCCGTGCAATTCATCATCTGTAGTGGCGGCATGGCTTTGCTCTGGTCCTTCCTCAAATACATTTTGTGGTTGTAGTTTAATTTGTGTGTCATATATGTTATTGGTATAAATTAGAATTGTTTTATTATACGATTATCTTAACTGTAAAGTCCTCACTCACTCACTTGTGGTCACTTGTGGCAATCGCGCACACGGTTCCCTTGCGTACACATCCGGCAGCCATTTAATTTCTTGCTGTAAGGCAACGATGAGCAACACGTAAAAGGTACGCATGGCGAAACCGACTGTCGCGAGACCAACTGTTTTGCAAAACGTGACAATTCGAACTGAAACGTAGTAGTGCGCTTCACTTGGCATTAGCCAATAAGTAGGCAAGGCAAGGCAGTCCAGAAGCAAGATTCTGCTCCTTGCATAGGACTATTTGCTCGGTTATTGGCCATGAAAGAGCATCAGCAGGAAGCAAAATAAATCGAGAAAAAAGCAGCAATCACAGAAAAACGAGAAAAACGTTTACTGCAGCTATGGCGAAGTTGTAATACGCTGCACACAGCCATTGAGAAAAGTTTTGGCTATGCAGCAATACGACCAAGTGATCAAAGGGTATTGAGAATCTATGTGAATGGACATAAAGCTGATAAAGACTTTTTTGTTAAGAAGTTGAATAATATTCTGTGCTGAGTATAGGAGGTATACTATATATATGGTTGATTGGAGCTCCGGTGTCTGCTATGCTGTGTTAGAAGTTTCAAGAGTACAAAAATATGGCTCTTCATAAAGTATTTGTATGGTGGGAAAGTTAGGGTCTACCTTAGACCGAAGCTCCGCTGTTGGAGAAACTATTAAAAGATGGCACTCTGAAGTGTAGTAACAAACCAAACCTCTTGGCAGCAATTATTGGTGTGTATGGAACATGTTCTGAAATTGCGCCGAAAACGTTTGATGACTCTTCCAGAGTTGGCTTAACTATTCCATGACCTCAGATGAGTGTCTTGACTACAGCAAATAATTTCTTACAATTGGCTACAAACTTACAGCACTTATGAGACCTACTGGCAAACCTGGTTTGATGAAGGTTTGGGAGTTTTCGCTATTAATAAGCTCGGTGTTCATATCAGCCATTGCCTCTAGTAATATCGTTCCCTTGGCGAACCAAGTGATTTAAAAATTTGAAGCATATTGCTCTTGGCCATTGCAGTTTGTTCCCTTTCGCCCCTATTAGCCAGTCTTCCAAGCACTCCAAGAATATCTGAAGGATATGCCTTCTATAATGCGTTACAAACCACATAAGCAGTTGATGTAACTAGTCCTTGTTCACTTCTTCACTATAAAGTACAAAATGCATGACTAAAGCCTCTAACAGTCAACGACGGCAGAACCAACCGAATGTTTCCGCTTCCGTTGGAACTAGAACACAGAACCAGAGCACAGCACCATAGCACCATAGAACCACAGCACAGATGAATGCGCTACTCATTTGCAGCAGTGGCTGTTGCAATCGGTCGGAGATGGTATTAAGCCATGCCTCCTTTTCAATTAGCATAATTCGATTTCATGTTGAAGTAAAATTTATGTTATAAACTGGCGCCAAGCCAATAACATTAAACACCTCAACTTATTATCAGAGCAGCACAAGAAAACCTGAATACTCCCACAACTAGTAGTACTCACCCTTGTCCTGTTTGCCATGAAATGACTTCATATCCTTTTGTTTACCAGCAGACGCTGCGGTCATTTTCTCAGCGACGACAGCACCGACGACAGCGGTTTCCATTAGTTTGTCACTTGGCTTGGTGTTTGCTACGGAAATTCCATTATTTACAAATTTGTATTTACCACGGAATCCTTTAGCTGTAACATTCGAGCTAGCATTAAACTCAATAAGCAGATCTGGCCCGGAGCTGATGATGCGACGTGTGTGCATTGACCCAGCACAGAGCACATCTATGACGGCGTTCATGTGCGCGGCCTCCGCATCGAAGATGGTCAGAGCATCCAGATTGCAGTGTCCGTTCTGCTTTGGCAGTTGTAATTCTTCAAAGATGATCTCCACACGGCTCTCGAGTCTGCAGGCATACAAAATTGAACGACAAATTGATGAGTGCAAACATGGAAAATGTTTTTGTATTGGGCTTCAAGATACTCGTACCATACCCCGAGACTGAACGCACCTGCCTAGAAATTTGTAGCCACACTTGATGTGGGCCGGGTAATTGGCCGGAAATCGCGGCGAATGAAAGTAGCGCCAAATATCGTATTCCTGCGATGAGCTCTTCTGCTCATCCGTGTCGGCAAAAAAGTAGTAGTCGCAGTAAGTGCCCGGTATGAGTCGACCGTCGGTTCGGAAATAGTCTGACGGAAGTAGAATACATACACACACATAAGCGCACAATAGGGTCACACGCATTGTCGCTAATACATACCACGCTTCAAAAATCGATAATCAGCTGTGAGATTGAGATGCCAAGCATCGATACGCTGGCGTCGCACCGCTGGCGACATTGCTGCCGTTGGCAACGGTGGTTGATGGAAGGTCAAGCGGAGGCCAAACGTTTTGCCGGCACTATAAATAAATTCGTCAGAGCCCAGCATAGCCATGGACACATTCGCCGCGTTTGGCGCCGTACGATTGCACCACACATACTCCGGCAGCGTTGTGTTCTCGATGACGCGCTCACGCAGATACGGAAACACTTCGACAATGTCCAAACAGCTGAAAAGAAAGGAGAAGCGATGGCGATGGTGCGGTGTATTGGGATTAGCATGCGATGAATTGGTATTAGTCGCAATATGAAATAAGCATCGATTGGTTTCGTGTGGGTTTCGCTGAACCATTGGTGCTGGGCGGCAATGGGTGGCAGCGTTAAAAGGTACGCGTGTCTAAAAATAAAAGCACGTTGTTCCGTTGTTGGCGAAATTTGTCATGCTTCACGATTTATTTTGATAAAACGTCTAACAGAAGTTGGCGTAAACTATAAAAATTCCGGCAAACGAAGACGGCGCGAAAACGAATTACGGCTCACGATCACCTATTACACTTGCAGCTGTTGCTGTTCCGCCTTGCGTTTTCGCATGCCACTCAACATGCGACAGAAGGCCGGATAATCGATCATCGGTGGCTCTTCGAGTGTTTTGGGTTTGGCAAATGGTGCATGACGCAGCGCCTCCTTGGCCTCGCTATTGCTCAGTTTGTCGCCGTAGTTGGTCAGCTCTTCAAACATTCTGCCGTATGGAATTGAAGCGTGAAAGTGAGAGTGAGAGTGAGAGTGAGAGAGAGACTAAGGAAAATAGATTTTGCTTTTGTACGTGCGCCACACACCTGCGCTCCTCAATCTTGCCCGTGCCATAGTCATCCCATTTGCTCCACGCCTCAAGTAGTACATCCTCCGAGTCTAATTCAATGGTGTGCCGGAACATGAGCTCCAAAAATGCATCGAAATCAAGTGGATCTTTAGCCTAAGTGGTGTGTTATAGAGTGGCATGTTAAAACACTTTAACAACAACACACAACAGTCGCAACACAGACCTCCTTTAACATTTGCTCGAGCACTTCTTCATTAGGCTCCCCACCCAATGCCGTGAACGTAAAGCGCAGATCATCCTTGGATATCAAGCCATCACAATCCGTATCGAATAGCAGAAACACCTGCATTTAATATTGGTACATAAGGCAACATGTATACCAAAAGAGTACAACTACCAGGCTGCGCTTACTTCCTTCAATTCAGCCAATTTGGCATTATCCAAGTCCTGTGTTGATATACGGTCATCCGCGCGTAATTCCTCGGGCAACATGTAGTGACCACTGGATGTTGGCAACTTTAAACTCGGATTGAAAATCTCATTGATTACCGCCATGGCCTCCGAGTCCGTCTCGAATTGCGGTTGCGGTGTGTGCGAAGCTTTGCGTGCTGCACTCGCAGCGCTCGCACGGCGACGACGCTGTCGGGAAAACGAGTACGTTTCGATTTATTGTCGTTGTTCGCTTGAGTTATTAGAGTTCTGCACTACACTCACGCCTTCCAATTCTTCATAGGATACCGCTGGTTCCATCGACATTTCGCTGACAGAGAGATGGCAAAGCAGTGAGTACGAGTAATTCAAGCAGCAACAGCAGCAGCAGTAGGATCAGCGCACGTTCGTCCACACGCCTGGCCTGCTTTCCACTGAAACATTTTGCGCGTTTGGTCTTCAATTTTATTGACAAATCGATGTAAATGTTATGCATATTTTTATATATATTTTTTAACATTTTTTTTTTTCTAATATGGACACTTCTGGTCAACCCCGAAAGCCTCAATCTCTTTCGCCTATAAAATAGCATTCACATGATTTAATCGAAATATTTTCGCCTTAGGATATTATATTTTTAACTAGATTTCTCTGCTGCGTCTCGTGTCGCCCAAAGCGCAGTGAGGCCGTTGTTGACGACGGCGACCACTACACACAACATTGGACAGCTGCCGTTGGCAGCTTGGCCTCCACGTTGCTGATCGTGTGTGTCCAAGCGAAATTCATCTTCAACGTTTGCCGTATTTACGAGTATTTCAAGAGTTTATGCTAAAACGAATACGTACGTCGAGCCACTTGTGTTCGGACTGCCGCACAGAGCTGAACTAAGCTCCTTCCAGTGGCACGGCGTTTCTCACTTCCGGTTTACGCGTTGAGCACAACGAGGCTAATGATGGACAAGCACAGGTGTGTGCTCAGCAATGTTGAGTATGGCAATAAATTTTCCACACCATCATACGCCATGATTGATAAAACTAAATGAAGCGTAACGGTAAATACGCGCACGGATACGAAAACCCAAATTGGGAGAACGGTAGGCGCAGCAAACGAGCTGGCCGCGTAATGAGCAAACACTCATTAGCAATGCACACAGCCATATTGTATGAGTTGGATAATGATATATACGCTAGCACCACGCCACGCCCCAGTCAACCACTAAAATGTGCTTACCTGCCACGCAGTTGCAGCTTCTTCAGCAGAAAGGCAACAATCTCATCCGTCTGTGCCGTTATGAAGATCATAAAACAATTATTCTTGGCGCCAAAGGCATGCGTTGCATCGAAGCTGAGTAGACCACTGCGGTCCGTGATCTGCATACAGGCGCAATCTGTGTTTATCAAGAGGCTGTGCTATAAGTCGGCTAAACTCATGGCAGCTGCACAAACTCACCAAGCCAAAGTGGCAGTTTGAGCGCTGTTGAAACGCCGCCATCGCCACTGTTGTGAGCTTCATAGGCTACGCCGTAAACCGCGAGTACAATCAAAATGTAAGTGTGGCTTGTGCGCGCCATAAACAATAATAATAAATAAAGCCGTAACTGAACCACAACGAAAAATTACCGTTATTCAAAAAGCTCACGTGTGGGCGTCTGAGCGTACGCTTAGCGACTGTTAATGGTCGAGTGCTGGACCAAAGGTGCTGCTGCCGGTGTCCATGTCGTTGCTGCTGAACCCCAAATCAATGCGGCCGGCAACATATAGCACATGTTAAAAATAGTGTGCTAAACGGGGGCTAACGGTGTGTGGAAAGGAAGTTATCATGTACGAACACATTTTAGCTGATTTCAGCGAACGTTTTGTACGTCTTGCGTCCTTGTCTTTCTCCACACTTTGTGCGCTGTTAACGCTGAGCGAGCGACTGAACGTGTGAGTTAATAGAGTTGCTAATGTGGCGGTTATTTTTTCTTTTGTGTCATGGCTCGACGTCGTCGACGTTGTAATCGTTATTAGATTCAAGTTGTGCACACCACAAACACCTAACACACACACACACACAGCCTCCTGCTCCTCCAGCTTTATAGTTGCTTCAATTTATTTTGCCTGGCGGCATCCTTTAACTTCATTTGGAGCGTACTTTTTTAAACGTTCTTCAATTCTCCAAGTCCTCTGGCATGGCTCGGCACATTGCGACCAATTTGTGTGCCATTTTGCTTCTAGTCAACGCCAGCGACATCATCGTTATACACATTAGCTATTCTTTTGTTGCCTTTGTTGTTGTCGCCTCCCACCTGTGGGTGCCTTTTTACGCTTTGCTTGCTTTTCACAAGTTTTCCGGCGTTTTCAGGCAACTCAGGTTTAATCACAAATTCATCGATTAGTGCGCAACGACCCCCGACCCCAGCCTAATCACTCGAAATAGCTGAACATTTCTTCCTTCCTAGTTTATTCGATTTAAACACTCAACATTTCCTACAACTACTCGTACTACTACTACTCGTGATACATTCGTCTGTCCCTCTGTCTCTCTGTCTAACATCATCTCCTCACGACGCTGGTGACAGCTTCGATTTGAACATTTCGGCCAAGACAAGCGTCTTGCTACCGTTGATCTCCTCATAGTCGTAGGGTACCATGTGTTCCTTGCAGCGCTGCAGCCACTCCTCTACCTGCTTATAAGGTTGCAAATTAAATTCGAATGCCTCCAACTGTGAGACGGTGACTAGCAACGTCAGATCGGCTATGGTGAAGTGATCAGCGGCCACATACTCTCGATCCTGCAGAATTCTGTTGAACCAACCGACTGCTTCGCGCAGCTTGGCATGCTTTGATTCGTCCAGTGGTGCACCCATAAACATTGTCGGAAACTAGAGGTCGGTGAACAATAGGCAGTAGTTAATTGGGGATTGTAGAAGTTTAATAAGTACTGACATAGTAGTCACCCATGCGTGCATAGAGCGTGCCGAGATCAAACTGCATTCGCTGATCGACCATAGCACGTACACGTATGTCCTTTGGATAAAGATCATCCGAGTTGCCGTAGGCCGAAACCAGATAGGTAAGTATAGCGCGACTGTAAGTGTTGAGAAAAAAGACAATAAAAACTTTGTTGAGATTGTAATTTTTAAGACTTTGAAGATTCTAATGAAAATATTACATTGTAAGGGTTACGGTACATGAACTAAAGTTTGACTTCAATGGACATAATGGTATAGTTAAAATAGTGGAATGATATACGATTATAGTAAGAAAACCAATTTAAAGTTTTCACAATTTAACTAATTTTCCTATGGATGCTTCAGCTAAACTGCATAGGGCCTCTCCACAAGTCTATCAATTTTATTTTTCCCTTTTTTCGTGAATATCCAAGACTTGTGTTGGCTACATGAATCGAATAGTATTTGTCTGATTTGTCTTCCGCTACCAGTCCTTGGTGATGGGAGTGTTATCTGGCGTCGCCAAAGAATAACGCCACATACCGGTGATCGAAGGTATTGAGAGCAGGACCATGATCTATGACTATGAATTTCGCCTCCAATAGCGATCAAACCCTTACCTCTGCGGTCGACAGTCATAGAGCACTTCCACGAGATATGGCATGGCAATCTAAGTTATAGACAATATCCTGTGGTCACGGGGTAATATTGTCTTATTTTATATAGGTTCAACGACCTGTTCCTATGCCACTTTGACGGTATATGTTCCCTTTTTCCCTGACTCTGCCATACACACTTACGGCTGTATTGATGCCTGCTTTGAACTCCTTATATACCGCATCTAACTCACCAGTTTGCAGGGATGTAATATATGACAGCTCAGAGAGTTCATTAGGATTATGAGCGATCGTATAGTTGAGAGTCTTCTTAATGTTGTCTAACATTCTCAGTAAATTTTAGTATTGAAAATTTGCTCTATATGAAGGTATAATAGCTCCTTCGAGATGAAGACAACTTAATTGTTGAATTTTTAAGTGAGAGTAAGGAAGCTGAGATTAGTTTACCACTATTACAGATCTCTCGACTTAGGATTGATTAGTTTTTAATATGTTTTCTAGAAGAAGATTTCAGGGCTGCAGTAATCTGTGGGTTGTGGAGTTGGTGACCTGAAGAACCGATGACTAACAAAATATGTTTTGAACTCAATTTAACTTATGGATAGGAAACACATACGAGTAGAGTTAAGAAAGTAAGGCCATGTGAAGTTGTTTAGAAGAATTGTTTCTGAGATCTATTCAATTAACCGAATTAAGGTGAAGAGACTCTTTCGAATACATGTAAGGAGTTCGCTAGTACAGTGGACAGCATCGTAAAGGATTCGAGATTCAATTCAGTTTCATGTTTCTATTGTGTTTTTTTGACTGTGGTCTCAGTAATACCTAACAAGTTTGTTGGTCCATTTATGTCGCTAAAAAGTGCGCTTGACTTAAGCCTTTAAGCACACTTCACCAACTCACCTCTCCCACAATATCAATCCAGCATCATCCATCGTTGGCAGACAATGTTGTGGATTGATTTCAACAAATTCCGGCTTCAATTGCTCACCCTCCAAAATGTTGACCAGTTTCAGTTCGAGATCCAATCCGAGCATCTTCGCCAGCAGCAAAACGCTACGGCACGGCGGACTTGGCGGCAAGTAGTACAAAACGGGCGTCATACGGCCACCCCTGCTCAAAATACAAAACACAAATTCTTTAACAATGTGAGCCGTATCGGTGTACATCGGTCACTGCAGCAGCTACACTTTCGCAACTTTGCGGTGCGACAGGCGCCAAGAATGTGCAAGGGCCACGTCTACGGCCGGCCACAGGGAGAACACAGAAACACATCGATGGAAATGAATCATTCATTAGTAAAAATCAATAGTTTGATTGCTGTCTAAGTAATTATTTAGTACAGCTATAAAGTTATAACATGCAATTTTGTCCATTGCCATTTTGCCAGTGGTCGTCGCCGATGTCACATTCAGCGCGCAGTGCTTCTCAAACTGTTGGCACTTTGGTTGTGTTGGCCTTTCTTGTTATTCTTGTTGTCCTTTACTCACACTATTTGATGCACAAGTTTTTGCTGCACCACGGTCACTGAGTCAATGCAATTCCCCAGCGTGTCCGACTGTGGGTGTGTACTCCAACAGCTGCTGCTCCTTTGGTACGCTTCTTCTAGCTCTTACACTAATTCGCCACAACGCCCGCTCACTGCTTTGTGTATTGTTGTGTTCAACTTCGTTAACACCTACTACCAACACCGATTAATGTGGAATGGGGCACTAATGTTTGCTAATAATGTAACACGTTGTTAAATATGCGCACACACACTACAGTCCGGCTTAAAAAAATAACACTTCCTGTTGGGGATGCTTCCTGTCGGCAAACGTATTCATAAGCTCGAGCTTCTGGCTGTTGCTGATGTCGTCGTTGTTGTTGTTGATGTGTTGTTGTTGATGATGATGATGATGATATAATTTGTAATGTGTCCTTTCGAGTTGAAACTTTTGTTTAAGCTGTTTTGTTTTCGTTTCGTTTTCATAGCGAACGTTGCCAGGAAACAGTGAGTTGGCGCACTAAAAAGTAGACAGAGGGGCAGCAGCGACAATGCGACGATTTGAAGCATGTTTAGTTGCTTATTTTTAAGTGACATCCTTTGACACAAGCGTAGACACATTTATATGTATGTATGTATATAGAGTGCAAAAAAGAAATGGATAGATAGGAAAAGAGAGCGAGAATGAGTTAATACGCTATTGGACTGAGAACGAAATCGTTGGCTTTTTATTTTATATCTAAAATTGTATTTTATCGATTAGAAAGAAAAATTAATCAGTTTCATTCAACTTTCCATTTGTTTACTAAATAAGCCCTACTTAAAACAAACATTGCTCAAATATGCTTTGTAGGGTACACAGTAGTGTCACTTATTGTGCGCTAACACCCTGTAACGGTGTTTAAGTTAGCTTCATGATTGGCATAATTCTGTCAAAGATGATCCAAAGATGATGCGCAAATTTTCTAAGCAATCAAAAAAAAAGAAATAGAAGAAAAAAACAAACAATAACGACACAGTCACGCATAAAATAGCTAGCATGCATACAATTTTAGCCACCACTGTTGCACTGATGCGTCGTAGAGAAGCTGCAAAATGCATTCTGCAATTGCATTTCAACGTCGACACTGGCATTGTTTACCTGCATCTCGAGTTTGCATATATTACCTGAGTATGCGAAGGTCGGTTGCGTGTTGTTGTAATAAGGAAAACTGTCCTTTGTACGCGCATGAAAATTAAATGGGACAAATTCAAAGAAAGGAAATTTTTTCAGTACTGAGGATCGCCCAGACAAAAGACGTTTGAACTCAAGGACTCTTTACGGCATAACTGCTTGTGCGTGTGTATCGGTTTGTGCAATGTGTGTATGTGTTAATACTGCTGTCTCTTTCAGCAGCCGAGGATGCAAGGATATATATTTGTTAGGCATTGCGCTGAGATCGTTAGTAGCAATCCGTGTCTGAGAGTCGCTCGTGTTAAAGAAGAGAGCCTAGAAAAAAGGTGTCCAAGAACTACAAATAAGAAAATGCAGTTAATAAGTGTTAAAAAAGTTTTAATGCTGTCGCTTTTGCCGCTTTTGCTATTGGCAATGGTGACGTGTGTGCCGTTGGAGAAAAAAAGTGTCAGCAGTGCCACTACGGCAGCGGCTTTGGTGGTGAACGAGGAGCATGTGACGCCAAGCGAATCAACGCCAACCAATGTCACCGAGGCCAGTGCCGAGAAGGAGACACCTGCGGTCGCTATAGTACCAGAAATTGAGAAATTGAATGCCACGGAGACGAAAGATTTAGCTAATGCTGCACAAACACAAGACGAGTCCACGGATGCCCTACGAACAGTGACGTATTTGGTGAGTTTTTTTTTTTTTTAGACCTTTTCCACCTATTTCTTACACCAAACATACATACACACAAACAGGTGCCCGATCATGTGGCCAGTCCCAGTGGCCACGAACCAACCATTTACGGCGGCTATATTTCACCGGAAGACATACAACGTTACATCAAAGAATATGCCAATTACTATGCACCATACCCTGCGCCCGTTGCTGCGGGTGCATATCCTGCAGCTGCCGCCTACCCCTCACCAGTTGTTTATCCAGCGCCAGCACCGGCCATTTTTCCTTATCCAGGAGCCTTGGGTTTGGCAACTGGTTATGAAGGCTACTACGGACCAATTGTAACAACTGCATCCACGACGTCGACCTCAGCATCGACTGAGTCTACCACCGCCAGTACGACTGGTGGCTCGACAACAACAACTGCCGCAACAACAATTGCACCCGGCACGATGATCGCAAATCTGTTGTCCTCACTGGCATCGTCGACGTTTTTTCGTGTGGTTCTTGCGATTGCATCCACAATTGGTGCGCTACTACTAGGCAACCTGATCTCTGGCAGCATCTGTGAGCTGACGCCGTTCTGTGCATTGTCCGGCCAGACGATCACCTATTTGCGTGGTCGTGGTGCAAGTGATGTTGGCCGTATGATAGCCGAAGGTATGACGCCGGAACGTGTGCGTCGTGCTACGGAATTTGTACGTAAAGCCATACGCAAATATCAAGCGTTGCAAGAACTGGTAAACGCCGAGGGTGACGATATTTTTTGATTGATATTTCTTCTGTCGCTTGAAGTAGCTATAAAGCAATTAAAAGTTATTTTTGATACTGAAAAACTGTGCAACTCTTTTGTGTGATTGCTGCCTAACAAAAACAATAATAGCAACTACAATAACAATAACAACAACAAGAACAACAACAACAACAACAGATGATAACGCGCGATAATCATGCTCGTGACCATAAAAAAACTGTACTCATCATTAGTTCATGGCTTCGGAGCAGCTGCGCTCTCGGTCAACGAACGCCTCATCGTGTTGTTTGCCACAAGTCCCTTGCTATGCTAGGCTAAGCTCTCTCACTGCTGTGTATCGTGTGCGACGTGTACTTGCTTAGAATAATTATTTTATTGTAATTGAAAAGAATTACAAATAAAAAATCGCGTTTATTTCCTCTTGCACTCCGCTTGCTTCCCTAGTCGATTGCATAACTTGGCTGCTGCCCGCTAGGCAAATCCACAAAGCTCTGCTCATGCAATTAAAAACACTTGCCCACTTGCCAAATGCTTTCGAAATAAGTCATGCCAAGCCCACAACAGCATTCGCAGTTGCTCGGCTCAGTAGTTCCCGCTTCGTAATTGCCGCGAAGAGCAACCGCTCGTGACTGTGGTCGTGTGTGTGTGCACACTGCGCTATGAGAGCTTGCGCTGCTCTTATTTCAATTTGTGCATAATTCGGTTACAAATTTCTTTTCGTCAACTGCTCATCTACGGTTTTTTTTTCACCTTTCGTTTTTTGTGGTCACTCCAAAACTGGTTTCATATTTGGAGACTAAGGTTTTGTCGTCATGCTTTGTTGACCTTTCACCAGATCTTTTCTCTTCTTCTGTTTTTCGGGCTAAGCGTCTTACTCACTAGTCTCGCTTATGCTCTGATTCAGTGATTGTCAAGTTGGCCTTTCCCTATTTGGAGTACTACAAAGCTTAAGCTGGGATTTGCTAATTACCCGACTGATGAGTGTTGAAGACTAAAAACGGAGAATTTTGCATGGTCATGCAAATTGTTGTTGTGGCCTATGACTGGAACAAAGCATTTTATGCTAATTCTTTTGCTTTTATAGTTAGTAGTCATAACAGGTTTTAGGCTTTAAAAGTAAAGAATATACACAATAAATAAAAAAATTGTCGTTAGTTTTTGTTGTTGCAAGAGTCAGAGAGCGTTAGAGTTAGATAGAACTACAAGTGACAACTTATATGAGATATGGTGAAAAAGTTTAGGCATAGTTGGGTTAGGTTAGAATATTTTTGTTTCAAATGACACACGTCACATGTGGACAAATTTGTGGACTTTGGTCTATTTTGATACAAGATGTTGAAGTCGTTTAGGGAATATTTAAGAGATTTTAAACACTAAGCACTAGGAGTGAGAAGTCCTTCCCGACTCTACGTCGTAGCAAAATTAGAAAGAAAATATATTTTCGAGGGACTCCATTACTTATTTTCTAGTAGTGGTGGACCACAAACACTTTAGGCTGTAGAGCGGCTCATGCCATCTACCAAAGGTACACTGAACAACCTTACTCATCGTACCATAGCACCATACCCAGCACACTGCAGTGACCAATTATTAACAGAAGTTATAGGAAATGCAATTAAGAAGGAGTAGTGGCCTCAGCATCTTTTGAGTGACTGTTCAGCCCATCAAAAAACTAGACTAAGACTTCTCGGAAGTGCGAATTTGGTTGATGTAACCTGCCAAGTGGAAAAATTACTGGATGATATGGTTTAAAGCACCCATTAAAAGAACAATTTCAGTTGCACACTCTTCCTTATGAGAAAATCCAATGGTCCATAGAACACCGAAGTACTCTGTCTTCGGTTCGAGGGCAGTTATTCTGCAAAATCTAATCTAACCTCATTTGGGACTAGCGAAAATCGTTCTCCGAACTTATATATCTTATCTCAAATTTATCTAAATTGGTGTGTTGAACTTGTTTTTTATGACTGACGCATTATGTGATTTATAAATAACGGACTAAACTAATCTTGTTTGAAACTAAAGCTAATCTCGAAATAGTTCTTCTTTTCCTTCTTCTTAATTTCCTATTGAGAGGCTCTCTGTCCAGTTTTGACGCATCATGCTGACTAATTTCACAAAAGTTTTTTTTTCCGATTTGAGAGAACAGTAATTTCACCATATGTTATAGTTATTGCCGCCAGGAAATGCTAACTGAACAGTGTGCGGTAATTAAAACGTAGCTGTGGCGAAATTCAGATGATCGTTTTGCTATGTTACTGTGGAAATGGAAGCCTCTTGATCTGAGTATGGAATGGTTTACTTCAAAGAATGTACTGTTTTGTCTACGGTTTAGTTTACAAGTTTTTCACCGTAATGAAATAATGAGAAATTCAGTAGAATGTTTATATGCCTGTCATATACATACATGCGTATCGAACGGCCAAACATTTGTGGTGTCGAACAGGCCGTCGTTATCTCTCGTATAGTCGTAGAGAGATAACGATGAATAAAATTTGCTATATAAACGAAGAACTGTTTGCCAGTAGCACATGAAAGTTTTACAAATAATCAATAAAAAAACAAATAAAAACATGGATTTCTACTACTCACCCATGTCTCCACCCTGTCGTGCTGTCGAAATGGTCGCCAAAGCTGTAGGCGTTGAACTCCACAAGAAGGCGACCAACGTGCTGGCCGGCGAACATTTAAAACCGGAATTTTTGAAGATAAATCCGCAGCACACTATTCCGACAATTGTGGATGATGGCTTCGCCTTGTGGGAATCGCGCGCTATTCTGAGTTACTTGGTAGAGAAATATGACAAGACTGATTCGTTATATCCAAAGGACCTGCAAACACGCGCAGTCATCAATCAACGACTCTACTTCGATATGGGTGTCTTGTACAAAGCCTTCGCCGACTACTGTTACCCAATATTGTTCGCGCAGAAGCCCTCAGATCCAGAGCTTTTCAAGAAACTGGAGGATGCTTTGGGTATTTTCAATACCTTCCTCGAAGGTCAGAAGTACGCCGTTGGCGATTCATTGACCGTGGCTGATATTTCATTGCTCGCAAGTGTCTCGACTTTTGTTGTATTTGATGTGGATCTTTCGAAATATCCAAATATTGCCAACTGGTATGAGAACATGCAGCAAGTTACACCTGGCTGGAAAGAGAACTGGGAAGGTTGCTTGGCGTTTTTGCAGTTATCTAAGCAATTTGCCGCTAAGAAATAGATAATAATTTATTTGTTTGCTTAAAAAATGGAATAAATAAAAAAAAAAAAGGTTAATCCAAGAAGGGTTAACTAGGATGTAGCAAAAACCAATGCTGTTCAAGCAGGGATTCGTCAAAGGAAACAAAACATCACATAAAAAACCAAAAAGGACAGCAGTGGTTCACACACAACAGTCGTGATCTGGAAAGAAGAACCTTTTGGGGCATCTTACATTGTATGAAGTACATTTGTTACCTAGGCGACATGTACAACGACATTCATTTCTAAAGTTTATTGTTTATGGGGCAGATCTGTCTTAGGTTTCGAAGTAGTCAAATAAATTCTCTATTATTATTACAATAGTTATCACTTGGACGCCGGCCACGGTAGCTCACCGTGAGTGCACTGTCTGCCACCCAATGGTCGTTGGCTTGTAACTCACTTGGGGTCCAACATAAAGGTACTCCGATTGGTCTAAGTGAAAGGGCAGAATGCATTAGACAATCGTGGCAAGCTAAGCTAACCTAGTTATCTCTTGAATCCATCAATAGTCATAGATCCAATTTTTATAACATAAGAACTCAACCTACTATATTACAAGTTTAAATAATATTAAGAAATGGCCAGACAGACGAATGAATCATATCAGTCTTTAATAAAAAGATATAATCATTAGTAACCAGTATTTAAAAATGGTCATTATTTTTGTTTGTGACCCAAACTTAATTCGCAGACAATGCATCAAATCTGATTAGTATTTGTTGTGAAGTTACCTTTGGGGGCATCTCCAAGGCAACTTCTCATGTGGCTTACACCCGCATATAAAATAAAAATGATATTTGTCGTAGCTATAACTAACGGTAGAATAGTAGAATTAGAAGGTGTTTCTTCGCACGCTCCAGTACAAATAATTTTTGTGGCGTAAGCATGGGTATGTGCACTTTAATATACTCAACCATACATTTCGTGTCTTTGTCCAGTAACGATGATGGTGCACTTTTGAATGTAGAAGTACACAATATTTGTGCACTTGAAAAAGCTCGCGACAAACATTAACTATTATATATTACATTATATTCTTCTCTCATACGTTCAAAGAGTTAACCTATAAAAGCGACGCGCTCTGATGTGCGGCGCACATTCCGCTTAAGGTTTCGTGGCACGAGAGTAATACTGCTATTGCACCAAAGATATCCAAAACCAAAGCAATAAAAAAATCGATATGGATTTTTACTATCTGCCGTACTCTGCGCCCTGCCGCTCCGTCGAAATGCTCGCCAAAGCGGTGGGCGTTGAGCTCAATAAGAAGCTGACGAATCTGCAGGCCGGTGAGCATTTAACACCAGAGTTCCTGGAGATCAACCCGCAGCACACTATTCCGACAATTGTCGATGACGGCTTCGCCTTGTGGGAATCGCGCGCTATTCTGATTTATTTGGCGGAGAAGTATGATAAGACTGATTCGTTATATCCAAATGATCCGCAGACGCGTGCAGTGATCAATCAACGTCTCTTCTTCGATATGGGTGTATTGTACAAAGCCTTTGCGGATTACTATTACCCACAATTCCTAGAGCAAAAGCCTGGCGATCCAGAGCTGTTGCAGAAACTCGAAGACGCCTTGGGTTTCCTGAATATATTCCTAGAAGGTCAACTGTACGCTGTTGGTGATTCACTGACCGTGGCCGATTTTGCGCTACTCGCCACCATCTCGACTTTCGATGCAGTTGAAGTTGATCTGTCAAAGTTCACGAATGTGGTCAACTGGTACGAGAACGCGAAGAATATGGTGCCAGGCTGGGCAGAGAACTGGGAAGGCTGCTTGGAGTTGGTGGAAGTCGCCAAAAAAATCGCTGCTGCTAAAGAGTAGAGTGTTAATTGTTTTAGTTTTTAAGATCAAATTTTCACGCTTAAATTATTAAATTATTAAATCAAATTAAAATCACTAGAATCGATAATAATGACTAAGCAAGTTTCTGCTTACAGCCAAAAACAAATAAACAAATCTGGCTTCGGATGACGGATGACGGATGACGCATTTCAGAAAACCAATTTTGTGATAAACAAAAGTGAATATTCTCTATATAGCTAACGGCGAAATCTAATCAGATTCATTAATGGAGCAATGAATGTTGAATGTTGGTTTCAACAAAAAGAGACAAACAGGTTCTCAAGAGCCTCTGTGTAGTCTTATAGAAGAAGTTAGAAGTTATCAGTTATATCGGAGATTACCGTGAGCTGTTTAGACAGTCTCTCTGGTATGTCTCTTTTAGTATGGCTACATTTGCTAGCACCTCACTGTCTGAGTCAGCAGATCCTGCGCCGCCTTTCAATGTCGATAGCAAATTATTCTGCCTTGTCGCTTCTGTAGATACTATACTCAAGTTTTAAGAACATAACAATCCAATGTACATACGTGAAAAAAATGAAAGTTTGATTACATTTCGCAATAAGATTAACCATTGGAATTACTTGCCGTACGATTCACCCACCCTGTGTGGTAATGTTATCACTTTTGTAAAAAAAATACTTTACGGCTTATCTTATCAAATTGTCATGAAGTCTGTTAAGAGGTAACCATTTTATTAAGTGTACTTGAATTTTTATCTGACAACAACGACTCAGCTAAATTATAAAATTAACATAAATGCTAATGTTTCTTCATGCGTTCCTTAATGCGTTCCTTGAGTGCCAAACAGGCTTCCCAGTTTTCCTTCCAACCGATTGCGATCTTTTGCATATTATTAAACCAACAGGCGATATTTGGGTATTTGCTCAAGTCAAAGTCGTGCACAACCAAAGTGCAGACAGTTGCAAGTATCGCCAAATCAGCCACAGTCTGCTTATCACCAGCCACATAATTCTGGCCCTCTAAGAAGGTGTTCAAGAAGTTGAAGGCGTCTTCGAGTTTCTTGTACATTTCCGGATCGGCTGGTTGGTTCCTGTACTGTGGATAATAGTAGTCAGCATAACTCTTGTACAGTATACCCATATCGAAATAAAGACGTTGATTGATCACGGAGCGCTTTTGTGCATCATTGGGATAGAGTGGATTGTTCTCTTTGCCATACTTCTCCACCAAGTAGACGAGAATGGCACGTGACTCCCACACAGAGAAGCCGTTGTCCACAAGCGTGGGAATCGTGTGCTGAGGATTGAGTTTCACGAACTCAGGCTTCAACTGCTCACCCTCTTGTAAATTGATCTCCTTTTTGTTGATCTTGATACCCAAAGCGGCAGCCGTCAAGAGGATCGAGCGACTGTTTGATGAATATGGCGAGTAGTAAAGATCCATGCTGGTTCAATTTTGTAATGTTGTGCTGCGTTCGAACTGTGGAAGTGTAAAAGCTTTCACGGCTAATGTAGTTCCAAGTTTATATGTTTTCTACGATGAGTAGAATTATCTCAAAAAGTCTTATCTAGCTCGATTATATACATATGTATGTATATAGCATATTTTTTGCCAATCGCAGTTTAGTGCATTGTCATGCTTGACTGTGGAAATTTGATTACAAAGCTTCGCGAAATACAAAAGTTTTGTGTACACAAATTTTGTCCACACAAAAATGAAAAAATGATGAACACCAAATAAAGGAAAGCAAAAACTCCCAATTTCTTAACAGACTGTATGTACGTATGTACATACATACAGACATGCAAAAAAAATTGTTCCATAGAAATAACTCAATGCAAAGTGACTGAGATAAGAACCTAGTGCACAGCGATACGTCTTGTGACACTTATATGTATGTATGTATGTACATATGTTCATATACCCGTATATGTACATGTGAAACTTTCCTTTCATACATTTTACTTATTAAATTATTTATTGCAAAAAAACATTAATACATAAAAATAAAACGAACAATGAAAAAAGCACAGCATACAAACCGAAAGGCGTCAATAGATCTAAGGGAAATACGGCACAGAGCGAAAACGTTTGTTAGAGGGAGAGAGATAGACATTGAGAGTGAGCTAAGAAAATAAAATATACGCGATCGTGAGTAATAACTACGAAAGAGCGAACATTTTTATCAAAAGCTTGTCGACTTAGTCTGCACCCTACGCCTGTACCTAAGCAAAGGCTAATATGAAAATGTGCGGCATACGTGGCTAAAATGCTTCGAGAAACAACTAAAATGCCCATAAGTCGATATTATGACCGACTCTATTTGATGCTCGCAACTGAGCGCTAAATATTTGTATTGCCACATCTTGCGTGAGTAAGCAATGCAAAGTGAACGAGTGAATAATTGAGTGAGTAAGCGCCCATATGTATGTACGTCATCATTTAAATGAGAGAGCTTTCGATTGTTTGCCGGCTTCGCGTGTGCGTATAAAAGTGGAGTGCTCATCGAGCCGGCATCAGTTAAAGTAAATCTGCTGTGTCGTGCGGTTCAAAGGTAAGTTGGTTGTTTAGGTTTGAAGTGTTCGGGGAGAAGTGAAGAATTAAAGAAGTGTAGTGAAATAAAAGAAGTAAGGAAAATGAATAGGAAAGAGATAAAAAACTAAACGCTGACGACGTCATAGAGCAGTGGAAAATTTGTATGCCATTTTGATTGCCCAGCGTTTGGCGAAGTGTAGCAAAAAGGGAAAAACAAAAGGACGCCGCGAATTTAATTTTTTTTTTGTTTTGGCACGTTTGCTTTGCTCTCGATTTTTAGAACACCAACAAATGAAAGCTTTTGATTTAGAGTTGCTACAAAAAAAAAAAAAAAAGAATAAAACAAATTTACAATTTACTAAAAAAGTTGTTGTTCTCCTTTTCTCTCATACGCAGCTTTGAAAAAGTAACATGGATTTCTACTATTTGCCCGGTTCTTCACCCTGCCGCTCCGTAATCATGACAGCCAAGGCTGTTGGAGTTGAACTGAACAAGAAGTTGCTCAATCTGCAGGCTGGCGAGCAGCTCAAGCCCGAATTCGTCAAGCTCAATCCACAGCACACAATTCCCACGCTGGTCGACAATGGTTTTTCACTGTGGGAGTCGCGCGCCATACTGGTCTACTTGGTGGAGAAGTACGGCAAGACTGACTCACTGTACCCCAAGTGCCCGAAGAAGCATGCGCTGATCAACCAACGTCTGTACTTCGACATGGGTACTTTGTACCAGAGTTTCGCCAACTACTACTATCCACAGATCTTTGCTAAGGCACCTGCCGATCCAGAGGCTTTTAAGAAGATCGAGGCAGCCTTCGATTTCCTAAACACCTTCCTTCAGGGTGAAACCTATGTGGCTGGCGATACCTTGACAGTGGCGGACATTGCCATACTCGCTACCGTCTCCACTTTCGACGTGGCTGGCTTCGATATTGGCAAATATGCGAATGTAACCAAGTGGTACGAGCACGCCAAGAAGGTCACCCCCGGCTGGGAAGAGAACTGGGCCGGCTGCCAGGAGTTCAAGAAGTTCTTTAACTAAGCTCATCTTTTAACATCGCACAACGCACAATTATTTAAATATGGTACATACAGGAAGGAAGGAAGGAAGAAAGGAGCATTCGTCTACGCGCAAATTCGTTTAAGTTTTAAGTGACGCATTGCATGCGAAGTATTCACACTATTTAATAAAAAGTAATGTTCTGAATTTGTCATATCTCACTCGTACATCGATCCAGCCCAACCCCAAAGACTTGAGCATTTTTTGTCGCCAACGCATTTATTAATCGCTTATCGGCTGTTATTCGTGCGCGCATTTGATAAGATAATTCAGAGAGAGAGTACTCGTAATTATGGGACTTACCTTTTTCTTTTGTGCCTTTCGACTGTTCTTATATCGTATCAAAACGACAGCCACAACACAAAGTATATTATCGGTCACATAAAACGTATCCCAGTCGAGCTTCTAGAAACTTTCTATACCAATAATCATATTGATATCAAGCGTATTAAACGCGTTCCGCTTATCAAAGAAAGTAATTAATTTTAATTTGTCTATTTTTTAGTTCAACTTAGTTCCTATCGTCGGTTATACCTGACGCAGTGGCTGTTACTTGTGTTGCCACTTGAGGCGTAGGCGTTTTATACAGCAACACAAAGGGCTTATGCTTGACTAAACCTAACCCTCCCCCCAGTTACATCCGAGCTAGATAAATTCAAATTGGACCCAGTTTTTTAATTTCAAATCTGATAAATCACGAGGTTTCTTGCGATACACTTCACCTCTTTAACTGCCCATTCCATATCTTGGAATGTTACAAATTGGTCAGTGGTTAGAAACTCCATACAAAGCCATGATTCGAATAATGAATCTTCGAGTATGAAGAGTATTCCAGCTTTGGTATAGCCGAAGTTTTTTCGTGGCTCATGCTATTCTTTGGCAATGGTAATTGGTCTTTCAAATTCTTGTATTTCTTGCCCAAATCGATTTTCTAATGAGTCAGTGAATTCCTAAGGCCGAACCGGTTTCCAACCAACACTGAGTCAAGGCCATTGCTACGAGGCCACAAAGAAACGAAATTATTTTCACAACTGGAACTACAAGCATTCCGATTTATTGCACTTGGCTGCTAGACTTTCCGCTACTTAGAGGCTAAACAACTAACTCAACTCTACGAAAAAGAACGTACTACACTAAAATGAATACTATGACCGACTATTACGCAACTAGTACAACGAACTTGATTTGGCAAAGTCGAGCGATGATGGCGGTCGCCGGAACGATTGCTCTAGATTGTGCAATCGCTCCTCGAGATCGTTCATGGAGTTGCGCAACGTGTGACCGCGTGGTCTTAAGGAAATCTGCGGCGAGCTCTGCATCAGATCATCCTTGATGCCCGAAAAGGAGTGGCGCACACACGAGGAGAGCTTGTCGAACTTGGTGTTCTGGTAGTCGTGGCGCTGATGGTGTTCGCAGTGACTGCGACAGTTCAAGGCGGCCAGAGGTTCATCGTTTTTCAGAGAGTCCTCATAGTTGTCGCTGCTGTCGACATTGATGCCAACGCCAGTAGTGGCATTGGCCACCTGCAACAACGCCGCATTGCTCTGGCGCACCTCCAGTTGCGCTTTGGCATGACGGGGACATAACATTTCGGTGGAACTCATGCGTTTAGCGTTACGACGCGAATCGGCGTTGTGTTGTAGAGATTCCGGCGTCATCTCGTAGAATTCACCACGATTACTAAGAAATTCTACGCCCGAATCTTGACCGTTGGAGTGCAGCGAGAACATGGAGGTCTCGTAAGCATGGCTGGGTCTGTGGAAGATTGTGTTGAGGTGGATTGTGTACAGGTGTGAGGATGGTGACTTACAAATTGCTAATTGGCTGGCAGGCGTTGTACTTAAGCACAAATGGCGAGCTGTTGTGCTCCTGTTCCAGTGCGCTGTTCCGACCACTAGCAGCAGCTGCCTTTGAGATCGATTTGGGTAGTGGCACATCGATGTACTCTCGTTGGCGTTGACTGTGGCTGTGTTCGGTTGGAGAATAACAAGGCTGATTAGTGCAAGAATTCTGAGCTGGCGTGTTGTCAACGCACTCATTAGCTTGATGGGGCTGCACGTATTGATGATGTGACTGAGGCTGCGATTGCGATTGCGATTGCGACTGTTGTTGTTGCTGTTGAAGCTTATCGGTGGCGGCTGCGGTGGACTGAGTCTGCGCTGAGGAGCAAACCGATTCCGGCATGAATGCACTGCTGGGCCGAGTCGACTTGCCGCATTGTTGTGCGCGTCGCTGTCGATTGCGGCGTTGCTGACGACAGACCGAGTTGATGCCGGCGATTGTGTAAGCGAGACCGGCTTCCGATGAGGGGAACTCGCGCTGTGACCAGATGCTGCTGCTGCAAAAAAAGAGAATGTTAGTGAATAGATGACACAAGTGTCGTGGCTGGTGAATGTCCAAGTGTGCAAGTCAGTTAGTGATTGTTGATTGGTTGACTTCGATGTTGAACAGGTTTCGGTTGACGTCTTGACTTAATTAGGCAAGGAACCTCTTTGGCATTGGGGTTAGCTTTAATACTCGCATAACATAAAAAAATGGGGCACGTTGATTGTTTTTGCTGTGCTTGTTGCTTTATTTTACAGTTAGATTTTTTAGCTGCATAGATTCGTCGTCAGAACTGGTTGCATTCATGTGCCACCACCAGCGATCGATCGAAACTGGTTTTGGGCAATCGCATTGAATTCTGGAGCAACAGCAAAGAAACAACCAACGCAAACTTGGATTTTGCTTAAGATTTATTACACTCTGCACTCTCAGCGATATGCCTACTACAACGTTAATAATGCTATGCTAACTGACGCGGCGTGGAAGGCACTGGCAGACTCAGTCTTGGTTAGTTCTTTGACTTGGCTTGGCCTTTTCTGGTTTACCGTTTCTGGCGCAGACAAAGAAAGCAGAGTGCGGCTAGCACAGCACCGATGCCGCAAAGCGAAATCACGACGAGCGATATAAATTCCAGGCCGCCCATGAAGGAGCTCGTGGCGTGCGTGGGATGTGGCAGTTGGCCGAATTCGGAGAGTTCAATAATGCGTGGCATTGTCTTCGAGGCGTCAAGCGGTGGTGTACCGTCCTGTTCGTGTTGTTGTTCTTGTTGTTGCTGCTGATGTTGCTGGTACAGTTGAAGTGTGTCTAGCTGCAAGCCGGCAAGCGCGCTATGAAAAGCAAATAGACACAAGTGGGTCAATTGGGCAATTGCTTGCGTACTTGTGGCTAGTGGAACTTACTCTTGCAGTTGTTCCATTTCCATGACGGCGTTGGTATGCAAATCCACCGCGTAGATGTAGGCGTCGGTACTGTGTGGGAGAGTATGTTCAAAGCATTTAATCCATGTAACTACAGGTAAGGTAATAAATAGATAGACTCTAAATTTATTTATCGTGGAACAGAGGATCTATCAAGCTGTCTCAAGGAGGAGTCTCAATGCAACAGAAGTTTGGTCAGGATCACCGTTAGTTATTAAGAATGATTTTTTCCCTGAATTTTGGTAAAACATCTGAAGGCAAAGCAACTAGTGAAGAATGTAGAGCTTTTGAGGATCAAGAAACAGGCCAGAGAAACAATGCTGGCAAAGGGAAAATCAGAATGTATCACGATGATCGTTCTGCTACATTCGCTATCGATTCTTTAGATAATAGTTATATGACTCACGCTGGTTCCAGACTGCCTGCATGCGGCTCTAGTAGACGCACGCGCACATCTCGCTGTATGGCATCACTGAGCGCGTCCATCAATGCATCAATGCGTCGCTCTACATCCACGGGCTTACCCGCAATCACCAGTCGCACCTGACGCGCTTCGTCAATGACATAAATAAAGACATTGACAATGCTACTTCGGCCGTCATCGTCGCCCATGCGGTCGGTAGCTTTCACATCGAAACCGTAGATGCGTTCATCCATTGGCACATTGGCGAGTAGTCGAATTCTGCCAGTAACCTCATCAATTCCGAAGAGACGCGATGGCTCATTAAGCAAGCGATAGCGTATTTCGGCATTAAGACCAGTGTCCGCGTCGCTGGCTTCTACTCGTGTCACCGGATAGCCAAATGAGGCTGTGCGCGGCACAACGGCAATAATTGGTTGGCCATTTTCCTTGAACCGTGGTGCATTGTCGTTCACATCGAGTATGTGCACAAGAATGCGACATTCGTTCTGCGCCAAACCCTCAATGCGTTCGTCTATGACGGGATAAGAGACGCGTGCATAGTTGCGCGCCTCCCGGCTGATCTTATCGGCACGTATACGCAGCTGGTAGCGCGCAATGTGCTCACGATCGAATGATTTTAGACCATAAAGCGTCATGGACTTGGCGTCGTATTCAAACGGTGGATGCGCATCTGACTCGTCCAGGCCCTCCTCCAACCAAAGTGACCAGCGGTAATGATCGGCGGCGAGTCCACCGGTAAGGTTTACCTTCATAATCTCTGTGGGCGCTTCGTTGTTCTCCTGCAGGTGCACTTCGTAGTACTGATGCTCGAAGAGTGAACGATTCGCCGCGTGCGAATTTGGGAGATTGGCGCTTGGCTCGGTAACTGCTTGGCCTTGCAAATTGACGAGCACCACTGCGGTTGCGGAAAGCGAGGGACTGCCCAAATCGGAGGCTATAACGGTGACATTTAAATGCTCATAGTCATTGTAACCGCGGAAGTTAGCCATGGTGGTTATTGTTCCATCACGCGAGTCAATTTGGAAGATCGGTGAATGTACGTCTTGGTGGTGTATCTTATAGAGCACAAGTCCATTGCCATTGCCCACATAGTCCTTATCAATGGCGGTCACTTGCTTGACGAACATACCCGGCTTAGTGCCGCGGTCCAGGTAAGCCTTGTAAATCGGCACCATTTGCGTTTTATCCGCCAAATCAGTCATGTATTTGACAGCCTTCACCATATCGTCGTAGCCTATGAACTCGGGTTTATTGTCGTTGATGTCCATGACGTTCACCTCCACATCCACGTAGCTGGACATACGATAGAGTGGCTCGGCGTTGTCTGTGGCGATTATCTGAAAGTTGTACTTGGCACGCAATTCACGATCCAAAGTGCCACTAATTTTAAGTACACCCGAAAGTGACTTCACACGGAATGGCAAGTCCGTTTGGCTCAAGGAGTAAGATATATTGGCATTCTCGCCATAATCCAAGTCCACAGCAAGCACTTGACCCAGAACACTGCCCTTGTAGTGGCCTTCCTCGGTGTCGAAGCTGTACCAGGACTTCTTAAATACCGGTGCATGATCGTTAACATCCATGGCCGTGAAACGCAGACAAGTAGTGTCTTTGAGGCCGTCAATGTCAGTGGCGCTGATATTGAGCAACACCTCTATGTGGGCCGCTAGAGGATAGTTCACCTGCAGTTCGCCCGTCAGTTTGTCAATCGCAAAGTATCGTGCTCTAAAGGCTTTCGGCAAAATGGGCGTGACCGCTGGACGGTCTACGTGCTCGCCAGTGATCTCGTAGTGAACTTGTGCATTCTTGCCGTAATCCTCATCACTGGCAGTTACCTGCAGCACCTTTGTGGCCAGCGGCGTGTCCTCGTAGATGGCGAAAAGTGGACATTTTAGCAATGGCTTCGCAGGCAGCGCTCGTGGCAGACGACGACGTGCCTTGGAATGTGTATAGAGACGCGGCTTTACCATTGGCAAGTATGTGGTATTGCTGAGCATCTCGTCGGTGTTGAGCCGCGGTGAACCCGGTATGTGATAGGGCGGTGGTGGCAACATAACGCCTGCACCCGGTGCAGTTGGCAATGAACTCTCAACGAAATATATTTCCATGTCTGTAGTGTACTCGCGTATTTCGACTTTGGAGTCCTTGAATACGGAGATCCTTTCAAAGATGGGCGCATTGTCATTGACATCAGCGACAAGTATGGTAAGATGCGCATAACCGGACAAGCCGCCCGTGTCGGCTGCGATGATCTTCAGGTTGTAAAGTTGATCTTTCTCGCGGTCCAAGCCACGTTTGCCAGTGTACGTCACTCTGAAGTAGGGTCCGCTACTCAACTTGAAATTGGATTGCATAAACGTGGTCTGCACTTCACGGTATTTGAACTCATCGTTCCACTGATCGGTCAGGTTGAAAATGTTGAAGGCACCCGTCGTAGATGGCATGTTGTTGTGGTGACTTGCATTTTGCTCCACCGCACTGCCATTGTAGTATTCAATTGAGAACTGGTCACTGTAGTCACCTTGCAGCATGACGCGGAACTCGGCATTAATTCCCTCATCGGCGTCCGTAATATGTATGGCCTGGTTGAGCGAAACTTCCGTGCCGCTAGCACAGTTCTCGTTGATCAAACCGACAAAAGTCAGACCATTGAATTTGGGAGCATTGTCATTCACATCATCCACTTTGATTTTTACTTGGTAGATGCCCGCACCACTAACCAATCCCGCCGTGTACTCCACAATCACCGTGAGATCGTAGGCTGGTTTCTCTTCGCGATCAAGTCCAGTCAGCGTTAGCAGAGTGCCATCCTCTGTGATCGAAATCTTATTGACTACTTCCTGTTGATTGGCTATGATGTAGCGCAACTTGATACTCGAGTCAGCAATAAGTCGACGTGACAGTCGTCGTTTGGCCTGCTGGCGTTGCTTGCGGCTGCGGAAGCGACTGCCGTGCGTGATATTTGCGCTGCTCTGAAGATCACGGTAGGTGCCCAACTCATTGTTGACAACATTAATGCCGTTCTTGTAGAGTAGTTGACCAATAATGCCGCCCACCAGATTTTCCTCGATGTGAAATGTAATGATGTTCATGTTGATCTCTCTGTGAACCCCAAATCGATAGTAAATTGCTTTCGAAGTAAACCAAAGTGATTTGGTGGTACTTACTCAATCACTGGTCTAAGTGGTACACGTGCCTCGGGCTTGGCAACGACATGTATGGTCACATTCGTAAAGATGACACCTTCGCCTGTAAGTTCTGCGGAAGCCGCAGTTGTCACCGGTTGCGAACTCCGAGACATGATTAAGGGACGTGTAGAGTTGGCAAAGAGCTGTGAATATAGGTACGTCTGAGTATTCCATGCATACGAATTAGTCTAAAGTTACTCACATAGTTTGCCACCGCTTCGAAGTGGTAAAGCTTACGCGTGAACTCCTCCAATTCGCGTATAACGGTGATAATGCCAGAACGCTCCTCAATAGCGAACGGCACGCCCTCGGAGTAGGTATGCAGTAGATCGAACATGATCTCATCTTCGCCATCATAAATAAGCGTTGTACGCACCTGCCCCACGGAGTTGCCCAGGGGTGTGTTGGCACCCACCCAGAACTCATATGGGGCACCCACGAAATCGATAGCTTGGTCGTCCACCGTAGCATACACTTCAATAGTAATTACGGCCAATGAGAAACGGCGTTCCGCAGGATTCGTTGGCTGATCACTGGCCTCTACAAAAACAGCAATGCGTCCACGCCTCAACGGGCCAGCCACATAAATAGTGCCATTTTTATTATCCAAACGGAATGGTATATAGCCGCTGCCTTTGGGGCGCTGCAGTTCGTACAGCAACATGCCGTTTGGACCTTCATCCGGATCGATCGCCACGACCTGTCCGATTTTGTAGCCCACAGCGGCAGCAATAGGCACCTTAAATTCATACAAATTGCCGTGCTCGAATTTCGGCGTGTTATCGTTCGTGTCCAAGAGCGTGATCTCAACCTGAACCACATTCGGTCCGGGCTTCTTCAGATGTTTGTCATCCAAGTACGATGGATTACGCTCAAGTGCCTCCACATTCAAATGTATAGCTTTGCGTGTCTCACGATCCAAAAGTCGTTCATCGCGCACCGTAATCCAACCCGCACGCGTGTCAATGCGGAATGCACCCGATGCGTCTTCGGTTTCAACGAGATTGTATAGGAACTCGGCATTCTCGCCCTGATCGCGATCGATGGCATGCACTTGCAGCACACTGAAGCCCGTCGGTAGATTCTCGACTATTGAAATATTATAAAAGTCCGCCTCAAACTCGGGTATGTTGTCGTTTAAGTCGAGCACTTCCACTTCAATTCTGTGGGGTAGTTAGAGTTGGTAGCTGAAGTATTCATTTGGTAGAAATAACTAAACTGACCTTGCCAAAGCCTTCTTCAAAGGGTTATCCTTTTGACGTGCCTCAATTTGTAGCACGAATGTATTTCCCGGTAAGGACTCCTCCTCCAAATCGATTTCCTTTTGTAGATACATGACACCATTGTGTGGATTGACACGAAACAGTTGACGTTCATTGCCAGAGATGATGTCATAGACGAGGCTGGCATTCAATGAGTCCTGATCGTAAGCCATGATCGGTGGAGCAAAGTACATTGGTATGCGTATGGGTATACTCTATAACAACATAATACATCATAAATGATTTGAATAGATCGAAGAGGCTATGAATGAATAGGATATGAATACACACCGTCATTGGATAGAACTCGTTGATTTTAGTGCGATAAACCCCCTCCGTGAACTTGGGCGGCAAATCATCCACATCGCGCACATTAATGGTGATGGTGGTGTTCACCTGATTCGCTGGTGTGCCACGATCCCAGGCGAATATTGGCAATTTGAAGAGCCGTATGCCATTATCAAAGTCCAACTCGCGCTTCAGTATAAGCAGCGGCCGATGTGGACTCTTCAGCGCAAAGTACGGACTACCATCAGCGGAAAGCTGTTCCGGCACCGTGGACATGCTAAAATGCACCTCCGAGTTGGGCGTATTTGGCTTATCACGATCGAAAGCTTGTATGCTCTCAAAAACAACACTACCGGACGGTGTATTCTCATCAATATCAACAATGTAAGGGGTGTTAAGGAATTCGGGCGCATTATCATTGACATCCTCGATGTACACGGTGATCGACATGTAGCTGCCCTGGAGGAGCATATTATTTGATTATAGATTGTGAATATGTTATGGTATGTTGTGTCAAAGTGTCTACCTCCTCCAACTTCTCGTGTCTACCGGCGCAGTGTATGCGAAACTTAAGCAAATTGCGCGGCACATCGCGATCCACCAGATGCTCGAGTGAGCGTGCCAAGCTTATAGACACCAAAGTTGCATTGTGCTCCTTCAGCTGAAAGTATTTGTGATCGCCACTGTTCTCCGCACTGCGCAGTCCAATGCTCGAACGTGGATAGGCATTGAGACGTAAAATCTCCGTGCCCAACTCAGCATCTTCACGCAGCCGTACAAAACGTACGCCTTCACTTTCGGCTGCCGTGCCGTCGAGCGTGTGAAAGGTGCAAGCATTGGAGGCTGCAACAGAAATAGAAGAAAATTATATAAAAATAAAAATAAAAATTATAAAAAAATAAAAAAAGGCGAAGGCGCCGCGCCGTGCCTTCTTCGTTAAAAGTCGCGCATTCAAAGCCCAACACACGAACACAAGAAAATATAAATTGTGTAAAACGTGCGAAAATCTGTTTATAAATCTAAAATACAACTTTTTTCGCTATGAAACTTTCTGCGTTGCCAAGCGTTTTTCGTGCGCTTTCTGCGCGTTTTCCGCGCGTTTCTTCAATCTCAGACGCTCTCGAACGCCCACTCGCTCTTGCTGTATTAGTAGCATTATTGCAACTCAGTTTCGCTGATTCTCAGATTTATTGCAACACTTTTGCGTGGCTTCACAGGCTGTCAGTCAAATCGGGTTGCAGCTGCCAGCTGCACGTTAGACACGCCGCTCTTAGGGCTTTAACTCAATCGCACGAATATTTCGCATTGCGATCGTGTTTGGCAGACGCTGGACGAGTTTTATATTGTTAGTTTTGTTGTTTGCAGGCTTTTCCCACCCTCATGACATAATTAACGCTTTCCATGCCGCTTTTTTTTTTTGGTTTTTTTTTTCTCGTTATTTTCTTGCAGCCGCAGTTTCATCTGAGGTGCATCACAGGCACAAGACGGGCAACTGCCAAGAGCCGCTTGTTTTTCTTTCCTTAGTTGTGCACTGATTTGTCTGACTTTCTGACATTTTCTTCGGAAGATCTACGTAGACAAAATTATTTATGATTGTTTGTCTTTGTCGCTGGTTGTTGGTTTTTGTTGTTTTTGCTTGACTGTCGTATGTTGCACGCGGCTCGAATGGGTGAAATCAGCTCTATTTCGCACTCGACTCGATTCGACTCGACTTTACTCTGCATTTTAATTAATTTTGAAGCTGAGTTGTACGAGTTGTAGTTGTTGTTGTTGTTATTGTCACAGCTTATTTCTTTGCCTTACCCTCGTAATTTCTACTTGCAAACTGCAATTTGCGCATTATTTCCGCGGCTGAGGGCAACACGAATGCAAAATGCATTAAAATAGAATTTCACTTTTTATGTGGCAGCGGTTTTTAGTTTTCACAGTTAAAAGGAAATCTTTGCTTGCAGCTGAAAATTAGTTCAAGCAAATTGTCTGAGCGGGAAGTCCTCAACACAACAATTGGCTGCACAAATTATTTCCGCTTATTGGCGGCCACATTTCATTATTCTATGCTAATCAGTTATTACTTGCACCAGCTATGTACGTCGGTCAGTCAGTCGTGGTTTAATGCCGCTCTAAGTGCCGCAATTAGTTGCTGCTAAAGCGTTAAATTCTTTCACCTTTAGTTTTTAATTAGAACATTGGCACTTTAAGTAGCTTTATATTTTTACAGTTTTCTTCTTTTTTTTTATTCAGAGCTCATAAAAAAAGGCATATTAAGTTCACTTGGGTCATTCTACGTCTTTTTTTTTGTTTTTGTTTTTGGTAGCACTTAATACATACGCAGGGTAATACAGTGCACTGGGCACATTCTTGCAGTGTTTTTATTGGAGCGCATTTCAGAAGCGCTTTGTAAGCAACAACTTTCTTGCACTTAAAGCAATACATTAGAAGGATACTACAGTTCAACGTTTTAAGGCGCTTAACATTGGTCTCTTCCATGCGCATATTTCCTTAGTTTTCACAAGCGTCTTTGCAATATTGCTAAAGTAGTCTCACGAAGTAACACCAACCGTAGAATGAATATATGTGCTGCTAGGTTTGATTTGACAATATTGGTTTTTACCAGCGACCCCATTTTTTTATGAGCACAGGAAGACACGCCTAATTGTATCTAGAAAAGAAAAATTAAATGTTCCTGTTTTTCATAGTTACACAAATAAATGAACAGACAAATAGCCACGAAAATAAGCCAACTTAAAACAACAACAACAACAACACAAAAACCAGACTTCAAATGAGGTTATTTAACGGTTCATCGTAGACATAAAACGAAAGACTTTGGCGACGAACTTGCATGGAAAAACACAAACATCGAGTACATACACTGACACACACACTTAAATACACATATAGCAATGCTGCGGTATGCCACCGAACTAAAAGCTGCGTAAGGCTAAAACGGCCTTCAAAAACAAAAAAGAGGCAGCCACAAAAAAACCATCATCTAAACTTGCCTTCGACCATGGTCAGCTTTGTTTGTGTTGTGACAAACAACAACAATAATACACAACACACATTCAAAGCCTTAGCGGCTTTCAAAATTGGGTCACTAAAAATGGGACGCCCGCAATCCCCACGCATTTTCCTTATTGCACTTGTATCCTTTGTACAATCTGAGTGAGTGAGTAAGCGCACTAGCGAAATTCAACGCTTCTCTAGACTTGCAACATTGCTGCGCGCAAAAACAAACACTTGCAACAACGGCTACACTTCGCGATGTACTGAACCGCACTCATGTAGACAGCCTAGTCGTGTTTCGTGTTGAGTGAAGAAGCTCGCCAAATGCAGCGCCGCGACAGCGTAGACAGCGACGAGTTGCACTTGTTTAGCTAGTGCGCCAGGAGGTGGGGTAGCAGTTTACTAGCTCACTGAGTTAAAGCAAGTTGTGTTGCTTGAGAATCGCTGATATTTGATATGAGCTGCACTGAGCTTCCCAGTGACTTGTTTTCATTTTCGTCATCAATGGTGGAAATTCAGCGCCGCACCCACCGCTGCTCGACGATCAACGCGGCATCCTAAACCCAACGAACAAGTCTGATTTTAGCGCTTTTATTGCGTGAAAGAAATAAAACAGAAAAGCAACAAACCCAGCGATAAAATAACACAAAGGCGCAACTTGGGCGCGCAACGAAGAAAAATTCGATAACAATAAAAAGAAAGAAGAAGAGGAAGCGAAACAGCGGTATATAAAGACATTATTAACATAAACATAAACACGAATTTTACAAGCAAAGTGGAAAAACTTCTTTCCTCTTTGCAGCGCAAAGCTGCGCACAACTAAAGGGTAGGTAGGAAAGAATAAAGCCAAGAAAACCAAAGCAAAGCAAAGCAAGTAGACTAGAGTAACAACTAGTAAAATAACAATAATAAAATGAAATAAAATAAAATAAAATAAAAGCTGGCAGGCAATAGAATCTATAGTAACAGCAGCAGCGTTGCATATATCTAAGAAGACCTAACGGTGCCAAATTATTTACTTCCATTCATTCATTGCTGCATTTACTTTATGTTCGATGTTCAATGCATAGCCGCAGCTCAATGGACAGGGTAAAGCAGCGCAGTAGTCGCGGTTATGAGCCGCAACAGCTGTGCGCTATGACGTTGAAGACGCAGACGCCGACAGACGTTAACAAGCCTAGACAAGCAGAGCTAAGCTGCGCAGCACTGCTTGTGGTCGCGATTACGTTTGTGTTTACTAGCATTTTGTGGCTGCATTTTGTACTTAAGCTTGACTTACATAACACGAGCCATCGACCACGGTGTGAGTGGCACTCACCTGGAAAATTGCTCAGCTTTGTGCGTGCGAAGCGAACAATCGAGCGTACGTGTATAGTACCGAACGTCTGTTCCTATTTAATTGCTTCTTTCGGTATTTTTCTACTGGCCTCTGTTGTGGTCAATGTTGTATGATCTTTAGGTGTAATCTAAGTTGTAGAGATACAATTTATTTCAAGCGGTATTGAAGAATGATGTACTTTTTTCGAAGGAAACAAAGCACTATTCAAAAATGTATTTCAAGTTGCCCCACAACCGTAAAAGTTTGCCATCTAAAGACAGTGCAGCGTTGAAGGTACGCTTTAATACAATAAGAAATAAAAATTTGGATTTCATGTCTAGCTAGAAGGAGTTTTTTCATTAGCTAAGAATAGGTGTAAGCAAAAACAGTTATAGCCTGAAGGCCTTCGTTGCTCTGGCTATAAAAGCGTTGTAATTTAGGATTAATTCTGAGATACAATAAAAATAATAATAATAATAATAAAAACAGTTATGACAATGAACATCACTGTTCATAAGCGTAATGATTTCTTTCCAATTTTATATATTTTCCTATAGTTATTTCTCATACTATGCTATATTAAAATATTGTTTCGACTATAAGACGCACTTTTGTCTATTGAAATATTCGACAAAATGTACCAAACTGTGGAATGAATTAAATTGGATCGAATTGAATTCCATTTAGAATGTAAGACAACTGAGCAAGCAGTGCGCGAAATGATAAAACAGTGTGCGCACTGCTTAACTAAACATTTGCAAACATGACCGCAATAAATTTGAATGTTGTTGAGCGAAAGAAATGCACAGATTTCAATGCCTTATGATATTTTATATTATGTTTGTTTAACAACACATGTAACATACATCATTTAAATATAAAGGTTTTTTTACACAATTTGAAAGGCGCAGCATGCAACATAAGTGCATAATAGTAAAGTGTCTTATGTTGCCAGTATCTTTACTAAGATTTAAGCCTTGCTAATGGGCAGAAGTGAGAATGAGAGGCCTGCCTCCCTCGTAATCCGAAATTACGAAATAATTTTTCATTATGTACATTTGAACGCTATTTGCTCTTTATAATTTAAAGTTTTATTTAAGTTTTTCAATTAAAATAAATTACAGAACATATTGTAACAGAAAACCCCTATTGCATTAATTTGAATAGAAGGAAATTGTCGTACAAAGTTATTGGCCAAAAGAGGGTTAAATGAAGAGAGAGGGCTTCGGAACTCGAATCCATATTATCTGGAAGTAATGGGAGCATATTATGTTATAGTACTATGCACACTATGCTGTAGAGGCCACTAATATAATACTAGTGTACTAAAGCGCGTAGAAAAGGATACCACTGATGTTTAGAAGAAGGACTTCATATTTCCCGAAGTATCGACTTCAGAACTGTGATCATTCGATTGTTAGGTAAATTAAAGAATGATTACTTAGAAGAGGGCATTCTAAGTAGTGCCAGGCAAAGGAACTGGTTCACCAATTAAGAGATCCCGAAGTCCTTATGTTTTAAACCCTCATTGCTTCTGTTTATTGTTGATTCAACCCGACTTCGGTTTCATATTTTCCAATGTAAATTGCAAAATTATGACAACGAACTCGGAGGCGTAAGACACAAGAAATAGTAAAAATTCATGGTCCAACACGAACAAGTCCAGAACGGAGAAATCGAACGGCGCCAAGTGGAAAAATTGTAACTCAACAATGGCAGTCTGTAATAAAACAAATCACAATAAAAGAAAACACCTCAAATTCGTTGCTCACCTCATTTGGCTTGGGTGTGTAGAGCAGCTTTGACAGACGAGCGCATATTCTGCGCTGACCGACTTTACAGGCTTCAGCGATGGCCACCAAAGAGCACAACTGCACGCTGATAATCAAGGCATAGTTGGACATGGTGAGCGGCACACCATGGCCCTGAACGAAGTAGGCGAGCATTGCGTAGAGATTGGCGAGTATGCCGAGAAAGTTGCCGACCATAATGATGAAAATGCCAAAGCCAAAGCAATCGAGGAAGCGTTGCAGCGAAGAGGACAAGAAACGCATACGTGAGACTAGCTGCGAGAGCTGTTTGGAATTGGGCGCTAGTGGCTTCTGAAGCTGTTTCGCGAGCTGCTTCAAAGAGGCCAAGTAGACGAGCAAAATAGCAAAGATGACATTGCCAAAAAGGCTGCCCACTTGTTGCACGTAGAGATTCGCGACATAAGCCATAATCCGCAACACGCCCAACTGACGAGCGACGCGCACAAAGAAGGGCGCATTGATGAACAACTCGTAGGCGTTAAACAGCAAACGCAACCAGAGCAGTAGCAGGTAACGCCAGCCAATGAAACATGAATGCCGCATAATGACTGCCAGCTGATTCATCAGGTCCGCCAACTCCTGCCGCAGCCAGATTTGCGTGAACAACAACAGCAACGAGATGCAAATATCGCTGGCCATGGCCAGCGCGGCGATCTGCTTGAACAGCGACGAATGGCGCACATTGGTAACATCGTAGAGTGACATGTTCACTTGGAACAGCGTTGGCGCCACCAGCACCAGCAACAGCGTCGTCAGACAGGCACACATGGTAATCGGCGCCCGAACGCGATAACGACGCCGCCTGCGGCAATAGCAAACCGGCAACAGCCAAACCAGGCGACTGAGCAGCAGCAAAACGCCAAGCGTTCGATGAAAAACTCTTTGGTAGCAGGACTTCATGCTATCGTTGCCTGACTTAATACTACTAAGCACTGAGCACTGTCGAAGCGTGTGGCGTGGCAGTCGTGCTTGGCAGCGCGTGCTGTGTGGTGCCGAGCGCTTCCCATGAGGCGTCTACTTAATCACAAAATGGAAATAAGCCAAGCCGGCTTGGTACGCTTTGTACGAATTTCATTGCATTAGATTTATAACTTTTACACTTTCCAATTTTGCTTAGCATTTTTATTTTTATTTTTATTTTTAATTTTTTTATTCAGCACAATCGGTGCAAAAATCTAACTCAGGCCTTCGAGCTACGCTGGTCATTATCGCGACCCATTGGGTATTAACCAATTTCATGATAACTTAAATCGCTGCTTCGAATGTTTGTTGTTATGAATTTAACTTTGATACACATACACACACACACATACACACATAATCCACTTCGTCACAGTCCACGCCAGTCAAGTCATATTCTCAGAGAGCGTCCATTTCCAATCAAGGTCCTCAATTTTTAGTGGTCAGCGCAATTTTGCCACGCTTCACACGCAAATAAAAATTTTTAGTCAGTGTGGACAGGAAGTTGGGCATTTCCTTCATCTGGTTGAGTGCCTCGTTTTTGGCGTTCGATTGGTACTCATAGGCGACCTTGCGGTTAACCGTGGTAAGCAGACGCAGCAGTTCCGCGCCCTCCGCAGTGGCGGCCTCGTACTCGGCAGCAATGTCGAGCACTTGACAGAGACTCTGAATGAACCAGGAACCGAGTTCCACATTACGAAATGAGAAGTACTCTAAGTAGTGAAAGAGAGCAGTAGTGAGAAGCAAGAGCACAGATCTGTTAGATGAGTGGAGCGCCAGTGGTAGATAGGGGTTTACTTACTGTCAAAGGTCGAGTAGAAGACAAGCATGTCTGCGGTGCTCGGTATGGCATATGTTACCACCGGTGGCTTCTCCTCCGTCAACGCATTCAGTTCACGTGACATAGGTGCAAACTCTGAGTAGACTACTGCCTTCTCGAGATTCTCACCGCGACAGGCCTGTAAGAAGGATTGGGAAGGGTTTGAGTAGAAATGAGTTATGTTGAAGCGCATTTTTCTCTCTCCCTCTCTTTCTCACTGCATTTTACTCTTTCTCACTTTCCTTCCTCTAATATTTACTTGCTTTCTCAAACTTTTTTCTTGGCTCCTCCACTCCTTCTGTATCTTTTCCTTCTTGCATTACCTACTCTCTAGTTTTGTCTACTTCTATTTGATATCCCTTTCAACACATACTCTCCCCCTCAATATCTACCCCCTTTTGATACCCTCTTCCATATCCACTTCCCTTCAATCGCTTGCTCACTATTCTCTCTTCTAAATACCCAATCTCTCGAAATGTTCTCTCCCATCTCTCTTTCACTATTTCTCCAATCATGATTTTCCTTCTCAATATTTACCGTCTCCGTCTCTCCATCTTATTCACTCTTTCTTTACCTGTATAAAGAATAACTTCGGCTTATTCACGAGCGTCTTGCAATTTTCGCCGAGAAAAGGATTCCATAAGCGCTCCACCGGATACGACATGTCTCTGGCATAAACTTTACCCTCAGCACCGTGCGACATTACCACCAACATAAAGCAATCGTTTTCGCTATGATCCAATTTGGCCGCTATAATCCATAGTAAGTTAATGCATCAATCAATCCATCAAGCAAAGCCACTCAACTCCCACTCACCCGCCTTCAGTTCATCATTCAACTCCGCGAACGTCAAATCGTTATAAACGCGCACGTCGAATCCGTAATTCTGAAGCGTGCGTGCCACCGCATCGCGATCCTGTTCAGTGCCCACACGCTGCTTCTGGCCCTTCACATCCTTGTGATTGAAGATGAGCGCCATGCCAGCATTTGGACAATTGGCATATGTGTCTTGATCGGTGGGCCGTGAAATTATCGTACGCTTTACGGCAGCTGTTGGCAACGGCTCGACGTTGGCATTGCTCGGGCTGCCGAATGCAACGGCATCTTTACTTGTGGCACTGGCATCCGCTTTGTCGTGCTTTGACTTTTTACCGAAAATCGAAAGATCCGATTCATCCATGGTCAGTCTGTGCGATTGGGAGCTGTACTGCTACACTTTAAAGTCTACTTTGTTCGGCTCCGGCAAAACGCTTGCAACCGCCTGCTTGTCAAATGTGTGACTAAGCGCACCCAAACGCTTTCTTTCTATTGAGCGGCAACCACAAAATTTTGTTTATCTAATCAGCAAATGCAGCGCCGTGGAACTGATAAGACCTAGAAACCTTGGGTGCGAGAGTAGAACGATTTCCGCTCTTTAGCGACGTAGCGTGCTCTTCTTAAAAGAGATGAATTCAACGCCGCCTTGTCGTTGATTAGCCTGCTCGACAGGAAGTTTGATTTATTGGCAGGATTCGGTGTTAATAAACGATATCGAAATCCATATTTTGTGCGACAATTCAATTTCGGCTATTAGCGACGCCCACGCAGACTCAATGCCGGAAATCGTCTAACGTCAGCAGCCTACAGCGAAGACGATGAAGTTGCGTACAGCGAAGAAGCGCACGAGCAACAAGGACAAACGCTTTTCAATGTGGAAATTACAAGCTTCCGTTTTCGAGTTCATCGAAATTGCAAAATAATAAAATGCGAAATGGAGTTGAAAAAGAATACACACATATACACACAGAAAAAGGAGGCAAACATGCAGAAGGCAAATAAGCAATTCAAATTTATGAAATTACTGGCACACACACAAAGATAAGGCCTTAAACAAAAACTCACGCAACGGAAAACGGAAGTGGGTACGGCCAACATACACAGAGAGAAATATATTAAAGCACAAATTAAGAACTGGGAATAGTTATCAAAATGTGTACATATAATAAACGTATGTTTGCAAATAGACACTACTAACTTGAATCTAATGAATATGAAAATCATTCAGTTCATTTACCTGCATTTAACTCTAATAGCTGGCTACATAAAGCAAAACATTATTACATTATTTTGCATAATGTTGTTTAGCAGTCCTTTGCTTTTTTAGAGCAGTAAGAGAGTGCAACGTTTTTAATACTGTAAGCTCTAAAACGATAAGCTGCATTTCCGAATAATATTGATGCATTTTAACTGTGACTCTGTTAAACATAAGCTAGTTGAATGTTGAAAATTGTCGATATAACGTAATATCCGACATGTTCGCTATCAAACTTGTCCACTGTAACAATGGAAACAGTATTAAAGTGTAAACATTCTGATTGAAGCATGCGACAATTTGATTTTGGAAATAGTCTTGATATGATATGCTCGGTGGTACTTCATTATACAAAGTTAATTAGATTATAATAAGTGAATTAAATTCATCTAATATAAAACATGCATTGATTTGATATACATTTTTTCTTTATTTTTTGAATGCGCCTTAATAGCAGATGCAATCATGAGAACATGTAGTAAAATAAGTTAATATTAAACATTTTTTGTTTAATTATTCATTCATTTATATTTAAAATCTAATTACCAAACAGATCATTTGCAAATTGCTACACAAACAACTGCTCTTAAGTTTCTTTTCTTTCTATTACTACATAAAACCCTAATTTAAAATAAGCATGCATTCACTGTTAACGCGCTGTTTAATAATACATCATTTTCTGCATATTCTCAACTTATGTTGCCTTGGGAATACTATAAAACATAATGCATTAGAATATAAATTTCTGTCCTAATAATACATTATTTTAAGTTTAAAGTGTATTGGTTGCAACATAAGTTAGTCAGTTAACATGGAACCAACGTTACTGTTAAGTTGCTTGCAACTTCTTGTTCTGCACTCCAGTTCAGTTCAGTTGCTGACTTTGTAGTCTGTCGGTTGGGAGTGTTTTTTCGGCGTATCGCGTACGGTTTTATATGCTTATTGAACATTATTCTTTCAGCAGTGAATTTGTTGTATGCAACGATTTTACGGTGAGTTCGGCGTTATTTTCAGTCTCACGGCAACTTCTAACGTGGTTTGCAATGTTAACGGAACAAACGAAAATGCGTAATTGAAATTTAAGACAAATAAAAAAAAACATTTCAAAATTCCGCAAGAGCAAAACTTTACGATGCGTTTCGCGGCGGCGTTGCTGTGATGCTGAAGTAGTGGAAGAGTGCAAAAAGTGGATAAGAAGAAATACCAGAAAAAGTAAATAAATTAATTAAAGGCAAAAAAAAAAGAAAACCAAGAAAAAAAGAAAAGAAAGCGGAAGTGCATGCAAAAAAAGTGAATTACGAATCAAAACAAAAATGCAAACACTTTGAATTTCAAGTGCTGTCGCAAACAGAAGCTGCTAGAGGTGTTGAAAAAAAGTGTGCACTTAAGGGAAATGCCAGCCAGGATAACTCGTTTTATTCTCATACTTTCCTATTTATTTACTTTTCAATTCTATTATTATTGGATGCTACCAATGGTTGCTTTGATATGCAAAGCCACAAATTTTAGGGTGGATTACAGGCAATCAAACAAACGCGAACAAGTCCAAACAAGCCAAAAACAAAACAAAAAAATTGAAGAAGAAAAAAAAACCAAATCAAATAAGCGAGAACAAAAGGAGGCACAAAAAGGCGGGCGCAAATTTATGTGCGAACGTTTTGATGTGGTGTGCTTTTAGGCGCGCGAACCCCGCCAAATGACAGCGAAATTAAATTTAAAACACGGTGAAGTAGAAAAAAAAGAAAAAAATAAATAAATAAATAAAACAGAAATGAAAGAGCAGAAAACTGAAAAAAAAATCCTTTGAAAACTGTTTAGTCAGTCAATAGGGACGAAGGCTGCCCATGAATCCTGCCGAGTCGAACAGTTTTTGCTGCTGCTTCTACTTACTTACTTCTTCTTCTTCTTCTTTCTCTTCTACTACAATGTACGCTTGTTGTTGCTTTATAGCAAGCCAAGCAAGAAAATCAAAAACAACAACAACAACTAACTCAATGACTGCGACAACTGCCGAGTACAACGCAGCGGTGGCATTGGCAGTAGTCACTTGCAACAGCAAGTAGTCACTACAAGTAGTCAGACAGTAAGTCAGTTAGTCCAGACCAACACAGCACAGCCAGCCCACTTTGCTATAGCCCTGCTCTGGCTCCTATCAAAATCTGAAGGAGTCTGATAACACTCGAAGTCATTTGCTCTGTCGACAGCCTGCCAGCGCCAAAAGTGGAAGATACCATGACGAGCCATGAGCTGAGTTAAGATGTGATGCCGATGACTTGAGTTGAGTTAGCTTTTTATTATGTTGTTGTTGTTGTTGTTGTTTTTGTCTCTGCCAGTAGCAGCAAAAGCAATCGAAATAGTCGACAAGAACGTCGTACTTGTCATAGTGGTGTCCCTTTTCGATGTAAGCGCTGCATTCGAGAGGACGCTCAATCAAGTCTAGTTGAGTGTCTAGTAGTGGCTTTAAGTCTCGTGCGTCTCTTATATTATTTGGCTGTCTGAAACCGTGCTTGAATGCTGCCTGGCTCAAACACAACTTACTTTCGCTCACCCAGCTCTATTTTCCATGTCATCGAGTTATCATTTTTTTTAGGTTTTCCATAAAAAAATATTTTAAAAAAAAATTAAGAAAAAAAAAAGAAATGTATTGGATTTGCTTTTTCGGCTTATTTGTTGCTTACTTTCAAAGCTCTTCATCTCACAATTTGCGTTATAATCGAACACGTTTCAAATGGGTGGCAACGCACTTGGGATTACTTAATGTACTCAATAGTTTGATTTAGAGTTTGTTGGCTCCGTCACTTAAGCCGCTAAAGCTTTCTAAACTTTCTTTCTAAATCAACTTCAAAACTTCAACCACTTGCAATTTAATGAAGTACAAAGTGGATTATTAAAAAGCCATAAACAATTTACTTCTAACATCTTCTGAGCTACGCTACTCTGTTTAATTGAAGCAGCATATGTCTTACTTTGCTTGCTATCCAACAGAGTTGTCGTAACTATGTTTACAGTTACTAAGCGTTGCGTTCTTAAAATGCTCAACCCTACAACTCAAGTGATCAGCTTGCCTCAAATCACTCGAAATCCCTTCACGAATGCCAAAAGGTGCAAAGTTGAAATTTGACTGCTTCAAGTTGTAAATTCCAGAGCTCCGCTACTGCTGCTGCTCCTGGT
This sequence comes from Cacoxenus indagator, assembly GCA_035041755.1. Lineage (NCBI taxonomy): Eukaryota > Metazoa > Arthropoda > Insecta > Diptera > Drosophilidae > Cacoxenus > Cacoxenus indagator. Next base: position 2,052,607 of record JAWNKX010000379.1, read on the forward strand.
GGCTACAGAGCCTTTTGCGGCGTAGTGCCAGTTTTTATATTTTCTGCCCTTAAGCAATTGAGGCTACCTTTTTTGCCTGCTTTAAGCTTGCCTTCTTAAAAGTTTGTTATGAACTCTCGTCAGACAATTTATTAAATATGCATGCCTTGTATATGTATATCTGTATTTTCTTGTTTTTGGTCTTTAGCAAATGGAAATGCAAACAGTTTGCGCAAAAATCATCCTGCCTGTCCTTTGGCTGCCTCATAAAAAGTACTCGCGCAACAAAGCATTTAATTGCAAAGAGCGTGAAATTCGTTGGAGTGAATGAACCAAAGAGCGAACCCAAGAACGAATTGAATTGAGTTTGTGTGAATAACGGCGATAGTCGCCGTAGTCGTCGTAGTCGCAGAGCGTTGACAAGTAGTGTAGGTGTTGCTGCTGCTGCTGCTGCTGGTGGTGACGCTTGAGGAAGCAGCACTCAAAACCGACCCAACGCAAATTGTGACAATTTTATGAACTCAAACACGACACCACTTGACGTCAGCTTTGACGATGGCAGCGACACGGGCAGCGGCAGCGGCAGCATTCATTTGACAGCTCCAACTCTCCATGCCACTTGTCGTTGTTTGCTTGGTTTGGCTGCTGTCACTTGAGTCCGGCAAACGCCCTCAGCTCGTCTAACTAAGGCAGGCGGCGTCCAAAAGTCGAAATGCCGATGGGCCAACACGCTATGCAATAAACGAAATTATGATGCTAAATTGAGCGCAGCACAGTTCAGAACAGAACAGAACAGAACAGAACAGAACAGCTTAGAGGTCTGAGTGCGTTGGCATGGGGTTAGGCAAGAGACGCAAGAACAGCAAAGCAAAGCAGTGAAAAGGGTGTTGCTGCTGGATGAAGTGGTTGGGGCGGTGTATCGTTGTGTTCTTAGTGTCGGCAAATGCCAACAGGGGTAATTTTCAGTGTATACAACGCCGCACGCCTCACTTGCAGTACTTGCAGTACATTAAACAGGCGCGCATTGATAGCGAACAGAAGTGAGCGCTGAGTATGGCTTGATTGGGGGTTGGAGGTTTGGTGATGGCTTTCGCGATAGCAGCAACAGCAGTAGCAGCAACAATTGCTGTCAGACAGCGGCATCAACATAACAATAAAAGTCATAATAATAGAAAATACGGAAATAATTTTGGTGGCTGAATGAAAGTGAACTGAAAGTGAATGCAAAGGACCTGGACAAGGGAAGGCAAGGCAAGCGGCATGTCTATATGTATATATATATATAGAGGCAGGATGTTGTTGTAGCGATGCAGAGACGGAGTGAGTCAGAAAGGGTTAGTTAGTGTTAAGTTTAGCTTCACACGTTTTATGAGACGAACAAATGAAATTGTAGATTGACGTTGATACACGTAATGATGATGATGATGATGATGAAGATGAGGGTTGGCGGTAATGGTGACGACGACGACGACGACGACGATAGTCAACAACATGAATAGCAATGAAGTAGTGCAGGGCAAACGAAAACGGAAGGTGGAAATTAAGAAATTAGCGTATATATGAAGGGGGCTCAATACGGGTATTTGTGTTGGAGTATGTGTCACGGCGCTCTCGGGGTTTGGCGGCTTGAGCAGTCGCTGTCGTGAGAGAGAGAGGTCGCTGAGGCAAAGCCAAATTGCGACGTTTTAACTTAATTATGCAATTTACGCTGTGCTCAGCAAAAGTCAATAGAAGAGTTGGGTTGTTTAAGTGGCGCGGTCTGGTTTTGGTTCTAGTTCTATATGGCATTAACGTTAGCGCTGAGGCCTTGGTAGCGTATTAAAATTGCAGTTGAAATCAACCGCAAATCATGTTGCAGCTGTCGGCTTCGGCTTTACGTGTGACACGGCGTGTCTTAAATGAGGCGCGAAGCTAAAGCGACGCAGCAAAGTAAAGCAAATTACTAAAAGCAGTGCGAGGAACGAGAGGAGGTCAGCTTGGTGTGTAATCCTTTAACCACAAAGCAATTATGCAGTAAGCAAGCACAGCACATAATGGCGGGCAAGAGCGAACCGAGTCGTGTCGAGTCAAGTCAAGTCAAGTCAAGGCGAGATTTTGTCAGCAATTGAAAAATTGCAAGGCACAAAAGTCGACAAAGGTGACGACGCTATTGGTGGCAGGAGTAGCGCCACGAGGTTGGCGCAACGCAAACCAAACAGTAGCGGAAGCAGTCAACGTGCACGTACGTGCAAATTACTTAAATACTCGCATTTAAGCCTGACTGAGACTCACTGAGTCACTCGCAACAAAGTGCCCGTTCACGCTGGCAATGAGTATGCCGTCGTTGTCGAGCGACCACCGCACGGCTTGTGGCGACTTACTTGGGACTTAAATGGCTTTGCTCAGCGACGCGTCTCGGTCGGGCTTCGCCTTTTTTGGTTCGTTTTTTTTGTTTTGTTTTTTTGTTTTTTTGTTTACGAAGACACTGCCAACACAGCAAGCAACCTCGACCCTTAAGCCCTATCTGCATGCCATAGCTCCTTTTCCCCATGTGCTATGTCTGGTGTCCTTTTATTACGTTGCCTCAACTCGACCCGGCCTAAGCACACAGCGACACAATGCGGCCAGCAATTGTGGCCATTTAATAGCGTCGCTGCTTACTCACTGCCTGCCCCGCGTGCGTCGCCATTTCTTTTTTACAATTTCTTCTGCCTCTTCGGCCATGTGCCGACGCTTCATTCATTCATAAAAGCCTTGCCAGGCGCAGGTGACCGAGCACTCGATGGCAGCGATGCGGCGTTTGCCTGTTATCCGTTGCTGCGCCTGCTGTAGCTCGATTCAACAAGTCTGGTCACCTTAGTTATTGTCGTTGTTGTTGTTGTTGTTGTTGTTGTTGCTGCCGTGGTGTGCAAATAAAGCTTGTCTCGACGCCGTGTCTGCGGTGCGCTTTTATTATTGCTTAACGGCGACGTTGCATGTGTGTGCGAAAGAGGTTGAGGGAGAGACGGTGCCGTGCATAATGCAGGCAATATTAGTCTCTGCACTTGTGTGTGTGTGTGTGCAAATGTGTATGAAAAAAGGAGAGCAACAACTTTGACATCGTCTGGTTGTGTTTGCTTACTTTGCAGTGGTCTTCACTCGCCTCCTCTCTACACGCTCCTAACACAACTTGCACAATCAACTTTTAACCGGTTGCTTATGTGGCTGCTTGCTCTGCCTGTCTGCATGGACGGCTTGTCGGGATAACTGAACAGTTGTTGTTGTACGTGCGCAGTTAATTGTAATTCCTCTTTACTTTATTAAACACCTTTTGCCAAGTAATGCTGTCGCTCTGTTTTGCTTGTTGTTATTTTTTGTTCTGCCCACACACTGTCATAAAAAGCACAGTCTGTGACTGTCATGCACACTCAAATGCATCATGCATAGCAGCAACTATGTAAGCAGCGAGAGAGAATGCCAAAAAAGATCAGCAAAAAGAGAGCAGTAAAAAAAGCACTGAGAAATACCGCAGACTAAAAAAAAACAAACAAAGAAGCGGCAACGCCAACGGCAGCAGCATCAACAACGCAACTGCAATTCTTGGCTTATCAGAATAAGAAGAAACAGCATTGTAAAAGTAATAAGATAAAGTAAAAAAGCAACAGTAAAAGTAGCAACAAACACAGTGAAAAAGCAAAAGCAAAAGCAAAATAAAAGAAACAAAGCAACAGTGCGTGCCAAAAATTCCGGAAATTTTTAAGAGACAAACATGTGTAAAAAGCAAGATTTTGAGCTCGTGTGTGTTGTCTCCACTTGTTCTTTGGTGTCTTCGCTTGCCTTTCACTCACTCAACACAGCACTTGCCGGCATTCACTAACCCAAGCAAACTCAGCTGCTGCCTCAGCGTCTTCTTCTACTTCTTCTTTTCACCACATTCATTTTGCAAGCACACAATTCCATATGCGTGCGAGTGCGTGTGCGTGTGCGTGTGCGTGTTTATGTGTGCTTGCGTGTCTATAAAGTATAGTTTTCGTTGTTGTGTTGGCTGGTTGTGTTATGTGAGTCTCTTTCCAATGACATTGGCTGCTTGGGGTTGTGGCAAATTGAAATTCCAAAATTAAGTAATTTTTCCCTAAAGGCAACTTGTACGGACTCCGCAAGTAGTTTGTAATACAACAACCACTTACAACAACAACAAACAGCAAACCAACGCTTATACAACTAAACATATAACATATAACAACACCGAAACAACAACAACAAAATCACAGCTGTGCTAAAATACATATGTATGTATGTACTCGTATAGGAAAAAAGTAAGAAATGTAGATAAAACAAAAAATTGGCATTTTCCGACTCCTTTTCCTTTCTCATTTTTCCTTTTTCGAGTTTAGTTTATTGTTCATGAAGTAGCAAAAAAAAAAGTAAAAATACCAACAACAACAACAACGTAGATTTGTTGTCATGGTCTATCTCATGGGCGCTCTAGCTCAACATTGTCAAACAACAACTTGCAATTCTTTCTTCTAAGAACCACAACAAGAGCAACAACAAACTTTGGGTCACACTGACTATAAAAAAAGGTCCCAAAAGTCACCTCTCATACAACATGCCGTTGCTGCCGCTTTGCCGTTTTTCTTGCTGTAATCGCAGCTCTCGATTTGAGTTCGAATGAAAAATGCGCCTTGAATTCGTTATGGGCAATCGAATTTTTCTTTTTCCTGCTTCTTCGTTGTTAGCAGACGAGACACTTTGCAGCATTACAAGTCAATATTTTTGGTGTGGCTGCCAAATACGCTATAAAATTTAATAGTTTTGCGTGCCTTGAATTGAATTTGGTGATATTTTCTGTCGTTTCGATTCGAGAATTATTGGCGTGACTCAACAACAATTGAAGTTACTTCAATTGAATGGTTTGGAAATTGAATATTGAAAATTTGATTTTACCGCGCTCATGTTGAAATCATTGAACGCTCATATAAAAAGTGTTATTTGAGAATTCTACTTAACTTGGGATCGGCTAATACTCACACGTAAACTCAACTTATTGCTGCCTTTCATTAGCTCGCCAACTAATGACTTTAAGTGGTAACGCATTGAAGTCTGTAATACAAACACTTTCAAGCTGGTTCAAAAAATTTCCCAGCTCGTTTATATAAAGCTGGCCATAGACGACGCATATACTCGTGCGATTCGCTCGCACAAATCAACAAACTTTGAAAATGTACACGAATATTGGCTCATCAACAGCTTCACCACATGTGAACAATATGCCTCTAAACACGAGCCAAAACACGAGCATGTTCGTCAAGTATAACCAGATTAAAGCAGTTACAGTCAAACTTCCCTATAATGAACTTCTTTCTATACAAAGCAGCTGTACCTATTATGTATTGATTACAAGTACTTGGCTTTTTGTAGTACACATTCTTTCTATATAAGGCATTTTCCATATGACGAATTGATTTTTTTTGTTCCGTGAGTATTCGCTATAAGCAAGTTTGACTGTATAGAGTTGAGTTTTCTCAGAACATCCATCGATTATGCTTTCATTTTGTAAGTGTATGGATAGCGGTGTACATTTTTTGATGTGTTCCTTTATGGTTTATCGTATAGGAATTTGTAATATTCTTGAGCAAAGCCATAGATATAGAGCGATATAAGTCTTATGTTAGTTTGTTCCAAATGGCAAAACTATGAAAATTCTTCACCGATTTCTTTGAAATTTTGAAACAACATTGTCTGGAATTCTTCCCATGTTTCTATATGGGTAAACACATTGTTAGAGAAATAATTAATTAATAAAAAGTTTTTAAGCTGGGACTCAGCTGATAAGTACTTTTCACATGTTTATTTTTTCAACGCTAAGGAAAGCTGTTTGTGATGCGCTCAAATTCGAAGAGTTTGACTTAAAATTTCAGAATTTCGAGGCACAAATGACTTTAAATTATTAGCGCTATAAGATTGGCGATATATTAATTTAATAAAATTGTGGACATTAAAATTCTGTGCTTTTTATTTCGATAATTGCTTAAGTGTTGAGTAGTGAGGCTTATGGTTTATATTAAATTTTGTGTGCTCCCGGCAGCTGTTGCTACATAGAATTTAAATTAAGTTGAAACAAACTTTATTCATTATTTTTCATTTAATCAGACTGAGCCAGAGCAACGCGTGGCCAGGTGCAGCTATATTATTGTATAAACAGAATGCAAGAAATACCAGATGAATTTCAAGAATTACTATATTTTTATAGAATCCAACAGAGCATGAGCTCAATATCAAACAATTTGCAGTCTCAGCTGTTTAATGACGATTTCTGTTTGTCATTACTCCTATTTCTTGCTCCTGTAACGGCCCACCAGTCCACGGCCACACAAGACTGGTCAAAAGTGCAAGAGGCAAAATCTGCACAGCTGTTGTTGTTAACGCTTCACATACATCTTGCTTTATTGTTTATTTGTTTGGCTTTGCTTTGGTCTTATTTTATTTCGATGTGCTTTGTTTAGTTTCGTCTCGTCTGGGATCGCCATGGATTGTTGCGTTTTCTTTTATGTGTTTATATACCGACTTTGTTTGAGTATGAGTATGTGGTTGGGTGTGGGTGTGGGTGTGACGGCATCGTGGGTTATGTCTATGTATTGGTGCATGGGTTTGAGCATTTGTGCATTTGTGCGTTAAGAATAAATTTAGCAAATAAATAAGCTCAATAATCCCTTTCAATACATTTCATTTCGTCGGTCAATTGGACTGCGTTTCTTTTTTTCTTTCATTCTTCTATTTTTTGGCACTTCCGCTCTGTCACTCTCATACAAACATACATAGACATACATACAGCTACAAAGCTACAATTACTTTGTTATTTGTTAGTCTTTTTTCATGCATTCATTGACTGACACTTTGCACAAAACCATTTTGACGCCAATTTGTCATGAACGCCCCCGTGTGTCTGCCTCACGTGTCTACTCAAGCCCATCACGCTCACATGAGCACTTGCACAGAGCTCTAAGCTCCTTGCATTGCTTTAGCGCTATTTTCAGCGCTGTTAATGCTTGCATTTGCATATCAATTCAAATCAAATTTCCAACACCTCCCCATCTACGGCAAACACGCAGCCACTGAAACAGCAAATGGTTTCTAACGCTTGTGTGCAAAGTGGGGCTGTACGCTTGGGGTCAAATAAATTTTGCAAAAAGAGCAATAAAAATAATACAAAAAAACCGCGCTTTATTGAAAACACTTCATATCCTGCGCGGTGTGGGTGGGGCGAGAGTGGGTGACAGAGACAGAGACAGAGGCAGAGAAAGTGTGCAAAAGAAACCCCTAAATCAATCGAATATGTTGCATACTTTTCTGCGGCACATTCATCGACCACACACAGGCACATTGCTCCGACAAAAGGGAGTAGTGGGCCGTGCCTAATAGTGAGTGAAACAGAGAAAGCATGCAAGGGAATGAGTGAGTGGCATGGCATCATCATGGCACTCGTCGAACGTGCAAATGTACACATACGTCAAATAATTGACAAAAGCTGCTGCGAGTTGTTGAAGTTTGAAATCAATTTATTTATATTGAGTTAGCATCGAAAACTGTTAACCTTTGGCACCCCTCCGTTTGCACAACACACCCTCTTTGTCATACGTCCTGCACAACATACGTCATACACACACACAAACTGAGCAAATATTGACGAGCAACGTCTGTATGAGTACGTCTGTATCTGTACGTGGCCGGCTACTGGCGCTCCACGCTACACAGACACACATACACACATACAGGCATTGCTCATAACCAAGCCAATTCGACACGGCTACCTAACTAACGAAGACCTTACTCCTGCTGCTCCTCCTTCTCGGTTGGCATGACGAAATTGATATCGAATTGCAATGTCAGCTTAAAAGTCATGCTTCAACTGAGTGTTGTTGTTGTTGTTATTGTGTGTGTGTGTGTGTGCGTTTGTTCGTTGGCTCGCTTACTTGCTTATTTGTTAAATTAAAAGCTTCACTGCTTTTCAGTTGTTTCATTTCGCATTCGCATTTCGGTAGCGCTGGTGCCGCAGCGCTGGTGCCGCCTGCACTTGCAGACTTTCAATTAGTTTTATTAGAGGTTTCAAAATTCCTCATGAAAGTCACAAACGAACAACGAAGCCACGTCAACTCGACTCAGCTCAACTTTAGCTACTTCTCCACAACAATAACAAAAACAAAAACAACGACACTAACATCAATGTTGTAATTGTAGCAGTACTCGTTGTTGTGTTTTGTTTCATTCTCATTTTCGTGTTGCTCCATTGCCAATTTAATTGTTTGCCCAACATCAAATGAAAGCGCGTGGCCGCCTGAACCGCACTGAACCTGAACCGAACGGTGTTCAATATGGAGTTGGCATACGCGCGAAATCAGACAGTGGCGCCTCACTGAAATTCTTTCCTTTTCATTGTTGTTGCCTTTCTGTACGCTTCACGCAGCACATTAAGCATATCCAACTTTGTGATGGAGTTTATGATGATTTATGGTATGAGTAGTGATAGAGAAGCTTACTTACAATTAAATCAGCAACTTAGCTAAACAATAATAACCAGCAGACTATGAGACTCTTCTATGAATATTTTAAAAGGCTTCTTTTCTGAGCAATTTAATTTATCAGTGAAACTTTATACGTTCTAAGAAGAATTGCACTTAATATTCTCCTTTTGATGAGTACTGAAGTCATATTCAACTGAATTTGTACCTCTTTTAAAAGTCTGTATATCTTTTCCGCTTTAAATGTAACAAATCTTGGACTCTTGTTACGCTCTTTAAAGGCGCTGCTTCATAAATGTTAGAGAAACCATAAGATTGAATTATTAATTTTTTTATTTTTTTGTAATCCTAATAGCCTAACTCCAACCGCTTCTCTAGGCAAAAAAAAAAAAACTTTTTCGAACAATTTGAATAAAATTAAATCATAGTGCGTTCTCGGGCATCTTGTGCTCGCTCTATGTACTGTTCTTTACATGCTACTTCTCTACCAGCAGCTTGCCTCCTGACATTAGTAGACTGTTGACTAAGCCTCTAGGCATGATACTCAAAAATATTGCTAAGAAAGAATTATATTTTGACAATTGACAAATTTCTCTTTTGCTTTTCTAAAATGTTGTACATTCGCTTTTGCCTATGCAGTGTGTACCGTAATTAACTCCATTAAGAAAACAAAAAAATTAAATTGGTTGAAAATTACGCTCAGCAGAGGGAGACAAACGCTTTCACTCACTTTCTTTTACATAAATTGAGCTTTATAACAGTTCTCAAAACGTTGGGTTCGATGCGTTTTCAGTTTGTATAGTTCGCCTGTATTAGATGCCGTTGACTTCCGGTAACCAGTTAAAGTTAAGCTCATTAATGGCCTTATGATAATGATTTTAGAAGCCCACAGTAGTTGAGTAGAGGATCCATTTGCCACATCTGTTACATATAATTGAATTTCACCAGCCAAGTTGTATTGTTTTAAGCCACTTTCTCTGCAGTTCCAGATAATTGATGAGATCAATATGTTCGAATCCTAAGTAGCTCTGCTTCTTAGTGTGTCTCTGGATTTTTCCATACCTTCAGTTCTACGCAGTGTGACTCAACTGAATCATCATTTCTTTAGTCACTGAGTGCGTTAAGTAGCTTGAAGCATTATCGATTCGAGTGGCATTCAATTGTTACGTGAAGTGTCTAGAATATTCTTATTGATCGAAATGAGTTTTCTTCATTTTTTCCAATTTGTTTCACATTTTTATTAATTCTCATTGTGCGCCTTTATTGGACGGCTTCCTTTGTGCTTTGCTTGTGTGCCTTAAAGCTTATTGAAAATATTTAACTTGATAAATTGAACACTTGGCATGGGTCAACTTTGAGTCGAGACAACTAACCGTGTGGTCTTGTCTTGCTTGCGTTGATTTGTTGCCATGTTGAAACTTGTGCCAGGCCGAACTTGAACAGTTTGCTGCTAGGTCGCAGATGGGGATGCAGTCGATGAAGAAGAAGCTGTTGAAGTAGAAAAAGTTAACGCCGACTGATTATTGAAAAGTCGGACGATGCGACACACTTCCGGAATAATTCGAGCTTGCACTACTGGCCGCCGTGCTGCTGCACTCTTAACCATTTTGATCGTTGAGAAAGTTTGCGAGCAAGTTTGCTTCAACTAGGCTTTTAACACTTTTTCAATCGTCATTTTTTTGTAATTCTTTTCTTTGTATTTGGTCAAATTTTTTGCCTTATGCAGTTGAACAAAAAACACTAAGAACGATGATGAGTGCCGAAACGGGTTTCTGAATGAACACTAAAAGAGCCAGAAGAAGCACCAGCAGCAGAAAAGCAGAAAAGCTGAATTGAAACAGATTTGAAGAAAATGTGAAGAAAACTGTTGAAACAAGTGACAAAAATTTAGTTGATGAAAAAAGAAGAAGCAAAAGATTGAAAAAAAATTACAAGAAAATCTAAAACAAAACGTGGCAAATAGCAAGTACAGTATAGCAAGCGAGCCAGGCAGCAACTGTTTCTAGTTGAAGTCATTTTTGTTTTACTCTGTTCTTCAACTCTTTTTTTTTCTTTTTGCATGTTGCAACTTGACGCTGCAAGCAGATTGTCAAAACTTGTCAAACCAGAACAAAGAGCGCACAGCTCAAGTGCAACGAAATACAAGCACAACAACAACAACAATAACAACAACAACAAAAGAGAGCTTAGGGAAGACAAAAAATAAAAAATAAAAAAGTTTTAAAAAAATAACGAAACAGTCCAGCGAAAAAATCCTTAAAAAACTAGCACGACAAGTACGGCGAGAGGCGCGCAACTGACAAGAACTAACAACGAGCAGAAGTCGCCGAAGCAGCAGCAGAGGCAGCGGCATAACCCGTAACGTCAACCAAAAAGTGGCACAAGAGCCAAGTCAAACAGCGAAGGCGTACTAAGTGGAGCAGAAGAAATACAAAGCAACGCAACGCAGCGCCGCGTGTTGCATACGAAAGCAACGCAAGCGCCGCGGTGAGTGGCAGTGGTGAGCAGTAAGAACTTTTGAATGCGGCACGAATGCGCCGTGGGTTGAAACAATAACGAAGGATTAGGAGATGCGACCGTGTAGATAATACAGTGAAATGCCAAAGGAGCAAAGGAGCCGTGGCAAAACAGAAGGAGCACCAGCGACTGCGACAACGACAACGACAACGACAACGAGGACAGACCGAAAAGTAGCAAAAGAACCCGAAAGTAAATAGAAGCGTGGAATTGAATAAATAAAAGCGGCGAACAAATTTTCAGGACCAGTGCCAGTGGCAGTGACAGCAACGAAAAAGAGCAACACAGCGACAAGCGACGCATGACAGCTGCTGATGTGGCCAAGGATGCTCGAATGTTGTCGGCAGTGGTAGTAGCAGGCGAGGCATTAGTTTCGTTTACTTAGAGCAAACGATTTGACAAGTAAAGGACGACGAAAACGACATCGACAACAACAAAGCAAGTAAAACGAAGGACACTGAGCAGTGTGTAGAATATAGTGTAGCGCCAAGCTTTGGCTAACGGGGGAGGGGGCGAACGTCTCAGAAGAAGCGTCACCGCAGGGATTCGACGATAGAAGTGTAGCGAACAACAATGCGCAAGGCCAAAACCCTACAACCGGGTGGTGTTGCAGCAGCAGATCTGGCCGTGATGGCGGCAACAACGCACATAACACAACAGACACAACAGCAACAGCAACAGCACAGATCAACAACAGTTTCAACTGGAGCTGGCGAGGAAGGCCAGTCAACTGTGCAAATGCCATTTGAGGGAGCGTCAACGTCAACGTCAGCGCCAACGCCACGGCGGGCGATGACAACGACCATGGCGTTGGAGATGACGAAGGTTGTGGATAGCGCAACGACACAAAGACATATGCCAAATGCAATTGACAATAAAATGATAACAACAACAACAACCAGAGCAACACAAAGCAAAAGTATAGCCACAGCAACATCACAAGCAACTCACACTAGTCGCCTTGAAGCAGTCAACGACAAGCAAGAGGACACGCAGCAGGGGCAGCAGCAAATACCTGCGAATGATGCGCCGCTGACAGCAGCGTCGCAACAGCGCCACAAATCAAAAGCCGCAGAATACAAGCATTCAGCTACAGCAGCATTCCAGCAGCCAGCCAAAAAGTTCAGCCTCAGCGACAAAGGACGAGCAACGTACAGGAGCGTCTGCTTACTGAATTATTTCTTCTATGCATTGTGCATTGGCACGCTCGGCTTCACGCTTTACTGCAACATGCGGCAAACGCACACGGAGCGTCGATTGCGGCAGCTGAGCGAGCTGGACGAGCGAATAGCGCTGCTCGAGTTGCAGCTGCAGTTGCAACAGCAACAGCAACAGCAACAGGCAATGGCTATGGCAACGGCCGCGACCACAAGATCCTATGAACCGATAATGGCAACAACAGAACAGCAACAACAACAACTGCAACAACAACGAAATAACGCACCCATTGCATTGACGCTACGCAGCGAGTTGCATCGTCTGCGTCGCGACGTTTCGCAGCTCCAATTGACGCGACGCCAACAGCGACGTCAAGCAGCAATAGCCGCTGGCATCAGCGGCGAGCAGCAGGCGGGCGCTGGGGCTGAAGGCACGTGCCAATGTCAACCAGGTGAGTGCGACTATTTTCCTTTTTTTCTACTTCTTTCTATACTCGTATATAAGACACAAGCTGAACCTTAAATAGTTTATTAGTCATTGGCCCCCATTAAAGCTGTGACCTCTGACCACAATGCGGTAAATATACTCGTAGTGGGTTGGGATGGTTGGCGCTTGGCAGTGTCCGGTCTCTTTAGACCGTGTGTCGTCAACCGCAGCAGTTTGTCAGTAGGCAAACTTGTTTGCGGCATACGGCAATTAGTCGTTTCAACACGCCGTGCTCAAACAACAGTGCCGACCAAGGCCCACTCACCACCTACTCACCCACTCACCCACTCAAACGGGCACAGAGCTACACATTCACAGCAAACAAAAAGCTGATTTTTATATGTGTGTATGTGTTTCTCTGTGTGTGTGTTATTGTGTGTCCGTGTGGTGGTTGGTGGGTGGCATCTGAAATCTAATCATTTGGGTTTGGCTTAATTTATGGCAGTTTAGAGATTTCATTAATTGGAAAAGTGCTTGGCGTGCGCTACGAGCTCCTTTCCACACCTTTCCTCTTATTGTTGTTGTTGTGGTTTCTTTAGCAGCACACAGGCACATACACACATACATATGTATATATATATATACATACACATACTCATATACATTTATTAGCGCTCTCAGGCATATGCCAGACATTATCGCATACGAGTTTGTGTGTTTTTGAATGGCAGCAAAACTTTCCTTTCATCTGCATTTTTTCTACTTTCCCTCCCGTCCTTTCCATTCACTCTTCTTTTAGCTTTTTCGTAATTTGTCTACGTGTCCTTGCTGCTAAACTTTTTGAAAGTTTGTCGTTTGCGCTTTTTTGTACGCTTCCCATGAAGTTCCGACACATTTTTTCTATGTTCTGGAAGGCACCTTCAAAATACACTTTAATAATGTATTAGTCCAATTAGAAAATCAGTTAACTAAACTTGGTGATATAGAATTCTAGTAAACAATGGAAGAGCGACCTTTGGAGCTTGCATAGCTTTCATCTGTTTTCATCTGTTTAGTCCAGTGCTGCCCACCAAACGCCAGTACAACTTAAAATGGGTCTCTGAACCGTATGTAGTATATCCACCTTATTATGTAGATGCTCAAGCCTCAAGCCTCGATTATACAACAAGATGAAAGCGCCTTGTAAAGTTCCTATGCTGATAGGTGACGTAAATAAGAATATACAAAATGTAGATACTCTTAACTTTAGACTTTGCATGTGTATAACGATGCCAGGAATTTATTAATTCCGTCTTCTATGGTATTGGCTTTAGGATACAAAAGTTCTTCTCTGGTCGCAGAGTGCATTTCCTTTGACAGGAATACCGCTCAACTGGTTACGGATCCCCAAACCCTGCAACCGTTAACAGATTCGGTCTCTTCCACCACGTAACGTCTTCTTTATTTCTTTATTTATTTATGGTATTGGCTTTCTAACTGAGCGGAGTACTGTTTGCCTGTCGTTCCGGTCCGGATTAACATTATGAACTCATTCTCTAACTACCGCTATCTAATTAATTAAGTTCTGGCTACTGTGATTGATACTTCAGTGGCTTAAGCCGTTTCTAACCTTCTTTCTCTATTGCTATGAGCCATAGAAGTGGTAGCGGAGATCAACTCGCGGTGGACGCCACCAACATCAAAGTTTTTGAATCAGCTCCATCAAAGAGCAAATCGCGTCAGCGGCTCAGTGTTGAAGGCTGTGATGATGTTCCATAAAGCCAGTCTGATTCCGTAGCGTATTAAAATTTGACTATAACCGTATGAAACTTTCCTTTTTTTTTTGTTTTCTGCTGGTGTCCCATACAATGTTGTCATTGTTCTCTACGCCAAAGTTTGCTTACTCAGGGATTAGCTTATGTGTGCATATGAAAGACATCTCTGATGCTACTTTTGCTTCGTCTTATCCTTTTTGTACTACTCCTTACACTATTCTGCTTTTGAGTGTCTCTTTAGAGGCAACGTTGTCTTTAGAGGTTTTAAAACTCATATGGCCAAATTTCCATATGTCTGTGTGTGTGTGTGTTTGTATATGTGCATGTGTATGGTGACTGCCAACTTGTTTTGGATTTTGCATAAATTTTGCTTAAAATACTTTTTAAAAAGTTTTACGACACTTATGCCGACTCACCGCCTCATGCTGTCACTCGCTCCCTCGCACACTTGCTCAAGTTCAAGTCTATACTCGTATGTATTTCTCTGTTTTTGTTGTTGTTGTTGATTTTTTCTTTGCTTGTCTGCTTGTGGTGCGTCTTTTCAAGTATTAAAGCAATTTGTCGTGACATTCGCACAATTAAAGTCACAAGCACACATACACAAACACATACACACGCATACATAGAGCCACACACTGTGTGCAAGTTTTTGTCGTGCTTCATCACTGCGCGCTCTCTGGCATTTTCTTTCACTTTTGTTGCATTAAAAATTGTGAACAGCTGCATTGTTGTTGCTGTTGTTGCTAGTGGCAAATGCATTTACTGTACGCCCTGAGTCGACACTCTATCTACGCTTAATTGCAGCTTCAGGGACTTACGCCAACAGCGTCATGCTTCAGCGGCATGTGGTCATTTATATGCTTACCATGCTAGCCACGCTTCTGTCCATGCGTGGCTTCGTCTCTTCGTTCGCCAGCAAAGTTCACAAAATGTCAGCGCGCAAACTTTTTTCGGCGTATAATCGATGAGCACGCAGTTCAAAGTTTGACCACACAAAACTTCATTCAAAGTTGACGCAATAAAGAAATACATTTCTTAACATTTTGTAATTCGTCTGCCGCTCGGTAAAGCCGGAGTAAAGCGTTTTAAAAAGACGTCCTAATCCTTGACAAAAAATCCACAATAAATCAAAGTCGAACGTTGCGTACAAATTGCAGTTGAACTGAATGTTGCTGTGTGAGTGTGTGTGCGAGGGGGCCAAGAATTTGACCAGCCAAGTTTGCGTTTAAGTCGACTTGATTATGGTTTTTGTTAGAACACACTCAAACACACCACAAATGGCACAGAGTTAGGTGAAAAAGCTCCACAGCTTAACGCAAGCCTAGCTGATTGACAGGTTGTGCAACAAATTTGTGGCATATCGAGAGCACTAGCATCAAATCGTCATGGTTGTACTACATACTCTTATACTGATAAGTAGCGTGCTTGGCAAGTTGCATGCGACAACATAACAACGACGATGGTGATGATGATGACAATGATGATGATGATGTTGACGATGATCACTGTGACAGACTACGGACTAAGAACATTTTTTGCATACGAGTTTGTAGCTTGTCTCTTGTGCGAATCATCAACTGCGTATGACATTTTCCACTTCTGATATGATTTACACACACAGACACACACACACATACACACACACACATGTATCCCAGACACATAATAGAAAAACACAAGCAACCACAGACACATCAATACATGCGACTACACCAAGTGGGGCGCATAGGGGTAGCTAGCTGTACATACATATATATATAGTATAACCTTTCTGGCAAACCTCACACTGCCGTTGTTGCATGCATTGTGAGTGGACAAAGCGTAAAAGCAAGTCTCAATTTATCATATCCTAACTAAAATCCACTTTAGTCTGCAGCAGCAGCAGCGGCAGCATCAACAAGCAACCCAAAAAACCAACACGTTCGGTTGCGGTGTTGTGTAAAAGGGCGAGGTTGGGCACGAGTAGCTGGAGTACGAGTATGGCATTGTGTGTGAGTGCGGAGTTGTGCTGATATCCTGCGGCCATTGCATTTGCATGATGTGGCATTGTTGTACTACAACAATAACAACAACAACAATGTTGACTACTACTTATACATATTTACAACTACTGCTGTACGACGTTGTCCTTGCATGTCCTTTAACCTTCGCTTCACTTTGCGTATGCTACGCTTCGTGCTTCTAAGCAAGCACTGTGTTAGCAACATAGCATTAAAGCATGGAAATTCCCAATTAGATTTTAATGTGTTCCAAGTGTTTTTATTCGGTGCAATTTTTCCAAGCCATCCTTCATCCTAGCCAACTTGGGTTATCCTTACTAGCCGTCATTTTCATTTTTATGTACTTACTCAGTCATAAATTTCAATCACGTTGTCAGTATAAAAACAGCATCATCCTTTGCTATGTGCTGCTGCTAGTCTTGTCTTGCCCTTGCCTCGTCTTGCCTTGTCATCCATGCACCTTTCAATGCTTTCAGTGGTTTGTGCTGCGGTGGCTCTGTGCCAAATTCACGTGCACCGGCGGTATCGACATGCTCAACGTCATCGTTATCAACATCGACAACAACATCATCATCAGCAGCAGCATCATGATCAGCGTCCTTGTCGCTGTCGTCCTGCTCAGCGTAATCGAATATGAGCTGCGCAAATCTGCTGCCAATGTTGCTCGCATATGCTGCGATTCTTTTGCGGGTTTCCACTTTCCTGATTTTGCTTTCAACTCAACTCAACGCAACTCAAACTCACTGGCTCACCGGCTCCTTTCACGTCCTTTCATGCACTCTTTGCTTGTGCTGCTGCTGCATGTGTGTCATGTTGTGTGCGGTTACTTTTGGGCGTGCCTGCCAACCACGCTCGCTAACTACCCTTGTGTGTCTAACGCCCCTTGTCGTACTTTTTCACTGCCAATTCGAATTCAAAGCCAAGTCAAACCAAACGAAACGAAACGTAACCAAAGCAAATCAAGCCAAGCCAAGCCATGCCAAACATTCTGTTCTCAGTGTTCCCTCTCTTGTTTGTTGTTGTCACTTTACATCAATTGATTTCCTTCCTTACTTACTTCCTTCTACTTGATTCGTTTTCAATATTTTCTTGTTCGTGCTCTTTCACTCTCACAGCCTGACTTTGGCTTGGCTTGCCTGGCTCACTAACCAATCCTCAAATTTTGTGTTACCTTTCAATGGCGTTTGATATTTGCGTTCGATTTTTTTCTTGTTGTTGTTGCCTTTATTTGTTCTTGTTTTTGTTTTGTTATCGCCAGCACCAATCTTCGCATGACTGCCTTTGCATATGTAGTTTGTTCGTTCGTTCTTTTTCTTCTTCTTCTTCTTGTTGTTGTTTATTGTTTTCATTCGCTTGCTTAATTTGTGAGTTTTGCGTGCCTTCAGACGCCCACCCAACATTGATACGCCCCACTTAACTATTAAACGTTCGCTAATAGCCAATAAAGCATTTATCATGCAATAAAATGCCAAATGGGAAAAAGAAACGAACAAACATACACACACATAAGCGTCATCTGGTTATGCCGCCGGTCACTACTGCGCCGCGCACTCTTTCACGCTCTTCTTTCACTTCGCAAAAAGCAAATTATTAATTAGTGAAAAATTAATGCGCAACTGTCATCATTATTTCTGTCGACGTCGGTGGGCAATCGGCAATCGCAACGAAACAACAACGAAACGAAATCAGTGGCTGTGATTGTGGTTGGCGCTCGTCTGTGGCTCCGAAGCTTGTGTTCGGTTTTATGTTAAGCTGTGCGTATGCGTTATTTGTGTTTGTGTGTGACGCGAAGAGGCGCTTACGAGCGCCACAGCTGCTGCTTTGATTTACCGGCGGCATCTGTGTGTTTGTTTGTGTTTCTGTTTGTTGTATGCTTGTTCGTCGTGTGTGTGTCGCAACGCAATGCAATGTTGCCGACCGGCTTGTACTCCTACTTCTACTTTGCCGATCTTTCGCTGCAGTTCGATGTCATGCAGTTCAGTACAACACAACTACAACTCCACACCAGTTGGCATGAGCGGCTACGCTGGCTGTGTTGTGTGCGCTTCAATGCCGCTCCTTTAATACCGCAGGCGTGCACGCATTCGTTGACAAATTTATTTGTTTGTCGTGAGCGGATTTCGCGTTATATTTCTTCCTTTTCATTTGTCTTGCTGTCTCTCACATTTTTTATAGCTTTTTGTTGTTATTGTATTTCGTTTATTTATTTATATTTGTGGCCGTGCTTAACCGCCTGCAACCGACGACCGCGTTTAAAAAAGAATTATTTCACTCGCGTGGCTGATTAAAATAGCAACAAACAATACTACAAAAAATAAAAGGCAGAAGAAGCAGGCCTTTAAATACCAGCGACAAAATGCGTGAATTACGAGCAAAAATATTTTAATAAATTCAACATATTTTCTCGCTGCTGTTTCTACTTCTTGTTGTTGTTGTTTTGCCGTGTGGTTTATTTATTTATTTATTTTTTTTTTTGTAATTGGCTGCAGGAATTTTATTTGTTTGTGCTTCTGTTTTCTGTTGAGTTATTTGACGCGGCTGCTGCTGCTGCTGCTGCTTTTGTTTTCATCCAACACAACACTACACACCTCATTGACTCACCATATCATAACTACTTAGATTACACCACACTCACCTTTAGCTCACCTCAGTGAGCTTGCTTTCATGCACTGCTTTTTTTTTCACTGCCCCAAAACGAAAACTGTTTGCATTCCGTCACGCCCCCCGTTTGACTAGACAACCCACAACAAGTTTCTGTTGCACGTTTTTATTTTTCGTTTGAATTTTTCGTTACACATTTTTTTATTTTTCATTTTCATTAAATATTTTTAGTTTCACGTTTTATTTTTCGTGGTTTCTTTTTCATTTGAAGCAGTTTCGTAAATCTCATTTCACGTTTTCTTATTATTTCTTCTCCTAAACACGCACATTTTGTCGCTCATGGCGTTTTAATTTATATTTGCAACAGATTCTTTCATCACTTCTTAGAATGTGCGCATTAAACACAACGCCAATGCCTCTCATACTTCCCCCCGCCAAAACCCGCGTTTATCGTTCATCTTTTATTGCTTCCTCAATTGCTATGCCTTGTTTAATTTTGTATGTGAAATGTGTTTAACTCAATTAATCTTTTAAAATTTTTATGGGCTTTATTATTGTCGTAGCGGATTTAATATTATTTTTTGTTTTCTTAGGTTTTTCTGTTTTCTTACCTTTTTTGTTTATTTTATTTTTCTGCTTTTGCTTTTATCACGCATTCCAATTCATTTGCAACGCATCCATTTCAGTCAGCACCAGTCATCGTGCCGCTCTACGCGTTAACTCCTTTTACTGCTACATACAGATGTTTTGTTGTGGTCTTTTGTTCTTGTTATTGTTGTTGTTGTTGTAAACAGCCGTTTTGCATTTTATTCGTTTTACGTGATTTCACTGCAACGCGATTTGACGCGTTTCGTTCCATTTCACTTCGCTGCGTCTCAATTCACCTCATCTGTTCACTCAATTGTTCGTTGTCATTTGCCGGCAAAATCCAGCCGTCCTTGTCGTTTGCAACGTCTTCCCCAGACAACGTACAACTCTTCAAAGCTTCGTCGTAGCACGTTATGATTTATTGCCTTCACACTTGCTTCGGCCGCTCGTCGTCCTACGCGTTGCTTTATTTATCTGTCTATCTGTCTGTCTGTCTGTCTGTCTGTCTGTCGCTCTGTCCATCTGTATCTGTCGCGCTATCTTTTATGTCTGTTTGCTTGTCTGATTCCCCAGTAAACTCCAAAAGGTGGTAAGTCCAGCGCTTCACATGCGCGCTGTCGCTCTCTCTTTCGCACTTTTACACTTTTGCTTAAAGCCAGCTCACTTTAGCTCAATTTCTTTTTTAGTCATGTCAACTCGCATCACATCAGGATTTGCTGACGCTCGCTGCGCCGCGCTGGGATTTATCATCGTTGCCACTGTTATGTGCCGCGCCATGCCCTGCTCGGCGCCGTGTTGCAGCCGCGCTAGCCACCTTGCTCCAACGCTTGCAGCTCCTATTCTCGTATCACGTCTAACCCCGCTCGTGCGCTCCGCTCCCTCTGCGCATTTAACGGTTAAATACAAGTTTTATGATGGATAATAAATGGCTTCATTCTCGTTGACAAATAGTCCGGTTTTGTTGTCTCTAAGTTTTTGTATCTTCATTTTCATTTTCATTTTAGTTTCAGCGCGTAGTGTATTTTCTGTCAGTTCCCTCAGTCTCTGCCACGACGACTCCTTGTTTATTTTGTGTTGTTGTTTGTGTTCTTTTTTATAAGTTGCTTGTGTAAATACGCCACCATTCCTTGTGTTCTCTGTCTTTCTGATAAAGATGATGTATTGCCGCCCAAGACTTTCATCTAAATCTCTGCCAAGGCAACCCACGGGCGACATTCATACGACGCCTAAGCTTTATTTTGAGGCTTGAGACAAACAGGCGAATCTGCCTCATTTGGTTGGCGCTTAAAAATGTCTGTTTGGTCTTGGTGCTGGCTTAAATTTTCACGTAGTCTTAGCAAATTCACTTCATCAATTCAATTGCTTCTTCGTTTTTCGCTGCTTCTTGTTCTTAATAGTCAGCTTAAGCTGCCTTGAAGGCTTTACTGTTGTGAAGCCATAAAGTCGAACGCTTAAATAAACTATTAACAAATGTTTATTAAATAATTAAAAAATGCGCGCCCGCAGCGTTGAATTTCGCTGTTTTAGTGTCGAAAAACTGCTTCACTTCACGTTGATGCTTGAGGTTTTCTCAAAATTATTGACGTTTTATGCAAATAAAGTGTGGCGATGGCATATCAACATTGTACATATAACTGTTGGGCAACGAATAAAGGCATTTGACAGCGTGACATTAATTCAGAATTAAAAATCACTCATACGCCACATGGGGTGCCGCGCCACAAACGACGAAACCTCAAAGCTACAAGAACAACAACACAGACGTATAATGCTTGGCTAAGTCGGATACAGTTGCAAAGACGTCGGTCGACATGATCTACAGCATGATCGCGCAGCATGCAATGTGAACTAGTGATGTGTTGATACTTGGAAACAGTTGCTTTTGAGTATCTGTGGGTGTTCGAAAACATAAAGACTTTGATTGAACCCTCACAAAAAGAGTAACCTACAATACTTTACTAAATAGCATTTTCTAGAACTATGTGTGTATGTCCGTTTGCCAAAACGTACGTCACTTTGTTTGGTTAACATCACAGCTTATTTCATTTAGAAGGGTGTACAGAACAAGGCTAAGTGCTTGACTGCTGCGAAAAGTGAATCAGAAAGCACAGCAAAGTAAGAACAGAAGCTCCTCCTAGAAGAGGAGCCATATCTCTCTTGTCCTTGAACAACACCTACAAACAACCAAGCACCATTTATTCCAGCATATGCTATGTGCTAGTTGAGAGCTCTTACAACAATTACGACAACAAATTCTATTTAGTTTTTATATAAACTCCACTCTACGGGTCCTGCCTCATTACGTTTCATTAAAACGCTCATTTAAAAGCGCGCTCACTTCGGACCTGCATGTTGTAGAATGTCAAACGATATCTTTTTTTTTCTTTAAATTACCTTTTCTTTTTTTTCATTGCGTTGCCATTAAAATATACGTAAAATGATATCTCAATCAATGTCACAGGTCGCCAAAGTCAACATCGTCACACAGCGCTTACCTCATCGCTCTGTAATTCAATCTGCGTGCACCAGGTCAATGAGTTCGCTTAGAGACTCATCAAATACGTCAAACTGTTCAAACTCATTTTTCTAGACCTCTAGACCTCTCCCTTGTTCAATAAAAACCCAAAGCGAAACTTTTGAAAACAATCTTCAGCTGCAGCAGCAACGACTTCAAGTCAAACCAAGTGAACCCCAAACCAAATCAGCTCGTCGCCACGCGTTGTTTTGCGTTCCAGCGTTGCCATATCGTTTTCTTTGAATTCGGCGTTTTGACCACTGTAATTATTTGTGCCTTGAACGCGAATTAGGTCTTATTATTTTTTTTTCTTGTAGTTTTTTTCATATTAATTGCGCTGTAGCCAAGCCAAGCCAAGATGACGCACTAGCGCGGCATTCAATCCGTGCATTCACAATCGATCATTGTCGTGCGACAATATTAAAAAATGGCCATCGATTATTTTTCTTGCCACTCCGCGCTCTCAACTGAGGCAAGTCATTTCGAAGTTTTCGATTTCATTCTTTCTTTGTTGAAAATTCGATTTAATTCCGTTTTATTTATTGTATTTTTGTTTGGGTACTACGAGGCTCAACGTTGCTCAATGAATTCCGGGAAACGATGTTGTATAAGGTTTAAGACTTTAGACTTTAGCGTGAAAAAAAAGATTTAAAAAAACAACAACAACAACAACAAAAACGCGTCTGTGGAAAATTGAGTGGCGTAGTGAAGCAGATGAAAATGGCTTTCAGCTCATTCGCCTTGCAAATTGAAATGTGACGACGCCTTTTTACGCAATTAAGTCGTGCCTTTTTCGAAATCTGCATGTTGGTTCGCTTGTTGGTTCTTTTCAGCGTAGTGTTGGCAAACACGTTTCGATGTTGTCGTTTGCCTGCAGCCCATCATAAATGGCATCAAGTGGTGTGCTGTGCTATGGTGCATAGGCAATGCGCCTGAATCTAATCAAAGCGCGTCTGGTCGAGTGCTTTTCGATTGTATATGTGTACTATGTGTGTGTGTTTGTGTATTTCTGTGTAACATCATCGTTTGTCTAATTTCCAAGCTTACGTCGTCTGGGTGCGCCACATTTTGGGGAGACGTTCACACGCACCTAGGCGAGCTATAAACGCGCCTACCACGTCTCATTGCGACTCAAGTGCAACATGCAACACCTTTTGACAACGCGTCTGTGCGTAGTCTGCATTTTCTGTTTTTGGTTGACATGTTTTTTTATTTATTTTAATTTTGTATTTTTATTTCTTTTTTCATTTCTGTTGCCATTACATTTGGCTTTGTGGCTTTTCCAACGGACAATTGTCAATTTGCTGTCGTCTGTTCGTCTGTTTTGTGGTCACGTTCAATGTTTGGTTGAGCATTTATCGCATGCGATTTTCTGCGCATGCGTGACGCGCCACAACTCACCACGCTTCAAATGCATTGCCATTCAAAGTTGACATGTCTCGCTCGATCCTACGCTACATGTCGCGCATTAACTCGGCAGCTACTAAATTAAAATGGTTTAAACCTTTACCCATCATCCTCCCTCAATCAGGCTTTCACACGTAACCTAAACCTTTGTCGTTGCTTTTGTCGTTGTGCTCACTTTTTGGGTCTTTCTCCTGTGATTTGTTGCCAGCTTACAAATTTAAGCAGACTTAACAAGCACTCTGAAAACAACAACGATAACAACAACACGACTGATTAACATGTTTTGCTTCTCACTACAACTCTCCCTGTTCCACTACCTGTTGTGTTCTGTGCGAGATGTTCATCTTCACCGTTGCGCTCATTCACCACAACCAATTTCACCATACCTTCTCCTTCTTAGTACACAACTAAGCCGTTGACATTTCGCTGCTTGGCCTGCACTCTTCTCACTACACTCTTTTTGAACCGCGTCCCTTGCATTATGCATGCAGGAGCTGTTGCTTTTGTTCCATCTGCTTTTTCGCACAGTGGCCATTTCAGCTGAAATGCTTAAGGAGAAACGCAAAATTTCTTCACTTATGCTAAAAGCCAAAATTATACTAAACCGAATTCTCGTTTCCGTGGCTCAAGCAAGACTGCTTTTTATGCATCAGCTGAAATTTATTTTTCGTTAAATGTTGCTGCAACATTTGCATTACAAGGCGCTTTGCACCTGACTAGGTGCACTATCAAGCGATCACTCCATCACACCTCTCACACTGTCTCACGCTGACACTTCTCTGAATACACACATTAATATTTATTTAATTCTGGTTCTTTTTTTGTTCTTCTTTATGCTGTCCTTTTTTCTTTTGTTATGAGTGCACTCAGCAAATTTTAGCATCTTTTTAAAGTAATTCACACACACATCACACACACACACACACATGCAGCCTATGCACATATTTACATGTTTATGTAAATAATTTGGAGTGCGTTGTTGCATGGGAATAACAAACACAAACAACAAAAACAACAACAAATGTGTTGCATAAATATAGAAAAAATAATTTAAAATGCATTAAATACAGCAAACTCTACACAGACACACACACACCTATAAGTCTGATAGAAAAATGCTAAATGAACTACAACAACAACTACAACATTCGTTGATGCTGCTGCCATCAAGCGTAGCCAAGGCGCGAAGTTTAGCCTGTCAATTGAGCGCTTTCAGCAGCAACAAACAACATAGAGCAACAACATACCAGATAGCATAGTCAAACTACCGCATGGCCGTAAACGTAAGGTGTGGTGAGAACGGCAACTGCAGCACAGCTTGAAAGTGTAAAGGTGCATTAGTTAAGAAAGAATAATAACAACAACAAAAACAACAACAACAAATAATTAATTATGGTGAAAACAGCCAAATGGCGACAATTTTCTGACACCTTTTCAGTCGCCTTTATGGTGTTCGTCGTCTGCCTTTACATTCGATTTTATTGCCGGTTGATTCAGTCCACTATAACTTTAAAGATAATATCGTTAACGAATCTTTTACAAAAAAAAAAAAAAAATCGAACATGCTTCGAACATTTCAGAGACAATTTTTTGTTTTGAAAATTCTACCTTTTTTGTCGCCTGTCTGAGTGAGAGAGGCTGGTATGGCTAGGAGCATGCTATGAATGCGTCTGTGAGCAGCGCATGCAAGATAACGAAGTGTTGAGCGACATTTCGATGAAGCTACGTTCTGCCACAACTGTGCGACAAAAGAATTTTTGTACTTTTTTTATATTTTTTTGAAGTAGAAAAATTTATAGTAGTCTCAGTGGGTGAACATAAATCTGTCCATTATCAAAATTATTATGCGCATCCAAAACCGATTTTCATTTATTTTCTAATTTATGTATCTATTTCTTCTTCTTCTTTCTATGGTTACTAAGAAAAATTAAATGCGAGAACGTTTTGTAAAACAACGTTTGGAAATTTGTTGCATTTTAAGCTGTTTAGTTGTTGTTATTGTTGATTTAACGCTTTATAATTTATTGTAATTTGCTGTATGTTAATCTCTCTCACACACACTTCATCTTTCTCTATGGCTTTATTTGCTTGTCGGCTTGGCTGTTAACAAAATGTTGCAGCAACTTTATTGCTGCCATATGTGTGCATGTGTATGGTATTTACATAAGCATTTATGCGCTTATTGTGGGCATTACTGTTGTTGTTGTAGTTGTTTTTTTTTTTGTGTGTGTGTCTGCCTAAGAACTCATCATCAGCTCATCGAACTGTTAAACCCACACATGCTCATAAAATAAATGCCAAAAACCGCCGTCATCTTCAAACTCAACAAGTTTGACTTGCATTGCTTTTTTTCTCTTTGTCTCTCTCTCTGTCGAACGCCTCCGCTTATGTTCGTTTCTGTGCGCTTAGTTTAAGCTGCAGCATTTGTTGCTAAAAGGAAAACAGCCTAGGCCGCTGTTTTGTTTGCTCGACACAGGTTTTTGTTACAACGTCATTGTCATCAGCCTAACCATCATCATTATTATCACCATCATCATCATCACCGTATTTCTGCATAATCCACTGCAGATTGTTATCATTTAGGCCGCTTTTTACAAAAGGATTTGTTTTGTCTGTCTGCCTTAGCTCTCTTCTACTTACTTCTTTTGCTATTTGCTATTCTTCTATTCTACGCCTTCCATTTAACTGTTTACTTGTCGGTTGAGTCGCTGTTTGCCATTGTGTTGTTTTTGTTGTTTTTATTTGAAACTTGTTTTGCATATTGCCATAATTCAGCGCTGGTTTCTGGTTAATTTTTTTTTTGGCAACATTTTCTACGATTTTTCTTTTTGTTTTCCTGTTTGCTTTTTCTTGCCAAATTTTAGTTCCCCCCTAACTCATTCAAACTTGCTACCTGTACCAACTCCGCTCGACGAGCTCCAGTTTCAGTTCCATTTCAAATTGGAATTCGCCTTCTCCTTCAACATTGCATTGTTGTTTGTTGTTGGCGCGTCTCGTGTGTTGCTTTCGCGTTTCATTTCATTTTGGCCACAATAGTTGCATGTTTTATTGTGTACATTTGATTGCTTATTGTGTTATTACGCTTTATTGTTCCATACACTGTTTTCATTTTATTTTATTTATTTTTCACACACAACAACAGCCCCAATAGCAACCATGAAAAAAACGCCTTTGTTGTCTCACTGCTTTCGGTTGTTGGCATGAAGTTGTGCCGTGGCGAACGTGCTTCGAGCTCAATACAATGCGGGGTCGTAAGTCACTCATAAAGTGTGTGTTGGAGTGAATGGAGTATAGAGTTTGGTAGTATGGAGCGCAATGAAAAGTGGAGAAGTGTAGTTTGAGTGTAACGAGCGTTGAACACATTCTCCATAGTTGTTGTTATTTGTCCATTAACGGTTTTATTTACTTTTTTGTTTGAGTGCCCGCATACGTCGTTTTTGTACTCAGACTACTCACATGTCTCATTCCACACTCAAAAGTTCCTCCTCATACACACACACACATTAAAACTTTTCATATTTTTCTCGTCTCGTCTGCGCGTTGCCGATTTCGTTTCAAGTTCATTGTCTCTTGGTCTGCCTGCTTTTGCTTTTGTCATAAAAACAAAACTCCTTAGCGCAATTAGGCAAGTGCAGACGGTCAACCCTATTTCACGCCCATTCATTACCATCCAACTCACTCTAACACTAACTACTTTAATTACTGTAATGCATTCATGTGTGACTCATTTGGCGTGCGTCACACTCAACGCAAATAATATTGGAAAAACCGCACTCATTCCCTGCTACCACTTCTGAATCGAACACACTTCCCCATCCCGCCACAAAGTCTTTCGCTTGGCAAATAGGGTAAAATGCGTCTGTTTTCATGCTTAATGGCCTCATTTATAAACGCTTAAAGTGTGAAACACGAAATGACACTCATAAAAACCAATAAAAACCAACAGCCAACCGAGTGCAACACAAATTAATCTCAACTGATGCACGACGCACTCGAAAACTCTACCGAGAAGAAATCGGCTGCAATTTATAATCATCTACAAAACTGTGCAGTTCCAGTTCCAGTTTGAGTTCGAGTTAAGTCAATAAAAATCGGAAAAAATTTGTACAGTTTTGTTTTCTGCTTTGGAAATTGATTTTTCTCGGCAATTGATGCACGACTTTTTTAAAATTTTTTTTATAAGCGTTTTCGTAGAAATATATGAATTTGTAAAAAAAAGTCGTTGTAAATCTCATAAGCCTTCCTCTACATAAATGGAAATGCAATGAATTTGTTGAATTCGAAAATGGTACACAAAATGTTTGCCAAATGAAAAAATATTTAGTTTGAATGAAATTCAAAATTTCATTAATTAAATACAGATTTTTTATTGTAAAACAAAGCCATAGATCCGTGTTCGATGGTATCGAATTATGCCATTATATAGTATTTCACAAAGAAAAATGAAAGCAGCACTCAAGTTTTACAATTAAATACACAACGCTCTGAAAGAACTACAGTATCACCTGAAGCAACATCGCTAAAAATGAGTCATCAATCAATAATGCTTGGGAAACAATCCATACGAAAAATTATGCCCTTTAACAAAATAACGGACAAAAAAAAAAAACGTGGATACTTTTTATACTTTATATGACCTTTACTGTGGCAGCCATCATTCATATCGTATGAAATATTTATTTATTTATTTATTTTTTAATAATTTGGTTCAATTACCTAATTAGACAACAGCTAAATATAGATGTATAATAACGGGCTTCTTTACTTGTTTAAAGAGTGTCTTTAACTAGCATTCCGAATCCTCTAAGTTGAGTTCTCTTATGCTATGACTTCTGCTAAATAACTCTCCAATGCGTTTTCTCACCCCAGACAATTATTTTGTACTAGATTTACGTTTACCACTGCAACACTGCTTAATTTGCCACACATCAATTCGCCAATACGATTGCCTCAATCAAATGTGTAAAAAGCGCTAATGAGTATAGTTTTCTACTTTCCTCTTTCTAACTCTGTGAACTCGTTGCTGATTAATGCGAAATTCGCACAAAACCAACAAAGTAGCGAACGCAAACAATCGAAAAGTCGAATCAAAAGCACAACGCAGAACAACCACTGATTGCCACATGAGAACTTTTGGCTACAAAAAAAAAAAAAAACTTTTTCATTTTGTTGGTTTTGTTCTTGTTGTTGTTTTTTCCCAATTAGCGAAATAGAGTTACAAATGTGACGGTAAAGCGGTAAAGGAACAAAAGTCGGAAAATTATTTCAAAAAACTTATTTGAAGCGCCCTTCTAAAAAATACACAGACGGATAACACTACAAACAAACAAATTTGAAACAACCGCGAAAAACACACAAAAAATTCTATAAAAAAATACACAAAAAAAAATTCCAAAAAAAAATTATGGAACAAATTTTGTTGAAAAAAAAATGATTAAAATTTGTTTTAACGGTCTTACTAAACTTTATAATAGACAAAAATAGTTTTTTTTTTCAGCACATTTTTTTGGGCCACCTTTTTTTGTGTAACACCAAAAACTGAATGCGCACATTGAACAACAACAAATATAAAATTGGTTTAAAAATATTTTGGGCAAATGTTGAACTACAAAACCAGAAGAAGAAGAGCGCCAAATGGCGATTTGAAAAAGTAAAAAAAAACTTTATTGATTTGCGGCCTCTTTGAGTACGAACCGGATACAACAACAGAAAGAGGCAAACGAGTACGCTCTAACGGAAATCTAACAAAAAATCAAATAAACCAAACAACAACAACAACAACAAATACGAAATTGTTGCAAAGTGCAAATTTGCCACAAAATTGGGGCCAACGGCGCAAGGCAAAAAGCTCATGCGACACGTGCTATATTTGCTGATCTAACAGAGACTTGTGAACAAAAGTGTTTCTATAACAAAAGCAACAAAGAAGTAGAATAAGAATAAGAATAAGAATAAGAAGAATGGTTACATTTACAACAATGTCAACTGAAATGGCCTAAAAGAGATAAGAATATAAAAAAGTGGCAAGCTAACCAGAATAAGCTGGAATATAAAAAGTAACAGAATAATAACAAGAAAAAGCGACAAATCAGCTCAACGTGAATTTTGTGTAAAATTTCTTACAAAGTAACACTTTGCAAGAAGATACGTTGTTGCAACATTTTCGTGATGTTGCTTTAATTAATTGCCGAAAGCGCCCCAAACGAGCTGAACTGCCTTGCCTGAGCACCAAAACCGACAAAACAACAACAATAGGGTCGACATAGGCCGCAAGGGCTCAGTAGGACTCGTACAAACAAATAAACAAGCAAGCAAAGCTAACAATAGACAAAAGACTGAAACAACAAGAAAGCAAGACAGGAAGGAAAAAAGCACAAAAAAGGCAGGAAATAAAAACGTAGTCACAGCAACACCCATTGCAGTTTCGATTCCATTTGAGTCGTGAACTCACACTAGGCAGCAGCAAGTTCTCGCAAAATGTGTGGCATACTTTTTGGCTACAATGTTTCATTTTAGTACTGTTGTTGTTATTGCTGTGTTTCTGCGTCTGTTGCTGATTGCCGGCAACATATTTCGTAAATTGCTGTCAAAGTGTTAAGGAAGTTGACTTGGCAAGCTTGACCCGAACCCGAACTCGAAGTGAAGAGTATCCCCAGCACCGTAGCCGGTTTCAAATTGCTGTCGACACCACGGGTAGCCTTTTGAAAAGCAAATGAAGTGAAACTTTTTTGCTAACTGTTGTGCTACAGCAGTTGTCAGATGATATAGACCGAAAAGAGCACAGAGAGAGAGAGAGAGAGGTTAGGTAGCGTGAAAGAGATAGCTAGTGTGAAGTTTGTTGCTTGTCGCCGCTTGTCGTGTTGCTGCCAAGTGTGGCACTAATTGCGCATCCTGTTTCAAGCCACGTATACAACGACGTGTCCGATGACGACGACGACGACGACGACAACGAGAACAAAGAAGTTGAAGAAACAAAAAGCTGAAAACTAGTTAAGGATGAATTGCTAATGGTCTGCAAAGGCGATAACAATCATAATCGTCATTGGAGACGTCGACATGAATGAATGAACGAACGAATGAATGAATGAGTGGCTGTATTGGTTGAGCGTATTAATGGTTGAAATTTTGTTGCGTGCGCCCTTTTTGCAAGGACTTTGCCATGAAAAGGTACTCGGCAAACTTTTGCCAAGTGTTAAGTTTCAGAAAAAGGGCAACGGGGCTACACAAAAGGAATCTGAGCCAGGCGATTCTGTGCCACTGAAATTAAGTTTTGAGTGAGCAATTGAGAAGGGCTCTTGAAACTTGCTTAGTCAAGTCAAAGTCGAGCATAAACAGCCACAAGAAGTTTCAAGTTTGGTTTACAGTAAACGCTCAATATAGATGAATTCAAATTCAAATTCGTTATATATACAAGTATGTACTTACTTATGGCCCATAGCCAAGGATAAAACCCACACCCCCACAGAGAACTCTACTTTTGAGCTTAAAGAAAAGATGCGTTAACATCAGCTCTCTAAAATTTCAAGAAGAAAGAAGTTGAAATTTCTCATCGAAATTTTGCTTATATCTTTTAGAGTAAATTAGCACAACTTATATGTGTGCCAAAATTTTTTTTTTAAGAATTTGTGAAAAAATATCCATCTTAGCCTCCTGTCTCTGATTGTAAAGATGTCACTTGCTTCTGCCAAGTTCAATGACATATGCAAATTTCTTTTATAGTTACATAATGTGCTTAAGGAAATAGTGTTTTATAATTTTGTTAAAATTTTTCTCTAAACTTTAGGCTAAGTCATCTGTCTTGTACACTAAAAGCAGACTGAGCAGTGTCTGATCAAGAGTGTCTATATGGTATATCTTGAAGGGTATTCACTTTAATCTATGGCCTGGTCTGAATACTATCACAGTGTTTAAGCTCTTTACAATTTGTACTGACATCTAATTCCATATACCGAGTCATCATATACTTGCAACAAGTATCCGTCATCAAGCTCAAAGTCCGTCTAATATAGTCAAACACTGTACAACACACCACTTCTATCGATGATGTATTATCTACACCCTTATTAATTATGCATAAATAATTTATATCCTTTGTCCTTTATGCTCTTTATTATGTTTCAAATTTCATGTGAAATTTATAATGCCATGCACGGTACGAAGTGTATAATAATGAGTGGCTCTAAATTTATATCTCTCATTGTTAGTACCAAAACATATCATTTTTCAATAACCACAAACACCTTTAAAGCAATAAGGCAGACAGACGACAGACACCCATTGTAATAAAAAAAAACATTTGCCGCAAACGCAAACAAAAGTCGAACCAACCGAAATCCCAACGCATTAACATTGCCTGGCAGGTAAGCAGGGATTAGTTTACCAAACTAACGCTTCATTGCACTGAACACTGCTTTGTCTTTTGCTTTGTATCCTCCTCTCACTCACACTCCCACGCCAACAATTACAGTTGCGCTGCCGAAATTTCAATTTCAATTAGTCTACGCTGCGCTGAGCATAATCAAAGCAAGCGTGGGATTAAAAAAGAGCAACTGTGAAAGTGAGACATTGGAATGGGGCACCTTTAAACGCCATAGACTCTAGCAAGGCAGCTGAAGCAGATGAGATTTAAAACAAAATTCGAAGAAATACGAGCAGCATTCGAAATTAAAATAGGAGAAAAAGACGTAGAAGTAGAAGAAGCCGCTGCAATTAATGGCATCACGTGACCCGAATTGAGAAGCATTCAAAATGAATGGCACAAAGAAAGAACAAACACATCGAATTGTAGAGATCAAGACGCAGCGCACAGTAACAGCAACAAATCAAAACAACAACAAAAACAACATGAATAAAACAAGAATGTAGGCAAAGAAGTAAATGAAACCGCTGCAAGAAAAAAAAAGTGGTATGCCGCATTGCATTACAAAAGAGCAAGTCTCGTTCTCTCCACACTCGTTTGTTTACCTGCTCTTTCACTTATTCACTCACTCACTCACACTCGCACATTCGCATGAATAATCAATTGAAGCTGCTTTTCTTCCGCATCTCTTTGACTACACTTTAATTTTGGTTTGTCGTCTTTTGACTTCCACGGGTCGACGAAGATCATCATCATCATCATCATCATCATCAATGGCATCAATGGCATCACATCATTAATTACGAAATCACTGCCACAAGGCAAACGCAAACAGAAAAGCAAAGCAAATTAAAGATGAGGCTAACGCTTTGTTGCTTTTTCCGTGTCTGTGGGGCGTGGCAATCAGTCAGACAAACAAACTGAAAATAATGAAAATGTAATTAACGACACGCGGGTCAACTCAGTGGTCATATAATAAGAATAAGAAGTTGAGCAATAAGAATAAGAAGAAAATAATGAAGGAGAACAAAATCAGCAACGTCTTAACATAGTTAATTTTGGGGTCACTTTGTTGTTATTACGTTGGCTACCAGGAATTTAATCAATGCTTATAGGAATGTTGAAAATGAACTATGTAGTTCAAATGTCTTCTTTTGTTTCTTGCAAAAAAAAATGTACGCAACCTTGGCCGCTCACACAACGCCCCACACAAAATTCCAATCCCACACATTCACTTTCTTCTTCAGTAAAACACTTGCTCGTTGTTTACCCAACTTTGCGCGTCCTCTTCATGCGCACTCATCTTCGCTGAATTGCGGCTTATCCGATTAACAATGCTGTCGTCGATATCGTCGGCAACGATGGCAACGTCGGCAACGACGGCAACGTCATTGATGCCCTGGCCTGCTTTCAATACACAATTGCACAATGTCCCATACTCTTTGCTCATCAAATTGTTTATACATCAATTGCCCTAATGCCCATGTTTCTGCTCTGCGTCTTTATCATTTTCTTCAAGCGACCCCACCATGTTGCGCGCTCACTTATTTACCGCTGAGAGTTCAAAAGTTTAATTACCATTTTCAGTAGTTAGTTACACTGAAGTCTGGTTGGGTGACGGTATTAATGGCGCTGACGGTGGCGGTGGCTGCAAAAGAATTTTCTCATTTTGTTGACTCTGTGCGCTTTTTCTTTGTGAGTTGTGTGCGTTTTTCTTCTTCTTTTTTTTTGTTGTATTATAGCAAAGACCAAAATTAAATAATAGCAAAACACCCCAAAATGTGTGTTCATTACTTTAGTTGTTTTTTTTTTGTTTTTGTTTGATTTTTTGTCAGCTTTTCATCTACATTCATTGTTGTAGGATTCTACATTCATCGTTGTATTCGTGTGTTGTGCACTGGTTATTCATCTATTTGCGCTTTTTAAACTTATTCGAAATTTTTGTTGTTGTTTTTGTCTGAAGTACACAAAAGAAAACTTTGGCAAGGGCACAGTTGTTCAGTCATCATTCCGGTACACTGTAATAAATGGCGTACAACAAATGCTAGAACTTCGTAAAGCTTTTTGCGCTGTGTAGCATGCCCCGCTAGCTACACTTTGACCAACACCGAAAAACATACAAAAGGGTCGCCAGCAGCGGTGTGAAGGGTCAGCTTCGGTCGTCGGTCGTCAGTCGTGGTACAAAAATTTCGCCACCAGGGACACAGCAGCAGTCAAATACAGACAGAAAATGTGGCAGGGACGTCAAAGACATGGGGCATGTTCAACACTGTTGAACGAGATGAGACGCGCACGGAAATTAGCCTGTGGCGAATGATGCGTCTGGGACGTTGAACACACAACGGTTTATATTATGGATGAAGTGATGGACGATGTAGCTGCGGGCTTAAGGGAGCCATGCCAATGGTCAATGCTGCTTGTTTAGAGCTACTTTGCGTCCACTTAAGATAGAAAACCAGCGACTAAACTCAGCCAAAGAAAAGATAGTCGAGTGTTCGACTGGAAATGCTTGGATGCTGAACATGGGCGAGATCTCTCTCAGTGTGTATCCATGTGTGTGTGTGTTTATGTGTGTATATGAAGACGACTCGCTGGCGGCGTAGATTTGTAGATAGACAGGGAACGCCAAAGTGAACTAAATTGATTAATGGATGCAAATGATTGAAAAACGTCCAAGCAAAAACCTAGAGCATAGGCAATCAAACAAGCCAATGAGGCATGACGCAGCGCATTGCGAGGTGTACACACATCAAAGACATTTCTAAATGGGGTTCCAAATTCGTTTGGGGTGGCTGGTGGGGAAGTTGATGATTACGGAGTTATGGCAACATCACTCAACGAATTTACGAAATGCACGCTTCACTTACCAGTACAACACTAATGGTTGCGGGGGTATTGTGCCTGGCATGAGCCGGTAGTTGCACGATATGCTTTGCTTTTAATCCATTTTATTTGTTTATTTTTTTTCATATTTATTAAGCATTTGTGGCCAATAGTTGGCATGGGTGGTCCATGCAACATGTGTGCATTTGTGTTTGAGCAACGAAAAAAATTATTTCCAATCAATTGAATTGGCATCGTTCAACGTCGGCTGTACAGCACAACTTTATAGCCACTAAAAATAAAACACACGAGCGTAGCCAAATGAAATATCAGCAACATCAGCAATCATCATTATTATCGGTGGCAACAACAACAACAACAACAACAGCAAAACCAATTGCCACTCAAAGTTGTATCGTCGCTTTGTTTGTACAATGTCTGCATACCACGCAAAAATCCAAAAATCCAGCATCGTCATCGTCATCGTCATCCGCATCATCAATGAAGCGTTGCCATTGCTGACGCAGACGTAGAAGAGTCGCCTTCAATGGCTGCGTTCCTGTTGCCGCCGCCTTTGCTGCTGTGGCCGCTGTTGTTGTTGATGACGTTGATGAATTTGTATTTACTTTGTTTAATTTCTGTTTTTATTTATTTTTGTTGCTGTTGTTGTTGTTGTTTGTTCTTGGCCAGCCACCGTCCTTCAACGGCCACTTAATCCTGCCGCACGTCGCGACGTGATGCGACTCAACTCGAGTTGTGGCGTCTCGTTGTGTTGCATTGCATTTTGCCTCTATTTGCTGCAATTATCGCAAAGTGCTGCCGTACGATTCGATTCGCTCCGAGTCTTTATTATTATTGTCTCGTTTACCTCGTACTACGCCTCTATGCACCGACAAACTCTGTGCTGCTGTCATGCACTTCATTTCAACGCTTCGGTATGCCAGCGTCAGAAACTTACCTAATCTGCTCTTCTTTTATGCCACTTCCGATTCGATTGACGATTTCGCCATCCGCTTTTACCTAACCTTCCGAGCTCCGCAACTTCGGGCATCTACTTCAGTGCTTCTCTACGGATCTACGTCTATTCTCATACCTTCATTTACCAGTTTTCCTTCCTTTGCTTACCACATTTGCCTCCCCTGTCCAGCACTTCTGGCAAGCACTTTTGCCCACTGCCTCTTTCATTTGTCAACCGCTTCATCCTACCTTTTCAGCTGGTAGTTAACTGCAATTACCGCGTGTTTTCAATTTAATTGATTTCAACGCCATTTCGAGCAATGCACTTGCTGTGGCACACCAAGCTCAATGCCAAAAACCCGCTCATTTTGCTTCATTGACTGCAATCACATTTGCCATCTTCGCCTTCCATCCATCATCTATCACCTCATCTCTGAGTCTGTGAGTCTGTGAGTCTCCGATTCAGTCTGAGAAACGTGCGTTTTGCTCGTTTAGAAGTGTTAGCATTCAATTTGAGTTGCTCATCATCATCATCTCCATCGCCATAGCTATAGTTGTCGGTCAACGCATCGAGTCCTATCTGCCGCACACCAATACTACTTGCCACCACAACCCCCTGGCAGGCTCGTCCTTCCACACACCAAGTAATTGCAATTCGTTTCGTGCTGTTTGCATATACATACCCTGGCCCAATGCTGCTCCATTGCCGCTACACCGAAGCTCACATCCACGCCTTGAGTGCGTCTTGAGTTGCCACTCCAGTTTTCTATGCCCGTTAAATTGAAAACGTTTCTGAAACACTTCGCTTCGCTTGGCGCTACTCCGTTAATTGAAATGCAGTTTTAATTACATGCAACTCGCTTTTTGCGGCAATTCATTTTTATTTGCTTTTCATTTTTCCTCCACCCAACCATTGTTTGGGCAAAAATTACATTTTATTGAGTAAATGAAGGTCTCTTTCGCTCGAAATTCTAAGAAAATTACATTCACAGAGAATCGTACGATGATACGGCATGTATCATGATGTCATCATCATCATTCATCAAAAACCCACAACACAAGAACTCAGTGTCAATAGTCAATAGGTAGTCAATAATAGTAATGAGAACTCCAAATATATTTATCAAGAGGCAGATTGGACTTTTTAATGCAGCACACCATTTGGTACTACATTGCCTGTGTGGGATTTGTGGAGTAATATCTGGCAGAGAAATAGCGGAGGATGTGAGATATGGGATCTCACTATACTATACCAACCAAATGCATTAAAGGGAAAAGAATCAGTTAGATGTATAAGTATCCAAAGTATCCAAAGTTATTTGAGCATAAGCTTCACAACCTGATGTAATGAACACTAAAGCTATATATTCTGTACTTATTGTTTTAGCACTGCTTATTTATTCTTCTCATATCTCCGAACTGTTTTATTACGATCCTGTTCAAAAGCATTAGGTTCCTGATTATAAGGATTTTATTGAGCAAAGAAGCAAGATGTCTTCCAAATCATTTCCGCAGAGTTGTAGTCTGACATTCTCCCAGAGAATAAATAAATGGATATGCAGCGAAAACTCCACTTCAGTAAGCGAAAACCTACGTAAGCGCTGGATCTCAAGTCGTTGGTCATATTTTTAGGGTGCCGTACGTTTGAGTGAAAAACTAAATCATTATGGTACACTTAAAGCCAATTTGCTCGGAATCTATTCGACCAATTGAGTTGTGTGATATATCAAACGAAAGTTATTTAAGAAAATAGATGAAAATTGGCCACACCGCCCATTGATCAACTAGACTACTGAGCCTAAAATTTTGAAAAAATACAGAGAATAGTTCTTGACTTTTAGATTTCGAGAAAACCTACAAGAAGTCTATAGTCTGAACATAATGGGGTA
The DNA here is from genome assembly GCA_035041755.1 of Cacoxenus indagator. Lineage (NCBI taxonomy): Eukaryota > Metazoa > Arthropoda > Insecta > Diptera > Drosophilidae > Cacoxenus > Cacoxenus indagator. The sequence goes on from JAWNKX010000379.1 coordinate 2,090,057, forward strand.
AATTGGGTGAAAAAACGCTTAGGTATCAGTTGCTTGCTTAACCAAAACCAAATGAGTGAATATAATTGGTTTGGTTGAGTGAGTTTTCAATAGAGTACAATGAAACCGAAAATGTATTCGGTAACATATTCAACTTACGCAAAACTTCTCCACGTGAGGTCAAGTCGCAGTTGGCTAAATATTAGCTAGATTAGCTAGATATTAATAGTAAAGCTTCAATGGTTGTAAGCAGAGCCTATATTATGAATCGAGTTTATATCATGGACTGACAAAAAGTATTTAACATCGAGGAAAACAAAAACATTACATACATAAATCCGGAAAGCCCCTTACGATTTGAACATTTCTTTGCCTTTAGAAAGTACTCGTAATTATAACAGTGGATGTCTGACTGTGAGCGTTTCACTATCTACATACTACTTTGTTGCACTTTCCATAATGTGTGTGGATATCTGAACCATAATAACAAGATTACTTTATCACAAGTTCGAAAGTCAAGAATCAGTAAAACTCCGGGAGAAAACACTCAGCAGGTCGCACTCATTGGGGAAGTTTCTAATTTCTTAACCAGAAACAAAAAATAAATAATGGGAAATGGAAGAGCTCAAAGATTATGAAGTGCCATTGAATGAGAGACAACAACTACAATAACAACATACAATAAGAACAACAGATACTATAACAACAACTACAATGAAATAAAGTATTGGAATTAGTCCCAGAGCAGTCAACAAAAACAAATCGCAGCAATTCCATTGACACTCAATAAAAACCCGAAAAATTTGTAGAAAATTAGGAAATTTGTGAGAAAACTCTTGGGTAGAACAAAAAACATATGCAACACAAGCGAATGCGGCAAGCAAATTAGTAGAAAAACAAGTGAGGAAAAAGTCGTGTTGTGCGCCAAGTGGTGGAAATGGTTTCGAATGGTTGGTTGGAGCAAAAGAAAACATAGCGAAGAAAAGGAAAATAAGTACAAAAATGAATGCATAAATAAATAAGAAGCAATCAAATTAAATGCACGCGGGCGAAAGGGATAGAGGAACATCAACTAGAACGGCAAAAGTGTAGGAGATAAAAGAAGGCGGGCAAAGCAGAGACACTTAAGTTGAGTCAATGAATGAGGCTGAAATGAGAGTAAATAAGTGACTAGTTGATTGGGTAAGGGGAAGGGGAAAGGGAGTGTTGTGCGAAGAGATAAACAAGCACCGGCAGTGGCAGCAACATTTTTTGAGTTTGTGGCAGCAAAGCATGCTCAGCTGCAAACACAACACGCCTACTAAAAATTCGCCACAACCAAGTGAAGGCAGTGAAGAACGGGTTGGTGTGACGTTGCATCTTGGCAAATGTTGTACGCCGCTTGCAATCAACACTAGCAAATTTAAGGCGTAGCAATTTGAGTTCACTCGAGTCATGGTAAATGGGGAAGAGTGAAGTAGCGTAGCACTGATGACGACCAAATGCGACCAGCAACACCCACACAACAACGCCTGTTGCTGCTGCCAGTAGACGCAGCATGTTGCAAGCGTACAAGATGACGTTGGTGCGGCGCAGAGCGGAAGCGGCAAAATAATAACATGAAAAAAATGCATAAATTTTAACAACAACAACAGCAACAACCAACGACTGTGGCAGCAGAGAAGCAGCAACAGCAACTGAGAAACAGCCAAGTAAAGCCAGCGGCGCTAAAAGAAGCAACAACAACAACAACAACAACAAAACTAAAATAATATAAAATGAAGAAAAAAATAAATAAAGAAAAAAAGTTAAAATTTTATAAATTGTTGGTTTTTGTTGTTGCTGTTGTTGTTGTTGGTTTTATAAATTAACAACAAAAACAATAAGCATCGCCGTGTGGCAACTGGATTTGTTGTCAGTCGTAGTCGGAGCAGTCGAGTTGTGGCCAGCGCATGAAGCACGGCTCAGGCAAGGCCTCTTCTTTGTTGGCTGGCCTAAGGATTGCTGGCGCAGAGTGGCGGGTAGTGTTGTTGCTGGGTTTAGCTGGGCTGTTGGTCTTTGCTGATGAGTGATGAGTGTGGCGCGTGCGTTGCCGCCAGTTGAAGTTTTTCAAGTGGAATTTTTTTCTGGTTGTTATTATTTTTATTGTTGTTGTTGTTGTTGTTGTTGCTTTTCAGCTTGCCCACACGGTTGGTGGCGCTTCAAGCACACTTCTTGTACACTTTTCACTGCTGTTGCTTTTGTTGTTGTTGAAGTCTATTCTACATCATGTTATGGTTTTTGTTGTTGTTGTTGCTGCCACTCATGATGTTAGAACACTCTGTTGTTTATTTTACGCATTAGGTTTTTCTCGTGCTATTTTTTTAAATTTTTAAAATTTTTTTTGGTTTTGTTTTCTCAGGCGTTAGTTGTATTTTCTTTTTTTCAGCAACTAAATTCAAAAAACAAATTTCTCGCTCGCTTCCTTTTTTGGAGCTTATTTTATTAATGACAATGAAGCGCAACACGTTGGGCGCAGGCAAGGAACAATAGCAGCGACAACAATAAATTAAATTCTTACCACATGGCAGCTAAAAGTATGCACATACATAGATACACACACTCATACAAATCCACACACATGTCTATAACAATTTTAATTAAGCCAACAAAAGTACGCAACGAAGCGTGCCGTAAAGGCAAGCAAGAAGCAGCAGCAACAAGCGCAGCAACATGAAAAAGGATTTGTGTATATGTTTTACTAATTTTTGTTGTTGTTTTTTAATATTTTTTTTCAATATAATTTTTCCAGCGCATCTTTTCACATGAAACAAATGCTTTTTCGCATGAGGCATTTTCACCTTTTGTCCTTTTTCCATCTCCTTCTCTTATTCGCTCTCTGTCACACTTTTCTTGCTTATATTTTTAAGCTGTTTTTTTGCTTCTGCGCTTAATAAATTTGCTTTCATACTAAACTTCTTACCACTGCGACTGCTACGTCTGGCTTTTGTTTATTGTTTTTTTTTGTTGCTTTGCATAAAGCTTAATTTGCATAAAAGTCAGCCAGAGCAAGACGAGCAACAACAACATTCAACAGGCATCGTAAGCACTACAGTTGAGAGTGGAACAAGAAGAACGAAACAAAAACAAACAAGTGAATTATTCTGGCGAACTTTATGCAGAACTGTTGCTTGTTGAATCGAGCAACATTTTATAATTCACCATACACATTAACGTGTGCCCACTGTGCTTTGACTTAGGCAAACATATTTCTTTCTATAAATAGCAAAGGATAACGAGGATAATGCGAGCAGAAAATTAATACCGAATTTCATTGCCTGTGCTTGGCAACAAGCACTGGATTAGAAAGGCAGCAGCTGAGCACAGGTCGAAGCGCGTGTGGTGTGTGCTCGTGTCCGTGGTTGGCTGTTGAAGTTGGCCAGAAAAAGTGAGTGTGGTAAATTAACATGGCATACGCAGCGTTGGTGCTTAATTCGAATGCTAAAATTTAATTTGCATATTAATCGGAAATGGCATTTTTTCCCATTAGAAGCATTTTAATGAAATACAACACACGAAAATTGCTTTTGTCATGCAAAGCAGCAAAAGGAATGTGTTCGGTGTAGTGGAGAAAGGGGAGAAGTAAAACAGATGAATGGAATTTGATGAGATTTGCTGTGCACAGAAACACAAACAAACAAATGGAAAATAAATTAAACTTTCTTTTATTTCTCACTGTCACACTCCCCTATTACATTTAGTCGCCGCACTCCGCTGCTTTGTAAACGCAGTATTATAAGTAAGCGCCAAGCACATTACTCATGTGCAAAGCGTTGTAGCTGTAAAGATGTATAGAAGGCCTTAACAGTAGCACCGAATATGCTCTGCTTTTCTTCATCTTTATCGTCAAATATTATGCTAGATTACAGATCCTGTAGTGATTAGTTGTACAAACTACGTTAGTTGTCGCCATCCTAATGCTTGCAAAATTGTAGGCATCGCGTTGTGGGAAGCCCAGGTGGTAGAACCATATAACCGCATCAGCTGTTTACCTGTGTAGACAATGGATCTGTTACAGTTGAACTTCCTTATAACGAGCTTCTGTACAACGAAGGTTTCCCTATTATGAATTGATTTGGAGTACACACCATTTCAAGTACACATCACCTCTGTATAATGGTAAATTTTCCATATAACGAAATTATTTTTTTGTCCCGTGAGGATTCGCTATAACGAAGTTTGACTGTATGAAGTCTCGCACTTCTATCACTCTGCATTATTTCATTTAGTGTAGTCATGGCTGTAGTGCGATTTCTATCAAGTATTTCGTCACGAGTTGTCTATTCTCAAATTTGATTTTTCTATAACACAGCTACTGCTTAATAGTATCGTCTCCTTGTTGTGTTCAGCCGGTTTGAACTAATTTTCTATTAATCATGTTAATCCTTACACACATAGTGTAACATGCTTGGACTTCGCAGTCGTGCATTACTTTCCAGAGTGTGGACTCAATGTCTTAAGGGACTATAAATCTCCTTCGTGCGTTATAATATGTCCCCATCTTACGCTCTGTCTCTCTCTCAAACTGTTAATCCGGATGCTATATTATTTATTTATATATTTTTTAATGATACTTAGACATTAAACACCATACGCTGCATAACATATTTGCTTGGTTAAAAGAAGAACGACGTATTCATATCCCTATATTCATAAAAATGACTTGTTAGGAAACCTAATTGCGACTCTTATTACAAAACTCTTTCCATCTTTTATCTTAGAAAAGCTCAAAGGGCTTTCAACGTGTGCTGGGTTCACACTGTCCGCGTGTGTGCACCATATGCAAAAAAAGCTGTACGACTTTACGTAGACCATGCAAAAACTGTCGACTTAATGCCAGTTTTTCATATTGCTGTTGCTGTTGGCAGCATTTGGTGACATTTCGCTGCAACTTTTAATTGCAAAAAAAAAAAACAAACAAACAAAGTTCGCAACAAAAACAACAAACAAAACTGATTCATGTGTGTGCTGTGAATCCCCTGCAGTGGGCTCTTTTCATCGTGTCTAATTTATGCGCCTATTTTTTGGCATGTGAGGCGCGCCAAACCAACGAGCCAACAACCAATGTAATACTCGCATAATTGGCAATGTTGCAACAATGAATTTATGCCACATTCAACCAACCGCAAAAGGGGCATCGTCATCATCACTTAATAGCGCAGTGAAAAGTGCACATAGAAAATGTCCTTTACGTTGCTCTTAGCTGCCGCTGCTGGGAGCGAGCGTTTGCATAATTAACGAATTACCCACTTGAGTTTAATGATCCTGTTGCACACGTCACTAGATGTCATACGCAAAGAGCTGTAACATGACTATCATCTACCACCCTCACTGTCTGGCCGACTGTGGACTTTGGCCACGACATTCTATGCATACACTTTCACTCTCACTTGTACACATTCTACTTTGTCATTGTCCATTGGCAACAATAAATAATAAATGCACTCACAGCCTACAGTTGCTGCTATACCTGCGTCACTGTGTGTGTTTATGTGTGCTCGTTACCCAATGAATCAGTTCATCCTACTCTACCACAGTTGTTCGCGCTATGCAAATCACACCACATCACAATAATCTACTGCAGCGTTGCGTTTCTCTTTCATTTCATTTCGCTAGTTGAGTGCACCACATTCTTCTCTCATTTTTATGCTCACACACAATTCCACTCCAGCGGTCTGCGGCTTCGGCTTCGGCTTCATTTGCAAGGCTTAGAACAAAAGCGCAAAATAAATCAAAGAAAAAATTAAGCCAAAAAAATAAAAAAAAAAACATAATAAAGCGAAATGAAAACGTGCAAAAAAGTAGTTGCGGCGGGTTACAAAATAAGAACTTAGAACAATAGAAGGCGTTCCTTTTTTCAGATGTCAGCAACGCAACCCGCTATCGCAGCCGCATTCGACGTCGTTGGCGTCGCTTAGTTCAAGTTGGCATTGGATTTAATGTGATTGTTGTTGTTGTCGGCGTTGTTGTTTTAAGCACAAAGCAGCTAAAAATAAATAGATGCTTTCCATAGAAATACGAGTATGCCTGTGTGTATGTGTAACTCTGCTCATCTCCTTTGCATGTAACTATGTGCCATTGTTAGCTCGTTTCATCTACGTCATATATGTAAGCATGACACTCAATTTATTTACCAAAAGCAGCAAAGCGCAGTTAACCCATGAGTGCTAACATTCAAACTTGGTACCAGCACTTACTTACACCACACAACTCTTACTAAACATATGGCTGCCTGGTTAACACTAAACACAAACCAAAAGAATAAAAATAAAAAAATAAAAAGAGGAGCATTTTGCATTATTTTCATGCTCAGTCGCTCAGTTGCTTCGACTACGTTGCAGTCGACTTTGTTAGCTCACTCAGATATGGCTAACGGCGTACTTGTATATGCATGCGTTTTGTTCCCAGACTTATTGTGCTTTTTGCAGTATTTATTCTACGCCAACGCACACACACACACACACACACACAAATGCATACAACAAATACAATTGAGCTGGGCAAACTGTCTATATATCATTTCATCTCTCGCCTGTACTTGCTGTATATGTTCGCTTGCTTTCCTACTCCTAGCTTTATTCACCACACCAACACTCCACTCACCACACTAGCTACTTACACTCTACTGAATAGTGTTCTACAAATAACATGTCAAGTTTCATTATACTGAATCGTCGTCAAACAACAACATTTATAACAAGAACAACAATTGCAACATGCTGCGCTGTCCGGTGTCGAATCTGCGACATTGCACTCTACAACAAAATAAAAAATAAAATAAAAACTAAATAAAACAAAACAAACAACAAGAAGAAGAAAAATCTCACTCAACTAAAGCAGCGTCATCATTTTCATGTTTTTGTCTCATCGCGGCGTTCTCGACTGCACTATCGCATTACAGCTCATACTAACACTTGTTGTTGTTATCGTTATCGTTGATGCGTTTGTTGTTGTTGTTATTGTTATTACTCTGTTGGTCTTGTTCGTTCTATGGTTCGTTCCTTTATTCGTTCGTTTCTGCACGCTGCCGTTGTGGCAATTTAGAATTTATGGCAGCAACATGATTTGTGTGAATGCAACACACACACACACATGTACTCATAGCACCAGCCGAGCACCTCACCACACCAATACACCCTACGCGCTAGAAGTGGCGCGTGAAGTTGTTAAAGGCTTTCTTTGCTCATCGTTGTTGTCGTTGTCATTGCCGTTCTTTTTTTTTCAGTCTACTTTGCATTTGCCACTCTCTTCCTCTGCCAGCATCATTGTTGGCGGTGTGTGCCCTACGGCATTGTCTACTGTGGCTCTTTCTCACTCACGCTCAATGTTGGTGTTGTCTGCATTTGTTGCTGCACCGGAAAAGTGATCATTTAATTTTAATCCGTCGTCTGTCCGCTGCCTTTGCCGTCGTTTGGCTGCAAATGCGTTTAGCTGGATATTCGAATTTAGTTTTGTTTTATCAATAGACGACAACAGCAGACAAACAGACAGATAGAGACAGACTCAGTCGCTAGCAGTCGGAGTTGTAGTTGGCGTCATTGCCATGTTTGAAGTCGAAGTTTATTTGAGTTTGGCTGCAGGCAAAACTGCATAGTTTCGAATTCATTGCTCTATCTCTTTCTAACCATCTTCAACTCCGTCTTTGTTCAAGCTTCCTTTCAAGGCTTTCTGGCGCTGTTGTCCTCGCATTAAAATGGTTAATTTAATTCTCTTGTATGAACATTTGTTCTTTTCTCTCAGCTTCCTCCTCACTTTAGCACTCGTTGTAGCCTCCAGCAATGAAGCTTGAATAAAAAAGGGTTTCACAGACGTTAAGGTAGTTGGCGCAATTGCTTCTTTACTCCTGCCTTTGCCCATGCACCTCCGTATTGTGTACATTTGCATTTATTTCATTGAGAAAAAAGGCTTTGCGACGCCAAGGCGAGCTTTGTAAAAAGTGCAACGCCAACAATGACAAACAGCAGCATCAGCATCAGTAAACATTGGCGGCAACATTTGTGGCAGCCGACAGATGTCGCAGTATGTCGACGACATATTTCGTGTTGCTTGTTAAATTAAAACATTTGCTGTTGCTGTTGCAATATGCAACAACACTAGTAACAACGTTGTCATCATCATCATCTTCATAATCATCGTCATCATTCACGTTGTCTTTTTGCGCATGGTTATCCTGGCCAGCGTATTCAGTTCATGCCATTGGTTGGCGTCAGCTGTGCGCGCCACCGTGTCAACGTAATACCGCGTCCTATTTGCAATATGCCCCTGTATCGTTGTAGTGCCCCACCAGATGAAGTGTTTCGTCCGTGCGTCAGCGTGAAACTTTCAATTATTTAAATTATGCCACATGAACAATGCCGCAAAAGGCAACGCAAATGCTTCACGCCTTTAACAAACCGCATCCCACATATGCAGCATACTCTGTACGCCATGACCCAACAACCACCCACTCTGAAGAGCGACGGCAGCAGCTCATCGAAATAAGTTCAACGATGCCATCGTTGCTTTACTGGTTTTTTGTCTGTCATATTACAAAATTGCTGCAAGTTTAATGCTCGACAATCACACGCAGATACAAAGATACGCAGATATAGATACACACACACGCACACACATACACGTACACTTGCTTATTTGTTCGTTCGGTTACTCGCTCATTCTTTCGCTCGCTCGCCGCATAATTCATTCATATCGTCAACATCGACATGAGTGATGGCTCCGAGTATCAACATGATTGCGTAAATGTCACTTCATCAGCGGCAGCAACGCGCAGTAACAACGACACTAACAACAACGATAACAACAACAATATGCAACATCACTCAGCGCTGAGGTATGTGATGCATCGGCAGCAACGAGTTGTGCTCAAAAGTGTCACCGATGCCGCGTATTTGCCATCGGCCAAGCGACGAAAGAAAGACATAAATTTGGTTTGGGTTTGCGAAAGTGTATATTCAAAAACACTGCGAGAAAAACTCTATCAGAAAGGAAAAAAGAATAATATCGATTAAACGTATAGTATGACTATTGCCTATTGAAATAGGTCTGACTGTGAGACCATTGCATAGTAGTTGGGTTGGTTGTCGAACTCTTGCTAGAGGAAGAGACTAAAGACTACGGAAAATTGGATAAAGAAGGGACTAGACGAATAAGTAGTTAAATTCCATTAGGCTAAATATGAAAAATTAACAAAATGGATAGTAAAGATGCAAAACCTTTGATGAGAATAAAGCCGCTTTTTAATAAAGAAAAGTTCAAAGTTGGCTTGGATTATCAAAGATGCTAACTGTAATGGTATATTCAAAAATCAATGTTATCCAGACACTTCAAGTAATCCGAATTAATTTCATAAAAAATATAAATATACATTTTTGGGGTACAATTTCTGAAATTATAGTATCTACAGTTGAACTTCGCTATAACGAACTTTTATTCTTACGAATTTCAGGTGCGCCGCTTTTTCGAGTACATATTATTTCAACACATCATTTTCTTACAACGAATTTTCCATATAACGAAGTGATTTTTTGGTCCTGTGAGGATTCGCTATAGGGAAGTTTGACTGTACGATATTACATGACATCAATTGGCAATAGAGTATAATAATCCCTTTCGATTTATGATACTCGATGCTTTGACCCCATTTTTCTCTCCAGCTGCTTGAACACAGAAGCCGCTATTCCCAAAGTTTGTACTCGACAATAGATAAAAAGGATTAGTTATGAGTTTCATTCTGAGCTACAATGCCTTGCACAATCTACTCCAGTAATAAGCAAATGAAATGCGCTGCGTATCAAGGAAATCTATTATAGTTCTATACTATATAAAATTACGTTCTCTTGTATGTTTAAACTTCTTTCAAGTCACAACAGAGAAAGGGTTCTTTTGTTGGCATCTACTTGTTGCACTCTTAGACTTCTTCAATTTATCAACGCAAACACTATAATTTCAGTATCCTTATTACTTCCTTTTACCAACACAAAAACTATTCACTGAATTCCGCTCTTCTCTAAGCAACTGCTTCTCTCTCTCATCTGCCTGCCTTACATATTGTAAGCACCTCTATCTCCGTCATTTCTCTGCCACTCTCTTTTACATTATATCATATTGTAAATACATATATTAACTAGTAACTAGAGTAAATGAAAAGGAGAAAATAATTGAGTAGTTTTCTTGTGCTGACGATCAAAGTGAGAACATTGTACTTCTAGTTCTCCCTGAAGAAAAATTTGAAAGAAAAAATTCATCTGCGAAATATGCTTGATATACAGGGTGGTGCAAAGCAAAACTCATAATGTAAACGGTCCCTAATTTTTGCAAATTGTGTCGAATTTCACTGTTGTTTGAATTAGTTGCCAAAAAGGTGTCACCCAGGCTCACACAGCTCGGGCAACGATGGAGATTTTGAGACACCAATTGACGGGCGGTTGTGTAGTTTTGAGGTGGCCCTCCAGATCACCAGATCTAACGGCGCCAGACTTCTTGCTTTCGTGCTTTTTCAAATCTAGCGTTTACTACAAAAAATCTCGAAAGCTAAGATTTAAGAAGAAATCGCCAATTTGGAGTCAAATTTCCATAAAACGAGTTCAATTGCGTATCAACTCAGGTGGTGGCCATTTGAGCGATTTAATTTTTTCAAATTAATGTCATAATTTGTAAGTCGATCTGCCTCTGGAGCTAAAGTGTGCATATAATTATAATGTTTTCCGTTCAAAAAATCACCAATATCTTAAGCTGGCCATACGCGACGAGCCTGCTCGTGTGATTCGCTCGAACAAAACAACAAATCAATCGCCATACACGACGAACCTGCCCTCAATCACAAGCGATTCACAAAAACATGTTCGTCATGTATGGTCAGCTTATTATAAAATTACCAAATAAATATCTCTCAGTGTAAACCAAAGTTTTTTCTCGCAGAATGTATAAAAAGCGGGAATTTGTTTTCATTCCTTGCTGCTGGTGTTGCGCTGGTGATGGCGTTGCATGTGTTGCTCGTTTTTTTTTTCTTTGCTGTTATTGCCACCGCTGTTTCTGTTGTTACCCATACATATTCAGCGTTGTTCATATAGAAGGAGAAAGAGAGACATACCAACGCTAGACAGGCAGACACTGCACGGACAGGCGGACAGTCAAAGCGTCAGCGGCACATCGCTGAACATGCCGCACAACATGCCGCAGCAGATTCTAGCAGTGAAGTCATGGCATGCCAACACATTCGCACGGTTACGAAGGGGCGGCGCGGTGCAATTCCACTGATGGAGTAAGACAGATACTGGATGCGCATATTTGCTTTTTGTATCACTTGTCACTTTTATTATTATTACACCCGGTCGGTGCTGTGCTCGGGCTTCGTTTGGTGTTGGTGGCGTTGGTGATGTCGGTCGTTGATGTTCATGTCGCTTGTTGTTGGCGGTGTTATTATTATTATATCATTCTTCATCAGATTCATTCATTGTCGTATTTATAAGCATAAAATATTCCATTATTTGCTTTTGGTGTAGTCGTTTGGTGGCTGTCGTGAAGGGATTAATTTCTTGATTTACCCCAACCATTTACCATATCATTTTTTATAACCAAAACTACCACCGTGACAGAGGTACGATGTGGGTTTTTGGTATCTGTTGTTCTTGTTGTTGTTATTATTATTGTTGCTATTGTTGTTGTTACCATTGTTGGCTTGGTTGCGGTTTGCCTCGTGCACGTTTTCATGCGCCTCCTTCATCCCGTCTACTACCATTGGCAGCGGTTGTTGCTCCTCTAGGTACAACACATTGTTAGCAGTACCCCAACGGAACTGCTGTCTTCCTCGGAATGGCTTTTGTTTGGGCCTTGCTTTTTCATGCAGCCACCCAACCAACCATACATCCAACCATCCATCCATCAACAAAAAGATACTTTTTATCTGCGCGCAATTGCGTGGAAGCGATTTCAGCGTTTATTGAAAGTAAACTTCATTCTTAAGCCACCAGCCCCAGTCTCAGTCTCAGTCTCAGCCCCCCCTAGATCTAGTGAACATGATCAGGCACGTTCAGAATTCATCGCCGTCGCCGTTGCCATCGTCGTGGTTCGTTCGCACGCTGCCACTTTTCCCAATCAGCTTTTTTTCCACTCGCTTTCATTTTTTCAATACGGATACGCATAAAAAGTAAAAGCAAAAATGACGCAGTTATGAAAGTATCTACGTTCCTTCAACATATTCACTCACTCACTCCACTCATGCGTGCAACTTGACTTGCAACACACGCACGAGACTGAATCAATCAAAAAGAGTAGAAAAATAAATTGAAAACAAAAAAAAAAAAAAAAACAGAAACAGAAACAAAGCGAACCGAACTCAAGCCAAACCCAAAACCCGAAAACAGCTACAAATTTAATTCACTCAATTTAAATGCCCCTCGAAGCTGTGAGATGTGAGCTCACAGCTCAGATACATTTTTTCGATTATTTTGAAGGGATTATGTTTTTTATTGTTAAATTGTTTTAGCTGCGCGTTACGCTGCTCGAGTGGAGCACAACGAAACGAAATAAACAATTGAAATTTCCATAAGATAATCCCCGGATTTCATTTTTAGTTTTGCATTTATTTGTTTTCCATTTGTTTTGTCGCAAATGCAAACGAAACTCGGCGGCAAATGAAATAAAAAGCAAAAAGACGCAACACCTAAGAGGGGCGACGCTTACAACGATTTGTTCGCGCAGGCAGCACGCTAATGCCAAGGACTCAAAACACAAAACAGAAAATGCTACTGGTGTTTAAATCGCGCTTAATCACCTGCAATTACACAAAAGTGCTGCGCAGCGTTTGATGGCTTAAGAGCCGGATTAAAAAAACTCCGTAGTAAACGACGTTAATGGCTGAGAATGGGAGTGGGTGAAAGCATGAACTCGTAAAAGGAAATACAACAAAATTACCTTGCACAAAGTTAGAGTTGTCCTGTTTTACCAATAAAAAAAGGAACTCAAAATAACTACTACTGCATGCGACTTTGTATGTGAAACATCAGAAGGATACAAATTTGCGTAGCGTAACGCTCGCATACAACCAATTATGATCTAAAAAGAATGTTTGTCGTATCTGTAAAGACCAAACGGTGCTACTTACACCAAACCTTAATATAACAATAGTCGAAATATGGTTAAGAATATTTCATCATAAACTACCAGAGACCAAGGAAAAGGCAAAACAGCCGACTTCTTCGGGTGAAAAAGCACTAAAGAAGGACACGAGGTTCTCTGCCCAAACTGAATGATGCAGCAGGCTTCAAATGTGACAATAGTTTATTAATTGAGCGTAGTATACGGAAGCAGTGTTAATACGCGGGAAATTCAAATGCCCTCATATAACCTAAGTTTGTATGCTATTATTTCTTTTTTTAGAAAAAATTGGAAAATGTTTGAGAAGACCAAACAGAAGTTGAGACAAAAAGGAAGAATCAAGAGAACAATTGTTTTAGGCTGCCTAGATCATACGAACCCACGATTGCGTCGTATGCATCCAACAAGCATAGAAAAAGTGCAGCAGCTTGTGTACTCGTCGAAGCAAGAAGCTTCAAGTCTTAGATTTAGGTCGTTGAACATGCGTCAAACACCTGTGTTTGGCTAAAATTTATTGTGAGCAACAAACTCAACACCAAACCGCAACACGTTCGCACAAGACTTGTTGTAAACGAACGTGTCGAACTATTGTCTTTAATTGCGGTCGCTAAAGTGTACAACAATTATGTAATAAATAACGGTAAAAGTTGCACTCAAACACCTACGCACTCAGACGCCTCACGTCATTTTATGTTCGTTCATACGCTGCGCTGCTGGAAAGCATTAATTTTTTAAAGTGCAACGCATTGTTTTTGTTTGTTGTTGTTGTAGCTTATTGCAAAGTCATGAAAATGTATTAATTCCAGTTTAACTTTCAACATTTCATTGTCCTTTAACGGCGCGAAGTTTGTTTAAAGCAAATACGCTTTTTCGCTTCACGCATATTTTAATTCGTTTTATGTTTGCGTTTGCATTCATTTGCGTGGCTTTTTAATTATTTTTTTAATATTTTTTTAAAAACATTTTTTCATTTTAATTCGGTTCATTTTAATTTGGTTTTATTCATGCTCTCGCTTCTCTTCTGTTTTTTGATATTTTATTTTAATTATCTATATATTTATTTTAATTTTTTGTTGCCTTTGTCTCACACTCATTTGCAGTAATTGAATTCCAATTGAAACTCGCAAATTGCCAAGCAATTTTTGCAAACAAATTTGTGTAAAGCACCAAAATAATTTGACAAAACAATAATAGCAACAACAAGTAAATAAATAAAAATAAAAAGTAAAAAAGTAAGGACACTTTCAATAGCTGAATGGTGGGCGTGCTGGAAGTGCCAATAATTCGCTTTAGTTTGCGACTGGCGAATTAGAAAAAAAAAACCGATTGATTAGTCTCATGTTCGTTGGTTGTTGGTTGGACTCATTGATTGTTTCATTCATACGCACATTGATTGTTTGATTGCGGGCAAGTAGCAAGCGAAAAGCAACGGACAGCAATCAACGCCAATAATTTTAGCAATTTGCGAATGGAAACCGCAATCAAAAGAGGTTAGACAGGCAAAATAAAATACGAGTATATATATAAATAGAACCTAACAACTAAAATAAAATGGCCACAAATAAATAGAACAGGCGAACGAGCGAGTGAGCCAAGCAGTTAGTTACAGTTTGTGTATGTGTGTGAGTAAAAGGAGGCGCGGTTGAATGAGATGGCGTGCTCACGTAAGCGTGCCTAATTAATTAACATGTTGAGACTGAGACTGCGGCAAAAACCTGTTGACACATTTTGTGGTTGCAACAAGAACGAGAACAACAGCAACAACTACAACAAAAAACAAAAACAAAAACATAAGCATTATAAATGCAATAACACCACTGACAACACCAACAACAACAACAACACACACCTACTTGTATAAAATAATCAAAGGCATGACAGCAAATAAATTCGCAAATTGACGCTGCGATATCCTTTTCGATAGTCCTATATTAGTGTCTTCCTGTATTTATATATATATATATATATATGTATATATATATGTGTGTGTGTTGATTTGCAGCTAAATGCTTTAACAAACGCGTGACATATGAGTCTATCCGGTTTTTGGCTGTGCATGAACAATCAACGAGGACACAGCTGCAAACGCTGATTATTTAGCAAAATTTATAGCTGTCATTTAATTAGGCGCACAAAGCATGAACAAAGCATAAACATGCCTGCACGAGGCACGAGCAGCAGCAGCAGCAACAGCAACGGTCAGGATGTGCGTACATGACCGACCAGTTGAATTTGCGTTGGTGCGTTGGCTCCTGTTGTCGCCCCGGCCGACCAGGCCAACCCATTTAAATCGAGCAATTCGCCAATAATGCAACAAATTTGTCACCCATTTGGCTGTGTGCGCGAAAGAGAGAGAGGGAGAGTGTGTGTGAGCTAAAGTGAGAGAGAGATAGCACTAGTTGAAGTTAGATATGAAAGGCTTGCATTGGCAAAAGCGAAGCGGCGTCATCATATCCTGACCGAGGTAATTGCCTGCCAAGGGCGCATGTAAATAATCCTGTTTACTTTATCTCGCATCGTATGTGCATATATGTGTTGTACATATATATATGTGTGTGTTTGTGTGTAGTATGTGTATGTTTGAGGTTCATTTAGTTTAGCACCCGAAGCCAACTTATTAAAAGTTTGTCATAACTCACTTTGCAACTCAATAACGAAGTGGGTTTAAGGAAACGCAAAAACGACGTGGACAACGATATGTGGTTTACAGTATGAACTCGGTATGTTGTATGGCAAATAAAAGAAAAGAACACTAAGTTCGAGTTGGTTAACTAAAGCGCAACTATTTGAATGGAAACTGAAGAGGAACCTTTCAAAACTACCATTCAAAACTACTTGTAACCGAGGAGCCGCTTGGAGGCACCTTAAGATAATATTTAGTTTACCAGGAAGGTACGTTGGTTTCACATCTTAAGATGTGGAAACTATTTCCCTTATTATCCAAATTGAAGAGGGTGGAATAAGCATAGAGAATGAAGCCCAAAGGCACTATACAATACGTTGGCGTTGAGAGACCGCAGTGAGCACTACTACTAGCACGACGAACATACTAGTATGATTCGCTCGTGTTTGATGGCATGTTCGTCGTGTACGGACAGCTTTAGAAGATATGAATTTGCTCCGTTCGGTTTCATCAGTGTTAAAGGAAAGCACATGACGCATTTAAGGTGGAATTAAGTAAAAACGTTTACAAAGCGAGAACCCTCTTCCTCTTAGAAACAAAACTATGGGAACGTATGCCGAACAATCCGTACAATGTATGCGCTATGAAAAGCGATTATTTTAATTGGAGTATATCGGCCAGTTTGTCGGTAATCAGACGTCAGTACAAATAACATACAGCCTTTATAACCTAACAACTTAACCTAACCGCTCTTATTTCTATTACTCCTATAATCATGTTTAATATCTATTTCGGAACACTCACTGATTAGCGGTAATACCCATTATTCTGAGACACGATGTACTCAATAGCGTGTGCTCACAGTAGATAGTGGCAACAGTCCATTCAAAACGTGTAATTGGCAATAATAGTCACAAGTCGAGCGCGAAATGGATGGCATTGCTTGTTTATAACTGCAGCCCATTGCAAAAAAGGCTTAGTGTGTGAATGTAGGGAATTAATAAAAGTGGTCGTGATGGTGCCAAGGAGACAAGTGGGCTATAGACTTCAAAAGACATGCGAAACTTTATACACGAGTGGCGGAAAGCGAAATGAGTAGCGAGAAGTGGCAGTGGTAGTGGCAATGATAGTGGCAGCAAAAAGTGGCAACTGTAACGACATGACAAACAACAAGGCAACACGAGAAGGAACAAGCCAAGTGGCAAAGTGGCACTAGCTACACAAAAGAAGGCATCGAAGAAAAAGAAGAGGTGGCATAAGAGCCAGGAGCAACAGCTTTGGCAGCAACGGCAACAGAACAAAAAGACACAAGCAACGCATAACTCTATAAAAGTATCACATGACATGCGACATGCGACAGGCGACATACGTTTGAAGGGGCAGGCAAGAGAAGTAAAAAGGACATGACACGCTGTAGATGAAGCGCTTCATCACGACTGCGACGAAGGCGATGTGAACGACTAGAAGGATCACGAGCTGAATACACGCATATCCTTATCGCACGCATTAGACAAGATTTACACAACATCAGACGAGCCAGGCAGCCAGGCAGCCAGGCAGCTAGTCAGGCGTAGCGAAGCCGTTAAACCGCACCCTTTGGTATGCTACACTCCGCTTGCTCATCATGCGCTTGCCTTATGCGCTGACTCACGACACTTTTTATGTTACTTGCAGTTGACGCATGTGGCAGAAGGAGCAACGTCGTCGTCGTCGTCGTCGTCGTCGTCGTCATCGTCATCGCACTTGCCTCCAAGTCATTGGTAATTTTATGCTGTGCCACGGTTGTAATTTCAAGTTGAATGTTGAACGTGGCAAGCGAAAGCGTTGCGAATGAATGGGTTAGCTGAGCTGAGCTGAGCTGAACAGAGCAGCGCAGCAGTAGCAGCTGAACTGTGTCCATGCGTGCATCTGTGTGTGTGTACGGCAGGGCTTGTGCGTGCGTGAGAAGTGAGCTATTTAGTATGCTCGCATTCGTACATGAGCCATTTCTGTTTCGTTATTGCCACAGCTTCGTTTTTCTTCTCTTCTTTTTTGGATTTTTTTTTTTTTTGTTTTGTTTGATTGAAGTTTTATCGTAGCATAAGTTTGCAACACGTCTCAGGCATCGGCACACACACACACACAAACACAAAACCACACAGTTACTACTACAGATGCAGATACACGCTTTGGCAGCGACAGTCAACTTGACTTTGTTCAGTTCGCAATGCCTCACCGCACTGCGCTTTGGTTGAGTTAAGGTTTTGGCTTAGTTGCGCCTTTCAGTGTGACGCTGTGGCAAAAGTTTGCTTCACCCTTTCACCCTTTCCTTCTGTGTTTCTGTCAATGTTTACTGAACGTTTGACATGGCAGCGAACGCAGCGTTCGCATTCAAATAAACCACACAGGTTCACAGCACTTTGAGCCGTGCCACTTCCGGTTGCGCTTAACTTGGTTTAAACGAGTCGACTTCTTACCATAAATGGGTGAGTGTGTGTATAATGGTGTTTGTATGACTATGTTGACTAGTAAATTAGCGCTTGGTTTAACTAGTAATCAAAGCGCGCCATTATTATGATTGAATTTGCCAATGAATAACAGAGAAAAGGATCGGATTGGCAAGGGAAAGAATAGAAAAATGTTAATTGCGCGTGGATTGAGTGAGTTTTTTCCAAGAGAACCTGACCTAAACTAATTAGCTGCTCAATTAATTAATTAAATAAAATTAAATAAAATTCTAAGAAATCGGTAAAGAACTTTCAGAGATTTCGAACATAAATTTTTTGATGTGAAAGAGCAGTGGTAAAAGTTGGCATAGCATAATGAGCGCATACAAAAAAACACCGTAACGCTCACATACAATAATAACAATAATGAAACAGCGTAACGCTCGCATACAATCAAACATCGGCATCGGCTCGCGCACGAAGGCATACGAAGTCGTTCGAGTCGCTTCGCACATACAGTTGAATCCTTTGCTTGCAAGTGTACTACAAGCAGTCCCAGAGGTCGAGGTTCAATCACTACGATTGGCGAAGAAAAAAACGCGAGTTTCACACCAGAAAAAAAAATATATATATACATATATATTTCTTCTATCAAATTTTGAAGTGTTTTTTTTTTTTAAATAATCCAATTAAATAAAAGTGGGAACTCCACGCATAAAATTAGTTCTGTTCATTCGACATAAATTTCAATCACTTCTGCTACGCTGAATTAATCGGTCAAAGTTGGTTGTATTAAAAAATATGCCACTGTGATTATTCTTAGCCTGACAACCTAACCTAGAAATGCATCGTCCTAAATATTAACTTGTTATTTTCTATAATGAATCCATTTTCTGATACCATAAGCTCCAATCGAAGTATAATACTTTCGGCACAAACCCACGTACGAGCATGCAGCAAAGATGTCAAGAGGCTAAACCTGATGAAACTGCATACTTCTACATTTTGACATAATTTCCCGCGAGAGCTGAAAAAATGAAGAAAAGAAGTAAGCACTTTCTGCATCTAAGACGTGGGTGACTGCGCCGGCAGAAGTCGAACAAACAAACCAACGAGCAAACCGCGTGGTTGGGTTTAATGGAACGTTTAAACGAAGCGCAATGCAGACATGCAGCAATCCATTGACTGAAGACCGACAGCGGGTTTGGTATCGATGGATTTATGTTTGGGTTCGAGAGTATATGTTTGCTCATGCATGTGTGTGTGAGCTTTCATTACGTGCGCAGTGCAGCGTACAAATAGCGCAGACATCAAGCTCGTTCAATTGAGCCAACGTCAACGTTGAAAAAAAAGGGAATAGTGTCGACTTAACAACTTCATCATCCTCAAACAGCATCATTGACAGCAACAACAACAACAACAACAACAACAACAAGTAGATAAACAACAAGCACTTGCTTAGCTGCTTTTCGATATTCCCCTGCAGCTGCTCCAGCTTACTCAACAAAAATCTTCAACGTCATTTTTGTCGCGTGTGCTTCTTCTACTACTTATTCAGCTACTTTACTCTTGTCGTTCGCTCATCAACAACAGCTACGGCTGCAATGCAGCTTAGCACAGCGTACCGTAGTTTATTTCACTTCACTTTACTGCTAATCTCAACGTTCAATACACACATACAAACAAACAAGCTGTGTGTGTGTGTGTGTTTGTGTGCCGCACAATGAGATTTCTTATAGAATTAAGCACAATCAGCAACAGCAGCAGCGACGACGGTAACAGAAGCCGCACCAAGCTAAGCTAAACTGATGCTGAAGTGGAATGGGATGAGATGAAAAGGAACACCGGCAACAGCAGCAACAGCAGCAAAAGCATAAGACGACGCCAATTGGAAAATACTGAAGTCTTCCAAAGTCAATTGTTAGGCAAGCGCGTAATGGCTGACTGCGTCGTCGTGTCAGTGGAGTGACGTAGAAAGAAACGAAGTGAAGTGCAGAAAGAAGAGTAGCAACTTCGAATAACTTAAACTGAAGAGGCTGTTGTTGCGTACGTTTAAGTTAGTGTGAGTGCGAGTGTGAACGTTGAAACAGAACGCGCAAATGCGTTAATGGCTTTGTGAGAACTTGCAAACGATGAACGAACGACGAGCGGCGAACAGAAAGACCGAACGAGCAAACGAGCGACGTTGAAAGCGCTATTATGATTATGATTATTATTATGTTGTTATTAGATTAAGAGCAATTTCAACTTTTTTTTTACGTTGTGCTTGTTGTTATTGTTCGCATTCTCTTCATGCCATGCTTGTCAATGCTGCGCTGCTTACGTTGCGCGGCAACTTGACGCGTTTCATTGTTTTTGTTGTGATTATTATTATTTTATTTTTGCCTTTTGTGCGTAGCGAAATGAAGCCTTGTTTCTTTGCCATGTTGCGCTTGGCTGTTGTGTCGGGATTTTCTCGTTGCTGTTGCTGTTGCTGTTGTTGTTGCAAACGCTTTTTCTCGCTGTCGCTGCTCTGCAGAAATTGGCTTCTCTTTGCTTTTTTCGAACAAGTCGAGTGCCGACGTAAGTTGCTCCTTGCACGTAATTCCTGCTGCGTTGCTCTGTCGTTGTGCTGCTTAATTGGTTCGCCTTTATTACTTTCTCGAGTGTTTGGAGCGCATAATTTTCGCGTGGCTTGCTAAGGGAAAAACTCCTACATTTACTTGATTCTACTTCTCTACTTTGACTACAAGTTTTTGCTTTTTTTTTTGTTTTTTTCTGTTCATTTCCCTTCGTGCCGCCTAACGTTTCATGAGCGGAAAATCTTTTTTTAATTAAATGATCTTTGTGCATTAACACGCTCAGCGCGCAACGTTCATGCTACGTCGGGTGTGGAGTATTAGGTCGTGTGCGCTAGGCTTCGCCCCATTCAACCCCAGTGCCACCAACTGTACCAACTCCTGTAGCGCCTTGTGTGGGCGCCAACGGCTGCCGCATTGTTTGTGGCGCCATTTCAGCGCGAAATGAATTTAAATTGGTTTTTCAATTTCCCATTTACCTTACTGTCTACCCTAAGCAGCAAGAGCATAATAAATTGACTTCTCTGCATGTAGTAGTCTCGAACTTGGCAGAGCAAAAAAAAGAAAAACACGAAAAAAAATTACTTAATTACAACAATTATTAGAATCCCAAATGTCTGGGAGTAGTCATTTAGTTTATAGACAAACATTGTTGCTAAGAACCTGCATCAACTGACTACTTCTTAGACGCTATGGCACTGTTCCACTGCTTCAGCTACCACTTTACTCAGAACTGTGCTATTTTAATTAAATATTTTCACACCTACTTCATTTAATCGCCATTGTCGGTTGCTGTCCTTTATCATTACTATTTAGTAGCAATTTCCGTTGCCGCGGGAGGCGTTAAAACAACAACAACAACAAAAATAACAACAAAAACAACAACTACAACTACTACTACTTCTCCTATGACTTCTAACACTGTAAATATCCTTGAAGCTGTTTCCGCTTGTTTTCAATGCTATTACCTTCGCCATTCTTTGCACTAACGGCACTTGCGTCTAGTGTGCTATCTCTCTCGCTCTTTCATACACACTCGCTTCAAGTCGTTCACTTAGTGCAGCTTCCAATGGTCGGTACCTCGCAATCCATTCAAGTTTTACTGCATTGCAGCAGCGAAATAAAAATAATTTTTTAACGAAGCTGACAAAACCCCTTGAAAGTCATTTTTCAGCTAAATGAATTTGCCGGAAGTCCTTGTCGTCTTCACTGACCGCCATTTTCATTTTATGTGCCACTCATTTCCGTTTCATTCGAGCTTAATGAACGACAAAATTGTGTGTGTCTTTTAAACATAAATTGATATAACAATTTTATAGCAAGCAAACTGATTTTTGTCTTAACTTTATTTTTTTAAATTCACTTTTACAGGTCCGCCCGGTCCACCTGGGCCACCGGGTCCACCTGGTAAGCGAGGGAAACGCGGCAAAAAGGGCGATCCCGGCGAGAAAGGTGATCCGGTAAGTTGCACGTACTTCTTCATTAAATATTTAACTCTTCGCTAAAACATAATTTTGCACTTTCTCACACACCCGCCCGCACAGGGTCTTAATGGCGTTGATGGCGAAAAGGGCGCACCTGGTCGACCCGGTGACAAAGGCCAAAAGGGCGACGTCGGCCATCCGGGCATGGATGTCTTTCAAACGGTGAAGGTGCGTAACAATTTCGATCCTGCTACGTATGCCGCGCGCAAAGCTTTGCTAAACTGTATTCGCGGAGATTTTTAACATTGAAATTTTTCACTTTTGCATCAAATTGCAATTTTAGGGCCTCAAACGTTCAGTGACGACGCTGCATGGCGGCACTTTGGGTTATGCGGAAATTGTTGCTGTGAAGGTATTCTTTAGCTGACTCTCACTCTCATTCTCATTCTTCTTCTACGCGTTTCCACTTATAACTCACCTTCACTTCAAGTGCAGTTCGTAGTTGTTGTTTGCGTTTAGTCGTTTTTCCCGTAGTTTGCTGATGCGACTTGTGAAAAGTTTTATTTACCATATTTTTCCTTTGCTTTATTTATTCGTAGATTTTTCTATGGTGTTTTGTGGTTGTTGTTGTTGTAGTTGTAGTTTGCCGTTGGAATTTATTTCATTAGTTTTTATTTCTGCGCAAAATGTTTGCGCTCTGAAATATGCGTTTCGCATTTACGCCGAGTCCTTATCCGTCCACTTTATTCTTTTCAGTTATTTTTATTTCCTTAAGTTTTTAAGGAGCTTTGGTACGCAGCCTCTAATACAAAAAGCGCGGTTATTTTTAATTTGTTATTTTTAATTAATTTTTTTTATTCATTTTTAATTTATTCACGTCGCTACTAATTTTGTTTTTTGTTCTTTTATATTTTTTTCCACTTATTTCGTTCTATTTTCTGTGTTCTTTTGCGTTATTCTTGTAAGGATTTACAAGAAGCGGGCGTTAATGTTTCTACAGCTACCGTAATCCAGTTGAAGGTAAGTTGTAGGCGCCTTTGTTTTTCAATCTTTTAACTGCTTGCATGCCATTTCTACGTGCCGGAAAGAAGTACCGATAAATTCAGAAAGTATGAGTGACTAGTAGGTGACTAAGAGTTGAGTCAGTCTGCATGCAAACTAATCTCTCATATTTGGACGCTGAAGCAACTAAGCATGTTCATTCGATCCTAGCACCTTTCAGAGCAATAATAGATCAAATTCCATGCCACTCTAATAGACTATATTGATATTATAAGGCAGTCGTCCTTGATACTCGCACATTAAAACAACTTAAAGGATTTCATGTGCCACATTTTCTTTGGATACTTAATTTTTAACGACTTGGTTCTGACAGATAAGCTCTAATGTACAGATGTCTAGACCACAAAATCTGGCCAGTCAAATATTATATCAAATATTTATATAAAAATATAAACATTTTCTAGAGAATACACGCTGTAGCTGGCCATACACAGCGAACTTGCTCGTATGGTTCGCTCATTTGGAGCATGTTTGTCATTGTGAGGCGCTGTTGACGAGCCGGTGATCGTAAAAATTTGCAAATGCTGCATGAACATGTTCGTTCGGGTATGGCCAGCTATAGCGATTTGATGCCTTTCTTTGAAATCCAAACGGGTGGGCCAGAATAATAAAATAAGAATTGTGAACGCATGCTTTCTAGCGTAGACATTCGGAGAAAACCCACTCCTTAGGTAGTTCATGACATGTCAACTCTTTAACTGTAGTTTATAGACTCATTCGTTTATGGCCAATTTTCCTCCCTCAAGAAGTAGTTCGGAACATTGATTTTATATTGGCTTCAGAGTGGCATTTGAAAGAAAATATTTTTTGTTTTTGTTTTTAGTTGAATGGTTCTGATTTCACCTAAGGAAAAAAATGAAATGTCTGCCCAAACCTCCACCAAACCTGACCGAAGCTACCTTTATTGCAGCATACACCGACACTGGCTGCATAGAACTGACAAATGTGACCTGCCTGAAATCAATAAATTCGAAATGTTTGCACGTGTTTTATAAGCAATCCTTTTTTCCAGGAACTGCATGTCCTTTACACAATACTAATATCCTTTATTAGCTGCACGTAATGTAGTTGCCTTGAAAACCGCGCACTATTCTATGAACTGCTAATAACGAACTCGATTCTGTGTCATTGTACAGGGTGAACCGGGCGAACCTGGACCGCCTGGACCAGCTGGGCCACCAGGCGAGCCTGGTAAGCCGGGCGAACGTGGACCGCCGGGTGAAGCTGGCCCACCAGGACCGCAAGGCGTGCCGGGCGAAATAGGAGCAATGGGGCCACCCGGTGTGCCGGGCACAGCCGGCATTAGGGTGAGTTATACGCAATCTATTGGTAAATGAAAGCAAGGAAGTGTGTGTCAAACAGGAAGTCTCACGTTTACGTAAGCCTGAGAGAGAGCGCAATCAAAGAGAAGATAGAAGAAAGAAATAAGAACACAAATGTCACCAGGATTAATGAGCGTGTCCGTGTTGGCTAAACACACTGGCAGCTTAAGTGGCCTGAGTGAGTCGTCGTCTACGTCATCATCAGCGTCCTCGTCAGCGTGATCAACGTAGTCCTTTCGCTTATTGAATGCCCCCTGCCACACAATCTTGTTTTCATTTTTCTGTCTACCCATTATTTATAGCTTGTTTATCACTCGGCCTTTTGGCTATTTCGACTCTTATTATTTTCTGTTGTCTTTTGTTTTATTTTGTTTTCCACTTAAATGCGATGCAAACTAATCTCAAGCCATCTTACATCATTGCGCTTTTCCGTTTCTATCCGAACAGGGCGACAAAGGCGATCGTGGCGATCGCGGCCTCACCACAACAATCACCGGCGACGAGGTCCCAACGGGCATCATACAAGGTGCACCAGGTCCGCCGGGACCACCTGGTAAGTAGCAATGAAAAGAGCATTTTGTGACACTTCAATGTGATGCGGCGGCGAGTCTGTTTGACAGCCACTTAACACAATAGTACACAAACAATGCATAGTTCGACCAAAACACAAATGGACAGACAAATGCAGTGACGTTTTCATGCTGGCAGAAAAAAGATGTTATGGTTTTCCATTTGTGTGTTTGTTTATTTGCTTTGCTTTTGTTGTTCCCTTTACGCTGTGCCTTGCTTACTCCGCTAAGCTGCTGCTGCTGCTGCTGCTGCTGCTGCGGGTACTTTAATTTATTGCCTTGGCACGACGTTGCACAGCTGCGCACTTGCAAACCGAATCTGGCAGCTGCCCGCCGCTCTTGGATTGACTCATATACTAATTGAGTAACTTGTGTATAATTCGTGACGGCTTTCAGGCAGCAGTTGTACAGTTTTCAGATTTTTCTTCAGGCATTAATTTTCCCGTGAAAAATGCAGCGTAAAAATGTTGAAGGCGATTTGTGTGCCAAGCAACTTGAATTGCCTTTTTCATGGTCGACCTCACTTGTTGGCGTTTGTAATGAGTTCTATGACACACATGATTAAAAAGCATTGAAATTGAAAATATTTTTAGACAGAAAATTTTCTCAAATTTATTTTCCATTTATAAATATTTTTCCAACATTTGCCAACTCACTCACACTCACAACAGCTGCCACACGTTGAGTGATTTTATGAATTTCCCACATTTTCAATTAGCTAAATGCTTGCATATTTTCCGACTTTTAACAGCTCTCAATTTCATCTCGAAGAATTCATCTTCATTTCGTAAATGCGCATTTTCCATGCTGCTTTTCTCCGCAGCATATTTCTGCACTTAATTTGCTTTTCTCAGCGTTCGAAAATAGCGCACGCATCAATTCTCTTCAATTCATTGGGGAACGCACTCTTGAGACACTGCAAACCGTGACGCTCCCTCGTCATAATTCACTACAAAAAAAGCACTTGATTTGATTTTCAGTGCTTTTCAGTTTGTCATAAAATTGTTGTCACAACAAGCTTTACCCATAAAAATGCAACTTTATGTCGTTTATGATGCTTTTAGCAGCTTATTATGTCTGCTCATGCCGCGTGCCGTCCTACACAGCCCTACGCCCCGGCTACACACACAGTCACTTCAAAATTCTGTCTAATCTTTAAATGGCGTACGACGACCCGCATTTGAGCATGGTACATATCAAACCACTTGACTAAAACTTAATTCCCATTGTTTTTAGTTAGATTTAAGAGATTTTTTCGTTGATTACAGCTTCCTCTTCAGTACCATTCCCTAGACAATACCACTCCATATTTCCGTTCGCTGGCTCTACGTCATGCTCTCTTTTGATTGTTGATTGTGCTTGACATGAAATTGCAATTTATATTTGTGAATCACGTCTCACTTAGCCAACGCCCCTATCCCTAACTTAATACCTATAACAACTCCTACCCCAAACCACACACTTCCAACGTCCAGTTCATTTTATTTTCAACGCAATTGGCTCGTCGTAGTCTTAATGGCCCGCCTCGTCGCCATCTCCATAGTCGTCATCAAAGTCGAAAATGTCTTGATTTGAATAAATTACATGTCATTTGTATTTCGAGCTTATCTTATCGCCGACGTAATTAGTTAAGCCCGAGCTGAGCTGGGTTTTCATGCGGCGTGGGTTGAGCCTGGGAAAATCGTCTTTGGTCAGTTTTAATAAATTTCAATCTAGTTCAGTTATCCCTGCAGAGACACAAAAATATGGAAAATTTTTGCGTTCCATTTGTATATTCAAGTGCCGAATTACCGCCTAACGGTAAATTATATTGCAATAAACACGGCAAATGCTACACGTAAACCACCAATGGCAGATACAAACTACGCATACACACACAATGGCGTACACACCTAGATACGAAAATGGTCAAAATTCGGCATGAATACTGACCAAAAACGTTGAGCAGCTACACAACAAAATTTGTGTACTTCATAAATTTTCTATATCTTTTACGCAAGCACTCATAAAGTGACAGCGACACATGTAAACAGTAGCGGTAGAGCAGTGAAATTTGTCATGGGGCCCCCAAAAAACCAGCGAAGTAGACTTTAGCAGGGAAATGTATAAATTATTTAGAGCCACAAAGCAATTTTGTGAATAGAACTAGTTTGATATAGAAAGGATAATATATAGTTGATGGAAAAACCCTTTATGTGAAGATCTTAGTGAACCAAATCTGTCACCGAGTCGCTGCCTCGTACTAAGTACCACCATCAAACTCGGCGACAAATTATAACAATGATAAGTGTTGAGTTGAAAAGAAAAGCGTTTATAGAACAATAACCGGAGTTTAAAGCTTAAAAGTTGCCAATAATAATTTTCATTTTTGACTTTCGCAATATTCTTAACTGCAGTTGGCGCTTTTATGAATAAATATGTTTCTCTATCTAGAATAATAACTCTCATACACATTTTGTTTGAGCCGACGAACAAGAAAATCTACACTAGTTGCACTGAAGTCGAACGGACAAGTCCATTATGCAGTATTTCAAGATTAATTAAAAACCAGACTAGGCAGCTCAGGGCTGGTCTTTAGTTTTATTATAATTTTTTCTCCTATTTTTACGAAGCGAAACATGGTTATATTTAACAGCTTATTGGTCGATCGAAACAAATATGTGTGGATTAATATTAATTTCTGGCATTGACAATGTATCTTCTATCAACTGCTTTTCTTATGAAATTGCTTCTAACTGCTAACGGTTTAGTACTGTAGATGAATGATGACCGATTACTGATCGATGTCTCGGCTGGTTATACCTCAACTAAGTACCGTTAGCTCAATACACATCGTCGAACACCAGCTCAGTGTACCTCGTTGATGTACATAAATCTAGGGCAACTGTCAATGTGAACATAAGAGTATGCACACTAAAAACTAAAAGCTGTGCAATCTAATCTAACCGCACATTTCTAAGTAGCATAACCACAAAATCCTTTGGAAAGCTTTAAATCTTTTGTTACCGTCTCTTCGATTTTATCTGCTTATTTGATGTTCAACATAATCTCTAAATCTTCTCATGCATTGTCTAGACTTTACTAAATTCGCAACTCTGGCGCCTAGCACAGTTGCACCTCCACAACCGTCCCTGTGAAAGAAGCGCAATTTTACCTTTTATTTTATCTGGCCTCTGTGTGTGTTTCGAGTTTCATTTGAGTTTATGTAACGTATGTACGTGTAAACGAAACCATTTAATGGCAACATCAACAAGCCAAAAAACAATTTTTCATTATTCTAACAAACAGGACACTAACGCAGGATAAACAAACACACAAGCAAGCAATCAAAACTGAAAGTTCATTTAGCTAAGCCAAAACGAGGCGACTAGATTGGATTTCACTATGATCAACATCCGTTTCAACAGTTTTTGTGCAGAATGCATGGTGACTCCATTTCATTTGCAGACATTTTAAATTTTCATTTCGAGATTTTTGGATCATAGACAAAAGGACTAAAAGTAAAGCAAGGGCAAAATATTTTTAAAAAATAAATAAATAAATTGTGCTTCCGTGTCCTTTTTTCTTGTTTTGATTAGCTCTTAATTATTCACGCTTTCTAATACTCCTATTTTTTTTTTTTTAGGTCCACCAGGCGAGCCAGGCGACCGCGGCGAAGCCGGTCCCATCGG
The DNA here is from genome assembly GCA_035041755.1 of Cacoxenus indagator. Lineage (NCBI taxonomy): Eukaryota > Metazoa > Arthropoda > Insecta > Diptera > Drosophilidae > Cacoxenus > Cacoxenus indagator. The sequence continues at coordinate 2,118,804 of JAWNKX010000379.1, forward strand.
ACCACCCGGACCACCGGGCGAGAAAGGACCACGTGGCAAACGTGGCAAGCGGGTAAGTCGCACAAGCTAAAAAATTCGTCAATACTAATTACCAAAATTTACGTGAAAAGTTCGGCTTGTGGAATAGCAGTCATATTCCTTTTCCCCACGCACCCACAGCCGGCTCTTGTACAGTAAATTTTAGTGTAATTTCGTGTAACACGCGCAAGCGATAATTTTATGTTAATCTGTAAATATTTGTACAAAAAGAAGTACTCTGTAAATATGCATATGTAAAATAGCACGTGGCAGGACGAGCAGGATACACCGTGTAACGCGACTTGCATGCGCTCGCAACACTTAAGCACACATGTACGGCTCTACTTATGCCTTATACGAGTATATATGCACATGCATACATATCTGTATATATTTATATATAAGCGAGTATAGCTAGTACTAAGCGCGTGTCAGCATTTGGCATTTATGCTCGTCTTAAGACTCCAGCAACCCAAGCACCCAAGCACCCCCCAACAACATAGAAGCATCCAAGCCTGCTGCTTGAGCTCGTACGCTCGTGCCTGTGTCTGAGTCCGTGCCTGTTTGGTCCGCTTGTGCCGCGGGCATCTAAACTCATTACACGTTCTTAACCTATTTAAGCAACTTTGACAAGATGCGAAATTATATTTGCTCCCATGGTGGCGACGCCGATGACGAGGACGAAGCTAGCAACAGCGATAATGGTGACGTTGCTCACGCTGATGATGACGACGACGACGACGACGACGACGACAAGCGCAACGTGGATACCATGCCGACGGTCACATTTGCGTTACTTTTTGTAGGTCGCAGCAGTTACAGTAAAACTTACAACGCCCTCGTTCTACGCCGTAGCAGTTCAAGACGCACCCAAGGCGCTTTTGTAATTCCCAGGCGTGCAATGAGCCTTCAAACGTTTACGTTCTGATTTTGCAGTGGCACATGCTTTAAGCATATACACACACACACACACACATGCACAGAGTCGCAAATCAACAATATTGTCGCCGTATCTAAGCGCGCATTTTGAGATATTTTTTAGTAGCTGTCAGATACTTTTGCGCCTCATTGAAATTGTCAAAAAAGCGCTCGTACGCGTGAAATTCTCGGCTAAATTTATTGTCCTGCTGCTGCTGATAGTGATGCTGTGCTTGTCATTGGTGCTAAAACCGTTTGCTATAGTCAAGTGTATCTAAACTCTCGATCAAAGCGACGCAGTCACCAACAAAAAAAAAAAAACAACAACAAAAAACTGTATCTCATAGCTTTGTATAACTGCTGGGTTTATCGAAATGTGTCTGTGTGCGTGTGTGTGTATGTGTCGAATGTCAACAGTTCAAATATGCTTAACATTTTTATTGGCACTTGCAATTGTTATCGTTGTTTTTGTTGTTGTTGCACAACAGCAATGTTTTTGAAGCGTTCTTTGGCAATGGCAGCTGTTGATAGACGAACGATAGATATATGAATGAATATATCTGGCTCGAGCTATGTACTACATTTCGTACTATGCAGTGGTTGCTTGCTGGCTAGATTGCTGGTTCGATAGCAGACTCATCGATGTCAACGTCAATCTCCTTACATGTCTGCCATGGCATACGAGACCAACAGCATTCATTGCTGTTTTGTATGTGTGTGTGTGTGTGTGTGTGTGTGTGTGTGTGTGTGTGTGTGTGTAGCTGTATGTGTCCTTGCGTGTGTCTGAAAGCATTATGAAAAATGCATAGGCAACGCGCCATGCATGACGCTATTTGACGCTATGAAAACACAAAAGAAAATTTCACTCAAACACCAAAAATTTGGAACACTCAAAAAAAAAAAAAACCCCAGCTCTAACCCATAAAATTTATAAATTGTCTTCTGCAAGAATATGCCAATTTTTTCATGTATTCTAAGCTGTCGGAAGTTGTCCCTTGTATGATGTTTCAATCACGTTATACAGTCACACTTCTCTCTAACGAACTTCTATGCAACGAAGCCTTCCCTATTACGAATTGATTTCAAATACACAGCTTTTTCGAGTACACATCATTTTAAGAAAGTTTGACTCTACAGCAAAAAATAGCTTCTCCGTGCAGCATTAAGCCAAAAAATGATTCATCGTAATGACAATTTCAGCGGAACCCTCTATATTTTATAAGACAAAAAAATCCCAATTTCTCTCAGTGTCTGCTTGGTCATAAACGCCGCACTTCGATGCCAACTGACGGCAATGTTTTTTTTTCACCATTGATGTCGTTATGAATTGTTCCATAATGTGCGACAACGACAACAACAAAGGCACCAACAAAGCATAATAACAGCGAAAATCAGGCAATTCAGGCTGCAGTACAGCGTGTCATGTCCTGCCTCCAGCTGCCGCAACGTGCCATCAACACCAACACCAGCATCACCATTCCACTTCATACGCTTACTTGTATGGCAAAATCGTGCGATTTTTATAATTTTGGCGCAGATTTCTTCGCGGCTGCGGGCAACAACAAAGACGCAGCAGCCGCTAAAGTCATTTTCCCATGTGTGCTTTTGCTTGGTAATGTTTCTTATTTTTTTTTATATTATTATTTATTAGTTTTTTTTTGTATTTTGGTCGCCGAAACGTGCTGTCGAAAATGGGTAGAAGGCAAAAGTTGTGAAGAAAAGCAGCAATTTCAACTCATATTTCGCTGGGTATACGGCGAAAATCGTAAAACATAAAAAATTATTTGCAACAATTGCGCTGTTACGGCGCTGCCCTCTCCGCCAAAACACAACATTAAAAATAAAAATGTGAAAAAAAATATACAAAAATTCTGCTTCTCTTCGCTTCTTCTGTGCGATGACTTTTGTCGAAACGTGTTTACCGACGGCGTCGATTTTTCAATAAACACGCTGCCTTTACCAACACTGCTCTGCTCGTTAACGACTGCCTACACATTTGGGCGTACTTTTACAATTGCCATTTGGACTCGTATTTCACAGTCTCGATTGGCGTAACACAAATCGGAAATATTTGAAATTATCGTGTTTATTAGCATTTATTTTTCTACCACACTACCCGCACCCCTACAGCTAACCCGCAGCTGACCCAATTCTTTAAAAAAAATTCCTAATAATTAACATAAACGTTTGCTGCTCTCGGCACACGCCATAAAATACGATTTTGGCGTTTTGGCATGCTTCATCGTAAAAATGGCCAAGAATTCTGGAATTGAATGAAATCGTAAAAAATAATTTCAATGATGCTGCTACTTCTTCGTACCACATTAAATATTTAAATTGATTGCAAACTGTGCGGATTTATTCCTTGCAATAAGAGTCAAGCTGAGTACATAAAAATATAAATAATATTAAAGAAAAAAGCATGGAATAAGGAAATGTATACAGTCAGTGTACTCGTAAACAGCACTTATTGTATATGCTGAGACGCCATACCGACGCGCCATAGCTCTGTGTAATGAGTTGGGCGCATGGGGGCAACATTTCATTTCCGGAGTTGAACAATTTTTTAATAAAGTTGAAACAATATTTCATACACACAATGAAGCATTTATGCCAATTTTATGCTAACACAAACTGAATCTGCGTCGGCAATGACGGTAGCAGGGCACAATAAAAAGGGAGAACAAATCTGCATAAACGGTTTTGCAATCTGAGCCATATGCTTAGTGGGAAGGGGCCAATTGGGAGCCAACTTTGGCGCTAAAAGTAAGAAAGACACATTATGTAGTGTGCGGGAGTGAAATCAAGAGCAACAAAAAGTTGTTGGAAAACAAACACACACGACAAAAATAAAGTCATAAAAATTGCCACAGAAATTTCCACTTTCAGTTCCGATTCGTTACGCATTACAAAGTCAGCGACTGAGTTCAGTTCAGTTCAGCTAAGCTGAGTTGGGTTGAGTTGAGTTGGACAGAGCAAGCGCCAGCAAGAAACGAAACTTCAACTGAGATTTGCAGCATGTACGCATAGTTTGCAACACTGTCGTCGGCAGTGAAAGAGTCAAAGACGAAGAAATCAACATTGAGCAGGCAGAAATGTGCTTAACTCAAGACACACACATAAACCCCTTCCAATACCACAACCACAACTCCAGCAGCAACTCAACCCCAAACCGCTAGCCAAAACTGAAACCAAATACATATAAACATGAGCATGCCTGATGGGAGGACGTTGATGTGTGTCAGCACGACGGGTAGTTTGAGTTGTTGCGCTGAGTGTGTGCGATGAGAAAGGGTTTCAGTTTCGGTTTCATTTTTTATTTTTTTTTATTGTGGGTTGGCGCTGACTTTTTATTATGCCAAATGACGCAATAAGCTTAACACTTTCTCAAGTCGAGTATACAAGTTTATGGCAGACTGCAAGAATTTTTGTAGCATCGACTGAGCAGCACAACATGCCACAAAATTGCACAAACCCATAATACTCAACCCAGCGCCTTTAAAGGCATGTGCCACTTTTTTGTGAAATTTATTTTTTTATTTTTTTTTACGCGTTAGTTTTTGCTTGATTTTATGCGAATTTGTAGACTTCTGGGTCGGAAGTTCACATTGCTACACGTCGCTAGTTTGTCGCGGCGGACTTGGCTAAGTCATCTGTGCCTTTTGGCCGACTTAGAGTTACAAAATTTATTGAGATTTTTTTTTTTTGTTATCAAATTCGAACTGTGGTCAGAACATATTAAAAAATTTATGACGCCATGAAATGCACGCACGCATCCTGCCGCAAATGTGGTATGTGAGGGTGGAAAAAAAGGCGAGTGTCTAAGATGCGGCCACCCATTCCTTATTGTGTGAAGCACCCAAGGGAGCGCGTAACTTTTATTTCTTGCTGCTTGATGACAACATTGTTGTACATGTAACCACATGAACACCAACAGGCACGGCGAAGAATAGCAAATATCAGTGCACACATGAATGAAGGACTGAACGTTTGAATGAATGAGTGAATGAGTGAGCAAGCGTACACAAAATTGCCTATCAATATTGATAGAGGGTAGTATTGCTATTGCTTTTTAGCAAGACAGAAAGTAGGAGTGATTGAAGCGTGTCAGTAACGAGCAACAGAGCAACATCATTATAGCAATTTAAAGGCACGCATTGCGTATACGAGTACGCCGCTGCTACAGCAACGCGCACACAGCAAACGGAAGTGGCATTGATGGTAGTGATGTTGCTGGATGTTGAGTATGAATGTGTGTGTTATCATAAAAGCTATTTGAAAACTTGTTATTTTCATTTGCCTCATTTTTCATAAACCTCAGCCGGAACCGCCCAATTCAACCACCATCCATCCACGCTGCTACACCGGATGTTGGCTTCCATTGAGTGTGTCTGTGTGTGTGTATGAGCAGCTTTTAGCTATTGTTATGCTTGTTCGCTTGTTCTTCTTTTTTTTTTGTTTTGTTTTTTTTCGCACTGCCGGAAAATCTGTTAGCTGCGATTTCCTTAAATACTTCCGAATTTCATAACAGCGAGACTTTTTTTTTTGCTCTTCACTTTTTGTGTGTGACGGCGTCAACGGAATTTTTTTGGAGAGTCATTACACTACACAAAGCATCGTCGAAGCATTAAATCGAAATTCGTTGTGCGTCACGTGGCGTATGCGCAATCAGCTTCCCATGAGGCACCTATTGGCTACGCGCTTATGGCACCAATCACGCACTGCAGGCGAGGCGTTCAACTGGCAACAGCCATCATAAAATAGCGCAATACGGCGTACAAAAAAATAAGAAGATTTATGCAGGACATACCCCAAAAACGGCATTCAACGAAATGCGTTTGGGGCATACTTAAAAGTTGGATTTATCTCCTGCGCCTTGTATTCTTAATTTTGTTATTTTTTGCTTTAACATTCAACAAAAAACGCACAGCACCTTTGTGCTTTTTGCGCTTTGTCGTTGTCCTCAAAAAGGCTCAATAAATGTTATGAAAATCAGTATATTTACGTGCAGTCACTTCTCAATGTGCCGCTTTATGCCTTGGCCGATGGCCTCTGCTGGCTGCTCTGCGCTGTGAGACTCAGAGCTTATCGTGCATTTCCTTTTCATTTATTTATTTTTTAAATTTTTTTAAAATTAAATTTATTTGTTATACCCTCAAATGTTGCTAATAATATACCTTTTAGATTGATTTCAAATTGATTTCATTTGCCTACGTGCCGCGCTGTTCTAATATTGCGTTGTAAAAATTATACCTGAAAGTATGCAATGAGAAAATTTAAGAGCCACTTTCTGCCTACAAACGCGACACGAATTCAAAGTGAAATTCTACATATAACGAAGAGGAATTATTTTGGCATTATATTGCATAATTTGTAACATTCACGCTCGAGTACATTTGAGCTATTTTCGATTAAGGTACTTTGTTCAATGCTGCTGCTCGGACTTATGCTTTTTTGACTGTGTGTGTGTGTGGCGTACAGGCCACTTTCTTTACGCACACACACGAAAGTTGAATACCGCTTGCGGCATTGAGTGGCACAAATATTGATACATCCTAATGGTTTAGCGCTGCGTCTTTGATTTTCTATCCTAAATTTTATTTTATTTGTAAATTTTTTTTAGATAGTAAAACGAGCGAACCTTACTTCTGTAAATCTGCACACAGCAGCAGCTGACCCACTACTTATTTGCATTTATTAAGAAAACGTTTGGATTTTCAATCAATAAGCCGAAAGACGAGGGCTGATTAATTAGATTATGCAGTGATAACGAAGCAAACAACTTACTTTTTTTTGCCTTAAGAGCGCAACTAGCAACATAGTCATTATCCTGATTTATATTCTTTAAATATCAAAAAAAAGGTACTTGTATGCTAAAGGAAAAATTCAGCAAACCATTTCCCTAACAAAAACTTGATGATCCGAGGTCCCACTGCCACATGTATAGATTACTTTCTTGTTTTCGGTATCGATTTGAGTTTCATGGGAAATTTAATCCACATAAGTTACATTTTTCGATTTCTGATAGGCAGTGGCCAGTGTGCTACACTGTGTGGGTATTACAATACGAGAAATTAAAAAATTCATAAACATATTGATCCTCCCTAGAACTGCTAAGCAATTCACTTAAAAAAAAAAGAAAATTAAATTTCAAGTAAAAGAAAATAGTCAAAAGGACACTCGAGCATCGTGTCCCGGAGACATGAGTTAAACGCCGCAATTAAACTTGATTTAAGCGCTTTAATTATGCAACAAATGGGCGTCTAATCTCTGAACAGTTTGTGTGGGTGGTATAGGTGAGCACTTGAAGCAAAGCACAACGCACAAAAGCGCATTGAAAGACAAACGGAAAAGGAAATTCAACAAAAGACTTAAATACGCCACATTAGCAAATGTGCTCCGACCATGTTGGGCACATAAGCGCACATAAGAGAGAATGGGCGAGAGGAATGACTGGAATGGTATGCGAGGCACGCGAGCAGCTACCGCGAGTTGTTTAAGTCGCTTGTAAAAAAAAAGAAAGAAACCGAAGGCGCGCTGGTTGAACAAAATGAAAGCAAAGAAAGGAAATGAGGATGAAAGGAGCACACAAAAGCGAGCAGTAACAAGAAACAAGTTAGTTTCAAGCACACAATGTTCTGGTGCTGGTGCTGTGGTTGCGTCTCTGTGTGTGTGTGTGTGTGTTAGAATTTTGGGTTTGCAGTCATAGCGACACACATCGGTCGGCACGTAAGGCTACTTGCTGGCTCGACTTGACTCAACTCAGCACGCTTTTTGGCGCGTCTTCACATGAGGAATGCTTTCTTCGCACTCCATATTCTGTTCACTTTTATAATAAGTGTATGTTTTTCCTTATATATGTGTGTATGGTGTGTATGCTTTTGTCTTTACTGTTAAATGCGTCAAGTGTTCTGCCGGTTTCGGTCGTCTACTCTAGACTCAAACCTAAATCGCTCGCATACGCCACTGTTACTTGTTCTCTCTTGCTCTCTCACTCACTCACAACCTAATCGTTTACATTGTTGCGTTCTGATGGTTTTCTCTGAGTCGTTTTCTTCATGTGTGTGTGTTTGGTTTTTGCTGCATTTTAATAACTCTAAGTATGCTACTTCCTACACAGGGATATTTGCTGCCTCTTTCAACGCGCCCCTTTCGCTAACGTTGGCGTCATGACTTTCTCTTCTGTTCTTTGCATTTTGCTTAATTTGTGCGCTTTTTTGTGGTTTAGGGCTTCGCCATTTCCTTAATAGACTTTTTGTCCTTTTACTTTGTTTTCGTTACTTTTACTTCTTGTACTCGTTGTCGTTGTTATTACGCTTCTCTCATGTCTTGAAAGTGCTTTTTTTTTGTGACTCGCTTAAATCACAAATGCGTAACTAAGATGAGTGCCTTAATGCCAATGAGCTCGAGGCACACTGTTAAATCTATACACACATACACACAAACAAATACACATACAAAGGAAATATATCCCCGTCCAAAACCTCAACGCCCGTGGCATGCGTCCTCGGTGAGCTCAAGCTGTGCTGGTGTCGAGTGCAATGAATGCGAGCTGTGCGGCAACAAATGCAGCGCGGCTAATGGCGACGCAAACACAAAGCAACTCTACACATACACAGCGCATTGCTATGTATATGTGTGTGTGCGCGCGAGATTTTTGTGTCCTGGCACACTTTGGCAGCTTCTTTAGCTTGCAGCATTGCCCGCAGTGGATTCCTTGCGAAATTCGTCGAGCGGCTTTCAGCGCAAACCAATTAATTGACACACTCGCACTCGAACACACCCACACACACACATACACGCAAGCGCACATACAAATGACAATGGCTACCATTGTTCACGAGCACTGCACTTAACACACTTCCGGCGCAAACAAAGCACTTGCACCGAAAGCCACTCAAGCGCACCAAAAACACTGAAAAGCAACCAAGAAACCCGAAGCCCTCCAAAGCCCCAAACCACAGAAAACCTTCAACAACAAATCGTGCGCATAAACACTTTCACGCGACAACCCTCTTTATATGCAGATATTTGGCCCAGGCGGTGCCAAGGACGAGGATTACGATGATCCACCCGCTACAATGATGACGTTGCTGCGTGGACCACCCGGCCCACCAGGCTCGCCTGGCAAAGATGGACACGATGGTCGTGATGGCGTTAAAGGTGAAGCTGGGGAACCAGGCGAGCCGGGTTCGCTGGGACCACGTGGACTCGATGGTTTACCTGGTGAACCAGGCATTGAAGGACCACCCGGTTTGCCAGGCTATCAAGGCCCACCCGGCGAGAAGGGCGATCGTGGCGATATTGGACCGCCGGGCTTGATGGGACCACCAGGTCTACCAGGGCCACCTGGCTATCCAGGCGTAAAGGGCGACAAAGGTGATCGTGGTGATTCGGTAAGTAATGCGCTGATTCGAGTAAAGTGCCTTCGTAACCTTTCGCTTTCTGTAGTACCGCAAAATGCGCCGACGCCAGGACGATGGCATGTCCGATGCGCCACACATGCCCACCATTGAATATGTAAGTTGGAAGTAAATGAGTCATAATGTCAGACTTGTGCTTTACTTAAACATTTTGCAGCTGTATGGACCACCGGGCCCACCTGGACCTATGGGGCCACCTGGTCATCCAGGCTCACAGGGTGAACGTGGCATGGATGGACGCAAAGGTGATTCGGTAAGTAGTAGACTATTTGTGCTTAACAAAAACTTTTAAAATATTCAAATTGATAAACAGGGCGAGAAGGGCCACAAAGGCGACCAGGGTCCCATGGGTCTACCTGTAAGTATGCTACACATTATTAAATATTTGCGTACTCAAAGCATTGAAATAACGATTACTAAAAATATACCATTATATTACTAACCTTTAGGGTCCCATGGGCATGCGTGGAGATTCGGGCCCTGCTGGTCCTTCGGGCAAAGCGGGCATACCGGTAAGTACCAGTGATAATACTATATAGAAGGTCCAAAACATTCGTAATGCTTTTTCACACAATTTGGCACATAAACAAAACAAAAAAAACCTTTTTCCAAATTAATACTTTTTTTTTAATAGTTTTGTGTTCTAACAATTATCCTTTTCGAAGGATTTCTTTGTTGTTTTCAATTTTTTATGTGTTTCTACTGTCACTAATATTAACCAATGTGTGTCTATATATTTTTCTCTTCTACTTCTAACAGGTGTGGGGCTACTAATCTAACTAAAAAAGCAAGTGAAATAAAATAAAAAGAAATTGAAGAAAAAAAAGCAAAGAAAAAAAGAAAGACTTGAGTCGCAAGAGAAATTAGCCAAACATAGGAAAAAGAGTTAAGCGCGTTTTGTATAAGCTCAGTTACATAGATACAGATACAAATACAGATACAAACACACATATACACACAGTTGTGCTATGGTTGAAGAAGCGTGAAGGCACAAACCTCAAACAAATTGAACAAACTTCTTATGGAAATATCAAAGAAATTTGAATTCGAAAATGTAAATAAGAAAGGCGAAAGGCGTGTACATAACGCAAGCACACATACTAGACACTGCGTATACATACATACATACATACATACACACATTTGATATGCATAGTTAGATAAACAAGTGAAAACAAGTCAAATTGAAGCCCAACTAAAACGAGTCCGGCACACACAGCCAAACCAACAAACAAAGTTCATATCATTTAAACATGAATGCAAACAAATCAAACACGCAGCTACAACTATACATACATACGTGTAGATACAACTAAAGATACATATACATTAATTACGTGTAACAATATAAATACAAACACATATGCAAATATTTAATTGCATGCCTGAGATGACAACAAACAAGCAAACAAACAAACACGAATCACCGCAGTCCCACTCATTCGCATACACCTGCACACAGAAACACATGTACACAAACACACTTATGCAAACATAGCTCAACACAGCACGCGCGTCATTGAACGCAACTCAAATGAAACGAAACAAATCGAAAATGGCAGCAACTCAAGTGAAACGCATCAAGTGCGAATCCACTCGTTGCAGCACAATTCCGCTTACGATTGAGATGGAGTTTGAGATTGAGTTTGAGTTTGAGTTTGAGTTTGTACTTAAGCAATAATTAAACTAATTAATTTATGCAATGAGTAACGCAGCAAACGCGTATTATAACACCAGAGGAAGAGAAGCATACATTTGATTGCAGAGGAGTTGAAAATATTCGTGTGTGCTTAGCTGATTTTTTATGGGTGCCGTCCAATGGCTTTGTCTTAATTGCAAAGAATTTAAGATAATTCCATATGATGTAGGAAACAGAAAAGAAAGAAAAAGAAAAAAGTACGAAGCACAATTGCCAAAAAGAAAAGAACATTTTTTACAAATGAAATTAACGAAAAAAAGGAAATTAAAAACAAAACTCCTTTGCTTAAATAATTTTCGTTTCGCTTTTGTTAAATTGAAGCGTCAAGGTTTACAAAACAAACTCTGTGTAACTGTAAAATAACGAAACATTTCAATTTCTATAAGTCTATATGAGTATATACATATATATATATATATATATATATATGTCTACAACCAGAACAACAAAAAATTCTATCTTCCGCTTGTGGATATTTTCTTGCATGTTAAATGGTATAAAGTTATGCATAAAGTTAGTTAGGCTAAAAGATAAAGGTAAAGTTTAAATACAAACAAATCGAAGAAAAAAAGCAGAATCCAATAAGGCAAAAATGATGAAAATTCTTTGAAGAACAACCTGCGTACAGTATGTACTCGTTGAAGTGTTGAGCGTTTGTGGATTTGCCAGATTGATTGATGAATTGACCTTTCCTTGTGCTTGGAACATGATTAATTGATTCAATTTAGCCATGCTACTGTTATGAGTTAAATTAACATATTGTCCTCTGTTTAGTACACAACGGGTAAAATGCGGAACGGTGTTTCTGCACTAAACATTCAAGCTGTTAACATCTGTATAACATCTGTTATGTTATAATCACATCAAATCTTTAGCTATCAACTTGCTGAAAAATAGAAATAGACACACGCGACGCCCGTAGAGGCTACACTCCTTGAATTTGGCATACCGAATCACGGATAGATGTTTCCAGTTGAATTACTGAATCTCATAGCTTCTAAATTTTTAAATGCGTCTTTCTTTCACAAAACACTCGAAGGAACCAAGCCCATTACAACTTTCCGGGGATTTTCTCTTAGTTCAATTTTTTTTTTTACAAATTAATTATTTTCGACTCCAACCTTTATTAAAGCCTTAGAGGCACAGAAGTTTTCCCTTTGACTTGAAATCCTCTATTTCAATGCTTAATGCTTTTTTATTCCACCAGTATGTTCAATGAGCCTATGAATCTCTAATGGTTTAGTAATCAAATATGTCTCAATGTTTTGAAACTTCTATTAATGTTATAAATGGTTGAAGAAAATTATGAATGAAAGCTCCTAATATGCTATCACCTTATTTTTTATTTTTCGAGTACACTTCATTTCTGTATAACGAATTTACCATAAAACGAGATGATTTTTTTGTTCCCGTGAGGATTCGCCATAGCGAAGTTTGACTGTAGTAACTGTCTACAATTTTAGCCCACAAGTATGCCAAGTATCATCACATCATAAACTCGACTCTAATTATTGTGGTGCCGAGTCTTTTTAAGCAAAAAACTCTATTTTGGGTTGCTGTTTGATTGTATTTTACTCTCATAAGCATATCTGCAACGTGGGGTAGTTTCATTGTAAATAAAGAAGTGCCCTCTAGAATCACAAGTCACTTTGATTGGACAGCACACAAATCAATACTACGCCACAAAATTTTATGAAGTGCATACTGTATAAATAACTTACATATATAAATATGAATATATATACATTTATCAATAATCCTATTGGTTTCATTGAACATCTCAAAAATGCTTACAATAAAGAAAAACAAAAGTAAAATGAGAATTACAAAATACGAATATCTATAAATGCAAAAATTTGATTTCAATGTTCAAATGCAGCTAAAAAAATTTTAAACCGAAAAAAAAAATTCAAATAATTTAAAAATGAAAAACATAAAGAAGAAGAAAATAATATAAATTTCTTTTTCATAGCTTAGAGATTTTTTCCAACTTAATTCAATGTGTATAAATGAATCCAAATCCAATTCCAAGTCAAACGTACAGCCGACGAACTCGTGAAACTCAATTAAGGCGCATATAACAAACGAGCTCTCACAATCTAATTAAACAGCTAAAACAATATAAAACCGAAATGGCAAAGCCACGAGAAAGTGTTGTCAATTTCAGTTTCAATTAAATACAAAAGTTTCAAACTAAATTCAAATTAGAATCTAATCCACTTCCCCTTTGGCAGTAAAAAGTGTCATTCTCTTGTCAATTTTAGGCAAAAAAACATGCTTAAAAGCTGTGTTGTAAATATAAATAAATACGCCCCGTTTACCATTGAGCCCATTTTGTCGCTAATTAAAAGTTTAATAAACATTTTTGAATAACTTTTTAACTAAAGTCGAGTTTTCGCTTAAAACAGTCCTACGCATGCCACTTTAACACAAACCCGCGCTCGCTTATCAACACTTGTTCTACTAACTAACTCCCACTCCTACTCTCTTGCTATTTTTAGGCTAGTGTAATTGAGTATATTTTTTAAATACAAACGTAAGCCTAACCATTGTAAATTGTTAATAACAAAAAAATTAATAAATAATATCAAAAAAAGTTTGTCTAAGCAGCTAATCTAATTGAAGGCCATATTTGAAAATAAAAAGAATATATATAAATAAAATTATAATTAATATATTTATGTGTATGTATGTCTAAATGTCATTAAAGAAAGCAAGAATTGCAACAAGAACAAAACAATAAAAATCAATAATGCAAAACTCTTCTAAGACGAACGCATTTGATTCATTTAACATTTGCTTTGGCCACTAACAAAAAAATGGAGAAAAATAAAATATTTAATTAAAGAAAAGAAAACTAGAGCATGTAGCAACCAAAAAGGCATGAGTGCAAAAGTTGTGCATTAAACGCAATTGATACGAGTTTTTTTGGTGACGAAACAGTTGGAAAACTAATATAATTTATGCATTTTCAATAAATTGATGTTTTTACATAAAAATCAATTAAAAATTCATTAACATTTTTCTCATACATACTCTTCTAGCAGTAAAAAAAAAACAACTATCCCTCTTGAACAAAAACTTTTTCTGATGTTTAGCGCTGTTCGGTACAATTCAAACCCAATGCAAATTCCTTAGTACAGCAAAAAGGAGACTAGCGTAAAGCAAAATAGGAAATGCCCATTAGCAACAATGTGAATTAAAATTCTAGCACACTACATCAACTGTAATCAGTTATCCAAGAAATTTCCTTATAGGAAAGACCTCAAGATGAGCAATATTTCGTTTTTTCTATTTCAGTGATTTAAGAGATTTCGATTTTTACCAGCGATTTTCTATTTCAGTGATTTAAGAGATTTCGATTTTTACCAGCGATTTTCGATCGCAGTTTCTGATTCCTAAAAACACTGAAGTCACTAAAATCACCGAAATCACGGAAATCCCCAAAAACACCGAAATCGCAAAAATCACAACAAAAAACCTCAGAAATCATTAAAATTTTGGAAAACGTTGAAATCACTGAAAACACTAAAACCACTATATTCACTGAAATCATCAAAATCACTGAAATCGCTGTCATGACTGAAAACATTACAATCAATGACTTCACCAAAATCATTAAAATCACAGCTACTTTTGAAGACCAGCGCAGTTGCTATATGCAATTTTTCATTCACAGTGAAAAAAATCGCTCATCACTAGAAATAGCTATACTTGAATGGATATGATCAAAGGGCTTCGACCGCAAGAAAGCAACTCAAAGTGGAAAGAGGGGCGAACTTCTACAGCGCGCCATACCGTCGTGATAATGTCGAAATCGCACGAATTACTTGTTATGGACCCAAAGCGACCAACTGTAACCTAACTTACCTTAAGCTAGATAAGTGAAAGGAACTTAGGAAATGTTAAAATTTTAATTTATACCCATCCCTATACCCATCTTGAGCGGATAAAAATTGCATGGAAAAGTTGTCGATATATTGATCTTATAACTTCATGAAGAAGATTGAGTACCCTAATTTATTAGTTTGATCTATATTAGATGTATAGCTTATAATAGAAGCTTATAGTAGAGACGTAGTAGAGATTTTCTAGACCGTTAACATAGATGTACTCCTCCTATGAGAGCCTGGCTCCTATAAAATTATCACGGGTCCGCAATAACAACTTAGTTATGTATAATAAGCCATAATAATTCAGAATACCAAGTGCCCTTGATCAAAAAGGACATACTCTATAGGTAATCACTTTATTTATATCGATTCAAAACGTGGCCAAACCATAGCGAAAGGTAACACCGTCAAGAGCAGTACTTGTCATACCCACTAAGGTCCCCGAGACTAATCACTCCAAAAATTATCAACCCCAAATGAAAATTTTTTTTTCTTTTTTCTGCCTTTTTATTTCGCTCTATACATTTATATAAATACTTAATATAATTCTGCATGAAGAGCAAATTCATTTCGATATAAGCTTTAACAAGTTTATTGTAAATAATAAAATAATTTTATTAACGTTTTTATTTTACTTTGTTTAATATTCAATTATAGAAAATTTTTCTTTAATTTTTTATCTCCTAATTTCTTTAAGTTTTAATTTAATTTACTTTCTTTTTTCTGTTTTGTTACGTTCACAGGGCCCGCCCGGCTTAGATGGCATGAAGGTAAATTTTACTCATCAAATTAATTTACCCGTCAAGACATTACCTTCTGACTCTCCACTGTATTTTTATAACAGGGTGCTCAGGGCGAAACTGGTCTCAAAGGTGAACGCGGTGATCCAGGTTTACCGGTAAGTTGGCATTTTTTCTACTCCTTTTCTTTGTCTCTCTCAGAAGCCCATTCTCCTACGCCAATTTGCATGATTTGTGTAGTGAATAATAAGTGTCCTTAGTTAAATGTATTTCCTGAATTTTTTGATTTTTTTGTTTTCCTCTTCCCTTACACACTTTACACTACACTTACACCTACACCCACGCAAACACACCTAAATAACTCTAAACATGCACACCACTGTATACGTACTTGGTAAACCTGAAAATCCCCGAATAACTGTTTGAAAACTTCGCACGCTCCCACTTCCGGCTGACTGCAGGGCACTGATGGCATACCCGGGCAGGAAGGACCACGCGGCGAAAAAGGCTCACGCGGCGACGCTGGACCGCCAGGCAAGCGTGGACGCAAAGGTGATCGCGGTGACAAAGGGGAGCAAGGCGTGCCCGGCTTAGATGCTCCATGTCCATTGGGCGTCGACGGGCTGCCGCTGCCTGGCTGCGGTTGGCGGCCGCCAAAGGTTAGCATGTTGTGTACTACACTACGCTTTATTTTCTTTGGTTTGGGGTTACGGGGCACATATATTGTTGCATGCTTAACTATGTAATGGGTGTCTGTTGTTTTTTATGTTGTTGTTGCTGTTGCTTTGTCTCTAACACATTCTCTTTTGGACTTTTACCAACACTAATTTCGTAACGATTGCGGCAACGCCAACAATCAGGAGCCAGTCATCTCAACGCCCGTGCATAAAGACTATCTGCCGGATGTGACAGCGGTGGAGAGCAATGCCAGTGACTACGACCAAGAGGATGAAGATGAAGAGGAGCAGGGCGAGGAGAACGAACATGACTACGACGAATATCAGGACAATTTGCACAACAATAATGATTAGAAGAATGCCTGTTGATAATTATAATGACTACACTACGATGACAACACGATTCAAAACGATTTCCGTTTCCGCTTTATGACTCGTTGACATTTTGTAATTAGCGCTAACAGTAATTAACTAAACACCTGCTAACGCTACACTGACACACAAGCATACGCACACGTCTGCAAACACTCTCAACCAGTAATTGTAGCAGTAGTAGTAGTAGTAGTAGTAGTAGTAATTGTAGTACGCATTAACACACGCTCACACGCACAGGCCACACACAAAAAACCCACATCTGCGCTCGGGCAAGGACTCAATGGCTTCCGCTTAAAGATAACTGTAATTAGTCGGTTGCTTTCTTATTTTCCACGCCTTTTCTGTTGCCTTTAGCGACTTTTCAATTTCTCATTTAAAGCTCATCATTGAAAGCGTTTACTGATCTTCTTAATACCACAGGATAACTGGCAGAATTGGCTCAAGGACGAATTGAATGCGCTGCAACGACCAAAGGCAAAAAACTAAATGAAGTCGCCATCGCCACAGCCACCAACGCCGCCTCCAACGTCGGCGACTTCTACTCAGCGCAAGGCGTGGTGGCCTGCAATATTTCGCTCTGCTACTCTTCAATAATTTTAATAATTTTTATACAAATTTATGCATTTTAGTATTTCTAATGAAAACCTTTCAATGTGCCAAAATGCGTTTTTGCTCGCTTAACTCTGAACTTTTGAGAAGAAACTTTTTTGTTGAAAGGAATCTAATTATTTATGCAAAAAACAAACAGTTATAATGCTAATTAAACTTAATGCTATTTAATCTGTGTCTATAATTAGGCTTTAAGGACAATTATTAAAAAATGCGAAAACAAAAGGAAAGTTCAAAATTATTGAATCCCTATGGAGAAGCTGGTGGAAGTAGGAAGATTATTGCCATTAGTAATTAGGTCTATAAAAGACATAAAGCAATCAATGATATAACCATTAGCAACAAGTTGAATAGAAATGTGCAACTTCCCCTACACTTCTAATGCACTCAGCTTTTTTGTCTTTCCTACTTACTATCTATCCTGACTACCATAAGCAGTCGAAATGCATTTGATCTGATCTTCCCATACCACACTTACAACTTTACTTCAACAGCTTCAAATGTTTAACGTATTTGTGCACCGTCTCCTTCTCATAGGGCTTTATGGCAATGCAGGTGGGCGTGTTCTCGGGCTGTTCAATCCACAATTTGTGTACGATTTCATGCTCCTCCAGCTTCGCGCTGAGCTTTACAAGCGCCGCTTCATCTTTAGCCTAGTAGTATAAAACAAAATAGACTTTAACTGAGAAAATCTTTCGGTTAAACAGTGCAGCTCACCTCCAGCACAACTTTGTGCATATTATCCAAATCTTTGATATAGGCCACAGTGTCGGCATCGTCCGCATGCAGCGCCAGCACTGCCGCCGTTGCGTGACAGCATTGAGCGATGACCGCACCCAGCGGCCAGTTGAGTGCAGTGCGTAGATCGCTGCGCACGATGATGTATTGCACGATGGCGCTCATTGGAAGTTATTATTTATTTATATTTGATACAAGAACAATTAAAATAATTTACAATTTAACAAAACGCGCACGCACAAAAGCCACATGCCTCACACATCTGTGAATGCCCAATCAGCTGTTTGCCGGCATATGTGGTTTTGCACGTGAAACAAGTGAAATGAAACAAAAGCTGTGCAGCGGCAAGCTTTTGCAATCATCTCGAAAGCCGTTAATTTGAACGGCTCCATTCAATCTAAACAGTTCAACAGTTGAGTAAAAAAAAGGCTAGCCCTATATTAAAGACAATGTCACGTTTATTATAAAGTTGAAATTAAGGCTTTGCTTTTTACGCATACAGATAGTCTAACTAGAAGGCATATAAAATTAGTTCTAACCAAACAATGGCGAAAAAACTTTGAAAGTCGGAAATTAGTTGATGATACAAATTCTTCTCCGATGAAATATGTTAAAAATCATTAAGACAAAGTTAATACATACTGCCTTTTTAAAGGCTACAGGTAAAACAATGGTTTTCGTAGCCATTATTATGAAAGCGTGGAAATAACAAAAAAAAGTCTATCCTTGTGATTAACATAAACATTTGAAGGAGCAGCCAATTCTCTTACAAAGATGAAATCCCAGTCATTACAAAAAGTCAGGTCTCAGTCTTAAGTCCCACTTATTCCTATTCTTACATACACTATTACCGACTTTACTTACGAAGTAAGCGAAATTTAATAAGAACCGAAGATTCCCGAAACCATGAGATTTAGTACAGTCGATCTATCCCTATAACGAGCTTCTATATAACGAAGCTCTCCCTATTACGAATTGATTTCAAGTACACAGCTTTTTCGAGTACACATCATCGATGTACAACGAATTTACCATATAATGAAGAGATATTTTGGTCACGTGAGGATTCGTTGTATGGAAGATTCATTGCAATTACTTACTGCAGAGAAAAGAAAATTGTCTAGCTTTAGGATATGCGGCTGGATTCAAAGAAAGAATGTTTCAGTTATTTATACATAAGATCATATTATCATAGCAGTCAAAGTCGCTTAATGTTGACTTCCAATAATTATTTTTTCTTGTATTGTGTATCTATGGTTTCGCAGTAAGCAACTACGGTCGTCACCGATACTATTGGTACAAGCTGCGTGATTTTTTGTCTTTATTTTCACATTGATTGTTAATATTACTAGGACTAAGCTTAAAGTGCACTTTCATCTTAGACCCTCAGCTTGCTAGTTGCCTTCATTAACAACTGACTGACTGCAGTTCATTCTCCTTAATCTCTGTTTTAATTATGAAAGTGCCAACCACAGCTTTTTGGACATTGCAACAAGCTTACGCCACACTTTGAAGCGCCTTTTCAGTGGTGTTCTGGCATGCACAATACTTGGCACACAAAGACCAGATATTTAGGCAAAATGTAGGCATGCAACCACACACACATCATCACACATACATCAACAGCATGTGCATCGTCATCATCTTAGTTAAATACTTTCAGATTTGAGTTTCGTAGAACGAACACTTTATTCACTTTGCATATCTACACACATACGAGAGTACGAGTACATAAATAGTTATATAATTGAAAATTGCCACTAAGTTTGAACATTTAAATTAAATATGCGTTTTAGATACTTTTACATCTTAATAGTTTTCGCATTAATTGCGTTTGGCTACGGCAAATAACAAATTTGTAGTTTTCCGTTAAGTTCCTTTGAGAACAAGTAATACGACGAAAATCACTACAACACATATATCTTTTTAATTCGCTAATAATTAGATTTCAAATTAAATTAATTCATTTATTTAATTTAGTTAGGTTAAAATTTCAGATAAAGCGCTTTTACTTTTCTTGTTTCTTTGATTTTTTTTTTGTTTGTTTGTTTTTGATTTTCCCTTTTTTGAGACATACAACTTTAATTTAGACTACAAATCCGGTCCGTGCTGCTTTTGTCAACAACTCATTAATTGCGTTAAAAGTCGGTCTTGCCGAAAATGAAGTTGCCCGGTGCGTTGACATCCTCAGCCACGAAGTACTCCTGCCACAGAGCAGCGAATTGTTCGCGAGTAACATCAGTTTGGCCCTGTCAAGTGGATCGAGTGAGATGAAATTAAATTCAGGTGGGTTCTCCTTTGTTAGTACTAGTGCTTGTACTCACTTGTGCCATTTTGCCAAACGCCTGCTCGCACTCGTTCTTCTCCAGACCGTAGCTGGAGCAGACCAAAGCAAATTCCTTTGCATCAATGCTGCCATCAGTCGATGCATCCTCCAGATCGAACATGAAGTTCATGTACTTATTTTGCCAATCCATAACGCTGCTTGGGTCCTTGGCATAAGCGTCCCACATGTTGCACCACTCATCAACGGAGACCTTAATGGGAAAAAAGGAAAATTATGGGTTAACGAAAAAGTGATTTCGATTGTAATCATGGCCGGCCTCTGGGTTAAGTACTCGGCCAACTAATAAAGCAATAATGAAAACCTGCCTACAGACACGCCCTCATGCTGCAGGGTTGCTTAAAGGCCATTGAGTGTTACGGCAAGTGGCTATAAAATATGCCGAAGGCTTTTATGCGCCACATTATTTATGCGAGTCTTTGGCCAAGGAGCAGAAGGCGCGGGTTTGCGGTAAATGCAGAGAGGCTTACGGCAGCTGCTTATTAGAAACTTTCGATGGCCATTGCTTTGCCGCTGCTCGTGTTCGTGTTTGTTTATGCGTGCGGTTTCGACCAAACTTGTACCAAAATTGGGTCGTGTGCAATGCCAAAGAAGTTGACCAACGCAAATTGCGTCTGTTTCTTGTTTCTTGTATGTGGTCAAATAGCGTTTAATTACGGTCAACGGTGTACGCACCTCCCCCCATACCATAGCATGCCAAGCGGCTAGCCACTAAAGAGAGCCAATAAACACAAATTTTAATGTGCCCATAAATACGCAAAAAAGTATGGCAAGCACAACGGCACTTTTAGGCCATCAATTGCAGATACTTTCCGTTGTAATGTTCCGACACCACAAATCCATAAAAATTGACCGCCGCGGCGAAAGCAGCAACGCCACAATTCACTTTCACATAAAGCAATAATGCGGCATCACCGTCGCCTACACCTCCATCTTCATCTGAATCTCTGGCACGGTGATAGCAAATAAACTCTGCCTTCAAAATGTTCCGGCTGCGCTTACCTGTGAACACGTTGGCCTGAATAATGGCTTCGAGACACTTTTGCACACAACGGGAAAAAGTCCGTTTCCGACAGCAAAATCTGTCGACAACTGAGCTGTTTGGCAGCCTGCCAGAAGCTGGCATTGGTGCTTGTCACTTGCCCACTCCGTGTTAGTGTCTGCGATTTGTTGTTCGAGATTGCGATTTCGATTTGTTGTATCGTTGAATCTTCTGCTGTTGCTTCGCCATTATTCGACAATAGCATGTGTACAGTAACGACCACGGCTACGGCGTTGACAATGCAACTACGGAAATGCTAAAGATGCGAAATTATGCCGATAATCGCTGATAATTCAATTATTGAAGATGAAACTGTTTGCGCCCTAAACTATGCAATGCCATTCGTATTTGGCAGCTACGAAAACTGGCACAGTGGTGCGAAAACAGGATTTCTAAGCTGAAATATCTTAGGGAAGCGGGAGTACTTGGAATTGTTTCAAATTCTTCTAATTCTTTTAATTCATTCAGAACTCTTTCAATAAGGCGGCTTGTATAAATGGCAAAGTAGAAGTTCTCGGAAATTGGATCGCATTGCTGTGAACACCGTTTAAAATTTGAGAGAAGCTCCTGTTATTGTACCATCAATAGAAGAATCTTGAGGAAAATAAAGATTACATTTTGGGCTTCAGTAAAAAGAAGGTTGTAGCTCTTGTAGGAATCATCAATGGACTATGTCTAATAAAGGCTACAAAAAGTAACACGCCAATGTACATATAATATCTATAGTTGCTGAGTTAGGTTAAACAATATGATTGCTCTTGTGGGTTCACCCAAGCCTATAGGAAAGAGCATGTCCGAATTTCGATTATTTAACGAAGAATGCAAATACCAAGAAGAAGAAAAAATAAAAAATGTGGTGAAATCTACTAATATACGAATATTAGGATAATCCTTATTAATAATAGTGGTCTAAAAGTACATATGTTTGCACGAAATTATTATTTTTTTTTTATGTCATCATGTTCATATAAACATTTTGTGTTAAGAGCCGTGGAAGATTATAACAATCCTCTCACAAAGCGATTGGCTATTCAACACTCAATTATCTTATGTCTTGTGGTAATTAAAAAGTAGATAAGTTAAAGGCGCAAACACAAACGTACGTTATGTCTTCATTTCTATTGGTCGTTCTTTTTTCTCTCTGGTATGTCGAGTGAGTGCAGAGAAATGCGAAATATTGACTTTTCGCTCGCACGCATGCAACTGTAAGCACAGAATATCATTTTATTTGCCTTGGCTTTGTTATGGCTTATCTCGCTGGAATTTCTGTTCGCCCGGTTGCCAGAATCATAATTATTAATTTAAAACCTTTAAGGGGAACAGAAAAAAAACAACAACAAAAAAAACAATTTGGCATAAATTCCATTGATCACATTTTTAATGATCGATAATTCTTTTTTGATCATGTTATGCAGTTTACAGCGCTTAAAGTTAAATGGCTAAGTATCATTAAAAAAATTTTTTTTTACTTGGATTAATATACGGTTTCTTTCTTGGATTTGTAGGTTTTGATTACCACGAATAAGATCCGGATATTCGAATCTCTGTACAACGATTCGTGCATTTCTACTGTGTACTGAGGCCAACGTCTTCTAACGTTAAGTACTTGCATAGCCTTACATAGTCGAACCTAACTAGAATAACCAACTGCTACAAGTTGACTCAAGATCTGGAAATTTGTGGTTGATTACCAGGTAAAAACATGCGCCTTTTTGGTTTGAGGCACTTAGCTCTGAGTTGAAACAATGGCAATGGTGTATGTAAGGATAGGCACACTACGACAAACTAGAGTACAATAATCATTTCCCAAATTTATGAGCACTGAACTATGTACGATCTCAGATTAGAAATACAAAAGTTGAAACTGCACGAAATAAAGCGGACAAAGTTGTAATGTAATCGAACTATTGAAAGAAAGCCTTGACATCATCAACCAACTAGTGACTTATCGAGTTTAAGCCAGCCAAGTGCTTAAAGTATTGGCCATTTCGAGTGGAACTTTTGCATGCTTCGCTCTATCGGTTGGCATTACAAATGCAAAGAAAGCCAGCTCCGGGCGATGCATGCGTAATTTTTGTTTCTCTGTTGGGTTTTGTTTCTCTTCTGACTAAATCGAAAAAGTTGATTCAAATTATAATTCAATTTCCGACGATGCAATGTTGTGATGTTGTGATGCGGCAGCTGCAACAACAAGAATTCAGCACGAGTAAATTTCACAAACAGCATTTTCGAGCCGCTGCAAAATTATTTCTGACAATAAAAAGAGTCAAAAAAATGTCAACATTTATGCAACGAGCAACAAACAGCAAAATGTTTTTTTTTATTTATTTTCCTTTATTTTTTATTTGTTATTTTTGTTGATGAAAAGCACAACGAAATTCCAAACTGGCGTGCCAACGGAAACATAATATGCACTTATGGCATAAGAGCTGCGCCTCTAACAGGAGTGGTACTATAGAATGGGGCTGATGAGGTTGTTTGATATGCGGTGCAACGCAAATACCAACAGCTACAATCAACAGCAACAAAGCACAATAAAAAAAATGACACCATTCAATTGCCAAAAGGCTCGACTCGAATGCAGGCAGACACAGACAGGCAAAAGGACGAGCAAGCAACAATTTAGACCAGACGTGCCGCCGTAGGAAGCCGTAGTGAAAGCGGTGACGAGCTGTGATTGCAATTGAAATATGCAAAATCCAACAACAAAAAAATATAAATACCAGCAGTGTACGTGCGTCTGTGTATGTGTGTGTGTGGGTGCAAGTACCAAAACGGCATTTGTCAACCGAAGTCAATTCGACTGCATTTGACAATTGCCAAAAGAGAGTGTATTTTAGCCCGAAAGGATGTCCGTGAGGCGTGCCAAATACCGTTTGACAATGACACGGAAGATAATAAACCAAGCGCTTGACAAGTTCGCCCTTGTACCCCCTCTCCATCATCAACACTCAATTCAAGTCAGCTTTGCTCAGCTCAGTTCAGTTCAGCATCAATTCATTTCAGTTTTGCTTACTCACCTGTCCATCGTTATCCTTGTCAGCCTTCGACTTGAGACCATTCCAAATTTCCATCATCACATCGTGTGTCTCCTTGTTCTTTGGCGTTCCCTTTGCCCAACCGCGCAGCTGGCAGACACGCTTCAGGTGCCAAAAGAATGACAAACCAGGTAAGGATAACATGCAAATAGAAGAAGATAGCGAAAATGTGAAAGACTGTCAGTGTTGTCAGTGTGTTAGCAGGACATGTGCGCATAAATTGTTGACTTAGCTAGCCAAAAAACAATATCAACAACACCAACAAGAACAACAATAAGAAATAACAACTCCATGAGTAAATGCAAATGGCCAAAACGAAACAAAAAGAAATGAAACGAAATGAAAAAGAAATATTTGGCAATTATTTGCATAGATGCATAAATTTGTTTCTTTGCACTGTCCTTGTTGTTATTGTTGTTCTTGTCGCGGTTTGCGCTTTTCGGTGCTACTCGTACGCTTTGCACCCACGCCAGCCAAACCACGTTAACGTACAACAGCAACCACCCCAAGTCAACGACGTCGCTGACAGGCAGAGTTTTCTTTCTTTCTATTTATTTTTATGAAAATTGCGCCCTGTGAATTTTTCAACATTTTCGTTTGTTGGTCTTTCTGCGGTCTCATTCAATTTTAATACAAGTGCCGAGGGACAAGAAAAAGGCAGACACAGAACACAGAATGAGCAGTGGGCGGTGTGAGTTCGTGCTCATTGGTTTCGCCAAGATTATGGCACATTAAACTAAAGTTTGTCTGTTTAGTTCCATTGGGGAGGGCACAGGTTTAGGAAACTAGTGGTAAAAACCATTAACTGTTTTTCTTTCAGATGTGATTTGAATTTATTTTCCTCTTAAAAAGGTGTAGAATCTTTCGGTTTAGTCATGTTAAAAGTAACTCCCAGAGTCCACAAAGCATTGTAAATTCAGCTAATTGTAGAAGCACTACGAATCTTCAACAAATCAAAGTTCCAATTCCAAATCCAAAAATTTTTATAATAAAATAACTGAAGACTATATTTCTTGCTGACCAGAATTAAGCACTAGTAAATATAAGGCAAACACTCCTCATTCTAGTCAAGCCTATCGACTGGTTTTGCAATAAAAATATCCTAGAAAATTAATTTTTTAAACGCTTCCACTGTGCAACTCTTAACGCGGGGATAGTCTTTATCCAAAATAAAAATAGAAAAACCTCCCTTTTAAGTAAACCCGAGCTACTTAGGAACAAATCCATTATTTTCGCACGTCCACTTGAATATTAATTTTCAGTTGTATATATAAATATCTAAAAGCAATTATGGACTGAAAATATACTTTATATATATATATATATAAATATATAATTTGTAAAAATGTACTTAGTTTGTCAAGAACTTAACTCTGACCTTAACTTGGCGTTCGTCAAGCATCAGATCGGCTCCATTCCAGCCGATACAACGATCGATTGTTGGTGCACAGAAATCGCTTGGCCACACCTTTGGCTACAGCTCACCTATCCACCACCTCAGACCTCAAGTCCACCACTACTACCTCCTATAACTATTAAAACTATTATTTCTAATACTGTTTGTTCGAAATTTTTAACTTGGCGAAATGAAATATTAAAAATAAAAATAAAAACATTTGAAAAAATTTTTGCAAACTCTGAAATTTCAACTGAATTCGACTGAAACTTGAATGGATCAGTAATTTTCAGTTACTTTGCCAGCCTTGTTTTCTTACTGAATTCAGTATTTTTTATATCCTTCATAATCTCTGAATAGTAAAATAAAATATTACATATAACCTTGGCATGAAGTTTGTAATATGGTAAGGTGTACAGTGAAGCAGACAGCGGAAATCTGTTATACTTTATTATATACTAGTTGGACCAGGCAAACGTTGTTTTGCCGTCAAAGAATGTTTGTAGATTTTTTTAATATTAATAGCAAATAAATGAATAACAAAGCTACTAATCGAAATAAAACCAACCTACCCGTGTAACACGGGTGCAAATAAAACAAAAAAAAACCTAGAAGATTTTGAACCAAACCCAAGGTAAACATTTTAGCTGGATAGCTCTGTTAGATACGGAGTACACGCATCACTAACAAACGCACAAACAATTTTTTATATATAGATAGATATGCAAGAGGAGCGTTGATATAGCTATATAGTTGATATAGTTGGTATAGCACATCACTGTGTCTATTCTAAATTTTGGCTGAAATTTAAAACAAAATCTTCTATTTTTCGGTGGCAGTATATTTAACAGAGTTGGCAGGATCTGACCATTAGGAGAAGTAACTCCAGAAGAACTTATTTCATTTCAAGTTCTTGGAATAAATTTTGTGTCTATTTTAAATTATTCCTTAAAATCTTAATGCCCTAGTTGTCCAGCACAGGCTTTCCAGAAAAATGTATTTTGCCATCATCAAAGCAGGCTTGCTTCATCCATGCTAAGGTTCTTCGCAATAATCTAAACACTTTTTGCTACAAACTGTATTAAAACTACGGCATAGCCAAAGCTAACCTTTTTTTGTTTTGTTGTTGTATTTTTTGATTTGTTTCCTTTTTCGGTTCACTTACCTCGATGGCCAACTCGAAATCTTTGACGTCGATTTCGCCGCTTTGGTTCACATCTGTTTTGGCATTGTTTCGTTGTTGTTTGCAGTTATTGTGGGTGAGTAGTTTATTGTCGCAATGAATACGGTCGGCGCAAAACATTTTGTTGCGAAAATGCCAAAATTTGCAAAGCCGAAAAATATCCCAAAAAACAGCAGCGCCGGCGTGGTCGGTAGCAGCAGTTGACCGTGTTAAGGCAGCGAAAAAAATTGGCATACCATTGAAGAGAAGCCAAAAATGAAAAAAAGGCAATTTCAATGAGAAATGTTTGTTGAACGAATTCGTTGAGAAAGTTTATGAGTTCTGTGTTTGTGCATATTTCCGCGGCACAGCTGTGCAGCATTTCCGTAAATGTTTTTGTAGGCATTTAAAACTCAAGTGGAGTGGAGTGAAATGAGGTTTTAGCGGTATTTGACAACTAACCATATGCAAAAAAAAATAATAATAATAATAAGAGGGCCCTTGGAAAGGCAAACGTATAGCCGACGCATATAACTGGCTACACTTGCAGTCGCCTAGGTGTTAAATGTCAAACTGTCAAATCAAAAATTATTACGCATACGCCATATTCTTTTTATGGCTGCACTGCATGACTGGCACTCGAATACTACTTTAATCATAATTAATTACTGTCAGCTGCGTAGTAATGATTTTTATGATGTGCTTTAAATTAATTTCGCCGATTTTATCAACTTTTTCATTAACTTTATTTTGATGACATTTTTATGACTTCCACTTACCAAAGAAGACGTTGAACAGGAAAAGCAGCTTCTTCTTGCGGAAGTCCGAGATCGACATTTTTGTTATGGTTGGCTTGTGCTTCTGCTACGGCTTTAGACACACACAGACTGTAATAAAATCAGTTAGAAAGGAAATAGAGTGAGCGAAATTGAGTGCATGTTCACAAGCATGTTGGCTAACACATTGACAAATTCTCTGATTTCACAAAAGAATTGATTGCAAAGCGGCGTTAAAAATGGAAATGAGTAAGAGTGCCAATCAATGCAAGCAACAACTGCAGGCTGCTTTGCACAATTGAATAAGTAAAAATACGCTTAGCTCAGTGCAGGGCGAGTTGTCTTGGCTCATTTGGCGCTCAATTTGGAATGTGAATTTGCATTTGAAGCGTAAATTTCCTTGAGCAACACTAAAAAAAAAAACAACTATTAAAAATGGAAGGTTAAAAATGTGATAGCTTAGAAATAAAATCGCGCTGAGTTAGTTTAAAATGAGATTGAGATTGAGATTGCGATTGAGAACGGCAATGAGTGAGGCTGCCGTTGGTGCCGACATCTCACAGGATAACGTTGACGACAGGATGATTATGATGAACTGACAGCAGCAGCGTTTCATTGTGCACATATCAGCCCTCACCTAGGCTGGCACTTATGTGTGCCCGCACCTACTCTGCACGACATGCGATCAAGAGCATGCATGTTTGTACAGCGGCCTTTGTTCCAAGGTATTTTTTTTTTTGTCAATGTCTGATTTTTTTCCTGCTATTTTCTTTTCAATTTTTTCCTTTTTTCTTAGATATTCTTTCTTTTTTTACACTCATGCTTTTGCCATTTTTGTATTTTCATTACCTTGCGTATGTTTACTTTAGTTTAGTGCTCAAAAAGCTCAACCAAGACAAACCTCGCTCCCGCGCTCATAGCCTCATCAAGCGCTTCCGTGTGCAGCCACTTGCACTTGCCGTTGACTGTAACCGTTGTCTCGCTTCAGCGCTGACATCCTTTTATGCTTTGCTATTAAGCCATTTTTTTAGTTCTTTCTCTGCTCTGCTTCATTCTCACATCTATTTTATTTTTGTTTTCATTTTTCTACTATATTTTTTTTATGTCTTTTGTATTATTCGTTTTCCTTTAAGTGAATCAAGAGGAAACATAATTTAAGCGCGGAAATTGCAGCTTCTCCCGTAGAGCAGGTGGGTGAGCAATCATGTCAAGTGGAAAGCGCATGAAATTTCAACAATAAAAAATGAAATTGGCGAAAAGTCATGAAAATATATGCGCACAATTCTCGCTGCCGCAACTCCCGCAACTATCCCCAAAGCTGTGGCTAAAGTTGGCACTGCAGCCGTTATGGCGCTCTCTGGAATTGAATACTGGCAAATCCGCTGCCTGCTTAACGCTCGATTAACAATGTTAATTGAAAACGAAATGAAAAATGTGAAAGACTCAAAGAAAATGGTCAGCGATAATTTTACGCATACGCCAGGTGCATTGAGACCAGATCCGAACTGTCGCTTTTTATTAGCACCGGCTTAAATAAAATTCAGTTTTCAATTAAAATTTCAATGTTTTTCATTAACATTTATCGTATGTGCGCTACAGGCGGTCGCGTGAGCGCTATAAACTTTGCTGTGAGCTTTGTAACACATTCCATGACTCAAACTTTTCTATGTGAACTCTAATGAGGCAAAATTCCACAAGCAGCGACTGGCAGCACAAAGAATTGCGAGATAGTCAAACATCCCTATAGCGAATTCCCACGGTACCAAAACATCACTTCGTTGTATGGAATATTCCTTATACAGATATTAAATGTATTCGAAAAGGCTTTGTGCTTGAAATAAATTAGTCATAGGGAGAGCTTCGTTGTATAGAATTTCGTTATAGTGAACTTTGGCTGTATAAATTGATCGGTTTTTGATGTTCTTAATTGACTGCTACATTTTACTTAGGGCGTTTATTTCAATTTATTAAGTGTGAACTATCGAAGCTTTGGTTAACTTAAATTTTCACCATTGCAGGCAATATTCGAATAAGAAACCAATTCCTTTTTAATAGAACTTTTGTGAAATAGTCCAATTCTTAATCAAAATATATGATGAAATATCAGTTGTGAAATTAGACTTTTGTTTGATTATAAAAGAAATAAAATAAATAAAGAAAGAAACGCTTCTTGGTTCACTCGACCTCAAATCTCATAGCTGTTAGCATAGCAATCTAACTAGCATTACTACCATAACTCTATGAGTATTATCCATGGCGCCAACTATTTATAGGTTGAGCTACAAGATTAAAATTCAGCAAATTCATTTTAATTCAAAACATCAAATTTTACTTTGTTTAAATTTTTTATGGAGTGATTAATCATTAGATTTCTGAAGATCTGAAGTACGCGACGATATGCTTTGAGTTGAGTCTTTTGAAGCCATGACTTATTTTAAACTTAATTTATTTTTAGTTAATTATATTTGTTTGTGTTTTACCACAAGCATTAACCATTTTTTTAGTACTTATGCTCTCATACCAATCTCTTCTTTATATGTGCACTCCCTTGTTACTTTCCAAACTCTGGCATAAAATGTTTGTTATTGAGGGGCTATCAGAAATAGCCCCGCATGCTGCTATGCCAAGCTACGTAGGCTTGACTGCCTACTACGGCCGTCCAGTAAATTGTCCCTCAATAGCAAAAGAACATTCTACAGACAAGTAGTGGCCCCAAACAAAGCACTACGACTCATAACTGGGGCTCCCTGGTTTGCATGCAACATCACCCTAGAAAAGGACCTGAATATACCAACTGTGCTAGAAGAGATCCTTCAAAACTGCAGGTAGATGCGGCTGAAGAGACTCCACCCTAGAGTTTCTTCTAGAGAGAAGATCGCCATCCAAATAAATCTAGTGGGTTATAAATGCCTCATATCACTTTCGCTTAAAAGGTTTTATGAAAGTTGCTATTTCGTTGTACTTTTTAAATCAAAAATTAAGACAAATTATTTATGGTTAATATGATTTCAAGTCTTAACCTTAAGATCTCTCTTTGCCCATCTTGTAGAATTTCTTTTTTTTTTTTGGGAAAAAAATTTCAACATTTACTAATTTAAATTGGATTTGTATAAAGAACATAGAAACACACACAGCTACCCACAGATATTTTTATAAAGTAACTGAACTTAACTTAATTCCGATTCCGTTTGACTTCAAATGAAGTGTCTGGTTTTCAAAAGTTTTTCTTGCCAAGAAATTCCAATGAAATCAAAATCGGTGTGGACGTATATACTTCTATTAGTTGCAGTAAATTCTAGAATCTTCATACAAGGTCTTACTCACTGGATTCTAAATAAGTTTCCGACAAATTTTTCAGACTTGCACAGCTTCTAAAAAAAGTTGCGAGTATTGATTAAGGCTACAAAGAAATATGTATACTCCTACATAATATTAATAAATGTGGTGACTCCAACTACGGAGCACTTGGACTCTGAACTGTTTTGTCACCTTGATTAGTGAATCTAATTATTATCAAACAGATATCAAAAAATAACGCTGAGTAATATTGCATATTTTATTAAGTCATTAGTATCGAACTATATTGTCGTGCTTTTCTAAGATTTATTTGACTTCGCTTATAGAGTAACGATGTCCCACTCAAGTGGAGAGTAACAAATCAAGTTGGCTTTTTAATAATACTCTCTTCTCCTATTTTTATCAATATGCGTGGCGTATATTTAGCTGTTCTTCCGGCGGCGCCGGCAAATATGCTTTAATAATTCAAGCCTTTTAAGCCGTGTCCAACTTTTCAGCGTTTCAACTGATGCGTGAGCGTGCACCTGTCAACTGCTGGTTTTTTAGCGCTCGCGCATAATTGCAGCATTTCAATTGAATAATTAAAGCGCACAAATTGAATTTGAAAAGTGCGAGCGGAAGCAAAAAACGGCTTGTGCGCAAAAAGTTGCTCATACGCCGCGTACGCCGAGATGAGCCGAGGCGAGCATAAAGAATTCATTAACGCACATCAGCGAAAGCTACAGCACGTTCATTACACTTTATTATGATGGTTTGTCAATGCGATTTCATCTAATGACGAACATTGAATAGATTATTTTATTTTTATTATTTTTTTTATTTTCTTATTCAGCCGAAGAGTAAGAAAAAAAGGTAATGGCCAATTGTGGTCATCAGCACATCAGTTTGAAACGTTGAACTGTCATTGCCAAATTTTATGCTTGGCTCGTAAATTACGCCGTTATGCGTTGATTGACGGCTCAAAGGCAAGTTAATGAGCAGGACATTAGCGGCGCAGTGCTTGTGTTGTGCGATAAAGGCGTTGTTCAGTTTGATTGCGTTTGGCATTTGAATGAGACACGGTTTAAGGCGTGCGAAAAAAAGCAAAATGACACAAATTGACGACATAATGAAAACTCGGGCTTAACTCAGTGTTCCCTAGCCAGCTTAATTACTTCAAGTAGCTCATCATGAGTACTTCTAAAGGAAGGAAGGAAGTCTTGTGGCAGACCGCAGCGACTGCAAACAATTGCCTTACTCATTGCACTGATTTCGCTTTAATTGCGTTGTAATCTTTCACTTATTTTTTTTTTTTTGTTTTTTTCCCCCTAGCACACAGCACAAGAACCAGCGTACCAACGAACAGACAGTTAGACAGGCAAAAATCGTGTCCATCAACAACTGGCGTGGAACAATGAACACGGCATTTCTTCTGCATTGCTCGCTTCTTAATTCGCAGTCATTTTCATTAATTTGCATTTTCAAAGGCAGCACAGCGAAAGTGGCTAGCGCAGCCTCATAACCGCATTCTGGCACTTCCTTCAACGTACAACTTTTCTACGCTTCAACTCATTTCGTATGAACGAAACAAGCCGAAAAACGGCAAAAGTTTTCTCGTCTTATTTTTTTTTTTGTTGTCCTTTTTCTTTTTTTGGTATACTTTCTTTTGTTATTTTCACTGAATTCATTAAAAAGTAGCAAAAGCAGGAAAAGCTCATCTTTTCAATTGTCGTAGCGCTTGGCTGAATGCATTTCTTACTCGAATTCAAGTCAACTCAACTGAACTCACTCACCACAAATTTGTGTTGCTGCACTTTTTGAATTTTACAAAATCGTAACGGAAACGGGATTCTAGAACGCGGCTCTGAATTTGGTCTCAGTTCAGTTCAAATAGACGTGGGCGTTGTAGAACTTCGTACTGTTCGGCAGCGCGCTTCGGCGTTGTGTCTTGAACGCTGAGCCCAAAGCACACGCTTTTATACGAAACTCGACTGTAGCAAATACGACGAAGACATCGTTGATAACGACGATGATGACGAAAGTTCGGCATTCGACGCGCGTAACTCGGCAAAGCGCTGCTCGGCAGCAGCAGCAGCGACAGCGAGTTTTTGCTGACTTCTGCTTTATCTGCTGGTAAGTGTTGTCTACTATTTGAAGCAGTGACGTTGCTGCGCAGCAAGTATTTGTTTGTTTGCCTTGCTTTGCTTTGCTTTATATGTATGTCAGTCTGTTTAAGCATGCAGTGTGTTTTCTAGCCAACCACGTGGTAAACGCATACAGTTGAAAGCGAAGCATGTTGAGCCGACAAGCCACATAGATGCAGCATTATGTTTTGCTTTGCTCTGCTGTGTTGTTTCTGTTTCTGTTTTGTGTTGTATGCTTTTCGGCGCGCAACACACTGCAAGAAGACGTTAGGGAAAACGTTTGCAATTTTAAACAGTTCGCCGGTTATCAGAATTTAACAGTTCTAAGCGAAAAGCATTCTCATCGAACGCTGGTGGCACAGATATTTAGATCAGTAAGTAAAGAAGCAAAGTCAAGCAAAATACGCGCAGACAAATGTTGAAATTGTGCCTGGCGTAAAGAGCTTTAATTTATAGAGCATAAATTTCAATCTCTACTTTAGCCATAAAGGAAGTCTGGGAAGAAAATTACATGCAAGTGAACATTTTCATCAGACAGCCGACAGAAATGTTTGGTGTGAAACATCTTTGGTTACAGTAGATACATTTTTTCATAGCGTAACGCTCACATACAATAATGACAATAAACCATCGGAACGCTTAGATACAATTAAGGTCATTCGTGTCACTTTCCACAAAGAGCTAAATCATTTGCCTGCCTGAATGTGCGCATCGACTCGATAGCGTAGTGTAAGGGTCATGGTTCAATCCCCACGGTAGGCGGCAGAAAAAAAGACAAAAAAAAAAACATAAAAAAAGTAACAGAGATATGAAGGGAGATCCAAAAGATCTCACCGTTTGAGGCGTCGAGTGAGTGTGCTGTTCCGAGAAGTTAGGCTTCATGATCGCTTTCAATCGTGCCGAACGGCTGGATTCCTGATCGTTGGGATATACTGGTCTTGATAGATGGCAACAAGCAAGTTATAAATAGACAGTGAGAGTGGATAGAATTTTTAAAATCAACTATTTGTATTGCTTTTCGGAACCCGGTCTTTGACACAGTTCTTCTTTTTAAGATACTGTAAGATATGCCCATTCTTGAGCGGAGTCGAACTCCATAGGTAGACATGAACCAATAGCTCAAGGTAAGTGTCTGTTCAAAAGAGTTTCTTATTTGTAGTAGACGAGGAAAGTGTAATGGACTTGAACCTAAGCCTAAGTAAAAGTATATCGAAAACCGCTTCGTGAACCAGAGCCATACCTTAGAACCAAAATTCAAATAATTACAACTCTAAAAACAGAATTTGATACAATGTATGACCGCACTACGAGTATATGAAAATCCACCAATGGGCATTGCTTTAGGATAGCATATACGCTGCACATTCTGAATCCAAGTCACTACATTACAACTCGATTGTTCAGTTGTGGCAACTGTACTAACATTCGAAGCTTTCCAAGACCCTCTACACCTGCCAAAGTAACAGCAAATAAACGAAATGCGCATTTTAAGCGTTCGCATAAATATTAAGTAGGATTCTCGCAGTGCACTGCAACGAGCTCACAAATCATCGACAATTGTTTTTCGACTGAGCACTAACCAAAAATAAAAGGGGCGAGTGTCAGCAAATTTTGACCTTGGGCACTCACAGGCGAAAGCGACAATGACAGCGTCAGTCGTCGAAAGCATAATTTGTGCCACCCGTTGAGGCATTCTTACCGAGAGCGGCGGCAATTTTAATTATAATGTTTTTGCCGAAAGAGCCAACGATTGCGAGGGGGGGTTAGAGAGCGGGAGTCAGGGACAGAGCGAAAGAATGAACATTCACGCTGTCAGTGCCAATTTGTCAAAGGCATGTCGACACTGACCCGACCAACACGGCTGTGCAGTGGTGCTTGACTGCTATGTCGTTGTTCCAGTGCCACTCGTTTCACTGCAGTTCGCCGCTACAGCGCTGTAACTGCGCTGTCAACATGATGTGGTGGCTTTGGCTAGCATGCGGCGTCTTCTGTTGCGGATGACCATTTTTACCATTGTTTCGTTCCGTTATTAACACCAACACACACTTATGTGACGCGGCAATACAGCAGGTGCAAGTGCTATGCTGCGCTTAACTGACAAACGCTTGGGTGTGTGTGTGTGCGTGTGTGTGTTGTTGCTGTATGTGAGTGTTGGTGGCAGGAAACGGAAGCGACATTGACACACTTACTAACTTCGAGTGAAACTGGCTAAGAGCGAAACGCAAACATTGCCAAAGTTTTAAGCGCTGACATGTGTATGTGTACCTTTATAGTGTTTGTGTGTTATACATTATTATTATGTTTTTTTCACATTGCAACATAAATTCTTGCAGCAGCAACGCGTGTTAATTGCCATTGTGGATCACACAACCGTACCTACAGACACACACATAGACAATGCCAGATTTCAGCACATTACTTGCAGGCAAAATGGCGGTCGCATGCGAGAAAACACACGTACACGCAGAGCGGCACAAAGTGCCGCCAGCTGTAATTGTTGGAATAACGGAAATTTAACACAACATTTGGGCCAATGTAACCTGTAAAACTAAAACTAAAAAAAAAACGACCAAAGCTTGAATAGGAAAAAAAATATTTAAAAAAATAAAAATAAATTTAAAAAATTATTTAGAGTAACCCAAATGCGTTTGCACACAAAACATTAAGCAGGTATAACTAAGCCATTTCTTCGAAAGGGTTTGCTGCTGTATTTAAACAGCGTTTGCTTTACTGCAAGTGTTAAGTAGTGTTCCGATATGAGGAGCGAGCAAGATGAAGGAATAGGTAAGAATAAAATTGCGAGGCACAAGTTGTTACAGTGGTTATTCAATTGTTTTGAGTCGCCGTTTACTGTTTCTTTCTTCTTCTTCCTCCTTTTTTTTTTGTTTTTTTGGCAATTTTCGTCAAGCACTTTTGCAAAGCAATTCAAATGCACCTAAAGCTAAGCCAACCCTACAGCGCTTCAACCACGCTTGCTTTAGCCAGGACACAACCACTTAGTCGCTTGTCGTATTTCATTGTTTTCGACGCTTAGCCTTCAACAGATTAACTCAGCTGCGCTTTACTTCACGTTGTGCGCCCAAAACTATGCAGCACTCAACTGTCATGCACAATTTTCGGTTTGTTTTTGGGGTTTTATGTGTGAGTGTGAGTGTGCGGGTAATTGTGGGAGTACGCCAGGCAACGCCGACGTGCATTGCACAAAATTACATTTCAAGTGAAATTCCAAAATCTTCAACGCTCACGCTACACCGCACAACGTCATAGTCACACATATACGAGTAGGGCGGTGCGTCTTTCTATTTCTCTGTCTATTTATCTCTCTATCTCACTGTCAGTCTATTTGTCTATTTGTCTGTTTGTTTGCACATTCAATTGCGACAAGCTCTTCGCCGCTCAACACGCATCATGCAGCACCTAATTTCTTCATTTTTCGTTGCTACTGTTCCTGTCTCAACTATGGGCTTTTGGGCTGCTGGCCGTTTGGTTGGGGTTTTTATGTTGGTTTGTTTGTTTGTCAGTCGCTGCTGCGATTTATGCGCCGCAATGAAATGAAATTTGTCTCGTGTCATACTTCAGCAAATTGATGCGAGCGCGCATATATGCTTGCATACACGAGTATCTCGCATTTGCTACATTTCGGTGCGCCAGCTTTCTTTGTTGGTTGGCGCTTTTGAAGTACATTTTAGTGCTTTTTGCATATGCTCGTTATTGATTCAAAAATGCCACATTCACATGACCCAAAGTTACATAACTATGTCATGAATTTTAATTTGGCGAATTGCAACTGAAACTGGCAAAGATACAAAAAAAAAAAAAAAAAACTAAGCCAAGCCAAGCTAAACCTTTTGGCAGTTCTAAACCGTGCTCGCTAGTGGGGCCAAGCAGTGACAATTTAAGCTCAACGGTGGGTGTCATGTTGACCTTGAGAATGCCCAAATGAAATGAGAATTGGCCCAGATTGCATAGAAAATAAAATAAATTCTAAACACAAAGGTTTTTTTTTCGGTGTTGTTGTTGTTGTTTTTTTTTCCTTTTTTTTATTAGACAATTGAATAGGGCGCTATAGAGCAGCGTTGTTAGCTTGGTAGCCGATTCTGCTTCTGCTTGGGTCAGCAGTATTAGTGGTCATAAAAAGGGGCGGCATTGATTTTGGCAGCGTTGGTAATTTATTACAAACTGAAAGCGCATTTTCGGGCTTAGAGGTTTTGCCATCTCGATTACAGGTCTAGGCGAAGGTTATGACATGTGCCAAGTAGTGCCAAGAAATGCGCATTGATAGGCACAGCAGCAAACACAAAGAGCAGCAGATTCGTTGCAAATGTATGCCGATTGCGCATGGTAGGTGTTTGCGCGTCTGCATTTGTCGCATTTGTATCTCAAGCGCTGCGGCATTTCGCAATCTCAATCACAAATGCTGATAAGATTGAAAAAAAATAAATGAAAAAAGAAAAACACAAATAACGTTTGTCAAAATTATCTCTTTTTAAAGTGTCTTATTTATTGCTTTTTTATTATATTTATTTTTTTTTAGACTTATTTATTTTTTTTAATGTTTTCAAGCCTTTTTATCGCATTTGCGCTGTATTTATCGTCCATCACCGCTTGAAACGTCAGCGCGTTGAGCACGTCAGCAGTGATTTTTACTTTGTGGGCGTCATCAATTGTCATTGTCAACGCGTCATCGCTCACTTCGCTAAAGCATTACCACAGCCCAAGCCAGTAGCCAGCAGCCCACCCCAAACCACTTGAAAAAAACACTGTCTTTTATTCATTGCACACAGCGGCGACGTCGACGTAGGCCGGCTGCGTTGGCAACTTTTTTATGTTTTTGTTTGTTCCTTTACTTCAGCTGAAAAAAAGCTTATCTCAGCTCGGCTCAGCTTGTTTAAAAAGCTGTCATTTTGATTTGTTTTTCTTGCTCTTTTTCCTATTTAATTTTTTGCTTTTTTGATTTGAACACTTTTTCTCGTCTTCATTTCTATATTGCTTATTGTTATTTACATAATTTGTTGTTGTTGTTATTGTTGTTGTAAGTGCAATTAAAATCCAATTAGCAATTATGCGCACTAGCTCTATCTCACTCTAACGCTGTAGTCACTGCGTTCTTCTATTCCCTCTCGCTGCTGCACTCTTTCGCTGCTCAGCTTTTCAATGGCATTTTTCCACCTCCTTCTACAACACGCAGCTACTTCGATTGTTTCGGCTGAGGTGACAGATTTTTTATTTTGTTTATTTTTTCGCATGCGTCTTTTTTTGCTTGTACTGCTGCTTTTATTGTTGTTGTGCAATTGCTTTTTATCAGCAAAGCAACGTTGGCTTTCCTCAGCAGCGCACTCGCAACCGACATCAACCAAAAGCAACAACAACAATAAAGCGTACTTAATTCGAACAATTCGAGTCAACCTCATTTGAGGCACGCTTTGTGACATAACGTTTGTTTGCCTTGGTCGCTTGGCGCTGATTATGATGATTTTTTTAATGATTTTTTCTCTTTATTTTAAGCAGAGCTTTTCTATTTTTCTTCTTAGATTTTATTACCAGAGATTGTGGGAGCAAACAGCAACAACGCGCTTCGAAGACAAAAAGCAAACACCAGCCAAGTGCATAAATAAATCTGTCTAATTAGATTTAGTTTAATTAACGCTGTGAACTTTTTCGTTTCATTTATTTTATGGTAGCTACATTGTGGAAGGCTAAATGAGCGTGTAAATTTCAACAAAAGAAGAGTCTATGCTGTTGTGATTGGATGCAACAAACGCAGTTGCAATCGCTTCGGCCTTTGATTTTTGTTTTTGTTTTTTTTATTTTTATAATAAATAAATAAGCCCAAGGTCAACAATAAATCGTTGAGAAAATTTCATATATTAATTTTATTTTTAAATAGCAGATACCCGGCGCATTGCTGCTGCATGCTGTTGTCCATGCTATTCGTCGGTAAGTTGTCAATTGGAGTTTTGAATAATTTAATCAATCACCGCGCCGAGTGTTGTTCATATAGGGTAGACAACTCCGTAAAAAGGCAACACAAGTATATCTCTAAAATTTCAGCCTGCTCCATTTAGTGGCACAGAAGAAAAATGTAATGCATAAAAGTATGCTTTAATATTTTTTTCAAAATCCTTAATTTAGACTTTTACATAATTGCATGAAATTTTCCGACTTTCCCAGTATATTTCCGTACCAAACTTCACAGGATTACTCGAGAGGCTATTCTAGAGTTTCCTTGAAAATGTCATCAAAATCAGTCTACCGGTTTCGTTGTTTATAACGGACATACATACAGACAGACATACTTCCTATTTTACAAATTTCTGAATGTATATTAAAACCTCTCAAAAGTGAACTGCATTGTATTCTAACTTGTTGTCCACCTAAGAGAAGTGTAAGAAGGAACGTATAAAATACTATTGCACAATTCTTATGTATATATTTTCTCCAATATGCAATGGGAATTGGAAACAGCTGTGCTTAACCTATGCAGGTCGGGCATCACAAGCTACCAGAGCACTGCAGCATCAGTTATACTGTGATCGCCGATGATTTTAAAAATATTCTCTACGGCAGAGAAGCATTAGATAATTAAAGCGCTTGAAAGTTTTGCTTTCTGTTTCTTTTTTTTAAATTTAAATGTATCGTAAAATACTATTAAACAGTCTTGTGATTACTTTGAGTAATGATCTCTGGCTTGCTAGAGATGAGAAGAGAGATAGATGTAAGTATATCAAATGTACGCATGCAAACACTTCGCACCAAATTACATGGAGTTGAGTAAAATCAACGTCTATCTGAGAAAAACTTCAAGTAACAAAGGCATACTAAAAGAAATGACTCCTTTCTACTAATGTATTTTTTGGAACACCTCCTATATTAGTGTGACATGGTCTATGCAGTTCAACCTAATATATCTGTCTCAACTGAAATTCAATAGTCATTCAATAGTCCGGGTACCCTTAAACACTGTATTAAAATTCGATGGGATCACTTCTAAGGCAGGCGCAAGGCTAATCCATCTTACTCTGTTCTGTGCTGTTGTTTCTGTACCATCTCGTCAGGTGCCATTCTTTTTGAGTCGCCCGCAGATTTAGATCTCCGGGGCTTGCTTTGGTTACGTTAATCGGACATTTTGTGTAATTGATAGAGTGATTTGCTAACAGTCTGGTTGGTGGAAGTGTAGTCTAACGCTGCCAAGAATCATCGATAAAAGGAAACCAGTTCAAGCATTGGTTTTAAGTATGTTGACTGTTGTTCTGGGACTTTCTGTTGACTTTTTTCCCAATATTTGAATGTTGTTAAACATTTAATCAACCCTTCCAGCTTAAAATAGTTTGAGAGTGTATACGTTATTGTTTTTGGATATGAATTTGAGGGAATTACTTATATATGACTGAAATAAACAGCTCTCCCTAACACATAAAATATATATGTACATGTATATACCCAAAAATTTACTCCACTCCTTCTTTTGCTTAGCTTATTACCTAAGCCATTACGAAAATTGTCGTTTCACATGCAATTGTAGCGTGAATAAACGACTCAAAAAATAAATAAATTAATGGCATACCAAATTTTTATGTAAAACGTTTAAACGACCATTTAATACAAGCAACATCCGTAGTGGCAGCACCGCTACTGCAATTGCCTTTTGCCAGTACCACAACAATTGAAGAAAGAGAAGAAAACCAGCAAGTAACCAAAAAAATAACAACAACAACAAAAACCGCATCGATTACAACAACGACAATGATTAACTTAAAATATTTAAACGCCAAAATGCATGAGGCAAAAAACATTACAACAAGCAATACACAACAACAACAACGAAAACACGAATTAAGTAAAAATCAACAACAAAACGCAATCACTGGTATTTCATTATTGTTGTTGCTGATGCTGCCAACGTGGCTGCCGTAATTAAAAACAATTTGAAAAATTCGCGCGCAGAAACACTGAAAGGGCTCAATGCGCGAAAGAGAAAGACGACCAATGGAAAATGTCTAAAGAAAAGCAGAAAAGGGCAAAGAAGTGTGTGGGCGACGAGAAAAGAGAAACACGAATGTGAATGGTTTGTTTCATTTAATATCTACGTTTATTATCTCAACAAAATGTAACGCGTCAAGATGAAAATTGTGAACCGCCGCCAATGCAGCGGCAACAAGCACAGTTGGCAGAAAAGTTGACGATTCAGGAAACACGCGTGAAGCAAACAAAACAAACCGAAACAAAGCAAAACTTCACTTTCGATTTCGATTTCATTTCAAAACACAAAAGACACACACACAAGCAGGCGAGCTTTGAAGGTTGCTTGTGTATGTGTGTGCATGGCATGCGGCAGGTTGTCAAAGCCAAGCGAAAGCCAACTGCGCATCTTTTAAACCGAACCGAAGCGCACCGAACTGAACCGAGCTGAACCGAGTTGAACCGAATAGAGTTGAGTTGTGCTGTGCTGTGCTGTGGTGGGTTGATGACGAGGTGCGGTGAGGTGTATTACGACAACTAAACAATGCAGCTGCTTAAGTTGCTTCTGCTGTTATTATTGCTGTTGTTGTTGTGCGTTTGCTGCTGTTGCTGATATCGATCAGCTGTGCCCGCCCGCACACTGCTCAACGTGTTGCTATTTAAATATAAAATAACAATAAAAATAAACAAATTTATTCAAAGCCGAATATCTTCAGCGTCGGTGGCAATGACGACAGCAGCAACTGTTGGTGGCGTTACGAGTTTCTCGAACTCTTGCCGCATCCGTTGTACATAGCTCAGCTTGCTACAAGTGAACTCAGCTGTTTTTTTGTTTTGTTTTTGTTATTGCTATCATTGTTGTTGTTGTTACAATTCCTTGTCGAACGACCACATGTTTCGCACAACGCTTGTTCGTTTGCTTATTATGATGCAATTGCAATTGAATAACACACACCACGCCAACAACAACCTGTCCGCATGTACGTCTGCCTGGCTAGCTTCACAAAAGAGTTGGACTCACACACACACACACACCAATTTTATATCTCATTCGCATCTCGTATCGCGCAACGCGTATCGTTTTTCTTGCATTGGTTACGCGCGCATGCGCCGCAAATCTGCATTCAAGGTCTCGACGAATGCGCTGAACTTCGATTTCACCACAGCAATAGCAACAGTAGCGCCGCTAACAACGCCAATAGCAATGTCATAAAGATTTTTTTTAACTCAATCGAGCGATGTGACTAATCGCCCTGCTTGTCGTTATCGTTTGACTATTGACGATTGTTGTTGTTGTTTTCTTATTTTTATTGATTAGCCACCGCACGTTGCTTTCGAGCAGCCGAAAACTTTTTTGGGTTTCACATTGCATGTTAATGCAATGCCGAAGCATTAGAGCTATAATCATTGCATGCAATTTTCAACAGCAATAACAACATTATCATCATCATCACCATCTTCATCATTGTCGTGTTGTGCAGCAATAGACGCACTATTAATTGCCCATGTCCAAAAACACCCACCACAGTTGAGTGAAAGAGAAGAAAGAAAAAAACTACATGCAACTGACAAAAGGCTTAACAACTTCCCCATTCAAGCAAAAGTGGTGAAGTCTTTCTTTTTTGTTGCCATGAATCGAAAAAAAGCTAAACAACAAATATTCATGTCTGCTGCGACTTGGCACAAACAACACGGAATTCAAGCCATGCAGCAGCCAAAGCGTGACAACACGAACCAAGCAGCATCCGAAACACACGACGCCGACAGCGGCAGCGGCAGCTCCAGCGCCAACGTCCCGACGCTGACAATGAAAACGAAAGTAAAACGCGCAAAG
The DNA here is from genome assembly GCA_035041755.1 of Cacoxenus indagator. Lineage (NCBI taxonomy): Eukaryota > Metazoa > Arthropoda > Insecta > Diptera > Drosophilidae > Cacoxenus > Cacoxenus indagator. The sequence continues at coordinate 2,161,865 of JAWNKX010000379.1, forward strand.
CCTTAGCGCAGCACAGCGCATCGCAAAGCAGCTCGCGTCTCATTTCTCTGCGTCCCGCATCAACGATACACGCGACTACACTCACTTTTCGTTTCATTTCATTTCGTTCATTTCTTTCTTTTTCATCTTTCGTAATTCCCCACAGCAGCAGCGACGTCATGCAACACAACACCCAACACTGCACTGTCGCTGCTGTCGCTGCTAATGGTGGCGTCGGCGGCGCCTGCGCCTGTGCCGGTGACCAAAACAGCTGTAATAGAAGCGAATCGCTTTGATCAACGGCACAGTTGCATTTTGGCGCTCAACGCAAGCGCAAGCAAATCGCAAACGCCAAAACGCCAAAACGCCAAAACGCTGAATTCGCATTAGAAAACAGACGCCGCCAAAGGGTTGCAAAGTGTGCCAAAGCAAGACAACTAAAAGAAAAAAATTGAGAGTGCCCACGGTTAATGAACGAATCGTTATATAATTCTCGGTTGTGCGCATGCCTAAGACCATAAAAAGTAAAACGCCAACAAAACGTCTAAGCTTTTGCTTTAACGCAGCCGCACTTTGGCTTTCTTTGCTTCTTTGCTCTAGAGTCAAGTGCCGCCCGCCCAAAGTGGGCTAATTATAGTGTACCGTTGGTCAGAAAGCCACATTAAAGAAATTAAATTATTGGGTTTAAAAGCTTAGAAAAGAAACAGAAGCAACAACAACAACACAAAGAAATTTAGTAGAGAGTGATCTGTGGCTGGCTGCAGAGCAGAAAAAGTGTGGCTGCGCTGTCAGCTGAAGCGGCGACCCGAAGCGTGAAAGTGAAAAAAGAGTAGAGAAGCCAAAAACAACTTGAAACGACGCCGTCAGTCGCAAAGCCAACAGGATAAACCACACAGCCTTGACTGCAACCTTGTGCTTGTGTCTGCGAGTTTGTGTGTGTGTGTGTGTGTGTGTGTGTGTATGTGCTCAAGCGTTTAGTGTTCGTCGCGTGTAATCGATCACGTCGATACAAGACAAGCGATGATTTCGTGAGCGAACGTGCGCACCAGCGAAAGATGACATTGCAAACGCACGCGCTGATCTCATCGCTAACGCTGTGCATTTTGCTGCTGCCGACGTCGACGACCGCGAGGACAACACCAACAACGAAGACAACTTCGGCGGCAGGCTACGAAACAGGTGAGTAAGGTTTTAACAGACATTCGCAAGCGCACTTCCTCATACACACTTGACCCTTGCTCCAAACCACCCACCCGCCGCAGATTGTGGTTATCGTGCAGCACGCCGCGAGCCACGTCATGGTGTGCAACGCACACGCAACGCGCGCATTATCTCCGGCGCCTTGACATACGAAGGACAATTTCCATGGCAGGCATCAGTTGAGTTGCTGCACCCTTCGTTGGGCTTTTTGGGGCACTGGTGCGGCGCTGTGCTGATACATCAATACTGGATACTCTCAGCGGCGCATTGTGTGCACAAGTGAGTGTCGGGTAGTAAAAAGTAAACCTTTAATTAATTAACCCTTTAAACACGATATAGCGATCTCTTTAATCTACCCATACCACCGCTGTGGACCGTCGTATTGGGCGAACACAATCGCGACATCGAAAGCGGTTACGAGCAACGCATACCCGTCGAGAAGATTGTACTGCATCGCGCCTATCAGAACTTTCGACACGATCTGGTGCTAATGAAGCTCTCGAAGCCGGCAGATATGGGGCTTAGCTCCAACGTTAGACGCATCTGTCTGCCGTTTCTATATAAAGATGAACCGACTGTGTCAGCGGATTTCAATGCGCCAACGGAGGATTATGATGCACTCGAGCTGGATCTGGCCGAGTTGCCGGACAAGTTGGACAACTTTTTACGCAGCGTGCACAGCAGGCGTCGCTATCGTAATATGACAGTCACACCGCCAAGCATGCGTGAACTGATGAACACAAAGATACTCGGCCGGCTGCGACAGACGCATGCGCAGCATGGCAGAAAGTTAAAGGCGACAATACCGCGACGGCGTAATGACAAACTGATGCGCATACACGCTGATCGACCGCTGCTGGAGGAACAGCAGAAACAACACAAACATTTGGCAGCGGACAATGAGGCCGCCGATGTGGCTGAGCTGCCCTTCATCGATTGCGTTGCCACCGGTTGGGGCAAATCGAGCCTAAATGGTGATCTCTCAAATGAGCTGCTGCGCACGACTGTGCCGCTGCATAAGAACGGACGGTAAGTTGACCAAACGTTCGCTAACAAGACGCGATTTAACAATTATTCCACTATAGATGCAAAGAGGCCTACGGCAGCTTCGTGCACATACACGGCGGCCACCTTTGCGCCGGCAAGCTAAACGGCAAAGGTGGCACTTGCGTCGGTGACTCCGGTGGTCCATTGCAGTGTCGCCTAACCAAGAACGGTCCATGGATACTGGCCGGTGTCACCTCCTTCGGTTCTGGCTGTGCCATCGAAGGCTTCCCGGACGTCTACACACGCACCACGTACTACATGAAGTGGATCAAGGAGACAATTGCCTCACATTAAGGCGCGCATTTGTACAGTACTAGCAAGTAGCGAGCAGTATTTATTTAACCTAGGCTTGTTAGGCTTACAGATTAATACGTGTAATTATTATTATGTAATAGTTAATTAAAAATAATTTAAGTGTTAAAATTCGCACAAAGGCACGACAGTATCACAGCTACTTCGGCGCTGAAGCCGCTCCAAGTAAGCGCCGTCAAACGGCGCCACCTGCTTTCATTAGGTACAGACCTTCGTCCTTGATGTGGTCACAGTCGCCATTTATGATGGTGCTTGTGATGATGGTAATGTTGGTGCTGGGTTTCAAGAGCGGCAGCTTAGGCAGTATCTTTCGACTAACCTCCTCCGTTTTGCTCTCGATGGTTGGTTGCCAGAAGCAGAGCAGCAATGCCACACTAAGCATGGAAATGCCAACGACCGCAAATGAAATTGTCAACGCCCACTGCAGTGCCGGGCACACCTTGAAGAGCAGCTTCAGCAACAGCACAATGAAATCCGGAAGCTTGTCAATGCTCTGAGGAGTAGAAGAACGAACGAACGAACGAACGAACGAATGTCAGTTGAGGTCGTTTTCTAAAGTTGACAAATAAACATCATACGTACCACATCGACCCAGAGAATTGGTAGTGTCATTTGCTCAAACTTCGCCATGACCGAGTTGAATTTGATCTTGCCAACGACCTGGTTTGCCTGAAAGCGAGTGTGCACGTGCATGGGCACACCCAATTGCTGCGTTGCGAGGGCGAAATCACGCTCGTTAAGCGTTGTTAAACAGAAAGCTCACCCTGACTTACCGGTTGAATGATCAGCCTTGAATCGTGCTTTGACGAATTCGGTTCCAAACCTATGAAGGGGTTGAGCAGACTGGGATCGCCGTTGAGAAAATGCGGAAATGAGATGGCAAGCGGAATGTCTAGAAGCAAAGCCAAAACCGTAATGAGTTAAGACATTAATTCTTTATACTTTTCGCACGTAATGTGAATAATTTGTCAGCGACTTAGCTGTGGAGAATGAAGAGTGCAACTACCCGTATTCTTTGGCTCTAAGATGGTATCAAGACGTCACTTCTATTTTAGCATAAATAAACGAAATACAATGGCTTCACTCCCCACTTAAATATGGAAATAATCAACAACACAGCGAAGAGTATTGAACCATCGGCATAGCCGCTTGCTGCTTGCTGCTTCTTACATCAAGCATAGTACTCACTATAGTAACACGGCGTTACGGGTGCCAAACCCCTTTTGAGACATTTGTTGCCCTTGCAGTAGCAGCTCGTATCCGGATCACCCAACTCTGTGTCGAAAGTATGCTTGTCCAGCTTGAACTCGAAGCCATCCACACCATCGAATGTCACCGGTTTAGCATAGCGAATAGGCAGTGGTCGGCAGAAGGTGGTACGATAGACGTGCAGTGAGTCGCCCTCGTGCATGTCCCGTGGGAAGAGTGTGCCATCGTATGCGCCTTGAAGCTTATTGCAGAAGGTGGCGCTGGAACGATACACATTTATCTCATCTCATCTCATCTCTAAGTAGAAGCATAGACAACCCACTTTTCGCTATCTTTGAACTCCCACTTCTTGAGTCCATGTGCGCCGTTCCAATTGTCGATGGAGTAAGCACGGGCTTTGTCACCCTCACGCGGCAGCTTCAATGTGACTGTGTTGTTACCTTCATTGAACATCTGAACATTCAGAATGAATGAATTATTGCCAACACTAAACGCAAACGCAAAAGCCAACAACCACTCACACGTTCCAATATGCCGAAGCTCTGAAAGTCAATGAAACTTGGCACAAATTTCGATGCCAAATGCACCAAATGATCCTCGTAGCCCCAGAGATATTCATGCACCGGCACATGAATCATCGGTTTCGAATTGAGCCGACTAGTCAGTGCACTCAAAGCAATTGCAGCGAATGTAGAGAGACCCGCCGCTGCGGTACTGAGACCCATGTAGGGTATGTTCGGCGCATAAACACGGTCGACATGAGGATCGCCAACGGAACGCTCACGCACAAAGTGCCAACGTCGACGTGGCGCAAAGCTGACCGTGCCATTCGCATTGAAGGTCACATTGTGATTGGCCAAGTGCTCTTGGTAGACATAAGGTCCCAGCTCCTCGACCTTCAACTTGGACGCGTGACCGGCGAGAAACTCAGCTACATTCGTATAGTTGAACATATAAACCTTGATGAACACCTCCACCGGTGGATTTAGCCAAAGGAAATGCAGCAATGTGCCCGGCCGCAAGGAGAGTTGCTGTAGCGGAAGCGTTAAAAACCGGTTAGTCAAAAAAGAAAAAAGAAAAAAAACAATGAACCATAGTACTCACCCAATCGACAATCAAGCGCACAGGATCCGTCAGGTACATCACAGCGGCAACAAACAGCAGCGTCACGCCAACCGCAGCCAGTTTTGCAATCTCTGCGTCAGTAGCAAAAAAATATATGATGTAAATTATGCAATTATTGGCATGTGTAATCGAATAATTGGAGTAGTGCAACTGCAACTGCATCCGTGTAGCAGCGTCAACGACCTTCGTGCTTGCGTGTAGATGCTTGGAGTTCAAGGAACGTGAACGTCCTCTACTGGCACACATTCAAAAGCTGTAAGCATTGTCACAAACTCAGGCGCCAACGCAGACGCAGTGTAGCTGCATGGGTACAAAACGCAGCCAATAAGACAAGCTATTTTACTGTATCTGTATCTTTCGCTCTTGTAACTTTTATAACTACGTACATTGGTCGCACTGATTCAATTTTTTTTTTTTTTTTTGTTATTTCCCACAGTTAAAATTTCATAAGCTCTCAAAGTAACGCATAAATTATGTTAAACAAAACCAATATGCGTCTGCAGCGCGCTCGTCCAAACAGAATCAAAAAGATTCAAAGCAGCGCGACGACTCAATTTTTTGAGTTTGAACAAACAAAAGATACAACAAAAAAAAAACAAATAAACTAATGAGCGAAGGAAAAAAGTTGTGCAACTAAAAAAATGTTATAAATGACAACAGTCACAAGCCATGAATGAAAGACACTGGCAAGCGCAGCAGCCACTCAGTAACTCACTCACTCACTCACTCATTTGTTTTTGTATCTGGCTTGCTATAACTATCTCTATCTCTGTCTGCATCTTTATCAGTTGTGGTATCAGTAACAGCGACGCTGAGACGCTTGGTGCGCACACACCTTGTCTGAAGTTCAAGTTCGCTGCAATTCGCCGGCACTCGTACGCAGACAGCAAGCAAATGGCCAAGCTCTCATTGTACATAAAAACCGGAAAAGCTGATCAAAAAATCGTATTGAAGCGTATCTCATATTTTTTTTTAATTCTTTTTTTTTTGTTTTTTTTTTTTTGTCAAAGACTCAAAATAATTTTTTTTTTTGAATTTATTTCAACTCTGTGTCAGATTTTTTGTGACTTTTTTTGTTGTTAACTTTAACGTTACCAAGTAGATTGAATGTTGCTTTAGTTTTTTATTTATTATTTCTTTCGCTTTTCAAAAGCTTATCTTGTCTAGGAATGATTTGCGCACCTTCATGTGTTGTGATTCTCATGTCTGAACCTGACCTACAAAAGTCAAGAACTTCTTTGGTTTTGTCGTGTTGTGTTGTGTTGTGTTGTGTTGTGCAGTGCGTAAAATTATTGTATTTTTTCATTGTCACGTTTACCTTTAAGACAAGGTTCTATATACGATATGAGTTACAACTGTTTTGCATAATCTGAGTATACAACTAATTCGATCACTTATGGCAGCAATATTTTACCGCCTTTCGATCAACTTAAACTATTCAAATTTATCTACCTACCCATTTGCTGTATTCTGTTTAGTGTGTTCAGTCATAAAGATCGTATGCAATAAATCGTTGCTTTCAGAAACCTCAGAGGTTGTGTGGCACTTGAGGCATCATCTACACACTTTATAAGGCAATACAACACAGAATTCTGCCGACAACCATAGAAACCTAACCTAACCTAACCGTGTCCATATTAAGTTCCATATGGTAGGCAGACGTTGCAGAAAAACGATAGGCTTATAATAAACAAAAAATCGTATACAACACACAATCACGCTGCTCACTTATACATCTAATTAACTACCTATCTATCTACCTATCGTTCTGTAGATCTATTAATTACCTATTTATTGTATGTCTGATTATAAAAATACATGCATGGCCGCATGGACCCTTCACAATCCATTACTTAAAAATGTGTCCACATTTTTAACCAATTATCTGACTATTAAGTAATATAATAGTAACTCACTACCTTCGAGTCTCCTCTCTGAATCTCTAATCGCTTCACTTTGGGTTCGTTCAATCATTTCTTCAAGAACACCAGCTTGTCGCTCAATAAGGCGCATTTTTAGCTCCACTCTTCGAACACGGATAACATATTCGATGTATGCTCAGACTAGGCAATATATTCAGAATTTTACACGGACTCAATTAAGTAACGTCATTTGATTAATTCATTAATTCTGATTGCATATTCTGGAAAGTCTGACAGTTACTTACCAGTCTGACAGATGAGGCACATTTTAAATAAGATAAATTATAACAGCAAAATGAACTTTGCTCTGTTCTGAAGTTCTCGCTAATTAAGGGATCTCGTCTATTGTATGCCCAGTGACATTTTTTTTCTGCGACTAAGAATCCTCCCATAGCTCCAGTATGCTTTCGAACATTTAAAAAAAATGTTCTGCCTAGTTCTTCGTAAACATATTTATGTTATTCACTTATTAGTTACTTAATTTTCTCACTTATTAATTTATCAAATCGAGCCTCATCTATGTATTACAACTATCTATGTATTCATCTATCTAACTGCCGATCCATTTATCCGTCCATCTGTATATTTCCTTAACTATTCGTCTAAACAGTTATCTATCTACCTATGCGTCATCTAGACAGATCACTCCAGATAATATTTCAGTTACTTACTCTTACTATTAATCTGTATATATAATCCAACTATGAGGTTGTCCACCAATCGTTCTATTGATACATCTATAGGCCAACTATTTATCTTATTACATAAAAGACTATCTATTTCCATAGTTATAAATCAACACTGCATTTTTAATGAAATGTGCATAGCAGCGCTTACCAAAAATAGATTTTAAAGCTATTTATAACTATTCTAATCAAATTCAAAATCGAAATAGACATCAAATCAATCAAATCATACTACGAAAATCGTTGGCAAACCGGATTAATAAATTTCATTCATTAACTTAAATCAATTTACTTGACTACAAAGGCTTTAGTTCTGTAATCGATGCCGATTTGGAAACGAGTTTGCAGACGTTTAGTTTATAAGCCATAAATTACAAGTTTTCTTTCAGTGTAGATCAGCGCTATTAACATTTATTTATTTTATTTAGAAATTTTTACAACAAACATGATCCATGTTGGCCCTCAACTTGACTCACATTATAAACTATACGCGTATAAACAATAACAGCAACGCCGAAATACGTGTAGTTTCGCAGACGAGGCGAAACCAAAATTCAGGCGAACCTTAAGTCAATATTTGACTGCCGTATTAACGTGTTCAGTGGTTCAGATATATTTTTTATTTTTATTTTTTTTCTTACAAGCCAAACTTCGCATGGGCATTTCTGAAGGGGGAATTCAAACTAGCAAAAACAACGGGAATCCCAAACGAGAACAACTTTCATACAGGATACTTGTTCTTGTGCTTCAAGGAAAATACTGAGAATTGTTATATATGTAGCTGTATATATATATATATATATATATATATATATATATATATATATATTTATTTTAATAGCCACATTTAAATTGATGATTGATATTGAAAGTTTTTCAAAATTTAAAAAATCTTACTCACTGTCACTTTTTGAATTGTTTGTACTTGCGAAGATTTTCATATTTATTATTATTTTTTACTTATTTATTTAATTTTATTTGTTTTTGAAATTTATTGGCTGCAGTAATTATAAATAATTCATTTAAATTAATAAATTTAACAAGCACACAAATCAATTCACGCAGTTGGTTAGTTTGAATATTTTTCGAGCTTTATTTTTCATGGATTTTCCTTAAACGAAAATCTTCTTCTTAATTTGTACTTTGAAAATTTGTCTTCCGTTAAAGTTTTATTTGTTTATTTATTTTTTAATCTTAGTTTATTTAATTTTTGTCATTGTTTTTTTTTTTTTAATATAATTTTTTTTTTTAGTTTTTGTAACTCTGAGTTAACACTTCCGATTCTCACAAAATTTGACAGCTTAATGCGAACCACAAAGTTGCAGTCGGATCATTTATATGGACTTTTGCGGCCGTTGATCCAAGCAAAGCCACGCCAAGTCAAGCCCAGACACACAGGTCGAAATTAACCGGTCCAATTCTCAGCGAGACAAAATGCTCGTACAATATTTTGACAAGTCGCGTGAGCTATGAAGCCGTACTGAGACGAGCTGAGCAGAGCAGCGCTGCCTCACTTTCAGCTATGAGGCAGCCAAGATAAACGAGCGCAGAAGCTGCTCGTTATAGGGCGTTGAAACGTAGTCTTTAGGTACTAAGCGCCCAAAATAGATAGATCGAATGATGCGACACGCGCGCTCTGTACTAAAGAAGAAGCTCCAAATCCGGCTATAAAATGCCGCACGTGGCATTCAGCTATGTCATACAACTATGAGTTTATTTATAACCAAAGAAGCCCAAAAAAAGATATGCTAAATATATAATACAAGTTAGGACGATTTTCAAGTCCAATTGCAATTTACGATCAGTCAATTTATTTAGTTTTTCTCCAAAGTCGTAGTGCAGCGCCCGACTTTTACGCTCAACTTGACAGCACGGCTCCAAACACTTAGTCCCTCAGACCCATTAACGTTGACTCCGCTCTGACACGCGTTTTGATAGACGCGCGTGAGATCGCAAATATACAGTGCCCATTTTATGATAATTGCTGGCATTTTGGCTTTATGAACCACAAACAAAATTAGTATAACTCTTTATTTTTTACTCGCAATACTTAAACGAAATTAAAATGAGTCGAGGAAGGCATAGAATTAGATTTACCTGGGTGTTGGGTCATACAAGTCGATAATTGCTTTGCATTTGGTACTTTGCACTTTCGTCGTAAAGCAGGTTGACCTTTTGGTCGGCGTTGGTGGCAGATATTGAGAGTAACTGACTTAGTTAAACTGTAAAAGGCCTGGTACGACGTAGGTTCAATGTACAACATCGCTGGCAACTACCTCAAATAAACTGAGTATTGAGTTCTTATTTTATTTTATGTCTTTATTCCCAGAAGATTATTAATATGATCTTACAGCTAACAATAAATTTATTTTATACAGAGTTTAGCTATACAATGTGGCTTTCTTCTGAATTATATCTATCCTTATTATTATTACAATTTCATGAGATCATAAATTTAAATTTATCAAGGAAAATTGGGAAGAGTATTGAGTTCATTTTGTATTAGTTTAGTTTGGTTACCAAAAGACTGAGGGGGTCGGGTTATTATTATGGTCAAGAAGACTACACTCTATCGCCTAAGTGGGAATTCCTATATCGACCTGTTGTTTTCTAGCATTTTTATTCAGTACATAAAAGTGATGAGAGATACTCACCATCTGCAATTTTTACACTTTGAATGAAAAATCGCAAATAGTGACTGCTAACGGTAATTTTGTGATTGTTGTATTTTCAGTGATTTTTGTGTTTTCAGTGATTACTGATTTTGTTGATTTCGGTAATTTTCGGGATTTCAGTGTTTCTAGTGATTTTAGTAGATTTCAGTGATTTGAGTGTTTTCAGTAATATCTGTTTTTTCAGTGTTTTCAGTGATTTTAGTGATTTTAGTCGTTTCAGAGATATTTGATATCCGAATTGGAGTTTTCACATTTCAATAGTTATATCATTTTCAAATAACCGTTGAGCATGTTGCACTACCCCCTGTCAGAAACTCCCTCCATTCAGTTCGGCATAAACAGTTTGTCTTTTTCAAAATTTTATGTGAAATTTGCAACTTTATAAGTTCTTTTAAAAGCACATTTTTTACAATCTCTGAAAGTGGCAGTAATAACACTTAACAATAAGCACTGCCATTGTTGGTTGGCTTGACTTTGATTGCAACCGATTGCCTGCTTTATGTTCTCATTCATTGTAGCACGAATGTGTAAGGATTTGCGCATTGACCTTAACATTTTTACAGCTGCTGAAAGTAGTTTAAAACAGTTTGTACTTAGCGTATTGTTGGAATTATTATAACATTACTTACACCATTTCGTAACGAAGACATAGGCGGATCAGGCATGCAGGGAACTTGTATCCCCATTGCCTTCGCTAGCGAGTAGATGGAATGCACAGAAGAACTCAAAACCGGAAACGTGCACTGCTCTTCTCCACCTTACATCAAGGCATTAAGTTTTGCTCTGATTCGAGTGTCCTTGTTTAATTCAATTGGAAGCAGAATATCTAGTAATGAAACGCGAATTGGTACTCAACCAATTTTTCTGGCAATTAACCTGAAATACGTAGGTAATATGAAAGCGATAAATGCCTAACTTAGCCTTCTCGAAATCGGCTTCATCTGGCAAGTTTCCACGTAGTCTGTCAATGTAGTCAATTTTTTCCCAAGCAAGTACGATTTTCGATTGCTAATTGCCTTCGAAGACACTTCCACGTCTGTACTTACCTTGACCGACGGGTCGCTTCAAGTTCAAGCTTCAAATGAGTGCGAAACTATTCAAAGCTTTGGCCAGTTACGACTCTGGATCGCTCTCCAAAATCTCTACGTGCTTCACACAATTAGTCAAAGTCGCTGCTTCATAGATTACATTAGCTCACGAAATATTTGGCCAATTTCTATTTCATGAGGTCCGATTTTAAATTTGTGACTAGATGTTTCTCCATCCTTAGCAAACGCACCATTATAGCAAATGATGACGCGTACTCCTAAGCTGGAGCAGCAAATCAAAATCGCTAGAAGTTGTTGAATTCTCAGTACCATTTTAAGGGTACCGAAAGGGATTCTCTTTTTTGTCAGTCGATGTGTGACTTAAACGATAATTGGATACGCCGAATTTGTCTAATAACCGCAGTACATTAAAATTAAAAACAAATCATCACAATCACCATAACCGTGTTGTCCCACATACAAGTCAAGTAAAGCAAACTCGACTCTAAATGTGAGCATAGTTTTCTCATTCGCAATATTGTCATCCATAAAAATCCAAATGGGTCCTAAAATCTCGACCAGTTTCAAGCTTCGCCCAGAGAATCAATTCGTGGCTTTTTTTAATTTTTTTGCAGAGTAACAAATACTTTGTAGTACCATGCCAACCCACAACTAATTCAATTCGTTATGGAAAATCGTTAGCTATAATTAAATCATACGAGTATATAGGGGTATACCACTCACGGAAGTATCGTTCTAGAACAGTTAACAATCTAACGGAGTACAAGAAAGATGCAACTGTATTTTCTAACATTGCTACTTACTCTAATAAAGTTCCTGGGTATGTCTGCAGTGGCGGTAGCCGCCAAAAATAGTACAGACCCAGTCGAAAGGTACTATGCCCAGTCAGTTGCCGACATGGTACCACTGCTGCACTTGGAAGATGAACTGGTAGCGAATCTCAATCAATATTCAGCTTTAATTCAGGAAAAGTTGGATATCATTACACTGTAAGAGGTGGTTTCACCGAGATTTATAGGGTAATACAATCATTTTCTGTGTTTTCTGTACTCTCAGTGTTTTGGACGATCTTAAAGCAGCTCATAAGAAAGCAGCAAAGGATCCCGAGGCCTATCTATCAAATCCTTTCAATAGTTTTTCTCTGATACGGCGCATGCACTCGGCTTGGATTAAGTGGCGTGATTATATGAACGCACTGGTGGGAAGTGGTATGAACGTTTACTTTTTAACATCATAGATATTCCCTCCTTAAATATGGTTGATGAATTATTGCAGAACAAATTGATTTAATGGATCAACTGGCTATAGAAATGCCAACCGAAAATGATCTCAATGAAGCAGCGGCTGGAATTTTGCGCATACAAAAAACATACGAGCTGAGGGTAGAGGACATTGCGCGCGGTTATCTCAATGGCCAACAATACCGGTAAGTCGTAGTGCACTCACTACATTTGAACAAGGAAAGTCTATTTTGATTTCAGTGCAAAGTTGACAGCGCTCGATTCTCTTACGATAGCCAACTACTTAAATAAAAATAATAAATGTGTTCACGGCATTAAGTGGTATGACGAGGCTCTAGCAGCCTATTCCACCTATGAAACAGTGTTGGTTGAGGTCTTCAATATCACCAAAACTAAGATCTTCTATTTACAGGCAGATTGTACGCTGCAATCAGGTGATTGCAAACCATAAGCTTCTCTTCTGAAGTATATATATATATATATATACATATTTTTAATGTGTTGTTGACTTTAATGTATGTAGGCACCAAAGAGGAAAGCTTGGTCATTGTCAAAAAGGCGTTAGCGAAAAAACTGGTGGACAGAGAACTTTTGGAATTCGAAGAGGACGTGAATGATTTCATTTCGCATGACAAGTTGTGTCGTGATGAGATTCCTCAGCATTCGAGGCTTCACTGCCGCTACAACACCATAACCACGCCCTTTCTAAAATTGGCGCCTCTCAAGATGGAGGAAATCGCGTTCGATCCCTACATAATTCTCTACCACAATGTCCTGTTCGACGATGAAATCGATGAAGTAAAATCTGTGGTAAAACCACAACTACAACGCGGCGGCACCCAAGCGCAACGTCGCGATCCGGAACGCACCGTGAATATCTTCAACCTCAAGTACAATTCGACCCGCATGCTAAGACGCATTCACCGGCGGGTCCACGATATGACTGGACTGAAATTTAATTTTGAGAATACCGGATTGCAAGTGGCGAATTATGGACTCGGCGGACACTACTACAATCACGTTGACTATGAGGTTGAAGAAAAGGTACGGTTCACCTTCTTAGTTGTAAGCATCGTCAGTAAATTTTATAATCTCTTACCTTCTTCAAAGATCTTCGAAATGTTCGGTGATGGGGGCAATCGCATTGCTTCTGTCTTATTCCTTGTAAGTTTGAGTTTAGCCTCTCAGACTTCTCCAAACTTCAATCACACTGCTTTGTCTCTGGTTTAACAGCTCTCCGATGTTGAACGAGGAGGTCAAACGCTGTTCGCAAAAATACACAAGGCTGTCCATATGGAGAAGGGTGCTGCCATCATGTGGTACCATTTGGACAAAGCTGGCTTGGGCAATGTGAAATCGATGCATGGTTCTTGTCCTGTTGTGTTTGGTTCTAAATGGAGTAAGTCGCCTAGGGGCACATGCTCAATTTATGATAGTAATGGTTTGAAATTCTTCTTCGCAGTGGCCATCACTTCGACATATGCAAATGATCAAATGTTTGTGAAACCCTGCCCAATTTAGTGTGGCTTGCGGGGTCGCCGCCACAAACTGAATACAATTTCGATATGATTTTCAAAACTTTATATACATATTATATTTGAACTGTAACATTGAAAATGTTTTAATATTTTATTAATTGGCCTCATTCTTCATTATTAAGTTTAAATAAACCGAAAAAACACTGCAACATCGTCGTTCTCACTTGTAGCATGGCTTAACAAACATCTGCGGATACTCATCAGCCGTATTGAAGGCAACTGGAAGAAAGTAATAGTATTACTGCATAATGACTCCATTCCGTTGGAAACTACTAACTCCATTTGGATCCCATTAGCACAGGGCATGACGCATGCATAGATTTGGGGTTGCCCTCGCCATCATTGTTCAAGTGATACCAAAAAATCGCAGATCCTTTCCTGGGTGCAACACTAATGCCTATTTCAGAAAATACGGTTTCGCCGCCCAGCTCCACATCACTCATCTACTTGACGCAATCGAGACAAAATCTTAGGGTCGATTATTAATGAGCAGATTTCCATACTTACATAGACTAAAACGGCTGCAAGGCGATCGCCCCTGAGACCCGCTAATTCGGGATTCTGGAAAAAAATTCACTCGGTTTGCTCTCAAACAGTCCAACATTCTAACAAAATATTCTAATATTTAGCACAGACCTCGGTTTTATTATAATAGTCAACGTGATTGTAATATTGTCCTCCCAGGCCATAATTAGCCACCTGCCAAGGCGTGGATTCGCTCCAGTTGAATCCACTCAAATCGTTCACACGTCGCTGGATACGGGCCACAATGACGCTTTCTTCCGTTGAGTATCGGCACATCTGAGCCGTGCGTAGTGGATAAAACTTTCCTGCAACCACCACGGCACGCTTGAGTTGAAGCACTGAACGTTTTTTCAGTTCCTCGATTTCACTGTCGGAGATGATATCATGATAGAGCACGATGTAAGGATCAATAGCAATCTCCTCCATTTTCAGAGGGGCCAACTTCAGAAAGGCTGTTGTCGTGCTGTTGTAACGACATTGAAGTCTTGAATGCTGCCGAACTTCGCCACGGCACAATCGATTGTGCCTCATAAACTCCTGTAAAATATATTTGAAGGCTATGAAACTGGGTTCCCGAGGTTTAAACTTCATGGCCCGCCCAATAGCACCAAGAGCGTCATCATGTATACCTGGAATTAAATCAAAAATCAACAATAAAGAAACATATTTCTAGTGATGGTACTCTGATGTTGTACTCGCGTTATATAACTTACCCAAATCTGATAATGACTCTGCTATGCCATACCAAATATCTCCCTCGTGGAAGCCAAGAACATCACTCAGCTGTTCGTCGTATTTGTTGAATAGCTCCAGCGATACATTGTACCATTTTAGAGAGTTATCAGACCTCATTTCCCCGAAGAGATACTTGCCAATTGCATGGCAATCCGAAGCTGAGAAACCACTACTAAAAAATTCATAAGTAAAACAGTTTCAACTGAGAAGACAACTTACTCGTATTGCCTGCCTCTGAGCACTCCCCTCGCCATATCCGCGACGCTTAACTTGTATGTGTCCTGTATGTGCAGAATGGCGACCACTGCATCGTCGACGTCTGTTGCGTTGAGCACTTTCACTTGAAGCTCGTCCATGGAATCGACCTCCGCTGCTCAACACAATATTACATACAATTTCTCTGATTTTGTCAGTACGTGTATCAAAAATGTCTCACATTTGGCAGTCGATTCCTCTATAAAGTCACGCCATTTGATCCAATCGCCACGCAGACGTCGTATGAGCTTGAAACGGTTCAGGGAATTGGACAAATACTCCTCGGGATTGTTCTCCGCCTTCTGCAGCTCTGCACGCGCATCTTGCCCCACACTAAAAAGGAAGTTCAATAATTAATGAGTGCACAGTTTGAGCATGAACTCCCCGAAGTCAACCCACAGATACAACAGTGCGAGTTTGTCTAACAGTTGTGCCTGGTATTGCTCCATCAGATCAATTAAATCAGACTCCAACTGAAGCAGCTCCGCGAGTGCAAAACTTCGTTCTGTTGTTGTTGCATTCTCGGTATTTTTGGCGAGTGCCACACACATTGAGAACACCACAAAATTCAGAACTTTCAGAAATGCCAACACCATTTTTGATAATGAACAGGTATTAGCGTTGTAGCTCGTTTAAAATATCATAAAAGTGGACCGTGCTGAATCGCATTTAGTCATGGGCAAATTTGTGACGGTTACTGGACAGGCAACTTCAGGAAATGTAAGTCTTGTTTGCATAACTTTTTTATTTTATATAACAAAGCAACTTTGCAGAACAAATATTTTCGTCTTGCCATCTATCGGGTAATAATCTCGCCTTTCAAGAAATTCAGTGGTTTCAATTATCATAGAGGACAGAAAATGTTCCAAATAATTCCATTGAAGTTATATTTCCCGCATTGATCCTTATGACTTTTCCCCCTGGATGCTAAAGCAAAATCAATGACCTTACTATATGCCTATCTGCTGTGAGAAGGAGCAACTGCTTTTTTTTAAGTTAAATTAAAATGTTGTTGTGCTAGTAGATGGGACAATGGCATTAATTCGGGAAACTTGGCGCACTAACAGGTAAATCACATTAAGTACTGCAGTGTGACAAAAGCCCGACCACAAAGATACTCTTTCCATGCATCGCGTGTAATAACCATTTATTACAGCTTATCTATATATAAATGGGCCAAGATATTCTCTTTAGCGACACTTTACATAATCGATTTCAACACAATAGCTGGCTTGGGCATCGTCCTTGTCCTGTTGTGTTTGGTTCTAAATGGAGTAAGTCACCAGAAAGTAAGGGGCACATGTTCAAATCTTTGTAAAACCCTTGCGGGATCTTCTCCACAAACTGAATACATTTTTGATATCATTTTCAGAAGTTCATAGACGATTTTTAATTGTTACATTGAAAACAAATTAATATTTTAATAAGTGACCTCAATTTTAAATCCTCCATTTATAAGTTAGTTTAAATGAACGATAAACCACTCCAACGTTATCGTTCTCACTTGTAGCATGGCTTAAGAAACATCTGCGGCCACTCGTAAGCCAAATTGACGGCAACTGAAAAAAAGCATCTGTAGTACTCCATAAAAATCCATTCCGATGCAAACTACTTACTCCATTTGGATCCCATTAGCACAGGGCAAGACGCATGCATAGATTTGGGGTTACCCTCGCCATCATTGCTCAAATTATACCAAAAAATCGCAGATCCTTTTCTCGGTGCAACACTAATGCCTATTTCAGAAAATACGGTTTCGCCGCCCAGCTCCACATCACTCATCTACTTGACGAAATCGAGACAAAATTGTAGGGTCGATTATTAATGAGTAGATTTCCATACTTACATAGACTATAACGCCTGCAAGGCGATTGCCCCTGAGACCCGCTAATTCGGGATTCTGGAAAAAATTTCACTCGGTTTGCTCTCAAACAGTCCAACATTCTAAAAAAATATTCTCATATTTTACACAGACCTTGGTTGTATTATAATAGTCAACGTGACTGAAATATTGCCCTCCCAGGCCATAATTAATCACCTGCCAAGGCGTGGATTCGCTCCAGTTGAATCCACTCAAATCGTCTACACGTCGCTGAATGCGGGCCACAGTGACGCTTTCTTCCATTAAATGTGGGCACACCTGAGCCGTACGTTGTGGATGAACCTCACCTCCATTCACCAGGCCGCGTTTGAATTTAGGCACTGAGAGTCTTTTCAGTTCCTCGATTTCACTGTCGGAGATAATATCATGATAGAGCACGATGTAAGGATCAATAGCAATCTCCTCCATTTTCAGAGGGGCCAATTTTAGAAAGGGTGTTGTCGAGCTGTTGTAATGACACTGAAGATTTGAATTCTGCCGAACTTCGCCACGGCACAAACGATTGTGCCTCATAAACTCCTGTAACACAATATTAGCTTTTGTAAAACTTAGTCCCTGAGGTCTAATCTCCATGGCCCGCTCAATAGCACCAAGAGCCTCGTCATCTTTATCTGGAATTAAATTAAAAATCAACAATTAAAGAACCATATTTCTAGTGTACTGATGTGGGTACTCGCGTTATATAACTTACCCAAATCTGATAATGATTCTGCTATGTCATACCAAATATCTGCCTCATGGAAGTTAAGAACATCACTCAGCTGTTCGTCGTATTTGTTGAATAGCTCCAGCGATACATTGTGCCATTCTAGAGAGTCATCAGACCTCATTTTCCCGAAGAGGTACTTGCCAATTGCATGGCAATCCGAAGCTGAGAAACCACTACTACAAAATTCATAAGTAAAACAATTTCAACTGAGAAGACAACTAACTCGTATTGCCTGCCTCTGAGCACTCCCCTCGCCATATCCGCGATGCTTAACTTGTATGTGTCCTGTATGTGCAGAATGGCGACCACTGCATCGTCGACGTCGGTTGCGTTAAGCACTTTCATTTGTAGCTCGTCCATGGAATCGACCTCCGCTGCTCAACACAATATTACATACAATTTCTCTGATTTTGTCAGTACGTGTATCAAAAATGTCTCACATTTGGCAGTCGATTCCTCTATAAAGTCACGCCATTTGATCCAATCGCCACGCAGACGTCGTATGAGCTTGAAACGGTTCAGGGAATTGGACAAATACTCCTGGGGATTGTTCTCCGCCTCCTGCAGCTCTGCACGCGCATCTTGCCCCACACTAAAAAGGAAGTTCAACAATTAATGAGTGCACAGTTTGAGCATGAGCTCCCTGAAGTCAACCCACAGATGCAACAGTGCGAGTTTGTCTAACAGTTGTGCCTGGTATTGCTCCATCAGATCAATTAAATCGGACTCCAACTGAAGCAGCTCCGCGAGTGCAAAACTTCGTTCTGTTGTTGTTGCATTCTCGGTATTTTTGGCGAGTGCCACAGACATTGAGAACACTACAAAATTCAGAACTTTCGGTAATGCCAACACCATTTTTGATAATGAACAGGTATTAGCGTTGTAGCTCGTTTAAAATATCATAAAAGTGGACCGTGCTAAATCGCTTTTAGTCACGGACAAAATTGTTACGGATTACTTCAAGATTTTTTTTTCCCCCCATTGACTTAGCACATTTACAATGACCACACATTGATCTCACATGGGGCAGGCCCAAGTGGAATCAAACTTCACCCAGTTACATAGTAGACTGGGCTCAGCTGGTCTTAATTGCTAATTTCTTTGGTGAACATGCGATACCGAAGCTAATGTCTGCGAAATAAATTTTACATTTGGCTACACATAAAAGCATTATCAGCCAGTAAAAATTGTTTTTGAACTGACGCAAAGAGATCGCTATATATGAAGAAACTTTAAATGAACAGGAGATAAAATAGACATTCATAGTTTCGTTAGCGTACTTCAACATGTGAGAATGTTTAATGGCAACTGGTAAATCGTTTATAAAAATATTGAATAACATCGGACCAAGGTGACTAACCTGAGGGACACCGGAGTTTACACAAATAGTCTCGGATGTGTCTGTCTTCAACAAAACTTTTTGAGTTGTGGATGTTAGGTAGGGAGAAATCCAACTGACCAGGTTTAAAGGAATACAAAGGCATCCAGGTTTCGAAGAAGTGAGGAATGACAAACACTTTCGAAGGACTTACTGATATCAGTATAAATAACGTCCAATGACAGTCATGTTTGAACAATAACAAAGCAACTTTTCTGATCAAATTTTTCATCTTGCCATTTATCGGGTAATAATCTCGCCTTTCTAGAAATTCGATGCTCTCTGATAAAAAACTGCTGCCATACTGTTTTGTCTAACAAGTAGTGTTTGTGTCATCTAGGAAATTCACGAAGATGCACTAACACTTCTCCGACGGATTTCCTCAACTTTTCCGGGTGTGTGGCCTAGCGTTGTCCTGACCAACTGACTACCTTATTTCTTCAGTGCTTCCTATGGTCTTGTTAGTTTTTGATCACAGAATTCCTCATTTACCGTTTTCCCAGGTGGGCGGACCTCAAAATACACAGGACGTTTCCCTTTCGATGGTTTGGATAGACACACCTTATATGGGCCTTGGCCTTTTTCACACATTATTGTCATATGTTAAATATTTTTCATTGGCAGTCATCAATGTGGACAGAAAATTGTCCAACTAATTTCATTTCAGTAAAATTTCCCCCATTGATCAATATTATTTTTTTTCACCTGGATGCTAAAAGGAAAATCAATGAACTTATTCGTGGTCACATGTCTATCCGCTATGAGGGGGAGCAACTGCTTTCTGTTGAAGATAAATTAAAATATTGTGTTTATTGATGGGATAATAGCATTAATTCGGGAAACTTATAACTAGTAACAGGCAAATCACATCAAGTACTTCGGTATGACAAAGGCCCGACCACAACCCAACACGAAAACTTTTTGCTGTTAGATTTGCCGCAAAAAGGAATCAGTCACTTATCAGATGCTGTTATTAACATTGAATGTACAGTACAAAATGTATGTAAAACAATGTGAAATAACATATTTCTGCTAATCTCGCACTGTATTTCTGTATATCTTATTGCAAACTACTGTTGCTGTTTCATTTATTTAATATTTTGTCCAAGTTATCAGAAATCATCATGTATTATAAAGATACTCTATCCACGCATGGCGTGTTGTAACTGTACAGATACATGTACACATGTATAAGTACACCCATAGTCCATAGGTTTGGGAATAACCATTTATTATAGCTTATCTATATATAAATGGGCCAAGACATTCTCCTTCACCATACTTAACATAACCTATTTTAACACAAAATACAAAAAAAAAAAAAAAAATTAAATAAAAAAAAAAGAAAACAAGCTGGCGCTTAGGCAAAGTGAAATCGATGCATCGTTCTTGTCCTCTTGTGTTTGGTTCTAAATGGAGTAAGTCGCCTAGGGGCACATGCTCAATTTATGATAGTAATGGTTTGAAATTCTTCTTCGCAGTAGCCATAACTTCGACATATACAAATGATCAAATGTTTGTCAAACCCTTCCCAATTTAGAGTGACTTGAGGGGTTGCCTCGACAAACTGAATACAATTTTAATATGATTTTCAAAACTTTATAGCGATTTTATTTCTTAACATTTTATTTAAAATTGTATTAATTGGTCTCATTCCTAAATCCTTCATTATTAAGTTAAAATTGTCGAAAAAACACTGGAACGTCGTAGTTCTCACTTGTAGCATGGTTTAAGAAACATCTGTGGCCACTCATATGCTAAATTTATAGCAACTGGAAGAAAGCATTAGTATTACGGCATAATGACTCCATTCCGTTGGTAACCACTTACCCCATTTGGATCCCATTAGCACAGGGCATGACGCATGCATAGATTTGGGGTTGCCCTCGCCATCATTGTTCAAGTGATACCAAAAAATTGCAGAGCCTTTTCTCGGTGCAACACTAATGCCTATTTCAGAAAATACGGTGTCGCCGCCGAGCTCCACATCACTCATCTAGTCGACGAAATCGAGACAAAACATCGGTGTTGATGGTTAATAAGCAAATTTCCATACTTACATAGACTAAAATGGCTGCAAGGCGATCGCCAATGAGACTCGTTAATTCGGGATTCTGAAAAATGTTTCACTCAGTTTTCTCTCAAAACGTATAACATTTCAAAAAATATTCAATTATTTTACACAGACCTCGGTTTTGTTATAATAGTCAACGTGACTGTAATATTGTCCCCCCAAGCCATAATTAGCCACCTGCCAAATCTTGGATTCGCTCCAGTTGAATCCACTCAAATCGTTCACACGTCGCTGAATTCGGGCCACAGTGACGCTTTCTTCCATTAAATGTGGACACACCTGAGCCGTACGTTGTGGATTAACCTCATATCCAGTCACCAATCCCCGTTTGAATTGAGGCACAGAGAGTCTTTTCAGTTCTTGGATTTCGCTTTCGGAGATGATATCATGATAGAGCACGATGTAAGGATCAATAGCAACCTCCTCCATTTTCAGAGGGGCCAACTTCAGAAAGGCTGTTGTCGTGCTGTTGTAACGACATTGAAGATTTGAATGCTGCCGAACTTCACCACGGCACAACCGATTGTGCCTAATGAACTCCTGTAGAATATTTTTGAAGGCTATGAAACTGGGTTCCTGAGGTCTAAGCTCCAGGGCCCGCTGTATAGTAGCAAGGGCCTCGTCATCTTTATCTGGAATTAAATTAAAAATCAACAATTAAAGAAACATATTTACAGTATTCTGATGTTGCTACTCGCGTTATATAACTTACCCAAATCTGATAATGATTCTGCTATGCCATACCAAATATCTGCCTCATGGAAACCAAGAACATCACTCAGCTGTTCGTCGTATTTGTTGTATAGCTCCAGCGATACATTGTGCCATTCTAGAGAGTCATCAGACCTCATTTTCCCGAAGAGGTACTTGCCAATTGCATGGCAATCCGAAGCTGAGAAACCACTACTACAAAATTCATAAGTAAAACAATTTCAACTGAGAAGACAACTAACTCGTATTGCCTGCCTCTGAGCACTCCCCTCGCCATATCCGCGATGCTTAACTTGTATGTGTCCTGTATGTGCAGAATGGCGACCACTGCATCGTCGACGTCTGTTGCGTTGAGCACTTTCACTTGAAGCTCGTCCATGGAATCGACCTCCGCTGCTCAACACAATATTACATACAATTTCTCTGATTTTGTCAGTACGTGTATCAAAAATGTCTCACATTTGGCAGTCGATTCCTGTATAAAGTCACGCCATTTGATCCAATCGCCATGCAGACGTCGTATAAGCTTGAAACGGTTCAGGGAATTGGACAAATACTCCTGGGGATTGTTCTCCGCCTTCTGCAGCTCTGCACGCGCATCTTGCACCACACTAAAAAGGAAGTTCAACAATTAATGAGTGCACAGTTTGAGTATGAGCTCCCCGAAGTCAACCCACAGATGCAACAGTGCGAGTTTGTCTAACAGTTGTGCCTGATATTGCTCCATCAGATCAATTAAATCGGACTCCAACTGAAGCAGCTCCGCGAGTGCAAAACTTCGACCTGTTGTTGTTGCATTCTCGGTATTTTTGGCGAGTGCCACAGACATTGAGAACACTACAAAATTCAGAACTTTCAGAAATGCCAACACCATTTTTGATAATGAACAGGTATTAGCGTTGTAGCTCGTTTAAAATATCATAAAAGTGGACCGTGCTGAATCGCTTTTAGTCACGGGCAAATTTGTGACGGTTAGTGGACAGGCAACTTCAGGAAATGAAAGTCATGTTTGCATAACTTTTTTGTTTTATATAATAAAGCAACTTTGCAGATCAAATATTCTCGTCTTGCCATCTATCGGATAATAATCTCGCCTTTCCAGAAATTCAATTTATTTTTTTTTTTCTTTTTTATTTATATTTAATTTTTCTGATATTAATAGAACAACTTAAATTAAATTGTATATACAAAAATTAACAAAACAACTTAAATAATAAGTGGGGATATATTATTATGTATTAAAGAGATCTATTACGGAGGTCGGCAGTGTGCGATCTTCTCAGCCGTCTCGCCACCCTAACTCCCCCATTCTGCGTCGTTTTAGAAGGCGCCTTGCTAGTTTATTTGGATGATTTTTTAACTTCTCTATATATTTTTTAGCCTGACGATTTATCACATCGCCAATTTTCGGTATTTTTAAGTCGTTTTCAAGGTCCGACGTTCGCATGAACCAAGGGGCACCAGTAAGCATTCGCAATGTCTTGGCCTGCAGTACTCTCACCTTCGTGATGTTTGACCTCGCTGCTATGACATACACCTGCAAACCGTATCGCCAAGCAGGAGCAATTATGGTTTTGTAAATGTTCACCTTATTTCCCAAGGACAATTTATTCCTGCTAGTTAAAAGCCAATGCAATTTACCAATCCTCTGTCTTAAGGATTTCGTGATACTTGAAATATGCGTCTTGAACGTTAGCCGCCTATCCAAATACACACCCAGGTATTTGTAACCTGAATGGTGTTCAGACATTCAATGGATTCAGTTTTCATTAAAATAAAATTTCCCCTATTCATCAATATGATTTTTTACCCCTGCATGCTAAAAGCAAAATCAATGACCTTACTTATTAGTGATCATATATCTACCCGCTATGAGGGGGAGCAACTGCTTTCTTTCTAAAATAAATTAAAATGTTGTTGTGCTAATATATGGGGTAATGGCATTAATTCGGGAAACTTATAACTAATAACAGGTAAATCACATCAAGTACTTCGGTATGACAAAGTCCCGACCACAACCCAACACGAAAGCTTTTTGCTGTTAGATTTGCCGCAAAAAGGAATCAGTCACTTAAAGAGTCTGTTATTAAGATTGAATGTACAGTACAAAATGTATGTAAAACAATTTGAAATAACATATTTCTGCTAAAGTCTGATCGCACGGTGTTGCTGTATATTGTCTTATTGCAAACTACTGTTAAGGTACGAACAGAATGGTGTTACTTGTTACTCTGGTTGTGTTACTCTGATTTGACCGAAAAAAAGTGAACAGAATGCGTGTTCAGTAGTATTAGTGTTGTCATACCATTGAAAATGCCAAAAAATGTCAAAAAATGTTAAAGTTATTTTTAATTAATGCATTAAACAACCTTGTGCTTGCCATTTGAGAAAAATACAAAGAGAGAGCGAGAGTGTGTGAGAGACAATGATACCTAGCAAATTCAAATAATTTGATGTCTCACGGTAACACCCGAGTAACAAGCAGAGTCACAACTTCACATTCTGTTCGTTCACATACAAACAGCTGCATTTGATTTTTCGACGGATAACAACCAGGGTAACAAGTAACACCATTCTGTTCGGGCCTTTCCTGTTTCATTTATTTATTATTTTGTCCAAGTTATCAGAAATTAACATGTATTATAGAGACACTCTTTCCATGCATGGCGTGTTATAACTGTACAGATAAATGTATACCTGTATATGTACACACATCGTCAATAAGTTTGGGAATAACTATTTATTACAGCTTATCTATTCATAAATGGGCCAAGACATTCTCTTTCGCGACACTTTACGCCTCTACTATATAACCGATTTTTAAAAAAATACTACAACCAAAAAAGCTGGTTTGGACGAAATGAAATCGATGCATCGTTGTTGTCCTTTTGTGTTTGGTTAAATGGAGTAAACTCAACTCTTTGTCAAACCCTGCTCAAATAAGAAGGACTTGCGGGATCTTCTCCACAAAGTGAATACATTTATGATATCATTTTCAGAAGTTCATAGACGATTTTTAATTGTTACATTGAAAACAAATTAATATTTTAATAAGTGACCTCAATTTTAAATCCTCCATTTATAAGTTAGTTTAAATGAACGATAAACCACTCCAACGTCATCGTTCTCACTTGTAGCATGGCTTAAGAAACATCTGAGGCCACTCGTAAACCGAATTGATGGTAACTGCAAGAAAGCATTAGTATTGCCGCATAACAACTCCATTCCGTTGGAAACTACTTACTCCATTTGGATCCCATTAGCACAGGGCATGACGCATGCATAGATTTCGGGTTGCTCTCGCCATCATTGCTCAAGTTATACCAAAAAATCGCAGATCCTTTTCTCGGTGCAACACTAATGCCTATTTCAGAAAATACGGTTTCGCCGCCCAGCTCCACATCACTCATCTACGTGACGCAATCGAGACAAAATCTCAGTGTCAATGTTTAATAAGCAGATTTCCATACTTACATAGACTAAAACGCCTGCAAGGCGGTCGCCCCGGAGACCCGCTAATTCGGGATGCTAGAAAAAATTGCATTCGGTTTCAAATTCAAATTTCAAATCGTCTAACATTCTATACCATATTCTAATAATTTGCACAGACCTTGGTTGTGTTATAATAGTCAACGTGACTGTAATATTGTCCTCCCAAGCCATAATTAGCCACCTGCCAAGGCGTGGATTCACTCCAGTTGAATCCACTCAAATCGTTCACACGTCGCTGGATACGGGCCACAATGACGCTTTGTTCCGTTGAGTGTCGGCATATCTGAGCCGTGCGCAGTGGATGAACCTCACCTCCACTCACCAGGCCGCGTTTGAATTGAGGCACTGAGAGTCTTTTCAGTTCTTGGATTTCGCTTTCGGAGATGATATCATGATAGAGCACGATGTAAGGATCAATAGCAACCTCCTCCATTTTCAGAGGGGCCAACTTCAGAAAGGCTGTTGTCGTGCTGTTGTAACGACATTGAAGATTTGAATGCTGCCGAACTTCACCACGGCACAACCGATTGTGCCTAATGAACTCCTGTAGAATATTTTTGAAGGCTATGAAACTGGGTTCCTGAGGTCTAAGCTCCAGGGCCCGCTGTATAGTAGCAAGAGCCTCGTCATCTTTATCTGGAATTAAATTAAAAATCAGCAATTAAAGAAGCATATTTACAGTATTCTGATGTTGCTACTAGCGATATACCACTTACTTAAATCTAATAATGATTCTGCTATGCCATACCAAATATCTGCCTCATGGAAGCCAAGAACATCACTCAGCTGTTCGTCGTATTTGTTGAATAGCTCCAGCGATACATTGTGCCATTCTAGAGAGTTATCAGACCTCATTTCCCCGAAGAGGTACTTGCCAATTGCATGGCAATCCGAAGCTGAGAAACCACTACTACAAAATTTATAAGTAAAACAGTTTTAACTGAGAAGACAACTTACTCGTATTGCCTGCCTCTGAGCACTCCCCTAGCCATATCCGCGACGCTTAACTTGTATGTGTCCTTTATGTGCAGAATGGCGACCACTGCATCGTCGACGTCGGTTGCGTTGAGCACTTTCATTTGAAGCTCGTCCATGGAATCGACCTTCGCTGCTCAACACAATATTATATACAATTTCTCTGACTTTGTCAGTACGTGTATCAAAAATGTCTCACATTTGGCAGTCGATTCCTCTATAAAGTCACGCCATTTGATCCAATCGCCATGCAGACGTCGTATGAGCTTGAAACGGTTCAGGGAATTGGACAAATACTCCTCGGGATTGTTCTCCGCCTTCTGCAGCTCTGCACGCGCATCTTGCCCCACACTAAAAAGGAAGTTCAACAATTAATGAGTGCACAGTTTGAGCATGAGCTCCCTGAAGTCAACCCACAGATGCAACAGTGCGAGTTTGTCTAACAGTTGTGCCTGGTATTGCTCCATCAGATCATTTAAATCGGACTCCAACCGAAGCAGCTCCGCGAGTGCAAAACTTCGACCTGTTGTTGTTGCATTCTCGGTATTTTTGGCGAGTGCCACAGACATTGAGAACACTACAAAATTCAGAACTTTCAGAAATGCCAACACCATTTTTGATAATGAACAGGTATTAGCGTTGTAGCTCGTTTAAAATATCATAAAAGTGGACCGTGCTGAATCGCTTTTAGTCAAGGGCAAATTTGTGACGGTTACTGGACAAGAAACTTCAGGAAATGAAAGTCATGTTTGCATAACTTTTTTGTTTTATATAACAAAGCAACTTTGCTGATCAAACATTTTCGTCTTGCCATCTATCGGGTAATAATCTCGCCTTTCAATAAATTCAATGGTTTCAGTTCTCATTGAAATAAAATTTCCCCCGTTGATCAATATGATTTTTTACCCCTGGATGCTAAAAGCAAAGTCATTGACCTTACTTATTGTGATCGTATGTCTACCCGCTCTGAAGGGGTGCAACTGCTTTCTGTTGAAGATAAATTAAAATATTGTTGTTATTGATGGGATAATGGCATTAATTCGGGAAACGTATAACTAATAACGGGTAAATCAAATTAAGTACTGCAGAGTGACAAAGGCCCGACCACAACTCAACACGAAATCTTTCGCTGTTAGATATGCTGCAACAGCAGGCCATCACTTGAAGAGTCTGTTATTAACATTGAATGCACAGTATAAAATGTATGTAAAACAATGTAAAATAACATATTTCTGCTAAGCTCTGATCGCACTGTATTTCTGCATATTGTCTTTTTCCAAACTACTGTAACTATTTCATTTATTTAATATTTTGTACAAGTTTTTACAAATCAAATATATATATATACAATATAATATATATAGGCCGAGGCAAAGGAAATTGCTGAGCACGTGAAATACTCTAGGTTTTCCCAATTGGCACAATAGTGCATTGAAGTGTATATTGACCTTAAAATCTGAAAAATTTATTGGTGGCAAACTATCGTCGAAAAGTCTCACTGTTTTATTTTGTGTAAGCATGAATGGGGAGAGGGAAATTTTGTTAGTCATTGGTAAAGCGGCATGTCCGAGAGCTTTCGTATACTGTGAAAATGACTGTGAAAATTATTAATTTTGGTTTTATTATGCATTGTGGACACATACATGCTGTACTTTTTTAACAGCTCCCACAGACGGACATCTCCCGTGGCCGGACAATTTCTCTGGAACCGTGGGTGTCCGCCCATGGCAGACTTCACTGTGCTCGTATACATTGGGTGTGCATACTGAATATCTTATGAATTACATTTATTACAGCTTACTAATTTGAAATGATATAAGGAAATTTTAAAAATGGGAAAAACCTTTCCTTTTTTAAAATGAAACACCCAGCAAAAAAGGGAAATTTACTTTACCATTGTTTCCTTAATATTTCCCTAGAAGACATAGCCAACTATGCAGAAAGCACACAACTTTCGTTAACTGGTTTCGTCATGTCTTTCAGTAATTTGAACAACTCTACCATCACACTCTGCGTCAGTTTCCGATTACCAAACCGATTGTGCAATTAGCTTAGCAACTGTACAATGCTTTTCTTTACCAATACCATCACTAAGCGCAAAAACAGTTCGGTTTTTCAACACTCTAGTTTTGTTTTCGCACTCGCGTCGTGAACGCTCTGTAGAATTTTATAGAAATATGTTGTAAAAACGTAAAAATTAATTAGAAAAACAAATGAAAACATTTATTTTAATGTGTACAGAAGTGTTTTCAAAAAAAATCGGATTATTTAAGAAAGAAATAATGCGCTAAAAAACATAATAAAAATTTTGATTGCTCAAAAGGTAGCATACAATTTTTTCCGTGCCGTCGTTGTGTCGTACAATACATATATACACACACATATGCGAAGAGAGAGAGAGTGTGTGAGAACGTCGCTTTGTGTGTTTGATTTCATCAACACATGTGTTGGTGTTTGAATGGTGTGTGGTGAGTGCTCCTGAAAAAGTTGTTAAAGAGAGTGTTTGAATTTAAGAGTGCCAACGAGAGAGAGGGAGTGCGTTTAAATGCGAAATACAAGCAAAGCAGAATGCTCGAGAAACAACGAAACGAAAATAAAAAAGCAAAAATACAACAATTCCAACGTGTATAGAGTAGTAAGAAAATAGCACAAATTGCATATAAGAAGTAAAACAAGAATGCCTAAAGAAGCAACAAATATGAAAGCAATTTTCTTAAAAAAATTTTTTTGTGTTTGAATTCAGAGCAGTGAAACTAAAAACTCTCAGTGCTCAACTTTCGACATCTGTCTGCTGCTTTATGTTCGTTGCTTTTCGGATATGGATTAATTGGGCGTGAAAAACAAAAAGGTAATTAAAAACAAAATGTTTTTATTTTTACCGTCTATCATACGCATCCACTAATATGATGAGTCACTGTAGATACTCACATGCATACAAACATTTTCCAGTAATACACACACACACACACTCAAAATCAAAATCGTAGTTTTGAGAAACTAAAACCGATAGAAATAATTGTGCCAAAACGAAATTTTTTCTTTGTTCCTTGTTGTTGTAGTATCACTATAGTTGTTGTTTCTCTTACTCAATCACACCCCTCGGGCGTTCGCTTTTGTTGTGGTGAATGTTGCCATTTCGTTTCTTAGGCCGGTTGAACTATTATATCGTTAACAAGCGTCCTCATTGGGGGTGGAAGAGAAGGCGTGAAATAAAAAGTACTAAATTGTTCATGGCACTTCGAAAAGGACCCTCAATAATTCACTTTAGGTTGTCGTTCGAGAAAGTTCCCATTTCGCCGGCTACAAACTGACATATTTTTAATTTTCTTCAATTTTTAATGATTAATAATGATTTTATTTGCCGGTATTTTTGGCATTAAACTTAGCTTTTTTACTTTTGGTACCAATTGACAACAACAAAAAAACGAAGTACCTACGTGGATCCAAAGTACGTGTATCTACGTCGCATTTTTATTGAAATTGCTATTGCTAAGGGGAAGAAATGTATAAAAACTGAACTAACTCATACAAACAGCATCAATAAATACATAGCACAATATTCTTTTATATAATTTGATCGTGTATAATTTTTCTGGCGGCTTTATGTCGTTGTTGTTGCTTTTGTTGTTTATTCAAATATGATTTTTTTCTGTACACACATTCTCAAAGATATGATTTTTTTGTGTATCACTAAATTTTAAAAGTTTATCGTTTTTGTGCTTTTAACAAATCACAAGCGCGCAAATGCCAACCCTAACACAACTAAAAAGCAATAAAAACTCAGCAACAACAACAAAAACAAGAGACACGACAGCGACAAAAATCAATCGGCACAGTTTGCTCTCCCACAACAATAATAAGAACAACAACGATGACATTAAAAAAATAATTTTTGGCACCTCCGCCTGCAACGCTGTGGCCCCTGCTGTTGAAGCTGCTGCCACCAGCAATGATGAATAATTACGAAATATTTTATACGAATATTTTCCATCACTTTGTTGCTGTTGTTTTGAGCTTCGCTCTCGCTCTTTTGCCACGATATAAATGAGATGCAATAAATGTCCATTTTTTTTTCTTCCAAATTAATTTTGAAATTACAGAGTTTCGCATATTAAAAATGTATGTATGTATATATGCATATACAAAGGTATACAAATACTAAACCGGAATATGTGTGCGTGCAAGTACATAAAAAATTACTAAACCAAAAATGTGAAAAGGAAAACCAAAACAATGCAAAAATTAGCGTTTGTCATCAGTCAAGTCGCTTAAGTCGATTAACGAATTTTGAATGTAATTGGCGAATATCAAAACGAGTGCTTTTTGTACAGACATGCGGAAAAAGTAGGTTGTGGGCGATAAATTATCGAAAATAGGCAGAGTGTGAGGGGAAATATTTTAAGTGATGATATTTTGTGATGATCAAATTTTCGATAATTAGTGTTTAACAACTTTTCGAGTAACACTCGTTTTAATATTAATTCTTATTTTAGAGTTTATTAGTTTTAATTATTTTTGTGCTATGTGTTATGATATTTAATATTTGTTTTTCATTTTTTTATATTTATTCTTATTTAATGTGTGCGACATTGTCAGCGGCAGCAAAGCTATCACTTCGGTTGCCAACCAGCAACAATAACAAACTAGCAACAACAGTCACCGCGAACGCAATGAGAGCATAAAAGAGGAAGACAAGCATGCGGTACTTCGTGCGATCTCTGTTGCTTGGTTCTCTTAAACTAAAAATTCTCAAATATAAACCAACAATGATTTGTGCTCTCTCTGAATGCTACTACTACTTTGTAACTATTGCGGCGAATGCCGTTTTGCCATTATTATTATTATCTTTGTTGTTGTTGTTGTTGCGAGTGGGCGCGCAAATTTTTATGTTTTTGTATTATCCCCCTTTTTTGTTGCTCTTGAGAGAGCAATAACGCGAAATAAGCGCATTTGTTTTGATTTTTTTTCTAACGTTCCTCAAATGTCATTCACTTTGTTTGGAATGTGCTCATTCACTGATTTGGCATATAATTTTTTGTTGTTCCATCGCTCTGTAACATTTGTTGCTTTTTATGCTCTGCTGTACTGCTACGCGTTGTGTACGAGTTACTCCTGCATCACCACCCATCGTGTGTGTGTGAGCAAGCATGTTTGTTTAATTTCCCGCCAACCCTGGCATTCATTTGATTGTAGAAATGGTTGAATTGCTGCTGCTCGCTCACTCCCTCCCTTCCTTTTGAGTGAGTATGTGTATGCGTGCCATTGAGTAGTTTGTTTGCCTTTCGGCTTTGTTCTCAAGCGTTTGCTTATTCACTTGCTCGCATTTAAATCGTTTTTCTTTATTTCTCGCTTCTTATTCATATCTTTACATGCGTTTAATACATTTTCTTTGCATAAGTTCGGACAAATTTACATATTTTATTTCTCGTCTTGTTGCTGTTGGCTTTGATTATACTTGTTGGTTTTTATCGCTCTCGTGTTTTGTATCTACCTTGTTCAAAGTCTTTTAATATAAGCAACAATTTATAGTTTTTTGTTATTGCTGCGATTCTCGCGTTTTGTTTCTTTTCTCAATAATTGTCGGCGTATTTGTTGTTGTTGTTGTTGTTACCTGTCCAACAGCTTATTTCGTTGCGCGCTGCTGTGCCGCAACCATCTTTTGCTCACTCGCTCGCTCACCTTGCTGTCGTTTGATTTTGACTGGTTCGTCAACTCGATCGTTCGTTCGTTCGTTCGCTTGCTCGTTTTAGTTGGTGGCTGGTTGAATTTTAATCTTCTCAATTACTCGCAATTTGCAAATTGGATCTGTGTGAGTTTGTGTACTGTTGCCTTTATAGATTTTTTACGTCTCCGTAGTTGTTGCCTTCACTTTGCGTTTTGCTTTGCTTTGTTTCGCTTTCGGGTTGCTGTACATTATTCGGTTGTTTTGATTTCTTAATCTTTTCAACCATAATTGATGGCAATTAAATTAAAGGTGTGTGTACGGCGTCGTTGGTTTGATTGTTGTTGTCGTTGGTTTTGTATTTCGTGTCGGTAGTACTGCGGCATTTTTGTGTGACAACATCGACATTTGTTGTTGCAATTAATTTGTTGTTATTAGTCAACTATTAAAACGTCCCTCGTTTCGGTGAGCTGCGCTCGATATTTTTAGCACAAATTAAAACTTGTATATGTGTCCAAATAAACTCGTGTCGTTATTTATTTGATTTTTTATTTATTTATTTTTTATTTTGTATCTGATGGTCGCACACTCGCTCACAGATACGTTTTGGCAATATTTTTGTTGTTGTTGTTTTTAATGTTAGATTGAAAAGTTCAAATGTATTTGTAGTTGTAGTGTGTTTGTTTTATGCATTAAACCTATTAATTTTTGTTATTGTAATTTCAGTTATGATTATGGTTGTTGTAGTATCTTTTTATAACAGTATTTCGATTCGAGTCAACTTTTGTTTAGTCGAGTTGTGTAAGTTATTGCCGCGTTTGCTATGCCGCAGCCATTTGAATTTTCAAAATTATTTTGTACTTGAAAGTGTAATTATTGAGCACTTTTTGTTGTTGTTGTTATTGTTACGTTAATTTTATTCTTCTTTGATTGCTGCATTTATTTAGAGACAAACAGCATTATATTTTTTTTTAACCATTTATTTTTTTTATTACATAATTATTGCAAATTGTTCACCATTTGCTTTGGCTTGGCTTATAAAATGGTACACGCGATCAATGAGACTAACCATGTCAAATAACCTTCTTTAATCCTTTTGTATACCTGTGGCATTAAGTTGCAACAATACGAAAAGAGAGGTGAAGTTGCTGTTTCAGCGGCGTATATCGTTACAAAGTGAGTCAAATTGGCCCGCGTCAACATGGATAACACCACACGCTCTCTTAATCATTAATGCGAATATAATAATAACTTAATTGAGAATGTCATATTTTTTATGCTAATTGCTCAGAAATAATTCTAATTTAGTGTTTAGGTTCATATAGAAAAATTATTATTATTTATTGCTCATACGCCGTGCCGGATTGATACAATATTGATACGATATAGCAAAGTTTTGACGAAAAATCAAATTAAAAGTACACTTAGAGAGGAAAATTAAAGTTGTATTTAATAAAAAAATAATAATAATATATAAATAAAAATCATAATTGCCGACCATATCGAAATTAATGCAAATATCTAGGGAAACAAACTATTTGATTCCGCTGAAACTAATTCACAAAACTTCAACTAAGAATTTTGGGAACAAATACAATGATTCCTATAAATTTTTGGGGGTTTTTAATAATCATGGTCCCCGTGGTCATAAATTCGTAATCTTTTAATGCGCGGAATACCCAATTTTAATTCGTTTGATGTTATGGGTTAAATTGTCCCGAGTACCGATAAATATGTTTTACTACATCCAAGCTCAAATAATAAAGAAAAAATGCTATAAAAAAAAATTAAACCCTTTTGAAATTTCTAATTAAATTATATGTTTTTAATAGTTATCAGTTAAGTGAAAAACACAGTATCTTAATAAATATATTCGCAGAAGTGATGTGTGTGGATGTGTAGCAACCCAAATATTTTTATTCATATATTTGCGCTACTTAATAAAGAAGCCGACTCGATTCGCTTACTCGAATGTTTGGCGCACTTTTGTGGCTGCTGTTGTTAACATTTGTATACCATGGGGTAAACAGGCGCATACGCTTGTCGACGAGCAGCGCGCTAAGTGATATGATGGCTTGACTGATTAGCGCGCTTTAATTGCATATCTCAACATAATTACGGTAATTAAGCGGCACAATTAAACAAAATGGCGATGATGATAGTCGTCATGAACGATGATTATAAAAAACGAAGATGGGGTGGGCTCTTAATTTCTTTATTTCGTAATTGAAAGTCATTCAATGTAGAATAATAAAATAATTTATGAAAAAAATTCGAAAAAAAGTACAGTTGGCGAAATAGCCGTGACGTCATGAGTTGAATAAACTCGGGTGGTGTGGGGGAGGTGGTAAAATTGTTGAAAAACACCTTTTGAGTCATCAGAATTTCAAGCAAAGCACATCAGAATAAGTTAATAGTAACGGAAGAAGAAAATGCGAGAAATGCGACCCTCTTTCGTTGTTGCTGTTGTTTTTTTTTTTTTTTACTCTATCATGTCAAACTCATTCGTCGAAATGTCATTTGAAGCATTTCCAACCAACACTGCACCCACACATCGCCACTTCACAAACACACATTCACAAAGCGCACATACACATGCATTCATTCATTGCCTTATTACACGGGCTTACACCTTTTTGTGTCCCCCAAATCTTCACCACGTCTACAATTTTGTTTTTGCTTTGAGGCAAACTAATAAATTTTCATATTGTTTTTTTTTCTCTCTCTCTTTCTCTTCTCTCAATCAATTTTTCCAGATTCATACATACAAAGAAAATCTACCCAAATAAAACACTCAAAATTGGAAAAAAGTGTGGTGGTGTGATGATGATGCTGCAGATGGCGACATTGGTGAGCATCAGCAGAGGTGGAAATGTCACAGTAAGAAGTAGAAATTGAAGTGGTGTAATAAAATAAAAGCTTTGAAAGAAGAAAACAACGATACAGAAGTTGACACTCCAAGTCGACTTTGTAAGAGTCGCGTCGCGTAAACAAAGAGAAAACTACAACAACGCGAAAAGTGCGTACGAGAGAGAAAGAAAAGTACAGCAATGTGGAAAATTGTAAATAAACGAAAAAATTCAAAACGCAGAAAAACTAAACGCGCAAAAGAAGAAAATATCTTACAAATTCGGTTTATCATTAAACCATAGAAAGCCGAAACTTCGAACACTGGCAAAAAAAAAAAACAGAATATCGTAATAGCAAACAAACAAAAGGAAAATATCCACCACTTACGGAAACAAGGGGAAGGTAGCAGTAAGAATTGTACAATTACAGCAAAAGTCACCGCAGCAGCAACTACTTTACTACAAACATCGCACATATTTGCGAGAAAATCTTATAAAGCAAAAAATAAGAAAAATTGTCTAAAGTTGAAAAACCACTTAAGTCGTCGTAAGACATCGTCGGTCGTTGTTGTTGTCTGACTGCAAGGCAAACGATATGACAAAGTGAGAACGAGCAACGAGCGCGGCTTTCTTTGCTTTGCTTTGCTTTGGTTTGCTGCGCTTTAAAAGTGCAATAAAGAGAGCACTCCCCGAATGTTTAAGTGCGTATGTATGTGAAGCAAACAGAGCGCAGCGTCGTTGCATGCATGCTCGCGTTCACGCTCAGGAGTCTGTCGTTGTAGAAGTGAAGCGAAACGCAAAAACTCATTTAAAAATATTTTCTTTCCGTCTGCTTTGTTGTATGTGCGTGTTTTTTAAAAACTATATTTAGTGGTTGTTAATGGTTGTCGATGCTGTTGCGATGGTTGGCAGTTGTTTGGTATGCGGTGGTGGTCACGCAAGTCGTGACGAAGTAAAAGTGTAACGAGGAAATACACCCTAAAAGGTGGTGCAGACGACAAAATACGAAAAGACAAAAGCAGCTGCAATTGCACCTTTTAGGCGCGTTGCCCGTCCGACAACGACGATGGTCTTATTGTTGCTGACAGGAGGTGTTCGCTCGCTTGCTCACTCGTTTGTAGTTTGGCAGTAGTGTGTGAATATATGTTTGTGTGAGAGAAAAAATTTGCGATTGGCGAGAGCATACGCAAAGTTTTTATAAGGAACGCTCACGCCGAATGTAAACAACTCGTTTGTTCTCTTACTCTCGCGAGGTTGAGTTTTGTTGTTGGTTATTGACGACAACGGCAACCGAAGCAAGTCAACGACAATGACGATGACGACGTCACCTTCGGCAACGGCAACGATGACTTGTAGTAGTTGTAAATTGCACAGCAAGGAGTATTGAACGCGCGCAGTTACACTCCGCTAAAAATATTTGAAAAAAGGAAACATAATAAAAATCGGAATAACAAAACAAAAAGATAGTTGAAAGCTGAAAAACGAGAAAACGCATTCCAAACACATATACATACATGTGTGTATATGACGGTATATACAGAATCGAAGTCATTGAAGCGTTTATACTCGTTCGCTTTAGGCGGTATACGTTGATGTATTGTTGTTGCAGTAGTTGTTGCAACTAATACCGGTCACTTGCTGCACTAGTCACATTCACTTATACACTTACATGCATATACATACATAGATTCAGGGATAAACGAATGAACGAAAACAAAAAACATTGGTATTTTTCTTATAGCCCTTCAACATCACGAAGAACACAAAGACGACAAGTAAGAGCACGAAGAAGCAGACTAAGTAGTTGAAAAAGAGGAAAGTGTCGCCAACGCGTTAAAAAAAGCAACGTCGACCTCTTAACGGAACACCAGCAGATCCGACAGCAGCAGCAGTAAATCGCTGGAATGCAAATCCAATCGTCCGTCGTCAGTACTCAAGTATTATGGGCCGCTCGAAGTTTCCGGGGAAACCGTCCAAGTCGATAAATCGTAAACGCATCAGTGTTTTACAATTGGATGAGTCAAACGAATCAGCGGCAGCAGCAGCGGCTGCTACAGAAAGTGGGGGTGGTGATGCAGTACCAGAGGAGCAACAGCAACGGCGACAGCGTAGCAGCGGTGAACAGGACACGCCGGTGTCAAGGATACATGGCAGGAGCAATAACTGTGATGATGACGACGACGATGACAATAATCGATCAAGCGCGGGGGGCGGCGGTGGTGGTGCCGGTGGACAGACCACGACATCAGCCGCTGGAAACGGTAATGCAAGCAACGCTGTGGATAATGGCGGAGGTGGGGGCGGTAGTGATGGCAACGTGAATGGTGACGGTGGACATACAAAGAGCGC
The DNA here is from genome assembly GCA_035041755.1 of Cacoxenus indagator. NCBI lineage: Eukaryota > Metazoa > Arthropoda > Insecta > Diptera > Drosophilidae > Cacoxenus > Cacoxenus indagator. The sequence goes on from JAWNKX010000379.1 coordinate 2,199,444, forward strand.
CAAAGTTGCTGCCGACGAGAAATTACATGACGAAACCAATGCCACGCCACATAAAGTTGATGATAGCGAGGATGACGATGATGAAGATGACGACGAAGACGATGAGGATGATAGTGATAACAATAAGGCTGGAAAAAAGACAACAACAACGAAAAGAACAAAACCTAAAAACACGTTCGATGTTGCCCCCAGTGCCGCATTACGTTTCGCACGTCTTGGCGGCAATAAAAAATTCAAAAACTTAAATCTTGCCAGAGCAGAGAAGATGCTGCCATCGACGTCGAAATTGAAACAACAGCAGCAGCTTAATTGCCATTCAACCTCGTCATCAACGTTGTTAAGAGGAGGAGGAGTCGGAGCAACAACAACAGAAAACTCACCGTTGTCGTTGACAACAAAGGATGTGACAACGGCGGCTGGGGTGAAATCAATCGCGGCATCAACGTCAGCAGCAACTTCAACGTGTGTTAACCCTTTTGCTGTCATTAGCACTGCTGCAGCTTCGCCGTTGACGTCGTCATCTTCTTCGCCTTCGTCAAAAGACGTTGCCGATGAGGACGCGCTCCATAAAATTAACGTTGCATTGGTGAGTATTTTATTCTCATTTTGATTTTTTTTTTTTTCTTTATTCACTTTTTATTACACTTTTTTATACCTCTTACATGCTCTTTTAAGCATAATTCAATTTTCGATTGTTGTTACGCCTTGTTGTGTCTCGTCTTACTTTGCTTATACTACACTGCACACTGCAGTGCGCTTACCAACTAAACATTTGTACCACCTTAAAAATTCTTTTTAACCGGTTAGGTAGCGTGGCTTTCGCTTAACTTAATTTTTCCCCTTTTTCTTTTTTCGTTTGCTTGGCTTGCTCGCTTGCCGTTGGTCACTTGGCTTCTTAATTGGCTTTTATGACGTTTTCGAGCACACACTCGCACAACACGAACACCGCCAATAAACCTGAACCTGTATTTTTCCAATAAACTTGTTTTTTGGCGAACGAGATACTCACACGCTTGCTCACTCACACGCACGTTTTCTGCTCGTGTGAAGAGTTAAAAGAGTTGAGCGGAGCAAAGCGGTTTTGCTCCCCCTTTATAAATTTGCACACGCTTTGTAGTTATTGCTACTTTACACGCTTTTTTATTGTTTAAAAATTTGCATGTAGTGGTTGTGTTGTTGTTGTTAAGGCAGCATGTTTTGGCTTAGTGTTTTATTTACATTTCATATAATTAACATGTTTGTAGGTGTTGGTGCTGGTTTGGTGTTAGAAAGAGTTGTGAAATAGCAAAGAGCTCAGGAGATGCAGTGTGAATGATGCAAAGAGAAATCAGTGTAAATATTTTAAGAGTCTCTGCTCAATGGTTTTGGTCTATGCTGACCAACTGATTGTGGTCATTGTGTTTTATAAAAAAGGCAATTGTTTTATGCCGCCGAAGTTTTATTCAAATCTGCTTATCTCATTATTAATTTTCTTTAATTTTGTTGTTTTACAGCACAACGAAATGTCGTCAGCGGACGCATCGTCAACTGTTGCTGTTGCAAATGACAACCCGTCATCATCCACATCAGCGTCCTTGTCGAATAAGACAGAAACGATGACGACAATGACGAATGTTGAGAAACCGACGTCAACATCATCAACAGCAACAACAACAACCACAACAACCACAATAACGAAGCAAAAGAAAACAGTAACATTCAAGAATATACTGGAAACAAGCGATGACAAATGCGCCGTAAAACGTTTTTACAATCCGGATGCTCCAATGCCACTCGTATCCATCATGAAGAAGGATTGCATGAATCGACCGCTTACCTACTCGCGTAACAGCGAATGCATCGTCAGGCCCTCGATACTGTCAAAGATACTCAATAAGAATTCAAATATCGACAAGCTGAACTCGCTCAAGTTTCGCTCATCCTCGACAGCATCGGCGGCAACATCAGATACGTCAACAGCAACAACAACAACAACATTATCGTCATCGAATGTCTTTAATTCGGCGTTATCACGTGTCTTCGGTGCACCCGCACACGGTGTAGAAGATGATCCCGGAGGTGTCACCTTTCGCCTTAGTGAACAGAATGCGATACGTGACCATAACAAAGAGACGTCTGACGACGATGAGGAAGGCGATAATGCCGACGGCGACGAAGACAATGATGATGATGATGACAACGACGACAATGCAACAATCGCTGCTCGTCTAGTTAATGAAACGCAAAGCGACAGAGATGACAATTTATCGGAAGATGGAACAATCGATGAACGCCAGTTGGTTGTCGATAAGCGTTTTGTGCTGCCCAAGCGCAGCAATCGTTCATCGCGTGTTATAAAGCCCAACAAGCGCCTACTCGAAGATGGCAGCATCGTCAAACGCAGCTTCAATGAGTCGAATTCTGCAAAGACAAAGCCCAAATCAAGGGAGCAACTTAACTATTTCGGCTTGGGCGACTTTGCGAACAAATCGAACCCCTCGAATTCATTGCTCAGTCTCAACATGAAAACAACCAAGGAAGCGACGTCAAACTCAATAGCAACAACGACAACAACGTCCGCGTTATCCGTATCCTCGGCCACAACGTCGGCATTTTCGAATTTCGCAAACTCAATGAAACTGAATAGTTTTGTGCTACGCCAGCCGCGTTTGCAATTCGAATCCTTGGCAGATCGCAGTATTGTTGCGCCCACGTCAAAACCTTCAACGCCTTCTGATCTGTCGCCACAGTCTGTGGCGTCGGCGTCGCCAAGTGCCATTAGCTCCTCGAATACGATTTCGTTTGGCGCATTAAGTAGCGTCAACAATCTGCTCAACAACGCGACTCTCTGTGAGTAATCCCATCCATATTTGATTGCAGTGGAAACGTCATTATAACTTATATTCTATTCTATTCTATTCCTCACTCAGCAGCATCTTCTGGTTTGTGTTACGTTTGTGCCACATCGATAGCAGTCAAAAGCTTGCCGCAGTCGCGCAAATATGGCGGCATTGCCTGCGAGGCTTGTCGCAAGTTTATCACGAAAATGCGTAAGTCCAGCCAACAATTGCAGTGCAAAAATGAACACGGTAAGTTGTGTGGATTAATCGGACGCCTAACTAAGCCTCTAAACAACGAGTTTTCCTTTTTTATCTATTTCAGGCAACAACTGCAGTCTACAGTCGTCCACGAAGGGCTGCCTGAAGAACTTTAAAAAGCTTCTAAAAGAGCGCTGTGTTGCTTGCTGGTTGAAAAAGTGCCTACTCGTCTTTCAGTTTCCGCCAGATTACAAGTTCCGCTTCAGCGCTATTCTACCTGCGACGACGCTGAAGAAAATCGAGAAGACAGAATTCACACTGAAACTGGAAAAATCCACAGCGGAACTGTTGTCACCCACTTCGAGCCTTTGCTTTGGCTCAGCACGTTTGACAAACTCCATGGCAAATAGTTCACCAAGCAGCACAACGAATGAGGCGTCCAGTACCCAAATCAAGTGGAAAGCAAAGATGGAAAACTCAACAACGTCGGGAGACACACTGAAATCGATTAATCCCTTAAAATCGAATCCATTATTGGAGAATAACACGACATTTGGCAGTACGCCGCTACTATTGCGGCCTGCCATTCTGGACACACCTCTGTTCCTTAAGCCAAGTGAGACGAAGCGAGAAGAGAAACCCGCAGAAACCGCCAGTGCCGCGACTACAACAAATGAGACTTCAGAGCAACCAGTGGAGGAAACACCTCAAAAAACCACAAAGCCAATGCGCAAGGTTCGTTTGGACAAGGAAAAGTCCAAGGAGGTTGAGTCTGAGAAGCAAACCGCTTTAAGCATAAAAACCGTGGAAGGTGATGAGGAAGTGCCTAAAAATGAGTCATTTTCGCCAACCACTAGCAATGCGATAGCGTCAGTCTCAACAGCACTTTCATCGGCAACAACAACTATATCAAATACAATCACAACAATAGCAACAATAACAAGTAGCAGTGTCACACTAACTGAAACAGTTAGCAATACAACATCCTCTGTTACTAACGGGGATTCGCTAAAACGGCAGCGCATCGATCTCAAAGGACCACGAGTCAAGCACGTCTGCCGTAGCGCGTCAATCGTGCTTGGTCAACCAATAGCAACGTTTGGCGAAGATGATGAAGACCAAGAGACTGCCGACAGCACAAAGAACGAAACGTCCACGGCCGATGTGGTAGAGCTTAGTGCTAGTATCAGCAATGAACAGGAAAAATCGGCGTTAGACACTAATCCATTGACAATGACAACGCAAATGCTTACAGATGAGAACGACAATTGTGCTTCGTGCAAGGAGCCATCGACGATGGAGAAAACAAAGACGAATCCAAGTGAACCGTCCACTCAAACAGAACAAGCGAAGGTAACGAGAACTGAAGTGCCAGCAGAAAGCAACAAAAAATCCGCACTCCCGTTACAACCCAGCTCCAAGTTAAACACACGTAACTCAGCGTCGATGTCCGTCAACTCGAACTCGGTGAGCGTCACAAAGAAGTACATGCGTCAAATAGTTGCAAACGGTGATGCTACCACAGCATCCGCCAATGGGAATCAATCGCATCAGCAAGTGGTATCAAGTAGACGTGGTGGCTATGCAAAGGATATGTTGAAACCAAAAACCTTTGTTTCTATTGACTTCTGGGAGAACTATGACCCAGCCGAGGTTTGTCAAACCGGCTTTGGTCTCATCGTCACGGAGACTGTGGCTCAGCGCGCCCTTTGTTTTCTATGTGGCTCCACAGGCCTGGAACCCTTGATGTTCTGTGCTTGTTGCTGCGAGCCTTATCATCAGTATTGCATCCTAGATGAGTATAATCTTAAGCATTCCTCTTTCGACGACACAATGGTGAATAGTATGCTTGAAAGTTCCACGACGACGCTGCTCAATACGAGCACAGTGGCGCAGATGAATCAGATCCAGAATCGTTTGAATTGGCTGTGTCCGCGCTGCACAGTATGCTACACATGCAACATGTCGTCGGGCTCGAAGGTGCGGTGCCAAAAGTGCCAGAAGAATTATCACACAACATGCCTTGGCACCAGCAAACGGCTGCTGGGTGCGGATCGTCCACTGATATGCGTCAATTGCCTCAAATGCAAGTCCTGCGCCACAACAAAAGTTTCAAAATTCGTCGGTAACCTGCCAATGTGCACGTCCTGTTTCAAGCTACGCAAAAAAGGCAATTTTTGCCCGATTTGTCAGAAGTGTTATGACGACAACGACTTCGACCTGAAGATGATGGAGTGTGGGGACTGCAATCAGTGGGTGCATTCGAAGTGCGAGGGCCTCAGCGATGAGCAATACAATCTGCTGAGCACACTGCCCGAGTCCATTGAGTTTATTTGTAAGAAGTGTGCACGTCGCAACGAGAATTCGAAACATAAAGCGGAAGAGTGGCGCCAGGCTGTGGTAGAGGAGTTCAAGTCGAGTCTTCTGAGTGTGCTGAAACTGCTGAGTAAATCAAGGCAAGCATGCGCACTGCTTAAGCTGAGTCCCCGCAAAAAGATGCGTTGCACTTGCGGCGCTCAAAGTGGCAATGGAAAAATGCAGCCGAAGGCGCTACAGTTCACTGCCGACCACAACTTGGGCAGTGATGGTGAGTCTCAGTGCAGCGATGACGTCTATGAGTTCAAAGATCAGCCAGCACAGACAATGAACTCGTCTGCGGTAGCAGCGAACACAAAGTTGAAGCCCAAATGCACATGCGTACAGCGGTATAACAATCCGCAGTCGTTGAGTCTGGTGGACATTAAGCAAAAGATATCGAATAATTCGTACGTATCGCTGGCCGAATTCAACTACGACATGAACAGCGTCATTCTACAAGCGAATTGTGATGAACTTGTGATTGCCTACAAGGAATTGTTGAGTGAACAGTTCCCCTGGTTTCAGAACGAGACCAAAGCTTGCACCGACGCCCTCGAGGAGGACATGTTCGAGTCGTGTGGCTACAGCGCACTGAGCAATGCTATGGATGAAACGCCCGCGGGGTATGCTATCGAATCGGAGGCAGAGGCACGCTGTGTCCTCGATATTCCAGTTGATATTGACGATGTGTGCAATGCCCTCAAAACGCGCACAGATACACGCGTCTGCTTGTTTTGTCGTAAGACTGGCGAGGGACAGTCCAATGAGGAGGCCCGTCTGCTGTACTGTGGCCACGATTGCTGGGTGCACACGAACTGTGCCATGTGGTCGGCAGAGGTATTTGAGGAGATCGACGGCTCATTGCAGAATGTGCACAGCGCGGTGGCGCGTGGACGCATGATCAAGTGCACGGTTTGCGGTAACAGAGGCGCCACTGTGGGCTGCAATGTGAAGTCTTGTGGAGAACATTACCACTACCCGTGTGCGCGCAGCATTGAGTGCGCCTTTCTTACTGACAAATCAATGTACTGTCCAACGCATGCAAAGAACGCTCTGAAGTATTCGACAACGCCGAATGTGACGCACGAGACTAACTTCGAGGTAGCGCGTCCCGTCTACGTGGAATTAGACCGGAAACGTAAGAAACTTATCGAGCCGAGCAGGATACAATTCCACATCGGTTCGCTGGAAGTGAAGCAGCTTGGTACAGTAATTCCCCGCTTCTCCGACTCGTTTGAAGCCGTTGTGCCAATTAACTTCCTATGCAGTCGTCTCTATTGGTCCTCGAAGGAACCCTGGAAGATTGTTGAGTATACCGTACGCACGACCATACAGAATAGCTTCTCGACATTGACGACTATGGACTCTGGTCGCAATTTCACTGTTGATCATAGCAATCCGAATAGTTCGATTGTACAGTTGGGTCTGGCGCAGATCGCGCGTTGGCACAACAGTTTGACGCGCGGCGATTTCATGGACATAGACTGGTCGAGCAATGCCGCTGATCTTGCCAATCTGTCGAAGATGCTGCCAGAGTACCTAAACCAAAATTCGTACGGCGCTGCGGATGAAAATACAGAGGAAGAGCCACAGAACAATGCCGATCTGCTGCCGCCTGAAATAAAAGATGCGATATTTGAAGATCTGCCACATGAGCTACTCGACGGTATATCAATGCTTGACATCTTTATGTACGAAGATCTAGGGGATGCAAAGACGGAAATGTTCGCACTCAGCGAACAATCGAAAGATGGTATTAGCGGTGCTGCGAATCCCAGTGCATCTACTTCCAGTGCTGCTACCTCGAATATGCCTATCTCTGACGAAGATACTGTGAACTCCAGTAGCTTTAGCAAGCAGCTGGAGCTAAGCAACTCCTGGCCTATAAATAATCTCAGTGTAAATCATGTGGAGGATGCCTTACTCTCAGCAGCTCGTACAAGCGGCCAAGCCAAGTCACGTAGCAAAGTGCCAGCAACCACAACGAACGAACTCCTAAAAAAAGCGACAGCGCCTCAGACGCGCACTTGGACCAAACTCGACAACTGCAGTGTTGCGGCCATCAAGCGACGCAAACTGTCCAAGGGTCTGGCTGAGGGTATGCTGCTTAGCCTTAACCAGCAACGGAACAAGAAGGAGACGGCCGCAATTGCTGGTATTTCGCGGCGCCAGTCAATTTGCACAGCTGAACTAGCGGAGACTAACGGTATGCGCAGCAAAACATTCACATGGAGCGCCGCAAAGCGTTACATCGAGTCAAATGACACAAAAGAAGAGACCAACAAAATAAAAATAACCCAAATGGATGGTGTTGATGACTCGATCACCGAGTACAGAATCATCACGACGGATGCTAACTCGACGGCGAGCCAGTTCACAGCTCAAGTGAAATGTGAACGCTGTCAGTGCACGTATCGAAACTATGAGTCCTTCCAACGCCACCTGGCCAATTGTGAACCCATGTCGACCAGTGAATCGGATTCGGAAACCGTTTCCGGGCTCAGTGAGCAGCACGCCACGCTCACCGCTGAGAACTTGAACGAACTGCAGAAACAAGCGGCCGCCGCCTCGTTTAACAACAGTGGCCTGCCGTTCTTGCAGGCGACTTTCCCACAGGTGCAAAATATCACCGCAATCGGTAACCTGCAAAATCAGTTAAACGGCATACCGATTGGAAATCTACAAGGCCTCCAAGGCGTGCAGGGACTGCAGGGCCTGCAAGGCCTGCAAGGCCTGCAAAACCTACAGTTGCAACAATTGCAGCCCCAATCGATTGGCGGTGGCTTTTTCATATCCCAGTCCAATCCCACGCAGACAACTGCAACGACAACGAACGATGAACTGCAGATTTACGCCAACTCGCTACAAGGTCTGACAGCGAACTTGAATGGCGGCTTTACGCTTACTCAGCCCACAGTGACAACGCAGGCACAGCCGCAATTTATTGCGCTCTCAACAAATCCGGATGGCACGCAACAATTCATACAATTGCCACAAAATACGAACAATGCCACGCAACTGCTGCAGGCAGCGAACAACGCTGTTGCCTCGAATACGACAACAGCAGCTTATCAAACACTACAAGCCACAAATAGTGACAGGAAAATGGTGCTTCCAGTTAACGGCAAACCGCTTAGGACAGTCGCCACAAAAGCTGCTCAACACGCCACGACAGCTGCCAAGCAGAAGCAGGTGAAGGCAGCGAGTAACATGAAGCCCATCCAAGCGAAGATGGCAGCACCCGCCGCGAACCAAATTCTGCAACAGCATCAGACGCCGATTACGTTGCTGAATCCCACTGCGGGCACCGCCAACAACAACGCGGCTACGCAACTGCTTGGCCAGAATTTGCTGCAGCCACAACTGCTGTTCCAGACTGCCAATAACTCAGCAGCACAGCAGGCACCCTCGCTCATAATGTCGTCGCAGCCCCAAACGCAAAACATTATCTCGTTTGTGGGCAGCGATGGCACCCAGCAGTACGTTTCCATACCAACGACCAACGACTTTAAGCCGCAACAGGCGTCTGCCACGCCAACCTTCCTCACGGCCACCAATGCCGGTGCGACGAATGCTAACTCGCTTATGCAAGGCGCCGCAGCCTTCTTGCAAACCGATGCCAGTGGCAATCTGATGTTGACCACTACTCAGACACCAGGTGGTCTGCAAATGCTGGCGCCACTCCAGACACAACCACAAGTGATTGGTACACTGATACAGCCCCAGACCATACAACTTGGTGGCAACGTGCAAATAACAACGCCAGCAGGTGGTGCAGACACGAGCCAAGGCTCAGCACAACAGCAGCAGTTAATCATTGGCGGTGGCACGACTACAGGAACGACTGGTCTGGAATTCGCAACTGCAGCGCCGCAGGTCATATTGGCAACGCAGCCAATGTATTACGGTCTGGAGACGATTGTCCAGAATACGGTGATGTCTTCGCAGCAATTTGTGTCTACCGCAATGCCCGGCGTACTGAGCCAGAATGCAAGCTTCTCGGCGACCACGACACAAGTGTTTCAGGCCAGTAAAATCGAACCGATCGTCGACATACCAGCGGGTTATGTGGTGTTAAATAATGCCGTTGATGCTGGCACGGCTGCAAACGCCTTTCTCAATGCCACGAATGTGCTGCAACCGCAGGCAACAAACACGCTGGACGATGCAACACAACAACTCTTCAGAATCCAAACATCGACGGCGCCCACTGATCACACGATGAGCATGACGAAGACGGCCAATTTCCAATTTCAGCAGCCAACAACAGAACCGCAAGTGGTGACTACGGCAAAAGTACCGCCGGTAACGCAAATCAAACGGCCTGCAACCGCTAAGGCAACACCGATAGCCGCAGTTACGAAGGTGCAACCGCAGCAAGTCGTTAACAAAGTGCTGCCCACCAGCATTGCGCAGCAACAACAACAACAGCAGCCGCAACAGCAACAGCAGATAACTGGCAAAACTGGCATCAACACTGTGAAGCAGACGCCGCAATTTCAGCGCCAAATGCAAAACAACGCGGGTGCCTCAAACGAAATGAAGCCGAAGGCAAGCCAACCACAACTTGGAGCGTCCGGAGCACCGTCCAGCATTGCATCGAAACCACTGCAAAACAGGCGAACAAATCTGATTCGACCAATGCAGAATAAAACTGAAGTGAAACCGAAGATGGTGAAACCGGCACCCGCTGTTGGCAACAATGCTAAAGTCATAATTCAGCAACAACAACCGCAGTTGCAGCTGCAGCAAACACACCAGCAACCACAAACGTTTGCGAACAACAACAACAAAATGGAAATGCAGAAAACGGACACGTGTGCAGCCAACGTGACTATGACTTTAAATGGAGCAACATTACTGGCGGCGCAGCAGAAATCACAACTGCAAATACAACAACCACAACACCAGCACCAACAGCAACAACAACAGCAGCACCAACAGCAACAACAACAGCAGCACCAACAACAGCAGCAGCAACAGCAACAACAACAACAACAATTTCAATACCAGCAACAATATCCGATAGCAACAATCGCCACAGCGTCACCAACAGCAAACGCGCAATTCGTGATCACACAAGCCAATCTTAGTCAACTAATCGATGCAAATCAGCAACAACAACAACAGCAACAGCAGCAACAACTGCAAACGCAACAACAACAACAACAACAACAACAGCAGCAGCAACTGCAAACGCAACAACAACAACAACACCAACAACAGCATTTTAGCTATCAAAACAACAATATGAATAGTAACCTGTTTAACACCAATATGAGCATCGACATTGGCACCAACAACAACTGCAACAACAACATCAACAACCGTTTGCAACAATTCACATGCAATAATTTGCCAACGAACATTGTGAATCCCCTGCAGCCACAACATCAGACGCCGGCGTTAGTAACTACAACCACAACAACAACAGTAGCCACAACCCAAGGTCTAACAATAAACACACGGCCCACAAATCGTGTCCTGCCAATGCAACAACGCCAGGAGCCAACAACAGTGGTTAGCACAACGGCAATGCAGTCAACGTTGACCACAAAGACGACCACAGCGGCGAATCACAACAACATCGAAGCCATAAACTCATCCATGTCATCGACGCCGAAGAAAATTGTGGCCAAGTGCTATGCGCAAGTGGAGCAACACTCGCCGCTGTACGAGCCCGAAGTGAAGTCCTTAATCATAGAGGGCGGTGATCTAAGCCCAACACCGCACACGATAACATTGGAGGAAGCGGTGTTGCAGCAGCACGAGGCAAGCGTCTACGAGAAGCAAATCAATCTTCACGTCGATGTCAGCGACTTGAGCGGCAAGCCCAAGCATAGCAATCTGCTGCTGATGGAAACATGCGAACAAGTGGAACTGGTGAACGCCAACCACGCCAACCACAATGGGGAGTACCAGCTCGCTAACCCCGGTGAGTGCTTGATGGAGAAGCATAATTTCGATGTGGAAACAGATGTGCCAATGGAAACGGTTGTTTGTATGGGCGACAATGAGCCAGTCAAGGATATTGACGAGATTAATGCACATAGCAATGCCGACGATGCTAACGACAATGTGGACGATGATGATGGCGGTAGTGATAGTGTCGAAGATGAGGATGATGAAGATGATTTTAGTCTTAAAATGCCTACGCCCGACGGCCGAGACCATGAAATGTCTGACGGTGACGAGCCGGAGGTGAAGGAGAAAATCAGTAAAATACTTGACAACCTAACAAATGACGATTGTGCTGACTCGATTGCAACCGCAACGACGGTGGAAGTCGCAGCCGCTGAGCTGCAAAATGACGTTGCGGGCTATCAGCAGATGGTCGAAGATGTGTTGGCCACCACGGGTACGCCTGTGACGTCGCCAGCGGAGACGGCAAACGTTATATCCGACGTCGAGATGGCCGAGTATGAAGCAACGCCCGAGGAAACAGCAGCAGTTGCCGCTGCCGCCACAGCTTATATCGCGGAGATGGCAGAGGCGCACGAACGTGAACTGAAGCAGCTGCAGGAAGACTTGGAGAAGCCAGCGTTAATTGTAGCTAGAAACAACCAAGCAAACGAAGAGCCAACTTTGGAACGGAGCGCTGTTGCTACCGCATTGCAGGGTGCCACAATCACAATGCCGCCGCAACATCCGCCACCCGTGCGTGAACCCAAGAAGATAAGCGGGCCACATCTACTCTACGAAATCCAAAGCGAGGATGGCTTCACCTACAAATCAACCTCAATCTCAGAGATCTGGGAGAAGGTCTTCGAAGCCGTACAAGTTGCACGACGCGCTCACGGCCTGACACCGCTGCCGGAAGGACCGCTTGCGGATATGAGCGGCATACAAATGATTGGCCTCAAGACGAACGCGCTAAAGTATCTGATCGAGCAGTTGCCGGGCGTCGAAAAATGTACTAAATACACGCCGAAATACCACAAGCGCAGCCCGGTCTCTGCAAATGCGGCTGCAATTACGGGTGGTATGGGCGGCGCTGGCATAAATAGCGGTACCTTAATTGGGGCAGTTCCAATGGCCAACGGTGTTTGTAGCAGTTTAAGTGCCACACTGGACTACTCATCCGATCATGATGACTTGCAAGAGAATCCCTACGAATGTGCACGCGGCGAGCCGTATTCGAAGCGCTCGGAGTACGATATGTTCAGCTGGCTGGCATCTCGGCATCGCAAACAACCGATTCAGGTGTTTGTGCAACCATCAGACACGGAGCTCATGCCCAGGTGAGTACCCTTTTTTTTCTTATGTGCAGTGAAACTTCTTAAGAACGAACTATACAACGAAGCCTTACCTATTAGGGATTGATTAAAAGATTTAACGATTTTTCGAGTATACATCATTTCTGCATAACGCATTTTCCATATAACAAAGTGATATTTGATTAGAGCTAATCTGAGGATATAATCATCCGTATTCCCGTTGGCGTTTATGTTGAAAAACGACTCAAAAACGACAAGTTGGCATTCTCGTTGTCGTTTTGGCCGTCGATCGACGAAGTTCGGTATTCCCTAACTTGCGACGAGTAGAAAAACGACTGTAAAATATTCGTTTTCTGTCATCAGCATTTGAGGTGGCGACGCTGAAGCGAGTGTAGTGAAAATTAAAAACTATGAAAATAACAACGCCACGACAATTCGAAATTTTGGTTTCAGAAATGGAACAAAATCCTGAATATGCTAAGGGTTTTCAAAAGTTCATAAAAAACTTAAATATTAAATGTTTCTGGAAACAATTAGCAGGAAAATAAGCCCACTTGGACCTCCAGTCCGTGATGGTAACGATTGGCACAAAGTAAATACCTAATTAATGATAAATAAATAAATGATAAAAATTATGATAAATTAATATTAAAGGTATGGAAGGACTTGAAATTTATAGTAAAAAACGTGCTGGTGACCAACAAATCTGAAGCCAGAGCAACAGGAGGAGGCGCCTATAAACAGATTCCATTTTCACCGTCGGAGGAAGCGGTGGAAAATTTAATGTGATTAAAAATAAATCCAATAGGAGATAATGCAGGATTCGAAGAAAAAATTGAGGTGCTGGCTGACTATTGGCGAAGAGACGCCTCATATAAATTGAGAAAATGGCAAAAATATAAATATAGCGTCTGCTGTCCACGATACCGACAATGACGAAATAACCACCACTTCAACAAGTTAATAAAGCCGCTAAAAAATAAAGGATTACATTATTGCAAAAAGCAAACTGAGCAAGGAGTATTTAGATGACATTTCTCGTTACCAAAGAAAGAGGTTGGAAAGTGAAGAGAAACGCCTTGAAATTTATAGCCATTTTATGTTTTTCTATTCAAAATAATGAAGTTATTTACAAAAATAACCACATAAAATTAGAGCAGCGCTCCCAACTTTTCATTTCTCTTTTGTGCTAGTTTTCGTCAACTTGTCGTCGTCGTCTCGGTGTACTTAGGGAATACCGATTTACGAGTAAAACGACAGAAAGGCGACGACGACAGAAAGACGACTGTTAAAATATGAACGTCAACGCGAATAGGTCCGAATATATCGATTTTAAACATGAACTTTGAGAAAATCGCCTTGATTGTCTTACTGAATCATATATCTCCCTTAAGATGGCCATACACGACGAACATGCTCGTGTGAAGTACACTCGTGCTTGAAGGCATGTTGAGTCAGTTACCCCGCTTATATGGCAGCTAAAAGCAGTTTAGCTAAAATCACTTCGACTTAAAACGCACATGTAAACACTTCTCCAGAGCTCTTTAACGCAGTAAGTGCATTAAGCGTAGGTCGCTTTTTAAACCCGACGCTAACCAAGTCGCTATTCACAGTCAGCTGTATGTTTCGTGCAGAGTTGCTATGTGGTGTAAATATTTTGCTTTATTTTCATTTTTTTTTAATGAATTTGCGAATTAAATACTGAACAAACATTGTTATACGTTATTAAAAACCAAGATAAGCCTTATATATTTATATCTTATTTTATACAATGTGTTTTTTTTTTTTAAATAACTTATTCTGATTAGTAATTCACATAACATTTTATGCGCATGGAAACGCTGACGAAGAAAAATAAGAACGCAATGAAGACTCACATATAAACACTTACAAATAAAGTGTGGTAAGGCAATCCGATTTTAGCTAAACTGCTTTTAGTTGCCATATGAACGTAGTACGTGATGAGAAATTGTTTCGATTAAAAGTGCTAGTGTTGTTTTCCGACACAAAAATGTATCATTTAATAGAAAACGAATCTTCGACGCTGTCAATAATCATACAATTCCGTATCCTTATTTTTACCTGACCTGGCTTAAATTGAAATGGCAACTTACAATCGTAGTACAATTGTCTTCTTCTGGGTGACAATTTTAGCTGTTATCTTGTGTATTATACTAATCTCGTTGTTTTCGGGCTTTCGTCATGAACACAAAAAATTGCAAACGTTCATACTGACCTTGTTGTTGACATTGCTAATTTGCTACTTAATCTTCGATGTTATCAAATTTTTGGTGCTTGCTCTGGACGCAGCCTTGTTTACGCACAGGCAACGCAAGTTTCCATCTGATCGCGATTCGACAAAGCATTCTCGTCTGGATTATCTCAAGCTGAAGTTGACAACCCAAAAATCGAAGGTGCTGGTCACAGAACAACATCGAAATGAGGAGCTTAACAGTTCATATCGGCATGTCACTCATGATATATGGTTGCATGGCAAGTATTTCATTCTGCTTTTCTTGCTGGTGCTGGTATCGGTCGACAAGCTACTTTACATCAACACCCGGTTTATGGAGGATGTCTTCTACCACAACACGTCCAACTCTTATGGTATCGATGACATGATCGAAATCAAAGAATTGTCTAAGTATATTGAAACGACTCTGGTGTTCACTTTCAATGCGGCCTCAATAACCGGAGACGCCGGCTTTGAGTTCGCACCACAAAATAAGATATTAGGTGTGGTTCGGTTGCGTCAACTGCACACAGAGAATATTCACATCGGCCTAGGTCCGCCGGCGTATTCCCATCGCAAATATATGCCCGAATGGCAACTACCCTATGAGGACATGAATTACAAAGATTTTTACTGGTACGTCTATGAACCCTGGGAAACACAAGATAACCACCTTATCACCGACTGGCTGAGCTCTTTACTACTCCGCCTGGATAACGCGGGAGAGTTCTACACATACCCAAATATGTTGGGCTATGCCATACCGCTGCCTCGGAACTCACAGAATAGCTTGCAAATAGTCGCCTACCTCAACAAGTACAATTGGATATCATTGAACACTTCGTTGCTGTTTATCGATCTAGCTCTATACAATGTTGACGTAGATATTTTCACTATCATTACTCTAGTCGTCGAGAAAACACCTTTCGGTATAGCATTACCTCAAGCTAGAATCGGCAGCTTTAAACTGCTAAGGAACTTGGACAATCTGTCGCTATATGGACTCCTCGTTTTATTACTGTACATACTGATCGTGATTCAGTATGCAAAGGGTATTGCAATCAAGATTTGGTACGACAAAAGTGCACTGCAGAACTGTTGGAATTGTGTGGATTTATTAATATGCATATTGAATGTGGTCCTAATTATGGAAATTTTACTACGCGAGTGGATAGTTAACAAAATGATAGAGAAGATGGCGGTGTCAAGCAGAATGGAGTTTATTGACTTCCGTCCGCCCGCGCGCCTCTCCACTGTCTTGTCAATTACGGTTGGCTTTTTAGTCGCCATCACAACGATTCGCTTGTGGAAGTCAATGCAGTTTGCAAATGTCTTCAAGCTTTTCACACACACGCTCTATAACGCGTGTACGTCGCTCATAGCCATCGCCCTGGTCATCATTATCTTTATGGTTGCTATCGGCATCGCACTTGACATCCTCAACGGCAATAACAGCATCAGTTTTAACAAGTTGATCAAATCGATTGTCACTTGTATGTGCTTCTCATTCGGATACAGCAAAGAGATCTCACCTGACCATCTTTTCTTTGGTGGGATGCTACTTGGCCTAATTGCGTACGGTATACTCGTCTTTGTCTTAGTTATACTCTTGATCAACCTGTTCATTTCGTTGATCAACGACTCTTTCGCCATTGCGAAGACTACGAGTGGATATAACCGCGAAAATCAAATAAACTTCTTACAATTTCTGAGAGTCGAGTTCTACGACGTTGTCAGATGCCTAACGCGCTGCCGTTGCTTTCAGAAATCATATAAACAACGAAATCAAACGGTCGCCGAAAACATTGAACAAGAACTCGACGAGCGAGAGAAGCGTGATCTGGCTCTGGCCCTTAAACAACCCAAATTGCGTCCAAAGGCAAAGAGAGCAATGAAGCAGGATTTACTTCAACATAATTACAGAGTTAAAATCGAGAAACTATTCGCCCTTACGGCTGTCTTGAATGCTCAAATAGAAATCCTTAGCGAACTGTTGTTCGCGAATATTGATAAAATGCGTGAGGAAGAAGATGCATAAAATGAGTTCTGTGCGAGGGAAAATATCGTCAATATGCCCAACAGAAGTAACCCGTTAAGATAAATGCGAATAGCACTTATGTAGTTTCTATTTGATTCAATTAATAATTATAGTTCATAAAAAAACAACACCTTTAAAAATGTTCGTAGTGTATCGCTCTGTGGACGAGCCGATGTTCGTTTAAAATTTCAAATTGTGTTGATTTGCTCGAGCGAATCACACGAACATGTTCGTCGTGTATGACCAGCTGCATAGCTGTTTGGCTGTAAATTAAGCTCTTGTAGGAACAATATAATATTATTATTTCTTAACTTATCGAAAAAGAAATTTATCCAAAGTCCATTTTAAAGTTGTTTCGAGGAGGAGTTATTTTACTCCATCTTTGGCCAGATTAAAGAAATGATATTTGAAAGGCCACTCGAAATAAAATTATAATTGTTCATTGTATGATGTGATCGGAGTTTGAATGACAAGAGTAGTTAACAATAAGTATATATAAAAGGTGGCTGGACGGCGAATTGAGCAGCCAACGGAAAGCTTCAGCAACATATGGCGATATCTCAGCAAAGCTATTTCAGCTCCCGACAAAAGTTATAACCAGAAACTATACGTTTTGCTATATCCTAGAATAACATGATCATATAGTGCTCGATTTTTTTCAATGTGAATGCCTAAAAATTCGAAAAAAAATTCGAAATTTTGATATTTCAGACGCGGCACTGGCAGCAACTTGCCCATGGCAATGAAGTATCGCACGCTTAAGGAAACCTACAAAGATTACGTTGGCGTCTTCCGGTCACATATACACGGACGTGGACTCTATTGCACAAAGGATATTGAAGCGGGTATGTGTTCTAATGTTAGTTTCGATATTGAAGACATTTTTGTGCTAATCGTTCACTTACAGGTGAAATGGTCATCGAATATGCCGGTGAATTGATACGTTCCACATTAACGGATAAGCGTGAACGCTACTATGATAGTCGCGGCATCGGTTGCTATATGTTCAAAATCGATGACAATCTGGTGGTCGATGCGACAATGCGTGGCAATGCGGCGCGTTTCATCAATCACTCTTGTGAGGTGAGTATTAGTAAAGAAAGATTAGTTCATTTCGAAATAAGTGCGCAATTTAACTCCCTCTCTCTGTTTCTCGCTTCCACTATTACACACTTACAGCCCAATTGCTACTCGAAGGTCGTCGATATACTCGGCCATAAGCACATTATTATCTTTGCGTTGCGACGCATCGTACAGGGCGAGGAACTAACATACGATTATAAGTTCCCATTTGAGGATGAGAAAATACCCTGTTCCTGCGGTTCGAAGAAGTGTCGAAAGTACTTAAACTAAAACCGAAAACAACGTTAATGAACGGTCCAATAGTGTAGTAGTTATTGCAGGACAAGACGAAAGAGTTGAAGATGACAGGATATGGAACAAAATTAATGTACACTACACTAAAAGAAAAAGCAAACAAAAAGCAAACATACTCAAATACCATTTTGTAATTAACGAGTTTCGTTGAGCTCATTAAGATTGCGGGTCAAAAAAAAAGTCAAATGTTAGCTACTTCTCAATGTGCGCGTTCAGCAGAAGTCATCGCTGATTATTTTCTCTGACTTGCTAGCCGATTACGGATTTGTCTCTGCTGAACGCAGTGCTGCTAGATTTGTAAAATGACGGCGTTAGAAAATTCGCGGCATAGAAATCCGACACATTTTAGACGGGACTAGCCAAAAAAAGAAAAATTGAATAAACAAATATTACATTTCACTTTCGAAGCAACTAATAACAACACTCACATTATTTTCTTAAAAATTGCGTCTAAAAATTGCGGAAAACATCTGATTGAAATGTGATGACTTGGTTAGCAAAGAATTTTTGTGATGAATTTTTAGTCATCGCAGTCACTAAATTTTCAACGAGATTGTGAATTTGGCAATCACAATGAACGAAAATCAGTGAAAAAAAAAAATTAAAAAAAAAAGTCAGCAAACACTTCTGCTGAACGCGCCCCATGACTCAAAGTTAACTCATGAACTATAAATGAAGAAAATGAAGGAGAACAAAAAATAAATTTAAAAAAAGATAACCTTATTTCGATTTAAGTTCGTAAAGCGTGATACATATTTTTCTAATAATACGATTATATAGTCGATAAATTGTGTAAGCGTTCAAACGTTGATATTATTACATATATGTAATGAAGGCGAAGTAAGAAGAAATAAGAATATAATGATTACGTGTATCTTATATATATATATATATATATATATATATAAAGAAAAAATAAAATAAAAAATTAAATGAGATGTCAGTATTCAGCATATAAGCGGAAAACACATACACACATATATATTTAATGTATTGTAATGTTTAATTGTAATATTTAATGAAATAAGTTTAAAAAATTAATTGACTATTGAAAAGATGAAGAAATTAAATTGAAATTCGAAACGGAAATCGGAATGAAGTGAATGTGAATGTGTAAAAACACAACTACAACAACAACAAAGCAACGAAAGACTTGTCTGTCTGTCTATCTGTCTGATGGTAGTGTTATTTACAGGGCTTACGTTTTAAATGTACATAAATACAAGATAAACCACATGCAACATATATAAATATACATAGAGTTATGCACATACAAATTGAGTATTTATGTTTGTTACAACAAGTTTATTATTATTATTATAATTATTACTATAAACCTAAACAAAAACAAAGCAACAACAAAATAACAATTTAAAAAAAAAAACCATAAAATATATCAAATATTTAATTAGGAAAACATGTAACTGAGCATCACCTTCGAAATTATCATTACGGATAAAGCTTAACTAACTAAACGCTTATTTATTTAATACATATGTATCTTCAGCAACAAAAGCAACAACAATAACAATTATAAGCAACAAATTTCACTAGATTTCTATTAATTTTATACATTTAAATTTTTTAAGCGTTTCCTTTTACACTTGTAATTTTTTAATGCTTAAATGTCTAAGTTTGTATCTCTTCGAAATTAATTAATTAATTTAATTTAAATGTGTACAATCTGTCAATGAGTTTTCACGCTGCGTGTTTTTTAATGTGTACTTTATAATTAATTCATATTTTAAAAAACAATGTATTTTTGTAAAATTTTTCTTAACTTAAAATGAGTGAACGAAGAGCATTTTTGGCAGCCATTCAGATGCGTTGCGTTTTAAGCCGGCGCGGCGCGTCAAGGAATTTTATATTTTTATTCCCTAAAGAAAAAAATAAGAAAAAAAGAAAACAACAAAGGCAAGCAAGCAAACGTCGACGCATGAATATTGATTTAAAATGAAAAGAAAGAAAAAAAATTGAAAAATCATACAGCTACTTATTAACAGAACAAGAAGCAGAAGAAAAACCATAACACAAAACGATTTTATTTTATTACAATAAGTTGTTTAAAGGAATGAAGAAGAAAAAAGGAAAGGCTTCGAAACAAGAAAAACGTAAAACCGAACGGGAATTATATCGAAAATTATATATTAAAATAAAAATCTTTATTAAATTGAAATAGAAACGAAGTGTTATCTATCTTGTTTACACCTAATTACACAGGCCTAAAATAAAAAACTTACCAAGAATGGCTAACGTACTAATCACCCATCTTATCAGACAAAAACCATTCGATTAACGTAACGAGCACAAGTTTGGGATATTCAAAAATAGAAGAGGCCGTATGCTCACCTCCGTAGCGAACAAGCAAATATATATATACATCTCCCCTTCCACCAACGAAGCTAAGTCTGTGCGCCTTATAGGCTGTACACTTGGATAGCACTTCCATTGGATACATTTTCCGTATCCTTTTATCCAATTAATTATTAGCTACGCTTAATTATGAAATAGGAAATATAATAACTAGCGATAGCATACACATATATAACACATTCAAAAATTATAAAATAGTTGAGGAATCATGCGGAAATCGCAACGCCATCCTTCGCTGACAATCAACGCGTTGCTTTGCTTCTTGAGGTCACGCAGCAGCTCAAAAACGCTAAGCTTGGACGCTTGCACAAGGCTTTATTTACTTTTGGCTCAAACTCTGCAGTGCAGCAGCGGCGAGGTAGTAATGTCAACTTCTGTCTGGCCTGCTGAGCGGTTGAATTAGCAATATTCATATTGGTCGCGGCAACGCTCAGATTCTGGTTTTCCTCCTAGAAGATGTACCTCGCGGTACGCGTTCTCTAGTTGACCAAGTATGAACTCTTTGGGCATTAATGCCGATGCGACGGCTTTAGCAGCGGTATCCAACTTTTTCGCGTACTTAAGTTTGATCTTTGGCATGGCAACCAACACCGCCGACATCCACTCATCGTTGGCGCTCTTTGCTTCATTTGGGCTTTTAGAGCACTTGGCGCATTACATAATAACACGGATAATGGCTCGGGTACCTGGCAGGACCATCATTTGCTATTATCAGCACTGATATCGAGATGAACAACATCGTTTGCGAATGATTACTTAAGCTCAATGATCGTCTCTGAATTCCGTTTTGACAGATATATCCACGTCTAAAGTCGGAAGGTTTCCTTACTTGATAGCTGGAGCTCAGTATCTGGCGTTTAATTCGTTGACCGATCAATTGAAGCAATCATTCAAAGGCGTAAAGTACACAATGGCTCTTCACAAGCCCATCACCCTCTATTGCGTTTTCGTTTAAAGCGATTGGCCGCCTTCTGCTTGGCCTCAACGGCTGCACACGCCGCTTTGTAGGCAGACATTTTGGTCTTTTCGAAATCAGTTTTCGCCGACTTCAATTGCGTCAGCAGATTCTCCTGACGTCGCTCAGCTGCTTCGAGGATTTGTTCTTTCTGACTCATCTCCTGCTGCATACCACTCGCCACCTGTTCTGCACGCATGAAATTTTCATTTGCCGACTGCACCAAGTCGTTGAACACCTTGACCTGTTCATTCGCAAGCGATGCCGCTTGCGTTGCTATACTCAACTCCTGCTCTAAGTCCTGTAGATTGCGTGTTTCCTGTTCAGCGACGGCTTCAGCTTCGCGCATTTCTCTACTCAACTGCTCAAGGACTTCCTCTCTGCCCACCATTGCAGCCTCGGCAGTTTTGGCCGCTTTCATAGCCTTCTCGGCCAGCTCGGTTCTGATATGTAGCGAGGCCGCTTGGGCTGCAGCACTCTGCGCTTCATTGGCAGCCTTCGCGTCCAGAGCCGCCTTGTGCGCGATGCTCTCTGCTTTTTGCTTCAGATTGGTGTGCTCGAATAACTCTTTTCCACAATCCTTGCCTTTTGACGTTTCATCGGCGGGGCCGCAGTCATTGGTCAAACCAGTGCCTCGATCGTCTCTAGTCACATCGCTAATTATAAAGAAGTCCCTAAATATGTTCGGTATTTGTCGCTTTGTCAAAGCTATCACCTTAAAAAAGAAATCGGAGAGAAAAGTATTTCAGTCGAAGTAGCAAGATTTTGGGTTATACACTCACCTTATCCGACCTCCTGCCATGCACAAAAGCGGCCGCCAGAACTATCAGCATTGCCGCTAGGATAAAAAATATTTGTGTTTTCATACTTCATTCAGACGTTTTTTGATTACTTCAGCGGATACCAACAATTCCTGGAATGATTGTCGCCATGAATTATCACTCAAAAAATCAGAAGGAATTAACTTAGATATATTTTAAACATGCAAATTATGCAAGTTCTTTCCCTAGTTATGTTGCTCGCTCATGCGCTAACGAACGCAGAGGAGAGTAGTAATTTCAATGCCAACGGAGCGAGAAACGAAACACCCGTCAACGTTTGTATTCGATTATGATCAATAAGCTTTCTATGTACTGTATCTAATGACAGCGACGATCCACAGGTGAAGGAACGGCGTGTCTATACAGAAACGCCAGAGGCATCGAATGAGGCCAGTGATGAGAACATGCGTGGCAGGGTACGTAATAGACGTGCTGCTGGAGTAGTCGCTTATATAGCCGGTGCTGGTGGTCGCAGTGCTAATAGCGCAAGTATAGATGGATTGACTAGCAGTCTTAGTGCAGCGGAAACAGCGAACGAGGCCAGTGATGAGAACTTGCATGACAGTGTACGTAAGAGACGTGAGGGCTATGATATAGTCGATAATACAGTCGACAGTGGTGGTCGCAATGCTAATAGCGCAATTATAGATGAATCCATTAGCAGTCTTAGTGGAACGGAAAACTGTGGCGAAAGAAAATGCAACGCTGGCAACCCGATGCAGGGCAAGGAAAAATGTGGTGAAGGAAAATGCAACGCTGGCCGCGTGATGCAGGGCAATGCGAAGCAGAAGGCATCTTGTATTGCATACAAGGCCGCTCAAGAGGCCAAAGAAGCCAACGATTCACAAGTGGGTGCCGCCGAGGCTGCAGCGAAAAAAGTTAAAGAGGACCTGGCCGATAAAGCGATGCAAGCGGCGCGCGCCGCCGAGGGTGCTATGGCGGGTAAGCAACAAATCGTCGAGCAACTGAAGGACGAAGTCAAGGAAGCCGATGCAGTGGTAAAAGAAGTTTCATGCTCCTTGGAGAATACCCATGCGAACGCAGATGCAGCATCCCAAGCAGCCATGGAAGCTCAAAAGGATATGGTGCATCTCAAGCGTGTGGTGAAAGAGATGCTGAAGAACCTAAACTTGATTGAGAACGTCGCGACCAATGAGAACCAAGAGTTAACCGAAAAGTCGCAACTCTTGGAGGCGGCCAGATGTCGCGCCGACAATCTCAAACATCAACTTGAAGCCGCCAAACAAGATTTTGAAAAGACGAAGCAATCGGCGTACAAGGCCGCCTGCGCTGCGGTAGAGGCCAAGCAAAAAGCGAGCCGCCCACGACGCATGTTCAAAAGGCGAACCTCACGAGTTCGGAAAAAAAAGAAGTCGAAGTTCAAAAAGAAGCGAAAGGCGGCGGCAATGGCGAAAGGGAAGCCGTTCAAACATTGATTAACTTTGTTCCACAATTCAAATGTTTCCACTTATATTAATATATATTTTGTTCAGGTATAGACAGTTTTCACTCCACTTCATTTGAGGTCTTTGCACGTTGCAGTTTTTCATAGTTAAATATTTGAAATGGCAAATCTTGTTTGCGTCTGACTATGCAGCCCTGTTATAAACGAAGCACCTGCATTTGCCGAATCAGCGTTTCCCAAATGTCCGAACTAGTCGTATTGTGCGTCATCACAAAAACAGCTGAAGAAGAGAGAACTTCGTAGTAAAATACGTGCGTAGTGCGTTTTGCCAATTCAATTGAATAAACTGGACACAGAATCGGAATATAACACGGCTGGCTATTTCATTGATGCCACTGATCGAACACCTTTATTAAAGCAACCGAAAAAGAAATCAATTGCAAAGCGCACAGCTCTATTGCGGCTCTTATCAAAGCGTGTTAGTGTTGCTGACCAGTTTCGCTACAAGAGATTGCCGTCTGATAAACCATATTTGGCAAACGAAAAGCCGCTAATCGAAAGCATACTCATGTCTTCGAGCACCTCTTCGCCGTTGGGCGGCAGTACACAATTACCACCGTTACGCAGTTTGGACGACTTTGTGCTCGGCTCGGCGCGCTTCCAATTGCCAAATCTTAAGGATCTGGAGAAGTGGGGCAATCGCGTCGTAAAGAATCTGCTCTACTATCAGACTAACTATTTTCTGATGTTTTTGGGCATTTACGGCATCATGCTGATCATTAACCCCGTAAAAATACTCAGCGGTCTCATCATTCAGGCGCTACTCATCGCAATCGTCATGCACTTCTTCTGCGGCAACTCAAGTTCTAGGGGTAACTTCATCACCACCCGCATAGCGTCGTCGGGCACGGTAAATGACCAACAAAAATGGTACTATCTGACTGGGATTTTGCTCTTTGGCTATCTCTTTCTACACTGGATTGGTGCTGTGCTACTTACCGCATTCACGTTGCTTTTACCCATTTCACGTAAGCCGATGATGTAGTCTTAAGCCGGCTGCTTCAAATCTACTCATTCTTTGTCAATTCATCTATTTGCAGTGACTTTCATACACGCATCCCTACGTTTGCGCAACATTAAAAACAAAGTGGCCAACACAATGGAGAGCTTCGGGCCCTCAACTCCCATGGGCATTTTCTTGGGTGCCTTGAATATAACCGCAGAGAGCATTTTGAACAATTAAACGATAAACGAGCGAATTTCAGCAAAAGAAAAAAATCAAAGTAAAGATCTTTATAATCCAATGTTAAATTAGTAATTAATAATTAATACAAAACTATTTCGCCTCTTTCTGGAACCCAAACATTTAACGCCATTTAACGTCGAACGATAAAATGTAGAAGGTGTAAAATTGTTTTGAAATACCAATAAAGGTAAATGTGCAGCAGTACATTTCGTAGTCCAACATGACTTCCTTCAACAAAATCCTCGCCCCTTAAACGTTAACGCGCCTGTCTAAGGCTTAATTGCAGTTTTGCAATGTGACTCTGCCGCAGCTGCGGACGTTCCTCAAAGTTCTTAGAAGCGAACAATTTGTAAGAGAAAGAAAGCAGAAGAATTTTTTTAACGCACCATTTTTCCGAAATCGCGTGGAAGCTTTTCTTTAATCAAGTTGCTGCACGTCGAGGCGATGCTTGTCATGCTGATCAGCAACAGTAAGAAGATTACAAACTTCATTTTAAAATTGCTAATGAATTATGTGTAGAGTTGATTTTTGACTTAAAAGTGTCAATGCAAAGCTTGCTTTAACTGTGCTATAAAAATTTTTTTTTAGATATAGTCTTTGTTCTATGGCAGCTCACTCAAAGTTGCGAATACATACTTACCGATGTATGAATACGAACCCCAACAAGACAAGAAAAGCCGTGATCGGATTCAAATGGGCTACTGGCGTTCAGTTAAAATTTTATAAAACCAAAGCAATTGTATATTCAACATTCAATTATCTTATGTAGTGCGCTATTACAGCATAAGATAAGTTACAAACACAAACAAAAGCATCCGTTACATGAAGCCTTCATAGTTACTATTGGTCGTTTTTCGCTGGAATGCTGAGTGAGTGCAAAAGAAGCACAGAATAATGACTTTTCGCTCCCACGCATGCAAGTGGGAGCACACAATCTCATGCACTTCGTGTTGGTTTTGTTATGGCTTAACTCGCTGCCATTTCTGTGCGCCTGCTTGCCAGAATCATAATTATAAATTTATTTAGCAACTGAAAACTTTTAAAGACACGGAAAAAAGAAGAAGAAAAACAATTTTGTTTTACTTACAATTCGATCGTTATTTCTTAAAAATATATTTTGAATGCGGATTGGTGCTAGACTCGGATTCGTAGGACTCGTACTCGTATACGGACTCGTACTTTGAATTCGATTACCACGAATACTGACTTCTAAGATTCGGAGCTTCGAATCGGAATTTAAGGAATAGTGCATTATAGTAAATTAAGGTCAATAGCAATTGAACTGTAATTCAAGATTCATTGAAATACTCACTCATTCGGTAGCGATAGGAAGTTAAGAAGAGCCTTAAGTAGTAGCTAAGTGTAAGTGCCACCTCCTTTTTAAGGCAACATGAAGTGCCTATGGTAGGCTGAAGTGGGCTTAAACTAACCTAATAACAATAAGTACACGAATTCCTCTAATCACCTATGAACATATGCATACATTAGCAGAGTAATTCAGTTCCGAGTGCCTTTTTAAGCTGAGCGACGACATGCAAATACTTTCTTCTGCAGTTAGAATTGAAAATTCAAATTTTCACTTTTCCTTTTTTTTGCCATCGCTGATACGAGTTTTCTTCGAGTGGCATTTTCCGGTTCACGCATGTTGATGAAGTCATGGCGACGGTGAATGTGGTCATCAATCAGTCAAATTACACAGCACACCTTGAATCGAATGCAGATTTACGATAAACGACGCCTGACGCTCGGCCAGCGTATAATCAACTCAAATCAAATTTATTTGAACAACCTGTCGATGACAATTAAAAAAGCCGTGACTGCTACGCCCAACTAACCGTTGCATCCCGAGCCATTGCGAAGTGAGCCGAGTGACTCCATTGTGTGCAGCTAAAAAGCTACACCATGAGCCGCTGCACGAAAGCAAAGCGAAAATGCAATGAACACAAGGAAAACTCGATTTTTTGTTGGTTTTTTTTTTTTAATTTATTATTTTATTTATTTATTTTAGTTGGTTATTTGTCTTTGTTAACACGGTTGTTTTATGGATTATTGTAAACTCATAAGAAAAAGCGCACTGAATTCGCACTTTCATCGGCATTCGTGTTCGGCCACTTTGCGTCTGCAACCGTTTGTGGCGGCTGCAGGCTACGCTCTTTTGGCTAGGCTTTTGTACCTGATTGGCCACTTTATTTATAAATAAGACGCTGCCAGCCAATGTCTCTGGCATTTGTTTGGCAATGCAAACAGAGTGCAGCGGCGCATTACTACCGCCTGACGAAATGGCTAACTGACTTAATCCAACGGCTTAAACACACCTGCACACAGCCTAGCGTCGTCGCATATCCGTTTTCCGCTAATGCAACGTCAAATCGAAAGTGGTTTTTCTTGAAAATAACTGAAAAGTCAACGCTGCAGAAAGTAAAAGCGTTTTTCTTTTAAATTGTGTTTTTCCATTTTTTTATTATTTTTTTTTCCCACTGCCGAACTCGTCTGCTGGATTTCTGGCTGCCTGACATTGAATTGCACGTTTTGACAACATTTTTTCTCAACATTGGATAACCGTCAACTGGCTAAGTTGACAGTGCAGTGCGCTTGACTGCTTGCATTAGAAGTGGTTCACCTGCGCTCGCATCAGGACGTGCTTTTTTGTGTGTTGCTTTTTTGTGTGTTGCGCGGCTTTTTGTGCGAAAGGATAAAAACGCGTTTTTCTCGAAGTGAGTGCAATTTGATTTAAATTGTGTCATTTGTGCCTTATGAGCTTCTGTTAAAAACTGGTTGCTGTCGTCTTTAACTCATTACAAATTAGGCATTACGAGTATCTACAGCAGACTTCGAACATACAATGCAAACAATCTATAGAAATAAGGCCTGTGATCATGCGAGATCGTTCAAATATACTATATACGATATTCGCGAAAAATTTAGGGTGGGCCAGACATTGTACCTAGTTGTGCTCTTGTTTTTTGAAAGCAATTAGGTGAATAATAGGTCTTCTTCAGATTTATTAAGTACTCCAGCCACCAAAGGAATTACAGTTAAATTATGGCCACGAGATATGCATACAAAAAAAGCAACTAGTCAATGACCGAAGCATGTTATATGGGGAACATTAAACGGCTTAGAAATAATAATGATTTAAGTGCTTTCGTTTTATAACGAATTTTCAGTCCAGTATTTATAAAGGCAACTCCCAAGTTTTTATTTAATATCCAACAAAACACCACGACGTCACGTCACGACGTTTATCTGATCCCAACTAACAACCCTAGACAAGCATTGAATGTACTACTAAACCTGCTCAAGGTGTTTGTCCGAAATTCTGTTATCCATGGAGACTTGAAGATTTCAACAATTAAAGCACTCGTCAAGCACAGCAACAGACAACTCATTAGATTGGCGGACCATGTAAACCTCCTAGACATGAACCACAAGATCCTAGATCTCCCATTCTATTCATGTGATTTTTTAAACATTATAAAATACACTGGATATTGCCTGACGATAGCAGCCAATAAAGACTATAATAATAATTATAAGGAAGGCGTGACGTGGGGGAAGATACCAATTCTCAGCCAGGCAGTGAACCACGCGACACCAGGCCTGTTAACGGTTGTAGGGTCCGGGGATCCGCAACCAGTTGATAGGGTATTCCTGTAAAAGGCCTTTAATAAAGGCTAGGAGGTGCCTTGTCGAAGAGTTCCTGATCAAAACAGGTGACAAAGAGTCCTGTTTCAGGAGGTTCAAACGAAGTCTGGCCACCGCCGGACACTCGCACAGAAGGTGAAGACTTGTTTCTACGTCTTCTAAACAGAGCCTACACTCTGGGGAGGGTGACTAACCTGCAGATGGTAATTTAGGCGGTGGTGACCGGTTAAGTAGCCCAAAAGAAACAAAAAAAACAGACAGAACAAAACAGAGCGCCAAAAGTTTAGCAGATATTTTCTATTGATCTTGATATGGTGAAAATTTGTCCAACTTAATTTTGATTACCAAATTTTAGTCTTTCATACGAAGCTAACAGATTTTTTTTCTACTTCGTGGAAGTGTCCAGAGTACAGAAGAAATCTAAATTGGAAAAGCAACTTTAATTAACATAACTACAATTACGACATAAATTTTCTAGATCTAGATAGTCAATGGTGAATAAATAAATAAATTTCTTCATTATATCTCCTCACTTTGTAAAGGAAGTTTAAGGCATACGCAGCTGTCCTGTAGATAAAGCTCGCAACAGTAATTTCCCAATACAATTAACGTCAGCCTTAGTAATAGTCTCCGTTCTCTGTTCTTAGCTACAGACCTCTTAACCCACAAATCTGTAAACCCATAGCGATTGCCCGATGTCACGTTGGCACATTTTTGTTGTGCTTTTGTTGTTTGGTAAGTTTTTTCACAGTGCGTGCGTCGACAGGTCCAATAAATCTACTATAAATCTATTCCGCCGTAACAGACCACAACGCGTTTGCGCGAAAAGTGAAACGAAAAGATGCTCATTACCACCTGCACGTGCCGCCACCACCACCGCCGCCGCCATCCAAAACAGGCGAACACCTAGTGGCACCGTACACATTTGAGACCATAAATCACGATGAATTCCCGACGGCGAACTATCAACATCATCCAAATCAACAGCAGCAAAAACATCAGCAGATCTCGCGCTATGAACCAGATTACCTGCACGGCGGCGGCACTGGCAGCGGCAGTGGTAGTAGCTTCCTGGTCGACAACGGCTTGCGTAGCATTGCGAAAGGCTCCGCGGATCAAGCGAACTCCGCGGTTGCCAGTCAAAACGCAGCCGGCAAGCAAGCTGCGTACGTGGCGAAAAGCACGCTGGCTCAAGCGGCGGCGCAGGCCGCTGGCACCGCCGTCGCTGTGCTCAAAGGCAAAGAGGTGCTGCTGCGACGACTCGAAGAGCAGAGCACCGAATCGCACAAAGCCTTGGAGGGTGAGTTGACACAATTACACCAAGCCAAGCGCTCGGCCAAGGCGGCGCAGTATGCAGCACAGCAGGCAATCAACCACGTCAGCGTGCTGACGGCGGCGCTGAACAACGCACAGGCCGCCTCGGAGTTGGCACAAAAATCGGCCTCGGAGGCTGCCGCAGAGTTGGCCTCGCAAATCGATATGGTCGCCCAGGCCAAGGGCAAATTGGAACAGATCGAAGCGCACATGTACGCCGCGCGGCTGGACTACGAGGAGACGAAAGACGCTGCCGAGAAGGCAACGCTCTCCGCTCAAGAGGCGCAGCTGAATGCGAACGACGCAGCGGTGCATGCCAACGTCGAACTGAACGAATCGGTGCACTTCCACGACAAAAGCGATCGCAACGTACGCGATGTCGTTGCTGCAGCCGGGAGTGGTGCTGCGGTTACGGTCGACGATGCAGCGTCTACAGTACAACCAGTGCCCAAGAATCATCGACGGCACAAATGACACAATGCGGTGCTGCGGAGAAGGTGCTAACGGTTCTTCGTCGCTGATCGCTTCATCACTGACTTTGGACTCGGTTCATTGAGTATTTTAATGCGCTTGCCTGCTGTAAGCGTGAGCGTAATCGTATTTTTTATTTATCTTTTTTTTGTTGTTATTTATTATTTAATGTGTATGATAATTTGCAAACGGAAGTTAATTGCATTCAGTGAAGTATGTACGTGTATCATCACCTTAATAAAGCTTGGTTTACTCGTACTTCGTCTAAGTGGTGGTTGTTGAAGCGTTCACTTTGTTTATGCCTGCCTAATAGCCCGCATGCCCAATATTGTCGTTCGTTAAGCATTCATTCCGATTGCGAATCAGTGCGCATTACAAAATTAATCGCTTCCGCTTGATTTACTGTTTGGTACACTTGTTGAAGGCTCGGTAATACAGTGCATAGAGCGCTATGCCTTCATCCCAGAGGTCAAGGATTTCAGTCCCAGTCATTCCAAGTTTAATCTCCTTCACGAAAGTTCTTTCAACGTGGGTAAGCACTTCCATCTGTCATCCATCTGTTCGTCGTATTAAAGTTCTTTGTATAGTAACATATAGATAGTAGATAGGATTGACTGGTGTACCCTGACCACTTAGATTTATATAAATTAGAGGATAGACCGACTTCCTAACAATACTACCTTTATGGAAATAAATAAATTGATTGTGTTGAGATTATCGTCCGGCTCATTGTTACAAACTTGGAATTCTTTGTTAATTATTTGCTTCAGACAAGGTAGAAGGCATCGGCATCGACTGTGTGTGCTGAATCTAATAGTCGCACTGCACTCTTGGTGGTAGGTGTAGGTGTACTAGGTTGTAGGTGTACTATAACTCAACAACAAAGATTTCCGACATCCTTTCGACTTGTTCATATCTACTAGGTCTTCGATGTAAGTATTCGTGGTAATCGAATTCGAAGTACGCGTCCGTATCCGTGTACGAGTCCTGCGTATTAAGTCTAGTATTAATCCGCATTCAAAATAACGATCGAATTGTAAGTAAAGCAAAATTGTTTTTCTTCTTCTTTTTTCCGTGTCTTTAAAAGTTTTCAGTTGCTAAATAAATTTATAATTATGATTCTGGCAAGCAGGCGCACAGAAATGGCAGCGAGTTAAGCCATAACAAAACCAACACGAAGTGCATGAGATTGTGTGCTCCCACTTGCATGCGTGGGAGCGAAAAGTCATTATTCTGTGCTTCTTTTGCACTCACTCAGCATTCCAGCGAAAAACGACCAATAGTAACTATGAAGGCTTCATGTAACGGATGCTTTTGTTTGTGTTTGTAACTTATCTTATGCTGCAATAGCGCAATACATAAGATAATTGAATGTTGAATACACAATTGCTTTGGTTTTGTGAAATGTTTGCTCTCTTTTTTTCTTGTTGGCATGAGGGTTCGTTTGTAAGTATTCGATTCCGATTCATAATATCTGTATTAAAAAACGCTTGGATGTTTGCATCATGGAGAGTAATGGCGTTCCTAGTGCACTGCCCTTCTTAAGCTCGTCAAGTTGCTTATAGATTGTTCCCCTCCCATACGGCTCCATTCCACGAAGTTAAGGTAGCTAACGCTATTTCGGAAAGCCTAGTCTTCTTATCAAATTTCATTTCAGATGAAATAACTGAAGCATCAAAAGAAATCTATTTTTCATGATTTATTAGAAAATAAATAAATATTAATCGAACTTCGGACTAAACGTAAGCGTACACAACAAAATCAACTAGAATACTCGATCTTACCTATGACATATATACGAGTACAACAACAAAATACAATTGGAACTTAAGTAAAGAAGCACAGTTTTGGTGGCGGGAAATACGGCACTTCCCACAGAACAATAGGAAAATATTAAGTAAGCCACAACTAAACGTTAAAGTATTACATAATTTTATGTGTAAATGTGTGTGTCTGTGTGTGTGTGTGGGTGTGTGTTTATGAACGATAATTGACTATGAAAGCATTCAGCGCCGTTTGAAAGAGGGTTGCGGCCGCTTAAAACTAGATCTCAGGCATAGCTGACTAATTGGCTTTAATTCAACTCCTGCTGCTGCACCAGCTCCGTGGATGTCTGTGCCTGAGTGGCAGCTTTGTCCTCATCAGTCTCCGCTTGTTGTTCCTTCACATTGTCCAACTTACGGGCCATGCTCTCCATGGATTCCTTGAGTGTTTGTATGTCAAGGCCGTTGGCATCTTCTTTGCTGCTGTTGTCGTTGCTGTTGCTCTGTTGATTGTATTTGGAGAAGTATGTGAGTGACTTCATCAGCTGGTAGCTCTTCGAGATGGGTATGTTGGAGTCATAGACACTAGTGCTGGTGCTACAATCCACGTAGAACCACCAGTTGCACTTGAGTATGGTCTGATCGAAGAGCGTATTCTCCGGACACAGAAATGACTTGCGTACGAGGCCGTCATCGGTCAAAGCGCAGACATGAAAGACCTGGCAGTTCATGGAAGAATGTAAAAATTTTACGGTTTTCTGTTTCGTACCACATTCACTCACCATGCAACCCAAATCGGTGTCAGCGTAGAGACCCGGAAAATGTTTCTGCTTAGCGCAGGTGAAACTCGTCGGTGGCAAATCCACCTTAGACTTGAAGTTGTCATCGAAGTTCTTGTCGTAGTTGGCCGGATAGTACTCCTTTGGCGCGTTCATGACCTGCCAAGCAAAATTGTCTTTATGGTAACTTAAAATAAAAGAAGATTCTTGTTTCAGCGCACTTTGGAAACCTTGTTCTCGAAATGATTCTGCGGCATTGCTTCTGCAAATGTCGGCTTTGGCGTTGTCGTCGTTGTTGTGGTCGTCGTCGTCGTCGTAGTCGTCGAGGTGCGCATAAATTCCTCACGCAATTTCGCCGCCAACATGGCGCGATGCTCCGCCTTCAACTGCTGTTCGCGTACATAGATCGCACGCTTGATGGTCGCCACGCTGACATTGGCAGCCATGGCCAACTCCTCGACTGTGACATCCTTCAGATCGAATTTCGGCTCTTCGAGTTGCAGATAGTTTGGATGTTTGTGCGCGACACGCGGCGTGACTTTGACAACATTCGCAATACGCGAGATCGAATTCGGCATCGCTTGGAATGCCGGCACAGCTACCGGTGACGAGACCACAACGGGATTGTCGGCATGGAAGGTGCGATTTGTGTGCTGCAATGGTTGAGATACAATTTCATGAGTGTACACACGCATTCAAGTGCGTTCCGAACTCACCGGCTGCGCGTAGTGCTCGACTAGTTTATTGTTGACGCTGATGCGTGGATTGGGCGCATCTACCGCAATGCGTCGCTGTGCCGCTTCGACAGGCTTCTTGGGTATTGGTCGAAATGCAGGCACACCCAGTGGCAGTGGTCGTGCTTCTGTCATGCGTGGACCTTGTGGTAGTGTGGGTTTCTGCACCAGAGCCTGCGGGTGGTATGGGGCAGCGCCGGTCGAACGTGAGCTTACATGTTTATCGGGTGTGAATGCATCGGATTGTGGCTGTGTGGTTGGTAGATTTAATGTAAATTTCTTTGTGGTTTGTTGGTTTTCAAGATTTACCAAATTTTGTTGTTGTTTTTGTTGTTGTTGCCCTGATGGCAGCACGCCAACTAACTCGGGTACACCATTTTTGTAGCTTATGGCACGCCTACGATTGCCTTCGGTATTGCCAAGCGACTCCGCAAAACCCAATTCATCGCCGAGACTGAAACCTTTGAAGACAAGTTTTCATTTTATATCGAATCATTATTACAATGCAAATTGAGTACGAATTAAACAAGAATTAGACAACAACAACGAGTTGTAGTAGGAAAGAAAAGAATGCAGTTAATTGAACGCTCAGAGCTGCGTACAGAGAGCAAGCAAACTGTGGCTGCACTAAAAGCCAAAGCAATTCAAATCAAGGAAAATCGCTTCATGTCATTGGTCAGCGCTGTTCTGCGCTGCTTGACAAACGGCCAAACATTCGAACTAGAACTCGGCGCATGAACAACATTGTCAGATACAAATACGAGTAAAATGACGTACACAGCTACAGCTACAGTTCCAGTTCACTCTGCTCTCTGTCATTGGCATTGGCATTAATGCATTAATGGCTCAATCGATCGATTGTTTGGCAAATCGCGAGGGCAACTTGCCGTGAGCGTTGTTAGTTAAAGCGCGTGAGCTGCGTGATAGAAGTGTGGTTATGTATAGAGAATATTTGTTAAAGACACACATAGCATATTTACATATAAAACATTAGGGGCATTAAAGAGAACTGATTGTGCCTTAACCTTTTTAGATGTTATCTTATAATATTATGCTTTTTATTTACACCAAGAGTGTTAAAATGCACAGTACTGTTTTCTTTTGAGAATATATTTGAAAATATGGTCGTTAGACTACTTGGCAAATGAGACAACATGGCTGAAATGGCACAAAGTCACACCAATTAATACGAGTTTATATTGAAGATATTCTCATAAATCAATTGGATAATAAAAGCAATTGAAAATAATTTAAAAAATACTGTACATAATTTTTATTTATTAGGAACTTGCATAAATTCTAGTCAGTGACATATAGTGGTCAAAAGTCAAAGTATCAGTGTGTATTGTCATTTCTCAGCACTAAAATAATAGCTTTCCATTTAACAGTGTTTCGTCGGTTTTTTGTCATTAACAGTCTATTCATTCATTAGATAGAGCGCTGAGAATAGGGCAGTTAGTCTTCTTATTGAGTTATTGACGATAATCATGGAATGCTCTAAATTGAACTTGCAACATTCATTACTGTTCTGATTTGATTTGAATAAATCTGCTGCCAAAAGCCATCAAACACTTTTAGAAAATTATGGCGATTGCGTCATATTCCAATTGTCGGTTTTGTGTACAACCATTTAAACCATTTGTCAATGACAAAGAACGGCCTGAAAGACCAAAAAAGTTTGTAGATAATGAATTGCAAGACTTATTGTACGAAGTCCCGGGTCAAACGCTCAAGCAACTTGCAGACAGCTTAGCTTAGCTGCCAAACAAACAACGTTCTTTCGACGTGGGATTGCTCTGTTGCCAGGAAAGTGGGAAAAGTAAAAACTAAATTAGTTTAGGCGCTAGTAAAATTAGTCATTTTCATTTAATCCTGATGATCCTGGATAGAGACCAAGTTGTCAAAGTATTGTATTGTCATCGGTCCTTGATAGGTGTGCAAAGTTTCAGTTTAATCTGACGTTTTGAAGTGGGTGAAAATCTCGTCCAAAGATTTGGTTACACATTACAAACATACAGGTGAAGCTTATGTACAAATGAACAGAATTCATGCAAGCACCTAATATTTAGGTTAGTTTTAGAATTACAATCAGTTTTTATTGAAAGACCCCTTTGCGTATTATGTTATTATTATTTTTATTTATTTATTTTTATATTATTATTATTATTAATTTTTTTTTTTTTGGTTAAAACTTTATTAAAATTGATTTTACCTAAACCGAAATGCGCTTTAAGGCCGCCCAAATTTCGTACACGAAAGAGTCCAGACTTTTTGAAGTTACAATTGAGTATGAAACCAAAATCAGATTCTAAAACGCACGTCCCGCAAGCCAATCCTATAAAAAAACGAACACAGAATAGGAGATATTTTTTTTTTTATACAAAAGATAAATTTTTTTTAGAGAGAGAGTTAGTGGATGAAATGAGAAATTTTTATGAATGAAAGGAACTACGAAATGGAGGTGTGTGTTTCTGTGTTGTTTTTTTCTTTGTTTTGTTTTTTGTTTTTGTTTGTTTGTTTAAATCAAACCATTAAAAAACCATAAACCAAAAGCAACTTAAATAATTAAAAAATGTCAACGTCACAAAATCCCTACAACCTACACGAGCTGCATTTTCGACTGGCCTATTTAAATAACATATAAACGAGGTTGAGCTGTGAGTGAAATAAGTTCAGGGCCCGCTTTTATATGAAAGCCATTTGATTTGATCTAAGGTCAAAATATTCATCATTTTTTTAATTGATTGTTTTAAGCGCGTTGGCTGTCAATGTGCTATTAAAAATGGGCTAACAAACCAATGAACTCTATGACACAGCAGACCGCACAAAAAAGAAGAAGAAGAAGAAGAGTATATATGAAGAGCGTGTAAAATGAGCCAAAATCCGAGACCATAAAAAATGCGAAATTCTCACATACCGCGCATTACAATTTTGTTATGTTTTGTATTTTGCATTAATTAAAGTTTATATCTAACAAAAAAAAGGTATAAAACATAAACAATAAAACAACTAAGAAAAGAGCTGACGACTTTAAAAGACGCGACGAAATCTGATGAATGAAAATCGAACGAGAAATTGCAACACTTTTTTATATTTATTTTATTATTATTATTATTATTTTTTTTTGCTTCGACAACACGCTGTTGTCAGCGCGAGTTGTTGATGGATTAATTTTTTGATAAATCTGAAGATGTTAGAAATTTGTATTTCAAGTTCATGTCAATTTAACAGCCTAAAGTTATTCAAAACGTTGCAACATTACTTCAGCGTATGTAAGTCTGACCAAAAAAAGTCTACTTTGTTGACTGCCAAAAATTGGTTGCATTTTGACGCAAAAAAAAGAAAATGTTTTTTTTTTGTTTTTGTTTTTTTCATTTCAAACATTTCCAAATGAACTGTGACATCATAAAAACAACAACAACAGTCAACTCTTCAACTTCGTAGCAATTAAAATCAACATCTTTTATATGTCATTTTTTAGCGCTAATCTTGCTCAGCTCCACTGATGTTGCAAACTTGCGCGTTAAAACATCATCGAATTAAAATATTGCCGAGCCATGCCAAATCACTACGACTTCGTAAGCTCAGAGCAACTAATAGCAATCACCTGCAGCAATCAGCCATTGCATATATTAAAAGTAAACTCCTCAGGTCAGAGCAAATTTTATGTAGTCACCTCTGTCGGCAGCTTAGACTTCCAACTTTACTTAATCATTCCACGCAGTTCTACGATTTAATTGCCGCCAAATATTTACTCGTTTTTCTTAGTTTGCGTGGTTTTGCTTCTGAAAATGTCTCAGATCTGCTTATGGTTCAAGGAAAATGGCTTCGAATCAAGCAGACTTTGCTTTGAACGCCGTTAACACAGACCAAACAACTGTGCCATTAAGCATCGGTTAAAGCAACTTTCTGAGTATTAAGTTGGTGCAATTACTATATGCGTAGTCAGTAGAGTTCATATAACCGTAATTGAACAACATCAATACTGGTGATTACCATTAAATAGATAATGGATATGCCCTCTGTGGCCGAATCGTCCTAAATGAGCGTTGGCCACGCTTTAACCGCGGTTAAGTTAGGAACTGCAAAAGTTTTTCAGTAAAGACTTTTAGTGCCATGACTTTTTATGGTATTCAGGTGGTACCAACAATTGCACAGCGGGTGCTACAATCAAAAAAAAATTGCTCGGGAGTTGTGTAGAATGCATCTATATATATAAAATTGAAAGTAGGTTTGTTTATTTGTCCGTTATGGATGCCAAAACCGCTGTGTCGATTTTGATGAAATTTTCAGGGAATCTCTATAATAGCCTTGAGATGATTATTGAGAATATTGGTGCGAAAACATCAACGAAATCGCTAAATATTAAGACCAACTCAATTTTCAGGTGTAAATAGTCGAAAAGTGACGCCCCCAATTAAGCTTCGAATTGAATTACATTACATGTTTGTAGACAGTGTAGCAAAATCGATTACCAACAGTTAGGATGCGTATCATTATTATAAAAAGAATGAATTTGATGTTGGCTGTACATAAATCATTGGTAGTCTGTGGTTATGTTTATTAAGTGCTTAGTTCCGTCATTGTCTCACTTTGAAACTTGTGATTTTGATTGGGTTAATTTTTATCCATATTATTCCTGTGCCTTTAATTCGTTCAAATAATCTTAGAAAGAAGAAACGTGGTTTCATTTTTATAACATTGGTACATCTCATCCCTTCAAATACAATAGAATTCAAGTGCGATTTCAATATTAACATCGTCGAAGTTATCTACTCCCAGCCAATTTGCCGCCTAATAAAGTAAAGCATGTAGACAAGTTCTTCGCAAGAAAGTTTCAACTCAGCATTGCTTAATGTTGCTCTTCTGAACCTTGATCTTTACAGAGAAAGTGCTCAACGTATTTCCTTTTGACTGTATATAGTAGTAGACATACAGTATGCTTCTTATAAAGTATACACGGTACCGCAGCATAGATGATAATAGGCTAATAATATATGTTCGAGAAATTGATAGCTTACTGGAAACCTGTATTTTGGCTAGTTAGGTGTTGGCACGTTATTATATATCTTTATATATATATATTTTTTAAAGAACAACTAAATGGAGCAACAGTAAATTTTCCCAAGAGGGTGGGTTGTGAACCTCAGTATTGTAGGCCGCTTTGTATAGAAACTAACTCTACAGTTGTTGCATAATATACATTGAATCTTATTTATACGCTACACCATTGACTTTTATCTATACTAATACTAATATATATATATATATATATATATATATAATTATATAAAGAGGTAATGTTTGTTTGGATGTTAGAGGTAATCTTCAAAACTACTCATTCGATTTTAAAAATGCTTTCACCAGTAGAATGCTACGTTGTCACTGAGTGTCATGGGCTATACCTATACTTTCTTTTTTTTAAAGTAAAATATGTCTTTTCTTAGGATTACTAAGTATTATGTGTAACGCAACGGATAGTATTTAATCGTACTTTCTAAAATATAATTATCAATGTAAAAAACTACCGGAAAGAGCACGACCTGGATAGGATATACTTTTATTCCGATTAACGGATCGCGTGGGATAATATTCAATGTTAATCCATACCAGACGAGCGAAGTCGCGGCCGGAATCTAGTTATTTTAATTTCACTATAACTGCGATTTCCAAAACCAACTGAAGCGCAAATACGAAAAGTGAAAGAATAAAGTGTCGCTTGAAATTAGCCAAAATCAATTAAAACGTCGACGACGAACGCCCACCTGAATAATTATTTGATATTTTTGCACTTTTCGGCCATTTGTCCGAAATTAGTATCATAAAATACTTGCACGGCTACTGCGCGGATAGACAATGGTGAAGTTTGATTGTTGCGTGTGCGTTTGAAGGAGCGACAGCATTTTTAGCGTAAAGTAATTAAAGCCAAAATGACAACAACAGCGACAAGACAACAACGTCAGCAGCAGCGACATGACTAAGTAAAGTTGACGATACGATACAAAATACTACTTAGCATGTCTTCAAAATATTTACATTTTTCACTCAACGTGATGGACTCTGACGCAGCGTTTGACTCGGATGATACGACATCTGCACGCAGCCGCTTTCACTGTCGCGGCTGCTGTATCTGTATCTCTAAGCTTTGTATGAGAAATTTTATTTGTGTTTACTCGACAAATAGAAACCGAAGCTGGCCAAACAATCAAAGTGCCACACTGCATCGATTAGGCACTCAACTCAAATCGAGTGAATCGTCAAGTGTTGCAATCTCGACTTTCTTTCAGTGCATACTTTCCGTTTTGCTTTTTAGTGCAGCACAAAATACTGCAATGGACAACTATGCAATCCGGAAGATGTTATGTTTGCACATTTCTCACTTTTATTTTTTTACGTCTTTATTTATTTATTTATTTTTTTTGCAAATTAGCACCTGCCCAGCAAAGACTTTCGAAAGTGGGCCATGAGCTTGGCCCTCGCCGCAGGCCGTTATTAATTGTTGAGGCCTTAAACATTTTTGTCGCATGAATAATTTAACTACGAATGCGTTTAGTACTAAGACAACACAACACAACAGAAATTTGTCATAAGCTAAAAGATCTGCTCGCTTTGAGACAAATGCTAATTTCATGTATAAATTACAATACAATATTTGCGCTTGGCTCTGTTGACTTTGATGGCAGATTTAATATCTTTTATGTATGCGAATGTATGTGTGTGTGTTTGCTTGTGTGGGCTTGATCTCTGATACTCATCTTTGCCTTTTCATTTTGATTCTGTATGCTTCCATTGACCATGCATACCTTTTTGTGAGTTGACAAAAACCAGCCTTAACCTTTCAATGATAGATACTTTTTTGAATGCACAAGTGTCTAAAGAAGATTTCAAACAAAAAGTTTTGTTGTGCAGCACAATTAACTCGTTTATTGTCAAAAACTAAACTAAAAAAAAATGTTTTTAAAAGGTTTCTGGGTTTAAAGTTAAACTGCATTCATACAAATACTATACAAAATTAGCAGAAAAAATTACTAAACAAATAAATAAAAAAAAAACGTATCCTTCTAAGTTGATAGTTGATAGTTTAGTTGATCTATTTATCTATCTATACTTGCAAACCTCAATTCCCCTTAAGTAATTTTCATTGACCCATCCACATAATTTAGTTGGTATTTCGGCCCTACCATGACGAGTTTCGGGTTTCAATTACTCTAGAATTTGAGAACTGGCCATGCAAAAACACAAGTTTGCTTAGTAATCTTACTAATCTTAGGTAAAGTCCAACATTTACAATTACGCATCCCAAGAACTTCATTAAAACCAAGCTGTACCGTCTTATGTGCTCGATTGCGATAACGTGTGGAAACCATAAGTTCACAAAAAATTTCCTTCATGGTGAAAAATGTTGAAAAATTCAGGAAAACAGACAACATCATATTCGCAGACATATAGCCTGATAATACGTATATATTGACACGATTTGTACCACACTGTCAATTTTTAAGGCTGCCATGGCTGCTCGAGTGTCAGAAGAGGGCTCACAGAGCCACAATGACGAGAGTTTTATTGTTTGAGACATTCGTAGATTGAGTAATAACTCTCGTTGGGAAAAGTTTTTCTTCAAAAAAACGGTATATGCTTTCTGATTAATGGGCTTCGTCATGAAGTGGATAAATTATGTAAGTATTATCAGCCAACCTCTCTCTCTGTACCAGTACTTTCGGTTGAGTGAGTGTTTTGATGACATACATGGCTTACTATATCTTACATAAGGAACCAATGACTTCACATCTTGTTGCTGCGTACAAAAATGTATTTTAAGCCAAACAAATTATTCGGAATTTTTTAAATTTTTTTTATTTATTTATTTATTTTTTTAACTAATTCGAATGTCATATAAGTTTGATAGAATGCTTCTTGCAGCGCCAAATATTTCCACATTAAATTGTCTAGCCATTGACTTTGGGTTAGCGCGTTAAAAATGCGTCAACAATCACTAACATATATCAATGTATTATATCTTTCAACTCCTTTTACGCAGAATGTTACCTACTCCAAGGCTAGTCATAACCCACTAGTGCCAAACCCACTATCGAAACCACAGACCTTTCACTTTGTAGTTCAATGCAGAGACCCACGACATTCCGTAGTACAATAGATTGAGATACTCTATCTTAATTGTGGTGCCGCTTATCAAATTAATAATAATTACATTCACATCAATTTGGCTTGGTAACCTTGACTGTTGTCATAAATGAGTAATCTAAATTAAAGGAAGTAATTAACTCTTTAACAAAATTCCCAAGACAAAGAGCATGAGCATGTGACGCGTTAAATTAACTGCGGCATCCCAACGGTGTGATGAAAAACAATGTTTTTTTAGCTTTTTTTCTTGTATCTCTTACAAAATGTTTTACTAAAAATGTGATACGATTTATAGACACGCACGACGTTGGGCACGGCAAAACATAAAAGGCAGTACAACGAGCAAACTGCGCTTGTGTCGTAGCTTTGGGAATTCATTTGGCACGGTGGAGGCTCAAAAGACAGCAACAGCAACAGCACAAACAACGAGAAGACAAGCATCTAAAACAGGCAGACTGCCTAACACTAAAACAAAAGCAAAAATAAATAAATAAATAAAACGACGAACATATCAGTTATAAAGCCAAGCTGCATTCATAGATGATTATTTGATTTGATTCGATTCATTAAGTGTATGCTAATGGTATGATGGACTTGACAATCACAGATACCAGATACAAGATACACTGTCCGAGTCAAAACAGCAGTTGCTACTTTGCAGTAAAATTGAATAAAATTGAATTTAGGCAGTTTGCATGCGAAGCCTCCACAAACGAAAAAAACAAAAACAAAAACAAACAAAAAAAAATGAAATATCGAAAATAAGTAAACGTGTTAATGTGCCCAATGTCTTAAGGGGCCAAAATGATGCCACTCGCAGCGGTGAATTAGCCCAATATCCCTAGAGTGAGCGAAATCGAGGTAGTGCAAGAGAGCAAGCACATTCGTTTGAGGAGAGCCCTTACGAGAGCGAACATGCGTGCGTGTGGCAGCGCTGGAATGCAGTCAACCGAATTGGCTGGCTGCCATTCACTGCGCAATGTTTCACGGCCTCTAAAGGTCTGAGTCAAGTCGCGATCGGGTCGTAGCTATGTTTGTATGTATGTCGCAGTTGTCTGTCTCTG
Organism: Cacoxenus indagator; assembly: GCA_035041755.1. Lineage (NCBI taxonomy): Eukaryota > Metazoa > Arthropoda > Insecta > Diptera > Drosophilidae > Cacoxenus > Cacoxenus indagator. Next base: position 2,242,396 of record JAWNKX010000379.1, read on the forward strand.
CTCATCACTTGTAACGCTTTTGTTTTCTTAATACTGATGTTGTACTGCTATTGTTGCTGTTATTATTGTCGTTAGTCAACTGCGCCCTTTTATGCTGCTTGGGTTAGCTTCATTTCTGTAAATGAATACGTAACACGTTTTGATGAAATACAAGATTTTCTGTGTAATTTTGCAAGGTTCAATTATTTCAAATCACGTTTTAATTTTCATTAATTAAGTGAGAATTCAGTATTTACTACTGATGTAACCAATCGAAAATAATCAAGCTAAATAAATAATTGCAAGTAGAAATAAGAGTCCGAAAATTAGAAGTCAGGGGCAGCAAAGCTAATTGTGTACTAAGGCCAAAATCTTTCTGAAAGACCATAATGGGTAAAAACAATAGGAAGAAAACAGTCAAATAGCCAATAACCGTTGTGTAATGTTGAACATCGCTAAATACCTGGTTTCACGTTTGGAAGATGACGCATTCATAAAATAAAAGGGGAAAAATCTCGAAAGGATGTCAACGAAAATATATTGGAGATCGCCCTCATAATATCCCATTGTCGATAACTGTCAAAATATGATCAAAAAATTGGTGTGGTCTTACAGCATATCGCTATGCTGAGCTTGAGGTATTATGAAAGGATCGATTAGAGTAGGAACCAAGTACCTACAATGGTCGAAAGTAATTACAATATATTGCCAGGGACAGCAGTAACCACAGACTAAAACGAATACACCCACTTGAACTTCCCTAGGTTATTTAAAAATAAAAGTTTTGGAACTATAAAAAGCCAATCTGAGATCTGAGTGGAATGCAATCCACCATCACAAGCTGCCAACAACAAGGCGTAGACTGAAAAAGCTACAACCGCACGACCTACCCCTAAAAAGGAAGTAACGGTCTAGTACTATACAAACGTCATTATTTCTATAATTGCTAAGTATCATTAAAAAAAGAAAAAGAGGTATTGCTTTCTTATCGAAAACATTCAAAACTCATATCAACATCCAATATTGTCATTGTGGAAAAACCGTCAAGTATATACGCAAATACGTCAATAAAGGCAGCGACATGGCAGCAGTCTGTATTGATATGTAGACCTGATGCAAAAGTAGCAACGATGCTGTTTGCGGTATTTTGGGTTTCCCCATTAATGTTGAAAATGAACAAAGAGTCTTTTACGGGCGGTGTACCCAAAAGTCGTCCGCCTAAAATAGATGCATACTCTTTTTAGCTAATTATCACTTGCAAACACATTAATTATCATCCTCGTCAAGCTGATTATGTACAAGAATTTTGTATTCCCATAATTTAAAAATTCGGATTAATCGATACAAATTCATTAAACTTATACAACAAAAATTGTAGCTATGAGGAGCTTGCATTAATTATGGTCAGTGACATCTAATGCCGTGTTTAAAGTGGGCTAGGATTCCAATCCATAAATGGATTCGACAACGATTCTATGCAGGGCTGACAATTTCTGATAGTGTTGCAAAGTTTTTGGTTGGAATTTTGCCAATCTCAACAGTCTTCTTCTTGTTTTTGTGCGCCAAAACAATAAACAGCTGATCATGATTTGGAATCGACGGTGTGAACACCAAGATTCGATTCAGTGATTCAGCTGCACTGCAAACACGCAATAATAGTCAAAAGTCGAAGTATCAGTGTAAACTGCTGGCAAACACCTGTCTAATGGTCTATGTTTTTGACATTTTTAACACTAAAATAGCAGCTTTCCATTTTAGTGGTATTAAGTTATTTAATGTATATTGACGCTACTCATGGAACGCTCAAAATTGCATTTGCAACGCTCGGTCACACGTTGCAAGAGTTGTGAAGGATACACTGTTGCAGCTCGAATGGGAAGTTCTACGCACCCAGCGTATATAGCGTCTTCTGATTAGCACTTGTTCAGCTTCATGCAGCATGGCTTGTTTCGAAATGCAGACGAAGTACGAAAATGGATCGATGATTGGAGCGCTGCCAAAACACGATCGTTCTTTCGACGCAATATTGCCATGTTGCCACAAAGGTGGAAAAAGGTTGTAGAAAATAATGTAAAATATTACGAATAATACATACCGTACAACCTTTTCTCAGTAAATGGCCAGAACTAATGCAAGCTCCTAATAGCATCAGTCTGTTCAATCCAATCCTTATAGTTAAAGGCAATAATAACAAAAGGTTTTACAATAGCTAATGAAATAATTTATTTAATATAAAATTATAAATCAAAGAGGAAGTTAACCCTCAAATATTTTTTATTTCCCATTGTGCATTTGCATGTATTTTGTGTCGAGTAGCCCCAAATGTATTCACAAAAAAAAAATAAAAAAATCTATTTGACACTATAATCAGTTAAATTGCTATCGATCTGACTTCCAAATCATTTGACCTTCGACATAGCTCACAGCCATAGTGAAACATCAAAGACACGACACACGAGTTGCAAATTGTGGTCCACTGACTTGAATCTACCGCTAGCGAACAATAAAAAGCTGCTAAACGTCAATTAATTTAAATACACTACGGGCTTTACGCGAAGACTTGAAGAGAGACTCAGGGCGTGTATTCTAAAAGCACAAATTGCCGCGTGTAACGCCCCAGGTTGAAAAATCGGTCAAGTTCAACGTTAGATGGCAATCATTGTATGCTGGCGTTAATTGCCACTGTCGAAGACACTTTTGGCCAGAAGGTACAACTCATGCTAAAAGTTATTAAGATCACAGCGACACACACAGCAGCTGCAGGTAGCATAATGCAATAGCCACAAAAAGTTATACAAAATTTGCATACAACATCATTGATTTGTAATTCGTTGTTGTTGTTGTTGTTGTTGTGGTTATTCTCTCGTCTAAATTATTCATTGCGATTTAAACGTTGACCTTTATGCAAAATACAACTAATTATGCGGTTTCAGCGAAATGCGAGCGAAGGCAGCTTCATTGATACGCGCTTAATACCAACAGATGCTTTGTTTTCGCATTTTTCAACTTTTGCTCTGACTGCGTTGAATCATATCGAGGGCAATTCCGCGTCTGCAATGCTTGCGTGTGTGTGTGTGTCACACCTTTTTTAACAATTCGACCATACCATATATACGCATACATTGGCGCTTAATGCGCTTTTTTCCGCTTCATTGCCTCAAGACGGATACAGCGAAGATGCGCGACAACAAAAGCGCAACGCAACGGCTGTTGAGGATGTATCTGCAAACATGATTCATCAGTTTTGTGCTTATTGTATTAACATGTGAAGTCTTTTGACGTCGAAATGTCTTTTGAAAAGTGTTTCAGAAAATAATGACCCAAGTAAGTTTGTCGCCATGTGGTTTGGCTTTGTACACTGTGTTCGACCCACTTTAAAGTACGAGCAACTTTGAGCTTGGCATGCAATAATATAGTTTTTTTTTATCAGTACATAGAGTTCATACAAATAACGTCATTCGCCTTCAAGTGCACAACACTCAGTGCACCCATTTGCACTCACTACTGCTGTAGCCGCAAATGTGATTTTTTCTGCATGCGTTTTGTTTATGGCAATCGACAACGTCACCACCATTCATTGCGACTTCAACGCGTGGCAACCCAAAATAATTCCACAGGAAAATTGTTGCTTTGTCATTCCGTTTATTGTACTCGTACTTTGAACTCGACTCCACATTTTATATAATTTAAATAGCGAAAAGTGCAAATCGCTGACGCTAGCTGCCGCCACTGATTATTAATAAATGTAGCGCATTAATAATATTATGGAATTCATTGTTTCTATCCTGTGTCACGCGAACAAACAAACTCATGCAAAATAAACGGGTTAGGTAATCAAGGAAACGGCGATTGGTTTTGAAGAGGCTTTCAATTGATTTTGATGAATGCTGATGATGGTGTAATGATGTTTCTTTATCCTTATAGCCCAGAAAATTAAACAATGAAGCAATGTAAATTTAGCTTATAACTATTTAGAAAGTGTGCGAGTTACTAAAGCTTATTTATATAATGGTAAAAAAACCGATTTATTTGAACAGTTGACACTATTAAAATGATTAGACTTCCTTGCTATCACATCACACCCCCAAAAATCAATGAAGAATTTGTCAAACACAGCAACAGACAACTCATTAGCTTGGCGGATCATCTCAACCACCTAGTAATCAACCTGCTGAACAGCGATCCCAATCCGCATAAAGTGATCAAGTCATACAAGCTTATTATTGTACATGTGATTTTTAAAAATGATATAATTAGCTAGATATCGGCTGCCGATTGTAAGACTATAGACAAAAAACAAATTTAAAAAAAAAGATCACACATAAATAAAGCTTTTACTTCCAAGTAGAGCACTACAGAGCTGTAAGCCGTAACACTAATCCATTAGTGTTTAAGTGTCTAGTGATAAGTGATAGTGAGCAGATGAGAACCAATTCACTTGGAGGGCTTCAGCCACCACTCAGATCAAGATCAACACGGTAGTTTTTTCTATAGACGAAAATACTCTTATTGAAGTATAAGAGAACGCAATTTCCAAGCGAATGACATTTCATAGCTCGAATCACCAGGCTTCTTCAAAAACAAAATTATTTTTGCTTCATAAATCTTCTATCAACGTAGATACTATATACGAGTATGGCTCTCACAATATGGAAAGTACCTTTTCGAGAAAAAAAGTTATGTTACTGAGGACGTCCCAAGGCTTCCAAGAATAATACTTAATTGGCTCGAATTGGCTTATGTTTGTTGAGGTCTGAGGTGTGTTAAGAATTACTGAGGTGGTGGTTACTTTCAATATGGACAACTTATATACTCATTACAACTTTCCATATTTTTTCAAGACTTTACAAGGTGGAGGAGTATTGTTTCAAATCGCCACAAGGTTTTGTTTCGATACATAAATGTATGCGTTTAGTCTTAATTATCTTGGATCTTCTTTGATATATAGCAGTTGTCATTATTATCAGGCTCTCTAACCATGATAACAGAGGTGCAGATTGAATGGCCTATATAGTTAAGCGTCGCCTTTGTTGCTTTTTATTTTTATTTTTTTTTCTCTTCACTATAAGTTTAAAGTATTGAAACACTTTTCTGGACAGCAAAGTAAAGGAGTCGCTTAGTTAGTTAGTTACTAATAAATGAAGTGGACTCGCTTCATTAACCTAACCACATTTTTGTTTATTACGAGTTTCATAACTAATTTCTTAAGCGTGTTTTTTTCGCAAATGCATTAACTAAGCATTAGCTAAGCAAGTAACAGAGCAATCGAGTGTGACTTTGAGCCAAAACATGTCTAAACACTACCACAATAGATCGTAAGCAAAACTGGTTCCAAAGAACTAAGAAACCAAAACCGAAGCAGAAACCAACAAAACGCTGAAATAATAGCAACACTTAAAGAATGAATTTCAAAATGCTCATGTTAGCCGAGCTTTGTTAAGAAGATTGGGTAGCAATTTTTAGGAGCGTTTTATGATAAATGCACCCCCACCGGCTGCGCAAAGCACTCCAATCTTTGCTTTATTATAATACATCCAGAACACAATCAAGCTAGTCCTTGGGTTTTCTTTTGACTGCGATTTAATGGTTTAACGATGGATAAAATTGCATTGGCGCAGTTTTAAAAAAAAAAAAAAAAACATTTTGGGGGGAACTGCTCTCGTGCCGCACAACTCTTATTAGACATCATTGGAACTGGCGTTACAACATTTCCAGTTGCTCGATCATATGTAGATTCGTGTTTTTCATTCGACTCGTTTGATTGTGTTAGCCATTGTAATTGTTTGACGTCAGAAACGGCCCGAAAATTTATGTTACGTAACGGTTGTCAGACTTTTACCCGTTCTGCGCTGTAAGTTTGTTGCTTAGACTAAAGCGTTTCATTGTTGAGTGGCGATAAACCAAGGCCTATATGAGAAATAAATAAACTACAGATAATACTTTTCAATTTAATAGGTACTAGTTCGTGTATTTGTTGTTTGTCACGCAAAAGATTGTGTATGCACTGCTCCGCATGGTCCATATTTTCGTCAAAATATCGAACAGCAGTGGATCTTCTTCAGGATTAGAAGATTCTGCACAAATGGCAGCATCAATTTGAGGTGTCTGTATATCCGTTTTAAACCATTGAGCATATGAGCATATGGAAGTCGTGAAAAATCGAAAGATAATGGACTTCGGGAAGTCAAGTAAAAATTAACCAATTTGACTTCAAAGACAAAAAAAAATTAGTCATGTACATATCTTTGAAAACACGTTCGGCTCAAAAATAAGTCATTTAAAAGCCTGACTTATATTTAAGAATATTTTGCGAAGAGTGTTTGCATCAAATGAGTCTTCCAAAATCAATAACAGCAATGGATGCTGGTGTGTGGATAGCGGCAATTTAACTTTGACATTCGCGCTGCACACTCCTGGTGTTTCAGTTTTGTACTTAATTGAACCACAATGTCCACACACCTCTCATTTTCGAAATCGAAAATCGGAAGTAAGTAAACGTACTCCTTCGAAATTACCGCTTGATTCGATTTCAATGCACTCACATTGTTATTTCATATAGATTTGCTGTGCGGACACGCGCCTCCCCGTCACTTTCAAGTGCAAGCATAAAGATGAAAAAGTATCATCGCAATGGGATGAAGAATATAGCACCGCATAAATTTTTATATATAAGATTTTTCACCCAAAAAAAAAAATAACTGGATAAAATAAAATGAAATTAAATGATAATGTAATATTAATTTAGTTTAGTATAGTTCTGTTCAACAATTGCAGCAGTGCGAGTGGCCGCCTGATTTTGTCAGTTCAACATTTAAACTAAATTTGTTGTGAGATTGTTCCACTTTCCCATTCCCCATGCAACCGATCAATACAACTTCGAAAAAAATATTTAAAAAAATTGGTTTTTCAAACAACCAACTATACAACCGACTTCCGACTTGATTGCGATTGCAAGATTTTTTTACTACAATTAAAGCAATCATTGATGGTACTAAAATCACCGAAAGCACTGATGATACTAAAATCACTGCTACTTTTAAAAAGCGGTATCAGTTCCGATCTTTCATTCACAATGAAAAACATCAGATAGTGAATTATCATTATTAGCATATCGATTATATAGCAAGACACACGCCTCTCATATGTACTAATCCTTTTAAACCTAAATTGATACCATTCTTGAACTATTAGATGACTTGCATAATATACAGCAATAGGTTGAGCAAAAATATATCCATTATATTTTGGAATTCATTCCAATTTAAGTATGTTATATTAACTTTTGATTGGTTAATTCATTTCAAAATTTTCTGGATGACAAAAAAATGCATTTAATGAAAGACTGCGAAAATCGAGTGCTTTTTATTTTTTTAAGAAGCAAGGAGAGGAAAATTTTGAAGCTACCCTCAAAATGGCAACACAAGTCATCAAACCAAACGGGACATATGTGACCTAAATCGGACAACGCAATTCTTATTAAATGAAATTTTAAACTAGAGTTAATATAATGGATTGCTTTTTCCTCAACCCAAAATGTGTATACAGTATATGTGTATATGGAATACGGTTGGAGTTTCTCTTAAATAATACTTTTTATTCATTTCATTATAATTTACAAAGAAGAGTTTTGGCCTTCAATGGCTATTTAAATACAAAAACAAACAAAATATTAAAAATATTCACATCTTCAGAACGAAAATAGTTTGTTTCACAAAATCTTTGGGTGTTTCTACGCCTTCGTAAGGTATGAGACCGGAGTTCTTGAACGATAAGCTAAGTTTATAATAATCATAGATAGGAGTTATTAGAAATGGCAAAGCCGATTCGAGTAAAATCTAACCGCAAGCAAATTGAGAATTGGTACTAGGCAAGCCTCTGCAAACAAATTAGGGAACGTATTAAACTGTGGAAATGAGAACATCCAATGTATTAGATAGTTATACCTGAATTCTTTGATCGAGTCAGATCGGACTTAGTTGCCTTGGTGTCCTCCGAACATATTGAACGGCATCTGGATTTGAGATTGAAGTTGTAGTCGCGATTGCATATAATATGGAGGCGGCGGCGGACCGTTGCACGGCTGCGAGGATGTAGGAAACTGCTGAGGATGTTGTTGCTGCATTGGTCCGGTTTGGGGATAGCCACCGTATCCTGCGACTGCATGATTGTTGAAGTTGTAATTGGGATTGAAGTGTATGTTAGGTGCGGGGTTTTGTTGTTGTGGATATCTAACCATTGGATGGCGATCTGGCCGTGGTCCCGGAGCAGCGCTAGGTCCTGAGCCACAGCTAGGTCCTGTGTGTTGTTGCTGTCGCATCATTTGCATTTGCTGTTGATGTTGCGCCTGCTGCCGCTGCATTTGCATTTGTTGAACTGATTGCTGTTTCTGTTGTTGTTGTTGTTGCTGTTGTATTTGCTGCTGTTGTATTTGTTGCTGTTGTTGTTGTTGATGTTGTATTTGTAGTTGTTGCTGTTGTATTTGTTGTTGTTGTTGTTGTTCCTGTTGGATTTGTTGTTGGTGCTGCTGTTGTATTTGTTGTTGTTGTTGTTGTTCCTGTTGGATTTGTTGTTGGTGCTGCTGTTGTATTTGTTGTTGTTGCTGTTGTTGTATCTGTTGTTGTTGCTGCTGTTGTTGTATCTGTTGTTGTTGCTGCTGTTGTATATGTTGTTGTTGTTGCTGCTGTTGTATCTGTTGTTGTTGCTGCTGCAGCTGTTGTTGTTGCTGCTGTTGTGGTTGTTGCTGCTGTTGTTGTTGCTGCTGTTGTGGTTGTTGTGTTTGTTGTGCATGTTGGCGCTGTCCTTGTGTCATCTGCATTAACTGCTGTTGAGACTGCAACGCTTTATTGACCGCAGACACACTACTTCTATGCAACGATCCCATTAAGTTTGAAATCAGATTTTCAGTGTCATTAATCAAAAAATCTATTTCGGCCGAACTCGAAGATGAATTCATTGGACCGACGGTACCAGATCCCGGTTCGTTCATATTGGCTGGCATATTTGACTGTGATCTCTGCACATCGCGCCCTGGCTGACTACTTCTGAATACTTCATCGAAATTGTAATCGTCATCGTCGTCGTCATCGTCATCATCCATGAAAAAATTTACATTATTTTCGCTACCTCTATCCGAACGAGCGTTGTCTCCAGCGTTGCTCTGTGAACTTGCACCAAAGTTGCGCGATGTTGACGCCACCCCGTCGACCTCGGAGGAACACCTCTGCGCAAGTCTCACAAGAATGCCGCATGCGCTGTCCTCTACATTCAGCTCGGCCTCATCCACATATTTCCGCAAATTCTGAACACGCAAGGGATCCTCTTTTTCAAGCTTTCTCAGATGGCCTATAAGATGATCCTGTTCTTCGTTTGATAAGATATTGAAGTTCTTTAGAAGCAACATGATTTCAGCATCAGTTAGGGCATTAGAATCTTTCGGTTCGTTACTATTTGCCTTCGAGCTGCTCAAACCTAAGGCGCGATACAAAACCTGGAGGTTCAATCCATCGCTTCCGTCTTTCCTTTTAGTTTTGTTTATTCTGGCCAACAGCACATAGAAATGCAGCAGCTTATCCATTTCTAGTTTGGTTATAGTATTGAAATCCTGTTCAAGCAGGGCAAAGGCCATAGGCCTTGTAATTAGGCTGCAATCAAAAGGCAGCGAACGCTGCTTACCCACTTGTCTAATCGTTGCGGGTACAACGACCTCCTTATTTGATTCGGCCTTGGAGCGTGCTAGAAACACGATTTGTAATAGATGAGCAGAATATACAAAAAAATAAATAAAATATATTAAAAAGAAAAAATTAATATTAAACCTCTCTAAAAAACGTAAGCGAAACAATTTTTGGATTCAGCCCTAGGCTATATGCGAGCAATTTTCTGCTCCAATCTGTCCTTTCATTCGTCTCGGTCTTTTTAAAAACACAAAATGCATTTCATTGACAAGCAAATTTGAAACAGAAACCGTTATGAGGACCAGTATATAAACAATCTATCCAGTCTCCTTTGAAGGGCACCCCCTCGACTGTACCTACATATGTATGTTACCAGCTGCTTATGTGTATCATTCATCCCGTAAATACAAGAAAAATACATATAAAAAGGGATAAATAAGTATATACTTTGCCCACCTTTCGAATTGACTCGGTGAATAAGAGCCGCAATGTTGGGAATAAGTTTTTTCACAACGCGCACTTTTTGCCGTTCTTCGAGCATCTCCGCCAAAAGGATCCCTTTGAGTTTCTCTTTCACGGTCTCCAAGAAGACACAGTGATCCTCGTTCAGTAGCAAGTCATCAGATGTATTCGCCTTGTTCTTCTCCATAGTCAATGCCTTGGCAAGTAGGTCTAGTGTTTTACAGCCAAGGCTGCCAAGATGATCCTCGAGCGCTGCCAACATACGCAGCACACTGACAATAGTGAGAGGTTCATCGTTGACTTCCGGTTCCACAGTAGGCTCCCGAGCAATGCTCCTTGATTTGGATTGTCTGCCCAACGGACGTACGGACCGATCATGTTTGTTGTATTCGGGATACTCGGAAGCATCCATCACACAATAGGATCTGCTTTCTGATGCGCGTCTAGTAATATTATGTTCGCCACGGTATTCATCGTAATGATGTCCGTAGCTTTCGCGACATACTTGGAAATTCGGTGAATGTCGACGGTCGCGCTGACGTCCGAGCTCACGTATACATTCACGTTCATGGGGACTGCGAGAACGGGAGCGCGAATTGGGATAGCAACGACGGTAGTCCTGACGAATTAGTGAGTTTGATATCGAATGCCGACCCGGTGGGAGCTTTGGTGACTGTGAACGTGGTCGACTACGACGCACAGTGCGGCTTCCGCTAGAGTTGGGCGATCTGCCTTCCTCATCGCTTATGTTAATCACATCATTGCTTTCATTTGTCTTAGCTGTCTCTTGCCCGGACTCTGTCAGATGCTCGAAACGCTCATCTTCGTCTCGTAAGCCGACTTTGTTTTTGATTTCTTCCTTTTTCGTCTCAATATTCTCATTGAACAATTCGATCATGCGCACCTTCCAGTAGTTGATCCATTCAGATTTATAATCGTACATGTCCGGATCAACAATATTTTCATCCCGCAGCTGTTTGTGACGACGATTCCAGAAGGTTTTCCACTCCTCTTTATACTTGGGATGCTTTTCGGGATCCTTGTCATATTTTGCCTGCAACTTCTGCATCTGCTTCAGCTGTATTTCCACCAGGCTGTGGTATTTCTTCCATTTGTAACGGGCTTTCGCTTTGGGGGAGGTTTGCAGAGAAAGCTCATTTGGCGTTGGCAGATTATTTTCACTCGCCACTGTATCCACTGTCTTTGGCTCCAATAGTGGCGTACGTTTCACATGTGATTCGAAACGAGACGTCGACTGTTGCTCTTGCCGTTTACGCTTTTTCTTGTCTGTTTGCCCATCTTCTTTCACGAAAACTTCTTCTGAATCAGTTGAAATCTCATCCAAGTCAATGACAGGCACAGCGCGTGTCGGCGCGCTACCATCTGCAGAATGGTCTAAACGGTCAGGACTCTTAGCTGTAATTTGCTTGTTGCCGTCTTTTTCATATATCCAATCTGTTTCTGCTAACGCCTGGTCGACTACGTCGGTAAACTTTGGGCCGGCGTCCTCGTCGTAATGCTCGTAGGAATTAACTTTGGCCACGTACTTTTCTTTGAAGCGTTGGAAATCAACTAGCTGCATAGACAAAGGCTTTAAGCGGCCGTAGTGATTTTCAATAGCTGTGGCTATCTGCTTTAGAATACCCGCCATCAGATAGTGGGTATTGCGACGTCCGCGCAATTTATCGAGCGCCTTCATAGCGGTGGGGTAGTGTTTATCCAAGTATTTAAGGCGATGTTTAAACGACGACAAATGCGGGATTGGGTTTGACCCAGTAAGCGAGTCACTGCATAACACACAGAAATACGTCCAACTCTTTTCGTCCTCCGCTTGCAGTTCGATTGTGTACTCCACGCCAATCAGAGGGATGGCTTTCCATGAGTCAATGGTCTGCTGAATCATCGCCACTCGATGCACTTCATCCTCGAACCCGGGCGGCACCGGCTCTCCCGGCAATATGTTCACCATTGCCTTTTCAATTGGCGGCACTACTTAAAATGCTGTAGACCTTTATTTATCTTAGCTAATATGTAACTAATATGTCAAGTATTTGATGAATTTATTACACGCGCATTTAACAGAACAAGAATACAATACTAAACACCAAATTATTTAGAACGTATTTAAATACCGGTTTCTTCTTCTTTTTCGTTTTCTTGGAATTTGTTTAATGCTGCAAACACCTCCGCCGGGCGCTACTAACAATTAATTGTAAATGCACCCGACATTTATTATTTTAAAGTTATACAACCTACTTGCGCTGCTTTTAATTAAAGTCTGGAATCGTAAAAACGAATATTCCTTCCAATTGATTAGTCGAAAAAACTAAAACAGAACTCTCGAAATTCGACGCCGCCTTCCCCAAACAGTTGGTATTTACAGTGTTGCCAGCTTAAGGCAGATATACCATATGTTTCCAAAAGGAACAATGGAAAATTACAAGTTTGTATTTATTTGTTCTTGTTTTTCTTATTAGAGCAACTAGTCGCACAACTTAATGGAATGAAACACTGTTTGCTTATTGGCAAACGTATGTGGGCAAATTGCATGTCGATTGTATAGGTGGTTGTATGAAATATCAAAAATAGTTGATTTGTGTCGCAGTTTGTTGATCGGTAGCATAGGGAATGCGAAAGTGGAACCATCTCATACTGAATTTCATTTGAATCTTGAACTGACAACATTGGGTGGCAGTTCGCAATTTACGAAGTGCAACTGATGAAAAAAAATCCTTAAAAGTATTTTAATACTACGTTCTCTTATCTACCCGAACCACTACTATCAATGTTAATCAGGTGACAAGAGCAATCCGACACATTTATAGAGCAATATGTCCAATTAAATTTTATTAATGCCAAATATAAATCAAATATTTTAAGATGTGCTCATTTTTATTTGAAGTATTTTTGAAAAAGCGTTATTTTTACTACCAAGCAACAGAAGTCGACACTACGTCCAAGAAGCTGCAGCAGAGCTGAGTCACTTCAAAGAGCACCCTTCAAAGGTAATTTTAACAAAGGCTTAATGAGAAGCAAGATTAACTATGAAGCGAATGTGCCAAAGCAAAGCAAATGAAACAATAACCAGATAAGCCATGAAATTATGAAATTAAGAAGCATAAACAAATCCAAAAAAGGAGCTTTTACTCACTTGCAGCCTGCATAATCAAAAATCCAATCACAAAGAAATTCATTGTGCGTCTTATTCCTTTTGTTGTTATTGGTGTTGTTTTGTTGAGACCGTAGATCCAGGCAAACCGTTTACGACAGTGAGCAGGTTTAAATCAAGAAGAAGACAGGGGGAACAGCACTTTCAAAAACCGTTAAGCGAAAATAATATTTTTTAGATACTTTTTTTTAGTACAATTTTATTTTTTCTTGTTGGTGTTCATTTTTTCAAAAACTTGATACATTTAAAGTTAGTCATAAAAGAAACACACACGTCCAGGTTTGTAATTTTTTATAACATGTAAAAGACACACACACACGCTTAGGAAAAAAACCAAAAGACAACCAGGCAAAACCAGCTATAAGATAATCGAGAGGCGATTGGCCAAAAACACTCTCTCTTTCCGTTTGAAGTAAAAGTGACCGCGGTGAGTGACAACAACACCAATTAGCAGCCTCATACTCGGCGACAACAAGCACAACAACAAATACAGCAGACGAAAGTCATAAATGACGACGCTGCATGCGTGCAAGTGCAGTTGTTATTGGAAGCATAAAATCAAAGAAACACACAAATTGCATCTTTTAACTCCGATACAGAGGTGACTTTAAGCTGTGCAGCAAACGGCAAAAGAAGATAATAAAACAATGTACGGCATTTCATATAGAAGTGGACGCTCGCTCAACTGAAAATCGGAACTTTCCAATCGAAGCGTAATGTCTGCACTCGAATAATACACGCAGTAGAGACATATCAAAACTTCGAATCTGTCATTTTGAGCTACTGTGCTGGTGTTGTTGTTGTGTTGTTGTTGTTGTTGTCGTCATTACCGTCAATGAGGTTTTGCGCGCACACTCACTAGCCAGAAATTAAAAAAAAAGCGTGACATGCAGCGCCTGCTCAACTGCTTGTACGTTTATCTACTTTACCCCAGCCCACCCAACAGGGGATAATCAACTAGTCAGTGCGTAATTCACTCATCCACACACGTTATGTTTCTTACGTTCCGGCCCTCTTATGTGGCGCGATGTGTAACGATTCTTCGAATTTGTTCGAAAAGAAAGACAAATCAATGGTAAAAGTTGTTTCACTAAGTTGAGTTTTTCTTCTTTATGGAATTCTTTTTTATTGTTGTTTTTTCTGCTTTATTAAATTATTTGAAATGATCATTTTAAACGTGTAAGATAACGAATCAGAATAAATTAATTTGTTTTATTTTTTATTAAAAATCTCCAATTTAAATTCTTGGAAGTAGAATCTCAGCACTATTAAGGAACAACAAAGTTTAACGTAGCACTTCCAATTTCGCGTTAAAATATGTTAGAAACACGTACGCCTTCTTTTCGTCGCCTTATTCGAGAGCGATACATGCAATTTGAACGTGGTTTGGCCAAAGACTAAACTGTGGCTAAACCGTAAAGCGCCAAGCAACGTTTTTGGTTTCGAAAGCGGAGCAGCAACACTATTAGCAGTGAGGCGACGCATGCGTACACAGAGAGAGTGAGAGAACGAGCCAAATACGTAAAAAGAGAGTAAAAATTCGCGCGCTCCGCTTGTCATTCGCACTCTTTCATTATTTGAGCTTTGATTGTGGTTGTTCCGTGTTCCACCACTATTTTCAGATAACTAATTCTGAAAGGTTTTAAACCGTTTTGTGTGTAACGAACGGTTAACAAGAATTCTCACTACACTGTATAAACAAGCATCTTATGTGCATTAAATAATATACCAAATATAATTATAAATATTTCGTAGGACAACACGCATTAAATGCGACTTTATTAGATCTAAGATTGATTTATAAAATCGATTTCACCTTCAGTTTTTAGCCACTAACTACTCCGCTTTGACTCTTGTTAATCGATACTTCTGCACCGCATAATGTGCGCCCTCCTCCGAGGTCAGTTGATCGGCGTACTTTTCATGCACATATTTGACCGGATTTGCATTCTGTGCGGACTCCGCTTTGTAGGCGAAATGCACTACAGCGTTAGGCACAAAGTTCAGCTCTACTAACGTCTGGTCCAATGGTAGGACGGTCTTCGGTGGCGTGGTGAAAAGCTCAAACGGTTCTTCGGGATTGTCTAGAAACTCGCGAACGAATTCCTTCACCACGGATAAGTTCTCATGCGGTTTGAAAATGCCTTGCAGCACATATCGATCGGGAAAGTGGATGCGCAGTACGCATTCCTTGTATTGATTTAGTTTACTTAGCACCAACTTTTGACGTTCCAATTCACGGAGCTTGGCAGTTAAGAGTGGCGTATTCTCGTTCTCCGACGATGTGCGCTTGAGATCACGTAATACCATTTTCAAATCGCTTACAGTCAAATCAAAAAACGAGTCAGGCAATTCGTCAATCTGTTTTGCTGCCATATCCAAAGAGAAGAGCACTGCTTGTCGTGGCCCAATAACGTGTACCTCTGGTGGCAGTTCGTGTTGGCCCTCGATGTCATCGTCCAGATACGAATGAGCGGGCACCTGTGGCTTCTGCATGGAGTAACCCGAACCACCGCCCCAATCGGGTTTTGTATTCTCGGGCTCTGCGCTCCTGGGTGACTTCATGGCTTCTTCATCCTCAACTGCCGCCGGCTTATTAATGTCGGTACTATTTACATTCTGTTTAAGTGACTTGACCATATCCGAAGTAATCGCAAAGCCACCTTTACTTCCACCTTGTGCTGCGGAACGCGATGTTTGTGGCTGCTCGTCATAGTCTATTTTGCGTGTCTTCTCCGGCACTACGGGCGGCTTGTAAACATTAGCTTGTGTTTTCAAATGCTCTGGTTTTTTGTCGATGAAACGAAACATGGCGCGACCCTCCAAAATACCTAACGATTTTAAAGTTGCCTGCTGCAAGCGTGCCTTGCCGATTAACTCACTTCGCATATATATGACCACGGGACTTTCAAACAACTTAGTCTGTTCGGGGCACAGCGCCTCTACGACTTCCCAGATGCTTGTAGTTGGTGGAAATTCTGTCTGATTGCGTGTACCATCCTCCAGCTGCACACATACAATGACATTGCTCACTGTTCGACGGCGCCCAGTCGGCTCCATCTCCAGCACACAGTTGTTTGGCAACCCACTGAAGCGAAACATCTGAGAGAGGGTTACCTCCTTTTTGTGGAACTTGAGGCAGTGTTCTTCGCTGGCGTAGTCATGTTTCTCGCATGCCTTCTCGAGTATCTCCAGTAGAGTCGTATTTGCCGACACATTGACATTTTGACGACGTCCATTTGGCAGCAAGACTGTTACTTTTTTATCCATGGCTTTGGTATCTGAAATGGAAACAATTTCATAAAATTCCGATTCTCGAAACAATTAATGCTCACCTCAAAATATATATATCCTCATATAAATAAATATGCCGGCTTCAATTTTAATCAACTCGTACAGTTTATGAAAAAAAAAAATTATCTTTACACTCTCTTTTAAAACTTTAAATTGCTAGGTTTTTGATGATAATATTTCACTTAAATGGCGTCTTTTGTCAGTTTCTACAAAAATCGAAGCTGCTATTACTTGCACAAAAGTTCAAACGCACACAATCACCTGCTCGTCAATTAGAATTTACCATTCACTTGTATGCACGAGCAATCCGAACCAACAGCTGAACAATAGAACAGAACGCGTTTGACAGCTGATAAGCGTAGTCCGCGGAAATTTTTTTACGTATTATTTAGTTTCGTTTTATCTAAAAATCTTGCCATATCCAAGAAAAATGTATTCAAATCTCTTTAGAAATTTTCATACGCTGAGGTGAATACTTTGGACTCCAACACATAAACTCATTAATTTTTATAACGACCCATTATATAAACCCGTTGCTTACGTAGGTATTACTCCGCCAGTGCGGCGCAACAGGTGCGACCAATCAACAAAATGCTAATCTCTAATCGCGGTGAAATTGCATGCCGTATCATACGCACCGCCCGTAAGTTGGGCGTGCGCACAGTCGCGGTGTACTCCGACCCGGACGTTCAATCACTACACACACAATTGGCCGATGAAGCCTATCGCGTTGGCGAAGCGGCCTCAGCGCAATCATATCTGCGTGGCGAACGTATCATTGAGATTGCCAAGCAATCCGGCGCGCAAGCCATTCATCCTGGTTATGGATTTCTTTCAGAGTCGGTTGAATTTGCGGAGCTTTGTCAGCATGAGGGCATCATTTTCATGGGCCCGCCCAGTTCAGCGATACGGGACATGGGCATCAAAAGCACAAGCAAGGCCATTATGGCAGCAGCGGGTGTACCTATTGTGCCAGGTTACCATGGCGAGGATCAAACGGATGAACGATTGCAAGCGGAGGCGCAAAAAGTCGGTTTTCCTCTAATGATCAAAGCAGTGCGTGGTGGTGGCGGCAAAGGCATGCGTGTTGCTGACAAAGCGGAAGATTTCCTAACAGCATTAAATTCCGCACGTAATGAGTCACAGAAATCGTTTGGCGATAGCTCCGTGCTGCTGGAGCGCTATGTGCGATCCCCACGTCATGTTGAAGTGCAGGTATTCGCTGATCAATACGGCGATGCCGTGTATCTGTGGGAACGCGATTGTTCTGTACAGCGGCGTCATCAGAAGATCATCGAAGAAGCGCCAGCGGTGAGTTGAAGCATACTCGAATAATCTTATACTAGAAAAATAATTACCTTCTCTGATTTAGCCCGGTTTATCCGAAGAACTAAGACGTGAACTTGGCGAGGCAGCTGTACGGGCTGCCAAGGCCGTCGGCTATGTTGGTGCCGGAACTGTTGAGTTCATCTTAGATAAAGAAGACCTTTCATTCCACTTCATGGAAATGAATACGCGCCTGCAGGTTGAGCATCCCATATCAGAGATGATTACTGGCACAGATCTGGTTGAATGGCAAATACGAATCGCATCAGGAGAACCGCTACCACAGACTCAAGCACAGATTCTACGCAAAGGTCATGCCTTCGAGGCGCGGATATATGCGGAAAATCCAAGGTAAGCTAAAGGCGACTGTGTTCTTTTTCGCGTAGTCTTGAGAATGCGGAATATGTCTTTAAATGCTTAGAGGTGGCTTTCTGCCTGCTGCTGGTCCTCTACGCTATCTAGCAACACCAGAACCCAACGAGAATGTGCGTATTGAGACTGGTGTGCGTGAAGGTGACGAGGTGTCAGTGCATTACGATCCAATGATTGCGAAATTGGTCGTTTGGGGAGAGAACCGCACGCAGGCATTAAACTCGCTGATTGCACGTTTGAGCGAATACCATGTAAGCTAAGAGGCAAATAGCTAATATTTAGTAACTACTTAGATATGCTATAATCACAGATATCAGGCTTGGAGACAAACATAAACTTCCTTATTGATCTGGCCTCACATCCGGAATTCCAAAGTGCCAATGTGCACACCGGCTTCATTGATCAGCACTTCGATACGCTATTTCCACCAATCGTTGTCAAGGACGAACAACTATGTCAGGCGGCCTTAATACTTGTCTACAACGAGTTAGAGGCAGTTGCCAGCTATGCGTGCAGTGCTCCGAATCCTTTTGCGGCGGTAACAAACTTTCGGCCCAATTATGCGCTAATCAGGAAATATCATCTTAAACACAACGAAAGGAGTAAGTGGTATTTACCTGGCACAGAAGCATCTCATAATCTGCTCATTTCTTAGTTTATGTGGTCTCCGTGAAATACGATGGTGAAGTGATGCAGATCAAAATTGACAATGGCGCCTGGAAGTCGGTGCAAGCAACACGCATCACCGAGGCTGAACGCTTTAAAATTCAGGCCAACATTGACAACGTCATCACGAAATACACGGCCAACATAGACGGCAGCGACGTGACGCTGTTTCTTGAGGTTTGTTCGTACTGTATTAGCCAACAAACAGAAATCGAATATTTGTTACTTAACCACAGCGTGGCAAATTGAATTTTGAATTGGTGCAACCGAAATTCCTCAATGCAAATGTTGAAGATGGCGCTGGAGCATCCAAACTGATCGCGCCTATGCCGGGTGTCTTGGAGAAAGTACTGGTCAATGTGGGCGATAAAGTCGCGAAAGGCGACAGTTTGGCTGTGCTAATTGGTATTTAAATATTTTTCATTAATCTGATAAATTTTTTATAATTTTGTATTTGCGCAGCAATGAAAATGGAACATATTTTGAAAGCGCCCAAAGATGGGATCATAAAGTCTGTAGGTGGCGCTGAGGGCGCTAATCTAGCAAAGGGCACTGCTGTAATCACATTTGAGGATGAGGAGAAAGAGGAAAAAGAGGCGAAAAAAGATGTTAACTGAACTTGGCGGGGCTCAAACGAGTACCAGAACTTTTTGCATTTATTTACAAATCTGTTTTTATTTGTTTTGAAGTGATTTTTGAATACTGCATTTATTAGTTTGTAAGCAAAAAAAAAATGAAATTTTATAAAAAATAAATTTGGTACAATATACACTTTATTACGCTTCCCTCAACGCTACGTAATTTAAAGCAAACGCCGTATAACGTAATTTAAACTTTACGAATTTGTACAAAAAAGTTTGTTTAAGAAATTCATTAACCCAAAGTTTTTTCCTACAATGTCTATATCTTAATCTGTGTAGGTGATATATTAAGTAAATATATTATATAATATAATAATAATATATATAAATTAATTAATAGATTTCTCGATTCAGTTTGCAGTACTACTACTCATACGTTTAGATGGACATCAAAAGTTTCGTCACTAATATTCAATATTCGTTTTCTACTTCTGCTTTGACTGTTACTTCCGATACTACTACTACTCTTTTTCCATTCTTTCACATTTCGCCGACAATTGATCGCGTCGGTTTGCTCTCTCGCATAACTTTAAATTCCGCATTGAGTGCAGCACGTGCAAAAGTGTGTATTGCTTGGCAAAGGCGAATTACAACGGAATTTTTGTGTGTGTGTTTCTTTGTTTTTGTTCGAGTGCGCCTTACCAAGGTAAGTTAATAAAGTTAAATAAAATCTTTGTTTTTTTGAACAATTATTTTAACAACTGTAAGGTACAGATATCCTTAATATTCCATTATTATTGGTATTATTATAGTGAGTAGTATTATTATAATGACAAAACTGATTTTGGTTCGAATAACCATGCGGCAGAAACAATTGGATTTAGTTTAATCTTCTGCGCAGTTCGTTCTTTTGTTCTCTATGTGTGCCGTTCCCTATTGTGTGTGGGAGTGCAATAAGGAAGAGAACGGAAGCGATCAGAGCAGTGCTGTCGTCAAATATAGCGATTTGCGTCGTCAAATATGGCCAATTGCGTATTTGTTTGTTTTAAATGAAATTTAAAATGTGTGTAGAAATTTAATGCAAAAGTTGTGAAAATAAAATTTGTAATAGTTTTAAACATTGATTTAAATTTAATTTCTTGCATATAACTCGTTTTCTTTATTTTTTAAAATTGTTTCCATTGTCCCTTAGTTATGGGAAAACGAAAGTCCGACATAGATACGCCGAGTAAAACTGTCATAGGATGTACGACAGTTAAAAAGGGGTTGTGGCCAGTTTGTTATAACAAACTGGTTTTTCATCGTATACAGGAAGACGTTTCGGAAATGTCTTGCCTGTTTGTGGAGGTATCGCGATACGCCCACTATACGCTGATGAAACGGTGGTCCTCGGGGAATTTCGCTAAGGTTGACTTCTTGCGCTTATATTACCATCTTATAAAGAAGTCATTATATGACAGCGGATATAGATCAAATTTATTTGTTGAAAACGCAGATAAGTACAAAACGTTATTTCATAATAACATTTGTACTCACGCATACAATCGCTTACGGCGGTATTTTAAATTTGAGAAAGATGGGTCTAAAGTCCGCCAAACACTTAATTTTTTATTTAATAGAGAATCAAATAATATACCTGATGCAGTGCTACTTGAGCGGTTACATGCAGATTTCGGGTGGGGAGGTGAGAGACTGGATACGGTCCACGACACAGAACTGTTCTGGTCGAACATCGAACTATTTTATAATCTGCAAAGATATAATCAGAGAAACAATATCCGTAACTTTTAGCTGATACCTCAGTTGAAACACGGCCTGCATCACATAAGATATGACCGGTTTGCCTTTCACTCTTTGCTTTGCGGATTGAACCTATTCAAAGGAAAATCGCTGCCGGCGATGCTGTGGTTGTTGCTGTTGTCTCATTCGTTATGTCGGCCGTAATCGTTGTTGCAGTCAGTCGTCATAGCACAATTTTCCTTATCCACTAATTTTGCCTCCTTGCTAGTTTCGCCAGGGTTTGCTGCTTTCCAAGCGTTGAACTGCTGTACTCAACCAAGGCAGAGTTAAAAACAAAGAGGATTTTATATTATAAATAAAAATGTTATGCGTATGCGTAATATGCGTATTATAAAACGAAATTATTTGGTGCATTAAAAAATTAATTATCAACGCAACGTAAAAAGGAACACATTTTTAGCATAAAAGCAATCAATCAAAGCGGTGTATTAGCGCCCTTTATAATTGTCGCATGACAGTGCCCGCTTCCCCAACGGATGTATGTACCCTTAGCGATGTGGTGTTAAGAGTTCCTGTGTGCGAGTACAGTGACAATATGAACAAACGGCAAAGTAATGATTTTTCGATTTTAACTGTTTGTTACGAACAAACATTACACTGATTGTGTCATGGCTTGCTCTTTCTACTTGGAGACTGTTTTTGAGCAGCTTTCGTTCAGAAATTTAATCAATTAGTGGTCAAATGGTTAAGTTAAAGAGAGTGGAAAATATTACACAGAATATTCATTACAGTTGAAGAATCGACTCAAAGCTGAATGTTTCTATAGACGCCATAATTTCGGAGTAGTAACAGATACTGATAACCTTTCTCTACAATTAACAACTCTGATGAAAACAGGCATTCGTCAAGTAATTCAAAAAGTACTCAAAATTTTGGAGCTATACAGCTTTGGCTCAAAGTCTCCAGCCAGTCAGTGTGTTGGTGTTCTTGTGTTTAAAATGAATCTGTGATGTGTGGCGAAAACACATCGAACGCTTTCTATCGGATTGCATTGCATTGTGAGTGGCACAAACGAACAAACAAACTAACTGGGCCGTTATGGGATCATTTGCTTGGACATTGTAATCAACAACGAAAACGGATTAACTTCGGAACAAATTTACACAGATTTTTGGCTGAACTGGTTTTGACCCATGAAAATGATGCCCTAATGCTGACAAAGCTCCGCAAATTAATTTAATAACAGAATTAAATTAATTCTAAAATTCTGCACTTTACATTTGTTCGTTCTGCTGGCTAAAATTCGCATCGTACTTCCCCTAACATTATCATCCTTAGTACGTCTTACAAAGAGACTTGAAGAAATTTTTATATATTAGTGTTTAAGAATGAGCGCTGAGCTGTCACTGCAAAATATCGTTTTTAGCAAAAATAAAATTTTGAATTTGTATTAAAAAATTTATTCAGTAACTAACTTTTGATTGTGATTACAGGCGTTGTTTAATCTTATGTGTTGTGAGTATTCATTTTGTTTCGTATTTATGTCCTTCGCGCCGCTCGATAATAACCTTTTAAAAAACTTTAAAAAATTGTTTTATTTCGTTTTTACCTTTTATAAAGCGTGTTTTTTATTATTTCATATATTTTTTTTTTGTTTTCGTTCCAATATAGCTAATAACAGAATTAGATTAATTAAAAAATTCTGCACTTTACATTTGTTCGTTCTGCTGGCTACAATTCCTACAAACTTCCTTAGTAAGGAAAGAGACTTGAAGAAATTTTTATATATGAAAGTAATATAGAAAAACAAGAGTAAGGATTAGTTTAGCTCATGTTTAACTTAAAAGAATATACAAATCGGCATTACTATTAGAAAGTAAAACAAAAATTACAAATGAATTCGAATGTGTATATTTAAAAAAAAAATAATTTTAAAAATATATAAAATCCTTTTTTGCATAGTTCAATTAGTTCTGCGCCTTAAATTGAAAACTATTAACAAATTCGTATTCATTTATCATTTATTTCATTTATTATTATTATTATTTTATTATTATTATTATTTTTATTATTATTATTATTATTATTACGTTTTAAACTAAAAAATCAATCGAGATATAATTTATTTATTTTCTTTTTTCTTGTGTCCATGAAGTTTTGGTATCTGGTGTTTTCTATTAATTTTTTCTTTTTAAATTGATTTATTTTTTTTATAACTTTTTTTAAAATTAATTTTTGTTCAAATTAATTACTTATAACGTTTTACAGTTCATTCATCATACACACAATTTTAAAATAAATAAATAAATAAATTTCGTTTATTTAAAAATCAAATTAACGCTTCAGCAGCTGTTGGTCGTGTGCTATGCTTTGCGATTTTCATTGTTAAAAAATGTATATTAAAATCTAAAAAACTCTTTATGCAGAAGTTCAATTGATTTTCCGAACATTTATTTGTGTGTTTGCCAATTTCCAGAAAATTCATTAGTTAGGTAAAAAAGACGTATATTCAACAACCTTAGGCGTTTGTGGACTTGCACTTCTAACACATGCAGCAACCGCCTTTGTGGCGACGTGTGGTTGACCCATTTTGCTTTTGTTGTCGACTAGTTTTTTTCCTTGATTTGACTTCCATTCTTTTCATATATATATATTCTTTATTCAATAATAATTTCATTTTAATTTTTTTATATTTGCATTCTCTTGTTACAGTGTTACTTACTACCCTTTTTTCGTTTTTTTGTTCGCTGTTTAATATATCATAAGGGTTATAGAATTATTTATTTATGTTGTTTTTTATTCATTATTGAAACAGAACATTTGTTTTTATTATTATTAATTTGTATTACTGTATTATCATATCATAGTGTTACTTAAAAGTTAGTGTTTATGAGTTTAAAGTTTTGTTGTTGTTGCTGTTGTTTTTCACTTTTTAATTCATTAAATTATCTATGTTATTTGCTGTTGGTGTTGCTGTGGTTACAATTGTGTGTTTTTCAGTGCTGCTGTTGTTGTCTTTACTGATTGTTGTATTTGTGGTTGTTGCCATTGTCGTAGATGCTTCTGCTGCTTCTGCTGTTGTTGTCGTTGTTGTTGGTATCAGTAAATTACTAATTTTTGTATTTACATTAAAAACTACATTTGTATTTGCTGTTTCTGTTGTTATCGCTGCCGACGATGCTGTGGTTGTTGCTGTTGTCTCATTCGTTATGTCGGCCGTAGTCGTTGTTGCAGTAGTCGTCATAGCACAATTTTCCGTATCCATTAATTTTGCCTCCTTGCTAGTTTCGCCAGGGTTTGCTGGTTTCCAAGCGTTGGACTGCTGTACTCAACCAAGGCAGAGTTAAAAACAAAGACGATTTTATATTATAAATAAAAATGTTATGCGTATGCGTAATATGCGTATTATAAAACGAAATTATTTGGTGCATTAAAAAATTAATTAGCAACGCAACGTAAAAAGGAACACATTTTTAGCATAAAAGCAATCAATCAAAGCGGTGTATTAGCGCCCTTTATAATTGTCGCATGACAGTGCCCGCTTCCCCAACGGATGTATGTACCCTTAGCGATGTGGTGTTAAGAGTTCCTGTATGCGAGTACAGTGACAATATGAACAAACGGCAAAGTAATGATTTTTCGATTTTAACTGTTTGTTACGAACAAACATTACACTGATTGTGTCATGGCTTGCTCTTTCTACTTGGAGACTGTTTTTGAGCAGCTTTCGTTCAGAAATTTAATCAATTAGTGGTCAAATGGTTAAGTTAAAGAGAGTGGAAAATATTACACAGAATATTCATTACAGTTGAAGAATCGACTCAAAGCTGAATGTTTCTATAGAAGCCATAATTTCGGAGTAGTAACAGATACTGATAACCTTTCTCTACAATTAACAACTCTGATGAAAACAGGCATTCGTCAAGTAATTCAAAAAGTACTCAACATTTTGGAGCTATACAGCTTTGGCTCAAAGTCTCTAGCCAGTCAGTGTGTTGGTGTTCTTGTGTTTAAAATGAATCTGTGATATTCATCTACAAAATGATGCTATGCATATACATATGACTACCTAAAAGTGTGCAATACTATAATAAAAACACATAAAAGGCAAAATTTAGGCCAGGCATGAACTTAACAGGTCAACACAAGTCATTCCTTGATGAGAGTCACTGAGTGTGAGTGGGTCGGATGGTGTGGTGTGGTGTGGTGTGCAGCTTTTGCAAAGGAACAAACATCAGACAAATTACAACAAAAAAGTGATGATATTTAGTGATTGAGTGATTGAATGATCGATCAAGTGTCACATTTTATTTGTGAGAGTTTTACAGCATACAAAAAAAGCAATGAACAAATTCGAATAAAAATTTTATTAAAAAACGAGTTAACTAACTTGGAAACGGAAAAACAAACTAACGGCGAAAACACATCGAACGCTTTCTATCGGATTGCATTGCATTGTGAGTGGCACAAACGAACAAACAAACTAACTGGGCCGTTATGGGATCATTTGCTTGGACATTGTAATCAACAACGGAAACGGATTAACTTTGGAACAAATTTACAGATTTTTGGCAAATATTTTTTCAACAATTGACGGGTCGGACAGACTCGCGTTTGTAAGATGCGTTCATTTGTTCTATGTTGGCACTTATTTTTTGAGTACTTTTTCTATTCTATGTTTTCGCCTTCAACTGGTTTACGAAAGGTTGCTGTTGTTGTTACCACGTTGCTGTTGCTGTTGTTGTATTTGTTGATGTGACTGTAGTTGTTGTTGTTGTGATAGGTGATGATGTTGTTGTTGCTGCTGTAGCTGTTTACTGCCTTTGGACGCATTTCGCTTTTCATTTTTATTGATTCAAGGGGGAAAGAGTTACCGTTAGAAGTTAAAGGTTCAATAGGATAGAAGAAAAGAGTTAATAATAGAGATAGTCGGAAGGCAACTAAGAAACCATTAAAAGGAAATTAAAAACAAAAATGAACAAAAAAAAAAAACTATAATAAAAATACCAAATAAATAACGGTTAAAACATGTTCGGAGGAGAGGTAAATATACTAAACAACGTAACGCGTTCTAAACCTTCTGACCCACTCATGAACCTATATAAATTAATTAGCATTTACCGATTTGGGCGAAAGCTCCAATTGTTTGATGAAACTGCTCAATCCGTTTATATTCGCTTCAGTTACAGTCTCAATGGCAGTGCCTTGTGTCGACACATTGCTAGTACTCGCAACGGCTGAAGTTGGAGCTGCCGAAGTAGTTGAGGTTGTTGTCGTTGAAGCTGCCACGGTATTCACAATACGAGGCACCGCAGTTGTGGTCGCTGTCGACGACGTAGACGAGGGTTGATTAACAGCTTCCCCATCTTTTCGCCAGACTATTCGCCTGGGATGAAGATTTGGTTTCGATGCCCAGTCCACCAATGTCGAAGATTTACCAGAAACGACGCGTGCTGCAGTCGTTGGCTTGTGAGCTGGACTAGCGGGTACATTTTCACTGCCCTCAATGGCTTGCTGGGGTTGTTGGTTTTCATGCTTGTTATCATCGTTCGACTCAACGTCAGATTCGTTTACCTCCTCCTGTTCCTTTTGAAAAAACCGTATTAGATTTGTATCTGCTTTTAACCGGTGGGTTATAGCACTTACCTCTTCTGGGCATAGTTCATATGCCATAGTCCATGTGTTCTTTGCCGATTGCGAACGCTCCAACATGTAGCCATTTGTGTTGTCGTTGCTGGCGGCCGGCGGCGACCACGAATACGTATTGTACTGACATCCGATGCCCCGCTGTCGGTCCAACTCGTCTTGTAGCCACTCGACAGCAATTGTCCAGTGCCTTGTTATCGTTGGATTCGAATTGAGCATCTGTAAAGCAATGTGTGACTTGTGGAAAAGTTGTGTTAGACACTTGATTATTTGGTATGCTCGTTTCTGGTAGTGTGTCTTAGCGCGTTGTATCGTCTCGAGAAGACCCTCACGCTCTTCGGCCACACCGTTCAGGGCATTGTGTATGCGATGATGCTGCCACGAATCCTCAATAAGCAGTATATTAAGCAATAGTTCGGTGTGATGTCGCATATCGTGACAGTAGGCAAATCCACATTGCCACAACAACTCGGTGAGCACCGCACGCGAGAAATGCGGATTCTCCCAGCTACAATACTGAAGTAATTTGAGTCCTTCCTCACCTACGTTTGTATCCTCAATTAGTTTTTTAATATAACTGTTAAGCGATAGAATCGAGCATTAATGATATGTGTATGGGTTTTGTAGCGGTTTACTCCGTGCTTACCCCGGCCGATTTAAAATCATCTCAACACACTCGCCTGAGAGTGGCACCAACTCATCGTAGCTTATATTTGGATCCTTGAAAGGATTAGGCAATGGTCGAGCATTCTGATTTGAGCTTTGACACTTATCGCTAACATCAGTGCAGCGTATCAAATGCGACACAACCTGATGAAGTTTACTAAACTCCGGATATTGGTACTTGATGGAAGGACCTGGACCCTCGTCTAAAACTAGTTGCATAAATATGGCTGGCACGTTTAGCTAGGTTGTGGAATAAAGCGCACAAAAAAAGACAATCAAATATATGAATTAAAATTAATAATCGTCTATATTTGTACACACCTTTATCAGTTGTTGTTTTTCTTGTATACCCAGTCCGGCATACATGCTGAACAGACTAAAGTAGTGCGGTAAATGCTTTCCATAATCAGCTGCTTCGCATTTTAACAAACGCAAAACACTGATTAGCACTTGTTCACACAAATTGCCGCCCTCGTAACCAGCAAGGGGTTCGTCGTTTATGGCAAAATGACAGAAGAATACAACTAATTTTACGAACACCGTCCGCACCTCCGGCGATGGCGCCATCAGTATGTATTCTCCTAAGCGCGTTGGTGGGTTCAAGAGTGCATGGTTGGCAAACCACTTGCGCACAAGCGATGAGGAACGTATGTGTTGTGACAGTGTGTCATACCTGTCAAACAGATATAAATATGAAATAATTTCTATATACAAGATTTGTCAAAAACTAACGGCTACATACCATTCAATAACGGGTCCACGTAGCGATTTTTTTGTCCGAAATCCGGTATGAAACAGAAACTGAGATGCTAATTGGACACCCAACAGTGAAAGCTCTTCTGCTGCTGGTGACTGCACAAAAAAAGGAGCTTATTCAATATAACAAATATATATACATATAGAAACTAAAACACTAACAATTTTATCACTTCGCGATGAGGGAATACTGCAGCTAACTAGTTTCTTGATGAAGTTGAAAAACTCCACGGAGAATAAACTCTTTGAATGCAAGAACCTTATATTTTGATGCCTACAACAAAATAAAACATTTAATTGGAGTCACTTAGAAAATGGCGCAGTAACTTTACCTCACGCTGCGTTCAATTGGCTTTGGCAACGGTAACACGAAATTTTTACTCTCCGCCAGGGAAAGTTGTTCGACACTCGGTTCGAATGGTATGGGATTCTGATCGCAGCGCGTATAGAACAGCATGTAGGCGTTCCACCAACGTTTTTGCCGCCTATATTGCATGCGTTTGGAGTTGGTGTCGTATATTTCACCCATGTAATCGCCGCCGAAACATTGCATTTTCATTTCTTCGTCTTCGTGCATCTTGCACTCGGTGACGTCACCATCATCGAACTTATACCATTGGCCTTTGCCAGTTGCGGGATTCCTTATTGTGTAAATAATTGATAAAATTAAATAGACAGATAAATTACAATGAAAAGATCTCACTCACTTAGATATTATATAGCTAAAGTAGTGCCCACCGGACGCTTGTCCACTGTGCACCACAATGCCGGTCAATTCATATTTTGTCGTGCCTACATTTGTTTGACAATTGTCACCCACTTCAATTACTTCACCCTCCAGTTTGGCTAAGCCAGAAACTATAATGAAATAGAAGGTTTATGACACGTTTTTTGTTGTTTTGGGCGAGTTTTAAACATCTTATTTACCTGTATAAGGCTCCATATCCAGTATACGCGGAAACTCAAAGTAATCGTTAAACTTAATCGCACAAACACGTTCATAGTCGTATTCAAAGCGCTTCAACTGTATGGCTAAAACAGGAGGCAACTTTTTGACGCAGAGCCGTTTAACAGTAACTACCTAAAAACAAGATAGATTAAACAGTCCTCATTTAGTAATCCCTCTAATTTTTTTTGCTAGAATTGTGCGAGATGAATTACTTTCTTATCACATTTATCACAATGGTATGCATCAGCTCCCTCCAGTAGTTCACCCTTAACATATTGTTCCAAAGATTCCGTTAATGAGCTGTGGTTCCTAATATCAACGCTAAACACACTAAATGGTTCCTCCTTTGAGTACCGATGTGGACATTCCTGGCAGATTTTCTGATCACTAAAGGAACCGCCGAGAGTAGCGTTCATCAACTGAGATTGACCCAATGCTTTGAGGCCCTCGTCGAGACTCTCGAAGAGCGACATGAAAAACTCGACGGCGTCCTGTTGCTCACGCAAATTCACAGGTTCGCCTTGCAATCTAAAAGTATAAAAATAATAAAAAGGCCATTGCTTAACATTACATAAACAAATGAAATGATGTTAATACTAACTTGAAATGCGTCCAAAGTCCTCGTGGCACATAAAACTGCAACGCACTGTGACCAAGATGTGCAAATATGGCCTGCACATGCTTAAGTATGACGACGTGATAGCTTTTTCGCAAATCATTGATCTCATCGTGATTGGTGCCTGTTGAATTAAACAGCGCAATGAGGCCAAGCTCAGCCTCGCCACTGAAATCTTCGTTTTCATTTGTGGCAGCACCTTCTGCTTTAAGAATGCCGACACGAATTGCTGGCACCATGTATAGCTGCTGCAGCACCGAGTTCATGTAACACGTTGCACCGGCGTTTTTCAGACCACAAAAGCCTTTCGGTGGTCTCGCGCCCACTGGTGGCAAGTAATCCCATTCACGAAGAGGATCGGTATCTACAAAAAGTATATTGGTTGCAATTAAATACGATTCATAAGCGTTTTCAACGCTAGTTTACTTACCGGTACAGACAATATCAATTAGCGTGTTGGTGAGTAGTTTCATATTAGGAACACAATGTTGCGATAGAGCAATAAGCAAATCACACGCCGCAGCTGTTGTATGAGGACTACGACAGACCGGCGGTGGCGCAGTATCCTGCTTCAGTTTGCCATGTTTGCGTAAATGCAGAAACTCACGTGACGCTGTGAAGAGGAAATCGTCAACTAGCTCGAGAATCAGGTCGTTAAGTTGTGCTTTCGACTCGGGCATTAAGAAGCACATCAATTCCTTGGTTAAACACAGGTGCCCCTCCATTAATTCCTCATGAACTTGTGTATCGCCAGTCGCTTTCACATTTTCGCGCACCTTTTCTAGCCATTTAATTTCATCCGCCAACAAACCGTCCACAATTTGCAGTGTCCAATTGCAGACGCAACCGTAGGCGAGTGTTCGGCACAGCAATTGGAAAAAGTCGGCACATGTTGTATCGTGTTGTGGCACAAGCGTTTTCAGTGAGCTAACCAGGAGGTTTACCATGTAGGCAAAAGGACGGCGATCGCCTGCACAGTACGTGCTCACAAGGAACAACTGTTCCGCTGCTACTTGTCGCACATGTCGCGATGGATTTTTCAATACAATCGACGTTATGAATTTCGGCCAAATGGGATCGTTACTCAATGCTTCATTTGCATTGGGATTGAGTATCAAGGAAATTGTAAGTACTTCCAGTGCTTCCTTACACATGGAATAATCATGCGAGTCCGGGATGGTGACATTACCTTCGAAGTCATTATTGCCACCGAGTGCTTGAAGGTTACCGCAAGACGAGGCCCAGGCTAGTTGCACTACTGCCTTTACAGTGGAAATGTTTGGCATAGCCCACTGCAGCGTCGAACTAAATAACGCACGACATCGTTCACCTTCCGGGCTTGCTGATAGCATTTCGTCTGCCAAAATTTCAGCAAGCTTTTTTGAAATCGAGCCCAGCGTGCCCTCCGTCGAAGACAACAACTGTTTAAGGATTTCCACTTGCGATCGGGTGCCGGCGTCATAGTTGCATAGCAGAGGTTCATCGCCAACACGTGACAATACGCAGCTGACAATGTACAAAAACAGCTTGACTAGTCGCAAAACACACTGGAAAGAGGCACGTTTTGTGTGGGTGTCCGCATTGGGCAGGAAATTGTTTTTCGTTAAAAGCTCAAGTACGAAGTGTGCACAGCCCGAATGCAGCCATGACGATTGAATATGCAAAGCCGCATCGCCGTGCGGATCAATTGCAGGTATAAGCAATCCGTGAAGCACGCTAAGATTGTAGAGCACTTGGGCTGGTGCTGGATGCAAAAATATCATCTCAGGTGTACAGTCTTGCGGATTAATCTGTTGGGAGACAAGAAATTTTAGTACATTTTATGGCTTTTAGGATATTTTTATATAATATATTACCTGGTCAAACGCAGGAGAAGAACTCTTATCACTGCTGCCGCTAATATTCAATAGGTCATCATCTCGGGTAATCTTATTGGACTCTTGGCCAGGCAGGCGACACATAATGTGCAACATCTTCACAGTTTGCCGGTCGCTAGGCAACAAATGCAAGAGACACTTAGCGCTCTCCCGTAAACGCCCATGCTCCAGATCACTGCCTAACTGGTAAAGCTTTAGGAAAAACTCTGTGTATTGGTAGTTTTGAGAAATTATCACACCCGGCAAGGTGTTTTCGGAATCAACCCTTTGCATATCGTGGCACGGACGCGGTGGAGACCCTGTTGATGAATCGCTCGATGAATCTGGACTGCTTGCGAGCCCAGTGCCTGTAGGCGTTAACTTTGCTGTTAGTATCATCTTATCTCTTATGGAGTAGTGATAAAGCGGATTGATGTCATCGGTAATTTCAATAAGCTCCCCATTGTTGTAAAACAGATCGACTTTGATGTTGGACAGCGAGGAACCCTTAATACGCTTGAGTAAATTACGTTTGAATGAAGCTAGTGTCTCATTGCCGTGTGTGGTTACCTCAATGTCGTCGATAGGTCGGCCTGGGTTTTGGAAACGTATGTAGAGGCTAGTGTGCTTGCCGCGCGTAGCTCTGGACAATGGGAGAAATACACGATCGCCGCTAAATGAACGATCACACTCCTTTATGTACTCCTGAAGCACTTTGATGATGCGACACATTTTCTCGGCCTCAATAAAACGCATCTTGGTGTCCTTTGAATCGTTCGTATTCTCCATTGTATTTGTGTCGTCAATTAAGGACTTGCCTAGTATAAGAATGTTACTGTAATGGGTTCGTAAACGTTCACAACATTCCCCGATGAACATTTCGTGAAAGTCTGAAACATTTTCTTGCAGTCGCGGTCCTAGCGCTGTAGACACCTCTTTCAGCAAATCAATAGCCTTGTTGGCGATTTCCTCACCGCCTGTTGTTATAACACGCCAAAGGTAGTCCTTACCAATGAGATCTTCATTGTCTAGTATGTAACCACGATGTATAGCCTTAAGTTTATCCTCTTTGGAATTTACAGCCTTGAAAAATCTTTCAAAACATTTGATGCCACTCTCCGTGAGCAAATGCGGATCCAGTTGTAATATATTATTCTCGAAAAAGTCCTTGTTAATGCCTGGGTCAAGATCCGGTTCTTCGCCCATCAATTTTCCGAACCAGCGAAAACATTCTTCACGATCGGAGGGGAAAACTGCATTTACAGCCAGGCAGTGCCAAATTTGTTTAGCCTAAGACGAAATAACATTTTAATGTATAACAACTTTGCAAGTTTACAAAAGCGAAACTTACTTGATCGGCGCATAGCCACAGTTGTCCATCTTTAAGTAAAAATTTTAGAAAGTCTAATCGTTCGGTTATTTGCATAAAATGCGGATATCTGCCATCAACACGGATTGCCACGGGCTCCGTGTTTGGCGACTCATTGATAATTGAACGCACTTTGTCCATGTATGCTGTCAGACTATTTGTCACCAATATTACCAGCGAATAATCATTTTGCAGCCGCTCAATCACCTGCTGTCTGTTTGCTGCCTGCTGTGTACGTGGGGCATGATTTGGCGTGGTATCATAAAGGCAACAAATCTCACGTATTAAACGGAGTGCCGGCAGCACCCATGCATCGCCAGACTTCAATTCACCAACGCATTTATCTAGCCAAACAACCTTCTGAGCGTCTCGCTCCTGCGAACAACTATAGTCGAGTATTTTCACATGTGCCGCAAGAGCTTGATCAAGAACTTCGGGTGGCACTTCCTGGCTGTGTGCCAGTGTCCAAAAAAGTTTAAGCACTTTGTGTGCCATTACGCCATTTTTATCATCTTCCGCCAGACGACGTATCAATTCAAGTAAGCGTTCACGTTGTCTTTTATTTGCTGTCGTCATGCTGGCCTGTTAAGTGTTAAGAATCTATTAATAAAGTCAACATAAATTCGATGTTTACAAAATGTATACCTGAAACGCCTCAAACAAATGATCTAATTGCTCCGGTGTGAAGTCCCATGCAAGCTTAGCCAGCAGATCGTGAACATTCTTAACAATAGCCTCATGTTTTCCAGCCTGCGCACGCCACACCGCATCCAAGTCTTCAATCGTTAGCGCTTGTTCTTTAATCAAAAAACGTATAATCTTCTCCAGCTTCTCGACATACTGCGGCTGGTGTAAGGAATCTTTCAAAACTATGCCCAGCACGTCAGAGGATTTTATCCATGCCTAACGAAAATGAGATTATTTAAATAGATCACAATTTTAATGAGTGTACACATACCGCCATACGTTCCGCTGTCAACCAATCAAGATCATCCTCTGGCATGCAATGTGGCAACTGTTGTGTCCGATGCGGATATTGTGCCACCGAAGAAAGCACCTTGTTAATCTCATTAAGTGCATTCATTTTACCATTAAAACCAGACACTTGTAGAAGTCGTAGAATCATTTTCAATCGAAACATTTCCAAATCACGAATAAGCTCCTCCTGACCCGTCAAACGACTGGCCAGTAAACGTGCTGACTTCACTATGCCATTGATGTAATCATTGCGGCCTTCCGGTTTCACCTCGCGCTTCAGTTCTTCATCCGTAAAACTGTCCAACAGATCCAAAACTACATTCCATATAGGCATGAAGTATTTTGCAATAGTGGTTGGTGTTAAGAGTTCATAACAATGGCCAAATGGGCGCAATAAGCTATGGATGAGCGCCAATGTAAGACGATTGTCTTGGCCATCTTCGGTAACGCAACTCTTCAACGATGATTTATTTGCCGTTAAGTCAATGCAGACGGCAGCTTTGTCTTGGTTGCGTTTTAATAATTGCAAGCCGGTATTAAAGCGTGAAAGTAGGTTGTCAAATCCTCCCAACTGACCGAAACGGTTTATGAGATCGACAAGCCAGCCCCGGGGATTCTTCGGTTCTGGTGGAGGTTTTGCGTACATTTTATTACTGTCGAGTACGCCCCAAATGCACTCCGGTGGCGTAAAGCACTCAGGGTGCCTGGCCGCATTGAAAGTATTAAACTTATTCTCCGGATCGAATACAACGGCGAGTAAATCGAGCAAATAGGGATTATCACGATGCATATGTATGGCAATTAAATGCAGCAATTTTCCACAGGAAACAAGGATGCAGTGATGTATATTATACTTCCATGAGTTTACTGCTTCGTCAGTGAGAATCTTCGCAAAAGATGTAGTTAAAGCATTCCGATAGAATTCCACACACGGCTCGCACTCATGATCGACGCCTGTAGGCAATGTAAAAATGGTAATCAAACTCAATATCTTCTGTTCCAATGGATAGTTCTTTTGCTCACCAGCCGCTGATAGTTCAATAACAGCATTCAGTAGAATCTCCAACTCTTGTTCCGGCAAAACAGGCACCACCCAGCGCGGATTCGAAATCTTCTGTGTCAGTGAGCGCAATTTCGCCGTTGGAAATGACGATATAAGTTTCTCGGGCGAGCTGCATTTTTAAAAGGTAAAATCAAAAATAACAAACAAAGAAAGAATTTATGTTTGTGATTCATAATTAAATTTGACTGCATGCTTTTCTTCTATTTCTACGCCATAAAGATAAACAGCACATGCTGATCACATATTTTTTGTCACTCTTTTGGCATTTACGAGTACTATGTGTACGTATAAGTGTTTGTTCGTTCTCTATTCTCCGATGGTCCCAACAGCCTACCGCCAATACCCTTCTATCCATATTTTGTTGTTCATTCAAATATAATTTTGATGCTGATGACGATGCCTATTACTAATACCAAACAACGCAGTAAACAAATAGGGAATTCGGGAGTAAAGAATGTATAACTAGGAAAAAAAGCGGTAGCGACGTCTGCTGCGAAAAATTTCCAATTTTAAATAGTTTTAAGTGCTAATTAGTTGTAAGTGCTAACTAAAATTAGAGGTTAAACAAAATATGTACCAATAAATCGCCTCAACAACACACCCCAACTCATTGACCATAAGAGTCCAGAACGGTCAAAAAGTAAAGTAAGGTATGTAAACGTTTGATTAACTGGCAACAACCCCAAAATAGAACCCGCACATGCACCACTGTCTTAAAAGTTGTATTGTACACACTCACGCACGCACTTAAGCACGCAAACACGCGATGACGATGGCATTGCCAAAACACTTACATATTATCCGCCGGCCCGGCGCCAGGATTATCGGAGAGCAAAGCCGAAGTGGACGAAGACGATGGTGAGTCCGTTAACTGAACGGTTGTATTAATTTCCTGACCACTGGTGTTATTGCTGACAGTGCCGGTACCATTGGTGTTATCGGCAACATTTGTGTTGTTAGTGGTACTGGTGTTCGTATTCGTGCTGCTACCGCTTATGCTGTTGCTCGTTTGGCCTCTGCGCGTATCAAACGTCATCGTTTCTGCTGCTCCTGCTTCGACGTTTCTGTTGTTGCGCTGAAGTTGTTGTTCGACGTTATCGTTGTCGTTGTAGAACCAAACTACTTTTTTAATGGTTTTTATTAGGCACTTTTGATGATGGTAGGTAGCTGCTGTGGCTGCCCAGTTTCTGTTTTTTACTTCTACTTTATTTCCCTTTTTCTTTCTTCTTATTGGGTACTTATTCACACCTTACTCTGTGTATTGGTTAATCACTGACGATCCAATAAAATGGTTAATCAAAAAAATTAGACTTGCTCCTTCTCCTCCTTTACGTCGATTAACACATTCCGCAGGCAAATGCAAAAATCCATAAACTGCAACGAAAGCCAAAAATTATCCAAATGGATATTAGAGGAAACATGAAATAGAAAAAAGACAGCACAAGTGGCATGATAAACGTGTGCTTAAAGAGAAATAGAAAAATCAATATTATTTAATAGCAAAATGAGTGTAAATGTTCGCATTCGCTTTTGCTACGCAGTTGCGGCACCCTAACGATTTGGCCAATTTCAACCAAAATCGCAATTTGAAAAAAAAAAAAAATATAATTTGATTATAATTACATCACTTGCTTGTTTTTCACAACTTTTCATTTAATTCCTTTAGAATTGTACTTTAAAACAGCCGCGACCACAACACAACAACGGACGCCCGCAATCGGAATCGCTCGGTGGTCATAATTTCGCTGCTTTGCGAAAAGAACGAATAATGTAAGAAATTGTGAATGACAACAGAAAAGAGAATCACGAACGGAGCGCGAGAGCACCAGAGCATATGATATCAAGAGTTGCCAAGGTTGTAAGAAATTTACACTCTTTAAACCAATTTGTTTACAATTGGCACATAAAAAAGCAAAAAAAAACAAAATGAGAAAAGCAAGTGTACGACTTTTTTAATTCAATGGTTGCGCCAATATTTTTAAATAATTTTCTATTATATTTTCAGTTAACACATTGATCTTTTAATAAACATTCGACTACCCTGAATATGATTGCAATGCACCGAAAAACTGTATAAGGAAAAATGCAATGAAAATAGGAAAAGGAAAACTGCAAAACCTACAGACGGCGACTGTGGTGAATTAACCAAAAATTCAAAAAAAAAAAAAAAAAAGCTTAAATATTCTACATAATTTTGTTGCACATTTCATGGTTTTTCGAAATGACTGGTCGATATCGGTCAAAAAATTAATAACAACAATCAGCTGATTATATTCGTAAATGCTTGGCGGCCGTCGTCGTCACGTATTGATTGCAATAATTTGTATTCGTCAACTGCAGTAACAGTATCACTTCAAATGTAAATATCTCGAGAATATGTCGAGAGTGTCTACTATTGGATTGGATTTATATTACGCATATTTAGTTGAAGAACCTTTCACTGTCCTTTTTTGTTATTTTCTATTCTTTTTTTTCGTTTTTTGCGAATCAAATCACAAAACTCACCATTCTGCATCCGCCCAAGATAGAAAACATTTAACTCGGAAATAGCTTATTTCTCGTTCAATTACTTGATTATACTCACACTACACTTCTCTTTTGCACTTTTTAATGTAATTATGAGTCTGTTAAATTTTAAATAACAAATTTCTTCAATAAATAATAACCAATGATGATCCCTTGCCCTTTTTCAACAGAATCAGCCGGCCCGTATACAAAATGGCCGACTCCTTTGTATGTGTGAAATTATTTATTTGACTCGACCGTTGTTCATTTACAGATTACGAGCTCCTATATCTAATTCACGTTGAAATTAGTTTTTTGCTATTACACAATTCAATTATTTCATGCACATATTTTAGACTATATCAACTGTTTAATCTAAAAAACTTCTTTTTCCGTTTCACCTCTAAGTGCAAAAATCTTATTTTGCCGATGGTTAAATTTAACACACAGTGTTTAGTAACACATTGAATAATATAATCAGTGCTGAAAAGTTAGTAAGGTTTTCTAATTAGCGACGTATCGAATCAATTAGATGATAATCATTTGAGAGCAGCCTATTCTATACTTGACTCAGAGATATACTGTTATACTTTAACGAAATAGATGTATTCGTTTGTAGAATGTTTCGTGTATAAATTTACTCTTATCGATATCTATAAATTTTTCAAGTCTTCCCTAATAATGTCTTATATGTTGTAAATCTATGTACATACCCTAGCAAGTCAATGGCTTTATCATCCGGTGTTTCTTAAAAGTATTTACGAATTTTGTGCTGAAATTCTATAACACGGCTATTGCGGTAATGTTTATTACTAGTAAATAATAAACAAAAATTCGATCATGACCAGTTATAGCGACACTGAAGGAGCATCTAATTCGGGTATAATAAATTCTTACCCTCCTCTTTATTTGTTCGTGATACCGGATTAAAACTGAGCTAAACACTTATGAAAACACATAGTGGTCTTATAATTCCCTATGATTTCGATCTCAAGTTTCGAACAGCCTCCTCATCATTTAGAGTTGTCAAAGCTCTGCACTGTATTAATATTCCTTCATGGCATATTTTAGCCTGGTTTTATTGTACAAGTTGACGACACTTTATAAAAAAAATAAAAATACGTGTACTACGTATGTAAAAGTTTATCTATGAATTTCGTAGATTCTGGACGTTGCTTTTGCAGGTGCAGTTCACTTAAAGTCTTTTAAATGGATTGCCGATCTTTGGCTAATACCTAACTACAAATCATTTAATACCTAAACAAATACAAAATTTATTGTGTAAAAAATATTAATAACAAAAAACGAATAAGAAGAGGTAGGTACACACGTCAATTGTTCAGTCGGAGATCTTATTATCTCACAACAACAACAGCAGCAATATGCAGCTTTTGATATCCAGTGTCTGTTTGGCGCTGACGAGTGCGGTCATCGGCAACGCCTATTACCAGAAAAAACAGTTCTATCCGGCCGTTGTATATATCACTAAGTCAAATGCTTCGATGGCGGTGAGTTCCAAATAGGAAAGTAACCGGATCTGCTGCGATCCTAAAACTCACTTCTTTTTTTGTTCTCTCGACTCTCTCTCCCTTTCTCTTTCATTTATTTTTCAGGTAATTTATATACAATTTTTTGTGATTGTATTTATGTTTGGAAAACTGCTTCGAAAGGTCAGTTCAATACACATATTTATGAAATAAGATTAGGTTCTCAACTTTCTTTCCCTTTTAGATCTTTTTGGGAACCTTGCGCGCAGCCGAGTTCGAACACCTGCTCGAACGATTTTGGTACGCACTCACGGAGACTTGCCTCGCTTTTACGGTATTCCGAGATGACTTCAATCCGCGCTTTGTAGCATTGTTCACGGTTTTATTGTTTCTTAAATCATTCCATTGGCTAGCCGAGGAACGCGTTGACTTTGTAAATACATTGATTATTAATTGCTGCTTCATGTATGCAATAACAATGGTTGGTGTTACAGATGGAGCGTTCGCCGGTGCTTGGTTGGATATTTCACATACGGGTCTCAAGCCTGCTAAGCATGTTGGGAGTTCTCGACTACGTTCTACTTATCCACGCCTACAATTCGACGTTGGTACGAGGTCCGACAGTTCAATTGGTGTTTGGCTTTGAGTACGCCATACTGCTGACGGTGATTGCTAGCACGGCAATTAAATACGTACTGCACGCAGCAGAGATGCGCACTGAGACG
Organism: Cacoxenus indagator; assembly: GCA_035041755.1. Lineage (NCBI taxonomy): Eukaryota > Metazoa > Arthropoda > Insecta > Diptera > Drosophilidae > Cacoxenus > Cacoxenus indagator. The sequence goes on from JAWNKX010000379.1 coordinate 2,282,275, forward strand.
CCATGGGAGAACAAAGCAGTATTTCTGCTCTACACGGAACTTGTTATTGGCCTTATCAAAGTCATTCTCTATCTGCTATTTGTCGTTATTATGGCCAAAATTTATGCGTTGCCGATGTTTGTATTCCGGCCGATGTTCTTTACTATACGGAATTTCAAGAAAGCGTTGAATGACGTCATTATGTCTCGTCGTGCTATTCGAAATATGAATACGCTTTATCCGGATGCAACTCCAGAGGAGCTTCGTTTGTCCGACAACATTTGCATTATTTGCAGGTAAGCAGCTAGGCTTATTAATTAAATAGTAAAACATCTATCTCCCCTTTTGTCCTTAGAGAGGACATGGTGAATCATGCGAAAAAACTACCATGCGGACACATTTTTCACACGACTTGTTTGCGCTCGTGGTTTCAGCGGCAGCAAACCTGCCCCACCTGCCGCTTGAACATTTTACGCAACCCTAACGCCAACTCAACAGCGCTGCCCCGCCAAGCTGAAGAAGTACCCGTGCCTGCAGCACCACCTGCTGCTGTTGCACCAGCCAATGGAGTGGCAGATGGCACAGGAATAGCGGATACAACAGCAGGAACGGGATTAGTGCCACCTTTACGCTATGATTTATTTGGTGATACCAGTGAGTGTTAAAGCACACTAAACCAAAGCAAATTTTACTTAAAATTAATTCATTCACAGACGCGCTGCCTAATTATGCGCTTGGCACAGCAAGACCCATGAATGCAGCATCCATGCCAGTAATGGCGCCAGTTATGCCGCCTTTTCCATTCTTTGCGCCGTATGCAGTGCCACCGCCCCCTATGCCGCCAGATTTGACTACTTTCACCGACGAAGAGCTTAACGCTTTGGAAGGCAATTTACGTGAAAATGTCGAGGAGCGCATCAAGGTTGTATTGGAATTATTTCGAAGTGTGCGAGTGCAAATCTGACTTTCCTTTGAAATTCTTATAGCTCTTGCACAACATCCAAGTTATGCTCGATTCGGCCAGCATATTAATGCACAACTATCAAATAGTTACATCACGTATGCAGCCATTACCGTCGACTTTGTCTCAGGCAACCACAGCAGCGACAACAACACCTTCAGCAGGAGCAGCATCCACAGCAGTTGCATCAACACAAGCAAATGTATCTTCAAACAGTTCAGCGGCATACGAGAGACCAAGTACATCTAACACTTCTTCTGTTGCCACTGGTACAGCACAAGAGTCTTCACAAGCAACATCAACAGGTGAAAAAGAACATGTGCAATTGGTTAGAGCCGCATCACCCACTTCTGCAGCGACAGCCAGTAAAGTCACTATTGAAGATCTGGGCTCGGATGACGATGAGTCGTCTTCGGCATCAAACGAAACTGTAGCTGCAGTTGCTTGTAACAGCTCCGAAAACACCGACAATACCGAACTGAGTGAATTACGAAAGAGGCGTCTAAAGTGTTTTGAAACACGCAATAAGTCACCGACTTCGCCAACGCAATAGGGACTGAGGCACGACGATCTCTAAACGAACTCTGTTCCCATCTCATCGCATAGAATCGCATAAAAGCCTAGCATATAATCCCTCCTTGTGTTTTCTACGGTTTTTTCTATTCTATTTCTCTTTTCATTTTGTTGTTTGCAAGGCTGCAATTGTTTTATCTACTTGGTCGAAGATACCGTTATGATGTATTGTTTGACAACCGAATGAACGACTTTGTCGATCAATCGATCAAACGAACGAGAAAAGACAGCAAAAGGGAGCCGATTCTGATGAATTATCTTGGGCAAATTCAATATGTAGAAATATATATTGTGTAAAAAAACTAGAATTTTACATTAAGTGGTATAAACTGAAGTACTATATTTAATTATATAATTATGTAAAATAAAACCATATAAAGTGTATTGCGATTTTTGTATTTCGTTTCTCATATACTAAACACGAAAACATCACGAAAAAGTATCCTAAAACTTATATTTTCATCGTACTGACTAAACAAATATATATATGTAGGTATATGAATAATAAATAAGTATAATAAAATTAGAATAGTGTGAACATTATATTGAACGAGACTCGATTTCGCGAAACTCTGCGGGATCAGTGAAGCGCACAGTAATGATGTAGAAGATCGATGGAAACGGCGAGAGGCACAGGAGGGCGTAATGCCGATCCACGGATATCAACCCGTAGGCAAGCAGCAGCCAGTGAACAACTTTAATATGGGGAGATTTAAAAAAATATAAAAAAATTCAAATAAATCAAATCTTACCAATTATAACGACGTTCTTGATTTCCGTTAATGACGAACGAACTAGCGATTTAAATGTCTGATCTAACTTCAGTGAGAAGTGTATTGCATTTGTGATCATTGAAATAGCAATGCACAAATATGGAAACGAGTAGTAAATCAAACCACAAGCAACAGCATGGAAAAAGATCAACAGTGGAAAGAAGTACAACGCCGCATAGATTGGCGCTTTGCCAGCAACATTAAGTATAGTGCTGACCACGGGGCGTATGAGAAACATATTGATCAAGCAAAGAAAGTTAAAGATCAAAACGATTGTTTGCCTGTGGAGTATATGAACTGATTAAATGACACGGACAACAACAAAATTGTACTCACAATGGCCACGCCGCCTCCTGTGTACAGTGTACGCTATGCTCATAGTCTGGATTGGGGTTGTAGAAGAGGGTGTAGAAGTCACTGAACTTACGAACTTCACAGGCGTGCAGGCGGAATTGCCATTTGGGCTCCATGAATAGTATGGAGCAGATAGCGGCCACGACAACCTCCACAAAGGAGCACGCTGTTAAGATCAACTGTTTGCGGCAAAATCTAAAAATTTTTAAATTATAAAATTTAGTTTGAAGGCTATTGTGAAAGTATAAGCTTAACGCACTTGCGATTTTTTGCATCCAAATCAATGAAGAAGCAGTGCATAAGCAACGGCAGCATTGCCATGAAGCCGAGATATAGCCATGAGTAGGTGCTCAGTTCATCGCGGCAGGGTGTGCAAGCATAGCTTTCGTTCACCTTGATAGTATGATAATTTTTGAAATTCGTATATTTTAGTTAATTATATAAGTCATGGAGAAAATAAAATGGTTGGTTACCCGGTATCCGCGCTCACAGGAACCGCAGTCGCTCCAGCTACCATTTTCATGAAATGTGCGCCCACAGTAGATGCCTGGGCAACGTTCCAGTTGAGTCATTTTGCACTTGAGTAGTGCTGTGGTTGTGCAAATAAATTATCTGCCGCGTTATAATAAATTAAATCAAACAAAAATTCGCAACATTTCCAAAATCTAAGCTACTTGTAACAGCTGACAGCGTACACAGCTGCTCGGATAAGATAATAGTCAATAAGAAGCAGCAAGCATGATTCGAATTTTCGGACAAAACTTGTGCATAGAAAATCGGTAAAGACTATTTTTCAATATTCAATGCTCTCAAGTTCTCTTCATTACCTTATTGACATTTATAAGTAAATTAAGAAATTTCGGAATGTACCAAATGCTCACCTAAAACTTTAACCGCTTTTCGTTTGTCGTTTTATATTTTAATCTTCAATTTAATTCGAATTTCTTTTATTTAGTTAATTTATGCTTTATATGTAATCTAGTTTTACTAACGCTAATAATTTCAATCAACTTTTAATGTCATCATCACCATCAAAGAATAATAAATCATCAGTCAAACTCCGAAAAACTCAAACTCCTGAAAAAAAGGCCTGTTGTGCAATCAAGAGACACCCAGACATGGTGATTTTTTTATAAAACCTTTTTTCTTACTGCCAGACAAATATACAAGCCTTTTTTGAGCTACCACTTAATCATAGATGAAACAAATTATATTTAAATACAATTGCAACAATTGTATTTAAATACAATTGCAACAATGATAACGGCTCACAATTATCGGCGAGGTAATGACCATCAAGCAGTGCTCTCAGTGAGAGTTCATTATACGATCAGGAATCTAAATAATCGCATCAATTGCATAAATATTTATTTGGTTCCAGCTATACAATTGTTTTAGATGTTCGTAACCTGAGCTGCCAACTGGCTTGGTGTAACTTTTATTTAACGGTCTTTAGTACTCTGTTAACTCTAACAGGGGCTGTAAATGCTGTGTCATCAATTCATACATCATGCAGCTTTACAAACTAATGAAAATTAAAAATTTCATTTCAATTTCGTTTCATTGCGGCTTTATATTTTTTTGCACATGGGTCATTTCAAAAGTGTATAGAAAACAACCACCGTGCATGCTCCTTGCAAAATGCCGAAATGTACTGCAACATTTCTATCCGCATTATTAAATATAAGATTCAAAACAAGAGGTATTTAAATCATTTCAGCTCATAGATTTATATATAACGGACTCACTAATTAGATAAATCGTAATTCGATTTTAAGACATTAAACAAAAAATTATAAAATAGAAAATATCTCTTCAATCACTCCATTAACAAGACCTAAAGTTACCCGCGCCAACTCTTCAGTCATATATAAATATATAACATAAATATATTATTAGATCAGGTCTTCGACAAAAGTAAAGTAGACATTTGTAGCAAATGCGGCTGATTTGTTGAAAATCCACGTCATCAAGAAAAGGTAGTCGCCCGTAGGGAAGGGCAAGCCACCAAGACGCTCCGGCTTCAAGTAGAAATTTTTCACAAATTGTCTCCCCTGCATATGGAAATTTCCTGATTGATTGATTAGATTTTTTTTGATAATATATATACATACCACATAAGGACACGGGTGATTAACAGATGAGACATCTTTGAATAGACCATATATAAGCTTTACTGCTGGATGGTTTGGCTTTTGTATAAACCGACAAGCGTCAATGGTCTTATTGAGGAGAAATGGCTTGTAGCCATTTGCTCTCTTCATCATTGCAAACCTAAGTGAAATATTATATGCCGGGTATAAAACGTCCGCGTCGATGCTGAGAGCCGTTATGTTTCGACTAACAGCTTTCAAACGGCACTGGGAAATGATGACCCATGATTTGTTGAAGGATTCACACTTCACATTCGTCATTTTAAAGAGGTTGGCTGCCTGCGGTAAGGAAACAATTTGCAGAAAATTCAATTCGTTATCCCAAGAATATATACAAAGTTACATTTTGATTTAAAAGGAAGCACAGAAACGCGACTGCGAAAATTTGTATCCGGATATGCATGGTCACCTTCGAAAAAGCCTAAATTCCGACTAACATGGAATGATGCGAACCACTGTTATTTAGAGTTTTTTTTTTTTTGCTGGACTCATTAGATTCCAATTTGCACACGATTTGTTAAACTGGATATTAATGACACAATAATCGGATAATAAACTGAAAATGAACATTTTAGGGTATTTTATCTACACATTACGTTATTATATTCTGTTGGGTTGAGGAAAACAAGAAAGAATTCAGTTAATTAACATTAAATTTTAATAAACAAATTGTTGTCCATGATGGTTTACCACCAACTTATATTTGTCGGCTAACACCATTATTCCAGAATTTCGTCCAATACAACCAAACACAGAGCGACACCTTCCAGCCGTCAGTTCCATGGCTTTGCTGCTATTTGTGAAGCTTCATCTCGCTGCGTGCCATTAAATTTTTTAACTCATGAGGCGCCTAAATATCCAGTTTGTTTTTAAAATCAAACTGTTTTGTTGTCGAGCGTTAGTCCCTCAGCAATGTCGTGACTGCCTATGTGCCGATTTAATGACGTCATCCCGTCATAGGCCGTTCTGAACGTGGTGCATCAAGTGGTGCATCTTGGCAGTGGCTTTCGATAGAATACATTTTCTATAAACAGTGCAGCTTCTTATCATAGTAAAACTGTCTTTGAAACGCATTTTTGTAGAGCGAAACAATTTCAATAAAATTTCCATCAATCGTTGGATTTGTCTGTTTAAAGAATAATAAAAAAAAATGTATTTCCAAGTGACACTAACAGTATTATAATACACTAACTAGACTCGGCAAACGTTGTTTTGCCCCCAAAGAACGTTTGTGCAGTTGTTAGTTAGTATTGAAAGGTAACAAATTAAACAGTTGTATGCTATTATTGAAAATCTTCAAAAATTTTTAATTTACATTAAATCTATATATAAAATCGCAATGCATTTAAAACTGTGTTGGTGAATGGTGAAGGACAAAGCATGATATTAATACTACAAAAACTATTATATTATATTATATATATTAATACTATACAAACGGGCATAAGTTAGTTACAATATGCATCACAAAACAGAACAGATTGATTTTACTTTGAAACAGTTCAAAAGATTCTATAAAACTTGAATGGAAACTCTGTGCTTACGTATCAGTGAACTTTCTATTTATACGTAAGCCTGAATAATAGAAATCACTCCACGCCAAGATCACCTGCGGGTGCAAATAATAAAAAAAACCGATACAAGCTCGATTGCCCTTATGAATGCTGAGAACACCCGTTTCTAACAAACAAACGCCCAACGAGTTTGTTTTATATACATATATATATTTTTTTCTTTTTTTTTCCTTTATATTTAATTTTCCTGTTATTATTCGAACAACTTCAATTAAATTGTATATACAAAAATTAACAAAACAACTTAAATAATAAGTGGGGATATAGTATAGTGTATTGAAAGGATATATTACGGAGGTCGGCAGGGTGCGATCTTCTCAGCCGTCTCGCCTAGCTAACTCCTCCCATTCTGCGCCGTTTTAGAAGGCGCCTTGCTAGTTTATTTGGATGATTTTTCAACCTCACTATATATTTTTTGCCCTGACGATTTATCACATCGCCAATATTCGGTATTTTTAAGTCGTTTTCAAGATCCGCCGTTCGCATGAACCAAGGGGCACCAGTAAGCATACGCAATGTCTTGGCCTGCAGTATTCTCACCTTCGTGATGTTTGACCTCGCTACTTTGCCATACACCTGCAAACCGTATCGCCAAGCAGGAGCAATTATTGTTTTGTAAATGTTCACCTTATTTCCCAAGGACAATTTATTCCTGCAATTTAAAAGCCAATGCATTTTACCAATCCCCTGTCTTAAGGATTTCGTGATACTTGAAATATGCGTCTTGAACGTTAGCCGCCTATCCAAATACACACCCAGGTATTTGTAACTGAATGGTGTTCCAATTTTTTATATATATAGATATAAAGTTTTTTTTTTATTTTCATATATTTATTTTTAATTATCTGCATTAAAGCAAGTTGCTTTTATTTAATTTTATATTACTGTGCTATAACTACGATTCAACTATACTAAAGTTAGTAATTTCAATCAAAACAATATGAGCGAATATTATAAAACCAAAAACGACATATGGTAACCAATCGACGAAAGAATTGTCAACAGCATAAAATAATAGATCATCAGTCAAGCTGCGGATGAATAAAAAGCCTGCTGTGCTGTGCCATCAAGCAAAGAGACGCCCAGACATGGTGAGTTTTTTATAAAACTTTTACTTCTTATTACCGAACATATGGTTAAGCAATCGTTGAGCCACAAATTAATCATAAATAAAACAAGTTAAGCGTCTTCCTGTTGAATACATACACAACAATAATAATAGACAAAAGTTCACAATTATAGGCGCGGTAAGATAACGAGCTGAAAGCAGACTGCTCAGCAATAAGTCGCCATGTAATCAAGACTCTAAGCACATCCACACCAATTGTTTGCTATAATATTTATTGAGTAATATATATTGTGCAATTCTCTTAGAATTGTGTGTATGATTCAAGGATGCTTCGAGCCTTTAAATCGCTTACTAAATGTGTTGCTGTGAGTCATTTACATTCCTGTTCCTAACATCAGTTTGGCTATGAGGGGGAGTTCGAAGATCACATCTCTGACCCAGCTATACTTTTTCGTTGCTAAGCATACAAAGTTCTTCAGTGTTTCGATACATATGTATGGATAATGATGTCTTATTTCATTCTTCTTAATTCAGCATTTCTTCGGTTTCAAAGCAAGTGTGTAAAATGTCCATTGCTATACGAGTATGTTACAGTTAGATCGCAGCTAGTGGCTTTTGGGAATCGGAAACAAATCTATTTAAATCATTTTTTAGCTCTGCGCAATAATTAAATAAATTAAAGTCAATTAAATAAAATTGTAAGCCATGAAAAGAAAAAATAATATAATAGAAATTGTCTCTACAATCGATTGCCATTCGCACTCTTTCAAAGTCATGTGGAGTCCAGCTGAATATACCCGCGCCAAGGCTTCAACCAAAAACAAAAATATTATTAAATCAGGTCTTCGACAAAAGTAAAGTAGACATTTGTAGCAAAGGCGGGTGACTTGCTGAAAATCCACGTCATCAAGAAAAGGTAGTCGCCCGTAGGGAAGGCTAAGCCACCAAGGCGCTCCGGCTTCAAGTAGAAATCCTTTACAAATTGTCGCCCCTATATATAAAAGTGTCATGATTGATTGATTTGAAAGGTTTGCTTAAAAGGCTTAACTTTTGCAAATATATATAAACTTACGACATAAGGACACGGGTGATTCACAGATGAGACATCTTTGAATAGACCATAGAAAAGCTTTGCCGCTGGATGGTTTGGCTTTCGTATAAACCGGCAAGCGTCAATAGTCTGATTGATGAGAAAGGGCTTGTAGCCATTTGCTCTCTTCATCATCGCGAACCTAAGTGAAATATTATAGGCCGGATATAAAACGTCCGCGTCGATGTTGAGAGCTGTTACGTTTCGACTAACAGCTTTCAAACGGCACTGGGAAATGATGACCCATGATTTGTTGAAGGATTCACACTTCACATTTGTCATTTTAAAGAGGTTGGCTGCCTGCGGTAAGGAAACAATTTGCAGAAAATTCAATTCGTTATCCCAAGAATATATACAAAGTTACATTTTGATTCAAAAGGAAGCCCAGAAAAGCGACTGCGAAAATTTGAATCCGGATTTCCATATCGACGCCGAAAAAACCAGAATCCGACTAATGCGGCATGATGCAATGCATTGCTATTTAGAGATTATTTTTGCTGGACTCATTAGATTCCAATTTGCACACGGTTTATTAAACTAGGTATTAATGACACAATAATCGTATAATAAATGAATAATATGTAGTGCAATATTCGCTATGGAAATTTTAGGGTGCTTAACTACCACTACTATAGAATTACTATATCTTATACTATAATAGAAATGGTGGGTTTATTAAGTGGAATACTATTTGGGTGTTATGCAAGTGATATGTGTATATGTTGTCTATGCTCTAACGCCTTTTAATTGTAGAGTCCAGTTCCTAGAGCTCATATGTAGTTGAGCGACTTCGAAACTTCCTTCCACTTGCAGCTACAATGAAGTACTTGTACATATTTGCATATTCGTTGCTACGCATGCACTCGTATCTGTGTATGACATTTTATATTTGCGGAAAACAAACTTCGAACAAATACAAATGAATGAAACCGTCTGTCAACTCAACTGCCGAGACAGTAGCGCCGGCAACCAACTAACCAACCTCAGACTGCCGGTCGTCGATCGTCTATCGTCGTTCGTCGATCGTTGACTACCGACTGAGGCATGAGGCTCACGTTGATGTCTACTGTGGGGTGGGGGGCAATGGTTTGCGGCTTGCGGCTTGCGGTTTGCAGTTTTCGTTTATCGTTGTTGCTTTTCTCTGTGCGCAGTGCATTTTCCCATGCGATTTTCATTTCGTCGGTAAACTTTTAGTTTCATTGCCTAGTTTCGTATGCCATTTCCCATTTCACTGGCGTAGTTTCTCTTGGCGTTGCATCCTCAGCAGCAGCCTCAGCTGAGGCAGGTTCGTTGTTCCGTCTGTTCGTTAAATGCTTGCATCTGTGCAGTTGCAGTTCGCATGGTTGACTTACATAAAGAAAGAAGCGTCGTTCAGAGTTCATTGGGGGCGGTGGCAGTGTTGCCGTTGGCGGGTGTCCGGCATTACATCTTATACGATAACTAGTTTTTTCTATTCGAGGAAACGAAATACGCGGCAATGTTAATAATGTGTTGATCATAATGATGATCAGCAACAACAACATTATCAGCAACATTGTTGGCGATGTGTGTTGTTTGCTAGTTGGTTCGTGATGGCTTTCTTAGGAGAAAATTACGTAAGTAATGTTTTGTGTCTTCTTTTTTTATATTCATTTGTTTCTTTTCTTTTTTTAGCGAACTCATCTTCATCAGCCATGTTGCATGTACATCATTTCATGTTTCGTTGGCAAAGTGTGCTTCCAAGTCAAAGCCATCGCCGCTACGCTTGATTGTCTATACGCCAGACGCATCTGAAATTCCTCCTCTAACGATTTTGTCACAGATGCGCATTGCTGGTTTACATTTTGTTGTTGCTGTTAGTGTTATTGATGATGATGACGATGATGATGGAGTGTTGGTTGTTTGTGAGCTTATATGTTAAAAACGAACGAGCTCAAATTTATTATCTTCACCTAACAAGCATTTAATTGTTGCTCGAGTGAAAGAGATTTCACCCGCAATTCGAATGGTTTCTGGCCATAAACAACATAAATAAGTAAAAAAAATAAAAAATATAATAGAGAAAATAATAAAAAAATAAACAACGATTGCATCTATTAAAACCAATTCGAATGTTTCATTTTTATTATTATTTGTTTTGTATTTGTATTTTTTTATTTTATTTTCAAACTATTATTTTGAGTTATTTTTTCTGTGTTTATTTTTTGCTTTGCTGTGGGTTTTTATTTTTATTGGGTTTTATTATGCTCCTTTTTTTTGCAAAATTTACTGAATCGTTTTATTTCATTTTATATCTCCAGCTTTTTTTCTTGTGTTTGTTCACGGTCTTATCACAATGAGTAAATCTTCTTAGGTACCCAAATCCATCATTAACACGTCCAGTAGGTCAGTAGTAGCGACAAGACTTACAATTGAACGCTTTTGTTGTTGTTGTTGTTGTTAATTATCTTGAGATTTTTCTTTTGCTTTGTTTTTATTTAGGTTTGCTTCATTATGCCAAGTCGCACAAAGTGGCTCACAGACATAGTACATAGATACAAAACTATATGCACAAAGGTGCAGATACAAATACAGTTGGTAATTGTTATGACACTATAATTGGGCCAAATGTAGCAACAACAATAACAATAAATAAGCCAGACTGCGGTAGTCAAAAAACTAGAAAAATTTTTGGTGCGTGAAACACGCTATAATGAACCAACCAATGTCTTCGCAATAGGTACTGCTGTCACCCATGTCCATTAGTTAAGATTTACAACAGCGACTATGGTATCAGACTTCCACAAGCCCTCAAACTATTGTTAAGAGACCGTATGCTGTTAGAAGAATTTATACCATTAGAGGCGAATTGTAGAGAGATGCAGTGGAATCTATACTAACCGCTATACTTGCCAAACAACCTCTAAGACTCGTACTTTTTCCAAAAAAAGAAAATTAAAAAAATTAAGCTTTTGTGCCCAGCATAGCACGAAAATCATTTCAATATGAGACAAGGCATCTTGAACTGATTCTGCTACATGATAACATTGGAGCAAAGCTTTAGCTCACGTACCATTTCCTTCGGTCTTGCTAACAAGCACTTTAATAACCAAATTAAAATGGAACAGCGGTAACAGATGGGACAGCTAACAAGGTTAAGCTATTTCTACTTAGAGCAATCTTACTTAAAAGTTGCCACCATGTTATGGACAAAGTTATATGTGATCAATTGTGGTTAAAAAGTATTCGCACCTTTCTTTATTACTATATGGTGTTGATACCCATATATTATAATAATACTAAAGCAATTGTATCAAACGCAGACTCGTTTGAAAGATGACATTTTAGGCTACATTTTTTGTGCAGATAGTTTTGTCATTCATTGCTCGTGTAAAAAGTTGGATTGATTTGCAAATGAGTGAAATAACTGTAGGTGTTGCTATTTTACTACGAAAAGAGAAAACCGTTGCAAAAACGTGCCGAAAAATTTGTGCGGTTTACGGTGAGAATGCTGTGAGCGAACCCCGGACCCAGGAATGGTTTGCGAATCCCTGATGTTTTTTCTATTATACAATATAAGTGAATACTACTCTTGGCAGGACAACTATTTAAATTATCTAACGTTAAGTCTCGTTTATTGATGTGCTAAATATTACGAAAAAAAAAATTAAATAATTAAATAATAACAATAATAATAAAAAAATTTTAAAATAATAAAGAAAATTTGATACGAAAATTACGAAATCAATTAAATGCAATAGCGCGCTATAAAAGTTGAAAACCAAAAATTAGCCTGGCTTTTGGTTTGCAATTGGCTGAAATAAATAAACATTCAGAATAGCATATCGAAGCGCAGCTTAAACTATATGAAAAACGCAAAGTGACAGTAATACTTGCAGGAAGGTATAGCTGTACGTGTCTGTAGCTTAATTGATATCTATGCTTGCGCACTCAGCTTATTTAAGTCATTTACCTACATATATACCCGTCTAAAAAATGAAAATAATAATAACTTACTCATTTAATTCGTGGGTAACCCGATCGTCATTGAGGGCGAACTGAAGTTGAAGCTGAAGCTGAAGCTGATGTCGAAGACGGAATAAGAGTTTTGACTGTTGACTTTCATCTGTGGTCAAAACTGAAGTTAAAGCTAACGTTTTGCAACAACATCAACACCACCAACAGCAACAACGGAAAAAGTCCTTCACTTTGAAGCGTGAAGGTTTCCAATGTCGTCGCCTCCGCTTTCAACTTCACCGTCGCTGACGCCCTTAAGTGCATATCTCAAGATGAAGCCGTATATGTGCCACGGAAAGCGACTGTAGATCTCGCTTGCCACACACACACTTTGCGAAAGCGAACTTGCGATGCAATGCAACGAAGCACAAAGCAAACCAAAGCAAAGCAAACCAAGATTTAACGTTAACGATCGAGAGCATTTAACACTTTTTGTATTTCATTTGGTTATTTTGAATGCCAACAGACTTTAAGTGAAAAGTGGGACTCGAAATTCGATTTGAAGTTTTTATTGCGGCTCAGACTACTTGAAAAAACTGCTGCTCACTCGAGCTCAGATACGATTTTGACATACCTATAGTGTTGCTGATGGATGCTGAGTTTCACGTAATGTAAAGAGTTGCTTGAAGAAGCTGGGGAGGTGCACATTCAACCTGTTTAAGCCGAATTTCATTTGCGAGTGTGTGCGAAAAATTGCAATTTTTTACACTTTCATTGATTATCATTTGTATCTAGCACCAAAATGTATCTCATTAAGCTGAGTCATCTCCAACTACAACATTGTCGTCATCGTTGTCGTTGTTAGTTTCTCATGCACATTAAAAACCTAATTCCGACGAATTCAAAACAAACGCAACGCCACCGAGTGAGTTTTCTGTGCGAAGGAAAGAAATGAAACGTAAATTCGCATTATGCGATAATTTATTTGTATCTTTTTGTTTGGATTTTTTTCTTAATTTTTCGGTAATTTTAGCTTCTTCTTTGTGTTTTTTTTTTTTACACCGCAAAATGTAACCTGTATTTTTGGTACAACTCCAAACAACTTTTACAAAAGCCTCCACTTCTCAAGTCAGCTGTGTCGTCGTTGTTCCCAAATTAAGTAAACGCTGCACCATCTGAGATACTCATACTCAGCTCTTCGTACACACGCTTGGAATTCGCAAGTTACGTGAAAGAAGAAGTTGAAGACAATCTTCTGGACTAGCAATTTTCTCAGCATTGCGTAAGCACTATGAGTTTTGTTCATTATGAGTAGCTGAGTATCTCAGATTTGGTAACAACTGACGTAGCTTAGCTTTTTTTAGACTCCAAATTAACTGTGCAGAGTCAACAATGAAACGGCACCCAAATTGGTACACACACGACTACAAAACCACTGATGGCGTCGGTGAAGATATCATCACATCTTTCTACAAGATGCTGTGTGCAATCAATCTTACGGCAACAGACTTCAAATTTTCTCCAAGAGTTAAACACTATAAAATATAAATTAAAATCGCTTAATTAAAATACAAAATCTTTTGGACTCAACTAACAGGGTATATCTGGTGTGAAACCAAAGAAACAGAATATATAGGCAAACGAATAAATTGACAAGCAGTCCAGAAGAGGTTCTTAAACTCTTTTTAACGCTATTAAGACAATGAGTGACTTAACAGTGTATGAATACCCTTCAGAGCTCACATGAGCGGCAGCAAAAAAAAAAATTTATTACTTTCAGTAGCATAGTAGCATAGCAGCGGCAGACCTCACATGGAAACAATCAAGAAACCCTTCTATTACTCGTTTAAGGCTTATACGCTCAAAGAAGATATATGCACCGGATGCAAGCATTTACATTTATATGCCCAGAATTTGTAGCACCACATTATCAAGTTTTCATAATAATTAGAGGTGACGGAATATAGGTCAATTCATTAAGTAACAATACAAGAGGATTATAAATACTCGGTACCAGGGACTTCTAGTGGAATCTAATATTGAATATGTATTTAAGTTTGAACGATTCAAGTTCATTGTATGTATAGATGACTGCGAACAACACAAACTCCAACTAATTTATGTTATACCTTATAAATCTAGATATTATTGCATTTTAACATTGTCTAGAGATGTTCCATGCCTTAGGGGCTGTAATCTATGAAATTTTAAGCGAAGTTCGAATATTCTGAACTTGTTATTACTTGTACATTTATTCCTTGAACGGCCACTTATCTATATGTTTATCTGTTTGTTTGCCTGTGTGTAGCCTTTGGCCTCCAAGACCATTTGACCAAACACCATTAAAATTGGTAGCTATATGGATGGCATCATGGAGAGAAAGTTGAATGCGATAGTCTGTCGCAAAAGTAGGGAGACTCCATTAATTTTTTTCGTATGAAATCAGTTTGCATTGATATGTATGTCAAATTCGAAATCGAAAGTCTTTCAAAGAAAAATAATAAAAAAAAAGAGTAACTCAAATAGAAAGTTTAGTGCGTTATTGGTGGTGTTCATAACTTAGGGAATTCAAAATTATAAAATCAGTGTAGTGTGTTCCAAGTCCCGAGCAGCGTACATATACTATTCCTTAGTAAAGCGTGTTGCAGTAGTAGGCAAAACAACGATCTAAGCAGTCATTCAAGAGCTCGTGGCATATTTTTAGTACTGTGCTATTTCCTATATTCTAAGCTTCATATGTCCTACTTCAGGCGAAGTAACACCTCACAGACTATCTGAGGTTTCTTGTATGAGAGCTAATTCTCAACAATGCGTCAATAGCCAGATTACTTCTTTAAGTTGCTAACCTTACTAGAGTCTGGCTTGCTTGTGGCTTAAAGTGCTATCTTACTTAGCTATATATTTATTTCTTGACCTTAGGCGATATTTACGGTTGAACAAAATTCAACTAAAAATTTCTCGTTGTTCGTTGCAAGCGATTAAAATCTAAGGCCGAAAATTGGTTAGGCAACCACTTCAAAAAGCTGGGAAAAACTACTTCCTCATCAATTGATTTGGCAGAAAATAGAAAACAATAAATAAAAATAGAAAACGAAAAAGAAAATCGTTGAAAAATGTTGGAAAAACATCAACGAAATTTCAAATATCCCCAAAAACTGTTAGTGACATCTTTTTGGCCTCGTCGTTTTGCTCACTTTTCAGCAATGCAACGAACTCTTCGCAGTTTGTGTGCATTGGTCGCTGCTGCATTGATCATCGTTACGATCGATGATGATGAAGTTGAAGTTGATGTGGCCAACAGAGTTGCCGAAGAGACCAACACGAAGTTGACGCAGTTGAAGACGAAGACGATGCGGCACAACGAACTCCGACGGTGAGCGCCGAGCGGCGAGCGGCGAGCTGAGCCGCATCGAGCGATCGAGTGCGGCGACTATAAAGAGGGCTCGAGCGATCACTGCCAAAGCATTCAGTCGCTGGTACCCTGTTCGAAAGCAGCTAAATTTACTTTATAATTTAAGTTTTACTTCTATCCCCTACACACACACACAAAACTCACAACTATGAACTCCTTCTCCGTGGTAAGTAAAACGTCAAGGAGCGTCTCGAAAAAGGATTATTCAAAGAGGCAACTAACCTGTGGATTATTTTCTTCCTCTGTCTCTCTCTCTCTCTATTTCTCTTGTTGGCACGCTCTTGTTGTCTTGCAGTTCTTGGTGTGCGCACTGGCCGCATTAGCCGCTGCAGAGCCACCGTCAGGCTACAATTATCCGCGTGGCGGCGGAGGCGGCGGAGGTGGTGGCTTCGGTGGGGGTTTCGGCGGTAGCTTTGGCGGTGGTTTTGGCGGCGGTTCATCGCTTGGTGGCGGCGGTGGTGGATACCAAGCTGTCAGCGGTGGCTTCCAGACATCCGAAGGACAAAATGTCGATCCGCAACTGCTGGAACAAGTCCGTCAGATATTGTTAAATGAGGAGAGCAAACAAGGCGGCGGTGGCGGCGGCGGCGGCGGCGGTGGTGGTGGTGGTGGTTTTGGCGGCGGCGGTGGCTATCCCAGTGGACCATCAAGCTCGTATGGCCCACCATCATCCTCATACGGCGTGCCCGGCTTTGGTGGTGGCAGCGGCGGCGGCGGTCGTGTAGTTGGCATCGATTTGGAGGGAGTACGTCAAGCAATTCAGGTGGCACAATTCGCACAACAGAGCACACAAGCTGGTGGTGGCGGCGGCGGTGGTGGTTATCCGAGCTCACCCTCTGGTTCGTATGGTGCTCCATCTAGACCCAGTGGCAGCTATGGTGCACCTTTCTAAGGCGAGGCCTTTGTTAGATGAAATCGTCTACAATAAAAAAATTGCTGCCAAATATCATAAAGAAAGGATTGTAAGGACGACAACAACGACAACGAAACTCTACGTAATACTTGAAAGGCAACATGAAGCAACAAAAAAAAAATCGACAAAAAAATCATAAAAATATCGCGCGCGTACTCCTAAGTGAAATGGATGTAGCACCGTATTGGGAGTTCCACGGAGAAAAGCAGGGCAACAACTACATCAATAATAACAACAACAAGGACGACTTGTAGCCATTGAGTTGTTGCCGTTGTGATTCTTCTCGGAGTAAAGTTTTTCTCTTTCATTTTCAAAACCTTTCACTTTCGCCATTTCTTCAATTCATCTATCTTCATTGTAATCTACCCCCGCCTCAGTGACTGTTCACGAACCTCAAATGTCGCTCATCTCACACGAATGCCAACGGTTCACCTTTCCTGAACTGCAGACATTTGTTTTATTTTTGTAAATAGTTGTTTTCTTAATTTTTAAACGAAGAATGTTTAACGCATCATTAGTCTGTAAGTGTTTTACTTTAAATGAAACAAACAAAGAAACAACAAAAAAAATCAAAAAAACAATAAAAAAATAGTAAATTTTGTCACCGTTAAAATTCATGTGTCTTTTATTTGAGCAAAGAAATTGGTTCACTAAAATGTATATCAAATTTCGATTTATTCAGGCCACCAGACAAGGAGTGAACACAGATGAAATAGAAGCCACGCGCTCAAGGAGCCAATTCAAAATAGATCGAGGAAGCCACGATAAAAGCTTCCCATACAAAAATCATTGAAGATTCATGTAGCTCTGTATATATTTGTAAGACGAACCGATACTCAAAAAGGGTTACCCAAATATACCCACTCAAAATATACACATATTTCCTAACAACACCTCAAGAGTCTTCTTCACAAGAGTCTAGTCTTCACAATAAATCCATACAAAATTGTTGTATATCAATATATTAGTCTACTAGATGACTACAGATATTTTAACCGGCACTCCAAATTCTATTTAACCCACGGCTGCCTGAACTTTGATTATAAAAGGACTTTACGATTTGTTTAACATAAAAAGGACTTCATACTTTGGCTACTATACTATATATGAGAATGAATGGTCTGACTTGTCTAGTAGTGCAAGCTGACTCCTTTATTGAGTTGATGATACCATAGTGCTAAAAAATCGTGCTAAGCTATGCTATTGTGAAGCGTATGTTTCTACAAGCATCTTGAATCTGAATGCAGCTATCTCCTAGCACTCTCATATAATTAGTAATGCCTAGCCCCTAGCCTATAAGAAATCTATTGGTATTGGTATACACAAATAGATTTGTCTTAAGGCATCTCTACTTATTGACTTCCTACTGCAAAACTATCCACTTAAAAATAAAGTATCTTTTGCAGGTCATTTGGTAATGAGTTTTATTGTCACGTTTTATTTTTTTTTTTATTCATTTATTTATTTTTTTGTCATGTTCATAATGACACAACAACAACGCCGAAAATCCTTTCACTTTTTTGGTTTTGGTTTCTGAGAAAGAAGCACAACTTTGAAGATGTGACTATTACACAAGTGGTACATAAATATGTAGATACATTCACACAACGAATGTTGTATCTACATACATACATACATACACGAGCACTTGTGGACTTCGAGTGCGAGACAACGGTAGCCACAACCTGTAGCAGACCTGAATATTTCTACAACAAACGCTCATTGGGACATCGCACAGCTGCTCAGACGTTTGACTCAGTGACTGAGTGACGTGCGGCCAGTTAACCGATTTTCAACATCATTAAGCGATTTCTATATAATACTACAAATGCGTTGTGATGCGGCCGGCTACAATTGCATCTGAGTTGCACCAAAACAACGATGCGCAGATGTGTTCAGTCGCAGTCATTATTGCGGCGACACAAATTATTATGCCATGCGACATTAGAGCCAAGTACCAAGCAGTGCAAGCAAAAGAAGTTACAAAAAGATACTTTTCTGTTTATTAGCTTTCGGTTGCGCCTATCAGACAACTGAAACTATTACACGTTACACATGTAATATTGGTATGAATGAAACTACGCACAAGGCTTACTTACTTACCATTTAGACAACACTGTATGAACTTGAGAGATACGCGAGACTAGATAGAGTTTGTAGCAGATATTGATCTAGCTAGCTATAATGAGAGCTAACATTATATCATAGTACTGCTTCCAATTGCGCACACCAAGCTGGTTGCGATCCTTCTCCCACTTGTGTGCGCCAATCGAGGGCATCCTCTGTTGCGTTGTCCAAATGGCTCGGATTCAAAGACTCTTCGGGCCGGAGCTGTGTTGTCCGTACGCTCGACATGGCCCAGCCATCTCAAGCGTTGCATCCGAAGACGCTTGACCAGGCTCAAGCCGCCGTACAGCCCGTAAAGTTCGTTGTTGATTCTTCTCCAGATGACATCAACACAAATAGGAACAAAAATCGAATGCAGAACTTTTCTCTCGAAGAGGCGAAGAGCTTCCTCATCCGCTTTTAACAGTGTACATGCCTCTGCGCCATAGAGCAGGACTGGGACGATTAAAGTGTTTGTTGTATGCAGTCAGTTTGGCCTTTCGAGAGATGGCTCTATTACTCAATTGTCTCTTGAGCCTAAAGACACACCGATTGCCAGGAGTAATTCTGTAATGATGTTATTATCTTTTATAAATAATACTATATAATGTAATCGTTGTATTGATCAGCTCTACCCTCGAGCTAAACGATTTATTCCAATCGAGCCACATAACAATTCAGAAAACTCACTGGAAAGTTTTAATGCATTCACAATATAATCCAGACCATATTGACCATCCACTTGATAAGCAGCTATGTGTGATCGACCATTATGGATAATATTTATTGAATATAAAAAGTCTATAACCTGAAATTTTCTATTATATGAACGACGTTTGGGACGCATACATATAATATTTGGTTAACGAGTAAGGTCGAAGTCAAGATAATAAATTTCTCAAGTGGCCCAATACCAAAAGTCTCTTATTTGTTATTACTGTATGTAATAAAACTTTCAGAGCAATGATTGATATGAAGTACAAATAAACCGAACCTAAGCCAAAATATGCCGCATATTTTCATGTTGCAGAGCTGAGCAATTGTCAAAGAGCTTAGTACGAAACTCGCATCGAAGCATAGGGACGGTTTTAAATCTATTCTAAGTTCTATGCTATACGTATATGATTTCTTCCAATTTTTAACAGATTTAAAAACTAATATTCTTAGAAGCGTGTGTAGTAGAATGTATTTACCACCGGTACTAGAGATCTTCAGATTTAAAGGCTGGTTGAACTACGATTCGCAACGATACAACAATTGTAGGGCATAAACGTTTCGCAGTTCGATATCAAACACTCAAATATCGCTGAACTACTTTTTCATAAAGAGTTGTTTTGACATTTCAGCTCACAGTCTAGAACGAGTAGCAGAACTATAACGAAAATGCATACGAATTCTAGTTCAAGGTTTCAATGACCACCGCTTCGACTTGCTCGTACAAATAAAATCGAAATCAAAATAGGATACGAGTAGAGCGTATGCCAAGGTTTTAATCCAATAAAGTAGTGTGACAAAAGACGGACAAATAGATAGATATATTGTCTTTACAATGACTTGCAAAAAATGCGCTCACCGCATGAAATTTCAATGATAACAAAGCAGGCACTGGTACTAGAAAAATCGTTTGCTCGCCTACTGGGATGAAGTATTTCTGTCAATATTTAGAAAGTGAGTGTTTGAGATAATGAAGTTGACAGAAGCCCCAGGTTGAACTGAAATGTGTCAGCGCGAATTATGGACCGCGATAAGATGAGAGATATAGACCGTGCGAAGTGTGAATGCTTACACTCGTATTTCTTTGGGTTTTTATGTTGTCTATAAAGTCACTAGAGCGATTAGTATTATTATTTTACGATTACCATAACGGCAAGCAGATAATACCATTGCGAAAATCTTATAAATTCCAATTCGAAATGTGGTGCCAAGCCATTTGTGCTGTTGCCTGTTCAGTTGGCACGCGGGATTATTATTAAATTTTTTTTATTATTAAAATTTTTTTCTTTCTGGTGCAATCGGTCAGAGGATATTCGCTAAAATGACGCACCTGTTGAATGCAACCGCAGCAGGCGTCGTGAGTGAAATTAACAACTTCACATTTAAGTCGACCGATTACGTCGTGTTCGTCGTCATGTTGTGCATTTCGGCGGCCATTGGCGTGTATTTCGGTTTCTTTGCGCGTGGCGCAGACACCACCGAGGAGTACCTGATGGGTGGCAAGCGTATGAAAACGTTGCCCATTGCAATTTCCCTGGTCGCGAGTCAGTTGTCGGCCATCGCAATTATGACGATACCGGCAGAAATGTACGCTTTCGGCATTAATTTGTTCTTCAATGTCGTCGCAATGATCGTCATTGTGCCCATATTGAATTGGGTTATAATACCCGTGTTCTACAACAACAACATAACCAATTGTTACGAGGTGCTGCTTGCCCCGAGAGAAAACCCGAAGTGTGCAATTTGTAGCTGAAGTGCGTTTTTTTGTGTTTTTCAGTATCTGGAAAGACGTTTCAATCGTGAGACGCGTATAATACAGACATTTGGATTTGTCTTCCATTTGTTTTTCATGCTGCCCGTGTTCATCTTCATACCGTCGCTAGCCTTCTCACAAGGTACACAATTCAATACAATGTATATTCAGAGAGTGTTGTCTTTTTAAGAACGCCATAAAAAATGCCAGGAAAAATTATGGATTTATGACACTGGATTAGACTATAGTTTTTGGGGGTTGAGTCTGTATGTCTTCGAGTCTGATGAGCAGCTTATTTCTTAGTATTATATATCATATCACTAGAGTTCATCGTAGCACCATTGTTACGAAACATAAAAAATTTAATTTGGGCATAATTGAAATTCGACTCAATTGTCTGATATATAGTCTGATATACTACGACTGCTATCCCAAAGGTCAAGGGTTTAAACCAAACGGTGGGCGGAAAAAAAATTTTGAGTTTTCTCAATTCACCTACGGTCACGTCCCCACCATTAGACGACCATCTCCAACTTCTGTGTAGGCGTTGATCCGTAGCGGCGCCAATCGGCACTCATAGGTGCCAAGGACTGGTAGCGTCAGGTTAATCACCCACACTATCGATTTTCGAAACCAAAGCAAGCCTCTGATATTCAACAAGATGGTAGAGCATTGTGCAGGTCCTTTACTCCCAAGAGGAGTGAACAAGAATATTAAAATAATTGAACTTCTTATGTGCAATATATTGCAGTTCCATATACTGACGATGCTTCTTGTAAATTTTAATCGGTGCTCTTAGATGTCTCTTCTTTGTTGCCCTTGTCAGTTGTAACTAATAATAGGTATATCGATAAGATGATCTCTCTTCGACAACTGAGAATAGTTATTGCCTTGAAGAAAAGCCTTGATTAACTATATCGTTCCTCTTCTATTTTTCAGTAACGGGATACAATGTACATTTAATAAATTCCATAGTCTGTTCAATCTGCGCCTTCTACACGATGTTTGTAAGTACAAAGTGTGTATACGTTCCAAATAATTTTATACGGAATGACTCCTTTTCAGGGTGGCATCAAAGCTGTTGTTTGGACCGACGTTGTGCAAGGTACAATTATGATAGTGTCTGTCGTATTGGTGGGTGTATTGGGCACAGTGAAGGTCGGTGGTCTCTCCGAAGTGCTGCGCATAGCGCGCGATGGCGGGCGACTTGATGTAAAGTGAGTAGCGTACTATAGAGATCATAGCATGAGCCTTCTGTTAACTGAGATTTCATCCACAGTTTCGCATTTGATTGGAAAACGCGTTCAACGCTATGGAATATTTTCATCTCTGGTACGATGATATGGTGCTCGTATGTGGGTCTCAATCAGAGTTGCGTGCAGCGTATCGTTTCACTGCCAACGTTGGCTCATGCAAAGAGGTAAGCACAGGGTACCCATATTAGTACTCATAATGTACCATGTGCTTAAACCCAATCCTCCATTGCGAAAGAGGTCAGTCGGAAGTAGGTAGTGAAATAATCCCGCCTTGATTGTGTGGAACTGAAATGACCTAAGGCGAAAAGGGAAAATATGAGAAAATCTGAGATTTGTGACCAGTACATAGTTATATGGGACATACCTGATTTATTTGATGATTCTGCGAGCAAACGTGCAGCTGTTGGTTGGGTGAAAATGATTCCGATTCTAAATATGTTAATCCCATTACAGAGCACTGGTTTACTTCGGTTTGGGCTTTGTGCTGATTATGTTCTTCAACTGTTTCACGGGTTTCGTGTTGTATGCACGGTATTACAACTGTGATCCCATTCAGGCTGGCTACGTGGAAAAGCTCGATAAAATAATGCCGTACTTTGTGCAGGATATCGCTGGCCATTTGAGTGGCATGCCCGGCCTTTTTATCTCTTGCGTATTCAGTGCGGCGCTGAGCACAATGTCGGCCAGTTTGAACTCATTTGCCGGCATTGTGTACTTCGACTACATCAAGCCATTTATCCGGCACACCGAAAGCAAGGCTAATGTCATCATGAAGAGCTTTGTCTTCGTCACGGCCATCTATTGCATTTTCGGTGGCTTTGTTGTGTCTAAATTCTCATCCATCTTGCAGATGGTCTATTCCGTGGGTGGCATCACGTTCGGTTCGAATTTCGGTGTGTTCATGTTGGGCATACTGATGCCACGTGCACACGGCCGGGTAAGTTAAAATGCTAATCCATTGTTGCAAATACTTGACCCAACACTTCACTAGGCTGCGCTATGTGCCGTAATTACAAGCATGCTGGCCATGTTTATATTCGTAATTGGTGCTCAGGGTCGCCTTCACTATGCAGGTCTACCTACTACAGTTGAGGGCTGTGCTGCGTATAATAACACCGTGGCAATCAAACCGACTCCAGAATCAAGCAATTTGTTCTCTAACCCAGACGTTGATTCCAGCATCTTTGAATTATCTTTCAATTGGTACATCGTACTAGGCGCAATTATCACTTGGCTAGTCGGCGTTCCACTCAGCTACATATTGAAGCCTGCGCCAAATGCCAAATTTGAGCCGAAGTTGCTATCACCGATAATACAGTCGTTTGTGAAATACGAGTTGACGCAACAGGAGGAACTACCGGAAATAGTGAGCAAAGCGAAGATGTAAATTTATGTACCAATGCGTTCTATATAGTGCACATAGAACTAGATATCTTTAAAACATATCTTTCACCATAATTTTCACTATTTTTAAGAAATCGGGCAATAACACAACGAAGCACTTTGGCGTTCATTTTAACAGTGTGTGAACATGTGTTAACAGTTTTCGAAACAGCTCCTAATGCCAAGCTATTTCAAACGTGATAAAAATTCTGTAATGTTAAGAAAATGTAATTTTTTGAAAAAATTCTGTAAGGTTTTTAACGATAACAGTTCTGTTAATTGTGAAAGAGATTTTTGAGAATAGGGCCAGAGAGAACTTAGCTCAAAAGCTCAAAAAGCTCGTGAGAGAAATGTAACCTCTATATGAATTAATACTCTTTGAATAAGACGGTATGTTAGTCTACGCGTACGTTTACTCAGGCATTGTAAAGGCAAATCTCATATAATGTAATCTGTACTATTAACGAATATAGCTGATTAACTGTGTGTGTTTATTAATGTGGGCGTAAAATATTCCACTTCCTAATACGCTTATCTAAATTGGACGTAGTAGTTAGAACAGTGCCACTAATTGGCGTAATCAAAGTTGATCTAATCTACGCTATTGAATCAAGTTTAAGGCAGTGCATTCTGATACAGGGGTTGTTGATAAGCATGTAACGGCGTAAGACGTCAAATCTTTTATCAACTGGCTTTGATAACTTTATTATTTTATTCTTTCAAGGGAAAAGAATGTGATATTGAAAATACACTCACCATTCTCCATAAAACTTAACAACTCGGGTGCGAAAGCGTTTACGGTCTTAACAGAGTTTAAAGAAATCGAGCAGCTTGAAATTCGCAATCGCGTGATAAATAATATATTAGATTATAGCTTAGAGAGGCTTTTAGTAATATCTGCTACCAAAACGGGTCAAACGATGCGGTCTGCCTCCACACAACGGAAGCGTATTTCCGAAGCGACTGTTTGGCACTTATAGGTGTCGCCACAAGAACCGCTTAAAGGGCTTGTTACAGAGATAGGAGTAACCCAGTTTTCTTGAAAGCGTGTCTGGAAATCAAGACGTTTGGCTTGTAATAGACTACAATGACAGCCATGAGATCTTAAGTAAACACAGTCGTTCGCATGAGTTAACATTTGGCAATTAAAGCCCTCTGAGATTTACAACTCTCACTAATAGCGCAGAACAGCAGGACGTCAATAGTCGAAATTTAGATAAGATAAGCGCTATTTGACTTTTTACGGAGTATTTAAGTCAAAACTAGAAAAAATCTAGCTGAGTATAGAATCAGCATCCCGAGGCTCCGCAACGTTGTAGAAGAGTGCATTTTTTTTATTGAAAACCAAGTGAAATGTAAAAAGTGCGGTGTGTGGCTACTAACGAAAATTAAGCAAAGCACTAAAAGTTACAAAAGTTAAAAAACAAAATGACAAAATCATATGACGTCATCTCAACTACACTGGCGCCTGTGATGACCCAAGAGGACGCAGCACTCGAAAATCTGAGATTTGGCATAACCGACTATGTCGTCTTCACGCTCATGTTGGCCTCATCAGCGGCTATTGGTGTCTACTTTGGTTTCTTCTCAAAGTCAAAAAATACAACCGACGAATATCTGCGCGGCGGCAAGAAGATGAAGACGCTGCCGATTGCTGTGTCACTAGTAGCAAGGTTGGTTCTAGCACTATTCGAGATATAAATTTATCTAGCAATGAGATAATGCGAATCTAAAAACTCGCAGGAATCGGTATCAAGCGGTTTTAACTAATTCTTAAATAGCTGCTAATAAAAGTCGAGTGATAAACGTGAGCTCGTTAAAGGTTGAATAAACCATAAAATGATAAACGCTTCCCATAACAAAACTTTTACTTGTGGTTCAATGACATACAGTCTTGAGTCCTTCATAGAGACTAAGCAACTTTCTTTTTTCAATAGTCAGTTATCCGGAATTGCGATCATGACAATTCCAGCTGAGACGTACACATTCGGTATCAACTACATTTTTCTGGTCCTTGCAATCATTCCAGTAGCACCGATTCTTATTTTCATAATCGTGCCCGTGTTCTATGAGAACAACATATCCAATTGTTATGAGGTTTGTGCGCTTAAAAGTCAGTTAAAATGTTATTGATTACGTACTGATTAAAATCCCTACCTAAATTTTAGTATCTCGAAATCCGCTTCAATAAGCGCACCCGTCAATTTATCACCGCCACGTTCATCCTGAACGTTGTGCTCATGCTGCCCGTCTACATGTTCGTGCCATCCCTGGCCTTCTCCCAAGGTACAATGGAAATACATTTTAGTTGATACAATTTCGATGCAATTAAGCGCGCGAATAATTAAAGTTAATATTCATTTACAGTGACCGGCGTTAATATTCACATAATCAATGCGATTGTTTCGTCCATTTGTGTGTTCTACACGATGCAGGGCGGCATCAAAGCAGTGGTCTGGACGGATGTGGTGCAGGGTGGCATTATGCTGTTGTCTGTCTTAACAGTAGGCATTCTAGGCACATACAGAGTAGGTGGTCTCGACACAGTGCTAAGACGTGCAGCCGAAGGCGGTCGTATGGACTTTGAGTAAATTAGAGTTCGAGCCGTTCAAGAATACCACAAGTAATCGCCAATCGCCCACAGTTTCTCACTGGATCCTCGGGTACGCACAACTTTCTGGAATGCCTTTACTGGTGGTATTTTTTTGTGGACTGGACACATTGGCTTGAATCAAAGCTGTGTGCAGCGTATTGTGTCATTGCCATCAGTCAACCATGCCAAGCGGTTAGTTCGAAGCTATACTCGTACACATTCATGTCGAAATTTATAACAAGTATTTTCCTATAACAAAAGTTCGCTTCTCGTGGCCTGCATCGGCGTGCTGGCCATAATGTCCTTCAACGCCTTCACTGGCATTGTAATGTATGCACGCTACCACGGCTGTGATCCAATACTGGCGGGTGTAAGTGACCACTTTTTTTGATTAAGCTCCTTCGCTATACTTTCAATTTTATTGTTCTTACAGCTGGTGAGCCGTGCCGATAAAATGATGCCGTTCTTCGTCCAGGATGTAATAGGCCATCTAATTGGCATGCCTGGGGTCTTCATATCGTGCGTCTTCAGCGCTGCCCTCAGTACTCTGTCGGCGAATCTTAACTCGCTCGCTGGTGTGGTTTATTTCGACTACATCAAGCCGCACATTCGACACACGGAGGCTCGCGCCAACGCATCTATGAAGTTGTTCATCATTGCGATGGGTCTATACTGCATCGCTGGCGGCTTCGTAGTGCAGCACTTTACCTCGATTTTGCAAACAGCCATGACCATTACCGGCATCAACACCGGTGCCGTTGTCGGTGTTTTCTTGTTGGGCATGTTCGTGCCCCGTGCCAATGGCAAAGTAGGTAGATGTAAACCCGTTTTTTCTTGTGTTTACAATTAATGGCTGTCTTACTCCAGGTGGCACTGTCTGCGATTCTGTTTAGCTTCTGTGCTATGCTTTGGATCATAGTCAACAGCCAGACGAGCTTCAAGGAGGGTCACATCAAATACACACCACTGTCAAATTCTCTGGATCAGTGCGAAGCTCGCAACTTCCACTCGTTAATTAAGGCGATGTACGCATAACTTCTTAATTCCAATTCTTGCTCAAATCACAAGTGTTCTCAAATTTGCAGCCAAAATATGACCACAAAAACAACGGCGCTAACAACCCCACTAATTCCTACAGAAGAGTCACGTATTACGACGGCCTTTGAGAGCAATCGTGACTTCTCTATTTATGAGATCTCCTTCTACTGGTACAAATGCCTGGGCATCGTATTCGTCTTCCTGTGGGCCGTGCCGATGAGCTACATTTGGCGACCAGACGAGCAGGAGAAACAGAACCCAAAGCTGTATCCACCTTTTGTGCGTAGACTCTTAACGAATAAAGAGGATGTCGAAATGGAGGAACTTCCTCTAAAGAAGCCACTGCCGATGAATGGTGACGAAACCAAAATCGAGATAACCGAAAAGCCAAATGGTGTTAAACACGATAACTGATTCGTGCTACGAATTTAGATGTACATTGTTTTTTTAAGTATTGGTAAGAGATATAAAGGTGTACAATTATTTATTTAAATACCATTCTTCCTCTTCTTCTTGGTGCGTAAGCTCTAGAGGGTGCGTTGTCGAAATGGAGAAATGCCTCTGAAGCAGTCTCCAACGACAAGTGCGCTGAAACTTCGAAAGGTCGAAGCACGCAAAAGAGGAACTTAGATTTGCAAGAGAGGACCAATCAATACAATTTGACTTATTTAATTAAAGATAGTTTTTCGATGTGGCAGCAACTAGATGTGTGAATCTAGAGGGTGAAGCAATTTTTTTATTTAATTTACGTATTGCGGTCGTAGCGATGTCCTCGATGTCCTGAAATGGAATTAAATATGTATAATTTAGTTTTATGAAGCTATATTGAGTTCGCTTTAATTTACCGGTATGTTCTCATTTTTGCTAGTGCAGCTGGTGGCAACAGGTTTTTCCGACTATGGACCCAAGGTACAAGGTACTCATATAAGTACTCATAATGTACCATGTGCTTAAACCCAATCCTCCATTGAGGAAGAGGTAGTGAAATAACCCCGCCTTGATTGTGTGGAACTGAAATGGTAAACAAAATTCCTTAATCCGTTAAAGAGGATAAAGTTATTTTTTGAACTTACCAATATATGGTTCCCATTGCGTGATCCATATCTGTCTGTGCGCAAGCGCTTTCAGTACGCGGTTGTGACAATGACATCAGTGCAAACGGATGGAGTGTCGGTGTCATTTTGCATGGAGAAACTATAGGGAAGCATGGAGTGTGACCAACTGCCCACTTGAGCAGGACTGAAATTGTAAAAGAAAATCCTTTAATATATCACAAAAGAGAGAAAAGTTATTTATGGTTTACGTGTATATTGCACCTCTCTCCATGTGGGGCAGTAATTAACGCCGAATGCCTTTCATCTCTACCTCATGGGGGCGGTTGCACTGCTTCACTCGACGGGACCGCTAAACCAACGCCTCGGGTGAAGTTTACATGTTTTTGTATGCCATTTGTTCTGCATTTCCCGAGGTAGAGAATGTTTTTTCAGACATTGACGTCTCGGTTCCAACAAATACCACATTTTGTGCAAAACTGGTACCTGTGTGGAGACTTCGGCATCACATATTCGGAGTGACATTCGGCGCATAATTTCGCGGTCCGAAACTCATCCACCAACAGAATATCTACACGTCGCCCCATATTTTATTGACTAAAAAAAGCGATAATTCTCTATCTTTTGTATATTTTAAAACTTTATTTACAAAAAGCATACAGCGCACAACTGTTTCTTGAAACGTACGTGTTTCTTAATTATGAACCAAAATATTGGAATTACAATCATTGGAGAACATTATTAACACGGAACATTTTAAAATTCGAACACGACCGATGGAATCAAAAAGTTCATTACAGTTAAAGAGACGTAAAAGTAAAAAGTACTTTGTTGTTTGTTTTTCATTACTTGATTATTGCAAAAGAAGTTAATGACATTTTAATCCTTTTCAAATTCAAATTCCACAGTTGTCGCCTCACATAAAAAAGTTTTTGAACGATTAAATAGTCAGTTAAAATTGTTGGTTAAAAAAAGTCGTCTAAATTTTTTCATATTGCTTCTTACTTAGTTCTGGCTGCAATTGCATGAATGGACACAACCTTGCAACGCAAGTTCAATTCATTTTTATTTTATAATAAAATGTTGCGCTTCAACGAACAATGTACTGCCGTTTGTGTCCTCAAACAATGCTTAAATCTTACATCTTGTAATATTATTAAAATATGTATTATTTTTTTACATACATTAGCACATGTACATATATATATTTGACTGATTTAAAATTATAGTAATTTGTAATTAACAACTTTATGTGATTGATTTTTTTGTTGTTGATAATTTCCTCTTATCTTTCTTTCGTTTTGTTGTGTGTTTTAGCGTTACTTCTTTGTTTTGTTACCTTTTTTCACTTTTCTTACTTTTTTACTTGTTTCACTTTGTGTGGTTATTTTTTTTTTGTTGTTTTGTTTTTTTAACTAAACGGTTCGTATAAACTATTATGACAACATTCAAATTGAAATTTACAGTACAGTGGATATTCCAATTGCATGCGAAGTTCAATTTTTGTTTTAGTTTTCTATGTAAATAGATGTAACTCTATATATATGTATTGTATCATTATAAAAAACGATAGGTGGAGAGAATTTAGATATTCAATTATTAATATTCTTTGTAGTCGTTTGTTTCGGTGTCAATAACAACTTGCATTCAGTTGAAGATCTGCGGTTCTGAGCCCTCGCTGCCAACAGGTGTGCTGTTTGTAATTTGCTGTTCACCTGTAAATTAAAATAAAGCAGCAATATATTTTCACAATTCATGTTGTAGTATGGCTTTGACTACTTACAAGTTTTACTGATCGTTTTATTCAACATTTCGTCAATAGTGGCAATAGCTCCGTTGTTAGCCAGCAACGAAGGTTCACCTGCAGCTGTTACATCGTCAACCGGCGCTGACTTAACTTCGTTTTCAGTACTATTGCTGATCACATCAGCTGGCGCTAATTGATTATTTGTTGCAACAGTGTCATTTTCAACGGGTTGTTCAGTAGCCACTTGCTCGGGCACAGACACAGGTGGAAGTACTACACTGTCAACAATAGTTGATGTTTTTTCTGCTGGAGCTAGTGTTTCTACTGCCAGTGTGGGTACCACTGCTGGTGTTACTACCTCTGATGTTGGTTCAACAGCTAATGCGACTTCTGATTTCGTAATATTTGTCTCTGTCTCGGCTTTTTCTTGAGACGGTTTCGGCGTCTCTGACGTTGTCGGTATGGCTTCTACTGCTACTTCTGGTTTGCTTTGCGTATGATTGCTTTGTACGCTAGTATCAGCGTCCACTGGTTCAGATGTGGTTCCCTTTAGGTACTCAGCAACCACTTTGGGATCTTCAATCGGTTCTGTGATTTTAGCATTGCTTTCGAGTAAAGCTTTCTCTTCCGGTGCCACTGCCGATTCATTAGCAGCAACTGTTTTATTGTCAATTGCTGCAACTACCTCTGCAACAGTTTCATCAACTTTCGCCGCTTCAAGTGGGTGAGCTGACGCAACTTCAGATGCATTTCCATCATCTGTGTCCATCGGCTCAACATCAACATTTTTCCTTTGATCGTTCTCTATCGCCTGTTCTTCAGACTCTACTTTTTTTATATCATTTTCATTTTTACGCTTTCCATCATAGATGTGATTTTGTGTTTTCTCCTCCTGATCTGATTTCAAGTCAGCAATGGTATCCGGTTGTTCTTCGGAATGTGAGGCATTCGAATTATCTGCATCAGATAAGTTGGCTTCCGGTTTTTCACACTCACTAGCATCGGTGTTATCCTTTGAACTGTTTGCACTCTGCAAGAAATTATAAATGAATTAGACTCATTTGAATCTTTAATAGAAAATACAACATTCGATTACATTTGGTTCTGCATTCTTCTCCGGCTCTGCTTGTTTTCCTTCTGGTGTCTGTTGTTTTTTGATTGTCTTTCCGGTTGCCGCCTCATCTTTCTGGACGGGTTCCGAATCGGTCATGTCGATTTGCTTACGTGCACGGTTACGCCCACTTTTCGGAGTATTCGGCGACACACGGGCTCTTTTACTTGGCGGCGGTGTAATCGCCACCGGTGTTACATGTGTCGGTGTGCCACGTGTGCTCGAACGTGTGCGCCGACCGCCTTCAAGTTCCAAACTGCCGCCCATTGTTCTGACAAGCTCCTCGCTTTCCTCTTGAGCTCTTTCAATGAACGAGCGCCGTGGGCGTCTCTGAAAATTGGAGTAAAGTTTTTAAGGTTTGATATTATATTTTATTATTACTTTATATTTTTTTATATTATATTTTGGATAGCTATAGATTTCTTTACGGTCGTCACTAACTTCAAAGTCAAAGAAGGAGCTAATTTCCAAAAGCTGTCGGACTTCTAGCATCATCATTTCGAGGTACTTTTCGACATAATCTTTCGTACGTGTAAATCGAAAGCAATTAATCTGATTCTAATCCGAAAAAAACTATATAAAAATAACAGATGCCCGGCTCGGAAGTAATGTAGAATGAACAAGTACATGTACAAATGGGCCTACAAACCAGGTACCGACCTACGACAATCTTCACTGAACCCTAATATGGCGTTTGCGCCCACTTTTTCCTGTGAACTCTAAACGACTATTAGAACATCATGGGCGTGAAAAAAGTTCCTAAACAACAAAGACTAGAGGTATCAAATCTCAAGCACAAAAATCTAACCAAGATATTGAGTTCTGAATGTTCGTATTCCAACATATTCTATAAGAGAGTGAGAATTTGTTACATCAACAACTTTATGCAAAAACGATTTCTGCCTTACATCTGCAAATTTCAATACGCCACTTTGTAATTTAAATATTTAACACTTGCTTCTATTGGATTTTGTTTGTGTGTGCGCTGTGTAAATCACAATTTTAACTAATGAAATCCTGCACCCTTCCGCCCCTAGCAAGTGTTTATTTTTTGTCTCAATTGGTTATATTGAAGATACCGAACCAACTTTCAACTTTAAAATCCAACAAAAATAAATAAATTTATAATAGCGCGCGGCATCCAACCACCTAAACATGGCTAGGGGCAACACATTTTAACCAAAAACTGGAGTGACGAAGTACAGCAAACAACAAAAGTTCATAACAGAAATGGAAAGAAAATAAAATAAAAACAAACGAGTCGCGCGGCAAAACGTGTAAGAAACGAGTGTAAAAGGGGACGCCGATTACGCAGGCGGTCGTTTTGGTAGCAGCAGCAACGAGCGAGAGTGCACACACATTCATACATGCATAGAAGCAGTCAAACGGACTCACACGTACAAATTAAAAACCAAGCAAACACAAGGAAATATATTTATTGTAAATGGCGAGGGTGTCGAAGTCGAGAAGACGAAGTTGTGAAAAAGGCGCGCACACGAGGGCAATGAAATCAACAGCAATACTAATAAGAATGTAGTACACACACACACGCATGAACGAACACACACCTATAAATACCCTCTCGTTCGCGCGCGCAAGTGAAAAAAAATGTGTATAAGATTATTTTGGAAAAATACTGTAGCGGCGAACGTTGTTATTCCTCCTAATTGTTGTTGCTGTATTTGTCGTGAAGGCGAACGCGCGTAACCACTAGAAGAACCCTTATCATCCGCGCCCCACCGACTGCAATAAATCCGTTTAGTTTGTCGTCACTTACGGGTGTCTTTTTGTTCTCCGCCAATGGCGACGAGGCAGCCTCTAATGTCGGTGTTGTTGCTGTAGCTGTGGCAGTCGGATTCACCGGTGCCGTCTTTTCTGGTTGCTTATTGGCATTTGTTAAGTCGGACATTTCGTGTGTATTTGTTGTTATTTATGACTAAATATCTTTTTTGGCGGTAATGCAACAATGTTTTTCCTTTTCTCGTTTATCTCTTGTTTTGCAAACTTGTTTTTACAATTCTCGGCTTCTCTTGTTTCACCTTACAGCAAAGAGCAACACACACACGTACACATCGACGAACACAAGCTCACAAACAACTTTGCTAGCGTCAACGCGCAAATTTTCAATGTTCACTTTACTTTTATTTATAACGTTATATGATGCAATACTATCAAAATTTCGGGCAAATAAGCTTGTGCAATGATTTAGTATTATTTTAAATATTTTTCAATCGATACAAGCGCTTAAAAAAACTTTTTTACGCTTCACAACGTAACCTCGCCGCGTTGTACAAAGTATACGAGTGTACCTATTTATTCGTTGCACAACTAACTAGTAATTTCTCGTGGCAACGAGAGAAAATTAAAGGCTAAAGTGCCCCCTAGCGGCTGTTATCTCTTATTTCATTACGTACCGATTACAAGTTGTGTTGCAACGCTGTGTTTCTTCTTACTTACCAAAACTAAGGCAGAAAGACGTTATAGAATTTATGCAAATTATAAGTTAGCGTTTGATTAAAAATTCGTTTAAGAAAAAGAAATGTTTCAAATACATTGCAACAAGTGCTTTCGCCAAAAGAACTTACTACCTGATCTCATATTTCACATAACACGCTGCCATCATATAATCTGCAACTTTTGTCTCGTTCAGCCAAATGCGAAATGTCCGATATGCGGACGCGCGTTTCAAGCGATTGAAATCTGCAATGATATGCCACCGGCGACGTTTTCGACAATTTTCGGAGATCCAGTAATGCTGCTAAAGAAATGTAGGCAAGCCGTGAAATTCCAGACCGAACAACGTACTTCACTGGATGAGTATTTCTTCTACAAACAGAAAGAGAGGTTCAACGAATGTTTGAAGGAGAACGAGTCCTACTTAAAGATTGAAAAAAAGCTTCGTGAAGCAATCGAAGTGGAGAAGAAGCGCACGGCCAAATTAAATGAGTACATTGCCTATCAACAGCGACGCAGTGAAGCCAATTGCGCGCGAGATTACAAGAATTATTTGCAAGCTGCTGCTATTAATCGGCCTTCCGTTGGCTCAATGCGCACTCCGACGCTGAGCGCCAGTGTTGTTACCATGGGCAATTTAAATAAATCAAGCGAAAGTTGCCGAACCTTGGAGGGTAACTTAAATAAAGACAGAAGTGCCTCTACTGGCAATTCGAATCTACCTAGAAATAATCGTGATGCCTCGGGTGTCAACTTAAAAAAATCAAACGTCAATCTCGCTGCTTCTGGAGGAATTCTTAAAAAATCTCACGGCAATCGCATTGCTGCGATTGGTCACATTAACAAATCCGTTGAGAAACACTCTTCTTCTGGTAGAAACTTTAATAAATGTAATGACATTCGCGCTGTTTCAAAGAATGCCAGTGTCGGTCGCGGTGGCTCAAGTGGCAATTTAAATAAAGTAAGCGCCAACCGCGCTGCTTTTGGAGGCAGCTATAACAAAGTCCCCTCGGCTGGCAGCTTCAATAAAGCCAATGACTATCGTGCCAGCAGCTTTAACCAAGCCAAAGGTGGACGCGGTGTCTCCGCGGCAACATGAACTACGCCTGAAATAAACGAGCAGACTCGAGTTGCTACTTGGATAATGGCCACGACAACCATGCCCGAAGTTTATTAATTGAACAGCTTTATTTAAAAAATTTTAATTGTTTTTCACTCATTTTGCAAACGTATAAAATATGCTACGTAGAATACTAAAGTTCTGGAGTTATGACCACGACATTGTCTTTGATGTCCTGCAGACGTAACCCTTTTAGTTTCGTTTTTTATGTTTAAAATACTGCGGCGAACGCTTAAATAAGTTTATGAATTTCAATTTCTTTACACACTAAATACAATTCTCGCTTAAAATAAAGAAACACACAGAAAATTGCAAAAAAATAAAAATTAAATCGCTTCGAAGAATCAACGCACAAATCGAATGGAATCGAAAAGCACTAATCCAACTGGAGTAAGGAAGGCACAATTTTGAAAGTAAAACATTGATTTAAAAATAAAATTTTTAATTGTTTTAAATTTTAAATTTTTCGTTCATTCCAAATGCGTTCAATTTTAGCATAAACAGTTAATTTGGAAATACGAGTATCTTCGCAACTGCAACTCAATTTGATTTGGCTCTTCCTTTCTGCTGTCTTCGACTTCACTTAGTACCAAGATTTTTATACGGTTTGCCGCCATTGCGCTCCCACTCGCGATTGAATTCGTGCTCCAGAATTTCTGCGCCACGTTTGCGTGTCAAACCGGTCTCCTCGAGGCTGAGCTCGCACATTTGCATGTCATCTGTGCCAGCAACGAGCAAAATTGGCGGCTTATCAGCATGCAGTTCCATTTGGCGTGCTATCCATTGACCATCAAAATGTGCATACCAAAGGCCGCGTTTTGCTGAGTAGTTAAAAAAATTATTAATCAAGTGAGGAAACAATAGAAGTGCAGTAAGGACTCACTATTTTCAGGCGCATTGGCACGCATAAATGGTATGCGGAAGTAGCGATGTTGAGCAGTAACAATTTCCTGTTTGGGTTGCACGAGTGGCGGCGATTTAAAGGCTGAAATAAGCGAAAACATAACTTGATTAATATTGTTGTTCTACTAATTGTATAAATCAATCAACTTGAACTTACCAGCTTCCATAACACTGCGCGGTGCACGTTCGTTCTCATCCATAGTCGTGCGTTTGCGATTCTTTGCCTTCCAAGCGTGATAAACCTTCAGACGGCGATGGAACTCTTGACGACAGGCCTGTTGAAAAACATAGAATAATATGAAACGTAACAACTTCCAACAACTTCTAACCCTCACGATTATACACACCTCGAGCAATTCTATATCACAGGATGTGTTGATAGCATCGCGCAACTCCGAGTACTTCCATTTGGACAAGTCGTACTTCTGCTTGCCCAACGCCTGGTGCTGAGCGCGCACGTTCTCAGATCTGGAGTACATGAATATCGTTGTTAGTAAAGCGTGGAAGTAGCACATTGAAACAGTTACAACTATTAGTCAAGTGGTGATTTGATGGCAAATGGCGCAATGGTTCAACAACAACAAATCGATTAATTACAGTACGCATACGAATACAAACAAACTACATTCATTGCGATAACTACTTTCTATGGATGGGTTTATTGGGTTAGTAATGAGCTTGAAAATCGTGTTAGTTCGCAATTCGAAATGGAATGGGCAATGAAAGATAGAAGCGTAACCAAACACCAACTCACTTAGTCAAGTATCGAGAAGCAATGTTTGACACAACTTGTGAAAAACTTTGTTTGTTTTCGAGTTGTTTTAGGTAAAAGAATAGATAAATACAATAGAGAAGAGTTTTCCATTAACATTTTCGTATATCATACCGATTTTATAAGCGTTTTAAAGACAAAAGCTGTTTTTTTTTTAATTACAGAAAGCATATTCTAGTATTAACAAAGAGAAGCGTGCAAATAATTTGTGTATACCTGATAAGTTTATTTGGACCCATAGGCGAAACATCACTTTGACCACTGGATTTGTGGGGTTTGCGGGGTGGAGGAAGAGAGCGGGCAAGCGCGTGTAAAAAAGGAAGTTACGGTGTTTTTATAATGTATATATAAATATAATAAATAATATTATTTTTAATCTATTTTACAATAACAAAAATTAATTTGAGTCTTTGTACTGTACATTATTTCTAGCCGTTATATATAATTACAAATTGAGAAATTTACTTCGCCATTTTTTATGCTTAGGAGTTATGAGGCAGAGTGCCAAAGCACCACATCTGGGTTCAAAGGTCAGGAGTTCAATTTTCAGTGGTTATATTTAATGTCCCTAATATTAGATTGAGTGAAAAGAAATCCATTATTTGTACTATATTTGCAAATTTTAGTTAATACGGATTGCGTTGCCCGGTTTAGGTGAAATATTTCCCGTTTTGTTCAATGACCTGTTGCCATTTTGAGATGGCTTCAAAATTCCGCTCTTGTAAAAGCTCTGGTCCTAGCTGCTAAAAAAACTCAGCAAATCGATTTTAGATTTTAGAACGTCACCTAAGTCACAAAAATCTAAACTGTCTTGGGAACTGTCTTCTAGAGTTAGCGCTTCCTGCCAGGCGGGGCGAATATTAAATATATGTAGATATAACCAATTTGCTTTTGCAAAATTTGGGCAATGTTTTCTAAACCAACTCTCAACCCTTAAACTGAAAAATTGCGAATTGTACTAGCTAAAGAAGTCCGGAATTTATTATTATTAGAAGAATTTATGTACAAAAACTTCATCAATTCAAAAACATTTAATTTCTAGCGAATCAAAAACTTCATACTTGCGTAAAACAGGCGGACTGTCCTCGACCTGGCCATTGGTCTCATTGGCCAGACGTAGAGCCAATTCATGATCTCGACGTTCCTGTTCAAGTTGTCGTCGATATTTGACCTCATCCATGGCTTCTCTTTCTAGTTGAGCTTGCAATGCCAAGGCAGCCTTGCGATCCGCGTCTTCTTGGCGTAAGCGTTGTGCTTCCTCTGCTTTGCGGCGTGATTCGATTTCGGCTTTGCTGTGAATTGCAAGGAAAAAGTAAATTAACATAAAACAATTTTTAAAACTCTGACTACGCATTAGCTGCTCACAGTCGCTTGTTCTCCTCTTCCTCTAATAAACGACGCTCCTCTTCCTCTTTAGCGCGGCGTTCAGATTCCAAAGCTTCTTGAATTTTGCGCAAACGTTCCTGTTCTTCAGCTTGTTGTTGTTCCTTCAGTCGGGTATTCAGATCGACAGTGAGCTTATTCATATTAGCCATGACGTTCGTATAGAGTGCATCGATTTCACGAGTCGTAATCCTTGGATTCAACTGCAATAAGCGTAGTGAAGTAGGGTCATTAAACATTTGAAAACGTTTTTAAAACTGTCGGAGCTTCACCTTAATATTGTTGATGGCCTCATCCACCTGCTTGTAGATGCCATTGACCTCGTTGACGAGATCCTCGCGACCCAGTCTTATATCGGCAGCGATTTCGATGGTCTTCAACGCATTCGCGCGTATCTTGTTCATTTTGGCAATGCCGTGGTAGCGCGGCCGATGCTGCTTGCGTGCCAAGTAGCCGCGCACAATACGCTGAATGACGATAATGCACTTATTGCGATACTTGATGCGATTACGTACTACAACAAATAAGGAATAAAATCAATCTTCAATGTGTTTTTCGCTTACAATTCGCACTCACATTTGATGACACAGAGCGCGCCCAGCGCCGATTTTACCCAACGCGAACGAATGAGCCATTGTTTGACCTTGGCCACAATAGCTAAAAGATTCTCAGGATCCGATTTCATAATCTTATCGAATTCGACAAATTTGCCCGGCCGAAAGAAGACCTTCGTGATGCCGAACTTGAAATCCTTCGAGCTGAGATGGAACGATTGGAAGACGGCCTCGCAGAATGTGCGCGGTGGCAGTGCGACCAGCTCGGGTGGCAAAACGGATTTATACATATTGTAGAGATCGGTGAACAAAACACGCGATGGATAGCCGTGCTCCATGAGCTCGAGCACCGAAATTGTGCCGGAACATTTGAGTTGCGCCAATGCCAAACCACCCTCGAATTGTCGATCGACCATTTTGCTGTTCGGCTTGATGCAGCGTATGAAGTTGGTGCCGTTCTGTTCCAGTTTTTCCATAAGCTCACCCAATTGTGTCTTGAATTTCGAACCAACCGAAATAAAGTTCAATTTGCCACGTATCGAGGTGTTGCTGGCCGCCGAGAAGAGTTTTTTCAGCAGAGGATTGTCGCACTCCTGCATCAAACCCTCGAGTGAGGCGTGCAGCGCATCGTTGTTCTTCTCAATGAACATTTCGGTGTTGTAACAAACTGCGCCTGCAAAGTGACGCACCAGGAAACCGTCTTCATCGCGTAGTGTACGGTGGGCCTTGAGACGCGACGAACGCGGCAGACCCAGACGAAAGTGATTCGACCAGGATTTATGCACTTCGCTGGTAAAGTGCGATGAAGATGGCTTCGGCAGCTTCGACTCCTCATCCAAAAGCGTAAAAATGCCATTTGATTTCGATTCAATCAAGTCGATGATGTCTTGATTATCGGTGAATGTGATTTCGGGCACATTGAGGCCCTCACGTTTGTAGAGCTCCTGTTCGTTTTTCAGAATGTTGTCGTTAAAGAACTTTTGCAATTTCTCATTGCAGTAGTTGATGCAGAATTGCTCAAATGAATTCACCGTGAAATACTCAAAACCAGCAATATCTAAAACTCCAATGTAAAAGTTGGAAGCCTGAAAGGGTATGCTCTGATTGATCAAACCCACAATGCGATCGAATAGACGACTGTAGATAGCCTTGGCGAGAGCGTCGCGTGCGTTGCTCGCTTCGTAGATTTTCAACGGAACCCTGCAATAAAAGAGCGTGGTTATAGAGGGTGGCAGATTAGCAGTTGTCAGCATTTCTCAACTTACATTATAACCGTGCCCTTAAAACCGCCACCCTTGCTCTGCATAACACGCGATACCAATGCTGTGCGTAAGCCAGT
Source organism: Cacoxenus indagator (assembly GCA_035041755.1). Taxonomy (NCBI): domain Eukaryota; kingdom Metazoa; phylum Arthropoda; class Insecta; order Diptera; family Drosophilidae; genus Cacoxenus; species Cacoxenus indagator. The sequence continues at coordinate 2,322,319 of JAWNKX010000379.1, forward strand.
CTGATCAACGCCCAAGAGGCGGCTGGTAATAAACAACGAGTGTTCAGAAGCTTCCGAGACGTGACACCCGCCGCGCACATCGTCGGGTATCTCCTCGAAGGAAATATTACCCAAGTGCAAGACCGCAGCGACCAAGGAGTAAATTTCAAATTTCTCCTGCGCCGAGAGTCCCAAACGACCCAAGGCATTATCCAAATTCTGAAAATGTTGATAGTCATCAATAATCGGATCTTTCAGTGGGCCCTTCTTTAGATGATCCTTGGACTTTTGTGTGTCCGGTATGAGTTGTTCAGTCTTCGAGTTCGTAAAGTACTGCGTGCAACCTGAAAGATACTGGAGATGGGGAGGAGATCTTAGTCGAGATAATACATCAATGAATGAATGGAAGCAACTCACGCGATAATCATCTGGCTTGCCTAGCGATAGTTTGTCGCGCAGTTGTTGTGGCGCACCGGCGAGCAGCATATAGAAGACATGATAGTTACGTTCCTCCGAGCTCTGCGAACAAATGCGACTCTTCTCGAGTAGATAATGCGATATATAACCGCCGACCACATTGCACTTGGCATCGTAGTGCACTTCGATGAATTTACCAAAACGCGATGAGTTATTGTTCCGTGTCGTCTTCGCATTGCCAAAAGCCTCCAGTACAGGATTAGCTATAAATGAGGACCGAAGGAAGATATTAAAAACCAACAACAGGATTCTTCAAATGCTCAGCAATTTCTTACCATCCAAGATTTTTCGTTCGATTGGGCCTGCATTGTCGTGCGAATGACACAGATATTTCAACAGATACTTTGTCGATTCCGTTTTACCAGCACCAGATTCACCCGATACAATTATCGACTGCGAACTTTTATAGACGCGCATGTCGCGAATAGCTTTATCAGCTGCAAGATAGATAATTTTTTTCATTTTAGAAATAATTCATCAATCGATCAATCAATCAATCAGCACGCACCAATGGCAAAGACATGCGGCGGCAGTTCACCCAACGAGCGACCATTGTATTTTTTTATCGTGTCTGTTGAGTAAAGTTCCTTGATTTCACGATAGGGATTAACGGCAATCAATATGTTGGCCACATAGGTCTGCAAAATGTTAAAGATATTTTTATTTTACAAGATACGTCCAAGGATAGGGGTGTAAGGGCACTTCTATATTTCTCCACCCAAGAGTGGTGGGCTCTTTGTCCCCTGACGGCCCCACTCACAATCTGCTAAAATACACTTGCTCCATCATAGTCTCTACAAAACTAATGCGGCGTTACGACAACAAAAACTATGTACCAAGCCAAGAGTAGAAGCTTCTATAAATAGTATAATAATATTGACTACGATCGTTCCAGGTAATCAAGGACATGAATTTCCCTGATGTTAACTTGAATTGTCACTGTTTCAATTTACCCCTGATAGGTCTGTTTCTGCTACTAATCCCAATAAAGTAACCTAAGCTTTTGTCTGAGAACTCTGAATAACCTGGTGATTCTAGGTTTGAACATTGTAGTTTTCTAAATCTGGCCATACACGAGGAACATGAGTATATCTTGTGTTTGATGGCATGTTCATCGTGTATGGCGCTATTGACGAGCCAATGTTCGTGTAAAATTTCAAATGTTCCTCCTTTAGTCGAGCGAATCACGCGAGCATGTACGTCGTGTATGGCCAGTTTAAATGATCATAGTATTTGTATTAGTACACCTATTTTAAAAGCATGACGATGTTGCTTCTCTGGCAGTGAGCCCTGCAAGAGTTACATTACACTTCTTATAAGACCTGAAAGTTACTTCGTTCTTAGGTCGGAGTGTTCTCGCGTTTCTACAGTAAACGCCACGAGACAAAGTTCTTGCTACGGGACTTAAGAAATACTCACATAGATTTTGTCCTTGTAGTAACGAGTTTTCAAATTATCCAAGAATGTCGCCTCATTGAGTAACATGAGCTCACCTGCGAATTAGAACGAATTAATTTTTTGCTAATTACTCTAATTATAATGAAGCAATTTGTATTACAGAGTTGCTCTCAACGTAAATTAATGTATCTTATTAAAAACGAGTCAATTATTTTGTATGCAAAAACACTCTAATCGAACCTTTTGTTTGCTGACACGTGTACTCGCATTGCTTAAACTATGACACGCACGTAATTGCGATAAAGTACGCCGATAGCTTAGGAAAGAAAGTTTGAGATACTTTCTTATTTTGGAATCTACAAAGTGCAACAAGTATTTTTCCATGCGGAACTTAAAATTTGGTTTGTTTTTTTTTATCGGAATTTTATAATCAACGCGAGGGTGTAACGGTTTGCACCCACAAAATAAACAGCAACGCTTTGCGAGCGAGTGACTCATTTATAGTCGATTTATGTGTGAATTTCTTTTTTTTTAAATAAAGCGCGAAATATTTAGATATTTTTTAAATATCAAAATATATTCTTTTTTATCTTATACCACTCAGTAATCAGTTATCAATTATATAGAAAATAATACTTTTTCTATTTTTCTAGATACATTTATTCTTGTCACTCACAATTATCATCATGATCCTGTGGTCCTTCACACGATGCGAATATATCATCCAATTGACATGTACGTTTTGGATACTTTCGATCGATGGGTGTTACTTCAAACTCCTTGGCACCGATCTCTGTTATTCTTCCTTGAATGTAACCTTCGGCAGCATCGCGCGCCCACACAATTTGCGTGTCATCCAACATTTTGCGCACTGAAAGCAAAAATAGAGCAAATGACAATAGTTAGATAAAGAGATAAAATAAAACAAATTTAAAAAATGTCTTATCTTGATTTTTTAAATCTTAAAAAATAGTAATAATAAAAGCAACACCTAGAATCTGGCTGTAACGTTTTCGAAATACATATGCATTAGATACAACCACAACAACAAAAACCAAACGCGCACCGCAATCGTAGCCGCGTCAATCCGCGCGGCGTAGAGCTGAGTTAACGACTGAGCGATGAACGACCAGCCGTTGTCGCTGCTAATGGCTTCGCTGCCGGTGTTGAAGTCACTCAGTCATCACTCGCTTGTTTAATGCGCCTCTCTTCCTTCTCCCTCGACAACAGTAAGTAATTCACGCTTGGTTCACAGGAGTTGGCGTTTAGCTCAGTTCAACTCAGTTCGTTTGCTCGCATTTCGACACTTTCTCAACACTTTCAAAGTCATTAACTCCGTTTATTCTTGGTCGTCGTTTTTCTTGCTTCTAGCACCATTAAACAACAAGCGCGTTTTGCCACAGAACGATAAACTCGTTTGTGTGCGCTTTAGTTGATTACATTGTTGCCTATGTTTATTTCCTTTCTATAATACGAAGAGCACTTGAAGTTTGCCATGAGGTTGGTTACACAATTAGTTCGTGGGCGAAGTGACCTATAAAGTTAGGACGTAGGAGCCGTTGAAATAGGAGCTGAAGACGCATACTCATGGTAATAGTTGGTTAAATTTAAAGTAAACAAAAATTGTTTTACAAAAAATCTGTGAGTGTGACTAACACTCACGAGCTTCTAATGTGAAACCCGCGTCTTTTTTCAGTCCCACCTTGGGGATGGAGCCGCAGGTGACTTGTGAAATTGAACTCTTTTTCCCGCCCGCCATGGGTATTGAACCTTGACCTCTGGGACTGCACGCATAGTACACTACCATTACACTACCCAGCCGACACACACATTCAGGCAGCCAATTAATTTAACGATACTTGTATGTGGGAAGCGACGTTTGATGTTTGATTGTATGCGAGCGTTACGTTTCCTTAATAAAAGCAAAAATATTTCATATAAAAAAAATTCTTCAACCTCCTCTGGTGGCGCTCTTATTTGACATCGTCAGTTGGAATCCCCATAACCAAAGACTGGTAGCGCTAATCATCTACTCTATCAGCCAAACCATTCGGTTAACGTAATTAACACAAGTCTTGGATATTCAAAAGATGGAAGCGCCTTGTGAAAATTCAATACTGCCAAGTGGAGTGGACAAGCAAAAAAAAAACTGAGACACAATACACGAACGTATGTCGCCGTGGCTTAATACTGTATTAATAGTACGAATTTCTAAAATGAGTTCAACAGTTCAAAGGGGAAGAAAGTGGCCTATCCAAATATCATGATTTCAAGTTGAAAATGTAGGGTATAAAATCCTTGTCAAAGCCGGACATGCATATTATTATTTTCTTTGTTTTTTGTTTTACGCTATTCGTGCGGCTGACTAGCAGAGTTTTGGTAATGAGTCATAATAACCAAACTACACCCGACAAACTTGAATACACAATAGAACGGTCTGGTCTATCAGTGCTCTGAACTGTGTGCGAATACAAGTGCTAGTACGCCGGCGTATCTCAGTTGATAAGCAGGCCGTTGTTGTTACCTGCTTTAAAGTGGTAGCTAGAGGAACTCTTATATACACGGCTGACGTTTTTCGAGCAGATTCATTTTCTTTTCAACACTTTTTATAATTTGTATTTTCACAGAAGAGCGCAGCGGGGCATCAAGCGCATTCAGTACGAGCCCGCGGTCAGATAATAATATAAATATTTTGTACTTAAATTGCAAATAAAAAAGAACTCATTCTCTTCGCCGCGAGCGCCGCTCAGACGTAAATCCGAGAGACAATGAAGTCGGCAAATATCCACTCGAGCAATGGCGTCAAGGTGAAATTCATTTACTTTGATGGGTTAATGGTGCATGCATCACAAACGACAACTTAGCGCATCTGTATGTGTAGCTGGGTGCGCATTTGTTTAGGGGGTATTTGTGTGCATGTTTATACATACTTTAATAATAATAATAATAGTGTGTATATAGCCAACAGTCGTCAGTAGTGTGAAATTACTCGAGCGTTTTTCATTGCTTGATGGACAGATGTTCATAATTGGAATATGAGGAAACCCAAAGTGGAAAAGTATTTGACAATTTGTAAAAACAAACAATAAATTCATGAATGAATCAGTGAAGTTAGTAAATCGTAGTTACAAAGATTGACAAGATTATGAAAATACTTGAGCAAAAAAGTATTTTTAAATATTCTATACCAGAAGCCCAGCACTTTTTAACTTTTTCTATTGAAATCTTCAACTGAATCCATCGATGAATTATCGTGCAAGGCAAGGAGTTGCCGGTTATTGTGGGAGAGTAAAGCAGCCGAAGAATTTTGGGAACTTGGGACCTCCTCTAATCGAGATGGAAAAAGTGTAGCCTTACATTAAGCGAGTCTAATGTCTCATTAATGAATCTAATGTTTAGATAAAGTTTAGAATAGGTTTCCTATTTATTTAAAAAAAAATTATATTTAGCTTTCAGTTTGTAGTTATTTTAACAAAAAGCAGCACCGTTCATTGTGCATTTACTGTGTGGCCTCCGTTTCGAACCCACAACAGTCATCAGTTATTTGTTGACAAAACTTCCGCTGGCCTCTACGAGCACGTGCCGCGATGCACGGCTACGTACATATGTATGTACATTAGAATCTGAACAAACACACATCCAAATACAGTCAATTTAATTGGCAGACAAACACACCGACATACACATACGAATATATAATTCTACGATTCACAAAGCTAAACTAAACGTTTGCAATCAAACCAAAACCTAAACCACACACAAGAAGTCAAAAGCTGTCCGACTGATTAGCTGAAGGTGAGTGCGTTCTGCCCCGAAATCGCACCCACAAGTTTGAGGTTGTAATTTAGACGGTAATCGTACACTGCGCTAAACAAAGCTCGCCAATTATACAGGGCCAAGAAGGGCGACCAAAACGAAAAGTTGCCTTCGTTGCAATGTGCCATTCACGTTGTGCGTTATGTGTCACACTGTCCACAGCAGCAGCGTGACCCGTGGCCAAGAAACTACTCAAGCATGCATAAATAAGCTTGTTAGTTAGTAGCAACGCAACGTCAAAATGTACGGTAAAGGGTGACGGGTCGTGCTGCTTTGTGTGGTCGTGTCATTTTTTCTTCTCACCTTTCATAATCATTACTATACGAAATGAAAAAATAAATAATAAAGCAAGACAAAAAAGAAAAAAAAAAAACAACTACAAGTACAAAAATTACGTTGACAAGGCAAAAAGAATAAAAAATAAATACAAAAACAAAAAGGGTCGCACAAGCATCCGATTTCATAAGCTTAACAATCCATACAAAGCATTCGTTCTATCGCTGTTCCGTTCTCTCCTTGCCGTCGATCAAATCACAACTGTCCAGCCTAAAGCAAACCAACGGTCAATGCATTTTGCCAACACTGGTGGTTGTCTACACTCATTGCTTGCAATATGTTTTATTATTCTTCATTCTCTTCGCCAAGTCAAATTCAGCTTATACACTCTCTGGCTACGCTTAGACGACTTGACACTAATCACTACCACCAACACTCTGCATGTCGCACTCTTTCACGCACAGCCTTTATATTGCATTTCTTTCAAGCAGCACTAGCCTTGCATTATTAACAATTCGCATGCTTGGGAACTTCGTTTTTGTTGTTATTGTATGGTGTAACGTTTCATATTTCCCACTTCTCTCACTCACTTGTCCACACAAAATCCACTTAAAATCATGACTTGTCTTGAACATGACTTTTCACTGAGTGCGCTTGATGAGTTGTCTTCTATTCGTCGTCTTTTTCATGAGACAAATTTTGTTTTATTTTGTTTTTTTAATTTTTGTCATGCACACTTGCCGTGTCGCCGAGCCATTGTCAATGTCGTCTTCAAGCATTTCCTTCCTTTCGTCATTAACTGTTGTCGTTTATGCTGCTTTGCATTGTGCTCTTGGTTTTGTCGCCGCTATGCAAGCAAAAGTGTTAAATGTATCTAAATTCATTACACGTGTTTGTGTGTGTTTAAGTCGCTGCGTCAAAAACAACAAAGTCAACAACAGCAGCAACAACTAAAGCATGAATAGCAACACTTGCAAACGCCGCATTTCCATGCAACATAATCCTGAAGAATGTGGATATGCAACTTTAAAAAAAAAAAAATAGAATAAGAAACACAATGTTTCTTCAGCTCATCTTCGCTGCTGTCTTTGTCATTCTCAAGAACTTCCACACTTACGGCAAATTTATAATTTTTTTTTTGTATCTTTTTACAAGTTTTTCTTACACTTCACTTCTACTTCAGTGGCACACAATGCAACTCAGAATGCAATTCAGATGGCCTCCGCTTCATGTTGCATGCTATGCAATTTCTTCTTCTTTGAGTTACTTGCCGCGCATTTGGTAGTTTTAGATACTTGAAAGAATCTTGCACGTTGATGATTATGTTGATGAGAATGATGATGTTAACGATGCAATGTACATATAATCAAGATTATGTTAAATTGCCTGAAAAATCGTTGCTAATTTGCTGGTGCATTAAACAACTTTCAGATACATCAGAAATGCATTTTTTCCCTGCCTTGGCAGAGGTTAAAATTTTTGCGCTGCAGCTTTGTCATTAAATTGTGCACATTCATCTAAATTACTTAATAACATGTTGCATTTTAATAAAAATCATATTAACGAGAGCGAGTGAGATACTTTATTATCTGGAAGTTTCATATAACAAAAGCGTGTTAAATAATCTTCATACAAGTTCAGAACGACAGTTTCCCAATTTCCGTGGCAATTGAGTGTGCTTCTTTTAGCTTGACCAACTGACTACTATTGCACTAAGATTGAAGTGGTGGACAAAATACCATCTATATATTTGAACACGTCAAACGAGTCCACTCCTGTTTTTATTTATTGCCATCGACCATTGACTAGGCCGTTAATTAGGTAATGCCGATGAAAGGTTCAGGCCTAAAAGTCAGTCACAGGCTATTGAATAAGTTTTCAATAACGAGCGTGTTTCTATAAAAAAATAAAAAACAAACAATAACAAAATAATCAGTTGCCGAGTTGGTCTACATTCTGAACCCCACCTAACAAAATAATCTTCGACTAAGGGTTGACAACCCTTGGATGTGTTTTGATGTATCTAACTTCTAAAAATAAAGACTGCTGTCAAAGGGGACCACATTCATCTGCAGCAACGCGAACAACAAATACATACATATGTATTAGATTTAGAGAAACCGATCCAGACATACTCTGTCGGGTATGTTATTCGATCTCACAACATCAATACATTATTAATAGACGAGACCAACTTAATTGCACTCACCATTTGTATCATTGCGCTGGTGTTGGTTAGTGTAGAAATCCATTTTTTTTTTGTTCCGGTGTGTTCTTTTATTAGTGGAGTTATACGATGATAATGAAACCCTGCAGTGTTCTATAAAATAATAACGGTTAATTTAGCCGGTTGCAATTCAGTAATGCCTTGTTAGCAGCTGGCCTGGGTTGTGGTGTTGGAATCGCCGTATGGAAAATTCTACGCGTCTCTATATTTGTGCGAGTATCTCCCGCGATAATCGATACAACACTCTGAGGGGCAGAAAGACAGACAGGTTGATAGGTAGACAGGCAAATAAGCCACATATGGTATTTTCTGTTTTCTCTTCGCTTTTCCACTTCGCCTTTTCCTTTAATTGAATCTACTATCGATTAAACACACTTTCCACTTCCGTTGCACTGACTTAGTTTATGATGAAAGTTTTCTTCTACACACTCTCACACACTTGCTTGCTTAATGTTTCAATATATTGTGTAATTGTTATGCATTTTTGTAATTATAATTTTTTTATTAAAAAAAAATAAAATAAAAAAATTAAATTCACTCCTGAAATTCAATTTTCGTTGCACAATTTTTTTTCTATTTTCTTTGTTAGGTTTTCCTCCCGTTTTTTTTTTCAAATATTCACTTTGTTTGCCACACGCAGTTGCCGACACTTCGCTGACCTACATCACTCACATAGAGAGTTGTGGAAGATATTTTTTATTGCACTTTGTTTTTTTGCGTTCTCCAGATGAAACGCTAACGAAAAGCGCGATACATCAACAAAGTTTGTGTCCAGCACGTCCAATTCGCAAATGAGCTGTTGCTGTGATGAGGCGATGCGTTCAAATGTCGTCGTCGTCGACATCAGCGGTGACTATCGCGGAAACTACGTCGCAGCCAGAGTTCAACATAAAGTCAAACTCTGAGTTTGTGTAGGTGTCGTGTGTCTCTGCTTTCTCTGTTTTGCCTTATACCCCAGTAACCGAATTTGAGTTCAGAACATTGTTTTTTCTTGTTGTTGTTGTGTCAGTTTCAGTTCTACCACAATCTACTTCACGTTGTTTTTGTTTGACGTTATTGCATGAACGACGTCACGCTATGCACTGATTTCGCTTTTCCGAACGCAATGTGCTCTTAGCCATAAAATAAAAGCCACCACACACACTCAAAGTAGCAAGCAAGGATTTGTCGCTCTCGTTCGCTCTCATTGTAGGGTAGTTATTACTAGCCCTCTGCTATGCACGTTTACGATATTACGCCCTAACAACAATAATAATAACAATATTAACAAAGCACAGAAGCTAAGCTCACTTAAATACAACACAAGCTTTTTCTCTTTTCTCTCACAATTGAACCGAATCAAGGTGAACGCTCTCACTGTGTGTACTTGTATTTCAATGCTGGATGCTGGATACAAGCATAGAATAGTAATGAGCGTGTGTGCGAATGAAATGCAAGTAGTTTGGTGCTTTTACGTTTTTCCATTCGTTATACTATTTGTTTGTTGATTTGTTCGCTTGTGTGTCTCTGTGCCAAAAGGGTGGCGCTCATAGTGCAATACTTGTATCTGTAGTTTGTGCGCACGTGTGTACGAATAGATGCATTGCTATCATTTCTGCTCCAGTTCATTTTGATGCACACACACATACACACGCAAAACATCAAAACTCCGCAACGAGTGTATCTTCCCTATTATCACGCCAAATGCACTTCAATGGTAACTAGCAAATTGTGAACCACGCTCGTTACCAATGCTGCTGCAACAATGCAAATCTATCTAAGAACTTCCGGTGTAGTTTTTGTGCAAAGGGATACGTTTGATTCAATTGTCAGATTCTAAATTGCATTGAAATAGAGTAAAATGAAGGCATATTGAGAGTGAAGACATAGGGAGTTAATTTAAATTAGTACGAACTAAATTGAAGAAAAAAAAAGTTGAGGAGCCATTAAATACGGCTATTGCCAGAGTTGTAATACCCTTCAATCACCGCTGAAACAAAATGTGCTGTGTTTGTTTAAAGAACTGCAATTTTAAAGAACTGCGAGATAGCAAGCGGAACAATGAGATGAATGATCAGCCATGCTGATGTGTTCCTCCTTTTTACCATAACTGGATTACTGGATAGTATAGCTTCCATACAAATTCATTGGTCTCTGTGTTAAACTGCCGCATGTACAGCGACCTAAGATATACATCGAATCTATGTTGTAATATCTTCGTGTGCTCAAACACAAGCTGTAGTGTTTTCGGGGGTGTAAAAATTATTATAATGTCGGCATAGTATAAGATAAATTTTTTTCCTATCATCAAAATATTCGCTAAAGTTCTGACGGATTAGAATCTTTGATAATATGATTTTCTGCCTTTTTGTATGTGTGTTCAGTAAGTTTTCATTATCTCATTAAACGACGCTCTTAAAAATTTATCTTGTTCGAAATCGCATGTACAATAATATTTCTCTTTTGATATATCAACCCTATTGGCAAAAAAATACATACTTGCATGCTTGTTTACCAAATTGAACCAACGTGCTACAACAGTCAGGTTGGCCGAGTTGGTCTAAGGCGCCAGATTTAAGCTCTGGTTCCCGAGAGGGAGCGTGGGTTCGAATCCCACATCTGACAAACGGAATATTATTTTTATTTTTTTAAATAAATATATATATTTTTTAAAAAAATTTTTTTTTACGAACATCTCCCGTTTCACACTGGCTTGAAAAACAATAGTGGAAAAAATTTTAAAAAAATACACAAACAGAACCAAATGCCACAAATTGAAAAATGAAGTCAAAAAATGACGCTGAACAATAGCCAAGAGTGATGACGGCAGCAGCAATAGCAGCAGCGGTGGTTGCAGCGCTACGGGAAATTATTTTGTTTGTCTTCCTTTGGCATACTAAAATGAGCACTGAACCGAGCAATAGTGACGGGGGCGGCAAGAGAACTGCTGCTGCAGTTGGTTGCACATTTTCCGGTTATGGTCGAAATCAACGTCGTTGCCTCCGACGACGTTGACGTTGGCGGTGACGTTTGCCGGTGCCGTTGACTCTTCATATAACTCATATTTGAAATTGGCTTTTGTTTACAGCAAATTTGTGTTGTTGTTTACTTTTTTTCTTTTATTTTTGTTTTCATTTCTGTTCTCTGTGCTGCACAAATTCTATTTTCAGCTAACAAAAAGATCAGTTTTTTTTAAAAAACGAGAATATGGATACAATTAATCAAGAGGCCTCAAATTAATGGATTTCTGGCTTTTTTTCGGTGTTATTGTGGTTGTTGGTAGTATAACTTGAGAAAGTTTGTATGATTAATATGGATGGATCGGCTCGGTTTTGACATAATCATATGTATTTATGGTAAAGAAAAGCTTTAGTGCAAAATTTCAGCTCTCCACTTTAAAAACTGAGGTACTAGATTGCATATACACCAGCGGCTAAATCAACTTGGCCCGTCATGCTGAACCTCTTATCCACTGCGCTATAACTGAAACTGGAATTGAATTAAAAAGTAGTAGTGACTGCGCTTAGATCTCTACAATAATAATAGACTTTCGATTTCTTTAAAGAAATGAGGAATTATGAAAACACTTTTCTGCTTGAGTGGACGTCAATAATTGGTAAAGATGGCGCGTCATTAATTAAGTTGATTGACGTCAAATGCCAATGGTGAAGCCAAATGATAATTTTAATTTAATTTCTTTCGGTTTTCTTTAGTTTTCTCTTGCGAAATTTTCAACTTAATTCAAAACCAGATTTTTGTACCAGTTAGATTCATAACAGACTCGTTCATATAGAGAGCATATCAGATGATATACCCTACAACTAACTAAGGCTTGGTGGATGTTGGTGGCACAAGGCTAATGATATGGGTATGGTAGCTGTAGGACCGGGGTTTCAGAGCCAAAAAAATACAACAACAAACACGGAGTTCACACTGAGTCATATTAGGCTGGGAAGTCGAAACCGCAGTTCATTAATATACGAGATAAAAGAACTACTACTATAACTACTGAACTTAACGTGATGAGACTAGTCATGGGCGTTATTTTATTTTTTCACTGTGAATGAAAATCGAAAATAGCAATAACAGTGATTTTAGTGTTTTCAATGCCTTCGGCGATTTAAGTTATTTTAATGTTTTCACAGTGATTTAAATGTTTTCAGTGATTTTGGTGATTTTAATGATTTCCGTGTTTTTTGGTTATTTCGATTATTTCACTGATATCCTTATAAAAGAAATTTATAAGGCTAATTTGTAGGCGTTTTCTCCTTTATACTTACTAGAAGAATAATATATATATATATATTCATATTAACTGGTTTACAGGCATTTAGAAACCCCACACGAACCCATGAGTCTAATGCAAATTGTTGTTGTTTTTCTTTTGTATTATCATGAATTCATATTCATAGCTATAGCTTATGTTACAGCTATAGCTACGAAATGTTTGGTCCCAATTTTAACTTAATGAATATTAAAAAAGCACTATAGTCTGAGCTTTTTTCTTGTTGACCTATTTTTTACCCCTGGTCCACCATTCTAATTTTAAAGAATTTCTACCGATTATATCTCTGATAATGTGGACAAATAAAAAATCGGAACTCATTTCTTTATCTTGCCTTGTAGAACTTAAACTTAAACAATCATATTTACGCAATGAAACAAAAAAACTTTCTAAAGAATTATCAACAAAGCACTCATCAAGTCGAGCGAACACGTTCGATAAATGAACACTTAAAGATTGTTCTTGTTCGACAACGGTACGGAAAAGTGCCGTCTTTTAAATTTACAGGCTTTCCTTTATTTATTTTGTGTCAAGCAATATTTGCCTATGCATTTGGCACTTCTAGGTTTTATGTAAGAAGTGACTGTTTTTAATATGTCAAGAAGAACGTGAACCACGCTTTGAGCTAAAAAGTGACAAAGAAAAGTATCTAAAAAGCGATGAACGCGAATGCCTGAAAATTATGTTCTTAGAATGGAAACCCGTTTATGGACAAACGTCGTGATTGTTTGACTTCGAAGACTTGAAGAAACTACTAAGCTATCAAAAAAGAGATAAATAAGAGCAAAGAAAAAAGTTAGAAAACCAAGTGAAAGAGGAAGACTATAAAATTCAAGTTCTTAGCAACGTTTTATGGCCAGAACGAACCTACCACACAAGTCAGGTACAGCTGTCGTAAAATTGCAGGCGGACACGCAAAGTAATTTTTCTTCTTTATTTTTCCAATATCAAGTTCAACTAAACAAGACTTGGAACAAACAAAGAAAGGAACCAGCGAATGGCGAACGATTTTAACGGTCCATTGACGTATCTGAGCGAATGTATCTGTAGCTGTACAATATCTGTTGTTGCTCGCAAAGCTGCCACTCGACACGCGTTTCGTATTGATTTTCAGAGTGTTCAGAGTTTCTGAGATTCTGAGTAGCAGCAAAGTGCGCACTGCGCAACCAGTTCAACTTGTTTTCTGCAACGCACGGTGCAACGTCATCAGACCAAATAAAATCAACAGAAACGATACCCAAGCCAAAAAAACGTTGAAAAAAATCTGCTTGAAGAAAAGGTGGAAAATGCTGGCTTAAAGTGTTAACCTTCGAGAGAACTTGTTCTTGACCATAAACGGAGCCAAGCCAGCTGCCGCCAATCTCAAACGCGAACGAAACGTTGCAATATCGTTCGTCTTGCCACTTGCAACATGGAAGCAGTGGCTCAGTTACAGTGGTTAATTTTGGCGCGTGGTGATTTATTTGTGGCGCACTAAACTCCTTCCAATTGTACCTACAGCCAAGCGAGAAAACGTGAACGCGTTAACCACAAAAGTGGCAGCTGTAAAATATATAGCGCGCAACATGATTTCCATGGAAAAAATATATGTAGATATATAAAAAAACAATGAAATTTTAATTTTAGTACGCTTTTTTGCTTTTCTTTTTTCCAACTTTGTTTTTGTTTTATTGGCGTATATGAATTTCCGCCGAAAATAAACACAGTCGAAAGTTCACTGTACCGTAAAGAAAAAAATGTTGCGATTGCGCGTAATAACAAAGAAAACAACGACAGAAAATAGGAAAAAAAAAACTTTCAAAAGGCTTTACTTCATTATACCCTGCACACCCTGTATTTAACTGGGAACCGCAGCTTAAAAATATATCATAAAGCGTGGTAGGTCGATCGTAAAAACATTCCATCTATGTGTCTCCAATATATATCCATTGATCAATCAGTGTTATATGTGTAACTAGTGCCAAGTAACTAGTAATATAAGTAGTACTTGACGAAATAATGCAGTAGATATTTACTGATTCAGTGACTAGGCAAGGAGTCATTCCCCGTTAAAACAAAAAAAAAAAAAAAGATTTACGATAGCCCATGCCTTAAAAATGTCAATCCTTAAATAGGATTATGCCCTACTACGACATCTATCTGTTCAAATCATTTGTCGAACGCATGCGAAGTGTATTGTCAGAATCCTAGTGGTGGTTACTGAAAGACAAACGACGGATTCGTTCAACTCCAAGTTGTATCAAAGTTTCTCTTTATTAAAGTTGCTTAATCTTAAAATAACCGAGGTTATCTATAGAATTAAATATATTAGAATCTATCAGTTATAATATTTTTTACCATTTGGGGGCGAATGAGACCACTCGTAAATTTCTACAAAATGATAAATCATTCTCTTTCCTCATGCGAAGTGACTCGGGGAACCCCAGATTTTTTGAATTGTGCAGAAGGAGGCAAAATTATGATTAGCTCGAAACAATTGCAATTGAAAAAAACAAGCTAAAATCATCTACAATAATTGTTTCAAAGAGAGTTTTAGGTTAGTAATTGAAATAAATTGAAAATTTAGTTTTAATTAGGATGCTAAAAATTAAGAAGTTGAAACTTAAATAGCGCACAACTAAAAATTACGTAAAACTTTCTTTTACGCCTCTTATGCAACTAAGGTAACCTTTCGAATCTATTATACTTAAAACATATTCGTTTTTTACCTCGTTCGTTTTTTACCTATTAGAACAATTCCTATGGAATATGGAGAACTTCTCTAAATCTTTTAATGCTTGCATACCCTCCTTCTTTGCCTATTTTTGCTTTGCTACAGTTCAACACAATAATCCCTTTGCCATGTTTGAGTGTAGGGTATTAAGTTACCTGGTATTGCCACTTAAATCACTTTTACTTCTTTGAAAACAAATAAAAATTCATTGTCTGCCGCTTTGTGCTTTCTGGGCCAGATTACAAAATGTCGATGGGACAATTGCATGGCAGTTAGGTCGAGCAGAAGGAGAAAGAACAAGAAAGAAGCAGTAAAGTATTTTCACGCAGCTGAAGCGAAAAACTATTCGTTGAATACGTGTATCTTTTGTTGGCTTTTGCGTGGAACTAATTACAAAACTGACTGAATTAAATGGTGCCTTCACAATTATCTAATTCTGGTTGATCGCATTGCTCTTAACTCCAGTTAGTTTGGGTTAGTTGATTCGTATGAATCCACCTACCAAACCACCTATTGTGCAGCGCTTGGCTGAGTTATCTACTTGGCTTTGTGAGCGAATCTTCTGCCGTGTCGGTGCATTACATTTGTATCTTTTTTTGGTATTATTTGTTGTTGTTGTTGTTGTTGTTGTTCTTGTTGTTATAGTTTCATAGCAATTTAAATGCAAATGCAGTCATTCAACGAAACCATCAAGCGCAAATGCAATCGCTGCAACAATCCATTGTACTCATTTAACCAAAATTGGTGTTACGCCCTTCTGCGCTGTTACCAGAAACAAAAATCTAACGCACTCAAACTGATTGAATGAGTAACAAACTGACTGACAGACGTACGGACATTGGTGAATTGTTCTTTGCAGTGGCATTATTAATGCCTACATACAAAAGGTTTCCATATGCCAACAGCCACTTTTTTGTTTTGGGCCACTTGTGATTTTTGTTGTTGTTCCAGTTCTTCTTTTATTATTATGTTTTTTTCTTTTTTCGCTTTTAATTTTTGTATCTGAACATTACTCATTTTTCAGTACATCTCTCAACGGGGCACTTTGCGAGTTCAATTTTTCGTGCGTGTGTGAAAATGTTTATGGTCGTGGCACAACAAATGTTTTTAATAATGTTCACGCTGCAATAAAATGCATTTTTCGCTTCATTATATTTAAAAAGAATTTTTTTCTTTTAAATTTTCTCAATGAAAAGCGAAAAGTAATGCAAAGTGTATCGCAAACATGTGACAAATGTTTATCTTTTTATTGTTTAATCTTATCTCAGCGCATACTGAACTCGAATAGGGCGCAGAAATGTGAATTGAATGGAAGACCGTACATTGAAATAAAAAAAAAATTCCGCTATTTTTATAAATTTCAAATATTATTAAAAAAAAAAAGTTTCAATGGTACGTAATCAGGCCAAAAAATCTTTAAAGCAAACCTACTCAATATACACGTAAATAAATATAAATCTAAAACTAGCTCGTACATTCAATAGTCTGTCATAAATTGACTAGTACTAGTAGTGACTAGTATGCGGAAGCATAAAGTTGAAAGTTTAAGATACCAAGGTTAAAAATTAATATTGAGCGGCACCTACTACCCATGGTCACATATGTATACATGATTGGCAGAAAGTATCCATAAAATATGCACGTTTATATAGAAGTTTAGTACCAACGCCGATTAGCATTACTCTGCCTCGGGGAAATAAAATATAACGGAGTTTGACCTTAAAAGTTCTGTAGTAAGATTTAACAAGTAGTCAGAAAGACCCCATAACACATTTTGCTATTGCCTTCACAAGTAAAAAGGTTATACAGTTAAACTTCCCTAGAGCGAATCTTCACGTGAGAATAAAATCACTTCGTTATATGGAAAATTCGTTATGAAGCAGTGATGTGTACTTAAAATGATGTGTACTCGAAAACGCTGTGTACTTGAAAGCAATTCGTAATAGGCAGAGCTACGTTGTATAGCAGTTGGTTATAGGGAAGTTCAACTGTATGAAGGCATTACCAGAGATTTGATCCAAGGTTTTAAATATGTGAACGAAGGGAATATATTTTTTTTAATTTTTAGGACGCCAAATTTGGAGTTTAAATTTGGTACAAATTTTTGTTCAAAAATTGACCAAAACCGCGGATACTTTTTAATCGCCTATAATCATATATATGTATTACTGGTATTTTTGAAGAATATACAAACTCTACGCATTATATCATAGGTCTACAAACAAATATGTTGTCAAGATAACAAATGTGAAGATCAAATTTTTAGAAAAGATAGAAATTTAAATTTATTGATAGGAGACCTGACTGGAAGACATCAGAACCCGAAATGAAGGCTAAGATACTTTTAATTAAAAACAAGGTACAGTGCCGGAATCTTTTATAATACTTTATAGACTTATGAAAAGGTATATTTTTCGGTGGGATCGACAGTACTAGCTCATTTCCACTGGGAAGAATGAGTGGGAGTGTTAGTATGTTGACACTATAAAATGTATGTTAATATATTACGGTATAAAAAGGCGATTTCCTATTTGTGACACTATATGTCTTACTATTTCTAACGGTCTTGTCGTTGCAAAGAATTAAAACCTTTTCTTGGTGTGATTTTTTTCTTATGATTTAGAGCTTTTATATTATGTCACGATTATTAGGAACGAATTCGCAAACGCTTTAATCGTCTAACACATGTCAGAGGTATCTTATGTGTTCAATGATCCAATACATTCTACGAAGTAACTGTATTATATATGCTTTTTTTTTTAATTCAAGTGAAACCTCGCAACTTTCAAACTAACGATTCGGAAATCTTTTTGTCGAAAAGCTTTTAATCTATATTTGCAGCGACAGTTTTTTTTTTTTTGCAAGCAGGTTTCCTTTGTTAGTTTTGACACGTTTTTGTTGAAAGACAGAATCGAAACTGATTTAAGATTTCAATAAACTAACGAATTAACTAAACGTGGACTATAAAATACACAAGACTCAAGTTACAAACATAAAAACCAGTAATTATAAAATGATTTCACTCAACTTTGTTTCTGCTTCATTTCTATGCAAATTTCCTGCGGCAAATAAAAAAAACACCAATTTGACTTGCAAAAATCATAAAAAGAAGTCGCAAGTAAAAAAGTGTATGAAATGATTACGTGTAAACGCATTAAAAAAATCCGTTTTAATTATGAGATTTCCAAAAAAAAAAAAAGTGGTTGGGGAGGACTTTAAAAATTTGCGAATTTCAAACGAGTCAAGCAGCTGTCAAATGCGTAAAGGGAAAAAGGAGAGAGGGAGAAAGGTAAATAAGAAGGGTGCTCAAAATGATGCACGTCGACGGCAGACGTCAGCTGTGGCGTGTGTCAGAAGCGGGGAACAATGCGGCCTTCTTATTCTTGTTGTTGTGTTTGTATTTTAGACCACCACAAAGGACAACGTTCGCCAATGCCAAGGCGTGTGCAGCTTGATTGGGGTGAACACGATGTCGTTGAATACACAAAAAGCGGATGTATCTGTAAGAGTGGCAGCAATTCAAATAAAGGTTTAATTGGCATCGCAACGGCGCAGGCGTGCAAACACAACGAGATACTCGTAGAACTACGAAGGCATGAACGAACATGCATACGCAGACGCAGGCGCAGCAAACATGGCGAGCAAAGCCATTATGGAATACAGAAAACATGTTCTGAATCTGAAATGAAATAGTCAAAGCAGAACAGCGTGGTATACAAAGCTCTTACAAAGAATAATGAACTATGCAGGTGTGCGTCATTAAATATATATATATGTATGCATGTAATATGCACACACACACAGAGCATAACCTATGTATTAATTTAGTAATAATGACAACGTCTATTCCATTCTCAATAAAACGCATCAACGACACGTAGGAGCACAGAACATGCAGCAACATTAAAACTACAATAATTCGATTACGAATGTGTGCGTGTATGTGTCGAACCAAAACCCAACTGGGGGGGGCGAATAAGCGAAAACGCATGAAGCGTGCTTAGTGCTCAGCATGTGGAAGTCATTAATGCAATGTCGCTGTCCTATCCCGCTATATGTGTTCTTCACTTGTGTGAGAGGGTGCAAGAAAGACGTGATGGCGAAGGAAGGTAGCGCTGCGATTGCGCCCGCAGTCATCCTTACTAAAATGCTTGTAAAGTATTTGTCGTTTGACTACTGACTGCTGTTGCTGCTCTTTACTCTTTCCCTCCCACGCTAAGCACCTTTAATTATGCTATTGCACACATGCACAAGTCATAATTTATTTTTATCCCTGTCACACTTCACACATTGACAAACCTGTGTGTAGAAGTAAATACAAAAAAAAGGATAACATTAAAATGAATGCACTCAGGCAGCGGCGACAGCCACTTTCAACTTAATAAGAATCTTGAAGGTCAGCTGGCCATCGCCTTATTGATAAAAAAATAATGTAAATGACTTCTTTGCTATATCAGTAAGCAAAAGCAACTTCATGAATCACGTTAATAAAACTGCTAAAATACATATTTCTCTCATTTTACCGGTATCTGCTGGCAAATGTCAAAAGTTAAACCCGATTTTCGAAACAATTCGAAGCACCGAAGTTTTTTTGCATTTGCATTTGCGCAAACAGCAAAAGCAATTTTCATTTACTGAGCTTACCTGTTGATATTTATAGTGCTTCTTCTTTCCTTTTATTTATTTACTCTGTTTTTATGTATGAATTCGCCAGGTGTTGTTGAGGTTTTGCTAATTGAGCAAGTATTGTTTGAGCCAGTCACTTGGTCCAACAACAACACGAAATAAAACGCGAAGACGTTGGTTGCACACGTTGCCGAAAATTACCTTTTGCATCTAACAATTACAGTTTCATTTATATATTTTTAAAACCCAATTCATAATTATATGATATTGCCGAACGTTACTAAAAGAAACTCGGTGTTTTTTGCCATAGGACTACTGTCCTATGGACAATAGTTGTTTGTTTATTAATTCGAAGTTTTGAACGCACACATTGAATTTAATTTTTATTTTATATTATTTCGTTTTGAGTTGTCGATCTCTGTCGCCTTTTCTTCAGTTTAGTCGAAACATTTTGATTATTAAATCCTGTTCATTTACAACTATTCACAAACCTACCAAACACTACCAACCGCCGCAATGTTTAAAACTGCTGTGACCAAGTCATGAAAACAAGAATTGTTAGTTTCCTAATATATATAAGTGCTCTGAATAGATTTATGTTAAAAGCAGGCCCACAGCACTTAAGGCAAACATGCCAATCTGTTTTCTGCATTAACAGCTGTTGCCTTTGCAGACTGTTAATTGGAAGTCAGAGTGATCGTGCTTACCAATTTGAACAGCATCCAAAAATCAGATTTTATGTTAATTTGATTAGTGAAAGCTAATCTTATTTATTAATCCTATAATACCCACAAGGTTGGAGATAATTCCTTCGACTGAACTCTCCACGGGTGTCTACGGTACATCATCGTTTTTTGGATACAATGGTGTAAAGGTCTTACTGTGAATTTTCCACTCCGATCGGGCCGGGCGATATTATAACGAGTGCAGCTGCGTCTCTCTACTCACTCTTTTTAGAAGCGCGTATCTTAAACTCAAAGTAATGGAGTTCTTTGCACTTTACAGCTTTTGCTGATTTTAGCATTCTGTTTAATGCCACAAAAATGAAGCCAAAATTTTAGTAATTTCTTCCCTTTGTGAATAGAGAAAATTCATTTTATTTTTACATGTTTTAGTGTGCTGTACTTTGCCTAACCCTAAGATTTCTTCGCAGTCTAACACTGCCTCTACTACATTGCCATGTACTTTGAAGGTGCTGCATCCTCGTAAACATGTTTTTATTTCCAGGTTGGATAAGGAGACAACCTGTGACGACGTTGCACGCTATATATCATCAAAAGCATGCAACCTTTCGAATATTAATATTCATAAGTTTAATTTTTCTAGCCCTACAGAAGGCTCTTCTTTCAAGCTTTCAGTTTCTATGGAAGTATTTTCTGTCATTTGTGACTCTAAATTCTGGCCTGACCATATGGTGGTCCATGAGTTTATTCCTAGGAAAAAAACTAGGCCTTTGCAGGTTGCCTTGCCAGTCATTGCTTCAGCTTCATCTTCTGCTTCTTCCAATGCTCCAAAAAACTAACATTTTCAAAATGTTAGAGGGCTAAAGTGTAAACTTTCTTCATTTTATATTATAAGTTCTGTTCTGTAGTTCTTTCAGTTCTGACATTATTGTTTTCGTTGAGACCTTGCTTCGCCCTAATGTTCTAAACTCTGAAATTTCCACTTCTAAATAAATGAATTAATGAATAACTTACTTTCTAAACTTGTAATCTAAATTTTTGTTTGAATCGTCTATATTATTTTAGGTATTGAATTCTAAATTAAATCTTAGCTTATTTGTTAGAGGCTGATGATGTTTTTATCTGTAGCCAAATATTTAGTACGTTGACATTAGCTTTGGTATCGCATGATCACCAAAGAAATTACCAATTAACACCAGCTGAGCCCAGTCTATGTGACTGGGTGAATTTTGATGCCATTTGGGCCTGCCCCATGTGAGATCAGTGTGTGGTCATTGTGTACCTACTATGTCAATGTACCAAAAAAAAAATAAATAAATAAAATAATAAAAATAAAGTACAGCATTTCATTGCGGCCTCTAAAAAATGTATCATCAAATATAAAGGCGTAAACAATTAAAGAAAATGTGGCGTCAGATTGGCGAATGCAAAGCAGGCAGTGCCTTGAATTCAAAAAAATTAGGTGAATTATAACGTCTATACGTCTGCGCAAATATAGTTCACTTTACCCTTGAAATCGTAAAACACCTTAACACCTTCGAAACAATAACGTTTACAAATACCGCAAAAATGCAATCAATTAATACAGCCCTGGCAATCAAGATCTGTAAAATCAGCTGATTTCATTGTTTACCGCGAAAATAGTCAAACAAGCCAAATGAAGAAGCAAGGCTCTGCATTAGTTGGGGGTTGAAAGTTGACATATTAAATTGAAGCGTTCTTTAATCAAAATGAGTGCCACTCCGCCTAAATCACGCAATAAACCAACTGCCAATGAGTATAAAACGCCAGAGAAAAGTAATGTTGCCAAAAATGCCAAACCGCGTAAAACAGCTAATTTAAAATCGACTGAGCACTTAACCACTTCGGATGATTCGAGCTGTGTAAGTGACGCCGCGGGCAATGTGGTCTACTTAGATGATTCTGACAATGAGGATGTGATAGTATTGGAAGTGCCAAAAACACGTCGATCAACACGCAAACAAAGCCCAACAAAAAGATACTCAGAACTCCGTAAAGTAGCTTCAGGAAATTATACTGGTAGAGGCAACAAAGGCAGAACGAAACGTGTAGCGGTATATAAAACCACCGATGATGATGACGATGAAGAAGAGGAGGAGGAGAACAAGGATGATGAAAATCTTCCTGTGGACCCGCTAGCGGAAAAACCCAATTCGTGCGATATAGAACTCATACAGACAGACTATAATGTCGCAGGCACGAGCATGTTCGGTTTCAATACACCCAAGAAACGCGATGCGATGACATTAGCCGCACTCAATGCAACGCCGCGCACACCGAAAACTCCCAAGACTCCAGGTAAAACTGCAAAGACGCCAGACACAAAGCATAAGAAGATGGAACCCAAAACTCCAGCATACATGCGCAAATCAGTTAAGAAACGTGAGTCCTGGGCCATTTGTAGTACCTTATGGTACATGCTCTAATTGATTGCTTCTCTTACAGATATTGCCAAAATGATCAATGAATCCGGTTCGGATTTCTCGGCGGATGATAGCGATTATCAGCCAATTGAGAGCGATTCATCGAGCAGCAGTGAGAACAATGACAGCGACACCGGCGGTGACGATGCTGGTGACGATGAGCCCAAAACGCCTTGCAAATCACGTCGCGCAATTGTCGTGCCCGTTCTGCCGAAAACGCCTTCGGCGGCACGCCTGCGTCAATCAGCGCGTGCCAAGAAGTCTGCCGAATACGTGCCGGAGAGCGATGGCTATTTTCATTCGCATGCGAGCAGCAAAATAATTACCTCAGATCACACGCTCGATCGGCTGAAGAATCCCCGTTTGCCAGCGGATCGCCTCTTCAGTCTGCTTGCCGAAATGAAACTTTCTTCGGAGCACGAGACAGCAATTAATGCCATAATGGAGGAGTATCGCTCGTACTTCCCGAAATGGATGTGCATACTCAACGAAGGCTTCAACATTCTGCTCTATGGGTTAGGCTCGAAGCGTCAGCTGCTGCAAACATTCCATCGCGAAGTGCTAGCCAAGCAAACTGTGCTCGTTGTCAATGGCTTCTTTCCCAGTCTGACGCTAAAGGATGTGCTTGAAAGCATTATCGGTGAGATACTCGATGCGGGGGTGAGTCCCGCGAATCCCCACGAGGCCGTCGACATGATCGAAGAGGAGTTCGCGCTTATAACCGATACGCATCTGTATCTGATTGTGCACAATTTAGATGGCACGATGTTGCGCAACGCCAAAGCGCAAGCGACGCTCTCACGGCTGGCTAAGGTGCCGAATATACATCTGCTGGCGTCCATCGATCATATTAACACGCCGCTTCGTAAGTGTTGCTACTCACGGCTGTTTGTTTCCACGGATACCTTTATTTTTATAACTGATTGATTACAGTGTGGGATCAAAATAAGTTGAGTAATTATAATTTCTCGTGGTGGGATTGCACAACTATGTTGCCCTACACCGATGAAACCGCTTTCGAGAACTCACTTTTAGTACAGAACTCCGGCGAATTGGCTTTGTCGTCCATGCGCAGCGTCTTCTCATCGCTCACAACCAATTCACGCGGCATTTATTTGTTGATTGCCAAGTTCCAATTGAAGAACAAGGGCAATGCCAACTACCAGGGTAAGTTTGATATTCTTTTAACTGACCATATTCAATTACTATAACATTCGTCCTAATTTCAGGCATGTCCTTCAAAGATCTGTATTGGAGTTGCCGTGAATCTTTCTTGGTCAGCTCGGATATGGCGCTACGCGCTCAGCTCACTGAATTTCTAGATCATAAATTGGTCAAATCCAAGCGCAGTGTCGATGGTACTGAACAGTTAACAATTCCTATTGATTCCGCGTTATTGCAACAATTCCTGGATGAACAGGAGAAGAAGTAACCTATTCATTCTGCGTTATTGCAACAATTCCTGGATAAACAGGAGAAGAAGTAACACTCAGAGTAACAAAGTAGACATGCTAGAAGGACAATCCTCAGTTTTATTGTAGCTGTTGAAAGCAGAAATATGGAGTTAACTATTCTAAGTCTATTTATTGTCTTTGTAAATGTATAATTTTATTGCCCTCTGGGTTGATTATAAAATTAAAAAGCCATCACAAGAAAGTGGGTACCCAATAAAATTAAAATTGGTAGCTTGAATACACTGTTAATCTCGGTTGTCCCCTTCCATTGTGACGGCAATGTTAACGGATATCCCTGGGGGGCTGTAACGCTGCGACACGTTGCACAGCCCAAAACGCGGCACACCTAGTTTTAAGTCAATTGGATTAAAGCAAATTATAATTTTACAATGAGTAAAACCTTCCAAGAATAATTTCCTTGCTGGCATAAGCAAAACTCCGGTTTCAATCGAATGCTCCCCTATTGACACACGCTCCTTCTATCGACAAATTTCATCAACCCAACTACATGTTAACGCCACTGTGTACCCATTAAATTATATTAAATGATTGTTTTCTTTAATGCGAATAGTTAACTTAATTTTTATTTTTTCGTTTGTTTCTTTCCTTTGTTCTGTTCTGTAATAATATTAATTTACATAACATTTTTTTGTATAACTCGTAAATAATTGAATTTTGAAATTTCATGCCTCTTAGTTTGTTTAAATCTTCTTCTTTCTTATGTAAATGCTTCGCTTACATGAAATGTTTTCTTTTTGTAATATTTTTTTGTTTATTTATTTATTTTTTTATTGAGAAAATGTTCTGTGAAACTGAATATGCAACTATTTCTTTATTGCGTTTTCATTTATTATTGTTGGTATTTTCGTTCTAACTTCTCTTTATAACTTGAGTTGTTAAAATCATAAACAAATCGTTATACTAAATATAATACGATACGCTACAATTATGTCATACACTATTACTATATATGTATATATATAAAAATAGTAATAATTAATAAATAACATAAATGAGAATTCACAAGAAGTTTCTGGTCAAATTTCATATTCTATCTACGAGGGACATCGGAATAAATCAACATAATTGAAAATAATCAAAACGAATACACGAAAAAAGGATTCGTCAAAGCTGAATAGCGATTACAGAATCGATTACAAAACTTATCGTTAAAGTAACAATAATTGATACAAATAGCGAATGCCATATTTTTTGCCACACATAACAGGAGCGAACGAACAAATTCGGTTTGAATTTTAATAAAAAGAAATTATAATTAAATAATTACAGAATGTTTTCAAACAATATATCTGACTTGTATATTAAACGAAACTAAACAAATTAGTCTTCAATACGATTGCTTTTTCTTTTTCCTCTTCACGGTTTAAAGATATAATTTTTGTTTTTCTTTTTTATCATTTATAATGATAGTTTAGGTAATGTTTTAAGTATATATATCATCATATTTATAATGTATAAATTAAGGTTCATTAGCTTTTTTTAACGAAATGTTATTAAAAATAACAGTGAGGCTCTTATAATTTCGTACATTAACGTTCATTTTCATCATTATCATTTTGCAAATTAACAGCATTTACAACATTGGCAGACACTGTAGACTTGTTACTCGTTGTGTGTGTGTTGGTGTTTGTGTTTTCGTTAGGGGCGTGGGCGTGATTGACTACAACTTTGAGAGTATTATGATTGCTGCAAGTAAATTTATTCGAAAAATAAAAATTTAAATCAAAAATAAAAATGTGATAACACTTACCAATTATTCAGTTATGTGGATGTGTGTATTTTTTTATTAATTTAATATTTTAATTTGAAAATGTGTATGCTTCAAATTATTTCTTTTTCTCTTTTTTTCTGTAAATAAATTTATCAATTTAAAAAATTAGTGACATTTCAATATAAAAATAACGGATTGCAAGAAAAAATGCATCAGTTCGAAAAAAAAAACATCCAACATTAAAGCAAATCATAACATACGAGTAGTTTCAAAACAATTAGTTAATATTATTGCCAGCAATTATTTTTCATATTTTATTTTATTTGTAGTAACTCATAACGTATACATAGTTTTTTGATTTTCCATAATCATTTACCTTGTTTAAATAATTCCTAAACATTTTTATTTTTTGCTCTACACACTTTTTAAGTAGAAAAGCTGCCGCCAGAGGGCGATGCAACAGCCGCAGAACCATCTGCAAAGGCAAAAATTGGATTCGTTCGATTTCTGGCGCTTAAATTTGCATTGAAAAAATATATTTATATTTTTTTTTTTTTTGGCAACACACAATAATTTGAAACTTTTGTAACAAATAATAATAACTGCCAAAGTAGATAAAGCAGCATTTAACACAAGGTTGGAACGTAACGAAACGGAACAGCATTGATTGAATGGTGCGCATTGCAACGAAACTGAAACGTAAATTTAATTTCGAATGAAGAAACGCAATGACCTTAATTAAATAAAATGTACACGTATGAGTTAGCTCCATATTAAAATTTTTTGGCGTTGTATGATACGAACTGTAATTATATTATTCACTGAATAATTTAATGATATATTCACAGCTTTATGTATTTATATATGTATGTGTTTTTATATGTGTATGTGCATGGCCATTTGTTTGTTGTATTATGGTGCGTACTATTTATTTTCTATTTTTAATAATTATAATTTGTAGCCTCAAAGAACTCTTTTTTGTTTAATACTACATTATATGATCGCTAAATGTTTTTTTTTTCGCGCAATTTAAAACATTAAAGTTTTCCTTATTTAATTTTGTATTTGCATTCTAAAAACTTTTTGTTTATCGTTTTTTATATTTCGAGTTTTCACAGCGTCTTTCTTTTTGTGGTTCGCGAACGGAAATAATATTTTTTACTTGTTTTGTTTATCAAACATTATCGCGTTTAAAACACTAAAACTAATTTTACTTTAAAATAGGGTCTCGTTAGAGGCGAAAGGCCGTATGAATAATGAGTATTTTTCGTTATTATTGTTATACGCTAATCTAAGCTTAAAGCAACTGTATTCGTACAACTTAAAAAATTATTTGATTAATTGCATTAGGCGTTAAAATTGTATTGCTTTGTTATAAAAATTTGAGTGAAAAAATATTAAAAGCTTCATTAAAAACGCAACACAGAAACTAATTCATTATTAGCCAGATACTCAGGCATTTTTCTATTATATTTCCTTTGTTAATTAAATACTTCAAAAATAAAGGCATGAATATAAAAAGAAATATTTAAACATAAAAATTATTTCCAAAAAAAACATTTTTATTGAACGGACGAGCAAAAAAGAGCCGCGCGCAGAACATAATTGACAATACAGATTATTTATGAAAAAAAAAAACAAGAAAAAAAGACACAAAACAATTAGTATGAAAATAATAAAAAAGAATATCAAAATAAGAAGAAGCAAACATAAGACGAAAATAAAATAAAACGAATAAACAAAGAAATAAAAGAATATGTTATTTTTAACATTAACCCAAAAAGAAGCAAATAAACAAAACAAAAAACATTTAAACCACACAAGCTGAGAAAACTCCCATTACACGTCAGCCAAGTTCCTGCTGCTGAGCCTGAGCATCAGCAGCAGCACGTGCACTTGTGGCACGGTAACTGTACCTGCTTGTAGATTGCGGTTGTTGCTGTGGTTGTTGTGTAGTTTGTTGTTGCTGTAGTTGTTGTAATTGTTGTTGTTGCTGCTGTTGCTGTTGCAAACGTGTACCACCACCAATTGGGAATGTATCGGATTCCTCTTCGTTTACTGTTTGCGTTTGTGGGTGCTGCTGTTGTTGTTCCTGTTGCAACTCCAATTGCTGTTGATCCGCAAGGAGCTTAGCGCTTAGTACGGACGTATACGTCCTATAGCGACACAACTATGAATTTATATTAAAATATAGTTTATGTTTTGAAATAACCTTGTTAAGCTCACTTCATATTGCAAATAACCCTCTTTCTCCTTGTAGTTTTGCAACGGCAGACCTTTACTTGGTATTGGTCCTTTTCTATGCTCGCTCAATTCGTTCTCCAATTGGGCTAACTGCTGTTCGTGTGATTCTAATTGCTCTTTCTACATGAAAACGATATAACTGTATTATATAACATAGTCAATGCAACATTTTGATATTACCATCAACAGCTTTGTGTGCGCACTGGGCAACAGCGGACGCTGAAAGCGCTTCTGACTACCGACGCCGCCCTCGAGCGGTGGCGCTGAGTATGCTGCACACACAAAATTAATCGTTTCAATCCATGATTGTAGCTCCTTGGAATCGCTTGTTTGGAAGAGATACTCAGCCTGATCGGCAGTTTGTAAACGAAAGACATGCTGTTTCTTTGTGTAGTCCGTCGCTTTGGTTGCGAGCGCATGATGAATTCTTATTGCGTTGTGTAGGTTGTCGGACATCTGTAATTGGTGGAAAGCAGCGATTAGTGGGAAAAAATGTGCATCTTATGGCTTAGACTTACTTGACTCTTGCGAAAACCGTGCTCATCTTTGTGCAAATACAAGACTAAATCACGCAGCGTACAGTAGAACATTTTCCACGAACGTTTACCAAAAGGTGCTGCAATGACAAAAGCAAATTAATGGCTGCAACTGAGAGCGATTTACTCTACACCTACTCTTCTTGTAATTGCTATCGTAGCAGCATTTACGCATAACATAGCCCTTTTTGTACTCCACAGCTGTGGCCGATTCGGGTATGTCGAGGAATGGATTTTGACCGAGCACGCCAGAATTGACAATACCAGCGTTGCCATCAGCACGTTTCTGCAAATCACCGGCGTCATCATCGCTATGAAAAGAAAAGAAATCTAGTGGCTTGTTTAATATCACTTCGCATTGTGTACATACAGTGCCCACTCCAGCGGCTTCGACTTGATTGCCTGATACAAATACTTCAGCACATCTTTGGGAAAATTGTCGCCATCATTGAGCTCAGCCAAATTCTCAACGAATTCAGCGCAGCTCATTTTCCGACTAATATTCTGACCATGCAGATCTGTGTTCAGCAGCATTATGGCGCAGGTAAGCGTATGCACAGCATCTGAAATTGAAAGGCCATGTATAAGCACGTCTATAAAGTAATGTTGGTTTTACTCGTACCTTGCGAGTTGAATGCACCCGGATTGCAGTCCAGGTAACGTTTGGAAAAGTGCACGA
The DNA here is from genome assembly GCA_035041755.1 of Cacoxenus indagator. Lineage (NCBI taxonomy): Eukaryota > Metazoa > Arthropoda > Insecta > Diptera > Drosophilidae > Cacoxenus > Cacoxenus indagator. Next base: position 2,351,867 of record JAWNKX010000379.1, read on the forward strand.
GGACACGTTCACGCTCCTGCGTTTCGCCCGAGAGAGAAAATTGTTGTAGAAACTCACGCAGCGATTGGTCCAAGCTCTTCTTCTCAAAGTTGAAATATTTCAAATACTCATCCGCAACAGCGCGACTAAAATCGTTGCTGTGGGGCAAGAAATGTGAATAAACCAACAATTGACACGATCTATAACTGGATACATACTTTTTGCTCAAATGGCGCGAGACATCGCTCTTCTTGAAACCATCGAGTGAGTACAGTCTCTTTGCCAGTCGTATGGCGGAGGGCATGTCCACAGCCTTCGGCGAGTAATGGTACGAGTGCAATGATTCCACATCGCTACCATCATCTGATACGGGCGGCGAGGCATCGCGTGTTTCGTTATATGCCGCAGCACAGCTGCCACCAGGTGCAGCAAACACAGTCGTCGCCGCTTCTTCAGTAAGTGTGGCAAGTTCATTTTCGGAATCCTTTAGCTCGGAGTGAGCTGAACGTGGCGACGTGCTGTTGCTATCAACGCCGCGTACTTGTATCACCAATTTATGCTCTGATTGTTGTTGTTGTTGTTGCGCCTTTAGCTGCTGCTTCAATTGTTGACGCTGCTGGGCGGCTGTGTCGGACACGAGTATCGTTGAATCCGAGTCACTGGGATCGCTAAGTACCATGCCGCCTAAAAGATCGCGAGAACTCAATAAATTATCATCGTCTTGGTAGTCAGGACTAGAGATATTTGAAATGGCCTCGGATACGCTATGATCACCACCACCACCACCACCACCACCATTACCACTACCACCACCGCCACCAATGGCTGCACCATTTGGTGGGCATTGTAACAAACCCATAGATGGTTGTATCGTACCCGTGGCGCCGTTAAACTGATTATTGCAAACTGTTTGATTCTGCTGGTGCTGCTGCTGGTTTTGTGATTGTCCATTGCTTTGTGGGTGTCCTCCAATACCAAGCGCGCCCTTTGACCCAGACGAAGACATCACTGACGACGACACCGATGTTGGTGACGCTGGACTACCAGCCGAATGCTGAGGCGAGGAACTTATCGAACTCGAATTCGAATTTGGATTCGAATGACTCTGCTGACGTCCGTAATTTGTTGACGAGTATTGTTGTTGCTGCTGTTGCAGTTGTTGCAGCTGATGTGGCTGCAATGGTGCGTTGTATGTCCACACAATGCGATCTCGGTTCGATGCCTAATGTGTTGGTATTGTGTGCGTTATTGTGTGTATGCGATAGAGAGGGGGAGAAATGAGAAAATAATAATTATTATTAAACTTACAAGGGCAAGGCACATGTTTGGATTACACAAAATAAGAGTACTTTCTTTTTCAATTGCTCTTCGCCCTTTTGTGTAATCGTTTTGATAGCCTTAAAATTAAAGCCGCTCGGAAGTGATTCAGCTGGCCATACACGACGAACATGCTGGTGATTCGCTAGACCAAATCAACAAAATTTGTTTGTCGTATATCGCCAACTTTATTAAACGTTCTTCTGCTTCAATTGGTTTCTGCCGCTCTAAGCAAGCTTAAAAAACTAACGAGTTTCTGTGATTTGTCTTTGATGTAATTTCGATATGAAATCGGTTACTTTGATCCCTTTTTTTTATTTTATTCATACACAATTTTTTTCTATTCCTGTGTATGTGTGTGTGAGGGGAGGGGGTACAGTGTATTTAAATGTGCCTGCACTAAAAGCTTTTTATTAGTTTTTGTTTTGTTTTGCTTGGGGGTTTCCCCATTCAACACAAATTTAAGATGTTATAAAGCAGCTGGTTGCAAAAAATAAAAATAAGCAACACAACAGAAAATTCGAAAGTTAGTACATATTTAAATAGAGGAGATTCAACATGCAGAAAGGCGTTTTTTTGTTTGTTTTGATTTTGCTAAAATTCAACTATTTTTCTTCTTAATCATTCCACATTTACTCAAACCGAGCGAAAACCTTTTGGCGAAATGTTACATTCGTTTTGTTGTTGCTTCGTATTGGTGGTAAAGGAGGTGTGTCTGTTCTTCTTTTCGCCGACGGCAGTTTATCCTTGGCGGAGGTCTCTACGCTCGCCTCTATGGTTGATGGTTCCAAAGTGATCTGTGGTATAACAATTCGAACCGTTCGCTTTGTCTTAGACGAAATATCACAATTTTCCGATAGTTTAAGATCTTCATGAGATGAGTTTTCATTGGAATTGTTTGTGTTGTTGTTGTGATTGGAATTATTTTTATTGTGCTGTACTTTGTTGTTGTTCTTGTTGGTAGTATGATATTCAAGAATTGTAGCTGCTGCTGATGAAGAAGTTGAAGTTGTTGTTGTTGCTGTAGAATGCTGTATAAAGCACAGACATAAAGTAAAAATAAAAAGAACACACATAGAAGAGAAAGACGAAACCATACGAAGTACAAAAAACAACAACGAAAAGATAGCATGGAGAAAGAGAGTTGAATACAAAGAGATAGAAAGTACATAGATAGATAGAATTGAAAGAATATGCATTCAGCTAATAATTAAAAAAAAAAAAAAACTGTTAAAGGTAATCAAAAGTTGGAATGAGCTTGATATAGGGGATTTTAACAGTTACAAACTACAAAAATTATTTCAGCAAGTTCTGACAGTTCACTACAATATTAGAATCGTATAGACAAACTACAAAGTAAAACAACCACAACACAACTTTCGATCAATAACAATATAACAAAAAACTTAAAATAATACATTTGTTTCGGAGAGAAACAGAAAAAAAACGTTTGCTATGGGACGCACGAAATCTGTTATCAAAACATCACTTGACATTAGTTATGACTATTAAGGATAAAACTAATAAAAATTGTTCATAAAATGTACAATCCTATAAAGCGAGGATCATCTAATTTTATCTTGACACCTAAACTACAACTAACCGGTAGGAGTTCACCACAAAGCATGAGTTCGCCATTGGCTCACGTTGGGCCACATACCTGCGAGTCTTCCGAGTCGTGCCGTGTGTCTAGCAGCGTGTTCAATGAACTGTTTACATCTTCGTCAATGTCAATTGGTATCACAGCGGCAATGCCCTCTCGCTGTACTTGCTGCAGATGGTCCTCGGACTTACTTGTCCGAAAACCGGCTGCATCACATTTGCGCACAACATGTCCATTGTGACGGCGCACAACGCCAGCAGCGGCATTCGCTGACGAAGCCGCCGCCGCTGCAGCCGCAGCCGATGTAGCATCATGACCGCCAGCTGTTGTACCCATGGCGCCATAACTACTCGGCTCCGGACTGGTCGGCACTGAATTGGCAGTCTCCTTGTCGATTAGTGGCGTTGACAGCGATATAGGCGACGTTGGCACTGAGAAGGAAGTTTCGTCCTGCGACGTATTTGCACCACCAACGCCATCACTCTTCACCGTTACTGATGAGTTTGATGATGCTGAGTAATGATGATGGTGGTGGTGATGATGGTGGTGATGGCGCTGTTGTTGCGCACTATCGACGGCATCGCAGCGATTGCGTTGATGACGCGCCGCTGCCGATTTCTGTTTAAGTGCACGCATACGATTCTTTGCCGAGGCGGATGCTACTGAATTTGTAGAGTAATCTTCGTCCTCAGCGGCATCGTAATCGGCATCATCATCGTCGTCGTCATCGTCGCGCAGCATCAAGCACTGGCGATCGCTGTCATCATCGTCGGGCACGCCATGGCCAATGGCGCCACTGCCGATGCCGCCGCTATTGTAAGTCTCAATATTTGTGATGTCATAGTGCGTTTGATCTTCTTCATTCTCCTCCTCTTCTTCGAGATCTTCTTCGTTTTGGTAGTATTCATAACTCTGTTGTATTTGACGGCGGTAACGATGCTGCTGTGAACGCTGTTGCTTGTGTTGCCTCTGCTGGTGCTGCTGTTGCTGATGTTGACGATGTCGATTGTTGTGTTGGTCATCATCGACTTCCTCGGTTTCGATGTCCTCAGCATCTTCGTCGCGTTCAATATCCTCGCACATCAATAACGTATCGTTGGTTAACGAATCCTTGCGATTGTACGTGTTATTAAAGCTGTCGCGCTGTTGTTGCTGAAATGATTGTTGTTTTTCACGTTTAGATGACTTCCCACCCTGTTTAGACGAGTCCGAACTGGCCGTATTCGTTGCCGAGTCTACGGATGACGAGGAAGTCGGCGAAGATTCGCCAGAGGCCCGTGGTGCTAGAGCACCATTGGCTCGGGCATTCGTTGAACCGACGCTGCGATTAGATGTGTCACGCAAACTATCAACCTGTGCATTAGGAAAAAGCTTATTAACGAGCGATATTCAAATCTACCAGGCGAACAGCCGCATGCATACCTTTTTAGCGTGAGCTGTAAGTAAATTGCTGGCCTGCGGCGTACGCGACAGATTCAATATGAGATCTCCGGTCATCATATAAGCCTCAAATCGGGGCGCTTTCGCCGGTTGTGGTGGCGCTGAGTTCGGCTCTGGATCAAAATCAGTTTCACGCTCGTTCTGTGCGTGATGGTGCTGGTGGCGTACGGTGCTGCCACTGTAGCTGTTCGAATGTTGCAAGCCCGCCGATATCGCCGGTGACGACGATAACGTGTTGCCATTCGCCGCCACCGTTGTCGGCGTTGTCGTCGCCGTTGGCCCCATTTTTGTGGGTATTTGCGAGGGACGTGGACGCTTATGTTGCGGTGAGAGCTGATTTGGTGGCGTTTTTTGTGCAGTGCATTTTAACGCTTGTGGAATGCGTGATGGTCGAAATGATGTTGGTGATGTCGCTGTGGTTGGTGATGTGGTGCCTGTGGCACTTGCGGTTATGATCTCAGTTCTGGTTGTTGTCGATGACGTTGCACTCGTTTCGACGATATGAATTTTTGCCGATGAGGCGGAAGAATTTCGACTATGGTTTGATGATGCCGATGTACTCGCCGCAGCAGCGCTGCTACTTTGTCGGAACGAAGGCAAATGCGTCGGCGATTTATAACGTTGCGCGGGTGATGTGGAAGCCTTGGGCGTTGACGAATCGTAGCTGACGTATTGCTGCTGTTGCTGTTTGCTGTGTTGCTGGTACGTCGTTGTCGTTGTCGTCGTCGGCGAAGTTGTTGTGCTTCTGCTGTAGTCGTAGATATTGTGAGATTCAATGTCGACGTAATGTGGACTTTTAGTTTTTGCTAGCTGTTCCTTAATTCGCGCTTTTAATTTGGGATCTAAAGAAAAATCATTTATAATTTAGCATTGAAATGGCTAGCTTACTGAAAAACTGTGCACCAACCTCGTTTCAGTTCCAAAGTCACCAAGTCATCCGATAAACGTAGACATTTTAATACTGTAAGAAATCTGTTAGAACCTCAATATATAGACTTTAAATACACTCCTACCTTCTTTCGTTGTATAGCGATGCACATCGGTGCCATTTACTTTTAGTATAACATCGCCAGCCTCAACCTGAAAGAAATCCAAGAATGCACTTCGTAAGACACAGAAAAAATGGAACAATAAAAAAGCATTCATTGCGAATAATAAATAAATACAATAAAAATATGTAAGTATGTACAAAATATATGCATATGTATATGTCTATATGTAGAGAAAAAACACATGCGTCGAGTGAAAATGCTTGACGAGATTTGCCTGTGATGGTTGGTTTGGTCTCGATTCGCATCAATGACATCAAAAGTTTATCGATTTTCTTCACAGTTTTATTGTTTTGGCGTTTACTTTGTTTTGTTTTCTCTACACTTTTCCGCTTGGCACTTGAACTATTTATAATCTGTAACAGCATCTTTTGAGTGATATCTTTTGTGTGCTCAGCTCAGCTGAGGAATCAATTAATGCCAACAAATATAGCAAGAATAACGACAACACCGGCGGCAGATAAGCACGCACAAGCGAAAGTGGCAAAAGCTTCAACATTGTTCCTGCTGTTGCCACCAGCACGAGTCAACGTCGATATTAGGTAGCGGCATTCGACATATTGACGCATTTTGACGAGCCCACTTTTTTGTTGTACTTTTTTTTTCATTTATTTATTTAAATAGTATTTTTTTTTTTTTTGGAACACTAAAATATTGAAGCTTAAAATTTGTAGACGTAACAAATTATTGCAGTTGTTAAATACAAAAATTTTCCACAAGAAATTTTTCGCAAATATTATTTACAGTATTTATTTATTTTTATGAGAAATATTAATTTAAATTAATTTAAACAATTAAATTCGGTTTGTTTTAGCTACGAAGAAATTAATTCATACAAATGAATGAAAAGAATGTGTGGAGACAAGAAGAAATGCGACTTTCGGCAACAAAGACTTATGTTCAATTAATTCCTATAGCACATACATTAATCAATGTATGTAACGAACGAATGAATGCATTACCAATGTAGTTTAGTTCAAACATGATTTTCTTTGTGTCTACGCCGACAGTTAAGCACAATTTTTAGAATGAGAGGAGAATAAGAGAGTATATCAAAAGTAGTGAAGAGCATGAAATGCAATTGGTGGGTGTTTGGTAAGTAGAGTGGCTAAACTGAAATAAATTTTTTCTTTTAAACGTAATAAAAATGTATGTTTCGAAATAAAAAAGTAAACAAAAATAAAATGGCGTTTAACCATAAAATGGGCGAAACTAGTGAAGCTAATTGCACTAAGACTTTGGCAGCGTTTCTAATAAACAACCTTTAAAACAATGTGCGCCACGGCACGCCACAACACCAACAAAAAGAAACGGAAGGCGACCGGACGTCGGTCGGTGAACCGTATGAAGAGCGCGTGATGTGAAGAGCAAAGGGTGTAAAAATGGATGGCCTGCAATGTGGAGCATGACCGGAATTTTGCAATAAAAACAATAATTATGATTTTGAGAAAATTACGGAATAATTTGAACTCGTTCCTCAAGTGGTAAAGCAACGGTTCATTAAAAAAAAAAGTTTAATATTTACTAAACAAAATAAAAAACCACGATAACGAAATTTTCACTTTCTTGTTTTTTTCCTGCAACACCGTTTGGCATTTCGATTTAAGGCAATTTTAGCCAAGTCAACATCTTATTAAATTAATCATAAGTCCAACTTATGAATTCGTATCCTTTTCACTTTAATTTTTTATTAGCTTCATAAATTTTTCTTTACTATAAGTCCGCCAGGTTTCGAGTGCAATGGAACTGTGGTTTTTTGGCTATGATTCGATTTTTGTTCAGGCTTTTTTTTGTAAATTTTGTGATGCGCAGCTGTTGCAAAGACAAAAGAAAGTGAAGAGAAGAGAATCACGCGAGAGAAACTGTGCTGAACGGTTACGAAAATCAATTGTCAATGAAGAGTGGACTTGCAGGCACCGGTGGTCACGCTCTTAAAGTGGTTGGTGCTGCCAAGCTGCAATTGTGCTTAGTTAAAAATTATTACGAAAAAAAATTTATATTGAAATACAAAAATAAAAATTATTGTGTCAAATTAAATCAATTGAACAATTATAAAAAATTTGTTTTTCTATCGTTGATTAGACCTCTATCAACGAGGTCTGATCATTCATGATTCGTGCTGTGCACCTAGTAGGGGTTAATAGGCACATACAAACAACCAACTAAACACAAATAATGCTACTACATGACGCCATCATGGAGAGAGACAAACACTTACAAATTCAATTGGCGCAATGATCGTCCAACATCCTTTAACCGCGTGTGCGAATAATTGTATTCTTTTAGCACAATTTCAGTTTGCAGTTTGTTCGTAGATATTTTTGTTTTCTGCAATAACAACAACGAAAATAACAACAATAACAACAAAAACACAACCAGCCCACTAACTCTTCAGTCTTCAAGACAACAGTGTTGCATTTTCGTTCCCATCGTAGGCTGGTGGCACCAATCCGCGCCCCCGGCACGGCTGCGTTACTGTTTTTTTTTATCTATACGCTCTCATTGCGCCTAACATTGATTTTCAATAAATTTCATTAAATTTCACAACGCAAGATGCGAAATGAGCTTAGTGGGCAGCCGTCAACAACAGCAAAAATGCGAGTCAACCAAACTTTATTTGCGTTGACTAACTTTGTTTATGCACCACTACTCCACTTTGCCGCTTCTGTGATTTATATTTTTTCATTCCAACTGGGAGAAAGAACGACCTCAACACATTTTTTTAATTTACTTCTTGTATTGTTGTTGTAATTGTTCTCAAAATCGTAAGCAGACTGGAAGTGATTCACACATTTCGCACAAAAGTCATTGAAAAGCGATAGCCCACAAAGGCAATAGCCATGACGAAAGAAAAACCTTAGAAAAAACATCAATGAAGAAAACGATAAAAAAGAGCTGATGCGTTAATGGAAATGTAATTTGCCATTAACCAGTTGTTTGGCATGAATTTAAATTATTTATTTAGTTTGATTTGTTTATATGTTAATTTATATTTAGCTTTTGTGAATTGTAGACGCAATTTTGAGCGTTTTAAAATTTTATGAGTGGCTTCTTAGTAACAGTTTAATATACGAAGTGTGTTATCAGCAACGATTGGTTGATTCGAACGAAAGACAAGAAATGCCGCTACTTCTTAATGCTTAATTAGTGACAAGTGTAATTACAAACAACAATCTTGTAACAAATTGTAACAAATTGCAACAAATTAGATTTCCCCCCACTACAACCCCTCTAACGCGATCGCTTTTCTAATTCGAGCGTAGACAGACTATTCGAAAATCGAAATCGCCGCAATTTTGCTGCTCTAGAAAACATAAAATTGTCAACAGAGCCGAGTTCAACGTGCGTGATAAGTTGATGTGACCCCAAAGGCATCCGTGCATTGACAACGAAGACGACAACGCTGACGAAACAGAGAGGAAAGACGACAAGGTAGAGTCGTAAACGAAGACGCTAAAAAATCGTCGTAGGTCGTGTCTCACGTGGGCGAACCAGCAACGTGTTAGCGAGTAAAAGCAAAATAAAAGTGAGGGAAAGATAGAGAAACGCTCTGCCAAGTACGGTTGAGTAGCTCCTTGTTTTGCTCAGCTTACTTCTCAACAATCCAACAAAACTAGTTGTAAGTCGAAGTGCAAAATAAATTTGCTTTAATTGAATTACAAAAGTTGTCTTCTTCAACTAGAATGTCGCATTTGTTTACAGTGGAGAGGTCGCGCGGTAGCGAAGTATTTTATTAAGTTAGTTTAAGTGTTGACAGTCACGAGTGCTCGCAAACAAGTGTGGTGTAGGGGCTTGTGGAAAAGAATTACATGGCACGAAATTGCGGAAAAAAAGAACAATAATAATAATAATCACATTCTAATAAGAACAATAGAGGCTAAGGAGAAGAAAGTATTGCATAAAACTAAAATCAGCTAAAGCCAGATATAAGGTTTAGAGCAGAAGAGTGTGGATTTGTGGGGTATGTAATGTTTACGCTTGGCACCGTTTGTTTCCACTTGCATTCATACATAAAAGACTAGATTCGCTAAACCAGTAGACCGGTAGAGACTGGCAACGCTTTCGTTTCCCAAACTCGAAGAAAGAAATTCTCCTTAAAGCAATGCCAATTACGCAATACGACCGTAGCGAAAGAAACATCAAAAGGGGAAAAAAAACACGTACGTCCATCTGCGCTCCAGTGCCACTGTACTTTAATTTCCGTTAATATACATATATTTTTGTTTCTTTTGACAGGAGCACAGCACATAAACAAGCGTGTAACTACATATGTGCATGCATTGGTAAAGAATATGGTGCAGAAGTAGGTGGAGAGAAAGAAAACCGAAACAATGCAAGGCCCAATTAATCAATCGCAAAGCGCAACAAATTCGCATCGAATTGAGTGCTCAAGTAGCGTAAAGGAAAAAGAGGTGCTCCGGTGTTGCCGCTGAGCAGAACATGCTTGTTGTCTCTTGTTTTTATTGTTTTTGGCAAACGATAACAATAAACGAGTGCGAACGAGCACGTCTGACTATTTCATGCTGTCATGTACTACTCACCAATCTTTAGTATTTCTTGTTCATAGCGACATCGCTTTAGGTTAAACCAAATATGTAGGCCAACAGCGGCGCCTCCTTCTAGAAAATATGTTTAGAATAAAGCGACCGTAAAAGTAAGAAGACCAAACAAAATTTTGTTGGATTATTTACACTATTCGTTGTCTTAACGCTTTATTTAACAAATCAATACCGGCAACAACAATAACAAGAGGCATAAAACAACTATAAAATACAACATGTGCGAAAACAAAACCTGCATAGATCAATGGGATTAGCATTTTCACGTCTGCCACACAAACAAATTAAACTGAACTGGATAACTGGATACCAAATTCGCTTAAAATAAAAAAACATCGAGCAAGTTCAGTCTAGATACAGTCATGTGCGTACATACACATATACGCTACATACAATTTCAGCTAGAGATTAGAATACGATATATCGACATTTCTTCACGGACGAAGTGTTTAATAAATCGATATTGTATGGATTTCGTCGTTCACTCGCATTCTCTATTATTGTAGCACTTTGCAATGATGAAACATGGTGCCACTAAAGGCTTTAATGTAGGCCGATAGAGTTTTGGCCTCTGTATATTGGGATGTGCAACGTATTTAATTCGCTGATTTAGGAACGTACGAGTAAATGACGCTAAAAGAGAATATGACAAGCCCTTATTGATGCGTTTAAAGAAGAAAAACTGCAAAAACTATGGCCTCAAATGTCCTATCTCTGTTGAATGCTAAGTCAAAACCGAAACAAAGTCCCAATTTGAGTCCAAGGATAATAAACAGTTAATAATTATCTACGAAAAACCACCCTTTGTGTTATTGAAAAGCCATTTGCCACCTAATGTAACGCAATTTTTCTAAGAAAATAAAATACTCCACAGCCGCATTGTTATTTATTTATTTATTTATTTTAACAAGAGACATAAAATAAAAACGATAAATATTAATAATGACACTAGTTATGCAGGAAGAAGCAGAAGGAAGTAGTGGCAGCGGCAGTGACAACATAAGAATGCCGTTGAACACGACTATAAACAAAAGGCAACTACAATGCAACAATAATAGTCACAACAATATTCATATGTATATGATAATTACGACAAATGGTTGTGTGCTATGCGCTGTGTTTATTGTTGTTGTTACTGTAGTTGATATTTTCGTTGCTGCTTGCTGTATGAAATTAATAATTACCACACTTAAAGTTGCTTGTGCGTAAACTAAGAAGGGGACGCAACGGATAACAAGAGACATCGAAAGGCATATCAAGGGGCAAAAAATTTTTTAAAAAATGTGTTGTACAACAACAAAGCCTAATGAATGTAAAGCGCAAAAATCCCAGAGCCAGCATACAAAAAAAAAATACAGAAATTTGAAAAATAGTGCGTGACAGCGCAAGCGTAACCTGCAACGAAGAAGAAGCAGAAGACGAAAAAGTTGCAGTCAAATTGATAGAGAAAGAGTGTGAGCAAGGCGCAAAGGGCAGTAGCGACAGGAAATGCAACAAAAACAACTACAAAAACATTTTAATCGTGTTTTGGCGTTAAAAAAATATAAAAAATTCACTTTTGTCAAATTACTCAATAATTTCTTACAATTAAAAATTCCAAACGTGTTTTTGTTGGCAATAGACACACTAAATTGGAATTGTGCGAGTATATTGAATTTGTTATGAGATTTGGGTGTCTTCTTGTTTCATTTTGTTGATAACAATCTGAAGACCTGCTCTTCGTTAGAAGGTCAATGAAAGGAGGATTGATTAAACAGCAGACTGAAATAGTAAACAATAAAAAAAAATTTAATAATAAACATAATAAATAAAGACATACTATAAGTATGTACATACATTGCGGTAGCATAATTACTTGTCTCTATGTAATAAGATAGATAGATATCTTATTTCAACTATTTGAGTATTTTGCCCTATGCACATTATTATAATTGCAAAAATAACATTTTTGCACAGCTCGAGACAAAAAACGGTTTCAAAATTTTCCCCCTTCTACTTCTCTCCGTATTCACGTATAGTTAACGTTTTCAAATGACAAAAGAAGTAGAAAAGTCACCGATTTGACATGAAAGTATGAAAAATCTTGAAGTATTCCATGAGCTAACCCGTGCCATGACAATGTGTATGACAGACAGTGAATCAGTAACAGAAAACAGGAAAGCATATAAAAACGAACATATTGGACACTTGGGCATTGTGATAGACAGTTGCAAGGATAATAGATGAATGAATGACGTCGTCAACGCCAATGTGATGTATATGTCATGCCAAACCCAAATGAAAATAACCTAGGCGACAGATGGCGGAGTGAAACGGAATGACTGTAGTGCAACTTGGCTCCGACATCAATTAAAAGACAAGCTCGAGCGAACTGTCGAGTACGCGATGTGATGACATCATGTACATTGAGCCACCCTCCATGAGTGGTAATTGGATGGAGACTTGAGGTTCATAACTTTCTTTCTTTCAATAGTGATGGCGCCAGAAGGATGGTAGCGACATGATGGCGAATTGTGTGATGGAGAAAGAAATGTAAACAAGATCCGTAAAACTTGCCGCTAATGATTGCTGCAGTAACTGCAGTATAAAGGGATGAAGTCATTGCTGGCGCCCAGAAGGGAATTCGCGAAAACACACACAGCATTCAGGAAAATAAACACACACACACTTGCATAGTAAAGTCATTAGGCAGGGCTGCATTCTTCACAGCCAACTTACCTCGCCGCAATCCGCTGCCGGCGAATTTTCAACAATGTCATAGATAACATGGGGACCCGTCGTGCCCAATAGCGAGAAACCAAATCCGGAATGCTCGCTGCGTCGCAATTCCACTGTCCATTCCTCCGTCATGACGTATGCAACTCACACTCTAATTTCACTATTTATTTGTAGTATTTTTTTATTTTTTTTTATTCTACTGCCTTTTATGCGCTTTTTCCTTTTTATTATTAACTTCTTCGTCATTCACCAATAAACACTTTTCAAACACAAAATTCGCCACTCAAATTTTGCCGTATTTTAAACGATTATATTGCTTTCTTTTTTTTGTGTTTTGCAACAATCACCGACCGTTCCACAATGCTCCACTGGATTTTTGGGCTTGGTCCGCTTCGTTTTTACTTTTGCTGCTTCTGTGTTGTTGTCGTTGTCGGCGGCAGTGTCTGACGCGGCAACGTTGTCTTCGTCATTCGCACTAACTCACTCAATCACTCTCACACAGAAACAAACGCCTTAATTGCTGCTGATGCTTCTACAATAATTTTTCATATTTCTCATTTCTAATTTTTTCATTTTTCAATTATTTTTGTTTTGCTCGATTTTCGTTGCACTTGCACTTTGGCTGCGCGTACTCACTTGCGCACACACTCGCAGACGTCACGCAATACGGCACTTTCTTCTTTACGAAGTCCACGCTTTATTTAACGCTCCAATGGCTGGACTTTATTTCTTAAACCAAATTCAGCAATTTTAAAATTTTGTTGTTAGTTATTGAGTTTTTGAAACGCTGCTGCTGCCACGGTCGCACGGCACACAGCACTGCTATACCGACCTCCAATTATAAAATCAACCGAATTTTAACATCCGCCGTACAAAATTTATCCGCGTACCCACTCGCTTGGAGTCAATAATTTTTTCTTTCTATGTCAGAGTTGCTTTCTGCTGAAATTATTTCGATAGTTCACATCACTAAACAAAACTAAACTTTAAAATGAGAGAGAGTGAGTGCGAACACACGCTAAATGTTAGTGATGTGTGAAGTTACGTTAGTTACGTGTGGATGAAGAATAATCGAATCGACAAGGCCAAGCACAGTATGCAGTACAGAACTAATGAAAATGTAAAGAACAATTAAATAAATTTAAACCGGAACCATACTAAGGTAGTTAGTTTCATTTATCAAAAAATTGTTTTTATTATTATACCTATGTTATAACTTATACCCTGAAGTAGGCGTTCGAGCTCAAGTTAGGGGACTTTTTCAGATTAAGGCTATATTGACAAAGAGCCGACCACTCTTAGAACCAATTTATTTCTCTCCAGATCGGTGTATTATTCAAGAGATCAGTGTTTTCTGCAATTCCAGCCGAGCAATATGTTTTTGATTTGTGTTCCCAAGAGAGCTGGTAACCCTTATCAGATTTAAATTTACGTACTCTGGCAACACCGTTGAAAGCTGTTCGTATAATATTTGTTTTTGTTGCATTCGGTGTGGGCAGAGACTTAACAACTAGGTTCAAAACACGAAGTTTGTGACGCAAAAATTCCTGGCTAAAAATGGAATCAATTTCACATTTAGTAAAAACCACTCTACCAGAATATTTGTCTAATCTACCGGTGCCCGACTCTGTGACAGGATGGTTTAAATTATCTCGTAAGTTGATGAACTCGAATACAATCTGCATTCAGAAAAAAAAGTGAGGATTTTTCTTTTGACATGCATTCGTATATATACATACATAAATATTTTGTTTTTGTTGCAACAACTTCTAAAGTTAAATTGCAACAGAGACTAATTATTGGCAAACAACGCTGCCTCAACTTGCATTGCACTTGTTTATTTGTGCGTTTGGTGACGACCTCAATTTGTGATAATCTATTATGCAACATTTGTGCTTTTTTGTTGATGACGGCGGTGTCGATGGAATATTTTATCTAATTAATAGCTTACGGATATAAAAGAAAGAAAAAATTACAAAGAGAATTGAATAATTTGGCAGTTTACTCTCATCACTTCGAAGTGTAATGGGTGCCTTTTGGATGTGCTCTTTCTCTAAGCCGGTTTAAAGTTATCGATTAACGATTCTTTTTTATGTGCAACTAGTCAAGGACTGGATTGCGCTGATTCCACCGACAGCTTTTGTGGCCAGCCTTGGTTATATGAGCTATCTGGCTTTCTGTCCGGCCGCACAGCGTTGCAGCTCCAGCGGTGGTCGCTGCAATCAATCGGTACGTAAACATGAGCCGAAGGTCGTTGATATGATCGATGTGGAGGACATTGCCGAGAAGGCGGCCTTTTGTCGTTGCTGGAAAACGAAGAATGTAAGTGGTGATGTGGGGTAAACATAGAATATTTTTATTCTAATGGTCTCAACATTGTAGTGGCCCTACTGTGATGGCAGCCACGGCGAGCACAACAAACTCACCGGCGATAATGTGGGACCCGTCGTCATAAAGAAGAAGTAGACAAACGTTCTGCCCCCTAAAACTTGCCCGGCCTAAACACACTTGGAACGTTTCTTAGCATTTGTTTTCCTAGCAATTTAATAATTAATAAATTTTTGCCTTCTCCAAGTCAAAGTCAATGAAAGGAATTTGCATTAACCTTAATGTGTGCGTTTAATAACCTATTGAATGGATTTGGAATAAAAACGAATATATTCTCAAACGTTAAATACAAATAAATTTTTTTTTATTTCTTGAGTTTCGACTGTAAAAGAAAATAATTTCCCACTTACAGATTAAAAGGCAAAGATTTTAACCATGTTTTTTAATCATCATCGTCGAGCGATTATCAAAAAGTACTGTATCTTTCGACTTAAACTAAGCTAGAGACGGTGACGATTTATGCATCTCATTAACAAATCTCATTAGTTTTCGTATTGTAGGTTTATTTGAAGATCTTGCCCTGGTTGAATTTTCGTCCCTCCTTGTCGGTACCGGTCCAGGCAAAGTATTGAGCGACGAGTTTTTTTGTGTCCTCACTCTTGGCTTCGAGTTTCTGCCACGAGTAGCAATCGTAGTCGATCTGCCAGTCGGGCGACAAAGGGAATGCCAAATCCTGTCCGCGCCACACCCATACGCCAGAGATTGAACTATTGTTGTCATCGCCAAAGAGACAGACGGAGGCAAAAGCCTGCTTGCGCATCTTATCAAGACGTTGGAACATGCCGGTGATTAGATTACACGACATAAACGTCTTGGTTAGCTCATGATTGTATTTGTACTCGCCGAACCAGATGGAGTAATGTTCCGGATCGAATTTCTCCCAGAAGTACGGAATAGAGACAGCTTCATCTTCGTTTGAGTAGCAACGTTTAAAGTCATCAAAGTTGAACGTGCCCTTGGGCATCAAGTCGAAGGGATCCTTCGATTTTGGCTCCTGAGCGAGCGCTTCGTCGGCAGCATCGAGTTCCTCAGCCGGTGCGGCCGCCTTTTTGGGCTGCTGTTGCTTCTTATCCTCTTTCGGTTTTGATTGTTGCGGCTGTTTGCCACCTGTCTTGGCCTGGAATTCAGCATACTTCTTAGGATCATACACGAGCGCCTTCTCGCAGAGAGAGAAGTTCTTAATGACAGCCTTGACTTGAGGCTGATTCAGGATGGTGACGAACCAACGGTTCACATTGCCATAAGCGCTGCGGGCGCTTGGCTCCAAAACGTATTGATACAGGTGCAATAGGCTGCTGAATACGACAATATCGGCGAGGGTAATGCGTTCACCAACCAGATACGTCGCTTCAAGCAACTTCTTGTTGAGCAAATCAAGCACAGCGGTGGCATCCTGTTTAGCGGTGCTGTTCTTCTGTTGTGGCAAAATGCCCAACAGTGGGAACACCCAGGCGCAGGAAGCAGGCACAATTTCATTGTCGGCGAACGATAGCCACTGCTGCACGAGGGCCCGGGCGAAGGGGCACTTGCCGCCACGCAGTTCCTCGTTGGCCAAGAAGTATGCGATGGCGTTAGATTCGCTTAGTGTGTGGCCATCGGCTGTTTCAAAGGCGGGCACCTAAAAGCAAAGGTAACAGAGAGGTGGTATGACTCATCAGTGCGTTGCGGTGCGTCGGTATGCGATGACGTTGCCAAAAGCACTGTGGGGTGTGTGCGTACACTGGCCGGCAAAAAGTGAGAAATTTATGAGAGATGGAAAATGACTCACCTTGCCACCTGGGAACTTCTTCAGGAATTCCGCCGATTTATTGGTTTCGCCAAACACAAAGTTTTCGGCCACTTTTACCTTCGAGCCCGAGAATTGGGCTGCGATCAATGCTTTGTATGCACGGAAATTATCGGGATAAGTGTAAAGAGTCTATGGAGAAAAACGAAATTAGCAACGTAAGCTGTATAATTTTACACAAAGATTGAAGAACATCTTTGGTTGTCTATGCAACTGATGCCATTAATATTTACTAATATATTTGCGACTTAAAATCTACTTACTCCAGTCGCCATCGTGATTTTCGCCGGAGAGAGATAGAGAGAGAAGCTGACAACCCGGCTGTCAAACATCCAACAAAATGTAGTGTTGCAAGTGATGCAAAACAGTGGGGGCTGTCACTGCCAATGTACTAGGGTCGTCTTTTTCACTCATTTTGCCAGGTGGCCTACTTCTGAGACTCTGGAAACTCTTTTGAAGTTATGGTTGGCAATATCTGTTGGGCTTCATATTATGGACCGGTTGGTCGCGCATAAATTTACACAATAAGTAATTAAACAATAAGAAAAGTAAAGTGTATAAATGAATTTGTTTCAAACAATTTTTAACCAATGTAACAAACAACCACTGGACGATTCAACAAAATAAGTTAGTATTGATTTGTAATTCATTGTCCGGGCTAAAAAGTGCAAAAGAAACCATTTGAGTAGTGAAAATTCGAGGGGCAAGTGGCGTGTATAAAATGAAGCATAAGCAGCAGCGAAAGCAAAGCACAGCTCAACTCAATCCGCTCAACGCTGCGTAGCGTGTTCGAATGCAACAGCAACAGCGAAAGAAGGAAAGTTCAGTAAAGAAGAAAACAGCGAACGCAAAAAAAGTTGTTACGCGTAAAATTTGTAAAAATGTAAATAGAAAGAAAAAGTAAATGAAATGAAATTAATGAAAGCATAAAAACTATTTCCACTCAAACAAGAAAAATCGCTTTGCAGTGTTTGGCAAACGGAGAGAGACAGCTTGCAAATGTTTTCCGTTAATTATTATGTGAGTTAATAATAATGATGATGACGCTATTAAAAAGCAATTCTCGAAAATCAACAAATTCAAGCCAACATTGCTGTGCAAAATCAAATACGCGTTCGTCTGTCCGTTAGTCCGTCCGTCTATTGATGTGTAATTACAACAACTGTATACTGTCGTCGCGTTGCGTTGCCGTACCCGTTGTCGTTGTTACCATCATCGTCGCCATCACTTTCGTTCACATCGTTCCATATCTCGGCTCAACATACCGTTATCTAACTGTTGTTTAATTCGCTAAATTATTATTATTGTTGCCGTCTCCCTCAGATCATCGTCATTAATTTTTTGTATTTTATTTTAATTTTTGTAACCTTTGCCATTGGGTGGCAGCGTGTGTAAAACTGGTTCGTAGTTTCGGTCTTAGCTGAGCTCATGTACGCTTGCTGTGTGTGACATGCGACCTTCATTGCAGCAGCAACAGCAAATCAATAAAATGAAAGAATAGTTTACGTTCACTCATTCTTACTACACAAACTACGAGTTAGTCAAATACGAGCAAGAAAGTGGGGGGAATCGCAGCGTTGTTAGAAAGCCAGTCAGTCAGTCGGCGCAGCCAGCCACTCAGTCAGTCACTCACAGTACAAATGACCCTGGCCTACCTCACCGCAATATACCACGACCCTCACATTGACGTCTGCTAACTCGCTGCAAGCACAATTTACATAATTAACCCATCCGCCCCACATCATAATAATGCACTTCATGGCAGTCATTTTTCTCAGTTGGTCCGCTTCTTAGTGGGGAAGAGCATGTCTTCTGTGAGACACCACTAACCCAACAACGAAAGCAACCAAACCTACTACCATCACATATTATAAGTTGTGAGAAACAGCTGATTGTATAGACGCTTGGAGAGTGGGTGGAACTAAGTTTAGTGAAAGAAAATAACTAGTAAAGAAAAAATAAACTTATTGCATATATGTACATACATAGGTCTTAATGCGACAAGGAAGGCTAGTGGCTCTCTTTAAGGCCTCACAGGAACTCTGCTATGTTTTACTTTACGAGTGAGGGAAAAAACCGTGGCATTAAGGACATTAAACTTTATGTAAAAGTGAATAGCTCTCAAACCCTTGACCTCTATGAGGTTAGAAGAGAAAGCACACTGCTGACGCTCCGAGTGCTATATATAATGGGGAGTAACATTGCCTTGTTGATATTATTTCGTTAAAAAAAAATCTGTATATACAGCGAATATGTGATTCATGTAACCTAATAGTGTTGCGTTATCTTGCCTGTACACAGAACAGATCTACAACTAAGCGTCACAAACTACCAACTCGACTTGATGTGTTTCGATTCAATTAACCTGATAATGTGCGTGAGAGTTAAAAGTTAGAATGGCAACAACGGCGTATCTAAAAAATATATATGTATGTACATGTGTATATATATAATTTTGGTAAAATTGTTTTCCTGCTTTGTGGCCAGTCTCAGCAATCGACTAATAGATTTATTTTATGGAAATCAGTAAACTATATGAAGTAATCTAAAGATAGTTATCTTAGTTCAATTGTATTTTGCTGACTGTGAGTATATGTAGATTAACACTTATTATATCTCTTTATCATTAAAGGTTTTCAAAAAATGCCCAGATATGATGAAGGAAATTCAAGCGGAGATCAGCCTCGTCTTCCAACAGTACAACTAAACTTAGTAACAACAAAAACAAAAGTAACACTTAACAAAATAAGTACAACGCCAATAACGGAGCTAACTGAAGATGAGATAATTAATAGAATTACTGAAGATTGCGCGCGCACTGCGTTGGAAATAGAGCAATTCGAACAGAATATTCTTGCGGAAAAGGAGCGTATACGAAAACAACAACAAAAACAGGAGCTCAAACAACAGCAACAACAACAGCAACGACCACAAAAACCGGAACGCAAACAACCAAAGCAGGAGCAAAGTAAAGATCAGCAACAAGTAAACTTACAGTCCACTGAAGCTTCCCGAAACGTTAGTGTTAATGCAAATGTTAACGAAATAATAACGTCAGATGATACAGAACTTCCTTCCATACCAAATACAGCTCGGTATCGCAAACTTCAAAACTCACTATATCCAAAGATCTTAGAACTTCAAAATCAACCCGTACTTAAGCCTGTCGAAGAAGATTTTCCAGCCTACCGCGAAGAACCTTTTTCTCTAGATGACGAGGAAGTTGTTGATTTAACTCTTCTTTATCCAAGTCCAAAACGTAAACGACGCACGTATTTTGCCGAACCGATACGCCGTGCCACATTACGTCCGAGGAAAGTTGAGTCAATTGAAAGTGAACTGCAATACATAATATCGGCGGGTGTAACCGGTGTTGCCGAGCCGAAGCATCAACAGTTATCAGAAACCGAGGATAACACATCAATTGCGGGTAGCAGCGACCCAGGTGAGGGTTTGAATAATTCAAAAATAAGCTACTGTAATTATTTATTGTTTTTATTTTTATTTTTATTATTTACTCCATTGCAGAACCTTGTCATCCCGATTGTTGGAATAAAATCGAAGTACTTGGCTACGAGGAGCCACGTTTGACAAGCAAAAGAAAACGTGGCAATACGTTCGGACCGCGGTCCAGGAGGGGCCCACGCACACTTTCGCCTATTAGGGGTTCCATTGCTCGTATCAACTCTGAGCTTTCGCCCTCAACAAGTGCTGCTGTCACGGCAGCGCATCTTGAACTAGAGTCAGTGCCTGTCACTGATAGCCCAAAGAAGAAGCGCACACGCAATATGTCACTTTATGATCGGCGTTACCAAACATCCGACGAACGACGGGTCGGTGTCGGCAATGGCTATATGAGTACCTCAGCAAGAACCGCCTCAAGTAGTTCAGCAAGTGGCACTCATTCAGATATCGATACGCAGGATATAAGCAATCAACATTATATGTCGACATCGAGCACGAGCGCTACTAGCGCGGTAATAAACGGTTGCGTATCTTTGAATCACACGCCATCGATGGGCACGCTGTGCAACATTGGTAACACGTGTTACCTCAATTCCGTGGTGTACACATTGCGTTTTGCGCCACACTTTCTGCACAATCTACACCACATGATGCACGACCTTAGCTGCGCACAGCAGGCGATTTTACGACAACGCACCGCCAAGTCAGCGTCATTGGGTCGGTGTGTGAGTGCTGCACAATTGGAGAATGCACGCAGTTGGAGCAGCAAAGATTTAGCTTCAATGGAGCAGTATAATAACAGCGGTGGGCCGGGTGGCAGTGGCAACATTGGTTGTAGTAAAAGTTGTCATCAGTCGCTCGTTGAAAAGTTGCACGATCTCTACCAGTGTCTAAATCGCAACGAATTAACGGACTCCTCGGAGCCGCATCATGCGGACACCCTACTACATGCTATACAAGATGTAAACGCTACATTCGAGGGTAACCAGCAGCAAGACGCTCATGAGTTTCTCATGTGTGTGTTGAACTCATTGCGCGAAACGAACCAGACGCTCATCAAGGCTGTTGGCGAGTGTCCAGATGTGATTGCTAATGGGTGAGAGGCCCTATTATTATAATATAAGGGATGCAGGCAGTTATTGATTAAATTGATCATTTTCAGATATATTGCCAATCCAGATGAGATTGAAACGAATTTCCCACATGATAGGGAACGATCTGCACCAGCGGGTGGCAATGCGATTAGCGGGGCTGGTGGCAGTGGTGTTGGCGGCAGCATGTCGTCAACAATATCGTCTAGTCTTACCTCGAAAGCTTCGTTCTTCTCCCGCAAATCAAAGCGAAAAGATGAGGCTAAAAACGCAAAAGCATCACGATTACAATCACCGTTAAAGGACATCAATAATATTGCATACGGTAGTGGTGTAATTTCTCAGCCACAGGCACAGACGCAGCCCACTTCGAATAGTCTCTTTTACTTGGATAGTGTCGATCTCACCGGTGCCAGTAGCAGCAGCAGCAGCAGCAATGCGGGCCAAACACAAGCCAACAGTACTAGCGGTAACGCATTGAAGTGCACCAGTGATGACGAAGCATCGGGTATGGGTTATACGCTCAAAGACAAAGTGCGACTGGAGGAGAAGATACGCGAGCTCAATTTGGATTTCTTTACTGAGGACTTTGAAGGCGTTGTAGTGCTGACCACAAAATGTCTAAGCTGTGAGACAATTACGAAGCAGAAACAAGGCATGCTTGATATTTCAGTTCCTGTACCTACATCAGGTTATGATAATCCAGATTACAGTGAGAAACCAAGCGCCTTCATACAGGTAAGTCATGCTGGAATTTCACACTAGAATTATAAAACTATTATGGAACATTTGTCTCTCCTTATAGAACTCTTGTATAACGCGAGAGTACTTTCGTGGTGAAAATAAATACAGTTGCGATCAATGCACGGGCTACACCGAGGCCATACGGTCGATCTCGTACGAGGTGCTGCCACGCTTGCTGGTCGTACAATTAAATCGCTTCTCGGGCGGCATGGAAAAGGTCAACACGTACGTGCCAACATCGTTCACATTGCCCTGCTTCTGTGTGAAGTGCTGCGAACTGAGTGAAGGCAATAAATTGCACGTTTACAAACTCTACAGCGTGATAACGCATGTTGGCGCCACACTCTCCGTCGGCCACTATATCGCGTATACATGCTGCTTAGAGTGGGCCAATGAGTATGCCAATTGTCCCAAGGATCGTCGTAATACATCAGCTAATCTACAAAACGCCACCATCGGTGCCAGCGATAACGTGCAGACCACCAACTCCGCTAGTCTCACCACACCAGTTACAGCGGCAGCCTCAGCACTCGCCTCGTCGGGTACCAGTCTCATAAAAAAGATGAAATTCGGACGTAACAAAGCATCAAGCAGCGGCGATATGAGTAAAAATATGAAACATTTGAATGGGATCACGAGCAAAGCTATAACGAATGGCATCGGAAAGTTGAGCATGAATACAACGTGTCACGCTATCAATTGTTGTGCTATGCGCTTCAGCCGAGGATTACAGCCACTACCTACGCCGACAGCAGGACAGCATTCAACGGCGAGCAACAATAGCGCGAGCAGCAGTGATTTCAGCGAGGAGTCCATACAGAACGGCACCAATGCCAAACTCAGCTATAGCAGCAACAACAACAATAATAGCAACAATAATAATAATAATAATAATAGCAGCGCCACCGGAAGCAACGTTAGCTTTCCTTCGGGCTACGGTAGCACCGGACGTGCTGGTAGCAGTAAACTCAACTATGCCAGTACAGGAGCGGAAACGATTTGGTATATGTGCGACGATGACAAAATCAAAGCGATGACACAACGTGAATTCGAAGAACTGCTCTCGCCGACACGGAAAATCACGATTACGCCGTATCTGCTGTTCTATGCGCGTTTCGATCTACAGCCAAGTCCGCCGAAGCAAACGACGCCGACACCACCGCCACCACCGCCAATGCCACACTCCTCGTGGTCGAATGAGAACATTAAAATGTGAAACAGCCGCAGGCGTAGCAGCAGCAGCAGCAGGAGCAGAAGCAGCGGACGCAATCAGTGTCACTGCGTGAAGGTAATCTAATAAGCAATATGAAAGCATTATGAGTATAAGCCATTAAAGTGAGAATTGAAAATTGTTCATTGGACTTGGATAAGCGATTGAACGTATGTAATTAATTGTTATGTGTTTGTGTAAATAATTGTCACTTTCATTACTTCACACATATATTCACATACATACACACAAACACATGTTATGACGGTCTATAGATTAAAAAAAGAAGAAACGAAAAACAAAACAAAATTACGTTTTATGCTAATCTTCTAAAGTATCTAACGCCTAGCAAAGCTATAGAGTATAAAAATAACTCGACTGATGCCTAACTTTTCATAGAAAAAACAATTAGGAAGTTACCAATCAATCGATCATGTATCAATAAAATATTTTATGTTCAACAATTTCGCAAGCAAAATAATCCTTTTATTATATGCATTTTTCGCGAGGAAATAACTACGAATTTATAATTAAAAAAGCGAACGCTATTCATGCGCCTCAAAGCAGACAACAAAATTTTGAGTGTAGGGAATGTGAAGAATTACTCTGAAATCTGCCTTCAGCGTCAGTCGATGATGGTTGTTCGAACTCGACGTAGCTGATACTAGTTGTAAACGAAAGCGAGCTATATTTTAATAATCGCAATTAGCAATAACAAGAACAACAACAAATAACACACATAAAAACAACAAGAACACTGACACATAGTTGAAAGAAATATTTGTAATTCTGTATTAAAAAAGGAAATGAAAGAAACAAAGAGTTGAAAGAAACGCATCAAAATAATTCATAGTTTGTTGTAAACAGTTGTGTATGTGTGTGTTAATTACACACACACACACACACACACACATACATCGTCAGATAAATACATTAAGTGTTGTTTATATTAGTTGTTAAATAAAATAATATGCAGTAGCCGAAAGGGCGAAGGAGTTGTGGGCATACTCAAATGAAAAAAAAAACAGTGAAAACACAAAAAGTTGTTACAAAATAATAAAAGAATCTGTAATTAGTAGTTTAAAGTTTAATTGAATACATTTAATGCATAATTTAAAAATAAAAAAATTAAAACTAATAAAATCAGCAACAAAAACAACACAAACCATTAATAACGAAATAAATCAGATACTAATTTAAAAAAAAATATATAAAAGAAAAATTCAAAACGAAACAGTTATAAAACAATTACAATTAATTAATGTTAGTGCATTTATTATAACTTGTAATTGAAGCTGCTTAGTGATATTAACATTAATTCGAACAACAACAACACAAATACACACCATAGCAAGCACTACTTCCTACTTCCTGACAACAACCACGATAACAATAACAAGAACAAACACTAAAGTCCAAAAAAAAGTATTCCATTTTAGGTGCCGATGAGTCGTATTTTTCATGTATATAAGTGTAATCAACATATTTCGGCCATATCAGCTTTTCATGAATTTTGATAATTTTTTTTCTATATACATATACAATATATAAAAGTATATATACAAATATCTAATAATTTTTATAAAATACTGTTTAAATAATGAATTTTCTTTTTGTTTGTTTTTGTCAAAAATATTACTCAAATATTTAAATTCAACACACACAGTGAATAATGAGTACTTTTTTTCGTTGAGCATTGAATGCATTGTATTCAAAGGAACAAGTGGTAAATAGGTGTTGGTCAGTGAGACCATAAAATCAATCTAAGCAACAAGAAAGAAGTTGAAACTGTTGAATATCCTTAATTTTTTTATTATATTTTTAATTTTGTAAACACTTATTTGTTTTGTTTTTGCAACACATATAATTAATACGAATCATTGAAGTGTAATTCGTATGTGTATTTTGATTATGTATTTAAGACATTGTAAATTATTAACAATAAATAATATTAAATCAAATATATAATTTCGCATTCTGTACGTTCAAAAGTGTAGCAAACCAGGAAAGGAAGTGGAGGAAATCCTGAAGTAATAAATAAGAGGAAAAAAAAACATTAATTGATATAATTTCATTAAAATAATTAAAATAAATGGAAAAAAGAATTTTGTTTGAATTTATTATAACACAAAATCACGTGTTAAAGAAATGAATTCCTTCTGGCACGGTTTACTCTTTGTTCAGTATGACAGAACGGCACTTAACGGCTGTAATACATGAAAAAGCCTCTGCATCGAGTAGAGCTTTTGGCACGCGAAACGAAATACGAAACTACTGTTGTCTTCGCTGTTCAATGTTGTTGTTGTAAAGCCGAAAGATTAGCAGATGCCTATCGTCTTTGGATTATGCTTTTGCTTAGACGCAATCGTTCAGCTATGACAGCGGCTGCGACGAAAAGCACTTGGTGCTAATTATTGAGAAGTGATCCATGTGACTGAGGCTTTAGATTTAAACAAGTACGAGTACAGTGCACCCCCGCATAACGAGTATTTCGCATTACGAGCAACATTTAAAAAAGACAAAAGACTCGCTTAACGAGTGAATACCGCGCATACCGAGTACGAAAAAAGGGAAATCCCGAATTTAGCGGAAACCTTGATTAGCCTACAAAGATGCCTCCAAAGAAAAATAAGCATAAAATCATTGAAAATAAAAAAACAAGGTATAAGCGTAGTCGATCTAGCACGTACACATGTACATTCAATCCAGTCTATTTCAACGATTTCCATCATTCTAAACATTAAACAAATACTGAGTGCGTGGAAAACTGTCTCAACGTACATTGAGAAGCATCACCCTAACAAGGCAGTGACTAAGCGTTCAACAGATTTATTTAATAGTAATGCTGTATCGCATTCTCAAAAGATAATAATATACGAGTATATGAGCCTTGTGAGGGTTTAAACGTTGTCGCTGCTCAGTTGGATAGTTCTTCGTGAGCTTATGTTTGGTATTTATCACTATTCCTAAGCTGCATGAAATTCTTACTCCTGTAACTGAACTCAGATTCAGCCACCTTGGATGTACTACAGCCTTTTCTAGAATGTACCCATGTGATACAATGTTGACTCTGCCGAAGTGCATGTATTGTGTTGCTCTGCATGGTCCTCTATTTTAATCATCTTAGAAATCGCTTTACTAAGTAAGGATAACTCGTTCCGACTGAGTACTTTCTGGACATAGACAACATGCGCTTTGTTGTGGTACGTTTATTACCCTTTTTTTATACCTCTCATTAAGTGTTTGTGGAAAGTCCTCCTACGATATGAAATAAAAAATTGCGCCTTATTACAGTTTTTTTGGTACCATTTCTGTTGACTCTGGATGTGCTTTACTATCTGATAAGATGAAGATATGTTTGTTGATGGAAGCACAACAAGCCCTTAAATGTTGGGCAGCTTCATAGACGCTACATTGGTTGTGAATGCCAAATGAATGTTTTTACCTGTAGGTTCCGGTTGACCGACCCTATTTACCGTACAAGTGTTTGCCGCTACTGTACACAATCGTCCATGTAGTAAGCTCGGGTTCTTCATCTTAAATGATACACTTTTCTATTTCGAACGAAGCTGAAATTCTCGCTTTATTAAATAAAAACTCTAACATGGAGCTGATTTGAAATTATTAAATTATATATATACTTATTTATCAAATACTTTATCAAATATGTGGATTCCGAGGAATCACAATTGGCCCATTAGCTTAGATGAGACTGCGAATCGCATGTGTGATTTTCCTGTAATTCTGCTCTCTCCATTGAACATTCGTGAGTATGGTCTCCAGCCCTTGTTCGATAGACTGATTGATGCCGCTCATGGATTTCCTATTGTCTTCAATGAATGCACTGAAATCTTCGAAATCATTAGCCGTAATTATTTGATTAGACAGCGGGCTCAGCAGTTTTCCAAGATTGGAGGTAGTTGGATAGTAGCTGTGTAGTAATTAAATATAAATAAAGACCGGATTACGCCCCACTAGACTAGAATCGACTTACAATTTGGAGAGGGCCTCAATGTTAGACATAAAGTAGCTCTTAGCCAGATGGAAGCCGATTTCGTTGAGTGCTATCGCTTGGAATACCAACACGGAATCCTGTTTGCGTACATCTTCGTTGTCTTCAAAGGTAAGTTGCAAGTAACGCTGCAACAGCCACACCTCACGCGTGCAGCCAAGCGCGGAGAGTATCGTCTTCTTCTCGGCAGCGACATTCGAGTTCTTGTAGCGAGCCCAGAGGAATTTCGTATCATCCTCGTTGCCATGGCGTATCGCATTGCAGTACACCGTGGAGCGGAGATTGAGTGGCACCACGTTGTAGTTGTCGGGATTAGGTACGGAACGCCAAGCTTTGAAATATTCCAAGGCCCTTGGTACGCAGTCGC
The DNA here is from genome assembly GCA_035041755.1 of Cacoxenus indagator. Taxonomy (NCBI): domain Eukaryota; kingdom Metazoa; phylum Arthropoda; class Insecta; order Diptera; family Drosophilidae; genus Cacoxenus; species Cacoxenus indagator. The sequence goes on from JAWNKX010000379.1 coordinate 2,379,595, forward strand.
CCACGTCGTAGCGGCACGCCCAGCTGGCGATGAGTGTCTTCAGTAGGACTTCATTTTGTTGCGCCAACTCACTGAAGGTGTCATTCAGTCCGCCCAGATCCGCATAGATCGGAGTGAGTATCTTTTGCATATAGCGCTAGCAGCGGGAAGAGAGAGCAGAGTGGAACCCGGAATGAATGTATGGTCTTACAGTGGGTTTTGAATGGTCACTAATTTAATGGCGCTAAACTTACAGTGAAGAAACTTCTTTGTGTCTTGCGTAGCATCCAATTATATATAAGGTTGGATCGAAAGAAATGGAATCTATTGATTGGCTACGAAGTACGTAAGCAACCTAAAAGGGAACTGCTACCTACCTTGAAGAACCCGAAATCCGGCGTTTGTCTGACGATTCGGCTAATTCTGTTCAGATTATCTGTGGCGGCCTTCCATGGCAGATACTCGCGTTCGCGTTGTAAATACGCAACTAAACGCAATGCAATATCGTAGTTCCGGTCATTGCTCCAGGCCAGAGTGAGCACGTCATCGATCAACTGGGCGCGATTGAGCACGTGTATGCGCTGGAAGTCGCCTTCGGTGAGCGTCTTGATGAGCAGCTGCCAATTGTGATCGTCGTAGTTGACCTTGTAAAGTGTATTCAGTTGAGTGTTGAAGATCACCCATTCATCGCGACCGGGTAGATTCTTAATGGTCTTTGTCTTGGCTTCACCAGACTCCGAGCATTCGAACCAATCCTTTGGTGAGGTGGCATTGAAATCGCTCTCCTTCTGTGTAGTGTAGGTAAGTGGTATCCACCAGCAATTGTGGCCCTCCTTGCGGGATGCCTGTGTATTGCGTAGGTAACGCTCCTGGCTGATTTCGGCAGTACCTGTCTCATAGTTACGCGTTATATTCAATATGGGATAACCGGTCTGGATTGTCCAACTGTCCATGATCGTTTTGATGGAAAATTTCTCCGGTAGCGAGCGAGTCTTGTGCGCGGCCTCCGTTAGCGCACCCCATAGGTTGTCCTGCTCCGCGTTGTTGTACGTGTACTTCACCAAGTAGTCATTAAGACCCTTACGGAAAGCCTCCTTACCCATGAACGTGTGCATCATGCGCAGCACAATGGAACCCTTGTTGTAAGAGATGGCATCGAAACTCTCGCGTATTTCGGTTACTAAAGCGATGGGCCGTGAGATGGCATGGCTGCTCTTGAACGCATCTACATGGAATATTGTGAGTACATTGGAAAGCGCGTCCTGGTCTAGTGAACGCCAATCTGGACTTATATGATCTACGCCCAAGCTAGCAACGTATGTGGCGAAGCCTTCGTTCAACCACAAATCTGTCCACCACTTCATGGTCACAAGGTTGCCAAACCATTGGTGCGCCAACTCGTGCGCAATGACCGAGGCGACGCGTTGTTTGTCAGCGAGCGAGGAACTGTTTGGTGAGTAGAGCAATGCTGTCTCTCTATAGGTAATAAGACCCCAATTTTCCATTGCGCCGGAGGAAAAGTCCGGTATGGCGATCTGATCCACCTTGGGCAATGGATACTTAATGCCAAAGAATTCCTCGTAATAATCTAGTATCACTGGACCCAAATGCGAGGCGTAATCACATTGATCGATGGCATTCGGACGTGCCCAGGTACGGAATTCGACGTCATTCTTCTGTTCTGCACTGTCGGAAACTTTATGTTCAAAGTCATTTACTGAATACGCGACCAGATAGGTTGACATAGGCACGGTTTCTTCGAACTCGCTCCAAACGTAGTCGTTTAGCTCGGCACTGAAAATCATTGTTTAGACGGTTTCCATTGAAATACTCGTAAGGTTCAAACAGGAGAACACTTTCACTTACTGTGGCCACGTCTGCTTGAGCGGCATGTTGCTGAGCGCTTTGTAGGACTTATGATAACCAAGCGACACGGTGAATTGGGCTTTATAATTGGGCTCATCGAAACACGGAAAAGCAGTACGTGCCGCAGCTGGCTCGAATTGTGTAATTGAAAGCCATCTGGCGGGCAGAACGATTTAAAGCTGAAATCGGAGCATTTGGCGGAAATTTAGCTCACCTGGATGTGTTTGTGTTGGGATCCTTATAGGAACTTCTGTAGTAACCAGCTAGCTGTCGATTGAGCTCGGCAGCGAAGTGCAAACTCAACGTGTACTGCTCATTGGCCTTCACCGGCTCGCAGAGGTTTATAATCAAATAGTCCAGTTTGACGTGCTTCTCCGTGCCGCTTAAGCATATCGGCATATCAGTTGCCAAATGCTTCAAAGTGATCTCCTTCTCATCTATGGTCAAGTTCTTGGCATGTAGTGTTATATTTCTCGTGTCCTCCACGATGTTCACTATGATATCCACAGTGCCCTCAAAACGCAGGTCTTCGGGGTTGTCTAACTGGGTAAGCACACGCAAGTTGTACTTCAAAGGACGCACGGCCGTCGGCAAACGATAATGTTCGTAATTCGCCAGGCAAACGCCGGAAAGCGCCAGGACGAACGCTGTGGGGACCAAGAGACCTATACAGCTTTGCATTGCGCTAAAAAAAGTCTGCGAATATTGGAAGAATTCAAGAATGGAATGATATTTCGAACTGCAATAAGATGTAATATTTGGTATTAATAGTGATTGGCATTTCTAATACCAACGACTATCGTTTCTAACAAACGCACAAACGTTTTTATATATATAATTATATAGATAGATAAAAATGTATGTTCTTCTGTTTGTTTGTTTGTAGCATATAGACTCCGACACCGTTTGACCGAACACCATAAAAATTGGTACCTATACGGATGACATCATGGAGAATATTTGTACAAGAAGTTTGAAGCGATAGTCGTTCGGGAAAGTCGGTAAATTCCATGTAATTTTTTGTATGAGATTATATGTGAGCATGAAAATCTCAGTATTGCTTCATCATTTTGCCGTTGATATGTATGTCAAATTCGAAACCGAAAGTGTGTCAAATAAAATTAATAAAAAAAAATTTAACGCAAATCGAACGTTTAGTGCGTTATTGTTGATGATCATATCATGTGTGTTTCGAATCCCGAGCAGCGCCGAGGCCCTTGCTAGTAAAAATATAAATTTTAACGAGAGATTATGTTTCTATAGCACCAAATTTCAGGGAGTTATAGTTAATCGTGGATTTTTTCATATATTTCGGGTGTAGTGACGCCATTCAGGCCTAATGTCACTTATGCCTGAGAGACAATAAAATTGAGTAAGCCGCTACTTTACCATTGAAATTTAATGGAGCAGTTTTGGCTGTACTTTTTCTTCAGTTGTAGGTGATCGAGGTAGCTCAGCCTTCTCTGTGACACTTTGCTACGTAATTTAAAGCAAACGCCGTAAAACGTAATTTAAACTTCACGAATTTGTACAAAAAAGTTTGTTTAAGAAATTCATTACCCCAAAGTTTTCTTTCATACAATGTCTATATCTTAATCTGTGTAGGTGATATATTAAGTAAATATATTATATAATCTATATTATAATCTAAATTAATTAATAGATTTCTCGATTCAGTTTCGTCACTAATATTCAATATTCGTTTTCGACTTCTGCTTTGATTGTTACTTCCGATACTACTACTACTCTTTTCCATTCTTTCACATTTCGCCGACAATTGTTCGCGTCGGCTTGCTCTCTCGCATAACTTTAAATTCCGCATTGAGTGCAGCACGGAAATATTAAAAGTTAATAAGAAGTGCGTTTCATTAAAAAAGTGTGTATTGCTTGGCCAAGCCGAATTACAACGGAATTTTTGTGTGTGTTTCTTTGTTTTTGGTCGAGTGCGCCTTACCAAGGCAAGTTAATAAAGTTAAATAAAATCTTTGTTTTTTTGAACCATTATTTTAACAACTGTAAGGTACAGATATCCTTAATATTCCAATATTATTGGTATTATTATAGTGAGTAGTATTATTATAATGACAAAATTGATTTTTGTTCGAATAACCATGCGGCAGAATCAATTGGATTTAGTTGAATCTGCTGCGCATTTCGTTCTTTTGTTCTCTATGTGTGCCGTTCCCTATTGTGTGTGGGAGTGCAATAAGGAAGAGAACGGAAGCGATCAGAGCAGTGCTGTCGTCAAATATAGCGATTTGCGTCGTCAAATATGGCCAATTGCGTCGCCATATTTGTTTGTTTTAAATGAAATTGAAAATGTGTGTAGAAATTTAATGCAAAAGTTGTGAAAATAAAATTTTTAATAGTTTTAAACATTGATTTAAATTTAATTTCTTGCATATAACTCCTTTTATTTATTTTTTAAAATTGTTTCCATTGCCCCTTAGTTATGGGAAAACGAAAGTCCGGCATAGATACGCCGAGTAAAACTGTCATAGGATGTACGACAGTTAAAAAGGGGTTGTGGTCAGTTTGTTATAACAAACTGGTTTTTCATCGTATACAGGAAGACGTTTCGGAAATGTCTTGCCTGTTTGTGGAGGTATTGCGATACGTCCACTATACGCTGATGAAAGGTTGCCTGACCTCTTCCTCAATGGAGGATTGGGTTTAAGGCATAGGGTGCATTATGAGCCTTAATGGAGCCTTATGCACAAATGAGTCCTAATGACGAAATGAAAAATTTCACAGTACTCCAACAATATATGGTAGTATGTGCTACTGTACCAATATTGCTTTTGAAGTTATAATGGAGGAAATTGAAAAAAGATAATGCTCGTATATGGTACTATAATCAAATTGGATCGGTGGACGGAAAATGAATTATCTTTGCAATCAGAACGTAACGCAAACGGTTTTGGTTCAATGAAAATATCTGCTTCTATGGTGCGGTTAATCGAGCGAGCGGTTTTGCGGGGCTTTAGTCTGGTCAGGTTTTTGACATGACACGCACGTACGCATTAAGGTCTTGGCCAATGAATATTTACTTAATTCATTTAATCTGATTTTTTTGTTGAAACCATCGAGACAGAAAAATAAAAACGAAATTTTGATCACGTGCCACCAATAAAGACAACGACATTCGGTAGGGATTTCAATAATCACCTTTCTGTATCTTATTTGTGTTTATGCTCTTCACGCAGTACATATTCCCTTAAGTTTTCCATGAAGTTTGTAACACCATGAACTGAACACTGCAGACTCAAAAGTTATAGATATTCTTGGCCTTATTGAGAAGACGAATAGATCTAGTCTGTCCGCCAGTAGTCCCTTAGTTTTTAAGCTAATATATGTAAATTTATATATTATATTTTTTTATATTCCAATTAAAATTATTGTTGAGCCAGCAAGCTGAATTTTGGATGCAACTGATGAATATAGCAATAAATCCCCACAATTTCAATACCCTAGGTTTACTGAATCGTATAGCCACCATATGCTTTCAAAAGTTCCGACTAAATTGATTTTTGCCAAAGTCAAAATCGGCCTCTCTTTCTGAAGGCAAAGAATGCAAACCTTCTTCCCAATTATTGGAATACTTTTTGGGTGTGAAGAGTATTGCAACTTCTACATAGCGCAAGTTACCGTTTTTCTCGCTTTTATTTTTTTAAATTTTTTTATTTTTATGTTTTGTGTGTGTATTGGGCAACGAATTTGCAGCTTCTAATTGAGTAAGTGACTAGACTGTCGACTTGCCCCGGCCCGCTCCCAGTCAGCATAATAAATTCTGGATATTCTGGTCGTCACGCCCAGCATAAGAATTATGTATTCCAGTTTGTTTTGTTTGCCTTTCATTCCTTGCTAGAATTCTAAGCTGGTTTCTGGTTTCTTGAAAGGCTAGAAAAGAACGGTTCAATGACCAAGTAGAAATAGCTAGGGATACATTAGAAAATTTTGTGCATCAGTTTTATTGACAAAACTGGCTTCTTTAGATTTACTTTTTTTTTTAAATTTATTTTTTTTGGAATGTTGATCACTTAAACGAATTCGTTTCTTCTTTAGGGCAGACATACATGCTCGTATGTGTACATATAAAGCTGCCTTAATGGATGCTGACACCGATTTCGTTGGACCGAAATTGAATATGGCAATTAAAGATTTTTTTACAACAAATTCCAATTGCTAAAAATCACATGTACAGGTACACGACCATAGTAAGAACAACCACAAAACAACAACATAAGTAATGAAATTAAATTGATCATTTGATTGTAACGAATTTGCCTAGATTTACTACTAATAACTCATTAGAATTGCACATTGGCCGTGATTGGTAAATTGTGTATTGGACTTAATTTGTAGCAATAAAAACACGAAGACAAAACAAACGGAAAATTTGCAATTTCACACTCACAACTGCACAAAAAAATCGAATTTGAATTTTTGAGTGATTTGCGCGCGTTTTGTTGAAGACAACGGAGGAACGAACAAGCAAGCAAGCAAAACAAGACTGAATCGAACGACCAAGCGTCACCGATCGAAGACGCAAACTCTGCTGTGGCATGGAATACAAACGAGCTTTTATAGCAAGAGCATACCATCGCAGCAGAAGCAACAGCCGAAGCCGGAGCAGCAGGTGCAGCCGAAGCTGGAGCAACAGCACTAACGAAGGCAGCTGTTGGAGGCATACGAAGAACGCTGCTGCCGACGCCGACACCGACACCGACACCGACGTCGCTATACGCATTCAAACAAGCCTTGTGCGATGGCGACTGTAACTGCGGCGAGTGCGAAAGAGCGGCTTAAGAGACGCACCACCACAAGTAATGTGCAGGAATGGGTTGAAGTGAGATGGCCATTGAAAACGGTCGCTTTGGGTCGAATCATGTCATGTTGAGTCGCTTTAAGAGATTGATTACCGCGATTTTATGCGCCACCGTATGATTGATATGTGCGCTCGCGCGAATGCTTGTGTGTGTTTTCAATTGTGTCTGATATGTTTTTGACCTCAATTTCTACTTTGATAGGCCCTTTCCACACATGCAACTGTATAAGCTAAACCAAAACACACACGACACTTAAATACGTATGAACATGCATACGCACAAACCCAGATGTACGGCTTTTTGGCGCTGCGTGAGATTTTCGTTTCACGCTGCTATCTCTAATAGCATAAAGTGGGCGGCGAATCTCACCACCCAAGGTGCCTAATTTTATTTCACATACAATAACAACAAAGAAATGCATAAAAGCAACGTATGTTTGCCGAAATGAGCGATAATTGTTGTTGTTGTTTTTTTCCATATTTTCTCTATTTTCTTTATTACACATTCTTTAAACACATTCCGCTCATTCTTCCATGAAATTTAATCCAATTTTGCCTTTAGGCAATTTATACGATGATTCTTTTGGAATTAGTCAAGTGAGTTATTATCATATGCAAAAAGTATGTTTTTTTTAACAATTCAGTGTACACTTCCATCGGCGGCTATCAACTTCGGAGATGGGTATTTCAAAAAGACATACCAATCTAACGATGCCTCGTACCCAAAGAAATTCAGTTAAAAGAGATTGTAGTGTAACTGTTTCCTCGATCTGGCTATAAATGAAACTTCCAAGATCCAGCGTGACAAAATGGCACTTTATTAAAAATAAAAAACGAATACATTTCAAGAGTATAACAAAAATATCCAAAAGTCTACATTAAATGCGCTTAGAGATTATAAAGCTTTACTTTCTACGGTATGTGTGGGTATGAGAAGTTTTATAGGACACCTTTGTTCAAGTAGAATGAGAAACTTGCCTTTTATCACCTTACTGGCTCGACGATGTGTCCCAGTGATTCGCCCATGTGAATTCTTTGTCCAGCGACAATGTCAAACTTGAAATTCTTTGGTGCTTCAAATATCAGAACAATCGTACTGCCCATATTGAATTGGCCAAAGAGTTGACCCTTTGCCAACTTGAGCGCTTGGTCGAGAACGCGCTCATCGCAGTCTCGTATTTTCTTGTGAGTACCTACCTTGAGACCGACCCAACGATTTGTTTTCAGATTTTCATCTGTAAAAATTTCCACTGACCCAACATTGGTGGCACCCACAGCGGTGTAGCTAAAGAAACCGTAATCCCAAGTGCCCATATAGATCACACGTTCATTGAGACAGAAGAGCCCGGGCAACCAGCTGGCTATCTTTGGGCTAACTGATAGTAACTCACCGGAGAAATGGCGACGAACGGCGGGTTGCCAACTGGAGGGCGAGTGAAAGCGGTGGTAGTCACCGGGTGCGAGGTAAATGATGCACTGATACAGTGCAGTTGAGTTATCGTGTTTTTTCTTGAGCGCATCCACATAATCCACATCGGATTCGGGCTCGTTTGTTGGTGGTGCGCCAAGAAAGTCTTGTATGTTGTAGTTGACACCTTTCACTTGCTCGATCAGCGCATTGGTGGCGCTGCCAAAATGCAGCACCTTCCCATCTGCAGGCGAAACAAGTGGCGCTTTGGGATCGATAAATCGCGCATCCTCTTTAAGTGGCCGCGTAAAGAATTCCGATAAGCTGTTGTAGTGTTCGAAATCCGGATATAACGCCTCGTCCAAATTGACTTTGAACGTATTGGAGTATAAGCCATATAAATATGGGCGCATGGACAAGGGCACGTTACACGCAGCCAACCAGCCCCAACACCGACTGAGAATGCGCAATGGCAGTGAGCAGTAGATATTTGATTGAAATTCGGATGCGGTGCGGGGTAACTGATCACGTTTGCAGCGTCGCTTGTGCAAATGCCATTCGATAATGCCAAACACACAGAAACCAATTGGTGCCCAGCGCAGCAGCAGGCCAGTCCATCGCAGTAAAGCGTGACGTGGCCGTTGCTTTTCGTTTTGCCTACTGTCCTGGTGATTGCTGAGTAAGCCTGTAACAGCTGTATTTTTGACCAGTGCTACTCTTGAGGAGGTGGAGGCAAGTAAACTTTTATTAACCGTTCGTACATCCTTAGTGGCATCCTCCACTGGTTGTCGACTCGATGAATGACTGAAATGGCGCAGTGTTCGTTGCTCAGCGCTCTTCTGTTGTTGGGCGACACTTCGAAAATTCCGGAACCTTAACAGGCGACTGCGAGGCATGAAGTAGGAACTCATTTTTCATTTAGACGTGAACAAACTGTAAAACAAATTAAGATGAAAGAAACTCCTTACTAATCTCAATCGTCTTCTATTTACACGTATATCTGCACCTGTTGCTATTGACTTCTTTGTTATGACGCCCTTTTTCTTACATCCAAAGAATACAGAGAAATATCAACAGCACGCACTGGTTACATGAATACAATTGACAGTTGACCTCGAGCGTTGCCAATATAAGGGCTCTTATCAGCTGAATGAGCTTTAATGGCAACGATATATTAAGAGGTTGACAAGTGCGTAGATTACTTAGTTTGAAACCAAATAGTATTTCAAATTAAATTGTGGTCTTATGCTTGCACTCCAATCAAAGAAATATTTTAATAATTTTTTTAAATCAAAGTGTGGCACTATTCACAACAGCTGGTTGTAAGTACTGGCAAAAACAGCTGTTTAGCGGCATTCACTATAAGCTTCAACAAGAACTTTCAACGGAGGTCGTTTATAAAAGAGCTTTATTTGATTAAAAAAAAAATAACGCAATAATTTGAATAGACAAAGTGAATTTGGAGTAAATATTAACTGACATGACAAAGAAAGATTTCCAGTGTGAACTCTGAATACCTTTTACCAATATCATAAAGAATTGGTTTAAGAAATCCCAGTGGCCCAATGTAGCGAAAGTAATACACTACATTATATCTGTTCTCTGTTAAATTTTTATTTTAAAAATAATTACATACATATGAAACTTTTTAACTTTTAAAATAGGCGAAAGAATGAATCATAATTTAATCGCGGGACTTTTTTCATTTAATATGCGATTTAGGCATTGATTGTGTTATACGTATGTATGAGAATACTAATCCTAATACAAAACTCCATATAATTGTACTAGTTCCCTTAAGACCAGTAAATGTATTACACAAAAAGTAACGCAAATTTAGTCCATCGAATAACATCATGCAATCATGTCAATCAATTCTCAAAAAAAGCTGAAAATGGCGGGAAAAATCCTATTTGGCGACACTGATCGTATTCAATACAGTACCAAGCTTAAAGCTATAACTCGGCTGTATTGTAAGTTAGAGAGAACGAATGATGTCACTGGCAAACGCCGTTTTCGTAGTAGGGTATTAATCGCCTTTTTTGTTTTGCTACCAAAATTCACTTTGACGATGAACCGGTTTCCCCGTACACACGCTGCGATAATAAATATGTTATATTTAGTTAATTGATACCGTCGCAGACGCCAACGCCAACGTAGTATATATTCATACACACATATGTACATTCATATGAATGCATACTCTCTCGCAGTACAGTCATTCGTCGCTCTCTCAATTCTTTGGCTGCTGATTTCATTCTATTTTTGTGCTTTGTCCGCGACGCACGCAAGTTGGGAATATTTTTGTTTTTAATTAGTTTCTTTCGGTGTCGTTTAAGAAAATAAAAGTGAAAAAATGTCAGAAAGCAATGGCGGAGAACCGAAGTTCGGTTTCAAAAATAAGGAAAAAGCAGAGGAAACACTGCAGCTGCTGGAGAGCCATGATTTGCAGTACCGTAAGCTGACCGTGCGTGGTCTCTTGGGTAGAGCCAAGCGGGTGTTGACATGTAAGCTCAAGTTTAATAGGTCTTTGATTGTGCTATCATAATCTAATTCTTTTTTTTTATTAAACACAGTGACCAAAAAGGAGAACAAGCTAAAGAATATTCAGGAAGCCATCGACGTGTTCGAACAGTGGCTGGTCAAAAATGGCGGCGGTGCGGTCGACAAGAGCGCCAAAACAGAAAGCGATGACAAAGTAGATCCAGTGCCTGGTTTGGGTTTCAAGGGCAAAGCAGCCGCGGAGGCAACACTCAAGTGAGTAGGTTAATCGATTGAATTAGACGTACATTGGTCTTTGATGATGATTTTGTACGACAAAGAAATGAATTTTTGATTCGTATACGCGCATTTTTAAAATTCGTTTGGTAGTAATCAGTTGCTTGGCTATGATGTCATTTGGGCGCTTTTAGACTCTGTGGGCGAGAAAGAGCAAGAGCGATTAAATATGTTTTTATTTATTCACAAACTACCTAAACGCTAATAATCCATTAACTCAGTGAAAAATACTAAACGTGTTTAGCGATGACATATTTTGGAATATTTAGATATTCAACAAGTTCTGTACTCAACAAAAATTATTTCCCATTTTTTTTTTTTCAGAATACTCGAAGAGCGTGATCCCGAATACCAGCGGTTTGCTGTCAGAGGTCTGATTGGCGGTTCGAAGCGTGTGCTTACGGGCACCAGGAACGAAGATAAGATTAAGGCAATCAACGAGGGTGTACAAGTATTGGAGGACTTTCTGGAGAAATTCTCGAGCGAGAATCGCTTTAAGAATAATCGTGCTTATCTGGCCTACAGCATCGTAGAGAGTTTTCCCGCACCCAAGGACGATGGGTTGGCTTCCGAGTTTCGCGCAGCATACGGCGGCTCAAAGGCAAAGGGAAATTATAAACATCTGCGCACGATGTATCCGAAGAACGATGACAGCGTCTCTTGGGACATAATACGCAATCGAAAGATTGCACAAATTTTAGATCAAATACAGACCGAAGAGGCCAAACTTTTCGATGATGATGGCGTACCGACTACGTTACACCTGCAGCTCATTCAATGGGCCTATACACCGCAGGTGGACAAGGTCAAAGCGTATATAGCAAAGAAGGGTACGAAGCGTAAGTCGGAGCCGGCTGGAAGTAGCAGCTCGAGTGGCAGTGACTCGGATAACGGGAGTAGTGAGCCCGATGAAACGCCAACAAAGAAGCAACGTAAGGATAAATGAGTTGCTCATGGAAGACAATCGGAAGTACGAGTACTTAGTGCTAAGTTGACGCCAATTCAGGTTTAATCAGGTTTACAACGCTGAATTGTAACGAACAAAACTGTATTTTTATTACGTAAGTCAACTCAACTCCTCTACATATTAGTTTGCCACTCTGCAATGTTCGCATATGACAATGCAGATTACAATAAATTACATAATTTACAACATAGAAAGCCTTTGTCAACTACAACTGCCGAGTCTTTGCTAAACTTACGGAAACTTGTGCAGGCCTGAGCCGTAAAAGTCCGTGGTGCTGCTCTTATTCACTACAATGCTCTGCGGCTCTAAAGTGGAGTTTACGCCGATGCCAACGCTCCCTCGGTTCAGAGGCTCGGCTGCCGTGTGAGCCTTGGTGAGCGTGAGAGTCGCCGCTGAATGTATGTGATTATGTTCGCCTTTGACGTGTGCGTTGCTCAAGTGCCCGTAAGCCATGTTGAAGAGTGCGTCTGGATCACAGACGAACCGGTATACGTAGCGTTCGCCGTTCACCTTTTGCATTATACCCTTTTCGTAATAGTAACGTAGACTACGTGACAACTTGTCGTAGTTCATGGCCGGTCTGTTCTTCTGTATGCCCCAACGGCGTGCTACCTCCTCCGGTTCGATTAGCTTGAACTCCATGCCACGACCAGTCCAAGCAATGCAGCTGGAACTGGAAACAGTTTAAGTTGTATAATCTTAGCCGATCCTACAATTATAATTACCTCGTCGTCGGCTCATCGAGCAAACCCACCAGAAACTGCCACAACTGCAGTGAGCCACGTCGCCCACTGGTTACGGTTTGACTCGTGGAAATTGCATTGCTGGCATAGAACTGATCGAGACGTATGTCGCCACCATCAGTGGAGGTGACCGCTGCCCCAGTGGTGGATTCGACTGGTACATTGGAGCGAAGACCTGGATATGTCGATGATATGGTAGGATTGTAGGGACTCTCATACTTTAAATCGGACTCCGTGCTGCTACTGCTCGCTGCCACAGGGTTTAGTTGTTCAGTCACGCCTCCACCATTCTGTTGATAAATCCCGCCAGCTGAGTACACGCCCGCATGGTTGAACTTAAATGCGGAGACATGGGCGCCAGGCAAGTGCGCCAAAGGTTGTGCGTGCGTATGGTGTGGATGCTGCAAGTTACTCGTATGCTGTTGTACCTGATGTGGATGATGGTGATGCAAATGATGGGCGTGTACATGGTGGTGGTGACTCAGTTGTGTGGGGCTCGTCGCTGCTGTGGTTGCCGTCGTCGTCGAGTCGGCGTGCTCCACCTTTGTGTTGTGGTGGTGCCCAAAATGATGATGGTGGTGCGATGGATGATGACCCAAATGCAGTGCAGTCGTTGGCGAGACATTGTTGCAGTACGCACTTTCTGCAACATAATTAATTGCGGATTAGAGGAACAATCTTTGTACTCGTATAACATTCAATACACGAAAGCCCCAAAGTTGAAAGGGCTAATTACGAGTATTGCTACACTACTAAATGGCCGTGGTATTTAGTCTCAATGAATTATTTAAGTATACACCCTCATTATCAATATCTTTACTGCGCAGCGTCTCATTATCAGGAGCAAAAGCTGCTGCGACCCAACCCATTCCGCGCATGTTAAATGCTCAATATGCTGCAATTTAACGCTCGCTCGCTCGACCTGAGCTGAGCTGTGCACTCACTTTTCCGATTCAGACAACCACCTGCCAACTTAATAAGGCACCAATGAACGCACATTGGTGCAAAGTGAATTTATGCCGCTCGAAATTTTATCATATAAAAATTAATACTTTTAAAACGAAAAAGTATACCAAAAAATTTCGAAAACACCTCGTCTGGAACATATAGCATCCAGTAAACTTACGGTTTAAAAATGAGAAACAAATTGTTAGGCGAGCAAAGCCCACCGGTTGCGAACACACGTTCTGTAGACAACCTCAGTTAACAAGCATTCTCTATCTCGATATCTCGAAATAAATAAGCTGATCTAAAATCAGCTTTTATTGAGATTTTCAGTTTCTACATGCGTAAGGTAAAAAGGAAAACTTTTCGCAAATAAAGGATTTTCAGCTCAAAAACTGAGGTCCTGGCTAAATTAACTCTCGTCGTCGTGCTTAAAGAAATATATATTCTTTATAGAGTCTCAGATGTCTCACTCACTATGTTACAAAATTGATAACACCATTTAAAAAATGAGGAGCGTGCAAAAATTAAATATTGTCATAACGTATGACTGATCAATCATTTTAAGTTATTATTGTTCTGGTGATTTTTGATCATTTAATCATAAAATTCGCTGGATATTGCCTGAGGTTAGTAGCAAAAAAAGGCTATAGCCCAAAAAAAAAAACTTTTTTTTCTGCTTTTCTGAGATACTTCGTAATACTGTGCGACTCTTCATTGAGTTTGAGTTCACTTAAAATCACATCATTCCCCTCTGCGAATAGCATTAAAAATTCAATAGATACGCTTGCATAATCCATGAGCAAGTGTCGACAAGTAAAAACATCAGCGCATGTAACAACATAACAATAACTGCACCACCAACAACAATAGCAACAACAACAATGTTACCAATAAGAAGTACATTAAACCTGTTGGGCGTTGTTTTCGCTTTGACTTGACGCTACTCTAGACTTGTGGGGGAGTTTTGTTTAGCACGCTCTCAAAGGACTCACTCGCAGTGAAAGTGGGCTGGGGTGCGTATGGCTGTTTTGTAGGATACGATGGTAGCGGGTGCATAAGGAAACCATCCGTTCAGCGCTAAGTTAAATTCAAATTGCTTTGCATGGCTTTGCAATTGTTCGTCCGCTCATTCATCAGTACAGACGAAACTGAAGCAATGAAAATGTTCACTGCAAATTGAATTCTGAATGCGGTTTCGGATCATCTAACAACACGGATTCGCTGTCAATTGTATTAGTACGACTCGGCTCCACTGATATGAGCGTATTGTGCGAAGGCATCAGCAGTGGAACGTGCCCGCGGTTTTCGACGCGGTTTTCTTATTAAAAGTTCTGTCGCACGATTTCGATAAAAATAAGCAACAAAAACAACAACATAAAAAAAATGAAAAATAAAAAACAAAATTGAATCAAAACAAATTGAGTTATTGGTATGCTTCATCAGCACGGCTATGATATATTCCCAACTGGCTTTTGACTTATATAATTTAAATAAATGATGAGCATATTGCTTTAATGCAGGTTGGCTTACCTTCGTCGCTCTTTTTTAAAATGCCCGCGGGTGGTGTCGCTGGAAACCTTTAAGTGTACAGGAAAAGCAAAGCAAGCATCAAAGTGGAAAATTATTAGAATTTTAACTTAATGCTCATCGATCGAAGAACAACAACAAATAATTTACTCTACTCAACTAACTTGACTGAGTTACTCACCTGTAATACGGGTGCGTCACAGCGGGTATCGAATCGAAAAAAGATGATGTTCTGTCATGGCGTACGCCTTTGACATTCACTGCAACGGGAGTTTTCTTTTAGTTAAACGCTTTTTTATGCTTTTGTTAGATAATATTGAAAATATTAACGCACCCAACGGGGCATCTGAGCTCTGACGACGCTGCGAAATGTACCGCAAAGACGTCTCGAAGCACCGCCCCCCAATGACTTGTCACATGCACAAAAGCGCGTCTTTGAGCTCATAATGGACACATTTGCCATAATAATAATATGTTATAACTGATTTCAAGTTGACAAAGAAAAATCAGGCACATACAAAACAGCAAAAACCGTTTAATCAAATTGATTTGGATTCGAACTGTAGTCTTGTCTAGGGGACAATACTCATCTATTTCAAGGCTTTAAATCAATGCTACACAGAATTCGGTTTCGACTGAGTTTTCGAATTTGTAGATATGCATATATGTAAAATATGAAATAGGAGCAGAAGGCCTAAGATAATGTAAAGTCTACAACACTACTTGTTTGAAAGCTTATTATGATAAACATCAGAGAGGTTTTGAGCTATGATTCCCTCCAAGAATACAGCAAACCCTAATTTTCCGCAAACGCCAAGAAATTGTCAGCTAATTTTGTCTTCAAAAAAAGCCTGGAAATTATTCAGGAGCTTCAGTTCAAGCTATTGCAGAGAATGTAGCTGTCCATACTATATCCAGAACTTTGCTATCTATCTATACTTGAAGATCCCAACCATCAAAGGTTGGTGGACCATAATAACCATCTAGCAATCAAACTGCTGGGCAACAGCAAGCAAACGCGACGTCGCATCGCGGATAAGTGATCAAGTCATCAAAGTTATTATTGTACATGTGGTTTTATGGATATCGTTACACTATAGTAAGACTATAGAGAAAAAAAAATGTATTACTAGCAACTAAGGCCTTTGACCTTTATTTTAATTTTTAGAGTATTTTGAACTATTCTCTATAAAACCTTGGAGTTAGATACAAACAAAAAAAAAAAATTGTAATAAGGCATCCTGAGATTGCTGTTGAGCTTGACAAAACTCATTGGTGTTACTAAAAGAACTTAAATATATAATCCAATTCTGAATCGGATACTGCTTCTCATAATCGTTTTCTTGCTACTTGATTTAAAAAAAAGACTTCCTATTTGATGAACGAGTCGAGTAACAAAACAGAAAAGACAAACGCGCCAAGCGCCGCGGGCAGTTTTCCGGCGGGTGGGGCGCAAGCAAAAACTCATAAATGAAAATTATTAAACAAACGTTGAAATAAGCAAATTGTAAACAAGCCAAACAATAGGAAGCGGGCGGGGGTACACAAAGCGTATGAATCCTTAACCCGCAGTTCAACGGTGCTTACCGTTGTATCGCGCATTGAGATAACCCTCGGTCGATGTGTCCAAGCCAAACTTGCCGATGGTGGCCGCCGCTGCCGCCGGCGCAGGCGGGTACATCACATCCGTGAGCTGTTGATGTGCGCTTGTGTGGTGATGATGGTGGTGGTGATGATGGGCCGCTGCCGCGTACCAAGGGTCGCGCGAAATGTCTACGAGAGATGGATGAACGAAGAAGAGTTAGAAAGGCAGCGGAGATTGAGACAGTTAGGTGGATTACGTCTAACGTAATTGCACAACTACTAACCATTGATGGCCACTACGGCGACTGGTGATGTTGGCGTCGCTGCTATGCCACAACACGACGATTTCTGTTCGTGCACGGGTAACCCACTCATGGCATCCAACAGCACCTCGTGATCGAGACATTTTTTGAGTGCCGATGAGCAATCTTCGTCGTGCTGCAAAACCGTTGAGTCATTGGAAACATGCAAAGTTGACTGCTTGCCCAGCATCGAGCCAGGGGTGGGTAGCGTGGATGAGACACATGACACTACCGAATCGGTCGTTATAGTCGAAGTGTGCGCACCCTGGTATAAGCCGCTGCTGATGCCACCGACACTACCGCCGCTACTGTCCAAATGTGTGAGCGTTTGCTGCAGCTGTAGCTCCAGACTTGTCTTCACATTGGCGTAGTCCGTCTGCAATGAAGGGGAACATAGTCTTTTTGGTCGTCTTTTTTTTGTGGTTGGGAGCAAAGGAAATAAAGCAATCCTCAGCAGGAAATTGTCTTAAGTTCGTTTTGGCGCGCTCAAAAATCTTTCGTTAATTTTGGGAATTTCGTCAAAACGGAAATGAATGTGGCAAAGTGTCGCCAAGGTGAAAACTCTCAGAATCTCAGTAGAAGGAGGAAAAGTCTGTAGCCATATGTGTGTATCTATTGAATTGTGGTCACCAGCACACTTTAAGTGCCGCGCCATGCTGTGCACTTAGGCTATTTGCCATTGTTAAAGCGATATGGTGGACAAAACGACTTGGCCACTGAAACAATGTGTGCGTCCAAAGCGAAGGCACCGCAATTAGTCTAACAGCCTCTTTTGCGACTACACTAGCGCCCTCTACCCACTGCAACGCGGTTGGTGGTGTATGCCGTCCAACGCCATTGACAATTAAGTAATGAGCTGTGCTACTATTGTCACTTGCAGTAAATGCTAGACTGGAGCTTGAGTGGGGGTCACACAGTGCGCTTTGAACCAACAACTGGTAACTCGTCAAACCAGCAACTCAAATAAGAACAAAGCCAACTCGAAGTCAGACCAGGTCAAATCCACTTTCGCAAATGCACATTTAACGAGGTGAGATGTCATTATGCTAGCGCGTTTGTGTGTATGTATGTACACTTCCAATGGCAATAGGTGTTTGACCAAAGGTGTACATTTCACTTTTGATTGCGAGCGAGTTCTTCAACTTCTTCATGTTCGGCACCTTTGTCTGCTAATAGAGCGGATCAATAGGTGGACGATTGTTATACATTTTCAATAACTACACTACTACATACGTTTTACTTGTAGGTTATTCAAACCTTATAAAAAGAATGAACCTATAAAAATGAACATTTTCATAAAACTAAACCGAGGAAAGACTTGTTTGGGGACTCTGCACCATCAACTTCTATGGTACATGCACCAGACAGTCCAAACGTTTGGCGTTCTCAATTGAGAAATCCGCAAAATACATACGTTAGTTGTGGCCGATCATAGACAACAATTACGTAAGGTATTCAGCTTCTAAGCTGAAAGGGATTCGGTACTAACGACGGAGTTGAAGCAAACGCAAAGGATCCTGATTATCTTTCACTAAACAAAATCATTGAGTTATTGAGTCGCCCTCGTATTCTTCGTTAGCTTGTTTGCTTTGCCTGAGATCAGTTGTCATTTCTCTTTGCTCCGTTACTTCAAATGGGTTCGTGCATTGGCGCATTCACCTTTAATTGCCCACTTTCCAAGCTGCTACCCTTGAAGCACAGACTTTCTTCCTCTACGTCCACATGTAGAAAGCGTTTTAAGAACTTGACATATGCAGCTTTCACCAAAAAAAAAAAAAGAAAAGAAAATCTGCTACATAAATATAATTTCACATGTTTTTTTATTTACATTTTAGTTGGCCATAAAGCCTTAGCTGATGGAAGATTAGCCGTTCTGCTTAATTAGAGTGACCTTAATGAATTTTTCGGATCGCATACGCTTTTATTTTCAACACTCCAAATACTGCGATTCCGTTCCAAACAGAATGCGAACGATCCAATATGTTGCGCTAACAAGCGTTTTTTTGCTTTAAGAATTTCAGCAATTCACTAGATTAATTATATTAAAGGAATCGGACAAGAATGCAGTGGAGCGTTGCTACTAGGCACTCGCTGAAAATCAACGCCAAAATTAACGCTGAAGTGTCGTTTTTGTTGACGTTGGTGTAAGCGGTGATGGAGTTCGCTGATGAAGACGCGACTGTTTCGTGCAATAACACGGCAAACCAAATTGAGTTTTGCGAAAACAAGTAAAATGTCAATTAGGGCAATTGTCGAATTGTTTGTGACGTTGCCGAGTGGTTAAGTGGGTGCACTGTCTACTAATTTATCCAAACATGAGATTGATCAACTTTGAACTTACAAAAACGTTGCACTTGTTTAACGGATCAAGTGCCTATGTGTGGGTGCGCATTACGAAATAGCTTCAAAATGTGCGTGCTGAAAGCGAAGCTCTTCAGTACAGCTTGCATGAGTTAAACGTTAGTTTGATCTACTTTAAAGCTCGCGATGAGACAATGAATGATTGTCTTTGTTTCTTTTGTTTAGTTTTTCTTTTTTCCCTATTTGATCTTCACGCTCGCACACAACACAGATACATGCATGTATTTATGTACACATATGTCACACATGAGCGCGGAGTATCTTTGCGTTTGTTTGTGTGCGTGCGCCTCTGTCAAATTGGTACTCGTCGTGGAAAACACTTTCACTGCAACCGCTGAAGCCGAGCAAACCTAAGGCAGTGACGCGGCTGGGGTTCGTTGCTGTCGCCAACCATGTTAGCGCTGACGCTGCCGCTGCCGTTGCCATTGCCGCTGCCAACTTCATCGTTGCCGCTGCCTTTGAAAGCGTCTTCATGGAAGCGCAACGAAGTTCGTTCGTTTCGCAGACGTCGCCGCTTTCCCAAAGCATTTTCAGCAGCGATCGCAAACGGTGCGATTTCTCACATAACTAACTACTAGCTTCGACACAGCGATTGACGAATTCTTATACGATTACACGTTTTCATGATCTTTGTGATGAAAGGATACGTGAATTTCAAATCAGCTTTTCTTTTGTGGTTATTTTTGATCAAAGGTAAAAACGAATTTTTTCATTGTGGTTCGAAGTTCGATTTTAAACTTCAATTCTCCGGATAGATGCACTACCGCAGCCGTACAAGCAACAGCATTGCTCAAATCGGCTTGAGAATGCTCTGGAACATATGCGTCGGCGTAGCTTACAAATTAAGGGCACTCGCTCATTGTGGGACAGTCCAGAGTCATCGCCATACCAACTCTATCATTCATTATATGGTCAGCAGAGCGCGCCAGAGGATGATTTCTATGGTGGTGGTGGTAGTGGTTTTGACAGCAGTAGCTATTTCAATGGCCGCGGCTATTATGCCAAGAATATAAACCGTAAAGGAAGACCTTATCCCACAGAGGATATTGATCTTCAGGAGTTATTTTCCTCATCCGGTAGCAGCATTAACCGTCGACAGCCACACAAGTTGGCCATAACGCGTGTTGATGTGGAAGATCTTAAGGTTCGTCTGCCACAGGGTAAATCAGTGTCACGTTGGGTCGAAATTGATAAGTGTAAATTCAGCACGGAGAACTCGACGCTCGATACACGCCTTATATTTCCCGATCTGACGCTCAGTGGCAAAGTAGTCTTGCAGCCGGCGGGTGGAAAGTGTAACATGATTCTACGGTTGCGGCACGCGGGTATTGAATTTCGCACAATTCCAATTGGTTTCGAGAAGACGGCGCATGAAGAGACCCGTGGCCGTTTGGGCGCTGCTTCGGTGCGCACGGATTCGCATTTCGCGGAGCCCGGTTTTATTTCCGTATTCGCACACGGTTGCCAAGGGCCGAGTGGCATACGCCTGCGACAGAACTCGAAGAGGCGTTTTGGATATGCCGGCGGTGTAATTGGGTCTCCACCAGAGGTGGCTCTCTCTGAGCCACAGGTGATTCTAGGTACAGAGAGCACTACTTCACATCGATGGGGGAAGCACCACAATCCCATGATATACGATAAACTGAACTATGACATACGCACGGAGAGTTACCTGCAACAGCCGCAGCCACAGCGTGACTACGACTTAAATTTCGATAGCAATGAACGTAATTCGAGGGAATTCCAAAACCCAAATGCAAACAATTTTTATCGTCGCCAAATACGGCGACGTAGAAGCCGGCGCAGTATAGGTGGCGGTGACGGCAGACGGAAGCGACAGTTGCATAACGGCGAGGATGAGTTGAGCTTCGATATTTTCAACTTTTCCGATGACCAACTGCAGCATTTGGTGCAGCCGGATGCACGTGCCTTTGCGGATATTTTAGGTAGTGGCACACCCGCGGGTCAAAGCGGCGACGGCGATGATTTCGTTAATGACGCTCTGACGACAGAACTGGAGAAGGTTTTTTCTATGGGCGTACGCGGGTTGCTTACGACCTACATGCAACGCGCACTGCAACCAGCGATCAAGGAGACGCTCATGGAGAATATGGGCTACACCCTGAGTTACGGCTAATCGAGGCGTACCGAGGCGAGGCGAGTTTACTTAATTTAAACGTCGATTCGAATTTTGTTGTATTTTACAGTTAATAAAAGCTTTAATATTTTTCATACGTCTACAAAATCCCTGACCACAGAATTGTCAGTTTCGCAGTATCCATAGCGCTAACACCGCAACCACTTAAATTGAATCATTTCACTGCCTAAATTTACTCTTGAATCTGCTCTTGAACTTCGATTTTTCAGGCTAGGTTTATTTCAGTCAATACAATTAAATAATTAATAACTCGCATAGTTACCACCGCTGATTCCGTTAGAGACATGCAGACGTTTTGAAATTCCCGGAGTGACTGTTAACATTGACGTGATGAGGGCGCAACGTCCTGATGTGATTTATTAAATTGTTTGATTGGCTGCATTGCGCATGTGCTCGAAATCAGCGTCTGTCGTGATTGGTCAGGCGGGATGCTGGAGCTGCGAATCGGCAAACAGTGGGCGTGTTCTAAAGTCCTACTTGCGTAACTCCTCGTTCTGTTACCGTGTCAGATAAGAAAAGGTGAGTAGTTAAAGAGTCTTCAATTGATTTGAGACTTTCGTTGGTATTGCAAGATGTAACACTATGTTCTAACTTAATTTATTTATTTATAATCCTACTTGGGTCAACAACATTTAAATATTTGTCTTATGTTTTATGTATGGGGGTTTTCATAAGAAAAAACTTACTCGAACTAATTTAATTACGTTGCATACGGCGTGGTGTAACATGAGTTTGATAAGATTTTCTGACAATACAATTTTAGCAGTTCTACGTTGGGACTGGCCTTTAGAGTATTTTTAATTTATTAAAATGCCACAACGAATTTTCGCTTTTAACTTGTAAGCAAAAGAATCTTCTCTTCTTTGGTCTAATAACCGCTATCATATACCGTGAAATTTTTGCAAATTAAAATGTTATGGTAGTCACAAGAATTTTCCTCAGCTCAGTGTATATTATTTTCTTTTTTTTTTTAATGTTAAAAGCTGCAATTGGAATTCTTTCTTTGGGGATTCAACTTTTATGGTACTACTCCTGAAGTAGAGTCTTGATGATGAAACTGCTAAGGATATTTAGTGTAACGGTATATTTTTCAATAAGAAGTGCTGTACAATTCGTGAACGAATAACTACTTCATCCACTACACTAAGAAATTTAGTAAGTGTATCATTAGAAGTAATTTTAAATAATAATTGGTCTGAAATTTTGAAATAGTTAGTATGTTAAGTACATAACTTTGCAACAAATTGTAATTTAGGATTAATTCTAAGCTACATTAAAAAAAATAAATAAATAAATAAATAAATAAATTTCGTATTAAATAAAACTTCAATTTCTACAAAATCCTATTTCTCTTAGACACCCTGTTTTAAGTTTGCATCAGCTGTTTTTCGTATTCACGCCATTTCGCAACACTCTTCGCAATCAATTCACAACCGCACGACTTTCACGAAATTTTTTGTTATTATGAACTAAATTACTTTTTTTAGCTATATTTTTAAACAATTGGTAAGTGTTAAACAATCGAATAAGGATATCAGTGTAGCTGTTCAGTTTTATACAGCATAAATAAGTGCAGCGCATCAACATGAGTTATGCAGGTATGTATGCTTGTGCGTACGGCATACATAACGAATACGCGGCATGGGTTGAAGAGAAGATGAGACACGAAGACGTGATAGCGTATAATGATTGCTACACATTATATAATTACAGCGAATGTCGTAAGCCTACACTAACAATTGGTTATCCTTACGTTTCTTGGCTCTATTTCTCCAATTACTTGTACGCTAGCGCTTGTTTTCGAGAGTCAGTAGGCGGCTAAAAAGGAACCGATCAATGTCTCGATCAAGGTCTATAACCTTGAACAGTGTTCAATGTATTTCGTTCATTTCTATATTCGCAGAAATTCGATGTGCACGCCATGGCGCACGGATTTTAAAAGCGGTTGATGACCATGCTGTTTTGGAAGATCACCAGCAGTAGTGAAAGGGTTTTAGTTGTTGGAGCTCTAGAAGTTAAAGAGCATCAGAACGAATGCATGTACAGCAAACGAGTGGAATTGTAAAAAGTTTGAGTGTTGGTACGAATCGAAGCTAACACGACGGACAAAATGTCGTCTTCGCCCACGACGACAACGTCGACGCGGGCCACGGTGACCGCAGGTAGCGCAGCTGGCACGGGCCTTGATGCCTCCACGTATATACGCACAATCGAATGGGACATGATGAACAAAACGAAATTCTTCCCGTTGTCTATGCTTAGTTCTTTTTCGGTGCGCTGCTGTCTTTTTCCGCTGACCGTAATCAAGACGCAGTTGCAGGTGCAACATAAGAGTGACATCTACAAAGGCATGATTGACTGTGCTGTTAAGATCTACCGTTCAGAAGGTGTGCCCGGTCTGTATCGCGGTTTTTGGATATCGTCTGTGCAAATTGTCTCCGGTGTGTTCTACATAAGCACTTACGAGGGTGTACGTCATATACTCAACGATCTGGGTGCGGACCAGCGAGTCAAAGCGCTTGCTGGCGGTGGCTGTGCGTCATTGGTGGGTCAAACGATTATAGTTCCTTTCGATGTTATCTCACAGCATGCCATGGTGTTGGGCATGTCAGCGCACGCTGGCGGTACCAAAAGTGATATGAACCCGCTGGGCATTAAATCTTGGCCCGGGCGCCATCGTTTTAATATTTCAATAGACATCGCGCGTGAGATTTTGCGTCGTGATGGTTTTCGTGGGTTTTATCGTGGCTACACGGCAAGTCTGATGGCGTATGTACCCAATTCAGCCATGTGGTGGGGGTTCTATTATTTGTATCAAGGTATGTGTCGCTTGATATTGAATGAATGCAGATGGTAACATAATATATCGTTTCAGAGGAACTGTGTCGTATTTGTCCCAATTGGGTCTCGCATCTGTTCATTCAATGTGTTGCTGGTAGTTTGGGTGGCTTTACAACGACAATATTAACCAATCCACTTGATATTGTTCGTGCCCGTTTGCAAGCAAGTTGTTTCAATCATAATTTGAAAATAGATTAACAGATAATATTTTCTAATTGCAGGTACAAAGGTTAGATTCAATGCGCGTCGCTTTCCAGGAACTTTGGCGAGAAGAGCAACTCAACTGTTTCTTCAAAGGCCTCTCGGCGAGATTAGTGCAGTCGGCAGCATTCTCATTTAGCATTATATTAGGCTATGAGACCATCAAACGTATAGCGATTGACGAACGTTACAAACACCAGATACGCTGGTAATCGAATCGACACTGAAGTCAGGCAACTGATAAAACCGGAATACTGCATTTACGCAAGCCACAACTTTATACAACTGTAACAAACCAAAACCAGGACCACCATTACCGCCACCAACCAATTAACGGCGCACAGACAGATCCTAACGCACGGACTCAATCACGCACGAACGTACGCAGCACAGCACAACAACACCCGTGCCCTTGCACATTTGTTTGTTAAGTTTAAAGCGATGAAATCATTTGAAGTTATTTTGAACCAAAGAGATTTGTTTGTCGATTAGGCGGCCACATCTTGGATGCGGCAATGCCCCACTTAATATTTATAAATAGTCTAAATCATAAAAGCACGCGCTGAACTTTGAACCACAAATTAGTCATTCATTGCATGTAGAGCGTAGCTTCTCAGTTTGGCTAAGGCCCAAATTTCGCAGTAGTATCATTTCTGCATACCTTAAAATTAATATCTAACGAAAAGGAGTGTTGTAGTTAATCGTAATTTTTGTTACCATACTTTAAGGCCTAAACGGATTATACTTGAACGATGTAATTGATGATGATGTTAATAGAGTTTGACATAGATTAAAGTGGTTCCCTGCGCCACTCTTACCAATTAAACTACACTAAAACCATTTATGAGAGAACCCTCTGTTAAATACTTAAGTATGCTTATGTGTATTTGATAATGGTAATGATAATAAATGAAACTATTATTATTATTATTTTATTGTATTATAGATAATACATGGAAAATTGTAATAAAGTACAAACCAAGAATTCCAACATTTTTGGCACTTTGAAAGTGAACTGAAACTGCAAAGTGGTTTTTTTCATATTCTCTTTACGGCATACGTGTGACGTTCATAGTAAATCGGCGCTAAGCGCTATTCAACTCGGGGAAATTAAGAAGCAGTGGTGAAGAAAGTGACTCCGAAAACTGTGCGACTTAAGATTAAAGAACTGCATTGAAGCATTGAGGGATACTACGAAAATCAGCCATAAACCATTCGAACGAAAAGTCGTTTAGGAATGTTGTAATGAACGCTCCGAAAGTTGTTCGAGCGCCTAAAGCGTGGCCATACACGAACATGCTCGCGTGATTCGCTCGTGTTTGAGGGCAGGTTCATCGTGTATGGCGCTGTTGACGCTTTAATGAAAGCTCTGAGGTACATCCAAATTCCGAGTACCTATTTGAATTGACAAAATACTGAACACTTCGCAAATGGTTTCAATTAGGACTTCTATGAGCAACACCACCCACGGCGTACTCCTTAAATAGTTTGCCTAAATGGATCTCCGTATCAAATCATGACTTTTAGTTCATTAGAGTAACTGTTGGTTAGACTGAAAATTAAATGTACCCCAAAAATAATGCTACAAATTCATACGTTCAATGACCCAACCCGTTGCAGAAAAATGTCTATCAAAGCACAAAATGTTAAAGAGCAATGCTGGAACACATTATAGGTCAGTTTGTTTGCGGAAGACACGATTTCGAAAGGTTTCTGCATATGTACAGAATTGCAGTTTGGAAATTGCAATAAAATTGTTTTTTTTTTTGGCAAAATTTTTGTAATAAATAAAGAATTATTGAAATTTTGCACTAAACTTTCCACTAAGCTCGAAATAAATAAGCGCATTCAGCAGTTTTGTGAACAAAGCCACAGCCAAATCGAACGCAGCAACAGGAAATTTGAAGCCCGGCAACGGGCAATGAACGCAGCAAAAATTATAAGAGCACTGCCACGATCGACTTTGCCTTCAGTTAGGCGTGATCGAATGCCAGTTTCTGACACGGCGACGCAGGCGAAACTACGCCGGAAACTCACTTTACTCGTGCATCACAACTAACTGCTTTGGTGTACTAGTTTATGATGGAGTAGTAATTCGCACTCGTCCAGCAGCAATCATAAAGCTAGAACATCGATGCAATTCGCTGTGAGTTGAACTGACGACAAAGTGCCGAGAGAATAACGAAAGCCGCGTAGTGCGGTTGTTAAAGCAAACAAACACCGGATACACCGTGCGTATATATTGGATAACGAACACGTACACGATCAATGCAAATTATTTATATCGAGTTATCTAAGGAAATAGTAGCCGTGATTTTATACGAAACGATCTCCCATATCACAGTTGCTGTTTCTTTTAGATAGCTCTTTTGTTAGCAGCCAAGTATGTGTGCCGTATCCAAATCAGTGTTTGTGTGTGTGTGTCTGTGCAACGTTCTAGATGAATTCGCACCTGGTTTCAATTTATGGGATACACCAAGTTCAGTTTTGTTGAATCCCGCGCTAGCAAGCATCACTGGGCTTTGTTTATCTCATAAGAGCGAAATTTGTACAACGTTCAAACGTGGAGCCGAAAAGGATGCCAACGAAAAGATCAAAAGACGAACAATGAAGCGTATATAGAATGGTATATTGCAATTTCCTTATTAAATGGTACATTGGTTAGCTTTTTTGACGTTTACGTTGCAACGTTTTTGTATTGATGAGCCGGAATCAGCATTCATTCAACATTTCTCATCACAACAAGATTTCTTGATTTTTCTCGTCATTTATCTGTCAACTAATACAATTTAAGGTGCTTTGACCATTCTAAGAAAAACATTGAATTTTATTTTTCATCTCGGTTTGACCAAGAAATACCGATCACCATAAAATATTCTTTGCTTTACCAAAGAAAGCATAAAATGCAAGCGAATACAAAATACAATTAATTAACGCAAGATGAATGTTGACGCGTCTAAGACAGCATCTTCCGAATCATGTAGTTGAGAATGCCACCGTTTCTGAAATACGTGATGTCCACTTCCGTGTCGAAACGCAAAATCGTTTCAAAAATTGTGCCGTCGGCCTGAAATTTCGAATATTTGTTTATAACTACGTCCCAACAGAAAACAGAATATTTCTGTACTTACTTCAACTTGAACCTTCTGGCCTGGTTTGAGACCCTTTTCGGGCAGATCAATATTGTAGACTTCGCGACCGTTAAGCTTCAATGTTTCAGCATTTTCGCCAGGCAAGAATTGCAATGGAATCATGCCCATGCCGACCAGATTGGAGCGATGAATACGTTCGTAAGACTCGGCGATGACAGCCTTGATGCCTAACAAGAATGGGCCCTTTGCAGCCCAATCGCGGCTTGAACCACTGCCGTAGTCCTTGCCTACAACAAGCACTAGTGGTGTGCCTTCCTCACGGTAACGCTGAGCCGCGTCAAAGACATCCAGCTCTTCCTGGCTGGGCACATGCAACGTGCGTGGACCAGTCTTTGTGATCAACTTATTGACCAAGCGTATGTTGGCGAAGGTGCCACGCGCCATGATGTCATCGTTACCACGCCGTGATCCGTACGAGTTGAAGTCTCTCGGCGTGAGTCCACGTTCGGAGAGGTAGCGCGCCGCGGGTGAGTTTCGGGCAATCGAGCCAGCAGGTGAAATGTGATCTGTGGTCACTGAATCGCCGAGGAAAAGCAAACAACGCGCTTTTTGTATGCTCTTCAGTTTTGGCAGCTCACGTGTCATGCCTTCGAAGAACGGTGGCCGCTTAATGTACGTTGACTCAGAGCTCCACGGGTACAGCTTGCCATCAGAAACATTTAAATTTTGCCAATCCGGCGAGCCAACTTCGATTTTGCCTAAAAATAATAATTTCAATTTTTTTTTTCGCGTCACAAATACTGTCATTGAGGTGTCCGACTTACTGTAGACCTGTTGGAACATAGCCGGGATGACGTGTTCGTTCTCAACTTCTTGGATCTCAGAACGTAAAGGCCAAATGTCGCGCAGAAAAACGTCATTGCCGCTGGCATCAACGCCAAGCGGCTCCTTCTCAAAGTCAATATCTACACGGCCAGCAATAGCGTACGCGATGACCAGAAGCGGACTTGCCAAGTAGTTGGCACGCGTGTTGGGATGAATGCGGCCCTCGAAGTTTCGGTTTCCTGAGAGCACGCCGCAACACACCAGGTTGTTCTTTTCAATCGTGTTGACGACGTTCTCATCCAATGGGCCCGAGTTACCGATACACGTCATACAGCCGTAGCCGACAATATCGAAACCAAGTTTCACTAGATAGGGTATAACACCAGATTCTTGCAAATAGTAGGTAACCACACCAGAACCGGGCGACAAAGACGTCTTAATGTAGGGCTGAATGCTAAGACCCTTTTCCACTGCTTTCTTCGCAAGGAGACCGGCGCCCAGCATCACTGATGGATTAGATGTGTTGGTACAGGATGTAATAGCAGCGATGACAACAGAGCCGTGCTTGATTGCGTACGTCTTCCCATCGTCCCACTGGAATACGCCGCTGGTGTTGAGCGCTTCTGGTTTTATGGCGAAACCTTTGAAGCCAACCTGTGTAAACACGAACTATTAGTCGAATTCAGACAAAACCCAAACTGAACAAACTCACCGGGCTTGTCAGGCACGACTTAAAGTCCTCCAACATATTAGAAACGGATACACGATCGTGTGGTCGCTTTGGGCCCGATACGGATGTTACAACAGTCGAGAGGTCTAGAGTAACGGTTTGCGTGAAAGTTGGATCCTGCGAAGCATCTGCGAAATTACGCATCTGCTGAGTGGCTTCCAAGTATTTGCGTATGGTTTCTATTTTCTTTTCAGATCGATCTGAAATAGTATTCACGAATAAGTTCGCTTTAATATCGAATCTATCAACGACTCACTTGTCTGTCTCATGTAGCTGAGTGTGTTCTCATCGATGGGGAAGTAGCCAACGGTGGCGCCATATTCAGGACACATGTTGCTGATGGTTGCACGATCTGCAATGCTTAGCTCGGCAACACCGGGACCGTAGAACTCTACGAATTTTCCAACGACACCCAACTGACGTAGATGCTTTGTAATGGTTAGCACCAAATCGGTGGATGTAACCAATGGACCTAGTTTGCCAACCAGTTTATAGCCAATCACTTCAGGCAGCAGCATGGAAATCGATTGACCCAACATAACAGCTTCGGCCTCAATGCCTACGTTAAAAATATATAAAATGTCGAGAAATTATATACTGATGAAGAAGGAGAATGGCATGTTTCTTGAACTCACCGCCAACACCCCAACCAAGCACGCCAAGTCCATTGATCATTGTAGTATGAGAGTCTGTGCCCACAACGCTGTCGGGGTAAAGAATCTTCGAACCATCCTTATCATCCATTTCAAAGACAACACGTGCCAAATACTCCAGATTTACTTGGTGAACAATGCCGGAACCCGGTGGCACAATTAACATGTTGTTGAATGCGCGTGCACCCCATTTAAGGAAAGTGAAACGTTCCTTGTTACGTTCGAACTCTAAACTCTGATTCTTGGCCAGTGCATCATCACTACGTGCAAAATCAACTTGTACCGAGTGATCAATTACCAGATCAGCGGGACAGATCGGATTAATCTTTTTGGGATCGCCACCCAAGTCCAAGATGGCATCGCGCATTGCAGCGAAATCCACAACGGCGGGCACACCGGTGAAATCCTACTTGGAAAGGTATGAATTTTGTATTTTTATTAAATCGAAGCTAAATTTAATAGCGTTTCACCTGCAGTATCACACGTGCCGGCTTGAAAGAAACCTCAACATCGTTCTCGCCTAGCTTCAGTCCTGGTGTCCAGTTGATGATGCTCTGAACGTCCTTTTCGAGTATGTGGAAGTTGTCGCAGTTACGCACCGCGGACTCTAATAACACACGAATGGAATACGGCAATTGACCTGGAAGTAATCATTAAAAATCATGACATCAGTTCGCTTTGGATTAGAGATAAGAGAGTAAATGTGTTGTATGCTAATGAGCCACACGGGTAGCATATCTGGTAACATTCTTGCTATTGTATATCACGGGCAAAGAGTAATCGAGATGCTGCCAAGTCTTTAATTGTGTTGTTGATAAGAGGGAGCGCACTCACCCCACCACTACCAACGAAAAGTAGGCACGTTTTATGTACTAAATACATATTTAACCACAATTTACTTATCGTGCAATGGTCGCAGCGAAATTGATTAGACTTTTAAATTGATGTGGTGCAGCTGTCGCTGAGGTGTGGCTGATTGAATTTTAATAGTGCGACATATTGGACCTCAACCAAAGCAAACTCCAATTGTGCTAGCAATCAACACATCACAAATCTCTTTCACTCCACAGTACTTACCGTATTTGCTATCGATAGCTGGCAAATCAAAGTATTTGTAAACAGTTCCATCCTGAGTGAAGGACTTTTCAAATTGCTCAAAAGGATTTGTGGCGGCTACAATTAAAATTCATAACAGTTTGTCATGTAATTTAATTAATTAATTTGAGCCGGTTCAATTCTAATTGCACTTACCGGCGGTCATTGTTTATTTCTGCAACAAGTTCTAAGCAAATAATGTCGCGAAACAAATCGACCGAGTAAGACAACAAAGTGGAAAAAGCTAGATGCAATGGAGCTTTTGGACTACGTGATAAACGGGCAACGTTGCCACAGAGTTAGTTTACTCATATAAACAGTGTTAGAAAGTGGTGATTTCAAATTCAATTCTTTTGAGGAATAGTTCTTGCTCTTATTAGAGTGCTTACGACATATCTAATACATACATATTATTTATACTTTTTTCAGGTGTTCTTCCTCCACTTTATATTTTTAAAATATAGCTTCATAATTCGTAAATAATAAATAAAATCCATTAAACTTAATATTGTGAAAAAATTTTATACATACTTATTTATTTTTAAGACGCGTTTTAAATTAGTGTATAATAATTATACCACTGTCTAATAAAATTTAGCACAATTTTGAACTATTGTATTTATTTCCAAAAATTTATTTCAAAAGTCGTACTGTATTACCATTAAAAATATATTTGCTAGAAATTAAAAATTAAAACTTATCGCTTAATTATCACCGTTCTCCCCGATAATTCAATGTAGCCTTGTTGGTATGACTCACATTTACCAAAATTATCAGAATTGGCAATTTATTTGTTTAACTAATAGTCTGTTCAGAGCTGCAAATTTATGATTTGAGCTACTTTAACTATGCTAATCGGCTTCCAAAGCGTTGTTTGTGATTCCTCTTTCAACGCCACTTCTTCCATCTCTATTATTTGATGTACCACCCCCAAAAGTTGAGTTGGCTGCCGCAAAACTTGGTAGTGAAGATTTGTTTGCTGGCGGTGGTACTGTGGGTAAATCCACAGACTTTCGTGTACCTTGTATATGTCAATGGATTAGGGTTAGAAAGATTTGACGAATAATTGAACCGTTACTTACTGCAACAACCACCCATTATTGTGTAAAATAAATGTACCCGGCGGAACTCCAATGTCGACAGCACTTTTGGCACTAACACCTTGGTGCCAATAACGGTACACTATAGGTGCGGATACGATTACGCATGGTCTATTGATAAGAATTCTTTAAAATGTAAAGTGGGTTATTTGTGCATGGTGCGCTACAATTGGCTTCATGTTGTGCCTGATTAGTTTCATTCAACGTTATGACTTATTGCGTGCATAGATTTAGTGTATACGTTTGGTCTTTAATGCCCAGAGCAGCAAATTAAGATAAGATTTACGCGCGCTTATCATAGAAAGTATATGTATATCTGTGTGGGTGGCTTGAAAATTCCACAATGTATCGAAAACAAACAATCGTTGAACGCACAGTGGCACAATATTTAAAAAAAAATTAGTTCAGTTAAAAAGATGCATTCATATTTGGAGGTAAACTCATTGCACTAGTTATTCAACACTGTTCGTGACAGCTAAGCGTTTGTGTTCCGTAATCAATTTTTTCATTCAATTAAAGCCTTATGGTCTGAAGCTTCCAGCGCTTGCATTGAACATACAACAATTCTATAATAACAAGTTTAAAAGTTTGGTCACCCTATGCATTTACTTACTTATCGATAGATGCTACGATAATACTTCATCGATAGTCTAGCATACGTTCTTGCCCACACCAATTTGTAGTGTTTTTTCTTTGCTTATTGTGTTCGTAACACTGAATACACTGTCTTCATATGTTATAGCGAAGTCAAGCGGTGCGGGTGCGTGTGGAGAGTGCCAATAAACAAAAAGTGGTGTGCGCGAAAAAGGAATAAATACCGATTTGACAATATTGAAAACTACAAAAACAAATATCTTCGATATTTTCCAACCGGGCTAGTGTTGTATATATTGCGTGCGCATAGTGGCCGCAATGGACGACGAATTCAAGCTGTGCTGGAAAAACTTCCAGGACAACATCGCCAGCGGCTTCCAGAATCTTTACGATCGTGGCGACTTGGTTGATGTCACATTGGCCTGCGATGGTAAATTGCTGCACGCGCATAAAATCGTGCTCGCCATTTGCAGTCCATACTTTCAGGAGATCTTCATTACGAATCCGTGCAAACATCCAATAAGTGAGTAAAATAACAAGAGGGCGGTTAGTCTCCAATTGGAATATGCCTTTCTTATATTTTTCAAGCTAGTTCTAAGTAGCGTTCTAAGTTCGTGTCGGTGTTCATTGTGTGTGTCGGATTATATCATTTGAAAGAATAATTATTGTCACATTAATTCTTCCAACCGAGTCTGTGTTCAAGTTCACTGTTGCGTTTGCTCGCAATTCATTTATTTCTTTTTCCCTTTTTTGTTTTTGATGTTCTTTTATTTATATCTGCATTGCAAAGTTGTTGATATCTTTGGCGCTTTATGCAAAGACCCGCATTGTAATGCAACAACAATTGCAGCGACTTATCGACAGACACAGTGGAGTCTGCACACACAAGTACGCTCACAGCGTACACGAGTCCACGCTACGCTACGTTACTGATAAGATCGACCACACCGGAGTTGTTTTAATTTCAGACCACGACAATCGGCTTTATCCATTTATTTTGGATTTATCAATTGTCTAAATATATTATCAACACCTTTGTGACATACAGATGGACAGCAGATAGTTGGACAGATAAACAAACAAAGAAAAAGTTTCTGTCGCTAGGTAAGTTAGGTTGAAGTCAGCCCTTTTGAAACAAACGCTATCAAAAAATTGTTGTAAATTTGGATAAACAGAAGTCAAAATTGGCAAGATGAGCATATATGAAATGCAGAGTCTTGTAAAACATATCTAAATGTGTTTTGTAAATACAACCAGGAGCTGCCATTTATATCGCCACTGCTGCTGCTGCTTCTCACGCGTTTTATTTCTTTATGGAGTACGACATTTGGCTACTTGATCAAATAAAACAATTTACCGGTCATAAATCCAATCGGACCAAGTAGCTTTTGGTAATTAGTAACTATGACGACAACACATTCGGTAATGTCGAGTCACGAGTCGAGTATGCGATCGATTCCTGATAAGATCGCTGATCAACGATCGGTGATCTTTGCAGTAGGTTTTTTCGCCTCCCCGTTAACGAGTTCCATTGCAAAATACTTCCGCATGAATATCTAGCTAATTCGACTTCTCTGTGTGGGGTGTGAGTGACATTTCAATATTTCATGTGACGTTGTTGACCTCATAGTGTAGCGTCTTCATTTAAACAAATATCAACTACATATGTAGGCATATCGAACATGGACTCCGGCATTGCGATTGGATATGGTATCGCAACTGACTGTCTAAGTGTACGCTTGCAGGTCTGTCAGCCCGCGAGTCTGTACGACGTTCTTTATCAGATCGAATTGCAATAAAAACTTAATATGATATCTTTCAAGTAGCAGCAATGGCAGTAGCTGAGGTGAGGTGGTAGTGTTGGTACTACTTACCAAAATAACAACAACAACAACAACAAAAAAAATAAATAAATAAAAACGGCGCTGTCGTTAGCCTATCCAAGTCGGTCATAGCGGACTCGGTTGCATACCCCATAATTTTTCAAATGATAAAGAATATTAATATACCCTATAAATTTAAAATAAAATAAAGAACTCTCGGTAGCAGCAGAAGTAGCAGCAACAGCAGCAACCAACCATAAACGACAGTAGCTCCAAGCACGGAACAATACATGAACTTCGTATTTCTTGTGTGCGTGTTACACTTAATAATACACAAAAATAAAGTAAAACATTTTATCTTTTTATCGCGCTTAACAATCATTTATTGCTACACCGTCACACCGATACTCGAAGCGTACAATAACATGAGCAACTAGCAAGGCCCCAAAACCACCACTACACATAATCCACAAGAGCACCTTCCTGAAACAATGAACGTACTATACTTTATAAATACAAAAAAAAATAAAAATAAAAAAATCACTTCTGCACATAGTCTACTTGGCGTATATTGAGATATTTATACGGACCTGAGATATCGGCGTTTTCGTAAGACTCATGAGGTACAGTTTTTCAAATTTTCAGTTTAACTTCAGCGAAATCTGACGAGAATTTGCAAAACCTTAAAAAGTTAGAGAATGACACAAACTTACCCTGAGTCCTTCACAGAATCATTGTGAGATTACTGGCATGATAACATAATTCGCTGTCCATTGTGCGGTCGAGGACTACAGGCTTATTCTTATTATAAATGTCCACTCGCCCTTAGTACAGCCTCTAGATTGCTTAAAGTCAACAGTGATGGATTTTCTTATAATTAGAGAGATAATTATCTTGAGTAATTAATTGTTATTATTATCATCAATAGAGTTAGACATAAGATGGTCACTGTCGGTGTTGTTGGTGATGATGGGGTAACGTTTTTTGTCTCTTATACTGGAAACTGGAGATGCAACGAATACTTAGACAAATTAGCCAGGTTTGAACTAATAATCATTGCATCTCTACTTCAAAGTCTTGGTAAACACTAGTGTATTAGTTTTGGATTTTTTGGGGCACCACCGGATATAAACTGTCCTGAGTTTGGCTTGACTAAACGCTTATTTAACCTAGGCTAAGCAACCCTTTATTGTCTGGTACTCTTATTCTGCTTTGGATAAAACTAATTAAATTCTACTCTCATGAATGGATATGTCACTTCCTGCTTAGTGATTTCTAAGAATAAGAGTAGTTTTTCGTTCAGTGTAGTAGCTCAACTTAATCCCATATATCAAATTTTATTTCGACTGAATTGTTTATACAACAGTAAACAATCTATTTTTTATCAATTGAAAAGCTAATTTACCAGTATTTAGCTGCCATTCGACAAGCGTATAACTTTGGGTAACACTCAAAAGTAAAATAAGATTTTGAACTTTGCTAGATAACGCCATGGTTCTTGAGATATAGTAGTGAATTAATGCCAAATAAACTTGGCAATTGGCTATGTGCGTTGAGAAGCTCAATTTGCTAAGGTAATATCAATGGGCTATAAACGTTTTACGGACAAATAATATGAACGAGTATATCGAACAAGAGCACTAAAAATAAGAAGTTCAACTTAGGTGCGCCAACTTAGGTGGAGCCAGTTACGATACACAAAAGCGCATATAAATATATATATATATATATATATATTTTGTTTTAGTTGTTCATAATAATTTATGATTGACATTTTGGCAAATTTAGTAGTCCGAACTAGAAGTGTTATTATCACAGCCCTGAGATCTACAGGCGCAGCTACACGACTTCTCCACTTCCTCACATTCGAGGTGACTACGGGTACTCGATTAGGCGTGAACGGCAGTTATAGATAACAAACTAGGTATTGTATATATTTAACGGTTCTGAAAAATTTGTCCAAAAACAAAAATAAAGCGTTCGCGACACACGTTACTACTACTTGAAATCGAAACGATGGCCACGATTTGTTTTGATTCGATAAATGTTTATCATAATCATAAAATAAAATTGTTCTTGAAATCAAATGAATGCAATCTTATTGGTTGTCGTTGGCCAAGTGGGCGGGTCTGCGTAGAGTGTCGCTAGTGACTGATTCAACTGTTTAATTATTTTCCATAGAGACTAGGCAAATCTCAACAACAAAAAAAAAAAATATATATATATATATATAAAATAAAATAAAAAAATCCAATTTAAATCTCAAACTATCCAAATAAGCATACTCGAATGCCGCTCGAAGCGCGCCCGTCTCTAGCCCCGCTCAACAGGCATCTTTCTACGGCAGCTTCTGCTGATATCAGTCGCAGGTTCAAAAGGTCTACTACGTCTGACATAAAAACAGAAATACCAAAAAATTATTTGGAAAAAAAAGAAATAAAAATTAAATAAAATTTCAGCAGTTTCTGCCGAAATCTCGAAGATTTCATACGAGAAACGATGCCGTGATCAGACGATTATCGCCCATTTTGGTTTTATCTCATTTTCAATGAACTTTAAACAAAGTTTATCTTCGACGCGTATGGATCGGTTTGGCTTGGCTAGCTTTGCTTTATATATTGATTTGTGATTTATTGAAAATATGAGTGTAAGCAGTTTTCGAAACGCTTCAGATCGTCTCTTCTCATGCCATGAAAGCCTCACGAGAGTCTGTCGAACTGTCGTGTTCTTTGTCCGTATGTCCATTTGCCCGACAGTTAGTGAGTCTCTTCATCTTCGATCTCGTAGTCATCTTCATGTATCTGTATCTGTTTGATTAAAATGTGGATCGAAATAATCTCGACACTTTGTTCTTCTGATCGTACGCATTGTTGTTGTTCTTGTTGTTATTATTGTTGACAGTACTCTGCTCTACTCTGCTCTATAATACAAATAACTATATAAATATGTATATAGATAGAATTTAACCTATGAGTTAACATTTATCGCTCGTAGCTCGCATTAAGGCGTTTATTTTGTAGGCAGTAAATGAACGAAGCGTGTTCAATATGTGATTAAATGCCATTTCAGATACAGATACTGCACCGAAACGGATTGCATTCGATCGCACTGTATCTAATGTTAGCAGCGAATCGTGTTGTTTGTCTATGTATTAAGTCGAGATGGGACGCTCTATTTAATCTGGCACGGAATTTGCTCAACCCGCGCTCAGCGCACTTTGAGACGCTCATTTTGCCGAAAAGGGGATACCCGTAAATAGGATCGGAGAGAGAGAGAGAGAGAGAAAAAGCGAGAACAACGTGATAATTTTGTTTTTAAGTAGATGTTGATGTGTTGTTATATGTGGCGCATCGTTTGAGATTGTTAAAGGTTGATAAAGGCCGGTGTGGGGACGTTGCTACTCGGTTACGGTTTATAGCTTGAGATTGATCTCCGTTGCAGTCATTAAATGCGAATGTCCCGTAGACGTTGTTGCCTACGTCTCTACTATATTTCTACTTATTTAAGATTTCACATTTCTTATCGTAATATTTTTTTATGTATTGATTTAGTATTTGTAGAAACATTTCGATGATAACATCTCCACTATAATGTGACCTCTTTTCTTGTTATGTTTTTGTGAAACGTATAAAAATATTGACTTAATTATTCTATTTTTCGAAAAATAATTTCTGCTCGAATAGTTTTTCTTTTTCTTCTCTTTTTTTTTGCTTTCCTTTTTTTTAGCTCATATATTTTTTATTGCGAGTCTAAAGTTTAGAGAAATAGCGGCAAATACTTATGAATGTGAGTAGATGAGGGAGATACAATGACATTATCATAATTGAATAAAGCCTAGAAAGTTCTACCAAAATATAAATTATTTCATCTCCTACATGACCTTCAATGATCTTCACAGTGAAGCTGGAATGTGGAACATCCTTTTCCCGATGAAAGGTTACAAAAATATTGAGGGGTAACTAAAGGTATAAAGAAAACTATAAAGAAATAGGCAGCCATTATTACACCAGAGAGGGAGACGGTAGAACTTCCGTGCTATATATAAAAAGGAGCTGACTGCCCTGCGAACTAATATCTACTGAGGGGAGCCCAACAGGCCGACACAATCGATTGCATTCTACAAAAACCCTTTGGCTTTTTTTTAAGTGCAATGTTCTTTGTAAAAACAAAAGGAACAACTGAGCAAAAAGGAACAATTGGACAAGAACGTGTTTATTGCTCAGTTTTTTTGTCCACTCACTCATGTGCAACCCAAAACTAATACATTAATGACAACGGCAGCGGCAAACACACAAAATTGATCTCTCCTCACGTTGTGTATGAAATGGAAGTGGAACAACAACAGTAACAAGCTTTACAAAACCGATAGCGCAGAAGATAGAGAGAGGCACACAAAGCTCTCTACTCTCCCAAACTGTCATTACGGCTTCTTTAAAGTCTGTAGTAAATATCGAAGAAAAAGTGTGACTTGGAGCGAATTTTTGTGGTTATTATTCTAATGGAATCGCGCTTTTATTTGGCCTTCCCAGAAGGTTGATATCCTTTGTTATGGAGATCTGAATTCCATGGGTAACGCTCTAAGTTGCAGTTAAATCAGAGAATGCTTCTTAGGATGCGACACTTACCTTACCCATCATATTAGATTAAGCAACGATT
Source organism: Cacoxenus indagator (assembly GCA_035041755.1). Classification (NCBI taxonomy): domain Eukaryota; kingdom Metazoa; phylum Arthropoda; class Insecta; order Diptera; family Drosophilidae; genus Cacoxenus; species Cacoxenus indagator. Next base: position 2,418,654 of record JAWNKX010000379.1, read on the forward strand.
TCAGAGATAACATAACATAACATATAGATATCAGGGTTAAGATAAGCTCAATTGCGCTTAGATTCATTTTATTATCATTCCATTACTCAACACATATTTTTCTCAATTCGCTCTCTCCCTCACACAGTTATACTCAAAGATGTCAGCTTTAACATAATGTGCGAATTGCTAGAGTTCATGTACCAGGGTGTTGTCAATGTGAAACATACGGAGCTGCAATCTTTTATGAAAATTGGGCAACTGCTGCAGATCAAAGGCTTGGCTACGAATTCGGCTTCATCGCCTGGTTCCGAGCGCTCGGATAAATCAAGTCTACTGCCAAACGATGCTGCAGGTAGCTCAGACGCAAACAACACTCAACAGCATAACAATGACAACAATAACAAAAGCAATGCTTCGGAATCGGATAATGCAAATAACACTACAACCGGCAACGACTCCGGCAATCCTAATATCAGCGCTAAGGGCGATAATGGGTCATCAATTCGCACGCCAACTTCAGCCGGCGGCGCCGTGTCACCTTTGAGTTTCAGCTCGCGCATCTCCAGCGATCATCACTTGTCAGCTGCCGCCTTCACCCTGAGCAAACGTGCCGCTGAGCTAGGCAATGATTCATTATCGATATACTCGCGTAAACAGCTGCGTCGCTCGCTAAATGACCACGGACCGGGTAGTTCAGGTGCTGGCGAAGAGCATGGCGGCGCCGGTGGTGGGGATTCACATATGGATCAACTTAACGCTGAAGAGTTCTTCCTACCGCATATTTCGATGGTGGAAGCACGGTATGATTTAAGCAGCGTGAAACGCGAGAGCGGTCTTCATCATCATCACAGTGGCTCGTCGGCGTCGTCGTCAGTTGCCGCTGCTGCAGCAGCCGCCTCTGTAGCCGGTCTACGTAATCCATTCTTGGACTATAAATTCTACAATAGCAACAACAACAGTGGCAGCGGTAGTGGCGCCAATGCAGGCGGCAGTGCTGGCGCATCCGGCATGGGCACGGAATATCCGAACGAGCTGTACATGTCAAATGATTATAAGAACTTTGGCAATCACATGGATATACCACCAAGTATGTTCCCAATTCTCTACCGTACTGACTGTGATGCTGCTTAGTTTGTAGTATTTATGTTTGTCTTTCTTTTGCTTGTTTTACCATATCTGTTCCACATACATAACGGCAACTACACTAACTCCATTTTTATTTCTTACTACATTTGGTTTGGCCATGGGTTTCTTTGCTAAGTTTTCTCATTTCTGTCTAACAAACACTTTTTTTTCACTAACAACACATTTCTAATATTCCGAAAGATCGGCCAATAAGTCGTGCTTGAGTTAACCTATATAAACAATGTATAACGCCACTACTCTTGCTTACTTCTACCTAGTTTATAGTGCGGCTAATTCTTCGCCGACACCGCAGAGCACCGCATTGCAACCGCGTAAGCAACTTTGCACCCATGGGGCATATCGCGTATAACTGCGAGCCTCTTTCTCTCACTCGGTCTTGTAAATATTTTTGTAAATAGCCTATACCCTTTTTGTTTACTTTTTTGTGTTACTCTTCACGCAGGGAATGTTTAAGTTTGGGAAGGCCCGACCAAAACTTACTTTTCAAGGTTCAAAAGAAGCTTAGGTAGGTTGTTTCTCGTGCTTTAGATGTCTACGAAATTGTAGAAAGTGCTAGGTTCAAAGACTGTCTTGATCTAAGTGCATTTAGCCATAAAGTTGGCAAAATGGTGCAATTAATCCCATCTACTAATATCAATCAAAAAATCATCTTTCCTACAGTGGCAACAAGTTCCCTCATAAGTTTATTTGGGATTTTACGATCTTATGGTCTTTAACGTTCGACTAATAATACTGACCATTATGGACTCTGATCTGAAAAAAATCTATATAGACTACCATTGGGTTTAATACAATCCCTTCGAAAAGTGTAATGGAATGCAGGGAGCCAATGGACGAACTACTTATTGCCTCGACGACAATTAAGATGTATACATCTTTTAGGGTTATGATGTATATATACATCATGGGGCACCCTATGAAGACGGCCTAAACTATCAAGCTATAGAAAGTGCGAACGTATCAGACTCCAAGAATCGAAGTTTCTTTTGAGAATCCATTATTCGTCGAGATAAATAGGTAGGATAGGCCAATATGTAGAGTTCGCATTAACAGTAATGGCCCTCGCTATGGGTCGAAATCTAAACCTAAGCGTCGTCCTGCAACTACTCGAGTAAGTTACACTAAATCTGTCATACGGTCTTTGGGTTAGAGGAGGCTTTATGCAATCTATCGTATTTCTATTTTTCCTTTATTCTTCCAATCGTTCGGATCAAAGTCCTGCGTGAAGAGTGCGTTTCTCCCTCTTTTAATTACTTTTTCTATTGTAAATAATATCGCTCGCAAAAAACCGTTTGCTGCACACAAAGTGTCCACGAAGTCAACTAATACCTTATCTCAATAATTGTATTCAAATCCAACTTCAATTTTCAACAACGACCGCGTCGACGCCGACGTTGCAGACGGTAGCAACATGGTAATGCTGTCATCGACGTCACTGTTGCACGGCAACTGCGTGTTTAATCGCAACAACACCGTCGCCACGCAACAGGGCATGAAGACATATTGGCTCTGCAAATCGTACCGGATCAGCATGTGCCGTGCACGTTGCATAACCCATCAGGGGCGCATTATTTCAGCGACGGGCGTGCACAATCACACGCCGCACATGCGTGGTGGAAATGCCGGCACCAACGCCGCCGGCGGTGGATCTGGTGGTGGAACCGGCAACAGCGCACCTAATCCAAATCCAAATAGTGGCGCAGTAGGTGCCGGGGCGAGTGGTGGATACAATGAATCTGTTAACAACAACAACAACAATAATAATAATAACAACGCCAACTCATCAACTAGTGGAAATAATAATAACAATAACAATAACAATAACAACAACAACAACAACAACAACAATATGACTCAGCAATCGAGTTCCACTGCAGACTTGTCGGTTACACGCGTTGCCGGCAATAGCGCCGCTAGTGCAACTAACATGTTCCAGGATGCATCACCACCTCCACATTCGACCGTTGTACCAAGCCAACTGCCAACGGCAACTATACCGCCAACGAATGCAGCTCACCAGCATGCTGCGCTTCCACTCAATCCGCATCTTCACCACCATCACCACCAATTGGCAGCAACGCTGCCCAATCTACTGGCACAACCACATCACACAAACAACAATCCAGCCAATCTGCACCAGCAGCATGCCATGGAGCTTAGCGGCATTGCTGGCACCTCAGCGAACAGCGTTATTCAGAACATAATGCATAATCCCAATCTGATGCATCTGCCGAATGTCATGTCGATGCAGCAGCACCAACACCAGCAGCATTCGCCGCATAACCAGCTGCAACACCACAGCGCAATGGCGGCAGAACTGGGCCACCACCAGCAGCAACAGCAGCACCAGCATCACCACCAGCACCATCACCAAGCAACGGCACTAATGCAGTCTTCGCCCGTGCATCTACAAAGCCCGTCAAACCGCAGCAATCAATCGCTGGGACACAACACCGAGTCGCCAGCCTGTTTGAAGTCGCCACCACCGACGTCTGGACAAGACGATCAACGCCATCAGCATCATGTGATGGCGCACAATGCGACACTCTCGCCGGACGAGATGAACTCGAATACGGCCGGCTCCGCTGAAGCGAACAACAGCGACGTTGGCGCGGTGGAGGCGCAACACCAGGCGCGCGTCATTGACTCCCTAACGATTTCCCCCGGAAATGCGCATAATTTTAAAATAGAGAACATGTAAAGCCACGCATTTACGAGTTGACCCAGTCGCCGCATCTTTTATTGGTATTAAAGGACTACCAAGCCGACCCAGGATGAGGCATCACGTTTTTAGCGTAAATTTTTGTAGGTTAAGAAAATCTTATTTATGAATTATGTGTTTTATTTACTCTTATTGTAATTTGCCGCGGTAAAAGTTTAATTTCACTTTTAAAACAGAAATAGATTCATTGCTTAACCAAAAGTCTCGAATGTTCAAGCTAACCTCAGTTCGTAAGCAAGCGGCAGGTAAGTGGGGCAGTTTCGGTTAATCCTGGGCAGAAAGCATGAGTTGTCAAGTAGTTTAATTAAAAAAAAGAGAACAATGTAATCTCATCTGGTCTACGCATCAGTTACGTTCATATGTTCACCATTGTCCGTTCCACATACATCATACATAAATATACACCTATCAATGAACCATCAACCAATCGCCACATTCCATTACCACCAAAACACCACCAAGTTCAACAAGAAATCCTAAACATACCGTTCCTTCACCTCACACACAGTCGCACCCGGCGAGCACTGGTTTCAAGGCAAGTTGGAGTTCATGTTGAGCCAGCGAGGCAAACCGCTCCTGGTGCACGACGGTCACACGTTTGGCATTCAATACGTGCGCAAGGACAAGAAGTATTGGCAGTGCAATTTGTCGCGCAAGTTTAACTGCAAGGCGCGCGTCACCACCACCGACACCGGCGAGATTATTGTCACCAACAATGAGCACTGCCACACCGAGATCCGGCAGCATTTACGCAAGGATTACCAACGCAACAAGGTCATGATGAACGCTCTTATCAATCTGAATAACAACAATCGCTTTGTCGATCTGCGGCGACAACAGAGTTTGACCGCCAGCCTACAAGCATTGGTGCCCACGCATGCTGCCGTCGCTGCCTCGCTCGCTCACGCACAGAATTCACCTATTGAAGAAGTGGTTCAAAATCTGCACGAGCATTTGGCAAAGGCAACGGCAGAGGCGAACGAGAACAATCGGCTACAACTGCAGCATCAACAACAACAGCAACAACAACAACAACTTCAGCAACAACACCAACTTCAGCAACAACAAATGCAGCAACATCAGCAACAACTTGAATTAAAACATGACAATGACGACCAACCGCTGGACTGCGGCATCAAAAATAGTTTGGAGAATGTAGCACGCAGCTTTTTGACGCATAAGGCGAGTACTGAAAGCAACGAACTGAAGTTGGAAGAGGAGCAATGGAAAAGAAAAACTGAGACTGGCAATGAACTTCGTTGATTTTCATCGTGGCTTTAACGGGCTTCGAGCAGTTTAGTTGCGCCATCTGACGTTTATTTTTTATGAAACTAGCAATTCGCATACACAAACCAATTGCATAGTTTAGCGCTGCCGTATCGCAATTCATGGCTAAAGTGTATGGTAGTTCCATTATGTGTAATTGCCAACTACAGTGAAACCTCGCATAGTGTGTAATTCAATGCTGAACCACAATTAAGGCATGGTTTTACTGGAAGAGAGACATTTCGCCGACTAAAATTAGTCTATAAGTACAAAAAAATATGATTTGAAAATACTCAAAAATCGCACTTGAAGCAATTCCAATCAGACAAAAAACACAAACAAATGCAAAATCCAAAGATCTTTTTAGAAAGTTTTTGATTCTGTTTTCTTTAGCGAATTTAACCAAAATGTTGACTATTGTAAGAAAATCGGTTTTAATTTTACCTGTGAAATGTTAAGTTTATACGTTGTAATGATTCCAATAAATCTTTAAATTTTTTCGGATTTATAAACCTAAAACTCTTAAAGTGTATGAGTTCTTTAAATGTTGATGACGCGACTTAGCTTTTGTATGCGGTTGAGCAGAAGATCGCCTTGTTTGATGGTTGCCTGATACTGCCAGTTCTTATTGTCAGGTCGATTAGTCTCGACGATGCCGCCGACGCGATCAACCTTAGCGTGTAGTCTACCAGCGGCGATGAAGCGCGACAGTTCCTGGTCGATATAGTCGACGGTTACGCCGAACGCCTCGGCCATGTATTGCAATGTGAGCGAGCGGTAGGACTCAAGCAGCTGTGTATAGGCGAGGACACGCATTTCGCGCACGTAGTACCGGTAGTGTGGATGGGCGAGGTAGTCCCGGCGCAACTGTTGCTCGACCTCGGCTAAATGCTGAAAGAACTCAGCGTAATGGCAGTTGAACAGCGAGAACAGATATTTTTTGACATTGGGTAGGCCGTGCAGCACCTCTTGGATCTCGGCGCCTTTGACCACTTTGTCGCGCAGTTCGTTGCGCGGCAGTGCGATCATCGCAACGTAGACGGTATAGCGCACAAAGGTGGGATAGTCCATAAGCTCGTACGATGTGAACGTGCTGACGGTATCCAGAAAGAAGGTGGCTGCCGATTTGAAGTCCCGTACGGCTACAGAGTAGACGCCCTGATAGACTTTAAGGCGATTGCGACGATCCCAGTCGCCGCCTTCCTCGATAAGATGCTTGGCCTTATCGATATTACGCGTAATAAGGTCGTGGTCCAAGTAAAACAGACCCAAACGTATCAAATGAAAAACAATGTCCAGACGATGGCCAAGGGAAACTGTCTTTTCGTATGTTTTACGAAATGCGGCCTCGGTAGCTGATTTGTCGCCGATGCGGCATAAGTATTCAGCCTTCTTCAGATTAGCCTCGCGTACTTCCATTTCGCCGAGATTCTTATCAGCGTCCTCTATGGCGGCATCGAGACGCTCCAGCTCGACTCGATTTTGTTCACGCATGCTTGCCATCATTTCTTTATCCACGGTCCAGTTTAGTTCAGTGCAGATGTGCTCATACCAGGGAGCCATGTTGTCAGCGCGTATGGCTTCGAGCAGCTTTTTTTTGAGTGCGGCATCCTGAGTGTACTCCCGCAGTGACAATAAGAATTTGTATTCCGCCAATTCGAGTTTGGGATTCTTTTCCAAGCCTTGTTCCTCCAAATTTTCCGCAGGCATTGTTTTTTTAAATACTTTTGTGCAATTGAGAAAATGAATATCTATTAGAAGTTAAAATACATATGAAAATTTCTTACTTGTTTCTTTTCTTTTGTCAAAGCCGCACAGTCACGAATGGAGCGAAGTTGGCTGCGAGGTACAGCTGATTGATAGAAAAACGCCACCCAGCGGTGAATATGTGACGACCGATTGCATGAAATTAGTAACATTGCGTCTATTGATTTGTAACGGTAGGGGGCTCCCGTGAATGCAACACTAGAAGAAGCAAAGTGGGAGTAAATCGATTTTTGGTAGAGAAAATAATTATTTGATACTTGCTACACGATTTAAGTGCAAAAAACTCTTGCACACACATTCCAAAAAACTGCACTTGATATTGGTGTAAGCTTTAAAGAGTACGGAGCGCACAAAATGATCGGCGGCTTGTTCGTGTACAATCACAAAGGTGAAGTGCTGATTTCGCGAGTTTATCGTGACGACATTGGACGCAATGCCGTGGACGCCTTCAGAGTCAACGTCATACATGCGCGGCAGCAAGTGCGGTCGCCGGTGACCAACATTGCACGGACGAGCTTCTTTCACATCAAGGTAAGCTGTGGCGACCTCACAAGAAACGAATGTCTCTCATTAATTGAATGTTTCTTTTGTCACACCCATCGATGTGCCTCAGCGTGCCAACATATGGCTGGCTGCGGTGACCAAGCAAAACGTCAACGCCGCCATGGTCTTTGAGTTCTTGCTGAAGATAATCGAAGTAATGCAGTCTTATTTCGGCAAGATATCCGAGGAGAATATTAAGAACAACTTTGTGTTAATATACGAGCTTTTGGACGAGATACTTGATTTTGGCTACCCGCAAAACACGGACTCGGGCACATTAAAGACTTTCATTACCCAGCAGGGTGTCAAGTCGGCCACCAAAGAGGAGCAGATGCAGATAACGTCGCAGGTTACTGGACAGATTGGTTGGCGGCGTGAGGGCATCAAATACCGACGCAACGAACTGTTCCTCGATGTTTTGGAGTACGTGAATCTGCTGATGAGCCCACAAGGTCAAGTGCTATCCGCGCATGTGGCAGGCAAGGTTGTAATGAAGTCGTATCTATCGGGTAATTATACTACTTTAAGTTTGAAAATTCAGTTATAACATCCTTTCGATTTGCAGGCATGCCGGAGTGCAAATTCGGCATCAATGACAAAATCGTAATGGATTCAAAGGGTCGCGGGCTCACCGGCAATACGGAGGCGGAAACGTCGCGCTCCGGCAAACCGGTCGTTGTGATCGATGACTGCCAATTCCATCAGTGTGTTAAACTGAGCAAATTCGAGACTGAGCACTCGATTAGCTTCATACCGCCGGACGGTGAATTTGAACTGATGCGCTATCGCACCACGAAAGATATCTCATTGCCATTTCGCGTTATACCCCTTGTGCGCGAAGTAGGACGCACCAAGATGGAAGTCAAGGTTGTGCTCAAATCGAATTTCAAGCCCTCATTACTGGGCCAGAAAATAGAAGTCAAAATACCGACACCGTTGAACACTTCTGGTGTACAGCTGATCTGCTTGAAGGGCAAGGCCAAATACAAGGCGTCCGAGAATGCGATTGTCTGGAAGATTAAACGTATGGCAGGCATGAAGGAGACGCAACTCTCAGCCGAGATTGAACTACTTGAAACGGACACCAAAAAGAAGTGGACACGGCCACCTATCTCTATGAACTTCGAGGTACCATTCGCGCCATCCGGTTTCAAGGTGCGCTATCTGAAAGTTTTCGAACCAAAGCTCAACTACTCTGATCACGATGTGGTCAAATGGGTGCGCTACATTGGACGCAGCGGACTCTATGAGACGCGTTGCTAAGCGCGAACAACTGAAGAATAAACACAGAAATCACAAGAAAAAGTTCAATCGCATTGGTATTGCTTCAATCGAATTGGGATAGTGTTGTACTCCAAATGTTTCATTTAGTTCCAGCAAACATATTTACAACCAATATTATATATACTAATGTTACACATATTTACGTGCATATAGAAACTGCAACCGCAACCATTATTATAGGCTCCTTGTTAGCATATGATTTTTTATGCAAATTACTCAATTATCTTCTATTATTATGCGCATTATTTCTTTTATCTTATTTTGTATAAACCATTTACGCTGTTGTATTATTACGAGTATAGCAAATGAACAATAATCTCTCGGCCCGAAAAGCACTTCTGAATTTCCTACATTAAACGCCGACATCAGTTCAAATTAGCAGACCAGACCGTTGGCAAACGCCGAGGCAGCATAGTTGTTTGTCACTATTCAATTACTGATGATACTCAAGTGTTGATAATTACTCGAATTGTTTAATATATAAAAATAATAAATGTTTATCTAAAGGAAATATAAAGTAGATATATGTACTCTTGACGACAGTATGCACTTGGCGGTCGGGCTGTTTTCATGCTAAAGGGGCCAAAGTTCTAGAATTTAATTGGGTTACCAGTGAATTTACAACTAAAATGCTGTCTATGCACTTTGATCAATATACGCAGTCGAAAAAAAAAAAACCAAAATTATTGAACTGATCTAAAAGTGACGTGGTTCCAACCGGCTTATCAAACCCTCCGAGTGTTTATCTTTATGATGGCAGCAATAAATCGAAAGCGAACGTTATTAATTAACGGTGGCGTTGATAATAAAAAGCGGTACAGCCGTGATTTCAGCGTATTCAGTAGACATTGGTCAACTCGTGAAGTATAGCAATAGAGAAATGGACGCAGCTGGCATTATCCCCGACGTTATCGATGTGGCACCAAAGGCCAAGGCAAAAGTATCATATCCTTCAGGCGTACAAGTTGAGTTGGGCAAGGAGTTGACGCCTACACAGGTCAAGGATCAACCCACAGTTACTTGGGATGCCGAGGCTGGTGCTTTGTACACACTGATCATGGTCGATCCAGATTCACCATCACGTGCCGAACCCACTCACCGTGAGGTTTGCCACTGGACTGTCATAAATATACCCGGTAATAAAGTCGCTGAAGGTCAGACAATAGCCGAGTATGTCGGCGCTGGTCCGTCAGAGGGCACCGGTCTGCATCGCTACATTATCTTGGTATTCAAGCAAGCCGATAAGATAACCAGTGATAAGTTCATTTCGAAGACGTAAGTGTGATTTTTGGCAATTGCTTAGCCCACATTTTTCGTTCAACGTGCGTACCTTCCTTGTTACAGTACGCGCGAGGGTCGCTTCAAGATAAAGGTCCGTGACTACATTACCAAGTTCAATCTGGGCTCACCAGTGGCCGGCAACTACTTCCAGGCACAGTACGACGACTATGTGCCCACACTCAAAGCACAAGTGCAGTAAACATGTACAAATAAATATCCTTAATCATTTATTAAAAAATCTTAAAATGTAAAAAAGGTGCTCATTGTGTTTTAAAGAAATCCGCCACCAACGTGTTAAACTCGTCGGCATAGCGCAGGTGTATGTTGTGTTTGCCTTCTGGGAACTCGTGGTAGCGGCAGTGTTTCAGTCGCTCACGCAGGTAGGGCACATGTTCTGCCGCAATCATTGGATCCTTTTTGCCGTGCAGTATAAAGGTGGGTGCACGCACCCTTTCCGTCTCAGCGCGGCAGAAGTCGCCATTGCATTGCTTGTAAATATCCACCGCCGTGTCCACCCACTCGGCCCAGAGCTCAGCAAATCGTTCGACACCGTACACCATTTCCATAGGTTCCCGCATACGTGCCGACCACTTTTGCACATCTCGTATGTCCTGCAACATCTTCACCTCCTCCGCATTGATATAAGCGCCTGAACCCCAGATGGCCAATTTCTCCACGGCATCGACATAACAACCGGCAACGATTAGCGCTGTGATGCCGCCGTCACTCCAGCCGAGTATCGAGAATTTTGGCCTATCGAGTGCACGCATAAGGTCAACAGCTGTCTTTGCATCGCGTTGGAAGAAGTCCACACCAAATTCGCGCTTTGGCGGCACCGATTTACCATAGCCTGGTGGATCCCATGCGATGATCGTGTGCTCGGGCAGTAGCGACGGCAACTTTTCAATTTGCGGCTTGAAGTCTGTCCAGGCAGAGCCCAATGCGCCCGGCATCAGCAGCAGGCTGCGTTTGCCGCTGCCGCTTTCGACGATGTTCAGCTGAACGCCGTTGACGTCGACTTTGCGCTCCGTGTGCCCCGCTCGCATGCTGGTCAGCAGCGGCAAACTGCGCTTACGTATGTGATGCGTTGCTCGGCTGATTTGAGTGATTAGCATATTACCCAATCTAACAACAAAAAGAACAACAACGATAAAACTGCAACACTATATTCCCTGTGCTTATTCGTCGACCGTTAATGGCGCACACATCTATTGTGAAGTCTGGGCAATGCTTTAGAGTTCGCGATAAAATCGCAACCAAAAGAACTTTGCCTCTGAGCATCAGCTGTTTCTGATAAGAGGCAGTGTTAAAGAGCCATGAAAAGCTTTCGCGAAAATCACGGCGATTCGTTGATACCCTTCAAATGGGCTGTACAATTGTTTTAAGAGATTGAAGCTTACAGTGAAGACCCAGTAAAACATATAACAGGGTATTCGTACGTGTTGAGTCTATGTAGTTCATATATCGCTGGATTCGTTGCGAGTTATATAAACACGACACTTCTACTATGGAAATGGCGGTCTAATGTGTTGCTGGAAGTAATAATATAAAAAAAAAAGAAATCTGAGAGTCGGATCTATCATAGACCAGGGACATTTATCATTGTTATCCTAAGCTAAAAAACATGCGAACCGACTCATTCTTAGAAATAGAAGCATACAATGTCGGTATTATTAGAATTTTTGGCATGTTACCGTGGAACTAATTCACTGCAGTAACATTATATAGTAGACTCTAAGAGGTTTATTTACGGGACTTTTCTAAATAAGCTTTATAGCGGAGTTGTGAAACCGAACAGTCGGTAGGGGATGAGTCGGCTCAGCATTGCTGTACAAAAAAATCTCAACACCTTCGAAATTGCTGAGTATTGCTCGGTCGCTTTTCTGTATATCCGACAAGCGCCTGATAGAAAATGCTACCCGGCATCATATTTCCTCGTTCTAAAACAGTTTCTTTACAAGAGGACTTTCTATGTCAGATGCGAAGGCGAGAAGTCTGATATAAAGAGTGTGTGAGCTGAAGCTCCTCAAGGATCCTATACACGGTCTAGACGGAGGATCTCCCGATCTTGAGACATGTTGGTAAGTGATAGCGCACTGGCTGTAGCCTCAGCTCTCTAGTTAATTGGGTCTCAGTGAGACTTGGCTGAAGAGGTGGAACATCTGTGTCAATGCAGAGAAATCCGTACACGTCACCTTAACCCTGAACCAATGACGATAGTAGCAAATAAAGACGATAGGGGAAAAATAATTTATTGACATATGAGTATTTATTTCCTGTAAAGCTTCAGGAGGTTATCTGTTCCACATTTTTCTGCTAATATCTTACTTCTAACACGGCAACAAGGACATGCTCTTAATGCGATACTGAAGTAATATGCGAATACAATAACAACAACAACAACAACAACAACAAAAACCAAAGAAAAGCATTAATTTTGAATAATGCATTGTCATAACCGGGGCAACTGGTGCGTTGCACTTGAAGCAATCAATTGCAAAAGATACGAATGTCACTAGAAAGCTGCGCATTTCAAGTTCTTTGAAGGTCCTTACACAACTAACCGTAAATCGAATGCGAAATGGTGCCGACGACGATGCCGATTTCGATGTCGATGTCGAGTACTACAATAATAATAACAACAATACGAATACAAAAACAACAATAACGAAAAGAGCGGAAAGGTGTACGTGAACTAGCAGCTGCATTACATTGCATTGCATTAAAAGCGTTAGCAGAGAAGTGGCGTAGCAGCAGCGAAGTATCATACATAAATGTCAAGGAGTTTACACAGGACGTAATTTGCATTTGTTTGAGTGGTGTGTGTGTGTGTGCTCGTATGTGTGTGCGTGCGAGCGTTCTCCTCCCCGCACTATACTTTACAATACCACAGCACTCCCTGCCATAATCATAGTACACCACTACTGCACTACTAGCTAACGATCCACACATCCGCAAATGGGTTTCGAGTGATGCAGGTTATGAACCTTCGTCATTGTTATGTGTATGTGTGTGTGTGCGGTTGCATTTGCGTATTTGTATGAGTATATGTGCGTTTCATTGTTTTTGTAACTGTGTAAGTGTGTGTAACGGAATGTAGAAAATACTACGCATATAAGTACAAGCCTCGTGCGAACTGAGCTTTTGATTTTTGGCATTTTGTACGCTACACACAAGTTAAAAAAGCCTTTTAGTTCGTTACACTAAATTTGTGCAGGTGATTGGCAAATTACAAGGCTAGAAAAACAATTAAAAAATAATTATTATAAGTTGTAGCTTAATTAATCAGATTCTAAGCTGATTTTCAAGCGAAATGCTCTGCTTTTTACTACTTCAATATTGCCGTAGCGCAATCAGTCATTCGTTGTTGCCGATTGCTGTTGGCGCACGTACATTTTGTGAATAAGTTGGTTGGAGCTTTTGTTATCCATTGGAAGAAACACTGTGTAGGAATTAAGTTTGAAATTGCAGTTCACTCTCGTCGTGGTTGCAGTACGGATCGATATCATGCCAAGTGGAGCTGACGTGCTGTAAAAATTATTGAAAAACTAGTTAAATTCTTACATGTTCGTCACGGCATTAAGCTCTGCGTGTGCTTCATGTAAAAAAGATAAACGGAAATGCATACTAAATTAATATAAAAGAAACGATTGAAAAAGACCAAATTAAAGTGTTTAACACAAAGCAAATGTAAATGTGCTAAAAAACTCGCTGACAATAATTGAGAGGCGCTAAAAGTGAAATGTAAATTTTTTGTTGCATACTTTAAGTTGCTGGCATGTAGAAAATGTATGATTTACGTAAATGCTTTAGTAATAACTGTGCATAATTAATTGGAAACGGAAAACTCGTCGTTTCGCCTACTAGTGAAAAAATTTTCCGATTTTTAGTATGTACATCCACGTTGGCCCAACTGTGGACTGCTGCGGGCAGCTGAGCGGCGCGGTGCACTGGAGCCATCGAGCTTTCGCACAAGCTGAGGCCAAATCGAAGTCAAAGTGAGCCAAAGGCATAGATAGGCAAGCGCAAAGTGAAATTTGTGAAATTCGTTAAAGAAAATGTGCAAATTGAAAAAAAATTCAAACGAAGAAGGCAAATGAGAAATTAGTGAATTAATAACTCTATAGTAAATTTAAAGAAATTCACGTTTAAATGAGCTAAAGAAGAAGGTAGGAAAAACGAGTGTACAGCAAAATTACCAACAATAAAATTCAAACAATCGACGACAGAGAAGCTTTTGTAAACGTGCTCTCTCGCACTCGCGTATACTTTCGAGCACCCTATCATTTACGTTTTCGCTCTTGTTCTCACGCGCTCATTCTCCTATTGACTAGCAACCTTACCAACCACCATTTCCGAATGCGACCCAATACTAATGGAATGGAATACAACTACATACTACTACGTTCGAAGTAATGACATAAACAACAACAGCAATAACAGTGACATCAACGACAAAAACGGCGGCACTGAGTGCATTTGTGTGTGAAAAAGTTCAATGAAAATTACTCGCGCGGATAAACTTCCAATTGGTCGGTATCGTTACTCGTAGTATCCTTATACTATGCACTAGGATAAGCACACGAATACGACTACGAACACAAATACAGATAACTAAACGTATATGTATACGTAAGCGTTTACGTAGACGTGCGTGTGTGCGTGAGTGTTTGTAAAGCTCAAGGACTGGAAGACCACACGTCGCGTTTACGCGCGCAGCTGTGCGAACGGCATCGAAATCCATGTGACTCGGTGTCCTTCTGTACGTGCGTGTGTGTGTGTGTGTATGTGAGCCTGTGTGAACGAGCGCTTAAAACGCCATCACTGTTAATATTAAACAAATTGGTGTAGCACATATCAAACAGAAGGGAGTGCGGTGTAACGAAAATATACAGGACATTTTTTATTGCGCAAATAAGGATAATAATGTATTTCCGGTAGATGTAATAAATGACGTTACAAAATGGCGGTCACACCAAAGCTGAATTTGACAACCGTAAGTAACGAAGATCAAACGACCATGACCCGGTGTAGTAGCGCTGACGTTGCTACAGCGTTCCACGGCACCATCAGGACAAACGCAACAACGGCGAAAAGTAAAGCATGCAGTCGCTGTTGGACGCGTTCGACAGCAATTAGAACCAGATTTATTCCTAAGCTCTCATTTCGTACGCTATGTTTAGCGCTCGCACTGCCACTGCTGTTGCTGTCAGCATGTGCGAGCGGCTTTCAGTTGGATGGTTCACTGAACTCGTTCGCGCAGTTCCGCAAGTGGTACACCGGTCTGAATGGCACGCTGGAGCTGGAGTTCAAGACTGAGCAGCCAAACGGTCTGGTGCTCTACACCGATGACGGTGGCACCTATGATTTCTTCGAGCTGAAGCTGGTCGAGGGTGCGCTCCGTTTGCGCTACAACTTGGGTGGCGGCGCTCAGATTATCACCGTCGGTCGGGAGCTGCACGATGGCCATTGGCACAAGGTGCAGGTGTTGCGTAACGATGAGCAGACGTCGCTCATTGTTGACGGTGTCTCGCAGACACGCAGCACGAAGGGCAAGGAATTCCAATTTGGCAAGTTCGCAACGAACTCGGACGTCTACGTCGGTGGGATGCCCAGTTGGTACAGCACCAAGTTGGCGTTGTTGGCATTGCCAAGCGTCATTTTCGAGCCGCGATTTCGAGGCGCCATTCGCAATTTGGTGTATGCCGATCAGCCGGGCGGCGTTACCCGGCGCCAAGAGATGAAACAACCACGTGACATTAAATGCGGTGACGGTCCTTGCGAAATGAATGAACTGCCGCTGCGCGAGAAGGTGCCGCGGGTGAGTAGCGAACGACTTTTCAGCACTTGAACACTGCAGCACTTGAGCCTTGTTTGTTTGTAGGGCTTACGGAATACAACCGATGCTTGTGAGCGCCAGGATCCGTGCCAGCATGGTGGCATTTGCATATCCACTGATTCCGGTCCAATCTGTGAGTGTCGTAATCTCGAGTACGATGGCCAGTATTGTGAGAAGGAGAAAGCGCCATCCGAAGCAACGTTCCGCGGTACACAGTTCCTTTCGTACGATTTGGGCCAGACGG
The DNA here is from genome assembly GCA_035041755.1 of Cacoxenus indagator. NCBI lineage: Eukaryota > Metazoa > Arthropoda > Insecta > Diptera > Drosophilidae > Cacoxenus > Cacoxenus indagator. Next base: position 2,434,728 of record JAWNKX010000379.1, read on the forward strand.
GCGCTGAGCCAATTGTCAGCGCACAGGACGCCATCACGCTCTACTTTCGCACACGCCAGCCCAACGGACTGCTCTTCTACACTGGCCATGGTACTGACTACTTAAATCTGGCACTGCGCGATGGCGGCGTCTCCCTGACCATGGGTCTAGCGAATGGCAAGCAAGAAATGCATATTAAGCCATCGAGGGTCCGCTTCGACGATCACCAGTGGCACAAGGTCACCGTACACCGGCGCATACAGGAAATCTCATCCATAACCAGCTTCTGCCGGGTGCGTAGGCATGATGTCATTCATCTAACTCTTCAGCTGAAGTAATGAACTCCTTTCTATTCCTCAATGACGCAGCTCGTTACGGTCGTCGATGATGTCTATACCGATCACTCGCACATTGCGGGCAAGTTTACTATGCTCTCCTCATCGCGGGTCTACGTCGGCGGTGCGGTAAATCCGCGTGCATTGCTTGGCGCTCGTGTACACAACAACTTTGTGGGCTGCTTGCGTAAAGTGGAATTCTCCGCGGACACTTTGTTACTGAACCTAATTGATTTGGCCAAGAGCGGTTCTAAGTTGATACAAGTCGCCGGTAATGTGGAGTATCAGTGTCCAAGCGGTGATCCGCAGGATCCCGTGACGTTCACAACACGCGAGTCCCACTTGGTGCTGCCACCTTGGGAGACGGGCAAACAGAGTTCAATATCGTTTAAGTTCCGCACCAAGGAGCCCAACGGCATCATCATTCTGGCCACTGGTTCCAAACAGCCACGCGCTAAGAATGTGAGTACGCTTTGCTATTGATCTTCGAATAAGGGAGTTAAAGAGAGTCAATCCTTAGCCGGTCCTCTTTGCTATTGAATTACTCAACGGGCACATTTACATTCATTTGGATCTGGGCTCTGGCGCAGCGAAAGTGCGCGCGTCACGTAGACGCGTCGACGACGGTGATTGGCACGACCTCATACTGCGACGCAACGGACGTGATGCAAAGGTGAGTGTGGACGGTGTCTGGAATGACTTCCGCACACCGGGTGACGGCACCATATTGGAGTTGGACGGACACATGTATGTGGGCGGCATGGGACCGGCGTACAACAGCGTTGCTTGGCCTTCGGCAATATGGACGGCGACACTGCGACAGGGCTATGTAGGCTGCCTACGCGATTTGGTACTCAGCGGCAAGGCAATCGATATAGCGGCATTCGCGCGAGTACAGGACTCAGGTAAGCAATGTTGTAGAATGATGAAGACTTTATGTGGGGCTAAAAATGTGCAAAAATTGTCAGCTTCGGTGAAGCCATCTTGTCATGTGCAGGCCAATGTCTGCAATGGCAATCCCTGCTTGAATGGTGGCACCTGTATTGAGGGCTGGAATCGTCCAATCTGTGATTGCACAGCGACACTCTACGGCGGTCCGACCTGTGGAAGTGAACTGGCCACGCTGGCCTTTAACGGTAGTCAACACATGACGGTTTGGCTAGGCAATGGACAGGGCACAAAAACGCAGACGGAGGAACTGGTCATACGCTTCAAAACATCACGACCAGCCGGTCTGCTGTTGCTCACCAGCGCCGAATCTAATTCACCAGATCGGCTGGAAATCGCACTGGTGGCGGGACGTGTGCGTGCCAGCGTGCGGCTTAGCGATCGCGAGAAGGTATGATTGTTCCGACTATGCAATTGTTGTTCAATAACTGAGCTCTTTGCTTGCTTGCTCTCTTGTCTCTTCTCTCTCTTCTCTCTCTCTCTCTCTCTCTCTTCAATCTACACTTTTTTTCCCAGAATCTACTTGCTGGCCAATCGGTGCTCAATGACAACAACTGGCACACGATACGCTTCTCGCGTAGAGCGTCCAATCTGCGGCTACAAGTTGACGGGGCTCCCCCTGTCAGGGGTATGTTATGTATGTATCAACAGCACATCTAATTGCCCTACTACGTGTCGTGCCGTGTCGTTTTTTTAAACAAGATCCTTTTTTGAAAATCCTTGAACCGTACGTTCAAATAGCATTTCCAAGTGCAACGAATTAATTCGGTTGCTTTTAATCCGCTCAAAACTTAAAAAGTGACCCCAAACGTTAAACTCCAAAAATGGAGAGATCAAGTTAAAAGTGTATATACTTTTCCATTGCATTACGTCAATCGTTTGTGCTACGCCAACCACAACCAATGCGCTAAGCGCAAAGCAGTAAAAACAGAAAAAGTGCGTGCCAGGATAATCAGGACTAAAAAAGTGCAGTCATTAAACGTTTATCATTTCAAGAATAATTTCATTGAAAATTTTCAGTTTCATTTTTTTTATTATTTTTATATTTTTGTTTTTCGGTTTCTCTTTGCGTTCGACTTTTCTTTCACAAACACGTTAAACAAAAAGCCACAAAAGTCACGAGACATTCTTCTCTCTCATTTGTTACGTTGCGTCACATTTCATTACGTTGCGTCACGTTTTGTTATGTTGCGTCACATTACGTTACGATGCGTCACATTTTGTTCCGTTGCGTCACTTTTTGTTACGTTACGACACATTTTTTGTGTCACTTTTTGTTACGTTGTGTCACATTTTGTCACGTCACGTCACATTGTGTTACGTTGTCACATTTTGTTACGTCGCGTCACAATTTGTTACGTTGTGTCACAATTTTTTACTTTGTGTCATATTTTGTTGCGTTGCGTCACATTTTGTTACGTTGTGACACATTGTGTTACGTTGCGTTACATTACGTTACGGTGCGTCACATTTTGTTACGTTGCGTCACATTTCGTTACGTTACAAAATATACTCGTAGTTACGACTTATGTCATTGCTGAGCAGCGTTCATCAAATGAATCAAAGTACTCAACTAAATCCGACTCAAACGAATCATTCACATTGCATTTGGTGCATAAACGCGTTCATACAAACTAACCATTTGATTGATTGATTAATTGATTGACTCACTTATTAATTGACTAATTAATTGACTGATTAATTGATTGGTTGATTGATTGATGAAAGCCCACAAACTCTAGTCTAGCTCAACTCGCATCTCTTCACACGCCAATCACATGTAAACCTAATCTAAATCTAAGCGTTTGTTTAGTCCTTGAACTTATTGCTTTTTACCCAAAAATTTGTAAAAAAAAAAAAACCAAAAATTAATTTTTTTTCTGAAGCTCTTTTGTATTTGTTTTTGACACTTCACACTGACATCAGCTCATTTGTTCGTTCGTTTGTTCGTTTGTTCGTTCGTTTGTTCCTTTTCACACAATTGTTTTCTTACCGTAAGTTTTGAGAACCTTTTCTAAACATCTCGATGTTGTGTTTTATTATTTTGAGAAACATATCCGAAAACAACGAAGTAAAAATTGCTAAGCCCAATAATCTTACAACTTGAAACACTCGATAATAGGCGACGAACTCGTTAGGTTTGTAAAGTAACACACAATAATAATTTCTTTAACTCCTTCCTCTCCCTCTTCCTGTGTTGTGCAAGGCCAATTGGCCTGTCAACTGTTACATTTGTAAAATAATTCGTTTTATTTGTGATCGTTTAGTTTAACATATATATGTACTCGTATATACAAATATGATTTATATAATCCTATATATGATTTTTTTCGTTTTATTTGGTTTAAAACGATGGACAACGTCTTTATGTTGTTGGATGTTTACGGAGAAACTTACGCAGAAAATCAAATCGATTGTTACCATATTATATTAATTGTTTTTTTTTATTTTTTGGAATGGCAGGATGGTGGAAATTTTGAAAATATACTGAAAGAGTAGCCCGGACTAATGTTCTTCCATAACCCATCCGAATGCTCTGACTACGGTATTCTCTTATTGAATCAACATTAAATGTGTTTCTGTACAAGTGTACCAATAAGTGTCTCAGAGTAATTTTTTAAAAGAAGGCCCCTGGCTGGTTTATTGGCATAATTTTTTAACCGCTCCATATACGATTCTCAAGGTTCACCGTCCTTATGAACCAGAGGGCATCAGTGAACATACCCAATGACTTGACCGCCGAGATATTCGATTTCGCTGCTATGTCATACACCTGCAAGCCCTATCGTTAAGCTGGATCAATTATTGCATTATAGATGTGCACTTTATTTATCAAGAGCAAATTATTTCTACTGTTTAAGAGCCAATGCAATTTCCCAATTCTCCGTAGGAAAGATTTCGTGTTGTTGGAAATTTAAATTTCGAACGTTAGCCGCCTATTCAGATACACATCCAGGTATTTATATCCCTGAATGGTGTTTCAGCATCTGGTTGCCAAGAAAGACAAACAAGGCTTACGTCACATTGGTACGTTTGTTTTTGTTAAACGACTGTTTCATTTTTCCATGTTCCATTTTGAATGGAGAGTAATTCAGCCAAGGACGCTCCTGTTAGTTGTCGATTCGAATTGGTAATTGATAATTTCTGGTCATTTCAACAGCTGATTGCCGAATTGCAATTTCCTAGTGTACGTCTAATAATGTGTCCACCTTCATTCTATAGTAAAAGCTATCCCAAGAATACTTCCATTAAGACGAACGCCTTGCTTGGTTGGACAGTTATTATAAAATTATTAATATTCCGAACTATATTTTTCAAATCCCCCAGGAAAGTTTAATATATTACGAAACAGACTTTAAATAATCACTATAATATCCGTTAGCAACTAATTGAATTTATGTTGGAGATTCTCGGCATAAAATGCTTTTTAATAGAGACTTCTCGTGAATATCAACTATCTATGTATGTACAAGGTGGGGCAAAACTAATGTCATAATGTGAATTGGTTATTATTCAGATACATTTGAGGGAGCAGATTTTTATTTAATCATAAAGTACCCCTCTCTTGGACGGAGAAAATTTGATGTCTAAAAAAAAGAGTTTTCTTAGTACCCTTAATTTGAATTTGAGCATATTTGTTGGTTAACTTTCTTCAAATATAAAACCATAAGCTTCTCCCAGAACATCCAGCGATGTAAGTAAACAAGTCCCGAATTTTAAGTTTTCCATATTGTGTAAATAAATTTGAATGTATTTTCAGCCAGATTCTATAAAAAAAGTACTTTTGTAAACTCCATAAAAGTTGTGCGATATAATCATAATAAAAGCGTAAAGCGTAATTCTCAGGCGATCTTGAGAACAAACTGAGATTTTGAAGTGAAGAATGTTGTTTGATGATTTCAGCATTTCGATGTATGGTAGGCTGCCGCCAAAGGGCAACAACAGGAGGCAGAAAGTTTAATAGTACAAAAAATCGACACGCAATCGAAAGCGATGTGACATTTTTTTGCTACAACCTCCGTATAAAGAAGGAAATCGAAAAGATTTCATCAAAACGGAGAGAGCAAAGAAATGTTGGATGTTACATGATGCGTCCAGGGCTGTAATTTTGCACAATTTAAATATGTAATTAGAATTTTGTGTTAAGTAAGAAACAAAAAAAAAAAAAAATTAATTCGAAACTAAAAGAGTCTATATCGATACTGATAACGATAACGAACTATCTAAAGTTTAAGACTTAGTTTTTATTGTGTAAGTGTTGCAATTAAAATTAGTGCAAAGAAAAGCAATTGGCCCGCCGGTTTAGCCCGGGTCAAATTGGCTATGAACACGAACGTTTAACACGCACCCAAACACAAACACACAAAACCGCACACACACACACAAACACACAAAATCGAGTGTATATGAAGAAAGCTTGCATGTGCGCACCAAATACAAACAAACAAACAATAAGAATCGTGAAAAAAATTATAATTAAACAATAGAAACTGTATAAGCATGCCTTCTTGCTCTAAACTCTCGCTCGCTAGCTCGCATTCTCGCATCGAACTGCCTTATAATCTTCTTCATCTACAACTATAAATACAACAACAAGAACAACAACTCTTAAATGCCTTTACGTCAACTCTTTAAATATTTGCAGATTTGAAGCCAACACTAATATTAACATATATACAAACATACAAATAAACACAAGCGAACTTTCTTATGCTATGTAGAAATGCATGTGCGCGCTCAGCATCAGCATTAATAACGGCATTAAGCATCATTCGTCAACACTTCTCATTACACAATGCTCAATCGTCCTCTCTTGTCTTTCTCTCTGCTTCTTGCCCTAAGTCGACATTCATTCAACCGTAACATGTTCACATTCAATCGTTTAATTAAAATCGTTGTCGCCAACGCCAATGTCGTCGTCATTGATGAAAATCCACTTGAGCAGGTGTTGATAAACTACCTTGACAACTCATGTACACATACAAACATACTCGTGCATACATCAATACAATACACAAATGAAATGAAACGCTCTTTTTAGGTTATCTTAGCCACAGGTGCCAAAAGTACAACTGCAACAAGAGAAAGATAAACGGCAACAACAACAAGCATAAAAACAAGTATAAGAACAACAAGTTAATCCATAGAAGAATGCGAGGACAGACAAATGCAAAGAAAACTAAGCCAAGTTAAACTAGTCCAAAACGGATGTGCGCCCTTAATGCACGCATGCACAACACACACAACTTGTACACCTGGACACCAAAAAAAAAAAAACACAAACACAAACACACGTCGTGGTTGCGACCGATAAATAAACGTTGTTCCTTGTCGCCGTTCTACGTATGCTATTCGCGACAATCTTCGTACTTTGTTCTCCGTACTTCGTTCTTCGTTCACCCATTCGATGTTTAGTTTGACTGTGTGTGTGTTTCACTGTCGCTGTTGCGTTTCGTAAGATTCTCATTGTCGTTTAAATTGAGTAAACTAAAGAAATAGAACACAAAATAAAAATACGAACATTCCGTTTTCATTTCCTTTATAATTTGATTAGCGTTTACAGTTAAGGTATAAAATAAAACTGCACAGTTTCACTGCCACGTAAATGTAATTTAACCAAAAGCCAAAACAACCACCAATTAAAATAAAATGCGCACCGAATAAGCAAAACTAGCGAGTTTCTTATAAGAGTTTGATTTCCTTCTTATTTGTTTATTTATTTATTTATTTATTTACTTAATCTAATTTCTTACTTTCTTACTTGGTTTATGTATTTGTTCTGTTCTTTCATTTAATGAGAATATAATCTATAATCTATGAGTATTGTAATCTGCACTTTTCTTTAGTAAATCAAGCTGCAAGTGCTGCACCATTACAATTAATAAGTCCAAATATCGATAATAATCGTAAACGTACGCAATATGAAGAAAGTGCTTGAAACCATTGTTTTTTTTTCTTTTGGATTTAAAGAAACTAGTTCTATGTCTACTACTCAACTACTACTACTATTCTAATCTACTCTACTCAACTGTACTAATCAGCATAAATAATCGTACTCGTACTCTTTTATAAACGTGCTTCTTGTAACTAAATACTCGTACATAATCCGATTGTCTTACACCTTATTAACTACTATTGTTCTACCACCACAATCACCAATCACTAATGTGTAACGGTTCGTTCCTATGTATTGTACTGTAATCAAGCGCATAGTGTGCGTTTAGGTCGCGCGTTCTGCTGTGCCTACTTTTATTTAAAACCTTTCGTTTTTATCACGTTGAATTTGATTGTTTCCAAACAGCGGAGACCATATTGGGACGGCATAGTACGCTGGAAATACGCTCGATACATCTGGGTGGCCTCTTTCATGCCGAGGAGGAAATACAGATGACCTCGACAATGCCGAACTTTGTGGGTCAAATGCAGGGCTTCATCTTCAATGGCATGCGGTAAGTCCGCCTGGGTTGGGTGGGTGTTGGCAGAGAAACCATTTTCTTATTTGTTTGGTTAAATTAATTTTCAAAACTCCACATGCAGTGAGTATTATAACTTTGGCATTAAGATTGTATTCTAGTTGGCACCAATTACTATGAGAAGAACTACCACTCCATAATGATAATAAATAACTAGCAAGGGATAAAAATTTAAATAAAAAAATTTTTTAAAAATTCATGCACTGGGGAAGTGCGAAAATCTATTGCCTGTTTTTTTTTAGTATCAAGGAGCAAAGAGCTAACCTCAAAATGGCAACAAATCATTAAATAAAACGGGACATATGAGACCTAAATCGGTCAAGACAATCATTATTAAAGAAAACTTGATAATAGTGTAATAATACTGGATTTATTTTTTCTCAACCAAATATAACACTTCATAACCAAGATAATTTCAAGTTAATAGAATTAAGAAAGAAAATAAGAAAATTTAATTTAATCCAATTTGTTTGTGTTTTTTTCAATAACATTTTCGGTTTCTCTGATTTTCTTCAATTTTGAGTAATCACTTCTGTTCCTTAGTTACATCGACATTGTAAAATCGCTGGGACCGGAATTGTCAGCTTTGCCGAGTGCCACTTTCAAGCTGACCGCACGCTTTGTGAGCTCGCCATCGGGTAATCCTTACCATGCTGCTACATTCCGCTCTAAGCATTCTTACGTTGGATTGCCTATGTTAAAGGCTTATTCGAGCATCTCAATAGACTTTCGCTTTAAGACAGTTGAACCAAATGGCTTGTTGCTCTTTAATGCTGGACGACGCAGCGACTATATTGCCGTGGAGTTGGTTAATGGACATATACACTACACATTCGATTTGGGCGATGGACCTGTGACTATGCGTGATAAATCACGTATACACATGAACGACAATCGCTGGCATCAGGTCAGCATACGCCGGCCGGGCCCGAAGACGCACACGCTTACGGTTGATGATTCATTCGAGATTATATCGTTGACTGGCAACAATATGCATCTGGAGCTGTCGGGTATTTTGTACATCGGTGGCGTCTTCAAGGACATGTACTCGAAGTTGCCAGCTTCAATTTCTTCGCGTTCCGGTTTTGAGGGCTGCTTGGCTTCGATGGATCTTGGTGATACTTCACCATCGCTGACGAGCGATGCCGTAGTGCCCAGCTCTTTGGTGGTTACTGGCTGCGAGGGCCCGACCAAGTGCAGTCAAAATGCGTGTGCAAATCGTGGCATCTGCGTACAACAGTGGAATGCTTATGCCTGCGAGTGTGACATGACCTCGTACACGGGACCGACTTGTTATGATGGTATTTTATCTTGATATGCTCTTTCGAACTAACCATTGATGTATGCCTACTGTTCTTACAACTTTTCTGCAGAATCGATCGCCTATGAGTTCGGCAATAATAAGGGTATTATACAGTACAACTTCCCGGAGAATATGCAAGCGGACACTGAAGAAGACAACATTGCGCTCGGCTTTATCACAACCAAGTCGGATGCTGTGCTACTGCGTATTGAAAGTGCTACCACACAGGACTACATGGAACTAGAGATAGTCGAGGGCAATATATTCATGGTCTATAATATAGGCACCGTAGATCTACCACTCGGTGAGATCGGCACCAAGGTGAACGACAATGCCTATCACGTGGTGCGTTTCACGCGCAAAGGCGGCAATGGCACACTGCAACTGGATGACTACAATGTGCAGACATTGAATCCACAGGGTGCGTATTTTAGCCAACTTAGACTTTGTTCTGAGCCACTTTAGAAGTGATTGCCTTCAATTTTTCTCTCTGCTATCTCAGGCCATCAATCGACCGTGTTCAATACCATGTCCAATATTCAGGTCGGCGGCAAGTTTAGCCGCACCGGACGTACACGCATTGAACGACCCTTCGCTGGTGTCATCGCTGGCCTCTCGGTGAACAAATTGCGCATTCTGGACCTGGCTGTTGAACGTGACGCTCACATAACAATTCGAGGAGATGTTCAATTGGTAACTGGAGTATTAGATAGAAATGATCTGCAAAGAATGCAGCAGGTTAGGGAATTTATTTGAAATTTTATTTGAAATCAACTTCTCTCAACTTTCAAGTATCTCTCATCGTAAATCGAATTTTAAATAACAAAAATCTATGCAAAAATCTCTCAGAATATCAAAAGTTATTAACGAAACATACCATTGAGTAATGCATGAACTTGGTTAACTAAACTAAAGTTGGGGCCGTCAATACATTAAGGTTCAAAGGCTCTAAGGAAGAGGTGCTCAACTAATACGAAGAACCGAGTTCATGACATTACATCAGCATTACGAAATTCGTATAGTTTGAACTGTATAAATTAGTGTAAATGCGCATTTTTATGTAAATTATAATTTGTATCATAAATTGAACAATGCCAACGAAAAGTACTTTGCACATGTTATGCAACTATGAAGAATTTCTGAAGAATGTTTTCGGTAACAGTTGTATGCTTGGTATCTCTGAAAATCATAAGCGGAAATCTAGCAAATTTATGTAAGAAAGAATTGTTTAATTGGAATATCAACAAAAGAGTCTACTTTAGTTGACTTCAAGTACTTTTCCGGGCATTGTTGTGAACGCTTTTTGGCCTAATTTAACGCACAATAACTACAAAAACTAACAGCAAAAATTTATTATTGCGAATCTATTGATTGATTGATTAATTACTCTCCTCTTCTCTGTCTCTCTCTCTGTCTCACTGTGCACTAATTTACTTTGGTGTATGTAATTTTCCTTTTGCACCATTTTTTCGCAAGAAAGCATCTTTGAATTGATCTACTTAAAAAGAAGAAGAACTAATCAATGAATTAACCGAAAAAAAAAGAAACCTAAATATTAACCAACCAAGTATTTTTAAAAAAAGCACCTACGCTGCATGCACTACTTATGCACATAATCACACACACCCTTACAAACACAAACATACATAAGTATTCACATCGCATATAACTACATACTAACATAACTTCAAAATATAACCACATACCTTACACATCTGTACAAATAAGCCATAATCGCTTGCCACACGCTCAACCTGCCAGATTTTGGTCTAACCCCAACTCACTCATACATTGCAGACACCGGCCAGTGGTTATCCGGGCGCTGTCGACGATCTAATTTTTTCGGGTGCCGGTTCCGGTTGTCGAGACGACGATGAAGACGAATGCACACCGCCTTTCGAATCGGGTAGCGGCGACGATCTTATTACGCCGGTCTACGTACCGCCAACGAAACAAACGACAACCTCTCAGAATGCGAGCACAGACAGGAACGGTAGCAGCGCTGCCGGCAACAGTAGCAGTGGCAGTGGCAGTGGTAGTGGCAGTGGCAACACCAATGGCACTGAGCGTGCCTGTGATGATGAGGACTGTTTACACGGTTCTGGTGACTATGGCGAGACGACGGAGCAGTTCACATCGACAAGCACTGCTAAAGGCAGCGTGCCAGGTGAGTACGGAAGAAAGTTTTTCATCCTTTTTTTTTTTGGTTTTAGTTAGTTAACGGTCATTGCGCTCATTGGCATACTCACAAAGCGTAACACATTCGAACATGATTCAACACGAACATGAATTAAAGATATTGCGTTTCGTTTCGTTTCGTTTTGCTTTGTTTTGCTTTTTTTTTTGGTTACATTTAGATTCAGTTTTAGATTTCATTACGTTTTAGCGTTCGTTAACTAGTTAATGTAAATAATTAGCTGGGGATCATTAGTCAGCCAGTACTAGTCAATCGCAATAGGATTATGTAAGCTTTGAAAGCCGCTTTATACAAACAAAAACATAGTTCAATTAGTCAAATATGAAGCAAACAACAATAACCGAAACCACTCAAACAGTTTCATTATCATCAAACAGCATCAAAGAGCTTCGAACATTTCGTTTGATCGATCGTTTCACAACATCAACCAACACAAACCAATCAAATACAACAAAAACCCACCAAACTCGACTCGTTTCGATTCGTTTCGTTCTCGCTATCGCTCCACTCTCGTTCACAGTTGATGCTTGTTGAATATCTCTCTCGTTACGTTCTCACTCTCTCTCTCTCTCTTTGTCTTTGCCTTTCACTGTGTTGAACTGAAACTGACAATGAGTTGGCATTATTGTGCGTCTGTCTCTCTTTCAGAAAATGAACACGTCTTCATATTTCTGACTGTGATTGCGGCTTGGATGCTTCTCAATCGCAATTTTCAAATGCATTTTGCACATGTACTCGTAGAATAAAACTTAACTTAAACTAAACGAAACTTAAAACTAAAATGTTACATTAAATCAACTAACTAATCGATCAGCCAATTCGTAAATCGTAACGTGTGCTACTAGAACAACAACAACAACAACAAGAATATCTCGTATAAGCACGTAAACCACCACCACCAACATCCACTAACCACCACCACTACAAAAAAAAAAAAAAAGAAATAAATAAACAACAAACCAACAACCAAACAAAATACCACCATCCACCAAGTTGGGCGCTCATTTAACGCGGGGCTGCGCTTAACGATTGTACAAATATGTAGAGAGCGGTCTCTCTGTCAAGCACTGAATTTTGACCTGATATGAAATGACCTGATCTGAACCGATGTGATGTTATGCAAACTGATGTGATGTTAAGGTGTATAGTAGTTATACAATACAAGTATGCATAAAGGGGGATAGCTGGGAACTGGCGCACTTAGTACATAAACACGCATACATACAAACATTCGCTCTCCTAGATGGCTATGAAACTATGTATATAATAATGTGTATATGTAGTAGAAAACTCGAACAATACAGACACAAAAGAACAAAAATAACAACAAAAATAAATATCAAAGAAATGAATGCATATGTAACTATAACTGTATCTAACTGTCTACATATCTATCTGTGTATCTATCTATCAATCTATCTATCTGTGTCTATTTCTGTGTATAACTCTACCTTTTTTGACAGCATTAACTAGTTAACGTTTAATTATTATCATTGTTATCGAATCCGATTACAATATTCTGTATTATTATGCCATATTTATTATTATTGTACATATCGAGAGCATTCAAATTATCCCGGTATTTGTTCAACGAAATCGTAAAACGAAATGAATTTAAAAAAAAATGTTATTCGGTTAAATAAATTTCAGTAAAAGAATGAAGAAGCACATACAAATGTTGAGTGGGTTGTGTGAGGTCTTAAATTTTAATAATTAAAACAAAAAAAAAAACATTAAATTACCCAAATTAAAGACTTCCGGATTCACTCAAACATTTCCGTTTTAACTATTTCCCTTTTCAATAGAAAATATTTATGTTTTCAAAATTATAATGATTCTATGATCTTACAGAGTCCAACAATGAGTTGATCCTGACTACCGATGGCGCTCCTCGACGGACGGATCTCGTTTCAGTGACGACTACCGAGCAGCAGCAACGTAGCAGCACCGCTGTGGGACGCATTGAGACGACATCGCGTGAATCGAGCACCGCAAGTGGCACATCTGGTAGCAGCAGCACATGGGCCGCGACCACAACGTCGACACAGCGTATGACCACCACACAAGTTACTCCTACACCGCCGGAAATACGTACAACCAGCACACAAGTTACGCCAACAACGCCCGAGATACGCACAACCGTAACGGAACGCGATACGACACCGTTCGATGTGGTTCATGTGTACAATGCCGGCATTGGTGGTATCGGTGAGGGTGGCGGCGACATTCATGACAACTCAATCTATAACGGTGAACATACGTCCATGCCGGATGAACACCATCGTCCGGCGCCTCTACCACCGATAGAAAGCGAGCCTGGTTTGCCACCATACTATCCAGCAATACCGCCGCCACCACCACCGTATGGCAGCAACAACAACAACTACAGACCAAAGAGCAAAAGTGGCCGCATCAATTCACTCGAAGAGGAGCGCACTGCCATGATAATCGGCATTGTCGCCGGCATACTGATTGCGGTCATACTGGTGATACTGTTGGTGTTGTGGCTCAAGTCGAATGGCGATCGGGGCTATAAGACGGAGAGCGAGAAAGCAGCCGCCTACGGCAGTCACAATCCGAATGCGGCGCTGTTGGGCAACACAAGCACAAATGGTTCGTACCATCAGCAGCGCCAGCATCATCAGCCGTCATCGTCAACGTCACAGGTGCAGCACCAACAGGCAGCACTCGGCAACGGACACAACGCGGCCATGGGCAGCAGCGGTGTTGGAGGTGGCGCCACCAGCAGTGCCGGCGGCATGATGTCCAGCGGTGGTAGCGGCTCCCTGGGCTATGGTAGTGATGGGCGACCACAAATGGCTGGGCTTGTGCAGCCGAGTGCCAAGAAACGCAACTCGAAGGATGTCAAGGAGTGGTATGTGTAAGTGGCGCGTGGAGATAACCAAACGACGGCACATTTCAGTGCCCAAGTCAAATGAGCAATAAATGGGTTTGTATGTAAGTCGAAGTACTCGAAGCTACATACGCACCCACAAACAAATCGACGTACATACATACTTAACTATATATGTACATGCATACATAGGACAAACGATTCAATGAGATATTAGGCAACAAATATAGGCGCCAGCGACAGTCAATGCTGTCGGTTCTAATGTATTGGGGCCCTGATATACCAAATAAAATTACTTAAACTTAATTATTAAATTAACATTTAATGTACAAATATCATAAATTAAATGATGAAGCGATAATAATCATGCCTCAAGTCAACGACCAAATTGGAAGTTAGAAGAAAACAGCCATCTGCCAGGAAAATACGAGTAATACCGTTATCGAGAATAATTTGGCTGCTAACCTGTGGCATGAAATCTTAGAGGTTTATGTTCGTTGCAATAAAATCAACACCAACTAAACTATATTTAAAGGAGGAAATGAAAATTTTAGCAAATTAAAACATTATTCACCAATACCAAGTTATACCTAAGTTTTACAGCCGAAAACTTACAAAAAATCAAATACGATTAAACTTAATAAAATTAGAAAAGAATAAAATAGCTTCAAATTTACTAAAAATAAATATAAATAAATATCAATTAAATAAAAAAGGAGAACTGCTGAAGACACACAAGCGACTTTCAAACATGTATGACAAACATGTTGTAAGGTGCAACGATTTTTTTATTTGTTTATTTTTCATTTTATTATTTCGTATACAAAAATATGGTATAATATTAACCAGCATTACTCACGTTATAAAAATAATTAGAAGTTCTGTAGCCAACCTCGTCTACACACGATACAACTTGACTTCAAACCCAAACATTTGGTCATACATGTTTGTACGTACTTGTGCTTTGGGATATAACGCGAAAACAAGAATCAAGTAAAAATTTCAACCTTAAAAAGAAACAAATAGAAAATTCTTTAAATGTATGTAAAATTTTTTCCTGTATTTTTACTACAAATTCTGGCTGAAGTCCAGGCAATAAATGGCAATAAACCATAAACATAAAAAATAAAAAAGAAACCACAAAAAAAAAATAAAATTAGCAGAAACAAAAGAAATAGAAAAAGCCATAATTTCAATGTTCGAAAGTGTAAATTTGAAAAGTAATATATATATCTATATATATAAAGTGGTGCTGTAATGTATTTAACCCCCCCCCCCCCCCCAAACCAAAAAAATTAAAGTTTAAATATAAACAATTAAACTAATTAATTACTTATATTAAATGAAAGTAAAAATATTATATTACATAATTGCAAAAAAAAAAAAAAAAATTAAAATAAATATGGGCTTTAATATGTTAAAAATGTCGAGCTAAGCAGTTTATGAATTGAAATTTATCAATTTTTATTTTTTAATTTATATTAAATTTTTTAAAATTCTTATTAAAGTGTGCAGCTTAATTAAAGAAAAAAGAAAAAAAATAATTCAATCATTAAAAACATAAAAAATAAATTGAATAGTAATGCTTGAAAATTGTTAAAAATGAAAGAGAGGAAGTAAATCCCAACGCAACAAAATTTTTTAAGACGTTGAGTATTATCTAAGTTTATTGATTAATTGAATTGAATTGAATTGTATTAATTTCCACCCAGCAACATATTTTTCAAACAATATGTTTGTCTAAGCATTTGAGACTTTGTATTGACATAGACTTATATATATTTCTATATACAAATGAACTCGGACATATCAAAAGAACACAAAGACACAAACCAAAACAAGAAAAGGAGCACAGAAGAGCAAAGCAGTTGATTTGCCGCCTTAGTTCATTACAAACTACAAAGCTTTTAAGCGATTTGTTATGTTTTGGTAATTGCGAAAGTGAAAATGAAAATGGTAACAATATTACAGTATTAAAGAAAAGAAAGAAAGAAAGAAAGAAATAAAACATAAATGATTTATATATTTAAATACGTCGAAAAACTAAACCAAACCAAACCAAACTGAACTAAACTAAACTTTAAAAAAATAAACTAACCACATTTTGTAACTAAACGTTGTCCAAAAAGCTCGTGCTGCTGCTTTTTCCAACACTTTGGCAAATTTATACACGCGTACATAATCAAACATACGCCATGCCATACACACATAAAAATACACAAGCGTACAAACGAACGAACGAGTCAGCGTACGAACGAACAATGTTATAGACAAGTAAATAATTTTCTAAGTAGCACCAAATATTATAAGAGTATTAATTTGGATTTAGACTAATTTCACAGTATCATTTCTGAGTCAGTCTTTACTTGCTTTGCCACAACATATGTAAAATGTAAATACATAAACCTCTTCACTCAGTGTAATCTATTTTATTTGTTTAGAAAAAAAAAAACTCTAAAAAGTCTTTAATAAATGCGACGAAATTTCGTTACAAATACAATTACTAAAGATAAACAAATGTGCTACCAGTTTCTAGCGACATGACCCTTTCTTATGAGTCTTTCATTAGTTTATCCAGCAAGGAGCAAAATCTAGAAATGAGAGTCTTAGAAGTCTCTAATTGAACCTTTTTGTTCAATTTAAATTTTTTTGTTGTTGTTAATTTTTGATTTAGTTCAACCCATCAAACCAAGAGACTCTTTAAAATATCTTAACGACTGTCACTCTGTTCTGCTGTTTTCTAAACTTAGACTGTTTTTTCGTGCTTCGGGGGCACTTTAATTAGACGAGTAAAAATGCCACATATCATTTAATTTATAGCATATACATGTGATATAATATTGTATTTATATGAGTATAGTAACTTTTTAAGGTCTCTTTCAAGAGTTATTTTATAATTATTTTTTGATCTTATTTATGAATTCAGGGCTCATTTAAGTGAAGTGTTTTTATTTTTAGTTTTTCCATTTTCAATGTTCTTATTCCCGTTCCTCTTGCTCAGCGATTAATTTCCAAAAATTTCGATCTACCAATTCTTACGGCTGAGAAACTACATGCGACTTAAACAAGTTGCTTGCTTTCTGTTGTTACATGAGCTAAACCAATTAGAACATGTTCGCATGTGAAGTATGCTGTGCTTTAATTGAGCTCAGTCGCAACTTGAAACGTACTAAGCTTTGGTTTGATTAGTTTGATTTCTCTGCTCGTTCGTTCCTTCGTTCGTTCGTTTGTTCGTTCGCACACTAAACAAGCACTACCGGTACCAATCTTATTGCTCTTTTTATTGCAACTTGTATCCAAAACATAAGGTAAAAAGGAATACAATTTAAAATATCATTTTGACACGCTGAAGCGAATTTGTACTAAACTTTTTGAAAATATTTTTACATGCACTGCTATGATGAGAATCTTTTTATACACAACTTAATCAAATATACTTACACTAACACGTACATATATACACAAACACTTTATACTGCTGTTTAACGCGTATATACTTATATATACATATATGTGTAATCGAGTACTTATATAGTAAATCTATATGTAATTGTATCTATCTAATTATATCTTATTATGTATGCATTTCGATTTCAATGTTAATTTCAAGAATGCGAATTTTTAAGTCCAAATTGTATACAAGGAACTAACTATACCAAACAAACAAACACTTAGAACAATTTCCAATACACATACACAATCACATATACACTCATACCCATGTATATTAGCTTTTTAATGTCCTTCTTAAGGTTGACAATGTTGTTTTCTTATACTTGAATCTAATCAAATCAAATCAAATCAAATCAAATCAAATCGGATGTAGTCCTTTGTACCCACACTTATTTTTACACAATGTTAATGTTGCACAATGAAATTTTTGCATTTAAGCATTCAAAATTCTGTTTTATCTGAACTAAATTATTAAAAGAAATAAAATAATAAAATAATAATAATAATAAGAAGAAGAAGCGAATACCACAAAACTACAACAATAAATTTAATGCACTGCTTTCAAATTGAACTAAAACCAAAGAAACGCAAGCAAAGAAAGAAAAGCAACCGAACATAATGGCGCCATTTTCCATGCTCTTTATTCAAATAAATTATTAAAACAAAACAAAAAAAAAAATTAAATACAAGAAACGTATGCAAAAAATGTGAGAAAGAGCTGTTATGTACTATATACAATGAAACTGATACGTTAGTTGAATTCGTACATATTATACTATAGCTAATAATACAAGCATAGGAGGCAATAGAACTACGTACGTGAGTGTGTTCGATAGTAAAAAGGGTGTTACAGTGGAAACTAGTAAAACATAACTTGCATCTTATTAGGCTTAGATCATTGTTATATGGTATGTATATGAAAGGCAACGGTAAAGTATATGTTTAGCGGCATATAGCATATATACATATTAATACTTATAGACACATATAGGACAAATTGTAACATGTATGTAGCGACAAGTGATTGTTAAAGAAATATTGTATAACGAATGTATTAACTAATGATAAATGGTAATGAGAGTAAAGTAAACTGCTTTGTTTGGTGTTAGATTTTATAATATATAATGTAACGAAGTGAATAACAACAACAACAACAACAACAACAAGAGTGTGGTAAATAATATGAAACAAAACAAAAAAATAAATACAGAATGACTGATAAATCACAGAATTATAAAAAATGCATATAATAAATCAAATAAAATATAATAAATATAACGAAAAGATTATTTTGTTGCTGGTGTTGCTGATGTCGACAACCATAACAGAAGCCAAAGCGAGGGTGAACCTTCGGTAAACTTCGGCTTCTAAGGTTAAAAAGTCTTATATATTACATAATTGATTGGACTAATGTTGTGGCAGTGTTTACTATGCATAGTGCAGTACAACACTCAGACCACTGCATGTACCCGCCAATAATTATATGCTCTGCAAATAGCCTTGTTCTCTGTACAAACTTGAAGTGAAAATTCAATAAAGAAGATACTAAGGAGTGACAAAACTTGGGAAACTCTGGCACTCGTTTGACGGATTAGACTAAATTCGTGGATGGAGCTAAAGGTTATATCGGAAAAAGTGTTTCGATAACGGGAAAATTATTACGAGTACAATGTGTGCGTTTCATTAAATGAGCTTCAATTTTCTTGAAACTTTTTGAACAAATTTCATAACGGCTGCTATACAATGCAAATTTTAGTGCTGCTTGGGCTTTCGAATACACTAAATTGATTTTAACGTTTTGAATGCACAAAACTTTCGTTTTGAATTAAACTTTTTTTTTTTTTTTAATAATTAAATTATAACATTTAACGCAGTAAACTGCATAACACATTTGTCGGATTTAAAGAATAATGACGTGACAAAAAAAAAAAAAATTAGACTTATACTAAATTAATTAATTATAGAAGGCTGTATCCTTCTTAGAGGGAGATCATGCGGGTGCAGCCTCTTCAGTCTGAGCCTTGTTGAGATACGGGTGAGTGAGAAAGCTAGCGGATTTGGGTGTGACAAAAGTCTGTAGTGATAGCGGCAGCTGTGAGAATTAATCACCTCCATAACAGTAAACTTTTTTAAAATTATTTTCCTTTGATAGACTTTCGATTTCGAATTTTACACACATATCAACGGTAAACTGATGAAGCAATAACGCGATTTTCCTACTCTCATACAATTTCATACAAAAAAAAAAAAAAATTGACGGAATTTCCCCACTTTCCCGGTAGATTATCGCTTCAAACTTCACATACAAACATTCTCCATGATGACATCCATATATGTATTCTTATGGTGTTCGGTCAAACGCTGTCAGAGTCTGTAGGTCACAAACAGGCAGAAAATCAAACAAATATCAATTTTTTATATATATAAATAAGAACTTGGATATGAATCTGTAAATTTTTATTACTCCCAATGATCAAATCCGACTGGTTCCTGGTTCCGACAAGAAGGCTTAGTGTAAAATATCAGCGCTCTGTCTAAATTGACAAACGAATGAAAGTTGTTCAAAATATGTCAGCAAAATTGATTTCGTCATCATCAAAGTAGGTCTCATTAATTGGATTAATGGATTCACAATCAGAGGTGTAAATAGCTTGACTCTAAAAATATCAGTTGACATTTGTAACACATTTAGGAATATAGTGCAGTGGATCCTCACTTTTCGAGTACATGGCATACGAGTATTCTGTATAAAAAAAAGGGTCAAAAGAAAAAAGACTCGCTTAAGGAGTAACGTTTCGTATAACCAGTTATTAGCAGTTATTATTCCGAAATTAGAAGCAGTCTATGTTGAACTCTAGTTTTAGTAGCATCGTTGTGTTGCTTGCGTTCATTTAATTTTAATTTTTATTTTTTACTCTTATATGTAAAGTACTATCATCTACACAGAAATCTCATACAATCAACGACTACTCTTGTCGTTCCTCAAGTCAGCTAAGTACTTGCTGTGCTCGCAGGCGTTTGCGACTCAACACCTTGCTGCCTCAGACTCTCTTCGTGTGGTTGTTTGTGGTTTCATTTCATTTGCCTTTTATTTGCAAGCGTAAAAGGCGCAAAAAATGTATTATTTCCATATTTGAATAGATTTGTTATTCATGTTGCTCTCACTTATGGCCAACACTTTTGGTTGTATGGTTGTGCTATGCTACCACCACTATCATCAAGCCCATCATCACCACGCTCAGATTGGCAAGTCGGCATTATAAAATTTAATGTTTGCTCTGCCAGACGCTGAGGTGCAATTTTCTCTGCCAAAAAGAGTTTCATATGAAATGCGTCGCTTTCACTTTAAACTGTTCGGTTGGCGTTTGATTTTGAGTGCGCGTTGCGAAATTGAAGAAGTTTAACCAAATTGCTGCAAAGGGAGTGATTAACAAAAGTGCAAGAAAATATTGAGCGGTTAAAAAAAAGGTGTTGCCCTCTTTAAAGTGATGGTGAACTTTTTACAACTACCATTTCGCTAGCAACTTCAATTAATTTTTTTTTTGTATTACTTACATTTCTTCAATTAACGTGGATCATTTGCGTAGTCATGCATGAAAATGTAAGTAAAGAAGAAAGTGAAGGATTTTTTTCACTGCTTTGCTTAAAATGATTCATTATGCACGTATTGGGTCGCCATTCCCTTCGAATGAATCAACTAATTCATTTCATTATAGAAATTAGCGCGCTTATCGCGCAAAAGCAAAAGAAAATAAACCAAAGTGAAAAGGGAAAAGACCGCCTAAGCCGCTGACACAAGCACAGGACACACTTAGGCAAATTAATGCCACAAAATACATGTTTGCTGCGGGGCGAGTGAGATGAGTGACGGAAATTGGTTAGCGTATTGGGCAGCGTGGCATGGCAAAGCTTCAAATCTGTCTGTAAACGCGCTCGCGTCCAAAAGTGAAACCGTAGCCATGACCAAAATACAAAGCCTAAAAAGGACTTTGCAAAAGATGCCGCCGAAATCTGGATAAGCGAAGCAGAACAATGTGGTAATGGATTTATGTGAGTATTTTTTATATTATTTTTATTTTCCTTTATTTACGCTGCTTTGCTTACAGTTTTTGGATTAGTTATTCACCGCTTTCTCGGTTTTTGGAAAATCTTTGAACACGAAAAAAACGCTCGCGAAAATAAAACCCCAACAGAAAAAATAAGAAAAAAAAAGTAAATAAATAAATAACTAAAACACCAGAAAAGGGTTTAGATTCGAAATCGTGCCACACAGCGTCAAACAAGCGAATAGTCAAAAAGGACCGAAAAACAGATAAACATTTGAAAGAACATAGAGTTTGGGCGTTGGAGTTCCGCGTATAAACATCGTGAACTCGCTCAGCTTTGCTATTTGAATGAGAGATGAGTGTGAAAATTTTCTATAGCATGCATTTAGGCGCGCTTTGCTTTGTAAACAAGTCAAGTAGTAGAAGTAGTAGAAAACAAAAGAAAAGAAAGCACTCAGTAAGGACACGCCGATATAAAGGATTATTTGCTTGGTTTATTTCTTTGTTGGCTTTGTTTTCATTTTGTCTTTGGTTAGTTTAGTGCTTGTTTTCTTTTGCTTCTTCTTTTTGATTTCGTTGTTGATCTTTGCCTTATTTTTTGTTTTTTTATATATTTTTTTTCGTGTTTGTGTGCTTTGTTTTTATGCTTGAGTTTATCGGCGCCTAATGCGACCTTGGATTTGTTTGCTGTGTGTTTATTTAGGTCGCGTTACGGATTAAAGGTCCCCTGCCTTGGCTTCTTCTAGTGTGTTTTGCCAAAGTTAAACTTAGGAACTGAAGAGTTCATTACTTAAAACTTCATTGCGATTTATTAATTCCACCTTAAAGTGTCAGTAATTGTCTTTTTTTTTGGTTATATTTTTTTCATATTTTCTCCTTTTTCATTTAAATTTAGAGATTTAAGCAATTCTCTCAAGTTTTGAACTAGCAAGACAGAATTTACTGTTGGGATTTAAATCTTTGCACAAGCTGAGCTGGGTCATTCGGCCTAGGAGACAACTAATCCTACGCAACAAATTAATAATTTACAAGGCTATAGTGCTGCCTCCCTGGACTTATGGGATACAACCTCTATATCATTCCGAAGATGCAGAACTCTGCCTTTCCTCAGATCGTTAACGAAACTTGGTACATGCATAATGATGTCATTTCCCGGGACCTGCGAATTGACTGGGCAGATATGAGCAGATCATTCATGACACAAGCCGCTATAATGACCGGCTAAGGTTTCATGTCAACAGGCTAGCATCCGCTCTGGCTACAAATATTTTCGGGAGGAGGCTTCAGCGACTACACCCTAATGACTTTTGTGTGCACTGATACCAAAGAGTACGTAACTGCAGCTGCCATTATTTAACTTTTGTCAAACAAATTTTTTACATCCGTTAAGTCAGTCGTTAATGTTGTCCAATTAAATTTAATACAAAAAAAAGCAGGTTTATAAACTTTAAGATTAATATGAGATAGTTCATAGCACCATGTAAATCTGTGAATCAATTTCTAGTCCTTATACTGTATGACCAGGTGAAGATAGACTGGACAACTTTACACTTAAGGCAATGCCGCTAAAAGCTGTGCTATTTCTGGTCCTCATTTTTAACTCAGTGCTGAGATTGGGATATGTGTCGAAACAGTGGAAGAAGGCGAGAATTTGCATGATTCATAGGGCCGGCAAGAGCCTTTACACCTTAGATTCCTACAGGCCAATTAGCCTGCTACCCACTGTAGCAAAATTGTTTGAACGCTGTTTGCTGACACGGATCCTGGACTTAAAGAAGGTAAAGCAAATAGTTCCTTCCTTTCAATTTGGCTTTCGTAAGTCTCAGGGAACTCCAGAGCAGCTGAATAGGGTGGTTAACTTTATTCTCGAAGGATTTGAGGCTAAGGAGTACGTGGCGGCAGATTATCTTGACATAAAGCAGGCTTTCGACCGAGTTTGGCACGACGGGCTGCTCAGTAAGCTCAAGAATCTCTTGCCGCCTCAACTATGGCTAATCGTGCGCAGCTACCTCGAGAACAGAACCTTCTCAGTGGTACTGGATGGTGTGGTGTCTAGCATCAAGGCTATTTGAGCAGGTGCCCCCAGGGTAGCGTTTTGGGGCCTACACTCTATACCCTGTTCACGCACGACATGCCCACTGGGTCAGAAATACCACTGGATCTGATCATTGCCACGTTTGCAGAAAATACGGCCCATCTCGTCAGAAACAAGTGCATTTACGAAGCCACGGACTCACTGCAGCAATACCTGCATATTTTTGAAAACTGGGCACGACGTTGGAACATTTGCATTAACAAAAACAAATGTGCCAATGTGACATACGCCTTACGGCCGGATTTCTGTCCAGGAGTTTTCATTGGGAACCAGCTGCTGGAACACCATTCAGGTTACAAATACCTGGGTGTGTATTTGTATAGACGGCTAACTTTCAAGACGCATATTTCAAGTATCACGAAATCCTTAAGACAGAGGATTGGTAAATTGCATTGGCTTTTAACTAGCAGGAATAAATTGTCCTTGGGAAATAAGGTGAACATTTACAAAACCATAATTGCTCCTGCTTGGCGATACGGTTTGCAGGTGTATGGCATAGCAGCTAGGTCAAACATCACGAAGGTTAGAGTACTGCAGGCCAAGACATTGCGTATGCTTACTGGTGCCCCTTGGTTCATGCGAACGGCGGATCTTGAAAACGACTTAAAAATACCAAAAATTAGCGATGTGATAAATCGTCAGGCCAATAAATATATAGAGAGGTAAAAAATCATACAAATAAACTAGAAAGGCGCCTTCTAAAACGACGCAGAATGGGAGGAGTTAGGCTGGCGAGACGGCTGAGAAGATCGCACCCTGCCGACCTCCGTAATAGATCCTTTTAATACACTATACTATATCCCCACTTATTATTTAAGTTGTTTTGTTAATTTTTGTATATACAATTTAATTTAAGTTGTTCTAATAATAACAGAAAAATTAAATATAGAGGAAAAAAAATATATATATACTGTATGAGAAATTATTATGGATTTTTGGAAATTTTGGCAGGGCCTTAGATTTAAAGTGTTTGATGATCTTACATATAACCATCATAACCATATGTAACTGCTTGAGTGAACTTCAAGTTCTTACGAATATAAGTTAACATTTTCTCGTTAATTGTCGTGTAGAGCTAGTTTCGGGGCCAAAATCGTAAACCGTTAAACTTCACAGTCTTATAATCACTGGATCGTAAACCCTTACTTTGACTCACAGTTCAAATATAAGTTCTTGTCCAAGAGACGCCTTTTTAAGTATAGAGTAAAATCATTTAAAATTCAAGCTCGAAGAATAAGTGGCCATATAGCATTTACCATATATGTGGTGAACACTAATTATTCTCACTTAAAGAAGTTTCAACACATGCTACACGCCTTCAATGTGCCTCAGCTGCAAACTTCTTCAAATTAATGAAGTACGATTAAAATGAAAATTACGCTTATTCGACTCAAGATGCGGAATGCTGGCATGAAAAAAAATTATTTGTTGCTCAAATACTAATACTTCACGGTTATGGTGTCTTTCGTCAAACAGAGGAAACTTATACGTAATCTTATTATTACGAATCTGCAATTGCCGAATGTTACGACCGTCATATAAGTGCATGTGCCAAGTTCAAGTTGAGATTCTTAAAAAATTACATTAGACAGACAGAGACTAAACGCTGAAACTCTAACGACTGGACACTATAGCTTTTGTACCAACTCACAATTAAATTTCAAATGCTGCGAGCATAAGAAAATATTACAACGACATTAAAATTGTTTAATTATTTTTGAATTGTTTGTCAGTTCTGTCAGCAACAATTGCAAGCAAGCTGCTAGCCGTGGGGCGTGCCACATCAAATGTTAATAATCTGATCGTGCGTCATCAGCAATGAATCCGAATAAGTTTACTGGTCAAAGTGGTGATGGGGCCATTTCAGTCAGTGATCTTTATGCCCCGCGATTTATGTGCGGAGACATGAAATTAAGTCATTTGGTGCTGCTTATTATGACTACTACGTCTGCACAACCTTTTTTTTTTGTTTTTTGTTTTTTGTGTTCTTCCTTTTTTTATTGCCCACTTCCTTTCTTTTTTTTTATTTTGGTTTGCCTTTTTCTTGGTTACTACTTTTATTACGCTACCGCCCGTCCATTTTGTAATAGCTTTTGCTTTAAGCACCGTAAACTAAAAATTTGCATAAACCCATTTCGTGCGCCATTTTGATTCTATTTTATGACTTCATTTCGTTTTTGCGACAAATGACAGTGTAAAGCAAAATGGCCACACACTCGTTCACTGCGCTCACAAAATGATGACTGTCATTTATATTGGACATAATTTGATTTGCTGAAGTTGGTGTGGCCTCGGGTTCAGCTTACTAACAGGCAAGTTCACCAAAGGGCTCGCAAGCTATAGAAACAAATAAAGCTTGATTAAAACAGAAAGGCAAAAGATAACGATTTAAAGAAAAAAAGTGATGCGAAAAGCATGCAAAAGAGTGCTGCGCAAAACATTATGTGGTTTGTCTTAATAAATTTTAAACCCAAGCGAAATTGGCGTATGAAAGTTAAAAAATTACAATAAAAAAATAAAATAAAAAACACAAGAAAACGCCGTAGCCAAAGCGGTGTCAAAATATTGGGCAATTGCTATTCATTCACTGTCTCAACCCTTTTACCGACCGAGCAACGCGCGAGCTGCGCTCATCACTCAATCAAAGCGCCGCGATTGTGCTTTTACGCCATTTTGTATGCGCCGTTTTCGTATTCGTTTTCATTTTCGTCATCATCATCATCAACATCCTTAGCGTCATTGTTTTTTTTTTCGCTTATTCTCTACTGCTTTATTTATTAGACATTTTATTAGCTATGAATTTGTTTGCTTTTTTATGCCGGCCCAAAAATCCGTTAAGCGCTCATTGAAGTGAAAGGGTTTTCCGCTACTTTCCTTTTATTGTTAAACTTTTTCTTTTCTTTTTGCTTTCTAGCCTATAGCCAAGTTGTTGTTGTTTTTTTTTCATGACTGTTGCTGCGGTTCTGTTTGCCATTGCGGCTACAGCAAGTGATTTATAGATTCAATAATGAAAGTGACTCTTTGAGTAGCTTTGAAACATTTGAATTTAAATATTTTGTATCTGGTGATTTATTCGTAAGGAGTTAAGCAATGGTTAAGTAGATTACTTGTGGAAAAGCTGTGATTTCCTGCAGCGTGGTTAACAAGAAAAAAGGTTAAATGTACTTCAAGAGATGAAAAGGGAGACTTTGTACCCGCTGGTTTCTTATTTATATTTGAATTTCATCAGGTCTTTGCTTTTTAGATGTACTTGTGTTTTAGGTTGAGACTTTAAGTACTGAGATTATTTGTACGAAAGGCCAGAGTTCAGAGCTCTTGTTATTTAATTTGAAAAATCAAATATTTTTATCACAGTCTAATGCTCATAATTCAGATATTCGGATTTGCAAAAATTTAATATTATACTCGCCCCAAAATGTATATTTTTGAGTGTGTGCAAAAGTCATGTTTGTTTTTCACTAAATTCAAAATTGATTTATTATGTGTAGATCAAACATTAATCGATTAAGTTTGACCGTTTTTTTCCCAGATTTTCATTATTCATTTCATTATTCCGTCCTCGAAGAACGTCTGATCCTGTGTCAGTTGGTTTTTGACAGCCTCTCATTCACCAATCAAAGAGTTTTGTAGAGCGCGAAAGAAGTGGTAATCTGATGGTGCAAGTTATGGGCTATACGGAGAATGTGGCATCACTTTACAATTCAACGTCGATAATTTTTGCAAGGTGACCAAAGATGTTTGCGGTCGATCGTTGTCATGTTGGAATATGACACCTTTCCGATTGGCTAGTCAGGAATGTTTATTTTTGATTTATTTGTCCAGTTCGTTTAATTGGCCAGACGAATTGTCGTTTGATTCCGTGGTAGCAGCTCAAAGTAAACGATACCTGTCCACGTCGACCAAACGAACAGCAACACTTTCCTTTGGTGACTATCGGCTTTTGATGTGATTAAAGGCGGTTCATATCTCTTGCTTCATGATCGTTTTCGCTTTACGTTATTGTAAACAATATGTGTAGTTAAACCTTCTAAATTTTTTAAAATTAAATTTACCTTTTTCTTTGCCATAAAAAGCAGGGAGTAATTTTCTACCATTCGGGGTTTGGAACGACACATTCAAGTGGTAAAGCTTTAACAGCTTATCAGCAGTAAAGCTTTGTGTGCTGTTGCCAATCAAGTGTTGATTTGCTCTTACAGCCATGAGAAATATGTGCCGCTTTGGGTTACTACTGTGTTTAGATTTAAAAGTACATTTAGGCACCAGAAAAAAATTGCACTAATTTTAATAATGTGTTCTGCAAGGTATATAAACTTAGTTTGAAGAGAATGGTTTGAAATACTTAAAGCGTAGGTACATCGCATATGCACAATCACAATATAACACACATCCACTTACAGTGTATTAGTCAATACATACACTGGTAAAGGCTTAAAATTCAATTTGTCCTTGATACTGTACTAGGCGAAAGTGGCTTAAACTGCTTACACTTAAGTGGCGGCTTCACGAATTTTATGCTTAAGCAAATTCAAAGTCAGCTGAAGCACAAAAAATCACACTCTCAAACCATACACACCACACTTATTTCCTGTGCCATTTTGTGCAGCTTCGAGTGCGCTGTGTGTATGTGTGTGTGTGTTAATTTAACACCCACACAACTATAAATTTGTTTGTTGGCTTTAACATATTAAAACGTTTATTTCAATATGACGGCGGTTTCCTTTTCCTTTGCTGTTATGCGTACCAGTCTGTGAATGTCTCCCACTCCTTTTCTCACTATATGAGTCTGTTTGCTTAGGCAAAGTGTATGACATGTGGTTGTGTGTGTGTGTGTGTGTGTGTGTATGTGTGTGAGTTCTGGCATATGTTGGCAAACTAAAAGGCATTTCATACACGCACAAATATACACATGCTAAACTCGTTGCTTTGCAAAACTGGAGTGTCCTGCCAACTTTTCTGGCTTTCGCTCTAACACGTCCTTTCTCATACTACCCCAGCTACGTCGTGGTCCGCTTAGACACGCTATACTTATAATCTCGTCTCTGACACTCGTTGAACTTGTCGCCATTTAGTTAAATCAACAAAAATAATTTCGAAGCGAACGAAGCAAACTGAACTGAAGCTCAACCCAAACAAGCACTCACTCCACTACAACGGAGTGGAGTCAGGACAATCGTCGACTATCTCACGTAGAAGTTGTGCCAGCAATGCCCGGAAAACGGAAGTCACCAGCTTTCACATATGATTATGCTTAGGTGCTTCTGTGTGCGCATATAACTCTCATCCATACTAACTCGTCTCAACACGAGTTCACGTGACTTTCGAAATCCAATTTTTATCAGCATAATTTAGTTGTGGACTGAAGTTGTCGCAATTGTGTTAGTTTGTCGTCATACCAATTGCTCTGCATCCTTCTTGGCTACAACGGCACGGCTTGAATTCACTTCACGGCGTTTAGACCAGCATAAAATAAATTGATTGCTTAAAGTGCGCTTTGGCCGCAGCTTGTGATTAAGTACACTTACAAAATTAGATGCCAGAGTTGCCAACAGTTTGTTAATAAGCTGTCAAAACAGAGAAAATTAGTCGTTTTGAGTCATTTGACAAGCGCACTCACAATCTTCCAACGAAAGGAGTCTTTTGCTTTAGAGTCAAGTCCAAGGCAAATGAGTGCCTTATGCTGAAGGTGGGTACTGAAGGCACATGACCACCCACTAGTAGTCATTATACTAAACTGAGTGCTTACAAAACACCTGCTGTGTGCGCTGTTACGCAAGCAGGGCAATTCGGTTTAGCCCAGTTCAGTCGAATATAATGTAATGAACATGCCAGCTGACATAGTCAGCTAACTTGATTTTATTATTGAAGTAGTTAATATTTTTTAAGATTCTATTCAGCTACAGTTTACAATAAGTTTACGATTTAGTCTTGGTGATGCGCGCCGAAAGTGACTAACTCATCTGATCTGCTTGCTCGGGTCGAGCGCAAATAATTGCTTTTGTTTTACCATAGACACTGGACTATTCTATTACTAAGAATAACTTTGGGCTATAAAAAAGAACCAGCAGCCACAAAACCAACAATCACAACCAGCTATAAGCTATAAGCAAGTGCAAAAAACTTTTGTAATAATCGTAATAATTACAATGGTAGCTTCTGTCCAATAAGTGTACGAGCAAGTACTGAAGGCACTCAAGCACTCGAGACGAAGAAAGTTATTGTAGCTTATGCAACAGTTAGGTACAACTATATTCAATCTCTTAGAATTTTACAAAGCGAGCGATTTTTGCACTGAAATTGGTCCGTTTTTTCTAGGAATGGTTAGAGGTGCAGTTCGGTTTTTTGCATGGACTAACTTGCGAGCTAGAGCTTTTATAAAATATATATATATAAAAAAGGACACCTTTGGGTTAATCATGTTACATATTCGAGTAACTTGAAACAATTGATGTTATCTTTTTGATCTACAATGTGCCCCAGAGATCTACAATGAATCAGAAAATACAGGCTCAGAAAATCAGAAAATGTGAGCGAATAGTAGCTCAATGCAGGTTTTAATGGGGTTCACTCATAAAAAAATCTAAATTACGTGTGAATTAACTAAATAGGTTTGCTGAGTCGAGAGCCACTTAAGCATATCGTTTTTGTTCGTTCTTGAGAGCGAGAGATGGTGACAAATAGAAAGGCACATAAATGTAACACATATGCGTTGTCTCACCATCTACTTGTTACTTACTCGCAGTAGCTAACGTTGAATAGCGAATTAGATCGAAATTTATGCACAAAGCATTAATCCTCACTATTTCAC
This sequence comes from Cacoxenus indagator, assembly GCA_035041755.1. Lineage (NCBI taxonomy): Eukaryota > Metazoa > Arthropoda > Insecta > Diptera > Drosophilidae > Cacoxenus > Cacoxenus indagator. Next base: position 2,465,216 of record JAWNKX010000379.1, read on the forward strand.
AAGCATGCTCCTGAGTGTGAATGGATTCTTTTTTTGAGCGGCTCTAGCATAATTTGAGTCGTCATTGGCTCGTAAATATTATAGTTAATTGGATACACAAGCTGAGCAACGCACTGCGGAACTCCATGGCCTATCGCAGAATTCCGATTCCTTTCACATCAGTGAAATCATGAGTTGATGATACTAGTTATTCTGGTTTACACGCGGATTTTAACTTTTTTTTTTGAAAATTTATGTGAGGAGTATTAAAAATAGTTACACTTAATTTTAGAACTGTCTATTAATTTAATATCCTTAGGGGCGTTTGCTTCACATTATCTGTGAGCTATTTGTACACGTAAACGATAGGCGTTCTTGTCTGTGGAAGCGGTACACTTGCCTTCAGGGACACTTCTAGAAAAAGTTGGCTTTTTTGCGTGTGTCGTGGCCGAAACTCAATTTTTGACATCACAACGTATTTTCCGTAGTTGTTATCCTTGAGCTGCTCGGCGAAAAGAGTCAAGTCTGTCTGCCCGTCTGATTGTCTATGCATCTATACATCTATATAAATGTAAGCTACTTCCTTAGGTAGCGAGGTATATTGTTTTACCAAATCAATAACAGGTCTCAGGATCATTAGTAGGTATATTTTCTTTAAAAGGGGGTATTCTGAAAAAAACAATATGTGAGTGTGCCTAACACCTACGAGCTTCTAATGAGTAACGCGCGTTTTTTTTGACATCCAACGTGGGAATTAGACCGTAGTTGAATTGGAAAATTGAAAATGCTTTTTTTTTTCCCGCACACCGTGGGTATTGAACCTCGACCTCGAGGATAGCAACCATAGTACACTTCGACTAGGAGAACGAGTCGACGCACACATTCAGGCAGTCAAATGATTTAACTGTGTAAGGGAAGCGACCCGAACGACTTCGTGCGTAAGCCGATGACGATGTTTGATTGTATCACATCAAAAATCTTACATCTTCTAATCCCATAAAGATTTAAAATATATGCCACTTTTTATTTCATTTTATCAAACATTCACTATTAATGAAACACAAACCTTAAAGAGCCGGTGAGTGTATTGGTTTTGAGTGCTTCAGACACTCGTGTCTGTGTGAGTGTGTCTATGTTGGCACATTTTATGCTGATTACGTACGTAAATGAGACAAAAAGCCATTTTAGCTGAGTTTGCTGTTCTCGAGCAAACATGAAAAGTGCAGTTAACAGTTGGCTCCTTCATTTTTTGTTTTCTGGCCCCCTTATTATTCAAGCAACAACAAACGTCTGTGGATGCTGGGCAAACACAATGGGACCAACAACAAACATCGTCATCAACAGCACTAACAACAAAACAGCTAGGACCGAACAACAGTATCTCATCGTCGACAAAATCCTGACGCGGGCCATTTTATTTCGAAAAATTAAAATTCTCAGCTATTGCCGTCAACCCAGCTAACCAGTGTTCTATGGCAGTTCTTTCTTTTGCTTGAGATTTAAAAATTTTCATTAGCGTTAATTAATTTGAAATATATTTTTTTAGCCTGACTCCGCACACAAATTAATCTTTTTTTCTGCTTGCCTGCGTCAAGTTTTTTTATTCTTCATTTTATGCAAAAACCTCTTACAACGATGTCTAAACTAAAAGCGCATTCACTACGTCAGCATAAAACGTAGTCACGCCACCGTTGACGTCGAGTGGCCAACGCCGCAAACACTGCTTGGGTTAGTAGTGTAAAAATTGAGAAAGGGTGGCTGCGAAAAGGGACTGGGTATGAGTCGAGTAGGCGAACAAGCAAGAATAGTGAAGTGAAGCGTGCGCTTAGCTGAGCTTGGACTTTACTACTTCTTTGAGAGATGAGAATAGCACTACTTTCTTACGCCTTCTTACTCTTTCTCTTCGGCCGCTGCGGCTAGTAGAGGCTGTTGTTGGGCGATAAGCAAACTACATACATAGCTGACAACAACAATAACAACAACAACAACAAGGAGGAGAATAAGCAAAGAGCGCACCACAATTTTTAATTACGCTAAAGCGGCTGCAGTTTGGTGTTGAAGCGTTTAGTTACAACTCAAGCTTTGAGGTGCATAAAAAAAAAGCAAATGAAAATAATGTTACAATGGTAGTAAAAAAACGAAAAATAAAAAGTAAACTGGATGCGCGAATAAACAAACAAAATTAAAGTCAAAGTCAGAACCGCTGAATTACAGTGATTTGCTACAGAAGAAGCGTGCTATGAGCAACAGATGTTGTTGTTGTTGTGAGACAAAGCGAAAGTGGTAAGTGACTTTGCTAGAGAAACTAATAAAACGAAAGACAGTGCGTGTGCAAGGGGTATGTAACCACTACGGTTTCTTTAATTGAATGTTTTACAGCTTTGACGGTTTGTATAGTTGCAGTTTGTATTGTTGCCCGGTCTTTGGCAACATTTTCAGCGCACTACTTGCAACAAACAAAATAATGCGTCAACTGACAACAAATCGAAATATCCGACAAGAACAACTGCAAGGGAGACAAGAAAAGTGACAAAGTGTTGAAAAGCAACATAAGAATAAGACAGCATGGTGTGACAGAAGGGGTTACAATGCAACAGCAGTCAAAGTCAAGCAAACAAGTCAACGCAGACGACGTTGTCAAAGACGAAATCACACCAGAAGCATAACCACATGCTCGCAGTCATATGTTTGTGCATTTGTGTGTAAGTACGATTGCCTGGCTATGGCAAACAAGCAGCAACATACGCGTTGCCTTGCATCTGTCATTTTCTATAGCGACACGAGTTGTTGTTGTTGTTGCCGTTGTTACTACTGCGAAGTTGACGTTTGTGGTGACATTTAAAGTGGCGTCCAAGCGTGCAAAGAGCAACAGCAGCGACAACCTCAGCGTGTAGCAGATAAATGCGCAGTGCGTGTTGGCATTAAAAGCAGCGTTAGACAGTTTGAAGCTGTCGCGTGGTACAACACAAAGCACAACAACACATATACAAGCACATATACTCAATTTGTTGTCTGTATGGCAGTCAAGAAGTCACAAAGCGATCAGTTTCACTGGTACAATATTTTTGCGTTAGTGTTGGTAAACATATCTGAAAAGTAACTGCACATTGCAAGATCATCAATTATGCACACGGTGTTTTTCGGTTTTAACGGTATATGCCGGCGCAAAGTCTGTCTCCCCAGAAAACTTGCATTATTATTTGATCACACGCTTTTCAAAGCGTAGAGTTACTTGAGCCTTCATCTTTCATTCTCTGCTTATTATTGTAATTTTGTAGTAACATCAAAGCGCAGAATTACTCATTTGCTTAGGGTGACCATTTTTCGTTTTTATATACTTTTTTTTAGGTGTATTCATACGCCACGTATTCCACTAATCAAGCCTAACACGTGGGGCTTAACTTTTTTGTGTTAACTGCTGCAGCGCCTAAAAGGCTGCTAACAAGCGATTTACTTTGCCACAACAAACACGAAAACAACAACTGTGGATTGTCGCAACTACTTTGGGTTGCATTGTGCCTTTTTTTCTTGTATTCTTCGCTCTCTCTTTGCCACTCATTTGCTGTCGCCTGCTTTGTGTGTGATTTAGCGCACCTTAATGCCTGACAATTGTTTAGTGTACGGTCTGCGTTGACACTTAACTCTGAAAAATTATGAATTATTATGGCACAAGTTGCTGGTGTTATCGTCATTATCATCATCATCATCATCATCATCATTATCATCTTCTTCTTCGTCGTCGTTGTTGTCGAGTAACGCTCGTTTGACTTGGCCGAATGCCTGCCAGCCTGATTGTTGTTTGTTTGCACGTCCTTTGGCTGCGGTTACTGTGCTGCTGTTGCTGTAACTGCCGCGCCATATTTTTCTTGGTTGTTTTTTGTTTTTTCTTCTATGCTGTTTTTACATCGTTCACTCTCTAAACAGAAGTGGCAGCATGTCGTCGTTTATTGCTGCGATTTGTTACGCACCATTGTGCCTCAAAAAAGCAAAAGCTTAACCACAAAGGCAAACGACACTGCTCTGGACGAGTGCAGAAAAAGTAAGGACAGTACAAAAGAAAAAAAAAAGAATGACCCAAGACCTGCCAGAAACCATTGGCTGGTGTCGACGAGGGGCAGGTAAGTGAAGTGTAGTATTCTCTGGCAAAGAGGTCGGCTGACGCTGGCGACTACTTTTGCCACAGCTGCGCTGCGCTACGTCGTCATTTGCGATTTGGTTTTCTGCTGCTGCTGCTGCTGAGGCTGCCGCTCAGGTAAACAAATAATTCAAAGTCTTTTGCTGTGTGTTTGCTTGTTATTTTAGCACTGTGGGTGTGGCTATGTTTTTCCGCTTGATTATGACACTTAGAAAAGAGTCGTTTGCTTTACGCATCTCCACTTTGCGTTCGTGTTCAGTTCTTGTTGCTCTATGCAATTGCATTTCCACGCAGTTGTCTGATAAGATGAAACTGCTTTGTTAGCATTTATTATCCAGTAGGAAAAGCTATATTTTTCATGATTTGCAGCATGCAATCTCAATTATTTGTTGCTATTTTGAGTGTTGCAGTCTTTAAGACCACTGACCATAGCCATCGTTCAAGAATTGGCTATTCCTTGCACCACTTTGAAGTGAATTTTTCATAAAGACTTAAAAAGTTCAATTGGATTAGCCATTGAAGGCACAAGATCATTCGATGTGCTTCCAATTAGCGCAGATGGCATTGGCGCACTTGAATGAAGATCCTCAATTTCATAAAAAAGGCATATATCGAAAGAAGCATATTTCCAGCACTGTGGTTATGTTAATAAGGAAAATTGTCGAATTTGGGGCACAGACATCCCACATATGATTGTTGTGAAGACAATGCATACACAACGAGTGACTCTTTGGTGAGGATTATTGTCGGGTGGTGCCGAATGGTGAGTGTTACCGGAGCATGTTAACTCGCGTATATTAATATCAATAGCATTTGGTTTCAACAAGATGGCGCTCCGTGGCACACAAGGCGTCCAAGAATGGAATTGTTGAACAAGCAATACCAGGATGTATAGGACAAATGTCATGCTAATAATCCAACTTCATTTGATGCGCTCACGAACAATATAAGGTTGGTTATAGCACAAATACTGTTGCATGTCCTATTGAAAAATTTGGCTGATCGTATGCGCTATTGTGTATATAGTGTTACATAATGGGTATAACGGGATGGATTGTACTTTCGAATAAAAAACCCTCATTGAAGAACATAATATAAGAATGAACGCTAAATATTTGGAGGCAAATTTTTATTATTATTGAATGTGGGGTTTGTAGGGATTAACTCTAAATGAGTTAATCTTAAGCTTTTCAATGGAATCGGAATGAATAATACAAATACAAACAAATATGATATATAAATATTATATATAGTGTAGAAGAAGAGTTGAGATATGTGGTTTCAAATAATGTGATAAGTTATTTTAGAGTCAAAACGGCATGTTTAAATAGTCTTTAACTTCTGAGCGTTTTGGTTGAAAGGAAGCACACTTCTTCTCAAAAGGTCTCTTTGTAATACTCTGCTAACTCATTCTTAAACACTCTTTCAGATTTTAGATTAAAGCAAGCCAGGTCTTCTTATCTGAAGAACGCCAGCTGAGAAGCATCATTTTACATTCGGCTGGAGAAATGCATAACTTCTTCTTATTAATCGGGGCTCAGATAGCTAATACAAAAACCTCTTGCTAACAGTAAGTATAACTGGCTGTAAGTTGCCAGTGTTGGTACCGATAATATTATGCAATGTAATATTCAAAATACGCCGCTGCAGGTTGATGAGCTAACAATTACTACAAAGTTCTTAATATAGGGGCGGGGAAGATTATATTTAAATATGGGCCAAGTAATTACTTCTCAAAATCGTAAACAAATTTGACTAGTAAATAAATTAGCGAAACAATTCAGCCTATTGGTTCAAGTTTTTAAGCTTAATACGCGCTACAGTTTTGCCCTTCAACCTTCTTTTTGATAAAGTTTAGTATAAAATTCCAAATACATGAGGCGCTATTTGTGCGCATTCTTAGGAACACTTCTTTTTTGCAATCAATTTTCCCTTTTCCTTTCTTGCTGTGCGCTCGGCTGGCTACGGCATACAAAAAATCTCATTAATCCATTAAGTAGAATCAAAGGGAAAGGAAGCTGGTAAAAAATAACCAGCAAGGTGAAAAAGTTCAAAGAGTCTGCTGCCTTTGTAGAGTCGCCTTCACAGCAGCACCAATATACAAACACACAGAATCCTTACACACACACAGTTACGTTTACACCGCATTGCTTGGCGTATTTGTGTTGGCACAAAAACCGCCTTTTGGGAGCACTAATGAGTTTGACATTGTTTCCGAAGACGTTGAAGAACACGCCTAACGAGAACTTGAGCAGGTGACTTGGCTGGCTTGCAACTGCCAGCAAGACGTTTGCTGTTGCAACACAATGGCAGCAGAAGGACAGAGTGTATGGTACTGTGGAACATGTCTGAGTTTGCCGCAAACATCTTCAGCTGCTGTCGCTGCTGCTGCTGCTGCTGTTGCTGCTGCTTCATTGCTTTTTTGGCGTTCGGCGCTCATGCTTATGCTGCTTTCTGTCCTCGCTCTTTGCGTTTAACGAATTTCGGAAATTTCGCACTAATTAAAAATTTTCTTGTCGCATTTTTCAATTTAGATTTGTTAGATGACATAGAAAAAGGGAAGTGTTGTTAAGGCAGCGCTATGGCTTTCGAAGCGCGATTTCAGCTTGACTCGATTGGAGTTAAATTAAAGGTAAGCATTTGCGAACATATAAATGTTTTTTTTTTCGCTCTAAAACACAACTTTGTCTTGAATTCACTTGCTCTTACTTGGCTTTGCTTTAGTTTGGATTTTGTTTGCGTTGAATAATTTTTCCCTTTGGACTCGTTTGTCCGCTCGGCACACCCGCAGGCAAACTACAACATTTATATACACACTTGGACAGTAAGTGTTCTTGCTTTGTTTGAATGAGTTTGTGCCACCATAGGCTCGAGTACTTCGATTGTAAATTACGCGTAATTCCACCATTTATGTGTTAAAGAATTTGCCACTTATTAAATATTTATAACGTAAGGCAGCAGACGAAAGGTTAATGCCGTTAGCAAGGTAACGCATGCATGGCTTGAGTTTTATTAACGCCTTCGTTTGTTTTTGTTTTTATTTTTGTTCAGCGCTTTTAATGAAATCATTTGGGAATTTCGCATGCATGAGAAGTGGCAAAGTAAAATGTTAAATAATTGAGTAGTCTACTTTTCGGCGCTTAGAAATGCATGCTTTAACGCTTTTAGCGGTCTTGCGGGTGCAATTAGTAAATCAGCGATACTGCAACACAACAACAACGAAAATCTTCAGCCAAGATAAGCCACACCAGCTGAAGAGGCAAAAATAAGAGCTCATTTCTGAGATCCAATCAATGCGAATTCAATGAGATTTTTATTAAAATTTTTTTTTTTTTTTTGGGTACGCCCGAAGCGGCATGTGAGTAGCGCATGAGGGCGTCAATGTAAATGTCATTAAAAGTATCAGAAGCAAAGAACAAAATTCGAATTCGTTGGCGTTGTCGGGCCAGCGAAATCGATACTTCATTAAGATATCCTGTTTTGCCTAGACGCTTTCCGTTTACGTTTCCTTGATTACTTTACATAGTTTTGGGCGCACTGGGTCGCTGTGCTGTTAAGAAGCTATCTATGGTTTTACTTGCCTGCTTACCCATCTGACTGCCGTGTTTGTTTGTCGATTGCCAAATAAATCGTCAAATCGTATTACGAGTGCTACAGGCGTCTCTACTGCCTGCCGACTGTCTGCTATTCCAGCTGTGTGGCTGCTTGCTTATCTGCATGCTGACTGCCGCAGGATGTGTGCATGAGTGTAGTAGTAGTCATGACCGCGTGATATCTCATTTTGGTTCGGTGCGCCTCGCCTGTCTACGACTACGGTTTTGCTCTTCTTCGAATTTATCTCACGAACACAATCAAATTAGCGCGAATCGAGTTGGTTGCCATCGCAAACAAATAACCAAAGATAGCTAAATACAATAAATGGCCCGAACAACATGCGAACAAGCAGTGGCTCGATGCCATCAGAGTTCACTTCAGCTTAACTCCACTCAACTTGATTGTAGTCATGCGATCTAGCTAGTAGTGGAGTCCGTGTAGTGGCAGTATAGGCCAAATAGCGAAGAATTCAGTTTAAGGTCTTAAATTGTTGACTGCTTTAAGGCAAACATTTTGATATGAGTTCTATTTAAGATAGAGATATGCTGGGTGTCTGTGGCGTACATGACCAAGGGATAGAAATAAAGGCTCCAACCCGAAGCTAAGGGATGCAGTAACAGTGCCTTTCAGACCATTAAAAATGTGATATCGAGGATTTTAAAGAAAGGACTTCCATACGCAATGGTGCCTTACCGTTAATTACGGCATCTCGGTGAACTTCTAACCACTTAAGTGAACCACTTAAGGAGGCATGGAACTGCCGCGTTTATGAGAAAGAAGCATGTAGTTCCTCTGTATATCATAAACGCACACTTAATTATAAGGCATCCCGATTGAAACTAAAAAATCTTTGTCTAAGTTTATAATATAACCTAGTAGAGTCCCTGAACTTCCGCAGAATCTTACGCTAGATTTTATTACATGAGGAAGTGTTTTTGATTGATGGCAATCATCGAACAATGTCAAAGGACAAAGGTAGCAGAACTCTCTGCCCTATAGTATGCTAACATATCAAGCTACTCACTATCAAGGCCCATCTTCATGAAAGGCTTAAAGAATGATCATACTTAGGCATCCACAACTAGCTAATCTGTTGTCTTCATAAAAGGTATCCCATATATATTGTTTTCCGGCTTAAAACAATATACTGTCATCTAACCTAAGAAAGCTGTCTCTTGTCTCTCTCGTAGTATGGGAAACCAATCTGTAGATCCAAAAGTTAATTTGAGGTTTGTAGAATAATTCGAGTGCTTAATACTCGTTTGAGCCAATTTATACCAAGAACGGGTGCTATTTTTTTGTATATCCTTATTCACTCCTCTTGAAGCATAGGACCTCCACAAGGCTTTTCCATCTTTTTGGATATTCGAGGCTTGCTTTGGTTTTCAAAATCGCTTGTTTTGTCTGATACGGTGGGTGATTAGCTTGCCGCTATCAGTCTTTGGTGTTGGGTGTGTCGACTGGCACCGCCAAGGATCAACGCTTTCTCTGAAGTTAGAGAGGGTCTTCTGATGGTGCAGTGGCGATTGAACTGCAGGTGAAATGAAAATACTGGAACTGGAAATTGAATCTTCGACCTCTGGCACGGCAGCCGTAGTATACTACCACAAGGCTGCCGAGGTGCTTTTATCACTAAGTATTATTTTATCAAGTTAATGCTGAAAATAATTCCTCACCAGCACCCTGAGACAAAGTTTCATCTATAATTTTTTTTAGTTCCCACTCAAGTAGGGGAGTAGATTGCCTCTTATGAAGTTGTCACAATGGTGCTATGGTGTTCAGGGTTTAATGGCGTTATAAACTATATCTCCTGGTTCTAAAGTGCATTTGATCTATGACTCAGACCAATTGTAATTAGGCTAGTCAAAGTAAAATTTGCTTTGCTCTTTGCAGCTCCGAACTTTAAACGATGCCAACTGCTTATTGTGAAATATGTGAAAGTTAAAGCAGAAGGCGTACCAGAAGTTTTGCGCTACATGCTGTTTGTGAAAATGAACTTTTGCTGGCAATTTCAGATACTGGCGCATGTTGCATGTTGCATGCTTCATGCTCCATGTTGTTTGTAGTACTGCACAGCATGAAACTTTTCTCATATCGTCAGTTGACAGGCGAAAAATGTGAGTACCGAAAAATGAGAAAAATAAGGGCGAAATTGTTAAAAGTATACGACGCACTGATACACACGCAGACACACAGGCACCTACGCACACAAACAAATGCGTGTTGCATATTTCACTTGACGCGCACTGACGGTTGTGTTACCAACTACTGAAAAGCAGTTCTCAAAACATTACTGACGAAACAAAACGAAACAAAAAAAAAAAATAAGAAAAATCCAAAATAATTTAAAAAACTTCAAACACCAACGTGCATCTTGACAAGTGTGTCGAGGCGTGACAATGTCTCGCATAGCGAAGGCGTCGTTAGGGCATTGCGCGGCGTACAGGTCGTCGTATAGCAGGTGGTGGTGGCTTTGCCAGTTGAAATTACTTAAAATGTGAAATTCACTACTGCTTTGCCGCTTCTACTCTTGCGACAGTTTAACTCTTAATCAACATAACTTTTGCTTAAATCAATTAAAACTAATTAACGCAACTTGCGACTGAATGTGTGTGTAAGCGAAAATATAAGAGAGAAAAATAAATAGACAAAGCATAAAAAAAAAATTATGCACGCACTAAAAAGCACCGGGCAATACAAACGAAATGTTGGCAGCTCTCAAACAGCTTAATTCCGTTTGGTTTGGTTCGGTTCGGTTTGGTTGACGTGACAGCGACGAGCGACGTTAGCGCTTTAATTTTTTTAGCCGAGCGTTGTTCGCGCTCAGACAAGTGTGCGAAAATACGCGAAAGAGTAGAGAGAGAAGTGGTAAAAAAAAGAAAGAGAAAAGAAATCAAAATTAATTATTGCCATGGTGCAGCGAAAGCGTAAGCGGAATGTCTTTGACGCCAACGATCCGCTCTGACCCGACGTGATGCGTCGCATTGCAAGATCTCAACGCGTTTTGGTGTTCTTCTCACGCATCGCATGTCCTTATGCGACACAAAGCAAAGTACTCATTCCCATTTTTGTTCTGTTACGCGTACTCCACGGCTCTACGGCTCTACGGCTGTCGTCGTCTTCGTCGTAATAGCGTTTTCAGCTTGAGTTCATCCTGGGAATTGCAGCAAATGCGAGAGTCTCACAGCGAGCGCAACTCAAAGAAGTCGAGTGCGCTGCCAAGCACAATCCAAGTTGACTTACTGACTGAGTAACTAAATGACTGAGGGACTGACGAACGCTGCCAGTGCAACGGTATTAAATTTAGTAAATTTTTTATGCACTTTCCAGGACCTCGAGGCGCCTCCTGCACGTACTTCAGTTTGATGAAATTGTTAAGTGGCGTGTGAGCGACGCCGTGTGAAAAACCTGTTAAAAGCGTGTTTAGTCTGCCGTCATTAGGGAGACACACAAGGCACATTAGTGGGTCGCCTTGGGGGCATTGAAGAACGCGAAAGATAAAGTGTTTGATGGAAAACCTGATTAACTGATTTGAACGCTTTTGGCGTGTATTTTTCACGTTTCACAACGCTGATGGAAAATAATATTTAATTTTATATATGCATTTTTAAAATTCATCACATCAACGATGCTGACGACGGCGACGACAAAAGCGTAACGGCTATAACAGCTAATTACAATGAGCTTGAGCTCTAGCATAAACAGCCGTGCCGTGCCGTGAAACATGGGCGTAGGATACGCTTAAAGCTAAAAACAAACAACAGTTTTGCGTGGCTTAGCTTAGCAAACTGTGGCCGTGCACAATGAGCGGCACTTTGAGTGCTTTGTTTTTTAGGTAGAACATGGCCAAGGTAGACAATGGACGACATAACGAAGGATACTACACACTGTATCGCGTAGTATAATGGATGGGTGTTACCAATTGAGTCTTTGTATGTCGGTTTTGTTGCTGGCTGGCTGACTGGCTAGTTTCGTTGTCTAATTGGATGTTGTTTCGTTGAGCTCAAGCTAACAATGCGATACAAAGTAAACTTCCGCTTCCGTCACGAACGACACGAATGAAGAGGGAGAGAGAGAGAGAGAGACAGATAGAGTTAGAGATAGGGAGAGAAATCTGATACAATACACGTACAGCCACTCAAACAAATTAAGACTAAGCGCTTTTGAGCGCCGCAAAGTAGGCAAACTAATTAGATACTGGCATCCGTACGCTTACACGCCTCATTTGTACATCGTTATGAGAACAAAGCGATGCATAGAGAAAAATCACTTCTTTAGCACTTATTATGTATGAAATGCTTGAATCAAATTTGCAGAAAAATTTGATTTGTGTACAGAAGAAGGGACTTTGTCTGTGTGTTTGCGGTATAAATAAGGTGACGCAGCAAGTTGCGGTTACAATTTTTTCTTGGCCAATTTCGTATGCCATAAATTTGCGCAGTCATAGATTTGCTGTTATTTTTTATTTTTTTTCTATGCTCTATACTACTGCAATTCAAATGCATTTTCTTTTTTCTTTAAATCACAAACCAATAACCAAAAATAGCAATACTAAGTAAATAAAAGTGTGCTAGGTTGTCTATGCGAAGGCGAGTATAGTTCAAGTTCGCCAATAGCGTGAAAGAGAGAGAGAGAGAGAGAGAGAGAGAGAGAGAGAGGAGGAGCGAGTGCTTGTGCTCAAATCGAATTTCATAATATGTTTAAGACAAAATTAGAGCCAGCGCAGATCAAATGCCACTAGTTGTGGTGGTAAGGAATGCAAGAAGCATGGTAACACAAAAATTGGCAGTGCAATACGACCAACAACAACAAGGACAACAATAACAAGGCCAACAACTGCAGCCACAATAACTCAAGAGTGAAGGCGACATGCAGCATAGAAAGCACAGACCACTAAAAGTGAACTGTGAGTGAGAGTTGGAGTGCTGCATGCTTGGACGCAAAGCAAAGAAAAACTTGCAGTAAAAGTTTATCAAGTGCGATAGAAAGAGTGCGCGAAGAATTGCATACTGCTGCGCCCGAACGAAGCCAAGAAATATGCGAAATTAAATTTCACTTGATTTTTGCCTTTTTCTTTTTATTGTTTTGCTGTTTGCTTACACTTCATTGCATTCTTTGTGTGCTCTTTTACTCTGATTCATTATTTTTATTTTATTTCGTTCTTTGCTTGGCTCATTGTTTGTATGTTACTCGTACTTGCTTTTGTTTTTTATTGTTGGCTTTCGCATTGCGTTGCCAGCTGGCGGCATGGCGTTGCCAACTGTGCAAAGTAATTTTGGTCATGTTGTTATGTAATTTAAACAAAAACATACGAGAGCGACTTAATATAAACAATAAAACAAAACAAATAAATGAAATGATGTGCAGGAAAGATGTGATTATCTTGATGTGAACACTGCAGTGAATTATGCCGCAATGGCGAAGCACATCGGCCAAAATATGAAGCGGTGCAAAACAAAGTAGTAGACAGGTGTCTCTTCATACTGCTCATATGTAGAGCGTATATGTTTTGCTCGCAGTAAACTGGGCCAATCAGTTAAGTTTTTGTTTAAAAGTAAAAGCAAGGCAGCCTCTGGCAGGGAATTAGCAATTAGCAAATTTATATTTACATAGGGAGTATACACGTATATAGTCGATACGAAAGTTGTTGCCAATAGCTGTCAAATTGTGTAATGAATTGTCTTGAAGCGTGCCAAACAGTTTGTTTTTTGATTTTAGTCTTGTGTTAGGCTTTTGTCTCTCAATCTAATTTACGTTGGGTAATTTAGAAAATTATGTCAATAGTTTCGATTCCAAATTATATGAAGATATTCTTGCATTTGATTCAAATCTTAGGCGAGACATTTTGAATTGCCAATGATTTTTGAATAGTACAATAATTTAAAGAGGGCCGCTAAGAAATTCAAGATTTGACACTTGCCGGCCGCCGGTCATGCATAACATTTTAGAATGAAGTTGGGAAGGTACTGAATTTTCTGCAAAAATAAAAGAAAAAAAGGAGGATCGAAAAGGAGTTTCTGAAGACATGATCTCACGATCTACAAATTCTTCGTATTTATTTTCGTCATTCGGCACCACAAAAATTGATTACACCCACACTGTTTTTTTTTTTTTGTAATTTTTATTATACATTTAATGGTGACAGATATTCTACAAAGTGACTTTTTTTTGGCCCGCCCAGTAGTTACGATTTCTCAGACTGCTATTTTGCAGTGAATATTATAGACCTGGTAAATGGGTGTCTTAACTACTATTTGGTATGCTATTTTCGATTTCGATAATCACATACACCTCTATGGAGTGTGTCCTAGAGCTCTTTTTATACGTTTAACTTATTTAATTGCACTATACTTCCCTGTCTCAGAATAGTGCATCTAATCGCGGTTTCTGCTACTATTGCTATAACTACTGAAGGGTGAAAGGGTCTGAGCACTAATTATGATGTGAGTGATCAAGAGGTCTCACACCAGGTGATGTGGATCATTTGAAAGCGAGCAATAAACTAAATCTTTTGTACACTATCATCTCGGTAGAGTTTGTTCTGTCTATTTATCTGTCTATCGGTCCATAAAATAGTTTACCTGCCTGTCTATGTATTAATGTATATCAAACCATCAATCCAGCTCTCTACTTTTCTATCTATCAATTATACTTCTGCTATTATAGTTCTGTGGCCCTATGCTAGACAAGGTGAGCATAATATGATATAGTTGTCTCTAAGTACCTTAAATATTTCTGTACAACATAATTATATTATGTTTTTTATTTTATTTTGATTAATACACACAACACCTCAAAATATTTCGGCAACACTTGCTTGAAGCACATCATGTAAATTTTAGTATTTCCTTAGAAATGACTTGAAAATATGCTTAAGTTCGTTTATAGTGTTTTGTGGTTGAGCACTGTTCACCTTGGTGGTTGACTGCTTCTTCAGCACTACCAGCTGACACTCCTGAAGAACTCGCCGGCAACCATCACGGCCTGTGTCGTTTATACTTAAGTGCAGCCAAGTGTGCAACGTGTTTTGTTCTAATACGTTTATTATACTTGTGCGATACTTGAGTTTAGTTCACAATTCACACCCACGAACACACTTACACAAGCACATACATATATCTATAGCGCCACTCTTGTAGTATTATGTGTTGTTGCTGTTGTTGTTATTTCACTCATCGTGTCGTCAGAAACAGTGTTACGCAACAACAACTTGTAAACAAAAATTGTTTTAAATTGTTAGCTAAACACTAAAAACGAAGAAGAGAGAGGAGAAGAAGGAGAAACAGAAGCGTAAGCAGAACGTCGTAAAGCAAAAACGCTAACAGCATCAACGGCGTCTTTAGCATTGTCGCTGTAGTAGTCGGTGTCGGCGTCGGCGTCGGCAGCAGTATAAACGATGTAATGATTTCGCTGTAAAAATATAAAGAAAAGAGAAAGCCAAAAACTCGAAGTGCGCGGGCAGTAAGCATGTAAGTAGTTGGCAACACGCCAGAAGAAAGAACAACAGAAGGACATGAATATATGTGTATGTATACACAAACGCACACACACATGCTTGCTTACATAATATGTAAGTGCGTTTTTCAGTTGGTAAACATTTCTTTTCATTTTGTACTCTTCACCTTCTGTGTCTTGAATCATAACTTTGTCATGCAGCTTGTAATACAGGGACAGTAGACATCGAATATTATATACATATATATATAGTATTTATCCACTTGAAACAGACGAGTTGATTTAGCAATATCTGTCCTGCATAAATGCATATAAACCAGTTCCGTTTTCTGCTAAAGAGCTGCTACTGTCCAAGAATTTTTTAATCAGCCGTATCAGACCACCAGGAGGGATGCCTTCCCCTTAGAAAGCCGTTTTTGTGGATCGAGATAATAACGAGATAAAACCAAACTTTTTTCAAGACCCTGCGTTTGCTACAGCCTATGTACAGCCTCCAAGTGAAGTGTGTACAGTTGCAGTAAAATGTATTTTTTCATGATTCAATTTGGCACCTCATTAGTTTGGAGGACCACGTCAACCAACTAGTGAAGCCTGAAAAGGCTATACCGCCTAGATCTGCCTTCCGCATTTAAATTCCTTTCAAGATTTTATTTTGATATTCTGGCAGTTTTAAATCGTTACTTTTTGCTTTGTGTAGCATCTAACCTCAAAAACCTTGAAGTCTCATATAAATCCACAGAGCTAAGAGTTAAACTTCACGATGAGAATAGTGACATAAATCAAATCAATATTATAATATCGTTTTGTGCTCCAACAGTGGAACGTGAGCAGCAAATTATTCGTGGGGTGCGTGCGTGAAGGGTATTATAGTTTCCTCATAGCCGGGGTTGCCATTTTTTCTTATTTCTTGTTTATATTATATTTTTTAACATTTTTGTGCCGTCCATTTCGTTTTTTCGTCACATGTTTTCTTACGTACTTTTTCCATTTTGTCTTTATGGTTCGCAGCTTTTTTATTTATTGCGGACTAAAGCAGCTGCTGGCTAAACACTTTCACAGAGCAAAGCGTCTCATTTGTTTGTTGTTGTTGTTTCTCTGTTTGTACCCAAAAATATGCTCAACAAAAAACTGTCGCACATGTGGCTAAAAAACTATAAAATAACTAACGTCAGCAACTAAATATAAATCTTTTTTTATTATGGATGATATTAAACTGAAACGCGTTTCGCTCGAGGCATTCTCTTCCGGGTTTTCCTCTATGGTGGACCTCTCTTTGGGCGTTGAAAATTTTTTAGTTATTCGACCCGCTCAGTAAATCTGTTTGAAGCATATGGGGTTATTGTAGTTGTTGTTATTTGCATTTGTGATGTTTCTTTCTGACTTTAACTTTCTCTAGTTTTGTGTGTTTAACATTTTCTCTAATGATACTCGCCACAAGACCCACTTGTTTGTTTGTTTATCTGTAAGTTTTTTTCTTTTCCTTTTTGGCGGGTGTTTGCTGTGCTGTGCACTAAGTTTTTCTGCCCACACTCTCATGTTAATTGTATGTACGCTCTCTTCCTCCCCACTTCGTTAAGTAAGCGTTTAGAAACTAAAAAGAACAACTTGCGGTTAAAGCTAATGTCAAAGTGACCTCAAAGCTGGTAAAAAAGCACGAAAAATGTATAATGATAAACCAGGCAATCGATTTTGACTTGAACTGTTCCGGAATCGAAATTTTAGGTTCTATTCTGACATGAACCAACGATGGTAGTAAGTTGGTTGTTTCAAAATCGAGATGACCGTACGGGAAAAGAAAAGTGAAGAAGCATTTCAATCAACCTGTGCTTATTAAGAATATTTTTTCAATGCTATGACATTTTATCCTTGTTTTATTTAAAATGCCTTTTGGCTATTTATGTTTAAAATAGCCCTGATTTGACGATGGCTCTTCCAAAGCTTTCGCCTTAATGGAAGTGATCTGTTCTTCTGGAGCTTTCGATCGTCAGCCAGGCTACGGAAGAGTAAATGGAAAGGCAGCCGATCAGTCTAGTACGAAATTCGCAAGCTTTCGGTTCGCGCTTCGCCTATTTGTGTAATCCGCGCCATGTGAAGAGATTATTGAAAATTTATTTAAAAAAAAAAATACACAACGTTCGTTGCTCGTTTCGTTAAAGTGTGTGTGTGTGTGTTTTTTAATCTTTCATTTTCCCTTTCTTTTAGGAGCCACAAAAGCAAGTATATGTATATTTATTCCATACAGAAACTGGTTAAATTGTAGCCAATTTAATTTTACTTAATATACTTAAATGGAAGGATTAAAGTGAGGGCTGGTGTCAAGTGCACCCGAAATACAGGCACTGGAAGCTTAATCTAATTTTTAGAGTTCTGCAGCCCTGATGAAAACAGCACACTTGAGCTACCCCACTCGCTCTGACAATTTCTGTGTTCCTCTATCACTTTTGCTGACCATTTGAGTTCTGTTTTGCTTTTTTTTCTGTTTTGTTTTTGTGTTGTTTGTCCTGGACATGTGTATTTGTACACGCGCTGTTTTTTGTTTGTGCTGATTGTCGCTAAATGCATTCCAGTGTATGCCTTTTTGTGTGCGGTGGCTTTAATGAGCTCAAGGGCAAATGCTTTTTAGCATTTCAAATGGTTGTCAATAATTAAACTTCAGTCAAAAAATTCAACGCGATGCAAATTTAAATGAATAAATGCATACATTCATTTTGTGCCTTGTTTTAAGTACTGAATATAAAAGTGTTTATTTTTTTTATTTATTTATTCAATTATTGTATTTCATTATTTTGTTTTTGGCAATTTATTTGCTTGGCTATTAACGCGCAATCATTTTGCCATACTTGATGCAAGTGACACTTTGGAAAATTGTTAGCGTTCGTTCGTTCGTGTATGCTCAGCTCTCGAAAATAAAAAAGACAAAGAAGAAGAAAGAAAAATATAGTGAAGAAGCAATGTTAACTTTGGCTATACTGAAGTTATAATACACTTTACGCATTTCTAGAAAAACTTAAGCACAAATGGAATTACATTATTGATTTGGCTTTTGTTTAGGTCATAATCACTGTTCATACTGCAGTTCAACACTTAGAGACATGAATTTATATAGAGTAATCAGTTGGAGCTTTTAAAAAAATAAAATAAAAAAAAAGTGAACAAAACTTCGTTAACTTTTTTACGGATAAGACTATATGTATGTTTCCATAACTATCCTTTATAGACTTTTACTTATATATAGTACTTTAAAAAGGTGTGCCAAAATATTAGTTCCATATCCCAAATAACAAAAAAATAGAACAGTAAGAACTTGAACTTGAACATTTAGTTTATATAATAGATATCGCTCCCAGAGATTGTAGCGTAGAGATACATCTACAACTTATGATAGAAATGACACTTTTTGCAACATTTTCTCTAGCTCAAGATTGGACTATTTGGCATATATACTATAAGTACATTTTTAGACATATGTAAACTCGTTAAAATGTCTACATCAAAAATTTCACGAGACAATTATAATACGAGTACCATTTTCAGAATGTGAAGTTTACAAAAACATTTTGTGGAATAATATTAATAATAAATAAAATGATTTATGAAAAGGTAGCGAAAATATTGCGTTATATTAACTACAAAAGTCTCACCTACACACCAACTCACTTCAAACATAAGCAAACCCTTAGAGTGCGGCGCGTGCTGAGGGCGTGGCATTCAGATAACATAGATACACTGAGCAACACTTAGCAGCAACAATAATAGCTGCCAACGACATAGTTACTCATTTGATTTACTTTTCATTTCCGTTTGCCGACTGCCGCCTGCCGTCACAAATGTCGACACCAAAGTCGTGCACCAGCGAAGTAACGTCGTGTTGAGCTCTAACGCTCTGCGCTGCTTTCCTTTACTAACGTGCCAGCTTTAAAAAGATGCTTACCTTATGCAAGTGTTGTCTACTCTTTAATATGCATGTGTGTGTGTACTCGTATGATGAGAAGCGTTATGCAATTATAACTTTTGTCATTAGTAACTTAAAATGCAAATTGCTGCAATGAAGCGTTTTTCGGTAGTAAAGCGCGACACAAGTCAAGAACAGATTAGACGCACACATACACATATGCAAACACATGTACGAGAACATGCCATTACGTATATATAGCTGACAATTCTCTTATGGCATTGGATTATGAGCGATGACATCATCTTCGCATTGGGGTTGGTTTTTGGCTGAATTTGGATATGCGATAAAATGAAAGATTTGCGTAAGGATGCTGATAAAGATAAAGTAACTCAGTTTGAGTAAAGTGTTATTGCTTAAGTTAATTGGTAGGGATTTGATTTCATAACATCTGGAAAAATAAATTCAAAGAAATTATGGCTAAAAAGTCATAGTCAAAAGTCTAATATTCCAACTTTCCTGGCATCTTGCTTTAGTAGCGCCTCACATAAGGAGGAGGCACCTTCCTCTAACGAATAAATACTTCATCAACAAAAGTGGACAAGGGCATTCATTTTCTTATTAATTTTGTGTATTTGTGTAGTTGTTGGCAATACTTAATTGCTATCTGTTAACCAGTTGGCATATGTCAAGTGCTTATATCAGTGATCCGTAAATACAACACATATTTATTTAACTTTCAGGCAGTCTATATATAATTACTCAAGTTGCTGTAGTTCTGAGTCAGTTGAGATGTATATAACACTCATCGGGCCAAGACGATTTTGGTTGCTTATAAAGATAAATAGCTCCAGCTCTGTATCCTTCTAGACATTCGTCGGATGTTTTATTTCAACCCGCTTTCAAATGAATAACGAGCCATAGTGCACAATATATTATTTTTAAATGGTTACTTTCACTTTATATTTCTGACACTTTTTCATGAACTGAATGCTATTTCAAAGCAATGGCTTTCAGTTTTTCAACATTTTTCATACCGAGTCCGCCTTGACATCTCTCCCTGTGTTGTCCACTATATATATGATGGAAAAACTTAAGCAAAAACAGCCTAGTTTGGTCAACAGATCGACTCTGCAGAAATGACTGCATACTTACCAGACTTATCTACCACGGATTACAAATTTGTTGCGCAGTTTGGGCCACATTTTGGTAGGAAAATAATTTATTTCCGACAAAGCTGTAAAACTAGCTTTCCAGGAGTGTATAAATAATATGGGTGCTTACTTTGATAAATAAAATAACTGCTGGTATTAATATACTGTCAAATCACTCAAATTTTATATTAAACGACCTAATATGTATATTTGGTTCTTTATTTAGAGTGCTTAGAGTATAGTAACTAGTGTCTAGGTCTATGGTCACAATCAATACAGTAACTCAATTGCGTTCATTCATCTATTTCTATCAACTGCTAACTCGCGACTCCCGGAAACGATGACTGCATTCTCAACTTCGGTCAATTTTCTTTCTACACTCAAACTCTCCCCATTGTGCCGTTCGTTTTCGTATATAGTTAAAAAGAACTATAAAAAAAGGCTATGTGTCTAATAAATATATGTATGGTTAACACAAACGAATATGTAATTATTTATTTGTATTCACAAACGTATATACGTTCTGCGGTGGCTCAAAACGTGCAACTCCAGTTATTCTTTAGCGATGGATCAATGCTACAACTGTCGACATTTCGATTACCTTCCGTCGGTCGATTGTCGCTATTCCGACTGGTGAAATCACCGCATATGCTTTATATAGTGTTAATCGTATATAATATATGTAACTTGCAGAAATTTAAGCAAATACTTGTATCATTCAGCTAACTAGTCAGATCAAGTTTCAAATCCAACTCATGCACAAGTCAAAGTGCACAGCCACAGATACTTAGATACTCAATCAGACTTTACTTTCACTCCTTTTTCTGCGCATTAATGTCAGACATTTTCCTTTCTTTTACTCGAAAGTGGTTTCAAGTACTTGTGACACACATCTTTTTTTGGTTGCTTCACAGATTTATTTTTCTTTGTTGCATGCAACAACTTCAACAAAGTTGCATTTAGTGAACCGCAGCAAAAATGCACGAAAATGTCTTCTTTGTTTTTTTTAAACAAAAAACTTTTCATGTACTCCAATAGCGGCAGTGAACACGCAAAAAGTCACGTTAAAGAAATTAAACTCGAAATTCTTCGACATAAGTGTGTAGCGCAGGGAATAAAGGTTATGGTGAAGTAGCGTGCAAAGTGAGTGTAGGGGAAGGAAATGCCGCTGGTTAAAACGGTTAAATGTACCAAATCGTTGGCACAATGTAAGAATGAACATGCATGCTTGCATGAACTACATTTTGGCTGTGTATGCATGTGGCTATGTGCGTGTATGTGTGTGTTTAACTGTGTTCGAGTATGTGTTGCTTGTTCATAGTCATACTAAATAATTTGGCGTGTTGGCCATAAAGCCAAACAGTTTTACGTGCACTTTAATGCCGCGAAATGAGTCAGATGCCGAAACGATTGCCATACTCGTTCCCGTATTTGCCATTTTTGCCCTGCCTTGTTGCCCCTCATTAACTCATAAAATAATTTATATATATTGGGCATAAAAAAGAAGAAAATGAAATGAAAAAGGACATGCGCCTGAGGGGAATACAGTTTTCCAGCTTTAATGCTTTAAAGTGGTTGCCTCACTACCATCGTCCTTTACACGCCTATTTCGTCTGTCAAAATAAATGCTTCTCATGGTGCGTTACTTTATTGGCCGAGTCGCCGGATATCCTTTTAAATGCTTTTACTTTTTTTTCCACTTAATCAATGCACAGATAAATTTCGCTTGGTTGCGGAAATTCGCATGTGGCACGTGTCTGCTCTTCTAATTGGCAGACGCGCTCGCTTCGATTGTGTTGCGTTTGTTGGTCTGGCGTTGCTGCATGACGCATTCAATTAGAGCCATCGATATGGGTATTATTTAAGGAACACATTAGTGTGTAAGAGAGTGAACCAAAAAAAAAAAAACGATTGAGTGGTGCTGTTAAACTGTGCCCCCTTCACCCCATAGCGGTCGTTCGTTGCATAAAAAAGATGCTTTCATTTAACTGCATAATAATCTTAAAGCTGCACTTGCTAAGTGCTGCTTCCATTTGAATAAGTGAAGGCACAAATGCATATACATATAACATACAAACACTTGTAGATCCTTGTAACATTCGTGCGCTTGTGTGTGCTCCGTTGCTGCTGTCCTCATTGCATAGTTACCCAGCTTCCATTCAAATTAAGCATCGCTCCAACCTTCTAAGCAGCAGTTTTAGCGTAAATATGACGCGTGTGTCTTGCGGTTGAATGCAGCTCCGTTTAGCTATTAAGTTCGTCGGTGTGTCTGTCTATCTGTCTGTCGGTCGGTGTGCCCGTTGGTAGCGCTGTCGCTCGCTGTCGGTGGGTGGCTTTTGGAATCGCATTCTGTTGCTGTTGTTTGTTTGTACGTTCGCCCGGTTCGGTTGGTTGAGGTCTTTTGGTCGCTTCCTTCACAGCTTGCTGCTGACATTTGCTTATGAAGTTGATATTGCACAGTGTAGTGCATTACCGCAATGCAATGCATGATATAACCACGCATCTGCTCACTCTCACTCTCACTTACCACTCACCACTATGAACCTTATCCCTTCAACACTTAGCAAGCTAAACCATCATTTGAGCGATGCATCATGCTCAATGTTTGCTCTTAAGCAACCGCAGACATTCATGGTAACAAAAATAGCAACAACTACAACAACTGAAAGTAGGAGTACGATATACGAGTAGAAGAAGAAAGTTTAGAAAAGGTGCAATAACTACAACAACAACAATAATATCAATTTACATTAAGTCACTACTTGGCTGTTTTGCTAGTCATAAATGGGAGATCCTTTTCCACTGCCATCAATGTCTGTTCCCGTGTGAGAGAAGGCTTACTGCAATTCTCAAATGTCAATTTTCATATTTAAAGTAGCTAACATTGCTCCCGCTCATAACCACATACTGACATTCTACTGATAAATTAGTAAGCTCTGTTATATAGTTTGGGTTTGGAACTCATTGCAGTGAGACGACCTAAATAACCTTTATTGAAATGCAACAAAAATACCATTAATAACAGAAATAAAGGAACCATTACCAAATTTTTTTATGAATAGTATTAGTGGTATTCACCTTCAATTTCAGAGGGAAATAGTGTACTTTAAGCAAAGCGTTTAATTCTAACGCTCTGGATGATTAACTAAGTTAGATGAAGTGTATTTAACTAAGAGTTATTAAGAAAAGTAGTTCCACAATGCGCCCCCCAAGTTCTCGTACTAAGTGCACTAAGCACTAATTTTAATAGAACCATGTAATTTGTTATATGATAAGCAAGCGTGTAAAATAGTTTTGACATTTTTTAGAATACAGAAATTATTGATTGCCTTAATATTTCTTTTCATAGACGATTGTACAAAGAAGCGTAGGGGAAAACGTAAGCCTTAAGAAATTCTGAATGCAGAATAATAGTATTGGGTCTCAGAAAATATACACATTGCTGTATATTAAGACTTCTCATTAGTGAATGCCTTCTAAGCGGACATTTTTATTTGTTTGTGGTCTTTGATATAAATAATATATTTCATATAAAAATATGTACACTCTAGAAAGGACGTGTACACTGAAGTTTGTTTTTAATTTTATGTTTCTGCTGTTATTTCTAAATAGATGATCATCTTAACAGTGTTCAATTTCAAATGTTCCGCTATACTTGCAAAACGTTGCCCTAATTATCGTTTACACTGCTCTTAAAAGTGTGCATTCTGTTAAATTTGCTGCTCTTAAATGTTAGAATGCTGTTAAGTGCTGGGCATCTTTTACAGCTGCACTGCTTGTTAGATGTTGCTCAACGTTGTTGTTAATGGAAATGGTTAATTTTACAAAGGGGCTAGAATTTTGATTACTTATCTTTACACTTTGACTTGTTCTTATACTTTACAACTAAACAAAAGGGCTACCGACCAATGTACCTTTTAATGCTATGGGAAATATGAAAAACTTACAAAACTTACAAAATTCAATGCAACTTCAGCAAACTCCCCTAAGTAATCTTACGCCATGTCCACTACTAATAAAACTTTTTTGAACTACAAACAGCAAAATAATAAAAATAAACATTTTGACTTTATTTAACATCCACCGCCTTTCAGTGACACCCACGCCCACTACCAATTCAAACTGAAGTTCTACTTGGCTCAGGTTCAGGTTTGGCACACAAACCGTGGCCAGTTTGAAGTGCGGCTCGCCTGTACAAAAACTATTTGCCATCTTGACAATTTCACGAACGTGCAACGCATCACAATGCTTCACAACTTTTGGGCGATACGAGAAATCGTAAGAAAAAAATATAAGTAGGTAAAGTAAGGAGTTCTTGTTTGGGCCATGCAATAAATAAAATCCAATCGAAGTCGAACGAAAACTTTCAATGAATGAAATGAATTCATATTTCAAGTTTTTCTCAAGCACTTCAACATTTCCATTTGTCGCTTTACTTTAAATAAATTGTCTGACTAAGTGGACCAAAGGAACAAAAATAAGGCAAATAGATTACTTTTGGGAGTTATCAATGTTTTAAAAGAAAAGAAAAAAAGTTGTACTTGTTTCATTGTAGTTGTTGTTATTGCTTTTAGTTGTACGAAAGTATATCATCATAAGCTCTGTAAAGTTTTGGAGTAACAACAAAAAAATTTACTTTGGGTACACTTTAAAAGAAAGCTTAGTTCTTAAAGTGGTGGCAGGAAAAGTTTATTCCAACATCGTTACCATGTTGGTAGAAACATAATCACCAGTGTCATCATCACAGTCATCGTTATCAACATTTTCAACGGCCATCAATTAATAATCATTAGTTGGTATAAAAACCCCAAACTGTGCCAACTGTCGAAGTTGCCATGTTTGTTAATTATTTCTAAGCTACAATAGTACGTGTATGCGTATGCGTATTGGTGGTGGTGTATGTCACTAGTTATATTGTTTAATAATTGATGCGAAAATCTAATTATATTAATTAGAATTAACTTTGGTAGCACTCATTAAAGTTGCGAATTAATGTCTGGCCCATCCTGTGTATGCGTCTGTCTGTCTACTTTCTATCTCACTCGAACTGCATGTGTCATTGGCACTAAATACGTTCGACTAATGAAGTTAATTATCATAAAGAGAGCATAATTGATGTGTTGCTATTTATACGTTTATATTGCGCTCAATAACATAACAGTTTGCGCTCAAATGTAGGCAATGAAAATGTGCACAGTCAAAAAGTTTAGTTGCGAATTTTGTTTTGCCGCCCGAATCAATTTACTCGAACAATGTCAACGCCATTTATTACAGATTTTATATGATTATTTTTATTAATAAAAATATTTATCGTTGAAGAAATTAAAAAAAAAACGAAAAATAAATAAATAAATGAATATCGAAAATTGCCGCGGAAAATGCGCTTAATTGCTTTCAAGTACTTTGTCATCAAAAAGATGCAACAACAGTGATGGTCCCATTTTAAATCGGTTTATATATAATATGCACGTAAAAAATTGCATTAAATTTTTATCTCTGCTTCATTGACAGCTTTCAAGAGTGCTGTACATTTTTTTAAATTTAATTTTTTTTTGTTTAAGACACATTTTTTCTCTTATGCGATTTTTATTCGATTACGTGCAGAAAAAAACACTTTCTTTATTTAAGTTCAAGGCTTAATACAACTTGCTGCGCTTAGGCTAATTTATGTGGCAAATAAATGTGTCGCAACTCATATCGTGTGGCATTTTTCTACTGTCGTTGCGCTACTAAGTGTCAGACGCTTAGTTAATGGCTTGGAAATATAAAAAATAAATATATACAGAGCAGTGTAGCGGCAACGGCAGCAAATAACGAAAATGAAGAGGACAATGTACGCAAAGTGGCAGGCAAGTGCACACACCTAAATAGCGCAAAGCAAGCAAACGCATAAAAAAACCACAAGATGAAGTAGAAAAACGAAAATCAAATGGCATAAAAAACAACAGGAGCAGAGTCTCAGTGGCAGTGGAAAATCACTTGTGGAATGAGCATATTAAATCAAAAGCAGTGTATAAAGCATGGCGAATGCACGTAAAATGGCAAAGAGAAAGTAAAGTTGCACCAAGTGAAATAGAAATGAACAGCAGAACTGGTCAAAAGTAAGTAAGCAAGCAATCCCAAGAACGAATAAACGAACAGAGGACAGTGTAGCGACTGCGCAGGCTGGAAGAATGCTTAACGCCTGCAGGATATTTACGATCATGAATTTTCTTATTGTTCTTCTTGTTGGTGTTGTAAACGATTTATTAAAATGTAAGCAAAACGCACATATACACATACACAAATATACATGCACAACCATGAAGGCAGACATAGAGATGAACACACAACAACACTCGCTCAAGTGGTGGTAACTACGAGCATGAGTATGCCAAGGGACAATTGCCTGATGTTAGCTGCTAGCACAAATACAATTTTCGGGGCAGTTAGAGTTATGGCAGCTTAAAATAAACACAACAGAAGCGTTGCCGTCGAACCATGATGACGATGACGGTGACAATGCCAAGCAACAAAAAAAAAAGAAAAGAAAAGAAATCTAGAATTTCAGATGTTTGCTCATTTATTAGAATGCAACGAGAAGTGCGTCTGCCAGGCACGTTCCTATCTACCAATGCCACTTCATACAATTTCATCTGGTATTTTTTGGGTCCTAAACGAACGCTGGGTATGTCACACCCGCTGTGCCAATCGCACGCTCATCTACCGTCTACCTACAAATACAAAAAAAAAAGGCAAAAAGTGAGTTATAAAACTTCAATAATCTCTGCGAAATATTTATTTGCGTTTAGCACGTTACCCGGGTATGCAAAGGAGCGCCGAACAGAGCAGCACATAGCCGCCGGGCATAAGCGAACGAGCGAAACGGAACGCCTGGCGTGAACGAAATTACGTTATTTGCAGTAAAGGCGTATGTATGCTGCAGCAGACGAACGAGTCACTGAGTGAGTGAGTGAAGGAACTAGCGAAGAATCAATAACAAAATAAATCGTTTTACAACCGCAGGACATTGTATTGTGTTACAGGCAGGCAATGCAAGGAACGCAAAGCAGTAAGAGATCGAACTGAATAAGAAGAAAAGGGAAGAATAAAGAAAAATAAAATATGAAACCAAAGTAACGAGTATAACGAGAAGCGAAAGAAAAGTGGTCGATCGAAAAGCATATAATGGCGCAAGTGGCAGCCGTGCAACGAAAGGAGCGACTACAGCCAGACAAAGCTTGAAGCTGCCATCCAAATGTTCATATTTCCATCAGTGAGTACACGTACGTACGATTGTCCGAGCCGAGAAGAGGCATGGTGTGGCGCGGGCAAAAATGTATTTACTGTATCGATAAAGTGAAAGGAAGTAGAAAGTATAAATCGTCGCAATCAATTTTTGTGCGCCGTTGCTGTTACTTGCTTCATCTAGAGAAATATACAAACACACATATATACATATTTATAAATAACTTATACAGTGAGTAAGTTAAGAGCAGCGAGGAGGAGCAGGGCACGTTCTAGTTTGAAACACTTAGCCACAAGCACATGGCAGGTGCTTGTTGTGTTTGTGTGATGTGTGTGTGCGTGTGCGAGTACAATGAAATCGAACGCTTGAACGTGTGAAAGTTGTTTTTGTTGTGCATAGTGTGGTTTATTATTTTGTTCATGCTTATAAAGTGATATTGCACACGCTTGTTGGCAAAGCAAATCGTTCAAAAAATGCCTTTGATTGAATTCAATGCTTAAGTTGGCATTTGCACTATTTATATGATAAGTGCTAGTGTGTAACTGAAACACTTTACAGATTTACAATGGTAATGCAGTGCTCTACAAATTGCTCGTCGCCACTTAACAGAGACAATGGGCGCGTTCAGCAGTCGTGTTTGATGACCTTTTTTGATGCTTTTCGCTCATTGTGAATGCCTAATTCACAATTTCGATAACAATTTCGTGTTGGCGATGGCTAAAAATTCATCACAAAAATACTTTGATAACCAAGGCATCATATTTCAGCCAGATGTTTTTCGTTTGTATAATAAATAATTTTTTATAATAAAGACACAAAATTTAAAGTAAATAATTTGAGTGTTGTTATTAGTTGCTTGGAAAGTGAAATGTAATGATATTTATTTATGTAATTTTTGTTTATATGTATTTATGTTCTTAATATGTATTTAAGAGATGAGTGGAATGAAGAATACGTTAATTGTTGGTAAATTATGTAACGCAGAAATGAAAAAGGCTATTTGCGAAGTATCTAAACGCCGTAATTTTACAAATCTAGCATCACTGTGTTCAGTAGAGACAAACCAGTTATCGATTATTAAGTAAGAGAAAATAAGGAGGAGTGATAACTTCTGCTGAATGCGCCCAATGGTACACTGGAAATGTACTGGAATGGAAACTGTAGAACAACGTTCTGTCAAATGAAGATCAATTGTCAATGATTTTGTGACATAAACAAATAAGAACGAGAAAAGTCTGAGTACGGCGCCATTTATGCGTAATAATAAAAGCGTAATTTATGCGCAATGAACGCATTCGCTGCAAATAAATATTTTATAATTTAATCAACATAAAAGCAATAAAACAATGTAATTGACATGTTACAAAACTGCCATGCCGCACACCACGTACAATGCCATAACGTAAGAAAGTGACTACAATGATGGCGCATACTATAAGGACGCCTTTGTGGTTAACATTAACAGCAGCAATGGCAACAACAATAAAATAAACTCGTACCAGTGCGCCTTGATGTTGTTGTCTGATAAACTGACATCGTAGTCGTTGTCATCGTTGTCGTTGGTAATTTCTATGTCGAAAAATCCGAGAAGTTTTATGTGCAATATATAAAGATGTTTATCATATGAAATAAGTGCAACAATAAAAAAAAGAGGGCAAAGCAAAAGAGCAACGATAGCACACTGTACTCGTAAGTTGGCCGTGATCTCTTAAGCCAACCAAGGGGGACATAATGTGCGCGCGCCGACATGACTAATGGCAAGAATGGCAGTTGTTGGGATAGTGGCAAACGGCAATAGACAAGTTTATATTTGCATTTATTTCTATTATGCGCGCATTTGTCAAAAGTCGTTTATGTTGCGCTAATCTGAGTTCAAGATAGAGCTGTGTATGTTTTCGGTCGTATTTTATTTTATTTTATTTTTTGCACACTCATTCTGATATCATTTTGTAGTGGAAGTGGTGTCAGCTGTTGGGAGTGATGTTTGTAGTGTATAAAGTAGAAGTCATGTCAGTAGTTTTAGATGAGTATTAGATTTTCTACAAAATAACAAAGGGTGGAGGCCTTTGACTTTGAAGAAAGATGCTCGCCTAATATATTTTTCGCTTATATGAGCGCGTTTGGAAAAAAGTATTGAACTCTTTTTAGTGTTGCCTACTTTGAAGTGTTGCCACTGAAACTGTCTTGGGCAGAGACGCCAGCGATCGTATGTGCATTTGAAAAATTTATTGCCTATTTTCAGTTGTCGTAAAACAATAAAATATTCATTTAACGCTGTTGTGTGAGCAATGTTTTCTGCACTCCTGTTTGCGAAAAACATAGGAAACACATTGCAAAAAGGGAAAGGAAAACTTTTGTAATGCGACTTATTGAAGTCATAAAGTTTAGTGCTTTCTTTTTTTTACGTACCCACCTACGCACATTTGCAGCAGAAAAAAAACGAACACAAACACACAGACATGTACTACGTACAAGTTGAGGTGTTTGTGGGTGTGCCACAATTAAACGCCTTCATTCACACATTCCTTCTCAGAGCAAGTGGCGAAGCAAGCGAAGACAAAATAGGCGAAAACACGCATAAAAATTCACACGCATCCACAACTTTTCTTGATGTGCTTGAGTTTTCCTTTTTCATTTTTATTTTCTTATTTTTTCTGTGCTTTGTTTGCATCGTTTTTATATGCTGGTTGCTGCTGGCTTGGTTCATTTCGTTTTGAGTGTGCGCCGCCCACATCGATTTGGCTGACACTTTATTGACCCCATTGCATACTTTTGTGCACAAATACAGAGTAAACCGGAAGCAAACAAGAAGTGACGAAAGTTGTCCTGAAGGCCTTTGCTACAAGTGTCAGTTTGTCTTTAGTTTATACACATATTTCATGCAATTTAAATGCAGAATTTATTATCGGGTTGGGTGTGGCTTGAAAAAAGGTTTCAAAATAAAATCTAATATAATAAAAGTAGAGCAAAATCAATCTCAATTTCATTGTCATTTGTTGTTTTTCCTGAGATGATTTTTTTTGCTTGTTGTCATTTTTTACATAATGTTTTTGTTTCTTTTTTTTTTGCTTCTTTTGCGTGCGACTCTCAGCTTTGTGGCGTTTGTCCTTGCTTACCTCGTACGCATTGGTTTTTCGCTCTCAGCTAAGTTCTGTTCAGCTCAACGACGACACACCGGCGTACTTACGTGCCGTGCATATAAATTATTATATCTCGAACATATTAATAATGTAAGAGTACTCATCTTGTTATCCTGTTGTGTAAGCGGATTATGACAGGCATAAATGTCATGAGTTGTATCTTTCCTGCCGTGCCACAGCTCTGGCTTGCTCGGTTCGGTTCTGCTCTTCGTGTATCAGCTTTGTGTTTCGCTTGTCTGCGCCTGTTATTGCGGCCTTTTGTGTATTTTGTTTCACAGCGTTTTGTTTGCTCAGTCAACGCTTTTAATTTCACTTTCAGTTTTTTGTTCCTTTGGTGTCTGTAACATGATAATCATTGTACTCATTGCTCATAGTGGTGCGTTGCATTTGACTTTATTTATATATATTTCACAAATTATGCAAGCATAATTTCACCAAAGTGAAAGTGATGAAAGTGCAGTCGTTCTTTTTTTTTTATAGTTATTTTAATTAATTTGGTCTTCATGTGGAGTTCAGTAATTCCAAAATTTCTAGTTTCAAAAACAATTCAATCTGTTGATATTCATTGTACTCTTCACCTAGTTAATGCTTATTATAACTTTGCAATACAGAGGAGGCGACTGCATAGAGTGTACTGCAAGAGTATACTCTTTATCAGCTCGAAGAAATAAATCCGTTGATTCTCTGGCTATCTGTTTATATGGTTTAAATTAGTTCTTCAGAGTGAAAATATATATTTTTGCCACAGAAACCGGTTAAAGTCCCATATAAGCCAATAACAATTATTTCAATATATTTATAAATCATATCATAAATTTCTTCTTCGTTTATTCACTTACTCTAGGTACATATCTACAATAACGTTGATATGAAAATGAAAATGAGAAAGAGGGCTGGATATATGTGAGAGGAACTGGTAATATGAGATGGACAGAGAGTTGACAGATTGTTTCTTACAATACACTATGGTCGGAAATGATATTTTTTTGGGCATAGATTCGAAAAATACAACTAAGGTCTTGAAGCTTGGCATATTTGACAGCGTTAGTACCACGCCTCCACCTACCACATACATAAAACAATATTTTCTTTCTCAATTATTATTATTTATATAATTAATTTATCAATATTGTACATGTAATTCAAATGAAAAATGTAACAATCTACTGTCTTAACTGCTGTTAAAAGTCCTGAAGATGCTCTTCAGGAATTTGTTTTTTTAATAGGTTTTCTAAAGACTGCTATTATGTGAACTTTTATCCAGCTTAAAAATTTATTAGTGCTTCAGATGCGTTTTCTCCCAGGCAGCCCACAGGAAGTATAGAATCTTCAATAATCTGAGATACGTGAATCAAAATCTACTGCATTTGAATGAAGAACTCTGTTTTTTATTTGAAATATTTGAAGTAAATATTTTATAGACTATGATTAAGGAATCATTGTCGCCTGTTATAAGTTCTAAATCTAAATTTTGGAGCAACCAAAATAAATTGTGTACAATTCAAAGGCAATTAAAATAACCCACGCGCGCTTTAACGTTGATCAGTGAGACGTAAACACATTTTAAATAATTTTAATGAAATTCCAAAAAATATTTATTTTTATTTTGGTTTAATTTTTCGCATAGCTTTATGTTTGAGTGTATTCGTGTACAAATGGGAATTGGCAACGAAAAATGGAATTAGTTATTTTCGGGTTTTTTTTAATGTTGTTGGTTTATTGAAAATGAAAGTTTAGAAGTAAACAAGTAAATTTCCCAAATGCAAACACACATTTGAGTGTGGTATACAGTAGACAGAGAGTTAGACAGACAAATAGACAGAACACACAGTAAGCGGTTTATTTGTGTAGCTAAATGAAACCAAAAAAGAAATAAATAAATAAAATAAAAAATTCTATAAACCAAAAAAAGCTTTTCGCTTCCAGAGCACAAAAAAAAAAATACCAAAAAAAATTGTAGTCAAAAACTCGAAAACTAAACTGAAAGAAAAAATTTATTTAAGCTTGAAAAAGTATCTGGTTAAACAGCTCAAGTGTTTCTCCTATGTCGATTTGTGTATGTGTCTGTTTGTTTGAGGCAAGATAAGCATGCTTATCGCATGAAGTAAGCGCGCTTTCTAACTGTGGTCACTCGCACACACATTCACACACTCACAAACAGAGTCATAGATACAGCGTGTGGCAGGCAGAGCCACAGAGAAACACTTGAATAGATAGAAACAGACAAACAGCAAGTTTAGTGAGTGGCAGAGACAGACCAATGAGTGTAATAGGGATGCTTCTGGTTGCATATATATAGGGAGTGGTACTCGACAGAATTCACACACACGTCACTCTATAGTTAATATACGACAAAGAAAGGAAAAAAATAAACAAAAAAGGAAAACAGAATGTAACCGAGGCAGACACCCAAATCAGCAGTTGAAGTGTGCCTTTGAATAAGTTGCGGCTAACACTACAGAAAGCAAATAAATAAAAGAGAAAAAAAGAAAAATAAATACATAAAAAAAAACTAAACAAAAACAAAAAGAAAATGTGCTAACGAAAACAAATGACCATAAAAATGGGAAACAGCTCCTCGACGATAAGCTACAAATAATGTGCGTTGAGTGTGTGCATGTTTGAGTTGTGTATGAGCGAGCCTGTGAGTGTGTGAATGCGAGCAGAGATTTAAAGCGTGGAATGCCGCTGCCGCCCGCATTTTGTAACACATACAACAGCACAGCACAAACTAACGACAGACAGACAGACAGACAGACAGATAGTGTGGCATAATCGCAATGAGTGCCTAAGCTGCTTGCTATCTTGCATTCGATCTATGTGTATGTAGTGAACTTACTCTGATCCTACACACCATATGCTTGTACTCGTATGTGTAAAGTTCGTATATTCTAATATTTAAGTGGACTTGGAGACCTGATGTCACTGTGATAAGCATATTTTTTAACTGAAAACCAACTCGCCACACGCGCTTTCATTTGAGCTTTTCATACACAAGTGCGGTCAATGTGGCGCCCGTTGTAAGCGGATGCCAGCAGTCTATTACTTAGGCGGATAACTGTAGGCGATTTAAATACACAAACAAACAACCATAGATAGTCATATATATATATATATGTGTTGAAATTCTTTGCATTCAACTGTGTAAACTTGTTGTGAACTAATCATTTTATTGAAGCCTACGGCATTAATATTTTAAGTTCTTCATTTTCTTTACATATTTGTTTTTTTTTTGACTCTTATCACATTAACTTGCCAATTAATTTGTATTTATTTGTCAATTGAAAGCCTCCTGTAATTTTGCCAATCAAGTAATAATTAATTGATTAAAATTTACTTACATTTTTGACATGCGATTGCTAATTGATTGACGTATTGATGATGTGAGCGCAATCAGTGAGCTTAACGAAATGCATGAAAAGGCCATGAAGAGAAGATTAATTTCAATTATTATTAAGAATTATTGTTTGCGCTTATGGATTTTTGCTATGGTATGACAGTGATATTTTCCATTAGTTGGGTGGGGTATATAGAGCAATCACCAGGCGCAAAAGACGCACATATTTTTAAGGGTTAGTTGGTAGCATAGGTAGTTCCAGTGTACCAAATGTTCCTCCTCAAATAGATTTTATTAGACCTTAATTGGACCAACTCGTTACCTTAGTGTAAGTGCACTAGGTCTCAAAGGCTGTGTGTTCGGATCTCACTTGACGCATGAAAAGAAAAAATGCATTTTCCAAGCTCATTTGGGGCGGTTTCACTTGTCACCGCTATCACCACGGGCTGATAGGGGCCATGTGGAGTAGTGAACAGGAAAGAAAAAAAGCTTCAAGTATAGAAAAAAAAAACACTTTGCACTTTTTAACATATAGTCCCATTGAGGAGAATGCGTTTCATTGAAATTCATGCAAACCGTTAACACCAAAACGAAAGCTCAATATCCAAAGATCGAAGCTCATGCTTTCTGGGCATCTCTATCGACTCGAACTGATGTCGGTAGAGACATATTTGGAGTGGAATGTTTGGAATGGAATGGAATGTTCGCCGAACGTCTTTAGAAACATAAGATACAGTACTATCTCGCTAGTCTCGATAATCGAGCGAGTCGAATCTGATTTTGATAAAACTCTGTAATCCGCATTGAAAATCATTAGCTCGATAATCTGCCGTCCTCCCCCTCTTTCACGCTTATGACATACTCTCTTCTATACTTCGCCACAAGTCATAAGCAATCATTCTTTAGATCGGCTCCTCGATCGACAACCTGGAAAGCTCATATGACGAAAAAATCATGTTCCATGTAGGTTGCACCGTCAAATCCGAAGATGGTGTAGATGGCCCAGATATTTGTATGAAAGGGGCTCAAGAAAAGGGTATGCCATTCGATATGGTTACAAATTTAATTAAAATGCGTGATCAAGTTATTAAGATATACCTATGTTTTGGTAAAAAATAAGTCAAAGTAGAGCACTTTTTTTTTTAGAATTCTGAGTAATTTAGGTTTATTTATTTTTAAATACAAATACATAATAAGCCGCCGTATATAATCCGTATAATCTGTTTCCAGTAATCCGCCGATGTTCGGGATTTTGTGGGGGCAGATTAGCGAGATAGTACTGTATTTGAGAATTAGGAATCGAATTCGCGTTGGTTATACACCGAATACTGCCTAATGAGCACTTAGTGATTTTCACTTCGTTCATACACTTGTGGTAAGAGGCTTGAAACGATTTTTGATTTATATTTGCTACAAAGTCTTGATGTGGACAACTTGTTAAGGAAGTATGATATTTGTGAATGCTTATGTGGAAAAGAGAGTGAGGTTAGGGAACAATTTACCACCATTCGCGTTTCCATCAAATCCACTTCTATTTTTTTTATAGTGAATAAATGCTTAAGTCTTAAATAAGCAACATAAGGTTTTTAAATTTTTCTCTTTACAAGCAAGTAGTGCTGAAAAAAATTGTGAAACCACAATTGAGGAAAAAATATTCTCACAAAGTGATTAACGTATATTCAGTGCAAGTGTGCAGAAAGCGAAAAATAGCGAAACAACAACAAAAAACAAAAATAAAATATAAAAAAAAAATAATAAAAAATTAATATAAATCGAAAAATGCATACAAAAAATAAAACAGTTTTTATTTGTTAAAAACTGAAAGAGTTGCCTGAGTGAGAAAAAGTCAAAAGGCAAAAAGCCAAGGCGAGGGAAATGCAACCAAAAGTGTAGCCAAACCGAACTTCGGAGTTGTGAATTTGCAACAAAAATCAGTAACTGAATCCCCTTATTAAAATTTTAAATTAAACATTGCACACAAAATGGCACACACACAGACACACACATACATGCATACATACACTTAGCGTATTACCTCAGACCACTGTGACATCAGACTCGCTACGCCTTCGCCAACTCTGTGCAAGCCCCCCAGAGCTGTCCTCGCCTTTTTGCTGTCGAGTTTCAAATTAAAACACTTTTAGTGGAATTTCGTATACACATACGCAGATATAGTAAATCACATGAGTAGCTCGGTTGGCAGGTTATGCAAGGACACAAATAAACATGGTCGCAAAGAACGAAGACCAAAGAGGTACAGGACACACCAGCAAACAAGTGAATGAATGAACGAGCGAACTAATAGGAGTTTGAGCAAAAGCAATCGCCAGTAGTAGAGTACAAAAAGAAGAAGCAGCAGCAGCAAGGGAAGGAACAGCAGCAACAGCAATAACGGGGATAAGAAGAAGAGCTGTAGAGCTGCTCGTTTTCGTTTTGTTTTTGGTTGCTTTGTTGTTTGGTTTTCGGTATAAATTCATAAATTTCATGTTATTATGAAATTTGTGTTTCGCCTTACCCCCAAAACAACAACAACAACACATGAAAAGGCTACTGAGTAAGAAGTAGATTAAAAAAAAATGATTGCAGAATTTTCTTTGCGTAAGGTGCAAAAAGGATTGCACAAGTCCAAACAAAGGAGCGTACTCGGCCACAGTTGAAAAGAGCATAAGCAATTTAAATAACAATTTTTTGCTCATAAATGCGTATGTGTGTGTGTGTTATGATTGTATAAACAAAATTCCTATTTAAATCAACTTTCTCATGAACTGGAAGAGACAATATGAAATGTTGAAATTCTATTGCTCCCTGCAAGGACACACACCATGGCAATTAGTAATTTAATAGCGAGCAAAGCCTTTCATGCCACTCTGGTTGTATTTTATCTAACAAAAGAAAGCTAATAAGTCGACATTGTTTAATGTTTTCTTAATGTGTGCAAGACGTGATTTTGTGCCGCAAGCAGCGCTTAGAAAGGATTCATGACGACAGCGTGCGGCTATTTTATTTTATATATTTGCGTAAGGATTTTATGTGAACATTTTTTTGAGTTCTTAATTTATGTTAATGAAGTCAGTTTGTGTAAATAATATTAGCGAAGTGTATGTGAAGATGTGTGTGTTGTCCCTAACTGACTGTTTGTGTGTCTAAACAAGTAAAGCAAATTGCGCATTGTATTAAGTGTAGCATACTTTCGAGGGTTTTCTATGCGCCTTATATCGCCTGTACTCGTTTGCATGTGTTGATAAGCGTGCAACGCGGAATTAACACAATAATAATGCTCATGCGGTATGCGGTATGTATTGCGTAACTTACAGCTAAGCTAAAGCAATGCTCAATTTGCAACAACTAGTATCAATACACCACAAAGAGTAACAACGCACTCAAAAAGTTCGTAGGATACCATATACATAGGTGGCTGCACTATAAACAAATCTATTTGAATTATAGGTAGTGCTAACCTTAAAGCGATATGTGTTCCAATGTGTCCGATTAGTGATGCTACTGTTAAAGCACTGATAAAGCAGTGATTTTTAATGGGAAGCAACGCAGTGGGTTGAAGGCTTGTTACTTGGATTCTGAGCCAAATGGTAGAAAAGTGCAACACTGGTTGTAAACGCGGCCAAGGATATCAAACGCACACATTCAGCAATTGTTCCAGAAAGAATAAAAAAAAAGAGAATAAAAAAAAAATCAAAGTCGTTTTAAAAGACCCCAAAGTTTGTGAGTTTGTGTGAGACAGCTGATATGTATATTAAATATATCAATAGCCAGTGTATTAAGTATCTTTGTCCATGGTAAGTACTACGCGAAGTGGGTACTTTGTTGACTAAACACAACAAACAATATTCAGAGCGTCGTTGTTTGATATTTAGGCGAAGTAATGGGAGTTTTTCATGTGATAACTCAGAATGGATGAAACATAGGGCACTATAGTACATAGTTAAATCGGCAGCCAGTTGAGTTGACAACAACCGGCGGAAGCCGACCAAATTCAAAAGCTGGGTAAAAAGGTTTTAACGTCTGTTGGTATGGGCATGGTGTATATACTATCGGAAGGAGAGAGGATCAAAGGAGGAAATGCGAAATGAAGAAGAAAGAATTGTTCTTTTGCCGAAACTGAAGCATATTTTGAGGAGTTGTACAAATTGTGCTGTGAGAAAGGCATGCAATTTATAGGTAAGCGTTGAAATGACATTATCAATCTATGACTATGTTTAAGAGACTACTACAATTTTGCTAAAGAGTCATCCTAAGAACTTATTGACTGATGTGATTTACTTCTACTAATTTGATAGTGCAGTAAGTTGCAAAATGAAGTATAGGAATTTTCAATAAGAGTATTCTAACTTGCTTTTGAAATAAAACGCAAACAGCTTTTATTATTAGCAAAATTTTTCTATCAACTGAAAGTACTATTCAAGCTAGTTGCAATTTGCAGGCGACGGCGATAGTTCGGTGCGAGTGATCGGATTCTAAGTTGGTAACTGCGTTCACAACATGCATTTATAAGCTGTATATAACTAAATCTTTGAATGAGATTTTCCCCCACTTCAAAATGTCAGATTAAATTAAAACTTTGCACATGTATCAAGGAACTATGAAAATACTATAATTGTCCTTATGACTTAAACAGGGACATCAGGTGTAAATAAAAATGACTAATTTTAAGAGCGGCCTTTCTCGCTTGAACAGCACTGCACATGCGCCAAGGCGCTAGACAGTGTGACCAAGTTTATGTTGGATGTCTTTTTTATGATAACTAATTTAGTTTTTTAGCTATATTTTATTATTTCTTATTCAATCACTTCATAAGTTTGATTGTAACCTACTTTTAGCTTTATTAAAATAAAGTTCTGACATAATCCTTTAATTTTACTAGCGATTTATGCATTTGTGTGGTGATAAACTACCAAAGAGACCCGACAACTTTTCTTTTGAGGTTGCAAAACTTGTTGCAATTCGGAACTAGTAAAAACTTTGCAAAAGTAGAGAAATTAGAATTTATACACCTAGAACTAAATCATAGCGGAAACGTAAACGGAAATTAAGGCGACTTTTGTTGCAATCTTAGCCTTTTGTTATTGTCATACGCATTCTTCTCGCTGCTTTGGTTTTGTTCAGCAAAAGAAACATTAATTTTGCTCTCTTTTAGCATGAAGCCTAGCTCCCACACTCTTTCACTTTCTCAGTTAATCTTAAACACTCTTCTCTTCTTCTCACACCCATCTTAGCATGCATTGCCTTACTGTTTTCTTAACTTTCACACATAATTTTCCGTTGAAGTAAATAAATTTGAATTTTTGTTTACGAAAAATTCCACTTTTCACTTTGTTGCAGAAGTTTTTCTCTGTTTCTATGGTGCGCTCTTGTTCCTTATCAAGTTTGTTGCAAGAAATTTTCAAAGAAATTGAAGCCAATTTTATAGAGCAGAGCATTGTTCCTTTGCTTCCCCTTAATATTTCAATAAAATTAGTTCCTTTAAACTTTCTTCATTTGTTTTTCGGCATGTCTGCAATCTTTATGCATAGTTTCGAAGTTAAAAGTTGGATTGAGTAAAAGAAAGGCAACAACAAAAAGGGTTTGGCGTTGTATACATTTGATTTGTTCTGAGAATTATTAAAAATTCTTTTGATCTGAATCGCTGATAGTTAATCGATATTTAATACGTGTCAATAAGTCAAATTAAACATTAGTCCCGTTCATTAAACTCCAAATCAAAAATTTCAGAGTTCCATTTCCCGTTCTGCGTCAATGTGAGATCTGGGATGTTGTGAGATATTAAGAACCTTTAACTTTATCATTTTTATAAAACTCAGTGGGTTTGATGTGGCATAACTAGTAGGAAATAATAAGGCTAGCACTAGTCAGTTTATAGTTTTTTTGGCATTTAGCTGACGAACTTCATTGTGATTACCTCGAAGATGGATCATTAATCAGTGGCCAGATTATTGAAACTTATGTCAACATTTCATTGAAGGAAAAACAAACAATTTTGAAAATGGTGTCACCCATCTTGATTGACGAGATTTCAGAAATCGTATACATTCA
Source organism: Cacoxenus indagator (assembly GCA_035041755.1). Taxonomy (NCBI): domain Eukaryota; kingdom Metazoa; phylum Arthropoda; class Insecta; order Diptera; family Drosophilidae; genus Cacoxenus; species Cacoxenus indagator. Next base: position 2,505,178 of record JAWNKX010000379.1, read on the forward strand.
GCGAATTCTGCACACATCGCTCCCAGGGACTATTTTTTGTTTTGTGGCCTGAAGAAATAGCTCAATGAAAGAAATTTGGCTATAATAATGAAGTCATTGGGTTCTCGGTAAACATGACTCTTTGGAAAGACTTGTTGATCCGTTCACGTATATAAAAGAACTACTTTGCAAAGGACATATTAATTTTATTGGTAATTAATTGTTTCTTTTTTTTCGATACTCCAAGATTAAAACCTCAATCTGAGAAACGATTCCCTGAACTATTCAGTTCTTGTCCAAATATGCTTACTCAGAGCCTACGTACTAATATTGTACGACTGTATTAACCATCAATTGAGGCATTGCTTCGCCAGGCAGGAATATTTGTTTGTGTGTGCATATGTGTATGGAAATCGTCATATAAATTGTAGCCTGAATCAAACTAATCAAAACTTGCTATAAGAGTATTAATTTAAGCTAGCCTATTCCTTTAAAAATTCCCGAAAAGGTCATTTAAATAAACACGCATTTAATTACCGTTTTGCTTTAAAGTCTTTGCTTAAAATAATAAGAGCAAACAAGCGTTCCCCTAAATGACAAAAGTTTAAAAGCTCAAGTGTAAATAGTAAATAATTTCCCAAAGGATTTTACGTGTCCTATCAAGGACAACAAATAATGAAGGAGAAAGTGTAAGTGAAAGTGAAAGAAAATGATAGCAGCCAAGTAAACTAGAGAGTAAAATATTGTACGAAATATGGCCGAGTACGTGCCGTGCATATTTATAAGCAATGCTAAATGGTTTTCCAAATCAAACAAACGCATAAATGTACAAGCAAATAATCACCACGCACACGCAGTCTCTCTCGAAGTCGATGAATAACAAGGAGAAAGAAAAAAATTAAGAAAAATGCAGATTTTATGTAGTATAAGCACAGGGGCATTTCGCTTGAAGCATTCTTAAACGTTTTGCCTGTACGTTGATATCGGGACAAGTATTTCAATTGCACGCATATTACGTGTAACACACATTTACACACACACATACAGAAATTCGAGTGAAATTTTGTTCGAGTGAAAGTAGTGAAATGCCATTGTATGCAATAAATTAATACGGCCAAAGGAAATTTTCAACATGCGCCGCATAACATTCAATACATTAACTCGAAGTATGGGTGTGTGTGTGTGTGTAAGTGTGTATGTGTTTTTTGTAGAGACAGACGCAGTCATAGACCAATATATACATATGTACATACAATAAATGTGCTTAAGTCCATGTTATGGCTATCGAAGCAGCTACGATTTATGGCGTTCAGATACATGCCATTTCAACTTATTGTTGTTTCTTTGGTTGTTGTTGTTGTTTTTGCATGCGTACCAAACAAATTCTTTAGTGGTAAATATGTATGCCAAATGTTCTTGAGCAAATCCAACTTGACATAACAAGAGAAAGGTGGATTCCAAAACAAAAAGAAGAAAAATAACAATAATAAAAATAAAAAAAACAAACACACACAATATAAAAAATGAAGTGGCATGCAAAGTAAAAAATGCCCATCATTTTCACGACTTTGAACATTTATTTCAATGACATCAACAGCGCGGCGTATGTCAGTTCATCATTTGCCATTCTTCATTACACGTGCTGTGCTGGCCGTTATACTCATATTTTAGCTGTGCGTGGTCGTACATAATTTAATCGAAGGCAATAAATTTACATTTAAATGTAATAAAGTTGTGAAAAAAGCGCCCCGTTTTCTCTTGCATTGTGCTTGTCACAAATTAACAATGGCCGCCAAAATGACAGTTAAGTGACATTTAACGGTTAATAAGCCTGACAGATTTACAACCGGCAAGCAACAGCGTCATTGTCAACTACATTATCGTCGTAATCTTTATTATCCCCAACAACATCGTAGTAGCTACAATTCTATTGGTGTGTATCACTAATGCATGCTACTGGTCATTGATAAAGCATACTTGTAGCTACTGACGGTTGTCCAAAAATCAAGATCAACTTGACAGCCAAAATGTGCGCCTATTTAGAATTAAGTGTTGAAAATTTAGCAAGCACTCACATAAGCTAAGTTTATCTTGAAAATATGTCAAACAGGAATCGAAAGTGTGCTTACAAGATGTACGAGTATACCGCTTCAAAGGACATACACAGACAAGAGCGACAACACTCGTAAAATATAAATTTAATTTATGTGCAATTTTAGCAAGTCGCATAAATTTTGCTAACCAGAAGAGCCGCACAAGAGGGGAACAAAATTGTTAAAAAGGAAGCAGAAAAAAAAGTGGCGCACACTCAGCGTAAGGCAGACCAACGTTGAGTAGTCGTGGGCAGACTGGGTGGAGACCGAAGCGTCACAAACTGTTGAAATCGTCCTTGAAAGCGTTGTCGAGACTACTAGTGTTGTTATTGTTGTTATTATTGTTGTTTTCATTGTTGTCATAATCAACGCCATTTCATATTTTTTCGTTTCGTCTATGCTTCTTCTACTACTACTTCTTCTTCTATTTGTTTCTTTGCTGCAACTATTGTATAAAAGGGCTTAGTTTTAGCTGCTGTGAGTAGGTTGGACGTACTGACAAGACTAAAAAGTAGAGCAACATGAATTCTAATGAATTGTTACAAATTCATTTAGGTGTCAAAAGAATAAAAATAAAATAAAAAAATAAATAAAAATATTTTCATTTCGAGTTGTGCGGCACTTGAGTGAAGCGTCAAGTGTATACCCCCTAGTACTACGTGTAGTAGAGAACGGCAGCGGCAGCAGAAAACACTTCTTCTTCAAGTGGCTTGAAGTACGCTACAAATTATGTCGTTTTCAAATGTGCGGGTACAGAGGCTGGGGAGCTGACTTTCAGCAAATTTATAAGCAAAACTAGTTGAAAAGTGATTTTCTGCACACATTCATATGTAAGATTTTCAATTAAATTAGCACGTACGTATTCACATATTTGTTTTAGTAGAGAACTCTTCATTTTAAATAAATATTAGAACGTAGAAGTTGGTAAAAGCATGCGTCTTTGTTGGCTTTGCATTACAATTAGAAATAAAAAGTCAACAAGTTCGTAATTTATTAAATTCAGACACAAAGAGCCATGCCAGAAAGTAAAGTTGTATTAGTCATAAGAGACATAGCAATCATTTTAGTATCAACATATTAAAAAAAGATTTCTTAAATTATTTTTAACATTATAGATATACCAGGTTCAGATGGAGTCGTTTGCAACAACGTCTTCTAGTGCGACATTTTAGAAGCGTTGCTAAGGGATTAAAATGAATTTGACAGTATCCATATCGCCATATCTCCATCTGCTGCTGAAATAATCCTAATCTCAACATATCAGGTGACCAACAGAGATTTGTCAATCAAATATGATTGACAAATTGACAGAATAACAAAGACCTCTAGGTTAAATGGCCTACATCAATAAACACTTAGATACAGGTTGATTAAGGAGGTTGTAGAAATTCTTAAAAATTGCTATAAAAATTGAGAGTTTGTTTCCTGCATTACAAAGAGAAATTTTGGCAAAGTTGGAATCTTCCTGCCTTTTTGATATAGTCACTTAATTTCCAGAAGATAATGTGGTTCACATTGAGTTCTAGTGATACATGAATTTTAGTATATGTGGGTAGAGCCAGCTAAAGAGTATGACGCAGTAAAGTAGAGTGAGAAAAGGAAACAGAGGTGGTCAGCAGCAGAAAAAAAAAACACAGACGCAGTGAAACGAAGCACAACCAACTAAGAAGACGTATAATACTCGCATGTATAAATTACGAATATATATAGAGTAAATGAAAAATCGCAAATAGCAACTGCTAGTGGTATTTTCAATGATTTCAGTGATTTTAGTAATTTCCGAGATTTCAGTTATTTAGTCTTTTCAGTGATTTCGGAGATTTTAGTGATTCTAATGTTTTGGTGATTTCAACGATTTTTGTGATTTCAGTGATTTTTGTTATTCCCGTGATTTCAGTGATTTGATGACATCAGTAAATATAGCATTTTCAGTGATTTCAGTGTTTAAAAGGATCAGAAACTGTGAACACAAGTAAAAATCAAAGTGCTTGATAATCGCAATCACTGAAATCACTGATATCAAAAAATCGCGATATCGATCACATCTAGTGGTGTCGTGGCACCCCGGGGAGAGCAAAGCACTTTACAAATTCGTTAGATAATAAAGGATGATTTAATTAAAAAGCTACGCTTAAAAAAATATAATAATAATAATAAAATAAAATAAATATAATAATAATAATAAAAAAAAAATAAATAAATAAAAAATAAACACTTTAATTACATGAAGACTATAACTATATGGTGCCGCATATTTATGGTATCATATTTTCTCCCTCTTCTCTAGTACTATTCATTCCTAATAAGTACTCCCTAATTGGGGCGAACTTAAGTATATGCTTTTACTGATACCCCTTCAGTCGCTAAGCTTAAAAGACGCTCAAAATAATTTAAGGATTTTTTTCAAATTCATGACCATATATACATGTAGCACATTTTACATTCATCATAGCCAAAGTTAAAAGTTTATCTTGTTATTCAATTAAAAAGTCAAAAAAAAAAGATATTATTAAAATTTCTATAGTTACCATTTGCTTATTTTATATAACATATTCCGACAAATATATTTGTTTTGCAATAAACAATAATAAAGTGCAAATAATTTTATTATTACATACATATTTTATTTTGCAAAAGTCCAAGTGCAAATATGCAAGAGCACAGAGTTAGTGCAAAGAACTTCGACTTTTCCTTCTGATGTAAATTTTATTTATGAAAATGAAAAAAAAAACATCAAAAAAAACGCGCATCAACAGCAACAAGAATAACAACAAATGTAAAAGTGATATATATAAATAGATGCAGTGCAAAGGATGCAGGACGCATTATGAAGAACGATTTTAGTTGCATGTATGGCTTTTCCAATGATTTGAGTTAAGTGAATACGTGCGTGTTCGTGTGGGTGGGTGGACTTGAGTGGCTTGATACATAAGCACACAAGAACACAGTTACAAATGCACAAAGTGGAAATGTTGTTTTTATTTTTATTGCCATTGTCAATGCTGTGGATGTTGTTGTTTTTGTTATAGTTGGCATTGTGGCTGTTGCAAGTTTTACGTTGCAGCATTGTCAACTGACCGAGCCAGTTGTTGTTATATAAACTTTTTCGCAAATAAATAAAATTGTTTTCAATTGCTTGACAAAGCAACAAAGTAAAAAGGGGAAAAAATAGAAAAACCGAGTCACACACACCCAGCGAAAATAAACAACAAAAGCTAATATTTATGTCAGGGAAATATGGGAAACATGGCATAAAGAAGCGTAAAAAGACTGAAAAATGAAATGCTAAAAACTCTAAGTTGAAATTAAATGTGCGTTGGACGCATTTGTCGCAATGGCCAGGATACACATCCCCTTGTCAACACAGCCGCACCAAAGTTCTGAGTAAAAAACACATAAGTTTAATTTTCAATGTTTGCTTCGAATGAATGAATGAATGAATGAATGAATATGTGTGCGTGCAATAAACATTTTCATAACTCTGGCAGCACTTTAATAATTTCCTTTTTGTCTGTAAGTTGTATCTGTTGGCGTTGTAGTAGTTGAAGTTGTTTTTGTATCTGCCACTGTTGTTTTGTTACTGATGCTTGGCATTTAATAAATCGTTTGACATAACAACAACAATAGCATTAAGTATTACAACAACAACAACAATAAAAATATATTGCTGAAACAAAGAGTTATTCAAATAGAATTAGGGAGTTAGAGTGAGAGCAAAAATAGCTTACCATACCCCTACTCCAGCTACTGCTGCATTACACTGAAACAGGAAAATAGACAAAAAAGTAGGTGGAGCGAGAAAAAATAAAGAAGGAATATGAAACATGGCAATAAATATCCTGCAGGCATTAAATGTTTGTCTTTCCAACACTGCTGTTACTTTAACTAATACAACTACAACAATATCAGCGCGTGTACCTTTATCTTTTGTCTTAGTATGGCATCTTGGCTCTCCTTCACCAACCAACTGTGTTATTCGATGTGCGTTTGAGTGGCAATCCCACTTAGATACTCTTCACGCAATCGTTTAGTCATGTAACATAGTCAGGGAGGTATCGCAGATGTTAATCTACCTGTCCAGGAATAAAGCCATAGGAAGTGGATATTCAAAACTCTATAGATTAATGGACCATATAGCAAATATAAATGCTTATAAAAAAATTGTTATTGATGTAAAATCTCGTTGGTTTCAGTAGGGTAAAATTTTGTAGAGCGTAACGCTCGCATACAATCAAACATTGCAATGCTCACATACCATAATCAGACATCGTCATTGAGTCACGCACGAAGGCATACGAAGTCGTTCGGGTCGCTTCCCACATAAAGTTAAATCATTGGCCTGTCTGAATGTGTACAACGGTTGCTGCCCCAGAGGTTGAGATTTAATCCCTACGACGTGCCCAAATTTTTTTTTACATTTTACCTGCGGTCCTTTCCCCACGGTGGGCAGTGGAAAAAAGGGCGTTCACATATATATTTTTTCAAATTTATTTAATAAATTTTTTTTTTCAATTTTAGGGACTTCATTTCAGGACCAAAATTGCAAGTCAAGCTACTGCTTTGAATTTGGCTCTGGTGACAACAACAAGCTCTTATAAGAAACCCTTATTTGGTTTTCTGACGTATGGACCTATTTTAGGAACATAAACATAAACAATGAATATTTCAAAAAGTTTCGATTATTGTATCGCGATTATATACTTATGAAATCCATGGGTCACAATAATTTATTTTAAGAAATTCTTTTTATTTTATTTTGCCAATTTTTACATTACTGGAAGATTTATATCTACGGGTCAAATTCAAGTTCCGTTTTGGAAAACCATATTTTGTATTGATATAAATAGTGAAAAGTGCGATATCCTCCGATACTACATCGTATAGCTTTTGTAAAAAAAACATGCAACTTTTTCAATGAAAATTTTTATTGTTTCTTGACGTACAAAGGTATAGGTATGAGCCATAAAAAGTTAGATACTCTAGCATTGCTGGAATGTTTGGTTCAACGGAAACGCATAATTTAATTTCAAGTCGTACGCTCGTGAAGTGTACTGCAGCGTTGGCTCAGCCGAAGTTAACATATCTTGCCTCTTTTGTTTTCTTTATTTATGCTGCACGTCTATTTATAAGAGATAGGTCAAAGTTACAAGTCCAACAGTGCAGCAAAAAATAGACACTAAAATTTACTGAAGTATTTCCGCACCATTAAATTGACAATGAAAGACAGCAGGACGCTAGCCGAGAGCTGGAGACTGCCGACGTAAGGGAAATGGGAGAAGCTCATTTAACGCAAGTCGGAAGGATTTGATTGCCGGTTGGAAAGCTAAGGATTAATAACTGTCGAGTTCACTGAGTGGCAAATGTTTATGAAAGCTACTTCAAATCAGAGAATTTTACTTTTGCGCATTATCTCCGAGAGGAATTTTTACATATCGCATACGCAATCTGACTGAAAGCTAAGGGAAATAAAATGAAGAAAAAAATTAGTAATAATAAATAAATTAGAAAGGCTTTCTTAAACACTTTCATTAGAGTGGAGAAGGCAAAAATAAAATAAAATTTTTAAAGTGAAATGTTCTTGAATTTTCTTTGTTGTTGTTATTATTGTTCTTTATTTATTTATTTACTTTTATTTTCAGCACGAAAGAAGGAAATCGTTTAGTGCACTTAACTTCCGTTTCGTTATGAGGCAGGCAGTCAAAGAAAAAAGAAGAGTAAAATAAAGAGAAAAATCATGCCTGAAGCAAAAAGGCACAAAAAGGACTTGCACGGCTGCATATATGTATGAGTGTGTGCGCTTATATGTGTTTGTTAATGTGTTGCATACTATAATCGGAGCTTACTGCCCATGTTGGCAGCTGCAATATGTCAGATAGCAACTTAGGCGCCTAAAAGCGAATGGACTTGAATAACACAAACACACATAGCCAAATGATCGTATGTATTTTCTCTTGTGTTTGTAGATATGTGGGTGTATGTGTGCGTGATTCTATGTAGACAACCAAAAACAGTCAACACTTTCGACACGGCAACGCATTTGTTGGCAATCCAACCGAACCACAGCAGTCCAGACACCTAAACGTTAAGAAGCCAAATGTAGGCAGCTATTTCAGCCGAAAAAAAAGAAATGAGTCACACATGCACACACAAACCCGGACAGACATGTAGTCAGCCGAAGGTGTTGAAAGCAAGAATGAATTGAAAGGCAGCCAGTACAAATGAGTGTAGCAATGCAACGCCGACACCGTCGGCAAGCCTAAAAATAGGGAAAAAATCCAGCGAATTTAAGCAGTCGACCATAGCCCAAAGCGAGGCGTCGCTGTAGGCGTGCACAAGCCGAGTAGCAAAGTAGGCTGGCATGACTGACGAAAAGGTGATTTTTCTTAGAGCAGCTTGTTTGGAAAGGCGAAATGAATTGTATGACCCTCTTCATCACTTCTCCAATAGTGTGTGTGTGTGGCTTAGCACTTGAGTGCTGACATGCATGAATTCATGATTTAAGCTGTGAGTGCATGTGGCGCCAGAGAAAAAAAAAAACGAAAGCAAAGGTAGTAGTTGAATAAAAATTGCGCAAATATTCGAATATGCAAAGTGGAGCATATTTTATGCGACCGAAAGTGTACGTTTGTGTGTGGTAGTCTTGCACATGGATATGTATGCAAATAGGTGTTCGTTGTGTGCGTGTGGGTGCTGTTATTGACGTTTGCATTGCATATTGATTTGTTATTCATGGCGTTGAGTTATAGGCTTCAGTTCAAATATGCACAAACGTTGGTAATCGTGTTGAAACAAGACAACGTTACGGCAAAGCTGTAGATGAGCCTACAGGGGACTACATTGAACTGATAGTTGACTCAGTTTTGGGATGCATTCAATCGTGTACTAATAAAATGTGGCTCTGATCAGCTCAGGCCAACAACAATGAACAGAGTTGAGCAAATCTGCATACCTATATCAGAGCCCAATATATGAGGAAGCAACTTTTCAATACATTAATGATGGTTCTCTCTTGGCTAAAACCGAGCCATGTTTTCATTGTGAAGAACAGAAAGAAGTTGCTGCGAGCCAAGTAGCGTATATATGATGAGTGTGGCAACAGTTTGGAGAACATTTCACTTATTTCTTTGACAAATGATTACTTCAATTCCTTAACAAATCGTTCTAATATTTTACTGTATTACTGTATTACTGTACTGTATTACTTGTCCAGTCATTATTCTTTTTTTCTACAAAATTTTGTTACGGATTATTCTTTCGGATCGCAAAAATCGGCTCATGATCTTTTCAGCCGATGGGATTAGAGTTTCTTTACTTCCTCAAAGGAAGACTCTCAAGGGAAAACGGCGATTGATTAGAAAATTTTTAATCCTTAAATGGTTAATCTAAGTTTCTTCTTGCCTATAAAACAGAACTCTAAGAACAAACGGGAACACTTCACGCATGGTTGTTTTTAGAGCAATGTGAGAGCATACTTGACATTCATTTTCTTAGATCATAGTTATTAATATAAGATTAAAAAATAAAGGAGATAGCTGCAATCTTGAAATCAACGAAATCACTGAAATCGTGGATATAATTGAAATCAATCACGGAAATCACCAAATTAATCAAAATCACCAAAATAACTGAACTCACCAAATCAATGAAATCACTGAAATCATCGTAGTGACTAAAATCGCCACAGTACCTAAAAGCGACAAAATAACTGAAATCATGAAAATAATTGAAATCGATTGAAACACTAAAGTCACGAAAAGCACAAAAATAATCAAAACAAGTGTATTCACTAAAATAACCGATATTACAAAATATTATCAAAATCACTGGAAACGCCATTTCACTGAAAGTACTAAAATCACTAAGAAGCCAAAATCACTGCTACACTTGAAAACCGATAGCAGTTGCTTTTTACAATTTTTCCTTGCACACTGAAAAAATCACAGGTAGTGAAATATCGCTCATTACTGACACCTGCTTTAATGGGGACTTCACCACATCCGACTAACACTTGTTCCAGTCGTTGGCTATGGTCACTTCATATAAAGGCGTAATAAATTGGGTTGGTTTTTGGATCGCTTTAAAAGACGAGGAATTCTTCAAATTCGTATATTCCTATGTTGCCTGAAATGTATACATGTAGTCGTAAATCTTTTAACTTACTAAAGGTAAAACTCAATAATTATTTGTTTAAAGAAACCCTAATGATTCGATTATTATTATTAAATATTAAGTCATTGAACTCGTTACGACTGGGAAGAGTATTCCCAATACATTACTTAACTTTGTGCTAAAGTGAGTTGAGCATTTAAATACATTATATAATTAAGCAATAAATACAACAACGCTAACAATAACAGGAAGTATAGAGCAATGCAAATCGTAGCGAAAACAAATTACAAATTAAATCATAAACCGGAAGTGACAGCGTACAGGTTTAGATTTATTACGTGACCAGAAAAGTTAAACGCACCCAGACAAAATGTACCAAAAAAAAAAAAGAAAAAAAAACTAGGGCAACGATGGACACTATTTCGGCATTAACGCAATTCGCATTTGCGTTTGCTGTCTTTCGGTCTGCCCTGCTTTGGGGTTTAACGCTTCCATTTGTATTCGCATACGCATTCGCTTGCGTGATCGTTTTCGTGCTTGTGTTTGTGTATTGGTGTACACTTCCGTTTGTGTTGCTGTGTCCGTGCTGCTGATATCCGTTTCGAGCATTAAACAGTTAATTGTTTAACAAATGCAAACGATTAGTGCCGTTAAATGTTGTATCGAATACTTAGGCAACACTTTCCTTAACTCGCTTTGCCTCGGGGAAGGTGTATAGACCACTCTGTCATGGTATGCTCTGTCCTGACTGACTGCGTGTTCAATTAGTTTTGCGTGTCTGTTGATGCATGTTAATGTCCTGTTTAGTTAGTCTGTCCGTTGAAGTCCAACTGCTGCTACATGCTACATGACTTTGTTACTGCTTTGTCTTTTGCTTTGGCACGTTTCAATTGTTCTTTGCACACTCTTCACCAGCTTCACCAGCACCATTCCTATGATTTCTTCTTCTTGATGTTCGCTTGCTTGACTTGAGTCATTTGACTTTGCCATGTGAAGTCATCATTGTGTTTTGACTTTGTGCGTCAACTGACTTGGAAATTGAGGTTTTTTTTTTGCTATTTCGACATGAACTCAACTCAACATGAATCGCATCAAATCGGAAGCTGTCAAAGTTTAAACAAATTCATTTCGTTGCCGTCATTGCATTTGACTTTTTCTCTGCTTTCTCTGTTTAATGAAGTCAATTATTTTAAGCTTATTGTCTGTCTATCTTTTAACGGTGTTAGCAATTACCAGTAGGGACTTAAACCTGTTTTCGACATCAGTGCGCATTATGTGTCTGCCTGTCATTTCAGCTGTTCTTTCTACACACATGGATGTGTGTAAGTGTGTGTAAGTGTAATTTGCCAAGCGTAAAGTGTTTGCAAAGTATAAAGTAATTTTCATTTAATTGACAGAATTGCGTGCACTTCATATATTTAATCAATTGTCAAAGCGACCGAAGGCTGACGAGCACAAACAGACAGACGACAGGCAAGCAAGCACAGCTGAAAGACAGACGAAAGGGACAGTTTTAGAAACTGTTTGACTGAGTGACTGACTGCCTGTCAAACAAATGAACAAATAGACAAGACCGGCTACACATGGGTGGGTGTGTGCGTGTGTGTCTGGACATTATTTGTTGCTCACATCACTGTTGGGTGACAATGCTAGTACCAACAACAACAACAACAACAGCATCTATAGTCACATTGTGTGTGGCAATGTCGTGGCATTGTTGTAGTTCCAGTAGTGGTAGCACCAGCAACAACAACAACACCATGAACAGAAATTACAATGACAGTGGCAAACTGGCCAATAGCCTGAATAAATATTTACTGGCCAACCGACACAGATATATCAGACACACACGACAACATTGACTATTTCATTCATTTACAGCCGTGTTGATCATTCACTGATATCCACAGAAACCACACGTACTGTCACACCCACAACTACATCCACATAAACGCCAGCTCATTTGAATTATTTGCCTCTTCAATAATTTTAATTAAAACTTTCTAGACTGACACTTGTTATTGCCGTAATCAATAATAATTAGCACAGTGAAAATGCAGAAGAATGAGCACTTAATACAAGCAATAATTAGCAATTAATAAATTGAAGCATACTCCTAGTCTCGACAGAGTTAGCCGCCTCACACTTTGGTGCCTCTTTTGAGGGCCCACTAGTCTTTCATAATAGTCTTGCTTTGTTTTTAGACAGAAATTCGCATTAAAGGAGAGATATAATACCAACGGGTTATCACTGAGGAGAAAGTTTCATTTGACAATTTATATATTAAGTGGTTGCCTTTTCTGATGCTCCATACGTGCAGTTTTCGTTGTTTCCAACATCCTTGTCTTTGCTTCTACTTTTATGCAGTTGTTTTTGTACTAATCACAGCAGTTGACTCGTCATGTTGCTGCTCATCGTTTTAGGCGTGAATTGATTCAGATAAAGAGTAAATGCTAATGTTACACTTTCCGCAGAGTTCTTTGGGTTGTCTCGCATTCTTGTCAATTGCTTTTTTGGTTAGACCTCCTTTCAAGCCCGTCCTTTTTAATTTTGTAAACAGGAAAATGTCAGGATTTTACTTTAATAGTAAATTACTGTGTTTTAGTTTTATTGTTTAGTTTAAGATAAGATTTTTATTTTAACACAATAACCTTAGTGTCGTCGTGGATGTTTTACGTCTTATGTGCGAACTGTCTTTCCACCGTCGTAGTGAAATGTAGACTTCCAGCTTTTCTCTTCGTTCTCTCATTCCATTCTCATCGTTCCTCTTCACTCGATGAGTTGTGTTGCCTGAATTGGGTTATCATATATGTATTTTTATTTCTTTTTGAATTTTTTTAATAGCTTATTTTAGGTGTAGGGTTAAACAGTGAGTGTAATGGTATAGTCTCTTGCTCCTTCCTAGGCCTAGAATTTATTTAAGAGTGTATACAACTCCTGACACGAACTACACATTACTTGTTTCTGTTCAATAGCAGTTTCTTTGTACTATTTTCTCTTCAAAAATGTATGCTTCAAGCTTGATGCTCATTTCTCATCCTCTTCAAGTGGATACAATTTAATAAATCTTCCCTCATGGCCAAATCGTATAGCTTTATCAAGTGTTAATTTAACTCTTATGTAAAACGTAATTAAGGCCTCCTCCGTGGCTTGGTAAGGTCATTCGCAGTGCCCTTGATTAGTAGTCAAGTAACTTGGATTGCCTTCAATATTATCTATCGCATCATCTTAATTACACAATGATGATTGATTAGCTGCGCAGACTCTATTCAAACCAATGCATTGTCTCGACGCCGTTTCTAATTGCTCACACAAAGAAATATTACGCATACGCCAGCGTGCAATCAGAACAATGCAAATGACATGCTGCTCTGGCTGTTTATTAAAGTTTTATGCTGCGCTCCTCATGCGACTCACTCACTCATGCACTCATGCAGTGTGACAAACCCAGCCCATTATTTTTTAATGCTTTTCGAACTAACACTTAACAAAATTAATCTGTCGTCTAGCGAAATTTATTATCAACGACTGCAGTACTCGTACTTCTTGCCACAAAACTTAGGCTTATTTGCTTTTTAGCTTTATTCTCCTACTTTTTGAATGGCGCTCGCACCCTGCCAGGCGAAAATCAGACAGACATGAAAGGCAACTGAACTGAGCTAAACTCGACTCGACTCAATTCAACTTAACTCAGCTGAGTACAGCCCGCATGCAGCGTCATTTGTCGTGTGGATGTGTGTGTGTGTCGCCTTTAAACTGGTGTTGTTAGTCGAAGTCGCGTTGTTAGTTGAACTGCGTGTGTGAGGCTTTGTTTAAATATTTTCCGGCTTTTAACGCTCGCATGCTGACTCAGTGCACTCTATAGTAGCTTGCTCCTTGTCTACGCCTCTCTCGATGCGCCTGTCACTTGCGTACGCCGCTAACTCGCAGCGGGTGATGTAGTAAATTATGATATTCGCTTCCTGTCTGCCAGACTGCTCAGATTTGCACATTTTTTTCTTTTTCTTTTTAATTTTCATTTGTTTTTGATTTTTCTCGTTTTTTCATTTTTTGTTTTTATTTCGTTTTGGTCGTAGCCTTTTTGGTTCGTTTTCCTTTAGATATTTTCATTTCATTATCCTTGCCTGTGGCCTTTTGTTCCTTTGGCATCGTTCATTTTGGCAGACAGTTGGTTTTTTCTTCATGTATTCGAGTTGTTGCACTGTCTGGGCGCACATTTTCAATGCTTGAATTCTTTATCCATATCCGAGCATGCGTTCCCCAAATCAAATCCTTCTCAATTTCAATCGAATTTAATTTGTAGTTGTTCTCCAAATCGCCAAGAGACGGTTTTCCCTCATACTAGTAAATGTGCATATTGAAATAGGCAAATTTCATGTAGAATAAATAACCTTAAAAATGTGGAGTTTAAACTTAAACTTAAATAAAAAAATCTTAAAATAATGCGGCCAACACATATATCAGTTTCAGTCCATAGCCAGTACCAATGAAGTTTTCCGGCGTTTCAAATCTCTTTTTGGAACTATTAAAATTTGATTATAACAGCTTTGAGACCCTTAAGTCAGAAATGATGCAGAGATGCGTGTTTTAGTACTAAAGAGTGATAAACATTGGCATAACCGATATCCATGTCTTCTGTGTTTATTCATATGCTGAATATGGTGCATACATAATGCTTAAGTACTCTATGAGTACTGACACCATACCTTAATAGAGGCTCTATTAAGCTTATTCCGTTAAGCAATATTGCAATCCTTATCTGCTACCCATGATGTACATACTTGATTCGCTACGCAATTTGCCTCATCCTTGAGGATAATTTGAGGGATACGCTGGTCCGCAATCTCATTTCTCTCTCATCCCGTATGTTCACGTCAAGAGATTATATATTAATATATATATATATATAATATATATATAAATCAAACTCGTAGGGCGTTTGTTTGTTAGAAACGGGTGTTCTCAGCATCCATAAGGGCAATCGAGATCAAATTTTTACCATGGGGCTTGTTCGAGCTAACAAATGCACAAACCTTCTGCCCCCAAAGAAACAACGTTTGCCGGGTCTAACTAGTATGATATATTTTCTTTTTGGTGGGCAATGAACTGCTTCTTTTGTAATTTATTCAAAATCTCAATTGGCATGTTCTGTTTCAGAGCCACCACTATAATATACGAGTAACCAACATCAAACTCGTATCTCCAAGTTTTGTCCTCAGTCAATTTTGAGCCAAGTGGAATACAGTAAAGGACCAAGCAAATAATTATACACATGAACTAGCACTAGCCTCATTATTTCCTGGATAACTGACGTATTTTTTGAAGCTCGTTGTCAAAAGACGGTTTAAATCTTCAGGGGAAGATCGCCGCTTGAAAGATGCTAAGGTGTTTCCATAGGCTCCTCTTAAGTTTAGCTTGAATATTGTTGCATAAGAACGCACAGCTGGGCAGGCCAAACGGTTTTCTCACCATCGTCCAGATATGAGATGGAACGGGAAAGATGGGAAGATCGGCTGGCTTGACGAAACAAGAAGCACTTGGAAGACAAGCACCAATGCGAGCAGAAGCGTCACAATTTCGAGTTAAATTAACTTAAACATCAAATTTTTATTTAAATAAAGAACCTACAAAATAAATATAATAAAGCAGCGCATATTCCTTCTACAAGCTTTTCGTCGGCTGTATGTCATATCCCGCCTTCTAGATCGATTGAATTATAATATAGTAGGTTATGAAGTAATAACCTACTATGCCTACTATGGTACTAAGTTCAAAAACTCTACACTCAAACCGCTCTAGGTATACTAGGGTGTTCCCAGAAGTAGTTGGCCTAACATAAATGCATACTCTTTTTGGCAAATTTTTCTTTTCCAATCTTAATAATGAAGTCTTAAGTTGAAAAAAAGATAACCATACAATTTTTAGTTTTCTATTACGGCCGGAGTCTCAAAATAGTCAATTACAGCATATTGCAGCTTTTGATGAGTAAAAATCTCTGCCTACTCTGTCGGATTTTGTAGCTAAATTCCATTGCACTAGAAACCGTCTGGTGAAATTGGGAACAGACCTACCTGAACTGTTTTTGAGTTCTTCAATCGCGTACTTTCTGGAATTTATTTCTGTCTGTCTCACTTACGTTTGGCCTTCGTGCACTCTGCTTGGCCATCAACGGTTGACAACTCAAGTGCAATCAGCAGCCATGCCCGAAATCCTTCATAACGAATCTCATGTGACTTGGAAGCGGTTCAAATTTTTCTATTTTTGTGTCGTAACATTTTTGTCTCTGCTTTCTTCTTCGTTTTTCTTTTCGTTTTGCGGTCTGTCGTTATGCCCATGTCACATCATTTGTAATGGTGAATGCTGATCTACTGGGACTAGGGTTTATAAGCAAGAATTATGCAAATGAGCTGGGAATAAACGAAAAGGACAAAGAAAATAAAATTAAAAAAAAAACCTTAAAAGAAGCAAAGAAAAAGCTAAACAAATTTTTCGTGAGACTTTTTCGTCACACTTGCTTAGTTAGTTGTGTTACTTGCTTACTTGCTGACTTATTTAGTTTCTCCCTAATGTAGCTTAGTCCGTTGCATTTTGTTTGTTGCTAGCTTTGTCTATGTGACAAACACAAAGTGAAAGTTTATAAAGAAAAAGCAAATGCACTAACAGCAATGACAGTAGTTGTAAAGTGGTAAGGATATGCATACGCACACACACGCACATACAAATTTACTTTAATAAAGCAAAAAGCGCACAACTGTGAGAAATTTTGTGTTCAGACGCAACTCGATGGATGTGTGCACTTACTTGCCTTGCTTCGTCTTGCCTGTTTTTAATCCTTTGAAAGTTATTAATTTAATCCCAATTGCATTTATGTGTGTGTGTATGTGTGTTTGTGTGTATATATATATTATATCCGCTTTCATTCGCTACCCCGCTATGCAAAGTTTCACCATGTTTGATTACATAAAGTTGTACTTTTTCTGCTGTACCCTTGCAGTGTGTAGTCTGACGAAGAAAGACGTACACGTTGACATTTAAATTCTTAGTTACTTGCTCTTTGCTAATTAGATTTTATAGCAGCACTTGCTTTAAACTTTATACTTCAGTTTTTTTAGAGAACTTTTACTTTGTTGTTCATATATTTTATTTTTTATTTTATTTGATTTTATTTTTTTAACCCTCCAACTTTACACCACAATGTAGCGCTGTCAGCTATGCGCATAATTTAGTCTTTGGGCCGTTTGTTATACTTTAACTGATTTGAGTGATTTATGATTCCCACCTGACTTCAACGCAAATTCAGTTTTCTGCCTTTGTGTGCTGCTTGGTGCTGGTGTTTTTCGCTGGTTTTTCATAATTTCGCAAGTGATTTGCGCTGAGCTGCGATCCAAGGGCTTGCTCTCGCATGCATTGAAGTGAGGTGACAGCAATCGATAAAAATATGAGATTTATGTGAAACCAAAAATGCACGATAAAAGGTACAATAACAACAACAATAACAGCAAGTGTTGAGAAAAAAAATTATTTATTTTTTAAATTTAATTTAAAAAATTTTTTTTTGTTGACTTGTTGAGACATGACTTTATCAACAGGTTAACAAGTTACTTTGGCGCTGTCGTCATCATTCTCTTGAAGTTGTGTTCACATATATGAGTCTTGTTGCTGATAATGATAATAATAATGATTGTGATGATGTTGATGAAGATGAAGATGAGTAATTTTCCATGCCAACAAAATCATTTCACGCATCATTAACGCTTTTGTATTCCATATGCAAATACACAGACAAGGCTGACTGAGTTGGCCTATGAAGTTTAATTTTTCGATGCCATGAGTGTATGTTTGTGCTTGTGTGTATGTGTGGTTGTGTATACGGTTAAGTAAGCAAACTAGTAAAAAGCAAAGCTGAAGCTTTTTATTAGGTTCAGTGCGCTGCTGACACAAGTCAAATCTCCATCTCAGTTGAAAGTTGCTGCAAGCAGCTGCAGACCAATTTTAAGCACATTATTTGCAGGCAATGAGCCTTGAAATTTGTTTGGGTTTGTTTTTTATTTATTTTTGGGTTTTTGTTTAAATTTGCTGACCACAAGTAAGTGGACAAGTAGTGTGATGCATTTGATAAGAAGGTTTGCCTGCCTTGAAATGTTCAGCCTAAAAGTGGGCAACACAAAAGATTACAGTTTTATATCAAGTTAGCGTATGTAAGAAATTTTGTATGTGTCATTATAATAAAATATTCTTTTATGTAGTCACTTAAATGGCATGCATTCCAAGGACAATGAGCCACGCTACTGAATACGGCAATAATTAAACAAGATGCCTTGCGTTTGCACCTGTGTAAACGTTGGCCATACGGCGTTGCTTACTGTAAGTGTACGAGACGAAAGTTGCCGAGTTGCGCATTTTAAAAAGTCATTAATTAATTGTTATTAAAATGCTTTCGACGATTTCTTTTCGGTGGCGCGCATACACACTTTTGTGGCCACTGATTGAGCGCTGATCGAATCGCCTCGTATCCAATTGAGTTGTATTCAAATGAAAGAGCCAACGAATGAATGAATGGTATGGCAAATGGCATGGTAAGGCATGCTGCTGCTGCTGCATGTATGCGTAGTGTTGTTTTTGCTGTACTCTTTGCTGTCTTCATAATGACGCTTAAGCTGCTACATAAATATAGAACAATGCCGACTACGCGTTGGAAGCGGAAGTTGAGCGCATTTTGGTTTTTAATTTAAGCTCAGGCCAAGCGTTTTAAGTACCCCGTGTGTGTGTGTGTGAGAGAGAGAGAGAGTGTATTAATCAAGATTGATTATTGTCTTGCATTGGTGTAAGCATAAATAGTGACTTACGCTGACGCTTAAGCTTAATAGCTGTCCAATTAATTGTGCGCATAATTAATAGCAGCCGCTCAGCTGAGGTCATAGCAAAGCAGGCGTTGATGTTGACGCTTACATACGAGTATATTGAAGTTGGTAGTTATGTGAAAGTTATGCTAAATACTTACAGTTACTTGAAGCTTTAATGTCAAGTAACTATAAAGAGGAATTACATAAATTGTATGTATTTATACGTTTGTTGTTATTTGCAAAGTAATCACGTATATTTTATTACATCCTGCTTGACTTGCTCCTTTTCCTGCCGTTTGGCTGGCCACTTCATTTGAGTGTGCTCCTGCTCTACTGTTGATTGCATTACTTACTATTTCCGTTTATATATGCCATTATGGCAATTCAGCTACTAAAATTTGTTATGAGCTTAAAACTAATTTCAGATTAAGTTCAGAGATTTGCACAATTGACTAACAAAGGCCGCAGAAAAATGCTTTGCCTGCGCAGTGAGTGCACATAAAATGGAATTAATAGACAATCACAAAAACAAGAAATCTAATAAGTGATTTACATGACTCGAAGGAATTTATGCCAGACTGAAGTTACCCATCGACTAGTCTGATGCGTAGTGTAGTGAATGAAGTCTCGTGGTTGAATGCTAAGCTGCAAAGCAATAAGAAATCGATACTTCATTAAGATGCGGAACCGAATGCCACTGCATATAGTATATATGTAATGGCAACAGCCAATGACAGCGCCCGTTGCGGCATGAGGGCGATGGCATCGTTGGCAACCAGTCCTGATGCCTGTCAATTTTTTCAATTTTGCTTTGCCTGATTGCTGGCATTCGATATGCGATTTGGTGATAGGCTAGGGTTTCATTTTGGCTTCGTTTTGTCATGCGAGTCAAACATAGACTTGAATGAGAATGACACAAAATAAAAATAAAAAAAACAAAATAAAAAAAAATACAGAAAAAACAACAACAACACTTTCAATATGCTTTACACAATAAAACAAAGTCATTTGCCGCGGTCTTTTATTGACTATCAACATTTTAATTTGATGACAGCAGCGCTTGCCCTTAGTGCTTTGTATAACACAAGCTCCAAGAAGCATGTTATCTAACCTTGTGCGCATTTTTATTGCTTTCCTACTTCATTTTATGTCATTTGCTTAAGCTTTAATACATTTGTGCTAATGCAATCATTTTAATATTTAATGTACATCATTTTTGGTGGCCCTAATCATTGACAACAAAGCCTAAGCATGAGGCAAGCATTGTAAAGAATTCTAAGTAATTGAAAGCTTATGGAAATAAACTTTCTTGTGGCTTAATTGAAATGCTGCAGCTTTGAATGTTTGCACACGTTGAACACCTGAAGGCTTAAATCAAAGCCTTCATATGCAGACACGTTCTCCAGCTGTGCTAATTGAGTGTTGTTACGCGTACGTCTAACAAAAAAGGGGGACTTTGAAATTGTTTAACACGTTGCCTTAGGCTGAAAAAATGTCTTTAGACTTTGTGTAAGGAGGTCACAATGTTTAACACGCAGCTGAAAAGAAGAAGCTACACTGGAACCTCTGAATGATGAACAGAATGAAAATACATTTTCTTTTTAACCTCGTGTCTATTCAAGAGGGGATGTAAGGAATAAATATTTGTATATGATATAATATAAACGAAGTTCATTTGTAGGGGTACTATTAAAACAAGAGCTTAGTGTGGTGGAAGTGCCTCAGTCTTAATCATCAACGTGCAACAGTCAATGTCGCAAGGACATTTGAAGACAACAGTTGTGCAGTTTAAAGCGGCACCTAGACGATCAATATTTACGTCAATATATGCAACAATAATATGCATTGTACAATAATATTGAACGTCTGTAAATCACATTGAAATATATTGAGTCATTTAAAAACAGTTTTCTTTTTATTGTACAATCTAGTCAATAATGATTCGTCTCTTGGAGATATTGCGCAATATTGGTTCAGTCCAGTTCAGCTTAGAGTAAATATCTACAAGTACAGAGTAAATATCTACAAACGGATAAGATGTAGAAAAAAAGTTAATTTATTGAGCAATAATATTGCCAACCCTCAGGGCCAAGTAATATTAATATTGTGCATTAATTTATTGATGTGCATAAGATGGTTCTTTATCCAGGAATTCCTGATTATAAGAGGACACAAGCAAGTCTATAGGTTTAAACGAAAACTGGCCACAGCGAGTACTTACCGATTAAAAGTTAGTCTGATTCTAAACAGTACCTTCTCTCTGAAAAAACTGACTTTCTTGGCTTGGACATGTAATACCTCAAATATTGATACGCTGCAGTCCCCAAAGCGTTCCTCTAAGATTGAATGGTAAAAGGTTCAGCACATTTAGAGTTTGATGAGGATAAAGGCCTGGCCTCTAAATCAATGTCTTTGTACTTAGTAGACTATGATCTTGCATCGGAAGTCAATCGCTGTAAAGTATCAAAGAGCTGTTTCTGGATTAGAATTTTTAGGTAGTGAGCATTCTGAAGGTTGTCTAATCATGGAATAAATTGCAGTGGCAAATCTTGATAATGCAGATCCCTATATGAATGAGTAGTCAAAAAAATGTAAAGTAAATTTTTAGACACATGGACTATCAATATCCACTCAAGAGAGGTAAATTTACAAATGAAAAATATGTTTTGTCCACGATTGAGAGAGTTCACTATTGAACATATTAAGAAGAAGAAAAAAATTCAACACCCAACTGCAGCACACCGTGGCGGCTGTATATAAAAACCCTTCTAAAAAAAGAAAAGTGTAAGACAGCCTCAAACAACGAAACGCGCTTCAAAGTAATGAAAAATGCAAACGGGTAGTCGAAAACGCCTACCTATGTCAAGGCGTTGACATTTCCCCTACGCACTTAACGCCGGCGAAAGGCTAAAACCGGAATTGCACTATGCCATAGGGGTATGTGGCATTATTAGCACGGCGGTCGTACGTGTGGTGACATGTGTCTGAGCGTGGAACATTCGCCTTGCGTTTTCCTCTGTCATTGCGTTCTAATTTTTTATTTTAATTTTTTGTTTTATTTTTATTTATTTTTTTTTCGCGCTAACAACGAATTCGTCTTTATCCAACGGAAACTTTTCGCGTGCCTTTGTAATGAGCGTTGCCACTTTTACGAAGAATCTACTTCAAAAACTTTTCAATTTGTGAATCTGCCGCTGACGCTGCTGCTGCTACTGCTGCTGCTGCTGAGATTCGTTAATGACAATACACTTGCTAAGTTGTCGCCGAGGGGTTGGCAAGAGCGGTGTGCGCGTGTGTATGTGTGTGTGTATACCTCGCGAATTTACGCTACTCATTTGATTTACGTTCCATTTCCGGCTGCCATATGCTGCCGCTGCTAGCTAGCGCAGCCTCGGTCGCTAACACTACGCACTTGCCTCGATGGGCCTGTGTGCTCTGTTTGAGCAACAACTTCAGTGAAAGCTATGACGATGACGACTTGAACTAGAGTTAAAGTTTCGTGGGTATATGTTTAAGTGATGTCACACATATATGTATATAGGTGGAACTAATGTTTATATGGCTATGTATATATGTGTGTATGAACACGCACTAATACACTCACGTTATGCAATTATAACTTTTGTCGTTAGCAACTTTAAGAAACTTTAAACGTAAATTGCTACCGTGAAGTGGCTTTAGCTGTTTGAGTGCAATGCTCACGAGCACATACACACACACATACACACACATGTAGAGATATAAAAACGATGTCCTTATTCATGTTCACATATAGTCACAATTATATATATACACAGACACATACACACACACATTTGAGCATTCGTTCACAGCTCACGCGACTAAAGCCGACGCCACGTTAGCTCCAACGCTGCACAACGAAGGTGTTTTATTGAATTAAGTGGGCTTAACGGGATTTCTATAATGCTGCACAAAACTAGCAAAAAACTGCAATCTGCGCTTTTGAAGTAGGCACTTCATTAAACTAAGTTGACAACATGATTTTCGCACAGTTGAGCTCGGTTTACCCGGAACTTTTAAGCGACATTTTCTCTTTCTCCATTGCTCGTATATTTTTACTGTCTAACAAATAATAAAAAGCAGTGCTGCATAAAAAAATTATATAATGTGAAAAACTTGTCATGCATTTTGTTGATGGAAAAAAAAAATAAGAAGAAATGTATAATGAAAATGACCAGTGAAATTCAAAAAAAAAAAAAAAAAGAAACCCAAGTGAAAATAACACAGAATAATGGACTGCACGAAACTGTTGTTAAAGTGCAGCAATTTTAGTAGTTGGTTTTTTTTTCAATATATATATATATTTTTAACCATTCCATTTTATTTTTTTTTAGTATTCGTTTTGTACAACAACAACATCGACATGCAAATCCAGTGCTGGCATTTTTCTGGGAAATTGAGTTCAAGCGGAAATTAGGTGAATGCGCCGCAATTTGGTTATGGAAGTGAGGCAGGAAAGGCTCAAAGTGCCTGTTAAAAAGAAAAAAAATATTAAAATAAAATATAAATAATAATAATAATAAAGCAGAAAAAATTTGTTTAACTACATTCATTTATTTAAATGGCATTTTTAATATTTAAATAAAGATTCGAAAATGAAGTGAAACTTGCACAGCACACCTCCTAAATGACTTCAATTTTTGCTTTATTTAAATGCCACAAATTGTTTGCTTATTAAATGCTCAATCAAATTGACGCCAGTTGTGAAAGGCAAGTTGTGAATTGCAAGTGTGTACTACAAAAAAGTAACTACCAAACACGCAAGCCTTAGCACTTGTAGTTATACTGCAACAGGCATTTGAGTTTATGTCACGCCAACTAAATTTTTCAACAAGTTGCAACACGCACTCAGAATGTATGTCAAAGGATTATGGAAAATGAAAAATTTGTAATAATAATAAAATAGACATACATCAATCAGCTTTAATTTTGTAAATTTTTCAAAACATAATTGTGGTGCGAATTGCTGCAGATTTTTGCTGTGGCTCGGGCCGAATTCTGTTATCTACCGAGACCTGCAGAACACAATTATCAAGGCGTTCGTCATTAGATTCAACACTATAACCATTAAGTAATTAGAGTACGAGAAAACAGTCGCCACACTTAGCTTTTGGCGTTAGGTACTACCCACTGTATCTACCGTTTCAAACACATGAACTGAGAGTAGAAAATTAAGTACTCAAACGTAAAATAAAGAAATAAATAAATAGCGACACAAAGACAAATAATTCACTCTGAAAATTCACGAAATATTATTGTGCTCTATAAATAACTACGAAAATCGTAGGGTTTTAGCGAGACATCTGGAGTAAATATTCACCTGACAAACAGAAACACATTTCAGAAGCCCTCACAGTAAAGTTCATGAAAGTTTCTGTTTTAGATCTCTTAACTAGCAAATTACTGAGGAGACACCTACAAAAATTATAGGCCATTAAATATCTTAATGTTGTTTAAAGAAGCATACACCCGACATCCACCAAAGCCCAGAGAAACAGCTAGAGGCTAGGCAGCGGTATTCAGCTAGCGGAACAAACTATAGCCGAAATACAGATATGACCCATGCATTTAGTGCAATACTGGCAGTTAAATCGATTATACAGGGTGGTTTGTGCTAGGCATAAACTATGCTGTAAGTCTCTGTACAACTTCTACTTCAGGCTTTCCCCTTATCTTTATATATGTATGTATTATTTGCTACTGTCCGTCTGTTGACAAAAACAAATTTAAGAACTTATAAATAGAAAAATCAGAGTACATAATCTTGAGGTCCCTCGTTAAGAGATCTGAATAATGCATCCAGAGTACGTAGCCTTTTGCTGTTGTTTACCAAATTAGTAGCTAAAAGAAGATCATATAACTCAAAGTAAAAGCTTCACCTATTGTCTCTTGGACCGGCTTTGGACGAGTTTGGCACACTTCTATAAATCCGATGGATAAGACCGACAGACTGAAGTATTTAAATAGAGTTCGGCTTACATTGGGTCATGACGGCTCAATGATACTCAGCCTCATACACTGAGTTAAAGAAAAATGAAAGAAATACAAAAATAAAATTGAAAGTAATGATGCATTCTATAGTAGAAATACTATTAATAACCTGAGTAGGAACCATAACATATACTCTGTACAAATTCCCTCATAGCGTTTGCCTCAGCTCAGCACAAGACACTCGACGAATACGTGAAACGAGACATAGGAAAACACTTGAGCCCAACACGTTCAACGCAGCATTAGATGCTAGATGGTGTAGAAAATATTTCAAAAATAAAGAATAAAATAAATAAATTTCCTACACTCAATTGTAAGTTGGCAAGGCGCACGCATACACAATTAGCACTTGAAGCGCCTCGAAGTAAGCTAATTTGGCGGCATAGGGCGCAAAACCAATTGTCGTCGTCAAGTTCAATTCGAGAGGGCTGAAGTGTAATAAATGTTAATTTTATGTTTGCTTAACAATTTATATATTTTTTGTTGTTTTTTTCTTGTAAGTAAAACGAGCACTTGACAACTTCACACGCTCGTCGCGGGTTGTCGAAAGCAACGCTTAATCGCTGCTTGCCGTCCCTTAAGCTCCTGTCGGGATGTAGAATTTCATTAAAAGTTATCAAACAAAGCAACGCATGATGTTGATGATGATGATGTTGACGTCGAAAAGAACTTAAAACGAAGTCAGTTCGAAAAAAGGATACAAATTTAACGTAATTGAAATGAATGCAGCGAGCGGCAGGCGGGTAAAGCATTTTGTGCCTCTGCCTTTGCTTCTTTTGCCTATGCATTGCCCGCTGTGCGTTTGTGAAGCAAACGCCAAGGGTTGAACGGTTGCGCCAATGCAATGTGCAACCTCAGTGGCAACAGAAAATTCAATGGCAGAGGCAGCGATTGAGGCAGTGCACTCAAACACATTCGCACTCGTTTAGGGTGTAATCTGGCGGAAATCCTTTAATCCTCTTCAGAATGACACCGAAATTAAAACAACGCAATGAGAGCAGAATCGACAGAGAGCAACAATGGGGACCGGCGATGGCAGCAACAGGACAATCACTTCAAGTGAGACAAGCGATGCGTTTATGCTGGGTTGGTTTTGTTGTTGCAACCCTCTTGCACGATTTATGTGAGGATGCCTGACTGGCTATCTGTCTGTCTGTCTGACTGTATGACATTCAAATTGGCTGCTATCACAATTATTCATACGGCGGCATTCATAAAATGGTCGCGTAACAATGCAAGTGGGTAAAATTGAAAGGGCGATGAGCCAGCGAGCCAGCGAGCCAGCGAGCCAGCGAGCCAGACAGTTAGGTAGACAAACGAAAAAGTTAAGGCCACGGGATATACGCACATAGACAGGACAGACATGGTATAAATGTCACTTTGACATTGGCAACACAAATGCAATTATCACTTTATTTTAAACGATTTAACGAGATGCGAAAACACATACACACACGCACAGCAGCGATGCTACAGACAGACAATGCATAGCATTGGCGCGCCTTGACAGCCTACAAGGGCACACGGTACAGCAACGACAGCAAGAACACGCAATTCACACAGTCCATCCAATGAAAATCATTTATCAAAAGTTTATTAAACTTTGTCTCCACTACTGCGACACTACACCTACAGCCATCACACGCATTAGCATAGCTCGCAAGGATAATGCCCTGAACTATAAGCTGACGGCGGCTTAATGCGATTTGCGACAATTGCTGCAGATTTTGCGAGATACAAAATTGATTCTGACATAAGGTTAATAGTGGCCGCCTGCAGCGTTTTGACTGAAACATTAACAATTTAACACCCCACTGCGCGACGCCCTCCTGGCCACAGGCTAAATTGGATTGCGACATATTTGCACACAAAGCGACAAAAGAGAAAAAAAAAAACTCGCTGCAATCAAAGCCGCATATCAGCGATAAAAAAACTACAACTAGAACATTATGAAAAGAGCTCGCAATGCAACATTTGCTGCATTAAAGCGGGGCAAGCACTTTTTGTGCACGAAATGCTAACAATTGTGCGATTGACAGAGAGTGGTAAAAAATATCTAAACCTAAATCTTCATAAGGCAAAGGCAAGTTGAGCTGCAAGCGAATGTGGCATGTGTTGAAAATCCACCCTGAATTTGCCTAAGAGAGAAGTGAAGAAGAAGAGTACACTAGCTAGAGGAGTGGTGACATGACAACGAAGCTGCGCAATTGCCACTCAGTCAGGCTAATGCAGGCAGCTCAACTCAACTCAACTCAACTCAACTCAACTCAGTTGAGGCAGCAAAAGAAGAACTTTCGTTGTGTGCTTATCAGTGGGCCCCGACCATAAATCACTGTCAAGTGTCATACGCTCATTCGGTCGTAGTAAGCGAGCTTGAATTTTTATACTTTTTCCACTTACACGGACAAACTGAAGACAGTAGGTGGGTCCAGCACAATATCGAAAAACGCTGACAATGAGCGAAGAACGATGACGGCAGCGGTGGCGTCTATTGAAGCAACGCTGAAACTTTCAAACGATATCAGTTTACATGTAAAATAACCTTTTGCCTCTGTATCAAAAAAATAAAGCACAACTCGCCTTTTTTTTCGTTTCTTTTTTTGTGGAGAAAGCAGCATACCAAGCAGCAGTCAACTGAGCTGAGCCGCAATGAGTTGAACTAAAGTGCGCCGCTGTATTAACCCATAAAAGTTGCTAATTAAAGTGAATTTAGTTGCCCGAGGCACACGACAAGCAAAAGAACAAAATAAAAACCTGCTGTTGTTGCCGCCATTGAGCAGTTCCGCTTGCAGCACAAGCAACGCCCCCAAGCGACGGCGGCATAACAACGATGAAGTTGCACAGAACGTTGTTGATGCAAGTGCATCCCTGTCTATGTGTGTGTATATGTATATAAGTATGACAATGCGTGTCGCGTGTCGTCACACAGCGCTGCATCCTTAATCTGTGGTTTCTTTATTGTTGTTGTTGTTGTTGCTGTTGCCACCATTGCAGTCACCGTTGCTGCTGTTGCTTTTGTTGCTTTTGTTGCTCCTTCTCTGTTGGTGTAATTCACATTCGTTACGCTTTGGTTAACATTTCGTTACGCTGTCAATGTCATAAAGCGCACAAGGGGTACCGCGTTTTTCGTTCTGTCTTCTTCATTGCTTGTCACTTCATCTCACCCCCGTCAGCAACGTTCCGGCCTGGTTCGCACCCTCTAATTTTCGCTATTGTTGTATTTCATAATTTTTATTGCGCTTGTTGCGAATTAGTTTCGGTTTCAGCTTTTGTTCCTGCCTCATATTGTAAATGCAGTTATTGTTTTTGTTGTTTTTGTACTTGCACTTTTTTGTAATTCAAAAAATGTTGCTTAGAATTATCGTTGATTTAGTAGGGTAAGTTTTATTCATTAACGTGCCCTGTTAAAATAAATTCTACATTAAGGGAGTTGACTTTGATTTTATTAACAGTAGCGAGTCTTTAACAGTGCTTTACCAGACCACCGACAAACAGTCTGTACTGAATGTCACTCTTATTATAGGTACATTCTTAGTTCTGGCTTAGCATGACATTTCCGATACTGTTAAACGCTTGGGGTACGAAAACTGTATGTGTTGATGAGTAGAAATTCAAACAAGTAATTCGTTATATTAGGAATTTAACTGAAATACTAACGAAAACTTAAAAAAAAATTCAAAATAATTTTTAACAAGGTTTTATATTAATCTGTAGCGGAACCGCTTCGATGTCGCAGTCCAAAGCTTTTTTATTTCTGACTTTCGGAACCACCGTTGAACGTTAAAATCGTTTCTACTGCCATCAAAAGATATTTTATAATTTTTAAAAATCACGTGTATAATAATAAGTTACTGTGAGGGTGTAGCCTTTTCAGTCAATAAAAAAAAGAATAAAAAAGCACTTTCGAAGGTATAAAATAATGTGTATTATTAATAGTACTGATTAATGTTGTTATTGCTGTTTTGGACCCTTAGCTCTATTTTCCGTTGCCTCTTTGTAGTTTAACATTTTCGTACATTGGCTACGTAATGTTAGTATCAGTGAAACCCCTTCTAGCATTTCTCAATGAATATTGTTCGACATTTCGAAGTCGAATTAAAGTCTGTTAAAGCAAAGTACGTAGTGTACCCTTTTGTAATACTGTTGCTGTCGGAATAACATTTCGCCCCTCCATAGATAGAATACAGCTGTTAATAACACTTGGCTAGAGTTAACATTGTGTACCTACGCAACTTTTATTAACATTCGGTTGATGTCGCCAGGGGTAGTTATCAGTATTTCGATGTCGAATAAAAATCTGTTAGGTCGAGTAAATTAAAATATTGTACACAATTTAGTCACATAAAGGAGTATGTATAAGATGTTAAGAAGACTGTACGAATACTGATAAGAAACAAAAAATCTGCTAATCACAACATTTATTCATGCAGATAGAAATGTTTGGGGTTAGCATTTATTGTAAATGCCATGCTTGAATTACAACAAATATCACCGATAAGGCTTTGTTTTTATCAGCTGCTAAGGTGTGGCTTTTACCGCGTCCGAAATTAAAACTGCGATACAAATTAAAAGCACCTGTGTATGACTGGTATAATCAGCTGCTTGTATACTTTGATTGACAGGTCGTATCAAAATTGGCCGCTTAATAAGACCAAGTGCTTTTATTTTAACATGTTTCCAATTAAGTTTCTATTTCATATTTAACTGTACACATTTAAAATTCGTATCTATTACTAAACCGGTCTTTCGAAAAACATACTGTAAACGGTGTAAACAATTTCATTCACAAAAAATGCGCGCAACACACGCACACGCCTAACACTTACATTTTAGAATACAGAGCAGAAGAGAGTACACTCGAAGCAAGAGAACTATAAACACCCACACTTGTTTTTCCACTTGTCGCGCTGTGCGGCTTATCAGTACACACGCTCCATAAGCGATTTTCGGAGTGTGTGGTGAATTTCGGAGTGTGGTGCTCATGCAGAGAAACGCGAGCTAGCAGGTGAGTGAGCGAACGCTCGAAACTAGGCAACACGATGCGACCGAACGAGAACGATGTCGTTCGAATGCTGTCACTTCTGGTACAAGTGAAGTTGAGGACAACGACAATGACGTCGGCGAGAAGCACGATGCGAGCGCGCCTTCGTTCATATCGGAACATGTGGAATGAATGAAGCTGACTGTTGTTGCTGTTGCTGTAGTTGCCGCTGCTGCTTTCGCTGTACGTTGCTGGCAGCGTGAAAATTTATTTGTTGAAAAAACGAACCAGTTTCAGTTTCGTGTTTGTTGTGCGCTCGTAAGGATGTTCGAGGCTCGTACGTTCGCGTTCGTACGCGTTGCCTTTGCGTTCACAACGGTGAAATTTTGAAAATCTGCTCTGAAAATGGCAAATAGAAAACATGACAAGTGTGTGAATATCATAGCAAAACGAAGCAAATGAATTTTGCGTTGAAATTTTGAAAAAAGAAAAAAATATGAAAATTAAAAAAATCTTTTAAAAATTGTGTTAAAATGTGTGCAATAAAATAACTCAGAATTTTTTAAGTGTTTACGTTTTGTGTTTTTTAGTTGATCTTTAGTTTAGCAACTATAATGGCTTGCCGTGCTACCAGTTGCTGCGCACTTGGGGAACGTTAAAACCGCTTAAAAGGTGTGCCAATCAAAAACTATAGTTTTAAGCTGCACCTTACTTCACTAACTGCACCTAGCATAAAAAATATGTCTTATTATTTATTAACATTTATTTTACTTTTTTAATACTAATAAGCAAAGGTTGGCTAAACCGTGCAGAAATGCATACCACAAAGCCGTGCTTCATATGCATGCGGTACGCGTGCCTGCTTTTTCACGCTTCGTTTGGCATCTTGCATGAGCCGCACATTCAAAACTAATTTGCCACGCTGCCGAGCGCGTACTCGCGCGCCACAAATCATGCCACAATTTCGCGTGGCGACCTTCGTTGAGCTCGACTCGAAATGAACTTGGTTATTTTTGTGTTGCTTGATGCTTTATGAATTTGCTGATGCTGCTGTGGCTCGTTTTAATTTAACAAAAGAAAAAAAAAAATAATAAAGAAAAATAAAATAAAAAATAACAAAAATAAGGCATGCAACAAAATGCACAGCTGCGCCTGAAAATTTGCTATAAAATTCGCACACTTTTTTTGGGCTACTGCATTCAATTTAAGGCTTCCTCCTTTCGCTCGCACACTTTTGTACAGGATTTCTTTCGCAACCGCCAACTGGCGTCGTGCATATTTTGCATTCTAGTGTGATTTTGCTTTATTGCTGCCGCCTGCTCGGTGACCCACTTTGATATTTTTTTTTTACAGTTTCTTTCGCCTTAAGCGATTTTCGGTTTTTTTTCGCCCTTTATCTTCTTCTTTTTATTTTTCACGATTTGCTGCTAATTTCGAAATTGCTCGATGGCATTTTGAATCGCAGCGCATACTGTCCATTATTGTGGCAGGTTAGCAATTATAATTAGCCGCTTGATCACTGAACTCGCTTAGATTGGATTGCACGGAATTTCATCATTGAAGTAATACGTTGTTTACGTCGTTGGTAGCAACAACAAATTATATGGGCGTATATAGCTTTTTTTTCTTGGAAAATAAAGTTGTTATAACTTTTTCATAGCATCAAATTTCCAAACAGCAAAAGAAATTTTTAAATTGCCTCTGGCCTTTGTCCTTTTGCTAACAACATCAACTCTAATGGTTCACATTAACGTGCGCCAACAACAAACAGCCGCATGTAGCACTCACATTGACATTGTTAACCCTTCAAACGGTAGCGCTTTGCTCAATTTTCAGTTCGCTTTTCAATTACAGCCCATTTACGATAATAATGTCAACTTAAGACTTTTTTTGCTTCTTTTTTTTTGACCCAAGTTTGAGTCTAAAATAAATTTATTTGTTGTGGCACTAAATTTGCGCCGATTTGGCCTCGATTTACTTGTTCAACGCTCAACCAACGACCACTCGAAATCTGTTCGTCACACGTTGTGGCGCTGCTTGCCTAGTTGGTTGGTTGTTTGGTTGGTTGGTTGGTGTTGTTATATCAACAAACACAACGTTGCACAAAAATCGTTGAACAGCACCCAAGTAGCGACCTTCAAAGGCGTAGGATTTGTGGCAAGTCTAAGACGTGTTGAGGCAGGCAACATCATTCTCAGTTCAAGTTTCAGCAGCATGTGTTTTTTTTGTTGCTGCCACTAAGGGCTTAGTGTACTATTTTCTGGTCAACGTTTTAAAATTTTTGGCACGTGCTGAAAATTGCAAAAATCAGCAAATAATAAATTCATTTGTGGGTGAAGTCACTTTTTCGGAGCACTCTTGACCGGCAAACAAGCACAGGAAATCTGTAGCTTGTCGTGCGAGGACATGCGACGTGCAGGTGGCTGTGGCTATTATTCTGGCGTTACTTGCCCAGTTTATAAAATGATTAGGACGCTATTAGTGTGTGTGCGCGGCATATGAAAAATAACATTTTGACTGTGCTAGGGGCGAGTGTGTCAAATCTGTGGCAGAAACTCAAAAATTACTAACAAATATGTGCGGAACGTGCTAGTACAATGGCAAGGCACATGCAATAAAATATTTTGTTGGGCTCTTGCAAACGAACATTTCATAGACACCAAACAAAAAACAAAAAGCTTAAGACTGAAGTGCAGAATAATTTTATTGTTTAGCGTTGGCGTCATCAGCTGCAGTCATTTTTGTGTTTGTACGACTACGTGCATTGTATAATAGTTATTGCGTTTTTATTATTATCTATTTTTTTACTTTCTTGTTTTTGTTATTATTTTTCTGCTGCTGCACTACACTTGTTTACAGAGCATTGCTCGTTCTGAAGTTGCACTTGAGCCACTTGCTGCAAAGGCAGCTGCACTATGTACAACATTTGTCTGCTGCACAAAAAAGTATAGCATAAGAAATGCTATAACAAGTAGTGAAGTGTTGCCACGCCCATTGCACATTCATATTTGTCACTTGTTGTTGTTTTTGTGTGCAATGCTCAAGTCTTGTTTTAGTTGCTTCTATTTGTAATTCTTCTTTGTTTGCGTGTTTTGTATTGCATACTTTTGAGCGCGCTTTCTTCAATTTCGTCACCGGCAAGTCACTGTACTCACTGTGCTGTCACTGTACGATACTTAAGCTGGATTAACCTGTGCTAACTTACAAAATTCCATTACGCCTGCCCCCCCTTAAGGCAGTTTTAAAAAGAAAACTTTTTTGTTTTTATTTTATTTTTCTAATTTTTTTGCACACATAATTACTTTTGCCTCGTTTTTTATTTTCATTCTGCTGTCTTAACTATGCCATTGCAACGTTAATAAGCAGTAAATTAAGTCAGTTCTTAGAAGTCATTGTTGCTGTTGTTGTTGTTATTGTTGTTGCAACACTTGTTGTACACTTGGAAACTTCAAACTGCTTGGAATTCTTGTTTTTTTGTTTATTGTTGTAGCAGTTGAACACGCTGCTTCTCTTGTTGAGCTTTCATTAACCAACAACGTTGCTTGGTATTTAATTTAAAGTCTGTTCTTACTACTGACAACATTTCATTAGAGTCGGCACTGAACAAAATCCGTTGTAACTCCTTTCCCCACTTGTCTTTCGCTACGCATGGCGCCTACTTTTTCCGAGTGTAAAAACGCCTACATTGTCTTTTGCTAAAAGCTTGAAATAAAAACAAATGTTACGGTTGTCATAATTCCTCGTATTTCAAATCGGCTAATGACATTTCTTTTTATCAACTCTTTGCTTTGGTCTGGGTTTTTCTGTTCTTGTTGTGAAGGCTTTTGTCTTGTAATTAAAGCAATCTTGCATAAAAGCGGATGTGCTCAGGTAACAACAATAATAACGACAAGAAAATAATTTAAATAGAAGTGAAAGTATCAAATCAAATGATCTGAAGGTAGAGAAGCTAAGGTTTCGTAGAATTTTCATTAACAACGAAGCATGTTGCCTTGGAAAAGGATTGGAATGATTGCTTTTAAGGTGAAACGCTTCATTTTAAATGCTCATCAAACATATTTCATGACATTTTAGCTTCTTGGTTGTCCACAAAACTCTTCCATCATAGACTTTTGTTGGTTTAATTAATTGAATTGTTTGTCTGATTGTGCCGGTGATTATGCTGTCGCTATCAGTCCTTGGTGATCAGAAAGCCAACAGACGCCACTACAAATTTTGGAAACATACGGAAACAGTAATTAAGCAAAATTGGAGAGGTATTTACCATGCCTGCATACAAAACCACGACTTCTGGGGCGGCAAACTTAGTTCATTTACGCTAAGAAACTGAGACACCAACTCTTAAATTATCGTAAACACAAGCCTACGCGGTAAAATTCTGATACTTGTTAATTTCTTTTAACGCTTTAGTAATCAATACTAGTAGCTCTTTGTTTTTTAAAAATGAAGATTTTCTGCAACATTTAATTTTGTTAATGGAAGTTATGATTTGAAATGTGATGGTAACTTTTGTATATTCAAAGCAATCTAGTCTGAAGAAAATTCCTTCCAACGCGAGTTGAAGGCATTTCCCGAGTGTATTGGGTATTAGTTAATTAATTAATTAATTAATTGATTTATTATTTTTGCCTGATTTAAATCGTTTTTACACTCCTTTGGTTTGAGTTGTAACCAGAGTTTGTTTGTATATAGTGGTATATGGTATTATTCCTCATACTGAGGCTGATCACTTCGCTTCACTTCTTTCTTGCCTTGGAACAGCTGAGACCCTTTAATCTTTGCGTTTATATTTTCTATTCACTCTTCTCTCCTTTTTTTAAACTTAGAATTGGTCTATACCTTAACAGAGCTTAGACAGAAATTTACAGAATCATAGAAAATTATTATTTAAACTCCGTGTTACTTTTCAGAAACGAAAATATGCCATAAGAAACAAACTTACTCGTAAACGTAGTACGTATTCTACTGAAAATCGCTAAGGAAAAAAGAAATCCTTTATTATCACCTTATTTTCAAATTTTGTTAATAAGAATTGCCTTGTCCAATTTATATCAGATTTGTACCGTTTTGTTTAATGACTTGTTGCCATTTGAGCATAGCTTCAAAATACCCCTCTCATACAGGCTCTGGCCTTTTTGAAAAAAAATTTTGTAATGCCAAAAAAAAAAAAACTCTAGTCACTTGGTGCCAAATTCGTACTATACGGTGTATGCATTAAAACTTCTTAAACAAGTTCCCTGAAGTCTTTTTTTATCTCATTTTATTACATGTATTTTGCACTATATGATTTTTGCCTTCTTTGACTCTTCTTTGTCTCATATTGTCTTTGTTCTCATATTTTCAAACATCAACGAAGAACCTAGGAATATTTAACGAACATCAAAGTGCATATGCAATGCAATTCACACCATAAAATTTAAGTCAATTACAACTTTTAAAAGATGTTGACAGCAACAAAACAACAGAAACAATACTTTTTTCGAAAGTGTGTTGCAAACATTTTGTAATACCAAAATCCGTAACAACAACAAAGTAACAAGCAAGAAAAATATTTGAAAAATAAAGAAAAGAAAAATACTCAGAAAAGAAGAATCGAAAGCAAACCACAAATGGCAAGAGTGGCAAACAGTAAAAACAATTGTTATAAAACTTCCTGAAATTAAAGTGAAGCACGGAATGGAATGATATTCAGTGCTGCGGCAGAGACAACGACGATACAAGGTGCCGTTGCATACACACCAGCGCAGCATACTTAAAACGGAATATCAAAGTGCATTTCAGAATACGTTTCATGAACATGCATGAGATGCATGAGTTTGTACAGGCATCCGTTCGTACCAACAACATACGTACAACCGACGGAGGGACGGAGAACAGTTGTTCTGATTGCCGGTGCGAGTGTTTTGTGGAGTGGCCAAACAAACATATACAGATTAAAAGCGCAACATTGAAGAAGTGGCTTTAAATAAAACATAGAAATTATCACAAAATAATAGCATGAAAACGAATGAGAATAAAGCAAAGCGCGCGCTGAATCAAATGTGAAACGAAAGCGAGAGCAAAACCGGAAGCGGAAGTTGTTGCTGTAGGCAAAAAGCGTATGTTGGTGTGTGTGTGTGAAACCGCAAAAGCCGCTTTATTTTGTACATGTGTGTGTGTATTTGCATTTCACAAGGGATACGTGTATTTAAAATAGTATAGAATATATGTGTGCAGTTATATTTCAAGTACAAAACTAGAAGAAGAAATTGAAAGAGAAAAAAATAAGAAATATTGTAAACCAGAATCTGCGTAAAACCGT
The DNA here is from genome assembly GCA_035041755.1 of Cacoxenus indagator. NCBI lineage: Eukaryota > Metazoa > Arthropoda > Insecta > Diptera > Drosophilidae > Cacoxenus > Cacoxenus indagator. The sequence goes on from JAWNKX010000379.1 coordinate 2,541,496, forward strand.
TTGCAAGGAATGGGCTTAAAAACTTTCTCATGCACTTCTACTATTAAAATTGAGTAGAGCAGAGAGCAGGCAAAGTCACAGCACAAAAAAAAAATAAGAATAAAAAAATAATAAGTAAAGAGCACACGAAATATTTCACTGTGCAAAACTGAGAATAACAAAAATAAAATTGTGAAAAAAACTATATAAAAAGCCAATGCAAAACTTTCAAAAGCCACCGCAGCACAAGCCTGTCACGTGCAATGTTGAAAACACCAAAAGCTCCAACGTCGACGACACCAACTTCAAGCTCGCAACAGCAAAACTCCACACACACGCACATCCAAAAGCAATGCGTGCGTGCCTTCACCGCTGATCACTACACTTGCGTTGGCTCTATGCTTTCTATGCCACATGAGCCTCTTAAAGCAAATGCGTAAACGCCTGAGCGAAAAAAAAAACTTATTAAAAAAAAAAAAAAATTAACGAAAATAAAAAAAACCCCTTGGGTGTGCTTGTGGGCGTGCACATGGGCGTGAGTGCAATTTTTATAACCAAACAAAGCCAACATGCCAAGCGCTGAGTTTAACTGCTCGACATGTTATAGCTGACATGCATGCGTTCTTATTGTTGTACTTGTTGTTGTTGTTTTTGTTGTAGGTGCTGTTTCAGCTGCAGTGAAAATTTTATGCCCGTCGCACTATTTTTATGCTTTTATGCGTTTTTCGCTTCCGCATCTCAAATGGCGTCTGCTGCTGCTCGCGCACAGAAACTAGCACAGATTTCTTAGCAGTGCACCACCCAGCTCATTGCCAATGGGTTTTTAACAACTTTGTTGCACATTTTGGCTGTTCACGTCGCTTCATTTTAACTTCGGTATTGTAATGGAAATTGCAATTTTTTTACAAGCGCCTTTTAATGGGTTAATTTGTGGGTTAAATCGTGCTGAGATTGACATTTAAAACCAGATATTATATAACAAGGGCGCGTTTTAAAGTTCGCCAAATGTGGGGAAAGTAGCAAAAAAAATAAATAAATAAAAGCTGCAGCTGGAAAATTTTCTTGCCATGAATTTTATTTCTTCATAATCGCCGTATTGTTGTGCAGTAGCGAAATACCTTAAATTAATATTCCTTTTCCTTATAGTCTGATGAATTTTCTAACCACAGCACGATTGAAGCTTATTATTTTGCGTTTATGAATATAATAAATCAACGGAATACTAACGATGATATATCGCCATAATTTTTCAAGCCGACTACACCTTCTTTTTCAGTGGTTCTGTGGGTTTATTTGTGTCATCTCATGGGGTCTTGCTTGAATAGAAGTGGATAAAGGCCTGTCCGAATTTTATACCAGATGACAATTTGGCCCAAACCAACCTCTTTCTTATAACTGCGGTAAAAAACCAGAGCAACACTTTTAAACAGTTGATTTTTTTTCTTTTATTTATTTGTAATTATTTATTATTTTTTTAATTACTATTATTATTTTTTATTCTATCTATTCATATAATATTTTTTGGGTAGTAGTATAAACATCTTGGCACGCACTTTGCACTGACATTAGATTTGGCAAGATCACAAGTATCACGTAATTCAACCATTTCTGCGAGTTATAGCCGCTGTAATTTGTTGAATAAGTAACAATGTTAATGACATTCTATTAGGGTTAACGTTTGAGTGAAAACATAACCATTATAGGATCACAGCCAATTTGCTCAGAATTTACTGAACCGATTAAGTTGTGTGATATATGAAATGATAGGGCTTATTGCAAAGGTCTATTTTGTGTTTAGAGTTTTAAAGTAAATAGTTTAAACGTTATTTAAGAAAATAGATGAAAATTCTCCCTGCCCCCTGACAAACAAAACTACTGAGCATAAAATTTTGAACAAAAAAAAATACAGAAAATAGTTGTTTACCTATATACTTATAGTAAATCATACTTAAAAGTATAAATTATAAAGGTGTTTAGTTGATAGTATTGACGTACGCTAACTACATTTGCGAACCACTTGCGTAGTCAATTTTGACTAAAAACTTGACATGCTAGAGAAAATTTGGACCTAAATTAATTAAAGTGTTTTAGTTTCCAGAAACAAATTTGGATCAAATTAAAAAAAAAAGCATGGTAACATATTCATTGCGCGAAACCCGCTCCAAGCGGTTTTCTATTTTCGTTCGGGTTGCTACACTAATAGAAAGATCAGAATTCAAATATTTCTGAAGTGGTCCGCTTTGACTGCGCTCGTTTCCAATTCACATTCTCCTTCTTTTTTTTTTTGTGTGGTTCGAATCGATTTTTTTTGCTTAGGAAAATTCCTATATAACGGTACATTGGTAAAATTTCATTTATATTGCATACCGTTTGAATAGCTTGCTAGACGATATCTTAAAAACACATGACTAGATTATAATAAGAACTTAGTACATAAACTAATAATAACGAACTGAATCCATTCTGGCCGCCTACGAATCAGCTTTTTTCTGCAATTATGAAAATCTTATATATATATATATGTTTTAATTGAACATGAACTCATAAATATTTTTTATTTTTTCTTTTCTTGCAGCGTTTAATGATAAAATGATTACCTAATGCAACATTGATGATATACTTAATCAATTGGAATGAGCAAAAGTAATTAAAAAATCATTAAAACCAAACCCAAAAAGTAAATAAATAAATAAACAAAGACATCGGAGAATCAAACAAAATTGAGAAAAAAGTGCAAACTAACATAGAACAATCAGAAAACACCATCAACCTAATCAAATCATTAAAAAAGCCTAGTCAAACAACTCAGAAAAAAATCTACACAAAAAGTGTAGACGCAACCAAGACCACCGCAAAAATTGCTTTAATATACGCCCCTAAGAGCAATACGCCCACAAGATGACGCTGCGCATTTCGGCCAAATATAAAAATCATCTTGGACTCATCATTTACGGTTTTGCGCTGCTGTTGACGACAGCGACGCCGAACGTGAAAGCAGGACGCATATTTGGTGAGTACAAGCTAAACAGATACACATGCATAATGATGAGCGAGCGTATAAGATACGAAGGAGATGCGAATGAGATGCGAATGATATTATTAGCATTAGCATTAGTGATTGCTATCAAGTGCAAATGCTATAGCAAACAATCTTTGTACGAAGGACAACTAATTTCATTTTGCGTAATGGAATCAGAAAGCAGAGAAAAAAGGAAAAAATAAAAAAAGGAAGTTTTCGCCACCCTACGTGTTACTCTGGTTGTTGTTGCTCCCGCTAATTAACACAAGCATTTACGTAATAGAATTTTAAATTAAATGCCAAATTGCGTGTCGTTGTCGTTTACTGTGCGTTCATGTCATACTCCATCACATGAAAGCTCAAAGTCCGTCCAAATCAGCAAATCACAAGCAATTACAAATGATTGGCATTGGGCCAGTGCCAAGAATTTGTGTTTGCAAAAATCATGCAGGGGCTATATTTATTTATTTAAATTTATGATGATGTGGCATAAAAATAAAAATATAAAATTTGAATAAAATAATTTGGGTACCAAAATTGTGCGCTGAATTATGCAGAGAAATGAGTCCTGCTGTGCCATGAATGAAAGATAAAACTGACCAGCTCTGCTGTCTCTTATGTGTCATATGTATTATGATACGAGCATGCATGGTATTACAATATTAATTATAATACAAAAACACAAAAAAGTCAATATTTTGTATTTGTTATTGTAGTCATCACTTTTATGAATGAGTTCTCATTTTTAAAGCACACTATTTGCTTCTTCCTTTACTCTGTATTAATAAACACGTTGATATATATTAATGAATATATGTACGTTATATTCGTGTGTATATTGCCAAATATTGCCAAGAAGTCAAAACGCTTCTATACTCTTCAGGTGTGCCTTGAATACTGTGCACAAATGCGCGTAATACAACAAATGTTAGCATACATCTCCGCTGCTTTGTGTATCAGGTTAAATAGGGTTTGCACGAAAGTGCTGTCTGACAAATATATTACGTACCTCTAATTAACTAAGCAACAACAATGTAAATATACACAAACAAATCATCTCCCACACACCTGGCAGTAATGCTCTGACAATAATTGAGTGCATATATTAATTATAGTACCGCGTTACAGTACTATTGCATGTGAGTGTTTTAAAAATAGCTTTACAAAAAAAAAAAAGGAATGAGAATGATTGATGTGGTTCTTACTGCTCTGACTAGCGATTAGTGTTGATATAATTCTATTTTTAGTATTAAGTGCGCCCAACTTTTTTTAAGAGAACAAATCCTTCCAAGATGTTAGTTTGTGTCAAGAAAAAAAATTGATTAAATAAAGAAATAAATAATAAATAAATAATAAATAAATTTGTTTATTTTTTATTGTTATAGAGAAACAGAAAATTTCAAATATAATCGACATCATTTTTTACGTAGGTTTTAATTTATTCTACATTCTTTCATGAAGCTGACGTCTTTGCAAGTGCATTAAACATTATTTGTAATATATAAAATATTAAACAAAAATGCCCAAATAAGTATTATTATGTCTTTAGGTACAAAAGCGCATACGAACTCTAAAGTACCTCCTTAAGGTCCGACTATATGCATTCACTGTCATCACTGATCACATCACAATCATAATCTAACTTGCTGTCTAGGCGGCCCAGGTGGTATATTTTGATACTTTGAAGCAACACTAATTTCTTTTGCATAGAGCTTATGCCATTGCGTATAGATAAGGAGTCGGACCGGCGTTGCCAGTGTAGGCGGCGTCATCATTACTGTCAGCGACCAATCGCGTCTATTGCTTTTCAACCTTCATTTATTATGCTTATTTGCATCGCTTAGTGATTTGTCCGCCCAAATTTGAAGTGGTGCAACTTGATGTATTTCTGTCCTCCAACAATATTTAAAAATATTACTAGCAGAGACTAGTTCAACCTTTCTTTCCTTCTTGTTTTGTGGCTGATTTCGGTGTTGTGCTAGCCCTGAGGCTATGTATCTTTTCTCAAGAAGATGAATGGGCGTTTTGATAAATGGGCGTTTGTAAGCCAACTTGGAACGGAATAAAGTCACTTGTTTCTGCTTATTTAATAAGTTAGATATAACGTTAAAAAAATTATATGTAATATTCATTGAGTTCACACTTTTTTAGATTTTTATTTCAAACAAATTTAGTTGAAAGCAAAAGTTTTGCACAGACAGTCTATCAACAACTTCCACTGATGACTTCATAAAATGTGCTTCAAATGACAAAGACCAAAAATAAAAATAAAATAAAATTAAAAAAAATTTACGTCTGACATTGCAAATAAACATTAGCATGACATTTGTACACTGAACTACAATACAATAATTTTTGGCCCGAATCTGACATGCAAATAAGTCGAGGTAATTTAGGGCAGCCAACTGAAGCGACGACTGTCATAAGCTACATGCACTTGCACGAACATACACACACACACACACACACACATACATACACATACACACGCGCGACCAATTGTTAAACAAAATATAAAATATGAAAACACACAAACAAACAAAAAATGTATGTACGACGGCAGTGAAACGAGAATGTGCGCCAAAAAGTATGCAACGACAAACAAACAGCAAAGAGAGAAACAGAAAAAATTGTGCCCAACATACAAATGAGCACATTTGCGCGTCATCAACGAACGGCATGGCGTGCATTGGTGGTGGTGCATGTGAAACCGAGGCTACATGAATTGCAGCACATAGAAGTGTTAACAGACAGACAGACACACCGACCGGCAATTACCAGCATAAATACGTACACATATTTGTGTAGGTGTCTGGCAAAGGAGAAAAAAAGTTATAAATAAAACAAAAATTAAATAACATAAAAAAAGGAAAGGAAGGAAAGGGGTATATGTATGTATAATAAGTATGTGTGTGAGTTTGTATAGCGACTCATATTGAAAGCAATTGTGATTTTCAAGTGTCGTTGCCATTTATTTTGTATGTTGCCGACGCCGCCGCCAACGACAATTCTTATTCGTTTTGTTTGTTTTGCTAGATGTTTTGCATTGTTTTTTTTTTTTAATATTTTTTAATTTTTTATTTTCTTTGCTTTTGTTTATTTTTGTCAACCATTTTAATGCCGCTTGTGCGCAATTTTACACCAGCAACAAAGCCAACAAAAACTACAGCAATTAAACCAAGAGACAAACAACAAAAAGCAATCTGTGCAATGACAACAACAACAACAATAACGAAAGCGAGACCAAGAACAGCAGCAACAACAATGTCGGCGACAACTTTTACTGCGCATGCATGCCAACAACAACAATAGGCTCAGGCAGCGTTAAGCGTTAAGCGTCGACGTCGTCCACAGTCGGTTGCACAAATAATGACACAGCGGGGAAAGCATCAACACAAAATACCAACAAATAAAAGGGGACGTGCTTAAAAAAAATTTTGTTTTTGAAAAGATCCAACAATTTTTTCTTTATTGTTTGCTATAATTTCGATCGTTTTCACATGCTCAGCCTCACACATGCACAGCAACATTTGCATTCCATTTAACTGCTTACAATGACTTTTGCTTTCCTTTGCCCATCTCTCTCTCTGTCTCTGCATGCCCGCCAATTTTCTTTCGCAAGTCATTTAAGCTTTTGTTGTTGAATGAAAGTAGGCAACGTCGTCATCGTCGTCGTCATCATCATCGCTGAAGCGAAAGTGTGCTTGTTGCAGCACAAGCAATTGACGTATCTTTCTTGCCACTCCCTGAGCTCCACTCAATTTTCTAGAACTAACAAAAGTAATCGGAGTGTATACCCGAAATTTCTAAGATTAGGAATTCTGTGAAAGTGCCGTGCTCTGGAAATGTGGCGAATATCATTAATTTTTCACATAAAGGCGATTTGCTTAAATTTGTTTGCCATATGTGTGTGTAAATGTTTGTATGTATAGGTTTGCATTAGTTAAACAATCATTGACAATAAAGCACTTAGCGTATGCAAATCTGCGCCTGATGAAAATAATAGGCATAATGCGGGTGTGAATATGAGCGCGTTTTACGAAGAAGCTGTGTGAGATTAAGTGAGGAAATTGAGGCAGGAGCTCGTAGAGGGAAACTTGCGGAGTGAAATGTGCGATGTGCGGAGGAAGAGTACTAAGAAAAGGTGCTTTCAGTGTTAGAAGCGAGTTGTGTGTATGTGAGTGTTGAACGTAGTCAATGAATACGTCATTTCTGTTGAATCAGGTTATGAGTAGGCAAATCGCTTGAATACGAAATTCAAATGTGCTATTTCTATGATATGCAAAGTCATTTTCGCGCACAAATACACACGTTCACAAACAAGCATAGACATATGTTCAGCTAGAAGAAACACACACACACATATGGACATCCACAAATCTTAGTGTATTAAGCGCATTTTGCAGCACGTCGCAAATTATTTCTGCTTTAAATTATTCATGTGTCGACTAAGAGTAGAAAAAGCAAAAGTTGCGCTGAGAGAATTTTCTTAATATTTTCATTGCTTTGCCCTTTTATTGTTGTCGCACTCATTGCCAACATGTTTAGTTGAATATTCTGCTCATTACAAAAATACCAAAAAATAAAACCAACAAACCAAAAAGCAAAGGCGACATTAAACACAGCAACACAAACGTTGCGAATGTGTTGCGCGGATTTAATATTTTGCTACGAGACCTGTATCCTTCATGACTTTTATTCTTTATTTTACTATTTTTAACTTTTATACAGACGTTGATTTTGTTGTTATTTTCGTAGTTGTATTTTTTTTTATTTCTTAATTTTTTAGTAGTTTCCTTTTCTCCTAGCCAATCATTAATTGGTTTCTATTTAATTTAAAACGAACTGCTCTTAGCTCAAGGTTGATTGCATTTCTGGTACAGATTTAGGCAATGAAAATAACTGAGTTAATTATTTTTCAATTGCAGTCAATCGACTGAAAAAAAAGAAACAAAAAAATTAAACTTTAATTTTTCAGGAAAATTTAATCATTTCAACTGTAATAAAATACCGCTTGACTTATTATTTTCATAGATAATATTTTATGTATTTAATAAAATCATTGATTAATTTATTGAATTCAACATATTTTGCGCATAATCGAGAGCAGCTTAGCTTCACTATTTAATTAAACATATATCTGCACAAAAGTATGCTATTAAAAAGTGTTCTTAATACAGTTTTTACTATTCACTAAAAACCTTTTTTTGTTAGCAGAAATTTTTCATTGTAAAAAAGCAATGAAAATTGACAAATTATGCCTAATTAAATCAACGTCAAATCAGCAGCGCTTAAATAAAAAATAATACAAAAAAAGCAAACAATTATATATGCGTTATTATACAATATATGAAACCAAGGTGCACAAATTAATAAATTTTTTTTGCTTTGTAATACTTCGAAGTTGTCAATAATCGGTGAAATATGCTAATATACACTTAAATTTATATATATTTTTAATATATTTAATAATTAATAAATAACTCAGTTTGTCAGGCATGAAAATTTAGTGCACAAATTAAGCACTTTGATTGTCACAATCATTTGGGGTAGTTGAACTGTAACAACTGCCATTATTGCATTTGCATATTTATTTTATTTTTTGCATCCGATACACAAATGATCCTATAACTATGTTGTCTACTCGTTTTATTAAAGTTAATTATGGATGCGACTAGAAAAGATTTATAAATGTAAAACATAAAGCAATTATTAAATTTTTAGAAAACCCTTATTTGATTAACGCTTATTCTTTGACCTTAAGTCATTTTTTTAAGATTAAGATTAGATTAGATTAAGATTTCTTAAGATTTTTGCTTTGTATTGTGTCGTTGAAAATTTTAATTAAAAACAAAATGTTTCAATAATAACCTTAAATTTGATATTCTATTTGAATCACTTTTTATACAGGACTCTCTTTAAAAGGCAATTCTGCCTCAAATGTGTGTTGACAGCAGACTGAAAGCACGTTTGTTTGTATGCTCATTAGCCGACGCTTTGTACGTGTAGTCAGTGCATAGCAAAACCCAAAATTAATTAACGATTTATATAACAATATTTTTGGTTACTAATACGTTCTGTTTACTAAGGCTTTTTCACAGGAGGTAAAATTTTTTGTTTTGAAAAATGAGCATTCCAAATAAATTTTTTTATGGAGCATAAGAGTTTTATTTGAAGTCCTTGAAATGCTAATCTGACTAGGCAGCGGCTATATCTGACACTGCACTGTGCTTATTTGTCTAGTTCTTCCAAGCTTCAATTTTTTTTTAGAAATAGCCTGAAATATCTATCCGTCCTTAGAAAATCCGTTTATTGTCAGATGATGAAAGCAGATAAACAGACAGCAATGGCCCTTTATCTGGCTAAGCTTGAATGCAGTCCCACGCATCAATCCAAATTGGTCTAACCTATTTTTTTAGGGAATCGGAGAAAAGAGAGCGACTAGAACAGACAATCTTTGAATTATTGGATCAATGAAGTCACTCACTTATTGTCTACAAATAGAACAATCAAAGCACGGTATGGATTGTTTTATTAGCTTATTAAGTTGAGCCTCCAATACTAATCTTTATTATTTCTTTATTTCCTCATCACTTTTCTTCTTCCATCTGAAAGTAAATCTGAAAACTCAAATTTAACTGTACTCAAACCGTCTGATATGGCATGGCTGGAAATAGAGGGAATATTGAACTAATGCTAGAAAATGTTCAGTAATTTGAGAATTAATAAGCTATTGTGATGTTAGTAGCACCACCGTTTTTCACTTATTTCCTTATGTAGGATAGGGCGACTTAAGAGTAACGCTGACTTAGGAGAAACTAGCACTGCGAGTGCGTTGCGTTGTCAGGCTGATTTAAGAGTGACCAATGCTTTGTGTACGTAGCACTGGGTGTGAGTTGCTGTATGTCTTTGGTGAAGTGAAGACGTCATTGGTGCTGCGCAAGTTAGAAGAGTTTAGAAACCTACATATATAATAAACCTACATCTTTACTATAAACCTACACTTGTTTCGAAGTAAATTTCTTGAAATTACTGGGCAGCAATTTCCAAAGGTTATTCAAATAAATCGAAATTATAGCCTTAGCAGCTGACCTTTGTTGCCTTGTCTTAAGACTTGAACTGGCATTTCGTGTTCTCTAACATTGTTATAAAACAAATTTTAAACATCTGCGACAATTTTGTTAAAGTTTCTTTACCACGCCTCTGTAAAGTTTTCAACAAAATGTGACATGGATATTTTATTTAGTTCGTTCATATTATTATTCCATGCCATGTCATGACATGTCATAATATTCAATCCATAATTATCAGGTATCATTTTCTGTATTAATTTTAACTGCTCAAAAGCAAACATTTTCCTTTGATGAACTTTACTTGAATTTATTGAGACAACTTATAATCAAACTTTTTATTGATTGATGGTAGAGCGTCGGAAATCTATAAAGAATACTTAATTTGATTTTTTTAGTAAATTTCTAAACAGAATTTATTAACCGACTTAGAATTAGTTCTTCGTACTTTCTATAGACAAGCGTAGTCTTGTAATCAAGAACGAAATCAATATTTCTCTAGCCCACGGCAGCAAAATTGACAACTTGTTGTGCTACCATTGCATATGTCAAGACACTTTTAATATTTCTACCGACACTTGACGCTAATGAAGAAACAACTAATGATATTTCCAGTGAACTCATTGTTAGATTTGTTGTATTAAGCCCACCCTTACTAAAAAGGCCATGTAAACAAATAAGTCAACTCTTGACGCTAATGGGCTGCTTGTCAGATTACAATATTTGTATTTGTTATATGTACTTACAAACAAATTTTAATCATTAGCTTTGAGTGAGCCAGTAAATAAATAAATAAATAAAATAAATAAAACTGTTAAATAATTCAAATGTTATTTGTATTTTGTTTTTCGTAAACAAAACGAGAACTCACAAATTCAAAATGCAGTTATCGCACACAAATATTTTACAACATAAAAATGGAAAAATAGGAAAAGTTGCTGGCGAATTGCCAGCAAAATTTGCACGCATCTGAAACAAATAAAAATTTCCGAACGCTTCGAGTGTTATGGAAACTTTGAACAAGCCAATTCCGATTCAATTCGAATCAATTCGATGCGATTCGATTCCAGTCGATGGACATAAAAGGGAAATTTTTTCAAATTTTCAGTTGAAAATTGCATGAGCGCAATATTAAATTAATTTTTCGCATTTATTCTACTTCGTTTTTTCCCTTTAGCCAATTTAAACAAATTATATTATGCAAAAATTCAACAAAAACAAAAAATGAAAAACTGCCGAATTTCGTTCACTTGGTAGCTGTGACTTTGTGTTGGCACGACAAACGAATTGATGAAAATCTCGTTTGAAATTGTAAAATAATTGCTTTGCCGCTTACTCCAGTTGCCGACTAATTGTTATTATTTAATACAAATTCTGTAACTATATGTTTATGTTTTCATTTACTTTGCTAGCTAATTTATTTCATAAATTATTTGTTTGTTTGCACAACACGCATAGTCAACAGAAACTTTTAATTACCACTCGGGCAAACAATTTCTGGATTGCACTCAATTAGGTAGACAGCAGCTTTAAGCTAATCTAACGAACAATCGCATGAGTGAGAAAGTGAGGTAGCGTAATTTATCAGCATTTAATTAATAACAAAAAGAAAATTACATAGTGGTCATTTTGCATAAATACGAAATTATAATAATATATTATTTATTAATTTTAGCTTTATTCTTGCATTTAGCTTGCATGCAAGTTGAACAATATAAAATTGAATAATGCACCAACACCCTACCAGAGAGGCAATGCTAAATAATCTCTAGTCTAAGCTGCTGCGATTATTGGCTACAAAATTCATGTATTTCAACTCATAAGCCAAGTAAAGCTTCAATGACAGCAGACTTGGTTGATGCTGCTACTCTTAGTTTAGCTCATAATTTCAATTTCGCCACAGGGCAGCAGCGCGCACAAAGCCAAACAAGAAGAGAACAAGGAAATTAAAAAAATGTGTAATACAAAAAAAAGAAGAAAAAATAAAGGAAAAACTTTTGACTTTGCTTCGAATTTGTAATGCCCTTCATGTTAGTAGTTCTTAAAAATCACAGAAGAGATTATATGGACTATAGTATTTGGAGGACCTTCGGAAATACAGAAATTTAAATAAAAAATTTCACATGACAACTTTAAATTGAGCCATGGATTTATATGAAGATCTTACGCTCTATGAGGTCTGGTCAAATTTAAATTTGATGTCTTCGTATAAGAACAAGTTTCAATGTTAGAACTGAAAGTTGACCTATGTGTAATCTCATTATCTAGTTATACTAGGGTTTCAAAAATTCCTTAAATATATGTACAAAACTGAAATAAAGTCTAACAAAATTTGAGTTCAATACGTCAAGAAGCAGATAACATATAAGAACTATACGCGGCACTTCTCAAGAGCCTTATCAAGACCTAGCATCTTTGGTTCTAAAATATGATGCCTGACGTCAAGATCTCCGTTATTTTTTGAAGGCTTGACTTGGCTATAACAGGTGCAATAGGATTCAGTAATTGTAGAATACTATGCTCATGAATCCTAAGCTATAACAACTTGAATTTGACCTATGGATTATGGTGTTCCTTTTAAGGAACATATTCATCTTCAGTTTTGTACACATATATATTTTTTTTTGTTTATTTGCAAATGGAAAACTAATGCTCTCTTCGAACTGGTCAATGGCTTTGTAGAACCTATTATGTCTCCTACAAACTGTAACACAAGGTTATAGTGCTACTAACTCGGTGAAGAGTGCAAGAAATGACAACAAATGCTATGATGAGTACCTGCACAAGGACTCATGTCAAATGAGGTAGATGACAAAAGTCATCATAATCCGACAGGTCAGCATGAAAATTGTGTTGAGTCGACATAAAAGAAAAGCAACAGAAAAAATCTCACTGTTCTCATTAAGCCACAGCATTGGCGCCACGGAACGAAGCCACTAAAGGACACGAAAGTTGGAATGAAAATTTCAGCGCATAAAAGCAGCCGATAGTTGGAAGAAGCTTTGTAGTTACCTTTGTTTTATAATATTTTTTTGTTGTTGTTGTTGTTGCTAGATTTGGCATGTTGTTACCTTTATCGACGACAGCGCCAACGCAACGGCCAAAGCCGCAGGCGCTGAGTGCGGCCATTGTTCTGGCAGCCGCATTGACTTTGCACAACGACCGACTCTCATGCCACCGAATTGTCGTTCTCAACTTTATTGTTTTTGGTGCTATGAATGAATTAGTCTGGTCAGCCGCATATAAATCAGTTTTCATTTTTGTTGCTTTGCTTGGCTCCGTTACACCGTTACACCCGCACAAACAGACATAGACAGTAGTATCTTGCTGCTGTCTATTTGATTTAACCATGTGATGTGCTATGCCTGTGGGGTTGCTGTGTACAGATTGGGCTTCTTTGCTGTCGCCTTTCTATTCGAGCATGCTACGTACTGTCCTCATGCTCGTTTGCTTTTACAGAAATTAGTTCTCTCGCATCAATGTCACATTTTGTGTGCGCTCAATTTGTGCTGAAATTATGCAAAAATTTAATAAAAATCTGAAAATACATTTTCGTATAATCTTGCGAATGCCCAAAGGCTTACAGTGATGCAAAATCAATGAGTACCAACCAAGTGCCTTCGAGCAGCTTAAAGCAGGGCCGAGCGACTTGACTTCATTCTTAAAGCGCAACAGCAACGCCAGCTGAGGAAGACAAACGAGCTTGCTTGCTCGCTCGCTCTCTTTGCATGCAAATTGAATAATGACGCGAAATTCATACAGCAGCAAAAATACGAGTAGAAGCGGCACAATTTTAAAGTCAATTTGGCGTATGCAAATTAAAAACTTAGCAAAGAAGGAAGAAAGCCGGAAAAGAGAGAGCCGGAAAACGCGGCTAAAAAATTGCAAGCTGCTTAAAAACTTTTCAACATCCGCCGGAAGCAGAACAGTAGAGTGGCAACTACCGCCAACAGCCGAAAATAAACACACCAATGGGCTTTAGTGCAGACCACGACACACAGCAAGACAAACAATGCTAGGCGCAGTTATAAAATTTCCTTGGCTGAATCGCCAACGACAACGAAAACGCAACCGCTACCGCTGCCACCGTGCTGCCTACAACTATCACAACCAATTTACTAACGAAGCAGATAAATCCAATTTCTGGCCGACAGTCGCAGTCAGAGAGCAGCTTAAGTTGTGCCTGAACCGGAAAAGCCCGCAAAGGGCAAAGTCAACAACAACAACAAAATCAAAAAAAAAAAAAAATTTTAAAACCCAAAAGGCGTACAGTTAACGTCTCCAGTTGTCGCAAACGCTCTGTTTCACGAGTTAGACGTCAAAAAATTGTTCTGACAATTTCCGCTACCGTTGCATGCAGCCTTTGCGAACAATTCACGCGATACGCCTTACCTATTTTTAGGCTCACAAAAAAATGGTCGTAAATGCTTGACTCACCAGTTTTATTGAGTCAAAGTCATGTCGAGTCGAGTTGCGTCGCATTGGGTCGCCTTAAGTTCAGATGTGGCATCATGGGATGCCACCAAGCCAAACTTGAGTTTATTAAGCTTATCAGTGAACGAGTCTATTAGCGCTTATGACATTTTTGATGTGCGCCCATTTTACACGAGGACTTTCAGTCACTCTGCTGGACATTTTTATTTTCGCTTTTCCTTTTCTTTCTCGTCTTTTTTCCGCGTCATTTCGTCTGCTCAAAATTGCGTGGTTGTTCAAACATTTAACAGCTGCTTGCGGTAAATTTAAGCTCAAGCCACGATTATTGTTGCCAAGAAAGTTTTTCTTCAATTTAACTTGAAGTACTGCCAGTACTAGTACTTTAATCGAATTTCCAGTTGAAAGTATCATCGAGTGTGAGAGCTTGCTGCGTGCGTTTACTTGCAGCTTCAAGGCTTGTCATTAAATTGAAATTAGATTTTCGATTTGATTTTCATTTGCAGTCAGCGTCGTAATCAACACTGGAACTAATTTCACCTGCAACTTGCGCACGCCGCTAGTGTTGTGCAGCAGAACTTACTTTAATTAAATTAAATTAAATTAAATTAATTACAAAATGAAACTTTCAATCCAAACAAACAAAGCCGACTCGTGCAAACAAAACGCACCAACGAAAGAACTAATAAAAACCACTCAAAGGCACTACAAACATTTGTGTTTACCTGGTTGTAACCGACTATAGTAGAGCCCCGGATGTTGAATGTCGGTTGTCGACTGTCGGCAGTCAGCTGTCGGCTGTCGGAAAGGGATGCCGTAAATGAAAACGAAAAAGTTTCAATGTTTTTAGTGTGCACGTTGATGTTTATTTTAGTTTTGGTCTCACTTGCACTGCCAAAGAGTTTTGCAGTTAGTTTTTCGTTTTCAATACAAGCAACCAACACCTTTTGCCTAAACACGTCTCGAAAATTGTTTCTTCTTTCAATTTTATTTAAACAAAAAATTAGAAAATAACCGAACTACGAGCAAACAATGTTGCTGTTAGTGAAAACAAAGACCATTGCAGACAGTCGCAAAAAAACTTGCAATTTCTGTTTTTGTTTGCTAAGAATTTTCAGTGGATTTTGTTTGAGAGCGTTTCTAAGGAATGTTTAGAAAGTAAGTGCACTAATTCTTATTAAATCTATAACAATCTTTAATAGCCCACTTGAGACATGGGCCACGCACTTCATATGGCCTATGGTTGGTTTAAGTGCGAAGTCAACTCTCACCACCTAACGTAATAAAGTTTGCGATCTTATTCAATGAAGTCTGACTTAAATACACAGTTTATAGAATATTTTTTTCTTTTACCAAATACACTGGCCTTGGCCTTTACCGTCTGGGTTGCAAGCCCAGCATTTGTGTCAAATATTTTTGTATTTGCATATATTCGTTTGGTATATGCTACATATTTAAAAATTTCCATTGTCCTTGTAGCAATGCTTTTTTTTACGTTTTCAATTTCATAACGTACCCTACGGTACCACCGACGCATTGCTTCAAATGGTGCGCGTCAGGCTCTTTTGCGTGTTGCCTTCGTAACCGTTCAAGGCATCTCAAAGTAGTCATAACGGTTGCTGCGAATTCGGTTTAATAGCGCTTGTAATAAACCACGCCCACTTGAGATTATTCGAATGAATTATTCATGTGATTTTTAATCGTTATAAAATTCGCTGAATATTGCCTGACGATGGTAGCAAAAAAAAGACTATAGACAAAAAAAAATATTTTTCTTTTTGTATTATCTCTATATTATTTACGACCATATTGGAACGTGTATAATTATAATTTTATGTGTCAGAATTTTTAATTTTTTTTTTTGTTTTGAAATTTTTTTTATATTTTTTTAAGTTTAGCAGTCAACATATGTAGCTATCTAGCTTTACTTTGATTTTTTAATTATGTAATGTTTCCAGTTTTAATTATTGTGCTGATACTATTGGGGATATTACAAATTAGAAAAGTACACCAACTCACATCCTACAGCTCTATTCAGCGTACTGGAAAACAAAGGCACACCCGTGAAGCAGAAAAAAGTATGCAACAATTTATTTGCCAATGACTCAATTCACTGCAGAGCCAAAGTTGAACTTCGTGAGCCATGAAAGTATGAAGAATAATTCAAGACGAAATCTTATATATTATTGTACAATCTTTGTTTTATTTTACCGTTATTTACCCACGCATAAACATTTTTTCATGCGTTTAGATGAAGAAAAATTTTAAATTACTTTTTAGTGTATGTGAACACAAAACTAAAGCAAAGCAACGCAGATCAAGGCAGCGAAGAAGCGTGAGAGAAGGAAAATATATTAAAAACAGAAATCATACAGCTGCACGCTGACCCAAATAGCGTACATAAACGCAGACATAACGGCAGACATACTGACACACAAGCATGTATTGAAATAGTCACGCATATGCTGCAGCACAAAAAAGTAGAAGTTGAAGCTGTCTTCAGGCTCGTAGCTTGAACAGGACAAATTCATTGTGCGTGCTTTTGTACACACTCAGTCACGCAGACACACACACGTTGAAACATATACATAACAAAGACTAGAAACAACACAACAAAAGCCAGAACAACAAGAACAAGCACAAAGAAAGAAAAAGAATGCCGCTACAACTACAATAACTTCTACTGCCACTACTGCATATACCTTCATTAATGACGCACTCTGTATGTGTCAGTGTGTGTGTGTGTGTTGACTTTTAGCCTGAAAGCATGCAGCAACATTTCACAAAATTAAGTTGAAATGCTGTTGATGAATTACTCGCAGAGCTGAACACAACGCAACGCAACGCAACAGTACACAATATTAACGTCGCTTGCTATTTTCTACTATCCGCTCTTCCTCTTAACTACCGCACTTTTCAAAACAGTAGCAGCCATTTTCATCATGAACATTGTGCTTGACTTCTATTGCGCAAAAGTTTGCTTATAAAAATCGCACAGTAAAAATTCTGTAAATGGCTACAAAATGACTTTATGACTTCATTTAAGCTGAGTACGTTTGAGTTTAGTTCTTTTTGTTTTTGTTTTTACATTTTATTTCTTTTTTTAAACATCTACCATTCATACAAATCGGCGCACCCATCGGTGTACGTCCCGCTTGGGCGCCAAAGTTGCGGCTTCAATTGTGATTGCGCAAAACACATAAAATTCGATTAAGCTTGTAGCGCTCGTGTAGATATAATAAAATTTTTATAATTTAATCAAGTTGAAAGCCGCTCAAGCCTTAAAGAAACTAAGCCAGCTTTTACTAAGAATTTGCTATTGGCAGGGACAGTGTGAGCTGTGAAGGAGCTGCCATTGCCATATGCGATGGGATTGTCGCTTCGTGGATTAACATAAAAATGCTTTGCAGCTGTGAAAGGCGCATACGAAGCAGTTGCTGTTTGATGTCCGTAAAAATAAAAATAAGTGCGACAGTAAAATAAAATGAAACCAAAAAAAAAATAACAAACGAAATTACAAAAAAAAATAACAAAAAATCATAAAAAATAAAAATAAAACAAGAAAAAGACAAAGACAAAGACAAAGAAGTGTAAGAAAGAAAAACTCCGTGCAAACCAGTACAAGTCCAACAAATGCCAGACAGAGCTCAACGCGTAAAGCAAGACAAACATATAATAATACCCATACATACATACATACATACATACATACATACATACATACATACATGTGTGTATTCGTTTATTGCAAAAGTTGAGATTAGCATTTGTTTTTATGATGCACGCCGATACACACATCTGTCATATACTTCGTGAGCAATAAAGATGCAAAAAGCACAAGTACAACGAATTGAATAAAGTGCCTGGGTGAGTTGAGCACGTTAGAGAGCGAGAGAAAGAGCTTAACGCTTCACTGATAGCGCTGACATGCATGGCATTTGATATTTTTATTACCGTCGAGTCGCGGCTGATTTTCACAATCGAATTGTGCTAGATGCTGCCAACACCATCATGAGCGCAACCAGCATCAAAGACTTCAATCCTCCATGCTTGCCATCAAAGATGATAAAATCTTTGTTGCTGTACGCCAGTCATGGCTCACTGTCTCAATGCTTCATATGTCAATTTTATTTTTGACTTTTCGTTGAGGGAATTGCTGACAGTGATGCATTTATTGCCTGTCTAAATCATTGACAGCTTTTGAGGCATTATTGAATTGATTATTTTTACACATACTTTTGTGCGCTTTACTGTTTCAGTTAAGCCATTTATTTATAATTAAGAAGTGCCAAAAGTGTTGATAGGTCAGCGTACGACAACTACTAATTGCAATGCACACATACTCAATCAAACTGCTTGCGTAATAAGATCATCATTATCAATGCCACACAAACGCACACACTAACACATATGTGCAATATAATTAAATGTAAGCACGCTTGTATGTATTTGATTTATATGCGCACGTTTATCTTTGGTATGTCGCCAAAAGGTTGCCAATCCAGTGAAATGTTGTAACACAAGTCGCACATCTAATGAATAATTTGATTAATTACAAGCACACAATACACACACACATGCACATACACAAGCGCGCAGATTCACAAATTGAATTTGTGGCCATTGGTTAAGATGCTTTGTGGTTAAGGTGCTTTGTGACATGGTGTGATTAAGGTTCTTATTTATATGCTAACAAATATACTTCAATATATTTTAGCTTGTTGGACAGCGGCTTGTAAGTGAAAGCCATCTTGATATTAATGAAGTTGCGCATACACCACGTTGTGCTATTACACGAAATTGTGATAGACGTTTGGCACTTACTTGACATTTCATTTATTTTTCTCGTTTATTAAGTAGCTTAACTACGCTATAGCTAATAATAATAATAATAAAAATAAATAAATAAATTTAAAATAAAAAAAAATGTTATAAAAAACGAAATATTTCATGCTCCTTTTTGCTGAGAAAATTATCCCGTTTCACACACAGCTGCGAATCGCATAGGTCAATGATTAAGTAAGAGGCTATTAACAGCATAAGAAATATTCTTTGAACTAGAATTTTAGTCGCTCTTTTTATTCCCTTGTCATGTTGTTTAAGGTAATACATCTTAATTGTGTCAGCCAAAGTATCTATTACTGTTCTCAAAATGAACTAAGCTTCACGGGACATGGAAATTTTATTCGAAAAATCACCAAAATCGTCAAAATCTTCGAAAACTCCGAAATGGCCAAAATTGTCAAATCATTTAAATTTACAAAATCACTAACTTCACCGAAAACACACAAATCACCGAAATAACCGAAATCACTTAAATCACTGAAAATACTGAACACCGACAGCAGTTGCTATTTCCGATTTTTCGTTCACAGTGAAAAAATCGCTCATCACTAAGTTGATGTGTAAGTTGATCATCTGACTCTTCAGATATTCTGGAATGGAGTACTCGTCGCTTGTTTTATTGGTATGAAGTATACATTAACAATGTGTTAATTGTTACATTTGGGGTCATTTTTAACTAGAAACTAATACTTAATGATTATCTGTTCCCCGGGGAAATTATATTTTATATTTTTTTCTTTGGCAAGTTGGCAACCCTGCTCTGAATTACAGTACCAAACATGAGCGCCATCTGCCAATCAATTTAGAGTAGAGTTTAGTTTAGTCAGACGCTATTCTATTGCAGTAAAGTTGTCCATGTGAAAAAAAGGATTTTTAATATTCAATACAGATATGTCCAGATATGTCCAGTCATTGCAAAGACCAAACACGAATAGGGAATTGTAAAAGCTTGAACTGATTTGGTGCGGCTTAAGGTATTATTGGAATAAAATAATAAAATAAAGTAAAATCATTAGAATCGGTTCAGTATATTTTCATCTGTCTTTTAAGATGGGACCAATCATATACTTTGGCAAAATATCATTGAAATCGGTTGAGTGGGTTCGGAGATTACAGTGACACGAGAATTATTATTTGTTTTCTCTCCCTTGAACTACATATTCAAGTCATTTGTTTATTAATTATTTTCCATTTAAATATTTCGCTTAAGTTTTCAAAAAACACATAAATCAAATTTGCCAATAAATATTCCATTAAGAACGACAGGAAAATTATTAACAATTTGCTTAAGGCGGGTATTGTAACAGACATACACACTCAAAACAAGTAAGCAGCTTAAAAGCGTGTAACTGTGTGTTTACATGTCGGTACATACGAATACATATATGAGAAAGTGTAATACGTATTCATTTGTTAGACAAATTTTATCCGATTTAAATATTGAATGACACCGAAGACAAATCGAAACAGAATTCCAGTTGATAGCAGCCTCATGTACAAAGATTGTCGCTGCAGGACATCTAACGAATACGCAAACAGACAGCTGTACCTATACATATATAGACACATCTAAACGAGTGTCATGCAGTATTAAGATAAAATTCCAATTAGTTGAGAGAAGCAAAAAGAAGAAAAAAAAAAAGAAAAAAAAAAGACATGGAAACGAAGACAATTGAAGCAATGATAGGGACACAAGAGACATGCTCTTGATAAGCTGATTAAGTTGTTGTTTCTTTTTTCTTACTTGTATCATAGAAGATGCAGCCGCAACACTTGTAGTGAAATTAGTTAATTAGAGCAAAAACATTGAGAAAGACTGGGGTGTAGTAGTGGCAAGGAAAGTATGTCAAAATTGCATAAGTGCCAATGTACAATTATTGTTTATTTGTACGAGTAGCTTGTGCGTAGACATGATATGTGCATATGTGAGTGTATGTGAGTGTGTGTATCGGCAGGATCAGTCAGCCAAACAGACAAATAGCCAGCCAGTCAGTGAACCAGCCAACCAACGAGCCAATCGCTCAGTGAAATTTACATGACAATGACAATGCAACTGAAAGCATATCATTATACACGCAACCACACATGCAAATTATATGCTTTTGTACTACGTATTCATATATCAGACTGATTTGCATGATATTCAGCGACTGATACAGCGAATAAAATACGAGCAAAACGAAGCTTGATGCTAGAAGAAAACTTTGGCAAGCAATTTGTTGAAGTTGCCAAGAAAATGAGACAATCAAAAGTGAAACACGCTTGAAATGTAACTGATATTGAGCTAAGTGAAAGCGCTACAGATTGATTACTGCCGTTGAAGAAGAGGGTAATTTTTGAGCGGCGTGTGTGCCATAAGAAAATTGTATACAATAAACTGGGTCAGCATCGATTGGGCAAGGCTGCAGGCAAAGCTGACCGCTAACAGCAACGAACTTGTCAACTGCAAACACATTATTCCTTCATCTATTAGTATATATGTGCATATGTATATGGCGACATCTTCATGCCAGTGCATATGTTTGATTATACAATCGAAGTGCGCTTGCTATCATTCAAATGAATACCAACAACGCTGGTATGCGTCTAATGCGCTTAGCGTAAGTAGCACTTCTCTAATTATACAAGCCACAAACGCACATACACAAATGCACAATATCCCAAATCCACCCCATAAGCTGTCAGTCATGCATTTAACGTCACTTGAGCGCTCGCAATACCTCAAATTTCCGCTGTTGGCAGCACTTAATGCATCAAATTTGCTGCGACTGAAATGAGCAGTCGACTAAGCGCTCGCATATGCATTATTCTTGATATCAACATCGTCATCATACTCATCTCCAAAGCCAATGCCAACGACATCACCACCATTGTCATTTCAAACTTCTTGGTCATTAGTCACGCTTTTAGTGCTGTGCGCTTAGACTGTCCAATTAATTTTGACTTATTCGCATATATAGCAAACGCTGCCAACTTCGCCACAAACTCAAACGGCCGCTCACAGACATTTGGCGGTGCAATCGCGCTGTGTTGACAAGTGTACTGGGAAATGGTGACACAACAACAACAGTAACTTAACGCATGTCTAGGCTAAGCGACTGACTGGATTTTGACGCGTGTAAGTCGTTGCCACATGTCTATACACAGCTTCTAAGTACGGTACGTAAGTGTGCTTCTGGTCAGTTAAGTGTTTGTGGGTGACGCAAGTCCTTTTCGTTAAATGGCATACACTGCGTATTTTTGTTTTCAGCACTAATATCAATTTGAACATGAGTTTTGGCCTATGCCAACTCACTACAAATGAGTGCTTGGCAAGCGTATTTACCTTCAACTTAATCTAGTCCAGTTCTAACGTAACCATGTGTCAATTCACTGTATTGCCTTTGACTCTTTGCAAATCTCTTAATGAGAATTTTGGACACTGCTGTATCAACCGGCTGGCTCTATGTGAAACTGTAAGGCAGAAAGGTAGGCAAGTAAGGAAAGCAGTTGTAACCCAACTAACCACGTGTGACCAAGTACTCAGCTATTAGATGAGCGTGTAATTTTTATTAAGTTAGGCAAGATGTTATATATATTATATACGCATATATTATATTAGGCTCGCTTCTTTACTACACCAGAACATTAATGTTGAAAAAGATGAGAGTGTGTAGCATTGTCTCGGCTAAATGGAGGCTTCAATTTCTTGGCAGCGAGTGCTTCTAAAAACACAGTTATAAGAAGAAGAAAATGAAGTCCATCTTGCAATTCGTCGGAACGTAAGGGTGGTCATTGAGAGGTAATAATTGGATAGCGCAAGTATAATACGACATTATCTGCCCAAATGAGGACGCAGCATCGTGCATGCCTTCACATCCCAAGCTGACCACATATATATTATTTTAAAAATCGGTTTTGGGTCTTCTGTAAGATCTAAGCTCTACATATTTTTAAACCACTTTAACTATTTAAAATAGTTAGTAAAATAGTTAGTGGCTGCCCGCAGTAAATGCAGACCGCATGATTTGTAGTACACAAATAGGACACAAATTACATATTACGTTGCCACACATACACACACACATGGTGCATATATAACTAATTGCGCTAAGGACATTTGCATAAACTTAAGACAACCAAACCAAATTGAAATGAGCGGCAAGAATATTTCTATATATATCGAGAGACACACGCACACCAATAAATACAATGGCGGTCAGTTCCAGCAAATAAGCAGCGTCTTTGCTTAAGTCGTTGTGTGTGTGTGTGTGTGTGTGTGTATTTGTATTTGAAAATTTCTTTACATTTGCTAGCGGTTGTGTGTACTTGTTTGCTGCCGAAGTTTACATAAAGTCGCACTAATTACGATTACAGGACGCAATCAGCAACAACGGCAAAGCCTATCAAACAAACTTATTAACTAACGATGCGGGCTCACCGCTGCTTTGCCCAATGTGTGGGTGTCTGTGTGAATAGGTATATGCAATAGTTAAAGCCAAAGTGCATTGAACATAATCGAATTTGTTAGAGGTCGACTTTGTACATATGCTGATGCTCAATGACCAACGCCTACCGCCTTTGTGCGAGTACGCCTAAGACCACCGAACAAACGCACCAATGCGACTTTCATTCAATTAACAATTTATAAATGTTTTGTACGTGCGACTGAGAGAGCATTTGAATGTACTTGTTTACATTGTTTGGCATAGACATTTCGGTCATGCCGGAAATAATCTATGGGAAATTTATGATAGCAAAACAGCTGTCACACAACGAACGAACAACTCAGTGCTGCGTCATCACCATCAGCACCAACAGCAGCATCAGCACCATCAACGGCAACAGCAATATAAATTTGACGCTGAGGCCAATGCCAATCTCAATTCAATCGCATTACCAGGAAAGTGTTATTGACATACAACGGAAATAGTTGAGAGGAAATTGCTTATGTATTGGTGCACATATAAATTGGTTTGCATATTGGTGAAGTGTGTTCTCAATGCTATCGTTGTTTTATGATTTAGCAATAATATTTGTTATCAATTTGCTAAAAAGGAAATTTACAATTTGGGCTTATTAAACAAGGACAAGCAACGTTGAATTCAGTTGAATTTTGTTGTATTTGCTAGGACTCAGTTTAATGGCTTTCATTATTAAAATGCTTTATGGTGAATCCTAATAGAATAACTGCTATAAATTAATGCCTTTAGAGTTTTCTTGCCTCTAAATTATGCGGATTTAGAGATATTCTATATAATAAAGTCTGGGTCCACCTATTAGTGATATTTAGCACACAAGAATTGTCTGCTAGCACACTGCGCTCCACCTTTATTGGGTAAGACATTAGGTAATGAAGTTCAGTTTCACTTGCGTAGATACGAAGTGATCCAAACCCCAGTTTGTTGCCCATTAGGACTTCAAGATACTTGATCGTCAGGTTACATTTAATAACAGCACGTTTGGTTTAATTGATTGCCAGTTCGAGGTGAACACCAATTGTTATTATCACCGATAGCCTTTTTAGTAAAGTTTTCTATTAATTTTCTTCGCGCCGTCACTATCGTTCAGAGCTCTCTTGATGACCTTCCGTATCATCGAATTTGATATGTCACTACTGCACATTATTCCTTCGCCCCCTCCCAATGCATTCCAACTAGGCAAATGTTTTCTGCCTTCTTTATCACTACACTTAATATATACGAATGACGTCTATGAGGCAAACTGGGTGGATCCTCTGGAGACACGTTATTTTCTTCTCATTAAGCTTAGTCAGCCTGTGAGCTCAACATTTTCAACACAATAATAGCTTATATTATGCTGTCTACATTTTCAAAGACCTTTTCCTGTAGCAGTTGCGTATTACGTGGCATTGGCTTCGGCTTGGATGTCCCAAAGTGGCCTTATCAAAATGACAACAGACGCACGAATAAACACGTATGTATGTATGTTGAGAAGAAGCAGGGGAGTGAGTACAACACACAGCGAAATACCAGTAACACCAATAGCAACGCCTAAAAATATGCCACAAAAGTCATGCAGAAGTTTTGAATATTTTCACAGTTTTCGACGCCAGCATCAACAGCTTCAGCACACATACTAACTACATGGGGTAGAGCAGTTCTTAACATCATTTGTTGCGATGGCGTAGCCCATTCCCGCCGCTACGTGGCTACAATCATAGTGCGCTTATCATTTTTGGTTTGTGTTTTGTTTCATTCGTTGCTGTGGCTGACGTCGTCAGCAACAATACTACCACCATTACGTAGCTCATTTGCGCCGTTTGCGCTTAACTTGCCATTTGCCGCTATGCCATCATTTCCTGCTGTTGTCGCTGTTGATGCTGCTGCCATAATATTTTTTTACTGACTTTGCTTTCTCGTCTTTTATTCATTTATTTTTTATTTTTTTATTGTTGTTGTTGGTGATTTTTCCGACTGAAGTAGGAACAGCATTTGTAGATTATCGCAAATCTTTTCTTTTTTAATTTGCATTATTTACTGATTTTTTATGCTTTATTTGTTCTGTCTTTTCATTCTTTTTTATTTTTTTTATTTTTACTTTTTTTTTTTTGCTTATACTTTTCTTCATTACATTTCGTTTTCAGCGTCCCTTTTTTATACCTATTTTTTTTTTGCTATGCTATTTTTTGGTTTAATGAAGTACTTTGAATTTCTGACGAAATTGTAAACGAGCCAAACTTAGCAAGTTAATATTCTTCGTCTTTTTTTATGACGTTTTTGTACGGTACTAATGAAGCAGCACTTTCCCGGAACCAAGCTAGAAATCGCAACTGAAACTGAGTTATTTGATTAATGAAACTAATCACTGCAAATGAAGTTACTTCGTTAGTTCATTCGTAAGTTCGTACTTTCGTGTATTCGATATTCCATTTGAGTATTGATGGTATACATGCATATGTGTAGATGGCACAAAAATGTAAGGCAATAGAACGCTCAATTAGGGATTAAATAATCGTTCTCGTGTGCAAAAAGCAAAAGTTTGCCAAGAAAAAAAATTAAAATAAAAACACGAAGAACTCTACACAAAAATAATTGTTGTAAATCAGCTGCTTCCGTTTTTTTTTGTTTTTTTGTATTTTTTTGCATTTTTTTTTTTTTGTAACATTAAACGTAATTTAAAACACCTGCGATTCAAACTATTTGCAAAAAATGTCTCAATTCAAAAAAACTCACATTTCACAAACTTTTGCAAAACACAGAAGTGCAATTCATAAGTTTTAAAATGCGGCACGCAGCATGTGGAAACACAAAAAAAAATCGCAACCAAGCAACACCAACAAAATCAAGAACAATAGTTATCCTGCGCAAGAATACACCAGCAGCAGCGACTTGCTATGCCAGCTAAAATATGGAGGTAAACTGTGGAATGTGTAGCGCGAAAATTGCAGCAGCATGAAAAGCAAAAGTGCATTTTCTTGATGAATTATTACACAAGTTGTTCGGTGTGCGAGAAAGAGGCGGAACGAGTTGCAAACGAGTTGGTTAGGAGTGATGCAATAGAAACATGCGCCACTCTGAAGTAAAAAATATGTTTCAACATGACGCAACAAACTACGAGGTTTCATGACATACAAGAAAAATAAATGTTTCTGACACATCAATTAAGATTTACATGTATACTTCATATACACAGAGGCGAATAAATATGGCAGTAGTCAACCGCAACACAATAAGGCGTAGACTGAAAGTGCTACACCCAGATGATCTTCCCCTAAGACACAACTATTTAGTAGCCTTTTCAGTCATTGCCTTAAAGGCGAAACTTTGATACAAAAGCATCACAATCTACACCGTAGTCTAAGTCTAATTTTGTTAAAAATTGTTCATGTAGATCCTCTCAACATTCTTCAATATTCAATCAACGTAGTTTTTTATCCCTATCAGATAATAATAATTTAGATAGCTGCTCAAAATAGTCATTTGTTTATGATAAGTATGCATATCCAGTCTCTTTTCACTGTGCTTTTGCTTCAGATTTAGTGGAAGATAATACACTGTTGAGTTGCTAGCATGGTACAGCAGAGCGCAAAACATTATAGCACTGACTCATGTGATATGATAGTCAGAGGCAACATAGCTTAAATCTCCTGCACTATTAATCGCGAATAGGCATGAGGAAGCATGTAAGACAAGATATGCGTAATATAGTCTTAAGCAGAAAGCGATACGAAACAGATAGTCGTGCTATGACTGTCAGAGAATGAAGACTATAATCGTGAATTTTTTTTATCACTTTTGCTGTGTTGAATGCAATTGGGCATTGAAAACGTAAATTTACTTATTCATAAAATTACTTAATCAGCCCATAGAATAGAATTAAGCAATTTTTTAGTTTGAATTAATATACTAGTAAACCAGGCAAACGTTGTTTTGCCCTCTTTAGTATGTGCTGCACGACTCACGCATGCATAATGCTCTTTGCCGCTGCGCTCTCTCTGTATTCATAAGAGCGCACTCACTGCCTTAGCAAATATCTGCTCACACTCTTTTTTCAAGCAACTTACAAATGCAAACACAAAAATGAAGAAGAGGCATAGCAGGAACAACGAAAACACATACAAAACGTATTGTGCTTGTGGTCTTGTCGTTGTTTTAAAAAACTTAATACTAAAAAAAATTTATTTGTCTTTAAAAACTAAAAAAAGTATACCCCGACCTTCCTACGGTAATTACCTACATTTTCAACCAAAAAAAAAACCAAATTGGTAAATAATTACGGGCAGTAAAAGGAAACACAGACGTTTTGCCATTTTATTTTATATATATAGATATCCCTTTGAGGATAGTTCTAAAGATCAGACAAACGTTGGCTGTTATCGAGTATCTGTGGCAAAGCGTTTAAAAATGATTGCACCTATAGAATTACATTTGATCAATTAATATTTTAATCATGCAGATGTTAATGTATCATAAAAATAATAACAATAAAAAAATTAATTATAATTTTCTTTACATAAATTTTAATCTTCAATGATTAACGAAATACACCGTACTCAAAATTTTGTAATGGTCCAGTCTATTGAATTGTCATTTTCATTTGTCATTTTCTTATGGGTAAATTATAACGAAGCGGTATTTTCTTTGCTGTTTTAACTCGGTAACCTTTAGGAGCTAATGCATTTGAATAAGGATTCATGCACTTTCTATATGCAACTTTTCTTTGCATAGCAAACAAAGCATTTCATGCAATCAAGAAGATTACAGCTCATTATCAAAACTATAACTTCAGCAATTAGTGTGTAATTTAGATATGTCTTTGTGTGTGTATTGTTGTCGAATAAAAGTAAATGCCGCAAAATAAACGCTTCAATTTGCATAACTTCAGGCGCAACCAAAAATTGGCATTGCGCTTGTTGCAGAGCGAAAGTAAGTCAAAACTTTCACTCTGCAACACTTGACAGCAGGAAAAATCTGTGCCCGCTCAATTATGCGCTAAATTCTGCCATACAAACAACAACAACAACAAAAGTGTACCAAAAGAAATCCAGCGAAAAATCACAACAAAATAGGATGGCGACGTGAAGTAGTGTAAACAATGGCGCAAAAAACGAAAATAAATAAATACAAAAAAAAAAGGCCAACCGACAAAATGCTTAACAATTGGTTTATATGCCAATTGCAAATGTTGCCCTGCTCCACTTTTCGACTGCGATTGCGGCCACGAGCTTTTTTCAAGCACGCAAACCCAAGCCAAGCCGCTACACACTTCACTCATTACTGACATTGCGATCGCACTCGCACTCGCACTCACGCTCGACCAACGGCGTCGTTGTAGACACTCGAATCCGCGAAAAAGAAAAGTGGGCGTAACCAAACTATTAGCATTAAACTCATTTCGAGGCGAGCGCGAACATTTTTGAAGTAACTTCTTTTGTTTGCTTGCTTGGTGCGCCTTCATGTGCAATTTTCCCTTTTTGAGGAGCATACTTTTCCAACAGCTCTTTTCTTTCCACAACTGCTGCTGGTTGTACTCTACTTTGCTTTCATAGTCAAACTACGAACGAATGTCAGTGCCAAACGAATAAAATGAGTAGTCGACGTCGGCGTTGCTCGTTGTTGCACCGCAAAGGCGGCTGCAACGGCGGAATGCCAACGGAAATGACGTTCTATGGTAGTTTTATAGAGCACAGGAAATTGTGTTTTTATAGCAAGTGGTAGTAAATGTAAAAAGAAGGAATTAAAACCAAAGAAGCAGCAGAAGAAGGAATGAAATGACAAGGCAAAGGCACACAGTTAATGTCGTCGTTGTAGACTGCGGCGGTGTTGCTGTCAGCGTCGGCGTAGCAAAAATAGAATAGCAAAATTATTCGAAAAACGAAATGAAAATCTGTTTATGAAGTCATTGTGCCACAGACTGTGCCTCGTCCGTGCGACTCGCCGCCACTCGTTTGCTGCATGTAAAATAAACTGGCTCGAATGAGGCAGCTTCAGCCGCTGGTTCCGTTTCATTTTCTGCTGGCGCTTACTATTGAAATGGGAAATTTCGAGTGGCAATGGCACGAAATCAGTCGCAGTCGGAGTCGACTCGCATTGCAAGCACATGAGCTAATGAATGAATGAATGAATGAATGAGCGAGTTTGTTGTATGGAATAGTTTGATGAGTATGCTACAGACAAAAGCCGAAATTTAATGCAATTAAATGGTGTGTCGAAAGTGAAGTATGCAGAAATTGGATACAAAAAGTGTTTTTGGTCATTAAATAATTATTTTTTTAACCATTTGTTGTTTGATGCCACACCGAGATGTCCTGTTGCAATATGAACAAAATTTGTTGAAAACACGCGTCCACATGACTCCCAACATTAAAAGCGTCTATCTCCAGATTTGATGAGTTGAGCGTTTTTCATAGGCAACTGACAAGCTTCAACTATCATAAACACTTTTAGATACACTAAGAAGTCTACCCCTAGCACCATTATTGGCGCTATCCATTAGATGGCGCTAGTACAATTTATTTAATGCCGATAATCTTGGTTAGGTCATAAGGACAAAGCTGTCAAATTATTGTATTTGTATTGTCATCGGTCCTTCATAAGTGTGCAAAATACAGTTTAATCTAATGTTCTGAATTTGAATTTGGTTACAAATTACAAGCTTAATGCTTGAAGCTTATATAAAGCATGTAAAAAGAAATCACAGTGTACCAAATCAGGTGAATGCGATTTTGTAATAATTCGGACTTTAATTTAATTTTGCGTACAGGTGTACTCGTGGCTTGGTGAAAGAGGATGAAATGCCGAAATTTTTTCGCTCAACTGGTTCAATGTAGAATACGCTCTAATTAGTTTTTGCACTTTTTTTTAAGTAATCAGTATACCTGATTTTGCTGATCATCTCCTTGTCAACGGACTTCAACGAAGCCTTTCAAAAATTCACTGTGTTGATTGTTCCCTTGTTTCTGGAGTGTAGTGGCTTACACATATTTTGTTCAGAGTTATGCATCGACGCAAAAACTCATCACGTTTGGGACTCCATTTTTTTAATACACAAGCTTTTGTTGAGCATGTAGTTGCTTTAATTTAGATTTTCGGAGATTCTCCGTTGCTATAATGATTTCAATGTTATATGCACTTGTCTCTACCCGGCAGCAGTCAATGTGAAGGAGGTTAGCCTTATTAAAGCTGCCTTTCAGCTGTCTCATCCTCGCCCACCTTCTTCATAAAGTTGCACTCCGGATATTAGCTGTGCAAAGTTTTCCAGAGCTTAACTAATGGCAAAATGGTGTTCGTAGCTTCATGAGTAAATAATTGAACGAATGACAACAAGCCACTCGAAATGAGCCAACAACGCGTATACGTAATGTGCATAAACCCAATGACCATTAGAGCATTGTTCGAAGTGCCATCATTTAAAAATAATTAATTAGCATAAAATTAGCAGAGAAAATTGTTGTAAATTAGAAAGCGAACATGTGGTTGGAGAGGGAGAAATAACCAGGTTGTTACTTTGGCAGCATTGAAAAACCACTCAGGAAACCCAATCGCGACCGCAACACGCGTGATCTGAACCGTCGCTAATTTGTTGATTTGCATAATTTATTTGGTAAAAAAATGCTGCAATTCCATTCAAATTTTTGCTTGTTGACAAATCCAATGCGATCTCTGCTGCTGCAATTACGAGTGCAAATGCCAGCGTGCCACAAGGAGCGACACGAGCGACCTCAGAGTTGTCAAAATATTTTAACTACAATCAAACTGAAATTGAAATACAATAAATTCGAGTTCAATTGCATTTGAAAGGCGCTGCGTCAAGCTCAATGCTGCAAATGAAGCCGAAGCGAAGCGGCACGAAATGCCAAATTAAATTTAATCAGAAAGCAGAGCAGGAGCAACCACGACGAACAAAGAACCACAAAAAATAAAAATAAATAAATAAATAAATAAAATAAATTCAGAACGCAGTAAAAAAAGCTTGAATCATTTATTTTAAAATCAAATTGAGGTCAAATAAATCGTCGCCGCTAATGATGATGCCAGAGTGATGGCGGCAAAGGAGACGCTGACTGCTGGTGGTTGCCAAAAAACGCCAAAAATCGTTGAAAACAGTACGAAAGGGTTGGCGCGCAGACTAAGCTTAAAAAAGGATACACAATGAAATTCACAAAAAATAAAAATTAAAAAAACAGAGACATACACAAACACGCCCACTCAACAAACAAACACGGCCGCCTATCGTGCTTGGTTCTAGTGGATTGCACAACACGAACAATGCGGCTGGCGTAGAAAAAAGGCCCGAGCACTTCAACTTGAATCCTTGTAGCATAAAAAAAGGCAACAGCAGTGAAAAAAGATACAGCGCAATTTATCAAAATGAATAGCAAAAAGCGTAGATGGAAAGTGAGGCAGATAGCAGCGCGTGAGCGTTGCAATGCATATATATGCTTTACATTTTATAAGCTTTTCGCTGCAATTTTTTGTTTTTTTTTTTTTTAGTTACAAGTAAACTGATTGCCGACTCAACTCAGTTTGGCTTCATGGTAATTGTGCTGTGCATAAAGAAGAAGAGTGGGAAGACGCAAACGAGCAGTAGTTGTTGACATGGCAGACAAACTACAAATGAGACACAATATACGGGGTGATGTACATACTTCTGTCAACTGGTGCCTCGTGCAATGCACAATGCTAACAAAAAGTAGCATTGTCCTTGTGTCGCAATTCATTTAAGGCAATGATGTTCGCAACGTTTGCTTTGCAACTAACTATTTTTATTTTTTGGCTCTTTCTATTATTATTTTCTTTTATTTTTACTTTATATATATACCATAATGCTTACATGCTTTTTATGCGCATTTTTGGTCTTGTCTCACTCACTCACTTTGCTGCCATTAGCATTTGATGTGCATAAGTTTCAAAGTCATTTTGCATTGTTGCCACTGTCATCATTGCCAAAGAAAAACCAAGACTTTGCAACGTACACATTTTATTTGCAACATCAAACCTCAGCGTAATGCAATTGTGCAGCACAAGTACACACGCTTTGTGGCAAATGATGACTAAGGCTTTTATAATGAAAATACCCACCATATGTAAGTCCCAGGCTGATTATTGTTGCTTTTAATGCTATTGAAACTTTGTTGTTTCATTTCAATGTCAGCAGTGCTCATTTGCATTGAAAAAAGTAAACTTAATAAATATAAAAAATACAACATTTCATTAAATTTTAGCAAAGCAAAGCAAAAGAATCGAATTTGCAGCTAATAAAGGCTGAGCTAATAAAAATTGAACACATAAATATAAGCGCATGTTGAATAATCGATCCATCGCATGGTGCATGACAAATGACTAAACAGTAGCTGAAGAAATCCCAATACAAAAGTTGGGTCTCAGCACGATTTGAAAGGTTCAGTTTCTTAGTCGGCACCCTTTCAAATTACACTCTTGGCAGCTTAGTAAGCGATCAAGATCTTAAAGAATAATTCTCGCAGACTTTCTCACAAGTAGTTACTGTGAAAACTCCGATTAAAGGCTTCTAATATCAACGCTGTAGTGTACTAAAGTCGTTTCATTATTTATTACTGCAGTACTTGAAGTTCTTGTATAGTTGTTTCAAGTAGCTCCAATAATTAACTATGTGGTCACAGCTTCAGTCAAGTCGGACACATTTAATATGACCTTTTCTAAGGTTGACTGCTGTCAGAAAATGTTGTCAGGAATAACTGATGCAAAGACTTTTGCCAACAGTTGCTAATTAAACAAAGCCAGCTTCAAAAGAATTTCAATTGAATAAAAAAAATTTTGGCTTATTTGATGAAAGCTATTTTCACCATCCTTATGACTTATTATTTTTTCTCGAGCTTTGTCAAGTGTCATTGTGTCATGCAACCTAACGTAGCTGGACAGCCATAAAGTAAGAAGTAAGTCGTTTTCATCTTGACTTCAATAGAACTTTTACATTTATTTATTTGCTTGCTGGTCCACTACATTCGAAATGCAAATGATTGCTATCACTTGAGCCACGTGTAAGGTAAAATTTGAATGGTGAAGAAAAATTATGGTATGGTGCAGGACGCATACGCATGAATGAAAAGAATTTTCATAATTGAAGTAAAAGCAGCAGCAGTCAAGTGTAATGAAGTAAGCTGAGATATTTATTTTTCTTTTTATTTTATGTTATTTTATTTTTTTATTTTTGTTGTTGTTGAATTTTTGCACAACATAAATTTAAGCGAAATATAGCCTGCCAAGTGAAAATAAGTGAAAGTAGCTTAAAATGCTTTTGGCTGTGCTCAAAATGGATTACAATTTTATTTTTCGTGTTATTTATTTTATTTTCGCTTCTCATATTTGATTTATTACGCTCGAAAAGTTTTTGTATGACTGACCACGTCAGCCACAACGCACCAATGAACGCTCTCAAAATAAACTTTCGCTTTTAATAAAGTGCAGCGCCCGAGACCTGGCTGCAAAATAAATTGAAGTGGCGTACACATATTTTTTTTTATGCTTTCAACAATGTAAAATTTTTTTTTTATTTTTATTTTATTTATTTTTTTATTTATTTTTTTTTTTGTGCACAACTTTTTGAAGTAAAAATTTGCCAGACGTATACAATACAAGCACATAATGAAGAGCTGTATATATTCATGGTAGCAGCCAAAATACTAATTAGCATACATTTTGCAACACTGTTTGCAGCGTTCGGAGCAGCCTTTAAAATCCAAATATTGCCCTTTGCCACCACACCTTGGCCAGCGTACTAAACACTCTAAATTTGTGTTTTTGTATTTGTTTAGCTGTAATTTCTATTTTATATATTATATTGCAACCAAACGTCGTCTGCGGCCATACGAAAATAAACAATTAAAAGCGCACACAATGCGCCTGAGGCTATGCTACAAATTGAGGTCAGCATACTCGTACACTCGTTGAAGTGTAGAAAGAGAGATGAAGTAGAAATGAGTTTGGTACATCGTTAAAAGAAAATTGGCTACTACTACAATAACAACAACATCAACAATAAAAGCAACAACAACAACAATAAAGAAAATCTTAAAATTTGGCAATTAAAAACGAAAGTCAAAAAAACATTCTACTAATTAACCTTAAAAATAGTCATAGGATGTGATGTATGTGTGTATCTTATTACGTTTAATTTTATAAGCCAATTATCGTTGCTTGGTGGCACAGAAACACGCACACATACATAACAACAGAGTAATTTTGTGGCTTTAACTACTTAAGTTGAATTGGGCTCATTTGATTTGATTCGCTGTCTGATAGCCAAGCGAGCATGACAACAATAACTTTGACTATAAAAAAGGGCACAAATGTGTATAAAATTATTGGGTACAACCACAAATATTAAATAGGGTAAAGCGTTGTTAATAACGTTTAATACATACAACTGGCGCCACGTAAAGAGCACGGCACGTCTGATACGGAGACTACCGACAAACCCACAATAAATTGCACGCAATCAAAGCAAACCAAACCAAAGCAAAGCAAAGCAAAGCAAAACGCTACAAAACGTTGAGCTACAATAATAAAAATGAATTGTGTCATTGTGTGCATGAGTGGGTGCATGTGTGTGATACAAAATGACTACATTACTCATGTGCTGCATGCAATAAACCACACCAAACCAACCAACCAACCAACTAAACTAAATGATACAATTCGATTTCAACATAAACAAGCAACAAAGGCAAAAAGAACATAACATTCAGATATAAAGATACTAGTACATGTCAAATGTGTTGCCTGAGGAGGCGTTCCATTTTGGAAAAAACTGATTAGCATGCAGGAAAAACTTGATAATTTTGTTGTTTGTTAAATGGCGTAATTTCGCCGGAATCGCATGAAAAACCACATGGAAAATAATATCAAAAAACCATTAGGGAGTGAGTAGCGCATGGAACAGCGTCACATACATATGGGTACATTGTATATATGATATTATATTGGTTTGTGTACAAGTGTCTATTTGTGTTCGACTAAATATTGTATACAAGCGTAAACAAGCAGATTTCCTACCTTTCCTGCCTACCTTTCTGCCAAACAGCTTGACAGCCAGCCATAACAACAGAAAATGACAGCGCGAAGGCAACAGGATAAACTTTAACAGCGAATGCCAACACCTGCCCTACACTAATGTACTTGCCAGTATGTGTGTGTGTGTGTGTGTGTGATTGTATACCAGCTAGCGTTGTGTTTATTTGCTTCTCTTCGTGAGTATACTTGGACGCCTCTTGGGCATAGAATATGCGTGCTTAATCTTGGTATTTCCTGTTTGTAATGCCACAAAGTCATTTGGCGGCTTATGTTGACTTAAATTGCTTAGCTATTAGATTTTGGTGACAGTGGCAGAGGCCTTTGCCCTTCCTTCCAACATTTTGGCCACGTTAGACATGACATTACCTAGACAACGACAAACTATTTTCGGCGCATGAGTGCCTTCACAAGCTGACGTAAACAAGCGTAAAGCGATTCATTAATAACAATACTGTTGTTGTTTTTGTTCTTGTCAATTTGTTGTTGTTTTTGTTTGCCATTTTCTTGTCATTGTTTTTTTTTTGTTGTTTTTTTTTTAGACGTACACGAATATGACAACAAAATTGTCGAAACAATATTGATGGCCTCAAAGACAAAGCCTATGCGTATGCGTAATAATTTATCTTCCCTCTTCTTCTGTTCACTCACACTCACATGTGCGTGCGTGCCTTACTGTCATTATTGTCGCCATAGCTAAGCCTCCATTGACTTTGACTCGTTGTGGCGTCGACAGATTTGTTTGCTGGCGTTACGTAACAACATTTTTTTAATATTTTCTGTGCTGTTCGGCATTGATAAATTAATTGATTTTTATTTATTTGCCAATAACAAAGAGACACAGAAATAAAGTTACAAAAAAAAATATCAAAAGAAATTAAATAATTAACTTTATCAATACTTTAGAGCCAGAAATTAGCCCTGCCACTTGTGTGTGAATGAAGAATCCTACCAACTTGATGTTTTAATCAATTCTATCAACCTGAAATTTTAGTTCATATTCTTGGGACATTGCAGTTTTTGCACTTCATATCTAGAGCCACTAATCCTATTAACTTGCTTAAAACGATGCTAGGTTAACGAAAGCTACTCAATCTTTAGCTCCATAAACACAAAAACACAACAACAACAATTTTTTTAAGTAAAATAAAAAAAAAGTTCTAGACAGCAGCTTGAAGGATATACTACATTTTTTTACAGTTACTTCCGATCTCCTATTTCTCAACCCAGATGAGTGATCAAGTCATTCAAACTTTTTACTATAAATGTGCATTTTAGAAAGTTGGTTAGATACCGTCTAAGGATAGTAGCAAGTAAAGGCTATAACGGAAAAAGGTGAACACGACGTGGGGCACCTGGTTAGAGCGAAGTTATTGCCGAATTCGTGAAATGATGAAGAATGATATTTAATCACACATATTGTAATTGGAAATGAACTAATTTCACTTTTATTAGCATATTCGTAATATTGATAAAATTCGCTAGAGACAAATATAAAATAGGGACTGTAATAAAAAACAAAAATCTTAATACTTATGTGGTAGCCGGAGCTTTGATGTGTTGTACCCCGGAGCTGCTTGTTTTCATTCTCACCATCTTCCTTTTCTCGCTTCCACTCTCGGACACTAACGGACCTTTAAATTTTCAGTCATCTAGCGGCTCAAAAAAAATATATTATGCCTCAAAGTATTATGCTTTACTATATTATACTTTTGTATGCTTTTTTTTGTGTGAAATTACATAAAATTGTAAACGTAAAAAACATAAACATAAAAATCTTCATCAGTCTTGGAAGGATATATATTCATAATTTGATACCGATCGGTTACAAAGGTTTTACAAAGATAGATACACCTTTGTTTTATGCATAGATATAAGATTAATGGTTTTAAAACACTGACTCGACTATACAATAAGGACAAATGATTTTTTGTCGACCAAAAAGAGAAAAAAAAATAAATAAAATTAACCAAACGAGCCAGCTTAAGACTCAACACATTATGCTGTTGAAGACAACTAATTGTCCTTGCTTAAATAGCTTCACTCTAAGGATCGGAAAATCTGATGTTTTTAACTCTGACGATTTTTGTGAATAGGAACCAGTTCATAAAAAATTGTACTAAGATGAGTTCTGCTGAAAGATCGGCCTAAAGGCGCAAGATCTACAGTTTGCAAATAAATAAATAAATGTCCAACTCGAAATGTTATTTCTTAATT
Source organism: Cacoxenus indagator (assembly GCA_035041755.1). Taxonomy (NCBI): domain Eukaryota; kingdom Metazoa; phylum Arthropoda; class Insecta; order Diptera; family Drosophilidae; genus Cacoxenus; species Cacoxenus indagator. The sequence continues at coordinate 2,579,547 of JAWNKX010000379.1, forward strand.
AACTATTTTATATTCATTTCGCCCTTTTTGCTTTTGCTTTTTTCTTTAGCTCAAGCACAGCTCTTCCACTCCTTGTGCATTTGTCATTGCACCCAAAACACTTGCTAAAGTTTCACACTCAACGCAATTTCAGTCTCCGTAAATTATGACGTTGAAGTTGTTCGTATTATGCAAGTTTGGCAGCGAACTGCGGCAACTCTAATTAATCACACTTAAAATTTCAACGCTCCAGCAATGTTGAGTATTGCTGATAGCAGTTCGGTGACGACTTGAGCACTTCAAGCAGTTGTAGATACACGCAAACACTCACATACACGATGCTTGCATATACTTTACACAGTCTTGCGTTGGCATTAGGCAGATAATTTATAGGCAACTGTAATGTACGAAACTTTACTACACTGGCATATGGCAATAATTACTGATAAGATAAAGGGAAAGTAAGCAACGGCGACTGAGAGAGTGAAATTTGCATAACTATCGTTGCAGTTGCAGAGCAAAACTTTTTCAGTTATTCAGTAGCAACAATATAATGTCACAATAATTTCACACAGACAATTTGCCAGTGAAATTATTATGAGGCCTGATAACTGGAACAAACACATGCACCTATGAAGTATGGGCAAATAAACAAACAGCGACCCACACAAAAATGTTACTCACACAAATATGGAAAACCATCAACACATGTAAACCTGGGCACATACTTTATTTATACTTGTTGGCATAATTCATTTTTTTCACAATTTTCTATGCTGTTCTGTGCGTGGGTATTTATTGCAAACACAATACTTGGAATCTACACACAAAAATATCGCATTTTGAGTGACCGTAGTAGGCATGTGTTGAAATGACATATCTAATTTGTTTCGTTTGGGTTCATTGCCAATTCAGGAGGAAAATGTGCCAAACTTTATCAGAAATTGTAAGTAATAGCGTAAGAGAGAGAGAAGCTGTGAAGGACAGAAAGAGAGCACAGAAGCATCATCGACAAGTACATATGTTCCATTTATATTCAGTTGTCATGAGCAGAACAACTGCTTCATTAAGCGGTAATTGAGTGCTGTAGCGGTTCATTTTGATTGGCTTAAAATATTTTTTAAATGATTTCGTTTAAAAAAGGGCTTACTTACGACCTTACTACCGAAAAGAACAACCAGCAATCCTGTTTTCCCATAAGTTTGAGCCATTTCTAATGGTATTTAAAAAGTAAGCGAGCTTCTTATTGTTCAGGCACTATTCTGGCACACTTTGCATGCATATTACCAAATTTTTCGATAATGATTTCCGTTTCTTCTCTGCCAACTTGAAAACGCTTAAACCATTCAAACAAATGTGCAGGCGACATTCACACATACAGTTCTTTCAATATATAAGTTTCACTAATGGTTTTGCCAAGTTACATGTGAAATTTTACAACAGTTCCTTGCTTTATTGTTACATTGTTGCTTTTCTGGCTAAACAAAAATACAACTGTAATGCAAGCGAATGCTGTGGCCATGTTGATTTGTTTACAGTAGCGAGAGCCACTGCATTCCAAAGAGAACACTCTACACAACACAGATGTCGGTTGCTAGCGTTTGGCGTATGCATACTTCAATTTTAGTAGCGTCAGTCTCGTTATTTAAGAGACCCTCCTTGTAAAAAAGGCGAACCGATTCGACTTAAGACTGTGCGAAGCCTAGTCTTAATTATTTTTTTTCTTACCTTGGATCGTATTTTGAAGCCAAACTATTTTACACCTTAAGCCAACTTAAAATAGATGAGATGAGTACAGGACATGAAGCCTCTTCTCTCTCCTGCAAGTGTCGTTATCAAGTAGATTGATAGCTACCTCATTGCTATGCAACTTACTCTTGAATTATTTCATCTTCACTTTGTAGGGGTGAATATTGTTTTTATAGACTTCACTGTGAGTTCACGAAGCAGCCGTGACTTGCTGCTTCTAGGCCTTGTGTCTTCCATATTAGTCTGTGGTCTAGTTGTAGCCCTATGCACTTTACAGATTCACTGTCTGGTTCACACTTTTTTCAATGTTCTAAAGCAAAAGAATATGTTTCTCATAAGGGAGACAGTAAGTGTGTTTGAGATGTTGATACTTCGATCTGTCGTTAAAATGGTTTGTGCGCCGGTTCATTAATTGCACTACCAAGGACAAACGATCGTCATAATGAAAAGCAGATGTTACGGACATACCAAAGACTACCGCTTCAGCGACTTATTTTTAGTAAATTTGCACACTATGGTTTTTCAAGAACAGCTTCAAGGATTTTTGGTTTGCTCATTCAGGTTCTTTTTAATTTTTGTTTGCCATTGAAGCCGAATCTTAATTGCACTTATCAATAACGTGAAGTTGTCTTCTGCGCTTCAGTAGTAAGATAATTTTTTAATGTATGTAGATAGACTAATAAAATAATTTCAGTATTGAGAGAATTATCAAGCAACAAAAATACACTTTGCGATCTTCTTTTAGCAGCTAAATGGCTTCTCTTCTACTGCTCATGTATGTGTTCAATAAAACTAGATACCCTTTTTAGGGCAACTTATATAAAAAACAAAAAATCCAAACAAATTAACTTAAAGTAAAATTGCTTTCTTGTTTAAATTAATTAATTATTATCAACTACTTTACTCCCTGCAATGGTAATTCAATAATCCTAATTAGCTAAGCTCATTTAGTAGCAAAGCTTCTATGTATTTCAATCAGTTAGTGATTAATTAGTGCACAACATTCATATTGATTTTGTCGACAACTTCCACAACAACAACAACAAAATAAATATAAAAAAAACATTTCTTTGACTATCTCTTTCTCTTTCTCTACCTCTGTCTCTCTCTCTGTATGGTCAACGTAGGATATATTGCGCTCTGGCATATCTTGCTGTGTCATTATTAAATGAAGCTAATAAACATGAATATCTATTTGCATTAAGCTAATGCGTAGTTATTTATAGAACTCACAGCGTGTGTACGATATCATTTATCTGGTGTGGCCAATCTAAATAGGCGCACACTTAATTAACACGCCTTTATCTGTGACCTGACACGAAAACATTTATTTGCATTACGTAAAGAACAATTACAAGAGAGCGTGGGTAAAATAATTAGCTATACTTTTTTTAAGATTATCGCCATGTGTAGTATAAAGCCCATTTAAAATTTTATGGGTGTTGAGATGTTTGAGTTAAGCAAACCATACTAAAATTTTGAACCGTTAATGTAGTGAGTAATAAAAGCTGAAACAAAAAGTAAATAAAGCAGCACTTCATTATGAGCAAATGAACGAGGGAATGAGACGATTTGACATTTGTCGTTCATCCGTCTGATAGCCGCAACAGCACGCACTCACGCAAAAATAAGCCGTCTAGTGGGGGGTTTGCGGTTGGGTGATAAGGGAAGGCAATCAAAAGTGCGCGTGTCACAAATAGCAAAGCCATTTGAAACACAACATTTAAGCGGGAAAATCCTCATAATTAAAATAAGAGACACGCACCTCAGCCATTTTGAGCATATACATTGTGCGCGCGCTGAATGAAGATAAAAATGGATTTTTAAAGCTGCATTTAAAAGGCAGACTATAGGCAGTTAGACTGAGAATGTGCGCCTAAAAGTTGGCAACACGCTTGTAGACTAATGTGTTTTCAGTAAATTGGCACACGCACACACATGCGCTTATGGCGTTGTGCACTTATGAAAATATGCTAGCTTGGCAACGTTAGCATGGATTGCCTTGTGGTAGTTTTTTTTTTTTTTAATTTTTTTATTTGTGTTTGTTTATTGTTGCTTAGTTTATGTTGGTGTTAGTTGTTGCACTTAGCACAGCCGCCACAGGTAAACCAACAACGCAACTTCTGTCCTGAATAAACAAACACGTAAGGCAAAAGAGTGTTTGCCTAAGAGGCTATGTATGTGTGTGAGTGTGTGTGTTTATTTATACTTGACCTGCTGTGAAACTCTGCGTATAGCATGAGTGACAGAGAGCGTGACAGAGCGAGAGACAGGGATAGAGAGGCAGAGATTGCAAACGACAGGAAATGAGTGGAAGCGACGCCGACACAATGCGACTTGCACTTCCGACAGCACACGAACTGAGTGTTAAACATAAAAAAGCTATATATATATATTTTTTAAATAAACTAACTAAAAAGCAACCAGAAAAAAATCTCTCTCTTTGTGTGTGTGTGTGTGTGCTTATGTTTATGTTGTCGCCACATGTGAATCACGATAGCACATGCGCTCACCCAAACACATACAACATCAAGCACAATGCTAAAAGCAGCAGTGCAGATAACAAAATTGCATATTTCTGTATGTGTATGTGTGTGTGTTTGCACTTAAGTGTCACCGTGTCAGCAAACCAACTGACCCACTTTGTCAGACACACACAGCGAAGCACAGCCCGAACGACTGTGCAACGTTTTTATTGTCGTTGCAGCCACACATTTGCAAATACATTTAGAGATAGAGCTGGAGAAAAAATGATGTTGCCTACTTTTAGGCCACAAAATTGAATTCAACACAGCATGCACGAAAAACAAAAAAAAAAAAAACAAAAAAAGAAAACGATCGGCACAAATTAAAGCAATTTAAATTGCATACAAATTGAATTGATTGCTTCGCATTGCGTGGCGTGGCGTTGCTTAACACAATTTGTCAGCCCTAATTTCACAGCTTCAATGCCACTTTTGCATTGGTTGCGTGCCAGTTTTCACACTCACACTAACACACACACACACACACACACTCAGCTATACAACACGCAAGGACTAAATTTGCTTTTATTTTCATGGCCACTTTCACTTTGTATCTCTCAGTACAAACGTGTGCGTGTATGTGTGTTTGTTTGTGTATAACTCATCAGTACGTAATTCTTTTTCACAGCTGCCTGCCCACTTTGTTTTGTCGTTTCGTAAGCGATTTGTCTGTTGACAATTAAATGAAAGTAAGATAAATTGCCATTTTGTTTACAGTTATACTTGCCGAGCGCAACCAAGTTGGGTTGAGTTGAGTTGAGTTGAGTTGAGTTCAAGTGCAAAAACATGTCAGCCAGCCAGCCAAATAGAAGTGTAGGCGCCTCTTCCTTTGCTCGAGTGGCCGGAGATTGGTAGTGTCAGCGCGTGAAACAAAGTATTTACAGCTACACTCGTAATATCGTCTAATTTATTATATAAGCTTTATCACAAAATTAGCCACGTCGTACAAGAGAAATAAAATGATGAAAATATTTGACCAAAATATTAAGAGGAGGAGTTGGGGATATAATTTCGTCACTTTCTTTTTTTCATTATTATATTTTTTTGTTTTTTCTTTTGTAATCATTTTAACCAATTCTTATTGCGCTTTATGTGTTCCGAACCAGCATTACTTTATTTGTGCTTAATAAGGTACTAACTTCTTCTTCTTACTTGCTCTTTAAGTTGTTGCGTTGATTGGTTATTTATGAAACATAAATATAAATATTTTAAAAAAAGAATGCAATCCATAAAAGATTTTCATAACCTTTTGAGAGTGCTACTGCATCACTGATGACTAATTCCATTCTCCTTTTTATCTAGACTTCATACTCAAATCGAACAAACTTTTATTCAAAAACTTAGCTGTTTGATACTAATGAATGTAATTAAATTATTTTACAAATGTTTTAGTGGCTTCTGCGATCTTTTTAGTACACATAAACTTAGCCCTATGATTCTTAAAATGGCAATACTTTGATTAGCCAGTATGTCGTTGTGTTCTCTGTGATGATGCCAAAATTTGTATTTACTAAGCCCAATTGCAACAAGTTAATTTGTAGGGATTTAACTATAAAATAGCATAAACATATATTATATGACAACGAGTTAACCTTCCTTGAACTGCTTTCTTTTATATATTAGTCGGCATAAATCTCTAAAGTTAGAATGGAGCCCAGTGTATTAAAAATAGAAAGCCAATCAAAAGCATACACATTGGACCGAAAAATGATACCTTTCATTTATTTCTGATCCCAATTTTGGATTTTTCTAGAGAAACACAAGGGTTACAGTTAGGCAAGCACTATAAAAGACTGAACGAACTTATACTTTATGCATAGCTTTAGATCAAGCGAGTAAAGGAGCATATTTTAAAGAGTCAGTATCACTTCAGGATACTTTAAGCATAGATATCGTCTCTCTCACACTTTCCCGAAGAAATCTTCTAAGAATGCCATGTTGTCCTAAGGCGACAGCACTGCTTTGTGTAATTAATGATTCTACATACAAAAAATGAGACGCTGAGCTTAGCCGACTGCTGGCTTCATTAAAAGTATTAACAACATACATAACAGACTTATTTTATTTTTATTCATTTCGTACAACAACAACGGGTTTTTAGAGCAAAGCTACTATTGCGTATTGTGGCATGAGAAAACAACGTGAAAGTTTTACGCTGTAAAAACGTCAGATTTTCGGTTAAGGGTGGAGCTATTTAAGCTAAGATATATCGTTCTCCTCAACAGCATACTGTATAGAGAATATTGCTGATGCGCCTAGTGCGCGGGTTCAAATCCGGTCGTTCGTCATTTTTTCGAGCTTATATAATTTGTAATTTTTTTATAGCTAAATCAATGTTGTGTAGCCAATAAGTTGATGGTACTATCAGAAATTCCAATGTTACTGAAATTGTTCAATCGTAACTTTTTTTTTACCTTAAATTATCATCAGGAAAACCTAAACGATAAGCTCTATTCTAATTTGTTAATTAAATAAAATTTTTTAATTTTGTTTATCAGCTACTTACACTGATACTTCGAATTTTGACCATCAGCTGTCACTGACCAGAATTCAGGCAAGCTCCTAATAGTATTAACTGTACGTCACTTACTGAGGAGAGAATCATGTTCTAAGGATTTCTCACTAGTTCACGAATATTTATGAGCCTACCAAGAAGTGCGTAACGTAAGGTGGGCCAAAGCTATAATATAGTACTATTCACAGAATGTGAAGAGTATAGAAATTGAGTCTTGTTGCTCTGCCATTTTGCCCAAAAAACCCCTAAAAGTACGCAATTTGAAATGTTTCAGTACAGAATTGCATTAATCTCATCGGGCAAATCTCGTACAGCGCAATGAGGCTGTGCCATTAGCGTACAAACTCGTACTAAATTACAACAGCTGCAACTGCGCATAATAAGCCCCGGAGTCGTCAGTGCATTACACACACACACACACACTCACACACACACAAACACACATCTGCAGAATTTCCCAGGCTCAGAAAAAGATGACGTTGATGAAGCTGGCGCTGAGACTGAGACTGACGTTGATTACACGATGACAGTCGACATGAGTCAGGCAAGCGGAAGTGCATACAGAGACAAAAGAGACAACAGCAACAACAACAAAAGCAAGTTAATGCGCTGCTTTAATAAACGTCAAGCGTGAAATGCTTGAAATAATTACACTTGTAAACCCGAAATGCACAAAAAGCTGTGGGCAGACGCACTTTTGCCGTGTCGACTGCATTGTGCGTACGTTTGGGTGTATGTGTGTGCTGCAGGTGTGGCGCGTGTAATTAAAGCACAATTAATGTGGGTTCCTGTAAATTTTATCGCAAACACGCAAAGAAAACCAAAATTCAGTGAAATAAAACGACATCTTGATTTGGATTGTGTAACCCGCGCCCAGTTCAAGCGCCCCAGCCACCACAAATTAAATGTAAATTTGATTAGTAGAAGCGCAAACATTTGCGAATGGCAAATGTCCTTATGCGCTCACTCAGTCGCCCGCCTAAACAACGTCGAGCCTTAGCACATCCGGCGTACTCTGACTGTCGCTGTGCTTGATTGGTGGGTGTTTGGCTTGTAAACTTGCAACGCACTAGCGTTGTTGACATATTTATCTACAATTTGTTGTTTGTTGAAACATATTTCATGCTTTCATTCTTGTTGTTGCCCTTGCTTTTTTACATATTTCATTTCAGAAATGATTAATTAAAACTTCTTCTTAGTTGCCGCTGTCCTTTGGTTTTAACAAGTTCTTTCCACCACTTGTTTCTTTTTTTTTGCGTTTTACTGTTGACGTTTTTAAACAAATTACGCAGCAGCAGCCTCGTTGTCTTATTGTAAATGACATTATCCGTTGCCGTCGTCGACGCCTTACATTGGTGTGAACATTTGCTAATGTGCCACTCACACCAAAGACACGCACCAAAACACTATGAAGCTGCCTACTAGCTGCTGTAAATGTTGTAGTTTGAGTGCTGACACTGAGCCGTTACAAACATCAGGATTTAGGCTCATTAGGCTGTGTTAAGTTGGGCTGAGACCGTGTGAAATATGCGTGTGCGTGTGCCTGTTTTTTGCGGGTAGTGTAAACATACGCTTAATGAGAAAAAAACGAACTTGTTTGCTGAACGACAGTAGGTATGAGTATGGCTAGCTGTGTATGTGTGTACAAGTGTAAGTGGCAGTACAAGCGACAAGCTTCAGACAGTACATGCCGGCAGTTGTCGACTATGTACTCGCAAACAGACAGGCGACAGGACAAGCACTTGTAATTACTTTTGCACTTATTTTTGCACTCTTCTCAGCTGTGTGTGTTTCCATGTACTGCCACTACTACTACACACACACACACACATACACACACACACGCATAAACACTTTCGAGAACATGATGTAATTCAAGCACAACGTACAGATACACTGGTTGTTCACAGCTTTGGCCTTGTGCCTTCAGCGACGTGTTCAAGGCTACAACTGCTTTGCTAAGCAAATAAAAAATCAGTCAAAACCAACAAACTATGTAGCAAATGAATAGAAGAAGGTAAAATAGCCGCCAGTCATTAAAGTGAATTGCCGGAATTCGCTGGCATATTAAAGGAACACGACGAGTGTAGCCCAAAACAGCAGGAAGTTTACGTTGGCTCATATACAACCAAACTAACACGCATACTTATGGCTAGGTGCACTCTACTTCATGTTACTCAGTAATAGCGGATGCGGAAGCGCTAGCGACGGCAGCACACGCCACACTAACACCACTAATTACTTTCACATTATGCAGGCTATTTAGCTTTAATTACGCCAAGTGCGCGCGCCACTGAACCTGCAAATGAGCAAAGTCGTGTGGCATGGCATCTCGTAGCAGCCACGCAAATCAACAACGAGTGGTGTGGTGTACGACAACAAAAATAAAATTATAGAAGAAACAAAAATCGTGCACGCTCAACGTGCTACCGAACCGGTACAGTGCTTCGCGCTACTTTACACCTTCGAGCGCTTGTTGCCATTAGCGTCGTTGTGTACGTGCAATGGTAATTTGCAAGCCAACAGCGGTAGCATCATCAGTACTGCTTAAGGACATTTGCATGCAATGAGAATTTTCTCTTGTATTCATATTCTCCACACAAAAGCATACAATTTAATCAATCATTGCTCATATTATATTTGAGGTTTCAAAAAAGTATTTCCTATAAGTAGACATGCAGGACAAACACAAACCACACGTTAAAAGGTTTCTATTTAATTTTATTAAATATAACTTGTTTGCCAAGTGTTTACAAATTATTATGTGCTGGCCCGAAAAGCCGCAAGTTGAAACACATTAAAAGTAAATACCTCTGCATTTCAGAAAGTTTGTTTGGCCACAGCAAGCAAAAGGTGACTATGTTAGTAAAACAAGATGGTCCTCATTGGACCATCGCTAAACATTATTATTCGCGGGAAGTGCGAACCGCAGCAATGATAGCTCAGTATGCCGCCCACTGGTACAACGAGACCTGTCCATATACGAGTATGTATGCATGTGTTTTGGAATACATGCATCTTGGGCCACAACGCGACAAATCTTAATATTATATACAAAAGTCGTATGTTCGTTCACACTAAGCTCCAAAACCACGCTACCGTTTTGAATGAAATCATGGGAATGTGTATAGTTGGTTTCAGCTTGAAAGATAGTATACTTTTCGACCCGATAGGGTACGCTGGTGTCCAGACCCATACGTTTTTTTTTTATTTCGCGCAATATGGCAAATACAACATCAATACAAACTCAACAATATATACGTGTAGGTTAGGGCAGTCTAACTTGGGAGTAACTAGCACTACGAATTGAGAGTGATCAACACTGCGCGTACGTTGGTAGTCAGTTGCTGTGTATCTTTGCTGAAGTGAAGAAATCATGCGATGTGCCAAAGCTGGAAGAGTTGTGAAATCTACATACATCTACATACATTACTAGGTCTGGTCTGGTCTAGTTTGGTCTGCTTCAGATTTATAAGATGAATGTTTTTTTTCGTTTTGATCATGTCTTTGTAATTTGAATGTGAAGTATACAATATATTTAGCCTGTTTTCCGAAGTACCTAAATATTTAAATATTATATTATAAAAAATTATAAAAAATATATTCTTTAAATATTTGTAGATCGGAAATTTACTGAGCTTCACTATTTTTAGAAGCATATTGATAGTGCTTTCATATCATCAGAAGACATGTTTAAAAAGACAATGAGTTTAAGGCGGAGGGTCTCCTATTTATAGTTACAAAATGATTTTGTCAGTCTATTGGAATATAGTGTCCTTATAAGTTAGCTTAAGTTAGTTTCTTGCTCACATTTCTGACCGTGAGCAGCTTTGTATTGATCCCATTTATTGTATTAAATTTGCCGCATCTATTAGGTGTATAAGTAAGTTTAGAGGGTGTTAGTGGTTTTGAAGCTTTATACAATGCATTTTATTCATAATACTGTCCATCGTTAGCTACGAATTTTTGCCATCTTTCAAGAAGCATCCCGATTCCGCGTTGGAAAAATTCCTCATCTTTTGGAGCTATCCAAAACATGATCCAGGCCATTAGTGTTAGTCGGACGGAGCAATGTCTGCTGAATACGGCGGGTGAGGTAGGACATCCCATTGAAGTGCCACCAAAGTTTCTTCAATATTAACTGATCATTTCTATTTAGCTTTAAAAGTCCTTGTGACTTCATTAGATGCCATTTTTGCCCATCTCTTATTTGATTGTTAGCTTGTAAGACGAGCGGCTTCATAAGTCATTTTTCATGCCTACAAGATTAACTGAAAATTCAATTTTTGTACCTTCATTTGTTGTAAAAATACGACCAAAAATTTGGAGCCAAGATATCATATATATTATACTCACAGCCACACATACAAAGAAGTACTTTGACAGTATTCAATATTCACTCACCTACGCATATTTGTGCTTCACTCGGCACTTGTCAGCTTTTATCTCATTTCGAAGATACTCATAATATACAAAATATATCTGGGCTCATAATTTCATTATTTGCGTCATTCAGGCATAAAAAGGATATCGTGTCGTCAAGCGTACATAAATAAATTCACCGACAGACACACAATAAGCGAAGAACGAAACAACCAATGAAATGAACGATTGAACGAACGAACGAACGACCGAACGAAGATCGACCTAGCAGCATCCTGACTACTTGCTTACGCATTTATTTATGCGTATCCTGTTGGTAGTTGTGTTGTCGATATTTGTTGTTGTGGTTATTGTTGCTACGTCAGTCCATATAACTTTAATGCACGCTGAAATATATCAATTTTGCGCTGCCCTCGACACGTGCGCACCCAAAAAGTATGCTACAAAGACTGTCAATTTCACTGCTGACGCCAACGCAGCGCAGCCATCAGCTTCAGACTGAGACTGAGACTGCGGCTTTTAATACAGAGTACAGCGCACAATTTAATTGGATAATTACTCATCCACTTTTTTATTGCCGCTGAAAACAAAATCATGTTATTGATGATTTCACAAATTTAATGACATCGTCAGCCCGTCGTAACATCATCGTCAAACCATTTGAGCATGAAATATTAAATCGAAATGAATTGGAATTTTGCTGGAAACGGCACACTTGGCACGTACGCTATTAAAGTTATAAAATTTTCTTTATACGATTTTAAAGCAGAACATTTCGGCAATTTGAGGCGCTTTGATTTCAAAATCGAAAAGGACAACGAAAGGACCACCTTGCCACTTGCTGCGTTACGCAGTTTTGAACAATTTCGTGCAATTGCTGCTTGTGAATGCGACACAGCACGCTGATTCGAAGCACAAAAAGTTATAAAAAGAAAAAAAAAAATGAGAAAATCGTTGCGCTTTGTGACATCGAAGCGCAATGGAAAGGCGAAACTTGTTGGCTGCACACACCGATAGCAGCAGCCCCAGTAGCAGACGCACCACCAACCGATGGCAACGCAGTTGTACAAAAATTAAAAGTGCAGAAAAACGATTGAGTGCAAAGTGCACTGGCAATATAATTGTGTATGAGAGCATGTGCGGCTAAACGTTTCACATACACACACACACACTAATAAAGATCGCGTAAACGAGTCACAGCCTGCACTGATGCAATTGAAAATTCTCTTGAGTGCATTTCTCATTTGCTCGCTCATTCGGTTGCCAGTGCCACTCAAGTAGTACTGCCAATTGCTTTCTTTCATGTTTTCTTCTGTTCTCGTTATTGCCTTTCATGTGTGAGATTGTTGTTGTTGTTGTTGTTTGGTCTTTTGGTTATATGTGCCTGCACAATTGGCTAATGAAACTGGCAATAATAGGCGTAAATAGCAAAAAACCGTTCCAAATATATATATATAAAGGCATATTCAAAAAGTTGGGAGCTCACTTACGTTTCAGTTCCTGGAAATCTCAGCAGTCGTAAACATTAATTTAATTTGAGTTTTGCGTTCTTAGTGCATTCAGCTAATTAATTTTCACTAGCACTAAACTAATGCATATAATCAGTTTCAAGGAGTCTCGTGCTGTTGGACTGTGTAATATCTCACAGCTAACAAATCCGATTTAATTTAATTTCTATAAGTTAGATATGCCAATTGAGTGTTTTCTCATTTAGAAAGCTTTGACACGTGCACTTTTATCAGTCAAAAACCGCTCTTGGGCGTACACTTTTTGTAAAACCCTACCTTTATGGTTGTTCGGAGTAAGGTAACCTTTCAGTTAAATTTTAGCAAACACCTATATTCAACGGACACAAAACTAAGAGTTCTATAAAAACTAAGTGATTATAATAAGTCACTCTTTCATAGACATTGATCTCGGGACATCAGGTTAGGCCTGTCATCCAACTTAGACCAATCATAAACCCTCGGCTCGTCAGCAGCGCTTTACACGACAAACATGCCCCCAAACACGAGCGCATTACACTATCATTATCGTCGTGTATGGTCAGCTTAAGCACTAAACTTCGACATATGACATATCAACGGCCAACTGATGAAGCAATATTGATTAGAAAGCAAATAAAATCGGTTGGGAATTTCGCGACTGCCCTGATAGACTATCGCATCAAATTTCACACAACAACATTCTCCATGATGACATCCCCATATGTACCAATTTTCATTGTGTTCAGGCAAATGGTATCGGAGTCTATAGGCCACAGACAGACAGACAGCCAAACATCCATTTATATATATATATATAGACATCCAACATTTTAAGTTTCTAATTCGATTGTGAGGAATATATCAATTTTCTAATAGTCATTGTGTACATACGTTCCTTAGACTCAGTTTAATGCTTTAACGCATCAAAAAGTGAAATACGAATTTCATGGCATTATAATTTTCTATAATTCCTTTCACTAATTAACGAAATATTGACTTGCGCTTCACTGCTACGCTTCTATGACGCCCAAAATATCGTTGAGATGATTCTCTGCTGATTTGAAGTTACACATTATTACAATAGCAAATGTAACTAATACAATTTGTAGAAATTTTTGTTGCCAATTAGCAAGTGTAATCACTCGTAAGACGCAACGAGCATGTAGTACGTACATCCTTTTCACTAAGCAAGCACAACCCCAACTCGTGCGACAACCACAGTACGGCACAGTTGACTGACAAAGGACAACCCTCGTTTTGACGCATTGTCATGGCAGCCGATTTTGCTCTTATTTGATATTGGAAATGTTTTATATTGTATTTTTTATCATCATCATAATCATCATCATAATAACGAAATTAATTGTTTCGAGTCTGATGCGCTGCGCATCACTTGACAGCGTTGTCCTTTAGCCTTACACAAACTCAGATATACACAGAAGGCATGGCTGTCAACAAATGCGAAGGGTTGAATTCGCTGGCACAACGGTCGGCAATAAAATTTCATTATTAGCCACTGAGCATTGCGAGTAAGCAATACAAAAGCGCGACCAGCTACTTATGTATGTCGGCATTGTTTGTCTTTGTGCTTTGGCTGCTGTGCCATTGCTGCTGCCATTTAATTTTGAATTCGTTTTTTTTTTCCCATTTTTTGCCGTTGTTATTTTTCTGTAGCCTTTGGAGTTCGGCGTAATTTTAAGTGATCTGTACCAACGGGCTGCAAACTAATTTTCCTGTTGCAATCAAGTAGCAAAAAATGTCTAGGGAGCTTGATAGAGCAGCAGAGTGCAAATAATACAATTAATTATAATTTATTTATTGCCAGTCTCTGACCAAAGTCAGGCATAATTTGATAGACTTTTTAATTGGTTATGCGTTGCGTTTTTATTTTCGTACTCACACAATAGAGACACACAGAAAGACAGCCACTTGACATGTGAAAATGGAAGCGCAAAAACAAAATAAAAAACAAAACCAAAAAAATAGAACGAACAAAATTGAATTGCTCAACTATCAAAGCGCGTATGGTCTCAAGTTGGCAACTACTCGTTTCCCTGAGGCATGGAAGCAAAGCATAAAAATAGGCATACGTGTAACTGTGTGTATGTACGCCAGTGCGTCAGTTAGACAGTAGGCCACATCAGTCAAAATGTCAAAAAAGCGCAGCAGCGAACATCGTCTGCTTGGTGAGGATTCAGTCAGCATACCACCATGTTTTGTGGCGCAATCAGTGCGAACCATGACACTCACACATGCACACAATCACACAGCTTGTTACAGACACGCACGCATATAGCCGCCATTTTGTGCGCAAAACATTTTCGAATTTTCATTTTGAAGGCGCAAGGCGACTTGGCTTTCAATGTTCAAATCGCCACATAAATTGGCACAATTGCTTCCTGAACTTTATAAAATCGTTCGAAGGGGAGCGCGGGAAAACGAGTAGCACAATCACAATTACAATTACAATCAGCATCAGAAACGCAGGCAGAGAAATATGACAACCCAATGCGCTGCTGTGCAACATGCTGTGGCATATTAGAATTATGTGCCATCGTCCGCAACAGCAACCAACTGGCTTTGTCGACATGATGTGTGACGCCACCATGCCACCATGCCACCATCCCAGCATGCTGCCAAGCTACCGCAGTACAATCATAAACTCGCCGTTTGCCAGTTGGCCAGTTGGTGTTGTTGCAATAGCCACCCTGAAAACCGGCGCCAAGAAGATTCTGAATCGAAAAATGATCAGGAAATTAAACTCTCGTCGCTCATCAGAATGCGGCTTTCATAAAATGCAAAACAGGCACTCGGCAACAGCACGCGAATCCTGTACGTCCTTTGCAGCAGCGGGTGAACTCAATTTTGACTGCTAGGCACATTTCATCTGTGGGTGTGTGCATGTCTGTATTTCGGTACGCATTTTGGCGTTGAAAACCATAAATTACACAAAACTGACCGCACACACACAGAGCGAGAGAGAAAATGACAGCGATAGCGCATTGCGTGTGTGCGAATGAATGAGTGCGTACGTGCATGCCTGCTTGGCTGCCAACATATCAGCCCCAATGATGCTGTAACTGCTGCTGCCGCTGCCGCTGCCGCTGCCGCTGCCGCTGCCGCTGCTGCTGCTTCAACTTCTCTGTCTTTTCTGCTCATTGTCACACACACAATTCGCGCACGCGTCTGTCTGTCTATCTCTCTGTCTGTCTGTCTGTGTGTTCGACTGACTGGCCTTTGGTTAGTTTATAATATGCAAAATACGCGTTGCGGTTTTCATGCAAATACTTCACGAGGCTAACCACTTGCAGATTAAGCAAGCAACAGCTACAACAACAACAACAACCAACAACAACAGCAATACACTCGTACCTACTTCAGCATGGCCAGTGTTGCCAATGCGAATTGCAATTACATTATATGAGTGCTGCTGCCGCTGCCTCTGCTGCTGCTGCTGTTGCTGTTGCTGTTGCTGCTTTAATCAGGCAAACAACAGGCAAATGTTTTTTGCCAAAGCATTTTGAAGTTTTATTGCGGTGGAAAATTTGAATTGTAAGCTTAGCACTCAGTTTCGCTTTGAGTCGCCATTCGATTTTTCATTACATTCGGAAAATGGTCGCACAAACTCGTTTTAATGCCTATTAGCAACACTGGCAGGCATATTGGACCTAAATGCGTTTTAAATAAATTGAGCTGCTCAACTGCACGGCAATACGAATTATAAAAGAGTGCGTTGTGGCAAACCAATTAGAAGGGGTATTTGATGCGAGGGCCGATTATTAAAGCAGTAAGTTTTATCAATAAGTGATTCTTTGGATTCCAGGAGGTTCTTTGTCGAAGAGTTCCTGATTAGAGCAGTTGACATAGATTCCTGTTTCAGGAAGTTCAGACTAAGTCTGGCAACCGCCTGACACTCGCGCAGGAGCCTACACTCTGGGTAGAGTGACAAACCTAGTTTGCGCAGATGGTACTTTAGGCGGTGATGACCAGTTAAATAGCTCACAAGCAGTCTTAAGTCTGATCTACTAAAATCTAAATTTGTAGGGGTGTTTCGGGAGCAGACAAGCGATTTGGCTTGACGAATGCCCCCACCCACTTCGTGCCCAAAGGTCTGGGGTGACATTTCTGAAGCACTCCTTGATAAATGACTTGGCCGTTGAACAGCTAATACGGATGTATGGTTCAGGACTGATGATTTTGGAGCAGGAGTGTACAGGTGAAATACTATATGAGCATTTAGAAGCATTGACTTATGGAACCGCCCTAGCAGTTTTAATATGAGAATTCTATTGAAGAATAGCTGATGCAGAACAACTTTTGCTGCAACATCGACTTGTATTGTTGTTGTTCTTGGTTGGTTTTTATTTTATATTTTTAATTGGAGTTATGCACCAAAAGTTGCAACTGTATGCAGCGAGCCCATGACAGCCTAGCCTAGCACAGCTGGCCAAAAGCCGAAAACGAGTCGAGTACCAAATCCAAATGCAAGTAAAATGCATTTTTGGCAATTTGCTAAACAAATATTGGTCAAAGGGATCAAAAGGTAAGTGCCCGGCAAAGCTTATGAACCCAAAAGCTTATGAACAGAAAATGCCAACCGACCAACAGGAGCAGCAGCAACAACCGCATCGACAACAGTAACATCAAGCAAGGCCACTAGCAAGTGTGTGGTCCTGTGTGTGTGTTGATGAGCCTGTATCTCGCTCCTATGCCTTGCACTTTGTATTTTCGGCAAACATGTTATGTAATTAAAATGCCTTGCAGACATTTTCAACAACATTTTTCGACAAAATATTTTTTGGCAAAAATTGCAAAATACCTTAAGCATCTAAACTGTATATGATTTGGTGTATGTATGTGTATACGAGTGTGTGTATGCATTTCTCCATCGTCGCTTTGCAACTGACTTGTAATTTCATTGCTTTTACTTACACATTTTTCTTTACTTTCTTTGCACAAACTTTTTAATTCCTTTTCACGTTGGCATTCATTGCAGATGTTACAAATCTGGACTATGTAAAAGTGACTGCCGAGGCGGGCAAAAACATCACGATACCATGTCCTGGTGTCACCGAACACTCACTGGTGGACGCTTTGGTCTGGAAGACCGCATCAACGACAATCGCACAATTTGCCAATCGAATACCATTGCTGCACAGCCCCCGGGTAAGTAAAACGCTGCCAATACCAATTAAAGTCGTTTCGATGCGTTTCGTTTCGGTTGACTTGGAATTGTTCAAAAATTCAATTTGAAATGTTGCACTTTCAGTTGAACATTGTGGAGACTTTAAATTTTGGGCTGACTTCGATGATATAAAAGTACTGTGCGTATAGAGTTTACAATTATAATGCAGTTGAAAATACTGCAATTTCCGCAATATCAAAGTAGGAAATCGAGTAAGATACTGCGATGTCTGTGCAGTAGACGAGGGTTAAAATGGGTATAACTATTAAACATAAGCGAGCTTGCGCTTTCAACAATCTGAGTGCACTTGACTTATATGGCCCTTCTGCATTACACTGAACCGAGCTTATCTTTACTTTAAAGCTTATCATTATAAGCAGCTGAAAGAATATTTTCATATTGTGGACGACAGTAGCATAACGTGCAATAGTTGCTCACACACCAGTGTGCACACACGCATTAGTGCTTCTTCACTCTAGCTCATAGGTTCAAGTTGCTGCTAGTCTGAAGAATAAGTTTGCGGGGCGCAAGAAAGAAGAATAGAGAACAAAAAGCAAGCAAATGGTCAGCTTTGCTCGGACCGCGAGTGAGTACAGACAAAAATATGTAAGTGAGCCTTTATTTTAGTATTTTTTTTTATCCACATGAGATGCCAAAGGCCATAGTTTCAAAACATGAAAGCAACCCTTAGTTTAATATATGTACGTCAGATAAAGCCCTTTCAAAGTTGGGTTGGCTACTTCAAAGATACTTCAAAGAGCAAAATAGTATAAATGCAAATTTTAAAAAATTGATGGGGAGATGGAAGATGGAAGATATACCGGATAGCCCTAACGAAAAGGGTTAACTTATTAATTTGCTTTAAAGATACCAAAAAAAATTTTGTAAAACTTTTTGAACACATCTCTTATGTATGATATACTATCCAAAGTCTTGGCTCTCTAAAATTTCAAGAACTATCATATGTGATTGAATCTTATTCCTATGCTTGAGTATCACGCTTTACTGAGTTAAGCGATCGGTATGAAATTTTGAATATATATTTTTCCAAGACTGACGACGGTTCCGTTAACTAGAGGACAAGTTTTTTACGTTAAAAATTTTAAGTATTTTCATACAAAGAAAAGTAAAGCATAGAAAATCATAATGTGTAATGAGTACTTTTGGGCGTAAAATTTTTTTTTGGGCCACCAGATGGCTAAAATTTAGAGGCTCGGCAGTCTCCGAGGGGTAGAGCGAGAAGGGAAAACGGTGAGAACGAAAACACGCGGCGCTGGGATACAACACATTACTCTTAGAGCATGCCAAGAGGCAGCAACGTACCGGGTAGCCTCTAGTAAATTATTAAATAAAAAATAGTACAAATTTGAACCCTCCCCTATCCATTGCAATGTCACTGAATACAACCAGTTTCTGGCAGTCTACTTCAAAAATGCAGTGTCTAGCTTGCATACATACAGGTGGACAAAAGAGCATACTGATGGACTTAGCTAAGTCAATTGGTTTCATCGAACCAATGAATAATATAATATACATACTCTATGCGGTCTTCTATGTCTCCATCACTTTGTTACAAACTTTATGACAAAGTTTCACGCCACTCACAGAATGAAGAGTACGAGCATAAGAAGCGAAAGCAACGCCCGACGCTGGTAGTCGAAGGCAGCCAACCAAAGTGGCTAATAATGCCACTTAAAAAGCGCACAGGGGAGCATTGAAGAAAGCTAAACGGGCAGCGCAGCGTAACGCCAAAGAAGCAGCACTCTGCAAACACGCGGACGCCAGTAAAACATGTTACAAAAAAGATAAAGGAAAATTAAGGTGAAAACGAAGAAGGCGTCGTCGCCAGAGGCAAACTCAATGTAGAGAGATATAGGTGGAGGAGCACGCTTTTAGAACTATGTGCTAAATAGCAAACTGGGACACTTCAGCCATAAGATGCGCCACAGTGGCAAAGGTCATATATTTCGCTGCGGCACTCATGCCTTGCCAGATGCTTACCATCACTTTAATGCTTTATGCAAGCCATTTTATGTGTATTAAAAGTTTTCACCTTGAAGTGCTTCCTTTTTATTACAAACGACACGCACACGCTGGCGACGTTGGCATAGCGACACAAAGGACAAAGAGAACAGAGTTTCGACGCACGCTCGTTGCTGCGCTACCATGCAACTAAGCCGCTATTAAGTTTTGTTTTATGGGCGTTAAAATGATTCATGTCCTACGGCCAGTGTAGACAACTTCTGAGTAAAGTCGCTAGCCTAGTTTCAGTTAGGAATTGAGCTGAGGCGGTTGAGTATTTCGAGTAGAGCAAAAGCAGTTTAGCGTGCAGCATATAAAAAGTTGCTACGAGTTTCGAGCTGTTGCAATATGCGGTGGCGGGGTATTATAATGACTTGTTTTTGTTGTTGTTATTGTTGTTGTTGGAAGACTGTCTGGTGCTAAAGCATCTAAGCAAAAGTTGTTGCTAAATCCACTGGAAAGTGCAGCAAAGAAATTGAAAAGAAAAAAATAGCTTCAAGAAAAAGAATGCACAAAGCGCTTAATTTGTAGCTTAAGAGAGTTATTTCCATTTGTGGTTTAACCAGTGCACACACAAATTGAAAGGATTGGAGAAGCGTAAAAAGGAAATTAAGCTGCACGATTACACACAAACACACATATAAACATATAAAATATGCAATTAAAATTAAGACTGACTGACTATCACACAACTTAGATTTGCTCAGCTACTTTTGTAACTCAATAGGAATAATGATATTGTCAATGTTCATAATGACGTTGTTAAGACTTCATACGAAATTAAAATGCCAACAAAAAATATGCAAATAATTTAAACGAAATTCAATCGACCAGCAAAGCAAGCACACATTACTCAGCACATCATTCCTTAAACATGAACAAAGGCAAAGTAGTCGAGTGGCTTTTGTGGGATTGTTTCGTTGCTGCGTGTACAGATTAAATAATTTCGGTATGCGTAAATTTACACAGAAGCATAACAAACGCATATATACATGTACACCAATACAGATGACCTGCCTGCCAGTGCCACTCGTGCATTTTGATCATGATTTTATTTCTATTATTTTAAAATTACAACGCAATGGGGCAAAGTAGTTCTATGCTGCAGCCCAACATACTTTAGTTAGTGTGCATGTCCTTGTTGTTGTTGTTGCTGTTGTTATTGTTTTGTCTCATTTTAATTGATTCACCACAAAATCCTTATTAAATTTACTAGAAAAACCCAAAAGTACTACAAATAAAACAAAGCAGAGAACGGAAATATAGATGAGTAAAATCACACACACACACACAAACACACGCAACGTTCGACATGCTTTGCTGCAATTTAACGTTGCATACTTTTATGCGTATTTATTGCAATATATACCATTACTAGTATACAAACGTACGAACCTACGACGTCCAAATGAAGTTTGCCGACAGCTACAACTGCAGCCACAAGTCGACAATGTCCGCATGCATGAATCTGTGTGTGCAACAGAAAACTTATTCCATTTCATGCATGTATAAAGCACAAACGTATCAGTATTAGTTAGTGCCCGACATTTTCCGGTATGAGTGAGTGAGTGGCTTGTGTATGTGTGTGTGTGTGTCCACTGCTTGTTTGCATATATATACGTGTACATCGAATGCATGAGGCCACTTACACTTTTAACTTTCCTTAACTTTAGAGCCTCAACGCCTCATATGCTCACAACCAATTTTCGTGTTAGCGTGCTGTGTGTGTGCATGTGTGTGTCTGTTCCATCGTTCAATAAAGTTAACATTTATTTTTCCTACTAAATGCAAAATCATTTCGAGACATCAGTGCATTTCCTTGCCTTCCTTTTCGTCTCTGCCAATTCCTTCTTCCAGTCGTTCGTGCGAAAAAGTTATTTGTCTTTCGTATTAAAAAGTTTTCCTGCCCAAAGTAGAAATCCATGTTGCCTTCAGCACACAAATTTATTTTTGTATTGTTGACTTTTTGTTGATACTTGTACTCGTAAATTTATCATTACCATTGGACAAGAGCTTGCCCTGCTGACGTGGCTCATTGAACATGCTTGCATTGTAATACATTCAGTGTCTCGACCAATACGCCAAGACGTCATTAAAATTTTAAGCTGCGCTATGACGTTTGTCTTGGACTGCCGGTTTCTACTATCAATGAATTCATTGCTCATATATTTTGTCAAAGATTTCTTCAATTTCTTTTATACGCAAAATATGATTTTTCAAGACCAACATGTATAAATTTCGATCCATATCGTCCATTGTTTTCTGGTTGTGAAACAGTAACTTGTCTCTGGGACAAGACAAAATTTATGAAGCTTCACTATTAACGCTACGGAAGAATAACCTTTTCTAGTTATGGTAACTGCATTCATTTCTCTTCTCCTCGAGACATTGCTAGGTCACTCCCTTATCGTTTGGTCTCTTTTAAAAATAGTTTGTTTAAGTATTTCATTTCGTTTTTTCATAACATATTTGGACAAACTAAGGTGGCCATTCGGTGCCTACTCTAAACAAGCATCTCTAAGAGCTCTTTTCAATATTCGAGTAAAAAGTTGATTTCATTACTCAATATTCTAGAAGTATGTATTTCAGTAATCTTCTATGCCATTTTTATCTATGTTCTACTGTTACAAAATGAACCCTGATCACTAAGGTACTGATGTACTATACAGCCAACACCGGCACAAAAAGTTTTAAAAAATAAATTTCTTTTAATTATGGGCGGATTTGAAAATGAATGCGGTTTCCCTTCCCTATCGTTGAGTATTATTTTTGTAATTTTATTAAAACACCCGATTATGTTAAATATGGGAATGTTTGATTCGTACTGATCCGCCCGAAGAAACTGATTAAATCACTAAGAGCTGATTGATTTCTGGAGTATTATGATTTACAATAATAATGGCTCCAATAATCTATATATATACACATATGTTATGCGGTGATATAAAAAGTATCCGCGTATGCTATTTATTGTCCAACACTTACACGATTGTGTCAAATGAAAGTTGATATTTCAGTCTTCATTTTATTTAAAGACAGTTCTAGTATTCGTCGCTCGTCTAAACAATTATATTGGCGCCGGACCCAGGAGTGGTCTGCTCGATTCCGTTGCGGAAATTTCTATGTCAAAGATGCGGCTCGCTCTGGTCAGTGAAAAAGTCGATAAAATGATTAACTCGGTTCTCTATCATGGGATTTCGAAGCACAGATTAGCCGCTAATTTAACAAAGTTCTCAAGTAAAAATAGTTGTAGAAATATTTTCTTATAGATTAAAATGCTGTGAATTTTGTTTCAAAAACTACTTAAGTTTTGAGCAGTGAAGTTCATGCATTGCTGTGGCTCACCATTCACATTTAGCCACAGCAACTGCACAAGTACAGATGTATCTATAACCTACTTCCCATGTTCTTAGGATTCAAGGGTCTAAAGGATATCTAAGCATTTAAATTTGTTTTTTATTTTACTTACGTATTCAGAACGTTCAGTCTCATTGCTATTTCTACAACGAATTCTGACAAACCTCTTCCTTACCATTGCAATTGATGGCTCGGATATTATCCAGGCTGACCTTGGTTTGGATGACGTTTTGCCACGTCTTTTTATTTTCGTTTAAATTCAAAACGTTCTTTGCAGTAAGAACGTTATTGAGTATTGGGTCTATTGTTATATAACAATGAACATGGGCATTGTTACATTTGATGGCAGAATAGAAGAAACTTAAAAAGCACTAACTTACTTCCACGCTCTAATAATTTTCACACCGTTTATTATTTCAGATACAACTGCTCTCAGACAATTTTGGCTTGCAATTTTCACCCGCAGTGGCCGCGGATACGGCTGAGTACATTTGCCTTGTCAACGATCGCCACATACCTGAAGCTATTGTCGATCTGCTCGTGCAAGGTGAGTAAACGTCACAGTTTAAGTGTGTCAAATAAAATATAAAAAAATACTTTACATTAACAACACATTGTCCGAGAAGTATTTGTTCATTTAAAAATTCTCAAAAATTCTCACAACTCACAACTCTCAAAAATAGAGGAAATTCCTTAAAGCTTCCTGTTGGTTTTTGCTGAACGCTGCACTCAAATTGTAAGTGCATGAGCACTTTGTTAGGAGAATAGTTATTGGTTCAAGTACCTAGGCGAGTGCTGCTACCTCGAAAGTTGATCTGCATAAGTACAGCCCGCCGCAGGTGCCAAGGCATAGAGTGAACATCCTAAATCCCTATCAGCAGGTGGTCGAACACTTCGTTATAAAAAAGGAATATGACCAGCCATTCACAATCTGACATGCAATCAATCGACAAAGTTAGAGTGAAAACTGCGGAGGGAACGGCTGACGTCGTCGAAATCCTTGCTCCAGAACTGAAGATGTTGGAATCATTGGGTCAAGTCCCAACGAGCTTTCCACGCCTACAAAACATCCAACAGTTCGATCAAAAGCTGCATGATTGCACCATACATTATGCGTGCACTGACGCCAATTTAGAATGTCTCGATGATTTGATAACTGCGACCATTTGCCGTGCACGCCGTATCATCGAATCGGATCCTCGTGGCTTATTTGTTTACAAGCTGTCAAAGACAAATGAAGAAGAAAATTTGACGGGAACGGACACTTCCGACTATAGCACCTTCAGTCGACCCCTTTCCAAAATTGGCAAGTTCCGTTATGATAGGGGAGTGGGAGATATACGAGAATTCGTTGGCAAATGGGAACTATCACCGGCAACGAAATGCGTTGTGATGAGCAATAAAAATTATGATGAGATCCCAGACAAAGGTACGCGTTACTACGTTGATGCACAATTCTCGAAACCTACGCCCGCATGTCCGAATCCGTTGGCTGTGGCACGTGTACGCTTCATGATCACCGTATCGAAACTATTGCCGAAACACTACCCGGTTATGATTACATACTTCTTTGAGAGATACAATACTCTGTTCTATGCAACTGGCGAGCGTGCACGGGAGAGCATGTCCTTCCAGCGTTTCTACATCGACTCCTTGCTACACACTAAATTGGCATTCTACGCCACAATTTGCGAGTGCCGTCACGGGTCCATTGAAGATCTGATTGAGAAGAAAACAGAAAAGGAAGAAGCCCGTATCGCCAAGAAGCTTGAGCGAAAGAAGCCCAAAAAAAATTCACAGACAAATTGACTAAGGAATTTACATAGATCTTGTTTCGTTATATTGTACACAAAATAAAAATTTCAATTGTGCATATATATATTAATATTTGGATTTAAAATGAAATAAGTAGCACTGTGAAAGAAATATCCGACACCATATAAAACCTGATATTTTATCATTGTGAGTTTCTTCATGAAGGTATACAACAGAAATTCGGGCATTGTGAGTTTCCGTATACTAGAAATCGTAGAAACTTAATACATAAAGCGCTGTACTTTGAACACAACTTATTCAGATTATTAAGATCCTATTTTATATATGGTATACTCTTCCATATAAGCCCACTGTCAACTTCTATAATAGTTCTTCCATGCACAACTTTTAGCCTGAATACTGTTATGTAAGATAGTTTATTATGGTTAGTATTGTAATATATTAAATGGTATCAATCGATATATCTCTACTTTCCGCTTCACAACTGTGCTTTGCTCGTTGTACAATATCAGATGCTTGCTACATAGATCGCGGTGAGGTCAGTGACACAACGTTGCCACAAGTCAAAATTTCACTGCAACCGATTTAAACTTGGAAATTATTGAGAGGTTTCAGTCACTGCAGCGTATCGTAGGTTCCGAAACTCTGGCATTCATCGAGATTTAAAGACCTCAACAATCAAAGAAGAAATCATGAAGCACAGCAACAGACACCTTACTAGGTTGGTTGACCGTATCAACCACCTAGCAATCAACCAGCTGGACAACAGCAGGCAAACGCGACGCTCGAAAAGGCTACACCCTCTAGATCTCCTATAACGGATGAATGATCAAATTATACTTGAGTGATTTTTGTAACATTATTAAATTTGCTGGATATCATCTGACGATGGTAAGAAATGAGCCTAGAGAGAAAAAGCAAAAAAACAAATGATTGAATTCCCAGCGTTTTAAGAATGTCGAGTATAACAAAGCCGACATAGCCGCAGTTCACATCACTCACTTTAATTTGACAAGTCCTGTTTGCGTTTCACACTTAGCACGTCAATTTCATTTACTCAGTTTTCGCGCTCGTCCCTAAGTTCCAGCACTCGACTTAGCATTTTCATTAAGCATCATACTCATTTGCATATTCCTCAATATTGTTCAGTGTTACGTTCACTTCAACATTCCCATTTTGTTGCTTATCTTTGCAGATGTACCTGATCCACCGGAGCGTCCGATGCTGATAAGTTTCACATCACGGTCGGTGAACCTGTCCTGGGCGCACTCACAGCATCCGCGTAATGCGCCCGTTACGCATTTTATTATTGAAACGCGGTAAGTATTGGGTGTTATATGCATTTCGAAGCTAAAAAAAGAGGTCTCATTAAATGCGGCCGTACCATAACGGCATCTATTGCCAACATAGCTTTCACCTGTATCACTTCAATTCAACGCAATGCAGTTGTCAATAGCTCTGTTCGTTGGTGTATCCTCACTGAGTTTGTCTCATTGAAACGGCTTCATAGCCTTCATAGCCGAACTGTACCAGCAACTGAAATGGATACCAACACGAATTCAATTAAAATCATGCGTTTATTGCTTTTCCGTACGCATTCAGCATGTCCGGCGGCGTACTTGCAAGCAACCAAGCGTACGCCCAATCGATGTTAAC
Organism: Cacoxenus indagator; assembly: GCA_035041755.1. Classification (NCBI taxonomy): domain Eukaryota; kingdom Metazoa; phylum Arthropoda; class Insecta; order Diptera; family Drosophilidae; genus Cacoxenus; species Cacoxenus indagator. The sequence goes on from JAWNKX010000379.1 coordinate 2,606,181, forward strand.
CAAAGACAACTGCTGAAAGTGAATGGCGAACGAGTCGTATAAAAAAATGAAATAAAAAAAGGAATTTGTCGAACAAACTGTATGAAAACTGAAGAACTGAAAGCCAAATGATGACTGCAAGTTTCGACTTCGACTTTCATACACTTAGCTTGGCCAACGAGTCCTTTTCAATCCTTATTTTAATTAATATGTAAAGCGATAAAGCGCAGCGAACCAAGAACGCAAGTCCGCACTTGATGTGCTCCATTTCAAGCACAAGCTTTGTCCACACACATATGCGTTATTATACACGCTTACGTCTGTATTGGTATGCCCCTCGGTATGTGTTTAAAATAAAGACCCGTGTATGTGTTTGTGCGCACAATTTCACAGGCTTGCTTGTTGGCTATTTTCCGAATAACTTGAACTCAATGTCGAGGCGCAAAACAAAACGAAATTGAAAGCCAAAACTCAAAAAAAAAAGAATAAAATAAAATATAAAAAATTAAACAAAAATATGCATCAACTCAGTATGAACGCTTCAGGATATAAACGCACATACACACTCACACAAATTCGCAGCATACTAAAATGCGAAAAACGAAACTTTTTCAATAAATTTCCATCAGCGGCTCTCAATGACAAAAGCTGGCAACGCGCACGTCGTCAACAGTATCAACGAACAGCGAACGTACGAGCTGCAGTAGAACAACCAGACAGACAGACTGAGCGATAGTTGGACGGACCAAGCGAATGAAAGCAGACGCGTTTATGCAAAACAAGAAATAAATAACTCTCTTTAACGAAAATAAAATGATAACAAAAAAAACGTAGCATACTTTTCGGAACTCACAACGAAAATGCAGCAAAAAGCAAAGAAAGCGAAAAAGAAAAGAAAAGAAAAGGAAAGAAAGGTAAGGGAAAGAAAAACAAGTCACACAATACTGAGGCAAAAGTCGCAGAAGGAAGCATGCAACATGAGTGCAACTTGTCGATGAAAATGAAGCGCCCGCCATTTTAGTAACTCACGCTGAGTGTGGGGTGTATGGCACTGGCTGCACCGGCATATTATGCTGAATTTTATGTAAATACAGCATTGATCGACACTGATGCAGTTGAGCTCGATTCAAACTCAGGGCGTAGTACTATATATTCCGCGTTGTTTCAGCGACTGTCACTGAGTCAATCTTTATTTGCATATTCGCATGATTCGGTTTATTTGCTTTCATTCATATACATATACGTTCTATATGAGTGCTTTTGTCAGTATCTATGTGTGTATGTGTGTAAATGTCGTTTAAGCCGCGTATAGCGAAAATAAGGAAAACTCGCACAGCTACACAAATATATATTGTACGAACACAAGCATCGTTGCTCGTATAATGCATGAAAGCAATATGCAATTGAAAAGTATAGACTGTGACTGCGCTATGCATAGCCTAGCATACATTTGGGGATTTACGCTATAAAATGAAATCGCAATTGAAGCGGGTAAGCAAAGCAAATGCCGGGCACAACAATTCAACAGAAAAAATGAATGCTTAGGAAAAAATCGAAAGCCAACAGAAAAAGAAAAAACAAGACAATGAAAAGCGAATATTTGCAAACACTTTTCGTGGCATACTATGAGGCGGCAAAACCAACAAATAAATAAAGACCAGTTTTGCTATACTTTTTTATACTCTTTTTTTTGGCCTTGCCACAAACCTTTGCCTCAACATGATATACCATAACGAGAGGTGGGAGCAAACCCAGTCATTGTGATTTTATACTTTTAGCAACTTATTGACACATTTTTCGCACTTTGGCTGCTGGCTTGTGTTGTGTGTTGTGCTGTTTTGTATTATATCTACGGGTTTTGCACAGTGTTAAGTCAAGTGCATCTGTGTTTATGTGCTGTGCTCTTTTGTGTTTACACTGCGGTGCCTTTGGTGCAGGCAACAAGCACTTGGAAATCAATCAATACCCATGCTAGACTGACTCATTTCAGTTTCATTTGAAAATCATTTGGCGCAGTTGAAAAGTTTGAATGGGAAAAAGAAAGGAACTTGTTATGCCACGACACGATTACAAAATGCGCTGACACAGATTTCCGAGTTATTCAGCTCGCAATGAGTGTTGAAGAAAAACTTGTAATAAATGAAAAAGTCATCCTTAATGTTTTTTTTACCATTTATTACCATTGTTTTTTTATACTTAATTTAATTTTTTTTTCAATGGAAAACTTTTTAATTAAGTTGTACTCTTCTAAAAGATTGCAAAAAACCTTGTTTATTAAAATGCAATCAAGCATCGAGAAAAAGCGATGTGTGCTGTGGACAAAGTACTATATAATAAAAACATCCTTCGATTTGTCTGACCTAAATCGCTTGACTTAGTTAATACTTGAAAGTTATATAGACACTATCTCTGAGAAAAAATTTGTAATCTGTTTCTCAGAGCTGCAGAAGTTTTTTGTGTTGTAGTGATGTAGTATTGTAGTGAACCCATGCTATATTTTCAGTACTTTAATATTAATATTTGTTAACTCATTCAACTTGGAATTATGGTGTCTCTAAGAATTAAGCTTTTTAAAAATCACCGAAATCACCAAAACCACCAAATCACCGAAATCACTAGTCAAGAAATCACCGTAATCGCTGAAATCACTGAAATTACTGAAATTGGACGGCTATTACATTTGGCTATTCAACTCTCCCAACTAATCGTTAATTCCCCTTTGATGTTATCTCTGATGTTATATTAGTAATGAACAAATAAAGTAAAGGCAAAAAAACCAAACGAACACAAAAAGAAATATCAAACTGTTGAGAGAGTGTCGATGATACACAATCGTCATAATAAACACTTCGTAACCCCGGAACCTTGCGATTCTCTTCTCTATGAATACGGGTTGAGAGTGAGGAATTGAAAGTTGAATTGCCAAATGTAATACGGGTCTTACCAAAATCAATGAAATCACCAAAATCACTGAAGCCACTGAAATAGCCGAAAATACTGTAGTCACGGAAATCATTGAAATCGAGAAAAAAATATCTAAAATCTCCAAAATTACTACAACAACTAAAATTATTAGAACCACTGAAATCACCAAAATCACAGAAATCACGCAATGACTGAAGTCGCGGAAATCATTATAATCACCAATATCACCACCAACTTTACCAAAATCACTGACAATAACAAAATTACCAAAATCAAATCGAAGTTGACGCACAAAACAAAATGAAAATTTTGTATTGGTAAGCGAACCAAACGACTTCGTATTCCTTCATGCACTAGCCGAAGCCGTTACGCCTTGTTTTAGGTTTGGATAGTCTGAAAACGAAAGTGTAGCTTTTAGCCATACCTTCTGAATATGTCATTCCGAAACCCGAGGATTCATTTTCCATTGAAGAACAAAAATCCAAATCTGCGGATTGCAATGTAGCATTGAGTTTAACATCACCTAACAAAATCGGAGACACATGAAAGACCACAAGCTCAACAATTATAGATGCGAAGTCGAGTTGTAAATACTGAGATAACCCACACATGGAAGCACCGAATCCAAGTGTAATTTAAAGCAGCTCAAAAAATTGTCGCCATCTTGTGCATGGACCATTTTTAAATATTTTTTTTAATAATACACTTCTTATTTATTTATTTTTAATTTTTTATTATTGCATTGTAACACTTTTTCGGCTTAACAATATTTGCAACCACAAATTTATTTGCCACTGCGGTCGTCGCTTCCGTCATTCATCGTGGACCAGCACGCATGTGGCCCACCTTCCGCCACTGCGGGTTTTGTTGGTTTGCCATTGTGCTATATTATTCATAATTTTTTACACGTTGCGCATGTTTGCCTATAAACGAGCCTCGGTAAAAGTGTTCATTTATCGAGAGCGCTGAGAACAATATATATACATGTATTTTTTTATAAAGTCAGAGGCTTTGCACAATTTTTTGCTTGTTTACATGCAAGTTTATTGCATACTTTACGACGCGCAACTGGCTGAGTGAACATGAACTCAGCCAAGCCAGTTTGATTCCGGGATATGCGCGCACACATACATATGCAAGCACAACCAAAAGTTTGTCGAAAAAAGAAAAAAGAAAGAGAAGAACAATGACAACAACAAGGACGAAAATATTAATTTTAATGCCTTTTCACGCAATTTTAAATACCAACAGAAAAAACGAATGTAAATTGTTAACAAATTTTTTGCTTGTGAGTATGCGTACGTGCGTGTTTGTGTGGCATATAAAGTACTTGTTAAAATTTATATTCGCATCTTTATTATTTCCTTTTTGCATTTTATTTTCATATTTAATGCATTTTTAATCACACATAAAAGCATATTTGTATTGAACGGGCAAACACATGAACATATACGCCCACCACCACACTCACTCTTATAATCCGTAATAGCATAAAATTCAGGCATTTCAAAATTTATGTGTTAAGAATGGTGACAAAAAGAAAAGTGAGGAGAGAGATTGAAAGTGTGGAGAAAAATTTGTTATGCACACAAAAGTATGCTTTAAAAATTGACTACCCACGAATACAATATTATGGCTAAAACTGGCTGCGTGTGCATGTGTATGTACATATAACTTAGTGATTCAAGCATTTATTGTGCGCGTGAGAAAATTTCAGAAATAAAAAAATATATAAAAATAAATTAATAAATTAATAAATAAATAAATAAAAAAGTTACACTTTTAAGTTAGCTGGGTTTACCTTTCAATATAACTATCTAAAACATATACATAAACTCGTTCCTGCATTTATTAGTAATGAATAATATCCGGATAAATAGGAGTTATCAAGCTAAAATCTTTACCTTGGGAGCGGTTCGAGCTCTTCTGAGTTTTTCGTGTATTTTTTGGATTCGGTACATGACCCTGGGGTGGAGTAACAATATTTCAATTATTCATATTTACGTATATAAAAAAAGCTCATTGATGTCTACACAAAGTAGGTTTCTCAAAGTGTTTGATGGACTTTGGCAGCAGATCAAATAATAAACGTTGAAAATGCAATTTTAAGCGTTCCATGATTAGTGTCAATATACATTAATTTACTTAATAAGACTAACCGCCCTATTCTGTGCACTCTATCAAATGAATCGATATATTTTGAAGGATTTTGATAGATTTTGATTGGCAGTAAGCGACACAACATTTTTATGGGATTTTTTGGGAGAATTTTTCCTCATTTAGAAAAGCTCTTTACTCTATCTAATGCCGATTTTTTTAACACCTCCTCATCAGTTCATGTCAAAATATTTCGCACACTATTAACACACTGACGAAATGAATAACAACGTGATTTGCTGCCTTTTAGCAAAATTTTTGAAAGATGAAGAAAATTTGTACAATAGAAGTGTCTTCAAATCATTGCGTGATAATAGTGATCCATTTTCAATATTGGCCAATGTTTTTGAGAGAAACTATCGACTCTCTAAAATATTGTGCCACCTATTGATAAAGCAATTGATGCCGCGGGATAATGGAAACTCAAAATTTCCATTTGAGTTTCGTTTCTTGGCGGCTCTATATTTCTACGCACTTGGGTCATACCAAAAGTGGGTGGGAAACAACCATGTGGGTGCTATGAGCCAACCGTCGGTCTCCCGACTGTTTCAGAACTGATTTGCACGGTGAAACAAGGCGAAGTGAGGTCTCTTCAAGCAAAAAAAATACCATACTCTCCGCTGTGGTATGGTATTTTTTGCACTATTACGAAAAACAGCTTTTTTTTAGTGAAGCTTTCCATGTGCGCCAGATAAACAAAAATGACAAAAGCTTCTCTCTATTCAATTGATATGAATTTTATAGATAGAGTGCACAGAATAGGGCGGTAAATGTAAAACTGCTAATTTAGTGTTGAGAAATGTCAAACCATGTCAAACAGCTGTTTTCCAGCTATTTACACTCACGCTTTGAATTTCGATCATTAGATGTCACTGACCAGCATTTCTTCAAACTCCTAATAAGTATTGAGTTCCAATTTATTTTTTATAGATTTATTTTATATAGATTTTTTATCACTGCTATATTTGTGATCCAAGTTATAAGTAACTCACTCTCTATCGAAATCATTTGTTCTATTATTCCCCTCTCCATCACTGACTATTACATGCAAACAACAAAAATGTGTAATTAATTTCTCTCATATTGTAACCAACAAATGCACAAAACAACATTTTCCTGGTCCAGCTAGTTTAAATAAATTTATATATCCCATATTGCCTCGGCTTTCGATTCAGCGACTTAAAAGGTTACCGCTTGGATTTCACTTGTCTGGTTATATTAACTAATCATACTAGCAAGACTCTCATCCTTTACATTATGTAAATTATGATTAAGAGCCTAACTCATAAGATTTCATTAAAGGTAAATAAAATTCCTAAATTTGTAACTCTCTTCTTTTTCTCTTTTTTTTTTGTACTTACAGTGATGGCGAAGATGGTCCCTGGGATCAGGTGCCCCGTATCTATACAAACACTAATGCCACTTCGTATCATGTCACGGGCCTTATACCATTCACGGTTTACAGTTTTCGTGTATTGGCGGTAAATAAACTTGGCACAAGTCCGCCATCCAAGGAGTCCTACTACATTGTTACGCTGCGGGAAGGTGAGTACCGTGAAACTTTTGATCTGTTGCTGCGGCACTTTCATTATTTCGTTTTTAATACATTTCACGGTAACGAGCTTGTAAAACTTGCCACAAACATGAACTCGCACGCGCGCATATAGACTAGACGCCCACTATTTAATACGCATAAATTTTTCATTTCCGAGCTTAGATGAGCGCAGCAATAGTCAGTAACAGGCAAGCTGACTTAATTTTAAGTGCTGCCTATCAAATTGCCTCATGCTGCACCGGCAATTACAGCATCATGAAACATTTTCAACGTTGGCAGGCAGACAGGCAGACAGACAGACAGAGAGACAGAGAGACAGGCAAGCGCGTGTAGCAGGTAACACAGTTTTAATTATTTTTTCGTAAGCCTGGCGTTGGCGTTGCTTAATGTACTACGATGTTGGCATATAAAGTGTGGCCTGTGGCAGTAGAGGTAATGATGACGCCGGTGACGATGCTGGTCGTGGTGCATCAATAACAACCGCAACACATAAAGTGAATTTCGTGTTGGCATCATAACCCACGTAACCAAACTAGTAGCAGCGTACTTAAATTTAGAGCCTACACGGAGTCCATGTCTGTGTCGTCTAAAAGAGCAGAATTCATTAACATTGCGCTTGAAAGCTGGAGGCTAAAATGAGGGAGCGAGCGAATACGTTGAAGACAGCAGAAATACCAGGACGCGAGGTTAATGGCCAACTACCACAGAGGCTTTAAAATGGCAAAAAAAACAACAACAACAACAACTGGCCGAGAGCGTAATTCAATTTTACAAGCCAACGTGTTGTAGCTGTTGTTGTTTCATGCATTTTGTTACTTGTTGCAATATCTCGTTGCCAATTAAATGGCACGACAAGTTGTGCTTGCCCTTTTAATTTACTTTAAAACCTCACAACAACAACAACAACAACAACAACAGCAATAACAACACACAAACACAATTAAACGCATTTCTATTCATGTAAATGGTAAATATGTGTGCGTGTGTGCGTGTGTCTGTTTGTGACACTTTAAGTGCCTTGTGGCAATCAAAGTGTTGAACACAAATTGACAAATATTGACAGGTGTTCGTCGTCCATACAATACCACAAAGCCACAATGTGTCCTTTATCAAAGCTTGCGCTTTTCGTGCAACAGTTTATGCCGCAATCACCGTCACTGTCAGCGTCACTGTCTCCATCAACGCACACCGCAACCATCGCCGTCGTCATCGTCAGAGCCACATTTTCCCGCAAAGCCAACGCGTGTGCAACGCACATGTACGCGGAAACGGAAACGACACCATTCGAGCTGCCACCTAGCACACACACGCACACACGCACACACAACGCAAGTATGGCACTAATTAAAAAGACGGCCAAAGTGTCTGAAACCTACTCGTACCATATTTCTTAAAGATTTAACAGCTAAACATGCTTGCACCACATTAATCACAAGTAGAAAAACGCCTATCAAACGCCCAGCAGTGGACTATTTTCAAAGCTTAGCAGAAATTCTTGCGTTACTTACTGCCACTACTAGCGATATTGGTGTTGTTGTTGTTGTTACTGTTGCTGAATGCCATTAGCGACACACATTTGTCTTTTGTGCTTGGTAGTCACTATCACCATCACGACCGCCTTCAATATCTCCATCACCATTGTCATCACAGACATTGTGGCATTCCATTTATGCCACAAATTACATAGCAGAGTCTCTACGATTGGCTGCGCTATAAGCAGCAAATTTCCGAGGCACGCACTTTTGCGGTGCAACATATGCGGTCACAAATTAGTCAATAATATACGAGGTCAAGTCAAGTCGTCCGTTGCCCGCTAAGTGGATCTTGTTCGAGTGGGTTTTATGTATATGTGACTGAGTATATCTGACAAGGGAATGTGCTCATACATGCATTAAAATATAACCAGCTTTCATTTTAAAGCGGTTGAATGTTGATTGGAGAGAAACTTTGGATGAAGTAGTACTTGAGCCGAAAATCGGAGCGAACCACTTTTTCAAGTATTAACCAAACCGAACGAAAGAAAATACGACTTGGCTTTTTCAGAGTGAAACTAATCCCATGGCTGCTCTGAGGTTGATAACACTTTGGAGATTGCGTACTGAATCATTGAACAGAAAATAATATGTATTTCTATTGGCACAGGCAGCGATAATCAGAATCGAAGAAACAAACATGCTTCCAACTTTATATATGTAGATAAACCTTGTGGGCCCACTACTCTTAAACGTTAATCAGGCTGCGGCGAGAGATTGGAGCACCCGTCGTCTGGACACCGTGATTAAAGTTACAAATTATACTAGTGCGACTGCGAAAATTATATTTAACCTTGGATCTCTTGTAGTCTCATTATGGGACATACTTCACGAACACTTCACCAACGTTCGTGCATACCCTACAGAGGTCCATAATGTAGCATAGTAGAGCCACCTGTTTGACTTTCCAACTATTAGAAAAAATAGATTTTGTTATTTTGAATAGAATATGCCGGATGTGCAATATTTTACCCTATACAATCGATGAGGCTTTACTAAACCAAACAGAAGAAGCATTTTGAGCTTGTATTCCTTTCTACCTTCTCGTGTTGAAACACCAGTGTTTTGTATTAGGTTGAGTAAAATGAAAGTCAGTGACTTATTGCCATTTTGAGTATAGCTTCGAAATTCCACTCTCATAAAAACTCTTAGCCCTGCTGCTAAAAAATTCCGCTGGATGAATTTCTTTGTTTCCCAGAAAATTTTGTAATGACAAAAGAAGGCAATAGTCAAGGAGTCAATAAGCCAAGCTACCGATTGAATCTCATCTATAGAAGCTTGCAATATTATGTAAGCAGTATGAACACATCTTAAGAAGTTGATTCATCTTAAGAAGAAAAAAAAACTTTATTTCATGGCTTGCGTGAATATGCACCTGCCGGCATTGTCAAAAGTCAGCCCTTGAAAAAAGCGCAAGTATTATGCATAATTACACACGTATATACATAAAATATGAGCCCAAACAGGATCTAAGCCTTCAGTTCAGGCAAGTTGAACGAAACTCTTTTCACGTCGTTTTGCGCTGGCAAAAGTTAACTTGACTAACATTTGAATAATCCAAATCTTTTCGGCATATTTTAAAAAAGTTTTCTATTTTACAACAACAACAAAAATCGAGGAAAACCAAATAGTATAAAATAGCACAATTTTCACAACCTTTGACATTCAATGATTGCATAAGAAGGTAGAAGCAGCTGCGCCTGCAAACCATTAGCAACAGTAACTATATTTGTGCGGTAGCAAAGTCATATGGCTCTGAATTTATTTATAAGAGTTGGAGAACACTGAAGACACGAGCGTAGGCAGTTGTCTTAATACCTGCACTTGAACCAAAGCCGCGCACATTTTTCACCCTTCGAAGTGACATTTCTCAATTCTATTTTCTTTTTTTTTTTGCTTTTTATGCCTTGTCACTGTGACAAAATATCGTAACTAAGAAAATGGCGCGACACACGCATCATTTAACTTAACGCGCTTTAACACGCGCACTACACCTGACGGCACTGACAACGTTAACGTTGCTCAGCTATTTGCCGTCAGTTACACTCACACATACTCGTTCATAGGCGCGTACATCAGACAACGTCAAAACTCGCCTAGCATATCCTTAGGCGTTAGACGCCAGTCATTCGGGCAGGCAGCTAGCGAGCTGTGGGTGGCAGCATAGGCGCGAATGAGCGAATTAACGGATGAGCGGGCGAATGAGCAAGCAAGCGACCGAGCGAGCGAATGAAGGCGTAACTTATGTTGCGTGACAAGTTGACAATGCGACAGACAACGGTAACTTTACATGACATCCATGGGAGGCGAAGCGGACATACCGTGCCACATGACTTAGCAGAAGGCAGTGAATGACGTTGACGCTGGCGATGAAGGAGATAGCAGAAAGTTTCTCAAGCGCTCCATTTTTAATTTATTTCAGACAAGAAAAACTTTTACCAACCAAAGTTACGAAAAGAGCCATCGCTTTTAATTCTTGCTTAACTCTTTTATACACTTCAACTTAATCTTAAACTTAAACTATTTCATGCTCACCCTGTTTCTTGCAGCGCCTACGGGGAAACCGATACCGACAACCGCCCACAATACTTCAGCCACTTCGGTGTACATCTCGTGGAAGCCACCGCCGCCCGATACGATACTCGGCGAATTTCTTGGCTATCGCATTACGTATCGACCGCGTGATCGTGATCCCAATAATACAAAGGAAATCTATATACGTGACAGCACTGTTGAGGTAAGTGTGTACGCCTAAAGGTATGCAATGTAATGCCGTGAATGACGCCGTCACAGCCACAGTACTTCACTTAGCTGCTGCTGCTGTTGCTGCTACTTCTATTAGTTTGACTATTCTTGCACCACTTTTGTTGTTGCTTTAGTTATGTCTGTAATTGTAGTACGCAAGCCGACAGGCGTACAAGCGGACTTAATTGAATTTCATGATTTCTGACACATTGCCATATTGAGCGCCAAACGTTGCTTGCCGTTGTTGCCACGGCGTGGCAGGTTTGAATATTCTGTGAGCATTGCAGCTGGCATCGCCAATAGTCGGCTCAAATTGACACGAATTCAGCGAATGTCTTGCCTTGTCTGAACTGAATGGGGCTAAAGTTCATTTCAGCGTCATTGATTTCTATTTGCGCTCTGACAGTAGGACGTGAATATCATTTGATACAATTTCAACCTTGCCATATTTTACTTGTAGCAAAAGGCAAGCTTGGCAATGCTTTCACTTTTTTATTTTATTTTATTTTATTATTTTTTTTAAATCTGTTTGCCTACCTTTCTATCTGTACATGTCTCTTATCTTCATTCCTATTTAGCAAAAACTTTTTGAACGTTTGTTGGCGTTCTCAATGAACCAGGCTTACAGAGTTTAGACGTGCCCCTTTAAAGTATACCACAATTTCACGCTAATAGCGGCATTAGTTGCATGTGCTTATTATTCTCGTTAGCTACTCCTTTTACTACTTGCTCTTTTTCTGTCCTAATTTTGCTTACACGATTTAAAATGCAATTTATTGTATATTTGTCTAAAGGCTTCATGCTGTCCAGCTAGTTTTTATACGCTTCAAGCGATGAACAGAATACGGCCTACCTTAAAATACCCAACTATACTATGGATTTCATGACTTTGGTACATGCTTAATGAAAGTACAAGTGTCCATTTAAAGTCTTAAATCGCAACATTGGCTTTGTTTTTTATTTTATTTTTTTAATGTTTTTTTAATGTTGACATACAAGTTTCTTCCCATCGCATTCCTTCCACTTCTCAGTTCTTTATCGGTGAAGAGGTGCGCATTTGTTTCGCATGCTACTCCAATCTTTGAATGCATGTGAAGTCCTTGAATAAAGCATAGTTAAGGGTTAGTAATACTTGAGAACTATGGACATAAATTACGAAATAAGTTTCTATGAGTTCCTGAGATTCCAACCTTCAAGTTATTTTATACCTTTTTTTTATATACCTAATTTTTTAAATATATTAACTGGTTATTGTATGGGGAAATGTGAAAGCTTATTTATCGCTGTATATTGTTGCAGAGTATTTTTTTTAAATAATTTTTTGTACTACTGTGAGAGGCTTGTTTAGGAACAAACCAACCTATGGATGCTGATGCAACTGTGACGTTGTTATAAGTAAATGCTCAGCGCATAGAATTCTGATTGCAGTACTATAACTCAAAGTAGTTCTTCTTCAATCTTTAATTTTCTACAAATTAATTGATAAAAATTGCAATTAACATTGGATAAGCTTAATTTTTTATTATAATGAGCGCTCACCCAACACTGGAAGTCGCTCGAAAAAGCAAATAAAGTAAGTCACTCGTGTTACTTAAATCTCTCATTGCCATTTAAAGCAATAACAGAAAAGCTTTGCATATCAAGGACCGAGGACCATCCTGAAATTTTCGCAAAATGCATGCTTAAAATATTCAAAAATTATTAACGCTAATGCTCACGTACGCTTCTAGCAAAAAAATTTAAAAAAAAAGTCCGAGTGCAATGCCTCCGTCGTTCTATTATTTTTTCAAGTTTTTCTTTTTTTGACGCTGAGTGCATATTTTTCGCTTATCTTGGCATTTTCTTCCAGGGCTGCCTGTTTCATTTTTTTTTTCGGCGTAGCTGATTTTCTCGTTCTGCCACTTTTTGGAGCATGTCACTGCCATGTTGAAATATTATGCTGCGAGGCAGAAACGTGCGACTTCATTTCGCTGCACGCTTCTTTTTCAAAGCATTTTTTTTTGCGCGTTGTACGTTTTTGGTAGCCATTTTCGTTTTTGTATTTTTTTTTGTCCCTTTATTTTTTTTTGGAAAGTATGTAGAACGTTGATATTCAAACGCGGAATTTTCAGTGCTTTTAATGTTGGCTTCTGGAGACTGCCTTTAAATACAATGCAGACACACACTTATTTTTATTTATTTTTTTTAAATATCGTCATGGCGACAACGGCAAACACGTTAAAAGTTTCTAAATGTTGCAAGCTGCACGTATGAATGCCACAGTTCACTTGCATTTCTGCTCACCTCACGCCCATTACCACAGAAGCACTAACAAAGTGAGCTATCAAATTCATGAATGTACGAGTATGCATGCAACGATGGCATTCGTTTTGCTTACACTTACTTACACTGTCTCTCTCTCTCCCTCTCCCTCCCTATCTGTCTATACGTGGCCCGTTTATCTGCGCGCTAAATTTGCCAATTTTCTAATTAAAATTTCTGCGCCGTAAAGCATAAATTTGCAACTTTTACACAGATAAAAATTTCACAAAAGCCGACGAAAAATTAACAATCAAAAAAAGGAGGAGAAGCAACACACACGGCGAAAGGGTAAAGACAAAAATATTTTGCGCCTCTTGGCGCAAAGGTCCTGCGTATTACGCAGTAAAATTGAAATGGTTGGGAAAAAGGATAACCTCAGATGCGCAAAGTAATAAAAACAAACATGAAACAAACTACGGCCATAGCGACGTTTTAATACTCTTCACGCTTGAAGTAGTGTGAGGTTTACGATCTAGTAGTTCTGAGGTCTTTGAATTTAATGCGTTCAGATGTAGGTAGGTAGGTTTAATAGGTTCTAATGAAGTTTTAGCTCGACACGTGCGAAAAGAAAATGGCTTTCCAAATAATAACTTGAATATAAAACAGTGGTTGGTATGGGCAATTTACGATACAATCATGTTTAAGTTCTTCGGGAAATTCAAAGAGAATAACATCTCTCATACCAAAATATATAAAATATTCAGCCTTTCTATCTTTGTAGGCTTAGCTACAAAATGAAATATTTATTACACTTATTTATATCAATAAACGTGTTTTTCCATTAGTACCTGTCGAAGAACTCTCAACAAATCTAGTCTATCGCAGTGTACTTCAGCCACTACTGTTCAGGTAGATCTCTCCTGTTGCCAATATAAATCTTTCCTCGACTCCTTCCAATAAAAGTCTGCGCTTGATCAAACTTGAGAGCCATAACCTTACCCCAATCCAAACACGTCAGTTGTTTATAGAATGGGTAAATTTACTTCCTCTACTTCAACAATAATTCATTAATAAAAATTCATAATAATCTTCCACCAAAGCAATGATATATAAATATGGCGACCCAAGAAAACCTTAATGAAATACTTTTCTACACCGGCAGTTAGTTCAGCTCATGTGGGTATATTATAAAAAAAAACATTCCACACGACACGGGATGCACGGCCAGATGCTATTCTTTTTTATATATATATATAAACTAACTAAAGTACGGCTAAACGAACTGTCAGCTCTGTCCATACTAACTAACGAGGCGCTGTACGTAGGGTTTTGTGTGTCCACCACCGTTATGCGCGACACTCCCACCAAATCCAATCTGTTCTATACTAAATCAATGACCCTAAAAAAAGTTTTTCATACAAAATCTTGAATTCTAATTTCAGTGTTCCGATCCAGCCAATGCTGACATATTCTAATTATAGCTAGTAATGCTTCCTCCATTGCGTTGCAAACTTTATGACATAATTCTAACACTCATTTTATTCACTGCGCGAAGAGTGCAATTATAGTAGCAAACATGGTTGCCACGTTCATAAAATTTTTATGTACGCCAACAACTCGCTAACTGCAATTTGCGTTTTGACAACCCAACAAACAACGTCAAAAGCAAACACAGACAAGCGTAGCAATACTCATCTTTTTTCTGGGTTTTTTATAGAAGAATTTTTTTTTAAATCGTTTTAAATAGAATTTCAAGCAACCGAACTAAATGAAAATTTTAATTAATGCTAATTGTTTGGCTTTCCGCAATTTTAATCATGCTTAACGGGCGCTAGGGTTTAAATGTTTGAAACAAATTTTCGTATATATATTTGACTTGCGGCACAGCTGAGCACACAAAAATGAAGTGATACCCAAACACAAAGAGTTACTTTAGTGATTAATGCACTGACTCAAAGTGAGTCGTAAGCCGACTTCAAATTATGACTTATTGTGCCTTGGGCAAAACAAGGCAAAGGCCAAACATAAATAGCAACACAAAAGAAAACGGCAACCGAAACTATTAACAGGAGACTAAACAACTGTCTTACCGAAATACAAGCAGCCAGCCAGCCAGCCAGCAACAACCGCAAAAAACAGACAGACAGCCACTTAGGCTGTCAAGTCAACAGCGGCAGAAAACAAAACAAAGCAAAACTAACCAACCAACAAGCAAACCAAAGCCAAAGGAGCGAGCACCTTCAATGGCTAACTTTGACCCTTTGTGTTTTTGTGTCTGCTAACAAGCTCATCAAACTCAGCCCTCATACCCAGAAGCCAAACTGACCCTATATGAGTAGCATGCGTTTATCAGGCTTAGTGCTTTAAGCCAGGTTGGTTGTGTGTGTACGAGTGACTGCGTGCGGTGCGTCTTAGTCTGCGGTTTGCTTTATGGTTTCTCGCATAATGCACATGCTGTGTGACCCTTTTTTGGTTTGGCTTTATTATGTTGTTGTTGTTGTTTTATAAAATTTTAATGTTGACATGTAAGCCAAAAAACGCTTAGCAACTAAGTATGGGTTCCTGATTTTTTTTAATCTTGTACACAAAACATATAAACACAAATATAAAAGTAAAGCTGATAATGTTATTTGTGTAAGTGTGTGTGTGTGGTGTTGATTTTTTTTGTTATGTTATTAAACAACATTATAAAAGCGGATTTCGGTCTTCCGTGCTTTTTAAGTTGCTACTACTACATATTTTATAATTATAATTAAAACAGCATAATATGTTTCAAGTCAACTACACTTTAACCTATATATAAATCTAGATTACTATTAATACATTTTTCATTTTCTATTTTACAGAGTCATGAGATACACAATCTAGAGACGTATACGCAGTACAAAGTCACCGTACAGGTATTCAATCCTGAGGGCTTAGGACCGGAAACAACAATACTCGTTATGACTGATGAAGGAGGTGAGTGTGTTTTTAGTTTATGCTATACTCGTAAAATGCAAAAACAAAACAAAAACAAAACAAAAAATTAAGCAACAATTACTAAGAGCGCTAAACCACTTAGACTCAACTTCCTTGCAAAGACAAGATAAACAAGAAATCAAGCGCAGGAACATAACGAAAAAGTAACATAAGTCAACAATTATATTCGAAGCAATTTATCAAATAATACAAAGCCATGACCCGAATAAACTTTTGTTCGACGTTGCCAGCACAATTCTACAGCAACAGATTTTTACTGCGTGTGACAGTCAATGGACGCAGATAAGCTCGTCTAGTGAAATGTTAAGTTAAAGGGTGGAAAAAAAATATTTTAAAAAAATCATTTGCAGCTTGAAACCAGCAACTGAAATAAAATCTTAAGTTAAAAAGGCATGACAATAGTGGCAAAGTGCACGCCCACCTTTGCATTTCTTTTTTTTTATTTATTCAAAGCTTTTAAGAAAAACAAAGCTCGTAATTAAGACTTCATAAAAGGAGTAGTAAGCTTAATGAAAATGAAGTGAAAAAGCGAAGATTTCCAACAGACAATTGACACGAACCTAAGACCATTTTGAACTATTAGTGAAAGCACTAAAAGTGTTGGAAAAAATAATGCAAGACAAGCAAAGAAAATCCAGCTGAGAGAAAAATTGCTAAGCCCAGCCATCAGCAAAGCGTATGGCCTAAACAAAGTCGAGTGAAGCCTTTTTCCAATCGAAAATGAAAAGGACATACTAAGCAACACTAGGTACAAAAACAACACACAAACGAACTCTCAACTACAGACGTATTAGCAACAACCTTTGACAACCTTGAGGCATATTTGCAAACCAGTGTCTTAAGAAGCCTTAGAGTTGTTTTATACAATACTCTTAGCCACTTCGCTTTGGCCTTTCTCTGGGTTTCTTTTTATACACTTAACAAAAGGAATAGTATTATAATTTTGACATGAAGTTTCTAATACATCACAGACCCTGTAAGGTATGTATACGTTTAGTTGATCTTTCTTTATACATTTGTCCACCTATATATAAGGAGGCAAGAATACAGATTCCTTACCTTTCGTCAGAACCTATAGCATCTGCTCAGGTGTGGCTACATACAAATACAAGGGTCGAATTCAAGTTATTAACTGAAAACAATTTTAAAAAATTTCTTTTTATGTACGACGACAAATTTGAGCCACCTTTCCTTCAAAACACATTTTTGATTTTAATTGACTACAGATAAAAACTGTCAATTCTCAAAGGTGCTCCTTCCATACAAGCCCCTGGGTCCCAAAGTCATTGAGCTTAAAGAGAAATACAACAGTCGTTTACATAATTTTTTTAATTTATTTTATTTTATTTTATGTTATATATTTTTTTATTCTTTTTCATTATTTATTTTTTTTTAATGTCCACCATATCACTTGCGGCATCAAAGCACTCTAACACTGCAGTGAGCTTAGTCATTGCAAGGGCACAAAAAGATGCAGACTTATTAATTCCTTAAAGGATTTAGTTGTTTTGGTATTGCATCTTTCTGCTTCCCTTTTCTGTTCATTTATTACTCCATTCAAGACTTTTTAAGCAGTTACTTTCAAGTTACTTTCATAATATTCGTCGCTTCACGTGCTCCTCGCGGTATGCGAGTCCCGCACAGCGGGACTGAGATTTTATTTGTTGTTGTTGCTTGTAACTGAATTCACTGCTTTTGTTGTTATTATTGTTTTTGCTTTCGTCTTGCAGTTGTCATTATTAAACAAACATAAAGCGTAGCATTTCAGCATCATACCCTCAAACTATTCAATTTTCTTGGCTTCGCTCATTGATGCATTGTTTATGCTGACAGGCAAGACATTAAATTTATTTATAGCATGTCATTAAATTATTTCACAGTTTGAAGTGCTCGAAACCAATATATAAAAATTAATTTTTTCATAATTAATCAAGCGAGCAAAGTAAATCATTTTGTACTTTAACGTCTCAAGCTGAGCTGATTAACACAACGTTGGCAAAGACCTCTGCAACTTCTGTTATGTTAAGTAGCGGCAAAAGCCTTTAAAAGCTTTTTGCTTTCGACACCTGGCGCGTGTTACAAAAAATAAAACAAAATGTGTTTGAATAATTTTGTTTGTTCTTTTTTTTTTCATTTGCATGCCAAACCGCTTTGTTTGTATATTTTGTCTGCTACGCCTTGATATAGCTGCAGGAAATAAGCTGACAAAGATTTTTATGGTAATTATAATTCCTTTAAGCCAAAAACTTTTTAAGACGCGTTTGCACCCGAAAATGCAGCTGTGCGAACTTTTAAGCAGATTTTCGTTACCACTGCCAAAAGAAGTTTTAGCTGATTATTTTTGGCTTTGCATGGGACTTATGAAATGGCGCTTCGTTGCGCTGTTGTGGCAAAGTCGAAAACAAACACACACAAAAGGCTCGCTGATAAAGTCAATTCTCAACAACAACAACAAATAATTTTGCTTGAAATGACATGAGTTTTCAGTGTGCTTTTGCTGATTACGCCATATGTTGCATACTTTGTGGCGTTGCTCACGTTGCCTTAGTTTCATTTCTATTTCTTCGCTCACTTTTCTCCTCTCACACATACACTTTCCTTTGCTGGACTTTGTTTGACTACACGTTACTCTACCATATCGTCATCACTTCCGTTTATATTGCATACCACGGAGTCTGACACGGAAGTGAGAATGCACGTTAGCCATAACGCAAAAAGACTTATGACGGAAATATGAAGTGCCCTACGTTTTGGCATGCAGCTAGTGATGCTGAGTAAGCATCTGGTTTTTTCAGTTCAACTCAGCAGTATTTCTTATTTATTTATTTATTATGCATCTGCACATATTTCACAAGCACATATACAGACGCACATACACATTCTTATTGATCACTGAAACATGCAAAAAAGAATTTTCTTCGATGCTACTTGGTCATTTTCTGTGTGGTCGAATAACTTCAATACAAATTCAAACAAAATACAAAATGCTTACAAAAGGAAAAATGCGCTTTGCTGTCGACATAAAAATCTAATCCGTTTCAATGTGATTTATTATCGTTACATACTATGTAAAGAAACATAGAAGTTTTTTAAAGCAACTCCATTGCATTTTCCAATATATTAAAAACAAAGGAATAAGCAACTAAGATGAGGATTTTGGACAAAGAAGGCAATCGCTATACCTAACTCACATGGCTTCCGCATGGCTTGCATTATATTACAAAATGTATTGTTTGTATGTACTACGTGTAGGTACGCCCCCTTTTACACCATAGTGAGTATTTCATTAAGCCTGTACGAATATGTGGGTCTCTACTCTGCCAAGCTAAGGACTATCACATTACATCTTCTCGACCATTTGTAGTCTCTAACACGCAGTCCTCTAAGTTTAGCGGGAAGTTGCATCTCCCTATAATCAAATTCACTTGCAGATATACTTATCCAGATAGCTAAGCCTTTGTTAAGGTTTCTAATTGATAACACACCAACTCAATGACTACCAACAAGTGCCGCACCCAGTCATAGTGCCTTCTGATTACCACTTGTTTAGTTCCATTTAGCATGGCTTAGTTGATACGCGGTTTCAAAACTGCTGAGGAAGTACGAAAATCCGATAGGATGATTGGTGGCAAAAGTTTGTAGAAAAGGATGGAAAATATTTTGAGTACTACATAATTCTTCTCAATAAATGCGTTATTACAACAACAACAAAATTACCAGAATTCATGCAAGCACTTAATAAATCCCTTAACTATGCATGCTTGACCAACAAAGTCAGTTAGAAAGATTGAGCAGAGAAAGGAACAACAAATAATATACATCCTGGGGCGAATTCTGTATAGCTCAATCTAAATCTGAAGCATTTGGTGAAGAGCGTTCGTAATATTTAAAGTTCCATACTCAAAGCACAACTAATACATCAGAATAAGACCGATAAAACAATCGTAAAAAGCTCGAATTCCAATGTGCTGCTGACTTCAAGCAGATATATCTCTTGGCTAGATTCAAGTTATCAAGACTTCTGCAAAATCTCTAGACTTAGACTTCCCAGAATATATTCCTTCGCAGCAACTTGTTCTATAGCGTGATATAAGATATACTCGAAAGTTTTTTCTTAGTCCGGCTCATTTGGAAAAAATAAAATAAAAATATATACAATCTATTCATTTGAGTGATATAGAACATACAACTATAGTATAGTGTAACTTTTATCATGGGACATCCGTTTAGAAAATGTCATTTCCGTTGCTATTTTCATTTGACGTACATATGTCTGCTGGCTACTTTTCATTATTACTCAGTCACACATTGCCTCACACTTTCTTACTTTTTCTAATACAAAATTATCAATTTATTTTTGGCCTCTCTGTTTTTGGGCTTTCTTTTTTTTCGTTTGATTTGCGCACCAGATTCCTGAAACCTATAACCTATAAACCGAAGCGCACTCTGATGTAAGCAACAAGAAGGAAAAGTGGACAAAAGTTTAAATGTAATTCGAAAAAGCGTATGACTGCGTTAAAAAAGAAGCTACACTAAAATTGAACTTAAATAAAACTAAAGTAAATGGAAAATCCATTTCCGCTGCTGTTGATACTCTGCTGTGGCATTCACACAGCTGCCGCAGTTAGAGCGCAACTCTTTTTTGAATTTTTTTTTTTTGAATTTATTTATTTTATTTATTTTATTTTTTTTGTTGCTTTTTGTGGTCTTGCGGTTTCAGCTGTGGCGACAGCGCATCCTGTTTGTTGCGAGCAAGTTTTAGCAACAATTTTTACTCGAAAAGAAATTAATTACCTTTCGGCTACTTTCAACTAACTCGTGCTTCAAGATACCGCTTCGTGTGCCTTACCGCAAAAGATTTGTTTGCATGTCTCGCTGAAAGCTGTTCATCGTCGCCGTCAGTTGGACCGTTGCGCGAAAAGAGACCACAAAAGTAGTTTGGAAAAAGAAATGCAAACAAAAAGCTTGAAATGCGCTAAATGAAAAGTAACTCACAGTAAGCAAAAAAAAAAATTTGAGTGAGAGAGTGAGCGAGAGCGAGAGCAAGAGAAAACAAAAATTGAATCACATAACAGCGGAAGCTGAAAGTAGATAGCTACTAATACCAGCAACAACAAAGTCGTGGACAACGCGCAGCACGTTGGATGCTGTCGAGCGTTGAACGCTGACGAAAAAGTGTGTTTTAATAAAAACGGAAATGATGCAGCGTTACCGTTATTTCCTGTTTGCTTACTACTTTTCTACTGCTTCTGTTTTAGACAGTGGGGCCCCAATGCACAGAGCGCACAGAACGAAGTTTTTAGCCAACGCCGCTCGAGTGGGCGCACCACAACTTGTTTTAAGTACAACTCGCTTGTTGCAGTGTTTGTGGCATGAAGTATCTTTAGTGATTTTTTTTTTTCTTGTTCTATTCATTGTTGTTGTATGTACTCTATCCAGAGCTACAAGCGTTTTTACTCCTGACAGTATGCAACTAAAAATGATAAACCGCAAACCACTTAAAAAGTTGCCTCAGATAGCGAGCGTACAGCAAATGAGCTAGAAAGAGAGGGAGGGAGGGAGCGAGCAAAAAAGTTGTTGGATGCAGCACCAAAAAAGCAAAACTTTTGCTAAATATACAAAA
The DNA here is from genome assembly GCA_035041755.1 of Cacoxenus indagator. Taxonomy (NCBI): domain Eukaryota; kingdom Metazoa; phylum Arthropoda; class Insecta; order Diptera; family Drosophilidae; genus Cacoxenus; species Cacoxenus indagator. Next base: position 2,627,920 of record JAWNKX010000379.1, read on the forward strand.
TTAATGAGCAACAAGGAGCAGTGTTGTTTGTTCGCAAAAAGTAAAGATGTAGCAGTATTGCAAGTTCGATAGTTGCAAGTTCACTACAACGAAATTCTTGTGTATTGATTTCGCGCCAGATAAAGTTGAGCGGCTTTATAAGTTTTGTGGTGGTATTTAATAAGCATTTGTTTAATCAAATTTCTGACAGACTTTAATTGCTAGAAAGCGAATTAAGTCGGTGGACGTCGCGTGCAACTCAATTAGAAGAGTTCTTGTTTCGTTGGTTGGCGCCATCTTTCTCTTTCTTCTTTTATGCAATGCCAGCAAATTCGTAGTACAAACGATTTAACCCAATGTTGGAAGATACGAATTAGGTTTGACGAACATATAACAATAAACATTACACCAATTTCTCTTTTAAACCACAATTAATTATTATTTCATGAGGGCTGACAACCCCGATCAATGTCGAAAACTTTGCATTACTGGAACTTGTGCTCTTGAGCTCTCGACTGTTTACGCGTCATTAACTGACGTAAATTTTATCTAACGATGTTATTATGGCAACTGAACAATTGAAATATTAGAGAGGATCAATCAGTCTATGACTTCTTAAATTGGCATTAGGCACCTATAAGTAGTATTACTTTTTAGTGAACTTTGTTATTCCAACTATTTCCAATGACTACGTTTGGTTAGGAAAGAAGTGCTTTCAAATCGAACTAAGTCAGAAATACACATGCGCCCAGTCAACATAGCTAAGTTGACTAAGGAAAGTGCTCACTTAAGTCAGTCAACTCTTTTTCCGAGCCTATGTGTATTTCACGTATCGTGGAAAAAGATTCGATTCGGGAATATTTGGCACGAGTTCGCTTTCTAGCGGATGGCTATTTCTTGATTACACTTAAAGAGCGGCCCTATGTAGTACTGTGGTAGACTACACATCTGCCTTGCGAATTGCCCGAGTTATACATTCCCTAACACAGTGTTGACTTGCAAATTGTAAAGCCAAACACTAAGGTCCCATTTCGTAAAAGGCTGCTAAAGAAGCCCAAATTTCTTTTTGTTAAAAAAAATATTAATATTAAAAAAAATTATCCGAAACAGAAATTAAAGTTAAAGAAATGATTTATAAGCATAGAATACATCATACATACGTCAGCTCACCCGCTATTAATTTGCTGAGCACGAGCTTTGCAATCTAACGCCTCCAGAACAATTGTTAATTGGATTGCCAATTCCGATTTCTTAAAAAAATCCAACTTGATTACACCATTTTAAGGAATTTAAATTGTAAATTGTAAATAAAGAACAAGCCAAAAAAGGAGATATGAAATGCAATTGACTGCCCTATCATTAAAGCTTTGAGACACTAATCAGAACGGAGAAAGCATGCGGTTGGTTTGCTTTTAAGGAATTTCACATAACTCAATTTTTTTTCTATTTTCTTTATTTTTATTTCTTTTATTTTCATTTTTTTTATTGATTTTTTTTACTTTTTGTTGCACGTGCCACTTTTAATTATCAAAAAGTCTTGCGCCTTGATTTAAACTGATTTTTATAGGCATAAGGCAAAGAGCAAGCAAAAAATAAAGGTCTGCATCAAACAACTTGGAGCAAACTTTTTTGCAAATGCAATCAAGCACGTAACTTGAACAAATTTTTGTTTTTTTTTTGCACTTCTACATCAAAATCCTCAGCATACTCAACGTCATCATGACCATCATTATCATCATCAACCTTGTTGTCGTCAGCCTTAAGGCGCCTGCAATCTACATGCTTAATGCTCGTACTGGTTTGCTGAAACCACAGCATATGACAGACACAAAGTCAAGGTACATTACGGACCATTTCCAACCAGAGCACTTCTTCAAGTTTCATCGTGGCAGTTTACACGCTCTTTGCTAAAATCAAATCAAAGCAGCAGCACCAACAGCAGCAAAGGCAAGAGATGTGAGCTCGTTCGCAATACAAAAAGTTAAAGACTTTTAAACCTGTCAAAGTTGAACTCAAAAACGAAAAGAGCAAAAAATTATTTATAAAAAAAAATATAAAAAATGTAAGTAAAAAGTGTGTCTGTGTAAGGCATCATTGAAGCGGACCAAATGTAGTGAAGAGCGTGATTGACTCAAAGCACATGTGTGCATGTCAATTTGTATAAATGTGTGTTGCTGTCTTAGAGACGTAGTCTATTCAAGAACTCTTGGTTTCATACACATACACACACACACACAAGCATCTGCTTATGCGCCTTTTAGCTATAACCGAAAATATTCTTGTACATTTTTGCGGCTGTCATGCTCAACAAATTACACACAGTACCCGGCAACCCAATCAAGCAACTAAAGAGAGAAAGGGAACACACAACAACAAAAAGCTATAGAAGTCTAGCAAGACGAAGACATAGACGCTATCGACGACTGTCATTGATGCTGAAATTTCTAAGGATGTAAAATCAAATGAAACTGATCATTTTCCCTCTTAATTTTTTTCTTCTTCGTTTTTGGTTTTTGTTTGTTGAAAAGTTTTTCCTGCTATGCTGCAGACAGGCGACTGCCGCTGACTACTAACTGTTGACGTTTGTCTGTCTGTCTGCGTCGCGTGAAGCGCTTACTTGTGACTCAGACATTGATGAGCCGCGCGCTAGTTGCGATAGTTGCGCCAAAAAGTAGACACTGCTTGCTGCTGGCAACGTCGTTTTCAGCAAATATTTCCTTGTTGTTGTTGTTGCTGCTGCTGTTGCTGTCGTCATGATTTTATGTAACTAATACAGCTTGGCACATGATATGAAATTATTTGTCATCGTCATTTTCAACAACTTTTCGAACGTTTTCGTTTTCACTTGAGTAGTGCGCGCAAGCAAGTTTTCCGGCTGCGGCAGTGTCGTCTTACTGCAATTCCTGCGACAGACGTTGGGAAGCGGCAGTGCTTTTTCTGTGAATTGAGTAGAGCAGCCGCCCTAAAAGTTGTGATTGCTTTTCAATTTTGAGCGTTGTTTTCTATTGTTGTTGCTGTTGTTGGAATTGCCATTGTGGCATGCAAAAGTAATCAGCCATCATTGGCATACTTCTACTTCAATTGCTGCTTGAGGTTTCGCGCAAAATTAAATGTGAAACTATAATACTTCGACAAAAGTTGTAATGACTGTTACGGTAGCAAAGAAATGAAATACATTTTTATATTACTTTTTCTTTGTTTTTTTTTTTCAAAAATCTTTTTACACGAATTTGCAGTCATGAAAATTTACACAGAAACGTCAGGTTAGGCTTTTTAAAATATTTTGACAGTACAAAGCCACACTACCCACTTTTTTTCTTCTTTTTCTTACGCTTCTTGTACTTCTTCTTCTTGCTTAAGATTTAATGCTTTTAACAAATTGTGGTCGTTTTGTAATCGGCTCAATTGCCAAATTGATCAAATTGAGCAATGCATGTGTAAAAATTTTGTCAACGTTTCGGTTGAAGGCGTTTAAGCAACGAGATCAATCAGTGCAATGAATGCATGCAAATTTATTTTGGTACATATGTACACACACACACACACACACACACACACAACTACAACAACATACAATACATCCATATGATGAGTTTCCCTTTAAGCTTGTCTTATTGCATGTTTTTCTTTTGGAACTCAAATCCGGAAATTCAGTGTCTGACTTCATGCTTCGACACGGTAGGCGAATTCTTCTACTTCATTACATTTACCGCTACCAGTAAATGTTGTTGCTGTTTTTGCTATCGTTGTTGTTGTTGTTACACTCTGTGAAATTAGTTTTGCACTTTGTACATTGTCAGTGGCATACTTTTCATTTCGACTGGTCTATGTATATGTGTAAGCTTCTTCTAAAATACTTATTTCCACTTCTGCGTCTTCCACCACTTTTTGCTTGTTAGTCTTCTTTCCCTCATTCGTAGTGTTTATCTGCTCAGTCCGTCATGGCATCGGTCTCAGTGTCAGTGTTTTGTGTAGTTCAGTGCCCAGTTCGCAGATGACTATGGTTTTTGCACTCTATGTATGTCTGTGTATTAGTGCATATCAGTTTGTCAATGCGTCTGTCAGTTTGCCAGTACTGCCAGTCTGCTGCACTTGTGCGCACCATGTGTATTGCCATGTCATGTCACCGACAAGTTGCATTTGTATTAGTTACTTCAACTACAGTTCCCATTGCTCGTTGTGCCATTTGTGGTTAGCAAAACATGCCCCCAAGTGTACGAGTACACCCACAATTGGCAATTGTATGTGTTTGCGTATGGATCTTCAACAATTTGTGCTAAACCTTTTCAACAAAAGCAGCATTTGAAATTTATTTTAAATGCCTAAAGCTTGAAATAAAAGCCAGCTATCCAGCTAGCCAGCCATCCAGCCATCCAGTACAAGAAGATTTATGAGTTTCGTAAATGAAGTTATCCTGTTTGTGAAACATTTAAGTTTCAACACGGCACAGCAGCGACAGTGCAACGAGCTAGTGAAAGCGCCCATTTTCTATGCCACGTCCAAGACTTACAACGCTTCGAATGCAAATTTCAAACGAAATACTAAACTAAGCGCCTTTAGTTGCATTCATTTGAAATGCATTACGAGCGGATGATGTTGTTACAATATACGAAATGACTACGCTTTACAGCTTTTTATGGGCTTTAAATGCGCAATGCCAATGCGCTTTTTTCTACAATTGCTGCATTTGTCAAGCCTAAGCGGGTTTAAGATATATTTTTATACAAAACAGAACTGGAATTTGAGATTAGTGTACTCGTAAGTGGTTGGTTTGATGTGAAACAGTTACCTTCAGTTGCTAGTGTCGGCTGGTTGAATTAAGTGTAGAGCGGACACCATCTAACGAAGCAACCTTGTGTGAATAAATGTTCTAGGCGCTGTCTTGTGGATGTCCTAAATCAAAATTAAGTTCAACTGTGTCTATAACCTTTAACTAGTCAGTCCTCAAAGCCTAGCTTACTGCCCTAGACCTCTTGACTCCAACATCCACTATGTTGAGTAGGTTCATACCAACCACAATAAAAACTCTTTTCGATGGACACCAAGATATGTCTGTGAAAACTCAATGTTTAAATAAAAGTTAAAGTTTAACCTACTTCCAACCACAAAAAGTAATTTTTCATACCATTTACATAATAGATATATGTATTGGATAGGTAAGCGTTTTGTGGAGACAGACACTTCATTGAAGTGGAGCCCCAAAAGATCTCACAACCTAAATTTTTCGGCACAAACTTTTCTTAATTTATTAATTATTAAATGTTCTCCATTATACTTTCGATTACTTCTAGAGACTAGCAATAAGTTTTTAAATCTTATAATCTAAGAACTGCGTGCCATATTATGCAAGTTCAAGGGTCGTCTGAGGCTGGTCATTTCTCCTGAGTCGCGCGTGCCTGTTTTGCGTGATAATTAATTTGAATGAGTCTTAGTGTTCTATTGGAGATTTATTGTAAATATCGTCGCTCCCTATATAACATGCTGCAACAGTAATTTTTCTTAGTAATTTAAACTGTACGCTTTAAATGATGTGTGTGTTGCTAGTACTTGCATTGCCTGACGACTGGCGAATTTGATTTTAACCGTTAACCTTTGTTATAAGTACACATTTTAAGGCCAATGGTGACATGCGTTTCTATTAAGAGCAAAGGTTTTCTGTTAACATTTTTGATCATATAATCGTATACGCCATTTTGACAGCCACACTTCGAACAATTTGACTTGTCAAGACTTGTCACCCCTTCCAGACAAAGCCATACAAACAGCATACTACAGAGAGACTAGAAATCCAATGTTTAGTAGGATGTCAGAAAACGTCTTACAACTTAACAGTCTTATCCATCGTTACAGTGCATTTGAGTATTTAGTACAGCATGAGTATTGCTAAGGTTGGCCCAAAGCCTCATATTGGTTTGACTTATAACGTCTCAACAACATTTTCTTTTTCCTTATTCACTACTCTGAAGAGCATATTAGAATTCATATTAGAATGTTCTGTGCTGTTGTTCTTTGCATCGTTCCATGTGTAGTTGGCAGCTTCTAGCTCACGTGATGTTGCTCTCCACTAAGGGTTCTTGGGTCGACTGCGGGTATTTTTTTTATCCAACATTTTATCTTGTGGAGGTTGGAAATTCGAGGCCTTTTAATAAACTAAATCAAATAGTTTATCTTGCCGCTACCAGTTCTTGGTGTTGGGTGTGTGAAATGACGCCGCCAAGGATCAGTGCCCCCATAAAAATTTATAGAGGATCGTTTGAAGGTAGATTTTTTTTTGCTTGATGAAATATCTTGGTTTCATTAGAATAAAATTTTGCATAGCGTAACGTTCGCATACATCAAACATCGTCATCGGCTCGCGGTCGAAGACATACGAAGACGTTCGACTAAAAACTTTTTTTTAATGCAAGGCTGGCTTAGTGTAGTGCCGCGAATCTACCAATGCGACGCGTTAAATATCTTCCTTTCCATTCCTTCTGTTGAGTCTTATGCTGGCGGTGGAAGGATTTGCCCGTTAAACACTCGCTTAGGTAAACGTTGTCCTATAATTTTCTATTAAACAATACCAGTATATTATATACGTTATTCGACTAAGTAATTTCTGATTTAGATTTTGGAAACTCCCCACGCACGATGTTCGGGAACACCAATTGCTGATTGAATGATGCACGCATGCACTTAGCAAAATTACAATGCCACTACGGCATGACACGCAGCCAAGCAACTTCATAGTATTTCTCATTGTTATTATTGCATTTGATAGTTGTTGTTTTCTTGTTATTGTTGGTGCATGCAAGCATAAAGCGCTAAAACCACATTTTCACCCAACTACAAAAACAAGAACAACAACAACAATGCCACTGCACATTTACACGCATTCTGGTACACTTTTGAGAATCCTTTAACGTTGTTGCATTCAAATCTATGTAAATCCAACAAATTTTATGCACAACGTCTGTAACAAAAACAACAAGTACAGCAACAACAACAACAGCAGCAACAAATGCTATAAGTATCTAAATACATGCGCAGCTGTGCACATCCGTTTTGTGCTTACACAAAATAATATTTTGTAAAATTGCATTACACCGCAAACACATTTGCATGAAATGTATTTCAAACGCCTTGTCTCTCTCCTTGTCTGCCCGCCAGTCTGTTTGTCCGTCATCTCTCTTACGTGTTGTCTGCTGTTGTCGTCTCAAAGTATTTGCTTGCTACTTTGACATTGCAAACGAAGCTAGTAGTGTAGTCCGAGACAGGCAAACGCAAAGGGCCTCAGCTCAGCTCAGCTCAGACGAGACCAGACCACACCAGAGCCGATCCGACCCGAGCAGTCAGTGCAGTGCGCTAAGCTGACAACGCACATTTTATTATTTTTATTTTTATTACTTAGATAAGTATGTGTGTGTGTGTGCATGTGTATCTATAACTGTGTCACTAGCTCCCTTTGTCAGTATCTATGTCGTATGGCATTTCTTTCACAACATTGTTAAATGCCTTGTAGCCTGGAAATCCTGTTTAGCAAATATCCTTTTTATACAATCAAATGGCACGAGTTTTGGTTTTTTTTGTCTTTTTTTTGTTCTCTTTTTTGTGCCTTTTTTCAGCTCAGAATATTGTTTTAGCAGTTGTCACACACACACACACGTACACACACATTTAACAAAAGACATTTTTGTAGGTTTTGTTTCTCAGTGTTGTTGTTGTTTTTCTTGGTTTTCTTATTGTTGCAACTGTAACATTGTTGGTAACTTGTGTTGCCATCAGTTGAAACAAAAATATGTTTTTTTAAATCCTTGTGCTCTAGTCATGTTCGAGTAAAAAATGTTAAGCCGCCCCTTGATACTTTTAAACAAGCTTTTCTTTGTTCAAATCAGCAGTAAACGTTTGCCATTAACTTAAGCGGAAAATACATTTTCCAATGTGCTTAAGTCAATTAAACTTACCTTAAAGTAACTAACTAATTTTCATGGCAAAGCGCCATTAAAACGCTCTGCGCGAATTTCGTACAAATTTCACACCTCAAAGTGCGCATACCGCCCAAGCAAGCAGGCAATAAAAACAACGCCACAAGCCTTACAACAATAATAAAAGTGTCAAACAATCTTAACGTCGAAATATCAAATTACACGCAGCCAGCCCAGCAAAGAGTGAAGCACGAAAGCTAATCCTGTCAGTCAGCGAGGCAACGCTCCTCTTTCAAGCGTGCCTTGGCTTATTATACTTCGAGCAGGCCACAATTTCATTTTAAATAGCGTCAATTATTTCGCTATTAAGCTTTATGCAATTACTTTATTATTATGCCCGAGCAGAAATGCTTAACTACGAAAATATGACGACCAGTGACAGGACAAGCTGGACTACTACAGCAGACTCCTTAATGCGAGAAGCGTAAGTAAGAACAGTCAAAGGCAGCAGCAATTTGAAGTACAATGGGCAGAGTTCGGTGAAAACCTGAAGTGAAAACTTTCCATTTAAGCTGCGCAGCTTTGACGTAAAGTAAGGATATGCTGAGAAGAAAGGATATGCTGAGAACTTGTCCAGAAATGAGGTTGAGGTGCGTACAACTGAAAGCCCAGCGATTTAACGAAATGCATGCAAAAGCTTTACTCAACTTTATGTTTGTGTGTGTGCATCTGTGTGTTAGTGTATGTGTGTGTGTGTGTGTGTGTGTGACAGGATCACAACTTTTTGTGCTGGCTTTGACTTTAAGAAGAGCAAATTTATGTACCATTCAAGCCACAGCAGGCAACGAAGTGCATGCAAAAAGCCATAAAAAGCATTGATCTAGGTGAGCAGAGGAGCTGGCTGACTGCTGGCGGTTTTCTTTAAAAGTTGCACATGTATCGCTTCAATGGAGTTGCGTTTAAACGAGCTTGGCGGTGGACTAACTTAAACTTACCGAAACTGACTTATTGGGTGACTGCAGCAAAGTGTGTAGTTGATGAACTTTAACTGTAACAATTATGGCTTAGGGCGTCAGTGTATATTGATTTAGTTATGACTGCTGCTAAAAAATTAAGTGCTCTATCGGTGATTATAAGGTAAAACATAGAAACGAAATATCAAAAGTAAAATAAAATAAAATAAGGCGTAGAAAGTTATTAGAAACTTTACTGAAAATTTTCAAAATATTGTAAGCCCAAAAAAGTCTGTAATGCTGAGAAAATGTAGTGATCTACAACAAGTGCTCGGCCGGTCTCCTTAGCCTAGTATACTAAAGCGTCTCCTGGACGTTTAGTATTTACTTCCACAAATAGCACAATTTTTTTTACAATATTATTACTTGGCCAACCCACACGTTGCAATTTTTAGTACTCAATAAATTAAGTCTCGGCTGATACTTGTGCAGTCATCATGTGGAATAGTAAGAAGACAGCAAGTGTTGCGGCTATAGCATTAGCTATTTTATTTATATATATATATATATAATTAGAGTATAACATTTATTGCATTAAACTGCATAACACATTTGTCGGATTAAAAAATAATGACGCGCCAAGGGGCGCCCGTAAATCTTCAGCAGTAGTGCCGCAATTTTGTATGGCGTAACGCCAAGCAGGTGCCACTACTTGCAGATACATGAGCCTTTTATTATGTTAAAGATAACTTATTCGAATGGTGGAGGAGCCACTCCAGTTTCTTGAGCTTACCTTAATGTGTAGACACCAGGTAAGACGCTTGTTGCAGTTTAATGAAGAAATGGTTTTAAGAAAGAAATAGCTACACTCAATAAAATCTTTGGAGTGAACTAAGAAATAGTGAACCAAGTATTTTGGAAATTTGTTGCGAATAGATAGTACATACTGCGGTGTAATTTTCTGCAGTTCTACTGCCCAAGCTGAAGTAATTGCGCAATATTACCAACAGATGAAGCAATATGTACTAGATTACAAAATCAAAATGAAGCTGTTTTTGATTGACTCAATATCTTTCAATGTGATGTACAGACGTTCAATATTGTTGGCCATATCAGATATTGTAAATATGGATCGTCTAGGTACAGCTTAAGTCTATCACCTCATAGGTTGTGTGCTAGAATCCCACTTGTGGCATGAAACACGGCAGCTTAAAGTGTCTGTGATTGACATGGGAGTGACAAAAGGATGCTGCTGATAACCGTCACAAGCTAACCTAATCAAACATCTGCTTTATGAACACTTCTTATGTAAGACCAATCCAAAGCTCATGTGGCACTAAATAAAGAGGAGCATAGAAAAATGGTGAGATGGAAATGATGAATTGTTGTAAACCAATGTGCATATATTCCAGATCTGTTGGCCTATCTCAATTGCAAAAATTCAAATGAGGAATAATTATTATAAGCAGAACATCATCGGATGACAAGTTCTTGAAAATCGAAATCAAAAGTAACCGTCGTTCTGAAGGTTCCCACTCCTTCAGCTTCTCCAAGATGAACTTCAAATGTTAATTTTCTACAAAAATAAACCAAAGCCGAGTATTAATCAAAATGACATACTAAATCAGTGACATTCCTAGTTAGCGACAATTAATTAAATTATAATGACACTAATTACTTTTCTGAGCAATCTTGTGTAATCCTTGCGAAATCCTGTATATGTGAAGGAAAAGGGATCAAAAAACCAAGCACAACAAGAATAGAGAATGAGAGCGAGAAAAGAAGAAAATCAATTACGTAATCCGAAAAGAGGAAAAATGTCAAAAGTAAATTGAAGTTATTACAGCTAAGGAGGAGGAAAAAATTGTATACTGCATGCTGCAGCTATTTGAGCTTTGGCTAAGCTCATTTCGTTGTTGTTGTTGTTGGTGATGGTCTTGGTGTTGCTGTTGCAATTTAAGCTGCGTACAAATGTTGAAGTGCCAATAACATTAATTCGCGGATAGTGCAATGCTGGAAACAACAATAACAACAGCAACAACAACATGCAACAAGCGAAGCAAGCAGCAGCCAACCAAAGGAAATGCGCTTAAAAAAGCGGTAACTGGAGGCAGTCAAAGAAAATGTGTGCAGCTTACTACTACTACTACAAAGACCGACCTCTGTGAGCAGAAATCAAGCGTTGACGTTGAAATTTTTCTCCAACTACAGCGAAAAAAATATATATATTATATACGCGTATATTGTGGCATATCATTCAGTAGCTGCAATAACAATAACAACAAAAACAACAAGAACACAAAAGATGCTCAACAATGAATCGCAAAAGTTTATGGGCGTTAATGAAGAAGAGCAAGTGTGCATTGCAGGCGAGAGGGTGGGCGTGGCCAACAGCAATTGCGAAGCAAAGCGCTACTAGTGTGGTTCAAAGTGTTGCGAGTTTAGTAGAAGTTTCTGCTGCCACTGCTTTGGCATAATGTAACAAAAATTGATTTGCAACATTCATCATTATCATCATTATCAGCATCATCATCAACAACATCAGCATGAGCATCCACATCAACATCAACATAAGCAGCAGCAACAGGAGCAGCATTAAGAACAGCAGCAATTGCAGCTGCTTTAGTAGAAGAAAATGAAGATGGAGTTGAATCTCATCGTTTATATTCCCCTAATGCACGAAAATAACAACAAAAATAAGTAGAACAAGAAGAACAAGAAGCACTCTTTGCATGAAATTCGCTGCAAGCAATTTGCACATCCACATGCACAGCACATTTCAATCAATTTTGCAATGCAATGCGTAAGCACATCAATTTGAAGCTTCATTAGCAGCGCGAGAATTGCTTGAACTGCTAAAGCACACTGCGTATGATTGATTTGTGTACTGTAGGGGTGGTAACGTATTTACGTTATGTAAATCTGTGAATGGATTTGTTAAAACCAGTGTGGAAGTTGAGCTCAGTAGAGCCGTCATTGCTGTTAAGTTGTTGAATCTCTTTATGAAAATATTAATTTAATTAAGAAATTTAAGAATATTTGTTGTGAAATGCTTTAAGTATAGAGTTGTGCTTGATAGAACACGAGACGTAAAACTTAATTGCTTTATTTTATGAATTTAATCAATTTTTTTAATATTTTTCTAATTTATTTTCCTCGAAAATTTCTTCTAAAAAACCCACTTAAGATGCGGCTTTTATATAGGGTCGCGCTAAAGAAATGTCATAATGTAAACCTGCTTTCATTTTTGCAAGTGGCGTCAAAAGTCACAGTGCTTTAATATGTATATTGTAGACAGTTAGTGAATTAGTTGTCAATAAGCCATGGAGCGATACCGAAGAAACTTAAATTATTATTCTTATTTTGCAAGAAGAGAATGATTTCGTATCAAAAATTATAGTGTACGACAAAGCCCATTTCCACTTAAGTTGTTAGGTAAACATGCAAGATTTGCATTTTTAGGGCGCAGAAAATTCGCATTAAATGCATGAAGAGCCATTGCATCCCCTCGCCAATTTGGAGCCCAATGTTTTGCGAGCAACAAATAAAAATGCCTCAAAACAAGTACAATTGTGGATCAAACATTTGAATCATTTTGGTCATTTGAGCGATATAATTTTTTCAAATTAATATCATAAATTATACACCTTCAAATGAACTTTTCATGAAAACAGAGCACTTTTTTCATTTCTGACAAAATGGTAGCCAATTCACATTATGACATTAGTTTTACGCCAACTTGTATAAGCTAAATCAGCGTAAATCATAATTCACATAAGTTCGTTATCTGTTAAATAAATATGCTTTCTTTGGAACTAAAGAGAATATAAAATCATCATCATCATCATCATTAGGCAGTCACTCAAATTTGACCTCGTGCAATTCGATTTTGTGCAAAACGCGCTTTTCGTATGCACGAGTAAACGTGCAAAAATCGAAAATGCAAATGTGGCCGAATTTCAAATTCAAATGCATTTCCTTTGAACAAAACGAAAAAGTTAAATAAAAAAACTTACATCAAAACTTCAACTTCAAGCGTGTCTGTTGGCGTGTGAAAAAGCGTCTCAGAAAGTAACGAAAAATATCATAGCATATGCTTCGGCTGAAGCGTTTCACTTCGTTTCACTTGTTCCTTTTGTCATCGGCTGCTCTGCTAAAACTCACGTACGCTAATGCGACAAAAACGCAACAACTGCGAGCAAAATGTTTTTCGAAAATTTACTTAGCTCGCTTTGGCTTAACGGCTTTGTGTGCATGTGCGTGTGTGTGTATGTTCCTTTCTTTTTCGATTCGTTTGGTTTGGTTTATTTGCATTTTTCTTGCTGCCACATCCGTTGATTGTTTGTTTCCCTCAGCATTGCTGCTACGTTCTGTGCTTTTTTTTCTGTACATCTTTAAGCAGAAAATTCCTGCTTCAAAAGCAGAACAACCAAAAAATAATATGTTTGCAATATAAACGTTGTGACACAGTGTCTGCCTCTATGTGGTGGGCGTTTGTGCTTCCGTATGTAACTCCGCGTGCTTGGTTGCTTGTTTGTGTATGTAACTAAAACGTTACCAAAACATCGACATGGCAACAAGAGCGCGCATAACAAGCAATAAAACCACACAAACACACAAGTCTACTACTACAGGGCCTTACTCGTATGTCTGCAGCTGCCTTACTCCTTCGTAGGCTACTCACAGGCGCTGCTGTCAGGTGCTCCGGCGCTCAGGCGCTATGTACCCAAAGCAAACGCAAACGCAAACGACACACAAGTGAAGTGTTTATATTTTGGAAATGACAGAAATTGAATAAAATTTATGCGTTTTCGTTGGCGCTGTCAGCACGGTAAACGCCACCAAAGGCGGTGAATGGAAGGCGGTGTGGCTGTGTGGCTGTAAGCAAGCAACTTACGGTATTTGTGGTTCTTGCAATTTGTTTTTCTTTAGTTTTTATTTTTATTTTTTTTTATGTCAAGAAATGAAACGGATTAGAAATGAAATATGTGCGAAGGTCGTTGTCGGTTTTGTGGTACGAGCATGCGAGTATATAACGTAACCGCAGCTTTTCATATAACTCCAACTGGCATGGGTCGCACCACTGCAACGAAGCATGTACTTATTTATTTAGACATTTTTGTCGTTATTTATGTTTTGTTATAATATAATAATTTTCTTTGTTTTCTCGTATTATTTGGCTTAAGTCAAAAGACAAAGAAAATTAAATTTTTAATAAAACAATTTGCATGGCAACGCACACATACACCCACAAAATAAATGTGCAATTTCCCTAAGTAGAAATTTTGACAGACTTCAGCGAAATTAAGATTAATTCCGTTTCATATTAATTTAAAATGTATAGATTAAAAATAGGATATGCCTGTATGATTTTTTTATTTTATTTATTTATTTATTTATTTTTTTTGTTGCTTTTTTATGCGAAATATATTTGGTGTCCAGCTTGAAGCCCTCATTGCTCTGGCTATAAAAGTATTGTAATTTAGGATTACTTCTAGCCTACAAAAAAAAAATATAATAATAAACTTTGGTGTCAGATTCTAATAATTTGCCTGTTCATTTGAAAAGTTGTATGCAGTTGTCTTTTTTCACACTGTCTTGCAATAGGTTTAGTATTGTTTTGTAGTATGTTAGTAACTTTGACCGGCCATGTGGGTTAACAAATTTTTATTTCTGAATATTTGTCTGAAGCAATTAGATAGCCGGGATAGCTAAGTAGATCCAAAGTAAGCGCAGCCTTGCTCACAGCTCGTGGAACAAAGTGAAAAGTAATAGTCATGACTCATGAGCGATCGCCATAATATTGATTTGTCGTATGTTACCTACAATTAGTAGTCATACGCGTTTAGTTCATTAACGTATTCCTTCCTTTTTTACATATTCCTTCATTGTCAATTTGTTTTAAATCAGAACCTTGTGAGTGCTAAGCACACTCACATATATATATATTTATTTCAATATAAAGGCATGATCACAATTGCAAAAATACCTCATATATTTACGGTTGAATATAACCTAACATAACCTAGCCTTTTTCAGTAATCTATCTTATACCAGACTAACGTCACTTCCGAACTTAATCTGACCTAGACTAACCTAAAAAGTAAAAATATATCTTTGTAACCCAACTTTACCTAAACAAGTCTACCTCACTCAAATCTAGCCTAGTCCAGCATACCTACCTACATAACAGAACTTACTCATTTGTATAATCTGACTGCCTGATCAAGCATTAATACATAGGACCGCTAATAGTATAAATCTAAGGTCATGTTTTATGTATATTTTTTACTTCCCATAGCCTTCAAACTGGGTTCACACAGTATGTATAGCTAATGTTGTAGTTAAAGTCTTTTACCAATTTTGGAAATTTTGTTCACCCTTTTGGGTAAAGAAGAAGCGTCCTATTTTATAAGGTGATAAATTCAATAGAAGACATATTTTTAAGTAGTCCTAGACATGCTAACTTAAGAATAACACGATTGTAGATATATATTACACTCGTACTCGTATATAAAAAGTCTTGACACCTGCTCGAAGTAGCAAATCTGTACATACGAGTAGACGAAATCCTGCTACCACCATAAACACTAACACTATTCTAACACTAATAAAAGAAAACTATCGCTGCAAGCAGTAAAAGAAAACTTAATTTTACTATCCGCCATTTTGTTATCCCTCTGCTTAGGGAAATGCTTCAATCCATAATTGAACAATGACAAACGCATAAAGTCAAGTCAAGTTGGCAATCAATTGCTTTGGCATAAAACACGACAAAGACAACAATTTACTTGTTGTCCTTTGATTGCTTTAACGCACAGACCCACACAATCACTGGCACTCACACGCACACACACTTGTGCTTACGCAAACACACAAGCGTAATTGAAAATCAAATTGAGTTCAGTGAAAAGAGCGTAGAGTCCTTCTATGCTTTTGACAGTTGGCCTTTGTGTGCACATCTTCGAATGTGTTGTCTCAGCCTTGAATCATTGAGCCTCCTACGTACTCTCACCCTCGTACACAAGCACACAAACATTTAGATGCTAGACTTTTCGACAGATTTTTCAGCAAAGAAAATGTAAGATAAGATGAGTTGAAGAAATACTCGTCGCAAAGGAAATTACGACCAAAAAAATATTCTGTTACATTTTCATTTTAATCTTATTAAAATGTTCTATTTTCCTGCTTTTATTCATTCGATACTTTGTGTGTGTGTGTGTGTGTGTGTGTAAACGGGCATGTGTGTGCACCTGCTCTACTTTATTGCATCTTCTTCATGAAGTTTGCTATGCGAAATAAATTTTAAAAACATTTTTTTCTAGCTCACTCTTTCGCTCGGAAAATGAAACTTCTTTGTTCTCTCTCCACCTGGCATAGCAAAGGACAAGAAGAAGATATTGACAAATGAGAAGTAGACAATGCATACGAAAAGCTCAATGAGTGTTTAAATTAAACGATGAATCAATGATTGATTGAATGGATGATTGCGTTAGTGTCTGAATGAACAATTGAACGAATGTTGCGCTTGAGTATGGGCATGCATAACTGACGTAGTTAGTGAGTGATTTAGAGAATGAGTAAGTGAATGAATGACCTGCTTGACTCAATGGATTTAATAATTGAATTTTATGATCGCATGATTGCACAATTATTTGGCAATATTTAAAATATTTTAATTTGCCCCTTGATAATTGGCCATACCAAAAAAAAAAGGTTAAGTCTTGCACCAATATTATAAACTTTTTTTTCTTATTTTACGAGGATGGTAATAACTCCGACCAATTAAAGGTAAATTATTTACTTTGTAGACATCTTGTTTGTGAAAACAACATTTAACGAGACCTAAAGTACAATAGATTATGTAGAAAATATTAATTTATTTTAGGTAGGTAGATGACATACGAAAAAAAAAGGAATGCAAATATGAAAGGAGACGCGAGTTCTGTTGCTCTAAGGCAATGAAAATTATTAACGAAGGCGCATAAAACAAAAACTGCTCCAAGAATTAATTCGAGAACCAAACAGATTAAAGACCATTCCCATGATACAAGAAAAGCAGCAGGTATACAAACTAAAGCCATCTTGAATAACTACCAATATATTCTAGATACCTATAGAACAAGAATAAAGAATTTATACTTTCTGCTATTTTCTGATGTTTTCAACCTTGCAACTGCAACACTTTCCTGAGAGGTACATTGTGTAAAATAAGTACCCGGAATTTCTCGAAATTGCAGGTATTAAAACAATTATTTATGTATAAATGGCAACATTGTATTCGGTTAATACATTGTACATTTACATTACATTGTATTGTTTTTATTAAATTTGATCTCATTATGACAGCCAGTTGATTCACTGCAATTATTTACACCAGTCGATCTCGAGTGTGCTCTGCAATTTTTGCAATGGAAAGAATTGTCGAACAAACAATTTGCCTCCAAATTCCGAATATTTCTTTTACATAATGTATTCCTTCAAGAATATATATGAGCACCCTGACATTGAAATAATCCCATAAATTCCATTAGTATTCACCATCGATTATTTTTTCTTATTTTTATATTTATTCGCTGTGAATTATGCCTCTTGCATTGCAAAAAAATTCACGTTCTTGATGATACGTCGATCCTCTCAGGGAATTCGTTCTCCCACTGCTGCTTAATTTTTGGTCTGTTGTATTGAAAAATTCTAAAGTTTGGGGTCTTACTTTTGTGATTATGCAACATTAAAATATTTGAACAAATTAATAAAAAAATAATCTCCAATCGCCTAAATTCATGTCCCCATTTTATTTTCAAGCTATCCATTGGTGGGGGCTTACAAGCTCGCCTAGATATAAACATCATAACGCACACAAGTATACTCATATGTTAAGTAAGTTATACTCACATCATACAGAACGTGGACAACGTCGCCCTGTGAGGGTAATTTAAAAACTCACTGACTAATTGATACACCCGGTTGATTATGCATGGCTTGCGAAATTATTGCTAAAGTTCGAGTTTAAATGAAACCATAAATTTTATCATTTTCAATTTATAATACTTTTGTAATGTTCTCCCTCTGTCTATGTGTATGTGTGTGTGTGTGTGTGTGTTGCAGACACGTTGTTACGACAGCCAAATTAATTATACGCCGTGTTGTGCATTTGTAATCGATATCATATGACATTCGTCGCTCTCTCTGTCCTCCTCTCTCTCGCTGTCTTTATCGCGTAATGTTGCCTGCCATTTTAAATTAAACAATTTTCCATGCTATTCAACGCCAAAGCGTACATAAATCGAAAACTGTATTGAATTTTAAAAAGTAATCATTACAAATTGCAACTATACCTAAAGAGCTGATTTCATTTGTATTAATTTTATAATTTTTTATTTAAAATCTTGGTTTTTTTTTGTGGAAAATAAAAAATAAATTGCTCCTCATGCGTCGATGTAGTTATTTTTATTTATTTGTTATTTTTTAATTTTATTTTTTTTTTAATAATTTTTTTCTTTGTTGTTGTTTGCAGACAACCAAAAATTTGTAACCGAAAACTGCACACAAACTAAAAAAATAAAAATGCCACAATTGTGTGTTTATTTAGAAAAATGTTTGCGAAATTCTTCACTATTTCATTTCGCTCGCTCACTCAGTCAGTCAGTCAGCCAGACGACAGTCAATCGTTGGTACACCCACCTATATACATATATATCTACTATATAGATGCACAACCACAGTTGTGCATCCAAATTTGTTAGTAAATTTCTTTGCTTATTCACTTGCAGTTGTAGTTGTTTGAACGCAGCTCTGCGCTCTACTCGATTTTGGTTTTCCTCATATCGAGTTGTGAAATTTTTTTCCATTATATGTATGTGCCGTAAGAAAAACTCATATCATAAATCACAGAACTCAATACTCAGTTTGATGTGCGTGGTTGATATTCAAGCGTATTTTGCGCTCGTTTTTGGCTCGATTTTATTTCGACTTAGTTTAGTTTGGTGTAGTGTGGTGTGGTGTTGTGGTTTGGTACCGTTTTTCAAGCGTTGCACACTTTTAAATTATGTTCACAGGCGTATGCGCGAAGCATTTTTTGTGTTGGCTCACCATGACATCAAAATACAATGAGAGTTGAGTTATTACTGCATATATTTGTTGTGAAATGTTTTTGTCGGTTGTCAGTGTTGTTTGGGAATGTGCGCCTCGTTGGGGCTTGACAAACGTGGAATGCCGGCATTGAAATGTGTTGAAAATGTTTTAAAGGTAGCATAGGATTTGATAAAAATAAACTCAGTTTGTAAAGTGCGCATGAGATACAATGTAACATCATTTCGTATAAGCTGGGAATAAAGCACATTGGGAAGACGTGGGCTCATAAAATATGGGCAAAAGTGTTGATAAAGAAAATAGATTGCAACGATCAATTGTCATTCAATCAATCAATCTATTTGAGATTGGAAATGTTACAGAGGCCTAGAATAAAGAAAGCTATATACATATACTATGCCAAGGTTTTGATAAGTAAGGCAGACAAAAGAACATTTTAAGAGTAATCCTATACGAAATATAAAATAGATGAGGTGAGTTCCGAAAGACAAAACGTATACGAATGCTCAAATAGGAGAATAGAAGAGGAGAATATGAAAAATACGACAAGAACCAGAAAGAAAGAAGCAGTAGACAAAAGGGAGATTGGCTGTATAAAAAAGAAGAAAGAAAATGGCCCATAAAATAAATTATAGATAGATTGCATATAAACTAGTCTGATAAATTAAAGATGGAAAAAGAAATGGAAGAGAAGATAATTTTTTTTAATAAAACGGTTGATATTATATAGAAAAGATTTCCACTTGATAAGTTAGATTAGGTTGCCTTCCAATTTAGGACAACTATAGGCCCTTTGTGTTGCCTTATATGGAAAAGTGCGTGGACCATGCCTCAATTGGGGTAGCATACTTAGCGCGGGCGAGGCCGACTAAGAATTTTGTGTGATAAAATGATTAGAAAAATATTAAAGAAAAAGGAAATGATACACAACGCAAAATTCGGACCCAAAAAAAAAAAATAAGTCAAGGCTGGATAGAATACAAAGATGACATACGATAAACTTATAACGGAAAAACTTTATCGGAGTTCGGCAGAAGAAGTAAGTGATTTTCTCCGCCCTTGAAACCATATTTAAGTTAACACCCGCTTCGCTTTAAGTATAAGTAGTGTTCGACCAACGGTTGAAATTCAACCACAATAGTCACAATACAAAACAGTTGAATACCTTTTATTTAAATGTATACGTCCGCTTTTCAAATGCTCCAGAGCATGCACTATCAGAATTGACTTACCGCATGTGGTTCGTAAGTTTAGGTAACGTAGGTCGTATCATTAACTAATACCTCTTGTAAGGCAGATTAGCTTTCCCTGTTTCTATATCTCTTAAACTTCCAATATCTTTCTTCTGTCTCGTGTAACGAATGCGACCTTGAAATGTCACTATCAATTAGCCATCTAAGAAGTTTCACTTCAGAAAAATATCTAAAGGTGTCAAAATCAGTATTAATTGTAATTTATACTTTGCAACGAATAGTTTTATAACATACTGTCTTGTCGGTAAATGTAATGCATACATATTATGTGTAATAGTTTCGGTTTCTAAACCTAAGGTTCTTGCGTCTACACATTAGATTTTCATTCGCAGTTCGCAGTAGAGCAAGAAGGATTTCAATACATAATATTACCGTTAAATTTTCTCACCTGGCATATATTGGCATAAGAATTATCCTACGCACAGCTTTAGAATAATATCTTTCTAACCATACAATTTTCATTAAAATATATTGATTTTAATAGCGTAAAATGATACCACAAAAATCTTGTCTCCGTATTAATATGTAGATAGTTGTATCTCAAAATTATTAGACGAATAGAATCCTTATCATCTACTGACATTAACTAGTTCTGTGGTTGTATCTAGACCTATATAGACAATAACTTCAATTTGAATACAATAACTTAAATTCTTTGTAGAAGAAATTCCATCAGTTGAGCTAAAGCTCGGGTCGCTTCCAAAAAATTTATTTGCTTCGAGGTTTGGTTCAGTAGATAAAAATATTTTGAGTTTCAAACTTCGAAAAGGTCCAACTCCAAACAATTTTCGCTTACAGTGTTATTTTTATATAATTTCCTAAAATACGTATGAATAACGATAAAAACAAGCAACAGCAATTTCGGCTATACACACCTTCTCTCTTCTTTTTTCATTAACAAGCATGTTGCTGCCATTTTCACAGGCACGCCTCTTTTATGCTACACGCAGTTTTCAATTTATGTTTTTTGCCGAGCTACTTTTTGTAAACGCCGCACATGCATACAACGTAAATTTACACATTTTTCTGCCACATTAAGCGGAGTTTTTCTTCACTTTATCTTTTTGGGGTAAAAAAAATGTATATCGCAGGCACCAAGGAATACTCCCAAAAGTGCAATAAACAAATCTCGCATAAGTGTCGGCAGGCTCATACATACACACATACATGCAAACGCACACGCATACATACACACACTCGCATAAATTTTGTGCATGAGTGAATGAAGCTAAAGCGAATTTCGTGTCTATACAAGTTCAGCTGTTTAAATTCATAACTAACTTGGATTTTTGTATGCGGCACACACTTGTCTCACTCCATCGCTATCTTTTTCTATGGCCCAGCTCTTCTCACAAAATACTTTTTTCTTTTTTCATTCTTTTTCAACGCCGCTGTCTAACTAACGCGGACCCTAAACCGCTTTTCAATTTGCCCTGCCTCTTGCCATTATTATAGCATGGCGCGCCCGTTTTGCTCTTTCATTCAATCGTTCGCTCTGTATTCTTGCCTTGTTATTATACTCTGCAGGCATTGAATGGTATATACATTTGCCTTGGGGTTTGTAACATAATAAAGAAGACAACGAAAGTCTCATCTATAATTATGTCCTTAGAAACCTTGAGCGATAATTTTTTAACATACGCTGTGAATTCGTTGTATCCAATCACCAATTGCCAAGCCAAGCCATTGGGTAAATTTATAAACACTTCTTTTTATATGATGTATCGATATCAAATTTTTACGGTCCTGTGATTTTGAAGTAGCCCATAACAGAAACCGTAAAATCTTTCAAGATTTTAGGTTTTACGCAATATATTGGTTGAGAAAGAAATACGCGGCTTTCCTTAGTACAAATTGAGATCATTTTCTTATATATTAAAATTCAATTTTATTAAATTATTTACTGTCCATTTTGATGGACCACCTACTTCCATTTCTCGCCAACATCAAAGCGACAAGTTATTTTCATCTGCCTCTCTTGAAGCCAATTTTACGCGAGATAGTGATTATTACAGAGTTCGAAACAAATAATGACAGTATAATGTCGGAACGTATTTGATGTATTAAGACTTCCTAGCCAAGGTTGCATTTCGCCCCTTTTTCGTACTAAAATTGTATAATATATCGAGTTTTCTCAAAATTTTCAATTATTTTGTCTTTATGATAAGTTTTTATAGAACGAACCAATCCCAATAAATTAGCTGATTCAATGATCAGCTAGAATGTAATTTTTTTATCTTATAAGCCCAAGGGTCATTTGTGAGCTATAATATGCCAAACTATTTAATTTTTTGAAGTATGGAAGTGAATCGTGAAAAGACCTTATTTCGGCATCATAGGCAGAGGTCCTAAATTTATTGTATCAGCCTTTAGAAACTCTTTTGAGCGTAAAGCATATTTCAAACTCGACTCAACCGAAACAAATAATTTTTCTTGGTTTATACATATATATATTATATATATATAAATTTTTTTTTTTGGTCCGTTTAAAGAGCTAAACTTGAGTTTGTGGAAACATTTATTGTGTCATTGATTTTCCCGTTAAGTCTCGGCTCAACTCCATTTTTTATTATTTACTTTTAACATGGCAAACGCCATCGCTATGCACATCCTTTTGTTCTATGCCATTTCTCTGCCCACGCAATTCCATACATTCTAATAATGATTCTTAGTATGTATGTGTGAATGTGAGCGTGTCTATAAACTGGAAAAGGAAAATATTAAATTTCTGACATAAGTAAAAAAAATATGCGCACTAAGGACAAACGCTACTGGCGATATTTGTGTATAGGGCGATGCAAAAACTAATAAATAAAATATAATTTTTTTTATATATGAAAAACGGAATTCTAAAAATAATTCTGATTGCAATTTTCATTGGAATTTAATTTCAATACGACGAGATTTACAAATCAGCTTTATTAATAAATATTTTCTCTCTCTCTTTCATTGCAGGTGAGTGTTTAATAATTCTCTATGAATAAACCCCATGTAAACAATGAGTAAGTTGCCTAGATATATTTTTATGCAGCGTGCCTACAGTTGTCAACTTTTAGTAATTATATGCGTGTGTGCAACCACAACTGAAATGTCGTTGACCGCATTAATCAACCGCAAAAACTCAACAAAAACACACAACGCACGTCGATTGTGCTCATAAATCATAGGCTTAAAAAATTATGAATATTAAACTAGCAAACTAAAAAAAGACAAGCACATATTCAACAATATGGAAAAAACCAAATTGTAGCCGCGCAATATTCAGTCTAAATTAATTTGCACCGTCCTCTGTATCTAAGTATCTTCGCATCCGTCTATTTTTTTTTTGTCATTTCCTGTTATTTCTCATTTTATAAGCATCAATAAATTATGCAATTAAATAATTCAAATAAATGAATGCTTGGCAATGTCACTTTTCGTTCGTCGGTGGGTGTAGGCAACCAACGCCCTACAACATTATATGTGCACATTCGACTTATATCACTCATACGTCATGTTAACTCCTGTCAACCTGTGTGCTTGTGTGCTTGGGTATGATGACTGTCATTATATCGCTCTGTCTGCTGGTATGTGTGTTCGTGCATCTGATAATAAATTAAAATATTAGCGCTTAATTAAAATTATCAATCGACCTAAACCGCTAGAGGCTTGTCAGTGAGCGTGTGACATTTATTGGCGCACATGTTGCACAGATACACCGAGAGTTGCAAAAAATACAAATTGGTTATGTGTGTGTGTGTGTGTGGGCATTTTGGATGCTGTTCTGTGTGCGCTTACTTATATGCCCATAGCAATTTAAGCCAATAACTTATAGCAAATTTAACTGCGGCTGAGCTAAATTAAAATTTATTCATTACTCTCATTTGGGTTGGGTCATTGGGAATTCTACCATAATTCTATGATTATTAATATTATTATGGATGTTGACATATGGTATAAAATAATGACTTTTTTGCCATTGTTGACAAATACAAATGCATATACAAAACATACAGACGTGTTCCCGAAATTATTTTCATCCACATTTCAAATCGCCTTATGGAAATTTTCTTTGAAGGAAAGGGAGTTTTAAAAATATGTAATAAAAATTGAAACTTTCTTATTTAAAAAAAAAATTAAAATAAATAAATTAGTTAATTGTTTAATTGTCAAGTGTCTAGCAGTGGCAGCTCTGCATTTTGTAAGAGAAATTTGTAGATAAAGCAGAAAAGTTCTGTACAAGTTTTTTTTATAAATTGTGCCATATATTTACAATATCCTTCTTCTACTTAATTGACCATAATAACCCCATTGGGTCTCAGCCTGATGCAAACTACGCTATTTTTGCAGCTTTCATTGATGTTAAATTTTTTCATGGGCAGATCTCAAGTCCTACACTACAAACTAATTTAAGGTTCAGGAAACCCTCCGCGCACTTCAGTTTGCCATTAACGGATGTTAGAACGCAGTCCAGGATGAACCGCGAGGTGCGGGACTTCGCAAAATAGTATATAGCATTCTCTCACACCAGTGCACGCTAGAGAAAAAAACTAATGGATCATAAAACCCAAGTCTTTTTTACTACTTAAGAGGTTTTTCCTGAATCTGGGGTTTTAAAAATATTGTACACATTTTATGTTTTTATAGTCTTGGTTGGCTGTGCTCGTTGAAAAAATGTGGCGCATTGGAAAATAGCCTTGCGGTGTTGTATCCGATGTTTGTGATATGTTTACTACACAAACATACTCCCTAACACTTATATGGCGGCTTTTGAAGACTAATTTTTTTATACTAATCAACTGTAAATACTCGTACTACTTTATTAGCGCATTAATTTAAAAGTATCAATTCCGCACGTGATATCTTGCCCATTTTCAGAATATCAACAGATGGTTTTTACTGTCTCTGTGTCTCTTTTTTTTTTTTTAATTGATTCGATTTGATGCCAAAAACCGTTTGGCGAATTTGTGAACACACATTTGATACTCTTTATTTGGCATGCTCATCATGGCACTCATGTTGCAAGTGCATTAAGTCAACAGCATCGATTTTCATCAGCAGCAAATTCAACTCAACTGAAGCGAAATTCAATCAAGCTTTTAAATCAACAAAATGGCAACTTTCAAGTGTTTACCATTGTAAATCTGATTATATTTATCAAAGAAACGTACGAAGGCGTGAGAATGGAAATGGGCAGCATTGGTAGGGGAGGTGGAACAAGACTCATAAAGTTTTCAGCAAAGCAAAAATGCGCTTCGAATGCTTTCAAAAAGTTATAGACGAATGTTTGAAGCATATTGTGTGTGTGTGTGTACCCGTGTGTGTGAGCTTGACATTTCAACAATTGACAGCATGACAAGTGTGCAACCTGAGCATTTAACTAGCTTCACATAGCGAAAGGACGCGCAACTTTTGTGTTACGTGCACATCACAGCATGTGTCCTTTGGAATATGCCAACATTTGAATGCTATCTCTGAAATTCAATTAATCAATTAAAATGTATAACTTTCTACGACATCATGCATGACATGTGAAATTGCATAGTGTCTTACAAAAGATGTTGCATACTTTTTGGATTGCGTATGCTGTAAAAGCTCTTTCGTGCATCTCTCTACGTTATTTATTATTGTCATTTGTGCGGTTTTAGTTTTAATTTGTTAGCGTTTTTGTTATTAAAAGCGCATAATCACAATTATTTATTGCTTTTTGGTCGACATTTCGCAACCATAATGCTCAATAAAAAGCGCCAGAGCCAACAGAAGTGTCCTACACACACACACAAAGAGAAGGGTATTTGTGATGTCCTGCTTTCGTTTTCTTGTGCATTTTATGAACAGTTTTTCATCAGCTGCATTCCTAGCATTCGTGGCGACGCAAATATGCATAAAATATGTCCCAGTACGCAGCACTCATCTCCATTTACAAACATACTTACACACAATATGGGACATAAAAGGAAGCAAGCATCATTCCTCTTGTCATTGCTTCCGTTATTTCAGCATGGAGTCATGCAAAGTGCATATCTTTAACACTCGCATGCTTCTTTAGCCACTGAGCAACACTTTTATATGCAACATTGTCCTTTATGCACACTTTCGTCTTACCAAAGGACACATACACAGAGGCAGAGCGAGAGAGATAGATATACAGCAATTTCCTACGGAAGCGTGTGTGTGTAACTGTGTGTGTGCTCATTTTGTTACTTACTGCAGTTTTTGTTGTTGTTCTTGTTGCTGCTGTTTTAAGGTTCATCAAAGCTTCAACATTGTTGGCCACATTTGTTGTTGCATTGCCTGAGCGTTGTATGCGACGTTTTGCTTCCGTCTGTCTTGTGCAAATTTTTCCTGTGGGAGTTCACACAACCCTATATTGACTTTGACTACTACACGATATGACTCGACTCGACTCAAGTTGAATTGATTTTTTTTTTTTTTAACTACTTCACTATTCAGCGCAGACGAGGAGTGCAAAATATGCGTTGCATGTGGCATTCGTCTGTTGTTTATGGTCGCTCCGTCATAATTCTGCAATATCATTATCGTCATTG
The DNA here is from genome assembly GCA_035041755.1 of Cacoxenus indagator. Lineage (NCBI taxonomy): Eukaryota > Metazoa > Arthropoda > Insecta > Diptera > Drosophilidae > Cacoxenus > Cacoxenus indagator. The sequence continues at coordinate 2,654,628 of JAWNKX010000379.1, forward strand.
GCATCAACAGCGTCATTGTCGCCATCATTCGTCTCGGTTGGTAAGCTCAAATCACAAGCTCTCAGTAGTGTTATCAACCAGAGACTATTGAATCCTATTGTGTCTGTAATCCAACCCACTCGATACTTCGACAATTTGGTCGCTTCTACTTTCACACAACAAAAGTGAAAAAGTTCATTTTATTGTAGTTTTACTATAAAAGATTTGAAGAAGTAATTTAGCTGCTGAAAAGTATGCTATAATTTTTATTTCTCATAACACAATCTGACACAATGTCAAGTTTCATATTTCCTTGCAGACTTTTAGGCAGCATTTTATGAGCTTGACTATTTGTGTTATTTATTTATTTGGTTTTTTTTTTAAATTTTTTTATCTTATATCTGTGCGCTCAACTTAAATGCCATCTACGTCACCTACATCACTAAAGCTTTTTGGCATTCACAACTTTTGTTACAATAATATAAATATAATTTAGTTAGCACCCAAAATATGCAAAATTTGTACACTTAAAATACTAAAAAGAAAATATTTAAACACCACCAAAACAGTGGGAGTAAACACCATTTTAATTTTTTTTTTTCCACTATACAACATGAATAGTTTTCCAACAATTTCTGTTAAGCTGCACACAACAAAAAGGAAAATCATATTTGGCATTTACCGCTAAACCAGAGTTTCCCGCAAGTTTTTTATTCGCGCGTGGCTTTAAAAAAGTTAGCACCTTTCATGCGTCGACGTCATTGTTGATGAAGCACGCCAACGCGCTGCGGGCAACCGCACCAGCAACTCAGCGAGGAACACTTCACATTTTCCATCTTAATTTTGATACAGATTACTTTTTTAATATAACGTTAGAAGAGCTAAATGCAGCCAAAGTGCGCAGAAATTGTTCACCGATTAAGGAAGCTAATACGCTATGAAAGCAAAATGTGTAAAATGAAAATTTTTGATAGAAATTTGAGATGCTGTGAACAAATTTATACATTGATTATAATGGCGTACTGAGGAATACGGAGGTGGCACTTGACAAAATGTATATAACGACTTTTAGTAGTGCCACCATGATCTTTGCTGCGCTAACTGTAATCGACGTTGATGTATTGCGTAAGAAGATCATATAAATTTACAAACTAAATTACTTATATTACTCACTGAATCTGCAGAAATCTTTTGGGACACTTATTCTATTATAACTATTCTTGAAAAAACTATGCACTTATAGCTACAACTAAGTAGGTACTTCACTACATGACGACCACATGCTGAGACATGATATTTAATTATTATTTGATTTTTGATATTTGATGAGGAACAAAAGTTCTGACTTTCACAGGCGAAGCCTTTAGTGCAAAAATCCTTAACCCGAGACCCCAACGATATTAACGTTACATAACACTTTGTTTGAAGAAATAAACAACAGTTGTTTTTGGCGAACTAATATGATAGTATAGCAAAGAAAACCGGAGAATAGAATGGGAGAACATAAAGTAATATAAAGTAGTAGAAAAGCTTAAATTATAACATAATAGAACAAGATTGTATTGAGTAATGTTAAAAGACCAAGTATAAGTAACAGAACCACCCTGGGATAGCAACCACGAAGTCCATCTTGATAACACACCATTGTGCATTTAAATATGAAGCTTTCCTAGATGAACTATGACAAAATATTAGTTTGAGATAGTTGACAATATATACATACTACTATATATAAACTGACACCGAAAACAACGGGCACCACGATTTTTAAGCTACCAATATACAATATTAGGTGTTTGCATGAATTGAGAAAAATTGGCACAATATGTATTATTACACAGCTGTTTGTCATACATTTATACTGATACGTCGAATTTTTGTCATTAGATGTCATTGACCAAAATTCATGCAAGCTCCTAATAGAAGTCGAAATTACGAGTAGTTCCTAATGCTTACGAAATGAGTTTGGTATTTGAGGCTCCTTTATTTATAATGTTTGTAGTGTTTACTATACTAACTAATCCGCCAACAATTTAATCCATATCCAGGCCATAGTCCTTCACTGCTCCTCCTAAGTCGGAAAGCTGATCATTAAAACTAATAAACATCAAAAAATAAACAAATAAAATGAAAATAAAATTGAAAACAACCGTCAGCGAAATCAAATTGCAAACATAGTTTTTTCGACGCCGCTCCCCGCCATCTAGTCCCTGCAACACGCTTTTAATGTCATGCTTTTAGCTCCACGCGCTTTCTTAAGCACAACAACACTCATTGCAAATTCGCGACAAAGCGAACGCACAATTTTTACCAAATTAAATTGCCTTGTCAAAAACAATAAAACCAGCAAATAAATTCAATCGAATTTAATGTCAAAAGTGCAACACATAATTGGCTTAATGCACGCAACCAACAACAGCAACAGCCACAGCACGCCATTCGAGGCACGCTGCTCGCAGGCGACACTTCACCTTTGCCGGCGGATCCGACTGGTGGTACTGCAACTGCAAAAGTGGATCGGAGTAACGTTGACTAAAAGCACAAAAGGCTGTCGCTGCAAACTGCATTAAATATATTATTTGTGACACTAACGCCGCGTAGAGCTCAACGCAGGCAACAACAAGCATGCAGGCGTGGCATGTCCTGTTCTATGCACTGGTCGCTGGCTCACTGGCTCACTGGCTCACTGGCTGGCCGGATCTGTGCTTGCGCCATGAGCCAAATGCCAAAATTCAATTTAATTTTATTTTATCTCTTTTTTGGCGTTAGTTAAACAGGACTCTTTGTATAAACGACGTTCATCATTTTGGGCGTTTCAGGTCAGGAGCAGAACAACGCAATGCTGGTGGCTGAGAGCCTGCATGTAGCTTTGTGTGTGCGTGCGAGAGGCGTTATCAACAGTTAATGGATTTCGCACTGGCTACTTACAAAGGCTATTACTAGATGTTCTTGTTCTTCTTGTTGTTGTCGTTCGTTTTGTCCTTGCAGCTATGGTGGAACTAATTTTCGTTTGCTATGTGCGCCTGTAAGGACCCAGGTACCATTTTCGTCGATTCCAGCGTGTTTTTATCACATACACAAGCGCATACACATACTCGTACAGGCCGGAAATGATACTGTTTAAGCGTTGTCGTTTTCGCTTATGTTCACTTCTCATGTTTTAACTGTTGAGCACGCCCTTTGACGGGCTTTATACATGTGTGTATATATCAGAATGTGTGCCGCACACATGTGTAAAATTACATTTTTACGATTTTTGTTCTCATTAATTTTTATTTTCGCTTTTATGTCAAAAATTACCATTAAACATGACCGAGGCTTTTGACAAGGCGGTCAAAAATTTTGTCTTAACTTAAAGCGACAATTGTCAGCCAGTAAAAAAGTTACTATCTGTATGGGATAATTCGCCTATCTTATTTATTATAAAAACATTTATTATATATAGCAACAAATATTCTTATCAAAATGTATTTAGTAAAAGAATCCAATTGAATAAAATATAGTAAATACTACCCGACTAAAAAGCCCTACTACGCATCCTTTCAACCTCTTGTTTAGATCTATGAATAACAACTTAGTCAGGTTAGGTTAGGTTGTGACAGCATACAGCAGTAGCCTTCTGTCTATCTTAGGCCTTTGTTTTGCCGTCAAGGTGGAGTAAAACCCTTCCTAGTACGAATTCAACAACATTGCGAAGTTCACCTATAGACACTCTGGGCAGGTCTAACAGACAACTAGAGTTGATTGAACTAATTTGCTGAAGTCAACCCCTATAGAGAGCAGGGCATGTGAACATCAGGTGAAGAATGGTTTCATTATTCTTACTCTATATTGGAGAAGCTGTGCCCTGCTTCGCTAATTCATCTACTATACAGTTCCTTGTGCCGCCTCTTTGCCTGGGTTACCCGATTTACCAGCTTCAGAGTGCTGTCTTGCTGTCTCTTTGAGAGATATACTATAACTACAGCTCAGAGCGCTCTTACAATAGTTTGGAAAATCACTGACTTTATTTCTGCCTGACTATATGGCTTTGCAAACAAGCACTTCAATTTTGTTCATGATCTTCAAAATGAAGACTTTGTATGGTCTCACTCAAAATGGAACTCCATTTTGATAGCTTTCTTTTAGCTCAGAGAGGAAGAGGAGTCTGCTGCTTGAGCACAAATCTTGTTAATTGAGTATTGAAATCAATAAACAGATGACTTTCTACCAATTAAGTAGACGCACAAATGCTCACACACACACACTAACACATCATTAAACAATCAAATGTGCAAACCAGCCTTAATACCAAACCAGACGGTTGACTTGCCTGCCTGCATTTCTCGTTGAGGGCTACGTCGAGACGCAGCAATTTGTTGTTTGGAGTCATAACTGCACGTTTAGAAGTTATTAACAAATTTAGTAAAGCACAACAGCAGAAAATACAATGCCAATGATTTCAACTTTACTTAAATTGTAAAATGCCCAATTGAAACGGAACGCAAAAATGTCCTCTGCAAGCTCCTGAAAATGATTAAAATCGCTCCATCCAATTTATATTCATGAAGTGAATGTTGAACATGACTTTTGTCTCATTCTTTTAATGCTTAGACACTGACATTACATTTTTCTTGTTATATCATTTGACGCCTTGGGTTATGCTATGTATTTTTCATAATAACCAGAGCGACGCTTTACCCGACACGTGTTCTTATTAATTTTAATGCATATTAAAAGATGCGCTATAATTCTTTGTAGCACAATTATTTGTGGATGTATATGCTTGTATATGTTTGTGCGCGTGTCTGTTATTACGTTTCAATAAAAACATTAAAGCAGCGCCACATAAAACTGCGTTATGATTGTGTTTTTATAGCGTGCTTATGTGAAGTGTATTTGCCTCTTCTTCTATATGCATGTGTTCGTATATGATGTGTGCAACTTTGCTTCAAATTACTTAATAGAAAAGAGATAAGTCGTAAAGTATTAAGCTGCAATCTGCTTAACTGTAGTACCGAAGATGAAATTGCCAATACGCTTTTCTGTCCCAGGGTAGTCGTACAACAACACTGCATAATAAATAGCATTTTTTATTCTTTTAGAATTTAATGATTAATTTACTAAGTAAATCAAATTGTTTCAAAATATGAATTTTTTCAAAAAATGTCTTTTTTTTCTGTAGAATTTCACTTGCAATGCGCATCCTGAATTTAAAAAACCTTGAAGCAACTTTGAAGAATAAAAATGAAAACTGAATTTATTTGAAGAAAGCAATAAAAGTTAATTAACTTGGAGAAATTAGGTTTTCTCATATACTACCATTTTTTAATGCTGATAGTCTTCGTGTTATCTTATTGTGTTGGTCTAGTGGCATCAGAACTGTAATAAAATCTTAAGCAATGGTGTATCTATAATTTATGTAAGTTAAGCACTGAGTCTAACTAACATTCATTAATCTAAATAGTTTTCTAGAAGTGTACTTTCCTTTCTTAGTTTAGTGTACTTTCCTTTTTTAGTTCCCATTTATGCACAACACTTCTGTTATCAACTAAAAGGCATTGTATCAACGCTTACTGGAGTAATTTTAAAACGGTCTTTCCGCTATCCATTATTACCCTATGTAACTGTGCGTCCCACTAACAAACTTCCAACTGTTCAGTGAGCAATTATTACGGATTTATTAGAATTGAATAATATTAACTGCAATAGTTAAATAGAGAATTTTTTTTTATAATCTTCAAATTTAATGTTTTTCTTACCACCGCCATAGCAATACAAAGAATGGTATATTCCATTGAAGGACTGAAAGGGTTTGCATTAAAAGAGTACTCATGGTTACAATTCATAAATAAATTAAGAAGATCCCTCTCAAGGCATCTCACTATACCAGCATAGTCCACCAACCTACGATCTAACATATCCACAAGCCAAAAGGACAGAGCCGGGTCTTATTGTTCGATTGTTACACGCAAGCATAACAGATTTATTATTCAGATCTGAGCACCACACTGGGATGCTTTCCAACTTAACTTTCCATCTATAACTCCTCCTATACGTGTACGCCTACCTAATTTTATTTTAATGCATATTGTGTTGCGCACAACTTTCATGTGGTGCGCTGAATTTTTGGGTCTGTATCCTTTTTAACATTAACGAATTCAGAGCTTTGCCGTACTGGGTATAGAAATTAATCATTCCTGCCTAACCCATCGTTGAAGGAGTCGCTAATTACGTACTGCTAGCGGCTCGCAGCACACAGAAGCTCTTTGATTTGATGCACTACAGCAAATACACTAGGTGCCTGAATCTACCCTTCCAATCAGTTTAAGGGATCCCAACCTGTAATCTTCATTTTCCAAATTTTCTGGTTGTCAGTCACCAAACAGCAACAAATAAATGTGTGGTCTAATTTGACTATCAATTAAATCCGGTTACAACAGCAATCGAATCTTCATCATCTTCTCTGGCGAAGTGTCTCAGCGAAAAATCCTACTCCACAAGCAAAAACCTGGAAAGAACATCTATCTATCCAACAGCCTATCTACATATTTATCAATTTAAGATACTCGTAATTAGCGTTTCTTACTCTTTTTGGACACCTTAAATATTATACTCATGAAATATTATACTACCTCTCTACAGCAACTCTCAATTTTATGCTGTTCTATGCAATCTGAGCTCATCTCGGCTGCGACAGCAGTTATTGAAGGCAGTTGGTCGTTTTAGTAGAGCCTTTCGGCTTAATTCTCTACTTCGCTTGGCACATTTTCTTTTTTGTAATAATTTCGCTTTGCTGTAGATAAAAAGCGCCCGAAACTTAACTTTACTTAAGCTGCTATGTGGCAAGGATACTCGTAAATCTCGAATGAGGCAACAATGAATTGTTGTTGTATACGCGTGTATTAAGTTACCGAAATCCAAAAAAATAAAATAAAAGATTGAGGAAGAATAAAAATATAACCAAAAATACAAACACATAAGAAAGTCATTCGCATAATTTTCGAGTTTATTGTTGTGCCACCGCAGACGCAGACTACGTGCCTGAATCAGTCGCCACTCACCGAAATCATTGGTGCAGTTGTAACTTCTGTTAATGTACACCTGCCTTGATTGTATTTATATCCGTCGCTTTTGGTGTGTTTGTGTTTGTGCTTGTGTTTTTAATGCACGCCTGTGTGGCATTAAAAACCGCGCAAGATCTCCGCTGCCAAAGGAAACTTGACGGGAAGCATAAACATGTCCTAATTACCAAGTTTGGTTGTTCTTCTTATATTTGTTGTTGTTTTTTTTGTTGTTTGTTATTGTTGTTGTTATTTGCTTACGCAATCCATTGCGGCTTGTATATGGAAAATGTTTGCGGTAAAAATGTCTTTCGAATCATTTTCATTTTCGCTTTCGACGCCGGGCGTAAGTGTAACCGTCATCGCACGTGTGTCCGCCTTTCACGCAAGCTGCCAAACCGTTGTACACATAAAATATAAATAAAAATCATTCATTTTGTATACAAAAAGAAATAAACACAACCTACCTTCAGGCGTAACGCCCTACGGCTTGCTGCAGACAAGAATCATTCGTATCTCAGAATGTCGTGCCATGCGACCTACCATTCGACTGTCTGTTTACCACCGGCCTGATTCTGTTGACTGCTTGCGCCTTTTTCCATGTTTGCGGTTTGCTGTGTTGCGTGTTATTTTTATGCATTAAATTTTATAGCATACTTTTGGGCGGCCTGCGCAAATGCAAACACATAAAATGCGGCAAAGCGTGGCAGCATCAACAGCCAACAGCAGCACCGTTAAAAACCATACACCAGTTACAGCCACTTAATGAATTAACATTATTTTGATGAGTTTTACGATATTCCAGTATAAACGAAGTGCGTACGCTTTGCGTGCTTTGCATTTTGTGCACAGCCATCAAAACCAAAAGCAAACTCAAAGCAAAAGTTTAAAATCTAGAAAATGCGAAATATAAATCGCGCCAACTTTCAAGTTTATGAAATGAACTTTTTATGGTACCAACACCTAAAAAACTGAAACCTTAACTTTTTAATAAGCTAAAAACGCAATTTAAATAATTTCATTAACATTGAGCACGGTCGTCCGGCCGCCTTTTGCAGTTGCCTTTACTTTTTATCGTAATTTCAAGGTGTTTTTATGGCAATACGTTTTTATGCATGTGTATGTATGTGTGTGTGTATTTGGCAGGCCTCAAAGTAAAAATTACTTTTTAAGTGGTTAAGTCCTTCTTTTTCTCATTCGTCTTCGGGTGTGCCACCTACTCTATGCAACTGCAAAAAAGTACGCCAAAGGCTTGAGCTGAGTAAAAGTGAAAGTTTGCTTTGCCCCTTAGTGCAGGCAGCAAAACCAAAAATATACAAAAAAGTAATATGGGTTAGAGCTCAATGACGGTATTTGGGTCATAAATTCAGCTGGTTTTCATATGGAAAAGCATGTTTGCGTGAAAATGTTTAGTTTTTGTTAGTGTTCCCTTGTTGTTGTTGTTGTTGTTAGTAATTTACAAATGCATGTCATCATTTTAGACGCGAAAATTGGTCGTTGCATGCACGAAAGAATGTGGGCGTATTAGAGTAACTAGTTTGAACTCTTTGTAAGCTAAGTTTTCGTCAAATCATGAAAGTGTCGCATTGAAAGGCATACTTACTATAATTACATTTTAAGTCCAAAACTACTTGAACAACAAAAAAAGAAGACATTAATTAATCCATTACTCATTACTCACCAAAACTGTTATTATCACTCTTGAAGGGTGAAAAATTGTCTAATGGACAGCGCCACACCTAGCTACCTATTGCGCGTATAAACTTTCTAAAACAATTTCAAATAATTTATTTTATTTTTTCGGAGCATCTTAACCCTGTTTGGAAAGACCAATATTACAAAGCCCAAAGGCAATTAAAATCTAGAACTTCTCATAACTGGGAGACTTCCTTCGTATAGTATGAACAAGTAGAATCAGTCCCAACGATTACTATTTTTGAGTGAATAAGTTTCCTAACCACAAACATTGATATAACTTATTCAGACGGTTTCCTTTTTATTCTCAGATACGTATAGAAATTACAACTGCAAGCAATTAACAGCATATTATAGATATAGATAGATCTTATTGTATATTCCCATCGCACTCAGCTGAGTAGCTATCGAAATGCATTGCTAAAAATAGTTACAGAAAATTATGTATGTTATTTTTTTTCTTTGTGGTCAAAATTATTGAAAACTATCTATAATCAATCAAATTTATTGGTTATAATCACATCCAATTACATACCCCATCTGCGTTTAATACAGGCTTAATTCGCACACCCGAATTTAAATTTCATTTAAGGCGCGCTAAGTACACTAAAAAAGCGTTTTCAACACAGGAAATTTTCGTATTCTGTTGTTTCTGCTGTTAGCAAAAACAGCACTGTTAACTATACCCAACCGACACACACACATTATTGTGACGCACGCTTCCTTAGCCATTGGAAACACATACGACAATTGAATAGGGATAACAGTTTCAGTTCAACCAAATACTGTTGTTGTCATCAGCATCATTCACAATGAGTATTAAATTTTTCAATATTGCACACATCGCTAGTTTGTCTTGTAGTAATTCTGATTAAACGCTTTTTTGGAAGACGGTTTATTAAATTAAAACTGTCGTCAAATTTAAGCTCAATCGGAAAGTTGATTGTGTCGGCAAGTAAAATTTAAGTTAAAGACATCAAACGAGCCAATTGACGCAAAAGCAGTGGACAAAGTCGCTTTTGTCTACTGCACAGGCTTTGGCTCGTGCACAGCAGCGCAGCAGTAGCGGCCGAAAGCAGAAGCAGCAGCTGAAGAACTTCAAAAAGAAGAAGAACTCGGCATCCAAAATTTTCGTGTGTGTACAGAAAACGCGCAGTGCTGAAGAGAAAAGTAATAAAAAAAGTGCAAAAATGAATTGAAACAATTGAAAAAAAGTGTAGATTCTTATTAGTTCATTATTGAGTTGTGTTTTTCAGTAAAAGTGTGTTAAAGTGTGAAACGGGACAGGGATTCGAAAAAATTTATTTGTGGGACTTCAAAGAGACAAAAGCAATCAAATCCAATTAATTAATATAAACCAAAAAAAAAAAATACAATTAATAACTAGACTCGCAAAAAATGTGTACATATAATAAAAAAATCTAATTCCACCAAATATTCCTATTGCTGCTTGCAGCTTTGGTAGTGACCGCGCCGTTGTCGTTATTGTGGTTGTTGTTGTTGCTGTTGTGTACCTTTTAAGAAATCAATAAAAAGAGCAGCCGCAGCTACTGCTGACTGAAGACAAACAACACACATTTTGCGTGCGCTCTCTTTCTCGCCATATTTCGCTCTCTAGCCGCTACCACACAGCTGCATCTAAACTACACAGACACGCAACACACGCGCAGCTGCACGCAAACGTGCGCTTGCTCTCCCTTATTCTGGGACTTGCTCCGACTCTCTCTGTTGACATTTTTTTTTTTTTAGTTTTGCGCCAATAGCCTTTTATTGTTATTTTTTATTTATTAATTAACGCAGTTTTGATATTAAAACATATTAACTATGTAAAATAGCTACGAATCTGAATAATAAAAACATAAAAAAGTGAACGCAACGAAAGTCGTTGAAGATGCTCTCGGCATGATTGTACGCTCGCTCGCTAATAATTGACAGTTAACTGACACAATTTTGGCAGACGCCTTAAAATATATGTATGTATTTTATTTTCGAGGGGTTGAGGAAATCTCCTGACTTTGCTGACATTTCTATTTCATATACGGCGTTCAACATACTCTCCCAAATTCTCAGCGTTGTTGTGTAGCTGTGAGTGTGAAAAACTATGAATCTTCGGCGAATTTCTCCCAGCATTGCGCTTTGGCGTTGTCTGTTCGCTTTTCTTTCTCTTCTTACTGTTTATTCTATTTTCCATAGATTCATAAAAAACCGACCCTCGATGCCTTGGAAATGGCAGAAAGGCGCACCTATTTTCACAGCATATGCAAATTTTGTTTTGCCCTGAACTTTGACTTTGAGTTGTTTATGCCACACGTGTGTTTGTCGCTGTTAGTAACGTCGGGTATCATTGATTTTTCAATGCAATTTTCCAGCCATATGCACATTCGCACACTACACACCCAAATTGTATCGTACGCATACGACGCACTTTTCAGCATATTCTGGTGCACTGACCTCAGTCATCGATTGCGAAAGGCTTGTGCCTGAAAATTAGCCATTGTCATTCATTGCTGAAAATGGCATAAGAGCATTGAAGGGGGCAATTTCGTAGTAGAACAATATACATAGTGGAACACAATTCAATGATGAAGGTGAAAAATGTGATTTTGAGAATAATTTCTCACCAATTAGCACATAAAAAAATATGCCCTATAAATAAAGGATATTAATTGTAGATTAATGTAAAATCTATTTTTATACACCTAAAAGAGGTGTCTTAATACTTTGAAATTTATATAAACGTATATAACTTTGATGGCCTACATGCCGCAATAAAAGTGCCCAGGCATTCATCACAGTAGCTCGCATTTATTGGCACATATACTCTAGAGACATTTTCTATTTACCAAAACTGTTTTCATAATTATTTTCCAGTAAAGCCTTAAGTAATAGATCAGTAGAGTCGGATCTTACTGTATTTATATGTTCGCCTAATATATTACGTCCATTATCTGATCAATGACATAACAATTTAGCACCCAACAAATGATCTGAAATAAGTACATCTTTTCTTGTCGCAAAATTATTTGTTGTAGGTGAATCGGTTACTTGTGTTCCTTTAAAATTTACACCTCCAAGTGAAGTGGAATAACTGTTTGTTAAATAACTGTAAACATTTTATTATATTCAACTGCTTAGACTTCACAATGAATCTCTTTTCACACCATTAATTCCGCAAAACACCAACTAACTATGCTTTTGTGATAAGTCTTCTCTCGATGTCCATTTCGAAAACATCACTAAGTCTCAACTTAACGCAATTCAATCATAATTATGCTTATCAAAAGAAACCCCCCACATAGAAACTCAAAGTAACAAACATATACACAAATAAACCTCAGCTTATCGTAAACAACAATAACAGATGAAAAAGTAGAAAATTCCAACGCAACAAATCAAATCAAAATGTCCAACGTTATCGAAACGTCGGCCGATGGTAGAAGCGTCGACGATGTCAATGAACTGACACATGAAAAATCCCCACGCCCAAAGAACATTTGTTGCATACGCCGAAGTACACAACGACAATTAATCGAAAATGACAGTCAACCAGTTGCAACAGTCAATCAAAACGTCAGTCAGTTAATCAATCAATAAATGCATTGCAGTTTATCGCATCAATTTCCTTCGTCTTTTATTTGAGCATTTCAGCGTGCAATTTTCCAATTACGAATACAAATCAATTTGTGCTTTGGAAAATGTAAAATGTATGCCAGGCTTCTTGTAAAACGCCAAGAGTGGTGAGACGGCGTATGTCGCAGTGACACAAAGAGAGACTTGTTTATCGAATGTCAGATTTGCGATGCCGTAAGCCCTCGTGAATCGCCCTTGTTGTTGGCTTTCTCAATAGCGGCATGAGTCGCTGTCCGAACCGAGCTGCCTACGTTTTTTCTCATAACAAAACAATTTTATTACATATTTTTTATGATCATTTCTTTCTTATTACCGTTCTTATTGTATCGCAAATGTATTGTCACTCAAATGTTGTTATTGACGACAATTGCACGCATAAACAGTAACAGTTCGCGCTTGATTGGCCAATTTCGAGTAACTCGTTTTCAATAATGGCTTTTCATATTCTTTTTTTAAGACGTACAGCAATTTTAATTTGAATCCATTGTTGTGATATTGTTGTGTCATAAAAGTGCTAACTGACACACATTTCTAGAAAAGGGCGTATGTGCCTGAACATTTTGCTGTGTACTTGGGAGGCTCGCGTTAGATGGTCGTTTGTTTTTGTGGGTATATATTGTCGCTACTCTTTTTGTTCATTTTTAATGATATTAAATTAACTAAAATCGTTTATATATGTCTACGTATATATGCAATTTGTGCACATGCTAATTAGCCGATCTGACTTGTCTGTCGATCTGAGCTCACTGAATCATCACGCTTTAATGATGCATGCTCTTTTCAGCATCGATTGCAGTCGTAAAAACTCTGCCGTGCAGTTGTCTCACATGTGTTGTCAATTTGGCAGTGGTATTCGTGCATGCCACACTAAGTAGTATTAAGATCAGGGCTCCAAACCTTTGAAAATTCATTTTATGTTGGAAGTCTGATGCTACGCTATCTTCCTAATTACAGATCGCTTTTATTTGTAGCTTAGTTGGATTATCGCCTACCTTTCGCATAGAATACCACTCTTGACTTATCTAACTTAACATTTTATTTGTATGCCTTTCTAGATCAGTCTAATAATGTTGAATTGCTACATGTATCCATCATAATAGGCAACCCGTTTATATTTGAACTCAAAACCCTGTCATTTCAGCTTTAGTTTCGCGAACTAAAACAACAAGCTACAGGGTTTAATAAATACAGTCGAACTTCCCTATAACGTGCTTCTTTACAACAAAACTCTCCCTATTACAAATTGATTTCAAGTACACAGATTTTTCGAATAAACATTTATTCAAGTACACATCATTTCTGTATAATGAATTTTCCATATATCGAATTGATTCTACGTCCCTTGAGGATCGGCTATAGGCATGTTTGACTGTACATATTTTAGTTTGGACTTTTTAAAAGTAAGACGTTGACAAACTTAAGTTTAGATCCAAGTGTCTTTTAAAGTCGCACCCAAAAGCCACACAATCTACCTGCTGCCCAACCCTGATGCTTTTCTAAACTTAATACAAACGACCAAATTGAACCCGTTTGAACTCGAGCCAAGACCCAAAAACACAAAAACGAAAAACAAAAAAAATTGCAGCAAATGAGCATGTAAAGCAGAAGAGCAGAAATTATAGAAAGAGCAAAAATGAAAGACAAATAACCATTAAAAAAATCAAACAAATTAAAAAAGACAAAATGCAATAAATTATCATAAAAAGGCATGTGCAGAAAATGGACTTGGCGGCTTTTGCTTTGTGAATTGGAACAAGACAGACAGGCGATTGGCGAATACAGCAGCATCACCAAGAGCAGCAGCAACACCAATAACAAGAACAGTAAGAATGAAAGTGTGATATAAAATGGCACCAACAACAAAAACATTAAATAAAATAATAAAAGAAAAATAAAATAAGTAACAACAAAAGCGAAAAATAAATAAATAAAAAGAAAAGCATGCAAAGAAGAAGAGTCGATAAAAAAGTCGCGGCTACAAAAAAATGACTCAGCGCGTGAGCAGACCGACCCAGCAGTAACGACAACAGCAACAACACCACCACCAAGCAGCTGTCATTATCCGTCGTTGTCGTCTTTGTTGTTGTTATTGCTGTTGTTGTAGCTGGGCGTTCGCTTCGCTTCCACAGCGTAAGCCGCGATTTGCTTCCAATTTTTCAGTTGCAAGCGAGCGAGCACACTAAAAACGCGCGTTTTATAAGATTCGACTCGTTCGGCCCAGTCAGGGCTGCCTGATTTTGATTTCGAATATAAAAATTAAAAAGAAGTAGATTTTCATTTATTTCTTAATTTTTATTTTTACCTCGAACATTAAAACTGAAATGGCGCTTGAATAAAGTACAGTGAAGTAAAAAAAGAACAAAAAGGATATAGTAAAATGTCGCTCAAATAAAACAAACAAAACCTGGAAAAGGCTTAAAGTTGGTCGCTTACGTACCACGCACAGTGGTTCAATTCGACCAAAGTACTAACGCACAGAAAATCAGAAGAAAAAAAATCACGAACACAAACAAGAAAACAACGCACAAGCAAACAAACAAAGGCAACAACTCTAATTAAGGTAAAATAAAACACAAACAACAAATATACAAAAGGAGAGAGAGATAGACAGTAAAAGTAAAGACGCATAAAAGAGAAAAATGCCGCACCCGTGCTGTCAAACGTTGCGCATGTTGCTCAAATTGCTACTCTTCGCCAGCATCTTTGGCGAGAATGTTGGCGTGCCAACGCCGGCAGTATATACGCTCTCCTCGCCGGCGCCATTCAGCTTGGCCACCATGGTATCGTCGACAACATTGCCAGCGCCAACGTATACAGAGGTGGCTAACGATGGAGTAGCAGAGGATGCCGCTATTAGCAGCAGAGCACCGGTAATCGCCACCAGCGAAACGGCACTAGTCAACTTTAATGATAACGGGAGTGGTGGTGGTGTTGACGGTGCTGGCAACATTGCCGGTTCCGGCGCTGGCGAGACAATTGAGACTGATTTCATGTTGCCAGACGGCATGCCAAACGCACTGCGACCCACTTCACCGACTTCCATCGAGCAACAAGACCAACCGCCACATCCACCAGTGCCAGCGACAACACTCGCCTTCGCAAATATCGCACCAGTCGCTGTCGCCGGCGACACGGAGAGCGGCAGCGGGTCTGGGGCGCTCTCCAATATGGGCGGCGATGCAACGCCACCCTATGCAGCTGTGGATGCAAACTATGGTAAATATGAATGCACCAATATTGTTTTTCGCATATGTAAATTGCGAAGAATTCTTTCATTCATTCGTTTTGTGGTTCCGCTGTTGAATCCGCGAGGCGCGAATTAAATGTTTAAATTGTTTAAATTATAAGCGTTAAGTGGACAGCACTGTTGACATACAATATGCGCGGGCACAGTGGTATATGTGCGCAAACGAAACGAATAAAGTCCATGCGGCTGACGTTCAACGAACTGTTTAAAAGCAGTTCAAAGCTGACCGCTGTGTGAAGGGCCAGAAAAGCGCGTCCAGTAATCAAACTACAGTTGTTGGTTTTTTAATTTATTTTTTTTTACTTTTTTTAAATTTTTCCCTTTTTTTTTGCAACTCATTACAAAATCAAAGCGTGTTGGTTTTTTACTTTATTTGTTGTAATTATAAAGCAAGCTATATTTGACCTTAGTCACACTGCCAAACACTCAAAAGTTAATTGTTAATCTTGATTTATTGTAGTGCTTGTCATTATGTAATATGAAGTGTTGTCGACTTGAAGATAAATTACACCTGAAAACCTTGAAGGTCGTAAATTTTAATAAATAAACAAAAAAATTCAGAAAACGAACTTAAAAACAAATATCGTATATCGTTAATATCGACTGGACTTAAAAGTTGTTTTAGTTACGCTTTAAAAATATTCATTTGATTTAGCTGAAAACCTATTTATATAACAAATTTACAACCAATTTATGTCACTACTAGCTAAAAAAAGGCGCTTTGTCAAAGTTTTGAAGTTGTTGAACAAAATTTGATTTATCTTTTTTATACAAGGTAAAATTCAGTTTTCCTCTCTACAATACTCACTTACCAGTGTCACTAATATGAACGCTGTTAAAATCATTGATCTGGAATATTTCATTATTGGTTTGTACAGCCCACATATAATTTTTACTTCCTTAATAGAACATCTTTTCCTCCTTGACATATCACACAAAAATTATATCTTCCAGAATATAGAATTTATTCTGCTTCTTAGAATGTCATATATAAAATGCTTTGCATCCTCGTAAAACTCACGGCTTCGAAGCCGTTTGAAATGAACCACCGACAGGTCACACAATCGGTCGTTGTATCGTTTGCTATGCCATTCCCCTTTATCTGTATGCCATACTACCAGATGAGTACAATGATCTGGGAGTAAACCTTCGACTTAGCTCTCCGATACATGCTTCTGTTGCTAATAAGCCAGTATATCTTAGTAGCCTTGATGCTACTTTATATTGTAGACGAGATCTGTAATCCCAAAGTGTGTCTTTTATCTAGATAAATCGCTTTCTTGGATTGAGAAAATGTGTCACGGCAGCGCTGTACAGCCGTAAGAACACTTCTGCTCAGAATAAACAAAATCTCATGTCTCAATTTCAAGTTCTTCGAGTATGAGTAGTATACGTACGTCAAGCCCGAAGCGATTTTTTATATCTTTTATTTATATTAATTGCATGATAGTTGGTTCATGGAGATACAAGCACTTCATTCTGATTTCCTTGACGTGTATACCACGAATCTCTTCTATAAACTGCTAACGTTAATTAACTTTATTAAATATCAATACGATATTCTAAAAAAAAATAAAACAAATATCCAACAACAAACGCCAGTTCCCACGGCATTTAGGTACTTGTTTCCGGAACCCCAAGCAGAAAACGTTTTTCTGGCCAACTTTTTTCAAGTCTCTAATAAGTTGCTCCCACAGGAGTACAAATTAATAAAACTTTTGTCGGCAAGAACTTAAAGTTCTCCTAAAAAAAACTTTGCCTCAACTATATAAAATATGTCAAATGTTGGCCACAAACAGTTCACAGCATACTTTTAGGCAATTAACAAAACTTTTTAATTTCGACAAATTGTGATGCGACAACAACCACGTCAAGCGTGATTGACAATCAACACCAAATGTGCTACAGGGAATATATTCCCACAACGAAAACACATTTCATGAAAACTGAATTATTTAACTTTATTCCATATTGTTGCTGTTGTGGTCGTTCGTGTTGTTTATAAAATAAAAAAACTACGTTTCCAATGACAGTTTGACGTCGTCAAATCATTCAAACGACACAACCTATCCTAAGCTCATTTCGGCAAGCTCTTGTCCAACTACTCCAAAGCAACTACGAAAACCAGACAACACGTGCGGCGCATCATGTGTGTTTGTTGTTGTTGTTTTTAACTTTACGTGCGTTGCTCATAACAATAACAAAAAAAACGTATTGCAAAACATGTAAAACAAGTTAAAACTTTCATTGAGCTCGGGGAGAGCTGTGTGTTGGAGGAGTTGTTGATGTCTGAAGCAGTCTGAACCGAAAACGATATTGAAAACTAAGCCAAACTTTGACAGGCGCAGTCACGCAAACAATCGCATGCACAATACTCGCTGAATCATTTTAAGGGTGTTTGGTACGTGGGGCTTGTGAGTTGGTGGTTTGTGGTTTGGCTCAATTGTTATGTAAGTCATTGTGGCATGGCAAGTGCAAAACGAAGCTTGTGGCTAAAATTAACAGCCTCGAGCCAAAAACAATTAACGAATTTTTTCGCATTTCTTTATTTATTTGACATTTGAAAAATGGCGCGTGCATTTTCACTTGCATATCTAATGGCAAGTGAAACATTAAAAAATTAACTGTATTTATAAAATAAACTTCGCACAAACATATTTAATTACCAGTTAATGTTTGTGGTATGACTCAAATGGAGTGGCCTTTGCAGACACAAATTTTACAATAAACACTCGTAGTGTGCAATTAGCTTCAAATATGCAAAGTCAAATGAAAAACGAAATGAAGAGAAAAACGTTTTGCTTTGATTTTGTAATTAAACTTTTACATATAAACTTGGTAGTGTTGATTGTGGCATCAGAAAGGCGGGCCTTTGGCAGCGATCGTGTGAAATGTGGCGAAATTTGCATGTGACGGCGAAGTTTGCGTGTTCCAGGGCATTTTGCACATGGCATAGCTTCGCTTAAATCATTTCATTATCAGTGCATCACACATGTTGCCATAGTGAAAAAAAAATAATAGTAATAATATGGGAGTACATATATAAAAAAGAGTGGCAGTAATAAAGTAGCAGCGCACCTTGCGCCGTGAAGTATGCACGCAAAACTTCAATTAGCATACATTTTTTTATACAAGATTTTGCTTTTCACACAACTTTGATGTTGTAATATATTGAACAAGTATACGTTGGTGTAGACCAGTGCAAAATTTAAGAGAAGCCGGTTATATAATTTCATCTGACAATAGCAACAATTAGAAATACTAAGTTTTTGCAAATAAAGGAAACAAATTCAAATTCAATGAAATTTTGAGAATGGTTAATTACAATTGATAAAAATGCTATACAACAAACATTGCTCTGAGAATTGATATCATTTAAATGTAAACGAAACTGTCAATTATCAACTGAATTCTTAAATTCACTTGATTTGCCCAAACTACCCCAATATAATCTGCGCTTCATAATTTAAGTCTGCCCAAATTGTGTGGTAGCACGGGATTAGCGAAGCGAATTATGAGAAATCTCATAGTATGTATGTTATGTACGTACATAGATAATATTAAATGGAAAATTCAGAGGATAGAATGTATTGATGCAATACCTTCTAATAGAACCTACAGATGCACCAACTCGATTCAAACAAGTACTGTTACCCATTCTTCTGTCTTTACCATGGCCATAAGTAAAGCGCAATCCCCCCACATAATAAGATATGTTGAACTCATCAAAAAAGATTTCTTTAAAGATGACGGCATTGTTGGAGCTAAATTTGTTTTCGGTATTATTGGGTCTAAAGCAAAAACAAATTCATTGAGCTATACGCTATGTCTATATTACCAGGCAGTTTACTTTATTACTGTAAGACAATGAAGAAGACATTGGAATTGGGCGTCCTGAATAATTGGCTTCACTAGTACTCTGGTGCAAATATAACAAAGCTTAGTAAACCACTTCAACACCATTGATAGAGCAGAGAATATTCATTAAATTACTACTTGCTTTGGGTGGTTTTTCTACTTCCATTTGCAGAAGGTTGTATGCATATTAACGCATATGTTGGCAGATGGCAGTGAGTGGAGCTGACATATCATTTCATATTACTGTGTTTGAATTACGAACTTGAAAAGGAAAGGATTTATTAACCTGCCCTCGTAATGCTGTTGAAATCAAATAATATCGTTGTCAGACTCAAAGACATCTACAGCTTATACAAGTCAAGTCACGCTTCGGCTACACATCGGCAATTAAAATGTATTTACTCGTATTATCATATAACCTTGAACTTGAAATTCATGCGATATTATAAGAAAAGAATAAAAACTTTGAGCAAGCTAATGACGAGCTAAAAATTACTCATAGAGTACAGTTTATAAAAACAAAAAACAACAACAACAAGAATATATGTACAAACAATTTACAACTTAAAAAAAATTTACTCGTAACCTGACAACACCTTGAAATGCGGCACTTTTAAGCGATCTGACAGACAATTGCTGACCTTTGTTTAAGTCTAAGCTGCCAAAAGGGAGTAATCTAAAAATGTATTACAGAACGTGACTCAAAAAAATTGGCTCGCACGTAAACGTCAAACTTCCGCGCCGTTTGATTAATAAGGAAATAAATGGGCAACCCTTCGTTTTTGTTGGACCTGTTTGAGTTGTGTCGTAATATGGTTCTTTTAATTATCATTATTTTTTTGTGTAATATTCATATTTTTCCGTAACCATTTTGAGTGCATAAATGCTTTAATTTGACGAAACCAAAAGGCAATTTGCATGTCATTGTCATACAAAGCAGG
Organism: Cacoxenus indagator; assembly: GCA_035041755.1. Taxonomy (NCBI): domain Eukaryota; kingdom Metazoa; phylum Arthropoda; class Insecta; order Diptera; family Drosophilidae; genus Cacoxenus; species Cacoxenus indagator. Next base: position 2,675,021 of record JAWNKX010000379.1, read on the forward strand.
CATTTTTTGTAGATACCCGTACTCGGACAACCGCAAAATGTCGTCAGTCGGCGTTAAGCGTTGATGATAATTATTATTTCAATAGTGAAACTACTCAGAGCTCAACTAGCAAGCATTTCAGAATTCTAAGATAAATGAGGCAAGTCGAATGAGTTTATTGCAGCTCAGCAGTGGCGAGTGAGTGATGTTGAGCAGTACTTGCAATTTGCATCTTTATATCTACAAAATAGACAAATGCCATAAAGGCGCAACTTATTTGTTTTATTTATTATTTTATTGTATTTCATTTGAATTTACTTTACGAGCATTGGCGCAAGCTGCATTTGCATAGAGAGACGATTGAAATTGTTCAACAACAATATTCTATATAATTTTTATATGAAAAGTCATAAATATGTGTTGAGAAATTTTAAGTAGAAATTTTCCATTTGTAGAGTCGTTGGACGAACGTGATGCAGCGATAAATTTGTGTTGCGAAATATTAATTAAAATATTGTGGGTGAAGAACTTATAGACTGCAAATCATATACGCAAAGAAAGGAATATGCAGAGTCATTTATTTAATTAATTAAATGTAGTACTGTTGTTGTTGTTGTGAGACTAAAGGTAGTGTAAAACGTTGACAGTGCCAGGAAGAAATACGACGAACTCCTGAATTTAGTCTTAGTTCAAATTGACGTTGATTTTTCTGACGGTTACCAGCAATTTAATTTATGACTTATTTAATTGATTAACTCTATTTCAAAAAGGGTAAGGTTAGCCCCTTTTTGTGAATAAAATTGAGCGTTTTGCTAAGAAACTTTTTCTGCATACCTTACAGTGTTTGTAAAACTAATACATTCTCAGTTTGATCGCAAATCAAGTTTCGATCGTCATTCAGCCTATTATTAGTATGTAAGCAAATTTATGAAAACGGATGGAAGGGAGGTTCTAGGAAAAAGTTGAAAAAAACTGTTGTTTGTTATTGCTTATTTTAAATTATTTATCCAAGTAATAACTACGATACTTGAACATCCCCATAACAAGCAAGACTATAGAATATTTAAAATACTCTTTATTAGATTATTTGCATGATCATTTAGAGTGTGTTCCAATGTATACGAACGATTTTATATTTATATATTCAAATTAACTCAAAAAATGCCATTATTATCTGGAAACCTCCGAATTTTATTCAAATGTTCCCACAAATACACTTAAACTCATATAGCACTGACTTCTTAAACTCGTAGTTTCTTTTATCACTTATTCTGATAGATAGATAGGTGATGGGAGGTATAGATATATGGCTGGCTACCCACTACCGTTCAGACTTTTGGAGCCCAAAATACTGCCTCACATAATTTATTGAAAATTTTGTATGATTTTAATGACCAAAACCTAAAAATTCTTTTATAGTCTTTTTTTGTTAGACATGAGTGGGCTTATCATATCTTATGACTGGAATCTATATCTATGCAAGAATCTCAGAGTGTAACGCATTAAATGTTTCTTAATGTTGGCACAAAATAAAAATTTATACCTTTACAGTAAGAGAATAAATAGCCATTTCTCTTAGACTCAGTATATTTTGGACTACTTAGCCTCAAAAAGGTTACCATAATTTACTAAAAGAGTACATCTATTTCTTAATTTAGAAAATTATTGCTAATAACGACTGATTTGCGTCCCTTCAATGTCATTACTGGCGTCCTTGACTTTATCTTTGTCGCATAAAAGTTTCGCGATTTGAAAACAACTGAAAGCCTCGCCAACTGCAACCAATCTGGAATGTATATGAGAATTTTCTTTTTCCAAAAATTTTATACTTCTTTTCCTATATTTAAAATAAATAAATAAAAAAAAGTAAAGCTTTTGAAAGATTTTACAACAACAAAAGTATCAAAACACTTTTCAGAGCCTGGTTCTTGACTGAAAAAGGAAATATACTACATACCTTTAAGCGCCTCAAGAGCTGGCCATACACGACGAACATGCACGCGTGATTCGTTCGAGCAAATCAACAACATTTGAAATTTTAAACGAGCATGGACTCGTCAACAGCGCCATACACGACGAACATGCCTTCAAACGCACACGAGCATATTCGTCGTGTATGGCTGCTCAAGCCGCTTGCCTAAACTGCGTTTCTGTTTATTTTTACGCCAACAAACAATAAAAATAAATAAAGTATACAGCAGTGCCGCTATAAACTTTGTAAAAAAATCGATCCTAATTTTCGTTTATATACAAAAATCTCAGCCATTCCGCCACTTAAATAAACTAAAAACATTTCAAGTCAACAAAAATGCTTAAAAGACAAAAAAGAGCAATCGTCAAAAACTTGTGGCTTGTCAACAACAAACTTTACTTTTTTGACAAATGATTTGCGCAAAACTAGCACCAAATAAGAGCGAAAATAGAAAGAAATTAAGAAAAAGATCAAGCGAACGCTGAAATAAACTTCAAAACCAAAAGACCAAAACTTTGATTGAAACTTTTTAACAAAACTTTTAGAGCGCACATATTCTTTTGCTACAGACACACAAACAAACACATGCACATATACAAAGATACAAACACAATCGAGCGTTAAAAATTTTACAGGACACTGAGTTATGAACATGACATGTCAGAAGTATAAAATGCCAAAGTGCGCCAAAGTGTACATTGACAATTGGGCGTCAGCGCAGATCGTGTGGCGTGTGGGTTAGAGTAATGTTGATTCAAGTGATGTGCTGTGCAGCAAAGTGTAGCAAAGTAAAAACAATCATTTCGATCAAAAATTTTAACAAGCATAAATCATTAAATGCTTCTAAAAATAGCAATCAATCATTTTTATGATATGTTATACTGTAACTTTGCGCTTTAGTTTTTTTTTTTTTTTTTTTGAATTTTTTAATTTTCTATTTTTTAATCACAAATTTCACTTTAAAAGCGACATATCATTTTTCCAACAACTGTCTGTGTCAGCTTATGCAACAACAACTTGAGACTTAAGTCTTTGACGAGTGCTTCTAGTAGAGGTTTACAGAGAAATAGCAAAGAATAAAGTTATTGCATATACCAAGGCGTAAACGTGCTAAAGTTGTTATGCACGAAGTGAGCTAGACAGAATTTGTGTGATAAGACGTTGACAACGACAATGACGTTGAGCTTGAGCACGGTTTCCAAGCCAGTGTTTTGCTGTTGATTGCTGAAGTCGCAAACGCTTTGAGTTGCGCTTTTCATGCGTAACATGCCGTCTGTCATTGACACGACTTTTGGCTTGCGGTACACTCATTCTCATTCTCTCACTCTGTCTGTGTGTGTGCGTGCTTAACATTTAGTAGAACTGACAACATAATAATAATAATCATCATCTGCTATATTATGATTATCGCGTTGTTAAAGTTATTCCTTGCTTGTCTTTAGTCGAGCTATACCGCAAGGCAAGCAGTCATGTTCAGCTCAGTGCAATGATTGCGGTTGCTTCTTTGGTCGTTCGCTTGATGGGTTGGTGGCTTGGATTTCTTGCGCATATCCTTTTTGACTTGTGGTCTGTGCTGTTAGTGATTTATTTGAGCTGTATAAAATCAACGTCACAAGCAGCTGTATCACACAAGCGAAACTCCTACTAATAAACACACAGTTGACTTGAACTGCTTCTACCTACTCTCACGGACCATACTCGTACTTCAGCTAATGACTTGTTTCTACTGCAATATCAAATTTATGATTAAATCTAAAAACAGCACACACTCAATATGCTTCTTGTGTCATAATAATTTATTATCTTGTCTGGTAATGTCATCGGCATTGAGTTTATCAGTCGCATGGTATCGCTTATTTGCCTGTCGCACTTTTTTCACTCCGCCCCAAAAAATAGAAGAAAAATAAAAACAGAAACTCACATACTAACAAAAAAAAAGACTTAGCAAAACAATGGTGTAATTCTTATACACTTGGTTCTCCCACGCTGCTACCCTGCCATAGACACCCACTTGAAACTTTCCGAGCGACAAAATAAGAGCGAAATGTGCGATAAAAAAGGCTAAAAGTGCGCGTTGAGCTTTGCAGCAACTTCCGCCTAACTGCACTTTAACATGTCTACTGGGTTTAACGTTGTGTGTGTGGGTGAATTTGCCGTGTGTCATCAACACACCAAACAAACGTCAAAAGCCATAAAAAGGTACAACAACCCCAGCCTTGCTGTAGCTTCATCTTGTTTCTACATGTCGTCGTTGTTTCGATACTCATTTATTTTTACCGCTTTCTACGCCCCATACCTGTCTCCCTGTTTGACTGTCTGCCATTGTCTCTTCAAAGCATTGGTATGCGCTTTTGTCTGCCAACAACGCCGTCAACGCCGTTACACTCAGTGCGTGTGTGTGTGTCTCTATTTACGTATTTGTTTGTGTACGTGTTTGTTAACTGCCATTGCAAGCATGTGCATAAACAAGTTGTAAGCAAAGCCATTGCATTTGTATTTGGCACTGATGCTGCTACCTACTCCTTATGCTGATGATGAACGTGACATTGATGCCACTTTTGGTATGGCAGCTGATAGCATTTTCAAACACACAAATCCACACACATACGTACATACCTAGCAACATCATGTCTCAAGTTGGTACACCCTGACTGGCGTCTGCTGTCTGAAGCTTAACCTCGCAACACATTCTGAGCTATGTGCGCTAACTGACTTCCTGACCGGATGGCGTTGACGGGCGTTTCCTGCTGATTTTGTTATTAATGTGTTCGTCCCCTTTTTTCGTTTAGTACGTTATTCGCTCAAGGATATACATATGTATATATATTTTCTCTTTTAATAAAACTTCTTTAAACGTTCGCACAAAGCGTAAGTCAAACAGCTTCCTGCTATGCTTGTGTAGCATAAAGCGACTTACGCAGCTTGAAAGCGTCAAATAATATTCTCTATATTTTGATAAATACTTGGAATATTTGGTACTGTTTTTTTTTTTTTTAAAAAACATTTTTTTCTTCAATAGGCTGTTCAAATCATCTGCAGCTTTTGTTTCTATTAAAAATATCACATGAAAGTGTAAAAGATTTAGGATTCTACTCTTCAAATTATTGGCTCAGCTATCATATTAAATTATGAATGGCATATCCAAAGACTGGAGCCTTTTTAGATGTCGCGTATGTGTTTCGTTTTCCAACAAGTTGATAGCTAAAGGATTGAACGTGGCAAAACAAATAAGAGGCCAAAACAAAAATTTCAGAAGTAATGGTAATGGTACCAGTCATTTAATCTAAATGTAAATCTGTCTAAATGACAGATGAATTAACATGAGAATCGAAATATTTCACCAAAATAATTTCAATCATTTACTTATATGACAATCTATGACATTAATTAAATATTTGCTCATAAACAAGCGTACAAGAAATCTTTATCTTTTATTAAAATGTTTTTAATTTACTTTAATTTTTTTACCTATCCACTTCGTATCATAATTATCTACATTTAAAAAAAGTAACCAACTAAATTGGTTGAAAACTATGGGCAGCAGACGGAAACAAACACATTTTGCTACTTTGTTCTATATGTATAGATTACAATACAATTATATTTCTGACACATCGCGAAACGTGCGAATAAACTATTACAGATGTCCCCGAGAAATGACTAAAAATTCGTAAACATTAATCTCGGTTTCCGAATGTATCTCAGCTCTGTAAAGCTGTAATGTCTGCTCATTCATCAATAAAGAAAATTCAAGCAGTATTTTTTTTCTTCTAACAATCCGTTCTCATAAAACTCTTTGCCTAAAGTAAACATCAAAAAAGTTAATTTTAAGAATTTTTTATTTCAAACGGCTTTGATTGTTATGCGTTACACTTTCCTCTTTAAGCCGCTGTCTTTTTGACTTAACACTAGAAGCAGTAGAGGCATTCATTATTTTTAAATACTATATTTATTTTGCCTGCCTGTTTAACTTGTAAATCTTTTAAGCAAAATCTTCCACTTATTTTCACAAGCCGCTTTGGCGACTTCCGTTTGAGGTCGTCGTCATTGTCGCCATTTTTTTTTGTCTCATTTCATTTCATTCCTGTGGATTTGCTTTGAATTGCTGCGTGTATTTATGTTGAACGGAGCGGAAGCTGAACGCAGACTTTATGCTCGAACGGGATTTCACACTTCTACTTATAACAACAACAACTATTATGCAATTCACTTAAAGTTGCCTCCATGTCTGCCATTGGTATCTTTTGTTAAGCGCCAACCTCACTTTTTATTTTCATTTTATTCTATAGTTTTTTTTTTCTTCGCACACACTCAAAGTTCTTGTCGCCGCTGCCTATATAAATATGTCAGTCATTGTGAAAATGTTTGTTTATTTATTTTACTCCTTTTTCCGCAATGGTAAAAGAAAATTCGCGTTGGAAATTATTTTACACGCCAACTCAAGTCATCTCAACTCTACTCGGCTCAGCTCGACTCACTTTGGCTCAGCTCCGCTCAGTTCAGTTCAGTTGAGCTTAGCGCAGCGCTTTTGTTTTGCTTAGACGCCGCCACTGCCTCTTGTAGGTTTGTACGTTGGGATGTCTGCATAAATCCTCAGCTAGCACAACACAGACAAAGGCCAGCCACGGCAGCAGAAGCATTGTAACAAAGGCGCACCCAAAACAAGGAAGTATGCCTTTGTCGCACTTACTCCTTTCTTGCCACTAGTTTTCTCGGCTTCTTTTTTATATGCATTCAAGCAGACAACTTAATGCTATTTGTTTTTACACTATAGAATGTAAAGAAGATGTGCACTGAGTTGAGTCCAAGACATGGTTGTTGCTATTTTCTCCCTCGACAGTCTCGACTGACTAGACAAAGTTCCATCGTTGTTCGTCTTATCGCCAGTGCTGCTGTCGGCCGTCATTGTTTGCTATTTTTAACAACTTAAGCACGTCGTTCATATTGGTTGATTTTCTTTGTTTTCTTATTTTTATTTGTAACCACTGTACCCACCCAATATCAAAAATGATAAATGCTCAACCATGACACAAAGCTCAATACTGAGTCCTCCGCCCGTCACTTTCTAAGGTCATTAACATGAGCATTGCATAAATGAATTGTTTTTTTTTTATATAATTCCGTTGCTTTTTATCGTCATGTCACTTTATAATTATACATGGTACAGTTTTTTTTTTTTTTTTTTTTTTTAAGCAATGAAATATGTTTACCTTGCAGCCAAAACTTATTTCATCGAATTATTTCGGTTAGGTTACAATAAATAGTAGCTACGGGCTGAATAATGTGCTGCTACTTCCACAGTATTGACTTGCGCCTATCTTCAAGTTGTGTCGTTTTTTGAACCAGCAAGAAAAATAATTTCGATCCTATTGAACCTCAGCAGTAGCTTTTTTTTATTTATTTATTTCCTTTATATTTAATTTTTCTGTTATTATTAGAACAACTTCAATTAAACTGTATATACAAAAATTAACAAAACAACTTAAATAATAAGTGGGGATAACAGGAGTAGCTGTATGAAGATCTGGTTACTAGAATAATAAAGGTCTCGTTCTTTACTATTATGAAAAAATCATGTCCACAATGATATGTACTTCCATATACGAAGATTTTGTTTGGCCGGGAGTGCGAACTTAACCCTGTGCAACAACTGTCAAATCGACTGCTTCGCTAGACTTGGGAAACCCCTAAAACAATGCCATCTACACTTCTGCACCCGTAACTTGTGCTGATAGATTTTTTTAATTTTATATGGTTTAAATCGTCGTTGAAGCAATACAATGAATAACAATAATATTCTGTTGTTGATTAAACAAAAAAAAACGTCCTTCCAAATTTGAAAATAACTACCTTCCAGACCAGTTAAATCTTTTCAGGAGTCTATATGAATGGCAGTGGCAATAAACGGGAACCGCACTAAATTTAAAGTAACAACGCGTTAAATTCTAGCACTGACTGACTTACTGATCAACAGTGCTGCGTCGCTAGAGCTCCACTAACCTTTCAAAAAACATTAAGTCACAAGCTCTAGCACTTCTCTTTGCCATTCCGTATTCACTTTATTTAATGGAAACTCACACTTGCCACATAATTTAAGCCACTAATAAACTTCAGCATAATTAAGTTCCATGCCAAGTGCAATAAACTCAAACTCTGTCACACCCTCCAACACGAACTCGAAAGCCCTTCTGTGAGCAATAGCAAAACATTTTTATCTTACATGCTCAGCTAAGCGCGCTATTGCAGTTTGTAGAGGTGAAGCAAAAACCAATCAGTACTTATCAACGATACCTCACATGCATCAATTACCAGTTGGCCCCTACACTAGACTACACTATGCCTGACACCATACACACTTTGCCAATTTGCCACGACAAACAATTACCCCAACTCCAATGCAAAGCGATTCATGACTTGCCATAGTTACATGCTAATTCATTCATTTTCTTCTTACTTTTTCTCGTTTTAACATCTGTTGGGCGCCTGAACGTATGCAGCGATGCTGAACAATTGCCACCAACGCGAGGTCATATATAAAGGCAAACACACACACACACACACACAAACATATGAGAAAGCTCCATTTGTTGCTTAATTGATTTTAATGCCTGCCTCAACGTTCGCCTTTTGCTCAGGTGCGCATGTATGCCTTGCCAATAGTTGGCTTGACTGTCGCCATTTTATAATTGGTACAGCCTCTGCTCATTTCGCTTTTCTTTCGCTGTCCTGCGAATTGCTTTGTATTTTCACAGGCTTTCTCAATTTTATTTCCGTTTTCCTCTTTGGCAAAAGCGATAGGCGAAAAGCGCAAAAAAGAAAAGAAATCGGAATTTATTGAATTGTATAAATTTCTTGTAATGACAGCGAATGTTTATTTTACTTGGTGCTGCACAGCTGCACATACATCCTTCTTCCTTTCGAGCATAACGAATACATTTACATATAAACACAATCGCACACATACACACCTACACACACAAGCACCCACCCACTTGCATGAAGTCGCTTCATTGATGTCAGTCTGGTTTTGCTTGCCCCTTGGTCACTCATTTGTTCGCCTTTTGATTGCTTTGCCACTAACTGTATTCCTTTGCCCTTACGCCACGCCTTTATATATGTTTATTTTAGTTGTTGTTGTTGTTGCATTAGTAAAATAAATTACCATTTAGCATTTATTCTTGTGCGAGCGCTAGTGAAGCAAACTCAACGGAACTGAATTTCTCACAATGCGCTTGGTATGAAATGATTGTTTTTTTCCGTTCTTTTGTTCAGTCTTTCGATATTCATGTGTGTGTGTTTGTGCTAAGTGCACAATAATAAATTGTTAGCAATCGCAGTTCCTGTTCTTTATGCGCTTCGATTTGTGTGCTTATCCAAACCAATCCGCTACTCGCCCCTTTCCATACAACGTTGGCAGTGGCCATTTTTCTCTTACGTAATTGAATATATAATTTTTTTTCGATTGCTCACAAGTCCACACATTTTCACACACACATTTGTAATTTTTATTTTATTTATTTTTGTGTGTGTTGTATAAGCTGTCAGCTCTTTACGCTTTCGCTTCATCTAATACTGCAATGAAAAATCGCTACGCCATTTTTATAAAAATGGTTCCAATTTGTTTGAGCGTCATTTGAAGTTTTTTTATTTAGTTTTTTTAATGCATCTTTAATTTGTTATAGTACAAAATCCATTAAAGTGCAAACTTATAGTTGGTAATGCAGTATACAAGATAACGTCACATTATTAACGCAGACAACTTTATCATGAGTATGATGTCGGCTGCTTAGACAACGGAAATCATTTTGCCTTCATAGAGCAGCATCAAGTAAAGCTTCAAGTACTTCTCTCTTTCTGTTGTTGTTGTAGTGAATTCCAGTAGCTATGAGCTTTAACTCTGTCTGTTCCGGAACGAAAATCTGATTACACCACTCTCTCTCTCCTTGAAATACTTCAACATTTGAACAATTTGTTGATTCCAGGTCTTTCTGGTAGCTCTTAGTATAAACTTTTTTTTGCGCATCTTATGGCTGTCCTCGTCTAGCTAACATAACCAAAGCGTTACATTTTTGGAGGTCGTTTATGTTATTTTACAATTGCATTAATCAACGTAATTGCCTAGCTCTGCTAGAAACACTTTATTTTCTAACCATGTTATGCTATTGTAAAGCAGTCAGTGCTTCTAGACTTGTATATTACCTGTGTGCAGGTTCTCCTTCCTTAGCTCCTCAATTTCGGGATACCAGGTTCCTATTCATTTCCGTAGCATTTAAAATGTCACCTGCATCTTCAGGTGGTTTCACTACTATTCGTATTTCCAGACTTTCTATCACTTATATCATCCATGGATGATTTAAATATATTAATAGATGTTTTCCAACAATGTTTTACGTATGTGTGTGCGTTTTACATACAATTAACTATTTAAACGTTTATTTCACGCCTTTAGTTTTCCAATCTGCAACTTTACTTTTTCTTATTCTTTTCCCTTTCACCTGCTCATTTGCCTTTGTACTCAGCGACTCATCACACCCTTTAACAATCAAAGCTCACAACTTCCGGCTCACTTTAAATTACTTCCTTTGAGCACAACGTCCGCTCGACCGTTTTCAATGTGCGCCTTTGCGTTATGCTATAGTTTTTTTCAATTTATTCTTTCAATTTCTTACGTTTCTTTTGCCCTTTTTAATTTCTTAGTTTTATTTTTTTTTTCTCTGCACTTCGCTTTTTCTTGTGCTTTGCTGTCAATGACTGACTTGACTGCTCGCCACAAATTCACTACGCCTGCTGTCTTTGACTTTGCCTTTGTCTTCGTTTTACTTTTTTAACTTTTATTTTACTCTCTTTTTTTTGTGTATTTTCTTTGCGTCCCACGTCGCAGTCGTAGTCGTCAGCGCTCATGTAATCTTTGCCAGTACGCCTTTTGGCCTATTATTGATATAAGCGGCTATCTGCCTTTGACTTCTCGACTTCAACTTCAATTACAACAGCAATAACTTTGTACTCTAAATATTGTACAGTGAAGTCTTACAAGAAATACCAAAACCGAATGTCTGTCTGTTTGTCAAGTCTGACGCCGCTCCATAAACTTTGACGTTTTTAGAAAATTTTTAGTTGCTTCTCGATTTTACACTGTTTTTTATATTTTTTGGTTTGCTTTGCTTTATATATAAATATATTTCGCCAAAGGCTTAGGTTTGTCAAAGTCTTAAGTCAATATGTGCAGTGCAGTAACCATATCCTTCCTTTCAAAGTTGTTTCAAAGTGTGTGTGTGTGTGTGTGTGTGTGTGTATAGGTGTAGGTACTCATAAGAATGTATTCAAAGCAAGCGCAGCGCAAAGCAAATGATGTGGTTTCGCTTCTCTTTCGAGTTTATAATCCGTGCACGAAAGTATCTCATAACACACCCTCAAGCCACATGAGTACATGTACCATAGACCATAGAGAAATTTGCTTTAGATACTTTTCAAAATATTTTGTGCAAATTTAACTTTGACTTTTGACATCATACTCCGCTACTTACTTCTTATTATTGACTTAATGAAGCCATGCTTGATTTGAACTTTTCACTAACTTTATAAAACTGGTGTGTTTTCTTTCTTTGCAGTGCCAAGTAAACCTCTGAATCTCACCGTACTCGATGTCTCGGCTACAAGTATTACAATGTCCTGGCATCCACCGAAGAATCAAAATGGCGCAATTGCCGGCTACCATGTCTTTCATATACACGACAATCAAACGGGTGTGGAAATCGTGAAGAATTCACGCAATGCTGCCGATACGCAAATACACTTTGAGCTGCCAAATTTGAGTAAGTCCAAGTCCAAGTTCTGCTGAAACAATAATAAAGGGGAGCGTCTGTGTGTAAAGAACATAAAATGCGACAACCCTAAAATTTTCGTACTGCCTGAATTATTAAACACAAAACAGCGTTGAACGTGAAATTGGCAAGCAAGTCGAGTGTAGATAATGCAGCCATGCCTCGTCTGTACTAAAGGCCATCATCAAACGCTTTACGCATAATTGGTTTTCTTAGGCTTTTCCAATCCGCGCTGTCAATACCCATTTCAAGCAGGTTGGAACGGGTCGTTTCGTTTTATTCATATTCCTGCTCTCAACTGTCATACCATTTATATGTCACACACTACGATTGGCACACTGTCCAAGACGTTCGACTCGAGTTTTGTTCGCCTACGCTTCGCACTAGCCTTGTAATTAGTTTAGGACTTTTTATTTCAATTCTTTTCCAAAGGCCATGCGGCAATTACGCATATTTTATAACAAGTTGACGCTTTGTAATTTATTGTGGCACACCTTTAAGTGAAGCATAGAATTAACGCAATTTTGAAATTCCATTGAAAAATACCAGCGCTTAGTTGCGGCCCTCACCATGTCAAAAGGATTACTTTTAAGCGTTGATGATTAGCTCAATTAAAATAAATTTCTAATTAATTTTCTATTTAAACTAAAAAATAATCAAGAGAAACAAAATTTGCACTGACCAATACAAGCTATAGAAGTTTATATTTTGAGCCTAAACGTATGCTACAATATGTCTATTAACATAAGAGCCATCCCATTATATATAATATGATAAAACGGCAAACACATTTTTGGTGTGCCCTTTCCTGCTTAAACCACTTGACCGATTTTGTTAAAAAATACCAATTGAAAGGTATTCTTCGCTGGACATGCACAATCAAAATCGGACCAGTGCTTTAGTTTTTAGTTTAGAAAAGATGATAAAGATAACCGCGTTACAACAACAATAATAACACACAGCCGTTGATGTTGTGAGCGCAGTAAAATGAGAGCATAGAAAGGTTTGTGTGTCTCTCTCTTTCTCTCTGCTGTTGCTATCGGTTTTGTGAAGCGGTGTTATTGTTCCATTTTCATTTCATACACAACGTGGGGAGAAATAAATGTTGTGTGTTTTCACTCTCTTTGCTATTATTAATGTATTAGTTTGTTGGGTTGCTCATGAGTGAGTGAACCAGAACAAATGAATGCGATCGATTGTGTCTGCCGTGGGTTCCCCTCGTTTTTTATATTTCTGAAATCAGCAGAATCCTTAGGAGATCCCGACGGAAGACTATCGTTTAATGCATTTAAATGTTTTCAATGTCACTTATATGCTCCTAAAGCTCTTGATTAATTCCCGAGTTTGGCTAGTATAATACAGTTCTTTTGTCCTGACATAAGATACTTGCTAAGAAGTCTATATTACAAGTATTTTAGACTTTAAACTCAAAAACCTTGTGACCTTTGAAAGGATATAAGTTTGCGAGATCTAAAATATATAATTGTTTTGACACAAAAAAAAGTGGGGTTTGATCAAAGATATTGTTTGCGAAATTCAGTAATTCTTTGTAGTCTTTTCGTCGTTGATTCTAAAAGGAAACTGCACTTGCAGTAACTACCAGAATAGCAGCGAATCTGTTTTTTTTTTTCATTCCTTTTTTGTTATTGAATTTGAATCCAACCGAACTCATAAAGCCTAATAAATTGGAAATACAACCAAATAAATAACCAAGAAAAATCAAACAAAAATTTATATCAGCTAAATCATCATTGAAAATTCTCAATTTCAACCTAAAAGTCTGCTATAGTTTGTCGTCTTTAAATATAGAAACCCCTAAACAAACCTAGTTAAATTTTTGTGTCACTCAACCAAAGCTAACCGCAAACCGCAGTCTTTTTGAGTAGCAGCAAACAAATTTCTATACGAAAATTTACCAACTCAAATCAGCAACGTCGGAAAAAAGCTACAACAGCGCTGAGTTCAAATTAGCAAATAAGCCCGCAACCTGGTTGCAACGTTAGCGGTGCCCCACATTTTTAGCTTTCTGCAATTAACGTTTGACGAAATTAGCAACGGCTTTCTTGAAGTACATATCTCAACTTATCATCTTCACTGGCTGCTTGCACTCTCTGTCACACCAAAAACCCGCATGCCGTTTGCAATTTAATTGAAACCACAGCTGAAGGAGACGAAACTTGTCAGGTACGCAAAAGTGCAACAAAAATCGCTTAGATACTCGCATACACACACACATATACACACACGTATGCATTGTTTAATTAATTAACACAAAGTCATATGACTGCTTCTCCTGCAGTCAGAGCCACTTCAAGCTGCCACACGCACAGAAAACTTCACTGGCGACCAAGCGAAAAGTTTTGGGTCCGCTGCCACGGCAACAACAACTTCCACTTCCACTATATACCTGCACAGCAATATCAATTGTCAACTGTCGTTCATTCATTAAATTTTATGTCAGTACGCGTACTCGTTTTAATGACGTTTTAAATAAACTTTAAATCATAATATAAACCAACGAAGCATGTCGTGCTGAATTGAGCTGAGCTCAGCTGAGCCACCGTTGAAACCAGCGCTGGCTTTTTACATTAATTAAACGCATTTATGTTCATGTGTTTGTATGTCATTCGACTGTTCAATAACAATGGCAACTGTAAATGACAAACAATGTCGTCGAATGAACGCTTGTTGTACCCTTCAACAGTTGAGAGGCATTCGAGTTTCTCAAGATTGCATGCTCATTTTGCACTCATGGAAGCTTCTATTGAATTTACAGAACAATTGTTCCCAGCATTCGGTATTGCAGAAATAAATTAAATATCAAATTGGCTTATGGCCTTTTATAGCTTGAAGCTAAAACCTAGAGCTGGATTAAATGGCCGCGACTTCAAATCTGTTTCAATCACGCACAACATTCAAGCGTATTCAGAATTCGTTATAACCGTATTCATATTTTTCTTATTTTTTTTTTTAAATTATTAAATATTCCCTTATTTTACGGCGGTGCATTTATTGTGCGTCATTTGCCTTGCCGTCACGGCTGTAGTCGCAGGGCACCATTCGCCTTTTGTTGCGCTTCGAGGTCAGTGTTGTCCGTTCTGTGAGTGGCTTAACGGCGAAAATGTCGCTCATACGCCGTGTTTGTCAACGCTGTCACTGCGGTCGCTACTTAACATAAACAGTTATTAATGCTGCGGTTCGTATTAACATACCCAGGATTCCTTGCTTTTCCTTTTCTCTCGGTTGTTTTCGATTCTCATGAAAATTAATTACAATTATTTCTCCTTGTCGTTGTCATTATTGTTGTTGTTGTTGCTGATGTTATTTTTGTCGACTGACGACCAACGCATTCTATAAATTGTCGATCGAAAAATATTCTTTAATGACATACGTTTTCAATGGGAATATTAGTGTTTTTTATGGCCATCGAAAACTAAGAAACTAAGGACAAGACATTTTTGTAGGCATAAAGGCTTTCTAAGAAGAGGCACGTCATAGTTTTAAACCAGAATTTCAATACATCGCAACTGATTTTCAAGCTACAGCAATCCTATTAAACTCTTGCTCGGCCCAAGAAGCATCAGAGTCACTACAGCATTACTTGGGAAGATGTCATGTCTGGGCTAAGCATAAATACAGAGATATCGGCAAACTGCGAATTTAGATTGAGATCTGGCATTTGTCCAGTTGTCGATTATGACTCGATACAAATCTCGGGTACCGCTTCTGCCAGCAACGTTCTGAAGATGCAAGCCTGCCAAAACAAGGCGCTACACCGCATAACTGGAGCTCCCTGGTTTGTCCGCAACAACACCCTACACAGAGATCTGAATATGCGAGATGCGTTTATACTGCAGCGAGAGACTGCAATCTCTGTCTGGCTAAGGCCCTCACTAGTGGCGTGATGCGACGGCGGCTGAAGAGACTTCAACCTAAAGATCTTCTGAAAAGAATGAACTTCTAAACAGATCGCCAAATATGTCAATCTGCTGCGTTATAACCGCCCACTGTCACATGGAGTACTTCTTAATCTGAATCAGAACTTAGATATTTTTTAATGTTTAGTTTCCACGATTCGATGGCAAATTAGGTATTGACAGATTATTCCCCATTCCGCCATTGATTTATTTTCGTATAAATAAGTAAAAGAACTATACAATTAATTAGGACGTTGACTGTCTAGATAGCCTTAGAAAAACCCATAACGATTTAACAGCTCTCATATTTGAGGTATTCCCTTTACTGGGGCGTTCACTATCTTAATTAGCTTATCGCTATCATCGTGTCTTTCATGCCATCAAGAAAAGCGATGAAGTCGTTCAGGATCACTGTGCTGTAAGGCACTGCATTGATGAGAATGTTGAATTATGAACAAAGCGGAAGTTTATTTTAAGCCGTGTCAGCTCCCCTCCGTGGTTGAAATGCCTTTAAAACCGCAGCGAACTTAAATTTCGCTGTGCATAATACTCCAGTTTATTAAATCACGGTGTATAATTAATAATTTGAAACCAGTCAGTTGAAAAACAATAACTTTCGCTACTCATTAAAATCAAACGAATGATGTCCCTGACAGGTTCGGACTTTTCATTTATGTATGGAAATTTATTAATGAATAAATTCGTTATAAAAATATATGTGTATCGAAAAAATGAATAATGACATTAAAAACGCTTAACTGCACACCAAGGATTTTTTGTTGGCTGCCATAATGATTTAACATAAAATGCATGAAATATTGCATCAATAATGCACTTTCCAACAGCATTTAAATAAAATGTGTGTGCATTTAATTAAATGCTCGTTTGTCATCTTTCATTTATGCAGAACCATACACCGATTACCGAGTCATCGTGAAGGCATTTACCACAAAGAACGAAGGTGAACCATCAGATCAGATTGCCCAGCGCACCGATGTCGCTGGACCGAGCGCACCGATTATTGTCAATTTGACATGCCACTCCCATGATTCGTTGATGATACGCTGGAAGAGACCCTACGAATACTACAATACCATCGATTTCTATATCATAAAAGCACGCCAAATGGGCCTGGACACACATAAGGACATACGCATTAATGCATCGGCCAAGGAACTCGAATCGGCGGTAAGTAGTAGCCAAACAATGATATTTTGTGCTTTATAATGATGTTTAATGAATGCTCCCAGTAATATGGTTGATAATTATTAACCCAGTGAAGGAGATATCGATGAGACGAGACTTGGCATGCCCAGTCTATATGCCAACTAATCACTCATCTTTTGGTGTGGAGATTTGAGGTTTATTGTTTTGTCAGCCTAATTCATATACGAAAGCATAGTTCTTATATGGCAAAGCCCTGTTTGATTAAGAAGAGAAGATTACAGAAGAGAGCTGATATGTGTGGACAGATCGTATAACACAATCATAGATAAAAGCATAATAATTGAAATATAAACCCAAAGGTTAACCTCAAGCTCTTCCACAGACAATTTTTTTGTTTTTTTGACGTTTCGCGGTGTAAACTAAACAGGCTTTAAATATGAACTGTAAAAATTTAAAGGCGCTAGACTTGCTAGGGCGAATGGACCCTCTTCTTTCTTTCACATATGAAAACCTTTTTTTTTTCTTGTCTTTAGTTGTCACAACAACCAGACTAACAAGAGAGTCACAATTTCACATTCTGTTCGTTCACATACAAACAGCTGCATTTGATTTTTGTCGGCTAACAACCGGAGTAACAAGTAACACCATTCTGTTCGAGCCTTAAGACTCGACATGATGTCAGACACAGTGGCTGTCTGTGGAATTGCTTGGTTGGCATCTGTTACAACAACAATTGGAATTATTTGGCACATTTCGTCAATAAAAATTGTTGTATGCCAATCTATCTATCTGTCGGCTGGCATTGCTTGTTTTGATATTTTATCACTACGTTTTTCTCGTCTTTTTTCACCTGCCGAGCATTTTTCATTTATCAAATGATAGTATAGACAAGAACGGAAATATTGCATACTTTTTGGCATTCTAACAACATTTTTATTGCCGAAAAGCTAGCTAAACGAGTTGCACTCATATGAATTTTTGCCATCGTCTCCTTTTTTCATATGTCAATCGCATTTTTGGCTTATCGCTGCTGCAAATGCCAAAAAGTATGCAATGCGTAAAAAAGAAAAGTACTAAAGCTTGTCTCGCACTGTGACAACTAAAAGCTTATGTATGTACTTTGTTGTTGTTTTATCGTTGCTTTTCATTATTTATACAGCAAATAATTGCTTTTTTTTGTAACCACCTACAAAAAATTAAAAGGAATCTTTTTGTGTGTCTATACCGAAAAAAAAGAACTACAAAAATAAAATTAAAAATGTAAATATTTTACAAAAGTTTATATGCAACGTCGCTTGTTAGACGCTTTCGTGGAATATTTGCAATACACTAACGCTAGTTTGGGGCTGCCACACCTTCCTTCGCAACCACGTAGATTAACCGCTCTACCTTTTTTTTTTTTTGGTATTTTGTTAGTCACTGGTGTGTGTTGCATAGTTTTGTGCGCGTTCACCTTTTATACCCCTAAAACTTTCCATACAGGTACAATCGCCACAACGTGTGTTAAAGTATCTAGCAGTTGAAAACAACAGAAATAACAAATACATGCTATTTATGC
Organism: Cacoxenus indagator; assembly: GCA_035041755.1. Taxonomy (NCBI): domain Eukaryota; kingdom Metazoa; phylum Arthropoda; class Insecta; order Diptera; family Drosophilidae; genus Cacoxenus; species Cacoxenus indagator. Next base: position 2,693,435 of record JAWNKX010000379.1, read on the forward strand.
TATTTTTACTATTAAATAGTTTTTAGCATTTTGTTTGGTGGAAAACACATTACAAAAATATAACAAAATACAGTAATATTTTATCAAAGCTTGACTACAGAAACAATCCAAAAAATAATAATAATTACAAAAACAACAAAAAATAGTTTTTCATTTGTACCACCGCACAGAAATAATACTTTTGGCATTATATGAAATTTTAGACGTGTTCGTCCTTTTCAGTTGAGCATATATTTTTAATTGAAATTTTGTTTGCCATTTTATAAGCAAAGCGATTACATACCTAAAGTTTTTTTAATCAGACTTGGATTTTATTGTGGATTTATTTGATTTTAGTGAGTTTAATTCAAAATTTAAATAAAATGAGAGTGAAGATGTTAATTTCGCTTCCTAACCATTGCAAATTTAGGTCTGTTTTACTGTATTTTAGCACGAAACGATCTTACATTATTTGTCTGACTTCTGCTTACAGAATTATTACTATACAGCAGTTCAACTTTGAAACTTAGATTTCTATGGGGCTTTACTATTTAGTAAATCCTTGTGTATATCAACCTCAAAAACACTGATAAGAGAGAAAATAATTTTATGCTAATAATAATAATAATCCTACTAGTCGGATTTGGACGGTTGCTATAAATGTACAAAGAAAGCTTCGTGTAAAATTTGAAATCTCTAGCTGAAAAACTGAGGCCTTAGTTTACAAACTGTTCAAAATTACATATACAGTCAAAGTTCTCTCTAGGGAATCCTCATGAGATCAAAAAATCATTGTGTTATATGAAAAATTTGTTGGAACTAATAGAAATGATGTCTACTCGAAAGAGCTGTGTACTTGAAATCAATTCGTTGTATAGAAGTTCGTTATAGGGAAGTTAAACTGTACTTTATGTGGTCTTCTTCACTATGTTACAAAGTGACATAACCACAGTGACTGAAGTATAAAAAAAAATAAAGGAGTTTGTAGAAAGTAAACAGTTAAAGGTGCTCTCCACTAGCGCGCTTAATATTTATGTGTCTCACTTACTGATTTTGGAAAAAGAAATAAAACATATGAACACCTAAAAAGATACGTGTAACACCTCAAATCAGTCAGAAGTAGTCCGTTATAAAAGTATAATTTATACGACAGCAAGACATGTGAATACTCGAGGATGACGATTTTGCTGTACTCTCTAAATTTAATTTGAAATAACTTATTTCACCCAGATCTGACTCATTTTCCTTTTCAACTTTCACATTTACAGATGATCTTACAAAACCTTACAACAAATTCGCAATACGAAGTCAAAGTGGCAGCGGCGACATATAGCGTCATAAATCGCAAGAAAATCGTACTTGGAAAATTCTCCGAAGGGCGCAAGGTGAGTACAACTTGACGAGCAAAACAAACATACACACATACCGAGGGAGAGACACACACCTACAGCACAGGCAATGAACTCATAAATTGGCATATCGACAAAAATATATATTTCATGCTCTACTCTACTAATATGTGTATGCATGTGTGCGTCATGCAATCTAAAGTATATCATGGCAAAGCAATGGCAACATAAAAATGAAGGTGCATTATTCGCTCAGCTGGAATAAACCCAGCAAAAATATTACAAAATGGCATACAACTCAGTTCGCTGTCAGTTGGTTGCTTGCTTATGTCCTCATACAACATAAGTCTTATCTCCGATTAGATTTGCTTATCTACTATGCATGTGTGAGTTCAAGAAATTTGTTACTTTTGGTCTACTAAAGTCTTGCGAAGAGTTTGCTACGGGTGCGAATGTCAACTTGCTTCAAAAATGTTGCCTGAAAAGTGGTAACCGAGTTTTTTCACTCAAAAAGAAGGAGTTTTTTAGGTCTGCTTGCGGCTTTGATTATTCATGTCTATTTACTACAACACGACCTATCAATTTTCCGCTGCTCGACATGTTTAACATGGTAGAAGAAAATGAGCAATTTTCTGAGCTACACCGCCCGCAATTTTTCTTAGTAAACAGTTCCAACTGCTACCATTTTATATTTTCTAAGTAGTTGTTGTTGTGTGTGTCTGTGTATTACCGAAAAAATATTCTACTTGTATACTTCAACTTTAGCTGATATTCGCATATGCACATATGTAGCTGCAGCTGCACAACCTGGCGTATGAGTAACGTGCACATTTTTCATATTTAATGACATTTCATTTGGAAAATGGAAACTTTGCGCTGTAAATAAATAGGGAAAATCAACAGTGCTGCATTTGACGAATACATAAATTTTAAATTAATAATAAAAAGAACTTGTCGTTAGTCTCAACCGTAATAACAGCAAGAACTGCAACTGGTTTCGCTTGAGTTGGAGTGTACTCGAAGTGCTCGAAGAAGTCACAGTCATATCACATGTCATATTCGCAAATACATTCACAATCACAGACAAGAAGAAAATGCCCGTCCATCAATACAATACAACAAATGCAAATGTCGAATGTAGCAGTTAGGGAAAAATTCCATGTCTCGGACTAAAATCCTATATTAAGCCCCCATCAACTGCTTACTGTTGTCTGGCCTAAAGAATGCACCATCGCTGAAATAATCTTGCCAAACCTTTAATTGAAGAAATGATATATGTAAGCAAGAAGTATCTAATTTATTGAGCCGCATTTACGTTATTTGGCTGTTACATTACACACTCGCTTTTCAATTTGCGGGGAGGAACATATTTCGAAACGGTCTAAAAGATCATAAATAATCAAGCTAAGCTTTAATTCACTCTTTCAAAACTTATTTCTTCATACTTTAGTATTTAATCTGTCGACTTTTCATATAATTTAATTTGTACATAGATACCCGCGCTTACTGTACAGTCTGATCAAGTCTATATTACTAGTACTGTAATAACGTTGCACTCCACACACTGCCATATAAAAACTTGAACTTTTTTACAACAAGAACAAAGCCGGGACCCACGTCATCTGGCATGCTTCACATTTAACTATTGAAGCACTCAAAACCACAGTTTGTATACCAAAACACATACACACACTCACAGGTAGATAAATGCCACTTTATTGTGCTATAAAGTAAAGTTGCTCTTTGCCAGTTGTGCTACGCCGAGAGAAACCCCCCCTAATGACAATTTTACTAACAACCAAACTCAAAACACAAACAAAAAACCGAGCAAAACTTTGCTTTGATGTCAAAGTTGCGTTGAATGGTGTGTGCATAAAACATCATCTAACGGCATAAATACAGCAATTTCACTAAAGTGAAGTGAAGCACACCCACCAAGAAGTATACATCAAGTTTTTCATTTTAGGGAGTAACCACGTATGCAGCTGACTAGTCACTAGACTCGTAAAAGAGGTTAAAGTTGACGAGAAAAAAATTGGGCAGCAAATCGTTTTTGTAATTTTTATAATTTATTGTTTTTATGTTGTTGCTACCTGCATTTTACCATGTTTTCGTTTTCTTGCTAATCCTAAAATTATGCTGTATATTTTGCATACATACGACATCTTTTTTGTTTTGTGCATACGAAATGGCGCTCATATAAGCGCGTGCAGCAGTTTCAGGTCGCCTCTATTTGGATTATATATATTACACTTTTTGGATTTTTTTATTTATTTTTTTTTTTACTGTTTTTCTTTGCACCATTACGTATAGAACAACAAAAATAAAATGATAAAACACGAGCAATAAAAATGAGCAGCATACGCTATAAAGAGGGGTAGAAAGAAAAATGGTGGGCGCATAAGCTAGTATACTCGCACCTTAACCATATTTATATGCAGCATGGCAGGTGTGCCGCCAATTTTTTTATCTTTCTCTTACTGCTGCAAATGCGCGTAACCCTTGCCATGACTTCCGCAAGAGCAGCAACGGCGCCAGTTTACATAAATCTTACGACATCCGGTCACACTGCATCGTTTCCGCTTTCCGTTTGTCTTGTCGCTCTGAGCTGTGCCCTGCAGCTACACTTGCTATATTTCCTTTTTTTAATTTTTTTTTTTTTTTTTTGCTTTTGTACTTTTTATTATTGTTGAAGTCACTTTTCCGTTGGGCGTTCGTGACAAATATGAAAGGCTGATCTGTGCAGTTTGCTATTTTAGCGCAGATTAGAACAACAAAGAAATAAATATGTTTCGCTGTTACTTAATTTGGTATTTATACAAAATTGTTTTTCTCCTACCTTCTTTCATTTGCAGATAATCGTACAACAAGACTGCGAGAAGATACAACCGTTGCTGCGTCAATCGCACAGCGATTACAATTTGGCCGTCTTGGTTGGCATCATCTTTAGTTGCTTTGGCATTGTGCTCATCGTTATGGCGTTCTTCTTGTGGAGGTAAGTGGCGCTTCATGCTCAAGGCGTTTTTGGCAAAGAATTTCATTTCATTTCAACTCAACTCAATTCATCTTAATGCTACTTACTGCTTGCTTCTATGCTATTTTTAAATTGCCATAAAAACTTCAACATGCAGCAGCACGATTTTCTGTTGCACAGCTGGTCGTCGACTGTTTGTTTGTTCTTCTTGTTGTCTACACTCGCCACGGTGGGCGGCATGAAAGTGCAATAAATAAGCATATTAAAAATACTTAAAAACGCAGAAGGGGGAAACACACGTACAAGCAAACAACCAACCATTCAGCCAACAGAGCAAATAAACTAGAAAATTTTATAAATAACACAGCAAAGGGAGAAGCAACAAAAAAGTAAAGCCAACAGAGGGAAAATTGAAAATTTCTTAAGTGGCATTTTCGGTTAATTTGCGGTTTATTTTTAACACTTTAGCGTCTCTCAAGTGGAAGTGGCAAGTGTCGAATGGTTGCAAGTGGTGTGCCAAGTAGCGCGTACTTGCCTTCGTTAGGGGGAGTTCTCAGCAAATTTGTTGAAGTATTGAAGATATGGCATTACAACTTAGAAATGTTTAGCACATATAAATGAAGCAACAAAGTTCTATAAAAAGTGCCCTCTAACAAGAGCATTTAAGCAACTTGAAGTATTCAATAACTTCATAAAAATGTTTAACTTTTTAGGTCATATTAAATTCTTATAGCGAATTCAAAATGCAAATTAGACTAATGAACTGAATAGCCCAGTAGGCAGCGCATTTCCCTATTATGCCAAAATGCGCATCATGTTATTGACAGAGAAGTGAAAACCAGTTGAAAGATGAGAAAGGAAAGCTAATGGAAATATACACTACGGAGCCTGAGATTTCTTACACAACCAGGACTTTGGACTTTGGTAATACTGTTTCGTATGCTAAGCTCATAACCAATGGCAAGTGAGTCAGATTGTTGCACAACATTTTAACAATTTAGAGCTTAAGATATGTAGTGCTCTGAATTATAATTACAATTATTATTGAAAAGGGCAGCTTTTCAATAGCAGTTTTTCATAGTATCCGGTAAGACTCTGTCCTGTTTTATATATATATATATGTATATATATATTTTTTAAATATACAGCAAACTGGCTGCTGCCCCCTATTGATTAGCCTAATCTTTACACCTGTTACTCCCGCTTCTCCTAGCAAAAATATATTCAACGAGCTATATCGAGTAATTCAATGAAATCATAGCCATTAATGGACGCAACACAAAGTCATTTTAATTACATTTTTACTCAACTAATCAACTTATGTTGCTTATCTCATATACAAAGAGTAGCTAATTTAATTTTTCTAATGTCTTTCTCATTTGCTTCATTTGTCCCTTTTACAAGTACTCCCATCCTAATGATAAATGATAAGTAATTTAAACAAATCGAATCCGGAGAAAAGGTGATTTTCTTTTTAGAGAAATTCCGCACCCACACAGAAATACATGCATTTGCAATGCGCAATATTTGAAGTAGAAGCAGCATCGGTGATATAGAAAAAAATTATTTATTCATTGAAAAATATTAATTAAAATTCAAATAACAAAATCATTGAAGAGAGAAACGATCAACAATAACAACAAAGTCAATAAGTAAGCAGTTTAAAATGATGTAAAATCTTAATGAAATGCAAAGTGTTTAACCCCTGGTTGCCCAAAGCTACGAATTTATACGCTGTAGTGCAGGAAACAAACAAATTGAAAAGATTTTGAAGCACCAGCAAGATTACGTCGTTTTGCATATAATTTTCCTTGCTTTTTATGATAAAGAAAAAAATTAAAAATAAAAAGATTGTGCATTTGTAAATGCGGGAAAAAAATAAGTTAATTTAACTACAAACTGTAAGAAAAACCTGCGTGAAATGGTTGCGAGAAAAGCAGGAAAGAAAATTGAAAATGAAATAAAATTTGATTCAACAAACGAAACACTTTTTTAGGGTTTTCCTTTTGGAGAGCATCCGCTGTAAAGTTCTGGCTTTTCCCTTGTTCCATGCGTTTTACCATTGTTGTTGTTGTTGCTGCTGTCAAGCCAACGCGGTTTAATTACATTAATTAAAATTTCCGCAGCGAGCAAATATTCACTTTGAAGTTGCGGTAAAGCAAACAATTTTTTAATAAAATTTCAAGACGGCAAAAAATATACAGGGTTTGCCAATAAGAAAAGCGAATTACAAAAGATTTTTTTTCACCGAAGTGATTGCAACATGAACTCGAACGGAAGAAATTGATTGAATGAAAATGTGCGGATACAGCATTAAAAACGCAAGCTTATTTACTTGAAAGAACATAAAAGTTCTGGATATCATAAGGCCGAAAATGCGCAATAACTGATCCATAATTGACTTAAGTCTTGTAGATTGGATACATTTTAGTGACCACCGTTCTTCTTAGCGCGACGATAGAAATGGAATAATGGAAAAATATATATACTGATTCGGAAAAGCTATACGCACGGTCTCCGCCTAACAGAGGCCTATATTAGAGAAGTTTTCATGAGTTCTATTAAAGATGACAATAAAATCTGAATAAAATTACCAGTAAATAAATTTCCCCTGAAACCTGTTAATAGAAGACCCTCTCTGTAGCACGCACTACTATTTAACGAACAGTGGCTCGCTATGAACACTTTCTCAATACTTTTCCTGAAGTTTACAATTCGTCGTGGCTTATATTTTCAGTACAGCTTTACCTTCTTCAATGGACAACGAAAATTGAAAGCTGCAAAATATCAAAGCAAAGGTTTGGTATCTGGCCTGACCATTGTTGAGAAGTGTTAGTTTTCTATAAAACTTGCCATCTGTTTCATGTCTTAAAATGATGTATCCAAAGATTTACGAAATAAGAATATTCTCAGTGAATTCAATGCAGTTATATTACAAAAATCTCTTAAAAATATGTCCTATATCAATTGTCAAAATGTTTTGCTGCCTTTCGGTACACCCTGTATCAGATGTATTGCATTTCAACATTAAATGCAGCTCTGTGTCAATTATGGCAGGCAATCCATTCAAATCAAAACAGCTTTAAATCACATTTAGTTAACTCGATTTCACTTACCTTTAGTTGCTAACACCCAAAAATATGCTAGGAAAATTTTTTTATTACATATTCTTTTTCTTTTGACGAATCACCACTACCGACGAACATAAAAATATCGCAATTCACAAAGTTCTCAGTTCGGTTGCTGCTTTCTAGAGTTTGTTTTTCGTTTATGTACGATTTTTTGGCTTCCTCGTGTGCATAACAATTTTTTTGTAGCTGAAAAAAGCTTTGCTCATGTTACTTTTGTGTTGGCATTATCTGCATGGGAACTTAGATACTCTGACACAGACACATTCACACACTTGTGAAAACCCATGAAGCCAGAAAAGTATAATAGAGCAAGAAGTTCGAAGGCGAAAAAAACTTATTACACAAACCAAGAAGAAGAAAGGCAAAAGCAAATCTAAGATTTCACTTCATCAGTTTTGCGTGTGCGTGTGTAGACAGTTGGAGTGGCATGAAACGAGGAACGAGGCAGGAAAAAGCACAGACGTTGAAGCTATCTGACGTTAGTGTTAGCAACAGTTTAAAAACAAAATTATTTTGTGTTGCTTCCTCTTTTTCGCTCGTACAACTTTCAACATCAAGCTTGGCGTATCTGCCATTGATCTCTCCTAGCGGCAGGCAGATGCATTACACATACGCAGCTCATCGTTTGACAACTCTTTCTTCTGCTCACCTTCTCTCGTTACGCTCGCTGGCAACTCTTTATAGCATCCTTGTTATATATTCACTTTTTTTCTTCTTTACTGACAGTTTGTTTTGAACGTACACTGGCGCCATGTTGAAGAATTTTGCTGTGTGGAAATTGCAGAAGTTTTATTTATTTATTTTTCTTTTTTTTTGTTGTGGCAAACAAAAATGTAATTTTTCTAACTTGATTTGGTTTACGCCCGCTTCGCTGACACTATCTCAATGCGGAGAACTTTCATTCTTTATGCCCTGGATTTTTTTGACATATTTTTAGATATTTTATGAAGACAAACTCGCAGTGAAAATGTTATTACGATAATAGAACTATGTACTATGACTTCAAACAACATGCAATTTGAAATTAATTGAAATTATTTTCAATGCACAAAATCAATTAATCGACTGATTTAGATAACCGGCAACCATACAATAAGAGGTGGGTTTGCTTTTGGAATTCAATTAAAAAAATATAAAAAGGACAGTGCTGTCGGCGTCGGCCGATAAACATTCGTAACACAGCCACTTAATAACATAGCCAGCAACAGCCAATTTACGCTTTTTCGTCTTATCAACAGCTGTTTGCGTGCAGTATATATTTATATACATAGACAGATGCCCATATTTTCGTACAGACTTTATGACTTTCGGTGTTAGCGCCACCGCATTCAATCAGGTGTCGTGCGCTCTCAAATGATCTTGTTGTAACGTACACAGCACGCAAATGTATGTGACTTATTCTCTCAGAGCATGGCTGCCACGTACTCTTTCAAAAATCTATTACTCAAACGTGTATTCTCTCTCCTAAAAAATAATCATTTGATCTGCTTTGACATGTTGATGGCCCACATCGAACAAACACTCTCTCAGAGCACGACAAGATAAATGTTCGATCGAACTTTTCGAAAATTCGTAGTTGAAGTGACGCAAGTTAAAAACAATTGAATGGACAAACGTCTATTTAGTGTGTAAAAGTGTTTTGATTTAACTTCAATAATTTGTACTCTCAAGTCTTCAGCGATTTGATTACAACTTAAGTCAAGCTGATGTCTTTTTACGCTGCTTGGCCTGTGCGCGTCGAGCGCGTAAATATTTTTGGTTCTGTTTGGGGCTAATAAGTTTTATCAACGCAGACCGTCGACAGGCAGCGAAGGCGACTTTAGAAAAATATTGTTTAGCGACTTAATAAAAGAAAAAAAATTGCAGTTATTTTTATTTTTCCGCGTCGTGTTTTTAGTTTTTCGTTGGTGGTCAAACAAGTTGAACGTCACTTTAGAAGTCGAAAGTGAAAAGTAACGACAAAAACACTAACAAGAGAATAACAGAAGAAAAACAAAGACAAGACAAATTCACTTACAACAACAACGAGAGAGAATTGTTAATTTTCTGAAGTTATATTTTGCCTCTATTTTTGTTTGCCTGTGTTAGTGTGTCTTTTGGTACATACACATTTTTTTTACAAGAAATTGCGCATTTTACTCTTCTACGTCGCGTGCGCTTTTTGTCGCACCGGTTGCGCTGCACGCTGCCTGCGTTTCTCGCAACGTGTCGAAGCGTCGGCGTCGTCATGTTTTGACAAGTGCATAATGAGCTCTCATTTGTTTGGCGTTGCTGTTGCTGCGCTGAGCTCCCTGCGTGTGCATCTAAAACGTGTACCTCAAACAAAAGCCAGTTGCAGTTGTGTTGTACAAAAATGACGTAATTGTCATTCAATTGAAATGAATATATCTCTTACAATATAAAAAAAAATATATATATAAAGAAAACAACAAACAAAGTACCGAACACAAAAATAAAGATGCGTTTGATGTTTCACAAAAACAATCTCTATAACAACAAAAAGTGTGTGCAAAGAGCTTTCTAATAAGATTAACGATTGTCTGACGATCCACTATTCTTATTTCTATTGTTGTTGTACGGTCTGTGTTACTCTCTTCGCTTCCGCTGCTAGTCATGTCAAAGCTAGCAGACCGCCGCGCCTCATTTCGTCGCAGCGAATCAAAACGTGGAAATTGGTTTACGTAAGTCTCTCGTTTCTCCCACTATCGCCTACCCAAAACATCACATCTCTTCATCTCTCTTGTAGGATTTTTAGTGGTTTTCCCATTTTATAACAAAAAAATATATTAAATAGAGAAATAAATGAACCCAAAACAAAAGCAAAAGAAACAGAAAGAGCAACAGAAAAGAAAAACAAAAAATAAATAAAACTTGTTGAGACTCTAATAATAGGAAAAAGGTCTGGGCCAAGTTAACAGTTCTTTGGAAATAAAATTATTAGTTCTGTTTGGAATTTTTATAATTTACTACTTTTAACGGAAATATGAAACCGTCTGTTGCCCGTCACTATGTCCATATGTCTAAATATTGAACTGCAATATGTATAGTTACCATTCCTCAAATAAGGTATAATAAATGTAATATCGCTGAGCATTGCCAGAAATATTGCGTAAAGAGTATTAAACTTCGGTGTTGCCGAAATTAACTTTTTTTTCTTCTTTTTAATAAAAAAAAAATATTTTTATTGAACGATATCGCAAATTGAAAAGACTTTAAAGAATTTAAAGAAACATTTGTCATATTTATTTTACTGTTAGACTGATTACACTTCACAGGAAAAATATTTTTCTTTTATTCTTTATTTTATTTTGTTGTAAACAGTTCTCTGCAACTTCGTTTTTATAAACAAAAACTAAGAACGTCACATGTTTTTTCCACTTCAGTCGATATACATACGTGTATATACATATGTGTATACATGTAGCCTCTGCTTTTCGCAAGAAGCATATCAACACTAGCCAATAGAGAAGCGCGGAAAATACTCACATAAAAATGAATAAATTAAATTTGTAAACAAAAAGCATTAATGCGAAATTTGACACAATTCAGCATTTTAATAAAATCTTTAATTTATTTTACTCTTATCACTCAAAGAATTTGATGCATGGATCTCTTCGAAAGCTTCATAAGAGACGAATTCTGGGATCTTGAAATTTTCTAACTTTATGTCTGATGTTCACACAAGAACTTTAATATATCGCATATGATTTTATAGTAACTATAGGTCCTGAAATCTTTGTAGATCTGCTTAAATATCAGTTAGATGGAGTTATGTCTAGTTATGAGTCATAGATTTTTGTAGTGAACGGATTGAGCTGTTTCCTACAAAAGTATATCATATAGTAAAAAGTAAAACTACTTCGCAAAAATGACATATGTAGCTAGGTCAACTCTACACATACATATATGTATATATTATGGAGACTATCATATCTCCTTCACTGCGTCACAAATTTCATTACGAAGCAAAAGTGCTATCACTGCGTGAAGAGTATAAGCCCATTTTAGTGCGTAGTAGCGTCTAAAAAACGAAAAACAAGAGTAACACCACAGCAGGGACAGACACAATTATCAAAACAACAACAACGATCAAAATGTGACTCGCACACTAAAACAGCGAGAAAAAACTTAAAAATAAACAACAAATAAAATTGGCCTATCTCGATGTGCTTTTTGATAACCGCAGAGAGTAAGCAAAAAGTAACAAAACAAATTAATGTGGGACGGACGATCATGTGCTCACACTACCGTGTCTTAAGCGTTTCGTATCATATTATCGTCGTTATTTTTATCATCAAAAACGTATGTTCTATAAAGATATGTAATACATAAAACAGTTGAAAACTGCAATTACTTTTCAAATTGGCAATGAAACATTAGTTCTATGTATTATGTTATACTGACCTAAAATGAAAACAATATGAAAACAATGGCATTTCTACTGTGAGAGTGTCAGATTGATAACACATAAGAACGTATGTGTACTAACAGTGTTAAGGATCAATCAGAGAGTTCAATTTGGAGTGCTAATGCATGTTCTGAATGTTTTACTTTTATTTTATTTCTTTACCCTTACGTCGTGTGTGCGACAAACTGAATTAAAAAAGACACTTGAATGCCGGTACGCAACTTACTTAAATTCTTAATATGTTATATGCATACATAGCTCTTACTGCTTCTTCCTTTCTGACCTGTCTGCCCTCTTTGTATCTGCTTGCACGCCCTCAATATCTAGCGTCATAACCGGACGTGATTATTTAAATAAACTTTTTATTCTCATAGAAGTGCGTACCACAACCATTCTTGTAATCGCCTTAGCCAATTAGAAAGAACTTAACCTCAATTTGCAAAACGAGGAATATGCAAAAGTGTTAAGTATTTCTACACTGCTCTACTCTGCAATGCTGTACTTAACCTCGCCATCGGAACAAACACCTGGTCATTGATGACGACGCTCAGAGTACTGTGGTCTGTTGGAGTATTTTTTGCAACCAGTGCTAAACTCAAACTTGAGTAGTTTGCTTCCTTACTCACTCTCCTCTCCTGTTTGCATTCATGTGCATTCATTGTCAACACTTAAAGCGCTTAGGAAAATTTATATTTATAAGTAGTCAAGCAAACTAGCAAAAAAAAAAAAAGAATGAAAAGAAAAGCAGGAGTGAATTTTGTGCTCGATTGCATGGCCTGGGTATGCGCCCTGCGTCTTATAAATTCACAGGACGCAACAATTTCATTTCATTATTGAATATGCAGCGTGTCCAGTTGCGTTGCAATTCCCACGTTGTTGTTTTTTTTTTTTCCTTTTTAGATATTCTGCAACACTGCATTTAGAATTGTAACACTTGAGTGTTGTTGCTGTTTTACTCGAGCGCAATATTGAGAACTTAACTAAAGAGGATTTGATGTACCGCTTGACTGAATCAGTTCGTCATTATGAAATAAGCGTCAAAACTGAACACTCTACTCGCCCCCACTTAGTCGTTTATGCTCACACCCATCTTATTGTCAAAAGTAGCATCTCTGACGACGCTCAATCAATTCGCACTCACTCAACTTTACACCTGTTTGTTTGTGTGTGAGTGTCGTTTTGTTGGTTTGTTGGAATGATAATTTGTGCCACTGGGTGCAGTGCTCTCCAATGATCTGCTCTCTTTTACTCGTAATACTCTGCTCTGCTATGCTTTGCTGTTCAATAGTTTTATTCATTCTATGTTTGTATTAATGTATGCCTCTCCCTCCTTCTCTCTCTCTATCACTTCTGTTTCACTCGACTCCAATATTGCTTTCCCTTCAAGTGGAAATGAGTTCAAATCATGCCTGCTGCAGCAGCACAAAAATTCTTTTTTTACCCATTTTACTCTCTATTTTTTATTGAGAGGTTGCCCCTCATCGTCAATTTGCACTTAATATTTCTTGCTGCATATTCTTTGCTGGTTTTGGTTTGTGCCAAACCATCCAGAAGCCAAAGCAAAACATCATAAACACCTATCATAGTTTTTTTCATGTTGTTCTTGTTGCTATAGTATTTATACTATTTTTATATATAAGTATATGTTTTTGCAAACTGCAAATTATTTTCTAAGTACTGTAAAGAAGAAATATTTTTTTAACATTTTTAAATTTTTTTACATTTCTTAAATATTTCGTTGATATGCACCATGCACCCAACGTTCGTCATCTCGAAAAGCTCAGCGAAGTATTAAAATTGGCTGTGAGTCCCGCACGAAGCTTGTAAAAATAACAAAGCCCAATGCACCGGTATATAAGCATTAAAATTTGTATTGCATTCTATAGATAAATGTATGCATCACGAGACCCTTTTAAAAGCCGCATTTCGAAGCTCAAATTGAATCTAAGAAGAATGGTTATTTGTTTGACGACCATAGACCACTGATATTAATCCTAAAGTGTTCTTATCAGAGTATCTTAACATAAAAGTCTGCGTATAAAGCATGCGAATAAAGAGAGTCCATAGAAGTCTTTAACGGATCATTGAAAAAAGCTGCTATCTGATTTTAGCTCAATCCTTATTCACGCTGTGCCCATGCTGCATATGTGAAGCATTCATTATAGTTGAACTTACCATAAGTATAATTTCTTTATTAATAATTATTAATAATTATAACGTCATAATTCAACTTTAATCCTTAACTAAGAAAGTTGTCACATTATTTGCAATGCGACTGTACTCCAATACGACAACTTACAAAATAGAAGAATATCCCTTCTCTCATAACGCAGCACATCCGACAAAAAGGCGTTGTTAAAACGTTGAATCGCAAAAGGCAAATTTGCACACGAATTGAACGTAAAATGCAAAAATTTCCACAAAAAAAAACGCCGGAAAGATTTTTATTACAGCTCAGTTGCGTTAGCTAAACCGCGTGCATAACTAAAATGGCGACCATGTGACCGTTCAGACACACGCATACATAGCAGATACCCATCTTTATGCATTTGCATGCACTTTGCTTGAATTTTTGAATGTGTTTACTTTTAGCACTATAAAACGTCATCTTTGTGTGTTTTTTTCTTTATTGTTTAATTTATTTAATTTTTATATATTTTACTTTGAAAAATCTCGACGCGTAAATTATTAAAAACCTGTTCAGTGCAACCCTCGGCAACTTTAAATTGCAAAATTAAGGCGTCTGTGCGAAGTTAGTTGTTTGTTTGTGCGAGTATGATATATACATGTATGTGTTACGTGGGTGCTACGTCTATAGGTGGTGTGGCTGACATGTTGATTAAAGCGGAAATGCGCACAGATTCGAAAACAAGTAGACAAACATGAGATTTGCATGCATAAAAATGAGGCAGCGTCAAACGAAGCAAAGGACTACAACATTAAAAATGCAGTGAGAAAATTTTAAAGAGAAAAAATTTCCTTTTTTATAGTTAGGTTTTTTTCATGTTGTATAGATCGGTAAACCAACTCAATTAAAGATAAATATTAAGCATACAACACGTTGGTGATCGCTATGTTTGTTGACTGCGCTTGAAGAATTTTTGCCCTGTGCGAAACGATGTACCTGTTAATAACAAAAATTGCAATGATGCAATACTCAAATCTTTCACCAAGTCAGCCAGTTACAGTCAAACTTCCCTATAGCGAATCCTCAAGGGACCAAAAAATCACTTCATTATTTGGAAATGATGAGTACACGAAAAAGATGTGTACTTGAAATCAATTCATAATAGGTAGACCTTCGTTGTATAGAAGTACGTTATAGGCAGGTTCAATTGTACTTGACTTCACCGAAGGCCTCAAAATTTTTCGCAGTGCTGTTGGCCGACTATATAACTATAACTTGTAATAATTTGTATTTGTAATTTTGTAATAATTATGTACTAACGGCATAAGGTGTGGATTGGGGACTGTGTTAGGATGATTATATATTTTTAAGCGCCCATTAAATATAAAAACGATGTTGAAATGCAATTTTCACAGATAACTAAAATTACTAAACAAAATACAGTGGAACTTCCCCATAACGAACATCTATACAACGAAGCTCTGCCTTTACTCAATGTTTTCGAGTACACAACATTTCAAGTGCACATTATTTGTATGTGAAGAATTTTCCATTTCCACATAACGCAGTGATTTTTTGTTCCCGTGAGTATTCGCTATAGGGAATTTTTTACTGTAGTAAAAATAAAAAATAAACACTAGCAGACATTTTCCAAATCTTGAATTGTTTCCTTACCATCTAAGAACATGCATTCGATGATTTCACTTGATCTTATTGGCATGTGTCCTACCTATTTCGCTCAATCTGTCTCTGTACTCACTGACTAATCATCGGTGCTATTCAATGGCTTGTGGTCACCCATTCACCTTGGCCAGATTGTAGAATTTATTGAAAGTAATTGTACCTACCAACCAACAAATTAAAACCGAAAGACATTGCTCTACTTTTAACTCATAGACTAATTATGATTATGCTAAACAGCCAAATGATGGTTAATATGTTCTGACTAATTTCATTGTACCTGGTTTGTCTGCCACTAATTAAGCCATCTAAAACTACGCTTTTCTTTTGAATTTGGTTGAGTACATTTGAAGTGAGTAAACTAAACTTGTGTCGAGTCCTTTTGGGTCCTCAACCTCAAGCCCTTCCATTGAAATTACAGTTGCACTCATAGGATTGTGAAAGGGGTACTCTCGTTTTACGAAATTTCTCCGCTCATATTAGCTTTGAATGGTATTATTTAATCTGCTTTTATTATTTGATTACAAAATGAGCTTGAAATAAGCGCAGAAAAAGATAAGCGCTGCCCTCATTTGAGCACCAAAGAATGCGTAGCGCTGAAAGGCAACATTTAATTAATGAAGCCCCAACCAAGAGTTGAGTAAATAGTTAATAATAACGAAGCATGGCATCGGCCCAAGTCGAGTAGCGTTGTTACTTTTGCTTCTGCGATTAAGTTAAACAATTTTCATTAATGTGAAAACATTTTCTTTTAACTACTTTCAGCAGAAAGTGCTTTCATGCCGCCTACTATTACCTCGACGATCCGCCCCACCATCCGAATGCGCCGCAAGTCGATTGGGAGGTGCCCGTGAAGATTGGTGATGAGATACGCGCGGCAGTGCCGGTGTCGGAGTTCGCCAAGCACGTTGCCTCGTTGCACGCAGATGGCGACATCGGTTTCAGCCGCGAATACGAAGCCATACAAAATGAGTGCGTCACCGACGATTTGCCGTGTGAGCATTCACAGCATCCGGAGAACAAGCGCAAGAATCGCTATCTCAACATTACGGCATGTAAGTACAATAGCATTTGTTTTCAAGTGATTTCGAGCCTAATGAAAAAAACAAACAAAAACAAAAAATCCTTACAGACGATCACAGTCGCGTGCATTTGCATCCGACACCCGGTCAGAAGAAAAACCTCGACTACATCAATGCCAATTTCATCGATGGCTATCAAAAGGCGCATGCCTTCATTGGCACCCAGGGACCGTTGCCGGATACATTCGACTGCTTTTGGCGCATGATTTGGGAGCAACGCGTGGCGATCATTGTCATGATCACTAATCTGGTGGAGCGTGGTCGACGCAAGTGTGATATGTACTGGCCAAAGGATGGCATTGAGACCTACGGCGTTATACAAGTGAAACTAGTCGAGGAGGAGGTCATGTCCACATACACGGTGCGCACACTGCAGATTAAACATATGAAGGTGAGTCTAGTCGGATTGCTGTTGTCGCCTAACATTCGTGTGTTAACCAATTTTTTTCGCCGTGCTTCTAGTTAAAGAAGAAGAAGCAATGCAATCTGGAGAAAGTCGTCTATCAATATCACTATACCAACTGGCCTGATCATGGCACGCCCGATCATCCATTGCCCGTATTGAATTTTGTTAAGAAGTCTTCGTCCGCTAATCCAGCCGATGCTGGTCCAATTGTCGTACACTGCAGGTGCGTAACACACTTGCTAAGCATTGCCCCGATCGTATATTAAATAATACCCCAAATTTGTTCTCCCAACAGCGCTGGCGTTGGTCGCACTGGCACCTACATCGTACTCGATGCTATGCTCAAGCAAATCCAACAGAAGAACATCGCCAACGTTTTCGGCTTTTTGCGTCACATACGCGCCCAACGCAACTTCCTTGTACAGACGGAGGAACAGTACATCTTCCTACATGATGCACTTGTCGAAGCCATTGCCTCGGGCGAGACCAATTTGCGTGTTGAGCAAGTCGAGGAGCTGAAGAACTGCACTCCGTATTTGGAGCAGCAGTACAAGAACATCATACAATTCCAGACGAAGGACATACACATCGCATCAGCCATGAAGCAAGTGAATTCGATTAAGAATCGCGGTGCCATATTTCCCATCGAAGGCAGTCGTGTGCATCTGACACCCAAGCCGGGTGAGGAGGGCAGTGATTATATTAATGGCTCTTGGTTGCATGGCTTCCGGCGACTGCGCGACTTCATTGTCACCCAACATCCGATGGCGCATACGATAAAGGATTTCTGGCAAATGGTGTGGGACCATAATGCACAGACAATTGTGCTGCTCTCGTCGTTGGATGAAATTGTAAGTAGAATGGATTTGGCCCAATAAAAGCCAATGGCACTAAAAACAATACAACTTTTCTATGTACCATTTCCGCCTTATAGAATTTCGCACAATTCTGGCCGGACGATACGACGCCCATCGAAAGCGATTACTATCGCGTTAAATTCCTCAGCAAAACAAACAAAAGCGATTATGTGAGTCGTGATTTTGTCATACAATCGATACAGGACGATTACGAGTTGAACGTGAAAATGTTGCATTGTCCAAGCTGGCCAGAAATGACAAATCCGAGTAGTATTTACGATTTCATTGTCGACGTGCACGAGCGCAGCAATGATTATCGCAATGGACCAATTGTCGTTGTCGACAGGTGAGTTCACTTCTACCATAATCAAATCACATCGAATCGAATTGCATGTCTTACCAATGGTTTTCTCTTTAGATATGGTGGCGCTCAGGCGTGCACCTTCTGTGCCATTTCATCGTTGGCGATCGAAATGGAGTACTGCAGCACCGCAAACATTTACCAATATGCCAAATTGTATCACAACAAACGACCGGGCGTCTGGACGTCCAGCGAGGATATACGTCTAATCTATAACATACTGTCGTTGCTGCCGCGTAATTTGCAATTGTTGAAAAGTACGGCGCTGCGTACGGAATTTGAGGATGTGACTACGGCGACACCGGATCTGTACAGTAAAATATGTAGTAATGGTAATGTTCAACTTCAACAACATCAACAACAGCAACTGCAATTACAAATGCAATTGCATCAACAACATTTGAAACTACAACAGCAACAACAACAACAACAACAACTACAACAATCACAATCACAACAAGCACAACAACAAACACAATTGTTGAATACGAGTAGTAGTATTAGTAGTAATAGTAGCATTAACAATACGAGTAACCAAAGTAGCAGTAATCATTTGAATTTGTTAGCAGTGACGACGACAGCAACACAATTACCAAACCTACAGCATCAACAACAACAACAACAACAACTCGAACAGCTAGAACAACAAATTAATAATGCTTCTTCTTCTTGTTCTTCATTGCAAATTTCATCACCACCACATTCATCACCTGCAGTCACACCCATCAACAACTCCCAACCAAATACACCCATCATCAATACCAACACCAATGCCAACGCCACAACACCAACAACCATGAACAACATCAACTCAATCAATAATGCCACTACCACTACCATCACCAACAATTCATGTGACACAAGCGTTGTCACAACAACAGCAACAGCTACAACAACAACAACTAGTACTAATAATCTAACAAATACTAATTTAAATTTCACTACTACATCTACTACTAATAATAATGCTGCTACTGCTGATGATATCGTCTTGGGTGTTGGTTCTGCTGCTGCTGCTCCTGCTCCTTCTCACCATACTCCTACTACGCCTACTGCTACAACTATCATAATGCCGGATTCGGATTTGGATTTGGACTTGGATGTCGATTACGATGAGCAACAACATCAAATGCTAACACTTATGCAACAACAAAATCAACTACAACTACAATACAATATGCAACATCAACAACAACAAACACAACACAATATCGACAACAATTTGTTGGCAACAACAACAAACACGGATCATCACGCTGATGGTGGACTTTTGCCATTGCTGCAACCTAATGAACCCAACGGTCACAACAATCATCATCACCACCACCACCAAAATAATATCCACAACAATCTCAACGAACTACTCACAGCGGTAACAGATGCTCAAAGCTTAGATATCGTAGGTTAGACTAGACTAGATTAAACAAATTTACCAACTAAACAAAAATCGAGTGAATCGATGTCGAGTGAACAGTGAATTGCAACAATTGCAATTGTATTTGTATTTGTATACATACGGTACATATATAAATATATCTATATATATATATATATAGAAAGTAAATAAATTAATAATTTAATACAGAGATGAAAATAGTATTATATAATGATAATCGTTTTAAGGCTATTTATTTTTCCTAATCTATGGTTTTTTGTGTATAGTTTTTCTTTGTTTTTGTTTCTTTTTTTTTATTATTGTACGTTCGATATTTGTACTATCGTTTTTTTATATGTATCTAATTATATAGTTCGTTTTAATGCTCGTATATTTAATTATATTAATTAATACGATACATTTTTAAATGAACTTTTCGAAAAGAAAAAAACCTAGAAATACTTTTTAATTAGTCTTAGAATTAGTCGCAAAAACAAATGTATACCAGCAGCAGCGAGAAACGCGAAAACAAAAAATAAAACAAACAAGTCAACAAAATGAGCAAAGTATATTGTAAAACAGAAAAGTAAGAAAATATCAAATTTACACTACAATATTAAGGTTTAAAAAATTGATTAAAAAATTAATAAAACAAAAAATTCAATTAAAAAAAAAATATATATATATATGAGATTACGTGTATTTGTGTAATACAACAAAATGTTTTATGCTAAAGTAATGTTTAATTGAGGGTTAAAAACAAAACAAAACAAAAAACAAATGCAAAACTTGCATATTTGAGGTGAATTTCAAAATGCGCCTAAAAAGCTGCTTTCAATTTAGTAGATAAAAGTGCGCATATTCCGCCATTGATGTTCGCATTCGCTTGGCACAAAACTTTTTCGGCCGTTACTTGGATTATGTGTGGCTGGGGGCCATGTGATTTTGCGCTCAATGCGCTCAACAAAATTGCTACAATCCACACATTTGTCGTGCTACACCGTTTGTGAGCATGGATCCTACACAAGGCACAAGGTTAGAATCCCAATTATTTGTACATATACTACTACATATAAGTATATGGTATATATATATATATGTACCCACTTTGGCCCACAATTTTGACACTGAAATGATAATTATCCGTAAACTGCCAATTTCGATAAAGCTAAGAATATTTTCGGCGATTTCATATCCGGCTTACCTCTTCCCTTATACAATTTTTTAAATTCATAAAAATTATATTTTTTGTGCAATTTATACCCAATACAATTAAATGGTAGATGAAAAATATTAGCCCACCGCCTAAACATGTTTACGTACTACTTTAAACTTTAAATTAAAAATATTTAATGCTCCTAAACGAACAAGAAAATTCTTTGTTGTAAAAGTTTTTCTTTCCTTTTTTCTATAATTTCAATGAAAAATATTTTCAATTAAAGTGGGTACCAAAAATGAGTTGAGAATGTAGAGCCTTAGTTTTAATTACTTTGTGTATATAAAAAGGGTCTTACGATTTATGTTAGTGAAACTATGAGCCAATTTTTCATAAAGCTTTTCCGAATCTCAAAACTCCATTGCGATTGTAATAAAATAAATACAATTATTTATATTATAAATTGCCTGCTAATGTAATGTCCAAAGCGTATTGTGCAATCAAGGATTATTGATTTTGTAGTGCGAATAATTTTTTTTCTGCTAAATTGAAAGCGACATTTACCGTGTGCCATTTATGCTTAATACAATACTTTAATTAGCTAATAAACACATTAATTTAAATAGGTGTCACTTTCAATTTCTTTATACGTCCGTCCTACTCTATGTTGTTCTTTTGTTTCAAACTACAATATTAAATTTAAATTAAAAATATACAAATAAGAATTAGCTAAAATTTGCGAATTTAATAGACCACTAAACAAGAAGAAGCATAATAGTGAAATTGAAAAAAAAGATAATTAAAAAAGACACTATTTTTTAAAGCACAAATTTATAGAAATCACAACTGCAAAAAAAGTTTAAAGCACAACTTATGACATTACTGCCAGAGAGAACTTATTCATATAGAGGTTACATTTCTCTCTTAAAAAAATGGCCGGAGAGACTCTTCAGACACGATTAGAATCCGACACTGATTCTGTACATCAACATTTATTGTTGGCTGTTCAACTTATTCAGCGTAACATATTGCTGTTAGTTTGCTTGGGTTTGCATAAACAAATTGGGCGGGAGTATGATATTCAAAGACAATAAATACACAAGAAAGACATAATAAAAACAAAAATCAGAGACACTTTCCTTCTTTCTTTGATTTTTTCGTTCAATGTTTTTTATTTACAAGGTTCAAGAATATTAAGCAAATTGTGTGGAGTTTTCTTTAATTTATGAATTATGAAATTTGACAAACGAAATCGAGCCATATCTGCCTTGTATTTTTCCTATATTCATTTATATGAACGAAATGAAAATACCAAGCGGCCAGTAAAAAAGAAGACATGAAAAAGCAAAATCGTACAAAAATATTCCCACACAATAAGAAACCAATCTTATACACGCACTATACCTACACAACACACTCAAACTTATCACATTTCGATCGCAAGGGAGACACAGAAACCAACACAATCTCATACACGTAGCACACCTATAGAACAAGGTTACCCACACAATGGCAAGTTTTAATTTTTGACTTCAACTTCTTGATGACAATTTTCGGTTGTGGCAGAAATCAAAATCCATTTCAAGAGCAAGTACAGTGAATGCGGATTTATTGAACATCCAAAGAAACCCAAGTGGAATTTCTAACTACCGTCGAGTTTTCATAGGTCAAACTTTTTGTAAGTCGAATATCTCCATGACTCGAATTGAGTGCGTTTATAGCGAAAAATCAATAGAATATGCTTTCCATAACTCGAATATCCCCATAATTTGAAATTTTGTTATGCATTATGGTGATTCAAGATTTGGCAGTTGACTGTACGAGCAATACGCACAGTCCGCGAAGTTCGAGTCTCAGTCGCGCAAAGCAAATTTCGTCACCCTTACTTTGTGTTGTGTTCTTTCCTCCTCTTTCCTTGTGATCGGCAATGAAGAAAAAAACAAACAAAAAAACAAAAATCTAGACTTTGTTGTTGCGTGATCGTAGCAAAAAGGAGGAATTTTTATTCCCGCACGCGCCCCACTTCACAACACAGTCCACAAGTCAATTTTCGATTGTGGTACCAAATTTGTCGCAGGTCAGGTCTCGAACGCGTTTCGTTATTCAGTTTAAATTTGGGTGCACGCAAAAAGTATACATATTCACTCACGCAGGAATATCTCTTTTCTTTGTCTTCCCTTATGTTCGGCAAATAAGGAAAAAACAAATGTCACACGCTTTGTTGTTGCGTGGTCAAAGGCAAAATGTATTGTTTGTCTGTTTTCGCAGTAGCGCAGCTAGTTTCATATCGTTTTCACATGGGACACTTGCAGTTGCTTGATGTTTTTTCTGTCTGCTAGTCAAGGTAGAATTAGCTATATTCAACTTCGAGTTTTATATACATATATACATAGCGCAAAAATAGGTATAATAAATTTCTTTTAAATTAATTTGAGTTTTTTATTTAGTTGTATTAAAGAAAACAATTTTTACTAATTAATTCCCCCTTTTTTTTTTGTTTTTGGATGCGCCAAGGAGGTAGGAATCTTCATAGAAACTAGCAGCCCGTACTGTTAGCCTGTTCTTGTAGCCCAACAAGAACTCTGCCCAATATATGTTCCTTTTTCGCTATCATTCCCACAACAATATCAATACATCAAAATACATATGGGTGACGGCAATCAAAACAAACAAAACAAAGGTGACAGACAGAAATTCCTTTCATGCAAATTCGCGCCAAATACACAAAATTGATCATGACACAGTCCGACGGGGAACAGCACTTGCTTCGATTTCGCAACAGGCACCCGTATTTAAATTTCTGTTTGCCTGGTTACTTTGAGTGCAATACAATGTTTTCGTATAATAAAAGAAACAAAACGCCATCATAAAAATTTGTTGTTTACATCTATTCTTGCCAACTAAATGTATAATAAGCGTAAAGAATAGCATATTGATGAATAAACCAAAGAACGATAATTTCAAAGGGGTCAAGTCAGTCAATAAAAAATACGCGCGTTAGCAGAATGACGTTGCTAAACAGCGGCTGCGCTGCTACTTCGATGTTAATAACAGAGAAGTAAAATATTCCCATAGGTTCTATTTATTTGAAAAAAGCTCAAAAAGCTTTTGAGAGAAATGTAACCTCTATATAAATGAATACTCTTTGTTACTGCACTCACACACGCATTGCACACAACTGTACATTTTGTGCATACGCAAAGTCACATAAAGCACCCACTGTGTAAATAAAGGTAGTAGAGTAAATAAAGTACACTGAAAGCAAGGTACACTTAAAAATAAACATTAAAGCAACTGGTATAAATGTAAAAATTATGGATTTGCTATTAAAATAAAAGTAAGCTAAAAAAAGAGGAAACAGATATTTTAATCCTAAGCGCAAAATTTGAAGCAAAAAATTTAAAATATTTTTAAAGGCAAATTAGCTAAGAATACAAATGAATGAAGTCTCGTAAGAAATGTATATAGAAAAACGTATTTAATGAGGAAGCGATCTGTACACACATGAACCCAAAAACCACTGATTAATGCAATCGACTATTGCATAAGAAAAAGCTATCTGAATAGAATTCATCGAACAAAAAATGTTTATAAAATAGTTTTGGAAACCACTGTAGAATTAAAAAAACAGTGAATAAAGCATAATAAAAAACTATAACATAATAATAAATAAATAAACACCATAAAGTAACGCTATCTCATAAAAAGGTTATGCAATGAATTAGGAGCTGTTCAAGTACTACATAAGCATATTTTTGGTGATTTACGCTAATGTAGTAATAACAAAATAAATTCAAAGCGTATAACAACGTGTATATCCCAAAACCACATATTAATGTGTGTATGTTCGTTCTTTTCTTTCATCTTTCTGAGCAACACACAATAAGAAACTTTGGAAGGATTGTAATTAATTCCGTTTTTTGAATGACTGTCTGGGTGTGGATTGTATTTTTATAAATTTGCGTACTTACTTTGACCGATGCTAGCAAATAGATAGTGGTGAGGAAAAATTGTCATATGGACGGTTCGCCTCTGTTAAAAAATAGAATAAAAAAGAAGACACTCGAAGGCGGCGAAACAAAAAAACGAATGAAAACCTAATTATGTACACCCAATTCTATTTATTCATGATTTTAAAATGACACGGTTCACAACACAAAATAAAGAATGCACCTTTTGACACAAATTTCGTTTCTAGCACGAAACTCAAAATTTTGTTTTATTTTAATTCGCGAGGACTTGAAACATTTTGTTAGTCATGGACTTGAGAATTTGAGAAACCAAAAAATAAATAAATAAACAAAATAAAACCACAGGCTTCATAAAAAAATATATATATATATAAAACACGATTTGGATCTAGCCCGACAGTTGTACGAGACATAACTGACATATTTACTGGTGATAGCACTTTTGATCCAATCCATAAAAACTTGCACACTTGTTATCAAGCAGCGATGAATACTTGCGAAATTGATATTTTATTTTGTATTTCAATTTAAATTTTTATGTGTTATGCACAACAACTGAATTTTCATAGTATATATATTTGTTTTAAATTTTTATTTATTTATTTGTTTTTAATATTGTTTACCACACTAGATAAAATTACAAAAATTTATTCGCTTTTGTTAATGCCACGCTCCTTCCGAAACGAATGCTTGATATTCGCAAACGAGACTGATCGGCTGCTTGTCGGCCTTGTCTTCAGCAGCCTTGCAGGCGATCAAGCGCTTAAAGCGAAAGCTCTGGAAAAATGTAAATATGTAACTGCTCTTTAACATTTCCAGTTTACTGGATATTAATGTATTCTACTTTCTCTCTCACAATTGTCGCCAAGTAATAAATATAGTACAGTTATATGCGAATATGAAATTTATTGCTCTAGTTGTAGTGAGTATACTAATAGTTGTTGCCCCTCAATCGTCAGTAAAAAAATGCTTAAAAAAATTAAAACAAAAGAATACTTATTTTTTAATTAAATAAAATTTATAAAGAACTCTTCCCAACAAATTTGGCATAGCAATATTAATACTTGAACGGCTCCTTACAACGATTTCCTACATTTTTGCTAACTGAAATGGGATTGCCATTGATATATGTATGTATGTATTTGTCTTATAAAACTTGAAGCGTCAACTCATAAAAGATTAAAATTAATAAATAAATAAATAAATATATTATCAGTTGTGTTTCTCAGGTACAACTGTTAATAAAAACAAAACGAATTTCGAATAAAAATTAGTTAATGTATGTAAAATGTCTATAGTTGTTTAAAAAATGTAAATGTTTCAATCTACCTAAATATAAAATATGAAAACTAACCAAATGCACAGGGTCTTTGATCAGATATGTATAATTATCTAGTAGCTCGATAAGTGTAGTTTACAGAAAGTATTTCCACTGAAAATGTACAGAATTTTTTTAGAAAATGCACAATAAAAAAATTAAAATATTTAAAAACACAAAACCCAAAACCCAAAAGGGTGGTTGGTTTATCAGTAAATAGAAAAAACAAAAATAATACACTTTTTTTAAAATTCAGTTCGAAAACTTTCAAACACAAAACGCGCGCTCTGGAAAACGAGCTCAAATTGTATTAAATATAAATAGTTTACGAATATGAACATAACTTTCAAAGACTGGTTTTTTGTATACTTTTCAACTTTAATAGCTCTACCGTATAATTAAAGAAAACAAACCAATTCAAATTGAGCTCTGGAACTCTTACAGTTCACACACATAACCTCACAAAGAAGCATAGTTTGATTAGATACATTTCTAAAATGTCGTAAAAGTGTTTTCCGCTCACTATTAACTTATTTTTATTTATTTATTTATGCTATTATTTTTTTTAATGCTCACTGAAGAGGTAAAAACTAGAACCATACATTATTATACTATTATTATTAATATTATTTATACATGCTATAAAAATTTAAAATGATTATTTATTATAAAAATAATAATTATAATAATAGAAAAAATGCTTGTACATTCTCATTAAACACAATAAAAACACACACACTAAGGAAGAAAAAAATGCATCTGTAAAAAGTGTCAAAAACAAGCAAAACACAATTTTTTCTAAAACATACAAAAAATGAAAAAAAAAAATATTTAAATGAAATTAGTTTATTACAGTTAAGTAAAACTATCATAAAAATAAAAGGCAAGCTAATGGAATCTATGAAAATGTGTATTAGATGTGTAACGCCTAAGCAAATTTGACTAGTTACTAAAACCTATTGAAAACACGTGTTATAAACCCAAACCGATCTAAAAGAACAACACGAAGTCCAAACACGTAACCTCCCCCCCACTGTCTGTGACAACAACTGGCACATTTATGATGTAATACAATTTTTGAATGTGATGAATGTTAATGCAAAAACAAAAGGAAATATCTAATTATAAATTAAAAGTGAAAAAAGAAACAACAACAAAAAAAGACACAATAAACAAAGAAAATTATTTAAAGAGCAAAGAAACCCCACAATTTTAGTGCTAAGTGCAGCGAATGGAATAACAACTAAAAGTATGCAATGTTTTTAAACGAGCCAACCCCGATGAAGAAACACGTTTTCAGCTTAAAAATAGCAACAAAAAAATAAAATGCAAAAGAAAATAGTGTTAAAAGCGTATGAAATGAAGCTAAATAAGTTAGTTACCGTTAAGTATAATACATAAAGAAAATATAAATAAACATGAAATTCAGAGAAAATAAAGTACATATGAATTGATCGATTGTCCGCATTATTTATGGGCATTACACTACAAATCTCTTAGAACGTCTATTCTGCTATAAAGAGCGACACTTGATGCAACGTTTGATTTGCTATGGACGCTCGTTATAAATTATAATATAATTAAACACATTCAACAACCACATTTCAAGTACATAAATTTTTCGCCAACGGTTTTAACTACCAACAAACCAAGTAAAAAACAAAAGTTTTAACAATTTGCAAGAATTCAGCATTATTGGGAATATTACGGACTAAGGAATAATATGACTTCAAGCAATGCATTTATAAATAAAATAAAAGTCCATTACTCAAGTACAGTCGAACTTCCCTATAACGAACGTCTATACAAAGCAGCTATGCCTATTACGAATTGATTTCAAGTACACTGGGGCATTGAAGTGGCCCCACATAATCGTTATAATCGGTTTTTACTGTATTCTGAAAACGAGATTATGCAAATATATTTAAAAACAATTCTATTCCCTTTAAACAACGACGAAGCACTAAAAACTAGTAGTAGTAATAATATTCATCGCGGAAACTTGCGATTGTATCATATTTTTGGGTCCACAATCATATAAGCCACAGAATATTTCTCCGCCCCTTTTATATACTATATACTTATGTTGCTGATATTTTCGAATACAGTTTTCTCTGGTCTAACTGATTCCTTTTGTCGCATCCACTTCATTATCTTATGAGTTCCCTGCTTGGCACGCGCGTACGCAATGTGAACTGTACGCTCATCAGACCGAATTTACTTCTGGGCAGCACATCAGGTGTCCACGCGATGTGTAGGCCACGATTTTTTTGCTGTGTGTATTTATTTAAAAAAAAAAAAGTATTCAAGTTAAAATCTAAAACTTCCGTCATCAAAAACATCAACTCACCGAATTTGGTTGGCTGCCAAAAAGCATTTGTGCTATGTAAAGCTTAAGTTTTGGATAAACTCTGCACTGTTTCGTAACCGCTGGAGGTGCGGTCTTCACCACGTAAGGCGCATAACTGCCATCGCTTGCGCGTTCATAGCAGCGTTCCATTTGTAAAACAACCTAAAGTTGACACAAGCAATTAAAATTTGAGAGTTAAAATTTGTTAAGCGTACTCACGCACATTTTGTGTTGTAAAGATGCGCCGCACGGTCGGCGGTGAGTGGAAGAACCAGCTGTATTGGTTTAGACCCTTATGCCGACCGTGGGTGTGCAAACGTATGTCATTTGGCGAACGTCTCTTTATACCAGTGCTGAAACTTTTGCAGAAATGCGCAAAGGTTTCCACGTGCACGTGAAAGTTACAGTCCATCGATTTCTCTGGAAGATCAGCGGGCGCCACGCACTCGTTCAGTGACTCAATTATAAAGTCGAGCCAAGCGACATATGATAGCGCCGGTGCACTGCTAATGAGCGCATCATCAGCCTCTTGTGGCGTGTCCTGCGTTGCGGTACTGTTTGTGTTCACAATCAAGGCGCGTTTCGCTGGCACATGGGGATGCACACGCGTCTTCACCTCCGTCACCACATCGGCCGCTTTGATCGGCGTCTTCTTGACCACGGCTATCGTCGGTAGCTCGATGGGTGGCAATAATGGCAAAAGCGGTACGGCATTGTTTGAAAGCTGACTTCGCGGCATTGACAAATTGCTGGGGGTCGTCGTCGTTGACACCACGGGAAGCGCAGCAAATGATTCGGGTAACAATGGCGGCGCTGCCAGTATATTGATAGGCTCGCCACCAATGGGTATGGCGATGTCATCGCTGCTCAAGTCAATTTGATCGGTCAACTGAAACTGATCCATGAGTTCAATATTGCAATCGGTCAGCTGCAGATGAGTAGTCGTTTCGATGTTGTCGTCATAGCCGCCAATGACACCACCGAATTTCATTTCGTTATCCTCCTCCTCGTTTATGTCACAGCTGGACACCAAATTCGGATCGCCGGCGTAAAGCACATCGGTGCTGTTGGTATCCGCGAGACTACCAGTCAAACTTATGGCGTTGGACCTGTCGGCATCGTCACCAGTGAATTCCGAGAATTTCTGTGAATGGGTCATTCAAATAATCATGTTAAATCTTAAGCGCAATACATCCTTATCTATCAAACACACCTCATTGGCCATATATTCATTGCCAAATAAACAAATCAAAAGCTCATCGGACATTGCCTGATCGATGACACCTTGGCTGATGTTGAGACCCATAAACGAATCTTCGGGCGTTTCCTTCGGTGACGTCGTCCTCTCTGGCACATCCGGTGACCAAAATGGTTGCAACGCATTAAGGAAATTTCCATAAACACTTTTGCCATTCGGTTTGGCCAGGACGGCTGCTATTACCATCAGCAAATGATCGCAAATTTCCTCCTGCATAACCAAAGAGTTGTCGGGCTCAACGATAATTTTAAGTTTCTTACAGGCGCAGGCGTAGACACCCTTCTTAGCAGACACGCCATTGCTGAGCGCGGTCACATGCAGACGTCCAGATGGGAACACATCGGACCGAACACACTTAACTGCAAATGTGGTGGCATTCAAACGCTGCACAGGCGGCACGGCATCTTCCTGGCACAACTGCCAAAGCGTTTGCTTCTGCTCATCGTTGATGTTGAGCGGGCAAAGCGTAGAACGTGTTATAGGATAAGCCTCTGCTTGCATGATGTCCTCCCCGGTGCAGGCTTCTATGTGTTTGCAAGTGAATTTGCTCGCGTTCGAATTGCCTTTCCTGCATGCATCCACAAAGCAAATAGCATCCCGCGATACCACAATGGCGGATTTCTGATCCAGTGGTTTTGTGACATTGTTGATGGTCACAAAGCAACGCGGCTGCGATTCTCGCGCCTTGGTGCGCAGCGAGAATATAGCATTATCTTTCGTTGATGACACTAAGCGTACCGGGTCGAACGGTCGGCAGGTCTTGCGCAGCTTGCAGTTCACGTTTCGGCAGAGCTGGGCACGTTGGCCGTTGATTTGACCACAACTCGGACATTTCTTCAGACCACGTAGTGTGTGCTTTTTACTCAGATCAATCTGCGGCAGCTGAGAACCGCTCGTCGAACCGTTTAGTCTTTCAAGACTCATTTCGACAATTTGCTCCACCGTTCGAACTGGTAATGCCAACTTATTCAAAACTCAAGCAACATAGATTGAAACTATTCATTCCGGACGACGTTTATTTTAAAATTCAAAACTGAAAATGCAATTAACTTCGCTCACACTCTCGCCTCATACACTTGCTTATTTTCCAAACAGCAGAAGTTCACCTGCGCTTCAATCCAACGCGCCACTGTCAACAACGTCTGCTCACCCAGCGACCGACTCATTAATTGTAAACTCAGCGGTAAACCAGCTTTTGAGAGTCGTATGGGTATCGAAATTGCTGGTATGCCAGCCATGTTCGCCGGCTGTGTGCAGAAATCTTGCACTGCACACTGATCCCGATTACTCAACGAAACGAAGTCCTTATACAAGGGCGCATCGCTGAGTGTAGTTGGCGTCAGCAGCACATCGACATTTGAAGGCTCATCATTCAAGACATTCTCAAAATCTTGGGCTATGAGGCGGCGCACTTGCAAAGCCTTCTCAAAATAGCGCTCATAATTTTTACGTAACAAGAAAAAGTTGCCAGTGAGAATGCGCGTCTTGACCACGGTGTTGAAACCCTCTGCACGAGACTTCGCGTAAAGCTGTTCTGTACTGCTTTTATCATCAGCACGGTGCCCATATTCGATGCCATCGTAACGCGCCATGTTGCTTGCCACCTCACACTGATTTAGTATCGAGTATACGAAGATACTTGCTGCAGTATTGGGCAGCGAAACCTGGCATACCTGTGCACCACCATTTTCCAGCATATCAGCAATTTTTGTCCATGTCTCGAGTACTTCTAATGAGAGGCCAGGACAATGATATTCTTTGGGTATGCCAATGCGTATTTTTCGCAAGTCAATTTCTTCGGGCTCTAATATTCGAATCGGTCGGAACGGTTTTCTTATAGTAGTTGAATCCTTTTTGTCTGGTCCAGCCACTACATTCAACACTTCGGCACAATCACTGACACAGCGTGCAAAAATTCCTGGCACATCCATTGAATTCACCAATGGTATTAGTCCATGTCGAGAAACTAAGCCATAAGTGGGTTTTAGTCCAACAACTCCACAATAGGAAGCAGGATTACGCGTAGAACCACCAGTATCTGAACCAATGGCGCTGTAAACGAAACAATTTATTAATCGTTTGTATTAGATTGGCAGCACCAATATCGAAAGACAACATATGTTTTTTGGCTATTGTGAACGTCTACGGGCTGTCGCTTGTGCAAGACTAAGTTAACGAAAGTTTGTTGTTTTTTTTAGCAAGCATTTTTCAGTAAATTAACTTGAAATATGTCTGCACTTTTCCGGTTGGCCAGTGGCAGAATTCTGCACCGCACGCTGGCCATTAATAAGTCGTTACGGACAATTAAAACGTCGCCCAAAAAAGACGAAACTTTATCCCCTACCACTGGGGTGACAGTTGAAGATTTTGCAAATCCGAGTCCAAAGAACTGGGTCAGCTATGGTTTCGACTATAGAAACGAGGCAACTGACCGCAAAGTTACTAAAACAACGTTCTTCGTCACAATCACCCTCTGCCTGGTGTGGGGTACATTCTTCTGGGCCTACTTGCCGGATACGCAGATGCGCGACTGGTCACAACGCGAGGCCTTCTTAGAACTTAGACGCCGCGAACAGGCTGGTGCCGATTTAATCAGCGCCAACTACATCGATCCCGCTACCATGATTCTGCCATCGGACGATGAACTCGGCGACACCGAAATTATTATTTAAAACAATGTTTCTAGTTAATATTAAGCAGAGGAGGTTATGTAACGACGCAACTTTAGTGCGACTAACAGATTCACACACGCAATAAAATGTTTGGTAAACATGTGAAAACAATATGAATCGTTTTGGGTTTAGTTGCGGAAGGATTAAGGAAAATAATCTATATTTCGTGATAGGAAAGCAAATTGAGGTTAAGTGTCGAGGCGCAATCAAAGACGCAATTGAATGTGGATCGTATAGAACCTAATTTTAAATGTAAATCAACTTACGCAAAGCAAATGCCAGTGGCCACCGCCGTTGCCGAACCACCTGAACTGCCACCGGCGATGCGCCAGTTAATATCACTCAGATCTTCACTCCACACATTTTTAGTAGGTCCAAATATAGAATCCACAGTTCCCGAACCCATGGCAAACTGATCCATATTTGTTTTGCCGATAAGCACGGCGCCAGCTTCTTGAAGACGTGCACACACTGTTGCGTTATAGGGCGGCACAAAATCTTTTAGCATGCTAGAGCAATAATAAGTGATGCGTTAGAATGATGAGCAATTTGGCACAACAGTTCAACAAACTCACTGTGAACCGCAAGCCGTAACCACATTTTCCGTGCAAAAGTTGTCCTTTATAGCAATCGTGATGCCATCTAAAACACCACGCGGAATTTTCTCCCTATGACGATGCGCTGATTCATTGGCTTGATGTAGAGCCAACTCCGGTGTGAGTCGTACAAACGCATTAATAACCTCCAACTTTACAGCGTCGTCCAAAGCGTTATCCGTCACCAAACACGGTGAAATATGTCCACTGGCATAATTTGCCGCAAGCTGTATGAAGCAGCACTTAAATTCTTTAGAAATAAACAATTGAAAAGATAACGCTACCTGTTTAATGCTCAGTTGCAAATGGCGCCTCATCATGGAATCCCCCAGTCACCGTTCAATCCCACACCGAATTTTGGCAGTGCTTCAGTTGACTTGCGAGTTGCAACGGGGATCAGCCGAAATCATTCAAAACAAAAGCAGCTGCCATGTTTTGGTGCTGCCAACTCTGCGCATAATCCAAATGCGTTTAATGTCTTATTACCCAGGACATTCAAGCCCCATCCCTAAATTAAGTGTATGTAATCTTGAATTTTGGTACAAGTTACGACAACAAAACATATTTATTTTCCAGACAATAATTTTGCTAATTAAAAATTTACGAATGCTTGTAAAAACAATATAAAACCGGATGCACGCTCAATAATTGATTTCTTTGTGTTTAATGGTAACATTATCCTTCCTAGATTCGTCTTTTACCCATTCTACTTTTACTTTATCATTCTTTATCTGTTGGACAACAACGTCTTTTTGGTCCTGATTAATTTTCTGCTCGGTCGTCAAAACATCTTCGTCCTCTGTTTCAGATTCATATTTCTGTAAGTTAAAATTAAATTAATTTCAATATATAAAATCTACAATGTTGGAGGGCCAGTACAACTTAGTCAAACCAAGAAATCCATTGTAAATTCTATATAATCCAAAAACATAAGAAAATTGCATAAATCAAAAATGAAAAATTGCACAAATAAGAAAATTAAAAAAATACAAACTTCTGTTGGATTGAAACCAGGGTAAATCTTCAAATTTTTGCATTCTTTCTTGATCGGAGTACAAACAATCTTCATTGAAACTTGAGGCTTTATTCATTTCAAGTTCATCGGTCGAATATTTGCTACACATGTCAAATTCTTGCTCAAAAGCGGTACTGAATTCTTCAAAATTGAATTCTGGCACATCAAAATCGTACTGAAATCCGTGGCTATCACTATCGATTCCCTGCGATAAGGATTCCAATAAAAGGTCGTTTAATTTGTCGGAGTTTTCGTCTGGTTTCTTGAATAGGCAAAATTCTTGATCTTGTTGCGTTTCAAGGGCACCCAAGTTAAACCCAATTTCTAGCATAGGTTTATTCTTGGGCGCTTCATAAAACTATGGGTGACAGTCGTTATTTTATTGAGACATCACAATCAAAGATCATTTTATATATTCTAACTAACGTAAGCAACGTTACATACAACAACCGAGTATGTATGTATGCGGTCGGTGTTGTTGTAGTTGTTATAATAGTAGATGTCTATTACTAAGTGGTTGTGGATTTAAGTTTTTAGTATGTTTGTTTTACTGTATGCGGTAATAGTGGTAGTGAAGTAGGAATGGTAGTGCTATTAGTAGTAGCTTCGTTTAGGCACTGCCTAAAGATCAACGCACCTTTTGTATAAATTGACGCTTACTTGGTACTGTCAAGTGAAGCACACAAGTGGCATCGTCGAAAATGCTCGCTACCGGTTCCTGGCAAACGACGCCGCTGCGTTCCACACTGCATGCCCGAAATAGCACCTGACGTTTGTCCTCTAGTATGTGCTTGCGACAGTATTTGCAGCAGGGTAGCGCACGATCACCGCACTTG
Organism: Cacoxenus indagator; assembly: GCA_035041755.1. Taxonomy (NCBI): domain Eukaryota; kingdom Metazoa; phylum Arthropoda; class Insecta; order Diptera; family Drosophilidae; genus Cacoxenus; species Cacoxenus indagator. The sequence continues at coordinate 2,728,337 of JAWNKX010000379.1, forward strand.
ACACCACCCTCTGTGAAGATGCATTTCGAATAGTTGGCCGCTTTCGGTGCCAAGGCCTCCATATTGCGTGCACGTTTCTCCTTTAATTTCTTGTATAACACCGCCTCGACTCCCTGATGGCGATGATATGAATTAAGCGCCTTCAGCTGCTCATATAGTTTGCGCTCTTGCGGCGAATCTTTTAGCTGATCATGTACACTGCCTGGGAGTTAGTAATGAAATAAAATATATAAATGAAGCACATTTGACTTAGAGTGAAACAATAACTTACAATACGTCTCGCGCTCCTTCCGTATGTCAATCAAGTAACGTCGGCGCTTCTCTTTCAATATATGTTTCAAATGTTTTAATTGCTCCATGTAGAGACTCTGCAACTTGATCAGTTTTGATTCGGCCATTCGCACCGACTCAGAGCATGTGTAAACACCAGCGTGTCTGAAATTTCACTTTAGTAATTAGCTGCCTAAAATTATAATGATTGCCAAATTACTTAAGGGGATCATCCTCCTCAGAGTCAACACTTTCATACTCGGATTCACAAAAATCGTAATCATGTGCTGTGTTCTTCAGACATGGCGTCTCCTTGTCGTCCTCCGAACTGTCTGAAGCATAGTCCAAGATCCGACGACGCTTTCGAACACTGGACAAAACCGTACTGATGTTGTTGATATGGTCCTGATTAACTAAAATTATTATTAATATTAACTTCAATTTTTTAGGCAACTAAATAAACAAAGCAGTTTACCAAATGGTGTCGCATGGGGTGACACCACATCGATTTCATCCTCATCGGGTTCGATCTTAATTGCCTCCTCTTTCACCTCTTCTTCGACATGCAGATGGTGCGCCAAACTATTCAACAATGTCTCATTTGTCTCCACATGGCGCAGACAACCCATTGCCGCACGCGTCTTCTCAAGTTGAGCTTTACGGTTGTGCTCGAAACATAGTGTTGTCAGGATTTGCTCCTTTTTCAAGTCAAATTTCGGCACGGCGTTGGGACACTTGCGACCATTTGGATATATGTGTGAGCACGACCGGTAGTGGCCGCGCGGATCGCGTAAAATATGGCGAATACAGTAATCGTAACCATCAAGACGCATTAAATTACATTCGTATGTTGGATTTGCGCAGTATTTAACCTTATTCACTAGTTCCTGTAGTTGATCGCGCGGTTCTTTTTCAGATACAGATGCGCATGGCGAGCCGGTGTAACGCACACACTGTCGTCCCTGATTTGGCGAAAAACTAGCCATTATTCCAGGTACTGACTGACTGGCTTGAGTCGTTTTTGATTCAACTATTATTAGTAAGATCCAAAACCCTAGTAAACTGTCCAACTAGACTAAACTGCTACTCCTCGCCGAATACAAAACCGCACTAGAGTTGCCCAAAGTTAATGAAACAGAGTTGCCCACACGCGCCCACACACACATACTTAAGAAATATCTCATAATTTAATTTGAGCTCATAATTTGTTTCAAAACTGCATTATACAACAATATTCGATAATACAATGTTAAACTTTTTGCGCATTTTGATACCTTTTCACCATATATATGTATGTGAACAGCTTGCGATTAGTGACGCTTGGTATTTTTTAGAACTTTTGTGTTGAGTAGAAGTACTTAGTATTTTCGTTCTGCTGGCCAAGTTGCACTGAATACCGACTGAATCTAGTTTTTTACGGCGCGTCATCAATAATTTGATTCCGTAACGTTAATAGTACGTTTAACCTGGGTATTATGGAAAAGGAGTTACCAAGTGAAATGGATTATGAATCGAGTATTGAGTACGATGACGATTACCTGGGAGAAGATCAAAACTACATTCACAATAGCACGTCAAATAAACGCAGCTACGTATGGAAATACTTCAATGAAATTCCAAATAATGCAAAAGCATTCGAGTGCACGATATGTAAGGCCTCTGTAGGTTCGCAAACATGCAACTTGGGTCGCCATTTGACGACAGTGCACAACATTAGTGGACATCCGAAGGTACACCGAAGTTCTACTGGCTGTATTAGTCAATCGTTCAAACGTGATTTCTTTTTTAGTCTGAAAATGATGTTAAGAGGGGCCGACCCAGTCGTAGCTTCATTTGGAAGTACTGCACCCGTGAAAATGAAAAACAAGCCTTTTGCCATCTGTGTAAGAAGTTGCTTTACTTCGGAGGTGGAAACACTTCGAATATAGCTAAGCACCTGCGGCGTGTGCACTCCCAGCTAATTGAGAACAATGGCGAAGTGAGTTTAAATTTATATATATGTATATGATTATATTTTATTCTTCTAACATTAAATGCAGTACGTTATGGATCACACTTTGCCAGAATTGAGACAGGCAACCTCTACGATATCGCCAAACATTAGTGTCAAAACGATCAAGGAAGAGGAGATTGAAGGCTCATCGTCCACCGCCAAGAGAGTGCGCAAAGGTTGTAGCTACGTATGGAAATATTGCGTCAAACAGTCGAAGCACAAAGTACGCTGTAAGTTATGCGAGAAAGTGATGAGCTTCCATGGCACGGCGAACGTTATTACGCACTTGCAACGTCGACATAACATAACCGGTAAAAATTCGGAAACACTGGCTGAAGGATCAGAAGACACCAATACGTTGGATGCAAATTTTGATGAAACAATTCTTAACGCTAAATTATATCAAGAAACCGGTACCAATCGCAGCAATGTAATAAGTGTGGTCTGGAAGTATTGCACGCGAATAGACAAGGACACTGTTCGTTGCGGTTTTTGCAATAAAAATCTATCCTACCAAGGTACAAGCAACCTGCAGCGGCATTTGCATCGTCTACACGGCGTGGTATCGAGTCCACGTACAAAGGTGCCGTTGCCCGAAGCGATTCGAGTTGACATTGTAGCGGAACATTGTACCGTCATTGAAGACTGCAAGAAAATCAGATGTAACATGTGCGGCGCAGACTTCGACATCAATGACAATGATGCTCTTTACAAACATATTGTCATTACACATGGCGTCAGCTCTGGTGGATACGATATCAAGGCTCAGGACACCGACACGGTTAGTTGGCACTATTTCTATATACATGATCAAGCATATCTATTTTTTTAAAATCAATTTCCATTGCACTTTGTCTTCAGTGATATTATTATTACAGTTTTATATTCTTATATCATAAATACTTTCAGATGTCCTCTCTAGAAACTATGGACGTGATGGATGGAGATACTGTATTGAATGAGCCTACTGGGGAGAACCAGTTGAGTAAACCTTTTGATATGTTCTATGAGGACATTATAGAAGAAGATCCAGAAATGGGAACCGAAGGTTATCCAAACACTCAGTCACAGAATCGGGAGGATCTGATACAGACGGACTCTGTTACAAATCCACTTTCGCCACGGTCTAGTGAAGAATCTTACTCGCCTATGGATGATAAGTACACGTCGCCGGAAAGCAAACGCATGCAAGAGCTCAAGGAAGAATGTGTTCGCATGCAAACTGAATATTTCCGCGAGAAGGCGGCATACTATCGCATGCAGAAATATTTGACTGCGGTGCAGGTGAAAAAAGTGAAAACGGAAATGGAGCATTTTAATAACCAGTTCTTGGTCACGGACGCCGTAATTGGAGAGGCTGTAGCCGAGTACGTTGAGATGTCAACTTAGATGTGTGCATTTTGTTTTTTAGTGAGCTAACGTGTATTTAAGTGCTGCATGGTAATTATATCCATTCAGATATATATACATATGTTTTGTAATTAAATGCATTGGCAAACAAACTGGAGGAGCAATTAATGTATAATTTATTACAATAATGTTTAAAGGTCGCTATTCTCTAATTTCTTGATTTGCAGTTCAATAAGCCTACGTCTGGCGCGGGCCAACAGTGACATTTCGTTAAAGTAGCGTGTCTCGGCTTTTAGCTTCTCCACCAATTGCACTGACTCGGGTGACCCTGGTTGCACTTGATATTGAGGCTGTAGTTTTGCGGACATCAACTCCTCATCCATTTGAAATTCGTACATAGGCTCAAGTCTCTATAATTATTGAATGCGATTAATGTGATGTGCTGACAAACCTCAGCTATCTGAAAAGTAATGCTCACTTCGGTATTAAATGAGTCGTCTCTTTTTTGACAGCTGTCATCATCCATGTCCAACAGCGGTTCGCTGTCAGACCTTGGAAGGTTCACGGTTTTATTAAGTGGGTCGGACAATCGGCATTTTATTTGACTCCCTCTTTCATCTTCATCAAATTCAAAACGGACCGCTATGTCCCTGTGTTGGCGATGCAAATGGCGTACAAGATTCGAGGATGTGTGCTTGGATGATAGAGATTTGCCACAATATTTGCAATTGACCTACGGTAAAAATACAACGGTACAATTTTTGACCATTACATTTGCGCATATTTGTTTGAGAGAAAAAATCCTACCATGTATTCCGTGACACGGTCGAAGTGAAGCCATATTCTGTTATTTTTTCCAACCATTTCCGTTAAGTAATTGTTACCCCGTAACCGTGTTCAGGCCTAAAAACCGGTGAGTTATTCTTTGCAGTTCACAAGAATCAAAAAATGCCAAGGAATCCATAGGGTGTTGCCACATTTTATGTTCCTACAGCCCTTACCGTCCGCCAGTACATACAATTTCTAGAATGATGTATTGAATTTTACGGAGACCGATAGTTATCGATTGTTGTCATGATTGATTGGTGGTGAAGACGCCAGTCGTCGAGTGGCACACGAATCTGGAGTTTGGTAGACGGATCACAAGGGAATGGTAGAGTTTGTGTTGTCTCTGCCAAATATTCGGCCAACAAAAAATGGATTGGTGTGTGTTAAGTGACAGGGATTGGATGCTAACATCTTTAAGCGAAAATTACACGTTTGCCAGCAGTGAAGTCAGAGGAAGCGCGGAGCGAGCCATTTAGCCACAGACAAATTTAAAGATTTATTTTATGCTTGCCAGGGAGCATTACGATAAGAATATTCAAATACACAAAACCAGGCGTAATCCGTCTCAGTATTTAAAGTTATATGTGCGAAATATTTTATCGTTTATCGTAAGGAAACTATGGAGCGGATGATTCAGATATTTAGGGGTACCTTTGTGCGAAGGCTGAACCCACTGAATATAACTATAAAGGTGTCGGCACCATGGCGCGACAAGTTGATGTCAAGTCCTTGTACATGCATACACACTATTCTGATGTATGGAGCTCAATTTTTTTCTTTGCTTGCAAATGTTTAAATTTTGTTCCACGACAGTATTTATTCATCGTACTGAACTATGTGAACATTTTATTTGTCAGCTCAAATTCGTTGAAGATTAAATACATTTAGAGACAGACTCAGCATTGCTATGGCACACTCTTATTAACATTACGACCGGCTACTTAATTATTATGGCCATGCATACCTATTTTAGGTAATCTGTCACCATTTGGTCCAATGGGCTGTCAAGTTAACGTGCGATCCACCAGGGCTGCAAAGACATAAACGGTTACGCCAAGAGCCGAAGCGTTCTGTCGATTCGTGTGGTAATCTAAATTTTTAGATTTAGCTCTCGATCGATATATTTACTGCATTGTAAAAAATTTATGCCAGCCCTTAAAAGTTTCAAGTTGGCAGTATCTTAGGGGTGCATTTTGCTTGATATCGGTCATGAGTAAAGAACTGTCAAATATAACCTACAAGTTTTGACACGAGGTCTTCCTTTCTTTTTCGCGTTCTATTGAAGATGGGTGAGTGCGGTCCACGAAAACTGTGTTTATTTTCAGAAAAATCTCTTGTATGAATTAGAAAAGTGAAAAGATGTGTTCAGAATATTGCTAAAATATTAAGACAATGACATAGTGGTAATAATTGAAGAAACCATAATTTTATAAGCGTATATTTACGCGTATATTTCTGTGTGAGCAGTGCGAACTGTCCAAAAATGGCTGTCTTTTCTTAACTGCAAAGAGATTTTCAGGAAATATTGTGGACAAAATGAAACTGGAACTGATCGATTTATAATCTTTTCTTCAAAAAGGTATTAGCCGAGACAGTGCACACAAGCGCCGTTCCACTGGTGGAAAACGCAAGTCCCTCCGCAAGAAGCGCAAGTTCGAGTTGGGTCGCCCTGCTGCCAACACCAAGGTATACAACCATCTCTATGTGTATTAATGGGTCTGCCAAATTTGTGCCACCCTGATGATAATGCGTAAAAACATAAATCTCGACCAAAGTCTTTTGGTCGTAATAAGTTGATGAATATAGCGTAATTTATGTTCGGACTACTGAGTGGCACAGAGTAAGGCGATACGCCTATCCATGCACACCTCATACATGCCAAACTTCAAAATTGTATTCAAATTTATTTTCTTTTATTCGAACAGCTTGGTGCATCTCGCGTTCACAAAGTACGTACTCGCGGTGGCAACACTAAGCTCCGTGCTCTCCGTCTGGAGAATGGTAACTTCTCGTGGGCGTCCGAGGGTATCGCACGCAAGACCCGTATCGCAGATGTTGTCTACAATGCCTCCAACAACGAATTGGTGCGCACTAAGACTTTGGTGAAGAATAGCATCGTCGTGATTGATGCCACGCCATTCCGCCAGTGGTATGAAGCCCACTACGTTTTGCCCTTAGGTCGCAAACGCAACCCGAAACACGCCCAAAAGGATGAAGAAGACGATATCCTGACTAAGAAGCGCAGCGATAAGGTCATGAAAAAGTACTTGGAACGTCAAAAGTACGGCAAAGTTGAGCAGGCTTTGGAAGATCAATTCACATCTGGACGTATTTTGGGTATGTACACAATACTCGTCGAGCGCATTCCACGCCATTCAAGTGATGTCAAATTTAAAAGCGATCCGGCAAACTAAATTTGTGTCGGACTTATTCTAAGTTCGACACAGCCTGCCGGGCATGATTGCGCTTGTCATAGTTACTCTGATCCTCTCCCTCACTCACTCCTATGCAATGGTGCTCTCTATTGGACTGCAGACTAATCAGGATATTTTTATTTCGTAGCTTGCGTTTCTTCTCGCCCAGGACAGTGCGGACGCTCTGACGGTTACGTTCTGGAAGGTAAGGAGCTGGAGTTCTACCTTAAGAAAATAAAGTCAAAGAAATAAGTGAATTGATTCTGATTTATACACGAAAACAAAACAATTTGTTTTTATAATAAAAAAATACATTTACTTTAACACATTTTTTGCTTTATGATTTTAGCGAGATAAGATCCAGATCACCTTGAAATTTTTTTTTGTAGTTTTAGGGATGCTTTCCTATGTCTGATTGCTACACTACTCGCCGTTAATAGTATAAGAACTATTATAATCTTGCCATACCATTTTGAACTTAAGGAGGGAGGCATTGAAACAACCCTTAACGATTGACGACAGTATCCTACCGTCCTATTTAGGTCATGGACCATAGGTACTTTATGTTGCCATATAAAGTGTGCAGACCATGCCTCAAGTGGGGTACGAACTCACGATTTCTGGGGCACCAGACTTAGACACAGACATATGTATACATACATATATATTTTTGATCACCTTTACAAGGCGAAATGATCTAGCCATGTGCCTCTGTACATTTGTAAGTATACACACCTCATGAATTGAGCTGAGTACACATTATTTCAGGACCATAACTATTAACCTTGAAAGGTTGAAAATCCTTGTATTATATAACGCTAAAATAAATTGGGGGTACCTATATCGGGCTGTAATCTAACGATCGTGAAAGGCGTTACCATTCTCTGTTTTGCAGTAACCTGAATTGCGTTGTCTAGCCACAAGGTGCTACCTTCTCGTTTAGTATAGTCACATTCGTTTTTCACTATTCATAACTCAAGCGTGAACAACCACTCGCGTCACTGCATAACTCAAAATATATTTCATAAACAAAATCAGTAGACACTATTCTCTTTCCTTTTTTACATTTTCATTAAAATAGTCGTTTAAGATTATTTACTACTAGTCTACGAAAAATACCATCTACGTATATCACAAACAGTTGATATTAGTTAAATAAAAACAAACGCGGAGTTTCGCAAACTGCCGAAATTTGTTCAGAGAGCACATCAAGAAACGAATTCAAAACTCAATGCGTTCGTCTTAAGTTTGATCCAGCCATGTGGAGTTCTTGAAAGCTCTATTTAACAATTGATAGAATAACATTATAGTACTAGTTGTATTTATAGTTATTTATATACTCGTATAATATGAATGTATCTACGTACGATAGTACGAGTTGTATGGCTTAGTGTTATATGACGATTATAACGCACCGGAAATAACTTAAGGAGTTCGCATCGAATCATCATCAAAATTATTTGGTGCTCAATTCAAATTGTTTTTGATTTTGCAACGAGATGTTTTCCCAATGTTTTCAACAAAACTAAACAATTTAGAGAAATTATCTCTGCAATCAAAATTTTTATGTTTCAAATAGGACCGTCATAAGCGCCATTAAAGCAATGCCAAAGATCAACGCCAGCAGTTGCTTGATTGATTCTGTGCGTTCCTCCTCTTTGAGAAGATCCGGTAATACTGTGACAAGCGCGATATGCAGGAAGCCACCAGCGGTGAATGGCATGATCCATGATGTGCGCGCCTCTGGAATTGCCATGCAAAACTGTTGAGATACAGAGATACCATATGAATAACGTTTTATACGCACCCATGGCCGATGTGACACCCGAACCGCCAATGGCGACCAGCGCACCTAACAGACCAGCGCCAGCCGTCAGCAGCTGAGCACGCGCAGCATCCCAGCGGCTGAAGCCAGAGCGCAGTAAGATCGCAAAGTCGCCCACCTCATGTGGAATTTCGTGCACTAAAAAGACAAAGAAGTGCACAATGAATGAATGACCTGACTAACTTGACAACTGACAGCGAAATACTTCACGTACAAAGTATGGCAAATGTAGCTAGCATGCCATGCCGGAAGGACACTAAAAACGAGCCGGCAACCGCAAGTCCATGTGTGAAATTGTCAATTGAGTTCGCCAACAGATTCAAATAGCCGGCGACCTTCTTTGGTTGATCCTTTGATTTTTGTTCACGTTCGCGCAAATAGCACACCTTGCCCACATCTTCAATGTCGCAAGTCGGACCGCAGCTGTCCGACGTCTGGCCATCGGGAATTTTTCCGCCCATGCGACGCATTAAACAATTGGCGATTTCCACACATTTCGGTTGCGGATTCTCCTCGTCGGCATTTGTGTAGCCTGAGAATATCTTCTCGACAATCGTAAATATCAGTATGCCGGCGAGCACCCAGAGGCCCGAACGTAGCGAGGGATGAGCGTGCGTAGCTAAAAAGCGAAATAAAAGTTGTCATCATATTTAAAATGTACTTGCATTCAAGTGTAAAACTTACCGCCGCGGTCTTTGTCACCCTCCCAAGCCTCAGGCAGTAAGTGCAAAAACACGTCACCCAACAAACCGCCAACGGCAAAGCTGAGCAGCACACGCAGAGATTTCGACTCGGCGGCTGTAGGCAGATTACGACAATTAGTTGGGTTTAATTGCTAAGCCACAACGTTACTTACGATCTTTGAAGCCCTCCTGCGCCAATTTCTCAGTTGATGGTATGACAACCAACGGCAGAATGCCCGCCAAGCCAATGACCATCGAACCAAGCAGCGAGAATAGCCATGGCTTGTATTCTAAGGACTTGAAATATTCCGGCATATACTCTGCCACAACGTGTATGTACAGATTGGTGAGGTGCTCATCGAAGAAAGCCGTGCTGATATTCATTTTGCTGAGCGTATCTTAAATTAACTTGCAAATGTTTCTTTCTTGTTTAACTTATATCACAAATGATTTGGTTTACGCTTTTGTCATGTCCAAATGGCGAACGACTACAATAAATTTTTTGGCCAAAGTGTTATGTTTATTTAATCTGAAAATGAAAAAAAAAAGAAAATAATGGAAAAAATTAGTGCTGAGTGACGGACAGCTAACTTAAGACCATAAATCAGCGCTTAAGTTATCAGAGGGGAGCTTGGAAACTTGGAAACTTTTCATGTTTCACTGTAAGCATTTCTTGATTGCTGAAATCCCCACATACTTAGGCCGCTTGGCAACTGGTAACAACTTTTGCTGTTCTGTGGTGACTGCCACAATTGCCTTGAAAATGTGAAATGAAGAAGCGGAGTCTCATTGTGCGAGCTGCACTTACACACACTGGCGATTTTAATGAATGTGATGCAATAATGATGCCTACGTCATTGAAAGCCAAGTGCTGGCATTGCAGACCGAAATGTATTTATGTTGTTCTACAGCGTGCACTTTAACACTTTTACTTATATTGCATTTACCCCTGGCTTACATTGAAGCTTGCAAAATATACAACGTAGCTTAATAACTCAAGTCGAACGAAACAGTAACGCGACTAATGCAATACTTACATTGCACAAAGTACAAATTTAACCGTAACAGAAAAAACACACACACACACGCGCGCGAATTTCGTTACAAACAGCGAACTCCTCGCGCAGCTACGTTAATGCCGCTGAGAACGCACGTAAGTTATGGCTGATATGGACAGTGTCTAGCAAGTGGACAAGTGTAAATAAATGTCTTTTGTAGACAACACAATGCAGCTTAAACTGCTGCTCAGGATAAGATATGAAAAATATGAAGCGGCTATGTGGCGTTATACGTATCTGTAACTGAAAACCAAATACCAAACGCGCACCGTGAAATTAACATTTCGATAATGCAATTCAACCGCATCGAAATATTAGCTGAAAAAACTCTAAAAAAAAAAATTTACAGAGCTAGTGCAAGTATCTTTCAGTCTGCTAAGCTGAAAACGTGAGTGACTTATGATGTCGTCATTTATTGTTAATGAGATACAACTAATCACTCGAATTAATTGTGCAAGCACCTTTCATTGTTATCAGCGCACAAAAAATGAGCACATGAACTGCAAAAAACACACAAAAACAAATCCACTCGCGACCGGTCAGCGATACTCGTAGATAAGCAGACCCCAAGGGAATTGAGATCTACCAATTGCGATTAATTTGCGGTTGTCTAGGTTTGCGTTTATGTGGTATTTGTAGTCATATGAGTATTTAAATCATAACGGTGATTTTAGACGCTTATTCAAAGTTATAAATAAATATGTGAATAATATTGTATTTGTAGCTACACTTGACGAGGCAAAAGCCGAAACAACACAAGCGCAACAAGTAAGACCACTTTAAGTTTAGTAACCTTTTAGTGGCTAAAAGTTCAATTTACTCGTATTTACGCGCTAGTTCACTGATGAGCAACAAAAGCACGGAAACCAGAAAAAAACGAGAAAATTCGAACACATGTTAAAAAACCCTATTACATTTGTACAAATATCGAAGCATAATATTTGTATATAGATACACATATAATTTATGTTGTAGATACTATGGCTTGTTTGAGATAACTTGGCTTATAAAAAATACTGCGGTTTATGTTTTGACTTATGGTGTACACTTGGTCTGTTTGAAAATGGCTTAGCGTTCAAATACTTTAGTCTGTTGTCGATAGATACTTTGCCTTGTAACTAGATTTTTTTTAAAGTTCAATGTTAGTTATTTGAGACATTACTTATACATATATTTGGCTGTTTTAACTGAGCCGCACAACATTTAATTTAAACGATAAAAACTTGGTACCGTAGACGTGTGAAGAATTCGATTAAATTTTTTTCATTTTTTTGTTTTATTTTGTATCTCGAAATTTAAAAAAAAAATACCAGTTTGATTATAGGCACAAAAAGCGAACAGTGGCAAAGGCAAAAACAAACATTACTGAGACGTTTTGAAACAAGCTCAGCGGTAGACTAAAGTATCTATACTTGATGTTAATGGAAACGGTTCAACAAGTATAATAGAATAATTTCACACGATTGCAAAAAAAAAAAATAAATAAATAAATAAAATAATTTTCTTTTATGCATATGTATTTTTTTTAGATATTGTTTATTAGTTGTTTTTTTTTTATTTTTTAATTTGATTCAATAATTAAACCAGCGCTTTCAAATTGATGCTGCTACTTGCCTTCTTTTTATCTCTCTTTCTTGAAAAGTACACTTTATAAAAAAAATTTAATTCAAAAGTTCTAAAATAACAGCAATTTACACGCGGAAGACGCAAATCAAATTAAACTTGTTATCGCCGGCGACGCGTTTGCCGTTTGACTCGCAACTGTGAGCGTTGTGGGAGCTTAAATTACGAAGCTATTCAACTAAAGAGAACCCTTAAATTTCAGATGGATCACAGAAAGAGAACCGACGGCAAAGTTGTATGCGCACTTGGGACCAAATTCAAATGCACTTGCAACAAATTGCAATTCGTTGGTGTGTGTATTGCCGATGTGCGAAAGCGTTTGTCTTCTTTATTGTGGAGCGATCGCGTATCAACTTCAAATGCCAGACATTCAGCTTCAACTAGGCGGTTAGTGTGACTATTCGGTTGATCACCATGATGGCGTTTAACAATTGTTTTTTTGTCGGACATTTTTTTTATTTTGCGCGCTGCACTATTCTGATGTGTGAGTATAGTTCGTGCTATCTGAGCGAAACGTGCTTCACAACTATAATGTGTGTTGAGGCGAGATACAAATAAATACGGCGCTTTTGAATTTGTGATAAGCCAATGTCAGCTGAGCGAATGTAAGCATGAAATAGAATAAACTCCGCGTCAGTGTGTCGTGTGCAATGGAGAGTGCGTAAAGCAAGCGAAAAAGAAAATTTGCAAGTGTCTGAGCATCGAATTGGGACAGCTAAAAGAACATGCATGTGCATGACAAAGAGAGAATGCACCAAGCTGCATTCAGTTCATTATCATTGTAGGAGTAATTAAACGGGTCGTTCTGATTTTGCTGAGTTATTTTACTTTGCGACGTTGTGCTTGTTATGATTCTTGTTGTTGATTAGTATTATACATAAAGCGCAAATTGTTTATATTAAGACACAAGCACAAAACCAATAAAAAAAAACGCATTTGAACTCTTAATAACAATAACAAATTTTGCAATGCCTAAATTTATATCCAGCCAACGAGTTGGGCATGTGTTATCAACTCTAGTCACTGTTTTAAAGCATTTCGTGATAGTGAGATACGTATTATGTAGTACACAACTGGTTCGACAAGTTTGTTTGTGTCCATTGAGAAATTGAACTGTAAAGTCATTGTACATGCACAAAGTTTATTGATGTATGTAGGCTTGTACATATATACATATATAAGGATGATGTATAGCGCAACTGCGATATTGTAACAGAGTTCTGATATGAATTTACTAACAAACTACCTATAAGAAATTATTTACTTATTCAACATGTGCTTGCTGTGTTGTTGTAGCCGTTGGCTTACCTCAATGTTGTTGTTTGTACTTTTGTGCAGTCGCTGTGTTTGGCTTCTGCTGTGCTGTTTCAATCGGTATTTGCCGTAGGTCACAGTAGTGCCGCAGTACGTAATCGAATCGAGCAAGTACGCCGCAATAGACGAATTTCGCAGTAATTTTAAATACTCGTATGAGCGCGTTTGTTTGTCCCACTGTGGGGTCTTAGATTATAAAGTTTTGCATACAGATAGCCATATAAATGTGTATATATGTATATTTTCATTTATGTTAAATGCGCAGTTATTTTAAGCACTATTAACGACGACGGCGACTAATCTGCACTGAGACTGAGTTGCTCGGCACCGAACTCAAAAAATTCGACAAATTAAACGCGACGAAAAGTATTTTCTTAACAATGATATTCAAAATAAACAATATGCTTACTAGATAAAAACCGAAAAGGAATCAGGGATCTTGAGTTAAAATGTTCATGTGGTATTCGCTTCTTGTTCGCCGTTTCTGTGGCGAATTTTTACTACGAATTTTGCTTAATTATTCCTGCGAACAGAAAGTGTTGTTCCGAAATTGAATTTTATTACAATGAAAACAGATTGAACTTTTTGTTTACTTGTAAGGAGAGTTGCCAGACTGGGTTATTTCATGGCACATGTGATGGGGATGGGATTGGAAATTAAATAATTTAAATGGTAGTATTATATATTGGCTTTATTGTGGCAGCAACATATTTTACTTTGGTGTATATACATTTCTAAATATTGTATGCTTTATAGAATAACCCGGAGAAAATTAACAGACGACACAAAATTTTGATGGGTTATAGAAGAGATCTTCTGGGTGGTTCATTTTCCATCGACAGTGTTACATGTTATAGATACAGCAGTTTTTTAAATTTAGTGAAAATAAATATCGTCATTTGCAATGTTGTAAAATAGGATGCCTCAACTAAAATAGGCGGCAGCGTTGTAGATCAAATAAATATTTCTGTAATTTAAACTATATTGTCATAAAATAAGCTTATTGTCCAAAGATAGTTGCAAAATAAAATTAAAATTAAAATAATTCAATGTTAAATGCAGAAACCTCTGATATCCTCTACAGTCTGGCAACGCATTCATCTAAATACATATTCCATTGTATCACCCTGTGCCCAGACAGCTGTTCACAACGTAGTTGTTTACCTGCGGTTGTGTTGTTTTGCTTTTGTGTTCGCTATATTTTCTGTCTTATTAGTGCAATAAAAATCATTTGGTGCTAAAATTGACAAGTAGTGCCACACGATGACCACAAATGATTTGATAGTGCGCCAAGAAAGTGAAGAATCCAATGTGGTGTCAAATTCACCAAGTGTTTCCTCCCTAAACCGTTTACGTGACACATTGCGTCGATCGGAAAGTATATCTTCGCAAATATTCAGTCAAATCTCTTCACAAATTACAAATGTTGCCGCTGCAGCATCTGGTGTTGTGCAAGGCACCAGTTTACATGGCGAAATATCTGAGGGTTCCTCGGCGTCGGCCTCGCATGCGGGTACGCCCAAACGCAAAAAACCCGGTGAGTAGTTCAGTTGTACCTTAGCACTAATTGCTCATGATTTTTTAAAACAATAAGAAATTTATATATTTATATATGTATGTAATGTACAAGATTAAGCGATTATCGGTGAAACTTAACCAAAATGTTTTAATTATTAGCTAGTCCTATTATTTGGATTTATGCATAAATTACTTAATTTAGATATAATTCGTTCCTTATGTGATATTTTAAAAGTCCTTATAAATGTTCAGTTTTCGTCTGAATTATATTTGGCCATTTGCGCGCGAGTTATTTCAAAATTTTATATTCACCTCACTTTGCAAAAAATCAATAAATATTCCACCACAAAAATTGACTCAGAGTTTCTGTTGTAATAAACAGCAGTAGCTCAGTCCTCTCTCTGAACGCCTACAAGCAGGATACGACAACTAAAATTTTCTTTTAAGGTGTTATTCTTTAAAAATATAATGAAAAGTGCAATATAAAGAAAGAAATGCAATTAAAGTGAAAAAAGCGGAAGCGTCAAAACAGTTATTCGACATCCAAAAGCGAACACAATTCCTGGCGTTATTGTGTCAGGGTAAGAGGAACATCTGCGTTGGAAACTTCGATTTTTTGCCAAAGCAAAAGGAAACTACGAAACTTGTGGCAGTAGTTGTAAACACACACACAAACAATCAAAGGAGGGACGAGTGCATGTGCATGAGAATCTATTTTTAAATATAATCTTTCTTGAAAAGGTGAAAGCAAAACAAGTTAAAAGAAAGAAAAAAAAGTTTTACGAAGCGAAGCATTGCAGCATACAAAAGATACAATACATAACATGCGTGCCTTAGTCGAAGATACAAGGAAGCTGGCACTGACTAACAATAACAACATTAGCAGCAGTAACACTAGCGGTTCAACTGGATCGGTAAAGGCAACAACAGCAAAAACAACAAACCCAACAACAATAGCTGCAAAAGCAAGAACAACTGCAGCAGCTAGAGTTGTAACAAAAACAACTCCAATAAAGAGCACGACAAATCAATTGAAAACGCATAAAATAAACAAAACCAAAATAATGCCACAACAACAACAACAAGCGAACTCAACTAGAACCTCAACAACAAAATCTGGAACGAATTCATCATCACCATCCTCATCGACGGGCGCGTTGGCAAAGTCACAGAGGCCACTCGGCAAACAACAACAGCCGCAACAACAACAACAACATTACAATAACAACTCAACCACAATATCCTTGCCAAAGGCATCACATGCAAACACCAACGAAGAAATCGCAGGTGGCGTTCAAGACACAATTTATCTATGCAACTTTCGTGTATCCGTCGATGGTGAATGGCTTTGTCTGAAAGAGTTGCAAGACATCGATGTTGGTACGCAAACAGCTGGCAGCACCAAAAGTTTCAGCACGATGGGGCCATATGGTTACAACACTTACACGAGTGATAGTGCCAGCGGCGGCGGTGGCGGCATTGGTCGCCAATCTTTTGGACAAAACCGGAACAAACGATATTCGGGTCTTTCGTCGCACGGACTTGAGGATAACGGTATTATGGCAATTGAAAATCTAATCGGCCGTCGTCTATTCGATGGCGGTTCGAGCGCACTAGCACTGAATAATGTCGGCTTAATTGCTGGTTCTGGTGATTGGTCGAACCTCTGTAGGTTGCTTCTTTACAAAATGATTTGCCCAATCTTATGTTCAACTTACGCTTTCATTTAATGCACCTACAAATAGAATTTGAATTCTTTTTTATGATTATCTTTTTTAGATCTCATTTAGCACGACTTAGTTTATTATTTTATAATTATTTGTAAGTAGTTGTTACGTGAACCACTTTAATTGACACTAAGCACACACGTCGTAGTTCACTTGAAGGGTGCGGTGTGCCTCTTGAAATTTGTCACACTAAGGCGAAGCAATCATTTTCTTCATCTCTTCATTTACATAGCCAAGCCTTTGTGCGATGGCAATTAACGATAAATGGTGTCTCGAGGGCGTTGATTACTGTTTAAATCCTTCAAAGGAAACTGCTTTGTTAGTTCGTTGCATAAAGTTTGCTTTCGCTGTCACATTCAACATTTTATTATTAAAATATATAATTGGATGCAACACAGTCAGAACGAGTAACTTAATCGTATAGTTTTTTAACTTGAACTAGAACCTAAATAACTAAGCCGAATTAATTTACGATTTCACTCTGTCCGTGAGCACAATATCCTGGAAGAGTTACTTCTTATTCTTAGCATAATTATTTATCGCATATTATAATTAAATCCTACTTACAAATGTTCTCCCCCATTTTGTCTTCCTCGCTTTTTCCTTTTTTTTGATGAACCGTAATAGTCGCTAGCCGTGGTCACATGCGCTGGTGAAGCGCTTCGGACTCTCTTCGGTTTATCAGCAGTATCCACGATAAGCCATTTTCGCCTTGGTGCAGTTTCAATCGCGTCCTATTGTAGGGAATCAAAGCTGTAAATACTTATGGTAATCGAGAGAAAAATAAGGCACCTACCACGTCGCCTTGGTATTTCGGAGCCCTTTTATTTCTCATTGCCCTCGAATTGGCTTTTTCTGTGATCTTTTGAAGCTTGGCCGCCAGCAGCGTATTTGAATCAGGCACATCTGCAAAGTGGTCTGCGCCGTAATAGTCTCGCTCAGGTCTCAAGTGTGTTGGCGTTGAAGTTGGTGAGGTTCGTTTGCTTGATTGTAAAATGCCCAGGGGCAGAAATTTCTTTGTGGGCTGGAACCTTAATGACGATGTTGATGTCAGAGACAGGTCATCGTTAGTGTCATCGGTAAGGTGTCTGGCGGTACCTCCGCGAGAAGGACTGTGCTTCTGAACTGAACGAGATTGAGGCTTTTTTCGATAAATTCCACAACAGGTGGTACGGCTGCGGGGAGTGTGTTCGCTGGTTGTAAGGCTGGTTTCAGGTGTTGACTTATAGTGACGAGGCGGTTTACGTTTTGGTGTTGTATCTATGGTAGTCTTCTTCTTTCTCCGCTTGATGTAGTAATAACAACAGATTATGAAGATTAGGAGCAGCATAAGCAGCGCACAATACACTTTTATGTACGACAAGTATAATTCGACCTGTGGTTTAATACGCGGCAGCAGTTTCTCAACTTCGTCCTCATTGTCGGGTTCGTCATCATCATAGTCGTCGTCGTCATCGTCCAACTTGAACAGTTTTCTAACCGCCTCTGTCTCCTCTTCTTTTCTATCCTCTCGTTTAACCCAATTTGGTGAACTTGCAGCCTCCAACGTAGACATCAGAGTACCAGCGGGTACTGTTAGCGCAGCGTTGCCTTCATCAAATGCACTCGTATCAAAGTTCGCCTCATTACACTTTTGGCTTCGCCGTAAAGTTTCGTAGAGTCGAAGAATTTCACTCAGACCGGGATACAACTGTTCATCGAGCAAGTGATTCATCAGATTGTGGAAAATCCAATCTTTCAGTTTTTTGTCATACTTTTTCTTGGACCTGCGCTGGAATTGGTAGCACAACGTTACATCTTTGTAAAATTTCAGAAAAACGCCTGTGCAGCGATTCATTCGGATATTGAAAATGTGCTGCTTCTTGAATGGCAGATGAATGTTGGTGAGCAGGCCTTCACGGTCCGGCTCTTCCAGTCTGGGCAAAGCTACAAGTGTTCCCTTAGCCATTGCCTTCTCACTAACCGAGCGCAAATCGAGCATAGCACAAATCTCCAGGGGAATGCTGTTAGTAGGGCTTTCTGTCTTCAGTGGCGCAATCCTGCTCAAATCTATTCGGGATAGCAGATCTGAAGGTGCTGACCTCCAACCGTTGCCTTTCGTGTTGAGTTCAAATTTGCACTCGTTGTACATTTTGAGTACACTCTGAACATGGCAGAGCTCTAAGTAGCCCGCATAGTAGGAGAGCTTAGCCAAGGGCAGCAGGTAGACGTGAAGGAAAGCGCCCAGTACATCGTAAAAGGCGCGCTGTGTAATATGTTTGGCTTGATGATTGCTTTGGTGCTCCATCTTAATGTTGATATCTCTGAAGTAGCTCATCAAAATTCCCATTTTGTTTTTGTCCAGCAGTTCCGTCGGAGACGTTTTCGGCATGAGACTCTGAAAAAAATCGAAAAATTCAAATTCAGCTTCAAATGGAGCTTCAATGCACACACCTCAAAATCCAGACGCGTTCTAAGTAGCAGTGTATCTTCTGGTGAAAAGCACTTCTTTCGATGTGGCCCAAAGAGATTGGTCCCTAAGAAGTTCTGCGCGTTTAAATAATCGGACAAACTCCAATCTTTAACACCGCATGTCGAGGCCCTGATATATTGGTTATTGGAATTTTTCAGATTATCTTGCTTTCTTTTGTGCATCATAGTTTTGTTCTGCCGCTGTAAATAATACGGGTAGCTCGAGTAGTCCGGCTCGGTAACCGGAACCACTCTCAAATGATTATCCAAGTCGGTTTGTTTGTTCAATTTGTCTCTGTAACGTGTTATTTCGGCGTCGATTGGATTCCCCACATGAAGATCGTTTAGGTAGTCGTATACCGGCTTCGAGGATCGAATTTTCTGATCGTAAATGCTGCAATTACTGTGTGGCAGACACGGTAGAAGCAACAATAGAATGTACAATCCTTCCATAATACCTTGTTTACAGTAATCGATTTGTTTGACAACGCCTTCTATTGTATGATTTACATACATATATGTATCATATGTGTCGATTTACTTATTCTAGTTCATCGCTGTCTATTTAGTTTTAAGCTCGTGTTCCGGTACAACAACGTATCCGGGCGCAACAACACTTTCATGCCACTTCATTTTTAGCACGCGACACGGCTGAGATCGAGCGCAGTAACTTGGTCAATATCTGCAAATTGGTTGTTAAAGAGCTGCTGGAGCAATCGTTGCGTTACGGACGCATGCTGGACTCGGACCATTTGCCCTTGCAGCATTTTTTCATAGTGATCGAGCATGTGTTGGGACATGGCCTACGTCCGAAGAAGGTGTGTGCTCTTGAAGCGTTCCTCAATGACATTGAAACTCACATGCGACTAACATTCAAAATAGGGTCTCTTGGGTCCACGAAAGGAACTCTGGGATTTGCTGCAGAGCGTGGAAAACTACTGTCCAGAATCACAGGATATCACTGCAAGTGTACGTGATTTACCTACCGTGCGTACGCACATTGGACGCGCACGTGCCTGGCTACGCATCGCGTTGATGCAGAAGAAGCTCGCCGACTACTTGCAAGCACTGATCGAGCATCGGGAGGATGCGCTCTACGACTACTACGAGCCGCATGCGCTCATGATGAGCGACGAGGTCTGCTGTAGTAGTACGCGCGTTCCTGTGTTACCCAACTAATGTTGACTAATGAACTTTACAGATTATTGTGATTATGGGCATTTTAGTGGGTCTCAATGTGATCGATTGCAATTTGTGCGTCAAGGAAGAGGATCTCGACTCACAGCAGGGCGTCATTGACTTTTCACTCTACCTGCGTTCCAGTTCCCGTAATACGAACGATACCAACGAGGAACCCGCTCAGATCTTGGATGCTACTGGGCAAGGAAATATGATTGCGGTGTTGGATCAAAAGAACTATATTGAGGAACTCAATAGACATTTGAAGTGCGTGTCATAGACGAAATTCACAAGAGAGCTCGCTATTAATTTGTGGTTCCACATGAATTCTTCAAATTTTAGTGCCACCGTCGCCAACATGCAGGCGAAACTTGAGTCGCTGACGACGACGAATGCGCTAATGAAGGAGGACTTGGCTATTGCAAGGAACAGTTTGCTCGCGTTGCAAGCGGAGAATCAGGCGATGCGTCAGAATGCGGGTAGTCAGCGTATGTAGAGCTAATCGAACCGTACCTTATCGAACGGGGCTGTGTAATCCTTTAGCATTTTCGAATACAGCTTCCCAGTCGACGCATAGTGACACCAGCTCTACATCGAGCAACGACAAAACGAGCAATGAAGCCATCAGCGCTGAACTGGCTGAAGCACGAAAGCACAACGCCGAACTGGAAAAGGAGCTAAAACTGCAAGTCTCGTTAAAGGCGGAGTCGGACATGGCCATGAAACTGCTCGAGAAGGACATACACGAGAAACAGGACACAATTATCTCGCTGCGCAGCCAATTGGACGACATCAAGCAAATCAACTTGGACATGTATCGCAAACTGCAGGTGGGTAAAGACACTGTCATATTGCCAACACTAAAACACACTAGAACCACACGAAGCAACTTCATCTGACCACATTCGCATTCGTATTAGCCGCTGGCTAATCGAGTCATTACATCTTATTTCGGTTTTTTTAATTGGCGTTGGGGTTTTTTTTTTTTGTTTTTTTTTTGTTTGGTTTGAGTTTTTGATTTATTTGAATGCAAAAATTAGCTACCAAATTCTGTAATTATTTTGCATAATATCGGTGAGATCTTTAAACCTACCCCATATTCAAATTCAAATTAGGAATGTGAAGATGAACTCACACAGAAGGGCGACATGGTCTCTCGTTTGCAAACGAAAGCCTCACAAATGGGTAACATTTTACAATCGTTAGAAAAAAAGTACGAGTCGAAGTACGTCGAACAGCAACAGCATCCGGGCTCAGGTAAAAACGGCGGCGAAGTGAGATCGCCCAGCACGCGGCGTCAGCAGAATTTGCAGAAGTTCGAAGCGCTTACCAAGAAGCATAAACAGGAGGTCGGAACGCACACTAAGCGCCTAAACCTGAAGGTCGACGGCATCCCACCGTTCAATCCGAATCACTACAGGAAGTCGCCGTCGAGCGTTATTCCCAGCGAAACTAGCAGCGGCGGAAGTGGAGTTGTTGATGAAGCACCGAAATTGGAGACGCCATCCAAAACACCAACTTCGGCCAAATCATTGAATGAGGAGCTGGCCGAGGCGGCTCGTGACTTCAAACCGGGCGTCGATGCTTCTAAGAGTGATTATGCTTTGTCAGGGGATGGTGCAATACCCAACCCTTAAACTCTAACTCAACCTAGTTAGCATTTATTTATTTTAACTGTGTCATAACGCTTAAAGTTCATAATACGATATGGCAACAATGGCAGTGGGTCACCTATGTTCCTGCAACAGTGTCGCTAACGTGGCTCGTATTAACTCATACCCAAAGGACATGCATTCAACAAAAACAAATCATTAGAATAAATACTCGTATTTAACGCTCATTGATACTAAAAATTATTGCGATGCGATAAATGTTCTAAACACCTTACAACACTAGTCGGCCGACTCATGTATTATACAATTAGAGATTTCGCTTGCGCACGTGTAGCGTCGCGTCTATTCTGCAATTCAATGCCTTCTTTAGTAGTGCTACTGTGTGTGTACGTTATGTAGAACAAAAGTTATGTCAGATACATTTAGAAATATATATAAACCTGTTGAAAGTTGCAAATTTTATGTTGCTGAGTTGCTGCTGAATTTGAGTGGGTGTAAATTGAAAATATATCTATAAACTAATCTAACGGTGTAACGTCATTCATGCTTTAAATGTAACCTGCATTCATATAAACTATATATTAAAATTAAAATAACTTTGTAATTAATGAATTTGTAATCGAAACTAATACCAGAAGAACTACTTACTAATCGAAATAAATAAAATATCTATAAATATGTATACTACTCGATATCGATATTATAAATTCCCAACAGGATTGCGAAGCCTTGCTAAAGCACAAGTCTGAGTTACTCATAAAATTAGAGTGCCAAAAGGAAGATATGGCCAGCACAATTGCACAGCTCGAGAAAAAGTAAGAAGTCCCACTGGGCTTAAATTATTTGGTAACAAAGTTGTGGAATGCTTAAGAAAGTGTGCTGTGGTTGTTGTCGGACTTCCGGTCATTAGTATTCCAGAGGTAGCTGAAGGATTTTAAATCTAGACCAGGGAGAGTTTTTTTGGGCCAGTTCTGGGTGAAAGTTGACAAATGAATAGTTTTCTTTTAACCAAGGAAAGGTTCCATTGAAAGTTTCAGTTCACCGGAAAGAACGTTGGTATAAATTTTAGGCATATGAACTTTACTACCATGAGAAAGTCTCAGCAGAGAAGCTTGTGTTGCAATTAATTGGATTTGTAAAGATTAGTTGCGCTTTATAAAGGGTTTAGACTGTAGGTATGTAAAAAGCAAAACATAGAACAGACCAATGTGTGTTATGCGTTATATATTTACTTGTTAACCTAGCTGTCGAAATTGGATTGCATGGAAACCGGCCTACAGATTCTCCAAAAAACGCCGATATGGTTTATTAAGATCTGGATCACTCTTACGGAAGGAAACTTAGCTTTTTAATGAAGGCTAATTACCCATTAAGACTTTTCTTCGTTCCACAACTTTTGAGACCAACTGTTAGATTAAAAAAAAATTTTAATAAACTAATTCTCCAAATTGACTCTATCCACTCTCTCTGTAATTAGTTGGACCAGTGACAAAAGCAACCTTGGCGAAATATTGAAGAACACATCTCAAACACTTACGACGCAGGTGACCGCCTCCGAGGAACGCGCTGCACGCGCTGAAGCCGAATCGCGTATCGAACGGGAGTGGCGCGTCTCGCTGCAGGAGAAAGAAGTGAAGCTAAAAGAGAAAATTGCCACACTCCAAAATTGTGTGAAAGAACTGAACGAGGAGAAACAGCAAATGGGGAAACTGAAATACGAATTGGAAAAAGTGCGAACGCAATGGAGCGAAGCACAGACGACGCTCGAAGAGTTGGGCATACAGCTTAGTGTAAGTAAGCTTAAAATAGCCGAGCTACAGGACAGTGAGAAACGCCAGCAGAAACTTTTATCGACTTCAATGTCGTCGGTGCAGGCCGCAGAGATCGTAACCATTCCCGGCATATGGGCGCCGGACTCCATAACGACGCACTGCACTGCCTGTCGTCGTGAGTTCAATCTGACACGCCGCAAGCATCACTGCCGTAGCTGTGGTGAGATCTTTTGCAAGGCCTGCTCTGAGCACACGCTGACACTGCTCAACGAGCAAGGGCAGCCGGGCAAACCAGTGCGCGTTTGCGATGGCTGCTATGCAAACACGAACAAATAACCAAGAGCGGCTATTTTATTATTTAAATTAGAATTTTAGTTAGCATATTACAATATATTTTGTTGTATGGTAATTCTTTAACGGAATTTTCCTAGCCGTAATTTCGATTTCCCATCGAAAAACTATTGAATTGTATTATATATTAAGAGAAGTGCTTTCTATTGTGTGTTTATGTTATTTTATATGTTGTTCTTACAATATGTAATATTTAAACTTTAAAGTAATTAAACAAAAATGTTTTAAGTACAGAAATAACTGTTTTAAATTACTTTAATAAAGGTCGCGGCCTCTCGGCGATTTAGTGTATTTAGTTTGTGATTGTTAGGCAACACTGCCGCTGGAAATGTAAGGCTTAAGAAAAAGCTTATTTACAGAAATTAATTGAAAAGAACCGTTGAATGAGAAAACGTATTTTTTATTTTAGAAATTCAAAATTACACAACTTACTTTTCGGCATATTCGGCAATATTTCAAATCAAAGGCAACTAAAATTTTTCTATTTTAAAAAAATTATCACGTATTGCTCATCTCTAATAAGAAGAGTGGTAGTCATAAGAAGAAGAAGAGGCGCAAAGTTTTCGGCAAGGAAATTTTGCACAAATTTCGAAATGCAACATTTTTAATAAATCTATTTTAAAGGAAAAAAACTATTTTAGAATCTCGTTTTCGAATTATGTAGTGTATGTAGCCAATTTTTTTACTAGTTGATAATGTCAAACAAACCTGCTAGAGCGAATAGTGAAGCAGGCGAGCATCGATTTTTTATATTTTTATTTTGTTAATAAGCGTATTTAATAAGCTAATATGGAGAAAAGTGATCACATTGCTTTGACATTGCCGTCGGCGACAATTATCGGTATTACCGGTGAAGACGAAACTTTGTCACTGACCTCGATGAGCTTCACACGAAAAAGTCTACGTCGCGTAAGTAAATTAAAATAAATCCGCATAATAAGTACGAAATGTAAATATGTAATTTCAGTCTTGGAATCAACTGCCACGCTGTCAACGCAATCTCATAATAATGACGCTAATGGCTTTTACGGTCATGGTTTTGCTGTTTCTGCCCGGCGATGGAGTCGTGCCGAAGGCTGTGAAATCTCAGTCAGTGAAATCGGACAACGACAACGACAACGACGGAGGAGCGGGCCCTGCTTTGCCCTTTCACCTGAGTCGGGAGAATGAATTGCTCGAGTTGCGTAGAAGATTTGAACACCATGAACCCGCGGCAGTCGGGGCCGCTCCTGATTTATTGGGGGAAGCCGCAAGCAAAGATAGCGTTGTCAAAGATAAGGTGCGTGTGAGGTGTGCAGTATATTTGTGTACACAATCATGTCAACGCTAACATAATTACATTAACTGTTAGTCGAGCTTATCAATAATTGTTTTATAGCCATAGCCATCAATTTTCTGTGTGCTTATTGTTGATAGTTGTTTACCTATGCCTTAATGAAGTGGTACATAATTGAAAGTCATATAACTTTATAGGAAAAGGTCTATCCAGAAATGAGTGACTCAAATGGCGTTGAGAATGTTGTCAACGAGCCGGACACACCGATAGTGATTGGTCACGAGGAGCAGATGCAAGATTTAGATCGCGACAAAGCGCAGCAAATGCAGCCGGCTAATAAGCAGGACCTCAATATTAACATTGTGGAGCCCGCACCAGCGCCGGGGGCTTTCAGCGTGCCCCTCCACGAAGTGACACTAGAAGATGCAATACGCGAACCCAAAAAACTGGGTGGAGTGAGCATCGCTGAATACCTTAGCCACACTAAGGTCGTAGTGCCATTAAAGAAGCACTTCCATGGCGCCACAAACCAGCGCCAGGCAGCAGTAGTGGAGGCTTTCAAGCACTCGTGGGCGGGCTACAAAAAGTATGCCTGGGGCTACGACAATCTGAAACCAATCTCGCAGACGGCGCATGAGTGGTTTGGACTGGGCTTGACAATCGTTGATTCCTTGGACACCATGTATATCATGGGGTTGGAGGATGGTACGCTAAGCATTTGATATCTCAATAAGAAGTCTTTGGATGAAACTTTCTTTTTGCCTTTCAGAATTCAAAGAGGCTCGTGACTGGGTGGACGCATCACTTAGATTTGACACTAATCACGATGTAAATCTATTTGAGGTTACCATACGCGTTCTGGGTGGCCTTTTGGCTGCCTACCACCTGAGTGGTGACAGTATGTTCCTAGAGAAGTCTGTCGAGTTGGGCAATCGTTTATTGCCAAGCTTTCAATCGCCTTCGGGCATACCCTATTCGGATGTTAATCTCGGCGATTTGTCTGCGCATTCGCCGAAGTGGTCACCGGATAGCTCCACCAGTGAGGTCACCACAATTCAACTGGAATTTCGTGATCTCAGTAGGTGCACCAATGTTCCTATATACGAGCGAGTGAGTTATACAGTAGATTTGTGGATAAACTTGGTCTAATTGAGTTCCTTTCAGGCTGCCAATGCAGTGAATGATAAAGTGCATGCGCTGGAGAAGAACCACGGACTAGTGCCCATATTTATAAACGCCAACACGGGCACCTTCCGCAACTATGCAACGATTTCATTAGGCGCTCGTGGCGACTCCTACTACGAATACCTTCTCAAACAGTGGCTGCAAACTGGTTGCAAGGATAACGATTAGTGAGTTTGATTTGGTGTAGTGTATGGAAACCCCAAACAATTTCAACTTCCCATAGTTTAATACTCGACTATATGCACGCCATCGACGGCGTATTGACGCAGCTGATGCGGCGCACGCCCAAGGAGCATCACGTGTACATTGGCGAGCTGATCAACGGCAAGGACTTTAAACCGAAAATGGATCACCTAACGTGTTACCTGCCCGGCACGCTGCTGCTCGGTCACCAGAACGGCATGCCAGACTCACACAATGCGCTCGCACTCGATCTACTCGAGACTTGCTACCAGACCTATGTGAGGCAAGCCACTAAACTGGCACCCGAAATAACCTATTTCGCGGTCAACGACAACGAAGAGCAGGACATCTATGTCAAGCCAAACGACGCGCACAACTTGCTGCGGCCCGAGTTCATTGAGACGCTCTACTACTTTTATGCGATAACTGGCGATCGAAAGTATCAAGATATGGGTTGGACTATTTTCGAGGCATTCGAGAAGCACACAAAAGTCGCCGCGGGCTATACGTCAATTGGCAATGTGAAGAACAAACTGAACACGCGTCTGCGCGATATGATGGAAAGTTTCTGGATGAGTGAAACGCTGAAGTATTTCTATCTGCTGTTCAGTGACAATCGCAAAGAAATCGATTTGGAAAAATGGGTATTCAATTCGGAGGGTCACCCTCTGCCCACCAGGCAGCAATAACTGTAAATAGCTGAATTTAGGAATATGTACAAAAGTGCTGTGCAAGTAAAAAACTTAAATTTCGATAGATCGGTTGGTCGATCGGACGCGTCTGTACTTCTATCAGTTAAGCTAAGCAAAGCGAGTATGCCAAAAACAACAAAACGAAAAGAAAAACGTGGGGAATATATCAGGGTTACATAATAGAGACCGGGCTGGGTAGCACACTAGAATATCTGATAGCGCCGCACTCCCTTTACTGGACGTACTGATAACGTTAACATAATGTAATACAACGTAACGTACCATCGCTTTAATTAATTTATTCTCTTACTTTAAGTTTGCCCATTCAATGCATGCAATCTCTACATCGTAACGAAGAAATCTCCTCTAAATGTGTTGTTTCTTCAAATTGTTTTCTGCGAGCTACATTTTTAGGTTCAACATGTAGAGTATTGCACAAATATTTAAATAAACTTTTAATCGAAATAACAAAAATAATTGTAGTAAAAAAATTGAATTAGTCTCTTTGCTTCGAATAGTGTAGATGGAACATTATCGACGTACCCAGAGAGAACTTATTCATATAGAGTTCCCATTTCTCCCTTAAAAAAATGGCCGGAGAGACTTTTAAGAAACGATTGGCTTATGTTAAATTTTAAGCAGTTGTACAGATTTCTTGTCTGTTCAACCATGTGGGGTAAAATATTCTGCTGGTTTGCTTAAGGTAAACAAGCAAATGGACGGACTGCCGTAAAAGGGGAAAATATTGAATGATAACCAAATTATAAAAACACAAGAAAGACATAATAAAAACAAAAATCAGAGACACTGTCTTCTTTCTTTGATTTTTTTTCAAAGTTTTTTATTTGCAAGGTGTTCGAGAATATTAGGCAAATTGTGTGGAGTTTTCTTTAATTTATGAAATCGTTCTTTAACAAACGAAATCGAGCCATGGCTGCCTTGTATTTTGCCTATATTCATTTATATGAACGAAATGAAAATACCAGGCGGCCAGCAAAAAAAGTAAGCATGATCACAAAGCAAAATCGTACAAAAATATTCCCAGTGCTACACACAATAATAAACCAATACAATCTTATACACGCACTATACCTACATAACACACTCAAAATTATCACACTTTGTACGCAAGGTAGAAAAAGAAGACCAACACAACCTTATACACACACTATACTTACACAACACACTCAAACTTTTCACATTTCGCACGCAAGGGAGACAATAAAAACCAACACAATCCCATACACGTACCACACCTACACAACAAGGTCACCCACACAATGGCAAGTTTTAATTTTTGACTTCAACTTCTTGAAGACAATTTTCGGTTGTGGCAGAAAACGAAATTCATTTCAAGAGCAAGTACAGTGAATGCGGATTTATTGAACAGCCAAAGAAACCCAAGTGAAATTTTTAACTATCGTCGAATTTCCATAGGTCGAACTTTTATAAGTCGAATATCTCCATGACTCGAATTGAGTACGTTTATAGTGAAAAATCAATATAATATGTCTTCCATAACTGGAATATCCCCATAATTTGAAATTTTGTTATGCATTATGGTGATTCAAGATTTGACAGTTGACTGTACGAGCAATACGCACAGTCCGCGAAGTTCGAGTCTCAGTCGCGCAAAGCAAATTTCGTCACCCTTACTTGTGTTTTGTTCTTTCCTCGATAGTCAATGAAGAAAGAGACAAAAGGTCTAGACTTTGTTGTTGCGTGAGCGTAGCAAAAAGAAGGAACTTTTATTCCCGCACGCGCCCCACTTCACATCGTAGCCAACAAGTCAGTCTTCGCTCGTCAGGCCCCGAGCGCGTTTCGTTGTTGACTTCAAATTTGCGTGCACGCAAAAAGTATACATATTCATTCGCGCAGGAATATCTCTTTTCTTTGTCTTCCCTTATATTCGGCAAATAAGGAAAAAACAAATGTCACACGTTGTTGTTGGGCGAAGGCAAAATTTATTTCTTTCTTTCCTGTATTCGCAGTAGCGCAGGTGGCTTGATATCGTTTTCACATGAGACATTTGCAGTTGCTTGCTGTTTTTGCTGTTTGCCTGGTAGTCAAGGTAGAATTAGCTGTATTCAACTTGGATTTTTGGACATACCTAACGCAAAATATGCATTTTAAATCAATTTTACTTATTTATTGAGTCATTTGTTTCTTTATTTCTAACAGCCCGAACGAATAATTTATCCGTTATTATTATAATTATTTATTGTAGTGGGAATTGCAATAACAAAAATCATGTTCCTCATTCATAAAAAAATCGCGTCAAACCTATACATGTTCCTTTTTTGCTATCATATCATTCCCACAACAATATCAATACAATCAAAATAAAAATGGGTGACGGCAATCAAAACAAACAAAACAAAGGTGATATACAGAAATTCCTTTTCATGCTAATTCGCGCTAAGAACACAAAATGTAGGAAGACACACCAAGAAGGGGAAATAGCGCTTGCTTCGATTTCACAACAGACACCCACCTTCTAAAATTTCTGTTTGCCTGATTACTTCAGTTCAGTAGTTAGCACCATGAGTTTGCTACACAGCGACCTGCGCTGCTACTTCCATGTTAATAGCAGACAAATAACATAAGCCAATGTCTTCTTAAGATTTGGAAAAAGCTCCAAAAGCTCGTGAGAGAAATGGGAACTCTATATGGATTAATACTCTTTGGACGTACCGTCTAACTCTAACCAGACGCATGTTCTTACAGAGTCTGACCTGCACAAAAGAGTATTAATTCATATTCATATTTAATGCTTTCTGGCAGAACTTTGTACTGCACTCTCATTTAATGAAGGAGTAACACGAGTTAACGGCTCATTGGAAGAGCGCAGCCACAGCGAAAGCGCTTCCAGAGCTTTCGCTTTGCGTCTTTATCGGCTAGCAGGCTACAGAAGAAATGATTGAAAGAGGCTGCCGATCAGTCTTGTTCACGGTTGGCAGTCCTACAGTTTGCGCGACGTATGATAATTGTAATTATTTTTTAAAAAAGTACACTGGAAAGTGAAACATTTTTTTCTGGCGTCCATTGCGCTAATTCGGCTTGAGTGTTTTTTCTGTACCTTCCTTTTTAGTACGACGTCTTACACTCATTATTACCCACTCTCACAATCAGCCAAGTAAGTAAAATATAGAAATATGTAATTTGGTCCTTCGAGCTGGTTTATAAAACAAAATTGAAAGAAGAAGAGGTTTTTTAGGTTATAAGATCATAATCAGTAAAAGAAAATTAAAAAAAAAACAAAAGTACTTTTCCTTCGACTTAAACATGAACATTTTTCTTTTGTATGGTGTCAAAACAATTTCTTGACAAACTGTAAGTGTTTGTTCAGGTCAGGGGCCCTGAATGTTGTTGTCGCATGGAACAGGAACTTTGTAAACGCAACAAGAACATATTTTCGTCTCTGCTATGAACGTTAAATGATGCTTCATCGGTTCTCGCTTTGTTATCTTAAATTGTTAATGAATTTCTTCGACTTCTTTTATTCCTTAAACTATGTTATATTCTCCTATGGTTCGTTCGTTCTTTCGCTTAGCATTCGTAAAGTGATAAGCACGTATGTAGGCTCCCACTAATCTCATTTTTAAGCTGTTTTGGAACATCATGTTCACTAACTATCGCAGTATTAATCTAAATCTAAATTTAAGTAACATTAACAGTTCTGGAAAAAGATCCAGTTCTCAACAGTGATCCTGAATATTTTTCAAAAATTTTAGCCCACATAATATCTATAAATTTCGCTTTCAATTGCAACGAGATGGGATCCTTGAGTTGTTTGGATGCTAGTAACTACTCACAGTTGTGTAATGACAGAGCGAACTACAATTTACTTCCTTCGTACATTTCGTTAACTAAGTTCTATAGGAGAACGGCCCTGTTTCTTGGCATCGAAGAGTCCAGGGATAGACGAGTGGACCTTTAATTGCTTTAGAGCTTCAGGATGAAGAACTCATGCTAAGCTAAGGGGGACTCAGGACATTATTTGAAGCGCCAATTGCAAATATAGCTGTAGAATCAGAGGTGGCCGGTTAGCTTCAAGAACTTCGACGTGTACCTCCGCTGTGGAACGGCAATACGTCAAGTAATTAATATACTTTACGTATGTCTCGGGCATTCAATTGCACTTCCGCGTCCTTCATTGCTATGCTGATGTATTCGACGGAGGTTATAAATCATAGCCTACGTTTTGGTAAAAGTTTCGGCCCATCTACGTGAACAAAGTCGACCTATTACAATTGAAGAAGTTATATCACTTAAATCAGAAAGCGCAACGTGAGCCAAAGGCGATTGTTCAGATGGTGATGCTAATAGGTGAAGTATTCGCGGTGGTCTGGAGCAACTTGGTGGACTGTGTTGAGAAAAAAATGGATCCTCATCATACGCTAAGTTGATGACATTCTTCAACTTGGAAGCTGTTACTTACGAGAATAGTGTGCAGTTAAAAGCACCACAATGCCCATTCCGATCTTCCTACGCAGCCTCACTTTGTGGAAACACAGCCTAACGGACCAGAGTTCATCTTGGGAGGAACTGAATCGTTTCCTCACCATTCGCTTTCATACTTTATAGTCCATGGTAGAAGTGAAGGCAAGAGGAGAACACGAGACATTCAGCCTCGAGGATGGTGCAGTCTGAATAGAACAATATGTAAGCTGTGGCAGGGCCGAAGACATCATGTAATGATCAGCTGAGTCATCAATACAGAAATTCTGGACTAGCACGACAATGGTAGACTATGAAGCTACCCCAACCACAGAATCAGCAGACGTGTTTTACATCTGCTCCACATTTTGATTAGAATTTGGCAATTTATTTGTCTATTGTCGTTTTCGATCGTCACTTATATTTATATTTTTCCGGTGTTTTGTTTTAAGTGACTTTATTTGTGGTGTATAACTCAGTTCACCCATAAACATTTTGTACTTAGCATTGTTTAATTATTTTGGCAAGTACAACACTTAAAATTGGCTTTCCTGTGTGTTGAGTTCAATCTTTTTTTTCCTACTTTGTTCTCGCTTTAAAATTGTTTTTGCTATTTTTTTCCTTCCTTTCTGTTTCCTTCTTGCTCTCCATACAGCAGTTTTTATTTTCGAATAACCGTCACGGTTTTGTATAAATTTGGTACGTCTAAAAAATATTAGGAATCGGTTATTTAAAAAATATAAACGCTCTTGTTCCGCAATTGGTTATGCGAATTATGCCGCGGCTCGTAGTAAATTTAACATTTCTAATCAATCTTGCTATAATAGATATTTGCGCAAAGTAAAATTTAATATTAATCAAGATCGCAAAATATTTCCAACTTGTATGGAGTTTAATGGAGTTGTAAGTAGCTCTTATGATGGAACCTTTTTGCTTAATTTTTCCATTCACCTACTCTAATAGTGCCTGTGGAAATAGTGCTCCTTATTGAAGGCAGTATTGCTTTGCAATATCTAAAATTGGTTAAACTCTCCTTTTCTCCTGCTCCGGACAATATTCTTAAAAAGCTGTGCTGACAACTTATATATTCCCCTTTATACCTTATTTAATTTATACCTTATGACTTCGTCTATTCCAAGTGGCTCGAAAGAATCCTATATAATTAATTGCCTTATTCAAAAAGGGTAGTAAGTCTGATATATCGAACTACAGAGGTATTGCCAAGCTGTGTGGGCAATTCCTAAGTTGTTTGAGCAGATTATCACTGATCATTTCTAGTTCTCTATTCGCCCATTGTTGAGTATATCTGAGCACGGTTTTGTAAAGAACCGTTCAACGGTAACCAATCTGTTGGAATTTACTTCTATTGTCAATCACAACTTCTCGTTGGTATACTACCAAAGTTCTATACACTTCACTGGTAAGACCTATTCTATGCGTCATGTGTCTGGGATCCTCAATATCCGATGTATATCGATCGTATTGAGTCGGTGCAAAAGCAATTTCTACTTTTTGCTCTCAAAAACTTGCACTGGGATCCTAATGCTTGTCTACCATCTCATCATCTTATCGGTGTCCTCCAAAATTGATCAACCCCCCTACATTGTCTAGTCGTAGAACTCTCATGAGTGTAACTTTTATGTATAACCTCATTTATGGTAGTATTAACTCACCTTTCTTACTTAGTATGATTAACTTTAGTGTACCAGCACGTCTAACTAGGCACTATTTGCCTAGTAGTCTTCCCTTTTGTAGAACTTCTTATTTACAACATGATCCATTCTATGTCTTATGCAAATCTTTTAATACCCACTTTGCGTGTGTTGCTCCTCCCGACTCTTCTTACGTTATAAAGACGAAATTGTTAGCGTCGTTGAATTAATGCATAACTTAATTTCTAAACTTGTAACCTACATTTTTACTAGTTGTTTAAATCGTCTATGTCATTGAAGGTATTGAATTCTATATTGAATCTTAGCTTTAGTTTAATCTTGCATGCTGATGATGTTTTTATCTGTAGCCAAATATTTAGCACGTAGACATTAGCTTTGGTATCTCATGTTCACCAAAGAAATTAGCAATTAAGACCAGCTGAGCCCAGTCTATGTGACTGGGTGAATTTTGATGCCACTTGGGCCTTCCCCATGTGAGATCAGTGTGTGGTTATTGCGTACCTACTAAGTCTACGTAAAAAAAAATCCGAACAAACTTTCGTAGCTGAGTGATTACGGAAGCGAGAAGATCTGGGGTAACAAATGCTCATGCGCAAGATAATTTATACTCAACTTTAGTTGTCCCATGATAGCACCTTTCAAATCTATTTACGCGGTTTAGTATTGCCTACACTCCAATCGACCCTTCCCAATTCCAGACAGTCCCTAAACTGGACCTAGCGAATCACTGGTCTTATGAAATCCGACTAGTAGACTTGGTAATAGAGGTAGATGTATGTATATCAACAAAAAATGCGCAGCGCTAAGCTAATGTCCAAAGAAACTCCCTTCAGTTGGATTTTAAGGGAAATAGATTGGACATTTCTTTGTTCCTCACTTCTTACCTCTATTGGAAAAGTTTTGGGAATGGGAAGATGTCAGCCGATCACAGCTGCTGTGCGAAGAAGAAGGAATTTGCAGGAATTGTAAACCTCCACGAATAAGCGGAAACATGAAGGCCGATATGTAGTTGGCTTGACATTCCAAGTAAAGATGAGCACTGGTTCTCAATTACGAGAAGATAGTGAGCAATAAGATGTTCTGAGGCAGTACATAATTTTGAAACTCGGTTACCATTGGTTGCCAATGCATTGACAGAGATTTGTTGGCCACAGAATTGACAGCTTTAAGTTCGACTTGCTTCCCGCTTCGAAAATGGACAGCGAATTGTATGGAACTCTTGGTGTTAAGGAAGCGGTAGCCAAGCCAATACTTGAAAAGCGTTTGCTTTGTTGGATGACTAATTGTCGCCGAATCTCCGGAGAACAACATCAACATCACACAGTTGTTTGGTGATTGCCGGTGTTAGTACGGGCCAAGATGATGCAACAGCCCTGTCGGTCAAAGTTGGACTGAGACGACTCCCTAGGAAGGTATTGTAGAGCTTAAGTTACGGGTCCAAGGTATATGGCGCCTTGGAAGACTGTAGAATTACAGGGATTCTGCGACACTACGTAGAAATCTCATGCGGAACTGTAACAGAGAGCGGGTGTTCTTGTTAGTCGTCAAGAGCAAGATAGATCCTTTTAATGTTATCTATTTGACACGTCTACAATTACAAGAAGCAAACTTGGCGGAAACGAGATGACTGACATTGGTGAAAATGGCTCTCTCTATTGTTGTATTGATTCTATTATTGATTTATCATAACATGGCTGAGGAAGCCCAAGTTGAGGTGTGCAGGTGCGCTCATGTGGAATCACACGATAACGCCGCGGACTTGAGAGATGACCTCTTTATTCAACCCAAACCTCTTATCGTCGGGCCATTACTTCAGGTTTGAAACGACATGTAACCCACTTTTATTCTACTAACGTCCAATATAATATTCGATGGATTTTGTGGGCGCAGAGTCGTCCATCCCTATTAGGCCTTCTTTGAGATGAAATTCACGAGGTTGCTTGCCTTTAAAGGCTGTCAAACACCAACAAAGTAACCCAGCTTGCTGAGAATTTGAAGACAATAGCCTACTCCTATAAACAGCTCGTAGAGGAGGCGAGCAGTGTTGCATTTACAGTTACGAGACGAGCAGTTCAAAGTCAGTGAATCATATAAATGGCCTCGTATTAAATAAACACTAATAATAATAAAAAAGAACGCTAACATTTTAAAATGTTTAAATCTGCTTTATTTTTAAGAAATATTTTTTTTTCTTGTTTCTTCTTGTATTTGTTGTTTCTTCAAACATTCAAAATACAACAACGGCAGCACTTTTTTCGTGTGTATGTGTGTGTGTGTGTGTGTATGCGTGTGTTTGATTGATTTGTATTCGTTTATTTTTTATTTTTGTATCTGTGTGC
The DNA here is from genome assembly GCA_035041755.1 of Cacoxenus indagator. Taxonomy (NCBI): domain Eukaryota; kingdom Metazoa; phylum Arthropoda; class Insecta; order Diptera; family Drosophilidae; genus Cacoxenus; species Cacoxenus indagator. The sequence goes on from JAWNKX010000379.1 coordinate 2,764,094, forward strand.
GTGTAACTGTGTGTGTATTTTTCAATTCTTTTTTTTGTATTTTTTTTTTATCCGATAAGTAAAGTAACATGCAACAATATCAAGACTGATAATGTTGTTATACGCGAAATTGTTGCCTTTTTTAACCGAATCGCCTTATTAAACTATTAAGTTACTTCATATGTATGTCATTAGTCATTATCAAATGCACCAACATCATTATGATGTTATGTGTATATAAAAACGCTTGTTGCTTTAAAAATCCGGTTCGAATTAAGTTTATATCATTTGAGACACAAACACACACACATTTACATTTATATATTTATTTCTTTTTTTGTGTTGAATCATAATTTAAAAACTTTGAAGCAGCGTTTCTGTTTTTGTCTTCGAATTTGTTGTTTTTATTTGTTTTAATTTAGTTGAATTATGACTTTACGACTTAGCGGCTAATATCAATAATAATAATCATCATCATCATCATCATCAGCAGCTTCATAATAATTTAATTTAAATTTAATTTAATTAATCCAACCCCTAGCGAGTTTGATAAGAGTGTTTAGTTTACTTAATTTCTGCATTTGCGCTAACTTAGATTTAGGCTATAAGTTAATCGATCAATCAATTAATTTAAGTGTTAAGTTAATTTAATGATTCTCGCCATTTCTCATTACATTTCATCTTCTTTTCCATCTCCATTTCAATTTCCATTTAATTATTTGTCTTCGATTAAACACTAGAAGGAGTTACAAGCACATCTTATAGGTTCAAAAAAACAAGCACGTCGCAGGAAGTTGAGTTGTTTCTTGGGCAGGTGTGTTGGGATGAGCTTGGAAGTTGCGCGAATTTTTATTAATTTTTTTTGTATTTTTTTTTCGTTTTCTGAGAAATGTTAAATTACACTTAAGCACTACAGATCATTTGTTTAGTATTGTATGAAGTTTCAATTGGTATGCAATAATACGACATTATTATTTTCTTTTGAATCTTACATTTTACATTTGGATTGAGTTCGTTTGTTCGTTCGGTTCGGCATCTTCTCTCGTCTCATCTCATGTCATCATAACTCATCAGAGTTCAAGATTTATTATTTTTTAATATTTATTTAAATATTTTACAAGCTAATCAGACATCGACATTTAATAAAAAAAGTTGTACAAATCGGTTTTACAATGTATGCGCGCAACGCTACAATTCGGCCCGCCCCTTTGTTGGCCTATCTTCGAGATACGTTTACATTTCTATAGCTCAGTTTGCCAACGAATTGCATGCGTTACAACTATTTTGAGCACAAAATAATTTACAAGTTGCATTAAACATTTAATGACATCAATAATAATTAAGTTAAAAAACATTGCTTTCTTATTGGATTTGAAATATTCATTTCTTTATCATTTGTTTAGACACGCAAAATACAGTTTCTCAAAATTGTATCTGCTTGTCTTAAAATCGACAAAATTGCTTACTATAAATTTTTTAATAATTACTTTTCAATTATTTAATAATAATTTATTTGTTTATACAAATCCTTCACTAAGCACAAATTTGATTTAAAAAATGTTTCTTTATGCTATTTACAAAATGCTTAATGCTATACACATATATAAATAATAATTTTTTTTTAAACAAATTGGCAACGTTTTTACGTACATACACATTTAATAAATTAAATTAATAATATTTTTACTTGAGAAAGCCACAAGTCACATCAATTATCATTAACGCCATGCTCACCATCGCCTTCATCATCTTCGACTGCGACTTACAACGTAATAAGCTGCTTTGTGTTACTTAATTGCGTGTCTTTTACAACCAATTCGTTTTCAATCAATATTTTTTCTAATTTTTAAATTTAATTCTTATTTATTTTAATTAACACGTCATTTTCTTTGTGGGTGTTCACTTGTTGTTATTTGTTGAACTTCACTAAGAAGAAGCATTACATGCTTTCATTTAGCGTCTTCATTCGTCTGTGCGTGTTTTATTGCTTTGCTTTGCTTTGCTTTAGTCTACTTTTAACAGCGGCAGCTGCGTGTCCGAAAGTCCTTTTACCACACTTTGTGCTTTTATGTACTAAAAAATTTAGGTTGTTTCACCCAATGCTGAGAAAATAATCAAATTGGACTAACAAATAAAGTACATTTAAACTAGTCGTACCTAAGAACTATCCACGTGATACGGTGCAACGGAATAATAATAATAATAATCATAAAATACAAAAAATACAACAATCATCCAAATAAGCCATCGAAAAAAGGAATACAAAAATTGTCTGAAAATAAGGTTTAAGGATCTTCCTGTGGTTTTATCATCTTCGGGAATAAGATTTTTTTTTTCTCTTACTATTCCTATTGCACGATTAGCGTTGTTAATTGGCGGCTGGTTCGACTTTCGGAGCTGTCGGGGTTGTCGGGGGCGGCAACATTTCATAAAGCCGTCGCATTGAACTCCAATATCAAACTGTTAGTAGCAGCGGCTGCGCCAGTGGTGGTGCCAAGTGTCGTTGTCAGTTGCTGTGCGTTGTTGGCCTGCACCGTCGTCTGCTGGTTTCTAGTGCTAAGTTGTCACGAGGTCATAATGGATTTGACCGCATCGTCGATGCTCGCGGCAACGCAACTGAAATCGTTCAACTGCGCTTGCACCGTTTGTTGCTGCTGCCCATGGTGATGGTGATGGTGGTGGTGCAGCGACGTTTGCTGTTGTTGGTTCATTGTGTGATGCGTGTGATTCAAAAGGTGTGCATTGAGTTGTTGTTGTTGCTGCTGTTGCTGCTGTTGATGGTGTGCATCAAGCAGCATGCCACCGGCGCTATTATCGGCCACTGATGCTGCGGTGCCACCGCTAATCAAACAGTCACCCAACTCTTCGACCAGTTGACGTCGCCTGTTGCTTTCCTGCTGGCAGCTCGGCAACATTGCGCTCTGTTGTCGCTGGTCGTCGAGTATGCTGTCGCCGAGGAAGGAGCCCAACGAGAATGGCAACGAATCGGACTCACTGTTTTGCAGATTCAAAATGCTATCGATGGCATTCTGTACGTGGCGACTGATATCGTCATCGAATTCAGCAACACCAACACCGACACTGCCAGCACCACCAGCGGGAATGTGACTGTTGTGCATTTGTTGCATGTCCTGTGACTGTTGTTGCTGCTGTTGCTGGTGCATGTGTGCCTGAAAGTGTTGTTGTTGTTGTTGTTCTTGCTGCGTTGCCGTCGCCATATTCGCTGCATTGCTGTGCGCATCGAGCATACTGCTGAATGTTTGATGATTGCCGAATGTGTGCTGCTGGTGCTGCTGCTGATGTTGTTGTTGCTGCTGTTGTTGCATCAATATCTGTGGGAAGCCAGCAGATCCACTGTTTGCGTTGTTATTGCTGATCGCTACTTCGACACCGATCGCATCATCGAGCGAGAGCATCTCATTGTCCATCATGTTGTGCTGATGACTCACGTGTGGCTGCGACAGCGGTGACGACGACGAAGACGAACCGTTGCACAGTCGCTTGCTGTTGCTCTCATCGTCCAGTTCGCTGCCGGAGGCCATAACCTGGTCATTCCAGCGGCGCTTACGCATATTGCCGTTGGTCAGCGGTTGCTGTTCCGCGCCAGTCGCATTCGCAGACATGAAGTCGTTGAAATGCGTCGTCATGTTCTGCATCCAACGCTGATTGTCGTTGCACACGTTGAGCTGCATGTGGTTTTGCGTATTGCTGGCGAACGTCTGGTGCGGCTCGTTGTCGAAGCTGATGTTGTCAGCGGTGCGCATGAAGCTGTTGCCCGTGATGTCCTGCTCCCAAATGTTCGATTTCGCTTTGCTATGCTGGCTCGATGATTTCGAATCACCGAATATCTCATCCAGATTCGATTCAATGTCCTCAGTGTCGCCGTTTTTGACATCCAGCGGCACCGGCGATTCGCCGAACATGGCTTCCAGACGCGTTTCCACAGACTTCTGCACATCCGAGTCGGTGTTGAAGAATTCACTGATTGCCGGATGATGATTCGGCTCAACCGATTGTGCCAGCACCACCGGCTGTTGGCGCTGCTGGCTGCAACTCGAATTGTTGACGGCGGCGGCGGCGGCCGCGGCAGCAGTGCTGTCGGTGCCGCTGCTGTTCTGTATTTGACTCTTGTCAATGCAGCCATTCGGGAAGAGATCGACCAATGCATGGTCGTTATTTATCACAGCATTTGAGTTATTGCTACCGAAAATATCCAAAGGCTTCATCTGTTGCGTGTGCAGTGATGCGTTGTTTAGTTTGTTGTGTTGTTGTTGTTGTTGTTCTTGTTGTTGATGGTTGTGGTGGTGGTGGTGCTGCTGCTGATGTTGTTGTGGCACCAAATTGTTCTGATGATTATGTTCGACGCTGTTCAACAAATTCAGATCCTTTGGGAAACAGTACCAGCTGTCGTCATGCTCCTCGGTCTGTTGATGTTGTTGCATTTTGGCGTCGTTGAAATTGTTGTTGTGCATTGCGTGCTGTTTGGAATGTTCTTGTGTTTGTTGTTGTTGTTGTTGTTGTTGCGCTTGATTGCTATCATAATGATTATTCATGCACACCTCGAAATTCTTCACATTCGTTGGTCCATTCGTTTCCACTGATGTCACTGGCTGGTGATGGTTCTGCTCATTGGGTTGTTCTCTATTCTCCATCTTCTTCATAATGAAGCTGGGCGTTAACTCCGTTTCGATATCGAAATTTTCATATTCTTTTTTAACAAATAATGGCGTCTCCTTACTAATGCAATTGTTGTCCTTCTTTATGGCGCCATTGCAATGTTGCTTGTTGCTGCCTGCAGTGCTGCCGTAGTAGCTCAACGATTGTACAGAGGTAGTGGCGGTGTTGGTGTTGTTGTTGTTGACCTGTTGCGAATTGTTTGCATTGTGCCAGTTAAATTTTTCATCCTTTTTGGCGTTACGCGTTTCTTGTTTTTGTTGTTGTTGTATTTGCTGCTGTTTGTTGTAGCTGTTGTTAAAATCGATGCTATTCTTGAGCAAATCAAATTTATCAACCGCCGCTGAGCTCGAATTATTTTGTTCGCACGATTCAATTTTGATTTCATCCTTCACATTGGCGCCCTCAGTAGTTGACTGCGATTGCTGTCGATGCGCATCATTAGAATTGGAATTGTCGCTGAACACTACAACTTCGTTCTTCCATGGCTTGTGCTCGTTGTCGTCTGCCTCGGCTACGTCCGGCTTCTGCTCCAGCACCTGTTGCAATGCTTGATCAGCATAGCGTAGTTCATCCATTTCGTACTTCAGATCATCGATCAACAACTGCTCCACTTGCAATGACTCAGACGTGCGATGTGGCAACTGCAAATTATTTATCAATTTATAGTACCCACAACTAAATTTCTGAATATAATTCAAATATCTACCGTTGACTCCTGCAGTAGAATCTGCTGAAATTTGCCAGATAATTCACGGAACCGGCCTTGGAACTTTTGAGCGCTCTCCTCGAATTGATGTTCCTCCTCGGAGGGCTTTTCCTCGTCATTCTGATGCATACAGTGATATCTTCAGAGAATTATGATTATTATAGCATTTCAATTTACGCGCGGTGCGCTTTGTGCGACAAACCTGATTAAACGCTTCACCGCCTCCTCCTTGGTTCTGAAGGGTTTCACATAGTCCGGTTTAAGGCAGCTTTCCTGATCCACTTCCAGTTGACGTACAAATCTGTAAGGACGAGGGAAATTAGTAAAACATTTCGCACACAAATCGACCCAGGAAATTTAAGCGCATCTTTGTATGGCATTTCTCAACCAACTAGTACTCACAAGGAGAGGCGTGCAATTTTTGGTTTGGGTGATGGAATCTCTTCGAGCTTGGTGAGTGCAGCGACAACCTCAGAGGGAAGACCAGCGCATGCGATGTAGGGTGGCAATGTTGGCACTACTGGCAGCGACGGGGCTGGTGCAACAACAGCTGGTGTTAGGCTCATCGTATTGCAAGTGCTAGAGCTCAAAGGCGGTGGCAACTGAGGGAGCGCCTGCTGTTGCTGTTGCTGCTGTTGTTGTTGTTGTTGCTGTTGTAAGTGTGGCAGGCTACTGGCCACATTGCACTGCATTGAACTGGCGGAGTTGCCGCTGGCCAGAAGATGAGCTGAATTCGAAAATAAAAGCGGTGGTGGGCCATTGTTGCTGTTTGGTGGTTGAAGTTGCTGTAATTGGTTCTTTTGCATTTGTTGTTGCTGCTGCTGCTGCTGCTGGGAGTGTTGTTGTTGTTGTTGATGGTGTTGGAACTGCGGCATCGACAACAACGGTGGGGCGGTTTGCATTGTGTTGTTGCCAACACTGATGTTGACAGATTGCTTCTGTTGCTGCGCTAAGGCTGGTGGTAGAGATGATTGATTCTGTTGTTGTTGTTGTTGTTGTTGCTGAGAGCAAGATATGTTTTTGTTTTTTGCAGGCATCTCTTTTCCCTTGTTGAGTACTTGTTGTTGGTTTTGAGTTTGTTGTGAACCACTGGGCGCTGCAGCCAATGATGTTGCCTGGTTCGTTTTTGCCTGTTGTTGTTGTTGCTGGTTCTGGTGCTGCTGCACTTGTTGTTGTTGTTGCTGGTTCTGGTGCTGCTGCACTTGTTGTTGTTGTTGCTGGTTCTGGTTCTGGTGCTGTTGAATTTGTTGTTGTTGTTGCTGGTTCTGGTGCTGTTGCATTTGCTGTTGGTGTTGTTGCTGTTGCATTTGCTGTTGGTGCTGCTGCATTTGCTGCTGCTGTTGTTGTTGTAGCTGCTGCTGCTGTTGTTGTTGTTGCTGCTGTTGTTGTTGTTGCTGCTGTTGTTGTTGTTGCTGCTGCTGTTGTTGTTGTTGCTGCTGTTGCAGTTGCTGTTGTTTTTGCTTATTTTGCTGCACATTTTGATGATGTTGCATCGGATAAATGTGTATGCGCTGTGCAACATTTTGTTGTTGCGCCACCGACTGTTGTTGTTGCTGTTGTTGTTGCTGCTGCTGCTGTTGTTGCATAATACTTCCTGCCCCCCCAGTCGTCGAGTGGTTGTTGGGCTGCACTACATTTGATGGTATATTCGCACCACTAGGTGGTGTTTTCATTGGCTCCGCCGCATTTTGAGGCTGCGTCATCAGCGTAAATCCGCCACTACCGTTTGGTGTTGGCAACAGTGCCTCTGGCGTTGGTATTTCTTTGCCCGACGCTAGAATCCGTTGCTGTTCCAAGAAGAGTCGCTGCAAAGCAATGTTGACCTCAGCATCTGTCATGGGCTTGTTGAAGGCAGCAATGGCCGCGGGATCAAAGTCCGGCGGCAACGACAGCGGCAGTGTGGCCATCTTGTGCTGCAACTTGATTGTGAGGTAGTGAATCTGCATCTGGACATTTTTGAACTCCTGTTGCTGTTGCGGTGTCAATTGTATTGTTTGCACGCGGGATACTGTGTGTTGTTGCTGGGGCTGCTGTTGTGCTTGCTGAGCGTTGCTTGTCGTTGCTGTTGCTGTGGACTGCGTCACTGGTGATGGCATAGGCTGTGATGTCACTGTAGACATCTGCGGCTGCGGCTGCGGCTGTTGTTGTTGTTGATTGTTAGGTGCTGAAACATTGGTGGTAGCCGAAAGGGTCATGTGATTGGTAAAGCTGTTGCTGTTGGGGCTGTTGTTACTACCATTGTTGTTGGTGCTGCTGTTGTTGCTAGTGCTTACGGTCACAATGTTACTTGCTTGATTATTACTGTTGTTGTTGATGTTGTTCATATTGTTGCTGCCGCCTATCGCGCCATTAAAGTTGCTTCGCTGCTGGCTATTTGCCAACATGTTGTTATTGCTCGTCTGAGGCGGAGAATGCTGTTGCTGCTGCTGCTGAGGCTGCGGTTGCTGTTGCATTGGCGCCGTAATACCAACCAATTTGGTGCCGCTACTAGTTTGCTGAAAGGGCTGTATACTGTTGCTCATGGTCGTAGTGGTCGTCGTTGTCGTCTGACTGCTGCTGGAGGTGGAGACGGCGACAATTTGTTTGCCGCTTGCCACATTCGGCTGCACTATTTGCACCGGGTTGTTGTTCGGTTTCTGTGAGAGCGGATCCAGCTTGGGCATTGGCTTGACAACGCTCGCGTTCTTCATATTGGCCACATCGGCTGCCGTGACTGGTGCTTTGGGCTTGCGCACCTGTTTCTTTTTGGCGGCTGCTGTTGTGGCCGCTTTCGATGGTTCCAGCTTGGCTTTGCTTTGGTCGATGATGGGTGCAACGTTCGCCACTTGCTTCGTCACCGTCGTTGTGGTGGTTGTGGTACTCGTTGTTGTTGTTGTTGGCACCGTTGAGCTCATCGCACTGACCGGCTGCACTGGATGCACGATTTGCTGCTGGGGTGGTTGCAAGCGCAGCTGCTGGTTATGCATGACGCCACTTTGGTTCTGCAACGGCAGCGCGCCACTCGACGCTTGCTGATTTGCTTGTGCCGACGATGGCAACGGATTAACATCATTGAAGTGTATCTGGCCTTGCTGCAGGCACTGCGCCAGCTGCTGCGCGTTTATGCCGGCGGGTGCGATCAACAGTCGTTCGGTGGGGCTAATTGAAGCGGCAGTCTGACCAGGACTGATTGCCGTAATCTGATTGTTGAGTGTGTTCAGACAGAACAACTGTTGCGTGCTCGGATCAATTTTCGGCAGTGCCACATAGCGTTGTTGCCCAGCTGTGGCTGCAGGTGGTCCTGGTAGCGCAGTGTTGTTCAGCAGCGGTCCGGCGATGCTTGTGCTGCTTGTTGTGGAGATATTGATTTGCGGCAGCTGTGGCAAGCTCTGTGTGGGCTCATTGGGCTTCGCTGTTAAAAACGGTTGCTGTTTCAGCTGTGGCAGTGAGTTGGGCACGGCAATGTTGTTGACGATTGGGACTGGTGAGGGCGTGGGCGCTTTCACGGTGTTCTTGCTGATGGCGCCTGTTGGTAGACAAATTAGAAAAATAATTAGAACTGAACTGGTCAGGAAAATAGAGCTACTCTATAAAGCAATAAACCGATAGTCTCTTAGGAAACTTACCCTTGTCGTTCTTTGTCGCTGGCGCTATAATCGTTTTGCCCACATTGAGTACTTGTGTCGGCTGTGGAAGTGACTGCGGCGGCTGTTGCTGCTGCTGCTGGGTTTTATTGCTGTCCATCTTTGTGGGCTCGTTTATAATGGTCAGATTAGGCAGGGCCCCTTTAAGCAGCGCCTGCAGTATCAGCTGTGATTGCTGATCCTGCGGCTGATTGGGATCGTGTCGCAGTATTAGACGTTCGCAGTGCTCCGACACCGCCAAGGTGAGACTGCCAGTCAGTTGTGGTATGAGCGCTGCAGCCGAGGCTGGTGAGCCGACCGAAATCGAGACATTACCTGGCATACCAGTGAGCTGCGGTGGCAGAATCGTGGCGCCGCCGGGCATGCTGTTGCCCGTGATCTGCGTTTGTATCGACTGCGTGCTGGATGTGGCGGCCATCACTGGCTGAACGCTGGCTGGCAGTGGTGCCACTGTGCTTGCCTGCGGTATCGTTAACAACTGCATTTGTCGGCCGTCGGGGGTCAGCTTGATTGTCGCACCCTCCTGCGGCAGTGACGTGTTCGTGGTGGGTGGTTGAAAGACAAGCTGCTGATGTTGGCTCTGCTGCTGCAGTTGGTGCAACTGGTTGGCAGCAATACCGCTGACCATGTTGCCTTGCAAACGCGAGTTATCGATTATTGGCATAATTTGAATCTTGTTCTCGACAGCGTTGCCGATGGTGGTCGGCAGCGCCTGGTGGTTATGCACTTGTGATATTTGTATATTGCCGATTTGGCTAGGAACGGTCGTCGGTGTCGCTGTCGCTGTGCTGTTCATGTGGTTCGGCATCATTATGGACGTCGTTGTGGCAGCAATGGGCACCGGTAGTGAGGCAGTTGCGTTGTGCGTGGTCGTCGTAGTGGCTGCGACGATACTTGCGGGGGCAGTGGTTATAATGGCGTCCTGCTTCTTTGTATTGCGGCGCACTGCCGGCTTGCGGCGTGGTTTCACAGTTGCCGTCGACGTCGTTGTGATAGTCGTTGACATGGAATTGGTGGCTGCAACGCCGGTCGCACAAAGGGCCGTTGTTGATATGGGTGTAGCGCTGATAAGTGTCGCCGACGGTGCAGACGTCACTGTTGCCGTCGGTTGCATTGTGACGCTGTTAATGACTTGCTGATGCTGATGCTGTTGCTGCTGTTGTTGTTGCTGTTGCAGCGTGTGTGTTTGTGACATCAGTTGTTGTTGATGTTGTTGCTGTTGCTTTTGTTGTTGTTGTTGCTGCTGCTGCTGTTGCTGTAATGTAGACAAACTAAAACTTATTGTTGGCGCCGCATTTGCGCCGATGGCAGTCTTCACACCAGCTGCCGCTGCTGCTGCTGCTGCTGCGGCTGCTTGCTGAGCGAGGTGCTGCTGCGCTTGCTTCTGTATCTCCTCCGCTGTGGGCAGACGTGGTATTGATATCGTGTACGGTGGTACTGTTGATGTGGCTGACTGTGTGGCATCGCTCTGATCGATTTTTATTAAAATATTTGGTGTCTCGGTGGCTTCGTTTGCTGCTAATGTTGGCGGCGGTGGTGCTGGTATTGTCAGTGTGAACGGCAATCCATCACTGCCATTTTGGTTCGGTATAGAGATCATAATGTCGTTAGTGTTGCCCGTTGAAGTGCTCGTTGCGGCGGCTGTTGTTGGAGTGCTTGTCGTCGCTGTGTGCTCGTCCGCCCCATGCGTCGCTGCACTGGCACCGGCAACGGCACCGGAACCACTCGCTGTTGGCGTTGTATCCATGCTGTAGTCTTCGTCGTCATCATCGTCTTCTGTAATGCCACAGAGCTTCATTACATTACCGAGATCAAGTTTGCCATTGCTGGCGCGTTGTATGTGCGGCGGTGGCGAGGGGGAATTAGCACGCGGCGGCCCAAGTGGTGTGTTCGTGGTGTGCGTTTCGGGCGTCTGCGCTTGTTGTTGTATTGTAGCAGTGGTGCCTTTTGTTGTGATTGGACTGGGAGCAATGGTGGTGACGACTTTGCTAGCACCGCCACTTAGTAGATTTTGCGTGGTTGTAACAGAGGTTGACGTTGTTGTTGTCGTTGGCGCTGACACTGCCTGAGCAGCAGCCGCTGTCTGCGTTTTCTTTTTACGTGGACGTGCTTTCTTTTTCGGCTCTGGCGTGACTTGTGGGTGTTGGTGTTGCTGCTGCATTTGTTGTTGTTGCTGCGCTTGATGCACTTGCGACTGTGTTTGCTGCAGCTGCTGTTGCAGTTGTTGTATTTGCGCTTGTTGTTGCTGCTGTTGCTGTTGTTGCAACTGGATCGTCGCTGCCGCACTGCTGGCTGTCATGATAGTTTGCGGCTGCTGTGGTTGATGCTGCTGCAACGTGGGCGTTGCTTGCCGCAGCTGCTCCGACACTTGTCCCGACGATGATTGTGCAAAGAGATCGGCCGTCGTGCCTTGGTTGTTGGCCGTGTTAGCCGGCGCTTGAGGTGTTTGGAAAGCCGTCGCTATTTGCTGCAGGTGAGCACCACTCAGCTGATTCAGATTGATTGTAGCACCGTTCAGACTCTGTTGCAGATGCGCCGGCAGTTGTGAGATCACTGCACCGGCACTCAGTCCATTTGGCATTTGGATTTGGGTTATGCCGTTGCCATTGGCGGCTGCAGCGGCCAATTGCAGATTCTGCAGCTGCGCCGCCATACTCTGGCCCAGCAGTTGTGTGTTAATGGTTGCCGTCGTCGTGAACGGCTGAGATCGGGGCGTTTGTGCGGCGAGCGCCGCGTGCAGCCCGCTGAGCTGTGTGATGGGATTCGTTTGGGCGCTGGATTTGATCGCCGTCTGCAGCTGATTTTGCATGAGGTTCGCCTGCGACGACACTATGAAGGTGGGCGTGGCAGCGGCAAGTTGCATGGTCGCTCCATTGGCGCCGACAATGCGCAATAGCTGCTGCTGGGGTTGTTGTTGGTGCAGTTGCGCTTGGCCGCGCGAGTTCTGTATGACGAGCGACGGCGTCGCCGTCAACTGCGGTGTTGGTGGCCGCAGTATCAGCTGGACACCTTGCGGTGTGTTCTGTTGGACCAGTACGGGCATTTGATTCAACAGCAACGGTTGCCCTTGGGTCGCTGATGTCAGGCTTGCTGTCGCCCCAGCGGGCAATATGATTTGTTGTTGCTGCTGCTGCTGCGTGTTGTTCGATGTGTTGTTGGCGACACTCAGTTGCGCCTGTTGCGGCTGTGGTGACTGTGATATTTGCGGCATCTGTGGCATGTTATTGGCTGTTGCGTTGGCTGAGTTGCTATTGTTGTGGTTGTGGTTATTGTTTGTATTTTTGGCTCTTGAATGAATTTGCTGTTGCGCTTGTTGTTGTTGGCTTTCATGTTGTTGCTGCGGCTTGGGCAGTATTTGCTTGGTGGACTTCGTTGAAACGACATTCGTTGATGTGGTCGACGGTAGAGTTATCGTCGTTGAGTTAGTAGCACGTTGGTGTTGGTGGTGGTTGTGTTGTTGCTGCTGCTGCTGTTGCTGGTGTTGTTGATGAATGGGCAACTGATGCTGCGGCTGTGCCGTTGCGATTATTTGACCTTGTGGCCCTTGAATGAATTGATATACCTGCTGCGGCTGATGTTGTTGCTGTTGCTGTTGTTGTTGTTGTTGCTGCTGCTGACCACCGTTTTGATTCGGTGTCGGCGCATTGCTGCTGATGGTAAATTGTTGTTGCAACATTTGAACGGGTTGCGGCGTTGGTGGTTTTATAGCCGCCGCTGTGATTGTGCTACTCGGGCTGGGTATGGGACTATCCGCTATTAGAGGACTACTACTCTGAAATTGTTGTTGGAACTGTTGTTGGCTCAGTAGCGTCGCTGATGGTCCGCCGCCGCTGCCGCTATTGTTGTTGTTCGTGGTGATGCTGCTGCTAATGCCTATGTGGTTTGCAACAACTTTTTTCGCTTGACCTTTTGGGCTACTAGCCACATTTGCTGTCGCAAACGAAGTGGGCGTGTTGATTGTTGTTGTTGTTGCATTTGAATGACCATAGCCAACGGCCAATGATATTGAGGTTGGCGTTGCGGCGTTGCTGCTAAATATTTGGTGTGATAGTTGGTGTTGTTGTTGTTGTTGCTGCTGCAGCGGTAACTGTTGTTGATGATGTTGCTGCTGCTGCTGCTGCTGCTGCAGCTGCTGTTGCGTAACGCGTTTATTGCCCTTCTGCGAATATTGAGAGAAAATGTTTTTTGTTAAGTGGTTATCCTCCTCCTCCTCCTCCTCCCTCTGACTAATGTTTACTGACCTTGTTCAGTTGTATGTTATTTGAGCCAACGAGCGTCGTATTGAATTCATTGCCTGTTGCATGTTGTACCGCACCGCCGGCGGTAACAAGGCCACCCGCTGTCACGCCAATGACTGTGGTCGCTGCCGCCGGCGATTGCGAAGGACTCGGCTGAAAGACGACTGTGCCAGCATTCGGACTGCCATTGGTGAATTGGTGTATAGATTGTCGCCTGCCAGGCGTCGCCGCCTTGCGTTGTTCCTAAATTTATAATAGAGGCGGGGAGGATGGGGTTTGAGGGAATGGACGAAATTAAATATTTTAAAAACGCGATGAGTCATATTGCATTCGAACTTACGTGATCCTGAGTTGCGTTTGTGATTGTATTACCACCGGTTACTAAAAGCACATCCTGCGGAAATGGTGATAACGATGGCGACGGTTGTAAACGTGGACTAGCTGAGATCGATGGTGATGGACTTGGCGTCAGAAACGGACCCGGAGGAGACAATATTCCTGTAAGAGTGTTGAAGAAATTGACGAACAATGAAATGATTGGCTTAAATTGGGTGACTCGACTCGATTGAGTTTACTGCTGAGTAATAGTAATTCAATGCACTTCTTTGTTGTTGTTTTACTTTATTTGTTTTTCCTGCCAAACATATCAAATAACATCGAATAGAGAACAATAAAAGACTGTCATCGCAGGGGGGTGAAGGTGGAGGTAGTTGCGAATAAATAACAATATCGCCAATAACTGTTTTGTAGCAATGTTGTACGTGATCGAAATTGAGTTGGCAAAGTGTGCAACAAAGTACCAAAATGTAATACGATACAAGACACGTCTAGTCTCGCCTCGGCAAACCAAGCCACGACGACTCTCAACCAACTCGACTCGACTCAATTCGATAGAACCTGCATCTGAATTGCGCGCCATTTTTTCTCCAAAGTTTATTTCCAGCTTCATTTTGTTGTGGCAAACGTCTGTACTTCATTGCCAAAGAGCTTTATATGCGCAGCAAAAGGCAAGGACGCAAATCATCAAGCAGGCAGCCGTGGTTGCCTTCCTGTAGCTGAGAGGAGCGGACGTCCCAGGAAAAACCAAAATTAGATTCTTATAACTGAATCTAAGCTACTGCGCGAATGCCAACGACTTACTAACCCAATCAGCGCACGAGCTCAAAATCGACGTTGCCATACTTAGCGAACCATATCGTGGCCACCCCTCCTCGGACTGGTGCACAGGCTCATCAAAAAAGGCAATGATTGGGTGTTACGGATCTACCAAAATGCGCTGCGGAACAACACTCGCGAAAGAAGGATTTATTCGGGCCAAGATAGGGGACCTATGGATCTACAGCTGTTATCTGCCCCCCGACACCAGCTGGGAAGAATATGGTGCAATGCTTGACGAACTCGTCGAGGATGGAAGATTCCATCACCCCATTGTCATCGCGGGCGACTTCAATGCATGGGCGATCGAGTGGGGCTGCCCCGCCACAAATGCGAAAGGGTGCTGTCGACTGGATGCATTCGCCATACTTGATATCGTCCTGGCAAACTCGGCCTCAGGACATACGTTCTTTCGACAGGGAGGCGGGTACATCATAGATCTCACATTCGTAAGTGCCCCGATAGCCAATTCCATGACTTGGTCCCTTAGCGAACACTATACTGGAAGCCATCGCCTGGCTATAGTATTCTCGATTCATGAAGAGGTAGGAGAAAGTATGCAGTGCCAGACCCAATACCAAGTAGGATACAGGGTGGAAGAATCTTTCAACCTCGACATCTTTCACGAGACGCTGAGCACAGAGGAGCCGATGACTGCTGAAGCCTTGATGACTCGGGTCCAAGCCGCCTGACCAGACCAGACGCAGGTATAAGAGACACCATGAGGCAGCCTACTGGTGGAACGATGAAATAACAGCGGCCTGTGAGAGATGCCTGCGAGCACGGCGACTACAGAAAAGAGTGCGCGATCAGGAGAGGGCATTCGAGTTGCCTCTTTTACTCAAGCGTAGGCGGAAAAAGCTAAAAGTGGCGGTTCGCGAAAGTAAAAGGCGTTGCTTCTTGGACCTATGTGATGAGGCTGACCGCGATCCTTGGGGATGAGCATACCGGATAGTGGTAAAGAAAATAAAAGCCCCAAGACCACAGCGTCTACCGATCCATTGGAAATGGCACATATAGTGGCGACCCTGTTTCCCCAACAGAGAGGTACACCAGCACAGCACTGGAGGATAATAATGGCTTCTATCCAGTAAGCCAAGAAGAGATGTGCCATGCAGCGCGGAGGGTACCGAACTCGAAGTCACCTGGTCCCGATTTGGTGCCAAACTTCGTACTAAAGGCGGCTTTAACTCTGCTCCCGGACACTTTCAACAGAGTGTACACGCAAGGTCTGCGCGACGGGGTCTTCCCGGCAAGGTAGAAAATACAACAACTAGTGTTGATTCCAAAAGCGGACAAGGATCTATCCTCGTATCGGCCCATCTGTCTCCTCGATTCCGCCGGAAAACTTCTCGAGAGAATAATATTTGATAGGATCGAGGCAGCAGTGCGGAGTTCTGGTGGCCTGTCTTCTATGCAGTTCGGGTTCACTAGGAAGAAATCCACTGTAGACGCTATTCAGGAGCTAACCAATACAGCTAAGGGGGCAATCGAAGGTACGCGATGGAAGGGGGGTACCAAGCAATACTGCCTTGTAGGGACCCTAGACATTAAAAAGGCCTTTAACTCGGCGAGGTGGGACAAGGTGTTGAAAGCTCTCTGTTCCCTTCGGGTCCCTAACTATCTTATTGATATCATAAGGAGCTACTTCAGCGAATGCATACTCCTCTACAACACAGACGAGGGCGTCACACAGTATAAGGTAACCGGAAGCGTCCCGCGGGGATCGGTTTTCAGGGATTGTTGGATTTATACGGATGACATTGCCATTGTGGGAGTAGCCAAAACAATCAGCGAGGTGGAGCGATCGTGCAACGGTGCCATATCTGTGGTCTACGAGTGGCTACGGACATCCGGGCTACTACTGGCCGAACACAAGACGGAAGCCGTGCTCATCAGTACTCAGAAAAGTGTGGAAAGGCTTGGGTGCAAGTAGGCGAAACTGTCATCGTGTCAAAGACATCCATTAAATACCTCAGGGTGTTGGTGGATACGCGACTATGTTTTAAGGAGCACCTTGCGTATGCAAACCAAAAGGCCGCTGCGGCGTGCAGAGCCCTAAGCAGGATCATGGCCAACTATAGTGGACCCCGGCAAGGACGACGGATGGTACTCCAAGGGGTAACTAAGTTTATAATGTTGTACGGAGCCCCAATCTGGGCTATGGCCATAAGGAGCTATCGCAGAGGACTCGACTCTACATACCGCTTGGTGGCCTTACGGGTATGCAGCGCCTTCCGTACGATTTCAGAAGATGCTGCTCTTGTCATTGCAGGGATGATACCGATTGACAACCTAGCGGAGGAAGCTTCGGAGATCCACGACGAGGTTCAGCGGACGGGTACGATGAGAGAGCGCAAGCAAGAACGCGAAGCCGAGCAAAGTGGCAACACAGATGGAACTGCTCAACAAATGGATGTTGGACGCATCGGATCATCCCAAGTCTGGATGATTGGCTGGACAGGAAGTATGGCGAGGTCAAATTTCATCTCACCCAGCTCCTCAGTGGACATGGATGCTTTAGGGCATATCTGTATCGTTTTAAGCACGCAACTGACCCGTACTGTCCCTCTTGCGAGGCCCGGGTGGTGGAAGACGCAGAGCACGTGCTACTCAACTGCGACAGGTTCAAAGAGGGTAGAAGACAAATGAAAACGACACTGGGGGTCAACCTAACAGCTGGGAATTTAGTTGCCCTAATCGTGTCAAGCGAGCAATGCTGGAGGGCGGTGAGCAACTTCGCGGCATCGACAATGGCGACGCTGAGGTCACTAGAGCGGTTCCGGCGTAATCAAGAAGCCGGTTAATAGCCGGAACCATACCACGTGATGCAATGCCTAGCGGCGGTTTCGCGGGGTCATGGTTATGTCTTAACTCTTCAACCTGTTATCCTAATACTGTCTGTATACTATCTATATCTTATAACGAATTAAAAAGAAAACACACACACACACACACACACACACACACACACACACACACACACACACACACACACACACACATATATATATATATATATATATGTATATATAGTGAGAGTGATGCTTATTTGCTGCAACATGCAAACACAGAAAAAGGAAAAATTTCAAAGCACAGCTGTGGGGTCTCAAAATGAAGTAACAATCGCACACACACACACAAGCACATTGTACTCAAGCATCCCACCAACACAGTCCGAAAGGCGCGTCGAGCAGCTCCATTAAATAGAAAGAAGAAGAAGTAACAGCAGCAGCAGCAGAAGCTACCACAAAAACCAGTTCCATGCTTCGGCAATTTGGCGGGGTTCCTTTCACTTGGTCAACAGCTCGCCGATTTGCTTATTTAAAAAGCGTTAAATCGTACAAAAATGTCTTGCCTTGAATTATTAGTTTAGGACTCAGACTATAGAGGATTACGCAGCTTTGTAGCTTTGTTGTTATGGAAAACCAATTAACTGAAATGTAGTTTTTTTCTTCTTTAATTATACTCTGCTTTGATTTGAAGAGGAAATTGGGTTTAAGTGTCTGCATTGGCAGCGTACAGCAGAAGGGTAGCCGTTTAATTGGTTAAAGGAACGCGTCACTTGCAGGCGGCTGCAACATCTCGCTTCGTCACCTATTGTGATGAAGGGAGTTAAATAAATCAGCATACATAAATATGGCTTTGTTTGAAAGTTATAGGCCCGACAAAATTAATTTTAAAAAGTACGAAAATGCGTTCTGAGCGGCGAAAGGACTTTTTGTCGGCAAAGCAGAAGCTTTAGAAATGGGTCAGAAGCTTAGTTGGAGCGACCTCTGCGGCGGCACTCAATGGTTGTTGTTAGTCAATAAAAAGAAAAAAATAAATAAAAAAATAAAAATAAAGAAAAATATTTATAAAACAACTACAAGGCACCCCCTTATAAGCTGACTATCTGCGTAAGTTGACCAAAAATTTTAGAACCAAAGGTGTGCAACTTAGACAGGTTTAAGACTATATCATTATTGCCGGATAAGTTATGGCATAGTGACTTATTTCAATTTATTGTGGCTGCAGAAATTCGTACTTAAAGGCCTTATTAAGGAATTTACACTGTCTGCTGTGGTCCATATAAGGAGCGCCTATGTTTAGCAATGGTCTGACATTCATCGCTATATTGTAATCGCCAGATGACGAATAATTGAATTTCAAAAAAGCATAAGTTTATCGTGGTGGGCTAAAAAAAACATTTTCTTTGCCTGGCTGGAAATATTGACGCCTCTACGATTATCTTTCATCTAACATTTTGTGAAACAATCTAAGAGCTTAGTGACACTGCTTTTGAGAGCATTCACATGCTGCGTGGTTGAGAATGCCAGCGCTCATATTAGCTGATATCATCAGCTACCAGTGATGAGTAGCTCTCCCGATAGAGGTTAAATGGTTACATAAAATTTTTTTATATGTTGGGTAAAATATAAATAAAAAAGAGGGTAGCAATAATAAAACATGGTAACAATCAAACATCGTCATCGGCTCGCACACGAAGGCATACGAAGTTGTTTGGGTCGTTTCCCACCTACAGTTAAATCATTTGACTGCCTGAATGTGTGCATCGAATCGGTAGCCTATTGGTAGTATATTACCGTTAAGGTCACAGAAGTGGGAATCAACTTCAGTGGTACGCGCATTTCACATATTTTTTGTTGTATCCTGCTTTTCGAAGCCATGGGTCTCCACAAGGCTCTTCTTTCTATCTATTGTTTCTATTGATATAGCAGAGGTTGTTAATCGAATGGTTTGTTTGATAGGGTGTGTGATTAACTTGTCGCTATCAGGTAACTGACGTCGCCAAGGAAGACATTCGGAATTCGTATTTGTATCAATTAGCAACGATGGTATTATGGAACTTCCATGGATGATGTCACTTTTTTGAGGAATCTTAATAGAGGATATAAGTTGGTCAATAGCACACAATTAATGTAACTATTCTGATCAATCCAGCGAGTATACATAACTGCTTTCCTAATTAAATTCACCGTTTTGACTTTTTACCTTTTCATTCATTACTTAATTACAACTGAAATACGAGCATATTTACAACAAAGATAGAATTACATTTCGAATAACTCATCAAAAATAAGTGCTGTGCAACCCTTTTCATGCGGCTTAACTCGGCGGTTGCGGCGGTTGCGGCAATTCTTTTGAGAACTTCACACGTTTATTTATGGCATGAAGAACTTTGAACAACGTTTAAGGTCCTCCCCGTTGTTGTTATTATTTGGCCAGTGGTTGTAGACATGGCTTGTTTATTAATGCTATAGGGACACCGGATGGGATAGGACAGGGCAGGCAAACTGAAACGTGTGCAACACGTGTGTGTATGTTTGAGTGTATGTACACAAAAGGCAGAATTTACTTTATATGCACAAAGTTTTCTACAAGCAAAAACTTTCGCTAGCACGTGCTCGAATTCAACCTAAAAGGCTTTAACAATAACTATAACAACAACGAGAGCAAAAAGAACAGCGCTCGAGGTGTGAGTGAAGGAGTTTTTCAATTAAAAGTTAAACTTTTTGTTGTTGTAGCGGAAAAAATGAAAATGACGTGAGGAAAAAATCTACCATAAATTCATAATAAAACAGTGGCACACACGCAACCACAACAACATGAAAACAATGTGCAGCCATTTCATATTGTTTAGAAAATTAAATGAAAAATCAACAGTGGCGCAAAGTAAAAGAAAATTAAGAACAGAACAAAAACAAAAAGAAAAAAAACCCAAAAAAATTCCTGATGAACAAATTTACATAATGCCAAAGTCGACTTTAACTTTTCCCATTTTTTTTTGCTTTGTTCATTCGCTCGCATTACTTTTGCGCTAACAAGTAAGCTTAGACAACAACAACAACAACAACAAGGACAACAACATCATTGAGATAAACACCAGTAACATTAATTTGCATATGAAACGGGAGTAGGGGATTTAAAACAGAAAACATCAACGGGGAGCGGTAGCAAAGAAAATCAACAAGCCACAAAGCAGGCAACACAAACAATTACAACAACAACATAATAATGTTAGGATGAAGTATTAAAGGAAGTGCATACGTTTCGAAAAAAAAAATAAAAATACAAGAAATAATCATCCAAGGTGTAGAATGAACGTGCACATCAAGCGTAAGCAGTTGACGCGGCAACCAACCATCCCTAACAGCAACAGCAATCGCCATTATCGACAGCAGAACAAAGCGTGGAAGAATTTAACAAGCATTCAACGACAACGACGACGACGACGATGAGTCTTGGCGGCGTCGTCTTTGCCACCGCCGCCTGCTGTTCACAATTTTCGCAGTCTCTTTTTAGTCAGTCAGCGGGAGCGCAACCATTGCTAAGCATCAGCAAATCAACGCCATCGACTACGACCGACGCTGCTGCTGCTGACTGCAACATCGTCAACGCCTTCCAATGTCCACCGCCGTCATGCCGTTCGTTCGTTTGCAACTTCGTCAGTCTTCGTGCCGTTTACGTCGTCGCCTTTCGTTCGCTGCACTCGCTCTTCGTCAGTGGCGTGTCGGCGTGTCTTTTTCATCAACAGCATCGACCACAGCATCGTTGTCGTTGCATTTTGCATCTACTGCCGAATTGTCCTAGCAACGACGACAACAAGCAACCATACACCGCTAACTTACGATCCTACTAACCATACCAACCAACCAAGCATCATCGGCGGCGGTAGAAAATAATATTTCACAGAGGAGTTTATGTTTTAGCTGCGGTAATTTAGTTTTGCATCCATGCCGACCTCCCTTGCTTTTATTCTCATTCTCGTTCTCGTTCTCATCTTGATGTCGACGTCGGTCGATGTTGTTGTCGATGATTGCAAAAGTTGGCGATGATTACGTTGAAATCTGGTCTTATATGTGTACACTCAATAAAATCAACTGGGGCACACAAAAAACACAACACGACCAAGTCAGTGAGCCAGGAGTTTGTTTAGATCTACACAGATTACGGATTTGATGTATAAAGAAAACTTTGCGCTACGGCACATTTAGTGCCATTTCGCTACGAGTATAAAATGTCTACCGGTTAAACTGAAGTTGGAATTTAGTATTATGAAGTGGTCTCAGCAATATTAGACATTGGAGTGCTTGAAAATAAATGTGTGAATTAGAAAAAGACTAAAGTACAGTCGAACTTCCCTGTAAGGAACTTTTATACAACAAGTACACAGCGTTTTCGTGTATTACGAATTTTCCGAATAACGAAGAGATTTTTTAGTCCCGTAAGTATTCGCTATATGGTAGTTTGACTGTATAACAAAACTACCTGTGGCTTCGTATGTTGTCGTACAGATTAAGATCACCTTTAAGCTTGCACTTATCACTATACGTGTGTTATAGGATGTAGCTCATGTAGATAGTTCTAATGTTCGATATGTCAGAAAACAAAGCAAGTTATTCATATCACTTTAAAATAAGCCATGGGTATATTAACTCTATTTAAAAAATACAAATAAATTGAACAGATAGAGGCTTTAGTCATTTTTGTTATTCTCGTGCACATTGAAAGCTACACTATTACAAAAAAAGCTGTTTTTCATAATAGTAACAATTTTCATCATTTCATGAGGATTATGAAAACAATTCGTTCGATTGGCATGAGATTAAAATTAGTAAAGAGCATGGAAGTAATGGAAAGTGTGACGGCTAATTTTCGATGACTGACATATTTTTTTATAGTATTTGAACTACCTAGGTTTAAGAAAATTCGTACTGCATTGAGCTCTACTATAAGCTTTGGATATGACTACCAACTCGGGCTTGTTTTTTTAGGCTTCTTCTTGTATGCACAACTGCATTTTGATATTTAACATTATACGTATATACTCATTATACGTAAATTGAAGGGAACTTTTTTTAAATAAATTCAGATACAGTCAAACATCTCTATAACGAATCGTCACGGTACCAAAAAATCACTTCGTTACATGGAAAATTCGTTATACGGAAATGATGTGTATTCGAAAAAGCTGTGTACTTGAATTTTTATTTTTTTTTATTTTTTAAATTAAATTATAACATTTAACGCAGTAAACTGCATAACACATTTGTCGGATTTAAAGAATAATGACGTGACAATAAAAATAAAAAAAAATTAGACTTATATTAACTTAATTAATTATAGAAGGCTGTATCCTTCTTAGAGGGAGATCATGTGGGTGCAGCCTCTTCAGTCTACGCCTTGTTGAGATACCGGTGAGGGAGAAAGCTAGAGGATTTGGGTGCGACAAAAGTCTGTAGTGATAGCGGCAGCTGTGAGAATTAATCACCTCCATAACAGTTGGCACGGCAAGATCCCTATGCAGCGTGGTGTTAGTACTTGAAATCAATACGTAATAGGGATAACTTCGTTGTATAGTAAGTACATTATAGGGAAGTTCTTCGAATTTTAGAAGATCAGGATATGATTTTTTTAAGGTTTTGTTTTCAGGAGCTTGATTTCAGAGATTTCCTTAAGGTAATACCTAGATTGGTACTTCGTAGTGCCCCTTTCAGATAAATAGCTCTGCTAAGGTAGAAGTTACTTACTAATGGCTATTTGATTTGTGCGCCACTCATATTTCAGTTTGGGCTAAGGGCTGCTCTATGGCATAACAAATAAACTACCAAACAACTTTGGCGTTGCCCAGACTGTTGTCCCAATTTTGACTTAATTATTGCATTTGTTGCTTGCGTATACTCGTACATCCTGAATCAAATATGTTATTCAAAAGTAACTCTATAGCTTGTTAAGCTGCTAATTAGTTTAAGAATTGGCTTTTTTGTTGTTGTTGTTGTTGTTGTTGGGTTGAGTGTAGTGTTTTCGTCTTTGAACTAAAAAGGGTATCATCCATCCATCATCAACAACATCAACAAGGCAAGTGGTTTTGGAAACCAGAAAAGGACGTACGACGACGATGATGATGGTGATGATGATGATGCTACCACAAAGGTGCAGATGATTATTATACAAACATACGTACGCAAGCACTGTAAATGTTATACTAGGATTGAGTGTGTGTGTATGTGTACGAGTATAGTTCATGCAAAGGGACCGCAAAGTACAGCTGGAAACTATGAGTGTATACTACGAAAAAAATCTATGTATCTACGTATTTTATATGCACGTAGTCGTCAGTCAGTAAGGCTCGTTGAAAGAAGTTTGGAGCGAAGGAGATTCCAGACAGTAAAGCAAAGCGCTGAAGAGGACACAAGAGCTCTTCCACTTTATGTTGTTGTTGTTCTTGTTTTTGTTGTTCGCAGTTGTGTTAGCAAGGCAAGCAAGCAAGTCAAACGTTAAAGCAAAAAAAAGCAAAAAAGCGGGCGTATCTCAAAGTTAGTTGTATAGATAGATGGATGGATCGCTGGTTAGAAAAGATGAATGTTTTTGGATGTTGTTGTTGTTGGTTTGTGTGCATCTTATGGGCAGACAACAAAGGCAGCGGTAGCTCAGGACTTTTGAATGCTACAGACAGCCAACGTGAGTGCGAGCAAGGTAAGCAAGCAACCAACCAAGCAGCAATTTTAGTTGGAATACGAAATTATGCAAAAAAAAAAAGGGGGAAAAAGCAAGGGGAAAAATGAAACAAGAATACGTAGCGAGAAACAAACGCGTTGAATCCTATGCTATCCTATTTTTGTTGTTGGCAATGACTTGATGTGCACAAACAAACATGCAGATGCAGATACAGAGTTACACCAACAACAACATTTTGTGCTACCAGTAAGCAAAGTTGTGACTTCAAATATTTTACTGGCAGACAACTCGACTGACTTGACTGAGTGACTGTGAATATCTGTAAAAACGCAAAAAAAAATCGGAGTGTTCGAGAACCTCAAAAAAATAAAGATAGTCTTTACGCTAATGGAAAGTGTATTTGCTGGCTGTTGTGCATTTATTTGTATGCGTGTATCTGCAACAAGCACAAAAGAAAGCTTTGGCTTAATTGAAATTAAAAACAGTGCAAAGTAAGCAAATGTGTTGAGTGAGTGAGTTACACAAAGTGTGCAACGTTAAAATTGACTTGAAAGTAACCAGCATCAGCCAAAAAGAGTATAATGGCTCAAAGCAACCGCAGTTCAAAATAAATGCACAACGAAATATGGAAGAAAAGTAACTCTAAATATTTGATGACTGCTACGTATTTGTATTGTAAAAATAAGTATTAAGCCCAGTGTTTACTTTGGCATATGTATGTAAGTATGTACTCACATGCAGATACATTTGCAGCCCACCAAGCATTCAACCAACAACCTCTTCAAATTGTGTCGCGCACAAGCTGCGAAATTATTTTTTATTTATTTATATACACACACATACACAATATAAAAATGAAATAAACGCAAGCATACACACACACACACACACACACAGTTACGCACGCACATACTGCTAGATGAGAGCACAGCACAGCACAACACATGCGATTTCGTGCTAAAATAATGTTTGTGCTTTCACAGGATACGCGACGCTAATGGCGTTGTACGACTATGGTATATGCCCTGCAAGCAAGCACTTTGGCTATGTCGTGAACGGCTGCCTGCTAGCCTGCCAGCCAGGCTGGCTTGGCGGTTCACTTTGGTTCCGGAGTCTTTCTTCTTCTTTGTTTATTCGCTTGACTGGCATAAACGCCATGATGGCAGATATAGTGGCGTTCGTTGGCAATGGCGACATTGTTCTCGTCGTCATCGCCATCGTCATCGTCGTTGTCGTCATTGTTGTTGTTGTTGGTGTTGTTGTCGACTCGATCCTGGTCCCAGTTACAGACACAGTACAGTCAAAGTCGCCGGTCTGTTCAGCTTTTGTCTTTGTGAATATGAAGTTTTCCAGTGGCAGTTGCTCGCGCACATTGTCACATTTTGCTAACAATAATAAAAAACAGCAACAACAACAACAGCAGCAACAACAATAGAATAAGTAATGCAAAGTTATCGGACCAACAACAACAGCACGGAGACCAAGCCAAACTGTAAGGAAGAACAAAAAGCACTCCTTGCCAACTGCCCTCGCTGCCACTTCATGGCATTATTTGAGTCTTAATGTCGTGGGGTCCTTTGGCTCCAAATAACAATAACAACAACAACAAAAACAAGAACAACAACAACAATTGCCAGTTGTGTGTTTGTTTGTAGTTTATTTTCAGGTATGTATATGTGTGTGCGTGTGTGTATATATATACGCGTCTGTTCGTATGAAATGTGTTGATGGTGTTATTGCGATATGTCGAGCGGCGATTCTTGCCATACGCGTTTCGACTACTGATGCTGTTGTGCCCCCGCCCAACACAACATACAAGAAGCCCGACTCCATCAGCATCCCCAAAGTAAGACAACAACAACAAGAACGACAACAACGTTATCAGAAACATTCAACACTCAATCGAAAGCAGCACACAGAGTTCAGAGTTTTGTCGCATGCAACTTTTTTTTTTACTTTTGCCGAACCGCTTGCCCGCGCTTTTGGTGTTGTATCTACATACTTACAAGTTGTCGCTTTTTGAAGTTGTTATGAAGTAAAGAAAAAAATATCTATATATATATTTTGCAAAAACAATGCAGAAGGCTTACAAAACAGCGAGTGAACTTCAGGAAACCGAAAAGTGGTAAAAAGATATGCGGAAGGCGACAGGAAGAATAAAAGCCATGGCAATCTCAAAGGCGAAGCGGATAAAAATGAAATAAAAATCGATGTGTTGTAGCTGTGGCATGTGTAACACCACAAATGTAGCAAGTGTGCTTGCCATTATGGTGGGGACAGGTGCAGTGCAAACAGCAGCAGTGGGTGCCACTACCCAACGAGTTAGGCCAGTGTGAAGTGAGCAAACTTGGTCGCGATAGACTGACTAATCGTAATGTGTGTTGTATACTCTTATATCTGGTGTACATACATATGTATGTGTATGTGCTTCATATATCCTCAACATTATCGCTCGCACACAGAAAGAGTGAGTCTATTATCATCAACAGCCAGGCTGACTAGGCAAAGAGGCCGGCCAGCCAGGCAAGGCAGGCAGCAGCATATAATTTAGTCAAAATGTCAGCAAAAACTTTTTCATTGTCCTGTTGTACTACGCTTACGCTGGTGATTGCTTTTGTATTTGTTGCTGTATCTATGTGTGTTTATTTTGTTGTATTTTGAGTCACGTCAACAAAGTTTTGCGTTTAGCGAAAATATTTCTCTTTTGCCATAATTAAATGTCAGTCATGGCTAATTAATGTGCATAGAGCTGAGAAAATATCATACATCTTGTGTTTATATATTGTAATAGATAATGTCAATCTATACTTCATAGTAAGACAATAAATTAATGTCATATCCTGTCCGCTTTGTCAAACATTGACAGTAAATGTAAAGATACATACACTTAATACAAAATAATAGCAGCTTAAGAGGATGTCTATCTTTTTGTATTTCTGACGTTTTTATGCCTTATTGCTTGCTGTCCACTTGCAAATTTTTGAGGGCGCGTTGAATGGGTGGACAGTTTTTGTTTTTGTTTGTTGCACAATTAAAATAAAAAGCGAACAAATGAATTGCAATACAACAAACAAACACAAAACGAGATACATTCATAATGCAAAAATTGCGGCGTTCAATGGTCATGATAAAAAGTTGTAGCTGCTGCAGCAGTAGCAACAACAACAATGGCAACAACAAAACAGCAATTGAAGTGAAAAAGCCACTTGAGCCCAAATAACTCATGTCTCGAGTGTTGTTGAAATGAGTTTCTTTACTTGGCCATTTTTTGAAGTTTTTTATTTTATTTTTATTTTATTTAAATTTTTATTTTGTTTTGCATGTTGCCAGTGCGTCTGAGCATCGTTAATCGAGTGCTTCGTTCATCATCTGAGTGTTGCTAGCACCGCCGTCACAAAAGCAAAGTTGCAAATTAAACACTCTGCCCGCTAGAGACAAAGCCGAGGCGTGTGTAACAACGTGCCAACACTAGTGGCAGTGTGTTTGAGGAGTATACCATGGCGGGCTTTTGTGCAGATACTTATTTTTCATTACGTCGTCGTGCTTTATAATTACACATGTGCGCGTTTAAACGCTAATTAATTTCAATACAATATTCGCATGAAATAGTCGCACGAATAATAATTGGTTTGTCGGCTTGTAACCCTTCATTGTGCTTTTGAAATTGTACGCGCTGAAAAGTTTCGACATGTGTTCAATTGTGTAATTGATATCCGACAGGAGTACCGCAACCAACAAGGATTGAATACAGTTCAGCATAGACCTTTTGTCGTGGGAACGAGGGTCTCATTTCATGTTTTGAGTTGTGTTATTGAAATTATTCTTCTATGAATTTTCATTGCCTTCAAATTTCAATGAAAGGAGTTCAGACTAAGAAAGAATTAAACTACATATTTTTGTTCATCATATTCATGTATGAAATACGATCTGGGTGATTGTTTTGAATACTAATTGGACAAATACTCAAATAGAGTACATCTTTTATGCAAAACCAGTTTCGACACCAGAACAGAAAAATCAGACATTGTGTTATAGTTAAATATTTGCACGTTCTAAGTTTCGCATAGAATAATAACATAGCTATTAACAGTCGAACTTCCCTAAAGTGAATTCGCACGGGATCAGAAAATCACTACATAACAATTGATCAAGATATTCGCCTTATTAGCATACGCCAATTCTCAACATATCAAGATGTCCTTTTGATCATATTTTTTCAACAATCTCGGAAAAACGTAAACTGCCCATACTTAGCAATATAATTTTCTTTTTTTATTCCCGGTTCAACATTATTAGTTAGCAATAAAATTTTTCAATAGAGTGGCTACTTCGCTGTAAAATTTTTATAATAACTAAAATTTTATTCACTAAACACAGGCAACTGCTGACAAAATTGTAAAGCTGGCAATACACAACGAACATGCACGTGTGATTTGCTCGTGTTTGGGTGCATGCTCGTCGCATAAGGTGCTGTCATGTAAACTGTGCATGGCCAGCTTTAGGGATGTGACTTTATATTTGTTTTTCTTTGTTATTTTCAAATTTGGGGATGCCCTAATTATTTTTCTCGCTATACAGTGTTATTGCATATTAATATGTGTAACAGAAAATTGTTTAAAAAAATTCGTTATATGGAGACATGAGAGTTACAATTCCGACAAAATTTGTTCGTCGTAGCGAAAAATTCGCTGAATGGAAATTCGTTATAAGATGAAGTAGAGAGAATAATCTGTATACTTAGAATCAATTCGTAATAGGGAAAGCTTCATTGTATAGAAGTTCACTATAGGGAAATTCCACTGTATATATGTACGGCAGTGTGGTAAAGTTCGACAGATCAGCGCCAATAGGAAGTGGAAAAAGAGCTCTAAAATACCGAAATACGCAGATCGCAATTGCATGTTTTAATCAAAAGATTTTTTTTGTATTTGGTGAATAGAATTGCCATATCCCAATTAATATATACTTGTAATTTTTAGTATAGTTATGAATATAACAAAATCTCGATAGATCATTGTGAAATTGTTTTCTTCCAAATTAATATAGTCTGACAAATCTAGATCTAAGAATAGAAGAAAAAAATCTAGGGTCATATAGCCAACACATACTAGGCATAAGCCTCAGCTCTGGCAGTGAACCACTTCGAGCAAGGTTTCAACCGTGACCCATGCGAGAGTTTTGAGGCCTAAAAGTGCCTTGCCTTATCATTGTTTATAACCCATAACTGAAATCAATGTTTGCCGAGTACATTCGGGTTCTAAGATTCTTGGTATTTGATCTTAGTATAACGACAGGTTACTTTCATTAGATCTAGATCTATCTAACGTCTAATCCAAGCAAAACGTGCATGTACTATAAATTAAGAACAGGCCAATTATAGGGTATCAAAAGTTGATTAAAAAAGTTAAATAAAACCAATTCCAGTGGTCATTAACTTTAACCAACCAGTTTAGCTGGCATCGACAGTTAAACTGTCGATTAATTGATTGCATCTACAAAAGCCGCATTTAAGCGTGAATACTGAATAAAAAGGAACTTTCAATGATAGCGAATTAAGCCATTTAAGATTGCTTAATGAACTTCGCTTTGTGTATTATTTGCACGAAAATAACGATGAATGAATCGCAGAGCAGACGACGATGACGTTGAGTAGGGGTTCCACCACACACCAGTCATAGACACATACAAATACAACGAGCAGCATTTGTTGTGCTACTTATAACAGCAGATAAAAGAACTCAAACACACACACGAAAGTTTATCTGTGTTTTGGAGTTTTTTTTTATTTTTATTGAGTGTGTACTTAGTACCAAAATACAAAGATGCTACACAAACGACAAACAATTCGAACAAAAAGTCGCCGCCCCTCTCGAGTTTAACTGCTCTTCGCAAACTTTATTTATCTTTGAGCTGCATACTCGTATTCTGTGTGAGTTTCTCGTATGTACATGCCGCCACAAATTTCTGGTTTTCGTTGTTGTTTGTTATTGAATTAACTTGTTTTTGAATTTATGAGTAGAGTAGCTTTGCAAATTTCAGATACTTTTGTTGTTGCTCGTATTTTGCCTCATCGCATTTTAGTTAATTTGTTTGTTTTGCTAATGAAGCATTTCGCGCCGGTGCGATGACGATGACGATGACGACAACAACGACGACGATGATGACGTCGATGAGGTCGACAAGTGGAAGTAAAAACTGACTGCGCCGACAATGAGCGCCGCCAATAAAAAAAAGAGCGCCAACGCGTGTGCCAACAGCACCAGTAATAACAGCAAGAATTGTATGTGATGTCACAAAAAAAGAACAGCAACACCAACCACAACAAGAAATACGCTTTGAAGGTTGCATGGCTGCCTGCATGCACGTTTTATGATTACGCATTGTTGCATTTGAAATGAGCTAAGCGTCGCACACATGTGCACATTCACACGCCTATAAATGAATAACTACATCATAACGTATCTTTATTTGCTTGGTTGTTTGACTGGCTTTCTTCGATACGATTGTATCTCACGCGTCGCAAATATGTCAAATACGCGTAGCTTGTTGCGAATCGTGAATGCCAATGTTGTCGACACGATACACCATGACTGAAATGAAAGGCAGACAACAAACTAAAGTAACTCACTGACGATCAATCAGTTGTGGGCTGGCCCGGTCTCGATTGGGCACGTCGTGTTGTGTTGTGTTGTATTTAATTAATAATGCCAACGTGCAATCAAATTAATTTGCTTTAATACGTACTCGTAGTTGTCTCGTAGTTGCATTTTTTGTCAATAAATTTATTTTTTTTAAATAATGTATGACAGGCATTTAAAATGAATTTCTGCTTAATATGACGAGCAAAAAGGCAACTCATCAAACGAGGGTGTGTGTAAAACGTATTCGTTGGTGCTGGAATATTCACACTGCAAAATTCATCGTTTGATGATAGATAATTAAGGTAAATGCATATTTTTAAATATTGTTGTTGTTGGTTTCTATTTATTTCTGACTAATGCATTGCAATAAATACCATTAGATTAGAAATGAAATGCTTTTAGATGACATTGAAAGTGATTAGTTTTATACAAATGCTTTGAATGCTAATTACAGTATTCGCTCATCAAACCAGGCATTCGACAATTCAGTCAAAGCAGTTAGCTTCACTGAAAAATCGGTAGTACGGATAGTGTGAGAGAAAATGTTAACTCAATCAACTGGCCACAACAATATTTCAGTTATGGGTGATTTATATATAAATAGGCGAAGATATTATCTTTAACGACACCGAACTCCTAAACTATATAACCGATTTTGACCAAAAATATACCATTCGACAGGTTTTTATTTGCAGAACTGAATCATATACTTTATATATATATATACTTATTTAGGTTTTGTGAGCGTAAAAACAATTAAAAGTTGTCACACACACAAGCACAATAAAATTTGGCATATTGTCACAATTACCTTAACGCATGTGCTTATTAAATGTAGAATACTACAAATATATATTATGATGATTGTGATGATTGTGTCTACATCGCTGTGTGGACTAGTAAAGACAATTT
This sequence comes from Cacoxenus indagator, assembly GCA_035041755.1. Lineage (NCBI taxonomy): Eukaryota > Metazoa > Arthropoda > Insecta > Diptera > Drosophilidae > Cacoxenus > Cacoxenus indagator. Next base: position 2,795,487 of record JAWNKX010000379.1, read on the forward strand.
TATGTAAATAATGGGTTCCTTTAATTGGGAAAATTATTTGGCTGAAAGAAAATCAGCAAAACTTATTACGAAAGACATTTAGGTAAGCTGTTCGCTTGTTGTAGTGCTGTACAATAAGTGAAGTGAATGAACAATGATAATGAATTTACCTACAACAACAGTAGTAAAGGCATTGTAGAATATCAAAAACATTGCATCAGAACTAATATGCGCAGATATAATCGAACTTCCATAACTCAACCTTCTATAACTCGAATGTCTCCATATGATAAAAAGAAATCCTCAAGTCGAATTATTTAAAAAAATCACAGATTATGAAGTATTTTTTTTTGTGAGTGTCATTTTATTCGCTGTCGACGTAAATTTCAGCGTCTTTCTGCATTGCTGTCTCGCTCGAATTCAAATTAAGGGAATCCCCATTTTGTAAGGCGAATGCTTCATTAATTTTTTTTGCTTTGTGTAAATAAAGTAACGCTACTTTGCCAAAGCGCACGACACACTCAAGCAACAACTTTATTATGGCAACGGAACGTGTTTTAAAATGTTGTCGATAGAAGAAAAAATTGTACTACTCAAATATGAAGAAAATAAAAATGTATATGTATTATTTAACCTTTTGCCAAATTCCCAATTCCCAATTTCCGCTAAACCATTCTATAACTCGAAGTCTTCCTAACTCAAACTTTTGTGTGCATTATGGCAATTCGAGTGCGCAATGGTAAAATCATTTAAATATGTAGCAAGATTTGTTCATCGAACGTAAAATATTCTGTGCCAAATTAAATCGCAGATATTGCAGAGGTTACAATATATAATCTCAAGCCCTAATGACTATATTCAAAAAAAAAAAATAAATAAAAATAATAATAATAATAAAAGGTATTTACACACAGTCCTGTAGCACATCTTCCAATACTAGAACTTGAAAAAGAACATGCCAGAAGAAACTTAGTTGTAGAAGCCAAGATCTGTTTGGTAACATGTTTGCCATTGTGATATTATCATTTTTAAGGTTCTCAGTTTAGAGATTTGCTCTCTTTTTTGAGCGTAAAAAATCGCTCTTTGGGCTCTCAAAATATAACAGTCATATAACAGTCGGAATTTAGCACAAGTCTCTCTTTTTTGTGTAAGCAGCCTTTAAATCGTATGTTATAAACTAGAGACGTTTTTAAGGGATTAATTGAATTGATAAAGGTTCCAAAAATTATCGAATCGACACTCTTCAAAAAACATCCCAGTTCTATTAAAATTTTGGGTGCCGAAAATGTTGGAAGTACCGACAAACGTTCGAATTATGATCATTCTTGATGAGCGATACAAAACCCCATCTAAATTGAGGTTTTTATATGAGTAATCTTTAGTAGTTCAAAAGGCGTGAGTATCACGTGACTGAAGAGTACAACAGCGAATCCTATCTAAAACTATTAAGAGATATACTTAGCTTAGCTGTCAATTGTAAATAAATCGCTTTGTAATCCAAAAATATTGCAATGTCATCGGATATAATGTCAAAAAAGAAGCACACCAATAAAAAAATTAACACACTCGAGAAAAAATGACACATCAGAACGCCGAGCCGCGCCGGGCTACGTTAAACTGTCATAAAATGAAGTTAACGACATACATACATATGTATCTGCGACTCGTAAATAGATAAAAGTCTGTTGCCAAAGAGGTGTCATTAACACTGGATGACTGCATGATTTCACTAGAGTAAACAACAATAACAAATTTCTGATTCCACGCTGTTAGTACAAAAACAGTTCACGTCTACTTTTGGTCATTTGTATGTACACACAACACATTAACAGGTTTTTAGATACGCAAACTTGCGGGACAGATACACTTTGAATTTGAATTGGACTTTTATTGCGGCACTGACTGAGTGAGTTACAATTTTATCATAGACTCTCGACTTTTATTGGGGCATTGAAATACATATTCCTTTATTCAATTGGCATGGTGTGGCATTTCAAATATTTATTCAGTAATTTTTTTCTTTTTTTTTTTAAGTATTTCAACAAGTTGAGCACAAGACAGAAAAATTCCTGTGAAGTACATCAAAGGCGCATTCCAGCTAGAAAAGCACGAAGCTTAAATTTATGTCAAGTACAAATAAAAAATGTATCTACATCTCATTTGTTTGGCACACACATACACACACACTTTTAGGTACTAAAGATACGTTGCAGATACTTTTCGGATGATGTGTTGTTCTTGTTCTTGTTGATGATTTAGGATTTTGGGCGCTACGGAATACATTTCTTATTGCTTGTCGTTGTTGTTGCTGCTCTCACCGTGTAATTTCTTTGCATGTACTTCCTACATCTCCTAATACTTGTGCATTATTGATGTATCATTTTGGTGTTCACGAGCATAACACAACTAAACGAAAGACGTGCGTGGTGCACTACAACACATCGCACACCACATACCACAAATATACACCACATACACGAAAAACACTTTCTCAGGCGCTCTTTATTTTTGGGTTGACACTCACACTTGCCTATTTTCACAGTTGACGCTCTCTCACACTCACTCAAATACCATTCTATTCACATTTCACTCTCAGTTCAAACACAAATTTTCCTTCTTACACTATATCATCATTCGTATCCGTGATTTTTTGTTTTTAGCTTTTTGACTAGTTTTTCTTTTTGGAATAACTCTAAGATACTCACTAAATATCTGAGGATAAATGGTGAAAATTTTGACTTGTTTATTTACACCAAATTTGAAATGAAATTTCTGTTTTTTGTTTATTTTTTATTTAATTTATTTTTATATTTTATTTTATTAATTTTTATATTTATTTTTTAACTTTTAATTTTTATATTCCAATATTTTTTGCGTGCGCGCTTTTGCTTTGTTTACGTATATTTTTCTTTTTTATTGCATTCCCTATTTAACACACTTTTTATGCAAATTCCCTGTTTATTGAGTTAATTAATTTTCAATTTGAATAGGGCTTAGCATGCGATTTTCTTTGAATTTTTCCCAAACATAAACACACGAACACGAAAACACAAACATCGGCATAGATACAAATGAACGCGCACGCAAAGTTACACAGATACAACACAATGCTACGAAGCACAACATAACACAACACAATTCAAATATCGTCATCAGCAGCGACACGCGAGACAAATAGATTTTTACAGCCATTCATCGCTACTCCCCGGCACGTAATACAATTCGGACGAAACGTACAAAAAATTTTATATCCCGCCGACGATGTCGGTTCACAGAACTAAACGCTGCTGCTGCCACCGCTGACGCTATCGCGCTCGCACGTTGCTTGCTGCTGTTAAGGCAAAGCGAAGCGCGCTCGCACGCTCGCTGATGGAGCTGTGAATGTGCTGCTGCTACTGATGCTCATCGTCGTCGTCGTAGTCGCTCACTTACTCGCGCAACAACAACAATAATAAGAACAACAGCAATCAGACCAGCCAGCAACAGCAAAAACGTTAAGAATGAGAACAACAAACTCGGCACAGAACGAAACGGAACAGAACGAGCAACAACAAAGCCGAAATAAAAATGGGAAAAAATAATATACATACACACAAAGAAACGAAAACATACACACAATTTACATTTAGTCACTTACTCGTTCGCTTCCTCGGTTATTTGACTCACAAAAAAAAAATCATACATACAAACGCACATACAGAACAAGGAAGAGCCGAACTATGGAGGACGGTGGCGTAAATATTGAAAAACGACGGCAAAAAATCGAATTGAAACGACGGTGGCGACAGTGAATGCGACGAAACTAAACGAAGGAAACGTCGGCGTGCGGTTGCACCAAACACGTAAAATCACTTAGTCCCAGAAGAGAGCAACAACAATAAGAACAACACGTTGCAATGGCGACATCGCGCATAGCATATGTGTAGTGTTGCCAGATTGCATGCACAAAAAAACAGCAACAAATTTGGCATAAATCCATTCTAATTGTTAGTATCTAATATGCGCACCTTGTAACAGGTGGCAGCTATTTTTATTGGTGGCTGATTATGGAATATTTTATGATTTTGTCATTGAACTTGTCGATATTATTTAGCATTAGTGTAAGAAAATAAAAATTATCTCATTTGAATTCAACAAACTGTTGCTTTGCCAAGTAGACAGGAGTTGTTGGTGGTGAAAACTTCCCAGGAAAAAATTATATCAAAATAATTATTACAATTATTTTTATATTAAATAATTAATTTTTATATTAAAATAATTATTACAATTATTTTTATATTTTAAAACTATATTAATATTAAAAAAGGAATATCTAAAATTTGTATCTAATAATGAATCTTCCCTTAGAACTCCTGTTCTAATTTCCGGACAATTGCTATGAGTCCAATTTTTATAATACACTTGTGATTTCTTAATTTTCTCTCTAAATTCCGCGGAAAAAAATAAACTTTCTAAAACGATTGAAAAAAAAAGGTAAATAGCAAACTCTGGCAACATCTTTAGAGCCGTCAAATAGTGCATTGCATACAATACAAATATGAAACGTGAAAAGTATCTGGTATAATCAACGTTGACTGAGAACAAAGAGATTGGAAGGAAGCGCCAAGCAAGCATTTTGGTCTATACAGTCATAGACATTTGTGGAGGCGACAGATACGATAGGGCACTCAAACAAACCAACATCAACAGCAGCGAAGCAGCAGCAGTAGCAGAAGAACTTTTGCCTCTTTGGCCTCACAACGCCGAGTAGTGACGAGATTAATTTTCATCATTTTCTCCATTATGTGTGAGAGCGAAGGCGACGATGACGGCGCTCTATGATACAAAAGCTACAACAAACAAGAACACCTACTCTCAACTCGCTAATGCAAGCAGGCAGGCAGCAGCAGCAGAATCTGCTTCTTCGTCAATGTGACCATCCATCCATTCTTTGCAATTACTCTCGCTCAGGGCAGCAAACTTTGGCGCACTTTTTGACTGACACACACACGCATGCATGCATGCATTCAGTCAGTTGAAGGCGCGCAGCGGCATTTAAGCAGCACACACAAGTAACAAAAAGCCTTCTTGTACACAAATTTCCAAAGGTTAATAGCAAAACATGCGTTGGTGGAAAATTGAGCAAAAAGCAGAGCAACGCAACGCAACGCAGAGCGTAAAAAGGTGAGCGAGAGAAACCGCGAAGCTATGTGAGAGAGTAATAGCGTGAGAGTGCTGTATTTGAGAGCTACAAACGACAGGACACAAAAAGCCAGCAACCACTGAGAATGTATGAGTGAGTGAATGAGTGAGCGGGAGCGTTTGAAATTGAAACGAAATTGACAGCAGCAGGATATACAAGCAGCAGCAAAGCAAAAGCAATTGAACTCACACAACACAAACAAGCAAACGAACAAACATAAATACAACAACAAAGGCGGAAAACAAGCAAAAAAACAACCCTCGAAGAAAGTTTGACGAGCATGAATACGACTATTTTATACAGAATATGCACTCTGCGCTTCATCATAAACAAATGGAATTGAATCAAAATTGATGTGGATTGGGTTTGTTATAATCAAACGAGTGAAAAAGAAAAATGTTTGAACAAATAAGAAAAAAATAGGCCACATTTTCGAAAGGGAGTTATTACGAGTTATTATGGAATCGGACACATAAGAACCAACTTAATGCCGTCAGCATGCATAGCATGTCTACAAATGAATGAAACAAAAAGACAGAAGGAGAGCGATAGAGAGAGGCATAGAGAAAATGCTATTAAACCCAATCGCAGGAGTCTGAGTAGCTAAGTTTTGATTTGGTTGTTTGTTCAAGTTTCGATGGGCATGACAAATAGATAGATTTGTGGCAAAGATCAAATGAAACGAGACCAAACAATAAATGAGTGAAAGTATCATTGGCTAAGCATTTCTTGTAAGCCATTTCTTGTAAAACCATAAACTTTTCCCCCACATTTTTTCATAGCCTTATTTATTTATTGATGTATTCAAAGAGTATCTACAGAATGGTATGGAATTTTATGGTGACATTAATTCAACTCGAGTCATAAAAATACATAACTAAATCAGTCAAAACAAATAAGTTTTATTAGAGAAAAAATTAAGTTGATTAATCTACTGGGTGTGTCATATTGAATTGGCCCTTTGGACGTTTGACATAAGACGTCAGATTGACTAATGACATATGACGCATGTGGAGGGAATTATTTATAGTGAAAGAAGTAGCATAGTATGATATACATTCCAATGAAACATGTTGAGATACGAGTAGTTGGTGATTTTTTGGCGCCAAAAAATCATGAGCCATGACGTAGCACTGAAGACCGCATACCCGTCGCTTGGTGCACAAGGAACCCTGCGGGCAATGTGTGGTTTGAAATTCGAACAAATATTATCATGAGACAGTTCAGTTCCATTTAGAAGCTGACAACGAACAACGTCACGTCAATGGCATGTGTTGTTGGACGATGATAACACATTTTTAGGGTCATTTCTACTTGACGTGAGGAATTTTTGATTTGAACAAGATGATGTGATATGTCTCATCACCCCAATCATAAGCTAGTTATTGAAGAATTTGTTTCCACATCACAGCATTTCAGCCGTGTGTACAGTATAAACTCGTTAGTTAAACTAGCTGTGTTCAGTTGTAATACTAATGTACGTTACAAGGCCTGTACAAATAATTTTTCGGCACTGAATTGTTGATACGAGATTGGGGGAAAACAGTAGAGAGATTAGATCACTTCTTATGTGTGGCAACTGGTAACGTCTTTGACAACCATTGAAGCATGTAACTACAGTGTAGCAACTCTAAATCGAACACTCGCAGATTCCGAATAGCTTGACATTTTTGATAGTTTAACTTTGTGAGAAATACATGATAGGTATACACTAAATTTATTGACCACTATTCGCAGTCTTTATGCAAAATTATTATTATATTATAGTTAGTAAGTTATATTGAACCAAAGCATTGAAGAAAATATTCATAGTAAATTATTTGTGGAGTACACTTTATAGCGAGTCTCAATTGGGAGAATTCATATCAATGTTCGATCATATGTATGATTTTCGTAGCCTTTATCAAGTAGATTTAGAAGACTCTGAAAAAGTCCTCGATACTTGCATACATACTCTACATATGACTCTAAAAAGACCAAAAAAAAAAAATAGTTCGACGAATATAGCGAAGCCATATAAAAAATGTATATAAAAATACCGAAAACACAGCTTTTTAGGAATCAGCCAATTTGTTTAAAGACTACGAAAAGACATACGAAATAAGAACTTTGCAACTAGTTCGTGCTTTTCCGAAATATATTGATTTATTTATGATAGTAGGAGTAATCAAATAATCAGAATGAAAGAAGAAAACTATATGTGTTCACTTTGTTGGGGTTATACTGTACTGTCACTTTAAATTTGTCACCACCTATCATCCCTTGCAGTTTATAAAGATTATAAATCGAATTTTCTAACTGAATACGCCGAAACATTCCGAAAAGGGCTGTGTAAATATGCTCGCAAGTAATAAGTGAGTGGCTCAATTTGACAATTAATTAAGTGCAATAACAAAATTCTTACGTTGCTCAATAAAAGCAAATAATTGTTTTGCCTTTAAGGCAATATGCGCATAATAATAATTATCTAAATTACCAAATCATTAAATTATATCTAAAGTGGTATATCTCTTTGTTGTTTGGCTTGAGCAGCAAAATAATTAATTATTCGACACAAAAGGGTCAACATTAGCGTTTTAACTTTCCCTCACTAAACTTCAAAAGTTTGCCGACTTTAGAATGCTGTGCAACAGATTGCTCAGGACACAAAAAAAAATTAAAAAAAAAACAACAACAACAACAAAAAATAGAGATACAAAGAATTATTTGTGCTTCAAAGAATTTCAGTTCAATCCATTTTCACTCCAACTCTAATGAATCCATTTATAGTTATTTATTAACCTCACCCAGTCAGCTCTCACCTCTTCTTATTGACACACTCGCGCTCTCTCACGCATGGCTCAAGTTGTGAAAATGAAATGTAATGATGGGAACAATTTAAACGAATAATGATTTATTTAAGGCAACATCGCCGTCCTCCTCTCAAAAAGAGGCACACAAAATGCAATAAATGATAGAGATACTGGAGTGAATAGAATACAGAACAATTAAGTGTGTTTACTCAAAATTATCAAAAATCAAACAAATTTACATTTTGTACGCTGAGAGTATCTTGAAAACAAATAAATATTTCAACGCCATTCAATCAAAACACAATTAACACATTCAGCAGATACACTATCTTAAAAGCACGCACAACAATAACAATGGCAGACAACAATAAAAATATGAACATTTTAGGCTTATACACACATAAAAAAAACACGCCTTGTCTCTGCTTATTCGTGGATGGAGCGCTGTTGACCAGGCTCATGATGTTGTTGCTGTTGTTATTATTATTGTTGTTGCTTAATCAAAGGTGGCACACGAGATGACTTCGTTCAGATACAGTCGAGCAAAGCAAACCAACAGCAAACGAAACGAAGCTAAGCGAAATGCAAACCAAAATCGCGTTTCAATGCGACGAGATGCATCGCGTGAGAGCCAACCTAAAAAACGCCAAAAAAAAATATACGAAGAAGAAGAAGAACGTTCGACACACGCTGTGAACTGTGAGTTTGTTTTGTATGTGTTTGTGCTTGTATTTGTTAGCGGTCGATCGAGTGTTGTGGATAAGGAGTGCGCGAGTGTTACACGTTTGTTGGCCAAGGTGCTGAGCATGAGCATGAGCATAAGGACGAGCACAAATAACAGCAGCAGCCGCAGCACCAGAAACAACAACAGAAACAACAACAGAACAAGAACAGAACAATAAGCCCAAGAGGCATAAGACATACAGAAAGGGCTACAACCAACAGCAACAGCAAATGGCAAATGTATGTGTGATACGTAAATTGAGTAAACTCAACAACAATAAGCATAATAATAACAACAACAATAACAACGACGACAAAACCCGAGAACGACAAACAAACAAACAAACAATCGGCCAAACATCGTCGTTATCGATGGCTAAAACAAAAGTGGTGAAGACGAACTACTGCAACGAGCGAATAAACGAACCAGCCAGTCAGCCAGTCAGCCAGCCAGCGAGCCAGTGAGCCAGCGAGGGAGCAAAGCCAACGAGTATTAATGGTCAAAACATTGCCATTTAGCCACGCATCTCTGCGCGTGTGGTAGAAATATTTGAGGTGAAAAAAAAAGCGAGAGCAAGAGCCGACTTCTAGTCGACAGACAGTCAAGTCGGTTAACTCAGTCAGTCACTCAGTCAGGTAGATATGAGAGTATGATTGGATAGACAGAGATGCATGGCAGTGTACAATAAAGACCCAAAACGAAGCTGGCACTAAGCGGCAGCAGGTTGATGGCTTCTCGTGGGCTTTGCGAATTGACAATGAAGAAGACGACGCCGCTGTACTCGTAGTTGTTGATGATGATGATGATGATGATGATGATGATGATGATGATGATGATAGAATAGGAACGAAAGACGAGCAAGGATTAACGTTGACAGTGACGATGGCGGCATTGGCATTTGGCATATACTCGTAGAGTGGCAAATATGCATGCATCTCCGTGCTACACATGCATGCATATACATACAATACATCATTGGCTGGGCTATGACAACAACGACTGCAAAAAAAAAAGAATCTACCGTGTTCGCTCGCATTCGACACAACTCAATAGAGAGGAGAGTGTTGCCATGCCAAGCCGCACCGAAAAACAATAAAGATGCCGTGTAATTTTTATATTGCATTTGTTAAATTGCTGTTTTTGTTATTGTGCGCTTGTGTCGTTTTATATGTCTATTGTACATATGTACATAAATATAGATATGAATTTCAGCACGTTGCCACCAATGCGGTTTGTTGGCGCGCCGTTATAGGTATTTGTGTAAATTTTATTTTTAGTATGTATCTGCTAAAAAGTAAAATGAAATGATTGTTATGCGCAACGGATAGATAGTGGCAGATATAATTTGCACTCAAATCAATTTCTGTCAGACTGTCAGTCAGACAATAATTGTAGTTGTTGTTGTTGGTGGTTTATAACAACACTACATACTGACGTAATTAAATGATTTTTGTCATTTATAGTAAGGTGTGGGTGGTTTAAGCGGTGGAGAAGGGTTAGAAGTGTGACAATGTTAAAATTGTTAAAAACCTAATTGGCATTTGACAGACAGATACTTGTATTTGTCTTATTGGCATTATCAATGCTTAAGGAACAAAATATCTAAATAACGGATCATAAAGATGATGGTGTAGGCGTTCTATTCTTCTTTCGTTCTGGAATTTTTTAATGCGAATGCTGAATACGACACTTTGTTAGTATATTTCGATAAAGCCACAACGCAAAGCTGACCTTGCAACGTTTCGATATTGGCAACACAGTTTTGCAGCCCCGCAGTTCAACAGAAAAGTCTCCATTGTGTAAACCATAAAACTGAGAAATTTAATATTGAGTTTATATGTAATCCTTTTAATTCAAATATGAATGAAAAGCAGCTTATTTGCATCAACGCAATTTCGCAATATATACCACAAAAAAAAAAAGCCTGAAGGCCTTCGTTGCTTTGGCTAAAAGTAAAAGTATTGTAAACTAGGATTCATTCCAAGCTATAATAAAAAAATACAATACAATTAAAAGCATTATAAAAAGGGTTCAATACTTATCCTTCGCTCTATTACTGGATTATTGCCATAAAAGTTTTAATTAAAAATTTGATGAATTTTTGAGGGTTGAAATCTGAGACTTTACAAAGCCTATAAAATTTGTAATGGTCATTAAATGGCATCACAAAATTATGTTGTGTGCTTTATTAGACAGCTACTCACTTTAAAAGTTGAAGTTGCAAGTTGGCAACCTCAATTGTTTGCAAAAAAAAAAAGAGGCAAAAGTATTTTAGCGTGCCTAACACATTATTAAGAAATTAAAATGCCATTGAATCTGGACAATTGACATTTAGTGTTAAAGTTAGCAGAAAAGCTCTCAACAGAATTGAGATTTCCGGTGCGGAGACTTCCAATGAAGTCGTTCCGGGTAGTCCGGTTTTCGTATGGTATGTTGGGGCGTGCTCATTAGCCAGCAATTAGATCAAACGCTGTGGCACTTGAAAGCCTCCTTGCATGACGTTGAAAAAACAATTTGAAGGGGCAGCTGCGACACGCACATGTGTCAGCGCAAGAATAAACGATTTCTTTTCGCCAGGGGGCAGGCAAGCAGGCGGCAGCTGAAATCAATTTGTAGACTAATTGAGTGACATACATCAACGGCGGCGGCAACAACAACAACAACAACGACTATAGCGGCAACAAGAAGAAGTTGATCAAACAAACGCCCAATGAGTCCCAATACATTATCATAATGAAAGCGAATCAAATTAAAAGCGAACAAGACGGCACTTTATTAATGCCACCCAACCAACCCAATGGTACAATAGACCGACCACTTGACAAAGCTGAAAGGGGATATTGCTACTCACATCGAGGAGTATCTGTATCTGCGAGGTATATCTCCACAATGGACGTGTGTATGTTACATGTGGTAAATCTAAAACCAATTAATCACTTCAGAAGGCAGGAGCTGCTGTGCCACATTTGATTTGGCAAAATGGCAGGCGCCTGCCTATTAGATAAAGGAGGGGGAATAAAAAAAAAGAATGTCAACCACAAATACGAGCAAGCACTTGACCCATTTGAGAGAGTGACAGCGTTACTCGTATAGCAGGTAAAATACAGGTGAGGTGTGTGAGTGCGGGAGTAGTTGAAGTATGAATTTGTATCTGCAACACAAAAAAGTTTCGACAAATCGGCACTCTTCACAAAGCGGAAAATTGTGGTGAATCTTTATCTAAACTCTGTATTCGAATGTCTGTCTGTATTTCAGTTTGTTTGTTAGTTTGACTGTGTATTTATAGCTGTGTTTGAGTATAGGTACGAGTATAATTCTACCTATTTCCTTTACAGCATCTTTGTACGACGACCCTTGCAGCTTCCGAACCGGTAATCGAACTTGAACGCAATTAAATCCGCTCTAAAAAGCTCTGCAACTACTATTGAATTGAGAGCGTCTGCCATATCTCAAACCTTGCCAAGACTGTCAAATGCACAATTCCCGTTCATTTTAATTGTTTTATTTTATTTCATTTTTTTTTATACTTTCCACACAGAGTGTAGGATGAGCATCATCCTTTGGTCATGAAATTTGCAACACTGTAAAAGGCGACATTGAGAATTGACATACCATAACCGTTTGAATGTTTTTAAATCGTGATCTCGGTTCTTAAACTAAAAAGTTGATATTGATTGATGTCTTAATAGTCCTAGAATTAGGGCTTGGTATAGTCCCCATTTAAATCAATGAGACAACTCCAGTTTCTTATAGGAGACCATAACTTAAGGCTCGTGGAAAATAAGAAAATGTTATGTTGCTTGATCTAGCGAATCACACGAGCATGTTCGTCGTGTATGGCCAGCTTTAGACTCGTCGACTTAAGAGTTTGAAATTCAAGAGCTGCGTGCGTCGTATAATTGCTCTGTGACATATAGCGCAGAAAAATCAGTACACATACGCACTCAAAATTAAAGCAGCTTGAGATCACTTATGTGGCATAGCCTTGGTAAAATTTTAAGTTCGACGCTTGCTGAGTGTAAGACAACTTCAGCCCAGCCGAATATTTTTATCAAACTTTTTTTTTTCCTTAAATAGTTCTCAAAGTGTTTTGCATTGCAGTGCGATGGCAGGCGGTTGGTGTTGTCAAGCATACTTGTAGAAAACTATGATATTTTGTTGTTGCTTTTTTATTTTTTATTTCTACTTTTCTTTTATCGTTAGCGCAACGGCATAGTTGCACTAATTTTTCACTGAGGCGTGCATCCGTCGACGACCCTCTCCAATCTTATAACTTATCCTTCATCATTGCTAGTGTAATTAGTCAGCAACGCTTGTATTCAGTGCGTCGTTGGCACTTTTGTCACGGATACTGAAATATAAACATGCGCCAAGCCAACTGTTTATGAATACGACAGCATAAAAAACTAAAATGAAAAACATAAAAAATAGCACAATCTCATTTTTGTGCTATAGAGAGGACGATGACAATGACAACAGAACAGAAGAGAAAGGTGGGTGTGTGGGAGATACGTTTTTGTTGTTGTTGTTGTGTTGTTTTGTAGCCATTGGTTGCATCTGTGCATATCGTTAATTAATTCCTCGAACACATACAACACTCAACTCAACTGAACTGAATGCAATGCAACGTAACGCGAGACTTGCTGTCTTCGCGCAATAATTTTTATGTATCTACATATCTGCATACAAGCATAGTTGATCTGAGTGAGTGTCTGTTTGTCTCGCTGTTCATGCATCATGACAAAATACTATTGAAAAAAGTAAGTTGACATTCATGTAGCGTGCATTTTAATTGAGTTTCATTTTGTGTGCGTTCATCGTTCGACGTTGGGTTGTAGTATCTCAGCACTGAGATTTATGAATGTCGCAGTCTGTGTGAGTTGAGATGATGTAGTTGGGAGCAGTTAAATCATTTATTTCGTTTCGAGGAGTTTAGGAGGATTGAAATGAAAAAAGCAAAATAAAAACTTCATTACTTTTTTTCTTTTGGGCATCACTGAATGAGGCATTAAATTGTTAATTGCTCACTTCGGCTTGATCAAAGGGCAATCAAAAGACAAAAGCATAAATCCAAAAGCAACAATGAATTTCATAGACTCAAACCAAATCAACAATAAAGCTTTTATCTGCTGCATTCAATGGCAAACCCCATTTGAAGGGTAATTCGATAAACATCAATAAACTGCACAAAGAGTGAAAGGTCAATGTGGCTATAGATTTTTATTTGTGCAAACACACACAGAACAGGATAAAATGGTTAAAATGTAGCGACGTTGCTAGCAGACAGTAGCAGCAGGCAGCAGTGGGGTTGGCACACGCCAACAATGTGGCAACATAATGTGGCACAAAATGTATACGCAAACGACGTAACGTCAAAGCCAATGAACAACATGTAAGTAAATTTATATAGATATACAAACGCAAGTATATATATATATACATATATAAACACCGACAATCTAATTACTTCCGTGCTGCTGCCGTTCAGTGAATTTGTATATAAATCTATTGGTCGGTTTTATAGTGTAGTAACGACTTGTATAGATATGTGTAGCATTTGAGCCAAGCACAAGAAGTCAACCAGACAGGACACTCATTTGCCGTACGAACAAATACGTGCCACAGCACTTGCAGACTTGCGTACACTCCTTATAACAACGACAATAACGACAAGTATTTTGTTGTACTCGTAACAAATGAATTGCCCCAAAATCAAAATCAAGACGTGGTGGATATTACCACGTTTTGAGACAGACAGAAAAAATCTAAATTTCCCATATAGACGATACTCAAATAAATATGCCTGCCATATTTCACGTGTGGTTTTTCCGGCTGACCGTTGACCTTTTTCGTTTATTTATTTCAATTCTATTCTCTATTTTATTTTTACTTGTCTGGTTAAAATGTTGCAAGTTCACGTACAAAACGACATGCTTGATGGCTCCCCAATGTCAATCGGTGGGTATGCTACGATTTCCGTAAATTATGCTATGCCGCGGCGGCAATAAAATTAACGCCATTGCTGCCAACTCATACCTCAAATTGTTTGTGGCATTTGCACGTTAGTTACTGTCAGTACGAAATACGTGCAATGTTTTTTTAAAGCTGATAGACAAGGAGGTCGCAAGGAGTTGGTATCCATGTCTGCTTAACTGCCACTTGAAATGGCAGACGACAGCTAAGTCTGAGGTTAATGTTGTGGGTTTAGCGCTTGGCCATAATGAGTGAGTGAGCGGAGTCAATGCTACTGTAACTGTATATTTTGCACGTCTTCTAATGACATTTTTAACGTTTGTTTGTTGTAGGATACACACACGTAGACACACACCCACACACCTTTTAAGTGTTCATAGTCTAATGAAAAGGCTTGAAAAACGTTTTACAGGTGGCGCAAAGGAAAATAATGATAATGAACAACCATCAAATGAAAATAAATGCGACAATTTATTTATGTAAACCTTTTCAACATAAACGTCTGACTGAACTCAACTCAAGTCAATTCAACTCGACTCTACTCATTTGGTCGCGGTTTCAACGCCGCTCTGTGGCTCGCTATGTCGTTTGGTGAAATTTTTATTTTATTTTTTATTATGACTTTGCTAATGTCAAGTGCAAATCAACGTTTGAATGACAACAAACAATAACAAATACAGTGACGACCATGATGATGGTGACGACCGACGAGTAGCAGTACGTATGAATGAACGAACAAACAAACAAACGGTAAATGCTAAAAGATTCAAACGAATTCGAATGCCAGCGAGCCTATAAAACGTGTGCCCCATTAGAGGACTACAACAATGTTAAACGCGCAATAATAACAACAATAACAACAACAACATTTGCAGACATTGACGTGCTGAGCGAAATCAGTGACAAGAACGGTAACCGCCACATGCAACGTCACAGTCATAGACAAACTCATCATCGTCATCATTCATATTATCATCATCGTTATACACATTGTTGTCGCGTTGCAATTATTATAAACGATGACGGTGGCATAAACTGTAACTCGTCTGTAGCAAGATTCAAGTCAACGCTGCTGTCTGCTGTATTCGGTGGCTTTGAATCAGATGCAATGAGAGATGATGTATTAGGTTTGGTTTGGTTTGGGTAGCCAGTCATCAGAACGCACGCTCGGTTTCCGTAGTTACATATATATAGATACGTATATATATTTTTTATAAGAACATTGCAGACAAAACCACCAACACAACAACAACAACTCGAGTTGACTCGAGTCGCGTCAAGTGTTTATTACATTGACAGCGTGTGCTTTACTAGCTCCGATTTTTTTAATATTTTTTTTTTTATTTCGAGTTCAACCTCTCGCACAAAGCCACAACTTTTATAATGGCTAAAATAATAAATATGCATACGTTAATTGCATTTGAATCGATATTGTTGTTGCTGTTGTTGTCAATGTGCCGCTTAGCAACCATTGCAAAAAACCAAACAAAAACAAAAAAATATTTCACAAACTATTGAAATCCATTCATGTATGAAACATGTGAGTACTTTACGTGGTGTATGAGTACGGGCGTGTGTCTACGCCTACATGCGCGTCCGATTTATTGTGTAATTGTAAAACGGTTAAGCCATTCAAACGTTCAAATTGGCTGCTGTGTAGATGAAAGGCAGAAAGAAATATGAATAAATAAAATATGGCATATAAAATCATCATCGTAGCCATAACCATGATCAACAACGCTTGTCTGCATAGACATAATGAAACAAAAACATTTGCATATACATAAATATACAAGTATAACCCTACATATTTTTTTAACGTCGGCTATGGTGTTGTTACATGATTGCTATATGAGGCAGTAATTCGAATTATATAATTTTTACGAACATTTTTGGTCATCTGTATATATAAATAGGCCGAGACATTTTCTTTAACAACATTTTACGCCTAAAGTATATAACCGATTTTGATAAAAAATTTACCATTCGACAGGTTTTCATTTGCAGATGTGCACAATATACTTTTTAATAAAATGAGTTAGATATTGTGGGTTTAAAAGCAGTTAAAAGTTGTCACACATACAACTACAAGTAAATGTATGTTCTCCGTTCTAAAAAGATATTATGAGATTTAAATAAATGCTACTCAACTGTTTCGTATTGTCGCTATAGTGGTTGAATTTCAAACTCTAGAAAAACACCAGTTATAAAAAATCATGCAAATTGAGTTCGATTCACAAATGCTAAGACCTTGACGTTTTACTGGAATATATCTATAGTCACTGAAATTGATAGCTAAAAAAAGTTTTTCTTAAGAAAACTGTACCCATGGGTTTATAGGGCTGTTATACGGGACAGTAGTACTAGAATACCTAATATTTTTCCACAGACATAAAATTTCAAATAATGTGTGCTGAAATTTCATCGCCATTCTCTAGAATTTGGTCCATTGGTTGGTAGGCCTACTGGTTCCGGCCAACGTATTTAGTTCTATAGATTAATAAATTAGCCACTTAAAAAATACAAGTACCGATGTGCCATTCAATGTGTTACAAACTTTATTACAAATTTATAATACTTCAAGTTTTTAATAAAGGGTATAAAAATATGAATTGTTAATGTTGTGTTTGGCGCTTATGCCAACCCTCGATCAATAATAAAATCCGACAACAGCCAACAGATACATCACCATCACCATGCATGTTATTGTTGTAAAAATAAATTTAATTAAAAACGTTGGAATAAACACGCTATATTTTTTGTTGTCTTTTGTTATTTTTTAACTAGCGCTTTACATAATTTTTGCAAATATTTTCACTAAACTGAAACCGAACTCAACTCGTATAATTCGCTTTGCCATTTTTTTCGTTCGCTTTTTTAACTGTTCATAACAAAGACGTACGATGGATTTTTGCTAATTAGTGTTGAACAACAATTTTTTTTGGAGAACAAGTATGGTAATTTTATTATTTTAAATATTAATTATTTGTTGTTACCGAGTTTTATTGTTGATTGGGCGCATAACATTTGTGGATTTATACACACGGCAAAAAGGAGCAGTGTTGGAAAACACATGAATTATTTTATAGTTTGGGCATTCACGCTATTTAGATATATATAGTGGAGGAAATAAAAATTTAGCAAATTAATTGTGTAATGAGGACATTTGTAGATTTGTAGACTTTTAATCAGACTCGCATAATTCTGGAAATACTCAAGTGAAACTTGGCAAGCACGGATTTTGAACTTTAGTAATCGGTGTCATAGTTCGATACCCTAACTATTGATTAACGGTAGGTCAGGTAACTTGAAATAAAGGTAACATAAAGAAAAAATTATTGAAATGCAAGAATTTTCAAGAGTAAAGTTTTTGGAAAATATAGAAACTAATGAAAAAAAAAATAAATTAAGGAAAAGTGTTCTCAGTCAAATGCATTACTTTGAAGTGAAGTAACACACTTTTCAAAATAAACTGTCCGCTTATTATTTTGTCTTCAGCAGATTAATAAATACAGAGGGGCATTCGTGTAATTAAACACTACGTATTTATTTGTCTTACAGTATTTATCTTTCTATATTTCGGCACATATTTTAAAAACCTATTTTAATTAAATACGGCAACCCCAAAGTTATTTGTATAACACACTTTTGTAAACGTTCAACAGCAGCAAAAAAAATGTGTCTGGATATAGATTAAAATGTTATTACATACATTTCAGCTGAAGAATGTGAAATCTTTAATTAGAAACTAAGGTCTTACAACTGTGAGTATACGCAATGTGTATTGAACCGCAACTGTAAGCAAACAAACCAACAGATGCGTTGGATTTGAAAGTGAAGGAGGTAAGGCAAGCCCACAACCTAAGTCACACTAAGTTTGCAATTACATCAAGATGTATGAGTAATGACAACGTCAGCATAATATACATTTAGCAGATTAGATACAAATGTAATATATATGGTTGGTTATGTATGGATAGTTGGAATTGCAACTGAAAGCACAGTCATGTGGAAAATCGTAATTACATTTCTGTGTGCTCAACTCAATGCGACATCAAACGAAGCCAGCCAGCCAGCTAGCCAGCCAAACTTACAACTGAAATTAAATGACAGCAACAAAAATTGCAAAATGCATGCAGCAATGCAATTGAATTTATTTAAATAATATCTTAGGCCACATATATCTGTGTGTGTGTGTGTTTCTGTTTGTGTGTCTGGCGTTTCAAATAAATATTAAATGCAACTAGATACACAACGAGGAAGACCAGCGACAATTCCCATAGTTAATTAAATAAAAACACAAGACTCAAAAGCAGTTCGAATTATGCAGAAAGAAAATTTCTTGAAGAAATTACATTTTGCAGTGTAATAAAGTGTAATATACGAAATTTGTGTGGTCTGTACACAAGTGCATGTCATTCCTTTAAAGAGAATTTACAAAGCGAATCAACAACAACAACAAGGCAGGCTTTGCTTGGCAGAGCCAGCATGAAAGTCGAGCCAACGAATCGAGCTATGGCCACTGCTTTTGAATGAGCTGTAATCAAATACATTTACGTCAAAATCAGTGAAAACCACAAATTGCTTTGAGGCAACAGCAGCAACGGGTGGCTGCAACAACAACAACAACAACAACAACAACAACAACAAACAAGGAAATAAACAAACAACCAACAAATAGCCATAGCAACAGCGCCAGCCAGCAGCTTATGCGATCAATGAGTGACCACAGGACAAGCCACGACGACAGCTGCTGAAATTCAGCTTACAGTGCAGCACAGCCACAAGCACAGCGTGACGTTGAGAACAGTCAAAGGCGTTAATATGATAGCAGCTTAAAATAAACAATAATAGCAACAACAACCAAAAATAGTAGATTTAATATTTGTCATATTTTAATGAAAAAAATAAAATAAAAAAGAGCCTTTGGCTAACATGCTGCGTGTCGCATATGCCAAACTTAACTAAGGTAGATAAAGCAATTAATTGACAATAAAAAAACAAACATTTTTTTGACAATAACTTCATACGAAATAACAGAAATTGGCAATGAAATGCATTGGATAATAAACACAAACGAACGAATATTAAAATAATCAAAAACATTTAATTCGGCGCAGATTTAAAAATAGCCAAGAGCAAAATTTTGAATTAATGTGACAAGCACACGAACTCCATAAGCAAAGCATAGTCAAGCAGTGAGAGGAAAAAAATAAAAATAATAATAAATAAATACATTCATAAAAATGTTGAAAATGCGACAGAGCATCCGACTTCGACATAGCCGTGTATAAATATCTATCTATCTATCTATCTATCTATAAAACACTCTCGACAATATCTACATAAAACCGCTGAAGGTTGCTTTTTTTAATTGAGGTGATGATGAAGATTTGCAGAGTCAGGCAGTAGAAAAAAAAAAACATAAACAAATCGTCAAAAATATTGACAGTAGCTAATTTTTTCTGCTTACTGTCGCTTTATTTTGTTTATTCGCTTAAGTGTCGCTCGCCCTTTTTTACATTGCTGGAATTTTGCCAATGAGCAAGCAAAATGCTCAAGTCGAATAATCATCAACGTAGCGCGCTAAAATAAATCGAAATTTCGAGCAGTTGCAGGCGCTCAGCTCAGCTAATCATTTTTTGTTTTTGTGTTTTTGACAGTTTTTTTTTGTGAAACTTTGAGAATTCGAATTCAAAAATTTGCGACTTGTTGTCTAAACGAAAGTGAATTTTTTCATGATGACATACATACATAACTGAATAGAAAATCAACTTTATTTTATAGAAATTATCTTGTGCCTGGTCGGTGTGGTTGGCTCTTTTCATTAGTTCGTTTTAAAAATAGTAAACTCGTTAGAGCTTTGTAAGTACTTGAGTATAATTGCGATTAGCCAATTGATAACTATTAAAGTAAGAATTACTTCACTTAGTTACTCAACAACTTGTGAAGTAAGGTCAATGAGTGAGTGCCAATTAAGCCTCTCTACGGCACATACTGATCTAATTCACCAGTAGAATACATGCGTAGTAGATTGCCAAGAGTCTTATAGTGGTCAATAACGAACTAGTGAGTATAGCAGTGTAGTACCGGTTTATTGTGTACTTTTGTTTGTATCTATTTAATTTTTATTTTCCTGTGGGTATAGGGATTATAAGTACGAACATATTTCTTGGTGACTGGCTTAATGACTATACATTTTAATATTCGTTTCTGGTAAATAATTAGGCATTTAGTTATTTAATTTGCTTATTATCGTTGAGCATTCTGAAGCTTTCCTATATGAGTTGATTATGAGTTGTCCATCTAACAAATCATACCGTACTGAGTGAGTTTGGTGTGAGTGTCATGAATGAGATCCCAACAAATCATATTCAATACATATACATGAGTAGTAGTCGAAGGGAGATAGATTCTCATGCTGCATAGAGAATAGTGATGAGCGATAATTCACTGCCTGTGATTTTTTTTTCTGTAAATGAAAAACTGCTATTGGTTTTCAAAAGTTTTTTTTAATTTTATTTATTTTTTTTTCATTTTCCCAAAAGAAGAGTACAATGTCTATTATAGAAAAATAAATCGACTATTGTACAGATTAATATTTAGGACAGGTGGGTGAATTTCAATTTTACAATCAGTTTGTAAAGTCGTGTTGTGACTGGAATTTAACAATACATGTATTTTAACAATAAATAAACAATTAAAGATAACACCAATTAACAATGAGTAAGTAATGTAATGAACTAATGTGTTATTTGAGGTCCACTAGTCTCACCCTTTTTAGCCTACGTTGCCGAGTTGGTTCATCTAATGGGAATGTATTCACACCATCGTTCGAATGCTGGGAAAGTTGGGTTTGTTATTTTCTGCTTAAATTGATTATTTCCTCATCTACTGTCGCAATTCTTAGGTCTTGATGAAGGTCCGTGTTTGTGATATACCATTGGGCTTTTGTGATGGTGTGAATAATTTTTGATTGTTGCCTCTGGACTAACTTTATATTTGATTTTTTGGCAACTCCCCATATTTCCATTCCATATGTCCAAATTGGTTTAATAATTGTCTTATAGATTAGGAGCTTGTTTTTAAATGAAATGTTTGAATTTGGTTTGAGCAGCCAGTGCAATTGTCTTACTCTCATTGTTGTCTTTCTCTCTCATTACTCAGTGTTTTCACTGATTTCAGCAATTTCAGTGATCTGGATTCAGTACAAATTTTAAGTAATTTCAGCGTTTTGAGTGATCAGAAACTGCAATCTAAATGACTGACATCCAAAAGTCGCAATATCGCTCATCTCTGACAGAAAAGCGACAGAAGAACTAATTGTATCTATTTAACATTCATCTAATAATTATCTATTTAAAATAAGATCCAAAACGTTTACTAAATTATAACTAAAATCAGTTCATGTAAATTAAATAACCGAGGCAAAGTATCCATTATGATTTCATTTTGCTGCCTAATTAGTACTTAAAATTCTTAACATTCCATGCCGAGGCTGGTATGGCATTAAATTAATATACCTTTCGTTTAAGTGTTAACTTTGAAAATTTCTTCTTTTAGCGCAATGAAATTGGAGTACCATCATATACATATATTTATATATTCAGTTGCGGAGGCGTGTATCTGTGCGCACGTTCATTCATTAATTATTTAGCACCCTTACATAACGACACGCCATGGCTGTGGTGCAGTTCTTGTTCAATCCGACCCACTCGCTGCGTCACGTTAAAGTGAAAATGCACGAAAAGCGGAAGGTAAACATTTGCTTTTTGTAAAGTTCAACACTTGTTTGAGCCTTTGAGCGTTGTGAGTTGTGTTGTGAGCGGGGCAAGTGTCGAGAATATGGCGCGAAAGTGTATTTGTATGTTTGGGTTAGTGTGCATAAGTCGTAAAGCATTTCTGCTGACAAACCCAATAAACTGAATGCTGTTGGCCTAATAAACTAAAAAAGAAAGAAATGAGACTAGCAAATAAAGCGATCAGCATGTTTCGTGTTTGTTGTTAGCCCATTTTTATTTTATTATTTTATTATACTAAAACGCCACACAATTTGGCTTAGTGGACTCAAAACGAGTGTCAATCACAGTATGAAAATTTTCGTTTCGGTAACAGAAAAATGTCAAGTTGTGCTAAATTTGGTGAATAGGTTTTTCAATCAATGAGTTGTGTTGAGTCAATCCATGAAATTGTCAATCTCACACTAATGCTTTAATACCAACAAATATATAATTCTTCTGATATATTTGGTTGGTAATGAACGGATATAATATACAGTTGAACCTCCTTATAATGAATTCGCACGGGACCAGAAAATCACTTTCCTATATAGAAATTTTATCATACAGAAACTATGATATTTTTTTCCACTTTTACTTAAAACAAGCAGGGACTCGGCGAGTTGCTGGCCATCGCGCGCGTCGCTCTTTGGATGATTCAGCAGCTCTGCCAGAGAGAACTTATTCATATAGAGTTCCCATTTCTCCCTTAAAAAAATGGCCGGAGAGACTTTTAAGAAACGATTGGCTTATGTTAAATTTTAAGCAGTTGTACAGATTTCTTGTCTGTTCAACCATGTGGGGTAAAATATTCTGCTGGTTTGCTTAAGGTAAACAAGCAAATGGACGGACTGCCGTAAAAGGGGAAAATATTGAATGATAACCAAATTATAAAAACACAAGAAAGACATAATAAAAACAAAAATCAGAGACACTGTCTTCTTTCTTTGATTTTTTTTCAAAGTTTTTTATTTGCAAGGTGTTCGAGAATATTAGGCAAATTGTGTGGAGTTTTCTTTAATTTATGAAATCGTTCTTTAACAAACGAAATCGAGCCATGGCTGCCTTGTATTTTGCCTATATTCATTTATATGAACGAAATGAAAATACCAGGCGGCCAGCAAAAAAAGTAAGCATGATCACAAAGCAAAATCGTACAAAAATATTCCCAGTGCTACACACAATAATAAACCAATACAATCTTATACACGCACTATACCTACATAACACACTCAAAATTATCACACTTTGTACGCAAGGTAGAAAAAGAAGACCAACACAACCTTATACACACACTATACTTACACAACACACTCAAACTTTTCACATTTCGCACGCAAGGGAGACAATAAAAACCAACACAATCCCATACACGTACCACACCTACACAACAAGGTCACCCACACAATGGCAAGTTTTAATTTTTGACTTCAACTTCTTGAAGACAATTTTCGGTTGTGGCAGAAAACGAAATTCATTTCAAGAGCAAGTACAGTGAATGCGGATTTATTGAACAGCCAAAGAAACCCAAGTGAAATTTTTAACTATCGTCGAATTTCCATAGGTCGAACTTTTATAAGTCGAATATCTCCATGACTCGAATTGAGTACGTTTATAGTGAAAAATCAATATAATATGTCTTCCATAACTGGAATATCCCCATAATTTGAAATTTTGTTATGCATTATGGTGATTCAAGATTTGACAGTTGACTGTACGAGCAATACGCACAGTCCGCGAAGTTCGAGTCTCAGTCGCGCAAAGCAAATTTCGTCACCCTTACTTGTGTTTTGTTCTTTCCTCGATAGTCAATGAAGAAAGAGACAAAAGGTCTAGACTTTGTTGTTGCGTGAGCGTAGCAAAAAGAAGGAACTTTTATTCCCGCACGCGCCCCACTTCACATCGTAGCCAACAAGTCAATCTTCGCTCGTCAGGCCCCGAGCGCGTTTCGTTGTTGACTTCAAATTTGCGTGCACGCAAAAAGTATACATATTCATTCGCGCAGGAATATCTCTTTTCTTTGTCTTCCCTTATATTCGGCAAATAAGGAAAAAACAAATGTCACACGTTGTTGTTGGGCGAAGGCAAAATTTATTTCTTTCTTTCCTGTATTCGCAGTAGCGCAAGGTGGCTTGATATCGTTTTCACATGAGACATTTGCAGTTGCTTGCTGTTTTTGCTGTTTGCCTGGTAGTCAAGGTAGAATTAGCTGTATTCAACTTGGATTTTTGGACATACCTAACGCAAAATATGCATTTTAAATCAATTTTACTTATTTATTGAGTCATTTGTTTCTTTATTTCTAACAGCCCGAACGAATAATTTATCCGTTATTATTATAATTATTTATTGTAGTGGGAATTGCAATAACAAAAATCATGTTCCTCATTCATAAAAAAATCGCGTCAAACCTATACATGTTCCTTTTTTGCTATCATATCATTCCCACAACAATATCAATACAATCAAAATAAAAATGGGTGACGGCAATCAAAACAAACAAAACAAAGGTGATATACAGAAATTCCTTTTCATGCTAATTCGCGCTAAGAACACAAAATGTAGGAAGACACACCAAGAAGGGGAAATAGCGCTTGCTTCGATTTCACAACAGACACCCACCTTCTAAAATTTCTGTTTGCCTGATTACTTCAGTTCAGTAGTTAGCACCATGAGTTTGCTACACAGCGACCTGCGCTGCTACTTCCATGTTAATAGCAGACAAATAACATAAGCCAATGTCTTCTTAAGATTTGGAAAAAGCTCCAAAAGCTCGTGAGAGAAATGGGAACTCTATATGGATTAATACTCTTTGTTCCAGTGTTTGACTTTTTGTGTGTTATTTCGTATTCTTCATTTCTTTGATTACTTTTTTTTTTCATTCTAATATTTGAACATTTCGACTTTATACCGTATGAGCAGCTCTGCGGCCAAACTCAATTCTCAGATGCTACTTTGTTTTTGGGTTTTATTTGTATCTGTACAGTTTGAGAAGCATCTGAAAATTGAGTTGGTCTTAATAATTAGCGAATTCAACGATTTTATCGCACCAAAATTTGCAGTAACCTTCTTAAGGCTATTATAGAGATTCCCTAAAAATCAGATCAGTAAAATCGGTACAGCAGTTTCGGCGTCCACAACGGATAAACATACATACAAACAAAACATACTTCCAGTTATATATATATAAATTTCACCCTTCTATTATTTTTTCTCAACAGAACTTTCTAATACATTTAGGGATTCTCACACACATTAGTCGGTACGTTGCTCCTCATCACCACAAAGGTTCGAACTAAGTCAATTGATGAAGATATTCGTCCCAATGTAGGTAACACCTTATTAGCAGACGGTAATTCTCATCGGCATTTAAGATGTCTTTTTTTTTTGTTATTCCTGCTTCAACTCAATTAACAATTACTTTTTTTCAATACAGAGGCCAGATTTTGTAGGTTGCCTACAATATAAGTTACAATCTGAGCTCGTTTTAAGCCATGCATAACTTTTGTTAATTATCGTTGTATAATTTCAATCAAATACCCCAGAGGCCCATAACTAATTCGCAGATTCAAAGCGAAAACAAAAAGTAGACGTCAAACTGCGTGATTGGGTCATTGGCCAAAACATGCAAACGAACACTTTTCGGGCATTGTTATTATTAGACTTATTTAACTTGAACTTTTTTCCTTTCTTTTTTTTCTTTGGTTTTCAGGAGTGTTGTTATTGCTGAAGTTTTGGCGCAAATTAACCACGGTTAAGTAATAAAATCATCATGGCACAATAAGAAACTTTAACGTTAACTGCCGAAAACATAAAAATGTACTTTGGTAGCAGCGCAATGCCTGAGAACAAGCTAAGGTGTATATGGAGGTAATAATAAACGACAACGAACCTTGGTGGCTGACTGACTGACGGCCAACCTATACGACAAACATCAGTACGTCCATCAATGTGCCCATCCAGCCATTTAGCCATTCATCAAATTATGAATTGCCTGACAAAAAAACTGTCCAACATAACAGAACACAAGAAGCGCACACAGCGCGAATAAAGCATAAAAAAATAAATAAATAACATTTAAAGAAAAAAACCCAAGAGTCCAAGACAGAGTGAAAGAAATAAGACCAAGTTCAGTTCACGGCGAGAGGCAGCAGCAAAAAGCAACATGAAAGCCATTAAAAAGAAAAGTTTCTTGACCGCTAAACGAACACCAAACCAAAAAGCAAGCCGAACTGAGCCAAGTCAACTCAAGCAAACTGAAATCAAGTCGACTCTCAACGAAGTAGGAAAAGCAGTAAAAATAAAATTTGACGCAGTCAGATACAAACGACAAAACATTGCTGCCGCTGTTGACGCGCGGGGGTTCAGGCCAAGCGGGACTTGGCTAAGGAAAATTCCTTCAAAAATATGTTCATCTAAATCATTCTTGGTGTTGTTATTGCTGTCTTCTGTGCTTTGGTTGGTCGGCTCTGACAGTTTGCATGCGGAGTGCGGTGTGCTGTGTGTTGTGCTTTTCTAATAGTTACATATAGATACAGTTACTAATACACATACACACACACACACACACACACACACACACACACACAGTGTTTGTATATAATTATTTTTTTAACCCACAAATGTCAAGTTGTTACGTTACATGGAAAAGCGTTTAAATATCCAAGTAATTTTGGGTTCATCTTTGCGTTTTGCTGCCGCAATCCATTTCGGAACGTCGAAACGTCGCAACGACCACGACCACGACCACTGGTAGCCGTTGGAGAAGGAGACAGAAGTGAGGCAGAGTGGTTTTGTGCTGTTATTTGTTCTGCACTGTTGACCATCAAAGTCGGTGAGTTTTTCAGTTTGAGTTGGCTGCTTGACTGCGTCGCTTTTTCTGTTGTTTAGTGTCGTTGCTTTGTTCCGGACGTTTTGGCCGAACGTGACACCGCCAGCTCGGCAGCAGCACGGCAGTACGGCTGGCAACTCGCCTTGGCACTGCTTTGCTTGTTAACGCGTGACTGCGTTTTGAACGGTTTTTCTTCAATTACTTCTTATCTTTTTTGAATTTTTGTAGATGAAAGCTTGACAAAAGAAATTAGTTTAATATTCCTTCATTAATTTTATGCATGCGCTTTTAATAAAACGCATGGCGCTCAGACACGTGTTTGCTTCTAAGTACTATGTAACATTTGGAGGGTAATAAGAATAGTGAGAAAAATTTGCAATTACACCTCTTGGGAATATACCAAAATAGTTTTTGGTTTGAATTGTTCATACCAATTTTCAAATTTCTTAGTAAATAGGTTAGCAGATCCATTACTGACATGACAGCAACAAATTAGATTTGCCCTTCCTTATAAATTTCGTCATTTGGAGTCAGTAGAAATACGCGACAAATGCCCAATCGCCCATGGAGTGGATACACCATCTATAAAGGCTGTTTCCCAGTGGTGCGGGGATAATATTCTGTGAAAAACCAATCTCAATATAGACGACAAAAATGCGGCTCTTCTAGTCGACAAGAATTTTGACATTTGAAGTCAGTAAAAATATTTAACAAAAGGCAAATTGCCTAAGAAGCGTACGTCTCATCTCTAAACGGTATTTTCAAGTGATGGGGGAGTCAAAGCGACAACAAAAATGTGGCTCTTTTAAAGTCAAAAACATTTAAGGCTGATAAGCCTGATGGCTTGCGGTTGAATGTAAACTATGTAACGAATATAGCATTGAAAAGGAAGGACGTTTGAGTTTTGTCATTTATACTCAAGTAAAAATTTGAAGAAGGCATGTGTGGCGAGTTCTATAAATTCTACACAAGTGTACAGATTCTGTATTTTAAGGCAAGCCTATAAAAGTCAACTGCTAAGGTTTGCAGCAGAGATTTGCTCGAAACTAAAGAAGAAGGTAAACTGCTCCAGCTTTATGATTCCCACAAATTCCACAAGTTGTTTTCATTAAGCTCATACTTTAATTTCAATATTAAGGATGCAATATTAAGGCAGTTAATCTTGAAATTGGGAAACTTCAAAAACTCGCTTTAAACTTAATTTTTAAAAGTCCCTTTGACGTTATTTAAGCTTCTTTCACTCCTGCTAATTCCGCTTTGTATAACCAGTATTGAGATACAAATATTTGTGTTGTAGTATTAAACGTTTATGACATTGTAAAAGTATAATAAAGGTCATTGTATAAAAATACATTTTTGGAATCAAACACATGCATATACGTTGGTCGTACAGTCTTTAAAATACTTTAAATAGGGTATTCATATATACACAATTGGTATGATTTTAGTAAGCATCATCTAACAATTCAACTGCATTAATCAAGTGGTTTAATTTCTATTACCGACTAATGCAACAAATGCTTAATTTTTTGAAAAGCATGAGTTTCATATGGCAAATGTTCACAATTGCCAATAAAAATTGCGGAATAAAATTTCGAATTATTAAGTGCCTAAATGTAGCTCAAAGTTAATTGGTTCATGAAGTATCAAAAGTTTAGTTTGAATGGCTTAACAATTTTAGAAATATGCTTAGAAAAGCATATGCAACGAAAGGAGTTGACGTCGTAAAGAGTTCGAAATAAACTTCATAACATTAGCATATAACTTTTGATGTGGGTCACATATTACAAGCGTTCTTTGGCAAGTAAGTTGTTGGTTTCAAGTAGCACTTGAGAAAATCATAGTTCAAAGGTGAAACTAACAACAATCAAAGTAAACTAAATTTGGGACAAGTATTTGCTTAAACTTTATAAACTCTACGCTGTCAATTATGAAGTGAAATATTGTTAAATAAGTTCATGGGCGTACTTATAAGACACGCAATTTCAAGAACGAAAAGTATCTTAACACCATATGCAGCCTGTACAAGGTTTCTTTCAATGCCTTAATAATGCTCAAAAATGTTCGATTTTAGCTTATAGGTTTTATGTCCATTTACTTACTAAATATTTGTCTTTTTTAGGTGCAGATATATACAATATTTTGTTTTGTGTTTGTTATTGGTAAATAACTGAAAATATTCCAAAAATTACCTGCAAAAAAAGAGAAGAAAAAACGATTGATTTAGTCAAAATTCTAATAAACAAATCAACAAAATCATTTACACAAATTAATTATAAACAAGCCAAAGAAAATACGAGCGTAAACTGTAAAGCGTGAGCAATTAGCACTAAAAAAAATATACTATAAGTTACAATGAAAAATTTCCCACATTCAAGTCGTCTTATAATTTCGCACATCGACGCGGCTCTGATGTGAAAAAATAAAGCAGCAAATTACCATTTAGATTCGCATGAGTGCAACTTGGTATGGCAAGTTTTTGATTGCTTAGATACAACAATGGGGGAGCCGACGTAGAACATGGGTAGCACCGTACACGGCGAAGGTGTGCAAAATTGAGAGTCTAATACGTTGTTGGTGCCCATGTCGACCACGGCCACAAACAGTTTCCAAGGGACTATTAAGAAGAACAATAAATAACAACAACTTATGGCGTTGAGAAAATGTATCTGAAGGAACATAAATAACACCCTAAGCGAATGTACGTACGTACATTAGGAGCATACGAATGACAACTAATGGATCAGCTGTCTGACACGTTAGAGGCCGTGTATCGTTGTGAGTGAGACGTGTGCGACTGAGTGTGTGTGTATGTGTGTGTGTGTGAGTGGTCTTTGAAAAAAAGTTCAAGTAGTAAAATTAAATGTGGCCAGAGAGCTGGGAGCTGTTGAGCATGCAATACAATAAAAGCGAAACAGGAGCGCACACTAAGCGCAATTACAAAATGAAGTTTTTCGTTTGGTGCCACTTGAGTTTGTCTTGCAGACGATGACGCTGGAAAACAACAACAAGAAACAAACAATACAAAACCGGAAATGTACATGTTCTTGAGCAGCACACATACGACTACACTACTACATATGCATAAAAGTATCATTGTGTGTAGTTTACAAAAGTACCGTAAGTAAATTGAAACGCCAAACGGGGTTCGCAATACGACGACCACGTTACCGACTGAAGTCGAACGCACAAAAGTAATGCCCCGCAGCAGCTGTATTTGTATTTATGCATGTATGCATGTGTGTATGTATATGAATTGAAGCATAGTAAAAACGTTACAGGCACCAAAGACATTTGGCATGTTGGTGTTGCAAATGTCAGTGCCACCGTTGCTGTTGCGTTTACCGAGTTGCCGAAGTGCCACTCAACGATTTTAATGAAATGTGAAAGACACAGAAGAAAGCAAGCATGAAACTACAACAACAACAACAACAAAATAAGCATGAAAACAACACGCACAAATGATGAAATAAGCTTTAAATTGTTGTTTGTACAAGTGTACGTATTACAATCACTTGTGCTCGCTATGGCAACGCTCGAACTGTTGGTGCGGCGTTGGTTGGTGTTGTTGTTGTTGGCGGCGTGTCGGGTCCTTGTTGGCCAGCTTCCATGGCAAACAGAACACAACACAACACAACACTTCGCACCACACTCTCATTTGTAGGTGCTGCTAAGTACACAAACAGACACGCACACAAACACGCGCAAATACAGACGCACTAAGATCCATAGCTACGCATGCAGTCAGTCAAAGCCACGCCTAACACAAGCAGCGTTTGCTGCCCTCGTAAAAAGTAATTAAAAATCATTGCACCGTACAAAATTCGGCTTGTACTCAAAAGGATGAACAAGTAGAGCTAACGGCTCTTAGAAATTTTGCCTTTTTTCTATTTGGGTAATTTGCGATTAGATTTCGAAATTTCATTAATCACTGATGTTGTTCATAAAAGGACAATGAAGTAAATTTTGCCGCAAGGCTTATTTGGCGTTGAGCGCAAATGGAAAGAATATTTTCGTATTTAACAATAAAAATCTTTTATCTTTTATCTTCGAAAATTAATATTAAGTAGAGCAGAGCTACAACCCTGTAAAATTTTAAATTGCGTTCGAGGCAATTTTTTAATCCAGACTCTGATAACAATCAAGCGCGCTTCAACACTTGAAACATTTCAAGACAATATAAATAATAAAAACTTAAAATATAATACCATGAAATGAGTTGAAGACGACAGAAGACTGGGATTGTATCTTTTAAAACCTATATCAAATTCAAGAAAAATATAGATTGATAAATAAATATGAATATAATCAGTGTTAGCATATGGCCGCCCATTAGTAAGCAGACATATAAGAGTTAGACAATTAAAAAAAAATAACTAAAAATGTAGCGAGAGCTAACCACTGTACGTTTCCAAGGCATCGTATTGTATCACTTCTCTTCGTTTGGGATTCGAAGATCAGATAGTTTTTAAAAACCTTTTTTGTGCTAAAATTTAGGCTAATTAAAAATAGCCAAGTTTTGGGAACTTATTTTGGCTATCTATTAGGACAACGAACATAAGGATCCCACATTTACTTATGTACGATTGTTTTAAATAATTAAAGAAATTACCAAACAATTATCATTCGTTGTTTAAGGTATGAGAACTTAAAGCCGTACAAAGAAAGACAGAAAACAATAGGGTCCTATCTATATACATAAAATTGAATGAATGTTTGTCTGTCTGTCCGCTATAGAGGCCTAAACCGCTGGACCGATTTTGATGAAATTTTCAGGGTAACTCTAGAATAGTCTATCGAGTAATCCTGCAATGTTTGGTTACCGCGAAAGTCGGCCAAAAAAATAAATTGGGGTATTTGTATTTTCTTCATGCAACGGAACGCGTTTGGTGATAAGAAAACTGATGATCAATATGGTTCATGCGACGATCAAAGAAGAATTCAAAGTTGACGAAGTTCTCATTCTCATAGCTTCAATAAAGCAATTTTCTTGCGAACACACTTGTGAAATACTTTTTTTATATTTTTTTTACGTCTGACGGGCTACGCTAGTAATTATTTATAATTGTATTTATTTCTGGATATGTCTACCAAGTTTGTAGCGGAAAGATTCTAATTATATCTTAAAGATAATAATAAGAATAAGAGAACAATCAAAGAGGTATGTAAGACACTTCAGCATCGGCTATTTTAATTGCTCTAGTCGCGAGATCTACCAGTACAAAAAGACTTTGTGTAAATACAGATTTAGTTAGACCATTAAAGGGAGAAGAGAATACAATTGGCTCACAAACCCACTTGAAATATAAGACGCAAGTGAATTATTATTTTAATATATCTTTTGTGAAAGAAATTGACTGCAACAATAGTTTCAACTAATATTCTTTTCAGTGTAACTACTCATCGACTTAGTTCACTTGACAACACAAGAATGAGCATGAGTACCCAAGACTAAATACGAGCTTATAGGAAGGAACAAAAAGAACAAAGGAAACAGCGGCAGTGGGAGCGGCAGTCAAAAACGTTGACAAGCTGACGAAGACGACGATGACGATGACGTCGGTAGCAGTGATGATGGACCAAGACCAACACGACCGACCAACTGGCTGAGCAAACATCATTGGTATGAAATCAAGAGCAGAACAACAACAACATCTAAGGCGGATAGAGAACACAGCCACATCAATTTCTGCTGTGCTCGTTGATAGTTGTTGTTGTTGTTGTTGTTTTTCTTCTCTGATCCCAAACTGCCAGAGTTAGTTTAAACATTATTACTTCAACTTCGCTTTTCCACTCATCACTCTGCCAATGTACCTGAGTATGTATCTGTGTCTTTACAACCATCAATATGAACACACTTGTTTCGTGCCTTTAGTATGCTGTTGTGTGTGTTCATTGCTGCTGTTATTTTTAAGCCAAATCAGCAGTAATTTTAACGCTGGCTTAGATATAGGATTACGTCTGTCCATCTCTCCCTCTATTTTTCGCTTTATTATGCAGGGTTGTTGTTGTTTTTTTATTACTATTATTATTTCACATTTTTGTTGTTGTTGTGTGTGTGTGTGCATGTTCACTTGATAAGTTACTTGATTTTCAAGTACAAAACACTACGAAAAGCAAAAGATTGTTTAGCCAACAGGCTACCTGTATTTGTGTCGTTTTAGATACATGCACAGGGGAGCATATCTATATCCGTGCGTGTGTGGCTGTGTGCGTTTCTGTGAGCTGTTATTATATTTAAACGCTTGTTATCCTTTTGTTCTGCTTCGGCTTCATTCACTTACGACTCATGTATTGTATCTCACCCTGCTTCGACCAACGACTACAACCTTTTGACAAAGAACTATTTTCGTTCGTTTCGTTCGTAATTCGTTTTCTCTGGTTTCTGCTTTTTTTTGTTCGTCTTTTTGTGCATTTATGTTGGCACATTGTTCTTCGGTTCTTCGAGGATCGATGCAGCATAAGCAAGTCCGCTTAACCTCGAGCGTTGCAGCAGCAGGTATTGTTTTGGCTTACACTAACAAAGAACATAAAAGAAAAAGGTACACGGCGCACACAACTCTTCATTATTGACGAGAGTGAGGCGCGAAACAAGACGCATGCAGCAGATGTTTTTCGTATGTATCTGGTATTTCTTTTTTTTTTTTTTGCTTTTGTTACGCTTTGTACTTCACAAGATATGCGAGAACAACCGTAGTGCCGGTTGAGCCTGAGCCAGCCTGCAGATTAGCTGTCATTCGCCGCTGTCTTCTTTGGTCAAAGCTTTTCGGTAATTTTACAAAATTAATTAAGGGTAATTTGTCTTAGGGTCGTAAACGTTGAGGCAGCGGCAATTGAAGATTGCGGCGCTGCTGCATTTCAAAGTCACTCAATGCACATAAGCCGTGAAATGAATACTTGATTTGGCTCTTTAATCTCATGGGCTTTAAAACTTTGACTAATTCAATTAGAGTTACACAATTGGTAAAACATTTGAAGTTAACAGTAAGAGGCGCCTCATTGGCTACGAAAAATGTGGTTGGTTTGAGTTTGTTTTGCTTTGTTTTAATTTCATGTTGGCTTTTCTGGCCAATTTCACAAGTCAACACTTCTTGAATCAACCAAAAACAAGTTTGTATCAAATTTCCATAAACGTAAACTGACACCAAGTTGACAGTAATTGGTTTATGATTATGGTTATGATAATTATGATGATGCTTGTTGTTGTTTTGTTATTACGACAATATATTAAAAATTTAATGAGGACGAACACACAAAGCCACCATGCGTTGTTCATTTTAAGGCAGTTACACTATTAAACCCGAAGGTAAAAGCAAACAAACAGCCGGACAGAAGCAGCAGGAGATACAATCGTCCAACACAAACCATATAAATACCACGTTGTTACACTTGTTTATTTTTGCCGGCATTTGTTACTGGGTTAATGACACTACGTAACGTAACTCGCTCGTGTTGCCAGTCATGTGCGCCTGGTGTTTTCCAACACCAACACAAAAACCATAGAGCGGAAGTTGTGCGTGCAAAACATGTGGCATGAAAAGTTTGACGACAACTTACCCAGCACACCTACTTCATCCAAATTTTATAACTAAAACACAGAGCAGAAAAAATGAATGAAAAGTTTGGTGATTTTAATTTTTTTTGGATCATTGGTAAACTTTGCTAGACGTTGTTTGAAACGCCCAATACAAACAAAATGCCAAGAAACTAAAACATTCGAGTTTTTTTTTTTTTTTACAATTTTACAACACTTTTACTTTACTTGCCTTCTGGTAATGGGGTCACCAGAAAAACAGCAGCATCCGTAATGCTGTATATTCAGCAGGGGTGTGTAGAGAAAATAAGTAGATAAGAGCGTAAGAGAGTGAGAGTGAGTAATGCGAGTGATGGCAGTGGAAATGAATCACTTTTGCGCTAAACATTTTATGTCATGACAAATGTGAAAATAGGTCAATTTGCAGGCGTCGACGTTAGAGTGAACTATCAAAAATGAATATACAGTGACTCTTTCGGGGAGACACGCAAGGAAAACATTGAGAAAGAAAACAACTAAAAGCTTTTTCAGCCCAGTAAACAAACTGAAAAGGAGATAGTAGAAGGCGAAAATAGTTTTATCGGCCGTCTTAATCGTAGGCGTAGGCTGACTATTTTATGTTCTTTATTAAGCGCACAATTTAGCACGTGAAAGTTTTTCCATTTCCATGGTTAATTACGAGTTGATTGGGCCAACTAAGAATAAAATATATAAGTAAGCACTGCCGAAACTAAATACGAGGGCGGCTTAAATAATCCAGTGGCTTCTTATAATCGAGCATTTTAACACTGAAAACAGCTAAAATTAGCCTGAATGTAATGTGTCATTTTTGCTCACAAATGAACACAAGCGGAATACTATGAAGGCTTTAAATTATTGTTGAGCCGTAAAGTTGACCATACACGACGAACATGCTCGTGTGATGCTCTCGTGTTTGAGATAATGTTCGTCGTGTATGCCGCTATTGACGAGCTTATGTTCGTGTGCATATTTAAAATTTTATTGATCATACGAGCATGTTCGTCGTGTAGGGGCCAGCTTAAACCAGTTAAAGTTGTGGTATAATTTTTTAATCATGACAAAAACTGGTTGAATTTAAATGTACCACTAAGAAGCAGCAGTGAAAGCGGTGATTTTCAATGTTGGTCTGCGGACAAACAAGAACATTACGTCAGTTTTAAGTTATTGTAAATTCACACCGATTACGATTCAGAGAGAAAATCAATAAAAGTTAAATAAATATTATATTACAGTAATGGCATTGGCATGTTGCAGCTTGGTTGTTTGCTTCAACGGATACGCTTGTTTCCAAATCTGAAGCGTAAGTGGGTCGATAGCATGAGATTTGGCAACAACAAGCACTGAATCTTATTATTTGTAAGGAACCAATAAATTACAAAAGCTGCAAGGTGACTTTCTTGATAAATCGTTCTTTTGCCAAAAAACCTGCTAACCATTATAAAAGTCATTTAATCACAAAGCCAGTCACGTATGAGCGCGTACTAAGAAAACCACAAAATAAGTTGAAACCGTAACAAACGTAAAAAAAGGGAGGCAAAAGGAAAAAAATACGAAAAGTGCTAAATGTGTAAACATGTCGCATAATTTACAACTTGCCAGAATGATGCCTTAATTAAAGCTAAAATACAAGAGCGTGCTGTCAGGCAGGAGCAGTAAGTCAGTTAGTCAGCCACGCGATCTGGAAACTGGAGGTCGCGCCAAAACACACAATTTACGCGGGGGCCGACAGCAACGTACAAGTGGCGTTTTTAACTGTTTGTATTTTATTTTTATGCATGTTGTAAGTATTACAAGTTACAGCACAAACAATAACAACAACAACAGCAACAACCACAACAGAAATGAACACAAATACATACAAGAATAAACATTTGGGGTCATAAATTCATTTGTTAACACACTACTTGGGCGGAATAATATACTTTC
Source organism: Cacoxenus indagator (assembly GCA_035041755.1). Taxonomy (NCBI): domain Eukaryota; kingdom Metazoa; phylum Arthropoda; class Insecta; order Diptera; family Drosophilidae; genus Cacoxenus; species Cacoxenus indagator. The sequence goes on from JAWNKX010000379.1 coordinate 2,832,227, forward strand.
GACTTCCGTACAACCCAACCAACGATCACAACCAAGGTGAGATTTTCCTTTTGCACGCATTCTTTCTGTTCAAATCACTGTCCGTCCTTCAGTGTTCGTGCACACTTTCGCTTTTCAAAATATACACGACGATTTCCACGACTTTGCGCTTCAAATGTTGTAACCCCACATTTCTGTTTGGGGTGCGAAAACAAAACTCAAAGCCAGTTTGAGTTTGCCGCTTCACTGCATTTGAATAAAATGGCAAAAATTCGGCTGAAGCAAAAGAAAAAGGGTTGCTTTGATTGTCATTGATTGAGGCAAAGGTCTTTTTTATTAATTTATTCAATTAATAAAAGGATTTCATGCCACCTAAGGCGCATGCAAAATTTAAATTAGGAACAATAAGGAGCGCATAAATTAAATGGCGCGCAAAAAGTATCTATAACCCAAAGGTAATATTACAAGACAAAAACGAGTGTAAGGAAAAGCTGCACTTGTCTAAATGTTTATCACAATATATGTATGCATAATGAGAAGCCCAATAAAGCCAAGCGCACAACACAAATGCTCTGAGATAAATCCAGTGTATAAAACAAAATCTATATAAGAAAAAAAGTAAATAAAATTCTCTGGCCCAAAGGCTTTTACTTCAACAACAACATCAACTAGAAACGCATTTCGAAAAAAATGGTTTTATAATCGCACGACTTAAGATACACACACAATGGTATTGAAGCAAATTCAACATATTTTTAGATGCAAAATTATGCGTCCTTAAAAGGGTAGACATGGGGATGAGGCGTCACTCAGCAGTAAAATGGCATGAACAGTAGCAGCATCAAATCTGACTTTAGAGAGATTTGCTTGACTCTTAGCTGGCTAATGTCAAGTGAAATGTTGAAATGCGCACATGAATGACTTTCCGATACATCGGGGGGCAACGCAAGAATAGCTGGTTGAATGGTAGAATTGGATTGATGTTGTTGCAGTAAAAGCAAACAGCAAAAGCAACTAGGCAAATCAAGTCAGCCGGCAGAGGCATTCGCATTCATTCATTCATTCATACGGTCGGGCAGGCGACGACAAGCAAGAAAGTGCGCTCAAGTGTAATAAGATCGTAACACTTAAACGCTACGGGCGGCAAATATGGTAATAATGTATGTGTGTATGTGCATGTGTGTGTATCTGTGTAGTATTTGCAAGAAACGAGTATGCTGAAAAGTATTTTCCTTTTTTTGTTTGTTTGTTTGTGCATAGAGTGAGTTTAGAGTTTTGCTTTGGCAAGTTTGCATTTCTATTGTTATTTCTCGTTTGTATTGTCCAAAAGTTAGAGCCCAGGAAATGTTTTAGGAAATATGAAACATATGCGTGAATACATTTCATGCCCGCCTCAAATATTTTGTTGGTGCGTGTTGTTTTTGCGGATTTATTATTGCTTGTGTTGTGCGCCGGCTTCTTGTAGTTCTGCATAGTTTTGAAAAAGATTATAATCGTCTTAGATGCTTTCTTCTTTGTGTGCAGTCAGATGAAATTCTTGTATAATTTCTCATAATTCTTCACATCGATTTTCAAAAATGAATTGAAGAAGTTCAAAGTAGCATAAAAATTTAATTGTTATGTTTGCAATTTCAATTTCATGAAAGAATGAATGAGATAAAAAATAAAATAAAAATTGTTGTCGATCCGTTACATAGGTCGTTCAGGCCAACGAAATTGAACAATAGTGATGACTCAGGGTTCTCCACATAAGAATTCGAATTAGGATTAAGAACTACACAATGCCGGTATCCTAGCTAATGATCATGAAAATAATGAAATGAAAATAATATACTTTTTTATACCTTGAAAACGATAACAAAGGTTTGAGCTTCAATTCAATGTTACCACACTATTCAAGATCATTTGCACAAAAATATCTGTCTAAGCCCAGTAAGATATGTCCACTAGATGTTAAAAAGTGAATAATTAATACTCATGATTAAGTTGGACTTCGATATAACTGGATAACACATCTTCGCTGACTGACTGACTGAATACTGCTCGGAGTAGTACCATATAAAACCTGAGCATACAAATGGTCTTGAAACAAAGCTCAATTTAAACGAAAAATTCTGGCCTGCAACTAAATGCTCTATATAATAATAAATACTAAGCCTGATTCAAGATTTTGATACAAAAAAATTTTTTTTAAGCCAACATTTTCTTTAAAGACACTTTACGCCTAAACTATATAACTGATTTTGACAAAAATATACCATTTAACAGGTTTTCATTAGCTGAACTGAATCAACTGCTTTGCTTTCAAACGATGGGCGAACATTAGTTATTATTAAGGGCCAATAAGTGTTCATAATGCCCTGGAAAGCGCTTTTTAACTATGTCGAATAATCGCCAAGTCTGCACAGTTAAAAATTTTGAACAAAAAGTATTAGAAAAATTAGTTAAAATATTTATAGGTAGTGTTGGACTACGGCCTGAGGTGGCCGTCTAGTCACCTAATGTGCTGTGTGCTCAGGCGTGGGAGATGATCGAAGTAGGTCCTTTTAAGCCGCCGGATAGGTGTACCTGTAACAGGTGTACCTGTAACTTGGACAGATCCAAGTGATTTCTGGCGGTCTTGACTTCAGGTTAATGTCTTCTGTTGATACGAGTTGCAGTGGTTTGTGTTCGTGGGGCTTTAGATTAGATTAGAGTGCTGGTAAAAATAGTAACGTATTGAAGTTCATTGACGTAATTGTATTAGAGAAAATAATAACGAAAGAAATTATAATAATTTCTACCTAAATATAGCCACCAATGCATAACATATATGGCGCTTATAGTTAATCGTAGTTAAGACAATAGTACCGGCAATAGTCAAACGGTATACTCAGATCAAAACTACTAGCCGTGTGTGTAACATACTCATTACATTCTTAATGTGAATTTTCAGCACTTCTCAGTTTAGGATTTCGCTCATTAATGATCTGAGTCATACAGCATTTTTCCGCCAAATTGTAAATAACTAAAATTGGATTGCTTAAATACTGTTTTTGATTGTTTATTGCCACCGTTGAACGAGCATGTCACTGCCGCTAACAACTTTTTGTTAACTCAAAACCCCAACAAAAACAAAGGCGGGAATTTGAAGTGCCGTTGCCGGCGGCATTTTCTGGTTGCAAAGCCGGTTATAATTTTGATTTTTCACAGCTCACTTTCTGTTGTTGTTGTTGTTGTTCTGTTGTTTCTTCGTTGCAAATTTTGTGATTCATTTCATTTACAGCAAAAGTTTATTTCCCCCCCCCCCCCCATTTTTCTTCTTCTTTTTGTTGTTAAATATTTTTCCTTTAGTTGGTTTTCATTATATTTGCTCGTTTCGTATTCGGTTGCACAAAAGCCACAAAAAACAAAAAAAATAAAAAGTGAAAAATATGAGAAACGTTTGCGGCAGAAATCGTTTGAAACGAGTCAAGTGGAAGTTTTATTGTTGTCGACAGCGCTTTTGTGTGCATTTCATTTATTTTATTATTAGTTTGCTTTAGTGGGGAGTTGAGTTTGGTTTTCACTGTTTTTAGATTTGCGCTTTGCACTCCATTCATTTTACAACTTTGTTGTTTGTTAAACTGGCAACTTGACAGCTTTTGGATTTTTATACAATAACTGCAACAACAGCAATAATAACAATAATTGTAATTGCATTGTTGTAATGCCAGCAACAGGCGTAGATACTTTTTGAAGTTTTCATTGTGAAACTATTTTTATATAGTAAGCTTCACACTATGTGTATAGTATAAGTTTGTCGTACAGTTGGTAACGGACAGACAGTTTATTTATTCGTAAACAGTTCGAATTACGGGCGCTTTTTAGGCACACCGAAGTCGAGTCTATACAATATATCTTACTTCTGCCCATAAAAATATTGTTTGGTTTGTTGCTCTGCACTAAATGGACTTGAACATTTATAATCATCTACCCTACAGTCCACGTATACATGATTTCAAGCGATCATTATCTATTAAGATTAAGATGCAAGATTTTATAGGAAGAGGTTTTCCAAGGCTTAAGAAATAAAGGAGCAGTTTGTGCTTATTTTGAAGTTATAAGCGTCGTTTCCAATGAAAACCAGTTCAAATGGAGTTCACAAATTCAACTCCATTCTGTCGATTTGAGTTATTAAATAAATAAGTTAAAATAAATAAAATACACCTGATTTTTAATCAATTTTTTTAATTTTTTTTTTTAATGGCAGCTTTGGCTACGGGTAGATTATTGCTTTGATTTAGTCGCCAATTTCGCTGATTTTATTGCCACTTAATATGATACATTTCATCTTACGGGCAGACGCCAAATGGCAATGTAATTGTGTATATTATGACCTATACATTGGCATTCGAAAAATAGAGAATTCTTGACCAAGAGGAATAAGGGATCAAGTTGTCAATGTGCTGACCGAATTGGCACTTGGTATTGTAATATTGGAAGGACGAATAAGACATCCACAGCTTACCTAGTTTGTCAACAATTAAAATAATGAAAGACTTAATATTTTGCTTCTGGTAAGGAGAGTTAAAAAAATTAATAAAAAAAATTAAACCTAAAAATTAGATTAATTGAAATTATTTGGTGTACAAAAATTATAAACAAGTTACAACGTTGCCATATTTCATCATCGCTCAATGAGAGGTCGCATATAATTGCGTACATACACACGCGGGCATACACATATAAAATTAATTACAAGAGTAACGCAGTGTCAGTGTTAAAAGTGAGAGAGTGACAGTGAGACACAGAGAGAAACAAAGATTTAGTGAGAGTGAGCCCGAATGCGAGTGTTCAAAAACCTGTACAAAAATTATCTATAATAAAAATGCTAACGGTGTTGTGCAACAACAACAACAATAACAGCAGCACTAAAGGAAAGGGTTGAATAAAGAAAGTTTGTCGAATCGCACACACACGAATAAAAGCAATACTCTCCAGAGAGAAAATTACTTAAAACTGACATTCAGTGAGCCAAGCACGCGGCGGCTGGCAAAATGTGCGAGATTCAAAGCTAACATGGCATGCATGCACACACACACACACACACAGTATTTGATAGAAATGAATTACACACAACAATAATCAAAGGGAATAAAGCATATTATAACATTTGTGTTAGATGACTCCATGGCGTTAACGATGACGCTGTTTGACTATGCTGAAATCAAAAACCCACAAAGAATAATAACCCCTATTAAATGAAAGAGGTAGCAGATAGGTATGTACAATAACAACAACAATCAAAGAAGACGAAGAACAAAAGCAGTAAAACGAGAGCAACTGTTACGCGAATCGATGAAATGAAATGAGTAACGTGTGGCAAAAACAAAAAAGCTGTCACGGTTCCCGCTGCTAACACCGCTGCTGACGAAGAGGGCGACACTTGGCATAATCAACTGCCGAGCACACAAACGGATAGGGCAGACTTTGGGGCGGCAAAATAATTTATTCGAAACGAAACACGTTTGAATTTTGTGAGGCTGCGTCGTGGTCGCTTTGCTGCTGATGGATGACGACGACAACGATTATGTTGACTGCCTTGGTGTACGAGTATCTGTGGCGCTTTTTAATGTTAGATACACAAGCACTTTGTTCTTTGAAACTTCCTTTAAAAATAAAATGTCTCATGAGAATTAAGGCTACAAACAGGTTCGGTTGCGCGAAACACTCCCGAGTTGAGTCTGCGGATTTTTTGTGGTATGAAGAAAACAATTTGAATCTAAGCTCAAATATCGGAATTCTTAAATACAAAATACGGATTAAATACAAAATTAAATACAAATAAAATAAAAACGTCGCAGGGTTCGACTTCTTTTGTATTTTCTGTCAGGTTAAAGACCTCTGCATCCCTCGCTGTGGTTTCACGTGTTCTATTGTTTGGTTGTAGTAGTAGTAGTATTATGACACTGGCAGTGTATTCTGCAGAGGTGCATAGCTGCTTTGATAGATCCGATAATACTAAAAAAGTAGCTCTACAAGTAACTTGAGTAAAGCTGACCATACACGACGAACATGCTCGTGTTTCAGGGCATGTTCGTCGTGTATGTCTAATGTTCGCGTACATTTTCAAATGTTTATGATTTGTTCGAGCGAATCACACGTCGTGTAGCTGAATAATAATGAACAAAATGAGAAAGTAGCTCTACAAGTATTCGTATGACTAACTCGATAGCATGATATATTTTTGTTGTGGCCAACATATGGAAACTATGGGTGAATCTTGCCTGTTGTTGCCGCACCTTACCAGAACTTTGTATATACTAGAAACATGGAAGTGACGCTTTAAAAAAAAAAATTCATTTTTTCGTGTGTCTGGTAATCAAAAAAGTATACAAGTAGTACACTAATTATAATTGTTTTTTCCATCTTTCTTTTTAAGTTCGTTTTGGGGAAGTTTGACTGTATAATAATTCGAATGGAACTTTATTTCAACTCTGATTTATGTTGTAATAAAAGTACTCAAGACAACCGCGGATAAAGGATATCATTAAAGGTGTATAACTTCGAGCTGAGCGAAACTTTTGTAAATGTCTGGAGGTTTTGCAACATCTTTAAAAACAGGTAGATACGATTTGAGGCCGCAAACCACACGTTTGAATATGACAATAACGAATATTATATATGTATTGATGCTCTCTAAAAGTGTTAGCCACTTTACAAAACCAAATAAATACACATATTTAGATATAAATGTTAATTAATGACAAACAGATAGTGAGCAACAAAATGACTGTGACGTTATTTGAACTACCACTTCTTCTTGTGATTTTATTCTCAGCTCTATCGCTACTACTCAAATTGGCTTGTCACCACAACAATTTTCAACATTTCCAATTTCCTGAGAGAGTGCGTCGTATGAGCGCGCCCAACGACAAATGCTAATATGCTCATCGACACTATAAACAAATGTGAAATGTTGGCCGGTCACCGAACAACAAATCTACCTTTAACAACAACAACAACAATACTTTTAGCATTAAAACACAGGTATGCATGTATGCGTTGCGTGTGCGCCGTCGTCTGCCGTTGTCAGATTTTTTATCTCAATTTTTTAATAGATAGATACACAATCGAGTGCGCGCCTACTTCGAACGATTAACCCCCAAAAAAATAATACGAACAGCAGCAACCACTATGGCAATGGAAAAGAGGCCACCACTATGCGAGTACACGTTCAAAAATTGTGGTGTGTGGTGTACGTACGCGTTCGCATGAGCTGATTGCAACAAGCGTCAAGTGGCAACCAAAAGGCGTCGGCTGCTGTTGCCACAACGCGGAAAAAGCATGTAAGAAGAAAAATATGTTTTTCGTCTTCTTCTTCCTTTGTTGTTTGTACATTTGTCGTGCACGTTTCGAAGTAGCAGATGAAGGAAGAGTGAAAAGAACAACAACGTTTTGTAACTGAAAGTAGCGAAAAGCACAGCAGCGCATGATGCTGTGCTTATTGGTGTTGTTGCATTCAAATGAGAAAACTTTTCGTGGCTGTTGGAATCAAAGCAATTTCATTAGCAACAACAATAAAAATAACAAGAACAAAAGCAGAAACTCAACAGCATCAACGACAAAAGCTCATATGTCATTAAAATTGACGCGCTTTGTGGCTGTTTCAGCAGCGTCAACGTACGAGAAGCACGAGAAGCAATGCAAAAAAATAAAAAAGCTCTCCAGTACTTCTGAGCTTCTTTCTCGTTTTTGGCTTCCGTTTTCTTTTTGTTTGGTTTTGGTTCTTTTATTTTATTTTTTTGTTTTTGTTTGCATTTAACCAAAGTTTTTGGCTACTTTTGTGCAAGATTAATGAGCAGCGTTTGCTGCCGTTGCTGTTGTTGTTGTCTCATATTTTTCAATAAAAAATACTTGCCACCGCAGTCGCTATTGGCAGCTACAAGCAACATTAATTTGTACACGATGAGTGAGTGCACTTTGTGCTCCAAAGTGCTGACAAAATAAATCATTTCTGATGCATACACACAGCTGCAAAGATATACGAGTACACACACATACACACTGCCCTGGCCTTGTTGATAAGCTACAATTTCGAAGCATTTGAGGTTTTTGATGCCATCTTGTTTCTTACTTCTTCTATGTCCTGATAAGCGCTTTGTTTTTGTTGTTGGGTGATTATTTATTTATATATTTTCTTTTTTTTGGTCGTATCATGCGTGTTGATAATGCGACAATCTTTTGTAATACATCAATTCGTAGATACGCATTCGTTAGATACTTGTTGTGTATGATGTGTTTTGTTGCTGCTCTAAGAAATTAATAAGCAGTTAACTGATATCGTTTAGAATTGCAATTATGCAATTAAAATAACTTAATGTAAAATTATTCAAACTAATTTGTTTATCTCTGGTAACGGCAATGGCATCAGCCAGCAGGCGGCAGTGCAACTGAATAAAACGTGACGCTTTAATTTATGTAAATAAAATCGTACAACAATAGCAACAACAATAGCAAAAACAATAACAGAGAAAACATTTGCCAATTTATATAAACAAGAGTTTCGCTTTTGTAGGTCAGGGTTGCCGTCGCGTGCAACAACCACGTAACGCAATGCAACTCAACACAACACAACACAAATCAATTTGCGAATGTAGTTAGCTCGACTCAATTCAGTTTTTATACGGTTTTTAGTTGAGCTTAGCTTAACTTTGAGCGCTTTTTCTGGCGTGTAAAGCGCTAAATTTCAATAAACAAGAAACAAAAACAACAACAACAAGAACAACAATTGCATGAATTAAAAAGAATTTATGCAACAACAAAAAGTAAATAAACAAACACATTGACGAGCCGTGCCGTTTTATGCCGGCTTTTTCAACAGTTAAATTGGCAAGAAAAGGAAAAACAAAAAAATAAAAATAAAATAATCTGCCAAAGCTGCAAATTGTTTAACACAATTGTTCTTTTTTTCTAAATTAATTTTGCTGCTACTGTCTCAGCTTTGGCAACACTTGTCGTGTTGTTTTTTGTAAGCAACAAACCAAAAGTAGCTAAGCTCGCATAAAGCAATGTGATTTATTGTGTTAAAATAACAAAAAACACAAAACCAATTAGGCACACAATTTATGTTATTGTTGTTGCTGATGTAGCGGCACGCGATTTGGAATTGTGAACTTTAGTTTTTTTCCCTTGCTTTTTATTTTTCGCAATGACTTACAATGAGAACGCTTTTAAGGGTGTTTAGCCAACGGGGTTGAATTAATACAATAATATTTAAATCTAATTTTCAACTCAAATTTCAATAAAAATGTAAATCGCCTAACAACCCTCAATTATATAACCACAAAAGGGAGTTTTTTTTTATTATATTATTTACATATTTTATATAATTTTGTATTAGTATGTAAATGTATATTTTTATATGAAAAGAGCACACTGTAGGTAAGCAAAAAAAAGTATATATTCTGCGCTGAGTCTGCTCCTATTATTAAGCGTTGACAGAATATTGGTAATCTCATATGCTGTCGTTCCTTGGGGTGATTTGGGGTGATATGTCTTAGAGCAGTGGTTTAAGAGTTGGCTCATTGGCATGAATACCGCGAAATCAAATCAATTTTATTTCAATATGCCCTACTTGCCATGAGTACCACTGCGTTATAGCTGGATATTTAGCAACCGATTTTTAGCGCAAAAACTTGCAAACAGCACGTTACAAGTGACAGCCTTTCAGAGTGCCTGAGTAGTGGTTCAAGAGTTAAAATATTGCTGTGAATACCGCGAAATCCATTCACCACAAATTCAATATGAGTCTAATTATCTGTTCTTCTGTCATTATTAATGAAAATGGCTTTGCCATGAGTACTACTGATAAATACCTTAATCTAGCGATCAATTTTCAAATAACGTTTACACCGGACGTTAGTAGCGGCACTTTTAGAATCTCTGATGGGAGATCCACTGACAAATTGTCAACATGGTAGCGGCTTTCCAAAGCTGTAAAAACTGCAGAAACTTGCGTATTTAAAATGCGGGGAATACCCAATTTAAATTCATTCTATGCATCCATTGCTGTTGAATTTGTATCGTGTTAGTATTTTCTGCTGAGAAAGCTTTAAACATTTATTGGAACACTGTCCATTGGCAATATTTTCACTGCCTCATTTTTACAGGTACATACACATACATGCAAAGGTGTATTGCCACGGCTCATTGCATGTGGCATGATAAATTTGTAGTGTTTAGAACATTCACGCGTTTTTACCACTAAACACAGCGTCGGCTGACGCTGTGAAGACATGAGCTTGTGAGGCGTACTCAACATTAAATATTTATTTAATGTCACATCGATTTTCTAGTCTATTAAACGACATTAACAATAGACAATTTTGTAATCAACTGCCTATTAACTATACCTATACACTCAGGTGGCGCACAAATCGTGTGTCATGCGCAATATTTCGAGTACCAATAGAAAAGTACTTGGAAACAAGTATCTGCTAAATAATTTAGCATTACTTTCGTTCTGTTGACACAACAAATTTGTACAGTCAAATCGAAAAATCGTGTCTATTTTGTTTTTATGGGTTTGGGTTTGTATATTTGCATATACGAGTGTATGAACAACTCGACTCGACTGATAAAAGCAGCGTGAATAATTTATTGTTTTTGTTGCTGTCGTTGTTGTTATTCGCCGCTTATCACTATTGGATTTGCTTCATTTAGTTTTATTTTTCTCACTGATCGTCCCAAACACACGACCGCCCTCCTATTGGGTAGTTGCCCGCAAGTTCAAATTGGATGTATGCACATACTGACACTCAACTGTAGTCGAGCTGATAATTTTTACTTGGCTCCAACCATCGGTCCCTCGATCGATCGATCATGGTGATCAGCGCCGCTAAGTTAGGCACCGAACATTCTTATAAATGCGGCGTTGAGCTCTTTTGCTGACAGGGGTTTGTAAATATTTGTGTGACATTTGGCTTGATGACGTAGTGTTGAGTGAAGTTCATTTGTAGCTGTTCAAAAGTGGGGCATGCAAAGCGTTTGGGGAGCGATTAGAAGTTTCTCAACTGAAAACAGCATACTTCTGTGCAATATTTGTTTACATTAAAGTTGTGTTGCTCTCAACGCCAGCTAAGAACAAATCTGTGCAGTAATATAAAATGGAAATATCAATTTTTTATAAATAAACACGACAAAGCATCCATTAGCTTCTAAGAATAGTACGAAATTTATAGTATATGGTTTAATCAATTATGCGTATCACCGTATTATAGGCACTACAGCATTTTTATAGCATACAGCATACTTCTACGACAGAAGTAAAATTCATGAATTGGTATAATGAACGTTCTTGTGTATGCTTATTAGCTGAGGACTTTAGTATTATTAAGTATGACATTACATATATATGCCCAAAAGTGGCATAGTATTTGTACAAGAAAAACCTTGGCATTGAATAATAATTGGCGAAAACTTTAGTTTTGCTGAAATACAGCATAAAGAAGAGCAATTCCCACAACTCCGAATATATCTCAGAGAGTCTCATATATGTAGTTCAAAAGTGATAGCTGTCTGTTGAATGTATCCTCTTCAATTTCTTCTACATGATTTGTGATCCGAAACGGAAATGAACTGATGCTACTCAAGGTTATGGTATTTTGACAATAGATTGCTAATTGTAATCTTGCGTTTCAGGAAGTGTGGTATAAGAAAAAACGTATACACACACCTTTCCTTTAGAAGTAAATAAACCTTAAATAAGAAATTATTAGACCTGATTAGGGTCAAGTGTTACTGTCATTGTTACTAACAATGTTCATCAATAATTGGTTAACACTGACTGAGATGCAATTTGACTGATTAACTAGCAAAAGCACAATTCTGACCCTCGGCCAGAACAAATTTTGTATTGGTTGTGTAATAAAGCAAAACAAATATATGTATCTGCAATGTAATAATGAGTAAGTCGTGGCAAAAGTCAAATAATTACATTTCACAAAGCGTACGCATAGAAGTGTCAAATCATTAACTTCTAATTACCTACATTTTTGTCGGCCATAAATAAGAAAAGCGTCAAGCGACAGAGGACGACGAGCGACAGCGTTGGAGTAAAATCCGCCCTTCCCGAATAACAAAACAAACCAAAAAAAAAAAATACAAGAATTTCATTACAAACAGAACCTTCGTCAAATCGAAAATTTCCTTTGGGGCGCCAAGTTCCGTCCATCATTTGACCACAAAACAGGGCCACACAATAGCAGCAACAACTTAGCGACTTCAACTTCCACATTAACTACGCTGGAGGTGATGTCCACGACGATGGCGTACGTGAGCAGTCAAAAATCAAATTATGTATCCAATTTTTATTGGAATTTGTGTGTGTATCCAATGAGGCTTTTTTGTTTTTGGGCTGTTGAATACACGTTTATTTGAGCGCGGAACCACGCCGGGCGACAATTTGGGTTGAAACAAACATAAGCCGGCAATGCTACGCTCGCGACAATTATGAACGACAACAACAACAACAAGAAGAACAGCCTCCTTCCTGAGCGGCATAATTGTTTTGTGTGCGCTCAGAGAAATTGTGACAATTGATGACAGCGACAGAGAGAGAGAGAGAAAGAAGCAAAAATAGAGTGCGCTTGAAAATGAGAGCTAAACAAGCGAGTGCCTCAAGAATCTCAAATAGATGAGCCCGTAGCAATAACATCTACACAAGCCAATGAGTCAAGGCTACGCGCTACCTACAAGAATATCACCTGCTCGTACGGTGTCTGAAAAAAAAAGAAGAAAAATGCACTTTGCCGTTGCATTTTGTATGCATTTCTCGTTGAATCGCATTCTACAACGTCTGGCAACACCGCAGTAGTAGCAGCAGCTATTCATCCGCCTGCAAGTGACGAAAGCGTTTTCGTTTTGTTCCTACTTTTGCTTTACATCTCTTTTTTATTTCTGTACTTTTCGATGTGACACTTTCTCTTTTTTCGAAATTGAATTGTAAATTTTGGTTCGTTTGCATTTGTGTTTTGTCTTTTAAACCATAAAAGCTGTTTTCATTATAAATTACATGAAATTAGCACAAGCGAAAATGTAAAAGAGTAAAGCAAAGATAAACATTTTTTGGTCAAATCAAGGAACTAAATAAAAAAAAAATTATTAATTAAATTGCCAACAGCTAACAAAGAAAATAAAATGCAGAAATATACACACACACTCAACAACAAAACACAAAAGAAAAAAGCATTTACCCAGTTTTGTTTACTTCTTCTTCATCACCATTCATCGTTATCGCACCACAAGAGCGCAGTCACTCTTAAGCGGTGTTTAGACGGTCATGCATAGAGCGTAGTGTGTTTAATAGTGTAAGTGAAAACGAGAGATTATGAAGCTAATCGCATTTTTTGTAATTACTAAGTAACCAGCATATCAGTAAAATGTTCATAATGAATTTTTAATGACTTGTTTAAAACCAATAAATTAACATATAGAGTTATTAGAAACCAAAAAAACAGTTTTTTTTTTTTAATATTTCCAAAGCAGTTACATCAAAATACCAACTTCCGTGAGAATACATCACTTTATACTTTAGAAAGAGTAGGTATGATTTTTACCATCATCTTAAACTTGAAACGAAAGGAAAATATAATATTTTGCAATAACTTATAGTAGAGACAACCATTTGTGTCCTAATGCTAAGTCGACTTGGTTAATCTCTTCTTTCACTCACTTTCAAACATGTTGAGTTCCATGCATGACAAGTCTAAACACCGCTTAATCGTTGCTTTACTTTGTGCGCGCCCTTCTTACGTCGTTTCGTTGTTTACAACACAAATGGCAGCTGCGCATAACTGCATCACACAAAAGAGCATGAGAGCATTTAGATGAGTGGATGCGTGTAAATGAGCGTGTGTGTGTGAGTGCTTTGTTAGGTTAGCTGTGAGAGCAACGCAGCATTTATTTTTAGCTATGCATGCCTGCATGGAAGAACATGTTGCAATCGCGTTAAGGATTCAGAGAGGAAGTGCGAGAGAGTGAGTTGCGCTTTAGAATCTTTTATCATAACTAACAATTAAATTTAATATACATATAGACACGTAAATATTTGCAACTAACCTGGTCGATCCAATGACTGCCTGCGACTCATTGGCAAAATTTTATACGGCTTTTCTTGCTATTAATGCTGTTGCAAATGTTTGGTAATGATACGAGGCGAAAATGACGAAGGCAACGGATGGTGACGAAAACGGTAAAGGTGGCAGCAGCAGTTGGTTTGCGGCGGGTTAGCACAAGTGCACGAGCAAGACGAAGACGAAGAAGAGGAAGAATTAAACAATTCACAGTACCATTTGTAGGTTGTAGCAATGCTGTTGTTGTTGTAGATAAGTCAAAGATCTTGCTGTGAATGGTATTCCGACGTGAGCACCGTGTTTGAGGATGGAAGGCAGTCTTGGGCCTGGAAATGTTTCTATGTTATCAGTTCCGGACACAAAGTTTGTATTGCCGTGGGTATAGGAAATTTTGTTGCCTATGCCACCGCTGCTGCTGCTCTGTTGCACGCAAAAACACTCAACTAGTTTCTAATTTCTAATTGCTTGTTTTGTTTATAATCAAACTAAAATACACAGCGAAGAAGACTTTTCTATAATTATTGCTTTATTATCTTGCACTTTGTACATGCCATTTCTTTATTTATTCACTATTTTAAATATAAATTTCTGTGTGGAGCGCTTGTGTAGCTTGGAACTTTTGGCGCGCGTGAATTTTTTTCTGTATCGATGCTGCTGCTCTTATTGAAAACCATGAACGCACTCAATTTGCACCAATAATCACTCGCGCGCACACATTTTTACACGAGTTTGGCTTAGTTTTGTTTGGCATTCGGTCGGCATGTCCGTTCATTGCACACGAAGGTGAGTAGTGAGCGGTGGCGGACACAAATTTAAATTCATATTTCGCAGTTTATGTATAATTCTTTTGAGCGTTTTCTAATTTGACATTTTTTATACACACATTTGTTGATCACTTTGATTTCTCTTTCGTCGCAATTTTCCCTTGGCGTTTGTTTCTTCGAGGTAGTGTGCGATGGTGTTTATTTTTCCTAAGCACGCCGCATTGAATTGTTGAGGCAATTAAATATTGGCGATGTTTTCCATTGTAATATTCGTATTTTTTGTTTTTATTTAAGCTACTAATTAATATTATAAAAATTAACGCGACGCGACTTTCTCATGGCAAGCGAACGTCACGCAGCAAAGTAAACGTCAATCTACACACTGTGTTACAACACTGAAACTAGTGCTGGTAAATTATTACTACACAACATGCTTTAACACTGATATGTTAAGGTCTTATTTCTCCTTGCTGAGCAACACTGAACTGCAGACGCAAACAGGCCACGGTCCAGGCAGAGAAATGCACTGTTAGTTGAGACTTAGTAACTTAAATCACTAGAAAGAAATCCTTCGCTAGCTTTATACTTCTTATTGTTATAATTTAAACTAAAACATTATCGTGTCATTTTTTCTATTAGACGACGCGTTAAATCGCTGAAACCACGAGCGTCGCGCACACCGTCTCGCTGCGTGAAAAATAAATAAAACACTAAAAAAAAAATGCTCACTACAGTGCAACTAAACGACACAGTGTGCAAATTCACTAAAAATTACACTAGAACAGGTTAGCTAAAGTATATTGCTATTTCATTCGCACAGCTTTAAGCAATAGTGTTGTGGTTATAAATATATAAACTATATATAAATAGAGTTTTTATTAATCAATCATAAGAAAGAGTAATAAGTAAGCAATTGGAAAATTAGAAAGTGTTAAATAATTTTTAAATTGTTACGTTGATAGGCAATTGTTTATTTTCATGTGTGTGATTAATTTAAACGAATGCATGACTTGTCGCTTACGAATACCAATTATCATGACCAAGTGCAAACTACCACAACTTATAATAATACATGTCAGATGGCGCTGCTAATTGGCGCGCTGTGGCGACATCTTTTGGAAATATTTGAACCGTAACGGCCGCAGAGGACCTGTAGTCATCGGATGCCGACCGATAAGAAGATATCGGGCGGTGGCCGATTTTTAGCGACTGGCATTAGCAAGAAGAAGACTAACATGAACGCATTGACAACCACGCACATTCTCTTACAATAAAATTACTGTTTCTTATCTTATTAAAATCCAATTAAAGTGCATACTGAAGGCGTTGTTTAATATTTCAGTGGTAGTTCTCCCACAGCGCTTTTGTGAGTCATTGCTTTTTCTGTGTGTCAGACACACATACTAGTACTTATTGTATGGCATGTGCGGTATTACTGCTATTTCAGGAGTAGAGCTTCTCATGTAAATAATAGAAGGGAGGCGGCTTAAACATGCTCTATCAAAGTCACTCAAGCTCTAAATGTCAAAATTCAGCTTGTTTTTTATTGCTCGTTGAGGCACGTAGCCCAAATTTTCCGAAATTTCCGACACAAAAAGTGTTTTCTGTGAATAATGGTGGGTCCGGTACGTTTGTATCGTTTGAACAAAGCAAAAACGGCGCTTTTCCTGTGCGACATTCAGGAGAAATTTCGTCCTGCGCTACCTTTAATGAGTGGCCTCATACAAAATACAGCTAAATTGGTGAGTAGTTTTCGGTTGGCATTGAAAAATTCGTGGCAACTCATAGTAAATATAATTTCAGCTCTCTGCAGCCAAAACTATTGGTATGCCACTCTTTGTGACCGAACAATATCCTGAGAAGCTGGGCAAGACGGTGAAGGAGCTGTGCACGGAGCACGCTTGTCTCGTACAAGCGAAGTCTATGTTCAGCATGTTGGGCAAAGAATTTCGGAGCAAGGTAAACGACACTTTTGGTGGTAAACCCCAAACCGTGTTGCTCTGTGGCCTTGAAGTGAGTATTGGTTAGCCTTGAGGCGATGGCTGAGGTGCTAAATTTAACGCTCTGCTCGTCACTTTGCAGACTCACATTTGCATTGAGCAGACTGCCATGGATTTAATAGCTAATAACATTGACGTCTGGCTGCCGGCCGATTGTGTGGCCTCGCGTCTCAACCAGGATCGCGATTTGGCTTTAGAACGTCTGCGTGACATTGGCTGCGTCATCACCACCACGGAGAGCATAATTTTCAATATGCTCTGCACCAAGGACAATCCGCATTTCAAAGATTTGTCGCGTCTGGTGCGGCAAACCTCAGCGGATATGCAACTCTGGACGCCGACACCAAAGCCAAAGCCGGCAAAGTGAGTGAAGTGAGCATGTTTTTGTGTAGTTTTCGGCAACAATTTTCGGCTTTGGATTGACCGAGAAAATTAAATTTGACGTGTTTTTGAAGAGCTACCATCTTTGATTAAAATTAGCAATAAGTGTATGATGTGGAAAATAAGGCAAGACACTCAGAAACCTGGTAGTAGATCTGTTGTGTTTCCTTGTCGAAGGTGTCGGTAGCCCACTAAAAGTGTTGCTCACATAGTCTGCCGCTTTAAGTTGTATTAAATGGGATCTATCTTATATTTATACAAGAGTAACATCATCAGTTGTAGCTTGTGGTTTTCTCGATTCAAGGGCCCACAATATTTGTTTGAGCCAGTGTTTGTCTGCCATCACTCGTTGCATATCTTATGGAGATACCAGACTTCCTTCAAAGCAACCTTTTATCCCTTAACTTCAAAGCTGCAAAATTTGGTCTCATCTGAGAAAAAACGTTTGCTCACATAGTCTCTTGTCCTCTTGATATTACGCCTTCTTGATATTCACACTTTCAATTAAATGGCTTCTTACCTGCCACATCTTTAATGGTTTATAGTTCATAGGATCATCAAACCATATAACAATATGTACGAGTATAACACTACGATACAGTATTGGTGTACTATCAGATCAGGGCTGGTAGGTAAATACCGCCACGTGAATTGTAGTTCTACACTTCAAAGGAAAATCGGATCTGTTTCTATCGAGGATTAGTTCTGGCCGCTGCTTTACCGATATCCCTATAAAAGTTCTTCGTCTTGGGCTACCAACTGATTTTGTGTCTTTAGCTTATAAATGTTACCACTTCAAGGATTTCTTTTTCATTATTTAATTTCTATACATTTCAAACCTGGAAGTATTCCAGAGGTTTCAGTCCAAGCTACTGCAGAGGATAGTAGGTGCACAGTGTTATGTCCGAAACTCTGTAAGCCATCGAGACTTAAAGATCTCAACAATCAATAAATAAACCGTCAAGCTCCAGCAACAGACACCTCATTAAGCTGGAGAACCATGTCAACCACCCAGCAATCAACCTGCTGGACAACAGCATGCAAACGCGACGGAAGATGAAAGGGCTACAACCCTTAGATCTTCCATTCCGGATGACGGATAAATGATCATTCACACTAACTTTTTATTGAACATGTGATTTTTAAACCTTATATAAATCGCTGGATATCGTCTGGTAATAGTGAAAAAGAAAGAAGTTGGAGAAAAAATAAATTATTTAACTTCTTATAAGCTCACAATAAGCGAATGGTTTTCAATGGTTTAGTATCATCTTAGGATATGGAGACGAGCTTAGAGTACACATGACAATTTTTTATTTTTTATTTTTTTTTCGACATATAACGGATAACACTAATCGCAGTAACATATTTATATGATTTTAAATAATGAAGAGTATATATACAATTAGACTAGACTATGGTAATGAAAACAGATGCGCCGTTAAGGCAATGACTGAGAAGGCTACTACTACTACCTTCTTAAGGGGAGATCGTGCAGGTGTAGCCTTTTCAGTCTATATTCGCCTTGTTATGATTCTGGTGAGATCGGTTGCCAGTGGGTTGAGGTGCTTCAACAGTTTTCTTTGGTAACGAGTGCTGGTGGAGTTCATTAACTCTAGAACCGTTGGCATCTTGTGGTCTCTGCACAGTGTGGTGTTGCAGTTAAGGGATATCCTAATCTCCTATTGAGAAGTCTTTTCAAGCGACGGCGATTTGTGTTATGAATTTGTGACCTTGGCAATGGATTGGGGTGCTTCGATTACCGTTCGCATAATAAGCTAACAATGCACTGTGTGGTGTTTCTAGTAAACCAAGGCTTAAATTAATGGTAAACTCTTGTCTTTGCTTGTACGCAAACTACTACTACGCTTCAAAGCTATTATTGTAGCAGTGATAGCAACGTTTGGTAAAGAAGAATATCGTGTAGCTAATTACAAGCAAAACATTTTCCAAAACACAGGAAACCTAAAGGTTTCCAGTTCAAATTGATTTCATTAGCTTTGCTAAGAAAATTGTAACTCAGAGCGTGAATTGTTGTAATTTCTTCGTCGTGGGTTTCATGCCGTTTGAACTTGCCGAGTGTGACCGGAAAACTGTCTCGAATTAATACAAATTAATCTGAAAATAATTGCGGCAATTTTCTCAGCGCAGCTCAACCCAACTCATCCCAACTCATATCGTCTTATCACTTCTCTTGCCCACGCAGCACTATAGTCGTATCATGCTTAACTCACTTCAATTCAGTCATTAAATAATCGTTTTTACTGGCAGCTCATATCACACTAAATTTTCTCAAAGATTGCCGCCGGGTGTTTCCGCACCATCGAAATGATTATGTCATAAATACAAACTAGCATCAAATAAAAAGATTAGTTGGCAGCTGTACGTGCTTGGCAAGCTCTCCGAAAAACTTCATATTTTTTCTTTTTAGCTGCTATAAGTCGGAGTAGGAGTCGAAAGAGACACAAAAATTTGTGAAAATTATACAATGGTGGAAGACGATGAGGTGAGTGCCTAGGGATCTTTTAGTATTACCACTTTCAATTAGAGCAAACAATGTCCAAAGCTTTTCGAAATCATGCTGCTTAATAAAAAGAAGAAAAACAAGAAGAAGGTACCATTGCCGCCAAATGAATCGTCAGATCTAACTGTTAAAGACAAAGATGTTTTGGCGGCACCACTGGACGTGCTCATGGATGGTGCCAGCGGCACAACTGTGCTAGAAAATGTTGGTATCAAATTGGAATTTTTTGGCAAGAAAAAGAAAAAGAAACTATTAAATTTAGACGATCTCGATGCGGAGCTGCCATGCACCAGTCATGAGGCGCTCTTGAGGCAGACAAAGAAAGCAGTCGCCCCCTCGGAGAAGGAAAGCAACTCGAAAATGAATGCTCAAACTGCTGCGGCTGACAACAGCTTTGTCGCCACCAACACGGATGCTAGGGAGGTCGTGGAAAAAGCGCCCAACATCGAGGACATCAATCTCGATATGGATTTCACAATGAGCAAGAAGAAGAAGAAGTGCAAGAAGAAGGAGTTGAAAGAGTTCTGCGACGGTGAGAAATTGGACGCCAACGAAAGTGGTAAGTTGTATGAATTCGTGCTTTAAGTGATCTCAACGCAACGTGTGTGTCTACCACAGTCGATGTCACTGCTGACTGGGTAGACGCCGATCGTGATTACACCTACGATGAACTGTTGCAACGCGTCTACGGCATTATGCACGAGAAGAATCCCGAAATGGCGACCGGACGCAAACCGAAATTCGTAATGCGCCCACCGCAAGTGCTGCGCGTCGGTTCCAAGAAAACTTCATTTGCCAATTTCATGGACATCGCTAAAACGCTGCATCGTTTGCCTAAACATTTGCTTGAGTTTTTGCTCGCCGAGCTCGGCACCAGCGGCTCCATGGACGGTAATAAGCAGTTGATCATCAAGGGACGCTTCCAGTCAAAACAAATCGAGAATGTGCTGCGTCGCTACATCAAGGAGTACGTGACATGCCATACTTGCCGTTCACCGGATACCATCTTGCAGAAGGATACACGTCTCTTCTTCTTACAGTGCGAATCGTGCGGTTCACGCTGCTCCGTTGCAAGCATCAAGAGTGGCTTCCAAGCGGTCACCGGCAAACGTGCGGCTATACGCGCTAGGACTACTTAAGATATTTTGAAGTTTCGAATCATCGTTTTTGTTAAGGATTTATTGTTTTCGCTTGTTTGTTTGTTACTATGCGGAATAAAAATGAACATTGCAAATGACGAGGAGTCTCCTTTTAGATCATTCCATTATTGCTTTGGTCCCTTCGATGCGTTGAGCGTTGAGTATATTCTCTGAAGGCTAGATAAAATTTCCCTCTAGAGACCATAGAGAAAGTCTTCGCTCAAATTCACAATTGTTGCCTGTACTCTCTCGCGGTCCGAGCAGGATTGCCCGTTTGCTGGCTTTTTGTTGCTTCTCCTTTTGCCTTTCACACCACAAACTTACTCCTCAGACTAGCGGTAACTTAAGCTAACTAGCTTGTGTTAGGGTAATTAAGCACTAATGCTTGTTTGCACACTGGTGTGTGAGCAACTATTGAATATTTTTATTTTGCTGAGTGCGTATAGATATTTATAAAATCTCGCATTGACTTGGCTGTTCTTGACTCCTTTACATTTTTGCCACATTTTCAGAGGTCCACACATACGAACCTAATGACGCAGCTTATCTAAAATTGTATTGTAATTGATAGATGAACCTGAAGGATGAAGGTACTCGAGTAAATTGGAGAACGACTGGAAAAACTTTTGCGTGATAGTCACAGAGACTCAGTAGACTGGTGGAAATATACTACGGCTGTAGTCGAGGGTCCACCCGACTACCACTATCAGACGACCCTGTTCAACTTCTGTGAAGGCACTGATCCTTGATAGATCCCAACACCGAAAACCGGTTGCGGCAGGCCTATTAGACAAACAATCGATTTTCGAAACCAAGGCAAGCCGCGGATATGCAACAACATGAAAGAACCTTGTGGAGGCCCTATGCTTCCAAGGGGAGTCAAAAATGGATATAAAACAAAAAAAAAAAAAAGGGAAAATACTCAATTGTCCCTTTTTCCTGATATTGTCTGCAAAACGGATTGAAGGAAAGCTTGAACATTTTTGCGCTTACTTCAATGTTCCCTTTCAGGAGCCCTTGTACGTTACGCTAAGGAGTATTTCCTTTCGTGTAGTGTAGTCAGAAGGTTGGAGAAACTGTAATAGTTATCTCTATTGAAAAATTGTTTTATCTGTAGTGTCTTCTGAGCATATGCTTTTCATAAGTTCTGACTCTAAACGTAGAATCAATGGTCACTCATCTAGTATTTAGCGGCTCTAGGGGCACGCAGGCTGCTCATTAGGAGATCAATTCATATCTAAATTAATTGTTGGAATATGCTCGCAGTTATAGGGTAATAACTTTTGTTGGGACATGCCAGCAGCATTGTATGTCCAGTGTGATTACTATATGGAACTCTTCCCAAACTATCTATATTTATACAAATTTTACCCTCAAATGTTTGCAGGCACATCACCAGAACACGGCTTATCTTATTTGGTTAATTTATTGTTGTTGCGTTCCTTATTTTGAGGGCGAGGTTTGTATGCAAAAAATATTGAGGAAACGCTTCGGAAGAGGTTTTTTTTTCGTTTTCGTTGCCGCTAGTAGTAGGTCTTGCATAAAATTTAAGAAGTCATTTTGATCGGCTCTAATATGACAACTTTGGCAACTTTGCATTTCGTGAATTTTCAACATTTTCAATTAGCAAAAGTCGAGAGTAGAACTTAATTTTGAGTCAGTCGGCTATACGAATAGGACTAATGTGAGACACAACAACGACGAACATTGCTATCGTCGTCGTCTTCATTGCTGTCACGCTGATCAGCTCAGTTCACTGCAACTCGGCTCAAGCTTGGCGCACGATGCGCCGCTTCTAGTTTGAGCATTTCTTATTTGAGACTGTTTTGTTGTTGTTGTTGTTGTTGTTTTATTTTATTTTTTTTATTTGACTTGATTTTTTGTACTACGCTCAGTGGCAGACGTATTTGGCAGCAGCGACTTTGAGTCTCAGTTTGAGTTGCTTAAATTTGGCTAAAAGCCAACAACCGAGCAACAGAATTCAGTCACGATTCTCAGCAAAAGCAGCAAACATCAGATTGCTGGATTAGCTTTGACTTTGGTATTTGGTTGGCTCTGACTATAGCTCTACCTCATTTACGCTAATTAGGTGACACAATTCTCACCTAATGTGCCTCGATAAGAACAACGAGAGCCACCGTTTTTGTCGAATAGCGCTAATTTGAATATGTAACAAATGCCAAAATGTGCTTTTGACATGTCACCGCGGCAGTGGGCGGTTGTCGGGAGGGTGACTTCAATTGTACAACAAATCTGGCAACATCGAACATTGAATTTCATGCGAAAATTTACGAAATGTACATAAGGCATGAATGATATAGTAAGACAAAACAAATAATGATCAAGCTCAATGCGAGCTGCGGTCATGTGTTGTTGTCTTCGAACTCGTTGTAACGCCTGCTCGAGATGCATAAAAAGTTGCACATAGATAGCCTTATAGTATTTAAGTGGCAGTGGCAGTGGCAGTGGCAGTGGCAGTGCCACAGACACCGACAACGACACCAGCAATAGTCGCAACAGTACCAATTTCAATTGGCCAAGTTCACAGCTACCTGAAAATGGTAACTGTTCGCGCCATAATTTGTTATCGCATTAGTGAGCAGCGGAGCGTTAGCAAAGCGTAGCCAAAGTCAGGCAATGACCGCACGCCACAACGGATTAGTTACAGTCTATCTGTGTATTGCTGTATGTGTGTATCGAGTGCACTGCGGCCAGCGCCTGTTACAACAGTTATGAAATTTATGGCAGCCTACAATCTTAGCAATGTGCCAAGTGTTGCAAATTTGTTTTTGGGCTTTCAAGCGCTCCTAGAAGAGCTCCGCTATGTAGACGTCGTAGCAGAGGTGCAACAAAACAAAAAAAAAAAAAAAGGAAAAAGAAATAGTAATAATAAAAAATATTGAATTTGCTCGTTAGCATTATTATTTGTATCTCTTATCTGACTTTGGTCAAACGGTCGCAGTGTAGTCGCCAAATAAAATTCGCTTGGCCAGGCAAAGCAAACTTTATGATGAGCATGAGCGGCTGTGCATGAGTTGCAATTGGCATGATGTTTATGGTGTTGATAATGATGATGATGATGATGATGTTGGGTCAACAACAACAACAACAACAACACAACCAACAACAACAGCATCATTGGGCAGGCGTTTCTAGTCCAGTTATTGTTTCAACGTATCGCGCAATCTGTTAATACTTATGCGCTTTTATGGCGTATCTCAGCAAGTCCTACTGCAGCAGCTATGCGCCCTTTCACCAGCAACGGCTACGTTTGCTGGCATTTATGGCAAGACCAGAAGTCGTTGCTGTTATGTAATTGTGGTAATTGCATTGTATAACATTGCAGCACACACAAATCACTTGAAAAGTGCCTGCTGCTGCTTCTTCTTCTTCTTATGCTTCGCCTTCTAGAAGAATATTAGATAACTATTTCGAATTATCGCTATACCCCTGCTGTTCTTATGCGCTCATCCATGTCTAACGCTCATAAATCATGGCTCCTGTTAACGGTTGAAGCGTTTTTTGATCGTTGACAATTCTCACATCACAACTCGGCCATTGGGCATTCTCCAAACTTGCTAATTGTTGTGGCGCATTCAACAAAAAATCTTGTATGCAGCAACTCAGGCAATAAGTCAAACACCTGCATTTCGTTTAGTACACTCGACTCGTCTGGACCAACTTGACTTGAACTCGCTGGGGTTGCTTGCATGCTTTGAAAATGACACTTCGCAGTGAAGCGAAGCGTTTTAAATGGATTTGTTTTAGCACGTCGACGTCGAGGTCTTTGTCTGCATTGCATTGCAAAGATGATTGCTTTGTCGCACGTTATCAACAGGTGCTTGAACCTGTTCTAGTCTAAGATTGCCTGTTAATACATATCTTGGTTAATGACTTGACACCTTTGATTGCACTTCACACGAGATATATAATACATTTAAGTGTTGATATTCAGTTATGACAAATTGAGGTTCTTTGTCATGCAACTCGTTTGTACCATTAGTCCAGGGTGCTGCTCTTTTTCTATGCTCCTTTTGCAAATTGTACCTTTTACCTCTTTAAGACTAAGAATTTTAATTAATCTTTTATTATAGTCTCAATTTGTTACTAACACCAGACGATATCCAGCGAAATTTATCATGGCAATACTAAGTTTGTATGACTTGCACACTCCTCCACGCTGCGGAATAGGAATAGGTGGTTGGCATAGTCCTCCAATCTAATGAGATGCTGAGCTTGAGGGTTTTTTCATTGATTGTTGGGATCTTCAACTCTCGATGGCTAACAGAGTTTCGAACACACCACTGTGCACCTACGATCTTTCACAGTAGCTTGGACTGAACTCTCTGCAGAATTTCCAGGTTTGAATATAAGATACAAACTTTGGTATTTGTCTTTTATCATATATCCGGAAGTACAAATTTCTAACATGAGCAAGCCAGTTGGGACAGAGAAAGGTCGTTAGCACTACAGAGCTAATGGTGGGTGTCATCGCAGGCCACTGTGATCTTTACAGTAGCTGTGGTGCTCCGCGTTTTCAACTAGAAACAATCCTTCACCTGTTGTGCACATCTAACCCTACATTCGCCAGGGTTAGATTTCAGCAGCATTGTTTAACTAAGCATAGTGTTCTGTAGGATCTGGCTATGGTTGGCGAATTTTGTGAGCACGATAAGGTTGCTCTAGAAGGGGTGTAATTTTGACACAACACAAAGGACCTAGGGTTGACCCAAGTGAGCCGTGAAACTTAACCTAACCTAAGCAAAGCGCATTCCGGTGGTAGAGTTGTGTTAGATCAGATTGGCTTAAATTAGGCTTGGTTGAAGTTGTAGCAGTTTGTACCCACGAACCATTTAAGTAGCATTTAGATACCGGAGCCCTTGGAAGTCGGGTTTATGCCAATTTTTGTGTTAGTGACTCTAACAGGTCCTTGCTTTGTATTTGAGACTGAGTCAACAGAGTAGGGCATTTGCTTTTCTGCCTTATATAGTAGCGCTCACCGATAAGCTAATCAGAATACGAGTAGAGTAGACAAGCTGTAGAAACTGATTATAAATCTACCCAAAGCAGGTTGTGAAATGTGTATATTTATTTATGGGACTTGCCTTTGAACATTTTATTAGCTCGAATGCTTTGATAACTTTGAACTGAAATCAACGTGACGCTGATAGGGTTATACAGGGTCCTGCGGATTTCAGGTTTGATATTTCAGTTTTCATAGGGACTTAGTTATAGGCTAGCTATTTATATTATATTCACAGTAACCATTTAAATGCTATTATAGAGATTCCCTGAAAATTTCATCCCAATCGATACGGACAAACAAACAAACAAACAATCTCGCAAACATACTTCCATATAACCCTACTATATAGATGCCGTTTCAGTGCGACACATATACTTTTATCTTTCTAATCTTTTTAAACGCCTTTAAAACGCTTTTTTAACTCAGCCTATTTGTGTGGTTCAAATCTTGTAATTGAAATGTTGCCTACTTCCTATGCACCGATTAAATTGAAACTTGGTAAACACCTTTGGTTCTGATGACAATACAATAATTTGTTAACTTTGTCCTAATAAGCACACCAGGATCATCAGTATAATTAACTCAGTCTGTTTCTGTGGCTCAAATCTTGTAACTTTGAAGGCTTAAGTCCATCACTCACTAATTGTTCCTCGACTCAGATGCATATACTGTCCCTTTATAAAGCTGATTTCAACAGTGCTTACGCATATTCATATTCTTATATATATGTACTTTTTTTTTTTTACTAAAAAAGTATATATTATGGAGGCAAAAACCAGAAATTAGCTCATCGCGCTTTGGTTCTCAGCACCCACAGCGTCTTTTGTGGCCTCCGCCTCGCTTACAATTATCAGATAGAAAATCTTATCCACTTCGTATGAGGACGCACGTAACCAAACTATTGTGTTGATAAGCAATCTAAGTGTGTGTGCAACAAGTGTTCTTTTGAAGGCATCTTTTATGCTGATTAGCATTGGAGTGAGCGTTGTGAAAAAGTACGAAAAAAGGTTGCCGTGAGAAGGAAGGGCGGTGTTGTGCATAAGAATGACTTTTAATGTTTCCATTTCAAAGTGACTGAACAAAAGGATGCAACAACTTTGAATTATTGTGGCACATTGTTTGAGCAACCTACACATGCGAGAGCGACTATTTGCATTCAAAAGCAGTTACACACATTCTTATAGATACACACTTAGGCACAGATACAAATATACAGTTTGCAGCAGTTTATGTTTTAATCATGTAACAGAGCTTTGTCGCATACGCTGCCAACATTATGCAGCATCTACAATTCGCGTCATAAGTTGCAGATACTATAACGCGGCACGTTCTCAAAACACTATCTTTTGCTGTTGTTCCTGTTTTGTTGTTGTTTTAGTTTTATGCTCCGCACTTGTCAGCGCATACTTGTTGCTAGACAACAACTATAACTAACTACAACTATAACCTCATGATCAGCATCATTATCATAATCATAATCATCAACGCCTACTTCTACTGGTGTTGGCGTAGATTTTTATTGTTGTTGCTTTTATTATTGTATACTCGTCTTTGTGCTGCAAACATGCGCCATTGTTAGACTTTAGTCGTTGTCGTAATCTACAACAACAACAACAATAATAATAATAACAACAACAACAAGAAGAAGAAGAACTATGCAAATTTTTATAGCTTAGAACTTTATTTCGCCTTGGTCACGAATTCCCACGCAGTTTGCTTGCTGCCTAACATGAGTCCAAAAAAAAAAACAAAAATAATAAAAAATACAAAAAAAATACAAAAAAAAAAAATAACCCAAGCCAACCAAAGAATGCAGCCGCCGCGCAGCGTTGCACTGACCAGGAAAAAGCTATGTTCTTGCCGTGCGACAGACTCACTCGTTTTCGTCTGACATTAGTGTGCAACTATTGGCAGGCATTCAACGTCAGATTTGATTACGAACTCGTCGCGTAGTCAAAGTTTAACAGGCTCAGATACTCAGATACCCAGATACTCAGCTACTTTTGCTCAAACTAAAAGCTACGCTAGCCAGGCTATGGTGCGGCAGCAGCGTAGCGTAAACAACAAACGGTGCTTGACTCACTGACTGACTGACTGAGTGAGTGAGTGAGTGAGTGACTGACTAAAGACATTGACGAGAGTGAGTGGTATGGCTAAGCGGGTGTTTTTGCTACTTTGGACGGACAATTGTACGGACTATGGGACGTCTGACAACTGATTCGTTTTACTTCTTCAGTTCAGTAGGTCAAACCGTTGATTTGCCGCATGTAAGCAAATAAATGGGTGGTTGTTTTTTTCTTCTCTTTTTAGTCTTGCTTTGTTGCATGTTCTTCTTCTGCTTCTTCTTTTTTTTGCGAATTGTTTTGCTTTGATTTTCTGCTGTACTTGTTAGCTGTCTTCAAGTGCTTAAACAAAGTTGCAGCTACTTTTTGTTTTCCTTCTAGCTCTTGTTGTTGTTGTTGTTTTTGTCTGCTTATGTCACACAACAAGCAAAGTTGTTCTTTGTTGTTGCTGTTGTTGTTGTTTTTCTGTAACTTGCTGCATGTGAACTTGGCGCATTGACCAAGACCCCAGCCTGATTGGTCACCGGTTTTTTTATTGACATGTCAACGTTGCGCTCAGACGAACATAATGCGCGACTTTTATGGCTCTTATGACGCCGTATAAGCAGACACACACGACTTCCTTCTCTAAGTCAGTGGGTCAATTGTTTGTTGTTGTTGTTCGGCAGTCATTGTAATTGATTAGTTTAACAAAGCGACTAGCTCGTAAGCGCTTATGCTAATTTTGTGATATTTTGTAGCTGATTTGTTAACAAGCCTCAGCTCACTCAACTCAACTCAACTCAACTCGACTCAACTCAACTCAAACGAGCTGTGCTTGTCTAAGTGCTACTTCAAAATATGTGGGCGTTTCTCTTTGCAGTAAGCCAATACACCCACACAAAAGTAGGTTGACTCTAATCACCAAGTTTATCCTCAGCTAAATCGCCTCTAAAAGCCCTTTTGCCAATGTTGACAATTATCAAGATACGCCTGCAACCGCATCATTTCGAACGCTGGTCGTAGTGAAAAGCGCCCACGCAGTGTTGTCATAGTCTGCCCTCTATGGCCGCCAATGCACGCCCAAACTTGCCTTGTGTGTGGTCCTTTACATGACCAGCCCATTTGATACGTTCATGTATCTCTTGTGCGCTTTGACTTGCCAATTAAATTGATCGAATTTTTGCGCTACTTAAGCTGCTCAACAGGAGCGCGAGATATGTGCCAGTGATTGTGCTCAACAAATGTATATGGACCCGTTGCTTATCTTAAATGCTTAATTGGTATGGGCTGCTGCGAAAATCTTATAAAGGCAAAGTGGTTTAAAACAGATACCAAATGAATAAAAAAAAATAACAATAAAACAAAGCAATAAAAAAGCTACTCAATCTACGTAACAATAACCAACTGGCTTTGTTCTCACATTTATTTCTAGCGCCAGCCAGCTGTGCCTATTTTTAGGAGTGTAACTTTTTATAAAATTTGCATTTTAATTAATTAATCAACTTTTACAATACTTCCAGCACAGATAATAAGTCTTGTCATCAATAAAAAAGCTTGATTGGTGTTGTATGAGCATTTTGAGTGCCATGGGATATTTGACGTCGTCTGTCCATCGAATGTGTGACTGCTGTTAGGAATGGCATGGCAGCTCTGGGCTAAGCAATGTTATTATGAGAAAACGGAAATCAAAATTTATATTTTGAAGTTTATGAACAACATAAAAAATAATAAAATAAAAAATAAAATAAATTTTATGAGTGTTCTGAATTCAATAGCCACTGTACCTCTGAGCGATTCACAGACTTACCTAAGTCGATGACAAACTAATGGGATGTCAGCGTGTACGTGAGCCTAAAGTGTAGAGCATGACTCTTGTTTATATATATATATAAATTACGAAATATCATTAAATTAGTGCCAAAGTAAAAATTATATCCGAGGCCCTATTAGATATTCTAGATCAGTTCATGAGACGCGTAACATTGTCTATATTGATGCATGCAAAATAGTGCTTTAAATAGATCTAAATGTTTTCACCAAGTTTTTTTTTATATTATTACTAGCAAGGGCCCCGGCGCTGCTCGGCATTTGGTACACACTTAATTAATTTTATCGTTTTCTTTGCACCAAAGATATGAACACCACTAATAGCGCACTAAATTTTTGATTTGAGCTAAGCTTTTTTTATTATTTTTCTTTGACAGACGTTCGATTTCGAATTTGATATACATATCAACAGCAAACTGATGAAACAATAGTGATTTCATACAAAAAATTGGACGGTATTTCCCGAGTTTCACAGGAGACTATTACATCAAAATTCACATACAAAGATTCATATATGTACCCATTTTTATGGTGTTCGGTCTAACGGTGTCGTAGTCCATAGGCTACAAACAGAAAAACAGAGAGACAAACAGACAATAATCCATTTCAAATAAACATATAAAGATTTGTTGGGCTCTAAGAGGGGTCATCCCCAATCTCAGAAATATTGGATAGCATAATTACATTACTGCAATTTTGTGTTGTTTTATGAAATCGTTAGCCCTCGATAAATGTCGTATGCCTTCAGGAAGTGAATATGTACTATGGATCGTAGTCTATGAAGTGATTAGCCGAAAGGTTCATACTGGCATGGCTCAATCTACAAGATTTCTCAAATCCCACTTTTGTAAAGATGTAGGTTTTAAGATGAGGAATGCTAGCAATCATTCAGAATAACACGTCTACTGAGCCATGAGGAAGAAAACAAATTTTTCAAATGTTTTTTTCATATGTAAGGGAACTTTGAGTACCATGACGTAGTATTTTATAAGCTAAAGTGCCTCCTGAAATACGGATTGCAATTAAGGAAAAGGCATCGATGTAAGTAATGCAGGACATAATTCAATCACCCTATAATAAATGAGTTGTTGAAGAGTATAAGCGCTGGAAAGTAGTGAATAGCTGGTGGAATAGTTGATGAAATGAAACGCAGAATTAAAATTAACCGGCTGTTCGTTCTAATAATTTATTTATATATATATATATATTTTATTTTTGATAGTAATTTATATATAACATTAGTGTAATTTTATAAGAATACTAACGGTTATACCGCAGCGGAGATTATTTACATACTTGGACACCTTCTGTTTAGAAGAACATTGGGGTGAAGTCTCTTCAGCCACCGTCGCAACATGACAATTATGAGGGCCATGGCCAGACTGTTGGGATGATAATGCAGCTTGTGGTGATAACGACTTTAGTTTTGACAGATCTAATAATTAGATCATCGCCGTGTGTCAGTAGACATTTTTGTCTAATATTATACATCGTCGACATCTCGTCCTTCTGTGAAAAGCTTGTACCACTTGTAAACAATGCATTTGCTCGAAGCAGACTCGTCAAAATTTGAAGTACTTTGAAGCAAAAAATTTGGTTTTTCACACAAATTTTTTTTTTTTACTATTTTTATTTATTTATTTATTTCCTTTATATTTAATTCTTCTGTTATTATTAGAACAACTTCAATTAAATTGCATATACAAAAATTAACAAAACTACTTAAATAATAAGTGGGGATATAGTAAAGTGTAGATATAATATTAAAAGGATCTGTTGTGGAGGTCGGCAGGGTGCGATCTTCTCAGCCGTCTCGCTACCCTAACTCCTCCAATTCTGCGTCGTTTTAGAAGGCGCCTTTCTAGTTTATTTGGATGATTTTTTAACCTCTCTATATATTTTTTGGCCTGACGATTTATCACATCGCCAATTTTCGGTATTTTTAAGTCGTTTTCAAGGTCCGCCGTTCGCATGAACCAAGGGGCACCAGTAACAAAATTTAATGAAAATTTTTTGATCCTTTGTTTTTAGATTGCAACAAATCTCCAAAACTCAAGAACACGTCTCACCTTTAGGTCTGTCAAAAACAAACTAAAGATGCAAAATAGCTGATATTGTCAACATACGTTAGGAACATGTATACCAACATAAAGACAGAAATCGAAAATCGTCGGCACCGAGAAAAATAGTCCTCGTATTTCTTGAACACAATTCGTAGATCATAGCTAGATTTGTGCTTCTGTACTTCACACTTACATATAATTTGAAGTGCTTTACATTCAAATATCCTATAGCTTTTCAAATGCAAAAGTAAGTTATCTGTTAAATATTATAAATCATGGCACAAAGTGTGTAAAGCTTTTTTAGTTAGAAATATTTAATTAGCTTAGCTTCATATTAGCCATGTACCTTTCGGTTGTTGTACTTCACACACCCTTGGTCTATACCAAAGTTCCACTACGGTCTACACAAACTCTTCGGCTCGACATATTTTTCAAAGGTTCTTTTAGACGGAAATCATAAACAAAATTATTGATTGATACAAGGCATGTTTTTATTTAAACATGATGCATCTTAACTTAGATGAAATATGTCAGTAACCTGATTTGCAGAACACATCATCATGAGCTTGTTGTTGAGCTGCTATATGTTTGTTCTGCTATAACCAAGTGAGTTGCGATGAGACTTTCCTCGGACGCCATACTTCGTAAGCTCATTAAGCGTCGTTTTCACACGACTTTCATGTATGGCCAGACCGACGGACAGACAGAGACACACAGAGTGATTAACTGTAAAAATCAATAAGTTTCTGCTGCAACGATGCTTAAAAATGCGCCAAATAGCTGAAAAATCATGTAACTCAACTAATGAATACACATACAGGCTGCTTTTTTTGTTGTCCTGCTGTTGTTGTTGCTATCTATTTTGCACAACTCTATTTCTCTAACCTTGCCTTAAATTACAAAAAAAATAAATAAATAAGACAAACACAAACAAACAAAAAAGCTGTAAGTCAACTCTAGACAAGTCAAGTCTCTGGAGCAAAAAACCAACTGCCGGCACGTACAGTACGTGGAAAGGTATACGCGAGGGACTTTGAAAATATGTCGTCGATGCCACTAATGACACAACGCTTAAAACAAAAGACTGAAACACAAAGTCCAAGCTCAGTTGGACCAACTATGTTTCTGACTGTCGGTCTGCGCTCACTGATGACAATGTGATTGAGTGACAAACAAACTATTGAAGCTGGCAGCAGCGGGCGGGCGAGCGAGCGATCGGCGTGTATTGCCACACTTGCCTTGCCTATCCAAAGATAAACACTAAAAATGTTGTTGTACATTAATATGGCATAATGAGAGGAGTTATGATTTGATTTTCTGCTTCTTCTTACTATTATTTTTTATTTGTTTTAAAATTTTTTTTTCTTCTTCGTTTACAGCTCAGACTAGTGTAGCACAAAGCAGTGGCGTTCGAATTCTATTACGTACCACCACACCAGCTAAATTACAACAATATTTTCATGTCCGTCGTTGCGCTCGCTTTGGTCTCATCTAATCGCTTGGCTTCGTTCGACCTTTGCTCTGAAACAATCTCATCGAGTTCTTTCTGGGCATGTTCTCATTGATTGGCATGGCTGTGTAGTATTTGTGTTCGCGCTTGTTCAGGTTATGCAATCTCAATAATAAGGTTAAGTACACATTTGACGTGGCTTATGTAAGCGCAACTTAGACGAAATTAGTTTTCAAATAATTTGGCAAATTGAACGCCGAGTTTTAGGCTTAATGCGAGCGTTTTCGCGAAATTGAAGGCGAATTTCATAAAACTCAGAAAGGTCAGTGCGTGTGTAACAGAAAAAATTAGTTTATTGCAACTTCGATTAGACGAGGGCGACTAGACTTTTTTTAGTGCATACAAGCTTTTTCTAATAATGAAATATGTTGAGCACGAAATTACATAACTATTAAACAAGTTCAGTTATTATTTTTTAACTTTATTTTTTTTTTTTAAATTTTCATAACAAAATAACAGTACATTTGATTAGTACAGCGATGAGAATGTAATCGTTTAGAAGGTTGATTTGAGTAGCGGTTTGTACAGTGTTTGTAACCGATTTTGGTTCACAAGTAACAATTAAAATCACTAAACATAATCATGCCTACCATATAATATTTTGAATAATATGCCTCGGAATGCTCGACATCATTTATCTTGGAATTTACCATTCTGGTGCTGGTGCTGATATTTTATCTCGGATTCGTATGCTAGTCTAGCAATTGTGCACTACAGAATCTTATAAAGCGAAATTAGTTAGTGTCGAAACCTAATGGGTTTGGTTACTTCCATTATTTAATTACAATAGGTTAGTGTCATTTTTACTATCAGAGACGACCACATAAAACATATTTTCTTAATGAAATGTGTTCTAGCAAGCGTGTTGTCAGGGGTTTGTATAGAATGAATTGTCTTTAGTCGCGTTGAGCGGTTTTTGGTAGGGCAAAATCTTATGAGTTCACGTCAGCGATATACTATTTTGTATATTACTTACATACTTAATAAAAGTATGTCACAACCAGGTCGTACTCTATCCGGTAGTTTTTTACTTTTATAATTATATTTTAGGCAGTATTATTAAATACTATTTGCTGCGTTACACATAATACTTAGTAATCTTAAGAAAAATCAATTTTTCTTTAAAAAAAAGAGTACAGATATGACTCATGACATTTTGTAAGAACGTGGCATTCTACTGGTGAAAGAATTTTTAAATTCGAATAAATAGTTTCGAAGATTAGCTCTAACATCCAAACAAACATTACCCCTTTTTAATATTAGTATAGATAATAATATTGTAACTGGCTGAATGTTGCGACTTTTCCGTGAGTCTCTCTCATCAAACTAAATTACTCTGCTCGACTATTCTAGAGTTACCAGGAAAATTTTAGTCAAGTGGTTTCGGAGTTTATAAGTAACAACCATACATAAGTGGATTTTTATGTATGTAGATGTCTGGATGAGAAGAATAAAATAATATAAATGTATGATAGGTCACAACAGCGGCGTAAATTGAAAGAGGGATTTATAAATATTGATGTTAGAAATCAAGTTGACTTTAGTATATAGTAATAATGTTTTGAAACTTAGCGATATACTCGTATACATTCCATATCCTTTATATACCCACACCGTCGGCATTAGTATTCAGTATTGCTTAGTCATTAAGGCTTGTGCGAAATAATCTATAAATGATCGTTTATTATTGTCATACTACTGACAATATATATTGGCTCTTCCAAATGTGCTGCTGAACGTTGGTTCTTCACTTTAATGTATTTAATAAATTATTTCCGAATTGGTAAAAAAAAACAAAATTGTTTTCCTTAAAATTTCTATTATTGCTATTATATTATTGTATTCAAAGTCAGACACTGATAGACTTTTAACATATGAAGAAGTTGTTGACAAAACTGAACAGATTTTTTTTGTGTCCTTTGAAGAGATTAAAGTGCATTTTGACAGACGACAAGCGGCAGCAAATCATAATGGAAAATAATTTGCAATACTTTCAGATCAGTAAATGGTCTGGATCTTGACTGGGGCGTTTGCCACCAAAAGTGAGAGCGTCGAAAGAAGTGTGGCTTTCACTCTTGCCGCTGTTACCATTTCGTAGTCTGCTTAAGAGGATAAAATGATTTTGTGCTTTTTGTCTTTACATTTATCGGACATGAGATCTTAATTTTATTTGGCTTTTTCAGTTCGCTTTTGCGTTGTCCTTTTTCACTTTGCTTTCCTCTTATCGAATCGTTCATCTTAAGAGCAGCGGCAAGTTCGTCGTTTAAGTCTTTCGTTTTGTTGCAGTTTGCTTTGTGGGTCAGCGCGATGGCACCATATTTTTTTGGGTTTTTTTTGCAGGTTTCACTGCGGTGAACGCAATTCAGTCTTTATAGTTTTTATTGCTTTGTTGTTATGCACAACGGCAGCCAATAAGAAATGCAGACAATGTCACAGGAAAACTCTTGTCCGTTTACTTGGCTGTTTGATTCTTTTGTTGAATGTCAAATGGGAAAAATATGAGCCAAGCTGATATCGTTGGCTAAAAAAATGATTTTTTTTGTTGTATTGCAGCATTGTTTATATGCAGTACAGGTAATGCGCAACTATTGCCAAACGTTTCAATTTTGCCATGATTTTTGTTTTCGTCCAGACTTTGCCAGACAGTGAAACCATCAAAGCGTTTCAACAAATACGCCGAACACACGCTGTGCCAATGCAGCGCTTGCGACTGAGACTTTAACAACGTTTGCCAAGGCAAATGAAAATGAAATTTTCGCGGTAATAAATCCTATCAGTGCTCATTCGCTTTTCTTCGTTTGCCAGCAAATTGTTTTTTATGTGACTGCGGCAACTGCAACATGTCGCAGTTGTTTGGTATGCGACTCTGTGCTGCTGTTGCTGCTTCGACTAAAATTTTTATGGATTTTAGAGGGGGGGGAAATAATAAATAAATATTTTTAGTTTTCTAAGTTGAAAAGCGTTGTGAAGAAATTCATTCAGCTGTTGTTATTTTAGTTGTTTATTAGCTTCTTTATCGCAAATTGTTGCCATTGCCCTAATGTAAGCGCATAGAAAGCAAAAAATGTTGGGGTCAGCGAAATCGCCGAAATCACAAAATAACACTAAAACCACTGAAACTAAAAATATTGAAATTATATAATTCATTAAAAACATTGAAACAAGAGCAGAATCAGTGAAATCACCAAAATCTTAGAAATCACCGAAATCATCAAAATCTCAGAATCAGTGAAAACAGTGAAATCACTCACATCAATACATTCAATGGCCACTGAAATCACTAAAATAACTGATCACCGAAATCACCATAAACAGCAAAATCACCGAAATTTGTAGAGTCAGCGAAGTCATCGTAAATACTGAAAACACTAAAACCACTGCTACTTTTGAAAACAGCTGTTGCCACTTCATTTACAGTAAACCATATTGAGGATTTTTTGGAACTCCGTAGGATTATTGATTGATTATAGACTTTAAAATACTACACGTCACTTCTGTATTATTTATAGAAGCTATATAACACAAAAAAAAAAACTGGAACTTAAGAACTGTGATGCGCTAACTGCCCATCAAAAAGTTGACTTCGTCATCTTGCAATAGACAACTTACAGTTCGGATTTGACTTCGAGGAAACTGTTATGTGTTAGTACAAATGGAAAAGGCGCTTCATGTGATGTGGAGAGGAAACAAGTACGAGTAAAGAAAGAAATTTAGGTTTACTGTAATTTTGGACGAAGAAATATATTTTTTATTTTTATAATTAGAAGATTTGAAAAATCTGGGATTGCAACTGTAAAGAGAAAAATTAATTTTGTGCTTTCATTTTCATTTCGTTACTCAAGCAGCGCCCGTGTAGGCGTTGAAAGCAGCATGAGATTATTTTAATGATTTCTTCAAGCGCAGACAACATTTGTAAATCATTTTTTGAAGCTGCTATAAAAATGAAAGTTAAACAGATTTTGTCTTTGAAATTATTATTTTTCTTTCTTATAAAAAGAGTAAATTAAAAAATCACATTAGGCGTACTGGCCGCTTAAATTGGGCTTGTTCGTTTTTTCACTTAAGATGCGGCTTTACAATCGAAATTCTTTGCTTTGTTTATACAATTTTTACTTTGGGTGTTTACAAATTTTTTTTATTAATTTTAACTAATTTGTTTAACAAAAACTTACAGGTTATTATAGTGAGAGAGACTATTGTTGCTATTGAAAGCTGAATCAAACAATACCATCGATTGAAATGGACTTAGTTGGTATTCAAGAGGTGTAGAACTAAAAGCATGAAATTTCGTATTAAAAAGGTTGTTAATAAGAACAAAAAACAGGTAAAAAGGTAAAAAAAAATAATAATAAAATAAAACTAAAAATATTTTAACAATTTCGCTTTCTCTATGGTTTAAAACTGGAACTGAGCGAAGAACATAAAAAAAACTATACTAATAAAATGCAACCATTCCTTTTCATTTCAAGGTTGTTTGACATGTCGACTGGCATGATGTGACACTTTCATTTACTGTAGAACGAGACGTTCAACCAGATATGTATAAAGCCTACCAGTTAACCAAATGACCTAAGTGAAAGCTTAGTGTATTTTTTACCCGTTCTTTTTGTCACTTATTAATACGAGTAATTGCCAC
The DNA here is from genome assembly GCA_035041755.1 of Cacoxenus indagator. Taxonomy (NCBI): domain Eukaryota; kingdom Metazoa; phylum Arthropoda; class Insecta; order Diptera; family Drosophilidae; genus Cacoxenus; species Cacoxenus indagator. The sequence continues at coordinate 2,870,217 of JAWNKX010000379.1, forward strand.
ATGTGACATATGCAACTCACGTCGTGTTCTTATACATATGTTCTTTCATGTTGCATGGACATAAGCATAGATGTTGATACGCGCATGAAAAGTGTTAATGCAACGCTTGTACGCTGGTTTAGTCAATCCAAGCAGCACGCTTTAATGACGTTGATGCTGATCATTAGCACGTTGTCAACGGCGGCGTGTTTAATGAGCTTGCAAAGATAGCAAAATGAGTTGCCATAAACTCGTTGGTACAACGTTGTTTTAGCCAAGTGCTACCGCCGCGACCATCATGCGTTGGCATGCATGCCGCAGACGTCATTGATGCCGCAGACGTGCTGACATGCATAGACAGCCGTTTTCGGCCAATGTCTGTCGGCTGCCGTTTGATGCGATTATGGCCATTTTAGATGGGGCTCTTAATTAATACATAATCCCCGCGTAATATGGTAAAATCTTCAATTTCGTATTGGCCTTAAGCCAATCAATCAGTTATGAAACTGTAACAGCAAGTTTTTTCTGCGCACCATTTTGCTGTCTCCTTTTGTTCCTGATTATTTGCTGCAATATATCCCGTGGGAATTTTGCTGGGATTCTGGGTCGTGCCATAACTGGTTGTTCCGAGAATTGCGCGTGCAATGTGTCGCATGCATTGCGCACAAAAATGGTGTAATGAGTAAATTAATTGTGGCAGAAACTAGTTTGATAGCAAAGCCATGGCTTATACGGCAGCGGCTCTAATACGCAATAAAAAGTCGATTAGACATGCATTAATTAAGACATACACGCGCAAAGTGACAACAGCAGCATTATCAGTCGCGCCGTGGCGAATTACATCAAAAAGGTTGTACGCAATCCTATAAAAGTCGCAATTGAGTTTAGTTAATGCAAAAAAAAAAACCAAAAAAGTACTATTGGAATGAAATAAACTTTGAGTAAAAGCGTCTATTTTTTGTAGCGTTTTATTGCTTTGCTGCTTCAAGTGTCTGTGCACCATGCACAGGCTTCAAACGCAAAATTCTCGTAGAAAAAGTGATTTGTAATTTGAGTTGTCGTCGCAAAAGTGCACAAGCAATTTATCACTCTAAGGCAGCAGCAGTGGGCGTAGCTACAAAAGCGTCAAATGCACCGACAACTGCAACATTTTGCTGCTGCAACTGTGTCTAAATGATTGGCTAACGCCTTGGTCAGTCAATAAAGCTGCCAATTTGCAATCTCGTTTATTGAACTCAATTGAACGAACGAGTGCTTAAAGAGGAAGTCGCAGCCCTGGGTCAATGCACGTACCCTAACTAATTAAAACGACAGCATTTTGCTCAATGAATGGATCCGAAAGAAAGTGCCCAGCGGAAAAAAAGTTTTTATGTACGGATTTCACATAAATTCAATGAAAAATGGACAAACGAGCATTTAAAAGCATTTTTCGTTAACTTCTTTGACGGCGGCAAAAAATCAAAGTTGAAGAATTTATGTTTGCGTATTTTATGCACTAATAGGATTATTTATTCATCTTTCGGAGTCTCTCCCTTGCTTTTAGATAGTGTCTTCTGCAGGGCAAATACAAGTATGAGCAGCGTAGAGCTGAAGCAATGAACAGAGCCGCAAATGGAGTGCCGAACTCAGCTGCGGTATCGCCAAAAAACATGTGCAACATCATTCAAAGTGTAATCTTTTTGTTCGGTTATTAAGCCCTGCAGGGCGTGGTAAAAACTGGCAGTTATGTATAAAACAGAAAAAAAAAATAAACGTTAACTGCGTTTTTGCAGTAGTTGTAGTACATTACATAACAATTTTAATCTGAATAATGTTTCGACTGGGTAGCCTGTTCGAGGTATACTACGGCTGCCGTCCCAGAGTTAGAGGGTTCAAACCTCAAGGTGGGCGGGAAAGTTTTTTTTTTTCAGTTTTTCAATTCACTTGTTTACGGTTTAATCATCACGTCACCACTATCTGATGACACTCTCCAACTTCTGTGGCGGCGTTGATCCTTGGCGGCGCCAGTTGACACTACCTACGCCAAGGACCAAGGTAGCGGCAGGCACACATCATCTCAGACAACGATTTTCGAAACCAAAGCAAGCCTCGGATATTCAAAATGATGAAAGAGCCTTGGCCCCATGCCACCAATGGTAATGGTGAACACTATAAGACATGAATTTATATGGAAGCTTTACGATATGGTAATCACTTCAGAAGTTATGAATACCTTACGTCCGATGGATGGTCCTCAGAAAATAATCCATGCCATTGAATTGGATACATTGAATGAAAAGAGTGCATCAGTAGGAAATGTAGCCATCGTGGAAGCAAGGAACATTTTGATACTTTAACGTCTTTCTTATATAACTAGATTATCAATTTTCAGTTATAGCCGAATATCATCGGATAGTCTATTCTTGGTCAGCTCTATAAAACTAAAATTCTAAGTGGATTTTGATCAGTGAATCTAATCAATAATCTTTCTACTCTGAGGTAATTTGTTTGATAGACAACCACTCCAAAATATCACGATTTAAAGGAACACACTAACATATTAGCTCCCAATAGCTCCCGTGGATATTTGTGGATATTTATCCACAAGCATTGTAAACTCTCGCGCTTTTCTTGAGAGGACTGGCACGTCTTCCAACTAGATGTGAACGTAGTCCCTTGACTAGGAAATATTCCTCAGACATGGATAAAACTAATAGCAGATAGAAGACACAAAAGAAGATATCAAATACCACCACATTCAATCAGTTTGGTCGTTCAAGTTGAATATGCAAATTTCTACTTATTATTAAATACTTTAACACGTATTCCATGGAAGTGAACTGGGTACAAGGGTACAATCTGGCCCTAATCTTAATAGCTTAACAACTGAAACAAGGATTATATGTTAAAATTAATTGATAAACAAAGCTGGCCATACACGACGAACATGCTCGTGTGATGCGCTAGTGTTTGAGGGCATGTTCCTTGTCTATGGCGCTGTTGACGAGCCGTTGTTCGTGTAAAATTAGAAAATTTTTTGATTTGTTCGAGCGAATCAGACGAGCAGGTTGCTCGTGTATGAAAGAACTTAAGCGTGTCATTAAATGCTTCCGCCGTCTGAATATCCTAAGTAGGCGAAATAATGTTTGTTGAGGGTGAATGTACTTTTAAGGGATTTGTTTACTCGTACATTGAATATTGCAGAGATGTAGTTTTGTTTGGCTACTTTATGAATTTTGTGTAGAGTCTGTAAATATGATTATTTTTTAGTTTTATTTGTTTGTCATTTTGCCCACTGACAACAACCCGAATGTGAACTCACGTAATACACACAGAACAATGGTAGTCCATTGTTCAAGCGATTTGGCTGCGACTTGACCAATTGACCGCTTTTGTTTGAATATGCATTTTGAGTTATTGTCTGCAGCATCGATGCACTTGAACGACAACGAATGGTGAAATTCCTTTGCGAAAAAGGTGCTTTTGCTATGCGACTTTGCATTTTGCGGCGGTGTACATAAATCAAATGCGAAAGAGTATCCCGGAAAAGCGTTGCAGCAGCGTACACAGCAATGAAACACGAAAAAATTCTTGGCAAATCAAAAAAATTCGCCGAAAATGCCGAAAAAATATTGGGAGGAATCCTTTTTTTCTTTTTTGCTTGGTTTTTAGACGGTTTGTAAGAGTATATTGAAGGGAGTGGCAAGTGTGTGTGTGTTTTGTCCAGGCCTAGGCGTGCTTATAGGGAAACATTAAAATGGGCAAAATGGCAGCAAAAGTCGTGTTGGCTTTGTCAGACTGATTGAGCTGTCAGTGGTTAGCCTTTTGGTTCGAAGATTTCCCAGTGTTTGGTGAAAAAGAAAAAGAAGCATAAAACCAACGAAAGAAAAGCTTACAATCGACACATTTTCAACATTATTGCTAGCTGCATTTGTTACTGCGTGGCACGTTTCGCATGACGACAACGGCTTGCAACATGCAGAAGCAGAAGCGCACAGCCTTTTACAGCTGACAAGAACAATTCACACAGGACATATTTGGGCGAAAATTAAATTTCCTTTAAATTGCACACTATGTGAAAATGTATGTATGTAAATTTATGCATCAACCTGATCATCAATCTTGTGTGTGTACATAAGTAATTGATTTCGAAGCGAAGCGAAGTACTCCGCTTTCACAATGAATTGCTTGCTATTTGAATGAATTCGATGGCAGTGTTTCCCTGTGTGTGTATGTGTGTGTGAATTTGTGTGATAGGCATCTATAAATGGCAATAAAAATGCATTAAGTGTCTTGCCACAGCTGCAATAATGTCGAACGCCAATGAAATATGTTGCAAGAACAGGAAGCCAAGGAAGGCAGGCAATCAGCTAGCCAGCCAGCCAGCTAGCCAGGCAGTCAGTCAGTAAGATATGTAAAATGAGGTCACCGGGCAAATGCGAGCATTGCGCACAACTTCAAAATGTTTGCCGCCGACAACAAGCCAACAAGACGCGTTCGAATTGTCAATGAATGAGCTGCGATCGCTGATTTGGCATTTAACAATGAAAACACATTCGTTGAGCAACGGCAAAAAGGTCAAAGTGTTGTTCTTGGAGTTGATAAGAAATAAATTAGCTGCGACACAGTTTTACATTTAACTCGCTCATTGCATATCAATGATTGCGTAGGCACTCGTACTCAAACTAAGAACGACTACGCCAGTTTGAAATAAAATATATTTTAGCTGCCACTTTGCGCACAAAAGCAGTCAACATGCATTTACTCGTATTCAATTATTTACTGTTCGTGATGTAATTTCATATTACAGATAATGTTTATCGATTACAACAACAACAACGAAACAACTAAAAAATTGAGCAGCAGCAACAGCAAAATTGCTTTGACTTTGTTTTTAATGCTGGCAGCGCTGCTGAGCAGCCCTACAACTCGTTTACCCAGCAAACCATGCGACTTCTTAAAGGCACCCAAGTTGAAGTTTTATTTTTTGTTTTAAGCAAGTCAAATACGACGAACATGAGCGCGAGCGTGTCAACAAAGTTTGAAAATTTGCACGAAGATGCGCTCAACTTGTCAACAGCAACTACAGCAAAACACACGAGCATGTTCGTCGTCTACGTCTTTATTCTGTGGAGGCACACTAAGCAGTGTCTAAAGTAAGATTTCTAAAGATGCTCATTTCCATGAATTTTGAGTTATACTTGGACTCTTTCGAGGTTATCTTTTTTGCCCTTTCTATTCTCTGCAAAAAATAAAATTATAACAGCGGTACACAAAAAGAGATTCACAAGATTCATAAAAAAGACTAATTTCGTTGAATGTAGGAGTCCCGTTTGCAGGAATTTATGACTCATTGAAGGTAGTATTCCCCTGTCTCAGGTTTTTATACCTTTATGAGCTCGAAACTTCTAATTAATTTTGATTATTACGCCTTAAAGATATCAAACTTGGTGAATTTAGGTGTTGGCATGAATTTAAGACTCGTTTCAGGTACTTTAAAGATACGTTCTTCTGCGCTCATTTTGAACTGAACTTTTAACGTACCATTAGTACTCATAGGAATTAGGAGTCATATTCGGATGTATTTAGGACTCCTTTATGATATGTGCTCGTATTTTTTTTATTTTTTTTTTGAAGGCTTATTCATATGTCAGTGTAGTTATAAGATAACTTTGTTATTTAAAATAAACAATAAAAAGCAAAAAAAGAATGTATGTCTGTCTGTCCGCTATAGACGCCGAAAGCGCTGGGCCGATATTAATGAAATTTTCAGCTAAAGTCTATAAGAGCCTGTCGAGTAATCCGGTGAAGTTTTGTGGGTTAGTATATCGCGAAAGTCGGGGGAAAAAAAATTTGAATATTTGTATGAAATCAATATTGCTTTTTTTCTTCAATGCACGGATAAGAACACTGATGATCAATATGATTCATGCGACGATACTCAAAGGAGAATTCAAAGGTAAGGAAGTTCTCATTCTCATAGCTTCAATAAAGCAAATTTCTTTCTGATACGCCATGGAAATACTTTTTGTAACTATATTGAAGTTTTATTTTCTTTGCTAATACAGGTGAGGGCAGAACGACGGGCTAGGCTAGTCTAATATATTTAAGACGCTTTTTATATATTCATTATCAAGACAAATCTCCCTACCCATTCGTATTGAGCACTTTGAATATGTTTGTTGGGTATTGCTGCAACTGCCACCATCAACGCTAACACCAACGACGTACATTTCAACGCTGTTGTAAGCGCCTATCATCATTTAACCCGGTAATTGCAGTCATAGATAATTTGTACTAAAAGTATCCATTGCACTTATGTAATTTGCTGGGTACAGCGCGCAATGAAAGCAAAAAAAAAATCATGTAATTGAAATGGTTCAGCTTGGGCGGTAGATTTCAAACACATGCCAAGTGTAGCGCATAGCACGAAAATATAATGGAAAGATATGTAGAAAAGAAAGGTATAAAGTAGTCAGCTAATAGTTGACAAGAATTTTGGGACTTATGCAAGTGATGCAGCAAAGATCATGGTTTAAGTCTTTGGCTTGTTGAAATAGTTAAAATCTTAACTCATAACTAGATTGTAATTGGTGGAATAAGAGAAAAAATATTTATAAGTCACACAATGTAATGTGAGCATTGTACAATCCGTACTTAACTAATGCCGTTTTGTGCAACATGTGGCGCAGCGGCTGAAAAAAGTGTTCGTATGCCAAAGCAAAGCCATTAAGCGTGTGTCAAACGATTTATAAATGAGGCTTTTCAAAGTACACAACAAACGCACAGCTGCATTGCGAATACAAATACCTGCCATTATTTGTACACAACTAACGATAAAAGATACAAAAATTCTTTAAAGCATTTTGAGCGGCAAGTGTGCAGACGTTGTAGGCAGGCAGCAGGTAAATGCTTTGACAACGCGGGTGGTCTCAACGGAAATTGAATGCAACAAATTGGTAAGAAAAAAATTAATAAATGAAAAGAAAAAAAATTTAACAAAAAAGAAGCTTTCTATAGCTTGGCACAGATAAAAGAAAAAGAGATCGAAAAAAAGTAGCTACACACAATGCCTGAGTTTCAACTAATTAACGGCACGCCAGCAAGGTCTGACTCAAGGAAATCATTAAACACTTTACAACAAACGTTGATTTTCGTATGATGAATGCTATCATTCATTTTGTAGCGGCAGCAACTGACAACGTGTGCCTCGCTTTGTTGTTGATTTCTTTGATTTGATTTCTAATCAATGAAAAATTGCTGTGCATTTGTTGCGACTACAACACAAGATCAAACACAACAAAACTTTACTCATTATTAAAGAGACTGCAGGCGCTGTTAACTTTGAGTAGACGCAAGTCGAAAGTGAGAGTCATGCAGAGTGTTTATGGCTAACTCATTGTTAGATGCAACGAACAATGCACAACAAAAGGAATGATTAAAATGGTGAAAAACTACTCGATTTTATATATATATATATATATGTATTTTTTTCGTGGATTTTATACCGTTCTTTAAGCTAACGAATATCTATCTAAATCTAACTGTACTACTCCAATGCTATTCGCTTTCGTTCGTTATGTTTTGTTATGGTATTTGTTTGTTGCAGTTGCATTCACATACAATTAATATGCTTAATATTTTTACACTATGCTGTTTAAAGTAGCCATTTGATGTTACCGCACACCCAACAAAAACAACAACAACAACAAAAAATGAAGTTGTACAACCTGAATTTGTAGTTGCCGCATGCTGCTTACTGCAATTGTTGCTGACACAGAGTGTGCCACTAAATGGCAGCAGCGGCAAGCCGTGAGCTTGAGGCATTTTTCGTGTGAATAATTATCGTGCAACAGCTTTAGCTGACTGACCCATATTAATCCTGGCTAGAATTTGCTCTAAGGAATTATGCTGTTTTGTTATTGTTATTGTTGTTGTTGTAGCCTTATACTTCACGGCTCATAATTCATGCGTTGCTTGTTGTTACACTTGATTCATTTCGGTAGGCTGCCAGTGGGTGTGTAACGGCGTATTTTATGGCAGCAGCATAAAACAATATCGATAAAAATTACTAGGTGTATTATAATATGAATTGATATACTTGGGGGCAACTTTTCTTGACTTGCTTAAAAAATTACTGCATAAGTGAGGAATGTATCTATTACCTACACTTAACTGGTTTATTAGCTGACTACTGCATAAAAAAGATAAAGTCAAACAAACTTTCACACTAATAAACATGAAATCAATGATTGAATCAAAATATTTGCTTTTACACTTCATTGTAATCATAATCGAAAAAGAAAGCGCATTATAACGCCTCAGCCGGCCATTAAGGGCTAACTTGACAGGCATCACTTTCAATGCTTTGACAATGTTTTGACGTTTGAAATAAACTGGTTCAAATTATATATACGAGTATGTGATAAGCTGCCTTTTTGTTTTCTTTTGGCATTGTCATGTTTTCTTTGTTGTTTGTTTGTCTTCTCTTGTCTTGTCTTCACCCTTTGAAGGTCATTTTTATGGTTATTTGACTGAAAGTCGTTGAAAGCGCATGTTGAAGTTGACTAACCTACTACTCTAATATTCTCATTTGTATATAAGCAGTTAAGTACTAAGAACTTGTATTTGAAATTTGTGAAAATTGAAAGTCGTCTAATTATGTCGACTTCTAAATATTTTAGTATGTACTCACGTTAGACCGCATGCAGAGGAGCAGCTGTTAAACTCGACTTTTGAAAGTGAAAGAAGACACAAGTAAAAGTTGACATTTTTAGGTGTCTAATATGGCATATAGAATTTTGTACGCAAGTAAAAGCGTAAACGTATGCTTCGTATGTTAAGACAAAGGGTTCCTCAAACAGTATTCGTGAACGACGCCCTCTTGGAACAGAACACATTTGCCAAGTATTTGGGTCTCACATTGGATCAGCGACTCAACTATCGTGATCACATCGCTAAGACAGTGAAGATAAATTGTCTAGATTAGCTGCTAAATGCAATAAGCAAGCTACCTCTCAACTGCAGACGCAAGCTATATCCGCAGATCATTGCCCCTACATAGAGCTTTGGCATCCAGATTTAGCGTACTGCTGCAAGATCGAACCACCACAGGTATCAGACTCTCCAGAATAAGGTATTGCGCCTTATTACTGGTTGTGAATACTATGTTAGAAATTCGACTATGCATCATGACCTCAATTTGAGTACCGCGTAGGCGCAAATCTCCTTCTTCAGCAGACACAATTATAGGCTGATGGACCATTCCAATGAACTTGCCAGACGCTTGAGTACTTTCAACCCCATTATCACACTTAAAAAGCACCTTTTCGACTTTCTGTTGCGCATACCTCCTTCGAGGTTCTCCACGCGATTACACCCACCAACAACAGGAGTTAGTCTTCAGCGCAGTACATAAATAGGACTCATAGGTTGAATTACATTTGTGGACTTTGCGACATTAAAGATGTCTAGTTGACTTTGAGGTCGAGTATTATAATATACTCTAATATAACTTTAAACAAAAAACAAATAAATAATAATAATAAAAAAAGGTTCTTTTGTCTCTGAATTACTGAAGAGCTTTTGATGCAAAAATTTCGAATCTACTTCGAATCGAAGGCTTTCACGGAAATGCTTAAACCGGCTAAAGTACAATCAGAATTGCAGACTTTTTCCTCTTTGACAGTTGCCATTATTATAATATCAATAACATTCTCTTGGAAACTTTAGAGTTGGAACTAAAAAAATTTAATTTAAAATTATTAAATTAAAGTTAAGTTGCCACATGATTTCAGGGCACTGCTATTATTTTTCACACAGCCAGAATGCAAGAGTCTGATTATCATATTTTTTTGAAATCGAATTCAAAGCAACGTTTTCGTTCCATTTGTGATATGATCCGTTTTTTTTTTTTTGGTTATAGTAGGTATTGGTTCAGTAATGGTATGGGAGTGTATGGCAGCACAATGAACAAATATGACTTGCTCAACCTTTTAAAAGAAAAGTTAGAAAACCCCAAAGCTAACTTTAAATTTTTACTTTGGGTCTTTCAACAAGATAATTACCCAGAGCATATAGTGAAAATTGTAAAGGAATGCTTGCTTTACCCAACGCCCAAGACACTGCATCAACCTGCTTAGTCGCCAGTCGCCGGAGCAGCTTGACCAGTTAATAAGGAAGAGACCAATTAACAGCAAGGATTCACTTAAATCCGTTTTAGTGGTGGGATGATTGAAAATTTGAAAGGAATGTAGACTGAGCATTACAACCCGACTTTTTCGTTAAATGTTGTAAGTAGTACACTTTCTTTGTTGTAAATACTTTTTTATAGATTGTTTTATAATTTAAATCCACATTAATAAAACATATCTATATATATATTCCGTCTGCTGCCCGTATCTTTTTACCAATTTATTATTTTTTTTCTAATGTAGATAATTACCGTAGGAAGCTTGGGGCATACTTTTCTAAGCTTCAATAGGCAAATATACTTATTCTTAGTATTCAGTTTTTTAAAAGCACAAAACGTTATGTACGTTTTTTGTGCTATACATCTTCTTCATTTTTGTTTATGTATTTGTGATCGCGAGCAGATATTTGCTAAGGCAGGGAGTGCGGCTCTTATGAATAGAGTGAGAGCTCACAGGCAAAGAGCATTAAGCATGAGTCAGTCTTGCACCACATACTAGAGCGGGCAAAACAACGTTTGCTGGGTTTGCTAGTCTATATATAAAATAAGGTGGCAAAAAGCGTTTGTTTCCCTCTGCTGCCCGTAATTTTCAACCAATTTAGTTGTTGTTTTTTTTTGTGTGTAGATGATTATGGCATGAACTAGATAGGCTAGTATTCCAAAAACATTCAAAAACATTTTAGAAAAGGGGAAAAATATGCTCATGCCTATGTATGAGCAAATATTTAATTCTATTTCGATTTATAAAGCAATAACTGTTTAAGGTTTTACCATTTTTCCTTAATATCCATTACATATTTTAAGCAAAATTTTAACTAATACACATATATAAATAAATGTACAGTAGATAAGTATAACTTATAACTTTGTTACTAAACATTTTAAAAGTAATGTAAAATCACCAGCTTAAATGAACTTGTAAATTCTAGGGGAATAAAGCAGTAATCGCTTTGAATATCGTTGATTGTCATACAAGTAAATTATTGGATTTATTAATTTATTGAATTATTTCGATGCTCATTGAGTTGAAATTTTGCTGTGCAAAAGCGTTGTAATTAAAATATATCGTTGGTATATTTTTATTTTTTCGTTTGCTAGTAACTAGTAGACGTATTTACCGCCATAGAATTTGTATAAACAAAGTCCACACCTAGCACTACTTTTAATAGATAAATGGATGATGGTGCGGTATATGCACCATGTATTATAATCGTTGAATGCACAAAAGTAAAATTCGTTAAAGAGAGTGTTTGGATACAGTTAAAGTAACACACTTTTTATTACTTTCAAATATATAATAACGGCCTTTTTGCTGATTTCGATTAGCACGTTCTCACGTGAAAGGGCACTTTTATTTTATTATTGTGATAACTCACCTAATTCATGAATATGAATTGCTTGCGGCCTGTGAACTTCCCTTTCGAAACGATCTATAATTAAATAAATTAATAAATTAATAAAGAAATTGTGGCTGCTGTTTCCTGAATATAAGTAACGTTAAAATATGAAAAAAACAATGACTTAAATGATTTGAATTATGGTAATTAATCAGTTTGTGAATTGGTCCAAACTTTTTGGCATTTGGGGTTTGCTGACTACAAAAGAGAAATATAAAATAAAATTGTGCTTAGATATTTTAGTCATTTGATTTTATTTGCAACAATAAAAATCACAGAGCGTCCATTGGGACACCCAACTCGTTTTGTATCAAAGTTGTGTCGAGCGTTGGCTTGATGCAGCATACACAAGCGCCGCGCCGCCGCGATTGATGGCAGAGCCCTCGCACATGCACAGTTCAAGATCTATGGGTCTATTGATCAATTGTCGTCATCAATAGTTATTTTAACTCTTATCGGCAACGTTACCGCCGCTGTGCGATTGTGGTTGCGTGTTGGCGGCGTTGGTGGCAGCATCAACGTCATCGGCAAATGTTGCCTACTCGTCTATCTGGTTGTGCGCGGCAATTCGATCTTGCGCAGCCATCGATCGTCATCGTCATCGCCAATGCCAATGCCAACACCGCCGTCGTTGTTGTTTGTTCGTTGATTATAGTGATCGCCAGTAAAAGATCGGTTGAGGAAGCGGCGTCTAAATTGTATTTATTATCGACGTGGCGCACGTCGCGCAGCCAACAAGTCTGCCATTGAGCCTGCCTGCTAGCTAGGTAGTCAGGCAGTCATCGAGATAGCCAGCCAGCTTGGCGATACTGAATTCGTTGCGGCAATAAATGGCAATGAATGAGCGGCGGACGAAATGGTAGACATACATAGAAGGTCTTTAGTGCTTTGCTTTTGCGTTTAACTTAGCCTTTTCTGTACAGCATGTTGCATTTTATTGCATATTAAATATTTTTAACTGTCAATACGTTCATAAAAGTGCATTCAACGATCGATAGATAGCAGTTCGATCGATTGCTGAATCGTTCGATCGGCTGATCAAATGAACACTACAACGATTGTAGCTGTTGCTGTTGTTGTTGTTGTTGTTTGCTGTGGTGTTTAAGTTCGTATGTTTGTGCAATTTGAACCACACCATCACCACACCACACCACAATAGCAGGCGTTATGTTTGCAACATTGTCGGCGTCATGCAACTGCAACTACTGTCAAACGAAGGGACACGTTTCGCAGCCCACGTTCGCATTGTACTCGTATTTCAACGCTTGTGAGAATGGCATTTCAAGTCGGAAGCGTTGCGCCACAGACAGGTGAAATACTTAATAACTACTGGTTACTGCGCCACGAAAAGGGTCTTTGACTTGTGCCATAAAAATTGTTCTTGGTACATTCATAAACATCAAAATGAAATTACTCGGCTTAGTTGACTGCAAAAAATGATGTGTGAAATTTGGTGTGGCTTAAGCAGTCTGGGCAAAGAGAAGCCAACTAATTTGATTTTAAAGGGGCTTAGGTTTGAGTGGCAAAATGATTAAAATTGGTAAAAAAAAAATTGGTTGCCGAATTTGTAATGCTCTGCACCCCGAAGAATTACCAATTTAAACAGATATTTTAAAGGCAGCGAACGAAAGAGTGTCAACTTTCTGGTGGTTCCTAAGATCTCTGAATTTTAAAAATTTATGTCTATGGCTATAAAAGACGCTGAGTATGTCAAAATAAAAAAAATAAAAATATTAAATAAAAAAAAATAATAATAAAAATGAGGATAAAAAAATAACAAAAAGAAAAAATAAAATAAAAAAGAATAATATGTGACTGTGCTTAACACTCATGTGCTTCTGATATGAAACGCGGCACTATTTTTCACAGGCATATTTACAAATTGAAACAAAATGTTTCCGCCATGGAGATTGGATCTCTGCCTCCGGGACAGCGGCCGTAGTACACTTCCACTAGGCTACCGAGTCTATGCACACATTCAGGCAGCCAAATGATTCAACTGGATTTGAGGAGCGATCCGAATGCCATGTTTGATTGTATGGTTACAAAATTTGATTGTATACGAGCGTTACGATGCCAAAGTTTTAACCAACTGGAAGCAAAGATGTTTCACATCAAAAAATGAAAAAGTAAAATCTTTTTGTATAACTTGTAGTAACTTGTAGTATATGAGTATTAATAGAAGATCTCCGAAAGGGTTGTTCCCATAAAAATTTAATTGGTTTTATGATTTTATATAAGGGCCCAGTGAACGTAAAGCGGCCACTAGGCGATCACTGTTTATGTCAATATGCTGTACAATAATTGGCATTGCATAATAATATTGAAAGTCTGTAGATCAGAATGAAAGATTGAGCAATATACGGCGTTAATCACAAACAGTTTGACTTTCATTGTGCAATCTATTAAATATTGCTCCGTCTGCTGGCCATATAGTGCAATACTGGTACAGTTCTGCGAAAACTGGATATAAAGGGAAAATATGAACAAAGAAAATTAATTTATTAAGCAATAATATTGCACCGTGTGGCTTGGCCAAGTAATACTACTTTATAAAATATAGTGCAATATATTACCTAAATATTGATTGTCTAGGGGCCGCTTAAGATATTAAAAAATTCACAAAGAAAAAAAAACTTTTCCATATAAGAAATTGAGACACAAGTGCTTACATAGGCGTAATCTTGAGATCTTAAAGTTGTTACGGTACATGTCTTGGGCCTTGAAGTATGATACGCTCTACTTTTAGAACTGTTACTTAGAAAAGGAGTTTTCAATTTAAGAAAATTTGTGCAGCATATAGTAGCAAGAAAACAAATAGGCTGGTCTATGGCTCAAAAACAATAAACAAAATTATAATGTGCGAAGAAAAAGGCCATATCATAAAGATCAGCATTTAAATTAATTATGATTAATTATGCATGATTAACAACTATTTAAATTTGTATTGCAGACCGCTTACACATATTTTATTTACGATTTGTTATGCAAATGAGAAGGTTTATCACCAAATTATTGGTGTTGTCATTAAGCCGCATTTTGACATATATGTTATAATAAAAGTCGAAAGGCACATCGGTCAAATCAAATTCAATAAACCATTGTACATCAATATGAGTTTTCTTTCTTTCATTGACAAAGGTCCACATTATGATGAATGTGCTTAATGTGACACCCAACAAGGCCAGTTGCAATTGATGCCAACTGAGGAAATTGAGAAAACTTTCTCTGTTAAACTGGCCATTGATGCCATTAGGCACTGCATTTTCACTTGAGCGCATTGGATTCTGAGATTTGTGCATACTCGTATGCGCATGAAATTTATGAGACTGCGATATGATTTCAATTTAGCTCAGAGCGTCTGATAGCCATCATTGCCGATCTAAATCATGTTATTTTCACATTTTCATGACTTGCTTTTGTTAACTGCCAAAAGGCATCGGCGCATTGAACTTAAATCAAATGTGGCACTCGATGAACACTTTTTGCTCTGCTATTTTTCTACAACTTTAATATAAGAATACACTTAAAACGCTTTGCCATGATGTTGCAAATGTGTGTAATGCGTTTAATGTGGCATGAAGAAAACGTAGCTATCATTGTTTTGGTATTAGCAAAAGCTTAGTGCGGCACAGAGATAGAGAGAGAGAGCAAGTGAGAAAAGAGACCACCATTGAAGCAGAGATGGTGTTCTAGAATTTTTCTTTTTTTAAATTATCATTTAAGAAAGCCGCTTAGGCGTTTTGCCAAAAACTATTAAATTGAAAAAGTAAAAATGTAAACAAAAGAAATTGAACAAAGAAAAGACAAGTTCAAAATGTGAATGCGAAATCTAAAAATAAGCACAGCATTTATTCTTAACTATTGAAGATCATTAATCTTAGACAGTAAGAACAGTTATGCGTGCATGCACATTCATTTACCATTTAATTATAATACGCGATACTTGAAAAATATATCGGATGCGGAAAAATCTACCGCTAGAGTTAAAACTGAAATACGCCCAGCTTAAACTCAGACAGTCAATTCCGACTATTATTATAATTTTTATATTAATGTTCAGAATACATGTGTTCCAAGCGCTAGTTGAATCTAGCGCAAAGACTGTATCTAATACTTGCAATGAGGTTGTTCTACAATATGCCCGTTTCGGTCAGTAGCAACTAAATTAATTCATGTGGTTGTGTCAATCGTCATGCTTACCAGACAAGGTAAGAAGGCATTAGTAGATTGATAGATAACGTCCTAATTTTCGATTTTGAAGAAATGGTTTTCGAATAAGTAATATCTATATATATACAACAAAGTGGCAAAAAGCGTTTGTTTCCCTCTGCTGTTCGTAATTGTCAACCAATTTAGTTGGTCTTTTTTTTGGAAATGTCGATAATTGCTAGATGAAATTGATAGACAAAAAAAAAAAAAAAATTTAAAATATTATAAAAAAATTCCAACAAAAATTCCAAAAAGGCATTGCGAACTTAAGAATTTTTAAAAGAGTCATGGAGCATTTTTTGTCAATTGTAAAAATATATATCATATACAGTATAATTTGTCTAACTGCATTTTTGAATTAAAAGCACAACATTTTCTGTTACTTGCATAAATAAATTATTAAAAAAATTTATTTTATTTAATTTAATACTAAGAATAGATTCCCACCAATCCATACAAATATTGACGCAAACTATTCCAAAGAAAGGCAAGTTCTTAGGATTGTATATTGACAGTAAACTAAACTTGAAACACCATATACAAAAAAAGCGTGACCAAATCAAAACGAAAGCAAGACAACTGTACTGGCTACTTAATCGAAACCCAAATATTTCACTAGACAACAAGCTCTTAATCTATACGACTATAATTAAACCAATTTCGACGAAATATGAGAGTTGCACATGATGATGAGCAAATAGTCAAACTAAGCAGGAAACACCTAACCATATTATGCCAGTATTCCAACCATGGTTTGAATACATTACCATTAGAAGAGCTAACTCGGAAACGAAGGCTAAAAAGGGTCAGGCCAGTGGACCACACATGACACACACATTATATTATTGTATTATTTATTTATTGTTAATTGTTTGTTTATTGTTATTGTTATTGTTAACACAACTACCTATTGTACTCTAGGACCATTAGGAATCATAAGATGCTCGAGAGCGCAGTACATTTTAATCGAACGAGTAGTCAGCTAGTACAATATATAATAGGTTTCGCAAATATTTCGAGTGCAAAAGCACTTATCTTCAACACACAATATCACACACCTGTCACTTAGCTAACACACGTGTATGATTACATGAGGAACGTTGTCTGGGTGCGATTTTGTTATGTTTGGCCTATGACTATATAAATGTATATAATATTATTCGATGAAAAGCAAAGAAGCAAGTATTGAAAATGATGATTTTTACTTCCTGTGCATTACATTTCTAAGCCTCAAAAGTAATAAAAAAATTTAATTACTGAATAAGACGATTAGCACAGTTTTGTAGAAGGGAAAGAACTCTATCGAATAAATATTATAAACTTTGTCACACAGCAAAATACTGTCCTGTGTGAAATGTGGCAATTTGATATAATATCAATTATAGTTATAGGCATTTTGTCAAATTTTATTACTATAAGACTAGTGCTTATTTTTCTTTTCAAACTAACTGGCTTGGACATTAGACTTGGGCTCAAATACGAAAGACTTAAGCAGCGAACTTGTGTTCTTGTGCAATCAGAGAAAGCCCAGGTACTTAATTTTTTCAATCATTTCTTATATTAATTAAGTTGAACTTATTTTTACTGCTCCCTTTTTCTCAAGCACAGTGCACAAATTGAAATCTGTTTTTGCATTCCAACATTTGCTGATGTCGGCTACGCATAATCAACTGTAATGCGTTGAGCACGAAGTGAGCAACACTTCCTGGATTTGGTGCAATTACCTACCAATAGAAGAAGTAGATATTCCTTTTGCTTAGCGCATAATGCATGACCAGCTGTTTTGATGATTAACAGCTCAACGGCATTGCGAGTATAATTTTGCTGGGCAGTGAGACGCCAATCGATTCAAGTCGAGTGAAGCTGTGAGCACACAAAAAACAAGAAAACAAAAAAATTAAAATGGTGCTTACTTTGTTGTATTAATTGAAGAAATTTGCAAAGTACACGTTCAGAGCATTCCGAGCATTGCTTACGAAAGGGCACAGCTAGCACGATTTACACCACGTGGAGCGCCAAAGCGCATTTGGATTATTTATCATGTATGTTTTCTTGCCATAATAAGTAATTACATAACAACATGTCATTGTAGACCGACAATATGGCAATAGCCTAGTGCAGTAGTGCGCGGTATAACTGTACTTAATCATAATGCCATGGGAATCTAAGTTATTAAACGATGACACACGCGGGTAATGTACGAGTATCAAGTGTGCTTTGATGGCAAAAGATACAAGTAACAAAAAAGCTAAGAAATTTATTAAAAAAAATTATTAAAAAAAAGAAGAAGATGAAAAAAATATTGTAAAAAATACCGCCATATTCGTCTTATTAGTCACGTTAAAGAAATGAACGATTTAACCTTGTGCGGCATGCTATATCAAGCGAAAAAGTCAACATCATCGTGCCTATCTTTCACCCCAGCACAGCTTGTCATGTGATACACCCAGGGGAATGTGTTGGTATAGCGAGTGATAGTGATAGAGCGATAGAGAGCGGGTTGCTGTGTGCGGAAAAACAGCTATGCAACGCATTTTGGTTTTGTGACACGAAATCAGCGGGTTGCCAAACTAAGCTCATCCAACTCATGATCAATTAGCAATCAAGGATTTGGCGTATACTCGTCGTTGCTAGTAGTTGCCCCACAGGCAACAACTGATGTTGCTGACAGTGACAATGTTGATAAGACCGACGTGGTTACTTGGTAAAAGTGACTGACTCACTGACTGACTCACTTATTGTGTGACGGTGCCTTATTGGTGCTTTGTAGTGACTTTGGTTGGCCCAAAACACAAAAAAAAAGTGACAATTTTTATCATTCCAGTGATGTCGTTGAATGCCGTTAGACATGAAGTTAAACTCTGTGAAAAATCTGCTATCTTCATCTTGACTTGATGTTGATGATGATGCTGATGTTGATAATGATACTATGTGTGAATATTAACAACTCTATAATGGTTTTCATTAAGTAAACAGCACATTTTCATGACAACTAAGCTGGCAATGCCGGCCTACATACGAGATACTCGAATTTTGTTATTTGAATTGCATACATTCGCATTGTGGGAAACATTTCTCGACATTTACATAGTTGGCAAAGCAAAAAAAAAAAGACTAAAATTTTCATGTTCATCTACATTTCGTGTAACGTTATTCTGTGTGCAATGAATGCTATTTGCCAAACGCAGATACAATACTCAAAATATTGTTAGTGTTGTTGGTGTGTTTACCATTGGCCCAAAAGCGAGAAAGTTCATTAATGTCGAAACGTTTACATGCAGTTTATTGCATGTGGCATGTCTTGTAAATTATACGGCCACCCCGCATACGTCTGTCTGTTTAGTTAAGTGCCACTTGATGTACAAAGCAAAGCATTACTTATGTGTATCGCATACTACACATGAATGCGAAAGTGTAGCGACTTTGTTATTATGACCGCAATTAGTCGAAAGCAATTCAGCAACAACAATAACAATAACAACAATAAAAACAACAATGTTAGCGCTAATATTTACCTAACAGATTCGCATGCGCATTGTTGGTGTTGCTTGAAAGTAACTGCACGCCACATGGCAAGCTGTGCTGAGCCAAACGCATGCCTCTCTGCTGACCATTTAGTGGTGTGCAACGAATTTGATTTGCATTTCGATTTCGTTTTCAAGTGCGGCATGATTTAACAAAATTTGCAAGTTTAGGTCAAATGCTGTTGTAAATACCAGACGAGAAAGTGTTTTAGTACGGCTTAGTGCATTATCTCGTGATTAGACCATCTTTATATCTTTCGCTACATTGCCTGCGGCAATCATGTTAAGATCCATTGAACTCGCAAAGCAAAACTTTTGCTCCAATTTCAAAGCCTCACTTAGTCAATGACTTAATAGCTAAATAAATTAATATGAACACATAACGAAGTCCAACGAAAAAGAGCATAGCTCAGACTAGAATTGAGAAATTTGTTAAAGGAAAAAAACCAAAAAAACTACAGTTACAGAAACTACAGTTAGAAGTCAAAGTCGTCATTGTCTTCATAATAATTTTCTGTCAATCACGGACAAGTCATTCGACTGCTTGGCTGCCTAATTCGCCTCACGTATTGTTCTAGATACAATGAGCGCAAAATATGTCGAAAGAACACAGTTAATTAGACGCTATTGGCTAGTGACTGGCACAGCTCCTCAAGCGCAGCACAAAAAATTAGGCACTCGAGTCCGCTACTCATCATTTCGCTGAGGGAAGTCAACAAGCAGCAAGTTTTACCGCTGTCCAGACACCTACAACAACGGTTCTTGGTATACTGTCACATTGAGATTAATTGCCTTGCCAAAGCGACCAGCAGTACTTGTTGAATGGAGCGTATTGCACTTACATAGAGAGAAGAGGAAGCAGGAGAAGCAAGCTTGCGTAATGACAAGTTTACTGTTCTACTAGTTCTACTTTTTGGGTTCGTGAAACAACTTCATAACCTATTAGAGAAACACTATGCCGAGTTGACTTGTTATAACTGCAGGGCTGCCACACTTTTCAACACATTTTATGCAACAATTTATCAACGGATTTATGACAGTCTACAGGCTGCGCGAATGCCAGTTTCTTTTAAGAAGTTGCGCTAAAATTTTAATTGAAATGTTTTAAGAGAATGCTACATCCAACAGAGGTGCAACATTTCAAACAGCTTTACGTGTGATCAAAAATGTGACTTTAGTGTGCCAGTGTCAGTTCGGCAACAAATTTTTACTTTCAAAATGCGCCAATGTCAAGAATATTTTGTTACCCTATAATTTGTGTACTAATCTAATATATTTTATTGTTTTTAGCTGCTTTAAAAATAGGAGTTTTCAACGACGCTTCGAGTGAGGGTGTTGTGTGCAACCGAAAATTACAATGTTTGGTGCAGCATTCGCGTCGCAGTGGCATAGAATTTCTTCTGGCAATAATCTGCAAAGCCGCGAACTGAACTCAGACGAAAAAGATGCAGAAAATCAAATTTTCGGAGTCGACACGCTTGGTGTGAAGACAAAAATAAATGGATAAATAAAATAAAACAAGAAAAGGCAATAACTTAGGCGAAGTTTTTATACACTTTACGTAGGCCTTGAAAAAGCTTTTAGGGAAACTCTACGAATAACCACTCCCAGCAAAGCGTGTTTTGTTTTATATTTTTATTAGTAAAATTAATTAAAATACATTACTTGGGATAATATGAATTACTATAACTAATTATTTGCTCTCTAGCTACAAGGCATTTGACTCTAAATGTGCTATTATATTTTTCGTTATTATTTAATGATTCTCTCTTAAAATAACAACAAAAAAAAGGACAATCATTCCAAGAGCTGTACTTCTATAGGTGGAATACTACGTAATATATTACGTATGAATATATGTTTGTTTTTTTTATCAATAGTGATGCTATTAATTTTTTCGCAACTGTAAAATGGCTACTTTATAATAAAAAGTTGAGAATATGTTTTTGACTAAAGGTCTTGCTTGACATTCTAAGGAAAAACACCAAAAATTAGATATATTCAAATTTCAATTTTTTGAAATTATAGTTTGAGGTTAATCAATGCATTGGAATAATAAGGAAATCAATAAAATGTTTTCAAAATATTTTGTACTTCATACTAAAAAACGGCATTTCCTACCATAGTGCCATAGGAACTATACGATATACTAAGATATAAATATTTTTTTTCTACGATCCTGAAATAAAGTCTGTGCAATTTTTAGTTCGTTTTTAGTTTACTTTAATGCGATACAGTATTTTTACTATCCCTAATTTTTCGGATTTTATGTCAGTGGTCGTAAGTCTGTTCCAATTTCACAACTATACCCAATACAAATTTTTTTTAATTTAGATAAGAACCTAAAGATGACCTATCATAATATTGTCTATGGGAGCCTTATAATCTAGTATCTTTAGGTACACGTTTGTCGCTTATAGTTAAAATCGAATAGTTGTTCCTAGCTCTGTAGCTCAATATTGCGATACTATTTTGTTACATTTAGACGTACCAGCTGGTTAAGTAAATTTACCGCTTCGCGTTTATTAAAATTCTAACTATTTTAAAGGGTCTACGTTGTCTCTTGTTACTATACTATATATTATATACTATATATTAACCATGTGTAGCGTATACAAGTGCTCAAATTCAGTTCGATTGTATCTGCCAACGCCAACTGTGCTGTTGTAAATGAATTTTAAGTGTTCCATGCAAATGCTGACTTCATTCTTCAGAAGTAGCTCAACTACAACTGATATTATAAAGACAAACTTCCCTCGGTAGCTGTCTTTCATACACACTGTCAACGTCACTTCACTTTTTGTGATCTAATTAATTAAGACTTTTAGCAATTTTATGGTGTAGCTGAAATGCCACATTTAAGTGGTGCGGCCATAACTCTGTTCAATGTGAAGTGTAACGTTAATTATGCATGACAACCAAATCAAAAAAAAAAAAAAAAAAAGACCAAACAAAGCCGCATCATTTTCGCGTGTCTGCAAACCACAAATTACCAAATATCAAAAAACTGTTTTACTCTTAAATATTTTCTATTTTCTTTCGGTTTTTGTTCGAAACTAATAATTTGCTCATTGTACAACGCCGTTACGATTCTCGCCTACTTCTCTGTCGATCGTTGTTGAATGCCACTTTGTGTGTGCGCGCGCAAACTTACAACAACAAAAAAAAAATATTTTTTTAGGCAGACGCCACAATCACGTTCAAGAGTCACACGCAAAGGAAATGTGGCGGAAAAAAAAGAAAAAAAAAATCAAATGCCTCAAAAAATGTACTTTTCGTGTTCGTCACTTTCAGATTTACGGAGTGTGAGAAGGATGTAGACATGACTGTCGTCTAATGTTAATGATAACCCGAAAATTTAATTACAATAAATAAAAGCGGCATCTAACACGCTTTGATTGCTGTATCTAACCGAACTCATGCTGACGTATCTGTCAATCAGAACTTTGAATTTTAAGCGCGTATCTGCTTCTCAAGTTCTATTTTTGGGTATTTCCTATGTCGTGATTCTGTCGTACAGAAAGTAGGTCAGTAATTTATTTTTTTTTTGTTAGTAAAGTAATATGGATCATCACCTGCAGTCAGTGCAATATAGCAACGTGAATATTATTTTGCATATTGCACTCTTGTTTTCTGTACTATGCCAGCTGTAATTTGTCAGCTCAAAGGCGCCTTACTTTGATTCTGCTTCAGCTTGCTGTTGGTTTCTTTTAATTATACAGTTTATACTCCCTCTAATTACCACTTATATGCATCATTAAACCAACTGTTTATTATCCTTATTATGTCAGTTAATCTGTCCAATCGCATGCTGCATGTGGTGGCAAGTAAATGTTGCGTTGAGTTATTTATTGACTCATCCAATCCATCCCAACTCATTTAGTTGGTAATTTATTTTTGTTTTTATAGCAATCATAAAAATGAAATATATGGAGCGGTACGTATAGCTCTTCCGACTTACACTGTTTTTTGTGTGTTGCAAATATCAAAGGTTCACAACAACGTCGAGTTATGTGCTGTCATAATAGACTTCATCATTATTAACAACATAATTCACTACAAGAGCGGATGCATCTTACAGGTAATTAAAAAACAATTAAACACCAGTCCAGGTGATCTTTCATTGCCACATGCTGTAGCCGGCTGAGGGAAGCTAGGCATTTCGCATCTTCAGCTGCCACTTGTTCGACATGACAAGCAGAATGTTCTTCTATATGCTCGTCATGAAGTGCTTCAATTTTTATTTGCGAAAATTTAACATTTTACATACCAAATTATATGCCATGATTTCTTTGAACCATTCTCTTCCGCATTCATAACACTTTTGAGTACCATTTGACGTAGTAGGCATTCAAAGTCTTGACCATAACTCATGAGCAATCAATGTGAGAATATTTTAACTGCGGTTGTAAAAAATGTTCTCTTACAATTATAATAAAAGAAGACTCATCATCGCTACTTTTGGAGGCCGCAGTACTTTCTACTTAGTTTGGGTGCAAAATGAAACGAGTTAAATGTAGTTCAAATTGGAAACAGATTACGTTAAGTGTAGTTGAAAAGGATGGTTGCATTGTGCTGCATCAGCTCTGAAGCGAGTAACAAACCTATTCTGTTTCCTGTAATCTTGCTCTACTAAAAAGCCCATAATTTCTGATGAATTTTAAGATTAACCTTCAGTTAACCTTCAGAGTAGTGATGAGCAATATTTGACTGAGTGTGATTTTTAGTGTTTTCAGAGGTTTTAGTGATTTCGGCGATGTCAGTAATTTTGGGGATTTGTTTTTAGGGTTTCTGGTGATTTCAATGATTTCAGGGATTTTTAGTGACTTCAGTGATTTTAGTGATTTCAATGTTTTCAGATATTTCGGTGATTTGAGTGTTTTCAGAGATTAGAAGCTGCGAGCTCAAATCACTGGTAAATTCATAGTGAATTTAACATCGCAATCACTGAAAACACCCATCATAGAAAAACGTAATATCGCTCAGCTCTACCTTAAAAGAAATTAAGAAATGAAAACCTCCATCTACTATGCACTGTATAGTACGTTAAAACAGCTTCTGTTAAAATCGGGACAACTCAAGACACCAGTCGAAAGATATTTCTTTCTTGCGCGGCTTATTAGTGATATATTATGATTAAGTTCACATCTTGGATAAGGAAGGATTCCAGACACCAGATTCCTTTTCTGGTGCTTTGTTTGCCACAGAATCTCTTTCGATATTCAATGCACCCGTACCTAGGGAAAGATCGATCTGTCACTACGATAGTGACACGCACCAGTGGCTTCAGAATTCAAGAGGTTTAGAAGCTGTTTTATAGCCATTGTCTTTTCTTGAAAGAAGTTACAGTGCTGTCTGTTACTGAAAATTTGTTTGCAATTCTCAGACAAATGTTTAACTTTAATTATACTAAAACTGACTACGAAATTAATGCTATTTTAAATGATGTCTCGGCGTCAGTGTTGATGTATTCCCATTTAGTTGCTCAGCATTTGTTGCACTTTCCAATGTTTTTATTTTTTCTTTCTCTTTTTTTTTTGTAGTTGTCATACTCAGATACTTACTTAGATACTTGCTGCACAGTTAGAGTTATAGAGTCAGAGTTATAGACATATTTAAAGCAGGGCGTTAACTGGGTTAAATGCTCGTTGACAATTTCTTTGGCTGTCGTCGTCGTTTTCTGATGTTTGCTTTGGTAGTCCAACTAGAAACTTATTAAGAGTGAAATTCTTGCTTAGATTTGTAATTAGTGACAACAACAACTGTTAGCAAAAAAAGTGAGAACGAAAAAAAAAAAACAGCGAACTTGTCAAAAGCAGACCAGTTTGAATTTAGATGACTAAAAAAGGTATAAATAAATTAAACAAGTGGCTAAGCTAGTAAGGCAAAATTGTAAGTACATCAAAATTCCTTTGGCAATGCAAAGTCATTGATTTCTATTTACTTGCTTAGAGGTGCAAGCTAACGCTCACCTGGCTTATGTTGCGGTGCAACTAACCGAACGAAGCTTTTTGGGCTTTTATTCTGTACTGGCGTATGCAAAGAGTATGAATAAGTTCTATCTGGGCGAATGTTTGTAAAGAAATGTTTACGTTGTGTCAGCTGATAGCAATGTGGTGAATGTAATCAATAGAACGATTTGCAGTCTTGCTTGCCGTTTGTTGTCTCTTTCTGATATACGCACTTGTGCAATCGTTTCGTTGCTCATCAGTTTGTGAACCTTAATATAACATCTTTTCTTGCTTGATCGACCAACGTTCTTCATTTGGATGGGCTAATAGAAGACCAAAGAATTGCTTTGTGTTAATTATTAAAAATTCACTTCGAGGAAACAAAGAAAATGTGGCAGATTTAAAGTCCTATGAATATATTATATACAGTCGAACTTCCTTATAATGAACTTCTATACAACGGAGCTCTTCTCTTACGAGTTGCTTTCCAGTACACAGCTTTGTTGAGTACACAATAGTTCTGTATAATGAATTTTTTGGTTCCGTGAAGATACGCTATGGGGAAGTTTGACTGTATATAAAATATACTCTCCTGAAATGTTGATGTCTTACTTCAATGTTCATTTCTATGTCTGTCACTTCTTTTTACCTCTACCCATTTACACGGCCACTGATAGCTCTGCAGTTCTGTTTTAATATTCGTTCGACTTCTTACTTTGTTATTGATTTTTTTGCTTAGCATAAGAACTCACGAAAATTTCAACACAATCGTATGACGGTCTTAAGAATGCATGAGTGATAAATAAACAAAACATGTGAGGAGCTATTCCTTTTATGTTATTTATTAATGACGTGACGTGCACTTTACTCAATTAAGTTGTACAAAAAATCATTAATAAAAGCTTTAGAAAGCGCTGATCAAGTGGTGATTATGCTGATTAATCGTACAGTACATTCGTTTTACTTTGTATTAAATGCGACTTTTACATTTCATCTGCCTTCTTCATGAATTGCAATTCATGTTTTAGTCCTTTAAACGAATACATTTATTTCAGTTTGCTCTGCTCTGCAAGTATGAAATCAATGAAAATGAATCAAAAAGCGGTTAGGTTAACAACACTTCAACAACGCGACGCTTCCGGTCTTTTAAGCGTTCGCAACTGTAGCAGCTGTACAAGGCACGTCCTGCCTGACTGAAAAAAGCAGCATTATTTCATTGCCACAGGCGACTAGTTAAGAATATTAAAAGAGGAATATATTAAACAGGTAGAGCAATAACCTCGAGTTAACAACTTAATTTGAACGCATTTTTATGCTGTCCAGGAAATTTTTTTCGTAAAGGTGTTGACTTAAATGAAAAATGTTAGCAAAGATCGACAGCAACTGATAACAATTATGCCAATTCGAAGACGACAATTATGCAATTAAATTCGCGTGACTCGGATTTTTGGGCAAAATTATTTTTTTTCAACTTAAAGTTCACGCAAAAGCTCAAAAGGTGAAGGCGAGTATATCGAATATTAAATAAACATTTTATCAGATGCTATGGTTTTTGCTTAGCAGTTTAAGAAGCTGTATAATTCTGATTGTTGTATGCGTTTGAAAAAGCAAAAAGAACGAGTTTAATAATTGCGAAGATAATTGCCAGAAAGCAGACAACAAGAGGAACTTGATTCAACACGCATTGTCAATAACCTGTATGTATGGCTATGGCTATGTGTAAGCCGGGGCGTTGCGAATCAGGTAGCATTGATTGCAAATGCAATTATTGTTCTTGCTATTATAGTCGTTGTTGTAGTTGGATACAGCATTTGGAACTATGTTGTGTTGATTTTGTTACATTTCAAGCGCATTAATAAAAATCGCAATGAAAAGCATAACAAACAAGTTGCACAAAACATGTTTGAAACTAAAAAAAAAATTATGTAAAAGATACATTGTATCTGTTGATAGCTTATACTTTAAACTCCTTTTTAATAAAAATACTTTTTTTTAACACGACGTGCCTCATTCAATAAATTATCGAAAACGCTATAAAAGGTGTTAGTATTCTTAAAAATTGTCTATACCGTAAGCGGAATTTTCAACAATCTAAGTAATTGTCCTTAAGCCGATAAAGGTTGCCTACGCCTTGTGCCTACCGAAATACCAATTTTTGAATTGCTCAAAAAAGATAGACTTTATTGCAATGGTGTGTAGACCTAGAAAATGCTTATGTATTTTTAAAGGACTTGTTGAAAAACACTCTCATAACTAGAAATTGAAACTAAAATATTCAAATAAAGGACAACATGATTGCCCCTCAGTGCTGTAATAATTTTTTCTTATTGAAACCGCATCACCGCAGAACATCAATGAAAAGCATTCGCAGCGACTGCTGCAGCGTTGATTTCAGCAGAAAAACGTTGAGCGTGGCTGCAGCGCCAAATATTTTCCAACAAGCAACGCACACACACTTACACAAGCAAATAGAAAACTTTACTGCTTTGGTGCTCTCTCTTGAAGAAAGTTGCCTTAATCGTGTAAGAAGAGAGTTGCATCGTTGTCGTTGGCGTATTTATTGCTATTCTAACTAACGTCGGCTTGCTTGTTCGGCTGTATGCTCGTTCATTCGTTCGTTCGTTGGTTCGTGTGTTCGATCGCTTGTTCGTGCGACTCTTCGTCGGCTGTAATTGAGTTGCTTTTACCTGTTTTTCTAAGTCAAAGTCAAAGTCAAAGCCAAAGCCAAAGCCAAGTAGAAAGAGCACCAAAGCAGTGCGGTTGCCTTGTGTGTGTAAAAGTGTTGCTGCGTCTATTACAAGGAAATGTTGCTGCTGTGCTGCTGCTGCTGCTGCTGTTGTTGTTGCTTTAACATTGACAACGTCTGCGGCAGTTGCTTTAGCTGCTGGGAGTCGTCGATGTTGCCAGCATTGCTGTTGCTTGTAATCACTTTTGCGGCATTCGCAGCTTACATTCAGTTTCAAGGTGCTAGCATTGGCAGACGCTATCGCGGCAACACTAACAACAAAAGAAACCAAAAAAAAAAGAAGAAAAAAAATATACATCAATAACAAGACAGATAGATAGATAGATAGACATCATCAGTAATTGAAAATAAATCAGATTCTCAGTAGAATCTTCGGTGGCTGTACATCTTAGCAACATTAACAAACCCAGCAACATTAGCAGCAGCAGTGGCAGCGACAGAAGCTTCAACACTGTCCAGAAGCACTTCATAAGTACGAAAATATCTGACAAATGTGCGGCAGTTACGCGCTCCACTTTCATCGGTCAAGTTCGTTGCGGTGTTTTGCTTTAGTAGTCGCGCACAACTAACTACTAAGAAAAGCCCAGGGAGCAGTTCAGTGTAGTATTGTCCTTGAATGGTGACAGTGTGTGTGTTGTGTAACGAAATTGTTGAACATTAAGCGATAAAATATTTTATTAAAAAATTGGAAAATATTTTAAGTTAAAAAATTTTTGAAAAAATTGTGCTTAAAAGTCAAGGATTAAGGCTGCCAAGGTATGGAAAAAAATTTGTTTAATTGCACTAGAGTCTTCAATATAAATTAAAAAAATCTAAAATATACTAACTGTTCATACACAAGGCGCTTTGTGAGCCAATTTCCGCCAAGTCTAAGTCCAATTGGTATGACATCAATCAGCACAAATGAAATGCGAAAGAAACGTTTGCAAAAGGCAAAAAGAATTCGATGAGCAAAGAAAAAAAATATTTAAAAAAATATAAAAAAAAGATTTAAAAAAAATAATAAAGAAAAAGAAAAATCTGCAGCGGGATGTGCATGCTAACATACTTCAGCGGTTTTATAACTGACATTCACTAGTTCGTTGAATTGCTTTCAATTCAATTGAGTTGAGCTGCACTGAGTCTTATGTCTTAAGTCTTGAGTCTTGAGTAGTCTCAAATCCAAGGAGCGTGTGTGTGTGTATCCATTTCGAGAAAAAAAAATCATAATCATGTCGGCAAATTAGACTGACATAGCGCATACGCGTGCAGTCGCTACTGATAGATGAGTAGGATGTGTGCCGTTGAATCTTCAACATCATCATCATCAGCAGCAGCATCAAGCATGAGCATTATATTCATCATCTTTGCTACTACCAATAGCCGCAACGATTTGTGCCAAAATGGCCAAATGGCTTGACGTGGCAGCAGAGAAAGCGTCTGCAGCATAACAACGCATGGGTGAATGTCAAAGCTTAAGCCTGAGAATGTTGAAAACACAGACACACACATACACAATGGGGCAGCAACAGCTGCATAACTGCAGTATATCAATTTGTGATCATTCCCATTGTCATTCTGAACTGTTGCGATGCTTTTTTAGCAAACTACCGTCCACAGACTGACTGCCTGTCAGTCAATTGGTCGCTTGCTTGATTTGACTTGGTATTTCGTCAGTATGTCTAAGTCATAGACAAAATTGGCTAATAGCTTAATGCCTCGGCGAGATTCTTAAACAAATTTTTTTTACGTGTAATGCGGCAGCTTCTGGCGGCTATAGAAACATTTTCCAAGTGTTTTTCCAGCTATCAAAGTAATTAGGCGTGCGTCTTAAATGCGCAGCATGATGACAAAAATATTTGATGAGCCCACCTAGGCGAAAA
The DNA here is from genome assembly GCA_035041755.1 of Cacoxenus indagator. Taxonomy (NCBI): domain Eukaryota; kingdom Metazoa; phylum Arthropoda; class Insecta; order Diptera; family Drosophilidae; genus Cacoxenus; species Cacoxenus indagator. The sequence continues at coordinate 2,900,059 of JAWNKX010000379.1, forward strand.
CATTCAATGTCGTTTGCGCTTGCGTTGCCCGCTCATTGTCGTCTGCTCAGCCAGCCGTGTTGTTTTGTTATTTGATTTTTTTTTTATGGCGCTTCAACGATTTGGGTCAGTTGAGCTTGTAGCGCATCAAGTTTAGGTCAGTCAACGGTTATGAAACAATTGAAAGCAATTTGTGGAGTGATACTCGGTTAGTAATAGCATCAGTGACAGCGTTGTATGGCGTAGTGCAAGTTGTCGTTGTTGTTGTTGTAATTAAAATTGAATTTCACCTTAATTTCAAGGTACAAATTGGTAAACGCTAAAATAATTTCTATTTTTACAGTTAGTTGTTGCTTTTGTTTTACTCTTTTTGCAGGTAATTTTCCTTCACTTGAAATCTGGGTTTGTGCATCAAAGCGTTGCATAGGGCAGGCAAACAGTTGTTTGCATTTTTTATTAGCCTGTCTTCGAATGCATTCGTCTTCTTATTCTAAACTGCACAAGTACTACAAGTTATAGCAGCTGTGCGCTTTGGATTTCCGGCAGCAGTTGTCGGAAGAGCAGCATTTTATTTTATGTGCTCAAAGCAAAAAAAAAAGGTGAAAAAAGAAATAGCATCTGTTACTCAAGCTCATCTCGTAAGCAGCGCTATAATCAAAGAGATTTCCCTAATATTATCAGTTCCACAGCTCGCTTGTGTATTGCTGCATTTGACCTTTAAAGCAAAGCCGCCATGATTATGTATTGGGGCGATTCTTCGAACACTCATCAATCAAAGCAAGCTATGAACCATTAGAGATGCACCATGTGCTTAACAACGTATCTAATACAGTGCTACAGACAAAGACAAATATCCTAATGACATTTTAATACCAGCAGTAGCACGTCGAGCTCTTATTAAATCCCCCTTAGTTTAGAACAATTTCACTTCATTAAAAATTTTTGAAAACCTTCTACTTGGTCTCGGCAGCGGTATAACCCAATGCAATGGGGTTATATGTAATGTACTATTACTCGGTCGTGTTTCGGTGAACGGTAGTGAACGGTATACCTAGAGGTGCTCTGATGTGTCAACTTTAGAGACCACCTATATCATGAGCTCTGCCTAGAAAAACTCAGACAAGGGTTTCAGCAAGTGATCCGCGGCATGGTAAATTACCAAAATATGCAAAATTGTCATATGTACAATATAATCGCATGTGTTTGGTTGTCTGATGACTATGCTGCTGAAACTTTTGAATTTGTTAGTTTTGAAAGTCTAGGTCTGTCGAAAATTGAAATCCTTCTAACGTTGACTCAGCAAATTGCTGTCATTTCATTAGTTGCACATAACAACAACTTAAACAAAAATTATACGAGAATTGAAATTTCTTTTAAACACTATTGATGGTCTTCTCTTTATTGTTGCAGTTGCTTGACAAATTTTATTGCTGCGTGCGTGCGTGTGAAACATTTCGTTGCTTTCAATAAGGTAAGTACGCACATAAATTTCAGTTCATTTGAGTATAATACAAATTACGCCATAAATCGACAAAATCGACGTTTATACAATGTGCCACAAAAAATAAAAAGCTGAGCTTAGGCTGTAATACTTTAGAACGCGCGTATTTGGAGCTCATTGATATGCTGAACTCGCCGATCATGCAAGTTTAAGAAGCAGAAGACGGTATAGTAGATCGTGCTGTAATTTATGCACATCGCACTACTTTGTGCCACAGTTTACAGTTAGATTGGACTAAGCTCTACTAGGTTTTCGATAATAGACTACGCCACACAATGCAGCTTGACCTTTTTGTGTGTGAGTTTGACAAAAAAACAAAAAAGAAAAAGAACCACAGATATTTTGACTCAATTGTGCCATTAAACGAGCAACTTTCTCGATTCAAAGAGTTAAGGCACGCTTGAAAGCGAAAAAAAAATTAAGTTTGTTACTTAAGTCTTTTGTATGCCAAAGCAGATAAAAATCGTTGCGTTGAATGACGCTTTTACAAAGGGTGTAGAATTCCAAGTATTATAGATCTAACGTTTGTGCAGCGCTTATAACAAATCTATATATTAATTGCTTTATATAAATAAAAGAAAAAAATTAGATGAAAGCACAAGTCTGCATATCAAAGTCAAGTCAATTTAATTGCCAAGGGGGAGTTGTTGCTTAAAACTTCAGTTTGAATGCAAACAACCGCAACAAGAATTTTTAACAACAACAACAACAACAACTAAAAAAAATTGAAGAAGTATCTTCCTCCATATGTTCTTTGAAACTGGGTTAAGACAGCGCGGATATGCATGCTATTAGCGCAGCAGCGTTGCGGCTCGTTTACGCGACTAGAAAATTAAGACAGGCGCGTTACGACAAGCGAGTGAAAAATGAATCTGTTAAGTAAAACGTCAGCCGGTTGCCGCTCAACGTAGAGCATAGAGATAAGCGTAGCTAATGCCGTTGCTATTGTCGTTGTTGTTACGCTTGTTGTTTTTAATGTTGTTATTGTTGTTGTTGGCGTTGTCAGTTATGTCACTGGCAAAGCGCAACTGATGCAGGCATAAATCTGTAAAGTGGTTGTTGTTGCTTGACTTTGTAAGTTTGTAGGCGAGTCGCAATATTGTGATTGCTTGCAATTTGTTGGCATTTTTAATTAAGAGCAAAAAAAGAAGCAAAAATCGAGCAAAAATAAAACTACTGACACATACATGCATATTTCGTGTAGATACGAGCACCAGCAGCTAAGTTACCGTCGCTGGCCCAATTTATAAAATGGGTGCTACTGCAGCTACTGTTGGTATTTCCGCTTGTGACAGACACATTTGTTAGACAATTTTATGCGACAATTTTATTAGCTTACGTAACACAATTTTAAACAATTACCAACCACTTAGCTTTATCCTAACTTTGCGGCTTACGGTGACAGAAATGCTAGAAAACTTAATCAAAAGAAACTCTTTCTTCAACTTTGGGCGGAAATAACAGACGCTCAGTGCCAGATACACAGTGTGGTATATATATACACTTTATGCAGAGCACTAATGCAACATATCACTCATGAACAATGGGCCGTGGCATTGAGGTGGAGCAGAGGGAGCTCTTTTGAACGATTTTTTGTTTGTTGTCAATGAACAGAATTGCTTCGGAGTCCCAAAAGAAATAACTTCTTGCATGATTGCTTGTCCACTGTCATGTTAAAAAATCAACACAATTAACATCTTCACTATAGAGCTGCGTTCATCTTAGTCAGTTCAAAAATCATACTCAATGTTTAATCCTGAATTATGACAGAATTTTTCATTACATTGAGTTCCAAGAGCCTGCATACTAGTGGGTGGGTGGACGAATTTTATATCTATACTGCGAGACTAGACTAGTAGACCATGTCATTTTGTCAACCATCTCTTACAGGTAGACAGCATTTAAAATACACTGTGTGTACGAACTCATTGCATGTCCCGCATAGATTCTTTGGCACTCGCAAAACACACGACATAAAATATGTATAGCAACAAATGCCAAATTAACTAAATACACACGGATGCATAGTAAAAAAATCGATATATTGGCAACGTCTATGGTAAGCGTAAAGCGTAGCCAAATGCAGAAACAAAATTTTGCTTAGCTATAAATAAGTAGCAAATTCGAATACAAAAACGTGGAACCGGAATACATCGTTTGCAAAGTGATATTCTGGCACTCAACGACGACCAACTTGACTATCGGACGTTCGGTCTCTCTATCTATCTCTCAGTCTGTCAGTTTGTCTGTGATAAATTAACGCGCAATGCATGCCATTACTTTATACTAAGTAAATCGATTTCATGCTTAAACCATTTTTTTTTCGTGTGTCGGTGAAAAAAAATAAAATAAAAATAGAAACTATTCTTGCATGTGCAATTTGACCCACAAGTGCAACGAAGCTGTGCGACTTGAAATTGAAAATGTTTTGGTGGAAAAATTTATTAGCTCAGTTCGACTTTTAGGCAGCGAAATGACCGGCGTGGTTTTTACAGCGTGTAAGTAAACGCCAATTTGTGTTTTACGGCGCTTTCAAATGAGAGTCATTTTGTGCATTGCGGCTAATTGCAAATATTTTGATGTTATTTGAATGTCAAGCATGTCAATTAGTATTGGTAAATTAAGTAGGCTCTTCACATAGACGTATAATTAATCTCAGAGAAACTAATGCTTACGTATGTATATATATATGAGTAGGCGTAGATATACGAAGAAAAGAAGTTGACCGTATTAAAGATTATTTCTTTACCATCAAATTCTTAACACTCTTTCAATTTAATACCTCATTAATAGAGTTTTTGTAGCTTTTGGTGGCAATCACGCACTTTGAAATCTGCGCTATTAAAAAAAGCTGGTTTCTAGAACAATTTGTAAAGCTCATGTTGCCTGCCTGTCTATAAAGTTCAGTTGAACATATGCTATTTGCAAATACTACCTCTTTACTGTGCAATTGCATGCTTAATTACTTGCGGGAGTAGATAATTTCTCTCAAAAATATTATCCCGTATTGAAAATGGATGGCTATGAACACGTAATGACTTCAACAGTTTTCTTTTCTTATAATTTTCATCTGCCTCAAGAAATTCGGCGATTAAACAACACAAAACTAGAAGATCCATGCAGTGTAATAACAGAGTGTCTTCATATTTTAAGATGGCTTAAACAGGAGCTATTACATTGAAACAGAGGGAACTTATCTTAAGACATCACCTCGATTAAAAATGCCATTCACAGGCTCTGTTAGAGTTTACAGGGAATGTATTAAATTGTTTTAGTATTGAGAATAAGCCTTTAAAATACAATATGATATATTTAATTATTATAATGTGAAGCGAGTACTCTGTGCACTGCCACCCTTAGGTGTAGCATATATTTACATATATGTAGCGCTATATATAAGAGTTCTCCTGAAAATACTAATAAAGGATGTATTTGTGAAATAAAGACTATAAAAATTGTATGATGCATATGATTATAATGTCTTGCAAATAAGCTTCTATGTAGATGTAATTATTAAATATTATTAAAACAGTTGCACTTAAAAAAAGTTTAGTATTAAAAATATTAATAATATAAGAATAACGTCTACTTAGACAGTAACTACTTAACAGAGATAATTTTAATTGGGAAATATTAAATAAATATTTTCTTAAAGTGTTCATCAAAGGGTGAGCGTTCACTAATTATAGCTCTCATAATACTTTCATCATAATTATCTGCCGAGAAATTTGTTTATAGTGCAATAGTTATTTAATTTCAGTGCAATTAAGCTTGAAAACGTCTAATTTGCACTATGATTGATAACTTCACTTCTCAAGAGTATTTTCAACAGATACAAGATACTGGAGTTATCTCCAAGCGCCAGTGTTTGCTTTCACAATTATGATAAAGAGATAACTTTTAATTAGCAATAATTAATGGTCTAAAACAAGCGGAATTATGAGATTCTTAGCTCAGCTTGATGGTAAAAAAAAAACGAACGCAATTATTATGTTTGTAGTGTAAATGTAAAGATAAAGATACAATATGAATTAGAAACGCGCCACTTGAGCATTGCGCAGAACATGTCATTAAAAGTTAACGGTGCATGCTGCAACTGGGTATAATTAATCATAAAAGTGCTGAGTGAATGAAGGGGACAGGCAAGAAATGGAAAAATAATATTTTGTATAAAATTAACTTTCCCATACGAAAGACAATTACGTTGAAGACTAAACAGATTAAAACACACAAAAATTTACATATTCGCAGATCAATTTGGGTGATAAAGCTTAGAATGCTGTTGCAAGGTAAGACGTTCGTGTTACTCTTAACGCTGCTCGTTGCTGTTGGCGGTGCGAGAGCAGCACGCAAGACGAAACGGCCGGCGATGAAACCGTTGAAGACATTTCCGCGGAACAACGTCACACCAACAGCAGCGGCGGCGACAACGACAGTAGCACCAGCATCACAAGCGGCAGCAGTAGCAGCATCAGTAAGTCAAAGCGGAAGTACGCTGGCAAGCGTTGAGCTTCCGAAACCGTTGAATCCGTTAGCGGAAACAGTGGCTTTGACGGGCGTGGCATCATCTAAAGGCGAAGCAAGCGAAGCGACACCGAGCCTGGCTGATGAGTTGATCGACGAGGATTGTGAACCGGACATGATTGGCTTTGAGCTGATCACTGGGTAAGTATTCGTAACAATAAATCGTAATTAGACGGTATCCTTTTTGGGCTAGCTGCGGCTGTTGTTAATTTATGGCACAGACGCTCAAGACGATGTGCACAAGTAGTAGCTACTATCTATTATTGTCATGCCGCACATGTTGGCCAGCGGTGTGGCATAAATTATGCACGAGTGTCGCCATTTGTTGCACACACATACACACACACACACACATAGACACAGCAAGCAAAGCGCAGCTCGGCGCTGATGACCATAACTCGATGCAGTCGTCTGTCTGTCTCTCTGTCTGTTTATCTAACTGACTTTGTGTCGCTTCGTTCAACTTGACTTGGCTTGGTTGCAACGTGTGTCTTTTCACACATCGTACGTTTTTCTTGGCTCATGGTCGGTTTTGTTTATTTATTTATACAGATTTATCGCTTATGGGCTTGAAATTTATTAATGCTCATATTTGCCAAGCGAAGTTTTATTTTATTACCTCAAGCAGATAAAACATACAAAAATAAACAAATAAGCAAATCAAATGATAGACGAAAAAAAAAGAGCTAGAAAAACCTGTAGGAGCAGTTTTCAAATTAATAACTGACGATGAGTTTTTCCTGCTCTTCAACATCACCATCACCAACACCAACAACATCATTGTCATTGTCATTATCTTCCTCTTATGCTTGCGCTTGCAGTTATGTTCTATCGGCACCAACGAAACAGCTGGACACGTTAGCAGGCATACTCATGCTAACCGAATGTCTCGAGGCCTGTCAGGCGAATGAATCTTGCAGTGCGGTTAACTATGAAACCGGCTTGTGTATCTTGTTCCGTAGCACAGCGGATGTGTTGCCAGGTAAGCGCGTTTTACGCATTATGCCGTTGTCTATAACAACAACAATAACAACAACAACGACAATATTTATCACATATCACGCACTTATTACACACGCACGCAGGTTCACTTTCACGCTCGCAGTATCCCGTTTTCACTGTTTACGCACAGAAATCCTGTTTCGGTGTGCGTCCTTGTTCGAAGGCCTGGTGCATAGATCGCGTGCAAGGTTATCGATTGGCCGATCATGTCAAGAGCACACAAACCGTTTCCACACGTCGTGATTGCATTGAGTTGTGCATGGGTGAGACGGAGTACACATGCAGGTGAGTGCCGCTGATGCTCAACAAGTTCAACAAGTTAACTCTGATCTAATGTGCCGCATACAGATCGGCCAACTTCTACGCGCATACCGGGCTCTGTGAGTTGTCCGATATGGATCGCATAACGCTATCGGATGAGGCAAACATTGTTGCTTATGAGGGTGTTGACTATCTGGAGAACAACTGTGCCGACGAACCGAGTAAGTTGTGTGAATTCAGGCGGCTCACGGGCAAAATATTGAAGACAGTTGATTCGGTGCACCAAGATGTGGCCAGCATTGACGATTGTCGCGATTTGTGTTTGAGCGCGCCATTTAGGTGAGTCTTTTAACTAGGCGTATAACCGCGTAGGTAATGTTTAGCTATTACCGTGCTTGAAGGTGTCATTCGTACGACTACAATGAAACGGGCGAGCATGTCTGCCGTCTTTCGCATCATAGTCGCGCAACATTGACCGATCTCACTGATCCCTATCTGGCTATCGATGAATCTGCGACCTATGAACAATCGGCTTGTTATAATGTCTCCATTGATTGTCGTTCGGGTGAAATGGTCACCAAAATACGCACCTCAAAGCTCTTCGATGGTAAAGTCTACGCTAAAGGCGCACCCAAATCTTGCTCTGTGAATGTGAACAATTCGCTGGAGTTCGATCTGCGCATGCGCTACAACGATCTCGAGTGTAATGTGCGTCAGAGTGCCTATGGTCGTTATATGAATGACATTGTCATACAACATCACGATATGATTGTCACCTCATCCGATTTGGGTCTTGCAGTTTCTTGTCAATACGACTTGACTAATAAGACGGTGTTGAACAATGTTGACTTGGGTGTTACCGGCGAAATCGAGACAACGATGAGTGAAGAGATCATTGTGGACTCGCCGAATGTGATTATGAAGATCACAGCACGCGATGGCGCTGAGATGAAGCAAATCGCCGAAGTCGGTGATCCATTGGCTTTGCGTTTCGAAATTGTCGATGCGAACAGTCCGTACGAGATCTTTGTGCGTGAATTGGTCGCCATGGATGGTTCGGATAATGCCGAGATAACGCTGATCGATGCTAATGGCTGTCCAACAGATCAATACATTATGAGCGCCATACAGAAGATGTCGACCAATCGCAAGGCATTGATCTCGCAGTTCGATGCCTTTAAGTTCCCATCATCGGAGTTGGTGCAATTTCGTGCGCTCGTCACACCTTGTATACCGCGCTGTGAACCGGTTATTTGCGATAATGAAGACAGCGCGAGCGGTGAACTGAAGTCGTTGCTCTCGTTCGGACGCAGAAGGCGTTCGATCTACAATGCGACGCAAGGCGGTGAGTTCAATTGCAGCTTGATTGATTTGTTTTTTGCCTCGTTTTTTATATGATTTTTTATTGTTTTGTTTTGGTTTTTGTTGCTTGCGTTTTTGCAAATTCAATTTTTTTTGCTCCAACTTTACTCTGCTCTTACAGCCGACTTCTCAATTATGACGCGCCATAGACGTGATGTAAATCAACAGGCCACCGATGAGAATATACTACTACGGCAAACGATACAGATCGTCGACAAGTTTGCCTTCAACGGTGGGAATGGTGTTGATGCTGATGCTGATGCCGATGGCGTTGCCAGATTGCAGCTGGAGACGTACGGTGGCAAGACGCCAGCTACTACCACTTGCGTCAATGGCTATGGTGAGTACGAGCGGCGCCATTGTGCTGTGTGCGCTCAAACTAAAATATTGGTTAGCGAAAAGTCCAGCATGCTTGGGTCACTGGTTCATAGCTGCTGTTAGTTTAGCTACAATAACTTGGCAGCGCTTTACGCGTGAGATAAGATGCGCATAAACGCTTTGGAGTTGTGTATAATTGACGCTCTGCGTGTTTGGGCGGCATTAATCGAGCTGGCGGCTTTATCACGCGCCTTATCGCTGCACAGCATGTTAGCGGCACAGTAGCGTAGACATTTGTTTGTAATTAACGATATTTGGCTCATAGTTTAGGTTACTTTTTTTATAATATAATAATTTTTGTGGCTATTTATTTTTATATGGCTAAATCTATTACATTTTTCAGGCTTCATCATTGCCGGTGCGCTCTTCCTGCTGCTGCAACTGACCGTCATTGCTGTTTGGGATAACATGCACAAACGCGCCATACACAAACGATAAACTGGGCTCAGCAAACGCAAGACAAGCAACGCACAATCAAATAGTTTAATTAGAAATATTTGTGAGAATTTTTTTTCCAATAGGCGAAATTTCACTATTTAAATCTTTGTATGGTCGCAGCAATAAATAATCTGTGTAGAGCTGGTTTTCTACGAAGCTCTACGTTGTTCGCTAAATTCGCGAACGGCACGTCGGCGTTGGAATTTTAGTGTTTAAGCAATTCGTAGCATTTATTTTGCCTATAACGTGTTTTAAGCTTTGAAGACTTTTTTACACACGAGCCAAGACTTCTTTTGATGCTATCACATAATAGACTTTTAGTTTATATAACACTCTAGTAATCTAATATTTATTTAAATTATACTCAAATCTCGCAATTGTGAATGAAACTGCGCAGATGCGACACCACATTTCTTTTGCGAGATTCGACTGTCCGGCATAGACTTAAGGCACTCTAAGCATAGACGCTATACAAGAATGCAATACAACTGAAGGTAGTTTTAGTAATGAAGATAAATAAATAAATAAATGAATAAAAAGTAAAATGAAAAGTAAAATAAAAAAGCGAATTTTCACTCGGTTGCTCTTGTGCTTAGCTCTTTCATTGTGGCTTTTGTTTTGGGTTTGCTAACTGAGTGCTCAGTGGTGCGCCTTTCTTTGCAAACACTATGGGCGATAGTCACTGTTGAAGTGTCGGCCAATTTACACGACTTGACAAGGCAATTGATCAATCAATTGGTTAAAAAGTATTTCTTTTGTGAGCCAACTTAGCAGTTTTTTAACGCTTTCTTCTAGTCGTTTGAACCTAAAATGAAAATGCGAAATGTTCAAGTGGAAAAAAAAAATATACCAAAAACCAAGACATTTACTTCGATTTGCCACTTGTAGTAGAAAATATCATCGTTTGGATAGCTAAATTACCCTTTTCAAAGCGCTAACAAGGAATGCAATTAAAGATATATCTGAGAAATTGTTTTCAACATTAATCTGTCTAATTATGATAAACCCAAATAATTAAACACAGTGAAGCCTCTAAGAAATTATTTACGATATATAAATTCTAAAATCTGAGTGGGCGAAAACTGGTAGAGCGTCTATTAGAAAAATTGTAAAGTTGCCCAGTAGAGTAGAGTGTGACCATGAAATATTAATTTCTATGTCCGTTCAAGAGTGAAAAATAAAATTTCATACGTAAACAGTTGAGAATATTAACTTCGCCTGAGCCAAGTTTATAATTTACTTCATGTTGAAGGGACTGGAAGGACTCCTCATAAAGCTTATTGGGAGCTTATTAGGAGATTGCATGAATTGTAGTTAGTGGACATCTAATGGTCAAAATTAGAAGTATCAGTCTAAATAGCTGGCAAACAACTGTGCAATTCGATGGTTTTGTCATTTCTCAACACTAAAAGAGCAGCTTTCCATTTAGTCTTATTCCGTTATTTAAGGTATATTGACGCTTAAGATTATTTGATTATTTGATTTGAAAAAAATCTGCTGCCGAAGCCCATAAAACTCTTTTGAAAATTTATGGCGTTGCTGCTCCGTAATATTCTAATTGTCGGCTTTGGTTTCAACGATTTAAAAGTGGGAATTTTAAGGTTAGTGACAAAAAACGGCCTAAATGACCAAAAGCGTTCGAAGATATTAAATTGCAAGACTTATTAGACGGAGATCACCAGACATGGGGCCTTCTGATTACCACTTGAGTAACCACTTGTTTAGATCCATGTCGCATGGCCTGGTTGATATTGTACCAATTTTTCAAGCAGTAACCCCCAAGATTTAAGATCTTTGAATTAGCATAGTTTAAGAACGCCCCCAAAAATGCTGGGATATATATATAGTCTTATTATATGATCAATTCAAATTATACGTACAACAAGAAAAAACAGGTTTCCAGATATGAACTCGCTGTTGTTCCCTGGCTTTATATGGTAATACAATTTTTAAGGTTGTGGGCTTTTATAATAACTGATTCAGGAGTTTATAAGGAGATGCAACAATCTACTATTCAAAGGATTTTTAGTTTTTACAGTTTATGTTTCCGTAATAAGTTTCTGCCAATCGAAAGAATGCCTTGGGGGAGGCAACTATATTACTGATCTGTGCTGATCGATGCCCGAGAAAAGAAGTCTTCATGCAAAAGAATGGACGTACTTAACAATAGTAATCTTTTTCTGTATACATATGTATACAAAAACGGATGTTTTTCTGTCTGTAGCTTATAGTCTCCGACACCATTTGACTGAACACTATGCGAATTGGTAAAATTTAGAAGTTTCATCCACTTTTTTTGTATGAAATTAATATTGCTTAATCAGTTTGCCGTTGATATGTATGATAAATTCGAAATTCAATTCGAAATATATATATTGAAAAAAAGTTGGAATCAAATCGAAAGATTATTGCGTTATTGGTGATCTTATCTTTGGTGCATTCAAAACAATAAAATCAATTTAGTGTGTTCCAAATCCCAAGGAGCGCTGAAGCCCTTGTTATTATAATTATATACAATACTTTCAATCGCAGCCTGAAAAAAAAAAAAATAATAATAATAAATGGAAGGGTGTTCACCGAAATTCTTCATAAAATCTATCTTCATAAATCTACGTTTGGCCGAGAGTGTAATTAAGACAATTTCTATAACATGTAAACCGCAAAAATGTTGTCTTGCATTATTTAAATTGTAGTTGAAATTTAAAACAATAGCTCTATACCTCTTTTTACATCTTAATAGAGTCAACGTCAATAGTTTATAATGCAAATACATCTGACTAGCAGGAACGTCAAGTCAATTTGTTGTTTTACGCCTATAACAGGTGCCAGTCACTGATTTTTCTTGCCTTTAATGGCCGCAATAAGCATTTGTTTTGAAGATATTCAACATAGGTTACATTAGATATGTTATACAATAGCAGCTGCAGGCCGTAAAGTCAACATGCACGATGCCGCTAAAAATATCATATTAAAATTAGAGTTTTTTTTTTTTTAGCTCCTTAGCGTTAAAATGAAAGGCTGCTCCTGTTGCAAAGTCAGTTCAATTGCTTTTCGAGACCGATGACTGCATTTCATTATTTATTTAAGCTCAGTTACTTAATAATTGTTCGCTTTGAGACATATTTTACATAAGCCCATTGAGCATAGTACATAAATTTTGCTGCTGGCCGTGAATTAAAGAAATTATTGGCTAAAACCACCACAAATAATATCTCTTAGCTACATACGCTGAGCATGACATAGCGCATAAATTGGAGTACGTACGTTGCCATAAGTTATGCGCAAATCGTTCAACTAAATTTTGCGCAGACTTCATAATTTTCGATTTGCAGTCGCTTGTTAAGAATGGAAGAGCTTAGAAAAACCAAAGGAGCAGAAGAAAAAAAAAAGAGTTATAAAAGTTGACATTTTCTTGTTGGCTGTCGAAAAAATGTTAGAGAACCTTGCAGCGAAAGTCCAAAAGACACTTTCTGCGCTACATGCGGCATTCGTTCTACGTTAGTTTGTTTGTTGCCTGCCTGCCTGGCTGCCTGACTGTCATATGCCTTTTGAAGTTGTAGTCTTGTCGCGTGCATGTTTATTCATTGGTTTGTTTGTTTGTGTGTTTGTTCATTTTTGGGCTCACTCGTATCGCTGCGTGTATCTGCTGCGCATGCTCGACACGCATAACATAAATTTTCGCTCGCGTATATCAAATGCTGCCCACCGAAATGGCTGCAATTGCTACTTCGGCTACTTTGGTAGAGCGCACGATTACGACTTCCAACAACCAGCGTATTGGCAATGTTGTTGTATATATTCATGTTTATACGACCGAGCCAGGCATTTCAACTGTTTCAACTGCTTCAACTGCTTGAACTGCTACTGGTGCTGCTGCTGCCTACTACAACTTCTGTTTTGCTACTGATGCTGTTGATGTTGTCAATGCTTCTTAGATTTTTGTCGTATTTTGCAAATATGGTTCCACAGAGACACCGTCTTCATTCATATGTCCTCCGGGCAAATGTTTATGTCAGCGAGTCGGCAAATAAAGTGATCGGACAGACTGCAAACAGACATGATATGAGTGCACTGCACGAAGGACGATACGCACACCCTTGGGGACCGATCAGCCGATCAGGTAGACCACCATAATTTGTATTATGAATTGCCGCTGCGAGCGCCTCTCTTTTCGAGACAATGTGTTGTAAATTTTGATGGCAAGTTGATAGCACGGAACTGATGCAATGTCGTTGAATAGACTTTTGTGTTACTGTCTCTAAAAAAAAAAGCGATAAAAAAAATTATAAGAAAAATAAAAATTTATGATATGTGCTAAAATACGATTGCTCCTCAAGGACTTAGTGATTGTAGAATTTTTTTAATACACCTTAATTTTTTAGTACAGAGAAACTCACTCACTCACTCAGCTGCTTGTTGACAGCTGACAGCGTCACTTTAGGTAGTATTGCTTTAGTTCAAGTCAGTGTTAACTAAAAAATGTTTATAAAGCGAAAGAACCACCTACAGTTCAGTTCAATATTAGAATAAAATACAAAGTACTTACAAAGAATAATATTGCGGCTGTTGAGGCCACCTAAAGGCTAATAAACAAAATAAGTCTGTCAATGTCAGCTGGTACAAATTGTATTCAAAATGTTATCCAAAATTGTGCAGACCTTCTTAACATATTTGCATTATGTAAAATAAGTACCCGGGATTTGTAAATAAAACTCAAGTTGTCTAATTAAGCATGCAACTTTATTTTGTCGCTAACAATTCTCCCAGTCTTCAAAACACTTTATAGATGCTGAAGAAAGTAGCACCTTCAATTACTGCTGCGAATTTTCTTCTTTTTTCCCCCGAAGTGGTAATTTGAGTTTTGGGAATAAGAAAAAGTTACAGCGCGCTATCTTATGTCACCTACTGTGCATAAAGTGTTGGTACATGGAGATAATATAATATATAATATAATATATAATATATAGTTCCTGTTGGCTTACTTGGGAAACATGCTTCCGAGTTCCAAAATAAAATCTACATTGCGATAGAAGCGCCCATGCATATAAATGCAGTTGGCTAGACAATATTACATACGTTCTTAACACAGTCTTGGATAGTTCTGATCCCCTCTTGTCCAGTCTCTATCTTAAAGAAACGCAAAATAACAACAAAAGAAAAATCCTACCAGCAGAAGTTGTCGCTCTGTTAGAATTACCATTTATACCATTTTTCAGTGATGATAGTTATCTTCCAAACAAATCGTCAGATGAAGAGTGTGAAGAACTATATGAGCTTCCACAAGATCCTATTGCTTTAGAAGAAGAATATTTTAGATTATAGTAAAATTAAGTTCACCTTTGCGGTAAGTAGCATAGCTAAACCAAAATTAATATTTAGAATATATGCCAAAAATGTGGGCAAAAAAACATAGTGCAGCGGGCCATATCTGGTAAAGGCAGTGTTGAATTCTTGGCCAAAAAAAAAAAAGAATCCCGTACCAAGATCGATGTGTGCAACGGAGAATTATCGTGGTGCCGAATCCAAGAACTTTTTTTCAAACATCAAAATATTTTCTTTACATCTGTACAACTGGATGGAATTCCAAATATGGGATATGAAAGTGAGTAATACCGGGAACTTATTTTATACAATGCGTGACGCAGTTTTTTTTTAGGAAAACTTTTATTAGGTTTTTATTTGAAGACAAAATGGACTACATGCCTGGCCAGATTATTTAACTTGCTGCTATTGAAGAATGAGTATTTTCAGTCGTGGCATTTGACGTGAGAATATGGTTTGAGTTAGAAGCCAGAGGCGAAAACTAGCATATTTAAGATCTGGCAAGCATTTAATTTGCAAATAAGATATACTAAAAAATTTGGCTTATGGTCGCCATAACTTGTATTCTATTCGTGGCGTGATTTTACTTCCTAATAAAAAATTCTTTTGTTTTTGCTGTATCGAGTTCCCTACAAAAGGTTTACGAATAGGAAATTAAAAAACAAAAACAAAATAATAAAACGCAATTTTTTTTTACCATTCCTATTCCAGAGTATAAAACGTGAGTTCATAGCTTGTGTCTTGATTACGCGCTTTGTAGTACTCACTCTTTTCAATTAGTACTTTTATTTCTTAGCACATAAATGCATTGTAAGTAGATAATTTATACTATTGGTACTATTGATACTGTACTGCAGATACACTCTTCGTATCAATGCCAAATGCTGTAAAAGACTCGTCCAAACAAATCTAAGAAAAGCTGGGCCAGCTGAAATTTGTTGCGTAATTGGAAAGAGCGGCGAAAGAGGCGAAGCGCTTTGCTGACTGTAGCAAATTGATTTTCACATTATGCTCAATGACATGCAAACGATAAAATTGTCTATGATTGCAAAGTGAACGCAGCGCAATTCGCAACTCAATACAAGACAACACAACACAAGAAGAAGTAAAGCAAATACAACATGCAGAACATTTTAGCACTGATTCTTCTTCTTCTTCGTTGTCTTTTATACTACTCGTTCGTTTGCTCATTCAATCTATTTTCAACTACGTTATCCATTTGTCTCTATTACGGCATCGTTCTCAAGACCGACCTCTCAGCCTTAGCAGCCTCAGCATCGGCCAATGACTTTGGACTTCGCACAAGTTGCAAGTTGTCGCGGCCAACGTTCGATTTACAGTTGTGCAATATGCGAGTACCGCTTGAAATGAGGCATGACATATTCAAAAATGGAGTTGCATTTAAAACTCGTGCTTTCTTAATTATTTCGCATGCTGGTGTCATATTACAAAACTGAGCTGATAATTGACTCATTCGAAAATTGTTGATTTTTCTTCATTTTTTTTTTTACATAGCATTGCAAAGCAGGAAACTAGATATCGAATATGTAACATATCTAAAAGAGTTTTAGTGGCGCCAACAACTTTTTAGTAGAAACACTCAAATTACAATTTATGTAAACTTGTAGGTCAACTTCCAAAACGAGTGGTGTTTCTAAGATTAAGGAGCATATAAGCCAGCACAGCATGACTTAAAGAACTGTATTGGCTATATAGTTATACAGCAGTAGATCTAGTAACTAAATTTTAAAACTAAACAAAAAAAAAAAAAAAAAACACCCAACTATGTACATGCTGTAAAGTATTCTGGGTTTTTCTTCAAGGAGTTGGATGCCATATATAATGAAGTCTTGCTTAGCCGAATTTATTTTTGTGAACAGAGGTTTCATGATATATTTGTTGTTGCAATACTTCTTTGAATTCGGTGCCAGAAAGTTAATTGACGGGGAGTAAAAGAGTTATTTGAAGAAGCTTAGGGCTATATCAGTGAGCGAGAATTATAAATATTTTAATAATTGGAAAATGCCAAAGCATGAATACACAATTAAATAAGGTCTAGCTTATAATATAATTATTTATTTATTTTTATTTATTTATTGTTATGAAACATCTTTGGTCTCAGTAGGGTAAAATTTTGCAAAGCGTAACGCTCGCATACAATCAAACAACGTCATGTTTTTTATACACTAAAACATCGTAACACTCGCATAGAATCAAACATGGTCATCGGCTTGCGCACGACGGCATAGGAAGTCCTTCGCGTCGCTTACCAGACATAATTAAATTATTTGTCTGCCTGCATGTGTGCAACGACTCGGTAGCCTAAGGAAGTGCTTTATGGTTGCCATCCCAGAAGTTGCAATTCAAATCCCACGGTAAACAAAGAAAAAAAAAAAACGCGTTTCACATCAGAAGCTTATTTATATATATATATTTATATGTATATATATTTTTTTATTTTTTATTAATTTTTTGCTGTCAAAGATTTTATTTCCAGTTTTTAACAACAACTTATGAAACGAGCCTCGTGTTCGCCCATGGCGTTATTATGTGCATTCAATAACACTAAATCGATACACTTTAAATAATGTAATGACATGCAAAGCATTGCAATTGATTACAGACAAATGGACAGACAAAAAATGCATGCTAAGTTGGCTGTGCAACAAACACTTTGCAACGCCGCCATCGAGTCTACTCGTTGTATGCAAAACATATTTGAATATCTACTCATGACTATTTTTCGATTATGGCTTTGGCAATTTGTTGTTTGATTTTATGGTAATGTGCAAACGCTAGAACATTTGCAACTTAAGTAATTGGCAACTCGAGGGTTTTGGTTTTCAATTTAGACTGTTTGCCTTAACAATTTTATGTGCAATCCAGTAAAAATTAGAGGACAAAGAACAGCACAAAACCATATTATGTTGCATACCAATGAGCAAGAACACATTTCGTTGAAAATCAAGATATTATGTTCAGGTAGTGATTAATGTTATTTGGCTAAAAAAAGCATTGCGTAACGTACAAAGTATGACAATTGTGATTATTCATATTCTTGCAAGTAGTCAACTCTATAACAAAATACAAGATTAATGGGTGTACTCACTTTATGAAGGCAATTTGCCCAGCAGCTGTGCCATTTATCATGCAAACACTGCATAGAGAAGGAAGCGAGAAAAAGCATATTTAAATAATAATAAAAAATTTGTTTGCTTTTAGTTTGTAGTGTAAAATGTTGTTGCTTTTATGCATATTCAAATTTTCATTGTTCATAATTGCCACACGCCACGAGCGAAGCATGGAAAATGTCAAAGTTTAAACCGATATTTGAGCAAAACCACGAAGCGTTTATAACAAAAAAAAAAGAAGAAAAATTAAAAAAAACCAAAGGAGTCACAATAAATCGCTTTCATTGCTGTCTGGCGGCAATGACGACCTCGCGTTGGCGACGTTGCTATTGCAGACGAATGCACTCATCTTTCAACAGCGTCTTTGGGACACCCACTTTTATTGGCAGTGCATTGCTGCTGCAATTGAATTTTTTGCAGCACACAAAGCGAAAGTTTATCCGTAAGTTTTGCTTCTAAGTTCGTTCAGTATTGTGTCACTGCATTATTATTGTGCAGTTTTTCTTTTTTTGTTTTTTCTTCTTTTTCTGAGGATCTTAGTCACTTTCATGCATTGTTATTGCCATTGGCATTCATTGATATTTATTAAGTGGAAATTTGTTAGAAAGTGAAAATTTCTTCTTGTGTATGAAAAGTGAATCTTTAATGCAGTTGCTTTGCTGC
Source organism: Cacoxenus indagator (assembly GCA_035041755.1). Classification (NCBI taxonomy): domain Eukaryota; kingdom Metazoa; phylum Arthropoda; class Insecta; order Diptera; family Drosophilidae; genus Cacoxenus; species Cacoxenus indagator. The sequence continues at coordinate 2,918,620 of JAWNKX010000379.1, forward strand.
CAAAAGCATGTAATGTACTAGTGACTTTTCTCAGCATAAAAAGCCAAAACGTATTTACTCCCTAAGACAACAGCGTCTAGTTCGATGTTATCACTGCTAACTGCTTTCAATCGTTGAAAAAGAAAATAAACCGTTGTTTGACCTTAAAATGACCCAAATTCCGTTGAATGGGATAACGTGTTGGGAAATACTTATTCTAGGTGGGCCTTTTGATAGTCGGAAAAGTGGCTGTCATTGTGCGCAGTTGGCAACGGAAACTAATTACAACAGAATTTTATGCGTTTGAGAATTTCGCCAGACAAACACAGACCCCAAATGTGTTAGAGTAGGCTGTTGTTTTCATGTTGATGCCGTTGATTTGAGTAGGTTGTAATTATTTTGTCGCCCCTTCACTATTTAGCATTTCTGCATATTCCACTCAGCTGCCAGTTGTGCAGATGTTTTCATCAAGTCGTTGTCACTCGTCACACTCGTTTATAATTTTGGTAGCATAGTTGACTATGCCATATTTCGAAAGACGAGGCTGGCAATCTTTAGAAAATTGCCAAACCTATTAAAACTTCTCACCACACATTCAATTTTGGTAACTTCCTTTGGTATATGAAACTGTTATTTTTGATGAAGTAAACAGCAATTCAGAGAGGCATATTTAGTTTATTTACTAGCGATCGGCCGAAGAGGAGGAGAGGAGTCTATAATTAACTGAGCATGTGAAAAGTCTAGTTTGGCAATTATGTATAATTTTTAACAATTAAACTGACAAAAATTATTGTAGTTCGTGACCGACTTCAAATGCTATGCGTTTGTGGCTCAAGAAAAAAAAAAAAAATTAAATAAGTGAAAATAATGTGTTAATGAAAAAGAGTGCTATAAGCCTATAGCGCTTGATAATGATTAACAGGAAATCGACCCTACTCAACATGCAGCAATCTGTATATCTGTCTGAGTCTTCTTTAGCGTGTTTTTATATAGGTTACTAAAGAAATCAACTATATGTGTTGCGGCGGAATTAAAAAATTCACTTCTATAAGGTTCTTCTTCTTCTTGTGTGGCGCTACAGTCCAGGGCCTCAACCAACAAACCTCTCCAGCAGGCCCGATTTTTTGCCAGCTGCCTCCATTTGCACACATCAAGTTGGTTGCGGTCCTTCTCCACTTGTGTGCACCATCTCAGTCGAGGCGTCCTCTGTTGCGTTGTCCCAATGGCTCGGATTCAAAGACTTCTATAAGGTTAGTGATATATGAAATTAACTAAATTATAAAGAAAAAACAAATCATTGTTTAGGGTTCCGTACGTTTCAGTGAAGGCGCAAAATACAGAAAGTAATTCATTACCTGTAGACTTCGCAAACACCTTCAACGAGTCTATATATGGTCTGAAGATAATGTGGTAAATCATACAAAAAGTACAACATTTGTAGTAGTCCCTCAACGTGGAGGTATGATTGAGTAACTTATCAGTGAGCCGTATATCAGTTACTTGCTAAACCAGAACGAGATGAGCGGATATGTTTGAATATATTGTTGTTAGTTAAGTGAGTTTTCAATAGAGTATAAAGAAAACCGATAATATATTCGGTGACATATTTATTTAACGTACGGAACCCTCTCCACGCGAGTTCAACTTGTACTTGGCTAAATATTTTTTGTGTGTTAAATTGTGTTTCTTGTTTCGATAATTACTTAAGCCTTGAGTTTCGATAGTTTTCAGTTCTGATTATCAATAACATAGATAGTATCCATGTTTTGATATACACCAGCGAAAGTCAAGGAAAAAAATAATTTTGCAATGCTATTGAATACAGAGGCTCACATGCTGAGCCACAGCAACGCGTGGCCGATTACAGCTAATCGAGTTTCTCAAGGTTTAACGAACAGAGTCTCTTAAATAGGCCTGTACATAAGGAACTGATTTGAGGAGGCACAAACGACTAAAGTAGGTCGTATTACTGTAACTTTGGCGACAAGAAGTTAGTGTAACTTTGTTCATTAGTTTTTTAGCTGAATTCTTTTGTTCGTCGAATTAATTCCTTTGTGAAGGTGTAATTATTCAGTGAAATTAAGAATATTTTAAAGTAATTATAAGGCCCATCGCCCATTACGTTTGCGTTTCGCTCTGCTGGTTTTATTTTATTTAATATATAAACGCTCACAGATTTTGGTATTTAAATACGCCATTTGTATATAGTATAGACAAACTATGAAATGATAGTGGTTTTTCTTAATTGTGCTCATAACGAAAATTTCAACTTTTAATTAACATTTGCAGAACTGTAACAGAAGTAGGAAAATAAATGTGTATGTATCTGGTAATCGCATTTGACGATTGCAGCATCTACATAAGGTATTATCATTTCATTTGTCAAAAAGCGATATTACTGTATCTTCAGTAGCTGCGAAGCTGTTATAAGCGACTCGTAACGCACATCAGAATCGCTGTGCGTCAACAGTTGCAATACGAGTACTTTGCCGCCTAAACTTTCGAGAACACTGTAAAAAAATAAATTTTTTTTTTATGGATTCAATATCTATTATAAATGCATTTTGAAAATGCGCCCTTATAACAAGGACAACTTACTGTTTGCCTTCCGGGTAGCGACGCACATATTGACCAATGTCTTGCAAGGCGATCGCGAGTATGCACGGTTCATCTGAGGACTCAAGGAACTCAATCAAAATGCGCAGAAGTTCATAATTATTCTCATTCAGACGTATCGCATTTTCAGCCCAGAATTTGTTTGATCTGTGCACGGGCGTCCAATTTAAATTACCGCTACGCAGTTCGGCGGCGTATTGCATGAAGGTGCACATCTCATCCATTGCCTTCTGTAGCTGAACATGCAGAGTGCTCACGTATTGCATGAGTTCTTCATCGTGTATGTGGCGCTGTTTCTGCATCGTCAGTATGTTCAGAACGTCGCACTGCAGCATCATGGCGCAGTATTCCATTACAGTTTCCTTGTTCTTAGGATTCTCAATGAGATTAAGAAAAAAACCGAGTATGATACGCGTAAGCTTCTCTTTGGTGGTCCTTGTGAGTATAGTAGCAAGCGTGGGTATGACGTTGTACTTGTTGATGCGTTCAGCCATCGCTGAATTGAAGGTAAGTACCCATAAACAGAATACAATCTGATATTGATGCTTTTGGTGTAGCGTGTATAATTGAACTATCATAAATGGTTTTGTATTGCAATGTGCATGCTTACCTGGAAATCGGTACGCGGCAGAAGGTGCACCAGTACACCAATGCCTTCCATTTCGACAAACAACTTCCTATACTCTTCATATTTCAACATCATTTGCAGGCAATGCAAATCACATTGCGCATAGTCCCTGGGCGCAGGACTCTACATGAAAAGCCATTTTAGATATGTGAATTCAAATAATGTTAGATCAAGACTTTTTGGTTTACAAACCGAAGAGGAAGAGCTCAACTCATTCTTAAGAAAGGCAAAGTAGGTGGCTTGTTCTGACTCTGGCATTCGAACATTTGTATTGCATGACAGTTTGGCCAGAAAATGTGCTGACATGTGCCCAATAAATCGATTAGGATGATTTAGCAAACCTAAAAAAGGTCCATACACGCCGTCCGGTTCATCTTGACCATATTCATGAAATTTTTGAATGCGATCTATATTATCCAATTCGGTTATGTCATCAATTAACACGAGTATCGATTTTATTGCAATTGCATCGTTCATGAGATCGACTAGTAGCCGTAGCACTGTTTGAACTGTTTGCTCAGGGCGATTGAGGAAGTACACTTCAGGCGCTTTGGACAAGCTACTCATTACCAAATAATCTTCTTGATCGATTCTGCCCAACTGCTGGTAAGCCGCCCAATTGAGAACCTTCACACGGATTTCAGCTGCGGATGTGTTGCGTAGTTGTGAGTGTCGGTGTCGATTAGCAAATTAGAAAACCAAATTAACTCACTTAGTTGTTTTTCTGGCAAATAATTCATGCTGAAATTTTTATTTCTATCAAACAAATAAAGCAACTAAAAAGTTGATTTTGACAAATAATTTTGAAACGAATTTTGATTTCCAGAGTTTTTCCTTGTGCTTCTGTCATTTTGTAACATAAGCGTAGCGTTAACTGTACGCGTTTAAAATTAATTAACTCCTTTAACTTAACCTGTCAAAATCTCTGTTTGAATTAGTTTAATTAAAAATTAATATTTTTTCTTGCTATAGTTCGATTTCGTTGAAATGCACGCTATACGTTACGCCCAATAAAGCAGCTTATCTTTCAGTAATACGATTTTGAATGCAATGAGTGCCTTTTATGGGATGCGTGCACAAACATTTTATGTATGTATATAATAGATGTTTAGATTACGAGTTCTCGCTGCATAGCTGGCTGATTGCTGATAATACTATGGACCATAAAATTATTTCCCACCCAACTCTCTTTGGAGCTTTTCTCATCATTATGCCTTGTCATAAATTGAGAACTGCTTTTCTTAGCTCTTTCAATCTACTGAGCGTTGCTTAACGTAAAGTCGATTTGGAAATTCCCTTTTGTAATAGAAAATCTTTTATCTTTATTAATTTGCGCACGTATTTTTGCTTCTTTTTTTGGTTTGAGTAAAAGTGCAACTAAACTTCAATTAGCCCAATTCCCATGCTAACCATGATTGTGGCACTTACGCTGCCCCTGTCACTGTCATTGCCAGCAGTGTAACTACCAATGCCGCTACTACCATTCCCATTGATGTTGCATGTTGCCAGTGTTGCACAGTTCACTATTTGCTCCTAAGGTACCTTATGTTTTACTGAGTGCGTGATTCGAAGTTCTTCCTCTGCAGTTTCGCTTTTGCACAGCAGCGAAATTTATTTCAATTTTCATTTTATTTATAATATTTATAATACAACCTGCGGCTTCGACATGCACAACTTGTTATTTATTGTAGTATGTATTTTGTGTCATTTATTTGTTTCCTGGGCCTGGCGAGTGGCAGCTATGAATTGTTTTGCACTTGATTGCTGCAACCGCCTGGGGTCACATGCTGTACATTACAATAATTTTGCGTATGCAATTGCAACTTTGGGCTTGCATGGAAACCTAAACTTGTTGCATGTGGCACGTAAGTTAAATGAATGAATGCTTTTTTTTCGCTGGATTTAGTGTGTGCCAAGTTATTGTTAAACTCAGCTTAAAGGCAAACTTCACTTGACAAGGCGCTTTGGCATAAGTGTGTGACTGAAGCCTTTTCTTTTGAGATTATTGCGAATAAAGGTGAATATTCTTAATGAATGAAATTAAATAATCTTTGATTCTCAATTGAGTGAAAATAAAATATGGATGGGTTTGCTGCTTTTTCAAGCGAGGAGTGTGTGCAGTTGGCTAGCAGAATGATTGTTTTGTGACTGCTGTTAGAAAAAGCTAAACATCTTAGTACCGGCGAACCCACGTATTGGCCAACAGACAAAAATAAAATGCCATCAAGGCTGGAACTATCGTCAGACCATACACCTATACTACTAGAACTCAATCCAATTGAAGTGAACACAACCAATTCTAAGCTATTGCACAACAATAAAACTGACTGGGATACCTATCGCGACTACATTAACACAAACTTAAATACAAGCATTCCACTGAAATCACCCGACAACGTAGAATCAGCTATAGTCCACCTAAACGATATCATTGAGAAGGCAGTGTTGCAAGCAACTCCGGACAAGATAATACACCATGTAAAGCGATACACACCCCCTACGCTTCGCAAATTGATATATACAAAACGAAAACTGAAAAAAGAATGGACCATTTGCAAATCCCCCGATGCGAAAAATAAATGTAACAAGGCAACTACAGAAATTAAAAAATATCTCCAAAATCAGAAAAATTACGAAATCACGAAGTATTTACAGAGCCTAACTCCGACAAGCTTAACCGACTACTCCCTGTGGAAAGCTACAAAAAACTGACAAATAAAACAATGCACCAGGCACCTATAAAAATGGACAATGGATCATGGGCAGTAACGAACCTAGACAAGGCGACAGTTCTAGCGAATTATTATGAAAAAATATTTGCTGATGAAACACTCAACGAAGATGACTGTCATATAAACTCGACAGTCACTCCCCAACCAACTCGCCTTAAAAAAACATGCATAAATGAAATACTCAAATGTAAACAGCACGATATAAAGTCCAAAAAAGCACCCGGATATGACAAAATTGACGGAAAACTTTTAAGGGAGCTACCACTTCAGGCAGTGGTACACATACGTAATATTTTCAATGCGATAATTAGATTAAATTACTTTCCTAAGGTATGGAAAGTGGCTGAAGTCATTGCAATTCCAAAACCTGGTAAAGACGTATATAATCCAGCATAATATAGATCAATTAGCTTACTTCCAGTGCTGTTAAGAATATTCGAGAAGCTCCTGTGCCAGCGACTGTTACCTATTATAGAACGCAAACATATAATACCTGACCACCAATTTGGCTTTCGACGAAAACACTCGACCATACAACAAATCCATCGTGTGACTCATAAAATTTTAAACGATCTTGACGACAAAAAGTTCTGCATAGGAGTTTTTCTAGATGTAGAAAAGGCATTCGACAAAGTTTGGCACAAAGCACTAATCAGCAAATTGCGCAATATATTCCCGCATAACGTACTACAGATATTAGTGCACTATATCACAGCAAGACATTTTTTCGTTAAGTACTCAGATGAATATTCCACATTAAGAAAAATCAAAACCGGCGTACTACAAGGAAGTGTACTAGGACCGTTATTATACACTATCTTTACAGCGGACATACCATCACCAAATGACGACGCTTCAATGATAGCCACATTTGCTGATGACACTATAATACTTAGCGCACATAGACAAGTAAACACAGCAACATCCAAACTGCAACAGCATCTGGATACTACCCTAAGGTGGTTTGAAAAGTGGAAAATAAAAGTGAATAATACCAAAACAGTACATGTTATATATACAACTAAAACTAAATTCACACCGCCTCGTATAACGATTGACGGAGCTGACGTAAAAATTGAAAATGTAGTCAAATACCTAGGATTATATATTGACAACAAACTCAACTGGAAATACCATATACTTAAAAAACGGGATCAAATCAAGCTGAGGATTAGTCAATTATATTGGCTGCTGAAATCAAAATTAACATTAAAAAAGAAAATACTGAACCACAAAGCCATTATAAAACCAATCTGGACGTACGGAGCACAAATTTGGTGAACGGCCAAAAAATCAAATATAGACATAACACAAAGACAACAATCAAAAATCATTCGTATGATCACCAAGGCTGGGTGGTATATAACTAACGATGATCTGCATCGTGACCTTAATATTCTAACAGTGACAGAGGAGATTACAAAAATAAGTCGTATCTACCAGACGCAGCTTACCCAACACTTAAATGTTGGTGTTAAGCTACTACCAATACAGGAACTTCAATGCAGACGCAGGTTACAGAGGACAAGGCCAGTGGATCTGGTAGAATAAATTCGAAGCTAGATACAACACATATATCAATACCTCTTTCTTTTTATTTTTTGTTTAATGTTGTCTATTTTTGTATTTTATATTTTTATTTCATTTATGTTTATTTTACTTTATTTTGTTCCATAATTGTATTAATTTAATTTAAATGTATATTATTTTTGTTACTATTTTGGTTTTTTCCCCTACATCTTTACAAAAATGAAAAACTTTTGTGATCTGCTCACATAAGTTAGCTATAACCCTAAAATAACGTTTAAACTGTGTACTAATAGTCTTAATAAAAAGTAAAGATATGTACACGTTATATGGGAAATAAAATAAATTTAAAAAAAATAAAAAAAATTTATATATATTAAGAGATATGACGTTGCCAGGCTAGGCGTATCTCAGGCACCTAGTTAGTGGTGTTCCTAGGAATTTCGTTCTATTTCACAGAAACGCATTTCGATTCAGGGTTTAGCTGACAATTGAAGGTTTTCGCTGAAACCAAGGCGCTATGAGATCCAGTTAGCTCACACTACTAAATGAAAATGGAATCATCTGAGTTAAATATGCTTAATCAAACCAAAAATCCAATTGGTAAGCCATGGTAAGCGAATACAACCGTTTACAACAATTTAGCGCTTACAGAATAGTGTCATGAACTTTGAGCTTAGCACAAACGTTGGCACAGGAACATAAGAAAGCAGCATGACCCACCACCTATCAGCGCTTAGCATCAACCAGAACTAGCAGCGGGAGACGACTGCTATAGTCAAACGTTGCTGGACAGACGGTCACTGTGCTAAGTCTACGTCGGGGTTCGTCAGACTCACGGCAGGCAGTCAGCTAGTCAGGCAGTCGTACAAGAATCAAGAGCAGGCAACAAGCTTTGATCCTGCTACTCCTGTTACATGTTGTTGTGTTTCATGTTGCTGCTGTTGTATTAAACGGTTTCTTGGCTTGGTCATGTTCAAAGAGACGCCAAGACGACAGCAAAGCGTCGACAGCGACGACGGCATTAGTGGCACAATTTTCAAAGCACCAAACATGCAACAGCGACAACAACAAACAACAAACAACAAAAATAAGAACTACAAAACGTTTGAGTTCATGTTGAGTTGAGCATTTTGTTAGTAACATTTGTCAGACAACTGAGTGTATACGAAGCTTTGCTACTAACCACATTCAATGGGCCTAAGATGCACACCCTCGATAAAGTTACGAAAAAGTACAATTTATGCAAAAAGCCAAGTTGCCAAAGTTAAAATAATTCAAAACAATGTTGAGATTTCATGTCGTCGTTGTAGTCGTCGTCGTCGTCGTCGCCGCCGGCAGCAGTCCAAAAACGAGAAAAAGGCAAACCCAAATTCGGGAATTTTGTGAGAAGTTGTCAACTTGGCAAAAGTAGCAAAAGCATGAACAGCACAAGAAATACAAAAAAAAAGAAGAAGAAGAAGACGAGGAAGAAGAAGCAGAAGAGCCAATAACAAGACTAGCTGCAAATTTGGAAATTGTTGAAATGACAGCAACAACATCATTGTTTAAAGCACGAGTTAAATGTCATCGCCATCGGGACTTGGATTTGTGCGAGTTTTTCATTAAACCAAACTAAGCAAGTTCCAAATGCCATAAATGAAGCGAACATTTTACAAGAGCTCGCACTACCGGCTTATTTGAAGAGCATTGAAATATTCTCAGTGTCCGAAATGAGTTTAGTCTACTGGGTCAAAGGAAATTATCTCTCTCTCTCTTTATATATATATATATATAGGCCAACACATTCTCTTTCGCGACACTTTACGCCTAAACTATAAACGATTTTAACAAAAAATATAACATTCGCCAGGTTTTCATTTGCAGATTTACACCATATACTGTGGTTAGGTATTATCGGCGTAAAAACAGTTAAAAGTTGACATACCACAACAATAAAATATCACGCACACGCTTCATTTTGTTAAATTACCTTAACGCATGTGTTTACTAAGTGTAGAATAACATAATACAATTCAATATTATTGTGATTGTACTTCAATTTCAACCAGTTGACGATCACTAGCATTCATATGTAATATATATAATTTGCTCGAACCACTGAACCGATTTTGATAAAAAAAAAAAAAAAAACCAATTAAAATGTATTCTTCGGCAGATGTGCACAATCGATTCGCGCCTGTGGTTTAGGTTAGAAAAGGTGTTAAAGATAACAGAGTTAAAACAACAATAACCAGACAGCCATTGATGTTGTGAGCGCAGTAGAATGGGAGAATAGACAGTTTTGTGTGGCTCTCTCTTCTGTTCTAGCGGTTTTGTGAAGCCATGTCATTGTTGTTGTGCCATTTTCGTTTCATATACAACGTGGGAAGAGAATAATTTTGCAGCTCTCTTTGCTATCAATAATGTATTAGTTTTGTGTTGATCATGCGTATGAGAAGAAAACAATTCTTCTTACAGAATTTTGTCGCCTGTGGGTTCTACCTGGTCATATTAATTATCATAATAAACATTGCCGGGATCTTCAATTAAGGCATATTAAAGTGTAGCCGAGGTGTTGTGTTAAGACTCGCCACTTAAGTCGTGATTGCATTTCTCGATGCGTCAAACTTATGTCGAAGATGAGAGATTTGAAACTTGTGTAAGTAATCGGATTTCTATGTTTGATCCAGGATTCACGCTCTGGCTCAGTTCGGGACTGAATATCCAATTACCATGAGTAGGGTCGTTTATGCCACAAGGTTCCTTTGATCGAGTGCAACCTACGCCTATTATTTTATAGTCGAATACAATACTTACAATTCCTCAATCCAATACATTTATTTTGCAAACTCTTGAATACATTTTAGAATTTCAAATATCGTAGTCTAATTATGATTTAAACAAAGTGTATGTATGTGGTATTTTCATTTCAATTAATCGGTGAATCTTCGATGTACATTTTTACCAAATAATGCATCACGTATTACAGGTAAAAGTTTTCGAGCAATCAAATTCATGCGTGATTCAAGTGTGTTTGTGACCTGCAGTAGGCAATTGTAAGGAAGTATAGTCTATTCGCTAGCAATGCCCTTTGTCACTTACCTTAATATGGTTTTCTTGAGCGTACAATTCTACGCCACCCTTAGTCTCCGGTGGTAGGTAAACTTCATCTAACTCTATTTTGACATTGAAACCAAGCTTTTCGCCTGCTTTACTCCCGCAATTTTGCACCACACCCTTTATAAGACTCGCATCGGCCTTGCGGTAGCGCAGCACTACAGAAGGTTCCATTAACTGATATAAACCCTGTGTGATGAGTTTTTCCAATATATCTTTATACTCATTTTCCTTACGGGTAATATTGCCGAGTCGACTACGCGCTTCATCGAGCAATTCGTTTATTTTGTCCTCACGAATTTTCAATAACTGCATAGAGTTGAGTACAAGCGCATAAAATCATTTATTTTATTAATAAATCAAACAATGACTCACGTTTAAACGTGCTTTATTCTGCATACTCGCTGATTGAATGCGTTGCTCCAAATCGACTTGCTCCTCTTTCTTGTTGTAGTGCTCATTAATTGTCTGACGATTCTGCTGTATTAGGCGCCCCTTTTCAATGCTGAACTCCTCCTCCGATTTCGCCTCGATTTCTTCGATTTTCTCATTCGCCTCTTGCTCAATGAAAGCGATCATATGTTTTATCTTGGTGTATATGGAAAAAACAGTTGAATTTAATTGGTAAACGAATCAGATTAAATGTATCGTTACCTGCTTGTTTGCATCTGCATTAAAAGATCCCATCTCGAGGCAAATTTGGGTGAGAAAATAATTTTAAAAATCTTAATGTATATTTTTTTGTGACTTTGACATTTGATTATGTACAAATTAATTTTATTTTATTCAACTTGAAGTTTTAGGAGGTGTTTAGTTTTCCATTGAAAAATACGCCAAAAGAAATTTTTTTTTTAAATAATGAACATGTAGATGTTGTTACATTTGCCGCGCACCCTTCTTGCCAACAACTCTGACCACTGTACAGCTTATTTCTGTTCTTCGTTTTCTTTCCTCCCGAAGTTCGTTACTTGATTTTCTTTTTATAAAATATCAAATAACTACCGGCGCTCAAGATGTATTCACTTAAAAAATGCTTTAGTGTAGTTTCCGTCCTTTGCTGTGGTTGTAGAACTCGGTTACTTTTACGCACTTCTACATAATATATGTATCTTTAAAAAAGTCACTGCCTTCTTGATCTCTCTCCGCTCACACAGTACGGTTAACTTGTAACATTCGCCCACAAAACTGCCGAAAACTTATTAATGCGCGTTGTTGTGATCGACGGTGACGTTATGGGCGGCTTTTGTTGCCTACCAATCTGTTTCTTCTTTCTCTCTCTCACATTGCTTAAGCAATAAATTACTTAGTTTCCTTGCGCCTTTCTGCTACTTCCTGAGTACCCAAACTTGGGCTAGACAACGCCACAAACTGCCATTTAGCGCACTAAACACCGATTTGTTTTCGCCGATGAATGTTCGACGCAGCAGTGAACATTCTTATGCAACAAGCGTGAAAACGTTATGGTATCGGCAGGGGGCAACTGTGCAACTGAATGAAACGACTTCAACTAATCACGTTGAAAAATTACCCAGTTAAATAGGCTCACACCTTCGCTTGCTACTAACTGTTTTTTCGTTAGCATCAACGTCGGCGTCAACATTCAGTAACGTTGCGGTTTTGGCTTTGACTTTGACTCTGCGACTCAATTAGGATGTTTCGAAATGCTTTATTCTAATCTAAAGTCGAGTATCTGCAGACAGATTTTTTTCCACTTCTGTTATTGTTGTTGTTTTTGTTTTTGTTCGCTGGCATATTTTTACCGTTTTCTTTATGTCATGTCTGTCATGTCTGTAGCATTGTTGAATGCATGCCCGTTGTTCAACGATAGCCGTCGTGGTTCTGTCGGTCGAACTTGGTCTTGGTCAGCTATAGAGAATATGCACCTTGGCACACAATTTCCAATGCTGATGAACTTACTGCTGATTACTGTTGAATGTCTTAATTTAGAAGCAGTTTTGACGCCTTTCTTTCTGTCTGTCTAGGTGTCTATTGCAACATGCTGTTTCTCAGTCGTGCACTGTGGCTGTCATTCAATAAATTTATATGATTTCTTAAAGCCGCTCAAATGGCCTGTTTATGGGAATTAGATATTTCATGACTACTTATATTGTCATAATACAAATGGAGCTCATTAGCCGCGGTAGATCGCGTCTTTGGAAGTTTTGGAAAGTACGAGTTTTTTGAGTATCTATATATAAATAGGCCAAGGCGTTATCTTTAGCGACATTTAATGCGTAAACTATATAACCGATTTAGATAAAAAATATACCATTCTATAGGCTTTCATTTGTAGAAGTGAATCATATAATTTTTAGTTAGATATTAGTTAGATATTGTGGGCGTAAAAACAGTTAAAAGTTGTCACACACAGGATTCCTATGACTCACGCTTGCATATTATCACAATTAATTTAACGCATGTGGTTATTAAGTGTAAAATGTCATACTTCAAATGAATATTATAATAACTGTGGTTGGAGTTCAACCGCTGAGCGGACATTAGTACAATTAAAACTACATAACTCGCTCTTGTTGTTTTTTATTTTTTCAAGGGGTTCAATTGTATTGAATTCAATACATTACCGACATAGAGTTCAAATGGTTTATATATTTGGATCAGGATTAGCGTGTCTTTCAGAGCTGCCTTTCATCTATAAAAAAAATTTTCTCTTAATTTCCTTACTGAGTCCCTAATAACATCTGCAATAATATTTAGGGTTTTGGGCTGATTTTATGAGCATTGTTTACGGCGTGGAAGCTATCCGTATATAACCACAGATTTCTCTAGATTGATAACTTCTATGTATCTTCGTTTTGCTCTTATTCACTGCTAGATGCATGAGACTTGACAGCTTTTCAATCTTGAACGATGCCTTGAGAATGAATATCGTCGTCGTTCACAAGTTGTATTATGGTACATATTTGTAAAAGATTATGGCCGATCTGTTGTCATATTATGATCGGTTAAACCATTGTACGCGTAATTTTTTTACAAATATGCTGTTCAAATGGTTGCAGCTTGTTACAACTTGCGCATGCCACACATGTCTGCACGTCACTTGTCAACTGTCACGTACGCGTTTATCAACTGACCATCTCGGTTAGCAGCTTGACTACCGAATCGAAGTCAACATCCTTTTGTTGAGACCGTTTGTCTTCTTTTTTTTTTTGGTTTGTAGATACATTCTGATAGAATGCGTGTTCATGTGCAACACATGCGTTACTGACTTTTTCTAGAACTTGTGATCATTCTTTTGAAACCATGCGACACGCAGAAGGCGGCGTTGCACCAGCCATAGATCTGTTAATGAATGTACATACTCACATGCCGTAGTAATGCAGCTTTATAAAACTTTTTATTTTTATATTTTGTTGTTGTTTATTACGGCCATCAATTGCACCTCATTTGAGCCAAAGTACTGCAGCATTTGACTTGCTGCACTTTGTGCTCATTTCGTTAGGATCACGACTTTAATCATAACTTCATAAGCGGCTGTAAAAATGCAATTAATAGAGCTTGGTGCTGCTTGCAACGTCAGAGTTGCTTTCAACTCAAAGTGGGTCATCAGTCGTAGGTGAAATAAAAAATGAAATTGGTGCTTCCAATCGACTTCGAGCATGCATCACATCAAAAGTGTACCGACTTGTCCGTCATTAATTGTTTCCGCTGAATTTCATGAGATCTTAATTTATTTATGCTCAAGTGAATTTTCACTTTCTCATGTTAAGTACAAAGTCAGTCATAACACTTCAATAATTTGAAGAAGTATACGGTGTGAATTTGACAACTCAGGCATTCACCGTGTTGTGTCGAATTGTCAAAATATTCTTGATGGATTTTATTTGAAAGAAACATTGACATGTAACGCGGTAGCAGCTATAAAATGCCCATTTTACTTGCTCATTAACACATTTAATGCACTCTTATTTCGCTTTATATTTGCCGGTAAGGTAACACTTCAACGCACCCGTGAAATAATAATAGACACCCATAGACGGAGTCCACTAACAATTTCCGTTTGACTTCTTTGCCATGTGTGGGTTGCGTTGAGGCGCTACAATTTACACGTCGTTGTGATAAACGATAAAACGCTGTCGAAAGTCCATGCACAACGAAGCCAATTTATCAGGTATGAGAACTGTCGAAATGTCAACAACTGTGGCGATGTGTTGACACAACTTCTTTGCATATATACTCGTACAATACGATGCGCTGCGCTGCGTTGCGTTGTCTTTCGAAGTGCAGCATCTTTCCGAGAATCTTCGTTTGCGTTCGACAACTATGATGGCAAACGTGCAAAATGTGTTTATATGCAAATTGTCGACAAACGAGCATTTGTTGCGGCCACATGTTGGCCTTAACTCAGTTTATCATCGGCCGCTGACACTCGTTGGCTGTGTTCTGCCCTACACGTTGTCTTTGTCACTGACACTGACAGCACTCAGCATTTTGGCAGACTCCAAGTGTGTGTGTCAATTATAACTAAAAATCAAATCAAATGCGAGTTGTTCCTGTCTATATTGGTACCTGACACAAGACTTGCTGACACTCAGTTAGTGAAGTTGGTGTGTGGCACGAAGTTCACTCCATGACGCTAACAATTTAAGTTTATTTTAAGACTTTGGCATTCCACATGCAAAATTTTCCAGCTTCAATAGAGGTTCACGCTCAATACAATGGCTTTTTTTATTGATATAAATTGGATATTCTATTGCGCAGTATCATCAAACAAAATACGAAATGTTCAATTATTTATCAAAGTAGTCTCCATCTCCTTTCTTTTTTTTAGGAATTTCCAAAGGTTACTTAAGCTCTTTTAAAGAATTTTATTTAAACGCTAATAATATAACAATTATCATTGATAGATCTTTCCGAAACTGAATTTTTTGCTACGGAATACCATTTCTTTTATACCATTAAATCTTTTAAGAAATGGAGCATTTTCCTGGCAGAATTGTCATCTAGGGTATACAACTGTAGCAAAGGAGTTGACCGGTCTGCAGCTCGTTTTGTTGACCACTAACAAAATTCAATTCCCAAGTCTAGATGTACGAAGCGAGTAATAGAGTAGGAGAGCGAATTTTGTAGAACATATTTTTGAGTAGTGTAGGAACATTATTAGATGATAAGGGATACCTGATGTGAGATATCATGCCAAGTGCCATATTGCTCCGCTTTTGCATTTACTTTATAAGGCTCATTACTACACCATGAATATCAAAGAAAAACCAGATAGTGTTTTGGTTTTTTAAGGTAACGTTCGCATACAATTAAACATTGTAGCGTTGATATATAATCCTACATCTTCAGCAGCTCACGTACGAAGGCTTGTGAAGTCGTTTGGGTAGCATCTTACATACAGTTAAATTATTTACCTACCTGAATGAAGTGTACCATGGTTGCCCTCCCAGAGGTCGAGGTTCAATCCCCATGGCGACCAAAAAAAAATTCAATTTTTTAATTTACCTGCGGGGAACGAAAGATCCACCTTTTATATTAAGCATATTATTTTTATAGAAGAAGAAAAAGTGTACAAACACACCAACACTATTTCCAATTATATAGGTACTCAATATTAATGTGAAAGCATATTAAATAAGCAACTGTTACTATAGATTATTATAAAGTCTTCTATAATGCTATAGCGCCACTTCATATACCCATACCTTGCGAAATAATATCTAATATTGGACAAGGTTTATTATATTATTGTATTTGTAATGTAGTGCTGTACCGCTTAAGTAAAAATCTATCTATTTGACATGGTTTGCATAATGGTAGTGGCGTTTCTACCTTAGCGATTAACATTAATTTTAACTATACGAAAATGTTTGCACTTTGAAACTCTGAAATTCAAGTCGTAAAACTTTACTAATCATAGGAACTTCGTCTAAAAGTCACAGTGGGAAAGTTGTAAACGCCACACACACAGAAACCCACATTAATTTCTGGCAGCAATCGAGCAGGGCGTTGGTCACCAAGAGCAGAGTGCCCAACCCAAATTGGTGAAAAGGGACATTTGGCAAAGGCATTTCGAGAAAAAGGCAAAGAAATAAAGAAACGACAACGACAATGTGCTCTAATGACTGTAACCAGCACCCAGTAAATGTTAGACAATGTCGAATGTATCGCATAAAAGCAGACAAAGCACACACATATTCAGCATCTTGATAATTGCCAATGACTGTTGTGACTGCGCCTGGGCTCGATCGGCCGCGTAACATGCATTTTAAGGGCCTTACATGTCGATTTCGCTGATTGCTCGACCGGGCTAAACTCTATCGACCAACCTACGTTGTGCCTGCCCTATCAGCACTCAAAGTCCACAACGG
Organism: Cacoxenus indagator; assembly: GCA_035041755.1. Lineage (NCBI taxonomy): Eukaryota > Metazoa > Arthropoda > Insecta > Diptera > Drosophilidae > Cacoxenus > Cacoxenus indagator. The sequence continues at coordinate 2,935,533 of JAWNKX010000379.1, forward strand.
AAAAAACGTGCGACAAAATTTTGTTATTGTTGTTGTTGTTGTTGTTGTTATTGATATTGTTGTTGTAGTTGGTGTTGCCATTGTTGCCACCGTTTTTGCTGTAGGTATTGTCAGCTTGTGGGTGGGTGCGAACACGTACGCCTTTCATTGATATCTTACCCCACCTCTAACGTTGTGAACACCAACTTAGACTATGACTTTTTGGACTGCCAACCACACTAATCAATTCTTGTTCTGTTCTCTACTGTACTCTTGTCTTCGGTTTGGTTCTTTTCTATTGCTGTCTGCTGTTTGTACACAATGCTCGTCTCAACTGCTGCTGCTGCTGACAACATCGCCCACTGTTTGAGTACGTGCCTCTCAAATTACCAAATGTTGCACTGAGTCGTGATCGAATTGTAATGCAAATGAATCTATGTCATTCGAAATGTTTAGGTTCGCAGATGCCGATAGTGCAACTCGTCGTTGCATAAACCAAACCGAACCGAACCGAACCGAACTGAGCCGTACCGAATCAAACTAAAGGATGCCCAGACAACAAACGTGCGTTGCATAAAAGCTTGATTTGTTTGCTTTATAAGACATTTCCAATAGATCGCAGTCGCTGTTGTTGCCATTGCATTTTGTAGATATTTATGTCGTTAGCAATGCTATTTAGCGTAATTAAGTATAATCTGCAAATAGTAAAAATGCACGTTTACCAAAAATTAGTTGAAGAGCTCAACAAAAAAAAAATGCACATCGGCCCACCCATTTATGAAGCACATTATATCGGTATCTGTGCATGGGCATGGAAATTGAATTGTTTTATAGACAGGTAACGCCCAATGAGCACGCCTACATTGCGTTACCAAAGCTCATTAAGTTCGAGTCATGTGATAAGCCATCATATTCTTCTTCTTATTTTTTATTGGCAGTTGGCAAGAAAAGACAAAACAGACGACTGGACGATACTGCTAAAAAAATACGTTTGAAGCAAGATCAAGCGATTTAACTGTGGAGCGTGCATTGTAAACGACTTGGCTCTGGACCAAGTAGGCGTTTTTCTTGGCTTTGTGGAAACGCCATAAATGTGTGCACATTAAAATATAATGTTGCTGTATTGGCAAATAAAATGAGCTTTTCATTTACTTAAGATACTGTTGTTTCATTTTCATTGGCGGAAACAATTCAACAGCCAATTTTAGCGACAAAATCTTTGTGGTTCTCAGCCATTCTGACAATAATTTTAGTTTGAAAAAATAATCTCACGCATCAGATAAACCAAAATGTATTGCTTCCTGTTTCAAATTGCTAAATCTAAGCGAAATGCACAGCTTAATGTTGCTAGTTTTGTCATTATTGCTGTTTTAACGGTGTTATCAAGTTGCGACACACTTCTCTTATAATTTAGAGGCACTTGCGGTTTAATCTGCCGTACTAAGCAGATGAGCATCTTTTGTTGTAGAATTGGTATAACGTTTCTAGGGCTAAACGGAAATTTGCAAAATTTATTGCTGCTGTTTGCAAATTTCTGACATTTGCTTTTAGTTTTCTAGAAAAAAAAAAATAAATCAAAACAAAAATAAATCTATTGTTTGTTTGTCCGTTATAGACGCCGTTACCGCTGCACCGATTTTGATGAAATTTCCAGGGAATCTCTATAATAGCCTTTAAATGGTTACTGTGAATTTTGGTGCGAAAAAATCGTCGAACTCGCTAAATATTATGACCAACTAAATTTTCAGATGCTTCTCAAACTGTACAGATACAAATAAATCACAAAAACAAAGCAGCATATGAGTATTGAGTTTGCCGGTAGTGTTGCTCAAACTGTGTAAAGGCGAAATGTTCAAATATTCGAATAAAAAAAAATCAAAAAAATTGGGGAATACGATATCAACGAGAAAATCGCAGCATTAGGCAGAGCGCAGAGCGCAGAGCTTCTAAAACATCCGATGAGCGAGACGCACGTGAAGTTAGCAAAGCGCCGGGTCCCTGCTAGTAAATTAATAAATAAAAAAAATAATCAACGGCATTCCGTTATGATAAGCAGTAACAGTTAATCGGTTTTAAGCTCTAAATTGTGCAAATATCACCCCAAATTAGTGAACTCGTTGAGCATTCGTTGGCAGATGGCGTAGTATGATAATAATAAATGGTGCACTGCTTTCAAAATAATGCCAAAGGCAAACCACAAAAGCAAATTAATTTGTTTCATTGTTATTAAGTTGAGTATAAAGAAATATTGAAAGATTTAAAGACGTTTTTTTGAAAGTTATTCAACACAGCTAAGCGAACTTGCCCTTTCGCTGCACATTTCACTCTCATTTCAAAGCAACAACTAACTGTCAACAACTAAATTCATCAAGGCGATATTATCAATCTGCTGCTGCTGCCATTTGCGCGTTGAGTTGTCATTGACTTTCGTGAAATGCAAATTGGCCTTTCCCAAGCTAAAGTAACATTTTCGATTTAAAATTTGTGTGTTTTTCACTTCTGCTTTGACTGATTTTTTGTTGATTTCCGGCAAAACAACAGAGATCTGTATTTTTGTTGTTGTTTTTTTATTGAAATATTCATTGAAATTTTTATTGTCACAATTGTATGCAAATTTTGTTGTTGCTGTTTGTGCTATGTTATTGTATGCCTTAACTGTTGTGGACGACTTTGTTCGCATCAACTTTCTTAAGATCTTTGTTTGGGCGCATAACTTCTGATCGTATTTTATGGTCTTCGGTTGGCTTTCTCCATTGGTTCAACATCGATACACAGTTATTAGAGCTCAGTCAGTTGTTACTACTTATTTAAATGCACCATAAATTTGGGCGAGGGTCAAATTGAGTCATATTAATTTCGGTTTCTTAGGTTTCCATTATGATTTAGCACATCAGTTCACGGCTTAAATCAAATGGCTGAAAGATTTATATATTTCTTAAATGTGCCACGAAGAAAGTTGTATGCTTTAGTTGTTTTTTTTTCTTCTTTTCTACAATAAGCAACTTTAGTTAAGCTTCAATTAAGAAAATCACTTGATTAAATGATACGCCCTACAACAGCATTAATTTATGAAGGTTGCACAGTATGAAATTCGTTAATAAAGAAAAGCCGCCCAAAATTCCATAGAAAATATCATTTGCAGTTGCCCAAGCGGTAAAAAAAACGAAAACAAAAAAAAAAAACATCATTAACACCAAAAATGAATCGTTTATTTTACGCCGAAGACAAACTTCGTACTTAACTTAACTTGTGCGTAGTACGAATATCTCTTAAATGGAAATGGTAATCCCAGCTTAAGCGGCTAACAGAAAAAAACGGCCTACCGACAACAACATTAAGAAAAAATATTGTATATGAGCAGATCAAAAGAAGCGATAATTATTTTTGATTGCTGTAATTTGTTTATGCGCCCCCAAAAGCCACTCGGCAACCCTTTAGGCAGTGAAATGCGCGACTTGGCCACGCACTGCAATGCAAGGAAAGACTTTATTTATGACCTTTGAAATTGAACCACTCTTTGGGAATGTGAGAACCAAAGCTGTGCGAAGTGTTGACCCAAATGGTGATGGTGTGTGTTTTTTTTTATATATATTTTTTTAATTTAATTTATTATTGCTATTTTGTTGTGATTTGTGTAGACCGCTTATTTTCGAAGTAGTCTGCTTAATTAACAAAAAGTGTAGCGTTGCAAAAAAAAAAATAATAATAATAATAATAATGAAATGAAATAAAAAAATAATAAAATAAAAAATAAAATAAAAAACGAATTAACGTTGGCTGAGATGAAGTCCTATTCCTCTTTCCGCTTGAAGTAAGTATTTCGCTATTTTTAGACATAGCGATAAGGAGTAAGTGGAAGTGTTGTTGCTAACCACAAGATGAAATGTGTTTACAAAAATTCGTAGAAATAAGTAATGCAAAAAAAATCATAACATAGTTGCTACAACAACAACAAAAAATGTGTTTGTCCCAGAACCTCATTTCGCGCACTACACTTCAAATTGACATATGGTCACATTTAAAGGCTATTTAATTAAGTAATATTCGTTTGGTGTAAAATTATTACCTGAAATTGGTAAAAGTTCAGACACGCGTCATCGAGACACGCTCATGATTAATTACCACACCTTTCGGAGCTCTTTGACACGACGAAAAATACACAGAGTTTCTTAAACAGAACTACATCGTATACAAACAGTGATCAGATAAACATAATTAAAACAATTCATCTAATCGAGCAAATCAAGAGTGTATGCTTTAAGTGACCTACCATGCCATTTCACGGTGTATCAAGCTTCACACTATTAACTCGATGAAGATCGTAAGAGCATTGAAGCCAAAATAACGACCAAAACATTAAAAGACTCGGGTCAATGAACTCTCATTAAGCGTAGACATTTTGTTTGTTTGAATTTGAATTTTTCGTGCAAATAGCTTGGGGAATTTGGCTCAACTCCTTTTATAACGGAGCCAATTTACTTCAATTCATAGTCAGAAAATCATATAAAACACTAAACTTCATGGTTCGCAAAAAAAGTTTAATTGACAAAAGTAATGAACGCACAAAAATTTTAACCCAGTTAACGCTTTTTAATATCAAAAGAAATCAAACACAAAAAGAATTACGTTTCTAAAATGAGTTCTTAGCCAAAATGTTAGTGTTACCAAAATGAAAATGCCAAAGCGAGTGTAGCCAACCGCTAGAAACGACAAGTACGCGTATAGTTTTCATTGAGCATCAAAGCAAAGTTCGCATTGGCGAAGGCGGCGGCGGCATTTATTGTTCAAAGTATACTACCGGAACATGTAACACAGCTGCTTGCACAGCTAATACCAACTGTCTGGCCAATTGTCGAACGTTCATCAGCGAAATCATCATCACAATATGGCATTGCGTTAAAGCAAAACAAAGCAAAAAAAAGAGAAAAAAAATGTCGCGAAACAATTCTAAATGCGGTGAAAGTTGTTGTCAATGGACATGAAATTCTGGTCTTAATAATGAGTCTTACAAATGTTATTATGGCTGGATGGATTGGTGGATGGATGGTTCGTTGATTCGCTGCTTAGATGAGAGCTGGTAGCATAGCGTAAATCTCAGCTCTTGCTGTCTTGCTTTCTTTATTGCTCACTTGCATTCGTTCTGGGCTACGGTTTGGCATGCGCATATTTGCTAAATGTTTCAAAACTCTTTTGCTGATTGTTGACATTGCACTCCTTTAATAGCAAAATGGTTGGCTTTAATGATATTTAATTGTTGCATTTGAACTCGAATTTCCTAGCTGCTGTGGTCAGTGCAATTTGTGCCATTAAGTATTGTAGTCAATGATCACATGTCATCATCATAACTTAATACCACTAAATGGAAAGCTGTTATTTTAGTGTTGAAAAATGTCAAAAACATCGAATTATACAGCTGTTTGCCGGCTGTTTACACTGATACTTCGGATTTTGAGCATTAGATGTCACTGACCAGATTTAATGCAAGCCTCTAATATAATATATGATTACCTGGTCATCACTACTTTTTTTGTTCATATGAAAGAAAGTAAAAGAATAAAGTTTGAACTCCAAGCCCATTTTTGAGGGCAATCCGCATATTTCTCTTTAGTGTTTTCAACTTATTTTTGCAGTCATAGAAAGTATTTTTAATACGCAACTGAATCGTGGACATTTCTTTTTGGTAGCAAAACTTTTACCAAAACAAATAAATGCTTTACTGTTATAATTATTACATGCATTATTTTGATTGCCCTCATTATCATTATGATACGATTAGTGTGCGCTAGCTTACTAAATTATGTAAGCTGTGTGTGCAACCCAATTTTTGAGAAAACTACGTTGTATGAAAATGCGCTGATTAAGGCATTTTGCAAACATTGGGTATGATTTGATTCGATTTGTTTTGATTTGAGTTGCTTAGGCTTTGCTGGAAACCACTTGCAATTGACTTCCCGGATCATAACATTTGCACCACAAAACAAGAAACAAGCAACAAGAAATTGCATGAATGTGAGAAAGAATTAACACCAAACTGACCGCAAATGCAGTAGGAAAACAATTTATACGAGTGCCGCTTCATAAGTTTTCCACCTAACAGATAAAGAAAATCGACAGAATTTAACAGATTATCGTATGAATTATCTATTTATAAGAAGTAGTGTTCTTCTAGAGTTTGAAATTCAAACACTATAGCGACAAAGCGACACAGTTAAGAAGTACACTTCATTTAAATGTATATGTCCGTGATTCAAATGTTCTTGAGCATGCATTATCAAAATAGATGTCATTGCTTTCTTTCTCTGTTTCTCTTATACTTCCAATATCTTTCTTCTATCTAGTATAAACAACGCAAACTTGAAATTTCAGTTTCCAATTGCCGCATTTAATATGTATATATGAGCAAACTATCAGACCTCAAATAATGTTTTTATATTATGCACTGACACCAGTTACATGGGTTAAACCTATTCTGACAATGCGCGCTACCCTCCCTTTGAATATTTGTGGAAAGCACTGAAAAAGCAGAGAGAGCAATGTAGATATAAAGTGTTGTAAGAATTGCATGTGTACGGCTAGTATGTTATACTACAATTAGTAACCAAATGCGTGAAGGTTATTGTGACAATAAGCAAACTTGAGAACATTGTGAGAGAAATGAAGAACATGTGCTTGTGTAACTGGTGATGTGTGTAAGATTTTCTGGTAGTTGTCTTGTAGTTGTGTTTTTAACTTTTACGCCCACAATACCTAAATATTCACAATAAATAAAGTACATGGTTCCCATCTGCAAATGAAAACCTATCGAATGGTATATTTTCGTCAAAATCGGTTATATAGTTTAGGCGTAAAGTGTCGATAAAGAAAATGGGTTGGCCTATTTATATATAGATGTATGCACACTTCTTATTATATACTAATCTAGCTATATATCAATTTTGAGTCTGTAATCGTTAGTTTGTGAATCGCTTTTTCTTGACTGATTACTTTTCAGTCACACCTCGTGTAGTGGCTTACGATACATAATTTCCATAACAACCTGTGGCGTGCTTTACTTTTCCTTCTTCTACTTTAGTTGAGGTTAATGCACTCAAATTGTTGTTCAACAAATTGATTTGTTGATGTGTTATGAAATTAGATTTGCACAACGCATTGGAATTTGGCAGGGCGTACATTGAAAACTATTATAATTCTAAAAAATATTTTAGAATTATTATTTTACTGTTGCCTACTGTAGTTGTTCTTCTTATTGACGAAAATGAATTAAATATACGAGTAGATTAAATAAACTCATAAGCAAGTAATACAATTATATTTAACACGTTTTAAAGCGAACGATAAAGATCAAATTTTACAAGAATTATCTCAAGGATTGCATGCCAATTAGGTTTGCTTTCACCCTGTCGCATAAATTTCTTCAACTGAGCAACAACAATAAAATGTGCTGATTGTAGCAGAGCAGCAGCTTGGATGAAGTTTCACATAATATGGGCAAACTAAAAGAAAAAAAAAATATGAACGAATACAACAAAAACAAAAAATATACCCCAAACTGTCGCTGAAGTGAAGTTGTGGCAGCGCACTTGAAAAGCATGCCGCTCGCCAAGCGGCCAAGCAACCAGTCAGCCAGCGTGCGACGACAGATGCGCGCCTGTCAACGCTGTGAAGACGTTGCTGCTGCTGTTGCCGCTGTTGCCGCTGTTGCTCTTGAGATGAAAGCGCTGCGGCATGCGTTCTATGCAAATGTTATTTTTTTCCTTTAGAAAATCATTTGAATTTGCATTCAATGTGAGTCACGAAATTGTGTGGCGCATCATGATGTTGCAGCTGATGTTGACGTTGGCGCTGACTGCGCGCGACGCTTAGTTTGAGGCTGCCGCGGTTGACAGCGAGTTATGAAATAGGCAGCACTTGACTTGGCCTGGGCAATCACGTTGTTACTGCATTTTGCTCATATTTGCTACACCCTTCTTAGATTCGCATGAGTTGGCAAGTTTTTGCTTGATTTGTTTTGTATTGTTTCATGCTACACTTGATGTTGCAATGACTGCATTCAGACTAATTGAATTGTATTTTTAGCAAGTTTTTTTTCGCTAATTAGCAGTGCACTAATTTTGCAGTTCTATGCTTTTGGCCATTTCGTTATTGTGTGTTCTTAAAAGTTTAATTGGTTAGTTCGCTTTAGTGACAAGGCACTCATATAACATTCTATAAAAAAATAGTTTGATATTGATCATAGAAAACAACAACAACGACGACAGCGATACAGAAAAGAACAACAACAACAGCAATTGCCGCATTGAAATATATGTAAAAACGAAATTAAAAAAACGCTGGCGCTTCCCCCTCTATCAATCATTAGCGACAAAGTTCGCAATAAACCTAATGAATTCTTTGATACTTCAGCTATCGATTGGTATAATTAACTGTTGGATGTAGTTGATAGATGTGTAGCTACAACATCAAATTGTATACCCATTCCCTTTAGCATCCCTTTTTTGAACATGCAACCCGTATAACTAAAAATAAAGACGTATTCCCGGCAATAAGGTGACTACCTACTTTTCTCGACATACATTTATTTTTTATCAATGTCTCTTTCGCTTACTTAAAAGTTTTTTCCCCTCAGATATTATACACTTGTGCTAACGCTTTCTCCAATCCTCGAGTATTCACTTCTGACATGCGCTTTTAGGTATGGCCCTTAGGTCTTCTAGCGATGCGGTCTTTATTCCATCAATTGTTGTACTTTCAAGGTTCTTTTTAGGGAACAGGAACCAAGATTAGAGAGCGTCGCTCGTGATTTTCTAGACCTTTTAACTTCTACCTATTTTTTTTTAAATTTAAATATCAAAGTAATTTTATAATATATTAGTAATATTGCATTTTAAATGGGCACCCCTCTTAAGTGGGCAAAAATATTTCCTTTTCTTTTTTTATACCTAACGAATTGCAATTGTGGTCAGAACTAGAGCGCTTATTATTTCTTTTAATTGACCATGCAGAATTTAAAAACATTGAAGTATGTATATGATAGCCCAAGGCATCTACAACTTCGTCTTCTGAATTGATTCGAAACTAGTGACGTGAATTGGGCATATAGAGCTTATGGCGACACAGCACATTGAAATTCCAAAATTGAACCACTGATAACATCTAAGCTATGCCACTTATTCAGTAAGGTATGAACTAGTTATACAGGATAACGATATCATTTCCATTTTTTTGTTGTTTGCATAGCGACAAAGAAAACTGACTATTATTTCGAGCACTTATGGTGAACATTTTTGCCAACGAAATGCGAGCGAGAAATAAAATTTTATGTAGATGTCTATCAGTATGCACTAATGTCAAGCTATGTGTTTGTGTGGATTTGTGCATAATATTTTCATAATGTATTTCATATCTTTTTTGTTGTTTTCCGTTTTGTTTTTGTGTTTATTCCGCTGGTCGTTATTATTGTTGTTGCATATTGCCGGTCAGCGTCAGCAACATAAAACATTTCTGGGTCAACGATATTTTTGCGTTTTTTATGTGCAACTTCACATACTTTCTCGAGTCATATTCAGAATGTCAGAGCAACATGCGATGCCATGTCAACGATGGAACAACACTGTCCAATAACAAGCTTTGATATAGGAGATGATGGTGTTATTGTCGTTGTTGTTGTTTTAGCAATGCAGCACATGCAATTCACATGTTTCTCTTTCATTTGACCGTTGTCTATAATGAACAAAATGCTAAAAAAAAAAAACAGAAAATAAAAATATCACTTGATTTATTTAGCAACATTTACTAGCAGAAAAAAACTGTACGCTGTTGAACGAACTTTTGGAAATAATTTCAGAGTAGCAGCTTCTTGCAGATGCACTAAACTTGCAGCAACACCGGCAGCTGTTGTCGCCAACATTTTCTAACGAAAAAGTGAAGGCGTAAGCCAAATACTTGCAGAATGAGAAACGTATCTAAAATAAAAAAAATTAAAAAAAAAAATAAATTTAAAAGAAATAAAGAAAAATAAAAAATCGACTCGCTACTCGCTTGTTGCTCAACATTTCACTTGTTGCATTGGTAAGTGTTCATCTCGGTTTGGTTTACCAGTTAGTTCATTTTTACTTACATATGTTTGTTCATTTGCTCGTTCATTTTCTGGTTCGATCATTAGTTGCTTTTTTCAGTTCACAGTTGGCAACATTATTGCCGGCAGCAACATGTTGCAATAGACAGTCGATCATTCATTCACTCACTACGTCACATGCACACACACACACACACACACACACACACACACACACACACACACACACACACACACACACACACACAAACACACATGAGCTGCGCCATTTATACTAACAATGCAACGTACATATGAGCGAAGCAATAAAGTGGCTATATGCAGGATGCTCATCAAATGAGAGTCGCCTTTGTTGCTTGCAGCTTCAATGAGGTCAGCTGAGTTCGTTGCTGAGATTTTCCTGCTCGTTGAAATTGTCGTCGGTGTTGCATTTGAATTTTGCTAATAAATTCATTGTGCTTGTTGTTGTTGTTGTTGTTCAGACTGATATTCAAGCTTCTGCTATTGCAAGCGTTTCTTGCAAATCATTGCTGAAGGTGGTCGACATTAAATGCAAGTGGTCGACTTGCAATTTCTTCGACACCACACTTCAAAAATCCGTGTCGCCAACGTCGCTCGGTTACATTGCTATGCTCTTTTGCTCGTTTTTTTTCGACTTCATTAGTTGATGTTGCATCTTCGATGTTGCTTTTGCTGTAGACCATTACGAACTATTTGCCGGAATTTTGAGTCTGATTTGTTGCTTTGCTAATGCACCAAGAAGTGTTGCTTGAAATAATTTTTCGAAGCTTACGTAGAAATGAAAGTGGTTGTGTTTCTTTAAATAATATTTTAATTGGAATTTAATTGGAATTTTGCTTTGGCAAAACAAGAAGATACAAAAATCTTTAAACGGCACACAACAAATGCAGCTGGTTTATTTAGCTATGTCTGTTTGCATGTGTTTGCATGCCCCTGTACAACACAAGCTCGAGGGTGAATGTAAATCGAAGTCAATTGAAGAAAAATTTCACTTTTCTTGTAGATATCAATGAACTTTCCTGTGAACTCTGCAGATGAGAGCGTGCAAACGTTAACAAGTAGCCATTTGGCAAAAATTGGCAACAACAAAAAAAAAAAAATTAGTAGAAAAAAAATTCAAAAAGGAATTTGTTAAACCGCTGAGTCTAACTGAGAAAAATATATTATGAATCGTCGACTTTCGCCAAAGACAAAATCTGTTTAAATTTATTGTCATAGAGACCATTCATTGGGCAAGGTACGTGTATCTCTTGAAATCAAAGTTGAACAAGTAGCAAATAATTCAAGTTGACAGTATTTGACGTTAATTAAATCGTGTTGTTTATTAACTTAAACGATTTGGGCTTACTCAAAGTCAAGCCGACACAACAAATCCGCTTAAATTGTAAAACACATTAAATTTTGTCAGCTTTACTGGGACTTGGTGTTAGCTGAACAAATTGGGCTTACTACAAATGGGCAAGAGAGTTGTGTTAGTGGGTTCAAAAACACGGTATTAAAGTTATTTGAGTTGGCTACATAGAGGATTTCGTATGTTGATTACATTACAATGTTCTTTTAAACAAACCTGTCTTTGAAAGTCGCTTGGCAGGTCTTTTCAAATACATTGCATTTGTTTAGCACGCATTGTCAGAATTGGCTTAACGTATGTGGTTTATAAATGTAAGTAACGTAAGTCTTGACAGTAATTATCAAAACGTATTCTGTTTCGCTGTCCCTTTATTCTTTCCTGAAGCGTTATTTTTCTGTTTTGCTGCATGCTACTGCGAACACAGTAAGCTTAGCTCGGTTTCTTCCTTCCTTTTCCGCATGGTCACTTTGCAATAATTTTCTTAAATAGTTAAATAAATATATTTGAAACCCTTGCAACACACATATTCGTTCGGGTCCAGTAGATTCGGAGGAACTTGGCTGTAAAAGTTAAACACACGAGTGATCCTATAATGATTCCGTTTTGCACGCAAACATACAGAAAAAAAAATTGACAAATAATATGAATTTGGGTTAAGCTCTTTAAAGTGTCTATGGAATTTATATGATTTAGAAATTTTAGGATCTTATAATATACAAACTCTATATCTGTGATACCATGATGTGTTCTAATGATATCTCATTTTGGTACGTTAAAATTTTATATGAGGAATTAAATTTAATCAATTCCTTTTATGGAGGTTATTCTTCTAACGTACAACGTACAATTAATTGATTTTTTTTGATGATTAAAGGTCAACATTCTTTCCCGTAAACTTCATAAGACATTTGTCGGAACCATAAAAAGACAACTTATTCTTTTCCTTCATTCAGTTGTCTAGCTCAGGAGCTCTCTACAATTTGTTGAATTGCATTACAAATTTCATGCTAAAGACTTTTATTTGTGAGCTAAATTATAATACAACTTTAAATATAATTTAAGCAAAGACGCCGACCTAACTATTCATTCATTCAAAAATAATATAATGAAAATTGCTGTCAACGGGATTTCCATTTAAGACTCCAACTTTGCTTTGGTAACGATGCCTTTAATGTTAACAGTTGCCTTAGTCATAAACAAAAGCTGATGTCGCAAATGATGCGCTGTATCTGGGCAACAGGAGGAAATGCTTCCTCGTAGGTGGCAGCACTCAAAATTCCAACAATTTTATGAGCCATATAAACGAAATTTTTCCATGTTATCGTTGGTGGTTTTGGAATACCAACTGAACTGTTGCCTACATAAATTAACATACCACAAGTAGCAGTGTGTAGCGTAGAAGCTGAAGCAATCAACTTGCGTAATGCATTTCTAAGAAGCGGCAGCAAATGCCAACGATTGGTAAAAGTTTGGCCAAAAATAGGTCGTTCGGTCGTACGAACGTTGGTGCGGCAATGTGGCATTTGATTAATCATAGGCGTGGCTTATAGAAAAAGAAGAAGAAAAGAAATTGGAAAAAATATATTGAAAAATTTCGCCAGCCAAACTCGCCATTACGCAAAACTGGCGTTTAACTGTAAAACAATGCAAACTAAACTCGTTTCGACTCAGAACAATGCATTATTAAATCAACTGTTTGCAACTGTGATAGCAATGCCACATCTCGCGGTCAACATGCGACAAGGTGACGTACGACAATGCTAAGGCATGCCAACAATAATAACACTAACAACAACAACAACAACTACGGTGCAGCTATTAAACTACAAGCATAATAACAGCCGGCGTTCAGCACCAACACCAATAACAACAACAACAATGTCAACTGGCAGTTGCAAGAACGCGTGTCGCGACAATGCAAAAAAAGTGCTATTTCACAGCAATGAGTTCGTTATCGCTGCACCAATGCACGACTTAATAACAATCGAAGCAAACTGAACCGTTTGACTGACTCTCTTAACCATTCAAAGGCTTCATTCATTTCGTCACACGATCGTTCATTCAGCTGCAACAACTAAGTCAGTTACTCAGTCAGATACTCAATCAGTTAGTCACGCCGTCATTTGTTGGCAACTGGATCAGGTACAACCTGATTTGATTCAAGTCGACAGTTGCGAATTATGTTGATCGCGCACATGTGGACGTATTGAAAAAACGACGCTTATGCAACATAATTTGTTTTTGGTGTTTTAAAAAAATACGAGAATATACATAACAATAACTTGATCTAGTAACAAGTTTGTGTTGTGTCTTGAGTCTGCGGTTTGTTCGCCAAGCGGGCAATAAGCATTTATCAAAACATATCTTTCTATTCTCGTAAAGTGGTAAATTGGGGATTTTTAAAGAGTTGCTTTTGACTATATACGTTCTTAAGCTCACCAATTAGCCATATTTGTGTATGCGATACAATCAGAAAAAAACTAAGAAAAATCAAAAAGAAAAAAATGCGTTTGCCTACTTCGTTGACTTTGTGTGTGCGTCCCATTGAAGATGTTGCCATTGCGATAGCCATGCGTTTAGAGGTTGCTATTGATCCATTCATGTCAAAAGCCAGCAGTAGCGCTTGCCTAGGCAACTTTGGCGACATTCAACTTATCTGTCAGTTGGCGCACGTACACATACGCTTGTTGTTATTGTAGTCGATGTCAGCCTAATTTGCGGACATGATTATGATTGTCGAAATGGTTACAAAACGCAGCAAGCAGCCAGCTCTATAAGTGAATGGCAATCGATGGATGCACATCCTGTTTAGACTAAGTATCGATATTTAACAAAATATTTATTTTTTTAGTTGTTGCAATTCGAGCTATCATAGCGATCGTAGTGGGTCAGCGTGTACCATTTTTTATGTAACGAAAAAAAGAAGAAAAAAAAAGAAAAAGCATCACCAATTTGAATGAAAGTTATCGACTATTATTTTGGTGTTGATATTAAATCAATTAAACTTTGTTACTTAATATACTTATAAGACGCTTTGAAGAACATGTTAAGAAGTGAAATAGCGATATTTTTTTCTCATATTTTTTCATGTAATGGTGCTGTCAAGTGACAAATCAGGTTCGATGTGTCTGTGGCGCTTCAGAAATTCATTGGTTTTATGTAACTTTTATATGTACAGGCGAAAAAATTATTTAGATAAATAAGAATTCTATCAAAAGCAGCATCATAGTATAAATGGCAAGGTGGGATTAGTATAATCGCCCTACTCTCAACACTCTAACTATTCTAAAGTTTATTAATAGAGTTGGTGACATTTAACATATCTGCCAGTTTTGGCAACTCTCACTCATTAAAAAAAGCTGAAGTAAGTATGACATATTTCTTCTTCTTAATTGGTTATAACAATTCTGTTGGGTTGTAGCCTGATGCATAATTTGCCTCTAGACGCCCCTGCTTTGCACGCGCCCTCGCCAGTTCGTAATACCAAGATTTGACAGTGCTTCAGTCATCTGATCCTGCCAAGGTAGTCGCGGTCTTTCTCTTCTTTGTTGACCACTAGCTGCCATATCGAATACCTTACCAGCTGGAGTTTCTGCATCCATACGTACCACATGATCCAGCCAGCGAAGTCGCTGTGTGTTCATTCGTCTGACAAACATCGATGTCTCCGTATTGCTTATACAGCTCCTCGTTTCATCGAAATGACAGATTTATATGATTATAATTTTCATTTGCTTAAAAAAAAATTCATTGATTAAACAACACAGTACTATATTCTTCATTTTGCATTGTGTTAACAGTGTGTCTTAATATTTTAGGATGGCCAAATGAGGAGGTATTAAATGGAGGCAGCAACTCTGTTAAAAATGGCATTCGCGGCCTCTGTTAAGGTTTAAAAAGTATCTTTTATTGAGCGCGTTCAGCAGAAGTGTTTGCTGACCTTTTTTGATGCGTTTCGCTCATTGTGAATGCCAAATTCATAATTTCGTAGAAAATTTAGTGATTACGATGACAAGTGATATTTATTTATTTAAGTTTTCTTTTATTGGCCAGTCCCTTCTAAAATGCGTCTGACTTCTATGCCGCGCATTTACTAACGCCGTAATTTTACAAATCTAGTAGCACTGCGTTCAGCGGAGACAAATCATAATCGATCATTAAGTCAGAGAAAATGATGAAAATGAAAATGATGAAAATGTTAGAGCGTTGCGAATAGTGCGGTAAGTGGTCCCAAGAGCTGATATAATTTGTTGTGTAACCAAAAAGCATAGAGGAATGGTTTGAAGAAATGGAGGAGAGAAAGCAAAAAAATATGTTTACAAAATGTCTAAGCGCATACAAAAGCAGCTTTTCTTTCGTTAAATACTTCAGCCAAATGTTAGTCGATAGCTTTTAAAAGCCATTTTATACGAACTTTTAGATTTCTAAACTAAATTTCTTTCCGCTCAGCTCACGTTCCTTCTGTTAAACTACGTGTGCATTAAAAATATACTCATATACCACACTAAGCCAAAGTTGCAAGTGACAAATCAAACGGCATGTTTGGTGAACAAACAAACTTGGAAAGAAAAAATAGCTTGAAGAATGCTCGATTTTTTCTCGCACTTAGTGTTTAATTTATTTACATTTTATTTGCTTTTCTTTTCTTTTGTCAAACAAGTGAAATGCAAATTTCCTTTCGATTTTTTTTTTTTCTTGCATATTTGTTGTTTTTTCACTCGTTCTTTTCTGCAGTGTTATTTCCTGCAATCAATCGGCTTAATTTCAACGATTTTTCACTTTTGTGTTTTGCCACAATTGTTCGCAAATTGCAGGCAGTCTGACATTTTTAACACTGTCGGCCATCAAATGGCCTGCTTTGTTGTTTGTTTACGCTCATTAGATGTCGATCGACACCAACATTTGGCGCTGAGATCGAGCGAGTGCGATGTGGCGTGGCATGCTGCGCGAAGTCGACTTGTTTTCATTTCGATTGATTATGCACACACTAAATTACTTTCACTTCACTTCACTTGACTTGGGGTGAGTCAACAAATATTTGCATTTTAAGCGCGATTCACATGGAAAAGAACGTTGCGTAAATTGATGACACAAAAAGATACAAATGGCGGCCAATCAATCTACAGGCTGCCAAGCAGCAAAAATGAAGAAAAGGGGAAAAAATTGCCAAAAAGTGAGGCTAGAAAATTTTTAAGAATTTCACCAGCCACATTAATCTTCATTTCGTTGACATGCGTTTTTCAGACAACAACAAAAAGAAAAAGCGCATCATTAACTGCAATAAGCGATTTGTGGTTGATGGGGATGACCGACCAGAAAGCTGAGATCTTTACGAAAAAAGTAATAAAAAATATGCAAACGAGAATTACGCTTAATGGTAACCGCATGTTTGTACATAAATTCTGAGGCAGGCTTTTACTCGCTCCCATGACGGCCAACACATGACTTTTACACGCAAAAGATACAACTTGGGTCACTTTCGTTGGGTCTACGGTTACATTTTGACCTAATTAAGTGTAAATGCAGTTGACGGGCATAAAGGATCTGGCAGCTGAAACAAAAGACTTAAGCGTAGCAAAGTTTCAGCAAAATTTTGAATGTGTTCCTTTGAGCAAGTTCTACGAATCTTGACATAAATCTTAATGCATTGTTGCAAACCGCTTGCTGGACATAAGCAACACTCAGTCGAAGTGGTGCTGCTGACGACTTTGTTGCAGGTGCTTTTCAACAGGTTCAATTATGTGAAATAGCATTGAAAGAAACACAAACAACTTGGTTATCAAGCATATATGCTTTTACAATATGTACGTGTATATTTGTATAGCATCATAGATGCGTACGCAAGTATTCTAAACGTTTGAATGCGGTGAAAGTAGTTATAACCAAGTATGACAGTAAACGATTTTTTCGCAATGCTTGTTGTTGTTTTCTTTATTTTTCTTTTTCTTTTCCTTTTTGTAATTTTATCGGTAGCCAATAATTATGAATGCTACGATGGCCTCCTGACCATTTAGGCATTCAAGAAAGTTGTCCTCTCACAGCACTCATCGACAGCGCGTATATTTTTGCATTCATATGAGCCATTCAACAGCTACTTATTGCTTCCTTATAACTAACAACAGCGGCAGCATCGTTGCCGACACGACTATAATTTGATTTTATCGCAGTGCAAGTATATGCAACACTTTGAAGACGACACCAAAAGCAACCACGCCATGCCACAATACGAGCACAATTTCGAGGTCTGATGTAATCGCGCAACGATCGATGTTGCAGACAACGACTTCGTTGCAGTTCTCAATACTCAACTCTATGACTATGTTGATTATACAGATCAGTTGCGTAGCATATAGCGAAAGTATCGGGAGCGATTTATGTGCATAGACTTTTGGCGTGCAGCAAAATCGTTGCAAGCAATGAGTCCAGTGCATGCATGCGCTTGCAACATGGCAGGCGAAACGTTTAAAAAAAAAGTATTGGCATTTAAGATGCCACCGCCACTAACTCAGTTCTGGCTATGGCACTGTGGCGTATCAAGCAATGTATGATTAACCAATATTTGCTTTGGGCGTTGTCGTTGTAGTTGCTTAGTTTATGTGGACGCTACACTTGCCTCAATCTCAAGTGGCTTCGTTCGTTTTCGCAGACGTCTAAATAAGAATGTTGTTAACACTGCTGCTGATTCTGTTGTTGTGCTCCTGTAACGGCGCAAATGAAGGGGTGTGTCCGTTACACTGTTTTCCTGGGTGGGGTGCTGCAGTATTAGGGCACTGCAGCCGTCGTAGTCAAGGCAATGTAGAAGCGTGCTGCATGCAACATAGTGGTAGTACATGAAACTAATCAAAGCAACTGTCAATAGTTGCAACACCTGTGCTCCAGCACATTCTACGCTCCGTCCTTATGTTGTTGTCGCATGCACAGTTGACGATGTTGTTGCATTGATTAAATGTTGTTTGTTAAGCAACAATGACCTTGAGCTGCATTACGTTGCACATCGTTTGTGCTGCATGCATGCAACTGATCACAGTTTCGCGCCTGATGAGTTAAATGATTTATGACTTGCGGGTGTTGCAACGGCTTGATTGCTTTCCGCATCAGGATACGAGTGGGTATTTAGGAGTGTGTTGTGTTTGGAGGAATTTTATTTAATATTTTTGACTTACGCTTCTTGTAGTGAAGAGTCTTGCAGTACAATACAGAAACTATTGCAGAACCCATATACCTACTCATATATAGTTCGTTAGCTAAGCGTGACGCATTGATCTAGTTAGATATGCGTGTCTCAATAAATAACAGCCATTTCTGGATGAATCTGCTCTAGAGAAGAAGAAGACCCATGGGACCCATCGGCCGAAATTTTTATTCCCTGATTATTTTGGATTCGAAGATTTATTTATTACTAGCAAACCCGGTAAACGTTGTTTTGTCCTCTCTAGTATTTAATGCTCTTTGCCTGTGCGCTCTCCCTGTATCCATAAGAGCGCACTCACTGTCTTAGCAAATATCTGCTCCCGCTCTTTTTGCAAGCAATTAAAAAATACAAACACAAAAATGTGTTTGTGGTCTTGTAGTTGTTTAGAAAAAAACTTAATACTTAAAAAAATCATATTTGCCTTTAAAAACTAAAAAAAGTATACCCCGACCTTTATACGGTAATTATCTACACTAGAAAACAAAAAAAAAAATAAATTGATAAAAAATTACGGGCAGCAGAGGGAAACACAGGATTTATGCCACTTTGTTTTATATACAGAGAGATATTTTAAGCACCTTAATCTTTCTTTCTCCTTAGCATCATCGCTCTTTTCTACTTATATCATATTACCATCATTGTCTCATGTCTTCATCCCGCTCTTTCACATCACTCTAGTTGTAAGCAAGTTGTGTGCCTAGCATAAGCAGCAAAGTAGAAAATAAAGAGCTGTCCGAAGTGGAAAGTCACAGTTATTACATTATTATTATTTATTTCTTGATCGAGAGTCCCTTGAATAAAAGTTATTCCCACAATTGCTGTGCTAGAAATCTGAAATTTTGAATGGACCATAGATATAAATCCGGAAGTTTTTTCAATATTTTATTTGATGGCAATTACAACCTATTGTGGGACATAAACCCTGAGATCCAGTAATTCCTACATCTAGTGTAGCTTCTATGAAAGCCATATGGATCAGTATTACATCGGCTCAGATGGGGTCTACGCTATTGCGGAGGATAGTAGGTGCACAGTGGTATGTCCCGAACTCTGTTGTCATTGAGACTTGAAGTGCCCAACGATCAAAGAATAAATCGTCAAGCACAGCAACAGACCATTCATTATTTTGATGTACCATATCAACGCACCGCTTACAAAGGCTACAGCCACTAGATCTCCCATTCAGCATAGTACTGATGGTACATTTGATTTTTAAAAGATGATAAAATTCGTTAGATATCGTCTGATAGTACGAAATAAATACTATGTACATAGCAATTGATTAAAAGGCACATTGAACTTGTTTATCAGTGCCGCGCACATGCCATAAACTATACCAAAAAAAGAAAAAAGTAGTGATCTGAACTCAAGCAATACCGAACATGGCAAGTTGGCTTTAACTACTACCCAGATATTTTGTGGATATGCATGATTCGGCCAACTGCGAATTGCATCTGTAAATGGCTTAGTAACGACTACAACTGCGGCTACTTACAGTCGTTTGTAGTTTCACTTTGTATGCGCAAATTTGGTATAACAAACACAGCCAAAAAATATTTTTTTTTTTATTTTTAAATTTATTTTTATTGTAATTTGAGTTTCACACTGCCATGGCAGCAGCGTAGAACCGAACCAATTGTTTAAATGTCATAACATGCGCACTCCTTGCACCCGACTCATGAAAATTTTCACACAAGCACAATCGCCATTTGTTTTGAGTATGCCAGCTAAACCTTACTGTAGGCGCGCTTCGATCTTGAACTGAGCGACTGGAGTGACTAGAATATGGACCGCGACTACGACTTCGACTTCGACTTGGACTTGGACTTGGCTTTGCTCTTGCACTCATGTGCATGTTATGAAACCATTTTTGTGTGTTTTAATAGCGCATTCAGCGGCAAAATCTATGATCAGTTACGCTTGCCCAGACTCTTGGCATTAGATACGCCATGGAGGACAATAACTTCTATTGGGTTATATTGTTTTTTTGAATTGTAAACGTCACAATTGTTGGCGTTGGTGGGGCTGCGTTTGTGGTGCATGCTCGAGAGAACTTTAATAGAAACGACCATTGAAAAGTGCCAAATATTGACTTCCGCATTTGGCGGCCGACGTCTGTGGGTGGACAATGACACGTCGTATTGGCTTTCTAAGCAAGCTGCGCTTTTTTTGTTTAGACACACAAACAATGTGCAATGGTGTCGGCATTCCACTGGTTATTGTTGTTGATGATAATGTTAATGACAATGATGATGAGGACAATGATGATGCAGCCTTTCTTTTCTGTTAGTTATGCAATTTTCATAATAACAACACCAAGTGTCTTTAGTTGTAGTGCGCAAGTGTTGACACGTGCTGCATTTTTATATGCCACATACACAACTACAACTTTTGCAACTACTCCCAAACCCTTCCACGCCAACTAAGCAGTAGTAGGGTGTCAGTATATTGTGGACGTGCTCTATGCACTATGATGGATCACATAGCAAACGATGACATGGCACTTTAAGTGCCTTGTAGTTTTGCCTGTCTGACTAACATTCGTTCGTTGTTATCTGTTGAAATTGCCTAGGCTGGTAAGGTGTTGCATGCGTTGTTGTTTTGTAGCTGCATCAACACTCTTGTCATAAGACACGCATAAAAATAGCAACGACTTGCACAGACAACGACGTCGTCAACTGATTTATGACGTTGCGAAAATGCTGCAAGTCAAGCCGCGTCGACTTGAGACGAGTGCAGTTGAATGGTGTGGTTTGGCGTCGCGTTGAAGCGTTGTGTCAAGTACTACGTTTGCCCTGTTGAACAGTGAGTAGTGTGTGCTATGCTGTGCGGCGGCAAAACTTACATTGATGGGCGTGACACGTGCGTCAATTATATTATGATATAATAATTCATTTTATGCTTGGCACTTTGATTGTGCCAATTGTTGCATAAATCAAGATTGCGACAAAACAAGTTGAAGTGGCAAATTAACGCAGTTCGTGTGAAAAATATATTGTCTTGCTGTTGCTATTATTATTATTATTATTATTAGTACTCTGGTTGCAGTAGGCTAAAAATAAGTCAACACTTTTAAGCACTCTTTCAGCTGCTTAGCAATCAAATAGGACGCCTCAGGCGGCTTGTGCGCGTACCTTCTGCGATCTGCATAGAAATGCTGTCCACCCACAAGCGTCAACCACAAGTAAAATGTTAATTAATTTAATTAAAATGTTAAATTCCAATGTTTGATATGCCCAAGAAGGTATTTTTTACCGTTTGCTGCAAAAGCAGAGACAAAAATAATTCTTATTTTTTCAAACGATTTTCGGTGGTCAGCGCTTGGGGTCCCAAACTGGACACAACTACGATCAACCGACAATAGACAAGCTGTCTTTTTTTCTTTTTCTACATTTTGTTGTAACAAAAAATTTGATACTAAAATTGCTACCTTTGCAAAAGTTGCGCTTGTGGCCAAAATTTCTGATAATATCAACGTAACAAAAACAACAACAACAACAACAAGAATAAGAACAAGAAAAAATCCATGCTCCCACAACAAAGACACATTTCCATTAGGCTTTTCCAACTCGATTCGCTGGCGCTATTTCAAAGGCTCGCTTTTTGTTCTTGGCGGCATTGTCGACAGTTGCTTGCGCTGGCTGTGTGTTGTTGACTCGAGGGTGTCGAGGGCGTTAGACGCGAGCGCACACTCGCAAAATAGTGTTAAAAATGTTAGAATTTGGCGTTCACCCAGTGTAACTATAATTTAAATGCTTATCTAGCATCTTTTGTTGTCTTAGTTTTAGTTGCTCTGTGCTCTGTTGTTGTTGTTGTTGTTGTTGTTAGTAGAACGCGCAAATGTTCAGTACGCGAATGAAATTAGACGCTTTCTGAATGCGCTTCGAGTGAGGGTGGAGTATGCTGCAACCGAAAATCATTGTTGCAGGCAACAATAACAGCGGTGGCAAAGTTTAGTTTAGCGGTATTTTTTTAGGTTTATTTGTAATCTTTTTTTTTTTAGCTTCACGGAATAGTTGCAAAAATTTGCATATGACATGCTTCCCTGCAAATGAGTTGCGCATTTCCAGGGATTCTAAATTTTATTTGACGTCGAACAACTTTGTTGGCAGCAACTGCAAAAAGTGGCACAACCATACCCTTAGTTGGGCTAGAGTTGAACTTTTGATTGTTGCGCACATTTAATATGTATCTAGTTGAAATATCTAGTGCAGTTACCGCGTAGCAATGATTCTAGTCTTAATTAATTAGTTTCTGTTGTACAGTTAACATACTCAGAGGAAGTCAACTATGTTCGAACTGCATTAAGTTGTCAGTAAGTAAAGAAAAATTGCACAAATTTCAATTTCGAAAGGCGGAAGTTATGCAACAACAACAAATAAAAAAGGAAACAATTTTTTAATTGTGACCCTCGTAAACAGCATATAACTGTCAGAGAAAATAGTTGTTAACTGACAATTATTATGAAATAATTCAAGAAAAGCAGTGCTATTTACCTTCACCAAGAAAATGTGTAGAAAAAAACTTTGCCGTAAAAGCATCCCAAACTTGAAACCGCAGCACGAGAATGTTACTGAAATAAATACGCACGTCAACTGAAATCCATGGTCTCGTGTTGCTGTTCGTGTATTTGTGTTTGTTGTTGTTATCTGCCTAAATTGAGTTCCAAGGCGGAAAGGCCGGCCTCGGCGCATTCGCTTGCGTGTAACCAAAACCCCCAATTACCAAACATCAAAAAACCGTTTTCCTTCCTCCACATTGGCTAACCTAATAATATGCCCAATGCTTTTCTGCTTTTATCTGTTTAGCTGTGTGTGTGTGGTTTGTTTGTTGTTGCCTTCTTTCAAAGTTCTTTCAAAATTTCACTCTGCTTACTTTGATTCTAGCGGCATTGCCCATCACCACAGCTTATTAGAAGTGTTTCCGCAAGCCACATAAAGCGAACGAAACTCACGCATAGGAAATGTGGTGCAAATGCTTTATGCCTCTAGATTTTTGGGTTCTCTTTCTTCCGGATCTTCTAACAGTCGAAATTGATTTAATTATAGTGAGTATATCATTAACGAACTTATAACTTGCTGGAGTTTTAATTAAAGCTTAAGACTTAACCCAATTTCTGGAAAGTTGTTGCTTTCTTCATGGGTAGGCAAAAAGTGTTGGTATAATAATTTTGCAGGTTACTCGTTTAAGTGTATTTGTGCTTTACTTTTTAGTTTGATGCATATGAGATATTTTCTAAATGTACATAAAAAATATTTATAGGGTTGCAAGTAAAAGTAGGGCGGAATACTTGCCTTAAGCCATAATATTCTTCGTATTCAAAGTACTTGATAGGTAACTCAAGATTTGTATAGAATCTATACGATTCAGTGATACGAGAATCCTTGAATTTTCAGAGAGTATATCTATAAGCTCTCATAAGCTCTTATGATCTATGAAAAAAAAAATTATATAGAAAAGTTAACTAATCTCATGCAATCTATATATATATATAAAATTGGATGTATGTGTGTCTGTCCGCTATAGACGCCGAAACCGTTGGACTGAATTTGAGGGAATTTTTAGTGTAACTCTAGAATAGCCTGTCGAGTAATCCAGTGATGTCTGGTGAGTTAGTATACCACGAAAGTCAAAAAATAATAATAAATAAATAAAAAAAAATTGATTAGTCGCATGAAATCAATATTGCTTTATCAGTTTGCCGTTGAAAAGTATTTCAAATTCGAAATCGAAAGTATGTCAAAGAAAAATAATAAAACAGTGTAACTCACAAATCACTTTAGTTGTTCTCGTCCCTGATAACGAAACGAAAAATGCCGTATATCACAAGGTGCTTCACTGAAGAGAATCAACCCCTGGCAGGGTCACTAACTTAGCAAA
Source organism: Cacoxenus indagator (assembly GCA_035041755.1). Taxonomy (NCBI): domain Eukaryota; kingdom Metazoa; phylum Arthropoda; class Insecta; order Diptera; family Drosophilidae; genus Cacoxenus; species Cacoxenus indagator. The sequence continues at coordinate 2,960,031 of JAWNKX010000379.1, forward strand.
ATACTTAGCTTTAATAAAGAAATTGTCTTGCTGATATGCCATTGAAATACTTTATTTTTGTACTTTTATTGAATTTTTATTTTCTTCGCTAATACTGAAAAGGGTGGAATAACGTCTGCCGGGTTACGCTAGTATATGTATAAAAATGAATGTTTACCTGTTTGTTTATCTGTGTGTAGCGTATAGACTACGATACTGTTTAACCGAACACCATGAAAATTGGTGCATATATGTATAATCATATATGAGTTGTCATAGTGGAGAGTATTTGTATGTGAAGTTTGATGCCATAGTCTACCGGAAAGTCGCGAAACGCCATCCAAGTTTTTTGTGCTTCATCAGTTAGCGTTGATATACATGTCAAATTCAAAATCGAACGTCTGTCAAAGAAAAAGAATAAAAAAAGTTTAACTCATAGTTAAACTCACAACTAATAAAATCAGTTTAGTTTGTTCCAAATACCGAGCAGCGCTGGGGTGCTTGCTAGTTACTTTATATACGGCTGTACTATCACTAACCTTTGGAATTTGAAATTAAAATTTTTCTATTCTCTTGAAATAAAGTAGTCTTGAATTTCTTCTCGTTTCGTCAGAGAGCAAACGAAATATGCCATAAAAGAATTTGAATTAAAATTAATGGTTTGCGTGGGATCGTCTCTCCTAGTGAGGTTATTAAACAATTGTTCTTTCAATATTGAGTAAAAATTCTTTAAGCTTTTTTTTTAAAAATCCGGTACAGCATCAGTAGGTATTTCTTTAAAAAGTGCAACTGTTCGACCTCGACGAAGCAGCTACTTTCTAACATTCATGTGGCTTCACTAAGAGCACCTATTCTCTTATTATAACTTTAGTTAAGTTTTTTATGCATAATATTTATCCACTACAGCCATCATTTTTAATATATTTTTTTTATTTTCTATATTTTTGTTTATAATTTACACTTAATAACCCAAAAACTGTGTCGAATAACTGTATGAACACACTGACACTGAGTTGTATATCATGTGTCTATGAACCGCTAAATATGTCATTTGGTAGTTGATTCCTTTGCTCTCATTATGCTTGTATCTCACACACAACAAATTCCTCAAATGCAAAACTCCAACAAGAAAATGCGTAAAGACACCCCGCAATGCAAAAACTTTACAATGCGAATTGACTAGGCGCGCAACAACAAATCGGAATTGATTGCGTCGCCTTATATGAACGTATGAATGCAAACATGTGGGCTATCTGCTTCCACGATCCAGGCAATGTCCAGTCGACTCGAAACGAGCTGAAACTGCAGCTTAGAAACTGCACTTTAGTGCGTCTAGTGGCGGGGCATGTCTGTCTAGGTACGCATACGGCGTAACAAACTGCGCCAAATTAGTGCGGCAACGCGTGTGTCGCCTGTGGCAGACTTCGGAAGCACTACGATTTTACTGATTGAGTGTGCAGTGTGTGTGCTTATGCGCGCGTGTATGTGTGCATACAATATTGTGCATTTGCCATCGATAGCGTTGAGTCCGTTGGTGCCTGATGGACCGCCCAGATGCTTTACTTGGTTTCTCTGCTTGGCTGACTCCCACTTCAGTTTGTTTCGATTCCATTCGATTTAGCTGAGCTGCCAATGCGTCGCGCATGTCCGATTGGATTTCATTGATATGAACTTCTTTTCTCGCATTTAATTTAAATTTCACCTACTTTTTTTTTGGTTGTTGCAAATTTGGTACTTGCTCTGTTACCAATATAGGAATGCGTTGTTTGGTTATTGTGCGCGATCGCTTGCGGTAAACGCAATCCGAATTCGAAACTGAATTAGCTGCGCCATTTGCGGAGGTGTGCCAACGCCTATTAGTAGTACAAGGCGGCTTTGCTGTAATGTTTTTTTTATGTGTGTATCTGTGCTCATTGTCTCAAATTGCTTGCCCAACGATTGAACTTGTCGATAATTTAAAATGTTAATAAATCCGACACAACACAGTTTGGCGTTTTGGTGAAATTTTTATTTAAGTTTGGCACATATTGAAATACAAAGGTGTGCGATTAGGTTTTGTTTTTCAAGCGTTGACATACTTTAACAGGGTGCAAAGAAAAATCATTATAAAAAAAAAGTTCAATATAATTTTATTTATTTTTTTGTAAAATTTTTTCCAGGTAGCACCGACCTAGTTAGACGTGCATGCGGATATCGTCGCATACCTCAATATCATTTTACTTTAATTGGATTCGAAGTTTTATTTTTTCTAACGCATTTCTTTGACATTTCGTGCCTCATGTTGCGGCAACTGTTTTGCGCACCTATTCAATTTTCTTTAATAAGACGAGTGAGTAGTGGCAGAAAATGCAGCGAAGTAACATATATTTTTTTCTTACTTAATGGCATGCAACAAACAGCGTCTTCGACATTGACAGCGCAACACAACACACGATGACAAATGTCGATATTCAAATTTCAAATGCAACGTAGTTGCTGCGGCAGCAACACTTGTTGTTGCAACTGACACCCGCAACTGTGCTTTTTATGTACGTTATATCTTGACTTGCGAGTTAGCAGTTCGTGTTGTTCACTTGCAATTGCACAAATGCACAAATGCACAAATATTTGAAATAGTTAAAAGCGGCATCCTTGTTTGCCGTTCAACTTGTATTGCAGCAGCTGTCAAACAAAATTTGTGTCTCTAAAAAAGTGTTTGCAATACGGCAACAACTACAGCAACAGACACTCACTGCCAACTTGCATCATTTATCGTTTTGAACTTGAGTTGAGCGCACTCAAAGTCGTAGCGTTCTTGACTTTTTGTGGCTTTTATTTTGCCACTTTGCTACCTAAGTTAAGGTGGGCGTAAAGACACACAATCTTTGTTTTCCAATTGATTGCCTTCACCTGAGTTGGATGCTTAACCAATTAGCTTTTATGTTTATTGTTTTTTGCATCTAAGCATTGATCGCTTGATTTTTATAACCGTCAATAAACGACTGTGGTCATAACATTTGAATACGGTGGCTTTTGTCATGTGTGGCAAGGAGAGCTAATCAAAGTAGCCCATGTTGACGAAAGAAAGATCACTAATTGAGGTAACTTGTACTTCTCGTGCTGAGACGGAATGCTGCTTTTCTTGTGAGTGGAATTTGTGGTTGTCAGCGGTGAAAACATTGGCCCAATTACTTCTACTACACAAAATTCCAATTTCCATTAAAATGTACTTCATTTGGCATGCAAACTGTTCGTGTTGTTTCGCCAAATGTTGATAACTAGTGCCATGGTGAACGCATTTCTTAGCCAAGTTCAGCTTTCTTTGGCAACAAATTCGTCTAAAGTCGACCAAAATGTCAATTGCTAAGAAAGTGTGACATATCGAAAGGGAAGTCTATTTAAACTACAGTGATAGAGGGTTATGCCTTTTTAGAATAAAGCATGGTATAGGCTATTGAAAGCAAGACTAGACGCTACACTCAGTTTTTGGACCGTTGTAGTGGTGAAAAGGATAGTGTCAAACCGACATTGGATTCATCATTATGACAAAGAGGTGCGATACTACACAATAAATGAAGCGTGAAGGATGAACACTGGAATTAAGGTTAAAGATCGGATAATATCATGAAAGCGATGTCATCAAGACATTTGGCCGCTATCATAGATTACACAGAAGCAGACTGATGTCAGAGTGAAACTTGTACTTCGTGGAAGCAACCTGTCTATGCTTGACCTATGCCAGAGTGATACTAGTTTTCGGCGCTGAGTTTGGCGATGAAGAAAGTCGACTTAATAGAGAGACACCACACTTACTAAGCGAGAGGTATTTTACACAGTCGCCAGGCAATCGAACACACAAGAGAGACACAAGTTTGGATCACTTTTGCAGTTTTTACCGTCAGATCTGGCGTTTTTTCATATGGCTCAGCCTGATGTAAAGTGAATAATTAGGAAACAGGGAAGGTTAAGGATGTGGTAAATCTGGCTAGTTTTAACTTATTATTATTTACAATTTTTTTGGCGCAAAGTTTTGGCAACACTGTTTCGGATTGCATATATTTTTTTATATATAAATGTGGAATTTAGCTTAACTGATTTAGTTTCATTGCATTGAAATAAAATTCAAAACCTGACACCTTTCTTTTAGCGGTTCTTTATGGTGCCTTTTTACTTTGTTTTGTCGACCCAAACAAGTAACGCAAAACGATTTAGCGATTAATTTCTCACGTTTCTGCGATTTCATTTAAGCGTAACAAAATCTGAAGTTTTCAGTCTGAACGCCGTTTTGGCTGCCATCGCATGCAGACCGTCAAGCAGTCCGCATGCGAGTCGAGCCAAGCAAAGTTGTCGCCGCTTTGAATACTTAATGAAATGTGTCAATAATTAATTGTGTTTAATTAAAACACGTTGCAACTGCAACAACAGCATTGCATAGCAATTCTAGGCTGCCACTGCAGCGGCGGCAGTTGTCGTTGTTGTTGTGCTTGTGCGGTTAATTAAGATGCAACCGTGTCAATGTTTGACAATCAGAGGTCAGAGCCAATAGAAAGTAAGCATAAAATTGCAATACACCAAATACAAAGATACTTTTTATGCACACACCTACGAACTAAATTGTAGGCATTGCCTTTGGCGTTGCATTTGACTTTGCTTTCGGATTCATTGTCCCATGACTGGCAGTTCCATTAACATGGCTCTAATCATCACAAATCGCTGTATGGAGCGATGCTTCAGCTTCAGCTTCAGCTTCAGCTTCAGCTTGAGGTCGAGCTTGAACTTGAGCGCTGCTTCAGTTGTAGCTTCTTTGTTGGCAATGCTCATGCAATGCTCAAAGTAATCGAAGTCATGTAATCAGTTTGGCCTCTTTCTACCCTCCTTCAAACGCCCGTGCGACCCATTTGCTACTGCAGGTTTTGATGTTGTTGTTGAGGTTCATGTTCGCCTTTGAGTGTGGGTCGTGTTTTTATTTCGCGAATTTTTTTTTGTTTGTAAATTATTCTTTTTTTTTATGCTACACGGCTGCTGTTTCATTTTTAGTTTTTTGATTTCGATTTTTATTTTATTTTTTTGGAAGTCTGATATGCATCTCTAGTTTTGCTGTTTAGATTTTCTGTTTTGTGTGTGTCCACGTTTTTGGGTAAAAGTGCAACTAAAACATCAATTAGCCCAATTCCCATGCTATTCATGGTTATGTCGACTGCCCCTGTCACTGGTCTGTCTGTTGATGCCACTGCTGCTTCTAGTTGTTGTTACTATTGCGGCTGATGCTGCTGTTGCATGCTGTCGACCGTTGATGTTTGCGTATTTCGGCAAAATTCGTATGTGTGTATGTGTGGAAACCAAAAGTGTGCAATCTATGTCATTAGATACGCTCTTCTACTCAGCACAAGAGTGAAATTTATTGCAATTTTCATTTTATTTATTTACGATGCGATCAGCAGTAATGTTGTGCATCATCAGCTGCAGGCAGCAACGCGGTCAACTTGCTGCTCTACGTTGATGTACGAGTATGTGAAGATTTCCATGCATTGCTTTTTATTTTATTTTATTTTATAATTTTTTTTTTTTTTATTAATTTCATTGTAAACGTAAATTTCTTATTTGATTTAAAATAATTTATTTGATTTCAAGCCCGTTTTGACTTGCAGGCTGCGCTATAAATTTCTTTGCTCGGCCAAAGCGCAATTTCTTTCCGCTTTGCAACGCTATATATGCATAAATTCATATTTGTGCATAAATTTGATGAATGTTGCATGCAATACGAATCCGTTTCATATGCGCCAGCGCCATGTTAAATGTCAACAAAATTTCATTATAAAATGCATCAAAAGCTGCGAATGTGCGACACACTTTTGACTACTTCAAGGTCTTCTTCCTTGACAGCCGAGGCAACAATCGTGGCAACTTCTGGCAACATTGAAGAAAATTCCAAAACACATGCAATGACAAGGCACACAAATGAATAGATTTGCACTGAGCTATTTTTTGTCACGATTTTGACCAAGTTCTCGCTCGCAGGCAGAGTGCCACTTGCTTGTCTGACATTACTTGCAACAGGCAACGCTTTGAAACTGAGTCAGTCAGTCGACAACGATTGCTGCTTCATCTTCATCTTTGTCGACGACTGCGTCTACTGCTTCATCATTTTCAACTTCGCTTTGTTGATGTGCCCGATGATTTACGATGCGACAGTGTCAATGTTGCCATTAATTTATCATACGTTAGAGAATGTCGCATGTGACATCCTGCTGTAGAGCAGGAAGTGAATAACTTACTTAGGCACTGTAAGTTTGGCGCTTAGGTCTTTTGTTTTAACAAATCTTCAACCACAAGTGAGAAATATTTCTTCTTATTTAACTTTTATTTATTTATTCATTTTTAATTTAATTTTTGTGCTAAAAACGTTTAACAATAATTGCGAATAATTCATTAGAAATCCAAACAAATAATTATTTAAAATGCCGCAGTAATAACGAAAAAAAATTATCGGCACTTTGCATCATTAAGCGCCAAGTTTGACAACTTTCAGCGTCATGTGGCGCTCAACGGGTTTTGGTCGACTAACACGACAAGTTAACTTTTAAAAATGACCATTTTGGTCATGTATGTATATGTATCTATGCGTATTTTTAATGTGCTGCGTAAACTGACACTTAAACGAGTTTGACCTATAAATTTAGTCAGCACGCGCATTTGATCATTCATATCTGACTGTCGCTTTTACCAATCACTTTTGCTTTTCTTGTAGAATTTAGCCCATGCTAAAATGAGAAATGACGCAGTATTAGCAATACTGGCGATGATTATGACATTATGTACTGTGCATCAAAAATGTGCAAATGTGAATCTGTAATGTAGGTACCTTATTTAAGAACCCTCTCGCAGATGTATCAATTGGAAAAATGACAGATTAATGAATGAAATTAATAATTATAATTATAAAATTATTTATTGAATCATGAATGCTTTCGGGCTCTAAAAATTTTTTTCAGATACCTATATTTCGTTCTATGAGCGCAATTCAGACAGGATATTTCCAAAAAATTTGTATAAAATTATAGTCATCGTTTTTGCGACAATAGCAATTACAATTGCTAAGAAAGCATTGTTTTCTTAAGAGTTTGTGGAGCAACGCTTGTGTGGTCATAAGCTCAGTTGTTCGTATGTTCAACACGCGCTATCCTATCTAAGAGATACGTTTGGGTGAGTACGTTTGCTTGCTTGTTTTCTTGTTTAATTGTTTGCTTTTGAAGCTTTAAGTGCAGATAAAACAACTGTACGACATAAAGTACGCCATACGGCCACTTAAGGCTATCAATAGCAATTACGACTCTAGCAGTGCGCTAGAGACAAGCAATTGACCTACATTTTATTGACCATGGTCAACAATCCGCACTCACTCGTGCCGCCTAACGGAAGCTGAACTTTATCATTACTTACGATTTATTACGTTTTAATTGAATGGCAATACGAGTACGAGTATTGCAACTGCTGCCAGCAAATAAGTTAATTTGTTACAATTGCGCGTTGTGTAAGTCGGAGAGACGTATCTTTGTATATTTGGTTGCCAACCACATTCGAATAATTTTTACTTCAGTCAGTGATATAGTAATTAACTTAATGCACAGTTAACTCGAGCAAACTACAAATAAAAATATAAAGAAAGTTACTTAGTCAGTTTTATTGATTGCTTTTGTTTTAACAGCCGAACACAAACTTATTGAGAGAACAACATTTGTGCCACAATGTCTGCCAAGCCAAACCACTGAACCACTATGACGCCCAGCTGTCTTTTAATGTGTTAAACTGCTGATTTGTCTTTCCACGACTCAACTTACCCATTTCTGTGTAAGTTAAATAGTTAATCAGCCAGCTAGCGCAACATGAAATCATGTTGAAAAATTGCCTAGCATACACCCCCAACTTACTGTGAACCAAAGTACTACGTCTGTTGCTACAACGAACTCAGTCAATTAGGTTATTTAGCAATGTTTCGAAATGTTGCCGTTTATTTCATTTTTTATCTAAAGTTGAGTATCTGCAGTCATGAGTTGTAAGCTGGCATATTTACCGCTCGATTCTAAGTTATTCGTGTTGCTGGCGTTACGTCTTTAGGGCTGATGCAACAATAACGAATAAAATGGCACACTGCACAATGAATTCTATCGTGATAGCAAGTTCAATGGCTTAATTTAGTTGACTTTTTGTAACAAAGAAAACCATTTTCTAAAATCAAGTAATATTTTTGGGCTAAGCAAATAAAGATATTCAAAATTCAAACTTAGAACCGTGAGAACATAAAATAGAAAAGAGTTTTGGCTACCTCATCAAATAAACTACAATCCGGAAGAAAACATTAAACATTATATAAGAGCAACTTAAAAAAAAATTTCCGAACAAATACTTGCGTAACCTGGTAACTGCAGCGTGGTTCGAAAATCTCGTGCTCAAAATACTCAACGCAAAGTCTAATGGACATCCGGTCACTTGACTGTATTGCGAGGTTTTTATCAAGCCTGTGTTTTTTGTTTTAACTACTACAAAATTTGGTGCTCACGGCTTCCCATAACTTTAAGAATTTTCAGGTGTCTCCGAGCACTATAGAAGTAGTTCTCCTTTGTACATTAAGTACTCTATCTTCTACTGTAACCTCATGGTACACATGTTGATTAAAGAAATATTCTTTTTTTTCCACGCTCTGGCGGTAACTCGAATAGTGTGCCACCCGGATTTTTTCTCAATAGGATATAAGATATTTTTAAGACAAATTCTAATCTAAAATTATTTCCGCTGCAGGTATTTGGCTTCAACTGCAACTGAATTTAACTGCTTAATTTCATTGTCTATTTTGGTAGCTGAAATCATTTAACTGATTAACAAACTGAACCTGCACAAGGCCAAATCATTGAGGCGGCAATAAAGACAGAAATCGTAGGAAAAGAGGAAAACCTACACTTTATTACGACTAACATTGGAAGTGAAATTTAACGCATCTTTTGACTTTCATTGTAAGCGCTTAACCCAATGCAATTTGTATTATGTTGTATGTGTTGTGTTAAAGACAGCAGTTAGTAGACCCTTTAGTGATGCTCTTATCAAGTTATGACGCAGTAATGTTATTCATTGTTTGGTTTCATTTAATTTTGTGTTCGCCTATTTCCGGCCAGAGCGCATTCCTTTACGAACTGACTTTGTGCCATATACAATAAAAGTACAAAAAAATAAAAAACACTTGCGCCTATGGTATGAACAGTTTATGTATTTGTAGCATGTTAAATGATCATTTTTCCTCTACCCCTCAAACCTTTTCTAGTTTGGTCCACACATAACTTCTTGCCTTTAATTCATTTTCATCGATTCAGACTTCAATAATTCAGTTCTCTGTTTTGACTGAGTACAATGAACTGAAAATAAAATCGTTTATTGCGGTTTATAATTATTTTTATATTTTATTTTATTTCATTTTAGTTTATTTTATTTTTTATTTATTTCTTTAAGATAAGAAGCAAAACAAAAGTTCACGATAAATGTTTCAATTAAAATATTTGCTTTCACTGAATCCACTAGCTTACATTTTAAATGAAAACGACGCACGTGTGACTCTCGCATATCACGCAGCCTCGTAAAAGGTCTAAGAAACAACCTTAAAAGTGCAATGAAGCGTCGCATTAACATGTTTACTTTATGGCTAGAACATTTAATAATTTCACTTCATGAACTGGAAAAGAAATTTCCAGTCAAAATAATGCTACTGGCGATTTCAATGCTACAGTCAATTCAGTTTCGCTGGGGCTTTGCGTTAATTTTCACGTATTTATAAATAGAAGATAAGATACATTAAAATAATAAAAAATAACCAGTTACGAATTAATAATTGTTTTTTTTAAAGTACTGTCACCTTAGTTTAATCAATCAACTAATTGAAAAGAAGTAAAACAAAGACTTTTTATGAGCTCAAAATATCAGCAACCCTTTTGAAATTGGGTCTATAAGAAAATTATGAAAATTTTCTTTGAAACATCCAGCTAATTTAGAGAACAAAATGAATCGATAATAATGCAATAATGCATTACACAGTTGTCTAAACTTGAGATACTTCACACTCAATAGAGAGCGATTGTCGATGTTGATCTCCAATTCAACACCAATAAAGAACAAGAATAGAGTTGTTGTTATGCAGAGATGTGCTGTTACATGGAGCTGCATCATCATCACTTAAAAATAAGATTATTCTGTTACCCTGTGGTCTTATTCACCTGTATATCAGTATGTGTGTATGACATATTCACTAATCTATTTCTATGTCCACTCACCACTTGCCTGACATATAGATGACATTAGGGCTTGTGCCTAGCCGACAGGCATATTCTTCTAACATGTAGTGGCGTCTTATTACTAGTCCACCTAACGGGTCCAAAATAGGAAAAAAAAAAACCGATGAAAGCTTAAACGGAACCCATGGTAAAAATTTGAGCTCGATAGCCCTTATGTATGCTGAGAACACCCGTTTCTAACAAACAAACACCCAACGATTTTATATATAGATATATTATATTTTTTTTAAATGCTGAAAAATCTTAAAGCCAGTATTGTATGTATATACACAACTATTTATATTTATTTAATTATTATTATATTACAAAACTATTATATTAGAAAACTAACATTAACTTAAAGATAATGCTCTGGCCACCGATGCCTTTATACTAAAATATTGTTCTTGAATGAATTTGACGTAAGGAACAAACTAACTGTATGACATAAACATCAGTGAAATTTTAATTCCCTTATCACATTCAAATTATTATCATCACATTATTCAAATACGTAGGAATATAGATTAAAGAAACTATACATTAATGAGTATGAAAATATAACATCAAAGATCTACTGGTCAGACATTTAGCGTCGTTTTCCTAGCTGGCGTACTTGTTTCAGTGCCTTTGCCAACAGCGTCGCCTTTTTGGGACGTGAGGGAGCCGCTTTCCTCGCCGCCGGCGCGGCAATCAATTTGTCGCGAGTGCCAGACGGGTCGTGAGGTCGCTGTGAGTCAAGCGGAGGTTTCATTAAAGACCCAAAGACCATGTTGTCCAGAGCTTCAATGCGCTGAGTTAGTAAGTTAAACCTTTGCCTATTCTCAGCCAGATGCGGTTTGAAATCTTCGAATTTCGACACTTGTTCCGTCTTTGAATCTCCAAGCATGGGCCGTACTTCATCAAATGGCACACCGCCTCTACGTTCTTTAGCTGAATTGGTGTGTGAAAGCAGCTCGCATTCGCCGAACGCTGGCGAGGATGACTCGGTGCACATATTCGTTGCACTGTTCGAAACGGCGATTTTAATCTGTTTCGATTTAGGTGAGTTCGCTTCATCGGTTATGCCTTGACGTGGGCGTTTTACACAAGGCTCCGGCTCTTGCAAGGTTTGGCTCGGCTTTCTGCGAGAACACATTCTTGGACGCGTTCTCTTCGAGATGAATTGCATCTCGTATTCGTCGGGCGCAGGCCCCCATGACCCGGTGCACATGGTCGTTGCTCTGTTCATAACGCGGACAGTGGCACTGTTCTCTTGTGCTTTATGTGAAATCCCTTCATAGGCCTGGGCGTTTGCATTAGGAGTTTCTTGCAGTTCATTGCCTAATAATGGAATATCCAACTGGCGATAATGGTTGTATATAACCTGCGTCTTATTCTCCGGCTGTGGCAAGATTTGGGCAGCCTTTCTTCTTGGACGCGTTTTTTTGGACACGACTTGCGAATACACGTCGGATTCGTGGAATGTACGCACCGAAGCTTTTGCATAGACCTCTTTGTCTCCCATAATTTTCTCAGATTTTGATTGTTCGCTACTTGTTTATTTTAATTTGTATTTAGAGTTTCCGCACCTGTTTATTTGCTCCTTCTGAATAACACTCTCAATGCACTTCAGATGATATATGACGACTCTTGCCGATGCTCCTTATTTTATATTCAAATAATTGTATATGGTCGTAATTATCGAATTTGGTGGTTAATTGTCCCTTCCATGTCTACCAATTAGCGTTTACCTGTGATGCTGATACGATTGGCCTTTCTCTTCCCGACAAATTAATCCCTCTATTGTTATCTTTATCATAATCACTTCAACTTTGATCCTTTGCATAACAATCGTCCCTAACAAAGGATCACTTGATATGTGCTATCTGATATTACCCTTTGCACCGAAGGAAGTTAATCCGTATTTTATTGCCCTTATTTCTAATCGTTGTGCAAAGTCATTTCTTTACAGTAATAAATCTAACGGAAGGTAATAAAACAACGCTAGTATAATTTTCATGAAAATGTATTGACGTTAAACGGTAACCAAAATAATGTCTCCATGTTAAATATAGATAATGGTAAAATATATATGATGATTTTTTTCTGTTTACAACACCTACGTTGTTTTAATTTTGCGCATTTCTTTTTCTGTGGCGCGTGCCATTGTTGTTGTTGATATGCGGTGTTTTCTTTCTTTCTCTCATTCGACAACTTCGCTGAGCAAGCAGTGAGCCGCATGGTTTTTCATTCTTGTTTTTGTTATTATTAAAGTGAAAATTTCTCAACTGTTTTCTCCTGTATTTCTTGAACAGAGACCGCAAGATGCCAACGGTTCTGGAGGTAATTAACTCTTCCACCACTCCATACCAAAGACGACTCCTGACGCAACGTAACCAACTGGCAACCGATCTCACAAGAACCTTAACAAGGAGTAGACTGAAATAACTACACCCGCACGATCTACCCTAAGAAGATAATAGTATCCTTCTCAGGCAATGCCGTAAAGACGTATCTGTTATCATCACCATAGTCTAGTCTAATTCTATATATACCCGTCATTATATTTAGTCATACAAATTCAGTTTACTGAGATTAATTTTATTCGATATATGTTAAAAACAAAAAAAAAAAAAATTTTATGCAGTAACACCAGTATATTAGCATAAAATTACATAACGCACATCTAGAGAACCATACATTTCCAACCATATAATTTTCATTAAAATATATTGACGTTAAGTAAGGTAAGATGGTACCGAACAAATCGTGTATCTGTATTAATATAATGATTATCTCTTACATTATTAGCTGTTGCCTTAGGAGACATTTTCGGTTAATGTCCTTACAGATACCATTATCACCGAAATGTTTTACTGTCGCCATATGTAATCAGTTTACAGACATCTTCTAAGAGTGTTCACAGAATCTCTTGAAATGGGGTGTACAAGAAAATTATGGACTTCTTGCTGTTTGAACTCTCTTGTTCTATAACTTTTGTGTTGGCGGCCGCAAAACGAAATTAGCTTAAACGAATTAAAGAACATATCGAAGAATGCACAGTAAAATGGTATAGAGAAATTAGTTCTACAAAATCGTCTCGAATATTGTCTTCTACCCGAAGACTTCGCTAAAATAAGAAAACAAACTGATTTGGATCCTGCACTAGAATAAAAGGCTAAGATAACGCAATCAAACTTATGAGGTCGGTTGTCGATGATATATTGAGATCTCCAATTGAACACCATTAAAGAACAAGAATAAAGTTGGCCTGGTGAATGGGGTTGTATCATCATCATTTAAAAATGGAGTTTATTTTGCTACCCTGTGGGTTGAATTTGATTCCGCTCCGAAGATCAAAATAATAAAAGGACGACTGCTGCCACCTGGAACTGGCTTAGCTACATTTCGCTGAGATCTGGATGAATCTCTAAATTTAAACTTGGAAATCCTGATGACCGAAGGCATTGAAGACGCGCACTCGATCTTCCTAAATAAGGTGCACTCAGCTGTTCTCATTGTCGCCCCTTAAATCCACCACATGGCTCAAGAGTGCGTTCTGGACTTCCCCCAGCTATTGAAACAATGCTGCTTATTAAGAGGGGACTTAGGAGACAGTTTTGTCGCACCCGTGACCCTATTGTGGACAGGGTTTTTCGTAGAGTGTCGAATAGAGTCAAAAAGCTGCTGACGCTCCATAAACAGGAAGAAAATGACAGGTTTTTGTCAAATGTCTCCCCCGACGACCCCACAAAGCACTCCTTGTGGAAGCTGACGAGAAGGTATAAACAACAGGTAACCCCAAAATTTCCAATCAAGAAGGCTGACGGATCTTGGGCTAGATCTTTAAGAGAGCGAGCCGAGGCTTTCGCCGAGGAATTGGAAGCTCGATTTCAGCCATTTGATACCAGTTCAGAACTCAGGGTTCGCCAGATCCATATGAGACTTGAAAGCGCCGGCCAATTATGCCTCCCGGTTGCTCCCATTACAGCCGAGGAGTCTCAGTACATATTAAAGGGTTGAACACTAAAAAGGCTCCAGGTGAAGGTAGACTGGACAACTTTACACTTAAGGCAATGCCGCTAAAAGCTGTGACACGCATCCTGGACTTAAAAAAGGTAAAGCAAATAGTTCCTTCCTTTCAATTTGGCTTTCGTAAGTCACACGGAACTCCACAGCAGCTGAATAGGGTGGTTAACTTTATTTTCGAAGGATTTGAGGCTAAGGAGTACGTGGTGGCAGCGTATCTTGACATAAGGCAGGCTTTCGACCGAGTTTGCCACGACGGGCTGCTTAGTAAGCTCAAGAATTTCTTGAGCCTCAACTATGGTTAATCGTGCGCAGCTACCTCGAGAACAGAACCTTTTCAGAGGTACTGGATGGTGTGGTGTCTATCATCAAGGCTATTTGCGCAGGTGTCCCCCAGGGTAGCCTTTTGGGGCCTACACTCTATACCCTGTTCACGCACGACATGCCGACTGGGTCAGAAATACCACTGAAGGATCCTCTGGATCTGATCAATGCCACGTTTGCAGACGATACCGCCATCCTCGACAGAAACAAGTGCATTCATGAAGCTACGGTCTCACTACACCAATACCTGCATATTTTTGAAAACTGGACATGACATTGGAACATTTGCATTAACAAAAACAAATGTGGCGGTAAGAGACAAAATTTCCACCTTCAGGCACATGAGAGCCGGTGTCCCGCAGGGGAGTGTCTTAGCTCCGGTCCTCTACTCCTTATATATCTTTGATATGCCTACAACTAGAGATGAGCATTCGATTATTGCTACTTACGCGGACGATACTGCAGTTTTTTTCAACTCTGCCTCTCTGAACGAAGCTGCGGAGAAATTGTCGAGCTACCTGGATAGATTCCACTCATGGGCCAGGCGTTGGAATATAGCCATAAACTCTGAGAAATCAGCTCACTGTACCTTCACATTAAGGCAAGGCGTCTGTACGGTTGTGACTTACAACACAAGAATCATTCCGCAAATGGAGCAAATCCGGTATCTCGGTTTGATCCTGGATAAGCGTCTTACCTGGCATGTACACATTAAGGTAGTTACAGCGCGCTGCTATCAAAAGCTCAAGAAACTGGAGTGGCTCCTCCGACCATCGAATAAGTTATCTTTAACTAATAAAAGGCGCATCTATCTGCATGTAGTGGCACCTGCTTGGCGCTACGCCATACAAATTTGGGGCACTACTGCTGCCTACAACAAGGCTCTCAAGAAGATTTACGGGCGCCCCTTGATACGTCCGCAACACCACGCTGCATAGGGATCTTGCCGTGCCAACTGTTAGGGAGGTGATTAATTCTCACAGCTGCCGCTATCACTACAGACTTTTGTCGCACCCAAATCCGCTAGCTTTCTCCCTCACCCGTATCTCAACAAGGCGTAGACTGAAGAGGCTGCACCCGCATGATCTCCCTCTAAGAAGGATACAGCCTTCTATAATTAATTAATTTAGTATAAGTCAATTTTGTTTTTTTTTTTGTCACGTCATTATTCTTTAAATCCGACAAATGTGTTATGCAGTTTACTGCGTTAAATGTTATAATTTAATTATAAAAAAAAATAACAGAAGAATTAAATATAAAGGAAAAAAAAACTACTCTGTGGTCCCATTCACCTGTATACAAGTATGTGTTTATGACATATTCACTAATCTATTTCTATGTCCACTCACCACTTGCCTGACATATAGATGACATTAGGGCTTATGCACAGCCGACAGGTATATTCTTCTAACATATAGTGGCGTCTTATTATTAGTCTACATACCAGGTCCAAAATAAGAAAAAAACCGATGAAAGCTCGAACAGAACCCATGGTAAAAAATTGAGCTCGATAGCCCTTATGGATGCCGTGAGCACAGGTTTCTAACAAACAAACACCCAACGATTTTATATATAGATATATTATATTTTTTTTTAAATGCTGAAAAATCTTAAAGCCTACATTGTATGTATATACACAACTATTTATATTTATTTAATTATTATTATATTACAAAACTATTATATTAGAAAACTAACACTAACTTAAAGATAATGCTCTGGCCACCGATGCCTTCGCCTTTATACTAAAATATTGTTCTTGAATGAATTTGACGTAAGGAACAAACTAACTGTATGAAATAAACATCACTGAAATTTTAATTCCCTTATCACATTCAAATTATTATCATCACATTATTCAAATACGTAGGAATATAGATTAAAGAAACTATACATTAATGAGTATGAAAATATAACATCAAAGATCTACTGGTCAGACATTTAGCGTCGTTTTCCTAGCTGGCGTACTTGTTTCAGTGCCTTTGCCAACAGCGGCGCCTTTTTGGGACGTGAGGGAGCCGCTTTCCTCGCCGCCGGCGCGGTAATCATTTTGTCGCGAGTGCCAGACGGGTCGTGAGGTCGCTGTGTGTCAAGCGGAGGTTTCATTAAAGACCCAATGACCATCTTGTCCAGAGCTTCAATGCGCTGAGTTAGTAAGTTAAACCTTTGCCTTTTCTCCGCCAGATGCGGTTTGAAATCTTCGAATTTCGACACTTGTTCCGTCTTTGAATCTCCAAGCATGGGCCGTACTTCATCAAATGGCACACCGCCTCTACGTTCTTTAGCTGAATTGGTGTGTGAAAGCAGCTCGCATTCGCCGAACGCTGGCGAGGATGACTCGGTGCACATATTCGTTGCACTGTTCGAAACGGCGATTTTAATCTGTTTCGCTTTGGGTGAGTTCGCTCCATCGGTTATGCCTTGATGTGGGCGTTTTACACAAGGCTCCGGCTCTTGCAAGGTTTGGCTCGGCTTTCTGCGAGAACACATTCTTGGACGCGTTCTCTTCGAGATGAATTGCATCTCGTATTCGTCGGGCGCAGGCCCCCATGACCCGGTGCACATGTTCGTTGCTCTGTTCACAACGCGGACAGTGGCACTGTTCTCTTGTGCTTTATGTGAAATCCCTTCATAGGCCTGGGCGTTTGCATTAGGAGTTCCTTGCAGTTCATTGCCTAATAATGGAATATCCAACTGGCGATGATGGTTGTATATAACCTGCGTCTTATTCTCCGGCTGTGGCAAGATTTGGGTAGCCTTTCTTCTTGGACGCGTTTTTTTGGACACGACTTGCGAAATCACGTCGGATTCGTGGAATGTACGCACCAAAGCTTTTGCATAGACCTCTTTGTCTCCCATAATTTTCTCAGATTTTGATTGTTGGCTACTTGTTTATTTTAATTTGTATTTAGAGTTTCCGCACCTGTTTATTTGCTCCTTCTGAATAACACTCTCAATGCACTTCAGATGATATATGACGACTCTTGCCGATGCTCCTTATTTTATATTCAAATAATTGTATACGGTCGTAATTATCGAATTTGGTGGTTAATTGTCCCTTCCATGTCTACCAATTAGCGGTTACCTGTGATGCTGATACGATTGGCCTTTCTCTTCCCGACAAATTAATCTCTCTATTGTTATCTTTATCATAATCACTTAAACTTTTATCCTTTCCATAGCTGAGCAAGCAGTGAGCCGCATGGTTTTTCATTCTTGTTGTTGTTATAAATTAAAGTGAAATTTTCTCAACTGTTTTCTCCTGTATGTCTGTAACACCGCACTGAACAGAGACCGCAAGATACTCCATACCAAAGCCGACTGCTGACGCAACGAAACCAACTGGAAACCGATCTCACCCGAACCTTAACAAAGAGTAGACTGAAATAACTACACCCGCACGATCTACCCTAAGGAGATAATAGTATCCTTCTCAGGCAATGCCGTAAAGACGTATCTGTTATCATCACCATAGTCTAGTCTAATTCTATATATACCCGTCATTATATTTAGTCATACAAATATGTCATTCAGTTTACTGAGATTAATTTTATTCGATATATGTTAAAAACAAAAAAAAAAAATTTTCCTGCAGTAACACCAGTTAATTAGCATAAAATTACATAACGCACATCTAGAGAACCATACATTTCCAACCATATAATTTTCATTAAAATATATTGACGTTAAGTAAGGTAAGATGGTACCGAACAAATCGGGTATCTGTATTAATATAATGATTATCTCTTACATTATTAGCTGTTGCCTTAGGAGACATTTTCGGTTAATGTCCTTACAGATACCATTATCACCGAAATGTTTTACTGTCGCCATATGTAATCAGTTTACAGACATCTTCTAAGAGTGTTCACAGAATCTCTTGAAATGGGGTGTACAAGAAAATTATGGACTTCTTGCTGTTTGAACTCTCTTGTTCTATAACTTTTGCGTTGGCGGCCGCAAAACGAAATTAGCTTAAACGAATTAAAGAACATATCGAAGAATGCACAGTAAAATGGTATAGAGAAATTAGTTCTACAAAATCGTCTCGAATATTGTCATCTACCCGAAGACTTCGCTAAAATAAGAAAACAAACTGATTTGGATCCTGCACTAGAATAAAAGGCTAAGATAACGCAATCAAACTTATGAGGTCGGTTGTCGATGATACATTGAGATCTCCAATTGAACACCATTAAAGAACAAGAATAAAGTTGGCCTGGTGAATGGGGTTGTATCATCATCATTTAAAAATGGAGTTTATTTTGCTACCCTGTGGGTTGATTTTGATTCCGCTCCGAAGATCAAAACAATAAAAGGACGACTGCTGCCACCTGGAACTGGCTTAGCTACATTTCGCTGCCTCCCGGTTGCTCCCATTACAGCCGAGGAGTCTCAGCACATATTAAAGGGTTGAACACTAAAAAGGCTCCAGGTGAAGGTAGACTGGACAACTTTACACTTAAGGCAATGCCGCTAAAAGCTGTGACAGGCATCCTGGACTTAAAAAAGGTAAAGCAAATAGTTCTTTCCTTTCAATTTGGCTTTCGTAAGTCACACGGAACTCCACAGCAGCTGAATAGGGTGGTTAACTTTATTCTCGAAGGATTTGAGGCTAAGGAGTACGTGGTGGCAGCCTATCTTGACATAAGGCAGGCTTTCGACCGAGTTTGCCACGACGGGCTGCTTAGTAAGCTCAAGAATTTCTTGAGCCTCAACTATGGTTAATCGTGCGCAGCTACCTCGAGAACAGGACCGTTTCAGTGGTACTGGATGGTGTGGTGCCTATCATCAAGGCTATTTGTGCAGGTGTCCCACAGGGTAGCGTTTTGGGGCCAACACTCTATACCCTGTTCACGCACGACATGCCGACTGGGTCACAAATACCACTGAAGGATCCTCTGGATCTGATCATTGCCACGTTTGCAGACGATACCGCCATCCTCGTCAGAAACAAGTGCATTCATGAAGCTACGGTCTCACTACAGCAATACCTGCATATTTTTGAAAACTGGACATGACATTGGAACATTTGCATTAACAAAAACAAATGTGCCTATGTGACGTACGACTTACGGCCGGATTTCTGTCCGGGAGTTTTCATTGGAAACCAGCTGCTGGAACACCACTCAGGTTACAAATACCTGGGTGTGTATTTGGATAGGCGGCTAACGTTGAAGACGCATTATCAAGTATCACGAAATCCTTAAGACAGAGGATTGGTAAATTGCATTGGCGTTTAAATAGCAGTAATAAATTGTCTTTGGGAAATAAGGTGAACATTTACAAAACAAAAATTGCTCCTGCTTGGCGAAACGGTTTGCAGGTGTGTGGCATAGCAGCGAGGTCAAACATCACGAAGGTGAGAGTACTGCAGGCCAAGACATTGCGTATGCTTACTGGTGCCTCTTAGTTCATGCGAACGGCGGACCTTGAAAACAACTTAAAAATACCGAAAGTTGGCGATGTGATAAATCGTCAGGCCGAAAAAAATATATAGAGGTTGATAAATCATCCAAATAAACTACCAAGGCGCCTTCTAAAACGACGAAGAATGGGAACAACTGCATCGAGTCGTTAATCACATACTTACTGCGTTTGAGATGAAACAGTATTCCTCTGCAGTCTTCCTAGATGTCAAACAAGCATTCGATAGGGTATGGATCGATGGACTTCTGCATAAATTAAAATTACTCCTGCCTGGCAAACAGTTTTTACTAATGCGAAGCTTTCTTCAAAGACGAACCTTCTCTGTGGCGGTAAGAGACAAAATTTCCACCTTCAGGCACATGAGAGCCGGTGTCCCGCAGGGGAGTGTCTTAGCTCCGGTCCTCTACTCCTTATATACCTTTGATATGCCTACAACTAGAGATGAGCATTCGATTATTGCTACTTACGCGGACGATACTGCAGTTATTTTCAACTCTGCCTCTCTGAACGAAGCTGCGGAGAAATTGTCGAGCTACCTGGATAGATTCCACTCATGGGCCAGGCGTTGGAATATAGCCATAAACTCTGAGAAATCAGCTCACTGTACCTTCACATTAAGGCAAGGCGTCTGTCCGGTTGTGACTTACAACACAAGAATCATTCCGCAAATGGAGCAAATCCGGTATCTCGGTTTGATCCTGGATAAGCGTCTTACCTGGCGTGCACACATTAAGGTAGTTACAGCGCGCTGCTATCAAAAGCTCAAGAAACTGGAGTGACTCCTCCGACCATCGAATAAGTTATCTTTAACTAATAAAAGGCTCATCTATCTGCATGTAGTGTCACCTGCTTGGCGCTACGCCATACAAATTTGGGGCACTACTGCTGCCTACAACAAGGCTCTCAAGAAGATTTACGGGCGCCCCTTGATACGTCCGCAACACCACGCTGCATAGGGATCTTGCCGTGCCAACTGTTAGGGAGGTGATTAATTCTCACAGCTGCCGCTATCACTACAGACTTTTGTCGCACCCAAATCCGCTAGCTTTCTCCCTCACCCGTATCTCAACAAGGCGTAGACTGAAGAGGCTGCACCCGCATGATCTCCCTATAAGAAGGATACAGCCTTCTATAATTAATTAATTTAGTATAAGTCAATTTTGTTTTTTTTTTTGTCACGTCATTAATCTTTAAATCCGACAAATGTGTTATGCAGTTTACTGCGTTAAATGTTATAATTTAATTATAAAAAAAAATAACAGAAGAATTAAATATAAAGGAAAAAAAAACTACTCTGTGGTCCCATTCACCTGTATACAAGTATGTGTTTATGACATATTCACTAATCTATTTCTATGTCCATTCACCACTTCCCCGACATATAGATGATGTTGTGGCTTGTGCACAGCCTACAGGTATATTCTTCTAACATATAGTGGCGTCTTATTATTAGTCCACATACCGGGTCCAAAATAAGAAAAAAACCGATGAAAGCTCGAACAGAACCCATGGTAAAAAATTGAGCTCGATAGCCCTTATGGATGCCGTGAGCACAGGTTTCTAACAAACAAACACCCAACGATTTTATATATAGATATATTATATTTTTTTTTAAATGCTGAAAAATCTTAAAGCCAGTATTGTATGTATATACACAACTATTTATATTTATTTAATTATTATTATATTACAAAACTATTATATTAGAAAACTAACACTAACTTAAAGATAATGCTCTGGCCACCGATGCCTTCGCCTTTATACTAAAATATTGTTCTTGAATGAATTTGACGTAAGGAACAAACTAACTGTATGAAATAAACATCACTGAAATTTTAATTCCCTTATCACATTCAAATTATTATCATCACATTATTCAAATACGTAGGAATATAGATTAAAGAAACTATACATTAATGAGTATGAAAATATAACATCAAAGATCTACTGGTCAGACATTTAGCGTCGTTTTCCTAGCTGGCGTACTTGTTTCAGTGCCTTTGCCAACAGCGGCGCCTTTTTGGGACGTGAGGGAGCCGCTTTCCTCGCCGCCGGCGCGGTAATCATTTTGTCGCGAGTGCCAGACGGGTCGTGAGGTCGCTGTGTGTCAAGCGGAGGTTTCATTAAAGACCCAATGACCATCTTGTCCAGAGCTTCAATGCGCTGAGTTAGTAAGTTAAACCTTTGCCTTTTCTCCGCCAGATGCGGTTTGAAATCTTCGAATTTCGACACTTGTTCTGTCTTTGAATCTCCAAGCATGGGCCGTACTTCATCAAATGGCACACCGCCTCTACGTTCTTTAGCTGAATTGGTGTGTGAAAGCAGCTCGCATTCGCCGAACGCTGGCGAGGATGACTCGGTGCACATATTCGTTGCACTGTTCGAAACGGCGATTTTAATCTGTTTCGCTTTGGGTGAGTTCGCTCCATCGGTTATGCCTTGATGTGGGCGTTTTACACAAGGCTCCGGCTCTTGCAAGGTTTGGCTCGGCTTTCTGCGAGAACACATTCTTGGACGCGTTCTCTTCGAGATGAATTGCATCTCGTATTCGTCGGGCGCAGGCCCCCATGACCCGGTGCACATGTTCGTTGCTCTGTTCACAACGCGGACAGTGGCACTGTTCTCTTGTGCTTTATGTGAAATCCCTTCATAGGCCTGGGCGTTTGCATTAGGAGTTCCTTGCAGTTCATTGCCTAATAATGGAATATCCAACTGGCGATGATGGTTGTATATAACCTGCGTCTTATTCTCCGGCTGTGGCAAGATTTGGGTAGCCTTTCTTCTTGGACGCGTTTTTTTGGACACGACTTGCGAAATCACGTCGGATTCGTGGAATGTACGCACCAAAGCTTTTGCATAGACCTCTTTGTCTCCCATAATTTTCTCAGATTTTGATTGTTGGCTACTTGTTTATTTTAATTTGTATTTAGAGTTTCCGCACCTGTTTATTTGCTCCTTCTGAATAACACTCTCAATGCACTTCAGATGATATATGACGACTCTTGCCGATGCTCCTTATTTTATATTCAAATAATTGTATACGGTCGTAATTATCGAATTTGGTGGTTAATTGTCCCTTCCATGTCTACCAATTAGCGGTTACCTGTGATGCTGATACGATTGGCCTTTCTCTTCCCGACAAATTAATCTCTCTATTGTTATCTTTATCATAATCACTTAAACTTTTATCCTTTCCATAGCTGAGCAAGCAGTGAGCCGCATGGTTTTTCATTCTTGTTGTTGTTATAAATTAAAGTGAAATTTTCTCAACTGTTTTCTCCTGTATGTCTGTAACACCGCACTGAACAGAGACCGCAAGATACTCCATACCAAAGCCGACTGCTGACGCAACGAAACCAACTGGAAACCGATCTCACCCGAACCTTAACAAAGAGTAGACTGAAATAACTACACCCGCACGATCTACCCTAAGGAGATAATAGTATCCTTCTCAGGCAATGCCGTAAAGACGTATCTGTTATCATCACCATAGTCTAGTCTAATTCTATATATACCCGTCATTATATTTAGTCATACAAATATGTCATTCAGTTTACTGAGATTAATTTTATTCGATATATGTTAAAAACAAAAAAAAAAAATTTATTGCAGTAACACCAGTATATTAGCATAAAATTACATAACGCACATCTAGAGAACCATACATTTCCAACCATATAATTTTCATTAAAATATATTGACGTTAAGTAAGGTAAGATGGTACCGAACAAATCGTGTATCTGTATTAATATAATGATTATCTCTTACATTATTAGCTGTTGCCTTAGGAGACATTTTCGGTTAATGTCCTTACAGATACCATTATCACCGAAATGTTTTTTTGTCGCCATATGTAATCAGTTTACAGACATCTTCTAAGAGTGTTCACAGAATCTCTTGAAATGGGGTGTACAAGAAAATTATGGACTTCTTGCTGTTTGAACTCTCTTGTTCTATAACTTTTGCGTTGGCGGCCGCAAAACGAAATTAGCTTAAACGAATTAAAGAACATATCGAAGAATGCACAGTAAAATGGTATAGAGAAATTAGTTCTACAAAATCGTCTCGAATATTGTCATCTACCCGAAGACTTCGCTAAAATAAGAAAACAAACTGATTTGGATCCTGCACTAGAATAAAAGGCTAAGATAACGCAATCAAACTTATGAGGTCGGTTGTTGATGATACATTGAGATCTCCAATTGAACACCATTAAAGAACAAGAATAAAGTTGGCCTGGTGAATGGGGTTGTATCATCATCATTTAAAAATGGAGTTTATTTTGCTACCCTGTGGGTTGATTTTGATTCCGCTCCGAAGATCAAAACAATAAAAGGACGACTGCTGCCACCTGGAACTGGCTTAGCTACATTTCGCTGCCTCCCGGTTGCTCCCATTACAGCCGAGGAGTCTCAGCACATATTAAAGGGTTGAACACTAAAAAGGCTCCAGGTGAAGGTAGACTGGACAACTTTACACTTAAGGCAATGCCGCTAAAAGCTGTGACAGGCATCCTGGACTTAAAAAAGGTAAAGCAAATAGTTCTTTCCTTTCAATTTGGCTTTCGTAAGTCACACGGAACTCCACAGCAGCTGAATAGGGTGGTTAACTTTATTCTCGAAGGATTTGAGGCTAAGGAGTACGTGGTGGCAGCCTATCTTGACATAAGGCAGGCTTTCGACCGAGTTTGCCACGACGGGCTGCTTAGTAAGCTCAAGAATTTCTTGAGCCTCAACTATGGTTAATCGTGCGCAGCTACCTCGAGAACAGGACCGTTTCAGTGGTACTGGATGGTGTGGTGCCTATCATCAAGGCTATTTGTGCAGGTGTCCCACAGGGTAGCGTTTTGGGGCCAACACTCTATACCCTGTTCACGCACGACATGCCGACTGGGTCACAAATACCACTGAAGGATCCTCTGGATCTGATCATTGCCACGTTTGCAGACGATACCGCCATCCTCGTCAGAAACAAGTGCATTCATGAAGCTACGGTCTCACTACAGCAATACCTGCATATTTTTGAAAACTGGACATGACATTGGAACATTTGCATTAACAAAAACAAATGTGCCTATGTGACGTACGACTTACGGCCGGATTTCTGTCCGGGAGTTTTCATTGGAAACCAGCTGCTGGAACACCACTCAGGTTACAAATACCTGGGTGTGTATTTGGATAGGCGGCTAACGTTGAAGACGCATTATCAAGTATCACGAAATCCTTAAGACAGAGGATTGGTAAATTGCATTGGCGTTTAAATAGCAGTAATAAATTGTCTTTGGGAAATAAGGTGAACATTTACAAAACAAAAATTGCTCCTGCTTGGCGAAACGGTTTGCAGGTGTGTGGCATAGCAGCGAGGTCAAACATCACGAAGGTGAGAGTACTGCAGGCCAAGACATTGCGTATGCTTACTGGTGCCTCTTAGTTCATGCGAACGGCGGACCTTGAAAACAACTTAAAAATACCGAAAGTTGGCGATGTGATAAATCGTCAGGCCGAAAAAAATATATAGAGGTTGATAAATCATCCAAATAAACTACCAAGGCGCCTTCTAAAACGACGAAGAATGGGAACAACTGCATCGAGTCGTTAATCACATACTTACTGCGTTTGAGATGAAACAGTATTCCTCTGCAGTCTTCCTAGATGTCAAACAAGCATAGGGTATGGATCGATGGACTTCTGCATAAATTAAAATTACTCCTGCCTGGCAAACAGTTTTTACTAATGCGAAGCTTTCTTCAAAGACGAACCTTCTCTGTGGCGGTAAGAGACAAAATTTCCACCTTCAGGCACATGAGAGCCGGTGTCCCGCAGGGGAGTGTCTTAGCTCCGGTCCTCTACTCCTTATATACCTTTGATATGCCTACAACTAGAGATGAGCATTCGATTATTGCTACTTACGCGGACGATACTGCAGTTATTTTCAACTCTGCCTCTCTGAACGAAGCTGCGGAGAAATTGTCGAGCTACCTGGATAGATTCCACTCATGGGCCAGGCGTTGGAATATAGCCATAAACTCTGAGAAATCAGCTCACTGTACCTTCACATTAAGGCAAGGCGTCTGTCCGGTTGTGACATACAACACAAGAATCATTCCGCAAATGGAGCAAATCCGGTATCTCGGTTTGATCCTGGATAAGCGTCTTACCTGGCGTGCACACATTAAGGTAGTTACAGCGCGCTGCTATCAAAAGCTCAAGAAACTGGAGTGACTCCTCCGACCATCGAATAAGTTATCTTTAACTAATAAAAGGCTCATCTATCTGCATGTAGTGTCACCTGCTTGGCGCTACGCCATACAAATTTGGGGCACTACTGCTGCCTACAACAAGGCTCTCAAGAAGATTTACGGGCGCCCCTTGATACGTCCGCAACACCACGCTGCATAGGGATCTTGCCGTGCCAACTGTTAGGGAGGTGATTAATTCTCACAGCTGCCGCTATCACTACAGACTTTTGTCGCACCCAAATCCGCTAGCTTTCTCCCTCACCCGTATCTCAACAAGGAGTAGACTGAAGAGGCTGCACCCGCATGATCTCCCTATAAGAAGGATACAGCCTTCTATAATTAATTAATTTAGTATAAGTCAATTTTGTTTTTTTTTTTGTCACGTCATTAATCTTTAAATCCGACAAATGTGTTATGCAGTTTACTGCGTTAAATGTTATAATTTAATTATAAAAAAAAATAACAGAAGAATTAAATATAAAGGAAAAAAAAAACTACTCTGTGGTCCCATTCACCTGTATACAAGTATGTGTTTATGACATATTCACTAATCTATTTCTATGTCCATTCACCACTTCCCCGACATATAGATGATGTTGTGGCTTGTGCACAGCCTACAGGTATATTCTTCTAACATATAGTGGCGTCTTATTATTAGTCCACATACCGGGTCCAAAATAAGAAAAAAACCGATGAAAGCTCGAACAGAACCCATGGTAAAAAATTGAGCTCGATAGCCCTTATGGATGCCGTGAGCACAGGTTTCTAACAAACAAACACCCAACGATTTTATATATAGATATATTATATTTTTTTTTAAATGCTGAAAAATCTTAAAGCCAGTATTGTATGTATATACACAACTATTTATATTTATTTAATTATTATTATATTACAAAACTATTATATTAGAAAACTAACACTAACTTAAAGATAATGCTCTGGCCACCGATGCCTTCGCCTTTATACTAAAATATTGTTCTTGAATGAATTTGACGTAAGGAACAAACTAACTGTATGAAATAAACATCACTGAAATTTTAATTCCCTTATCACATTCAAATTATTATCATCACATTATTCAAATACGTAGGAATATAGATTAAAGAAACTATACATTAATGAGTATGAAAATATAACATCAAAGATCTACTGGTCAGACATTTAGCGTCGTTTTCCTAGCTGGCGTACTTGTTTCAGTGCCTTTGCCAACAGCGGCGCCTTTTTGGGACGTGAGGGAGCCGCTTTCCTCGCCGCCGGCGCGGTAATCATTTTGTCGCGAGTGCCAGACGGGTCGTGAGGTCGCTGTGTGTCAAGCGGAGGTTTCATTAAAGACCCAATGACCATCTTGTCCAGAGCTTCAATGCGCTGAGTTAGTAAGTTAAACCTTTGCCTTTTCTCCGCCAGATGCGGTTTGAAATCTTCGAATTTCGACACTTGTTCCGTCTTTGAATCTCCAAGCATGGGCCGTACTTCATCAAATGGCACACCGCCTCTACGTTCTTTAGCTGAATTGGTGTGTGAAAGCAGCTCGCATTCGCCGAACGCTGGCGAGGATGACTCGGTGCACATATTCGTTGCACTGTTCGAAACGGCGATTTTAATCTGTTTCGCTTTGGGTGAGTTCGCTCCATCGGTTATGCCTTGATGTGGGCGTTTTACACAAGGCTCCGGCTCTTGCAAGGTTTGGCTCGGCTTTCTGCGAGAACACATTCTTGGACGCGTTCTCTTCGAGATGAATTGCATCTCGTATTCGTCGGGCGCAGGCCCCCATGACCCGGTGCACATGTTCGTTGCTCTGTTCACAACGCGGACAGTGGCACTGTTCTCTTGTGCTTTATGTGAAATCCCTTCATAGGCCTGGGCGTTTGCATTAGGAGTTCCTTGCAGTTCATTGCCTAATAATGGAATATCCAACTGGCGATGATGGTTGTATATAACCTGCGTCTTATTCTCCGGCTGTGGCAAGATTTGGGTAGCCTTTCTTCTTGGACGCGTTTTTTTGGACACGACTTGGGAAATCACGTCGGATTCGTGGAATGTACGCACCGAAGATTTTGCATAGACCTGTTTGTCTCCCATAATTTTCTCAGATTTTGATTGTTCGCTACTTGTTTATTTTAATTTGTATTTAGAGTTTCCGCACCTGTTTATTTGCTTCTTCTGAATAACACTCTCAATGCACTTCAGATGATATATGACGACTCTTGCCGATGCTCCTTATTTTATATTCAAATAATTGTATATGGTCGTAATTATCGAATTTGGTGGTTAATTGTCCCTTCCATGTCTACCAATTAGCGTTTACCTGTGATGCTGATACGATTGGCCTTTCTCTTCCCGACAAATTAATCCCTCTATTGTTATCTTTATCATAATCACTTAAACTTTGATCCTTTGCATAACAATCGTCCCTAACAAAGGATCACTTGATATGTGCTATCTGATATTACCCTTTGCACCGAAGGAAGTTAATCCGTATTTTATTGCCCTTATTTCTAATCGTTGTGCAAAGTCATTTCTATACAGTAATAAATCAAACGGAAGGGAATACAACAACGCTAGTATAATTTTCATGAAAATGTATTGACGTTAAACGGTAACCAAAATAATGTCTCCATGTTAAATATAGATAATGGTAAAATATATATGATGATTTTTTTCTGTTTACAACACCTACGTTGTTTTAATTTTGCGCATTTCTTTTTCTGTGGCGCGTGCCATTGTTGTTGTTGATATGCGGTGTTTTCTTTCTTTCTCTCATTCGACAACTTCGCTGAGCAAGCAGTGAGCCGCATGGTTTTTCATTCTTGTTGTTGTTATTATTAAAGTGAAAATTTCTCAACTGTTTTCTCCTGTATTTCTTGAACAGAGACCGCAAGATGCCAACGGTTCTGGAGGTAATTAACTCTTCCACCACTCCATACCAAAGACGACTCCTGACGCAACGTAACCAACTGGCAACCGATCTCACAAGAACCTTAACAAGGAGTAGACTGAAATAACTACACCCGCACGATCTACCCTAAGAAGATAATAGTATCCTTCTCAGGCAATGCCGTAAAGACGTATCTGTTATCATCACCATAGTCTAGTCTAATTCTATATATACCCGTCATTATATTTAGTCATACAAATATGTCATTCAGTTTACTGAGATTAATTTTATTCGATATATGTTAAAAACAAAAAAAAAAATTTTATTGCAGTAACACCAGTATATTAGCATAAAATTACATAACGCACATCTAGAGAACCATACATTTCCAACCATATAATTTTCATTAAAATATATTGACGTTAAGTAAGGTAAGATGGTACCGAACAAATCGTGTATCTGTATTAATATAATGATTATCTCTTACATTATTAGCTGTTGCCTTAGGAGACATTTTCGGTTAATGTCCTTACAGATACCATTATCACCGAAATGTTTTTTTGTCGCCATATGTAATCAGTTTACAGACATCTTCTAAGAGTGTTCACAGAATCTCTTGAAATGGGGTGTACAAGAAAATTATGGACTTCATGCTGTTTGAACTCTCTTGTTCTATAACTTTTGTGTTGGCGGCCGCAAAACGAAATTAGCTTAAACGAATTAAAGAACATATCGAAGAATGCATAGTAAAATGGTATAGAGAAATTAGTTCTACAAAATCGTCTCGAATATTGTCTTCTACCCGAAGACTTCGCTAAAATAAGAAAACAAACTGATTTGGATCCTGCACTAGAATAAAAAGCTAAGATAACGCAATCAAACTTATGAGGTCGGTTGTCGATGATACATTGAGATCTCCAATTCAACACCATTAAAGAACAAGAATAAAGTTGGCCTGGTGAATGGGGTTGTATCATCATCATTTAAAAATGGAGTTTATTTTACTACCCTGTGGGTTGATTTTGATTCCACTCCGAAGATCAAAACAATAAAAGGACGACTGCTGCCACCTGGAACTGG